>OZ007592.1:279839041-282403849 GCA_963931845.1 Maratus michaelseni | reverse complement strand
TAATATCGTCTGCTATTTTACTTGGTGAACATATATCTTTTATTTGTTCCGTTTGAATAAATCAATTTAATATATATATATTTTTTTTTTACTTTTCCTTTAGAAAGTGTATTGTAAAATATGTTCATTTGATTTATTTGCTTGATAAGTACAAATAATCCCTGAATGGTTGCAATAGTATTAATCCGTATAAAATACCATTTTCCGTATTGAAGAAAGTTTTGATTGGCATGGAATAGAACATGGGAGCGATGTAAGTTATGTAGCTTTCAGTGTCGATATTATATCGCCCAGAAGAAAAATGCCTTACAACGCGCGTAACCCAACTAAGGAGTCTACCGGGAAGGTACCACGAATACGGCAGATCCCACCAGAAAACTTTAATAGAATTATTCGTTAAGTAGAAGACATAAATTGAGAATAGAGATGAACGTGGTGTTTAATACATACGAGCTGTCCGTAGCGATTTCGAGTCAAATCATTCCTCCCGGCGCTATCTCTATTTCAGACGCTATACCGATACTGATGATACAAATGGATGCATATAAAACCATTAGATACCCAATAGTTATTCCGAGTTTCTTGAATGAATATATTGCTTTGGTCTGGGTAATGCACAAATTGGTTGTTAGATATCATTTGCATACTACCGACAGGTGTTTTATAGACAGTTTTTGAGGACCTTAAAAGTGGAATGCGCTGCTGGATGAAAATGACATCATATTTAATCTGAATCATTTATTTCAATTCTTAAAACTGAAATATTTGTTTTGAGTATCAATGATGCCATTTTCATGCAGCCAGTTTTAATAATTTTCAACGGACGAAATGTTTCAATAAATGTTGTGACTTCAAAATTAATGTTATTGAAATCGCACACTGAGCAACGTTTTCTATTTAGAGTGTCATTATAAGAAAGAAATAACATATCCTTTCTTTTTCGCAAGAACGAGCATTTTCATATCTTTTAATGCAAAAACATTTTCCATTTTACTGACTCAGTAAATTTAGAAGGATATTTTTCATTACAAGCATTTCTTTAAAAAGAAAATTAATAAAGTTTGCGTGAAAGAGAAATTAAAAGTGCCCTTAATGGTACTGCTTTTAGCTTATTTACTTCAATTTTTAATTTAATGATTCTGTGACTGATTTAAAATTGTTTGAATGTACGATTTAAAAAAAATCAAAACATTATAATGATGACATTTTATAAATCTATATTGATGCTTTGTCTCGAAAATAATTTTTGTAAATACTTATAGAAACTTTAATTTAAGCAAACTTATTTCCTGATCAAACTAATGTTTGCATAACATCAGAAAACATGGATGACACTTGAAGAAACAAAAATAATAACAAATTATTTCTGCTTATAGTTAACAGAATTACACACACACACGCACACACACACACACACACACATATATATATATATATACCGGGTGATTATAATTAAAGTTACGATTTCAAAAATCGATAATTTTAAAACTACTGGTCAGAATGACTTGATATTTTAGCAGAACAATCGTGAGGCAATGGAATTTTGTTTGGCAAAGGAAAAAAAATAGTTACAAATTGTGCCGATAGATGGCGTTGTCAGGGTAATGTCAGGGGAAAGACCAAAAATGTATTCTTGAACCGTTACCGGCGCGGAGTAAATTTGTTTGCAAAATGATGAAATAATAGACTGACACCGGAATTTACAAACGAATCCATTAATAAAAAGAAACTTGCTTATTTTTCTGGTTCTTAATGAAAGGAAAATTTTAATTAAATACCGGGTGATTATAATTAAAGTTACGATTTCAAAAATCGATAATTTTAATTAAAACTACTGGTCAGATTGACTTGATATTTTAGCAGAACAATCGTGAGGCAATGGAATTTTGTTTGGCGAAGGAAAAAAAAAAGTTTCAAAATGTGCCCATAGATGGCGCTGTCTGGGTTCACATTGTCTGAAGATATGCAAATTACTAATACGTGACATGCGCACCGCAGACATAGCAACCATAAAAATGCAGAGCAGCAGCTCTTTGCCTGAATGCTTCATCATGACTCTGACTATGAAAGATCGCGCTCTGCGCTTGAAGCTTTTTTATAAGAACGATGACTTTACACTTACAGCTATTAGGAAGTTTCGGACATTAAAATCCATAAAAAAAGGTCCAATAACAACAAATGGTCTGCAAAAAATGATTCCTAAATTCGAAGAGACCGGTTCATTTGACGTTAAACGGGGTAGAGGAAGGAAACCAGTTTCAGCTGCGGCAGTGGAAGATGTGGCTACAGCATTACAGGAACATACTGACAGTGATGCTGGAATCAGCAGTGCAAGGGGGATTGGCCGAATGCTGGATATGCCGAACAGCAAGGTGCGTAAAGTCCTACGGAACGTCTTACGCTGTTATCCGTACAAGATAACTCATGTGCAGGAGTTGCTAACTGCTGACCTGGAAGCACGTCAATCTTTTGCACTACAATTTCTTGCCCGGATGGAAGTGGACAACGGATGGCCATGGAACATTCTGTGGTCTGACGAAGCCCACCTTCATTTGCAAGGTTCTGTAAATACGCAAAATTGCAGGATATGGGCGACCGAGAATCCGTCCCAGCTACAGCCATTACCTCTTCAGTCTGAAAAGGTCACTGTGTGGTCCGGAATAACGGCAGCGTTTATCGTCGGTCCAATTTTCTTCGAGGAGATCACACCTGCGGGTCCCGTTACCTGCACAGTTACTGGAAAGCGGTATGAAGCACTTTTGCGTAACCATGTTCTTCCGGCACTTCAACAGCGTCAGTGTGTGGATCGCATAATATTCATGCAAGATGGCGCTCCTCCGCACATTGCTACTACTGTGAAGCAGCTACTGAGTGATAATTTCGGAGATGATAGGATCATAAGCCGCCATTTTCCAACAACGTGACCGCCACGTTCCCCCGACTTAAACCCGTGTGATTTCTGGCTTTGGGGGTACCTGAAGAATGTTGTTTATAGCGTGCGGATTCAGAATCTAGCCGACTTGAAGGCAAGCATCACACAACACACCCATTGCATTAGTACAGATACCCTCCGATCTGTTGTGGAGCATGCCGTTTTGCGCTTCCAATTAGTAGCGGAACAAGGCGGAGGGCATATTGAGCAACTTATGCCTTAATAATCAGTAAGGTGTTTGTTCCATGAAGCTCTTTTTTTTTCATTTTTTGTCATTATCGCTGTCGTCGCTGTAAACACGTAGTCTTATCTTTTCGCTAATAAATTTTTAGTAAATCTCTGAACTCTATTTTTTTCCTTTTGGCAACATCATTCCTATGTTTAACCCTTTAACGGGCGGTGGTCACAAAAAAGGACACCCAATTTTAATTCTAAAACTGACAAACGGCACCAAGAATATTTAATTAAAATTTTCCTTTCATTAAGAACCAGAAAATAAGCAAGTTTCTTTTTACTAATGGATTCGTTTGTAAATTCCGGCGTCAGTCTATTATTTCATCATTTTGCAAACAAATTTACACCGCGCCGGAAAGGGTTCAAGAATACATTTTTGGTCTTTCCCCTGACATTCTCCTGACAACGCCATCTATCGGCACAATTTGGAACTATTTTTTTTCCTTCGCCAAACAAAATTCCATTGCCTCACGATTTTTTTGCTAAAATATCAAGTCATTCTGACCAGTAGTTTTAAAATTATCGATTTTTGAAATCGTAACTTTAATTATAATCACCCGGTATATATATATATAATATATATATATATATATATATTATATATATATATATATATGAGGGGGTTAGAATGACAGTGAAGTAAGTTAAAAATTTGGAAAATCGAGAGATAACTGTATTTTCACTGAACATATATTAATTTTTATCCAGTGTGACCATCGTCCACTGAATATCAGACCGCAGGGCTGACACAAAAATTGATGCAGTCGTAGGCGGAAATTTTTCAGCATGTGAATTAAATATTAAAATTCAAAACCAATAATTTCTATAAGTTTTTTCCTCCTTATTTGACTGAGATTCAATAAGTCAAAGAAAACTTTTAGAAAATACTCGGGTGTAAAATTAGGGGACCGTAGAAAGGTTTTACAAAATCGGCCTACGAGCGATGCAATTTTTGTGTCAGCGCTCAGGCCTAGTATTCAGGGATCGATGGTGTGACAGTGTAGTAAGGGATATTTCACTTATGCAGTCACTAGATGGCAGAACTAGTTGGACCACTCAATGCAATGGCACACGAAAACTTTCACAAAACCTTTCATTTCTCAAATCACTAAATTGTGACTTATTGCACTGTTATTCTAACCCGCTCATACATGCAACTTACAAAGTCTTTACATACTTTTTCTTTCTTTCTTGCAGGAAGGAGTATTTCCGTAACTTTTAATGCAAACACATTTCCTATTTCACTGACTCAGTACATTTTGAAGAATGTTTTTCTTTACAAGCATTTCTTTAAAAAAATTAAAATATTAATAAAGTTTGCTTGAAAGAGGAAAATATTTGTGATTTTTTGCGTATTAATGTACGAACAATAAAAACACTTTTAAAATTTATTAATACAAAGTGTCCAGTTTTAAAAATAACACATCTGCATCATAAATGTTCCATGTAAAAAAGCAAAATTTGCATTATGTGAAATACTGATGATTTTTAGCTGTTATAAATATTTTACTTTATTTTTATAATATATATGGAATTAGACCAATTTGTTTTATACTTTTGCTCAATGAATATTAAAAGCTCAGACATATATATTCGGGACGTACGTAGGGTCCTTCGGTAGCTTAAACTTACCGAGACCACCCTCCACGCTCTTTGGTGTCATTAACTTATGTATTTTTACTTTGAAATTTTTCCGGTATAAATCAATTTTTCTAGTTTTATTTTTCTATTTAGAGTCTAAGGCATACGGCTCGCACGCAAGGATGTTTGACGGAGTTCTTGGCCGCTTGTCAGCGGCAGCACTTCATGCAAGAGAGTATGATATTCGAGACGTAGGTAAGGTTGTTTGACGGGGCTCTTGGCCGCTTATCAGCGGCAGCGCTTCGCGCAGGAGAGTATAATATACGGGACGTAGCAAAGGTTGCGGACGCAATTTGGCTGCTCACCGCGGCGGTTGACCCACCCACCCACTCCCAACTGCCTTCCGAGACATATATATTCGGGACGTAAGTAGAGTTCTTCGGTAGACAAAATTTCTCGAACCTACCCTCCCCGCTCTTTGGTGTTATTAACTTATTTATTTTTACTTTGAAAATTTTCCGGTATAAATCAATTTTTGTAGCAAAGGTTGCGAGCGCAATTTGGCCACTCACTGCTGCATCCCATCAATTTTCTTAGAAACATGCTGAAATTTCAGAACTGATAATGTTAGCCACAGCTGAAAATATATAAATAAAAAAAAACGCGTAATTTCAATAACACACATTTTAAATAATGATAAATTAAAAAATAAAATATTTTCGAATTCTAAAATGTAACTCTATTAAAACAATAAATGCTATATTGGTTATTTATGATAAAGAACAAATTTCTTTTAAATAAAACACATATTATAATACATAAAAAATATATTTAAATATTCTTACAATCAGTGAGTTTTCAGAAAGAACGAATTGCATGTCTTAAATACAAGAAAAAAAAATCTCAAATAAAATGTATTCAAGTACAGTCTAAATATATTGTGTTTTTATAGTTACAAAGTATATACACTTTTTAGAAAATCCAAGAAGTTTTGTAATAGAATATTTCAGATTAGAAATGTCTACCTAATATTTTTTTCTTCTGATTAAAAAAAAATCTTTTTGTGACAATTTTTTCACAGTAATTTTCTGTGATTAAGTAAAAGGAAAATTTCTCTTCAAAAATTAATTTAGAGCTGTACAATTTCAGTGTTTAGGTTTCAATTTACTATTAATTTGATTTTTATGACTAATTCAAAACAAATAAATATAGTAAAATATATTGATATTAATGCACACATAATTTAATTTTATAATCAAAGTTTACCATGAAAATATTTTTTATCATTCTTGAAGAATTTTGTATTTAAAAATAATATATAAACTGATTAAATTATTGTTTTTATGAAATTATAAAAATTTGATGATACTTGATCAAATAAAAAAACTTTTGCACTTATTGTTTAAAGAGGTAAAAACGTTTTTTTCCCCCTTTGTTATATATAACGTTAAAGAATGTTACGAAACAATCTGTTAGAATTTTTCACTTCTGATGAAACACACATTTTATAACTTTTAATGTAATAATATTTTACATTTCACCGATTCAGTAACTACAGAAAAAATTATATGCTGTTAGCACTTTTTTCTTTCAACTAAAATGAGAATTTTCACAAGTTTTTAATGCATAACATTTCCCGCTTAACTGATCAGTAAATTTTGAAGGAATTTTTCCTTTAGAAGCATTTCGTAAGGGAAAAAATTAAACTATGTTGATAAATTTGGATTGAAAGAGAAATGGTTTTGAGAAATTTTTTATGTTAATATTTGGACAATAAAAACAATTTTAAAAATTGATTATATCATCTTTTGAAGCAAAATGATATAATGTGGAGTGAAAAGATACAAATTTCATTTGAATACAATATTCAGTTTTGCTTCATATATAAATACTCCATGCAAAAAAAGCAAAATTTGCATTACACGAATTCTTAGTTTACCGATGATTTTTTTATAATTAAAATGCACACTTAATTTTCTTAATTTTTCTAACAAACTTAATTTTCTTAATATTTTTGAACATGCTCCATTTTCTATTCTACTCGATGAATATAAAAAGGTTAACGGATAAAGCACTTCAATTGATAAGATGTGGAAATAAATGATTGACACCGGAAATTATGAAGAAATTTATTTTTATATAAGAAAAAAGCGACATTTCTCATATACAATAAATGAAAAACATTTCTATTAAAATTCTGCTGTCATTGTTGAGTTTCGTAATTAAAGTTTTGTGGTTTCCTGGGGAAACAAATGAACGTTAAAGGGTTAACAGACTGAGCTCGAATCTATTTTCAATGAAATTTCGGAAATGGTAATTAGCAATCGCAATAGAAATTACCTAGAGTTGAAAAAAAAATTGCGCAACTTCCATAACACGCAATTTAAATAATGATAATTCATAAATAAAATATTTTCGAATTCAGAAATTTAGCACTGTTAAAACAACGTATGATTTATTAGCTATTTATTATAAAGAATGAATTTGTTTTAAATAAAAGACATGTTCTAATATATTAAAATACATATTTAATCTTTCTTACATTTAGTGAGTTTCAGAAAGATGAATCGCATGTCAGAAACACAGAAATAGATTACCTGAGAAAAAAAGTTAAATTAGTGTAGTACAATATATAAACATTAATGCTGACATATTATAATTCGATAAACAACATTTTTTCCTTGAAAATGATTTTTACAATTTTCGTGCAAATTGGTATATAAATAAAATTCTATCCTGGTTAAGTTACGGTTTTCATAAAATTAGAAAAAAATATATTATGATACTTAATCAAACAAAAATCTTTTTCGCTAAATCCTAAAATGGGAGAAAAAATATTTTCCTTTATATTATCTAACTTTAAAAGCACTTACAAAACAATCTGTTTGCGTTTTTCTTTTATGCTTAAACGAACATTTTCTTAACTTTTAATGCAATAACATTTTCCGTTTCACTAATTTAGTATATTTAGAAAGAATTTTGCAGTTTTTTAAACTAATTACTTTCTTATGTAAAAATGCGAAAGTGTTTTATCTGTATATTGCTACTCTGGAAAAGTAAACAAACTAAAAGTATGCTTTAAAAAGTTGTTTGAAAGATAATTTTTGTTGGAACTAACTTTATTTGTTTTTATGTTAAAAAATAAAAGCATTATGTAAAATACATTATGTTTTCGATTCTTTTAAATATTAATTATTCCGATGTATATATAGAATGGTATAAAAGAATTTTCGCTATTTATTGTCTAAAACAGGGGATCCTCATGTTTTCTGAACTGTACATTTGTTTACACGTTGGTAGACACGAAACGTATATTAGTGCAACCTGCAACTGCCTCAGAAAAGATACTTTAAAATCGTATATTAAACTGCATCCATCATGCATTAATTAGATTACTCATGCATCTGTGCAATAAAATTAAAATTTTATAATAAATGAGGGACACATTGAAGAAAATAATTTTGAATAGAATTTTGCGCCTTTTTTAATGTTCGTGCATTGTGATCTATGAAACAAGAACGAAAAATCATGCGTCAAGAATAGATTATGTAACACTTTCCAACGTTTCCAAAATAATTTTACGAATCATATTCTTTAATAAGCTAAAAAATAACATCTAAGTAATCCGAATACTTTTATTCAGCCCTGTATAGGATCTATAGATTTGTATATATACTACATAGGATGCTAAATTTTAGTTCAGTTAGGAAACACGTAGCACAGTTTAAAATTCTCCGTCTGGAGTTAAATAATACGGAAATGTGTTCCCGAACTTTTGTGCTTCCCTGTATAGGATCTACAGAATTTATACACACCACGTAATATACAAAAAGCGATTTAAAATTAAAATCGCGTTCAGTAACTTAAAACGCACTTCCAGGAATTATTGTTAACATACAGTAGAGAATTCTTTTGTGTGTCCCTGTAAATGAACGATGACTGCTATACACACAATATTCTGTAGTAAGTCTCTTGTAATGAACCTTATATAAATTTCAATGCGCTTAAAATAGGGAAACATTATTTAAATAAACCGCAGACGATTTTTCTCCATAGACGTAATGTAACGGAATTCTTTTGACTGTCCCTGTAAAGTAAGTATAAGTGCTATGCACACCCTATTCCATATTAAGCTTCTTCTAATGCACCTTAGTGATATATATAAATTTCAATGCGTTTAAAATAGTGAAACATTATTTAAATAAACCGCAAATGATTTTTCCCCATAGACCGCAATGTAACGGGATTCTTTTGAGTGTCCCTGTAAAAAAACTATATGTGCTACACACTTCCGTTGAAATAGGGAACATGCTATAGATAACGATTATAACATATAAAAATTGTAGGGCAATCCGAGCATATTTACGGGAGTTAGAGCACGGACAGACGGACAGACGGCAGACGGCCAGACAAACCGAAGTCATAAACACTTTTCATCTAGGTTGGAAAGTGTTAAAAAGGGGCGTTCAACGTTTGCTCGTTTTGGTAATAACAAGAGCTGAACTTTAACCCGTTAGCACACGCGCCCCTTTCCATTACCTTACTACACGCGCGAGATAAATTTTACCCCAATCGGTTTTCTTGAGTCAATTTCCTCCCAGTTAGATTATAAACAAAAATTTATATTTTGAAATAAACTGTAAATCAATAAGGAACATAATTTAACTAAAATAAGAGGTTCTTTTATGATTAAAGAAAAAAAAACATAAAATCTAGCACTAAGATTTTTTTTTTCGGCATATCATTACATACAAAGATTTTACAATCCAAATTCAGCCATAAAAATACAAAAAAATATAAAACTGATATATAGAAACTGCATGTGCAGGAGTTGTTAACGTTTAAAAGAAAAATTATATTATTATTTGCACACTATATTTTTTACATAAACATTTGCATTAACATTTTCCTATCATTATGGGTTACGTTATAACACGCGTGGGATAAATTTCCTTCCACGTGACATTTTTATAACAAAAGAAT
This sequence comes from Maratus michaelseni, assembly GCA_963931845.1. Lineage (NCBI taxonomy): Eukaryota > Metazoa > Arthropoda > Arachnida > Araneae > Salticidae > Maratus > Maratus michaelseni. The sequence continues at coordinate 282,394,119 of OZ007592.1, read as the reverse complement.
GGAAAATACACATCTGGAGGTAAAATCTTTTTGGCCACATCTTGATATCATTCAGCTTGAAAGGTACTATAAAGCTCAGAATGATCACGAAATATTTTCGCGTATTTAAAGTAATAGTTGTAAGCTGGGGTAGATTTTATTCCAGCGCGTGTGCTGACGGGTTAAATGAATGATAACAATTTAAGATATTTGTTTTGGTTAAACGCTACACTGTTAAAAAATTGCAGCAAAATGTCCAGTGAATCGACCATTTGTAGAGAAAACGGTTACGTAACCGTAATTTAACTCTATTCTGACCACGATGTGGCCAATAATATGATCAAAATAGCATTAAATTACGATTCCACAACCGTTTTCTAATATCAACACTGTAAAAAATGATCAAAGTTTCTTATTGTATGAAAATATACTATAACCACGAATGAAAATATAATATAATCTTCTGAGTTATCCGACATTCCGAAAAGCGTGTTCCATTGTCTTTTGAATCCCCAGAAAGCAATACATTTCCAAAATTTAAAGAATTATTTATAAAAACAAAATTTCTGTAGCTGCCCGTATTTTTCAGAAACGTTTCCGAATAGTTTTTATAGTGTATTAATCAGTTTCTTCAGCCTGGAATACCTATTTATCGAATGTCATCCATTCTCAAGTAAACGTTTTCAGCTGCATAAGTTAATTTATACATGAAAGATTAAAGAAATAATCTTAATTTTAATGTTAATGTTAACGCTGTTAATTTTGTATGTTTGTCTGTTAAACATATTTGTTGAACATGAAAATATTTACTTGAGAATGGATAGCATCGGAAAAAACGATATTCCGGGCTTAGAAAACTGGTTAATACACGTTAAAAGCTACTCGTAAACGTTTCCGAAAATTTCGGGCAGCTAGAAAAATTTTGTTTTTCTACATGATTCTTTAAATCTCGAAATGATGTCTGAGGTTTCTAAAGATAAAAAAACACTGTTCAGAATCATGGTTAACAAGAATGAGATTATATTATAAATTTATGCGTCATTATATTATATTTTCGTACATTCAGAAACATTCGTCTTTTTTTACAGTAAACGGTCGAATGACTGGACAATTTGCCGAAAATGTTTAAGGGTGTGAGGCGATTTTATTAATTTAAGTAAAATCTGTAATCTGAGTTGCGTTTCTATGAAATTCGGAAGGAGTAACTGTATATTATCCAATGTAAACGGAATGTCACTCTTTTTCCAATTTCTGATAATACTTTTAAAAGGGATCAATGTTATAAGTTGGTGCTGGTGATTCTGTTACGACCATTATCTGCATGAGGGGTATAGGGCATAGGAGGAATACCCTCCGTGGGTATCTTTCTAAGGGATCCTAACCTACTCAGACCAAGCAAGGTTATATGAAAACCACGAAAAACTGCGAAAGATCAGGTCCACAGGCGGGACATGTGTTTGATTGCAGCACCTCCCGTCTATTAACATTTGGAACATAACCTCTCAAAGGGGCCGATGTTATTACGCAATATCCCTTAATATTATCGCATTAAACAAGGATTTTTATTTTATCAACTATATTTTGGGGGGGGGAAATTAATAGATTTTATAGGATTTGCAATAGCAGATTAAGAAAAACAGATATTTAAATTTACAGCAAATTTATTTTATAATAATTTTTATCATATTAATTTATGTTTTATTATTTTAATAAATTTCAAGAATGGCAACGACAAACGGGTCAAACACCATAATGAACGCTGGAGGATCGTCTTTATACTTATGGAGAATCACTGCTATGTCCTGCATAGGAAGGCGTGTTTTTGGATGTTCTTCAATGATATAACTCAAAAATATTAGAATTAAAATGATGACAATGGTTAATGGACAGACAGTTCAAATGTTTTGATGCTGGCTTATTAAACAACTTAAGGATTTTGTGTTCCAAAGGAAGATGGATGATGTGACGAGTGGATCTATTTACTAAGCAGTATCCTTTATAAATCTCTTCAAGTCAAAATGGAGACATAGCGGCTTGCATTTTCATTTTTATTTTAATTACAGTAAAGTTTTGCTATAAATTAGTTCTGTTTCGTCACTTACATTAAATGTTTTACTTTGAAATTATTTATTTTTTTATTTTTTTATTGTATTTACGTTTTATTACATGCTTTGGGTGTATAATTCGTTTTACGTTTCATATATTCGAATATATCTAAAATGTCAAAAATGTTTGTTTTTTTGTTACATATTTGTATGCAAGCTGGCTGTGCTTTGTGAACCTGTTAGCCTACATATTTTGGATATTTTTTGCTCCTCCCACCTTCCGAGGAGCTGATGATTTTTTGAATTGTTGTTTATTGTTCTCAGTTTCTATGTTCAATTTTTTTTTTTTTTTTTTTTATTTTTTTTTTTGTTTCTTGTTATTGTATGTACTTGTATGTATGTACTTTGTATAAAATTTCATAAATTTCTTCTTAGATTAAAGTGTATATATATATATATATATAGTATTAATAAACAATTGTGGTTTTAATGGACATATTATTACAGTATAATGTTTTTAACACAAAAATATGCCTTTATTTAGCAATAAAAAAAATTGTCAATACTTTCCTTTCACAAATGAACATTTTTTTTACATCATCTGTATCATATTTCATGTTAAATGATATTAAGGATATACTCTATTCCCAACCGTAAACAAATACTTGTATCGTGAACTCAGTACTTTTTATGTTATTTGAAAATGTCAGGTATTTTTATTTTTTTTTGCGCACAAAAAATGCAAGACTTTCACAATACTTATGGTACAGCCTACGCTCCGATTCAGCATTTTTTTTTTTTATGAATCTTTGAAGTGTTAATTGAATTTTCGGACACCGCTATATCCACTGGTCAGTATACCGGTATGAAAAATCAATTATATATAGTTGAAACAAGTGTGAAATATAGATACAGAAGTATTGATCAATTTCGCAACCTAATATATTCTTGTATCAATTACTGGCAGGATGGCAAAATCGATTCGCCAGTTTCTGGCACTATCAATAAAATAATGTTTAATAAATGATTGAATTCCACACATGTAAAAATTAGGTACCTAATATAAAACCAAATATATAAGCAACCTAAATATTTAATATAAAAGCAAAAAAGCTCAATTAACCCTAGGTTGCGAGAGAAAATGCTTATTTCCGCAATACGCGTTTTTCACGACCTTTAATTCTAGAAATCTCGAGAGGAGGTTAAGTACTTTGTCGAAAGGAGCACACACTCCAGTGTTACTATCCTCGCTGTTAATCAATGACACAAGGGGAAAGTACTGGTAATTTTACCCTGTATATAATTCAGATAAAAATCTATTATTTAAAATAATTTTTTAATACAAAATAAGCGTATTATTTTTTATTTGTTTCTTACTTGCGATAAAACAAATTTTAATAAATGGTATATGTTCATTGAATTACCATATTTGTAAAGATACTACTGTTAAATATTTAATTAATTGGCGTTATTAAATCAACTACATATTTATTTTATTGGTTTCAAACTGATATAGCTCGCAATTCTAACAAGATAAATTTTTGTTTCTATTTGCATTTTCACACTAATATGTGGTAGTATATCATATTTCAGCGACTTTTAGTTAAGTTGTTGATTTTAATAATTGCCAAAAATGTAATGATCAACTAATGTTAATCAATTAGGGGTTTTCTTTATTTTGTTATTTCATTTGCAATTTTAAAAATAGTTAACCCTAATAAAATGCAATTTCGCGTCCGATATCAAAGCCGTTGACACATGAAATATTTAAAATCCTAATAAACTCTTTAATAAGCTCGTTAGTGGGTTAGGTCATTCGCAGAGTGATGATTGTTTCGATATTTACTGATTGAATGAACCCTTGAATGTGAAAAGGTGGCCTAAGGAGTCATTTAAATTCTTTATTTTTTCTACTTAAAGTTTTTATCAATTTTCTCAAAATTTAAATTCAATGTTTATACAAACTAAAAAGAAAAAAATGCCATATTTAAAGATATGTATTTTATTTAAATGCAAATGTATTTCAAACGATATATTTTTATTATAAACAAAATTTATTTTATTTCTGTTTCTTACATGTCTTAAAATATATATGAAAAACAATTATTAAAATGAAATAAATAGTTTGATAAATAATCTTATGAATCAATGAGTAAATGTTTAACGCAATCTATAATATATGAATGAGCGTTATACATAAATTTCTTAACTACTATATTATATGATATTTATCGATCAATAAACGTTGAGGTAAGTAAAGGTTGTAACAGAGGAGATGATCACAACTTGATAATGAACGTAAGAGCAGACAACTTTGGTACAGGAAATGATGGTCACAATCCACTTATCATGCATTTCAATATTGGTGAGGACTTTGTTTACAGTCATAGACAACTAAATGACAGCAGTCTACTGGCTATATTAGTAGAAGTTTGCTTATTTTTTCATGATTTGCACAGGGGTTACACAAAAGTACACAACAACTTTCAGAAACGAAAAACAAAATTTAGATCACCAATTCGCAATGAAAATTATAAAAAGATACTAGAGTTTCTATCTGTCTTGCTTTTGGATGGATAGTAGGTATTTTATACAATTTCTTAGCAACTAAATTTTGCCTAAACAGTCTCTCAGGGAAGACACTGATTAGCAAATAGATGAGTACCACATACAGGTAAATACCTAATGTGAATTTACCGGCCAATTATAAAAGAGGTCATTGATAAGCTGCGAAAATCTGATACCATTTTTCTGTGTTCTAACATGTTCGTATAACACAAAACAAAAATGACAATAAGGAATCATTCTTTGTAAATTTTAATAAACTGGTTATATTTTTGAGCGCATTTTTATTCTCATAACATTCCTTTATACTTCACACTGAGGGCCATTTATATGTGTCTGCATCGTTTCAGATGAAAAATATATTTTGTAAGTTTCACGCTGGAGAAAAATAGATAAAAACGCTTATTTAAATAATATATTATTTAAAAATGCGAAATATAGAGGAAAGTAGATTGAAACAGCATAGTCAGCATTCAAAATATATCACTTTGACTAAAATTGGGCTGCTTTCTAGCATCTAATGATTGAAATATTTAAATTTAGAAAAGAAGAAAAAACGGCCTACACTGCCAAAAAAAAAAATAAAAATGTTGATTTTACAGTATCATACTGGCACCCGAGCTGCCAGTAGTCTACCGTAAAATTAACAGTAATATATAGTAAAAAAAGTGCAGTAATACGCTGCCGTGCATGAGCGGTAAAATATATACTGTAATATATATATATATATGTGTGTGTGTGTGTGTGTGTGTGTGTGTGTGTTTGTGTGTGTACTGTAAAACATATACTGTAAAATCAAAATAAATGTTTTGTAGTGTAGCGGTAATTCATTAATGTCAATTGTGTACTTTCTATGTTGGAAAGTTTACTTAACATGTTTTAGGTGCTTGCTAGTTTGAAAATTTTTTAAATATTAAAACATTTAAAGTTATTGAAACTTTTCGTAATATTGCGTGTAGCATATTAATTAACGATTTATTGCTCACAATGAAATTGTTGCTAGCATTTTTAGATGCAATATTATACCTAGTTTTCAACCCTCTTTCTTTTGGGATACACAATACACGCACAAGAATGATTGCAATTTTTATAACATCGTTTTTTTTTTCAATTTATCGAATTTTAATGAAGATAATTATAATTTTGTCTTCAAATATTAAATCATTAAGCTGTTATTAATTTAGTTCTTTAGTTAACCTAAATATACCAACAATCGGTCATCGACTGGCTGTGCTACTGGGATAGTTAGTACATGTATGCTACTTCTGCATTTTATGCCAATTTGTTTTGACCACTCCCAATTAACTATGGGTGAAAAATATCAGTTTGTCTTTTTCCCTTAATTTATGAAAAGCAGTGTATGTTTTAATGTACCTCATCCTATAAAATATATTCATCAGTCTAAATATTTTTATATTTTTATGTTCATGTCATGTTTAAACTAAAGTAATAAATTAGTTATTTTTATGAATCATTTTAAATTGTTTAAAGATACTAGGACTTAAATTCTATGCTTATATCTAACAATTAAATATTTATGTCATATTTGGAAAATGTTCTTTGTATAAAAAAAAAAATACATTCCAATTACATTATTATTTCCGTAAAATAAGAAAATGCATTGTGATACTTAAACAAAGATATTTCTAAGTTGCAACTAACAAAAGAAATTGTATTTTTTATATTATCTGATTTAAAGTTTCTTTGTATGACAAGTTGTTCTTAGTTTGCTTTCTTTCGTACTGCAACTAGCATTTTAATTAACCTTTAAACCAATAACAATCTTTGTTTCACTGATTCAGTAAACTTTTATTTTATTTATTTATTTATTTTTTTGCTTTTATTAATTATATTTTCTTGTGAATATATGAAAGTATTTTATTTATTTATCCTTACTTTGGAAAAATAAACAAACTTTAAAGTTTAAAAGTTAAAGTTTAATCAAAAAGTTTATTTGAAATATAAATTTCACTGAAAATAATTTTATTATTTAATGTATAAGAAATGACACACTTTCTAAAAATAAAGTATATAAAGTATTATAAAGTAATACAAAGTATTTTTATAACGTATAACGTAATATAAAGTATTTTATTATTATTTTATATAAGAAGACAGAATGGGAATCAAAAATAAAATATCTCAATCGAATAAAATTTGAATTGTATTCAAAAAGTTTGTATTGTAATCGAAGTAGCAGAAGGGTCTAAATTTAGAATTCTTTGACTCTCTTCTCTGTCTTTTTCTCTCTCTCTTATCTCTCTAAAATCTCACTTATTGTGTCATATAGCGTTGACAGAAAGTTTCCAAAATATCGTTATATAGTTCTTTCGATATGTCGTCTCAAAGAAATTAATGTTCGAATAATACTATGAATAAAACATCGATAAATTCAAAATGTGGGTTTTTCTATATATCACAATATATATTTTAATTGTTACTTGATGTTTTCATACACGAAATACTTTTTTCAATTTTCCTTAATCAATGTTTCATTTAAAACTGACTTTTAAGAGTTTAAAACAACTATTTTTAATATATACGTTGAATTTCGCGTTGAAATGCAAAGATTACAGAGATAAATGTATCTTTCGAAAAACGCATCATCTCCAGTCAAATTTATCGTGCAGGATTAATTTTTCTTTGCCAGAAAGAATTTGAACTTGAGTGGAATTTCCACTTTCCTTGCAATATCAGAATGGTTATTTTAAACGGAATCTGTCATCCAGAATCTTTATTTTGCACGTGATGCAAAGATAAAGAATGAGTGATGATGTTAGAATATCTAATCATGCAACGTCCATGCAAAAAGTCTAGTGTAATGGCATATATTTCAAGATTTTATAAAATAAGCTTGGTATATATTTATGCAATTGATTTTTTATATGAATACAGAAGTATTATTACTGTAATTTTAATATACACGTAACATGAGTATACATAATATTAATATAGAACTATAAACAACATCACTTTAAAAATTATTTAAAAAAAATTAAATGTATTTTGTTTGTCGCAATTTACAATTAGATTATATTATCGTGCAAATAAAAAAAAAAAACTTGAGCAAAGAAGATATTTTTCGCTACTAGCTCATAAGAAACAAAGTACGTTTTTAAGTTACAGAGCTTAGAATTTCTTTTTGCAACCATTTGTCAGCGCACATTTATTTTAAATTTTAAAACAACAAAATTTTTTTTTCACTAATTCAACAAATGTTGAAAAATGATTTTTAGTTTTCTTATTTTACTTTGTTATGTAATATTTTATTCGAATAACCATTTTCGCGGGTGAAATTATTCAACAGTTTTCTGAAAAGTTAAAGTTGGTTTACAAAAATTGTTTTGTAAATGAAATTTTTAAAGAATTTTCTAAGTTAATATATATAAAAAAAATCAAAACTCTTATTATTTATGATTGTATGTAAAAAGCTTAGAAAGAAGAAGAGAAAGAATATATAAAATGCACAAAACACAATTTTCACTGTGTATCATGAATATCACTACTGTGTATCATGAATTAATTTATTTCATGTACATATTATAAAATATCGAAAATATTAAGTATATTAGAATGAAGAGATTTTCATAAGTTTATTTTTTTGTAGTTGTTGTTTCTTACATTTTCCTTAAATTTCTACAATGTAAGTTACTTTTTTTACAGTTTGGCAAAATGTATTATATATATATATTTTAAATTATTTAAATTTCAAAAAAATCTCTTAACGGTTAAATTAAACTTATTCGCTAGATACAATATTTGAACATGTGCAAATCGGATTAGTGTTAATACATTAGTAATTATATAGAGTAAGCAGTAAAAAAAACTTTTTTTTTGTTTTATTATATTCCATTTAAAAGATTTTCTTGTTTTTCAATCTTGTTCGACAGTCAATAGGACAGAGATAAACATAATGTTTAGCATAAAGCTAGTGTTTCTACAGAAATCGATTGTTCATTGCTTGTAATTGTAAATCCTCTGCCTTTGAAGAACTGATTTACATTATAAGCTTTCATTTGTGTTTATACTCTTGTTTTTTCATTTGAATTTATATTATTTCATTTCTTGGATCTACATCATTTAATTTGCAATTTGACTCTGCTATTTGGTATTGTGATTTCATTGTACTTGGTCAATATCTTATGTTTCAATGGATTAATTGTACATTAAGCTTATATATATATATATATATGTGTGTGTGTGTGTGTATTAAAGGCAATGACATGTATATTATCGGATTTGGATAGAAGAAAATAGTAATCCCCAACACTAAATAGAGGGCACATTACAAATGAAAGAGGTTTCATAATGAGATACTTGTTAGAAGAACAATTTTACCTAATATTAGTAAATATGAAATATTTCGGCACTATTTGAGAGAACAGAGTGAAAGAAAATTCATGTCTGTCATAAAGCTTAAGACGGCGCGATTTCTAAAATTGTAAAAAGATTCAGCTATATAGAAGTGAATTGAAAAAAACAAAACAAAAATCGAACTCTTTTAATAGGAGCACGACTAAAACGAGGACATGGTTAAAACGAGCAATTTACACGTTAAGAATTATTCCTCATTTAAATTATATTAAAATTTTTACGAGCTACAGAAGCAGGATCGCGGTTAACACGAGAAAAACATCTGTTGATTTCAATGTGCTTTTTAGTGAAAATTCCGGTGGATATAAGAAAGAAATATCTTTCTTATCGAGCGCTGTTCTCTCTGAAATATAATTTTTTCTATATTAACAGTGTCTACCAGAATGAAATATGTAGTAATTTATCAGTTTTACTAGACAGAGTTTCAACCATAAAGAAATACCCCCTTCCCAGACCCAAGAAAAAATCAAATGGATGTCCTGAGGTCTTCAAAGAATTAATGAAAGTAGTTTGAGATAAGGCCATTTCAAGTAATGCACCTTTGTAATATTTGCAACTGAGCCATGAATAGGAAGGAGTATAGAGAAACTTGTATTTTCTTCTCTCTTTAAATCCGGTCTCTGGACTATATTAACCAGCCTTTTAATATGTTTCACTACACTGCTAAAACGAAAAGAAAATATGAAATTAACTGTAGCTCGAAAAATGCAGTGACTATTGCAATGTTACGCGAATTTTTCCGGGAATAGGGTAAGTAATCTGTACGTCGTTCATGTCCTTTGGAATTACTCGTTCTTTAGAGGCCTTAAGTTCAGTACTGTGATTTTATCTAAATAAAATGACACTCACAATAGTAAGGCTGTACATTTTTTTGTTAACTTAATTATAGAAAATTAATTTTTGAATTGAGATAATTAGAGCAAATAATAGTAGAAATTGGTTTTAATTATGTGTGCGTTTTGAAGATTTTATTATATTTACGGATATATAACAATTAATACGGAGACTTTTACAATTCTTTTTCTTTTCGTATTAATCGTGTTTGACGGTATTTATTTCTTATGTAAAAAAATAACAGAGTCTAACGCGTTGAGAACCATAGTACCAACCTCGCCAGCTGTGATTTCCAGTAAATGCTTTCCAAATTTTGAACACATTGCAACTCCTTTAGTCCAGTTCTGCCAGTGCCAGAGGAGACAACTTCAGCAAGCAAATGGTGATTAAGTTGGCAGTGCCAGATCGGACAAAACCACTTGATCTATTCTTGCACTGGCAAATTGATATCCTAGTTACTTTGTACCATTTGTTAAACGGGCTTTATCACTTGAATAGTATTCAAATTAACAAAACTCATTATACAGCTAATAGATGGCATGACACAGAATACGTTGACGCTTCAAACTCATTTTGAACAAAAATGTAGGATAGTCCACTCTGGTTCGCAACGCTTCATATATGGGCCTCAGGACTGAAAAGGATAAATTGAAATATGATTCGATGAAAAAGTTAAAAAAGAAGAAAAAAAATGATATGCTATTTTCTGTGAAGCAAGAGCCCAGACTTCTTTAGCCTATTATTTCTCCACAAACAATATTTTAGAATTAGTGGAGACGTAAATATGATTTCATTAGTAATCATTTTTCGTTAATTTCTCAAAAAAAATAAATATTATGTTCGTTTAACTTTTCTTTTATATATTTTGTAATTTGTTTCTTTTAGCATGCAAGAACATTTTATTCAAGTATTTCATTTATATATATATATATATTAAGAGTTAAATTTTAAATTTAGAAAATATTATTATTTTTAATAACATGCAGTTTTAAAATGTTTTAAGGCAGTCGTTAAAACATTTTCTTGTTAAATATATATTTAAATTTTTTTTCTTTACTGTCTAAGAAATGATAAATTGAAAGATACATTATTTTGACGCAGTTTCTTTCGTAAATGCATGATGAATGAAAGACTATTTTAAGCGATTGTCAAGAATTTAGAAAAAGTTTTTTAAGTATTTCAATCATCATCAATAATCTTTGGTTAAAATGACAAAAAAACTTTTGCCAGTGTTATTTGATATTAAACAAACAGAAGTTCGTATTTCTGTTTGTTAACTTTTTTTGATAAAAAATAAAGCTATTTCATAAGATTTGTATTCCTTCTCTTTTAAGATTCTTTGCAGAAATTTTTTTAAGAAGAATACTCAAATATATACGATAAGTTACTTTATATGAACGTTTAGTCTAATATAAATAATATTCACCAACGTATTTTGAAAAATTGAATAGATATTCGAAGCTTCCAAAATCGAGTAGATGCGTACAGAAGGAATACTCAATCGTTTTAGCGAAAAGTATTCTCACACCGCTATTTACAAAAAGTAATATTCATCTTACTTAATGGCAGAAATTCTGCAATTTATTAAGGTGACGATGCCTTTTTCAAAAAAGTGGTGAGCCTGCGTTTCTCGAGTCCCTTAGTGAATAACACTGGTGTAAAGTTACAAAAGTTTTAAAGTAAATGTACTTTGCAAGCATGCTTTGATCTTGTACAGATTGTCGAAAAAAATTATCGTAATATTACGTAAATGTTGTTATTCAAGGTATAATTACAGAATTTTTGGCTGGTTTAACGTGCCTGTGCTGAATTCAAAAGCCTGTATTTTATGTACATATCACACGTCTAAGTTCCTTTGCTATCTATTATGCTCGTGTCTGTTATTTTGTATGAAATAAGGTATGCTGAATTTTCTAAATTATGTCATAATCTTACTACAAATTTACAAAGGTTTATGTCGTCAGTTTATGTAGAATCTCGACAAGATTTGAATAAAAGTGTTGTTTAGATAATTAAGCACTTTTGTTACTGTCTTTTATACTTTATTTATCCAAATAAAGGGATTTTAAGTTACTCTGAATAGATTGGTGCGTAACTAAGGAATATTTTTCTACAAGTAGACGGCAAGGACTTTCTGCAAAGCTGTCAAAACGAAGTTTTGCTCAACCATGATACTTATGAAACTCTTGTAAGTTCCCATGTTCTAAAGTAAGATTCTTTTTGTCCATTAACTTTCTAGCAATGTAATTCTAATTTCTAACAGTGTATTTTCAACAGCGATTCAATGCTAATGGACTTTAACATCTTTTCTTATTCAAGCGCCCATATTAATAAGCAAACTGAACATAAAATCTTGCAGCATATTATTTGACAAAATATTTGGTTATTCCAGAGAGACGAATATTTGATATCCCCAAAAGTGTTGAATATAGAATTCGTTGAGTATTTTAAGTATGTTACTGTTTTAGTTTAAATCTTATATATTAAAACGAAAAGGGATTTTCGACAAATCCACTTTTCACACGAAAATGACCCATTTGCGCATGTGTAAAATTAAATCTAGAACCTAACCAGTTTTAGAGTAGACTCGAGCGAGAAAGGTGTTGCCGAGTGGTATAAGACGTGGTGCTTCTCTGTTCCGATCATCCTGTTGGTTCAAAACCCACTCCGGACAGAATGATTTTTCTTATTTTATTGGCGATAATTCATTTTAATAATGCCATATTTAATTCATGAGGAAAAGTAGTATAATTTGTGATTTTTTTTATTCGAATGCTTTATAATTAAGTAAAATTTAACACCCAAAAATATTTTGTTTTAATTACCAAATTTACATTTAAAGTATTTAAATTAAAAGATCGTTCATGTAATTATCGATTAAATAAAGTGAACTGGACTACAATTTTTATTATATTTGGTATGACCATTATCAAAATGTCATATATATAATAAGATATAACTATGTCATTACTTTTCATAAAAAATTAAAAAATAAAAGAAGAGAACGAAAAGAAGGAAAAATATTCGTACAGAAGCTCTAAATTATCCTGATATCCCTGATTTAACAATTAAATAATGTGTGAAAATTTAAAATATAAATTCAAGTAATTAAAAAATATTAGTCTTTATTATAAATCGTTAGCTGCAAACAACAAATTTTAAATTCAGAGATTTAGAATTAGGCACCAAACAATGCTTTAAAAAAATACAATCTGAACTCAGAAACCTTTTTTTTAAGTTGATGTGAGATGTTGTAAGATGTTGCAAGCACAATGCTGGCTAGGATTAAAAATTCTATTTCATACCACTTTATTCCAAAGGAATAAACATTTAAAAACTCCAAAAAACTAACCATAAAAAAATTTAAAGTATTTCTTCATATTTCTGTTTTTGTAAATAGTTCAGAAATTCTTTTGTTATTGATCCTATCCTTCAAGTATTTATCCAAGTTCTATATTCCATGTATATTATTCATCTAATAGATGTGTTTTGTTCATCTTAAGAAGATTATATTACTAATAAATAATTCACAATACAAAAATTTAAAAGTTTTTACTTTTCTATTATTTGCTATTTGAGGAATCACTTACTCATGCCTTAATATGGAATAACATTCCAACAATAAGATACATTTGTATAACTAAGAAATGTATATGATTATTTTCCCTAAAAAATGAAAAGAAAATAAGAGAAAGAAGAAAGAAGCAAAAATAACCATATAGGAATTATAAAAGAAATCACTTTGATGTACATGGTTTATTTGGGTTTTACAGTCAGGCTGATAAAAATAAAATTAATGAAAAATTTTAAAGGTCGTGTAATTTAAAAAAAAATACAAAATACAAAATATTGATATATATATATTTTAATTTTGGGACTGTAGTTAGTAAAAATAAATAACTAAATTAATATTTTTAGTTAAATTCTTTTTAAAATAATTCAAATATAATAGGTTGTAAATTACAAGCTTAAAATTATTTCACTTAATTATTTGAGTTGGGTAGACTGATAACACAATCTATCGTCATATATCTATAGAAATCGCTTACACAATATAACAATTCATAAAATTTTCAATACTTAATTAATTTAAAAGCAACTAATTAAAAATAAAATCATATTTCTAAAGGGACTTTCAAGTTATTTACCGTCAAATCTTGACGGGTACTATCTTGTCTGTGTTAATGTTAATTTAGTTTCATCATGTGTGAAAAATTATACATTATTTTGAAACATACATGGATTTAATTAATGATCCTGTAACTCAATATTTACCATTGTTAGTACTTAAAACCCATTCATGCAACGGTAAAAATGCTAGCATAGGTTCCACTTAACATGGTAATGGTAGTTAATGGTAGTTACTTTAACATTTTCCTTGGAAACCCGCCTCTAAAAACAATCTTCTCATTCATTTCGTGTGTAAGTAGGTTTTCATTCACTAAAAAGATTTTGAAAACGTTTTCTTAAAAATAAGCTAAAGGGGTTTTATTGTAACCATACGAAACATAAGTTAATGTTACGGTGAATTTTACTGTTGGAGGTTGCTACAAGTTAATGAGAATAACAATTTATCTTGTTAAGTTAAAAGCGCATTTGTAATGTTGTTCGAGTAAGTATCGTGTAAAAATAATTTGCCACTTCACTCAGAAATCCTGAAATAAGATTGAATATATATATATATATATATATATATATATATATATGTGTGTGTGTGTGTGTGTGTGTGTGTGTGTGTGTGTGTGTGTGTGTGTGCGTGTGTGTTACTGTGTTGTTCACATAATATTAGTTCAGACCCGTAGCTTCTTTAAATATATTATTTTACTCGCTAATTAATCACAATGTGATTTTAGTCAATGAGTTTTTAAATTTAGCATAATTCACTAAAACCGTAAATGAAATATTACATAATACACATTGGTGTATACATAAAGTAAAATAAAACAAAAAATGATTATAATATACGAATTATCTTTAGAATTAAAAAAAAAGAAATACAGGGCTACTCAAAACGCTGTACTCAATTTCATGCAGTTGTATTTCCGAAACTGTATGTTACGTTAAGTCAATGGTGTAAGTATGTTGATTATATTGAAATTAAACTTCAGAGAACTTCAGTATGTTAATCTACATTGGCAAAAATTACATCTAAAATATGACTTAATTTCTTCCACATCCGAAGAATTTCCTGTGCGTTACACGTAGTTGTGGCACAGTGTTTTAGTTTTTTAGAGGTTATGTGTAGTCGTAAAAATCAAAAGTATACCCCCATAACTCTGCTGCAAATCATGATGTAAAAATGTGACGAGCACCAATCGATTAGTAATAATTTCTACTAATTAATGCTGTACTTAAATTTTGCTTAGGGTCTCGTCTACTTTAATACTACCTAATTTTGATATATTTGGATTGTTCGGTAAATTGTATCTTCAAAGAACAATTAGGAATAAGGTATTATGCGAGTTTAAAAATTGGAACTCCTAATGTTTAATTCATTTTTAATTATTGCAAAACAGATTACAATGCGTGTAGATTTTGAAGTTAAGAACATTTTAACTGTAATTTTAGAGTAACATATTTGCAGCTATTCATATATGTTTAATTAGTTTCAATATACATATATATTATCGAAATTAAATTTCTAAAAAACTATGAATTGTAATATTGAGATTTTTTTTTATTACAAATCAATTTATATAATCTTCAAATTCCACCAAATAGCTTTTGAGATATGTATTCTAAACTGTTTTTCAACATTTAAAAATGAATTTAACATTAGGATTTTTGAAATATTAGACATTCATTTCTAAACTATTTACGAATGCCTTTCCATTTCGTATCGTAAGGTAAAATTTACCGAATAAGCCAAATTATGGTTCAAAATGAGCCTTTTCATTTCGTATCGGAAGGTAAAATTTACCGAATAAGCCAAATTATGGTTCAAAATGAGCCTTTTCATTTCGTATCGGAAGGTAAAATTTACCGAATAAGCCAAAATATGGTTCAAAATGAGCCTTTTCATATCGTATCGGAAGGTAAAATTTACCGAATAAGACAAATTATGGTTAAAAATGAGCCTTTTCATATCGTATCGGAAGGTAAAATTTACCGAATAAGACAAATTATGGTTCAAAATGAGGTGTTAGTATTGAAAATTTTCACGTTTGTCGCAATTTCTATATGTAGACGACCATCTAAGCAAAATATAAGTATAAAATAAATTGGTAGACGCGCTGAGAGACCTTGTTACCAGTCACATTTATATACGAGGATTTCCAGTAGAGTTAGTATTATTTTTTTATTTCCACGATTGTACATAAAATATTAGCAGAAAAAGAAAAACAAATTATTCGTCATATAAAGTCAGTATTTTACTGATGCGAAGTTTAAAAGAAAGGTGTTTGCTAAATAAAATTAACTCCTCCTAACAGCATAATAAAAATATCATGATTTCGCCACCATGTCTAAACTGACACTGACATACCGCTGCTTATTACCCAAAATAAATGAAAGACTTTGTACCAGTCCCTTTTATATACGAGGATTTCCAGCAGAGTTAGTATTATTTTTTTTATTTCCACGACTATACATAAAATATTCCCAGAAAAAGAAAAACAAATTATTCGACATATAAAGTCAGTATTTTACTGATGCGAAGTTTAAAAGAAAGGTGTTTGCTAAATAAAATTAACTCCTCCTAACAGCATAATAAAAATATCATGATTTCGCCACCATGTCTAAACTGACACTGACATACCGCTGCTTATTACCCAAAATAAATGAAAGACTTTGTACCAGACCCTTTTATATACGAGGATTTCCAGCAGAGTTAGTATTATTTTTTTTATTTCCACGACTATACATAAAATATTCCCAGAAAAAGAAAAACAAATTATTCGACATATAAAGTCAGTATTTTACTGATGCGAAGTTTAAAAGAAAAGTGTTTCCTAAAAAAAATTAACTCCTCCTAACAGCATAATAAAAATAATCACGATTTCGAAACCATGTCTAAACTGATACTGACATACCGCTACTTATTACACAAAATAAATGTGTTTAATTTAGTGTTTTAAAGGATACTTGTCCTCAAAGAATGTAGCAAGACGACAAATGGGTATAATGTAGACGAATTTGTAGTTTTATACAAATCAGGACGATCCTCCAAAAACCCTGTTTTCTCAAAACGTCGTACTAAATTCAGTACCTCATTAAATAGTTCTTTCTAGATGCGAAACTTTCGCAATGCAATTGGGGATTCACCATTCTTGTAGAAAAATTTAACCACCAACGCTCGATCTGGTAAGGATAGCATGCTGCCGAGATACGAATAACGAATCCCTTTCCAGGCAGGATCTTTATTGCTAGCCTGATTTGCATAAAACGTCTCAGTATGATGTGTGAGCGCCCTCTTTCGGTTACTTTTGGAAACCTTTTCCTTTTATACATGGAACAAAATTCAATGACCCACTGATCAAATTCGCGCATACCGATATTTTTTTCCGAGCATTATTTATTTTATTATGACTTTTTTATGTTTGCATGAATTTATGACGCGCCCTGTATTAAAAATAAAATAATTTCACTTCCAAATATCACCATCTAAGCTTTTTTTTCCGCAATAAGTGCACCAACATGGTATGCGTATGTGTGTGGCTGTAATATTTTTGACAATTACGATCAAACATTATATTCTAAGATGAAAAAAAAATAACCGTAAATTAGTGAAAAGTTACAATATTGTTTTTTTTTCAAGTTTTGTAATTAAAAAGGAAACTTCACTTTGTTAAAAAATAACTTATTCAAAAAGTACTTTTATCAATATATATATTCTGTACTTATTGTATGTTAATGAAAAATATATTTCATACATTCAGAAAAAAAATGAAAAATAGAATAAAATGCAATACATAAATAACTGAATTTCTCTATAAAAGTTTGAAACCTTTTCAGGCCTTTCCTTGACAATGCGTTTGAATTACAATGCGCATCTCGCACTTATCACAAATCCTTAATCAAACTTTAAATCTCTCAGTTGACAACTTCTGTTGAAAAGGGATTTCTGAAAAATATTGTTAAAAGCAATCTAAATTCTCTCAAAATGTAAATAATATGCAAATCCCTGTTTGAAAATCGCATCATATTGCGGGATTTAAATTTATAACTGAGTAAATATTACTCTCATAATAAATGCTATTATTCGTTAATCTGATTCATTAAAGCTCAGCTTTTGATGGTGATCTTTCTCATTTCACACGATAAAGTTTATTTTTTGTATTAACAGTGTTATTTAAAAAAAAAAAAAACTTTAAAATTCTTGCAAGGTATTGTAAAGGTTCAGTAACTGTAAAATTAAATCATTCACACAAAATTTAAACCTTTGATTAAATGAAAATAATAATATGAATAAAAGTAAATATTAAAAGCATATACTAAAAAATCAAGATAAAGTATGTTATAAATTATGGAAGTTCGTATCCACATATTTAAATATTTTATCTTAACTTTAATGGTGCATAAATGTTGCTTTAGAACGTTGTTTAGATGGTTAAATATAACATAGAATATTGTGTAATATTTTTAGAGAAGGTATATTTTACTTACATAGAATATAATCGAATTATTATAACAACACGGTGATTTTTGTAAAGTATTATTAGTTAAGGTTTAGTTCATAAAAAAGATTTTTACTCAAATGTTCGTGTATATTACAGATTGCGTAGTAGTTGGAATGCTGAGTAATATAAAAGAGGTATTGGTGCCGAATCCAGATTTAGTCTGTTATGTTCGTAGTGAGTTTAAAGAGAGCTTCAGATTTGTTTCGAGCTCGAGTGTGGATGATGCCTGAGTTCCTCTAACAAACCATAAAAGCTGAGTCGTTTGTGTCATTTAAGTAGTTTATGTATTTTTACTTGTCAGCAACTTTACGCCTACTGTAAAGTAGATAGGTTTCTAATACATAGAGAGTGATAGGAGAGAAAAAGATTGACTGTAGTTAGAATAACAAATAAAGAAGGTTTAATATTAAAACAAATTTCAAAAAAGCTTTTAAAACATACATTAAAATTAAAACAAATTAGATTAATTAAGGTATAAATTATGAAGATAGGGCAAATATGTAAAATTAATTTCTCACCTGTCGATAAGCAGTCGCTTGGAAAAAGGAAAATCCAACGATGTTAACTGAAAGGTACATACTTTTCGGTGATAGCCATCTGTTTTTTTAAAGTTTGAACTTTAATTAAGCAGTTGAACTTGAATTAATTACAGATCCCGATACGTATCTGTTTTTTGAACGTGGTATACGTGGTAGAATCTGCAGAATTTCGAAAAGGTATTGTCGAGTTAACAACCGATACCTATCCAATTTTAATGAAACTGAACCATCTATATTCATCGTCTATTTAGACGCAAACAATTTGTATGGTTGGGCTATTGTTCTTAACCTACCTGTTAACGGATTTCAATGGCTTACCGAAGAACAGATTGCTAGCATTAATGTTAAGACTATTCCTGATAATGCAGAAGTAGGCTATGTTTTAACTGTGAATCTAGAAAATAATCCTAAATTTCATGATAAAATGAGCAATTACCCATTAACAGCAGAAAACCTTTTTTCTTTTAACGAAAAAGGGTTTCACACTATACTAAAAATTTAGCTGAAATTTATGGCAGAAAAATCCAGTGAAAAAATGGGCACCGAACTTGTTTGAAGAAAATATTATGTTATTCATTATAAAAATTTAAAGTAATGTCTCAGCTATGGAATTCATCTGAAAAATATTCGTCGAGGAATTAAATTTAACCAATGAATGTAATTGAAAATTTATAATGAATTTAATATCCTTTAAAGGAGAAACGCTACAAACACATTTGAGAAGGATTTTTATAAACTTCTCAACAACAGCGTTTATGGCAAAGCACTTGAGAATGTCAGATGTCATGTAGCGATTCGACTAAAAAACTGTTGAAGGCTATTGCAAAACCACCCTTTCATTCCTACAAGATATTTAATCAAGGTTTAGTAGTTATAAACTATAAAGAAAAAAAATGTGATGTTAAACAGACCTTTGTACACTGTATTTTCAATTTTAGATTTTAGTAAAACCTTTATGTGTACGTTTCACTATGAATACATATCGAAAAAATACTCCGAGAAGGCTTCGTTACTTTTCCCAGAAACAGACAGCCTTTGTTATGAGATCCAGAGAGACGACCTAAATGATGATATGCGACAATATCACGGCTTATTCGACATGTCAGGTTACCGAGAAACCATAAATCATTTAACCTTGAAAATAAAAAAGTTCTTGGGAAAATGAAAGACGAACTTTCTAGTGAACCCATATTAGAATTTGTCGGTTTACGTTCCAAAATGTATAGCATTTTAACAAAGGAAGATGGAAGAAAATGTGTCAAAGGAGTAATCCGATACGTTGTTCAACATAATCTCAAACATCAGAATTGTAAGGATGTTCTATTTAACAGTCAATTATTTAGAGCAAGCGCAAAAAACATAACTAGTAAACATCATAACTTTTTTAACATCGCAGAAAGGAAAATTGCCTTATCAGCTTATGTTGATAAGCGTTATACTTTGGAAAATAAAATTGATACATAAGCTTTGGGCCATAAAGATATAATTCACTTTTAAAAAGTTTCCCAAATTTATAAATAAAATCTGAAATATTTGATATACTTAATAAAAAAAAATCTTCTAAATAGGAAAAAAGTGTGTATGCATGCGTGTGTGAATGCGAGTGTGATGGGGTGTCAGGGATCAACCAACCCGTAGTGCATTCTGTGCAGTGAGACATTTGACTTTAGTCACTATGGCTTAGTGACAGTTCTTACCTAAGATCACATTTTCGGCCAAATTTTTTAATATGATTTTTTTCCTCTAAATTGTAGTGTTCTGAATTGTTTTACGCAGATGGGTATAAATTCGAAAAATTATATTTTGTAACTTAAATTAAAATTTATAAACAGGGGTGGTGGAAAAAGGATCTCCTCACTCCTCACTTGCTCCTAAGATTTGGTGGGCCAGAACCACCATACACTAGCTACTGACGTATAATATGCGTCTAAGTATCATAAGCAAACTTTATGCATGCATATTTTTGTTTTAAAGAAAATCCCTGTTCTTTAGCTATGCCTTATTACGCTAGTATATATTTTTCAAAACTCCAGTTCTTGCGTTGGTATTCGAATATACTTTCTAAATCCTATAAATATTTTACTCTTAACAGTTTTTGGTTCACTTTCGACGTTGATTTAAATATTTTTATTTATTTAATATAATATTATAGTTTACTAAATATTCAAGTCTTATTGCCACTGAGACGAAAATTCTGCCAGTGATTTATTTTCAATTAAAAAAAAAAAAAATTCTCCATGTGTTTATTTTTTTCGGATCTGATATTTATAGAATTAAATGTTGACTTATAAAATTACCTTAGCATAAACAAGTTTTTTGTGAATATAAAGATTCTATATCAGCAAGTTGCGTACAATTATGAATTATTTATGTTTGATAGTTTAAATATCAGAAAGTTTTGTATATCCGTATGGAGGAGTGGGTGACATAATGGCTACATTGAATAAACAAAAATATTTTAAAAAATACAAAAAATAACCCTAAATTTGTTGGAGAAAGAAAAAATATGTTTATGTATATATGATTTAAATTAGTAGGTATTTTCAGATACAAACAAACGGATAAACAAAGTCCTGTAAGGAAATATTGAATAATAAATTAAATTAATTAAAAGCTAGGTAAAGTAAAATCTTCCTTTCTTATGATTCATTGAAAAAACATTTATCTCTATAGGCAAATGACTCAATTTTTTGTCGGTGATATACTTGATCAAAAACCGAAATTTGTATCTTATACGTGTATGATACAATCGATTGTATAATAATGATATTAAAATAATGTAATGAGTCAACAAAAAGATAATACTTAGTACCGAAAGTCTTTGAAATATGTGTCAGGTCAAAATAAGAAAACAAAATAAAAGAAACAATATACGGAGAGGGGGCGGCTAAAAATATCAACAACAAATACTAAAAGTTTTACAGTTATGCTATTAAAATTACTGTAAAATTAAAAGCAAAAACTGCTGCAAAACTAACAAATCTGCTTTTAAATAAAGAAACATAACTGCTGTGAAACTAACTGCCAAAACAACTGAATTTAAAATTTACAAACGTGCTGTTTATCTATGAAAAACAGAACATTTGTAAATTTACAGCAAAATGTGCTGAAACCCATATTGCCAGCATTTTGTGCTGTAAAGATGCTGTGATTTTTGTTTACAGTGTGTGTGAAAATTGTTTCGTTATGCAACGTTTTAATAAATTACAATTTTCTAGTTATATACGAATTAAAAGCTTTATATCTTCATAATGAATTTCATGAGGCAGTCTCAGTACGGTAAAATTGCAAATTAATCGAATTTTTCAGTGTATTATTCAGTGTATTACCCCACGTTGTATATACTAAAGGTAACAAAATTCCAATTTTTAAAACTTTTAATAGGGGGGGGGGGGTATACTTTCAAATACGATTTGTTTGAAAAATGTATCACAATTTACTGTTTTTATGGTTTAAAAAAATTTTCAAGTATGATTTCTTACAATCTATCTCTATCACGTGCAACCTTATTACAGAAGGTTCCGTTTGAACTTAAAATAATATTAATATGTTTAGCGTTTGTTTCCGGCTAATATTCCAAAACGATATTAACAATTCATCAATCAATAAATAATATAAATAAAGGACAAATATAACAGATATGTAATCGATCTGCACGCTTAAACAGTGAAATAATCGCAATAATAATAATAATAATAATAATAATAATAATAATAATAAACGGGTGTAAGTAGAAAATTCTTTGGAGATTTCTTCTGCTTTTTAACGTCTGGTATGCGGCTAATACGAAAGTATCGCTTTGAATAAATTAAAAAACGTAATTGGAATAAAAAATTAATATTTATCATATAAAAATGCTTTCTGGTGTTGTTAGCGGGACATTTTAAAAGATACAGGGTGTCCATAAAACATTGTCCCCGTTCCCTTACCTCATAACTTTTGATTTATGAATATGACGAAAAATATTATTACATATTAGTAAATTACAACTCAAAAAGTTTTTTTAATAACACAAACAAAGTTACATATGGGTAAAGTTGCAACTGAAAACGTTATCAAGTAAATAACGATAATAAGAAAATAATAATTAATGTCAAAATTTTATCATTTTATCAAAAAGCTGTTAAGGAATTATGAGTACAAAGTTAGATAGATACATATTACATAATTCATTAATAAATTTTCAGTTGGAACTTTACTCATATGTAACTTTGTTTATGTTATTAAAAAAACTTTTTGAGTTGTAATTTACGAATATGTAATATTTTTCGTCAAATTCTTAAATCAAAATTTATGAGGTAAGGAAACCGGGACAGTCATTTATAGAACCCTGTATATTAAATGGAAAAATCTATTGAAATTTTCAATTCAAAGTATTGTTTTCGCCTACGTTCTGCAACCCTGGAATCCCGAGTTGTTTTCCCCGGTATTACTGAAATAACAAAATGTAAACTTGGAATAAATCATTCTGCATCAAACGTATAACAGCAAAAATATCTTTAATAAATTATTAATACATTTTTTCTGAAATTTTAATTATTTTAATAGGATGTTGGATTAATGATACTTTAAAATTACTCAAATACAAACATGCAAACTTTCTCTCTCTATTACAGTACGTGCCACTTAAATGAATATTTCTAATTAAAATTTCATTAAATTAATGGCTGATTCCAATGCAAAGGAAAATTACATTTTAATTTTTGTTTTTAATTATTTAATGTAAGACAACGACTCATTCAAGTATCCAGTATTTCGTATTAGCAGCATATGTGGTATTTCTTTTCTTTTTTTAAACGAGCAAGGAAGACCGAGCTATGCTCGGTCTAAATTAAATTTGAGTTCAATTATCATGTCCCATGATCAAATTGACCCACTAATTGAATTTTCTCGAACATGTGACTTAGCCCAACAGTCTTCTCGTGCCCGAAAACCATAGGATGCAAAATTTAGTGTAAATAGTCTGAGCCGTTTTTAAGATAAAATAGCTTGACCCATAATGACCCATGACCAAAATGACCCACTAATTGAATTTTCTCGAACATGTGACCTAGCCCAACAGTCTTCTCGTGCCCGAAAACCATAGGATGCAAAATTTAATGTAAATAGTCTGAGCCGCTTTTTAGATAAATTAGCTTGATCCAGAAATGACCCTCTAATCGAATTTTCTCGGACACGTGACCTAGCTCAATGATTTTCTCGTGCCCGAAACTCGTAGGATACAAAATTTAATCAAAATCGTTAGAGCCGTTTTTTAGATAAAATTAATTTGACCCGCGTTGACCCAAAAATGACCCACTAATCGAAAGTTCTTGAACATGTGACCCAGCCCAATGGTCTTTTCGTGCCCGAAAATGGTCGGTTACAAAATTTCGTCAAAATCGTTTGAACCGTTTTTTAGATAGAATCAGCTTGACCATGACCCAAAATGACCCACTAATCGAATTTTCTCAATGGTTTTCTGGTGGCCCAAAACGGTAGGATACAAAATTTCGTCAAAATCGTTCGAGCCATTTTTAAGATAAAATTTGCATATATATATATATATATATATATATATATAACTACACACAAGATTTGCTCGTATTAGAATATATAATAAAAGTTTGGAATGTTACAATGTTTATAGGTATTGTTTGGAAATTGCTGACACGATTAACTTGAGAATCTATATATTTAAAACGCTAAGCGTTTTCTTTCGACAATTCGTGAGAACAAACTACTGCATCAAATTGCATCATTCTTTTTTTAAATGAAAGATATTTGGACACAGATTTGTTATCATGCATTCTTTTGTTCGAAAATTTAATTAATTAGCCATAATTTTCAATTAAACTTTTACTTCTGCTAATGACGTCATAAAGTCGGCAATTCGGATAACGCCCACTGTTGCGAAGCACAGAGTTTCTTTTCTGAACTCTGCGGTTGCTATAGGATAAAAGAGAAATAATAAATATTAAAAGAACGTGGCGTTTAGGCCAAATTTTTTAATTTGCAAGTTAAATTTCTGTAAAAATATTTATTCGCGTGTTTTATAAGCGAATAAAAATTCATATTTATTGAGACGTCACGGGAATATTGTCCATTGGGTTTATTTTATCATTATGCATTATAACTTTGTTGATGCCATTTTTCCACTACAATTAAATACAAAATATATTTTTATTTGTATACATGGTGTTTAAGCATTAAAGTAACGTATGTAAAGTACGTGTAAAAAGTTTGCGCCGGTGAAAATGACTTTATGTTTAGCTTGAAATGCATTTTTACATTGATAAAACGATAAAACTAAAGAGGAAATGTATATAATTGTGTCAACTTGGAGCCGTCATTGCTTGCTTCATCTTGATTGCATACCTTGATTGCATGTTACCAATTACTTTTTTTTTTAAATTATAGGTTTGAAGATTTCCTTTTATAATAAAAAAATACAAAAGTAAAGGATTTCAGGAAATTTAAAATTATTAAAAATAGTGTTATGGTAGAAAAAAAACTTCAAATAATGATTGTATTTTTAGCTAGAATAAACAATGTAAGACTAATATTTCATAGGAATTATTTTGGTAGGTTTATTATAAGTTCATTTAACAGTTCCTTATTTGCACAAAGTCCTATTTCTTTCACTGTGAATTTCTCTTTCGATGTCAAAAAATGGTTTTCTACTTTTTAACGCCAGCTAAAAGACAGTGGCAATTTTTAGAAATGTACAACGGTTGTGACAACAAACGGCGCTATCGTTTTAGCGTTCATCGCGCTTACATCACTTCTAAATACTACAAACTTCTATTTTTTACTACATTTTACTATATTTTACAATTTCAATTCATCAATTAGAAAAAAAAATTAGCATTCGATTGAAATTTATTTGAAAACTGCCGCTTAATTTAACGACTTTTTAAATAATTTTTAAGCATGAAAAGTTTTTCAATTCTATCTTATCAATGACCACTAGTTTGCTTCAATAATGTAAAATAGCCCCCGCGAAAGTTGCCACAATTGAAAATAGATTTCCCTAACCATCATAAAAAGTGAATAATAATAATAATAATAATAATAATAATAAAAACAGTGATAAATCATAAGATCTGATTATCCATAAGATAGAGCATTTTGGCGCTAAATGAAAATCTGTCAAAAAAAAAACTTTTTTCAGTTTATGTAGAATATAAAATTGATATGTTGAATTCGTTGATGTATATGTTCCATCAGATATCAGATTATACTAGGAATGGTATTTTTTTATTTTTTAAAGATCCATTTGCCAACTGTATAAGAGGGAAAATATCCCCGACTGTGATAGAAAAGGGTCAATCATCACGATTATGTCAAGGAACCGAAGAAACCAAACAAATAAATTACATTTAGAAACATTTAAAATCTCCCTCACCTGCAGATTGATTTACTACTGTAAAAAAAATTCTTCAGCTTTATATAAAAAATGATTAGTTTAAAACTATGGATGTGTTTTAGAAGATATGAATTTGAAACGAACAATGATTAAAGAGGACAATTTAAAACTTTAATTTAAACTTTTTAAAACTTTTTTAACATCGAATTTAGACGGTGCTTTTGGGCAGATGCAATGCACATGTGCATAGGAGCTCATTCGGTGGCATAATCACAGGGGGGGGGGATGTGTGCTTTACTATGTTCTTTTATTTACCGAATATGAAATGGAAGTAGGAATATACTATTTGTATACTTCATAGGTCCATTAAATTTTTTTCTTGCCGAGGGGAATATGACGCTAATGTCAAACTGATTTGCATTACACAGTTGTTTACAGATTGTTTGGTTGGAGTTTGCATCTGAAATAGTACTGTATTTGACTGGGGGAAAAACGTTTTAAATAAAATATTTGAAAGACTGTTTCATACGCACCCCATCTTAAATAATAAAGAAGCTTATTTTGCTAATATCGTTATAGTTTTTTTTTCGTCAAGTTTTGACGGGTTTCATCTAGTTTTTTTTTTTATTTCTGCATTATATCTAATAAACTATAATGCGCTAAATGTGTAGTAAATTAATAAGTTTATAAAATATTATTGGTGTGCAAGTCATGATTAAAAAATCTACATATTAGGGTTCAAAAAATATATCTTTGCGATGATTTAAAAGCGCAAATTCTATAATATTGTAAAACTAGTCGGATTTGCCAATTCCAAAACATTCTTCTGCCTCATACATGCTAATACTTCAAAATTTGCTATCACAGCACTAATGAAAATTGCAGAAAAATCGATATTCGCCTTCCGACGGAATATATCCCCATTCAAGAAGGACCTGCAGGCCACAGTCACAAATCATTAAAAAAAAATTGGTTCAACTCTATGCATAACTCCATACACTTTTCGATGATACAATCAGGACAGACAGACGGACAGACAGATATTTTGTATAAACATGTTTTTCGGTATCTCTGACCCCTAAAACGTGTCTATTTTAGATAGAAGAAAGTAAACAATTAGACCGAGTGAAGAACTTAACCTGTGAAGTTTATGCCATCTGTACTTTTCCGGTACTTATTAAAAAATGATTACAACATAAACATATACATTTTTACAGAGAACATATATACATGCAATCTATGAAAATTTTTACAATAAACATAGACATGCAAAGTTTAAAAATTTTATGGACTACTGAGACTCACTCAGTAAATATAGCATTAGTCCATTAAAGTTAAGGTATCTGGCAAGAGTAAAACATGATTCATATTGTCCATTGGAATTCAGGGTACATTTTTAAAGATATGTTGGCTATTTTCTATTAGCCTTTTAGAAAGTAATTATTGTAATATTCGTTGTAAAAGCTGAGAAAAACTTGCAAAAGAAACTTGCTTAAATTAACTTTTTAAAACTTGGTAATATTTTAAAATACTATTTCAAACGAAGATATTATTAATATAATAAGTTTGTCAATGTACAAAGAAAATTTTGCTTTTACATGTGAACTTCTATGAGTCACAACTATTTCGTAAAATAAAACACATATTCAGTATTTTTGAGTATGTAAATGATATATATGTAGATTTTTATGGAACATTTCCCAGTTTTCACCAAAAATGTCAAAATAAGAAAAGTCTTTTTTTTAACTTTGTAATTACAGAAAGTGATACCTATCTACCAACTTTTACGGTTTTTTCCCCCGCTATTTTTAATCGTAAAATTTGCCTACTTAATCTTCTCACCACCGCGACCTGATATATCCGTTCACTATGCTGTAGGTTTCACAGCAATACAAGGTTTGTTTAAATTAATATAATTCTACAAATATAATGCATTTTTAAAACATCAAGTAATGATTGATACTCTCAAAGATTATACTTATATGCGTAATTAAGTTTTTTATCTCAAGTTTGAAAATTCAGATTTTTTAAGCATTTAAAAAAAATTACAGAGAAAACAACATTACAAATTTGCCCTTTTGCTCGGCGGTCAGGGGGTTAATAGAGAAAAATTACGATTAAATTAATTAAAATTATTTTTCAAGAATAGTGGTCAGAAAAAAGCATATAAATTGGCAGCTATAATTATATGGAATAGGTATATATTAATACACTATTAAAAGATGCTGTAATACAAAAAAGTTAATATTGTGTACTCCTGAAATATTGTGTACTCTTATAAGTGGGAAAATTACTTGTATTGTATAATCTGCGTTTCCTATAACAGGTATGTATTTTTTGAAATACTGGCCCATTACACGAAGAGGTATTACATGAAAATTCCATGATTATGGATTCCAAAAACATTAATCACTGTTTTCCTTTGTACCATGTGTAGATAAAAGGATTTTACTTATATTTCATTTAGAATACTTATTTTGATACCGCAGAGAAAGTGAAAGTTTCACCCAAGATTAAATCCTTTCTGGTAAGGAAAGATTTACTTTCAGATTTAGCGCACATGATGTAGTTTTTAAAAGATACGTTATTCCCTAGAGATTTTGCACTTCTGAACACAATGAAGAATAACATCAAGTGTAGGGGGTAAAAGATAGGCTGTAAAAATTACCTCGTGCTGTATATAATAATGATAGAAGAATCCCTAGTAGCCAACCAATATTGGGCCTATATTGGCTATATCTTGGGGCAATATTGGCATATTGGTTAAATATTGGCATGAAATATTGCTCCAATATTGGGGTGTTTACATTTTGAAAACATTTAGCCAATATTTGTAGCCGCCAATATTGGTTATAAATTGGCAGAATATTGGTACAACATTGGCATGAAAGAGTGTCCCAATATTGGGATGTTTATATTTTGCACATATTTAGCGAATATTTATAGCCAATATACCAATATTGTGGTCTTCATATTTTGTATTAATCCATTTCTGGCAATATTTCCTACCAACATTGCCGTTACATCGATAGTAGCTAAAAATATTTGCTAAATAAGAGCAAAATTTGGTGTAATATTGGCTAAATAAGGACAGAATGTAAACACCCCAATATTGGGGCAATATTTCCTACCAGCATTTGTACAATATTGGCTAAATAAGGGCATAATGTAAACACCCCAATATTGGTGCGATATTTCCTACCAACATTGGGGCAATATTGGCTAAAAATATTGGCTAAATAAGTGCAGAATGTAAAAAACCCCAATATTGGGGTAATATTTCCTAAATTTGGCTACAAATATTGGCTAATTAAGGGCAGAATGTAAACACTCCAATATTGGGGCAATATTTCCTATCAGCATTTGTGCAATATTGGCTAAATAAGGGCAGAATGTAAACACCCCAATATTGGGGCAATATTTCCTACCAGCATTTGTGAAATATTGGCTGAATAAGGGCAGAATGTAAACACCCCAATATTGAAGCAATATGTCTTCCCAACACTGGCGCAATATTGGCTAAATAAGGGCAGAATGTAAACACTCCAATATTGGGACAATATTTCTTACCAACATTGTCGCAATATTTCTTACCTATATTGGCTAAATAATGGCAGAATGTAAACACCCCAATATTGGGGCAATATTTCTTACCAACATTGGCGCAATATTTCTTACTTATATTGGCTAAATAATGGCAGAATGTAAACACCCCAATATTGGGGCAATGTTTCCTACCAACATTGAGGCAATATTGGCTAAAGAATGGCAGAATGTAAACACCCCAATATTGGGACAATATTTCTTACCAACATTCTCGCAATATTGGCTAATTAAGGGCAGAATGTAAACACCCCAATATTGGGGAAATATTTCCTACCAACATTGAGGCAATATTGGCTAAATAAGGGCAGAATGTAAACACCCCAATATTGGGGCAATATTTCTTACCAACATTGGCGCAATATTTCTTACTTATATTGGCTAAATAATGGCAGCATGTAAACACCCCAATATTGGGGCAATATTTCCTACCAACATTGAGGCAATATTGGCTAAATAAGGGCAGAATGTAAACACCCCAATATTGGGGCAATATTTCTTACCAACATTGTCGCAATATTGGCTAATTAAGGGCAGAATGTAAACACCCCAATATTGGGGCAATATTTCCTACCAACATTGAGGCAATATTGGCTAAATAAGGGCAGAATGTAAACACCCCAATATTGGGGCAATATTTCTTACCAACATTGGCGCAATATTTCTTACTTATATTGGCTAAATAATGGCAGAATGTAAACACCCCAATATTGGGGCAATATTTCCTACCAACATTGAAGCAATATTGGCTAAATAAGGGCAGAATGTAAACACCCCAATATTGGGGCAATATTTCTTACCAACATTGGCGCAATATTTCTTACTTATATTGGCTAAATAATGGCAGAATGTAAACACCCCAATATTGGGGCAATATTTCCTACCACATTGAGGCAATATTGGCTAAATAAGGGCAGAATGTAAACACCCCAATATTGGGGCAATATTTCTTACCAACATTGGCGCAATATTTCTTACTTATATTGGCTAAATAATGGCAGAATGTAAACACCCCAATATTGGGGCAATATTTTCTACCAACATTGAGGCAATATTGGCTAAATAAGGGCAGAATGTAAACACCCCAATATTTGGGCAATATTTCTTACCAACATTGGCGCAATATTTCTTACTTATATTGGCTAAATAATGGCAGAATGTAAACACCCAATATTGGGGCAATGTTTCCTACCAACATTGAGGCAATATTGGCTAAATAAGGGCAGAATGTAAACACCCCAATATTGGGGCAATATTTCTTACCAACATTGTCGCAATATTGGCTAATTAAGGGCAGAATGTAAACACCCCAATATTGGGGCAATATTTCCTACCAACATTGAGGCAATATTGGCTAAATAAGGGCAGAATGTAAACACCCCAATATTGGGGCAATATTTCTTACAAACATTGGCGCAATATTTCTTACTTATATTGGCTAAATAATGGCACAATGTAAACACCCCAATATTGGGGCAATATTTCCTACCAACATTGAGGCAATATTGGCTAAATAAGGGCAGAATGTAAACACCCCAATATTGGGGCAATATTTCTTACCAACATTGGCGCAATATTTCTTTCTTATATTGGCTAAATAATGGCAGAATGTAAACACCCCAATATTGGGGCAATATTTCTTACCAACATTAAATAATGGCAGAATGTAAACACCCCAATATTGGGGCAATATTTCTCTTACTTATATTGGCTAAATAATGGCAGAATGTAAACACCCCAATATTAGGGCAATATTTCTTACCAACATTGTCGCAATATTGGCTAAATAAGGGCAGAATGTAAACACCCCAATATTGGGGCAATATTTCTTACCAACATTGGCGCAATATTTCTTACTTATATTGGTTAAATAATGGCAGAATGTAAACACCCCAATATTGGGGCAATATTTCTTACCAACATTGGCACAATATAGGCAACAAATAATGGCTAAATAAGGGAAAAATGTAAACACCCCAATATTGGGGTAATATTTCCTACCAATATTGGTGGAATATTATCTAAATAAAGGCAAAATATAAACATCACAGGAACTTTATCGAACTATGGAGGAGTAACTGGGAGGAGTATGGATGTCTAAATAACTGAATTTGAACATTGAAAATTGATGCTAAAAGATTCTGACTTCGAGCCCTTGGAGACTTTTTCATTTAGATGGAAAAAAATACAACTTGTATGAATTATTTACCAATCAGTTGATTGTAATTAAATTGTATAAATTTTCATTTTTATTACATAATTAGTGTAAATGCCCGTCCTAGCACGGTATATAGAAATTGTGGTTTTCACTTAAAATTTGAAATAACTGTTACAAATATTTCAACTGACCTCAAACGGGTCATGATCTGCAGCTCAAAACCCGATTAATGCAAGAGCCACTGCGGTTTTAACACCACATTTGTAAATCAAATTTTATGTAAAAATGGGGACAGATGAGACAGATTTTTAAAGTTTTGAACTGATAATTTCTTTGTTTGGTTTCTTTTTTCTATTTCCATATTCAGGATGGCTGTCTCTTTTCCTTAATTGAGGATGCTTAACCAACATGTATTCAAATAAAAATATATTTTATATCTAATATGAGTGAAAAAATAGCATCAATAAGCATAAGGATAATATGAACCCATTGGATAATGTTCTCGTAATGTCACAATAAATATGAAGCAGATGTGGATAAATTTATCTTGCAAAATGTATCTAAATATGTTTCATTTTTTCTTTTGTCTGCAACAATGGAAGATTTTTTTAAATCAATGAATCTCAAAAATGAATTAATCACAGGTAAACACAGCCATCTAACTAACAATGTATTAATGTCCTATGTTTAACAAATATACAATGTTGGTTAGATGGAGTGTTTTTGCCCAAAATTGTTACCAACACTTTGCAATTCTTGGGTTTTATTATAAGTAGATTATAAATTGCTAAGTCTGCATTAGGCCAGAATTTCTCAATCTTTTTTAAGTGGGAACCACTTACGGATTGAACATGCATAATTCTTCACTCTGAGGTTTTCAGTTATAGTGTGTGACACACAATGGTTGTTTTTTATTGAAAAATTGATTGTACCCAAAAAGAAAAAGTGTGCAGATAATAGTTTCAGAAACAATGTAAACATATTGAGAAATATGTTATTGTCAATTAGAAAGTGGCAATTATCATTGTCAAAACTACCTTTTTTTTTCTCACGGTAGGTATACTTGGGTTTTGGGACCAATCTCTCATACAACAAGTTTTATGAAACTATCACTTCTACCACATTTCCTATTAATAAACTGATTGTCCTACTATACTTTCCTGAACCTAATATTTCCTCTTTATAATTTTCAAAATTATAATAGTGATAAAAAAAAAATGAAGTTTATTATGTATTTTATTGTGTGAGTATTCCACCTCTTAGTGTATGTCCCAGACAGCTGACAGAACTTGCCCCTGGATCTGGATGTAAAAAAGGTAATTGTTGAATTAAACAAAATATTTTTAAATTGCATATTTTCCTCTCCTTAGTTTTTAGTGTCCAAGGTAGTTACCACAATCTTTTTATTTTTTGTCAATTTTAATGTACTTGGCTCACTTTTATTTTTTAGATTTTCAAGCTGCAAAATATTTTTACCCAAATTTCATAAATTCCCTGTATGAAATGACAAACCAAATCTTCATTTTGCTTGCCCTTTGTTTTATGTTCTGGCACCCGGGGCACATGCCCCCCCCCCCCTAGTTTTGACCCTGGCAATTATTTGTGTGAACTTATTTTGCACCTATTGAAATTTCCTTTATATATAGTAATAAAAATTATTACATAAGTATGCATATTTATTGAAAAAATATATTAAAATGCTAATTATGCTACTTAAAAATATTTTAAAGTAGAATATCTTAATTAAAACATGTAGATATTCAACAGAATTTATTTTAAATTTTAAAAGGAATGCTTTTTATTGCAGCTTTTTACATATTTAATTTATTGTTCAACTTTTGTTATGTACAATCAAAGTTGAAAATTTTTAAGCTATCAGTCTCATTGACAATTTATTCCAATGATATTTTTATTTTTAGAGAATAATATTTTATCTCAATAATTAATTTATTCTTTTTCTTCCTCCCTTTCTATCGGCTGCAGTGACCAAGAAGATTCCTATTCTCTTTTCAATATCCACTTGAGAGGTTTCTGGAACTCTCTTTAATACAGCTCCTGTTAAAAATATACATACATATATATAATTATCATTTTGGAAAATTTTAATGAAAATACAAATGCTAACCTTCTGGGAAATGTATTAATTTGCACATTTATTAATAAAATTATTAAAATTGCTTTTTCACCATCCGGTGTAGACACTGATTTCAAATGCAATGCATTTTTTTTTTTTTAATTGTGTGCTTATAATTTAAATAATTTTTAAAAATACAATACATTTTGAAAATGATGGAGAATTATTTTTTAAAGAAAATTTGGGAAATATTGAATTGAGATTCCCGATTTTATTAGTGCATAGCAAAATTGGGATAATAATTTTTCAAAAAGTAGAACTAAAATTATTGGACATCAACCCTTTAAGCAGCTGTAAAGTAATTTCTTATTTCCCCCAAACAAGTTTAATCAGCTGTAGATAAAAATATTTTTAGAAGAAACATGTTTTAAAGGTGTATAGGATGAAGTCAGGGTTTCCCCCACATTGAAAAAGGGGCAGGTTGCTGCTGGTGAGAAAAGGGCACTTTTTTTATTCTTAAGGGCACTTTTTGGATTTTTGAGGGCACTTTTAAGATTTTTAAGTGCAATTTTTTTAATTGTTACATGTATTCTTTTGATTTTTAAAGCCACTTTTGATATTTCAAAGTCAAAACACTCTTTTTAAGACAACATTGAAAGACACATGAAAGCAATTTTTTTAATGCAAAAAGGAGAAAGGGCACTTTTTTTACTGAGGGCAAAAAGGGTGCTAATTATTTTACTGGAGAGGGCAAGAAGGGTGCTGATTGTTTTATGAGGGGCAAGAAGGGTGCTATTTTGTAAACCAAAGGGCAGGCAGGGTGCAGCACCCTTCTGAAACTGTCTGGGGGAAACTCTGATGAAGTGATATGAAAAGATAATTTTGCATTAAACTGGGAAATGAAATTTAATAATCATGGATATTATAACTGTTTATATGAAAATGCATGAAAATCCTCAGGCGCTAAAAGGGATATCTGATGATGAAAACAACATTTAAATAACTGATTAGGTAATCAAAAATCTTGTTTTAATTTTCCCATAAATTAACATGTGATTTATGGAAGTAGTTATCTGTTACGAATAACTGTTATGAATATATTAAGAATCTGTTATGTATAATTGTGTTTCTTTACAAAAGAATTGATTTTTCACATTTAATATTATTATTAAAAAAATATATGCCATTTTCTGGGAAAGGAAGACACAAAAAGTACAAAGAAAAAAGTACTCTTTCATCAACATATATTTCCAAGATGCAATAAACAACTGACTGCTGCTTTCCATAAAAAATACTTTTATGTGTACTATTCCATGTAGTAAATCGTATAATATTTTACTTACTTGTTCATCTTTCACCTATTTCTGTGGTATACTGCTTTCTCATTGTTAATACTTTTGCATACTTAATGTCAAAAATTAAGAAAATTTTAGAAAAAGTTAAGAAAAAACGCTAGAAAAACTTACATAAATATTCTATAAAAATATATGTAGGATTTAAAAAAAAAATATATATATATATATACATTTAAAACGAAAAGCGCATTCTATCAAATCCAAACTGTCTTTTCCACACAAAAGTCGTCTCTTTGCGCATGCTTCAACTTTTTTTGAAGGCTTCTACTCTCAGAAACGGGAAACTTGATTGATTAACCCTCACTTGTTTAGCCCAGGGGGAATGAAAAGAGTTGATTGAAAACGGATGAAGCCGTACCAATGCATTGAAAGCTCACTTTCTAATATATTATTGCTCTGAGGTTGAAAGCTAAAGCTTTTTTAAAAAAAAGAACTCATGTTTTCACTATTAAATATGCATATTTTTTTGCAAACTTTTAAAGAGAGCTTGAATACAGTTATATTTATAATTGATACAAATTTCAGAGAGTTCGGAAGATGAGACCATTTTTTTATTGCTATATTCAAGGAGTCGACGCGAAAACTAACAAACAAGCAAAAAAGCGAGACGAAAATATTTATTTTACAACTAGATGACAATATTTTTTCACGAAACTTTTCACGTGCTGTAAAACCCTTTTATTTATCACCAATAAATATTTCAAAGAGTTCGGACAAAAAGAACTTTTTATTTTAAAACTACGAAACTGCCCTAAGTAAAAAACAAGAAAATGAGCACTTTTATCACTAAATATGAATATTTTTTCATGAACTTTTCATTTTAAAATATAATTTCATACAAAATCGGGTTAAAGATATAAAATAATCAAAACTTGTTATTATTATTATTATTATTATTATCATGGGACCTGGCAACGCCGGGCGGGGGTCAACTAGTATGTATTGATAACATTTATAGTAATTTGAAGCTATAAAACAAAATTCACAATATAATACAGTTTAATTTTATTATTTTGAAGATACTTAGTTGCCACAGTAATTTTTTTTATAGAAATGATGCAACAAATTAAAATTAGTGAATGGAATATTTATCTGAATGAAAAGTATGTTCTTTCATATTAAACTGTGATATAATTATTTCTTTATAATTTATATGTTGATTAGCACATTTATCAATCAAAAACAATTCAGTTAACTTAAATAATCTAACTTTAGTCTTCAATCTTCAATTAACTTAAATAATTAAGTGTTTAATAAAAAATAAAGAAACGTTGAATTGCTGTTGATTACCATCCGCAAAAAATTGCCACCCTTAAATTATACATTTTTAAATGTTAAATAAATAATTGAAACATCAAAATAGCTGAAATAATCAAAATAATTAAATAATTTAAATAATTATGTTTGTAATCAAACGCATAAATATTGAGATACTGCTGATTGCTACAAGAGGGAAAAAAGTATCTCTCGCAATGTAATTTTTAAATGTGAAATAACAATGACCATTTTCAGTTTAAACTTTTAAATATGAAATAAGAATGAACATTTTCGGTTTAAACTTTTAAAATGATTCTAATTTAATCTTAAGTTTCAATTTTCTAAATATGACAAATTATGTAAAAGAAAAACATGTAATTTAGTTCTAATAATGAAAATAATGAAACATGTTAATGAAAACATACCAATACAGCTTAAATAATAGTATTATTATTATTAATTATAACTAGAGATGCAGCGATTATTCGGCCGAAGCCGAATATTCGGCCCATTCGGCCTATATGCCGAATATTCGGCTTCGGCCGAATATCAAGTCCATTATTCGGCCAAGGCCGAATAATTTTGTATTTTGTGCCGATTTGTGTGCCGTGTTTATATTTTTGTGCCGAATAAGTTGGGTAATGTATAATGGACACATTTACATTACATTTCATCCATTATTCGGCCGAGGCCGAATAATGGATGCAATGTAATTTAAATGTGTGGAAAAATGTGAATGTAAGGAATGTTTTTATATTTGCACAGTAAAATTTTTTAATTTGACACTTTATAGTCATCATGTATAATAAAAATTTTATTTGAAATTAACTAACACTTTTCCCACCCTTAATTTTCATACCCTGAATGGGTTTTACCTTCCCATTTTGTATAAGAGGGTAATTTAGGAATCATGTTAAAACTTTTATGCTATATCAATAAGTACAAATAGTATCTGTAATAAGCTAAGGTAATCAATCTGTTAAATTTAAAATTAATCTATTCAAAATTGTCCTAACAGAGCCATACAAGCAAATTCTAAATTTTTTAAGCATAATGGGAAATTTAATATTTATCCCTTGTTACATAAAAAAAAAAAAAAAATAATGGTTTCAATGATATTTTAATTATACCCATAAAGAACATAAACATATACGATAGGTTAGATATAAATGTATTGCATGTATAACATAAACAGAGTTTCCCCCAGCTTTAAAAAAGGGCAGGGTGCTGCTGGTGGAAAAAGGGCACTTTTCTAATTCTTAAGGGCACTTTTTTTAATTGTTAAAGGCATTATTTTGGTTTTAAAACCACTTTTGATATTTAAAAGTCAGGGCACTCTTTTTAAGACAACATTGAGTCAGTTTTTATTATGAAAGCAAATTTTTTAATGCAAAAAGGAGAAAGGGCACTTTTTTTACTGAGGGCCAAGAAGGGTGCTAATTATTTTTATGAGGGGCAAGAAGGGTGCTATTTGGTAAACCAAAGGGCAGGCAGGGTGCAGCACCCTTCTGAAACTGTCTGGGGGAAACTCTGACATAAATATTTAAATCGTATATGCTGCAATACTTAGGAGTTTTTTTTTTTTTTTTTTTTTGGGGGGGGGGGGGAGTAAAATACACTTAAAAGTTAAATATAATTTAAGTGATTTTTTAAAAGTGTGTTACTAATATTAAATAATGAACGAAATGTAAATATACTAAATTCTTTTAATTATTATATGCATCATTGTAATGTTTAAATTTATATTTACCTTAAAAAATAAAGTTAAAATGTTTTTAATAAATGTAGATTACAATGCAGAAATAATAATAATTCAGTATTTTCAGGTTATAGTCTTATTTCTTTTTTTTCATAAATGATAAATTATTCTGAAAATAATCGCTCACTATATATGGTACTTCCTGGTGAAGAAAGGTATTTTTTGGCTAAATATGAAAGGTTTAGAAAGTTTTCTGAATTTTTCGCCCACCACTCCAAAGGACACTATTGTCTTTCTAGTAGTGACTGAGAAAGAAAATTA
The DNA here is from genome assembly GCA_963931845.1 of Maratus michaelseni. NCBI lineage: Eukaryota > Metazoa > Arthropoda > Arachnida > Araneae > Salticidae > Maratus > Maratus michaelseni. The sequence goes on along the minus strand of OZ007592.1, from coordinate 282,355,350 downwards.
CTAATTTATTTTACTTCTTCACATTGAGGGGAATTTTCTATAGAAGCTTCACTCTGTGACTGGCTTGCAATTTCATTAAAGCATGCCCACAAAGAATTTGAAATTTGAGTTTGAGAAACTGGAATGGTTATGTTGGAAATATATTGTTCAGATTCTGTTACTGGTTTTATACTAGCCTTTCTTAGTCTTACTATAACAATTAATTTGGACTTTACATCAACATCCTTTGCTTCATCTTTGTTGAAAAATAACACTTTAAATCTGGGGTCCAAAACAGTTGCAATGGAATAGTGTTCCTTGTCTTGAATCGATCCAAAATTCTTCTCAAAATTTTGTAGAATGGTGTCTTTCATGGTGCCTACAGCAAAAAAAATCTTCAGATTTAGATAAATATAATTTTAATGTTATAACTATCGGGATAGGGATGATTTCAGAAATTAATGATCTTGATGAGGCAATTTGTTTTGTTATTACTTCAAATGGTTTTAATAGATGAGCAATTTTTCTAAAATATTCCACCGGTTCGTTGTCAGATTATTTATTTCTACAAATTTAGTTGTATGTAGAGAATGGGCATTTTTTTTGTTCCAGTAATCTCTCTAGCATATAATAGGAACTATTCCAGTGTGTTGCCACACTTTGAACTAATTTCTTCCTAGAAATTTTCAACTCATTAATTTGTATATCAGTTAATCCTGAACATGCTAATGGCGAATGATTAAAATATGTAACAATTGTTTTACCTCAATTTTTGTTCCCTTTACGTGCATTGAAATTTATGCTGTCTAGTACTTTTAAAATGTAACAGCGAAAACATAATATCTATTAAAATGTAACATTACAGTACCTAAGATACTACATATTCATTATTTTGATATTTATATCTATTTTGCTTTTCCTTACAGATATTTCCTTCCTTTGAATCTGAAAACTTTAATTATACACTTCTTAATAATGCTGTCTACTGACATAGCAAAATAAATAAATAAATAAATACATAACTTTTTTGATAATTGTGAACTTTATAAAGTCTACACTGATTTCTTTTCACCCTTTTAGAGGATATTCTTTTCTATCAGTGATTTTTTTCTTAAGATAGTAAGATTTCTTATTTTTTATTTTCTTTCATCAGAAAGTTGAAATTTGTTTTCTAGTATCTTTAAAATTTTGTCATTATTTTAAAATGTAACAACATATATACATAATATCTATTAAAATGTAACTAGACAGTACCCAATGAGGAACTTTTGCTAAGAATTTTTTTGGGGGGTCGAATTATATTACTGAGGCAATATTTAGGCCGAACATAGCCGAATATTTTTTCAGAATAAAATAATGCTTTAAAAAAATTAAAAATTTGCATATAAATAATTTTTAAAAAGAAAATAATACATTTTAATTGTGAAATATACAATAATTGTGCATATAGTGCATACTATATTTTGTTTTTAGACAAAAATGAGTTCATTATTCGGCGGCCGAATAAGCCGAATATTCGGCTATAGCTAGGCCGAATAATCGGTATTCGGTTATTCGGCCAAACCATTATTCGTTGCATCACTAATTATAACAAATTTACAATCAATTATTGAAACAGAAAACTGTGGAGTAGGAAAATTAAATGATTTTGTAGTTCCTTCAATCCACTATGATTTGGTTTCAGTACTACTAGAATTTTATGAAAAAGGTATTGAAAATGTTTCTTTAAAAAAAAATTCTGTAACACTTTTATAGAAATGAAGCAAGAAATTAAAATTAGTTAATGGAATAATTATCTCCATAAAAAGTATGCTATTTCCTATAATTTGCGATGTAATTAATTTCTTTATTATTTATATATTTTACTCTCCAAAAATTGCATCCCTTAAAATATATATTTTTGACTGTTAAACAAATAATTGAAACATCAAAATTGCTGAAATAGTAGTAATAATAATAGTCAATTAATTTAAATAATTGTTTAAATTTTTGACATTATTCAGATTTAATATTTAACTGTTATAATTTACTAAATATGACAAATTATGTAAAAGAATCACATATAATTTAGCTCTTCTAATATAAACGTTAAACTCAAATGAAACATGTGTATGAAAACATATCAATACTGCTTAAATAATAATAATAATAATATTAAATAAAATTTGCAAACAACTGTTGAAACAGAACTCATTGGAGAAAGGAAATTAAATGCTCTTGTAGTTTCTCCAATCCACTATATGATTTGATTTCAGTTATACAAGAAATTTATGGAAAAGGTGTTAAAACTTTTCTGGAAAAAAAAAAAAAAATCTGTAAAATTTTTATAGGAATGATGCAACAAATTAAAATTAGTGAATGGAATATTTTTCTGTATGAAAAGTATGTTCTTTTCTATTAAATTCTAATGTAATTATTTCTTTATCATTCCTATGCTGATTAGCAGATTTATCAATCAATTAACTTAATAATTTATGTATTTAAACAAACAGGCAATTAAATTGCTGTTGATTACCTCCCCAAAAGAAATTGCATCCTTTCAAATAAACATTTTAAAATCTTAACTTAATAATTAAAATAATCGAAACATCAATATAGTTAAAATGATAATAAAAATTATTATGCATCTTCAATTAATTTAAATAATTAAGTTTGTATTCAAACAAAATAAAGTTTAAATTACTGCTGATTACTACAAAAATAAATAAATAAATAAATTAATAAAGTATCCTTTAAAATGTATTTTTTAAATGTTAAAAAACAATGAATATTTTCGATTTAAACTTTTTATTTAATCTCATTCAATCTTTACATTTTGCAGTTTACTAAATATGAAAAATTATGTAAAAGAAATACATATAATAATTTAGCTTTTATAATACTGTAAAAGTAAAAAATCAAATGAAACATGTGAATGAAAACTTATCAATACAGCTTAAATAATAATAATGTTATAATAATAATAAATATTCAACCATTGAAACAGAACTCAGTGTAACAGGAAAATTAAATGCTCAGTAGTTTCTTCAATCCACTATAATTTGGTTTCAGTTATAATAGAATTTTATGAAAAAGGTAATCAAAGCTTTTCTTGAAAAAAAAAAAAAAAAAGTCTAAAATTTGCATGATGCAACAAATTAAAATGAGTGAATGAAATATTTATCTCTATACAAAATATGTTATTTAAAAAAAAAATTGCATACCTAAAATATACATTTTTAAAATTTAAATAAATAATTGAAACATCAAAATAGTTGAAATAATAATTATAATAATAATAATAATAATAATTAATTATTTTAAATAATTAATTATGTAATTAATCAAATAAATATTAAATTACTGTTGATTACTACGAAAAAAAAAGTAGCCCTTAAAATATATTTTTTAAATATTAAATAACAATGTCGGTTTAAACTTTTTAAATATTCTGATTTAATCTTTAAAGGTTGCAATTTTCTAAATATGACAACTTATGCAAAAGAAACACATGTAATTCTGCTCTTCTAATAACGTAAAAGTGAAATCTGATGACAGACGATCAAATAAAACATATTAATGAAAACATAACTATACAGCTTAAATAATATTATTGTTAACTATGATAAATTTACAATCATCTGTTGAAACAGAGTCTGTAGAGCACGAAAATTAAATACTTTTGCAGTTCGTTCAGTCCACTATGATTTAATTTTAGTAATTTTAGAATTTTATTAAAATAAAACGATGTTCAAAGTTTTTCTTGAAAAAAAAAATAGTCTGTAAAATTTTTGTAGAAATGAAGCAACAAATTAAAAGTAGTGAATGGAATAATCTCTATGAAAAGTATGTTCTTTCTTATAAATTACGATGTAATTAATGTCTTCATGATTTATATGTTGATAACACATTTATCAATCTATTAACAATTAAATTAAATTATGTAACTTTAGTCTTCAACTAAATAAGTTTTTCATTAAAAAAATAAACATTTAATTGCTGTTGGTTACCACAAAAAAAAAAAAAAAAAAAAAAAAATGCATGCCAAAAATAAACATTTTTAAACGTTAAATAAATAATTGAAACATCAATATAGCTAAAATAATAATAAGAACAATATTATATTAATTTAACTAATTAAGTTTGTAATAAAACAAATAAATGTTGAACTACTGCTGATTCATAAGATAAGGTATTCCTTAAAATGTTTTTTTTTTTTTTAATGTTAAATAACAATGAATATTTTCGATGCAAACTTTTGAAATAATTCTTCTTTAATCTTTAAATTATACAGTATAATAAATATGACAAATTATATAAAAGAAACACGGATAATTTAGCTCTTCTAATAATGTAAAAATGAAAATCAAATGTAACTTTTGAATGAAAGCATATCAATATTTCTTAAATATTACTGTTACTAAATAATAATAATAATAATAAATTTACCATCAATTGTTCAAACAAAACTCAGTGCGGCTGGTAAATTAAATGCTCAGCAGTTTCTTCAATCCACAGTGATTTAGTTTATGTTATATACTAGAATTTTATGAGAAAAGTATTGAAAACTTTTCATGAAAAAAATAGTCTGTGAAATTTTTATAGAAATGATGCAACAAATTCAAATTAGTGAATGGAATATTTATCAGCATGAAAAGTATGTTCTTTCTTATTAAATTGCAATGTAATTATTTCTTCATAATTTATATGTTGATTAGCACATTTATCAATGAATTAACTATTTAATTAACTTAAATAATCTAACTTTAGTCTTCAATCTTCAATTAACTTAAACAATTAAGTGTTTAATCAAACAAACAAACATTGAATGTCTGTTGATTACCACCCCCAAAAAATTGCAACACTAAAAATATACATTTTTAAATGTTAAATAAATAATTTAAACATCAAAGTAGCTGAAATAATAATAATAATAATAATCAATTAATTTAAATAATTAAGTTTGTAATCAAACACATAAATATTGAATTACTGCTGGTTACTAAAGAAAAAAAAGGTAGTCTCCCTTACAATGTATTTTTTAAATGTGAAATAAGAATGAAAATTTTTGGTTTAAAGTTTTAAAATTATTCTAATTTAATCTTTAAAAGTTGCAATTTTTTAAATAAGACAAATTATGTAAAAGAAACATTATGTAAAAGAAACATATCTAATTTAGTTCTTCTAATAATGTAAAATGAAACTCAAATGAAACATGGTAATGAAAACATAGCTATACAGCCTAAATAATAGTATTATTATTATTAATTATAATAAATTTACAATCATGAAAAGTATGCTAGTTCCTATAATTTGTGATGAAATTAATTTCTTTATTATTTATATATTTATTAGCACATTTATTTTATAATTTTTATTTTACATTAATTTACAATTCAATTAACTTAAATAATGTAATTGTAGTCTTTAACTTAATAAGTTTCTAATCAAACAAAGAAATAATGAACTGCTGTTTATTATCACCCCCCGAAAAATCGCATCCTTTAAAATATACAATTTGAAATGTTAAATAAATAATTGAAACATCAAAGAATCTGAAATAGCTGGATAATACTAATCTTCAATTAATTTAAATAATTGTTCAAATTTTTGACATTCTTCTGATTTAATCTTTAAATGTTGTTTTTTACTAAATACGACAAATTATGTAAAATAGTCAAATATAATTTAACTCTTCTAATATAAAAATTAAATTCATATGAAACATGCGTATGAAAACATATCAATATTGCTTAAATAATAGTAATAATAATAATAAATTAAATTTGTAATCTACTGTTGAAACAGAACTCGTTGAAGCAGGATAATTGAATGTACTTGTATTTTTTTCATCCAAAATGATTTGATTTCAGTTATACGAGAAATTTATGAAAATGGTGTTGAAAACTTCTCTTGAAAAAAAAAAAATTTGTCTTTAAATTTTTTATGGAAATGATGGCAACAAATTAAAATAGTGAATTGTATATTTATCTGCATTAAAAGTGTGTTCTTTTCTATTAAATTTTGATGTAATTATTTCTTTATCATTTGTATGTGGATTAGCACATTTATCAATCAATTAACGATACAATTAACTTAAATAATTAAGTGTTTAAACAAACAAACAGACACAGAATTGCTGTTGATTACTCCCCCCCCTCCAAAAAAAAAAAAATTGCATCCTTTAAAATGAACATTTAAAAATCTTAAATAAATAATTAAAATAACTGAAACATCAATATAGCCGAAATGATAATAATAATTAATATGCATTTCCAATTAATTTAAATAATTAAGTTTTTATTTAATCAAATAAAAGTTTGAGTTGCTGCTGATTACTACAAATAAATAAAGAAAGAAAGAAAGAAAGAAAGAAAGAAAGAAAGAAAAGAAAAGAAAAGAAAAGAAAAGAAAAGAAAAGAAAAGAAAGAAAGAAAGAAAAGTATCCCTTAAAATGTATTTTTTAAATGTTAAACAACAATGAATATTTCCTATTTAAACTTTTGATTTATTCTGATTTAATCTTTAAATTCTTTAGTTTACTAAATATGACAAATTATGTAAAAGAAACACATATAATTTATCTTTTCTAATACTGTAAAAGTGAAAATCACATGAAACGTGTGAATGAAAACATATGAATACAGTTTAAATAATAATAATGCTATAATAATAAAAAATTTGCAATCAACTGTTGATTGTAGTTTTTTTTTTTTTTTTTTTTTTTTTTATCCACTGTGATTTGGTTTCAGTTATACTACTAGAATATTATGACTATAGTGTTGAAAGCTTTTCTTGAAAAAAAACAAAAAATGCCTGTAAAATGTTTATTTAAATGGTGCAACATATTAAAATTAGTGGATGGAATATTTATCTTCATGAAAAGTAGGTATCTTTCATATTACATTTTTTTCAATTAACGATTCAATTAACTTACATAATGTAACTTTAGAATTCCCTAACGTAAATAATTAAGTTTTAAATTTTAAGAAATAAACATTGAATTGCTGATTACCACTAAAACAAAATTTGCATTCCTTAAAATATACATTTTTAAATGTTAAATAAATAATTGAAACATCAATATGACTGAAATAATAATAGTAATATTAAAATAATATAAATAATTTGTAAGGAAACAAATAAGTGTTCAATTACTGCTGATTAGTACCAAAGAAAAAAAATATATTCCTTAAATTGTATTTTTTAAATGTTAAAAATAACAATGAATATTTTGGCTTTAAACTTTTGAAAATATTCCTAGTAGAAAATACATTTCTATATTATTTTATGCTGTACTCACCTTAAATATAAAGTCAATGAGTTGAAAATGACGAAAAAAATAGTTCCAGAAAACTTTAGCAGATATCACGAATTTATGAGGTCAGGTGCATCTCCATTAGCTATATATGGAATGAAAGGAAATAAAAATAAATATAAAGCATGACAAAAAATAATTTAACAAAAAAATGATTATACATATCATCCTAATTTATGTTTAGAGCTGTTTTAAAGTTATTGGAAAAATCAAAATTATTGGAAAATCGGGTTCTCAGGTCTGAGGCAATAAACTCTCTTAACAAACACTCTTTAAAAAATATATTTTCATTAATAGTTATAAATGTTGCATTCCAGTTATTATTATTATTATTATTATTATTATTATTATTATTATTACATTACTCTATCAGCAATATTTAACCGAAATCTCACAGTCATGTTTCCCATAGTGAATCCAAAATATATGCAATAACAGAAATAAATCAAAACCCCCAAAATTTCAGTAATGGATATCCAACATGCATATAATGGACACTCTACAAAAAGTCACAGATAAATGTTTTTATAATTGTATTTAGAACCAGAACTTTATGAAAGCATACTAATGAAAGAATATAGTCATTTTCAGGTAACTTTAAGGATTAGATATCAGTAATAAATAAAATATTTATGAGAATAATTAAATGTTCAAGTTAATTATTAATGTCATTAACACACGACTAAATATTTTAATTTATATAGAAGATTTGATATACTGAATCCCAGATAGTTACATTTATTAAAATATTGAAATAATAGGAGGGGGGATCACAGAAAAATATCTTGGAGTATCAGATGAATCGTATTTCCTGCTACAATTCTTAAGTGTTAAGTTTCGCAAAACTACTTGTAGCAATTAATAATTAAAGTATGAAAGAAAGATGTTTTGAATATTGCTTAAAATGATTTCGAAATAGAACTGCCGAAATTACATTTGTGATGCCTGATTTTCACATTTACTATTTATATTTAATACCTATAGTATTTTGTTCATCAGAGATTAATAATCAGTCATTCAAGAAATGAAGTAGTAAATTTTTAACAACTCCTGTGGCTTAGAAAACTGCCTTTATTTGAATGAATAGGGTTTGATCAACACTCACTATAATCAGGGGGTGTTGGTTTAATCCCCATGAGCCCCTTTTCACCTAAGCTCTTTAACATTATGCTGTGCTTTATGATTGGTTTGATTGATAGCCGGATTAAAAAATATACTAGTGAGAGTTATGAGAAAAAAATCAAACTTAAATTTAAAAAATATTGATCACATGAATTATTAAAAGCAGCTATTTATAAAAACTGTGTTCTTATTACATTCTGTAAGTGCAATTTTAAAATTACATTTGATTACATAGTTATACAGTTGAATCAGAAAAGAAGATTTTATGCACTATCACCATTTTTGAAATGATGCGTTTAGTGATGACTGTATGGGATTTCCATTATTGAATATTGACTAATAAAGCGTACTCCAGTAATGGACACTGATCTTAAAACCTTTACAAGAGATAAAATTTTGTAAATTACCCTTAGCATATAAAATTTTAAGTTCTATATTAATATCCAAACAAAAACATGCAATTTTTGCAAGAAAATAAAAAATAGATTTATAAATTAAGCCCACCTTCTGCCATCCCAAAATGCACAACGAAAAATCCTTAATTATTTTTTCCTTAATGTTTAATTATTTTAAATAATTTTAAAAGAATAAATTTCTTTTTTTTTTTTTCGAAACCATAAAGAAATAGGAAATTTAATTAAATAAATTTGAAAACATTTCTGTAAAGCGCATTGTTCTCTTTATTTATGGAGCTTATAAAAAGTTTGTCTTTAATAGACTGAACCAAATGATTTAATGTAAATTTAGTATTGCAAATGATTTATTTGAAAAATAATTTTTTAAATGATCTATTATTATAGAATATTTAATAAAAAAAATCTCCTTGCACGTTAATTTAAAAAAAAAAAAAAAAAAAAAAAAAAAAAAAAAAAAAAAAAAAAGATTTTTATTGATTTCTAAATTGTTATCAGTTTTCCTATTAATATATCTATCAAAAAGTAGTTACTCATAGTTTTCCTTCGTGGAAATTAGAATAGTAACAAACAGCTATTTTTTTTTAACATTTATGCAATTATAATAATGCTTACTTTTAAGACTGTTGTATACTTTCTTCCATAAGACGGTCTCTGCTCAGTGTCAATAATGCTGTTGAAGACGTGAGAACCGTCCGTCAACTCCGTATGAATGACTTCCGAGAAATAGCCTGCAATTGGAAACTAAACTTGGAAGTGGATTGTAGTAGGAGGACGGACAACGGGGTCATCTTGTTCAAGGTCAGTTATTACTGCTGGTCGCGGGCAGTATTGGAATCAGTTGGAACCTCAGAGAGGAACTCTCCCCTCTTTTCCTTTATCTCGGATAAAATGTGAGGGACGTTTCGCGCTAATTTCGAAGGGTGAAAATATTTTATTTCTCTCGGTTGCAGAATAAGAAAAAAAAAAAAAAAATTCAGCCAGTTTTTTTTCCCAAATAGTAAGAATAAAAATAAATTCCATGAATCAGTCACAAAATTACTATGAAAATTTTTTAAATGTTTGGATAATGTGTGTACATTTTAGAATAGGCAAGATTCTAGTTGTATTATTTTTTTTCAAACAATTTCAAGACTTATGTCTTCACTATCTAAAAGTTTTATGCTTGAATGCATTTTCAGAGAAAATAGGATAAAAAGAATCTCGAGAGGTAAAGTTTGAATTTACTTATTACGATCCTCTGGATATCGGAATTTTGTCCATTAATTAATAAACTGTGGTTATTTATGACAATTAATAATAAATATATAAATAACATAACTGGATTCGATTAATATTATTAATTTAATAATTAATATATTTATTAATAATATAAATACTAATATATTGAGTATTATTGCAGTTATTTTGTTATATTTACAAAGAGAAAAATGCCAACAGAAGTGAACTGAAGAGAAAAATTTAAATGCCAAAATTGAAAGTAGAACAATTCCATCACAGTATATAGGGTCGATACAAGGTAATTAGATTAGGAATCTTAAATAAAAAATAAATAACATACAGTGACATAAAAACTTGAGATATAAAACATTTCAAACAGGTAAAAAATTAATTTAAAAATGCTGAATATGACAGTTTAAAAAATCTTAAAAGCTACAAAGCGAAAACATGTCATTATATAATAATTCACTTATTAAACAAAATGGATAATCAAATGCACAAATTTAAAGATTTGCTGAAATGTGGAATTATGAAAATAAACGATTCATTCATAGGATTTCCTGTCACACAAGATACTTTTCCAGAATATTGAATAAAATTATCATAAATTTTATTCTTTCTGATAAAATGCAGTATGTTCAGAATAAGCGAGAATTAGCCATCGATTGCGTAGCGAGTGCTATGGTTAGCCATCCACTATTTTAATTAATTACAGACACTATTCTAATTTCGTCGCTCCATCTCCGTTTTATCTTTAGGTCTTTTGACATATCTTTGATACCACAGTAGGTTGTTTGTACTTTGTATACTGCTTTTCCTCGTCTTCTTTCAGTATAGTAGACGATGTGTGTGGCATGCCAGTGATAAAAAATATCAAGAAGTTATTTTTAAGGTTGAATTTGTTATACATTCGTAAAAGACTTAAAAATAAAAACCACTATGGTGTTTTAATCAAAATTAGTTTTAAAAACAGTTACAAAAAAATGTGACAGCAATACAGAGTACAGGGTAATGTATCATTCGAGTGTAATAACCTATGACATAGGGGAAGAGAGGGGCAAAGAGCCCTCATGAAACTAAGATGATCAACTGACATGCCCTCCTGAATTGAGAACAATTTTTATATAGGAAACCAAGATAAGCAATCCGCTTATTCAGTCAAAAATAAAGGGTGTCTCACTCCAAACTGAACGTGAATTTTCATACGTAACTTTAACAAAAAAGAAGATATTTTAGCGAAATTTTTGAATGACTAACTTTTTTTATACGAAATGTAATGACATCTCTGGAAGTTTAAAAGTGTATTATAATTCAGCCAGTGACAACGTACGTGCAGTTATATTCTGAATTATGGAGCGTCTATTTGAATATTATTTAGAAGCAAATTGTAGTTACTTACAGCACTTCTGCTGAGGACATCACATTTCACATAAAGAAAAATTAGCATTTAGAATATTTCGCTAAAATATGTTAATTTGTTTTACATTTATCGACCGAAATACAAGATCCACTTGAAGTGAGACACGCTGTATTTTTTACTAAATAAGCAGATTCCAACCCTAGTGTTCTGTATGAATTTTTTCATAATTTTTGGTGCTATCGCCTCTTTTAATTTGTAAAAACGCTTTCCATGTGAAAACCGACCCGACTTGAACCACTGGTCTAATAAAATCGGATCCGATTCTAAATCCATATTTTCGAATATTTGTTCGTATATAGAATGCATGAAATTGCAATTTTATTTATTTTTTAACTTTAGATGACAGTTGCCGCACAAATGAAGATAGAAGACCCAATCTTGGACACACACATTTATATCGTTATATATTATTATCATAAAATTATCCATTAAAATATACAATTTTATCGAATTATTCTTCTGATACGGTTGTATTTTCTCGTATCACAATCAATATCTGGAAAAATAACTAAAATGCAAATAATTAAAATATTTTGAAGTATCTATGCAACGTACTCTTTTCATTACAATCATAAATAATTTAAATCTCGGACAAGGGCACCGATAAAGGGAGAGAAAATTGAGTCTTGACCCCAATCCCCTTATCCGTCCTAGATTTTTGTACAGCTAATTTTTTTATCAATATAAATTAGTTGTAAGTTATAAAAATTTTAACAAATTTTAACTTAATCTTGTAAAAACACAGTATATAGTAAAAAAAAAAAAAAGCTAAGACAAAAGCATCAGCACCGGCAGAAAATTCCGTATTTGTCAGGTTTCCGTCTTAGCAGGTATAATTAAAGAGAATTCCTTTTCTCAAAACCATGATTTTTTCCTTTAAGCAGAATTCCGTTACAGATAGGTTCTGTTTTCATGCGTTATTAACAAATCCCAAGTAAAAGTTTTCTTTTTACAAAAAGGGAAAATACAGTAAAATTTGTTAAGACTAAACAGCATTTCATTTTAGCAGTTATAAATGTATGATTATTTTTCTACGAGACAATGACATTTTTCTGGATAAGGAAGGAATACGTTATACACTGGTTCCGTTTTCATATTACTGTACAAATAATTGTGCATGAACAAAGAAATCAGAAATTATAGACAGGTTTTTATAAAGCGTTCATGAGCCCCTATAGCTCACTACTAATTTAAATACTAAAATATATCAAATATCGTTTAAATATTTTTGTACAGATAAGATGTGAATGACACAGTGCAACTTTTTATTTCAAAATTCATTTGCCCGAAACTCCCATGAGTCGCGTTGTATGCGCCCGAACTCGAAAATTCTATTGGAAGTCAAACAGAACACGACAAAATATATTTAGTCGACTCGTAAGAAGCCTAATAATTCTTTTAAACATCGTTAGAGAAAACTTTATTTATTATAAGTAAAATAAAAGATCAACATAATATTAATGTTTCAGGAGTTTCACTTAAAAGGCTACTTTCACTCATGCGAAAACACCCGCTCGCTAACGTTAATCCTATGAAATAGTTATTTTATAATATCTTGTTTGCATTTCCATATTTTCAAAAGATTATTTTTTGCATCGGATAGCTGAGGTCGATCGCTACGGAGGCGTTTTTTTATTCTTTAAATTTTTTATTCAGGTATTTTTTATTAGCATACTTTCACTTAACCCTTTCAGGGGCAAGCACTTGTGTTCCTGTAATGTTGAATTCGCACCGGAATTTAGGAAAGAATTTAGTTTAAAATAAGGAAAAGCAACTTTTCAACTTTTTCCCGTCAATGTTAAAAAAGTAAAACTTAATTAAAAGTTTCTGGTTCGAATCGGATTAAAATTAGGTGGGATATAATATATCCCACCGCCCCTCAAACGGTTAAGGAGCCGGTTTCGAAAGTGAAAGTATAGTCATTAAAATAATCTGAAAACAAAATCGGAAAAGTAAAAAAGGGCCTGCGTAGCGATCAACCTCAGCTATATAATGTAAAAAAAAAAAAAAAAAAATTTAAATATTTAAATGAGAACGAGATATTATAAAATAAATGTTCAACAGGATTAACATTAGCGAGCGGGTGTTTTCGCGTGAGTGAAATAGCCTCTTAATCTATTATTTAAAACTGAGAAACATTCTTAACAAGATTTAAAAATGTAACCGCGTGCCGGGGAACATCCCGGGCGGGGCGCTAAAGGTATGGTCTGTAATCCAGACCGATCTGCCCCGCTTAAGGCATTAAATCACTAATGTGCGCAATTAATAAACCTCAATAGTCAATACAAAGGAATGGCCTTGTTAAGCACACCATAAAAACAAAAACGCTAAGAATTTTACTACACGATCAGAAAGGGGGGGGGGGGGGGCTCTGTCATTAATATACCCACGTCCACTTTGTTTGAATAATTTGACAAAATAATTACTATTGAATTCAAATGAATTAAGCTGTACAACGACTGAAAAACCCATGGAAGCTGTGGTGGCAAATGTATACAAAGTTAATTTTCAAATGGCGAATGTCTTTTGTTTTTTAAGAAAAATCGATAAGTTTGTTTTTGTTAAGGTATTGTTTTGAGAATTATCAGTTTCACGTAAAATTTCAGTATTTATTTTATTTTTATACATGTATAATGCTCTTGAATTCTTTGTACAAATATCCCCACCCCCTCCTCTTCCCAGCGTTCTGATAAAGATTCCAACTCTAATATCAGCTATTCTAAAACATAATATATAAATGTATATATAATACCTTTATATATTATACATATAATACCTCTGAAATCCAAATACGTTAAACAAGTTCTATCAACAAAATCTGACTATTTTCTTTCTTTCCTTTTTTATTTTTTTTAAATCGCGTTCTCATTCCGGTTAAAAAAGATAACAAACTGAAGGTCACTTTCACTTCAAATTCTCTGCAAATGTTTCTCATTCTTACAAAAAGAATGCTGGAGATTTTAAAATAGTAATTTGTCCCTCCAAAAATTACTTTAATGTTAAACTACTATCAGAAATTAGACTTTTCTTATTCCTGTTGTCTTTCTTAAAATTTACATTTCAATATTTTTCTATTTTCGTATTTGTTATTATTTTATGTAAATTATTATTATATAACAGTTAGAATTGTAATATTAAATACATATTAAATAATTATTAAAGTATTAAAGTAGTATTGGAGCTATAAATGACATGTAAAAATATTTTTATGTATCTGGATTTTTTTCTGTTTCTTGGTTAGATCAAATGCAACGTTGGGATCTATTGGAAACTAGGGGGCTGCACTGATTTTTCTAGCCAAGTCAGGCTAGCAGTATATATATATATATATATTTCTTTTTAAGCAGTTAAAAATTTGTATTCTTGTTCATTTCTTAAACGGAATCAAGAAGTTGCATATTTAATGAATTGAAAGTTATTTTATTTCATTAAATTGCAAAGTGATATTTAAAAAAAAATCTGATTTATTTTTCTTTGTCGAAATTCAATCAATTCTTTTATTTAACCATCTCTTTTCTCTCATTTTAATTACATTAATATTATTTTTTAAGTGTCTTGAATTCTTTATTGTCATATAACTGTGCAAGTTATAGTTAATATTGTTATTTTATATTCGGCAACTGTGGACATAAGAAATAAAAAGAAATACCATACTTTAGAATTTTTCTATAAAAATGTTTCATAATCCTTTTTAAAATAATTTTGATTGTTGGATAATGGTTGATAATAACGTAAGTTTCTGCAGAAATTGTGCCGGGCCTTCCAATAAGAACTTTTGTCCGAGTCTGGTCGATTCTGGGTCTGGAAATTTCAGCATGGGCAAACCTCTAGAATCTACTGACTTTTCATTCCCTTGAATCTTGAAAAGAGATAACTATAATGGCTTTCTATGAATTAGTCTTTTTGAAAATAGCGGAAAAAATCCAAAATTCCAATAAATTTTCGTGGCTGAGAGGTTCTGCTCTCGAAGCTGGTAGACGGGAAGTGCTGGGTTCGATCCCCAATCGCGCCCGTCAGCCTAATCGTTCGGAGTTTTCGTGGTTTTCTTCGAGCCGTGGATTTATCCATGCGTAAATACGGGTTAGGTTTCCTTAGAAAGACCCCCACGAAGGGCACTCCCCCCGGGCCTATATCCCAAGTGTAGATAATTGGCCGTCAATAATCAACCCAACCCAATAAATTTTCAGTTATAAGCTCGAATATTTTTACAGTATCCGATGATTTATCCTTTAGGTTTATTCATTACTAAATTTCACATATTTACATTGAGTTATGCATTAAAATGGTAAATAGTTTTGACTGTTATAAATAATAGAGCGCGAAAAATAGCTGTTACTTTTATATTCACAATGTCGGGGAACAAATCAAAATATTTTATTTAATTTTCACTAATATATTAGAAAACAAACAAGTTAATGTATGAAAAAAATGACTAAGAATTGACATGCCTGTGCCATATTTTATTTATTTATTTATTTATTTTAAAAGTAACATATAAAATTGTATTTTACTCTGTGAGAATACGCTTGCAGACAAATGTATAAGAAAAATGAAGCGAAAAAAAATACTTATTAATTTGAGGGCTACTTTTCCTTGAAGTAACATCTCCGTATAGCTCAGAATCCTTGTTAGGTTATCTGTGTGTAATCAAACAAAAAATATTCATCGAATGCTTATTTTGGAAATAAATATCAAATACTTATTTTATCTTTGCTATTATAAAACAACAAAATTATGCTCTAATCCAACTGAAATTTTAATTAGTTAAACGTAAATTTCTAACATTTCTTATAATAGAAGAATAATTTAGCCTTATGCGATAACCGCCGAATTTGATATTTGACATTAAAATTATTTTTTTACAAATTTACAATGTATGCTTAATAACTGACTACTATTCTTTTCAATGATTTCCTAATTTATGTAATATATAGCAAACATCCTGAATATAACATTAAAAATTATAACAAAATGCATAGATTAAAATATTTGACAAAATCTATCTATTTCCTAAAATATTGTTTTAGAAAACCTGGAACATTGATTCTTTTTTAAATTTCTGTAGTTAGTGTTTTATTTATTTATTTATTTAAACTTTGTTCTCCCTTCCCCACAAAGGCTTTTCTTGGTGAAAGTTAAAAAATATATAAGGAGTTTTGCTTCTATATAAGGTACCTACGTTTACAGTTTAAATAATCTATACACTGTAATGTCTTTATTTTTAATGCGCTGTGCACCCCCTTTTAATTTACATACATCGAAAGCACCTCCTTGAAAAATATAGAATTTTTTTAAAAGTTTTACTCAGTAAAATGTCAAATCTAGTGCTGATTTGTAAAGACTGAAAAATAATATCATAATTTTATGTTACTGTCTTTCCTATTCCCCACTCACATTCTTTACACTGAAAATGTCAAAGTCGTAAAAAATCTTCTCATTTAAAAGATTTTTGCCTTTGTTACTATTTCCCTTTAGTTAATATTTATTTATTTTTTGTTTTCCTTTCACGTTCCTCTTCCCCTCTCTCCCCTAAAGAAAGGCCCTTTTCGTAAAAGATAAAACAAAAAGCATAAGGAGCTTTGCTTATATATAAGGAATCCATGTAGTCAGGATAAAGAATCTATAGACTATATATATTTCTTTTCGCATGCTCTAGCCACAAAGGACCCCTCTTGAACAAATAAATTACTTATAAAAAAATTCCTCAGAAAAACGTCAAAATTGGGCGTTCATGTTCGAAATCTAAAAAAAAAAATACCTGATATTTTTTCACCTCTGCGTCGCTTACTATGAAATGCCCGGTAATGAACATTATTTACATTTAAAAAAAACCTCTGTTCGTCTTTACCTGATACCTTTTTACATCTTCATAGTTAGGATTTTAATTATTTTTAATTTCCCTCTCCCCCGACTCACCCAAAAGCTATGCTTAAAGAAAAATAAAAGTATACGGAGCTTAGCTCATAAGTAAGATGGTGATCGGAAAAAAAGGTGACCGGAAAAAAGTGGCAGAAAAAACAGGAGCGGAAAAAAGCAACCGGAAAAAAAAGTGACAAGGAATTGATAAATATTAAACTTATTGATAAATAAGTGTTAAAAACTAACGAGGTACCAAATGTCGGATTTATATCACTCCTGTAGGTGAATATTTGCTGTAAATATTTGTGAATTCTATTAGCAATAGTGTAAAAAAGTGGGAAAATCAGCGTACTAGGGTGTTTGTATTCCCCACTACGAGTATTTTCGTATGCAAATATTCACACCAATTTTCAATATTCGCATTCGTAGACATTGACGAAAAACATTCGTATTCGCGTTCGTGAATGTCTTAAATCAAGTAGTGATTAAAACGAGTATTCTCGTATGCGAATATTCACACCACTTTTCAATATTCACATTCGTAGACATCGACAAAAAGTAATCGTACTCGCGTTCGCGAATGACAAAAATCAAGTAGTGATAAATAGGAGCATTCTCGTACGCGATTATTCTCACCTTTTTGCACTATTGCTAATATAGCATTCACAAATATTTATAGCAAATTTTCGCCTACGGAAATGATAAATCAGACATTTGTTACCTCGTTAGTTTTTAACACTTATTTATGAATAAGTTCAATATTTATCAATTCATTATCACTTTTTTCCGTTCTGGTTTTTTATTTCAATTTTTTTCCGTTTTTTTTTTTTTTTTGCAAGGTTAGTTTTTTTCCTAGTATCAAGTAAGGTATCTATGTATTACAATTTAAAGATTCTACAAATACACTGTAATTTCTTTTTAATGCACTCTTGCCCCCCCCCCCCCTCAAAGGCATCCGCTTTGAAAAAAAGTTGAATTTATCAGTATTTTTTGTACAATGTTAATGATGTGCGTTTTACGAATCTCACTGCCATTTTTTCCGTGTCCTTTTTCTCAAGTGCCTATATATATATATATATATATAACACATTTATAGGAAAAGTGGTATTTCATACTTTCTTGTGTCCACTAAGAAACAGTGATTGATTTTTTTTCTGCTTGCTTCTAAAAAGACGGTTTCCTCTGACAGGAAATAGACACATAAACACTAAACAAAGCATCTTGGCAGTTTGCATTCTTGAGAATGTGGGGCTGAGGGTGTAATCCGACACTTATCTTGTGTCCAACGAATATCTTCCAACAGGAGACGAGGGGTAGTGAAGTTACGTATTCAAACAGTTCCAATACGATTTTCCTCCAAGGTTACGATAAAGAGAAGCAGAAAGGAAAGACATAAGTGAGTTGCAAAAAGAAGACGGATGTAAACCCGGAATTTTTGGAAATATAAAATTTCGGAGAAATTTTGAAGATAAACAAAACCAGTAATTTTTCAATTTGAAAATTTTACTATTAATAAATTTCCGGCACTTTTCTGCGAAGTTTCAGCTAGATTTTTTTATTATAAATATACAAAAGTTATGACTCATTAGTTTTACAGCAATGGCGGCTGTGAATTGGTGAGGAATTGAATGTTTCTATAAAAATGAAAATTGTTTGATTTCTGCTAGCTAGCATATATACTATTCAGGAATACTGTATATTAATTTTCTTGTGAATTGAATTGTATTTTCGCATTAATTTCTTTTATATTGTTAATTTTCTTCACTCTGCTTGCTGGGCACAGAGTAAAGAAGAGAGCAGAGTTGAGTTACTATTGCAGTTACAGTTAAAAAGAGACAAATTGAAATAATTAAAAAAATGAAAAAATCCCTGCATAAACTTTCTAAAAACTCCCGAGATTTTTCAAAATGTCCCTAACAAACACCCGGTTTATTCCCGGGAATAAACCCGGTTTTCCCACCCGTTGCAATTCTACATATAAATGGAATAGAGAGAGGGCTTCTAAATAAAATTATGATTTTCAATATTATAATTGAGTATTGTAATTGAGTATTTCCATATTTTTTTAAATAAATATTATACTCTTAGTAAGTGTACATAACAGAGGAAAAGTTCTATTTAATTTAAAATACTTTTCAGTCGCCGTACTTGAGAGCCATTGGTATATAATATAATATATTCAACATTTGCAACAAATCTAACATAACAGTATAACTTGAATATACCCAAATATATATGTATATTGGCTTGCAAGGTATTAAATTTAAATACTTTCACCAATTGAGAATTTGAATTTATATCAGCATATTTAAATATTTTAAATAAATAAAAATAAATTACTTTTCAAAAGAAATCTTTTTTCTGTAATTAATACACTTTTTTTTTTTTTTTTAAGAAGTCAAATGGAGTTGCAGGTGCATAAAAACTGAAACACAAATAAAAATTACTGAAGAAAAAAAAAAGTCATTAAAGTGAGAAATATACTATATATGTATATTTATAATATTTCTACATTTCATAAAAATAAAGCTATACTTAGAATATGCTTATTCTGTTTCTTTATTCTACGTTACTCTCTTTTTAAAAACATTATAATGCCTGAAGAAGATTGTAAGTTTTGTACTTTAGAGATAATAATAATATAAAGAAGAAATCTGAACAAATTGGTGTGAGAAACACAATTTTAGTTACAGTTTAATATATAAAATCCAAAATAGATAACTTAATTACCTATTAATTATTAACTTACTTATTAACTTAATTTGCAATATTAATAAATTTTAAATATTTATTATAATCTATCAATAACCATGAATTTTCGATTCTTTTTCATATGTACAATGAATTTAAAAATAAATATTTGTATAAAGTCCCGTTTTATATATCTAAAAAGGAGAATTCTTATTATGTTCTTTTTTAAGAAAGATGTTCTACGCGAGATTTAATTTAATGCTATTTTCATACATACTATAGTGTATCAACCATTTGGCATATAATTAGTGATCTGTCTCCAGTAAAATGTGTATTAAGTTATCAGGCATAGAAAAAAAACAAATGCTTTTCACTGAAAACGTGTGTAAAATTTTGAAATTCCTCCCACATCAATCATTTTTTAATTACACAGCCAAAATCTGCTAAAGAAGTTCAATTCGACAACAGTACTTACATTTTTGCAGTGATAGGTTTATGACATTATAATGGAATTCTATTGTATACCAATTATCAATACCTAAATATTAACTTTAACAAATGTCAACAATTTAATATTATAATTACGAGATAAAGTCCGTTAGTATTATGTCCGTTATAGAAGTCCGTAATAGATGTCCGTAATAGTTAGATAATGTCCGTAAAGATGAGATTCTTGAAGGTAAGATGGAACGCTATAGACTTTTACTCCAGGATTTAGGTTATCAATTAGAAAAATCTTGAGTGACTTCACTCCACTTTTCGTAACACATTAAGTGCAATGTATTCTATACTAAAATAATTTAATTATAGAGCTAAACAGCAGTAAGCGGATTCATAACCAAAGTTTGTGTCAAACATGAGAAATCTTGGCACCATTTAATTTCAAGTGTATGACAATTACAATCCTTTTTTCACCTAAAAGCAACAATTTTTCGCATATTTTGCAAAAGTATTTTGTTTGATTTTTTTTCTCTTTTTAATGCAGATATTTTTTTTCTTCGACAAAATGATTTCATAAACTTACAGTTTTATTTAGTAAAATCTTTTATTTCTTAAAAAGCAAAATATTTTTTTATTGTTAAAAAAAAGAAAACCTTTTATATATAGATAAAATATTTATATGTTTTGTATGAGCTTTTTAGGTGCGTTCGTAATTATATAAATACGTAGCACCTATAGTCGTCGTCTGGTTCGTCCGTCTGTCCGCATATAACAGCACAAAAACCAAAAAATATTTACTCCGTAAACAAGATTCACTCCCATAGGCGTAATGTAAAACGCATCGAGTCAAGTCGGCAGAATGAACAGTAATGCGCAATAGACAACTTTACAGGGGAGTAAGCGCAAACCAACCGGTGGTTTTAACTTTTTTTTTTTAGGTCATTTTGCTTTTCGTCATTTTTTATTCTATTATTCTAAATTACGGAGATAATTACTTCATTTAAGTAGAAACTCCTTTCAAAACATCAGATAATATTTACAATTTAAATTTGAATGCTTAAATAGCTAAAATATTTCTAAAAAAAAACAGGTATATATATATATTTTTAATCAGCCAATAATATATATCACAAAACAATAATGTGTGAAAGCTTATTGTTTCTTCGAAATGAGGGAAATGATATATATATTTTTAAAACAAGGCTTTTGTAAATCGACATTTGATTATTAGTAGACAGGGTTGATAAAAATCATGATTTTTTTTTAAATAAAAAAAATCTGATTTATTTGATTTTAATCGGATTTTTTTTTATTTAAATCAGATTTTTTTTTTATTAAAATTATTTGTGTACTGTGCATGTATTTATTTTATTTTCTCTGCATAGATAGACACATTTCTATTAATTTTATTACAGTTCCTAGATAAATTTCAAAATAATTTAAATAAAAATAAATTGTTGCAAACAAATTCAGATTTACTTAAAACTTAAAATATTATTCTACTATTAAATTGTTATAGATAAGATTATATCTATGTGTGTTGTGTCTATAAATTTGCAGTTAATTTAAGTTATTAAATTTTTCATTAAGGTATTACTCCAATAATACAGTAGACTGCCTTAAATCTGCATAGCTTAAAACCGGAGGTTATGCAGATTTTAGAATTTTGTTGATTTCTGGTCACTGTTTACATTTTTTAAACAATAATTTGAATTTAACAATGTACTCAAAATTATAATGAATGCTTACAATAAAGTAAAATAGTTAAATAAAATAAAAAAATTAAAAATAAAGGTCAAGTAAATAATTAAAATAATTAATAATGCATGACTAAATACAAATATGCATAATGATGAGATAATTTTTTCTTGAATTATTCAGTGAAACTCGCCTTATAAATATACACTAATAATTCACATCAAAATCTTAAAATAACAAAGTTTTCTTTCATGTTTAGCCATACTTAATAACCATGGATTGAATTCTAACATTATTAAAACCTTTCTCAGAATTTTAAAAAATATATATTTGTAAAATTCCACTATTGTTAAAATTTTAGTCTTTTGTGTCAATTGGAATAATATTTTGCATTCCCCCCCCCCCCCCATTCTTAAGTTGTAGTAAATGATTATTTACAACTTATACTTAATTGAAAAAATAATTACACCACAGCGATTTTTTTCTTTCTTTTTTATTGCAAGTGGAATTATAATCGTTAACAAAGTTTGTATTTTTAGAAGATCCATTTCATATATTTTAACAATACTTTTTCCTGTATGTATAAGAATGATTTATGAAAAGTAAAGCATATTTCACTTTTGTATTTCTGAAACGAATAACTTCACCTTTGTTATTAACCCCATCATTCCATTTTTGCACCATATCCTTTAAATTTGTTTTTCTAATTTTAATTAAATGACAAAGACAGGTTTTTTTTTTTTTTTTTTTTTTTTTTTTTTTTTTTTTTTAAATCAGCCAATAATATGTATCACAAAACAATATTAATTTGTGAAAGCTTATTGTTTTTTCGAAATGAGGGAAATTATATTTTGTTTTTTAAAACAAAGCTTTTGTAAATCTATATTTGATTATTAGTAGATATTGTGAATATACTAATTTCACACATATTTAAAAGGAAATACAACAACAAAATAATTTGTATAAGTGATGAAACTTATATCACTTATAATCACTTATATTATGTTGACAACTTATATAAACACAAAAATCTGATTTGAAACTTGAGCATTTTTGAGAATTGTATACAATTTTAGATGCCACAAAGCCACATGCCATTGACACTATTTCTTGACACTCTCCCCCAACATTCTAACCACGTGACATATACTAGCTAGCTATAGCTGAAAAGAATGGTGTTTTCTGTGTATGAGTTGGAAAAAGCCTTTCAAATTTAGTTCTTCCATTAAAAGTACGAGAGAAGAGGAAGGTCACCGCTTACCGAGCTCGAGTAGGGGAGGGGGAGATAAAAAATGCAATTTGTGCTACTTTCTTATGTCAATTTTTTTACAGAAATCACCCCGAAAGATTAAATAACTTGGTCACCAGATGAAAAAACTTGGTAGCCAGTGGCGATCTGGCGACCGTATTTGTCAAGCCCTGCCCGCATCTAATATGTAAACGGAGGAAAATAATTGTTTTGAACCTGAATACGAATACATGAATGTTTTATATGCATATTAATATTAGAGTTTTCAAGAGTATGGGCATAAGGGCTTTTTCATATGAAAGGAAATACAAAAAAATTAAAACAGCCAAGAAGTTCCTGAAATAGACAATGTTTTTTAGCAACTGAAAAGTTCTTTTTCTGTTCGTCCAGTGAATTTCTACATTCCCCTTGCTATTGTTAAACCTATGGGCGTAGGATACATCCGTATATTAAAAATATCTCCTCAGGAAATTAATATTTTTAACTTCTGTTTTCTGTGTACACATCTTAAACGATGTATATTTTTTTTCTTAGTTGTCAAATTTCTTTTAAATATAGACTTTATTTTATGTGAAGTGTTAAAATCTTATTCAGTTTCGCTAAGATTTTAACACATAAAATTATAAATTAAGCACATATTTTAAGATGAAGCACAATTTTAGAGGAGAAGCAGTACTTCGCGTGCCTTTTGGATAATCAGGCCCTGACTGTACTTTGTCTTGTTAAATTAAAGCGTTAAATTTAATATAAACAAAAACATACGAAATTTTCTTGAATTTTTTAAAGAAACCTTTATATGTCAAAGGATATAAGTGCTATTCCTACACAAATTGACACACCTATTGTATATTATTGGCAGAGTCATGTGCTGCAGCTACAGATCATTTCGAACATTTTATTTTACAGAATGATCCCAAATATTATTTATTTTTTCAATTTGATTTTAATCTCTTAATTGTCCTAGTGATCAATCCTTCATTAAAAAATATGAGGTGAAACGTGTTCTTTATATTCCCGAGGTTCTAGAAAAATTCGTCAATTACTTCTCAGGTTATTCGACAAAACGTCTGAAATCGAAAGTGTCCGATAACTTTGGCCACACACACACACACACACATACTGTCCTACCCGCCCTCGTCAGTAACTGTTCTTTTTACCGACATTTGGAATACCCATCGAAATTTTATTACTATCATTTAAATATTATTACAGAATGTTAAGATATGCAAAATATACTTATGAACACCAAAAAAATTTCATTCGAAGAAAATTTGCATTTTTTATTAATAAACTTATCCGTGCGCACAGTACCATGTTTAGGAGTAACTCGGGGGTTGCTCGTTTTGAAATGTCACACACTTAGTACGAGTAACTTAATCTCGAACTAAGATGTTTTGGGTGGTTACTCGATAATTCAATAAATTGCATTACAAAGTGTATAATGTCATTGAAACGGTTGAAGGACATTGACAATCATTCGAAAGGATGTTTTAAGCAATAGGGTTGAAACGTGATGATTTTGATATGTTTATGCTTAATCATTTGCTATTGTTAATTTACATAATAATTAATTCTCGCTATTATTAGTTGATGAATAGTAATTAATGATTATTATTGAAAAATAGTAAATAATTGACTTATTGACTGCGGTTATGTAACATTGCTTTATATATTTAATTAATGTCGCCTACACATTAAAAAACTATTTTTTTCTAATAAATTTTTCCAGAAATTTTGTTTAAAATTTTGAAATATGTGTCACTTTTTCTATCAGGCAGATTCTTTATCTTTTTTCTTTTTTGAACATCATTACATGTTTCATTCTCAGCGTTAATTATAGAAAGGTGTATTTTTTAAGCATCTTGAAAGTTACTGAAAGGATGTTTCGTACGAAGTAAGGGGGGGGGGGGTGAGAGGACTAGGAACCTGCTGTAATAGAATGATCGTTTAACCAAATCTTGTTTATTTCGGTGAGTTAATTGTAGAAAGGTTTGCTTCTCTGCAAGTCGGGAAAAGAAAATCTTGCGTGTTTTTATGAGGATTTTGATCTGCTTGCTTATATCTTACAACTCTAAAAGTAATGAAAATATATTTCTCAGATTTTTTTTTTATTTAAACCATACTGCGATTTAAAAACATTCTGGAATTGAAATGTCATTCTTTCAGTGACACTGTGTCACTGCAGGCAAAAAAAAAAAAAAAAAAAAAAGTTTTGTGAAATTAGTAATAGCGATAATAATCATCTGTGTTAACGGAATTATTGGAAATTTTCACTTAAGGTGGTTTTCAAGTTTCCTACTCAACAACACGAAGTTTTATGACACATTTTCTGACTCATTTCTGAATGTAAAGGGAATTAAATGAAAGGTGTGATTATTGAAACAATTTGAAATCGAATAGCGTTTTCCATTTTTTAAAATTATAAATGCACTACTTATTCAATTGCAAGCTATCCTTATTATCTTTCAACAAGTTTTTTTTTTTCTTTTCCGTGCTATCGCGTTGATCCAATAAGCCAACTTTGACAGTATTTTCCGAAAATTATTTTACCTTGATCAAAAAATGGAAAATAACATTTGATTACATAGTTTCATTACAAGATGACCTGTCGATTTTATGCGTGTCTGGACAAAAATTTATTCAAAAATGTGTCAGAAAGTAACTTTTTTCGATTTAATAAATTACATGGGAATTTCTGCAAAAATCTACTTTTCTCTCTGAATGTTCAAAAAATATGATTTTAACCCTTTTTTTCTTCCATTTTAAGCTGCATTAATTATTTTAATGACTATTTATTTGAATGTTATAATATCTTATTCTAAGTAATCCTTACTGTTACCACTGTGTATTTTTCCTCTCGTGAATATATTTTAATCTAAATCTAAAATATATAATGAAATTTATATACATTATTGAAGTGCACTAGAATATACATACTATATAATATGTTATGTGTTCACAGCTGTATTGAAAAATGGAAAAGACTAATAGATTTCATAGTTTCTTAATAGGAGCACCTGCCAATTTTATGCGTTTACGAATAAATTCAAGAATATGTCATAAAGTAGCCAGTTTTGATTCGAGAATAGCCTAAAATAGGATGCAATACAATATTAATCTCCTTAAAAACCAGCATAGAAATTCTGGATTAAACGTTGTTCAGGAATTTTTATAAGGGGTTGAAATTTTTTTTCATATCGGTCCAGGAAAATAATAACAAAACTATTTGATATGTTTTCTAAACCTTTACTCTAACAGTGTTAGATTTAACATTTCAAAAGTCTTAGGTAATATTATTTGCAGAAAACTGAATGAATTATTTCGATAAACCCCTGACACTTAATTCCTAATATAACCGATCTGATTCATTCTCACATAAACAAGTGCAAAATGAATTAATGGCTTTTGTTTTCTTTGTTCCATTCAGCTAATATATTATTCTCTCAATTCTTTTAATGCAACTACAATAAATCTAAAACTATTCTTACATATTTTTTTTCCGAAGAAAATAATATATCATTTAATTGTATAATTAGAATTAATTATAATTCAAAATATTATGTTCCTTTATCATAATGTTTCGTTTTATCTATAACATACATTTAAACATGCATTCAATAATTGATGCATCTTTTTTTTATATATAAAGTTTGAGATACAAACAGAAAAGGAAAGAAAAGAAACGGGTAAAAATTTCGATTTATGAAATTTAAACATATGAATACATCATATTTTGATGCATATTCATATTTTGCATACGAATATATATCAAAAACTTATATTATTTTGATAAAATTTTCTATTTTGATTTGCCATCGTCGTTGTCTTTAAGCTATTTTACTAATTACTCAATTGTAGATATTTGTTCCCCATGCTCTAGGGTAAAGCATCTGTTTGATAAATTCCGTTTGGTGCCTATTAACTTGTAGAGACCAGACTATTTCCGCTAAATTTTCCAGCATATGTAGACGAGAAAGGGAGTGGAAAACTGGTTTTCAATCTCTAAAATGCTGCAGGAGGTATTTAAGAAACATTCTTTCTTTGACCGCTAATATTTCTTGGAATCACTATCCTCTATTTCGAACGAATTTGTAAGATTTTATATATTTAAATAAAAATCTATCCAAACGAACCTACAGTTTATTTAATCTATAAGTACGGTAGATTTTCGTATTCATCGTGAATTAGTATAGATATACGCATGTAATGGTTATGTATGCTAAAAGTAATGATATATGTGAAATATTTTGAAATATCATGACATGCTTTTTAATCCATTTCTTCTTTAAAACCTTCTTCAATTTGCAATCAAATTCATTTAGGATTATTTTAATTCTAAATTTAAAATAATAATAATGATAATTTTAATTTTATGCTAAAGTTTATGAATACGAGAAATTTTAAACAAACACACTCATACGACACATTTAAAATAAGAGATTTATTTATAAATTGGCTAAATGCTGAAAACTTGCCTAAAAATGTCTTGTTTTATTATTAAGTATGTATGCAATGAGTCCAGGACAAAAACTCCACTGACAAAAACCCCACCGGACAAAAAATCCCACCGGACAAAATCTCCAAGGACAAAAACCATCAAAATCATCCTTATATGATGTTATTTACTAAAAATCAGCATCTTCTAAAATTGCGTCTGAAAGGGTATGATAGATTGTATACTTCTTCCTCGGAGAATGGGAGGGGGATGGATTAAAACAACTTTGTGCAAATTGCAAACGATGGGATCTTTATAATTTGTAAGGAAGAGATGACTGGAGTTTTACATTAAAATTAAAAAGATATTTTATTCAAGGTTTACACAGAAAATATGAAATTTAGTAAATCTCGTTACCAGGGCTAGAAATTTGATAAAATCTGGTAGCCAAAAAAAAAAAAAAAAAAAAAAAAAAATATCCCCCTCGCACCTTATTAATTATTCAAGAATAATTATTTACTCGTGAAATTTTAATTAAGTTTTATAGAGGATTTACTTCAAATGAATTACTTATAATCACTTACACATTATTATTATTGTGAATATGATAGATTAATCAATTTTAATTCTGAACACAAAAATCTGATTTGAAATTTACAAAAAAACTCGATTTTTTTTTAGCATTCATTGTATCTAATTTTTGATGCCACGGACGCTGGATTGACAGTATTTCTTACAGTTTCATTGGAACCTACCCCCACATTCTAATCACGCGACATGCTAAATGTCTAGTGCGGAAAAGAAAAGCGTTTCATGTGCGTGAGAGGGAAAATACCTTTTAAATTTGGTTCTTGCATTAAAAGTACGAAAGAAGAGGTATATCACTGCTTCCCTGGGATTGGGGAAGAGGAAAATGCCATTTGCGTTCATTTCTTAAGCCGATTTTTGTACCAAAAGCGACATGCCAGATTAAAGAACTTGGTCGCCAGGCAAAAAAATGTGGTCACCAGTGGCGACCTAGTGACCGCATTTGTTAAGCTCTGCTCGTAAAGGTAAAACCAGATAATACAGAATCGCTAGAAACCAGGATTATTTCCGTTTTAGGTAGAACTATTTTCCATCTTAAAAGGCTTATTTCTTTGGTATTCTTTATGTCCATCTTTAGGACCATACAAAAATTTCCTATTGTATGTGTCTTATGCATATTTGACTAGTAATTTAATAAAATTCTGCCATCTTCAACGTTAGTCTGAATTATGACTTAGTGTGTAAGTGATTATTTTAAATATTTATTTTAAGTTGTTAGAAATATAAGACATAAACAAAGTAAAAACAGACCAGGTTTTAAGAACATTTTATGAATATACATTTTTAAATATCGGCATATGTAATTTTTTTATTTATTTGGTTTATAATTACATATTTTATAGATATGAGTTTTATTAAGAAATTGATATGAAAGTGCAATTTATTTGAAATACAGACAGTGTCTTTTTATCGGAGCACTTTTTCCCTGTTTCCCAGATTCTCGTTTACTTATACTGTTGAAATGAACAATAAAAATAATATTGATCATTATTTATGAAAAACAGTAGTTTAGTGTAAAAATCTCAAAAGTTAATTTTTCTTTCAATTGACACTAGTAGTTTAAAATATTCAATAATTTGGAATTTTAAATTTACAATTAATTTAATTTTTCATGTCAATTTGGAAGGTAAAATGTGTCCTTTCTCATCGAAAAATAGATTTTATCTTAATTATTCATTATGTTAATTAACAGAAATAATATACAGCAGTACAGCTTTTCATTGCACTATTGTGATATTCTAAGAAGCAAAACCAAAGTATAATTATTTTAGACTTTTAGAATACCGACGACATATTTTGTGCGAATTGCAGAATAATCATATAATTAAAATCTGCGTCACCCTCTACCCAAAAATCATTCAGTGTTGAACGTGAACCAGTATTTGAAGTTGTCCCTTTTTTTTTCAGCTGTGTTTCATTACAATTTTTTTTCTGAAAAATAACCACTTGTTTACAATTTTACATACAAAACTAACCAAGTGAAGATGACATAATTATTCAATAATTTTTCCAAATGACGGAAGTTTATTTAATTATTTATTTATGTATAGTAAATATTAGCTCGCTTTTTTTTTTTTTTTTTTTTTTTTTTTTTTTACAAATACGTAACGCTGTAAAATAATCGTAAAGAATCTTTTTCTAGTATTTGGTGTTATATTATTTATTCTGATTAAATTATTTTTTTTTAATTTGGTATTGTTTCCTTTTACTTAATCATTTACACAATCATCACAAGGGCAGCATTAAAAATTCATATTTGGATTTTAAGGTAGTTCTAAAATGAGCTATTCAACAACGCCAAACTTTGATTCATTTTACACGTAAAAGCAGAAAATTGGCAGGCCTGACTATTTAAGAGATTTGGAATGGAAATGAGTTTGCCATTTTTTAATAAATAAATTACTTATCGAGTTATATGCTATTCATGTTACGTGACGACACTTTTTTCTCCTTTCTCGTGTTGCGGCGTAGAAAATTCGGTTCAAAACACCGACTTTGAGCGTATTTTCTGAGAGATATTCTGTTTTTACTCAAAAATGCAAAAGGTCTTTTGACTGCAAAGTTTATAAATAAGAACACCTGCCGATTTCACGCGTTTCCGAACAAAAGTTAACTGCATAATATTTCATAAAGAAGTTAATTTGGATTTGAGAACAGCCTTAAGCATGCATAAACTCTGAAAAGTGTTTTACAAATATAGAAATATATCTTTTAATAAATTATGTATGGTAATATCAATATATAAATTAATTAGACATCAAATTCATTTTTGCTTATTCTAATTCTAAATTTAACATTATAATCTTTCTAAACTTGTATTTTTTTAATAAAATGTTTCTTTAAAATATGAATTTTTATTTTATTTTACTTTGTTCCTTGGATTCGAAAAATCCATTTATGTACGTTTCAGTTTCAACCCAAAAGAATTCACAAGCTTATATACTGTATCGGTAATTACTCCCTTGCAGATAGGATACTATTGAGCTACAAGCACATGTTTGTTGGGGGACAAATTTCCGCTGTCATTGTCCGTTTTCATGGAAAGTGTTTACTCCCGTCTTGTGAAAAATATACGGTCTTTATTTTTTCTTTAGTCCTGGGGAAATGTACATGTTTTTATTACCTTGCAAGAGGTCGGGTATAAGATTTGTTTTTCCAACTGGTATATAATGAGCCCAGCATAGAAAAATCGAATTATCCAACAAAATGTCCTCCAAAAAAATTTTCTGTGGCCAAAAAAAAAAAAAAAAAAAAAAAAAAAAAAAAAAAAAAAACCTTTTTCTTTTAATATTTAGAGATATAATATCCCACCGCCCTTCAAAGGGTTAATAGGAAGAACGGTATAAGTGATAATTCCATGAAACCGGCTAGCACACAAAAATATTTTACGATATTGGAATTCATTGTTATACTTAAAAGAAATTTACAGAATATACCTGCAGAATATGGTTTTTCAGTTCTTAAGACATTGTGACTCATATCACTATGACTTAAAACGCCTGCTCAATTGTAACGTAATACTACAACAACAGTAAAATATATGAAAATGAAATCTGTCTATAACGGAATCGTGTCTTAAATGGATATCTTACATGGCACCAGCAGAAAGAATATTAACAATTATGCATGCTAAGACGGAAATCTATTAAAGCGGGATCTTTTCCTGTTCCTTTCGATTACCGTTTCACAATTGAATAAATATTTGACAAAGCTGATTACATAGCTCAATATTCGTATGTTATGATTACATATTTTTAATTTTAAAACAAGTTGGCTCTTAGAAAGTTAGTAATATTTGCTTTGTTAATTTATTTTGCGGAAGATAAAGGGTGGGTGCGGGGCGGCACCGAAATCCGTGTTTGTCGTGTTATAAATTTATAATCAGAGCAAAAATACTTTTAAAATTATTTCTTATACATTATTTCTATGTGTGTGCACTCACACAATAAAAAAGTATTGCAATAAAATTGATATTTAAAAATTCAATTTTAAAAATTATACGCATAAAAAGTACATATAAAACTATTACATTCCTAAATGCTTTAAACAAATTGTAGTGGAATTCAATGCTTGTACTGCACAGTTTCTTACTTAAATAATTAAATTCCTAAATTTAAAATAACATGCCAATAAAAAAAAGTAATTTTTATTACCCTCATTTCCTGATTTAGAAGTTTCAGTTAAAAGTTTTATTTCATTTAATATAGATAAAAAAAAAAAATTAGATACTTTGATGAAAGTTTCTATTTCTAAGAGTCAATCCAGGCAAAATTTGGTGCCTATTTAGGGATCCTTCACAATAATCAATTTGATAAAATGACCCCTTCACAAAATTCTTTATAATAAAACAGGCCCCTTTACAAAATTCCTTTTACTAATATTGGCCCTTTCACAAAATTCCATTCCATAAAAACTTGCTATTTATTAATTATTTATTATTTTGTTATGTTTTAAAATGTGTTATTTGTAAACAAACAAATTCACCAGAGAGGAAAACTTTAGCAAAATAATTAAAAAAAGTTTTTGTTTATAAATGCTTGCTTCGAATTTCAGTAACATGGATTTCAACTTTTGTTACAAAATGTTATTTTTCACAAAATATAATAAATTTCACAAAAATAACCTTTACTTTTCCCAAAATGGGCCCCAAGAAAAAAAAAAAAAAAAAGAAAAAGAAACCTGCATCGAATCTTGATTTTACTACCCTCAAATAGTTTGCAAGATTGCAAGATAAAATACAATCTGAATATTTCTCAAGTTCTCTTCGACACTTTGAAAAGATAAAAAAGTTCATCATTTCCGAACAGTAGCATAGGTTCCTTCCGATGAAATTCGAGGGCGAGAGGGAGAGGATTAACCAAGTAGCGAAACCAGATTCTGAAAAATCAACCAGATGTGCTAATCGCCTACACCTATAAATAGAGCACTTCCAATTTCCAATGCATTTTAAACTACCAGTAACGAAGCAACATATTCATGTAACCGGGCCTGGCGAAACTTTCTGCCACATTTTAGGACTCATTTTTAATGCTGTTCTCAAATCCGAACTTTCTACTTTATGAGATATTTTTTATTATAGTTTTGTTAAAAATCGCATGAAATTGGCAAATGTACTTTTTTAGAAACTTTGTAATTGAAACACGCTTTCCATTTCTTGTTGGTAAAAGTCGTCAAAGTCGACGTTTTGAACCTAATTTCTGATGTCGGAGCACAAGAACGAGGAAAAACGTGTCATCACGTGACAGGAATCGCTTATAACTCTAAAAAGTAATTTATTTATCGAAAAGTGGAAAACTCATTTCGATTCCAATCACTTTAATACTCAGGCCTGCCAAATTTATGCCTTTGCGTTTAAAAATGAGTCAGAAAATGTGTAAGAAATTTTCGCGTTGTTCAGCAAGTCATTTGAGAACTACCTTAAACGCAAAGGCATAAAATTGACAGGTCTGACTATTGAAGCCATTTGGAATCGAAATGAGTTTTCAATTTTTCGATAAATAAGTTACTTATCGAGTGATAAGCGATTCGTCCAAAGTGACGACACGTTTATCACACCCCGTTCTTATGCTGCGACATCGGAAATTCGGTTCAAAACTCCGTCTTTGACAGAATTTTCTGAAAGATCTGCTTTTACCAAAAAATGGAAAACGTGTTTCGATTTCAAAGTTTCTGAAAACGTACGTTTGCCAATATCATGCGATTCTAAACAAAACGATAATAAAAAAAAATATCTCATAAAGTAGCAAGTTCGGATTTGAGAACAAACAACATTAAAAATGAGTCCTAAAATGCGACAGAAAGCTTCGCCTTGCCCGGTTACATGAATATGTTGCTTCGTTAACTTTTGCTATGTATTTACAAAACGCACAACATTCAAAGTATCATTCGAAAGCTTTTTGAACCGGTTTCTGACATAGTGTACTCGCAATTCGAAAGCTTAAAAAGACATCACTCAAAATAAAATTTAGTCGAAGGCATTTTCTGGAACATTGCGTTTTATCATTTTAGTTAGGAGCCACATATGACAGTCAGGGGTCTATGAAGTAGGCCAAATAAATAACAATATTTAAAAGTAAACAAATTAAATTTCAAATTATAAATAATCACAATTAAACAAAAAAAAATTGACCTTGAACAATGACAAGCGTCTTTTGCTATCCCCCAGTTTTATAGTAATTACTCACGGATAGTTGGACATGAACTATACGAATGGAGGAGGAAATTTTGCCCGGGGATATATGTTTTCCTGCGTTCTGGAGCCCAGAGAATAAACTTTTTACTTTTTGGCCGCTCCTTTCATTGGAAATAGTCTGTCGTTTCACTTTCGCTAGCGTAAACAAAAAAACAGTTGTTTCTTTTCACCATTTTGCAGAAACGGATAAAAAACAGTCCCTCATTTAGAGGGGGGTGGGAGTGTATGTATATTTTTGGGAAATGGAGGAAATTCACATATTTTCATTGTTTAAAACCAAATTGCTTATTTTCTGACCTATACATCAATTCATTTTCATTCGTAAATGCATGAAATTTGCAGTATATTCTTAAGTCAGGATTGCTACGGCTCATGGCATTTTTTAGGGGAAATATCTGTATTTTCTTATAATAAAAGTCGCCTTATATGATTGTGCGATTAAGTTAGGCTATTATTTCCATAAGAAAATACTACTATTTTTCCTGAAAATTCCCTGAGCCGTGGAAACCCTGGTAAATGTATAAAATGTGTAGGTTCTACGTTCTATTCAGCATTTTCTGAAAGATGGTCTGCATTTACCGAAAAATGAAAAAACTGTTTGATTTAAATTTTTCTGACTAAGAACACCTGCCAGTTTTATGCATTTGAGAACAAAAATTAGTTCAGGAATGTGCCAGAAAATAGCCAGTTTAGATTTGATGATATCTTTAAGGCAAAATAAAATTCTACAAAAAAAAATTCCCCCAATTAACAACGTGTAACTTCTTGACATATTTTCTGAATCATTTTTAAATGCAAAAACTATATGCTTGCAGGCAAGATTATTGAAGTGAATTGCAATCGAACAGTTTTTTCCAGTTTTCCATAAATTAATTATAAACAATTATTGTATCACGAAATCAGTTTTCTTCCTTTTCTGAGCTGTTGCGTCCGGAAATTCGGTTCAAACATACAACTTTGACAGCATTTTCTGAAAAATCTTCTGTATTTACCGAAAAAAGAAAAATTTTTTGATTAAACAATTTTTGACTAACAGTACCTGATAATTTCATGAGTTTGCAAACAAAAATGAGTTCAGGAATGTGTCAGAAAATAGCCAGCTTAAATTTGAGAACAGCCTTAAGGTGAAAAAAAATTCCAGATGAACAACCGGAAACTTTTTTACATATATTTTTACTCATTTTTAAATGCATGTGCATGACGCTTGTAGGCATGTTTTTTTAAGTGAATCGTATTCGAACAGTATTTTCTTGTGTTTTTTGTGTAGCGAAATCAGTTTTTTTTTCTTTTTTTAAAGATTTTTTTTTTTTAATTAATATATATATATTTTTTTTCTTTTCATTATTGTAGGCTGAATATTAAGGTTTCAGGTTTCTTTTCCTTACAAAAAAATTTGCGGTAGGTCCGCTCTCAGAAAAAGGTATACTTATATATTTACTACGATAAATTTTTTTTCTGTAAATATTTTTTACGTGGAATTCTTGAATCGTAGGGGTTTAATGGCTATCTCTATGAAATGTATGTGCATCTAGTAAGACACGATGTAACCAATTTAGATTATTTTTTACTCAAAATATCTACCATCATTTCCGTATAGCAATTGATTAACTAAGATTGCTATACGGAAATGAAATGAAATCCCCCTCTCGTGGAGATCCAGCAGTTTACAACTTTGTATTAATTTTATTTTAATCTCGAATGTCATACTCATCATTTGTATTCTAAACTATGAATTTTGAATAAACATTTCCCCTCGTGGAGAAAAGTTCCTATGCTTAACGGTTGGATCTCCAGCAGAGGGTGATTTCATTTCATTTCCGTATAAAAATCTTAGATTTGTTTAATTTGTAGACATTAGGTGATTATATAAGTCAAATATTGCTATTCGAAAATAGTGGTAGATATTTTGAATTAAAAATAAATTAGGTAAATTCATAAGATTGATAAGGCGTGTGTGAATCGCTACCACTACTATAGTGAGACAATTGTTGTATGTTTTTAATCATGTGAATAATGGAGATCTTCATTGTTTTCCACTCACTGAGGTGCATACTTAAAAGTTGGACAGGCCTGCATTATATAATCTTAAGACTAATTTATTGTTGAAATTAATTTTCTCAGATTCAGCCTCCTCAATAATCTTTACAAAGTTCACAATGTTTAGAGAAATTTTTTGTAACCATTATTAAAAAGGTTATATTTATCTAAGCAAAAACTAACAAAATAACAATTAATTCCACAAGCACATTCAGGTTTTTGCATCATGTCACAGAAATAAATAAATAAATAGAAGAATAATATAAAGATAAAAAGTAACAGAGAAAAGGATTAATCTATATGATAAAGCAGAGTAACGCTATGGCGTCATACTGACGGTGCCAAAACAAGACTAAGAAATTTTGCTTTTAATAAATATTTTTAACTTTACAATTTTATTTTTTACCCCATCGAACAGGAGAAATAAAGTTATTTCAAGGGTAGTTTGTTTGAAAACTATCAATCAACGGGTTTTTTGTAGTTTAAAAATGATTTTAAAAATGATTTTCTAAAAAAATCTATTTTTATATGACGAAAGGTTAACACGTTTGCACTTAAAACAATATAAATAGTTCACCATTTGTTTCCAGCTAAAATTCCATAACTAAATTAAAACTTCATCAATCAATAAATAAAATAATATAATAAAACACAAATTTAACGCCAAGACATGTAATCGAACTACGCGCTTAAACCATTGAAATTATCATAATCAAAAAGTTTTTCCTAAGTAGCGATCTTTGCGATTTCTTCGTTTATTAACCCCGGGGTTACGGCTAGTATGAAAGTTTCCGTTTAATAAATTTCAAAGCTTTATTTGAATGCATAATTGATATTTTTTATACATAAATGCTTTTGGTGTTGTTAGTATGAAGTCTAAAATACAATATTAAATATAAAGCTGTTTTGATACTCATAGGAACAATTTCATAACAATAATCCCCCCCCCTCCCGCACAGACACCTGTTTGCTTCAACACAGCCCGAAAGTACAGCTGACTCTCACAATGGGGCGAAATAATAAGAAAAATAATAAGTCCAATTTAGTAATTAAAAAATTTATCAAGTGTTCTGAAAAGTTTTTAAAACTTATTTTACAAAATAATAATCTTTTTTCTCATGTCTAAATTAAACTTGGAAAAAAAAAAAAAAAAAAAAAAAAAACAGAAAGAAAAGAAAGGAAAGAAGGAAGGGAGAAAAAAGATAGGAACCAAGCCTTATAAATCTGAGCAACCGCATATGTAATATGTTCTCTGACAAGTTCAATTATATTGCGTAACTTTTCAACAACGTAAAACTTTTTGATACACTTGGGGAAACATTTTTAAATGTAAAAGCATGAAACTACATACATGACTGTTGAAGTTATTTAAAATTTCAAAACGGGAACTTTGATAGTATTTTCTTGCTTAGATACGTGTTAGGTTTCCTTATAAAAACCACCACGAAAGGCACTGCCCCATCGGGCCTGTACCCCTTGTGCAGATAATCCGACGTCATAATTACACCCTTAACAGTATTTCTGTTAAATCCTTCTGAAAATTCTTCCTCTTTATCAGAAAATAAAAAAATACATTATTCGATTTCCCATTTTCTGAATAACTGTCAATTTCATGCGTTTACAAATAAATAAATAAATAAATTCAGGAACGTGTCAAAAAATAGTCAGTTTCGATTTGAGAACAGACGAAATTTTTCCGGATAAAAATTTAAAATTGCTCTATTTATTCATTATATAATGGATAGACTGTAAATAATACTTTTCTATAATTTTTGTCTTACTTTTCAAACATTTTCTAAAATTATGAGTGACGTTTTATCCCATTAACTCACAAAGTTATAACTTCAACCACTTGCTGAAGATCATTTGCCACAAATTTCGAAAGGTTATATTCTATTTATATAAACGCAAGTTTCTGTCATTAAATAAGGCATTTGTTTTATTCTAAAATATTAGTTGTTAGGTAATCAACATTTCAAACGCATCTATTTTGACAGTTGTGCAAACACAATACTAACTTATAATAGTATATTTCAGAAATATTTTCGTATAACTCGTAAATCTGTTGGTTTCTGATTGTTTCTTTGCTTATGGATTTGGAAGACAAAGGAATTTTTTTCGGAATTGTGAGTTAATGTGAAATTTTACATTATATTTTGAACAACCACGGAAGTATTTTTTTTTTCTTTTAAACATGCGTTTGTGACTTTAAAACAGTTGACGAATCAAATCATTCATACAATTTCATACCGTATTTTGGAATGAGTAGAATTGGAACATTCAGTTTTAATTTTTCTTAACATTTATCTCATTAGCATTTGCAAATTTTTGTTTTCTAATCGTGATGGCAAGTTGAAATAAAAAGTCGATAAAAATGGTAACTACATGGCAATGCCAGTAATAATAATAATAATAATAATAATAAGGAAAATGAAAGGGATAACCAGGTTTTTTTTTTCAATTGCCCATAGAAAAAAACCCTCTTTGAGGCAAGATTGCTTTAACTTAACGGAAAAGGGTTTTGTGTCCTTTTATAATAAGACAGTGTTCTGGTGCAAAAAGAAAGCATTTTAATTGCTGAGAGGTAATCTCTTTGCAATTTGAACTCCAAATAGTTCTTAAAATATAGAATATGGCATCCTTCCGCTCATCCTTTTGGATAAACTTTATAACTTTTCTCTAATTAATTGCATTAGATAGATTTAAAACCAGAGAAATAGTTTTAATGTGGGACCAGGCCGAGAGAGAGAGACAGACATATAAATCCACTCGCAGATCGATTAGCAGTAAAAAAAAAAAAAAAAAAAAAAAAAATGGTTTGATTGAGAGGTTACAGATCTATAATTAATTAATTAATTAAAATTCTGTATAACTGTGTGAGAATAAATAACTTTATATTCGTTATTTAATAAAATATTTGTAAAATTCGTGTAAATATATCTAATTAAAAAGGAAATTAATGAAAAAATTCTATTTTTCCGATATTAATTTGAAATAGTCGTAGTGCATATATATATATATATATATATATATATATATATATTAATACCTACAGATAAAGTTTGTTAAGAATCGACAGGTTATTTTATTCATGTTTCTTAACGCAAAACTTTCTCTAGAAGATATGAAAATTTAAAAAAATCTGTCAAGTGAAATTATGTAATTTCGTTAATAGCATGCATTCTTACTATAAAGCAAAGCAACAATTTAATAATATATATATATATATATATATATATATATATATATATATATATATATATATTAAATCCCCCTGCACACTCAATCAAAGAAAAGAAAAAAAGTAACGAAATTGAAAGTCTAAAAAATGCTTTCGCAGTATATACACAAAAGTAGAGCATAGATTTGCTTTCAGCTATTTTTCTTCTGTTGACGAATTCTTCCCACATAGTAAAAGCATGCATGTACACTATCTTCCTTTTCGAAGAAGCAATTGTAAAAACCTACTTATTCACATTAGACCGGATATCTTTATCTCTAGCCGCGTTCTCCCCCCCCCCCCCTGGGTTCTGGGAATTCGCAGCTAACACCTAAAGCTGACCTCCTGTTGCTAAATCAGGGAAAAAAGAAATGTGCAAAAATCCGTTCTCGGATCGGAAACATTTTTGGCTGAAAGTACTAGCCAGTATTTAGTACTAATAGTTATTTTTGTATTATATTCAGTTCGTGGTATTTTCGAAGGGATTTTGTCTCAGACAATTATCAGACGATGGCGTTTTAGAAAAGAATTTCGGTGACCTGATATATCAGTTCGCGGGGGTCAGGAGGTTAAATTAATATTTTCAATTTCAAAATCCCGACAATATTGCAATATAATTCATTTACTTATTTTGGTAAAAGGGAAAAAATACAAAGTAAAAATACGGATTAAACATTCTTAATATTTTTTTTAATAATTCTGTCAATTTGTTAAATTCTGAAAAAAGAAAAAAAATATATTTTTCATAAGCATGTTTCATGCTTGACTGTTGGTAGAAATATGTAATTAACTTGTTGGTCAAAATTTCCTGACACATTTTCTAACTCATAGTTAAACGTAAAGGCATATCGTAGAACTGACTACTGGAGCGATTTGGAATCGAATGGTGTTTTCCATTTTTTTAAATAAATAAATTACTTGTCGATTTATAAGTTATTCTAGTCACGCAGCTACAACTTTTTGCCTTTTCCGTGCTGCCGATACTGGAATTCGGTAAAAAACCTCCTACTTTGATAGTATTTTTTGAACGATCTTCTTTCTGCTTTTACCAAAACATGGAAAACGTTTTTCGATTATGAATCATCTGCCAATTTCATGCGTTTCCTAACAAAAATTAATTCAGAGATGTGTCAGAAAGTAGCTCTTTTGGATTTGAGAACAGCCTTAATCAATATATAGATTATATACCGGGTATTTTAAAAATTTCGAAAGCTTTTCTGTTTGTAAAATTGTTTAAACAGATTTATTTGAATAAAAAAGGATTGAGAGAAGTGTATGTATATTATATTATTATATTGATAGGAAATTCACACAAAAGAATTACGCTTTTATTCTTGATTACGAAAGGTTAACCCATTTGCACATAAAACAATATAAATAGTTCAGCATTTGTTTCAAACTCATATTAAATAACGAAATTAAAACTTTAACAAAAAATAAATAAAACGTTATATAAATAATATAAATGAAACACAAATTTTACAGACATGTAATCGAACTACGCCTTTAAAAACTGAAATTATCAGAATCAAAGAGGCTGCTATAAGTAGCGAAATCTTCTTCGGCTATTAACTCCAGGTAAGATGTCGCAAATATGAAAAAAAAGCATCACTTTTAATAAATTAAAAAACTTTATTGTAATACATTATTGTAGCTTTTGGTGTTGTTAGTGGACAATATAAAAATATATATTAACTGTATGAAATCAATTAGGGATTTAAAAAAAAATGGGTTTTACCAATGTTCTGTGACCGCGAAGTCTGGATTCTATCAACTAGTAATAATAAAAAGGTTTTTTTTAGTGATTTTCCGCATATAACGAAATCGTACGGTTTTATATATCTATAAATTATTCTACAAAACTGGATTTATCTGCAAATTTGTACAAATAGAAGTCTGGAATTTTCCTAGATTTTGTGTGTGTTTTTTTTCGTACTATTTCATGCGATTATTAAATATTCGAAAATCATTAAGAAAATGTATTCGATTCATCCAACCACCAGAATTTTTCTTCCAGCTGCAAGGCTGCTACCTAACAAAGGATTCAGGACTAGAAATTGTTCTCCATTCAGTTCCCTTGTTCAATCCACCTAAAGTCAGAAATTATCTCTCTTTCTCTTATCCGTAAAGCCTACTTAGTGTCTCTTATCCGTAAAGCCTACTTAGTGGAATTCGAATTGGAAACAAAAATAAAGTGAATATATCTTTCGTGAAAGTTTATTAGCAATTAAAATTAAAATATTTCCCCAAATAAACAGCCTTTTTATCTCAGTATCTATAGTTAAAATTTAAATTGCATATTACAATAAGACTGTAAATAGTTACCTTGTTTTGTCTATTGATTTATGTACGATAAACTGAAGATATTGTTAAAGTATGTGGAATCCTTTGCTGTCGTGTAATCAGGGTCGGATGACTAAATTGCTAGAGTTGGCAATTAATTGCTTAGATGTCCATGGTCAAAGACTTTCAAACATATCTTATTTCTGAAAAGGTTTTCTCATTAACATATCATTATTAGTAGAAGTAATAATTTTGAACACAGCATTACGCTAATATTTCCTTCGATGAATGGATATTACTGTTTAATCGATAACTTTCAGTAATCTTTATAGTACTTTATATGATAAGGATTTATTTGTTGTAATATTTTCAATCTTTACTGAAACATACCCTTTAAAATGGTTCTCAATTAAATTGACGCACTGTTATATATATATATATATATATATATATATATATATATATATATAGCCTCTAAGATGGTTTTATCCGCCCTTGCATGCATCTTCAACCAGAGTTAGTTAAAAAGAACCATACTGATAGAATCTATATTGTGCTTTTGATATTAAATAAATATGTTATATGAAAAAAGTGGAAAAGTGGAATATGTTTTAATTTTATTTTAATTTAAAAATATTCCTTTAATTATATTTTTCGCAAGTTAGATATCATCTTCTTTTAATTTTGCTGCATAAAGATAAGTGAAGGGAAATGCATCACTATTGTGTAGCATTGACATGATAATATTCATTGAAATAGATGTACAGCAATGCATATCTCATAGTACACAAATTCAAAAACTGTAATAAAATTTCTAGTTTGATGCTGCATATTCATAGGAATGCAGATTATGTATGCTTCTCCATAATAAGAGTCATGACAGAAATTATTTAAATATATGTAATAAAAAGAAGCAGAATTTTGAATTTCTGTATTTATATAATAACTTTTACTGGGACTCTTAATCTATTAATATCGACTTTTTAATATACTTGCCTTCTTTTACTTTTATTTCTTACGTATTCTAACTTAATTTGTAAATACTTTGATTCAAATAAAATATGGGATGTCGATGATTATAATATAACACTGTACACTAAAAAAAAGCAAGAAAAGAAAAGAAAAACAATTAAAGGAATAAAACTGACTGAAAGTTCAGAATTCAATGTTGTTTTTCTACATATGCATGGTATGGCAGATAGTACTCCAAATATTTAAACTATCTCTTCTTAGCTTCAGGCATATTTTTCTTTTTCTTTTCTAATTCATTACAGAGGGAGTGAGCAGTAATTGTCCACAGATGTGAAAAGTCGTTGGTCAATAGCATGGCATTTGAAAACATTCTTTTTGTCCTTCTCGCTTCTATAATAGTCAATATGAAAAGGGCTAGTCTTTGACTAACTTTTTACTCTGTGGTAAAGTTAGAAAACGGAACTGGGGGAATATTTTTTTCTGGAGAAAGATAGAATACTTGTTTTAATTTTTGACTTTAGAGCTCACGTTTGCAAAGATCATTTGATTCAAACTTGTTTTAGTAACATCTTGCATTCTTACTGTGCTAAAATGCGCAGCAAGATGCGTTTGAAAAAATACACTTTTATATGTTTTTCCGCATAAAAATAGAGTTTAATATAAAAAATAGTTTCGAAAGTGCAAAATTAATATAGCTTCGAAAAATGTAAAGATTCGCAGTGACAAATTTTTATAACCAATATTGTATTTTTATTTGGTCTTAAATCACTCGCATTCATTATCGTATTTTTATGTAACCATTGTGCTACAGTAACAAAATAATTTTAATATGTTAAATTATAGGTTGTTTTATATATAAATACTTTAAATATTCAAATTCACAGTCAAACTAACTGTTTTCATTAGGTAATAAATATGATACTGGCTGCAAAATCATTGTTTAATTTTTTAAAATTATTTATTTAAAAATATAAAAAGTTTAAATTTTTAAATCAATGCTGTTTTATAGGAGAAATTGGGGCGGTGTGTGGGTACTAGGAAAAAGTGCTAAGGGAAAAAAAAAAGACACCGGAAGAAAATAGCTAAATAAAATCGCGCACAGCGTTAAGACTATATTGACTTTTTCATCTTAGTACAGAACCTTTAAAAGCACGGGCTGTTAGTTGTGTCATAAGAACGCGACCGGCGTCCTCTTTATGCCAACGCCATTTAAGGCTGTTCTGAAATCCAACTAGTCTACTTTATGACTTATTTTTTAATTCATTTTTGTTCGTAAACGCATGAAATTGGCAGATGTTCTGATTTATAAACTTTGTAATCGAAAGACATTTACCGTTTTTTCGTATTGACAGAAGATATTTCAGAAAA
Organism: Maratus michaelseni; assembly: GCA_963931845.1. Lineage (NCBI taxonomy): Eukaryota > Metazoa > Arthropoda > Arachnida > Araneae > Salticidae > Maratus > Maratus michaelseni. The sequence goes on along the minus strand of OZ007592.1, from coordinate 282,311,365 downwards.
TACTGTCAAAATCGGCGCTTTGAACTCAGTTTCCGACGCCGCAACATGAGAAAGAAGAAAACATGTTGTCAAGTAACACAAATTGCCTATAACTGGATAAGTAACTATTTATTAAAAAGAAAATGGAAAATTCATTTCGATTCCAAATCGCTTCAACATTCGATCCGCCAATTTTCTGCCTTTGCGTTTAAAAATGAGTCAGAAAATGTGTCAGGAAATTTTGCGTTGCTGAGTAGGTCATTTGAGAAACACCTTGAAGCCAAAATATGGAGTTTCACTGAAATCCAACTAGTCTACTTTATGACTTATTTTTTAATTCATTTTTGTTCGTAAACGCATGAAATTAGCAGATGTTCTGATTTATAAACTTTGTAATTGAAACACGTTTTCCATTTCTTGGTAAAAGCAGAAGATCTTTCAGAAAATACTGTTAATGTTGGCGTTCTGAACCTAATTTCTGATGCCGGAGCACAAGAACGAGGAAAAACATGTCATCACGTGACAGGAATCGTTTATAACTCTAAAAAGTAATTTATTTATCGAAAAGTGGAAAACTCATTTCGATTCCAATCGCTTCAATACTCAGGCCTGCCAATTTTCTGCCTTTGCGTTTAAAAATGAGTCAGAAAATGTGTCAGGAAATTTTGCGTTGCTGAGTAGGTCATTTGAGAAAAACCTTGAAGCCAAAATATAGAGTTTCAATGATGCCCTTGTTTATATAAAAGATTAAGTAAAAGGAATAAATGCCAAACTAAAAAATATATATTTGATCAAAATTAACATAACCAACTACTAGAAAAGTATTGTTTACAATTATTTTGCAGCATTAAAAAAAAAAAAAAAAAAAAAAAATACAAGTGGGTAAGTGTGATCGAAGATCGCACTAAGGGTTTCGCTTAATATTTCTTTCAAAACACTTTATCCATTCTTTAATAAATCCAAATAAATTTCATTATACTCTTTCAGTATACAGCTATTATAGTCTGTCATAATACTATCTGTCATGTGGACTAAATGTGATATTAAAAAAAAAGTTTATAAAAAATAGATATTTAAACCTATTGCGCAATCCTCTGTAATCCAGGTCCTACTGCCAAATTGCATATTTTAGAAAGTGAGAGTTTTTGTGACAGTTCTTTAAAAGTATCAACATTGATTTTAAACTATATTGTTGCTAGCAAACGCCCATGTTTGGAGCTAACCTTGCCCACAGATTACGGAAGATTAGTTATTTTATATTTTACTAGCTGTTACCCGTGACTTCGTTCACGTAACATTAAAAGAAAAATAAATGCATTAGTTAAGGAAAACGTTTCACCCCCGATAATTAAAAACATATGTACCTCTTTTTATAACAAACTCCGTTTTTTCGAATATCGGAGCAGGCCCAATAGCGGGCGAAGCCTGCTATTATACTCTGTCATAATAATATGTGTCATGTGGACTAAATGCGATATTTAAAAAAAATTAATTTGAAAACTAAACATGTTGTACACCTTCAAAATGTTAAAATATGCGAATATTTTCATAATCGGGTTTTTATCACAATTCAATACGTTCCTCAAACTCATATAGTTACTATTCTCTATTACTCATATTGATACTCGCTTTGTATTATTCTCAAACATTTGAAAAATCCGCTAAACATTCAATACAACGTCAGGTTATTTTTCTTTTTAATTCTCTAATGACGTGATATTAATCTGATTTCTGTACATGTACATACTCATACTCCTTGTATTATTGAGAAATCTTTGAAAATTTCTGTCTAATTACCAATATGACGTCAATATTAATCTTTTTTTTTCAATTGGAGAAACTTTTTATTTAATTTTCATTTTTCACGTAGAAATCTTTCAATAGAAAAATTATTATTGTAGAAAGAAATTTATTGTGGTTTTTTAATTGTTGGCAACTGATATAACGAAATTTTTTTTAATTTAATAGGAAAAGGCTGTTAGAATGTTGGTTATTTTTTTTTTATCTCTATTTATTAAAATAATACGATTTTTTCAAATTTTAATATTTTGAGCTTCATAGTAGGTATTTAGCTATAAGTACACAAATTTTCATGCCTGTAAGTTATGTAGTTTCTGAGACCGGCTCTGTGACGGACAGACAACGGAGCGGGAGTAATAGGGTTTTGTGAGATGAACGAAACCCTAAAAATGAACAAAGTATATACTATACATATATATATAAATAAATAATTAAATAAACTTCTTCTTTCGAACAAAATACTGAGTGATTATGTTATCTCTTTCATATGTACTTACTTATTAGGTGCGTTCGTAATTATATAAATACGTAGCACCTATAGTCGTCGCTTGGTCCGTCCGTCTGTCTGTCTGTCCGTCTGTCTGTCCGCATATAACAACGCAAAAACTACCCAACCAAATGGTTTGAAATTTTAGATATATTATCTTTGCAGAAATTTGTCGAGACATTTCAAATTTTATGAAAATCGAATCAAAACTTTAGGAGATATTAATAAAAATATTTATTAAGAAATGTGAATTATTTTTTAAAAAATCGGTGCATTTTTGTTATAGGAGCTTCCGAGGTTTAATCGTCAAGCGAACGAGATACTTATTTTATGACAGAAATTAATCTGCAGACGATATCATTCATTTCACAGAATTAAAAATCAAGAAGATCTGAATATTTATATAGCTAGCTATAGCACGAACGCACCTCATTTGTCACGTTTGACGTACAATTTCCAACTTGTTTTTATATGTGTTTGTATGTAAAATCGCAAACACATGTGGCGTATTCCATTTACTCCAGTGGTCATTTTTCAGAAAAAAAAATAATATTGAAACAGAACTAAAAAAAAAATGTGACAACTTGAAATACTGGTTCACGTTCAACACTGAAGGGTTTCTGAGTAGAGGCTGACACAGGTTTTAATTATATGATTATTCTGGAATTCGCACCTTTTTTTACAGAGTGGCGTACAAAATACGTCGTTGGTATTCTGAAAGGCTGAAAGTATTATACTTTAGTTTGGTGTTGCTTCTTAGAGTATCACAATAGTGCAATGAAAAGCTGTACTGCTGTATATTATTTCTGTTAATTGACATAATGAATAATTAAGATAAAATCTATCCTTCGATGAGAAAGGCCACATTTTACCTTCCAAATTGACATGCAAATTAAATTGTAAACTTAAAATTCTAAATTATTGAATAACTCTTGAGATTTATACACTAAGCTACACTTTTTTCGTAAATCATGAGCAAACTTATTTTTATTGTTCCCTTCAACAGTATATTCTGAAAACTTGGTCTGTTTATACTTTCTTTATGTCTTATATTTCTAACAACTTAAAATAAATATTTTAAATAATCACTTACACGCTAAGTACTAATTCAGATTAATTTTAAAGGTGGCAGAATTTTATCAAATTACTAGTCAAATATGCATAAGAAACATACAATAGGGGAAAAAATATGGTCATGGCATAAGGAATACTAAACAAATAAGCCTTTTAAGATGGAAAAGAGTACTACCTAAAACGGAAAAAAATTCTGATTTCTAGCGATTCTGTATTATCAGGTTTTACTGTAACGAGCACGGCTTGACAAATGCGGTTACCAGGTCGCCACTGGCGACCAAGTTTTTTAATCCGGTAGTTTGCTTTAGGTGCAAAAATTGACGTAAAAAATGAGCACAATTGGCATTTTTCTCTTTAAAATGCTACTATAGTGCGCGACAAGCAGTGATCTTCCTCTTCTTTCGTACTTTTAATGGAAGAACCAAATTTAAAAGGTATTTTCCCTCTCACGCACATGAAACGGTTTTCTTTTCCGAAATAGACATTTAGCATGTCGCGTGATTAGAATGTGCGTGTAAGTTCCAATAAAACTGTAAGAAATACTGTCAATCCAGCCTCTGTGGCATCTAAAATTGGATACAATGAATGCAAAAAAATGTTTGTGTTCAGAATTAAAATTGATTAATCCATCAGATTCACTAAAATAATAATGTGTAAGGGATTAATTAATTTAAAGTAAATCCTCTATAAAACTTAATTAAATTTTAAGAATAATTAATTATTCTACTAAGATTTACTAAATTACTAAGATCTTCTAATTTACTAAGATCTAAGATTTACTAAGATCGTCTAAATTACTAAGATCTAAGATTTACTAAATTTCATATTTTCTGTGTAAACCTTCAATAAAATATCTTCTAAATTTTTATGTAAAGCTCCAGTCATCTCTTCCTTTCAAATTATAAAGATTCCATCGTTTTCAATTTGCACAAAGTAATAGAGTGGCAAAATCATAGTCATGTATAGGCACAGATTTGACCATTATATAATGATATTTTTCTTCCCCGAGGTGTGTGTGTGGGGGAAGGGGGGAGGGAGGGTTACTTGAAGGGTTAGGAATCTTAAAAACTTATTAGAATGAAATAATAATACTTGTGTAAACAAATAATGTGAAGAGTTTCCTGGCATTTTCGAAGTAATGTGACAAGGGTACAGATAAGGAGGTAACAGAAAAGAAAAAAAAAAGTTAAAAATTTCAGATTTTTTCCCGAGGACACCCAATTTTGACTGGTCTTTCATATTAATGGGGCAGAGGTAAGGCAATAACTGAAAAAAGATAAGGTTCAATTTTCCAATTCTGAACACCGAATTTAAACAATTTACTGGAAATTTATTTAAATGCTCTATTTTTGTAAAAAGAGGGGGCATGGGATGAGTTAAAAAATTATATTCACTTTATAGAATGAACTCCGCTGCAAGGAATTTTTTTAAATGTTAAGATTTTTTATTGCCTGGTCTTTTAGCAAGTTTTCAATATGAAGAATTGAAGAAATAGAATGTAGAAATGAAGTAAAATATATTTCTGGCCATTAAAAAATATTTTATGTATATATATTATGTAGTATATATTTAGAATACGAACCATTGCATTCATACTTAATAAAACAAGACATTTTTAGGAAAGTTTTCAGCATTTAGCCAATTTATAAATAAATCTCTTAAATTTTTATGCTTCTTTCCTACCACTAAAATTTTATAGTAAATTTTTACTTATTGAATCGCCGAAATCATGTGATTCAATACGACAAAAATTTCTATTAATTTTTAGTGGTAATAAAAAAGCGTAAAAGTTGGCAGTTATGATATGTACATGATTATATAAATGTGTCGTATGAGTGTGTTTGTTTAAAATTTGTCGTACTCATAAACTTAGTATGAATGTATATAATTAGTATGAAACTAAAACTATCATTATTATTATTTTAAATTTAGAATTTGAAGAATCATATCAAATGATTGGAATCGCTTTGATATGTAAACAGTAATATTCGATTGTTTCTTTTGGGCAATACCGACATTGAACAGCAAACTTTGCATTTCTGTTAATAATGCAACCGTCTTATCGTTGTTTTTACTACTAACGAACCGCTTTACTATGTCTACGTCAAAAGTCCCCAGAGCAGCCCCGAAGTTTGAGTGAGATCTTTCAAATCAGACTCATCCGATATGTCGTTAGTGATTTCTTTAAGAAAATGCATAAATGAGACAAAATTTCGGCCGGGGACGCAAAAACGTAACGTATAACTGAGGGAAATGTACAACTCAGGTAACATATACGAGCAGGGAAGACCGAGCTATGCTCGGTCAAAATTAGCTTTGAGTTCAAATATCTTGACGCATGACCAAAATGACCCACTAATTAAATTTTCTCAAACATGTGATCTAGCCCAACAGTCTTTTCGTGCCCAAAAACCATAGGAAGCAAAATTTAGTCTAAATAGCCTGAGCCGTTTTTAAGATAAAATAGCTTGACTCATAATGACCCATGACCAAAATGACCCACTAATTGAATTTTCTCGAAAATGAGACCTAGCCCAACAGTCTTCTCGTGCTCAAAAACCATAGGAGGCAAAATTTATTCTAAATAGTCTGAGCCGTTTTTAAGATAAAATAGCTTGACCCATAATGACCCATGACCAAAATGTCTCACTAATTGAATTTTATAGAACATGTGACCTACCCCAACAGTCTTCTCGTGCCCGAAAACCATAAAATGCAAAATTTAGTGTAAATAGTCTGAGCCGTTTTAAAGATAAAATAACTTGACCCATAATGACCCATGACCAAAATGACCCACTAATCGAATTTTCTCGAACACAGGACCTAGTTCAACAGTCTTCTCGTGCCCGAAAACCATAGGATGCAAAATTTAGTGTAAATAGTCTGAGCCGTTTTTTAGATAAAATTAGCTTGACCCATAGGGACCCAAAAACGACCCCCTAATCGAATTGTCTCGGACATGTGACCTATCCCAATGATTTTGTCATGCCCGAAACTCGTAGGTCACAAAATTAATGTGAACCGGGTTGACCCAAAAATGACCCACTAATCGGAAGTTCTCGAACATGTGACCCAGCCCAATAGTCTTCTCGTCCCCGAAAATGGTAAGATACAAATTTTAGTCAAAATCGTTTGAACCGTTTTATAGATAGACTTATCTTGACCCTTGATGACCCAAAATGACCCAAAATGACCCACTAATAAAATTTTCTCGAACACGTGACCTAGCCCAATGGTTTTCTGGTGCCCCAAAACGGTAAGATACAAAATTTCGTCAAAATCGTTAGAGCCGTTTTTAAGATAAAATTTGCATATATATATATATATAACCACACACAAGATTTGCTCGTATTAGAATATATGATATGGAGTTTCACTATAGATAGTTTAAACAATGCTTTTCAGCGTTTCGTTCATCTTACGAAACCCCATTTATCCCACTTCGTTGTCTGTTTGTCACAGAGTCTGTTAGTCTCATTTTTCAGAAACTATATAACTCATAGTCATGAAATTTTGTGTACTTATAGCTGAATACCTAATATGAAGCTAAAAAAAAAAAAATCGTATTATTTTAAAATATAGAGATAAAAATCCAAAAATCTAACAGCATTTTAATATTTAATTTAAAAATTTTCGTTATAGCAGTTGCGAACAACTAAAAATCCACAATAAAATGCTTTATACAATAATCAATTTTCTATTGAAAGATTTTCACGTGAAAAATGAAAATGAAATAAAAAGTTTCACCAATTGAAAAAAAGATTAATATGATGTCATATTGGTAATTATAACGGGAAATTTCAAACATTTCTCAATAATATAAGGAGTTTGAGTATGTGTAAATATAGAAAGCAGCTTAATATGACGTCATTATAGAATTAAAAAAAAATAATCTGACGTCTAACATTTTGAAGGTCTCTATACAACATGTTTAATTTTGAAATTGATTTTTTTTAATATCACATTTAGTCCAGATGACAGATATTATTATGACAGAGTATAATAGCGGGCTTAGCCCGCTTTCGAACGGGTTCAGATTTTTTAAAAAACCAGAAAAATAGACCGGTAAATTTTTACTTTGTAAAAAACATGACCCTTTTTTCATGAAATTTATTTGGATTTTATAAAAAAAAAGGATAAAGTGTTTTGAAAGTAATATTAAACTAAACACTTTGTGCAATCTTCGATCACACTTACCCAATTGTTTTCATTCATGTGACCGTATCATCTAAGCGAAACAAAATATTATATATATATTTAATAAAGTCACTCTTTCGCACTCTCTATGAAGCGTAAAAAGAGTGGTGATTTTTATTAATCAAGGCAAGGCGTGATTTTTAAAGATCAAAAATTGAATTTTGTTAAAAACTTTTGCTACTTACCCAATTTTCTGACCGAATGCACTATTATAGAAGAATATGTGTTTTATCTATACCTTTAAATACTCGGAAGGAATTGTAGTTTACCGGTAAAAACTCTCCGAATTAAAAGATTGTTACTCAGTTGTGCGTGAGTTTAACTACTTACTCAGAATATAGTAAGTTTAACAACTTACTCAGAATATAGTATGGATTACCGACAACACTTCTTGGCATTACAGATGTTTGGTTGCGCGAATGTTTAAACTTAGATGCTGGGAACATGACCTGATTAAAGCATTTTTAAACTGGGGCGAGCCTCTGGAGCCCCTGATTTGGATTTGATATGATTTTTGATATATTTAATTAAGTCACTATTTCGCACTCTCTATGAAGCGTAAAAAGAGTAGGGATTTTTATTAATCAAGGTAAAACGTGATTTTTAAAGATAAAAAATTTAATTTTGTTAAAAACTTTTGCTACTTACCCAATTTTTTGATCGAATGCACTATTATAGAACAATGTGTGTTTTATCTATACCTTTACATACTCGGAAGGAATTGTAGTTTACCGGTAGAAACTCTCCGAATTAAAAGATTGTTACTCAGTTGTGCGTGAGTTTAACTACTTACTCAGAATATAGTAAGTTTAACAACTTACTCAGAATATAGTATGGATTACCGACAACACTTCTTGGCATTACAGATGTTTGGTTGCGCGAATGTTTAAACTTAGATGCTGGGAACATGACCTGATTAAAGCATTTTTAAACTGGGGCGAGCCTCTGGAGCCCCTGATTTGGATTTGATATGATTTTTTATATATTTAATTAAGTCACTCTTTCGCACTCTCTATGTATCGTAAACAGAGTAGGGATTTTTATTAATCAAGGTAAAACGTGATTTTTAAAGATAAAAAATTGAATTTTGTTAAAAACTTTTGCTACTTACCCAATTTTTTGATCGAATGCACTATTATAGAACAATGTGTGTTTTATCTATACCTTTACATACTCGGAAGGAATTGTAGTTTACCGGTAGAAACTCTCCGAATTAAAAGATTGTTACTCAGTTGTGCGTGAGTTTAACTACTTACTCAGAATATAGTAAGTTTAACAACTTACTCAGAATATAGTATGGATTACCGACAACACTTCTTGGCATTACAGATGTTTGGTTGCGCGAATGTTTAAACTTAGATGCTGGGAACATGACCTGATTAAAGCATTTTTAAACTGGGGCGAGCCTCTGGAGCCCCTGATTTGGATTTGATATGATTTTTTATATATTTAATTAAGTCACTCTTTCGCACTCTCTATGTATCGTAAACAGAGTAGGGATATTTATTAATCAAGGTAAAACGTGATTTTTAAAGATAAAAAATTGAATTTTGTTAAAAACTTTTGCTACTTACCCAATTTTTTGATCGAATGCACTATTATAGAACAATGTGTGTTTTATCTATACCTTTACATACTCGGAAGGAATTGTAGTTTACCGGTAGAAACTCTCCGAATTAAAAGATTGTTACTCAGTTATGCGTAAGTTTAACTACTTACTCAGAATATAGTAAGTTTAACGACTTACTCAGAATATAGTATGGATTACCGACAACACTTCTTGGCATTACAGATATTTGTTTGCGCGAATGTTTAAACTTAGATACTGGGAATTAATCATTTCGTGCATTTTCTATCTTTATTTTTTAACATTTTTCCCATTCCCGTTCCCACTCCTATCTCACATAACTTTACTAAAGCTACCTCAGCATAGCCAAGGCTGATCTAAAATCCAAACTTGTTACTTTCAAACATATTTTTAAATTCATTTATGTTCGTAAAAATTGAAAAGTGTTCTTTATAAAAATAATTTACGTAATAAAACTCTTTATTCTATCTTTCGGAAAAATAGAAGATTTTTCATGAAATGTTATCAAAATTGGACAGTTTTTTGGACAACGCAGGAAAGGAACAAACTGACGTCCTGAGAAAACAATCGTTGGTAACTCAAGATATAATTCATTACTCGGAAAATGAGAACTCTTTGATTACACATCACTTCTCTTATAAGGTTTACAATTATAATACTTCTATGTTTAAAAACTATTAACAAAAACTATAAAAAAAATGTCGCATTATTATTAATGCGATTTTTTTTAAAGGCTTGGTTTAAATGTTTAGAAAACATTGTTCTACATGATATGTAAAAATCAGCGTAGAGCAAAGCACAAATGGCTAAAAGAAATTCAGCCTACAGAGCCTACAAGACTTCATAAATGGAACCTTCCATCAATGTTCATATCAAATTGAAAGAATGGGAGTGAGAACGGCTGACCATGTAACATACTGAATTTTCTGCTATTGTTTCTCAGGCCGTTCATTGTGAAGTTTAAATGGTTTTCGTTTCATTTTATATTTCTTTATTTTTTCGTCTCATGTATTTATCATAACGCCATGATTTTTTCGCGCATCTTTTTTTAAGTGATCTACAAAAATTTTTAAACTATTAAATCCCCTTGTTCTATGCATTAGTAATTAAACATTGAAGATAAACTCAAACAAATTTGAACGTGAAAGCTCTTTTTCTTTCTTTTCTTTTCTTTTAAATGGATTTTATAAAACAAACATCGACAATGAAAAAAATTAAATAAATTATTTTAGTGATTTTTGCATATTATCCAACTATTCAACCACTGCCATGCTGCTTATTCATGCTACATATAATGCATTATGATAAATACATGAGACGAAAAAATAAATAAATATAAAACGAAACGAAAACCATTTAAAACTTCACAATGAACGGCCCTGAGAAACAATAGCAGAAAATTCTGTATGTTACATGGTCAGCCGTTTCTCACTCCCATTCAATTTGGTGTGAAGATTGATGGAAGGTTCCATTTATGAAGTCTTGTAGCCTCTGTAGGCTAAATTTCTTTTAGCCATTTGTGCTTTGCTCTACGTCGATTTTTATTTTTATATATCATGTAAAACAATGATTTCTAAACATTTAAACCAATCCTTAAAAAAAAAAAAAAAAAAAAAAAAAAAAAAAAAAAAAAAAAAATCGCATTAGAAATATTATAATTGTAGACCTTATAAGAGAAGTGGTGTGTAATCAAAGAGTTCTCATTTTCCGAGTGATGAATTATATCTTGTGTTACAAACGATTGTTTTCTCAGGACGTCAGTTTTTTCCTTTCCTGCGTTGTCCAAAAAACTGTCCAATTTTGATAACATTTCATGAAAAATCTTCTATTTTTCCGAAAGATAGAATAAAGAGTTTTATTACGTTAATTCATATTATAAAGAACACTTTTCAATTTTTACGAACATAAATGAATTTAAAAATATGTTTGAAAGTAACAAGTTTGGATTTTAGATCAGCCTTGGCTATGCTGAGGTAGCTTTACTGAAGTTATGTGAGATAAGAGTGGGAACGGGAATGGGAAAAATGTTAAAAAATAAAGATAGAAAATGCACGAAATGATTAATTAATCCTTAACATTTTTTAATAATTATACACAGTATGACAATTTTCCTTAACACTTTACACAAACTCAGGACTGAAAGCTACATTAATCACTAGTTTATAAGCCATTCATAAGAAAATAAATATCTTGATATTTTTTCTTATGAAAAATATTCTTTTATTTTGGTATTCTCTGTTATATTAGGGATATTTTCAGTGCCTCATCCGTTTAAACATAAGTCACACCCTAATGTCTGATTCTGATATGTCATAAGAACAATGTAGTTCATGATACACCAAACCACGTGAGCTAAAATAGGCCAATTGGATTGTAAATTCCAACAATGATATATTTCAAGAACTAAGAATTAAATAGGTAAATGAACGTAAAAAGAAAACAGTGTAATATATTAAAAACACTTCTATAATTTAATAGTTTTAGAAATGCGTAGTAAACTTTTTAGATTTCATTAAAATCATTGGAAGTTGTTTATTTTGATGCCAGACATACAAAAATAATTTCGTTGGCACCCTTTAAATGATTGGTTTCAAATCTCATTTGCGTATTCTAAGTACCAAATGTTATAGTCTTGTATCATCACAATAACATAAAAAAAATGTTATGTTTTCTCTACGAATTACCTTTCTTATAAAAATAATGAACTTGAAGAAATAAGGTCAGTGTGTTTTATTTTTAATAAATCTGATTCATTGTATCTTTTAAAGTATAAAAAAAGGAAGAAATAACCTATTGTCAGATTGAGCCAGAAGGGGATGTTTAAAACAAAATAAATTTTTCTATAAATGAAATATTAGTAATTCTTACCATTAATATTAGGTCTATAAACATTTAATTTTGATAAATTAAATATATTCGACTATTTCAGATTTTATTCCGTGGAAAATTTACGCTGAGAAACTAAATAAAAATAAAATCGTTAAATAAAATCGTGAATTTTATACTTAATTTTATTGTTACATTTTAAAAGCTGCATAGACAGGTATTTTTTTACTAAAAAAGTAGTTAAATAGGGAGGAAACACTTACATAGCAAACCTGATTAACTGCCAAAGCGAAACACTCAAGGGTTGTCATTATTGGAATATTGCCGCTTTATCGAGTAACCGCTGGGAAAACTCTCTGGGTTCGAGGCTGCATTTTTACACACCGCCAGATGGCGTTAAACAGATTTAAGACTTTTTATAACACACGGTGTGTATGAATAACTGCAAAATAACGCTTGTCCGAGTAACTTCGAGAAAAGTGGTGGAACGCATAGAAATATACTTCAGGAACGTCGTGGCATGCTTAAACACAGCGAGTAACCAGCAAAAGTTACTCGGGTTGAAATTGGTTACTCCGTACGTTGGTGTTTAAACCATTCAAGTTACTGACAATGGAGGGTAGGACAGTACACACACACACACACACACACACACATATATATATATATATATATTTCTACCTTTCAACGAAATAAAACTCTACTTAAAATTTTTATTCTGTTTTTCGTTCCACCTCCCTACAGCTCAGAAATATCCTACAATAAAAAGGTTATCTGTGTAAACAAACAAAAAATAATCATCGAATACTTGCTTTGGAAATAATTATCTTTGCCATTATAAGACAATGAAATTACTTCCTCACCCAGCTGAAATTTTATTGGTCTATAACTTAAATTTCTAACCTTTTTTTTTTTTAGTTTTTTACAATAGGAGAATAATAGCCACATTATAAGATAATCGCCGAAACTAAATGGGTGGGTGGGGGTGGGGGGAAGGCAAGCGAGGAATATGCCTCAGGCGAAGAGGGCGTCAAATGAAGGTTTGGTTTGTCATTTGATACAAAACATGTCATGAAATTTGGATAATAATGTCTTGCAGCCGGAGAATTCACAATAAAAACTGAGCCAAGTACATGACTATTAACAAATAGATAAGAAAGGGTCGTTTATAAAAACAAGATAGCAAATAAATAATAAAAAAAAGCCATTCTCCTAGACCTAGACCTACGCTATTTGCGCATCGCGGAAATCACTTGTTGTATAGGAAAAACACATTCCAAGGTCACTATCCAGCAATGGTCATTTCGAACGATTCCCCCGCACTTCTAGTAGGTGAAAAAATTCTATTATATCTGTTATTATTTTAAAATCGCTGATTAGGGGCCGTTCAAGTATTACGTAAGCAGTAAAGGGGGAGGGGGGGGGTCCAGAGTCTGCTTATTTTCTCCGACAAGGGGGAGGGGGGGGTCACGACAGTTCTTACGTAAGCATTAAACAATGAATTTGGTGGTTTAAACAATGGTTTGTTTAATGCAATAAACAACAATATATTAAAACCATTTTGTATTTTTTGATATCACAATCCCTATATGCCTATTTATATAAATTTGTATGATTAATAATGTAATTTATTGGTAACTTTTTATCTGTCAAGAAGTCTTGATGTATAAACTGTCATAAAATATTACGTAAGCAAAGGGGGGGGGGGGCTAGCATTTGCGTATATTTTCTTACAAGGGGGGGGATGGGGTACAAAATGACTAAAAATATGCTTACGTAATACTTGAACGGCCCCTTAGCATGAAATTTTCTGACATAGTCTTCAATTAATATTTGCTATTAAATACCAGCTTTAGAGCGAGAGAAAGGGGGAGAGGTACACCTGAGTTTCTAAAAACTAAGGAATGTAAAAATTTACTACTTTAGGAGGAAGGTGGTTATGTCATTTGTAGGGGCTCAAAAAATAATTTCGGGCAAGGCGCCATGGCTAGTAAAACCGCCCCCTTTCCCCTAAAATTATTTCCGTTATTGTAATTCCCTAGGAGTTCACCTACTTTTGCCTTACTTTACAAACGGCTTGCATTTTGGATGACGCTATTCGATTTCAATGCAACTCAAATAAAATGCCTGCAATCTGCATGTTTGAGTGAAAATGATTTCGGAAATATGTCAGAAAGTAGCCAGTTATGATTTTGAGCAGAGCTCTAAATTAAAAGTCCCAGAGACTGCCGAACTATAGCTATTAAAAAATGTCATAATTTAAGTTCATTGCATTTTAAAAATTTCTTTTAAATTTGGTTAATTGCCTTTCTAAAAATATTTTATTTTCCTCTCTACGATAATAGAAACATTGGAATTGAAATTTAACATCATAGCAAATCCTAAACTCTGACCATTTAAAAGAGACAGAAAATATGCATTTTTCTTAAAATATAGTTTTTCAAGGATTTGATTCACCTTTTTATTTCTACAACAAATATTATCATAAAGTTTTTACAGTACACATTCGCTCATTAAATCAGGCAGTAACTAGACTAATAGGTGCTTTTATTGTCATTAATAACTAACTAAATGGATAAATAAAAAAATAATAATGAAATCTTGGCAAAACTTGAAAAAACAAGAAGAATCTGTGGTAAATAAATTTCTAATTTTATTATGAAAAAAAAACATATTTTGGGGTGCGTAAGTGGGGTGCACTAAAGCGCGTAAAATAAGCAAAATACTTGATTAAATTTTCAATAGTTTCCTTAGAAGCTATCATTATTAAGGGCAAAAAACCTCCCGCAGGGCGCTCTGATTTTAAAAGCCATCCGTGCCCCTTAAGATATGCAAATATTATAAATGAATTAAGATGTTTATTACTTCTTTTATGCTTTCCTTTTTTGTTAAAATGTGCCATATTTTAGTCATACTTTCTAAAATTAAAATAAACTTAAAGCCGTTGTTGTTATTTGATAATACATAGGATCAGTTTTTGGTATTTGCCGATATCTATGCATTTTAATGTTAAAAGCTTCTCTAGTATTTGCCCGCAGTACGATTGGTATAACGACTGTACTTTGTACAAATTACTAAAAACATTCATTCGCCACTCTTTTAATCGATATATATGTGATTTATTACATGCCACTTATACGTAGGATTTTTAAATAAATAAATGTGAAATTTATATTCACAATTTTTACAATTGTGATTTATAGAGACCTATAAGAACAATAAATGACACATGATTTGCAAAATTTTTGTTTTAAAATGCAGTCGAGTGTTAATAATCTTATATAAGATGCCGCTCAGTCTCTCTTTCTCCAAAATAGTAAAGCAAGCTCAGTATAGAGCAATTGAGTAGCTAACCATTGTAAACAATATCCGGTCAATTTATTTTTAGACAAAAAATTTCCTCCAAGTCACCCTTCATATGTATTGCAATGAGAGTATTGTGGTATTGATCACACTCCTTTGATCTCTGAACTTCATGTTTCTGTCTTATGCAAAGTCAGATAATAGAAGTCCAGCTAACGGATCTGGGAATGTGTTTGCTGATTTATTAGTGTTATGTTTTTTAAAAATACTAATACGGTTATGCCAGTTTCAGGGCGTTTGCAAAATCCGTCCCACGTAACCATTGCGCGGGACGTCAAAAGACCTGATTTTTCTGGATGCACAAATTCTTTTAAATTTCTTTTAGCACCATGTACAATTTAATACCTCAATCTAATTGTTAGCCTGCATCGAATGGAATTTAATTGCAGTAAAACCTGTATAAACGAAACCTGCATTAAACGGAAAATTTTTATGATTCTGTGGAAAGTTATACCGTTGTGACAGGTCCAAGATGTTATGAATTAAAGGGGTAGCGTAGAACCTTTAAATGAACCGCTTCCGTAAATCATCGAAATGGATTTTATTACATTCAACACTTCAAATAAATAAAATACAAATTCTTGATTAATATGATTGCACAACAATAAAATATTTCGGGCTCTTTCAGCTTATGATTCTATATCAGCTAAGTGTCCAGATTTAATAATAGTCTATACTTTCAAAGAATAAACAAAGTCAATGTTCCCCTTCAAAGGTAGGAGCGGGAGTCGAGGGTCGATCTGCTAGTCTGATCCTTCACAAAATATAAAGGGTTACAAATTCTGTCAATCTTCTCCTGAATACGGGAAGGGGATCAAAATAGTCGCTGTTCTGCACAACTAGGGAGTGTTCACGCTCGCTTTACAAGTCTTTCACGCAACAATCTCAAAGTTTTTGTTAGAGAACGGTTTGTTAGAGTTCAACAATCACCTGAATGTAGTTTTTCCCCAGAGTGATGACTCGTCTTTTAGGTTGAGAAAAATCTGCAACCTACCTCGAGTACTCTTTACTCTTAACTCAACTAACAGTCTTTTCTTCATCTATCCTCGATGTTATCCCTCAAACAATAAGATTCTC
Organism: Maratus michaelseni; assembly: GCA_963931845.1. Taxonomy (NCBI): domain Eukaryota; kingdom Metazoa; phylum Arthropoda; class Arachnida; order Araneae; family Salticidae; genus Maratus; species Maratus michaelseni. Next base: position 282,294,974 of record OZ007592.1, on the reverse strand, counting down.
TCCAGCCATCAAAAAGTCTTTCAGATGAGGTAATAAAAAAGTCCGTTATGATAGGTGGGAAAAGGATATCCCACACACGTTCTCTAATAACTGAGGTCATCTTGGCTCCCACGATACATGGGGCGGGCGGGCTCAACTAAAGGGATTCCATTCAGCTCTCTCCATTCATCTAGCTGTCCCCAAACCTTGAAGTAGTAAGATTGGTGATGATTGAGTAAAACTTTTGAAGTATCCCGGCCGACTTTGTTTTATTTTGGAAGAAAATCCCAAACACATGGGATCTGCCTATACCTGGCTTACAGCTTCACAAAAAAGGGTTTTAGATGAGGTATAGTGAATTTCTCACAAATTTTACATATACCTGTTAAGAAAACCTGTGTTAGACTGAATATTTGTTCATTGCAATTCTGTTTTTACAGGTTTTACTGTTCTTTGTTTAGTAAAACCTGAAAAAATAGAACCTGTATAGAACGAAATGTCGTTTTATACGTAAAAAATTCCTTATCCGTACGAAAAGAATATCATAAAATTATAATTTTTCAATCGGAAACATCTTTAAAAATAAATTTTATTTCGGTCTCTAGCGATTCCGCTTTCACTGATTTTACTGCATAAAATTATTATGTATATTGAATACAGTAAAACCTTCTAATCGGAAAGATTCCATTTCAGACACATTAGCATCTTAAAAGCTATAATTGTATTATATGGTATTCTTCCGTAGAAACCAGGATTTTTTTACGTTTAAGATAGCATTATGTTATAGACAGGTTCCGCTTCCATATGATTTGCTGTATTTTTATGTCTCAATTTAAAAGTCACTGTTCCGCTGTTTGTGACAATGGTTCTGGCAACACTAGGAGTGACCCACGTGAAAATAAACGGAAAAAAGAGTAGGGAATTATTAATTTAAATAAAAAGACACGTCATGAAACACATGCATCTAAATTTATAAAAGTCCAGCTTCAGAAAGCCATTGTGATGGATTGAGGATCCATCAGCATATTTCATTCTGATAGGATTAAAATAATCCCAGAATAAAATGGAGTGATCGGTCTTGATTGGCAACTATTATAAGAGGATTATCCTAAAGAGAAGAAATCCTTAGTTATTTTCAAGTAAGATTGAAAAGATTTCATGCTGTGTATAGCCTTGCTAAATGTGTGTAAACTTTATATTTAAGAAGATTAACTCAAGGGGTTTAAAATGTATCAGGAAGGTATTTGTATGAGTGGCATGACTAGAAAAAAGGTATTTCGAAGAACCCTGGATACCAAGGGGTAGGGGGATGGAAGAAGGGTGTTTCAATCAAGGAGGATCAGTGGATTATGCACAGGGGAGGAGGATAGAGTTTTTCGTCACTGAGCAGCAGTCTGGTTTTTGAGTTCTGGAGAGATGGACCTTGTTTTTTTGGGGTTCCTGAGATGTACAAAAATGTCTTGTAAATATCATCTAAATTTTCAGTATCATGTCCTTTTTTACAATTGTGATTTTGAAATAAAACCTTTCGTTTAATACGAAGTGACATGTTTAATTATATGTATGCGATCACGATACCATACCGTGTATGGGGCACGAACAGTTGTTTGCTTTAGCTAATAAACAGTGTAATCAGAAAAAAGTCCGCAATTAACAATACGACTCTTTTTTAAACATCCACAAACTCATTTCCATTCATATTTGCATCATATTTGCTTGAAAATTTTAAATATTCGCATTCAGGTAGGGGGAGGCCGGACAAAGTGGTCACCCAATATAATGACGTCACCAGAGCACTGGCACTGCGTGGTTTGTAGTCAAACTTTTTCGTTGGATGGCAGTGAGTAACCATACAATTGTTGAACAAGGTGGTTCCATGTTTTATAATTTTAGAGCGGGTTTTCCAGTTTGTGAAGTTTGTGATCTAAGGTAAGTGACGTAAATTGCATACAATTAACAAAAACCTGTTGTACTTGCATTTATTTATTGAATGTGTAAGGGAAGAGCATGTTTCCAGCTTCACATTGGTGGGTGAGTGGTCGATGACTGTTCATTAGTTTCCACTGTAGAACGTATTTTCTGTCGTGGCTCCCAAACGGGCAAAGTGGTCAGAATAGTGGCTGTTTGATTGGATCAAGTGATAAAGGCTGGATCAAGTGCAATGTTTGTCACCTCTTGGCTAATGAGGCCTAATCACTCCGAGAAGAAGATGACGTGGAGATCATTTGCGAAAAATGCAGTGCTTGATTCTGATTTTTAATTTTTTATTTGGGTTTGTCAAACTCTTTTTGGATTTTCATACCATTGTCAATCTTTCATTATATTTAATACGATTTGTTATGACAATAAAACTGTTCTAATCATTTAAATAGTGTTTTCAATCTTTTTACACCTGTAGGGAAAAGTGGGCATGGAGTGCCCACTTTGCCCGTTTGTGTCGGGCAAAGTGGATGTTTTGACCTTTTTTGGAAAAAAACAAATTTTCACTTCCACATTATTATTTCGTAAAAATTATAAAAACCCTTACACTTCTAAGTAGTCACTCTAGATCCATGCAAATTGTCAGTTATGTATATGTATTTTAAGGGGTAACAAAAAATCACAAAATCTTAGGGTAACCACTTTGCCCGCCCTTCCCCTACCTAAGAATCAAATACCGTTCTCCCTTTTCCTACAAATTCCAAAGAGCGTGGTGCAACAAATGCAGACAGTTTATGTGTAAAAGTCATAATTTATGTGTGATTTTGTGCGTGACTTGTAGCGGACTACTCTACAAAAGCATCCTGTAATTGTCTTGCTTTGGAAATTAAAAGGCGAATTTTGATGTCATTTTCTAAATGTTTAAAAATAATATGTCATTTTCTAAATGTTTAATGTTTTCTAAATGTTAAAAAAGTTTTTTGGAAAACAACTTACATTCTTTTTTTCAATGTAAGCCAATATTGTAATAAACCCAAAATGCGTAAAATATTGTTTTTTCATTGGAAAATATTTAAATGTAAGCCAATATTTGTTCAATATTTGCATTTGATTGGAATTATGTCTAATGTAAAGCCAATATTTGTACAACAATGGCAGTTCATTGTAGATGTTTTTTCGTCCAGTCTTTATGAATGCGCCTTTATCGAACTGTTCAAAATACGAACAAACTAAAAACGTTTTCTAAAATTTTGTATTTTTTATTTTCGAATGTTGCAAACCAACATAATAAAATACCAATTTTAACCCTTAAACATTTTTTGAAAAAATTTCTATTTATAGTTTTTTTTTTTTTTTTTTTTTTTTTAACGAAGCTCACTTCGGGTTGAATTTTAGAGATACAGATGAACAGATGAATGTAAAATACTCACTCATCAGAATATTTTCTTCTCTACGACGAAAAATACAAATATTAACCCTTTCAAAAATTCTCGATTCGAAGTCACTTCGCGCCCTCTTTTTTTCTATGCTAAATGTCGGTATTTTAAGACAATGTTTTACACGTTCTTCGTACAATCGATTTGTATCACGTATAGAAATCTAGAAAAATTTCGGACGATTAGAAGTATTTAAAAAAAATAAATAAAATCTTCAGAATTTTCGTTCATAACGTGAATACGCGGGTGGTCTTTGGTGATGTTTTTAGAAAAAAATGTACAAAAATATTTTCACGAAAATTATAAGTTTGCTTTCAAAAGAATACAGACGAAATTCTAGATTATACTTATCTAGATTTATACTTTTCAGATTATAGATATAACTAATAAAAAATTCAAAGAGATCGGACAATAAAGCTATTTTTTTATATTAAACGACTCGACACATTAAAAAGAAAAGCGAGAACAAAACACAGCCCTTTTACAATTAAACATCAATATTTTTTCATAAATATTTTACACAGGCTTCAAAACCATTATATTTATAACAATTTCAAAGAGTTTAGACATTAATAACTACTTTTTTAACTACTAAACGAGCCGATGTTTGAAAAAATCATTTTACAAGCGACTTTATCACGAAATATAGTTTTTTTTTCACGAATTTTTTATACAGGTTTTGAAACCATGTATCGTTCATAGAAGTGTTTGGACAATAAGAAATATTTTTTTAATGTTAAATAACTCGTTATCAAAAAAAAAATAAATAAATAAATAAAAAAAGCCGCATAATTTATAAATCTATACAGATTTGATATTTATTAAAGATTATCATACAAAGGGCCAACAATTTGGAAATATTTCCAAAGTTACACTAATATGTAAAATATTGGCGTTTGATCGCAAATATTTCCAATGTAACGCCCATATTGTACAAATGTTGGTGTTACATTGGAAATATTTCCAATGCAACGCCAACATTTGTACAATATTGGCGTTTGATCAGAAATATTTCCAATGTAACGCCCATACTTGTACAATATTGGCGTTACATTGGAAATATTTGCAGTCAAGCACCAATATTGTACAAATGTTCGTGTTAAATTGGAAATATTTGTGATAGAACGCCAACATTTGTACAATATGGGCGTTACATTGGAAATATTTGCAATCAATTACCAATATTGTACAAATGTTGGTGTTACATTGGAAATATTGCCAATGCAACGCCAACATTTGTATAATATTGGCGTTTGATCACAAATATTTCCAATGTAACGCCCATATTTGTACAATATTGGCGTTCTATCACAAATATTTCCAATGTAACTCCAACATTTGTACAATATTGGTGTTTGATTGCAAATATTTCCAATGTAACGCCAACATTTGTACAATAATGGTAATTGATTGCAAATATTTCCAATGTACCGCCCATATTGTACAAATGTTGGTGTTACATTGGAAATATTGCCAATGCAACGCCAACATTTATACAATATTGGCGTTTGATCAGAAATATTTCCAATGCAACGCCAACATTTGGACAATATTGGCGTTTGATCACAAATATTTCCAATGTAACGCCCATATTTGTACAATATTGGCGTTACATTGGAAATATTTGCAGTCAAACACCAATATTGTACAAATGTTGGTGTTACATTGGAAATATTTGTGATAGAACGCCAACATTTGTACAATATTGGCGTTACATTGGAAATATTTGCAATCAATTACCAATATTGTACAAATGTTGGTGCTACATCGGAAATATTTCCAATGCAACGCCAACATTTGTACAATATTGGCGTTTGATCACAAATATTTCCAATGTAACGCCAACATTTGTAAAATATTGGCGTTTGATTACAAATATATCCAATGTAACGCCAACATTTGTACAATATTGGCGTTTGATTGGAAATATTTGTACAATATTTTCATTTGGTTGGAAATATTTCCAATGCAGCGCCAATATATTTACAATATTGGCGTTTGATTGGAAATATTTCAAATTTAACACCAATATTTCACAAATATTGGGCATTGATTGGAAATATTTCCAATTTCACACCAATATTTAACCAATATTGGCGTTTTATTGGAAATATTTCCAATGAATGCAATATTGGCGCAATATTGGGCCAATATTGGTTGGCTACTAGGGATGCTTTGTTAATCCTCAGGTGTCACGTAAATTATTTTCCTTAGACAATTTGGTGATGAAATACATTAAATTAATTTAGATGTATGTGAGCAAATCAATGTGAATATGATATATACACACACACACACACACACACACACATATATATATATATATATATATATATACAGGGTGATTTTTTTTAAAGTTGTGAAAGTAAAACCTCATAATTAAAGAACTACTGATCCAAATGACCTAAACTTTCACCAATATGCTCCCAAAGCAATGGGAATTTTTTTGACGTGGTTAAAAAAACTGAACATCGCACCGACAGATGGCGCTGTACATGAAGTAAAATCGGAAGACGAACTTGCGCCCGGCATACGCACATTGGCAATAAAAACGTGAAGTACGCACACCTCGTATTCATTATTCTACGGAAATCCTCGCAATGACTGCGTCATTGACGGACCGTGCGTTGTTAGTGAAACTGTATTATCAGAATAATGACAGCGCAGCAACTGCTCTTAGGAGATTTAGGACACTTAAGAATTTAAGAAAAGGTCCAATGACGACAGAGGGCCTTCGGAAGATGGTTTCTCAAAGTACCGTCCATTATTTTCCTCCCACAGACGATATTCTTTGTTTCTGCTACCTTACAGCGCCACATGTCGGTGCGAATTTAAGTTTTTTTAAACATGCCTAAAAAATACCCATTGCTTTGGGAGCATACTGGTGAAATTTCAGATCATTTGGATCAGTGGTTATAGTGTTTTACTTTCACAGCTTGTTCAGCTTGTTATAGTGTTTTACTTTCACAACTTAAAAAAAAAATCACCCTGTATATATATATATATAGTATATACATATTTAACGCGTTATTTGTTATGTGAGTACAATTCGCTTTCGTTTAATACTTTTCGATTCCTAATTATTTATTCTTTCAACTCATTATCCTAGCAATTAATGGACATTTTAAGTTTATTGTTTGTCTGTTATAAGAAAGAATGCATGTCTGGGATATGCGAGTGTTCTTACTAACTAATTATTAAACACGTACGTGTTCTTTTCTTTTTAATTATATTTTCATCGTCATTTTCGTTATTAAATTTTGTTATTTTTTATGACTAAATCCTTTTTATTTACATTTTTGTTTCCATATCTCTCTTTAAAATGATTATGAATCATAATACTGGGATTTCATGGTAGGTTATTTTTATTATGATGTTTACCATATATATATGTTTAATTATAACAATTAATGTACACTGTTACATGCCATCTTTACAGTAGAGATTTGGTTAAATTTTCTTTGGTTAGATTTGGTTAGATTTCGTTATATACATATACATTTTAAAATAAACCCCATTCAAAACTTCACTTTAGAAGAGGAGTTATGTCTAAAACAGTCTGAGCTTTTTTTACATTATAAAGAGTAGTTTGATCTTTAAATTCAATTTTCTCAAAACGGCGGCGATTTTGGTCATTGCACGCGCTATTTCTGAAATATGGTTGGTTAGAATTTCATGAAATTTTGATTGAATGTATTACCCATACATATGCACAAAATGACCTACTATTATGTTGCTCAAATAACAAGTTTAGAATTCATGGCTATTTTTGCATTAAAAAAAACTCGATAGTTCGAATTTCACTAACAAAAATTCCTCCGGATCTACACATTGTTTTTCATCGTCAGTCCTTTTGAGAACACATTATATCTGTACTCATGAAAAATGTTTTGGCTATTTTTAAAAATTCAAATGTGAAAAATCATCCGCGCAATGCATGCAAGAATAATTATTTTGTAAAATGTGCAATATATTTTAAATAAATTAAAAAGCTTTACATTAGTGTGTACATTTTTGATAATTTTAACTTATAAAATAAATCTTTTTTAATATGTTTTTTAAATTTCCTATTTCAAATTTTAATTGCTATGGAGTTACTGTAATTCTTATAGAGGTTCCTATTTCATGTCTTTTGTGAGTTCAAAGGGTATCAGACCCTTAATAAAAACGCCAGTCTTTTATTTATGATACCGCTTTAAATCTATTCTAATATTTAATTTGTAACTATTTATAACTGGAGAAACTACTCTTTCGAAAAATTCTTCATGTCCATACAGCAATAAAAAGAAACCATTTTGCTAACTGGAAATAAAACAGATATATTATTACATGATCTCAACTATATAGTTGTATAAATATATTTTGTTTTATTTATATACTTTTGTATGTTTAAATTTTTATTGCAGATAAAGTTTTATTGTCCATTTTATTTTGTACTTTAAATCATTTTTATTACATTTTCTAAATAAATGTAACAACAATAATAATAAAAGTAATGAAAAATCAAAATGTGACTTCGATCGTGTTTGAATACATTATAGAAAGGCAGCATAAAATGTTCTAGTATATTGCTTACTGTTTATTCAGTACCTTTAAATTAAAAATGCGAACTGTGGGATACTATTCTCAAAACTAAAATGAAATTTGAGGACGGATATGTATAAGTACAATGGGAAATAATGAATGTAAAATGAAAAGATAGTAAGGATTTTACCAAATGCGTTCTCCACGACAAGCATGACATTCCAACCGCAATAACATTCTATTGTTATTTCTTTTTTGCTTTCACAGAATCAATGCGGAATTTAGAGGATGTTTAAGAATTAAAGAAAAGTCTAAATGGGATATTTATGTAAATGATTAGCAATAAAAATAAGTATAAAAGTAAAAATAGTTTTTAAAAAAAACTTGTTTATAAACATTTAATATTATCTTCATAATCACGCCTAATTTCATGACTGCAATTGATGTTATTTTTTTCTCAAATCACAATTAGAATCATTATAGTGCGTCTCAAAAGAATGTTTGAAATAACAGTTCAAAAAATGAGGCAATAATCACGAAAAAAATAACATGAATAAAGTATCATAACATAAATTTATTACAGCAAAGAAATAAGTCTTACAGATTTTTTGTAAAAAAAAAAAATAATATTAGGCTCTCCCAAAAATATATGAACTTTTCAAATATTTTGCATTTAAATTCAAATTTTGTATCCATTCCTTTTAATTATCTTGAAAACCCTATCAGGCATGCTTCCAACTAGTGTTTGGAGTATGAGTGGCTATAATTAGAACCAACTCTGCTCTACTTGTTCCTGTAATTCCTGAATAGCAGAAAACTGCCGACCATGGTCATACACGTCTCGTGCAAATGCAAGTATTCCCCAAATGATTTCAATTGGATTCAAGTCGGGGCTGATGGCTGGCCAGTCAATAACAGTCACTTGATTCTGTTTAAACTAAGCTGTTGTTGAATGGGAGGTGTGAATCAACGTATTGTCTAGTTGAAATTTCCAGACACCCCCCCCCCCCTCCACCTAAGATGTTTCCGATTGGAAGTAGATTGCTTTTAAGGACATTTTGATAATTTTCAGAGCACTGTCGACCATTAAGAAAAGCAATATCTGTTGTTAAGTTAAAACAGAATGCACCTCACACCATTAGTGAACCCCCTCCTTTTTTTCGATTAAATAACTCGCGAGCTTCTTTTCGTAAGTCATGCCAATAGTATGTCCAGCCATCAGGGCCATCCAAATTGATTTTTTTTTCGTCACTGAAAAAACACTTAACTATTCATTCGTCCAATGTATGTATTTTTTTGCTCAAAGAACTCGAGCCTTCCTATGGTACACTTTCAGCATAGGTGTCTGACACATTCTGCTATATTTATGATTTTCGCTTACCTGTATGCGACGGTGAACAGTAGATCTGGAAATAGGAAACGCCAAATTCCTCGCAATTTCACAAAAAGACTTCTTTTGGGTTGAAACTGCTCGCAAAATTTCTCTAACTTGTCTTAGAAATGTTTTTCTTGGACGACCTGAATGTTTTTTGCAATCGTAGTGCATAAATTCCAGATCTGCTACGCTTCATTTGTTTTGCAATATCAGAAACTTTAACATTTTGAGTCTAAATTTTAGCAATATCAGCAGCAGAGAATTCAACGTTTCGAGGCATTTTCCAACTATTCGACAATTGAAGAAAGAGCAGGGATTTTATATTTCGAAGTGGTTACGTCACAAGTAGAGAACGCATAAAATGCAAATTTTTCTGATACGGTGGTAAAAAAATCAATTCGTTTCATTGTCCATATATTTTTGAGACAGCTTATTTTGAATTTTATTTTTTACAAAGAATCTATGATATAAACATAACATTTATGTATCGTAATAAACTTATGTTATGATTCCATATGCTAATTTTTTTTGTGATTATTGCTTTATTTTCTTAGCTGTTACTTCGAAAAACCGCCTGTCCATATAATTTTGAGATGCACCTTAGAATGCATTACTTTGGCGTGGGCACTGAACATATTATTAAAAATTCCCTAATATTTTTACTCTTAGTAAAAAGTGAAACGAAGAGAACTTATTAAAAATGTGTACAATTTTTGCTGTGTGTGTGTGTTTTTTTTAAGATATGGCAACATGCAATTAAAAATTAAACATTACTTAAACTATTTAATTAAGATTTCTAAATTGACCTCAACGCATATCCCAATTTAATTAATATTAAAATATTAATTGATTTAAGTGTATTTTTTAATATTACACTCTTTACTTTTTATTTATATTTTATTTTCTACATTTTAGCGTTTAAAATTATTCATTGCTGCAGTTTCAGAGTCATTTGGCGATTTTGGCGAGCGTGGTTTGGCGCATCATTAAATTCATTGTTGTTGCAATTCATATAGAATTAACCCTCAAGAATATTTGACGACTTATCACCAGTAGCGGCGTAACGGTAAAATACCTTAAACTTTATGTATTAATTTAAAATTAAGGTACAAAAATATTAATATGTTGAATTGTCATCGGAAATACACATGTGCACATAATTTTAGGTACAAAAGTAATAAAAGTAAAAAAATAACAAAAATAAAAGCTACCTATTACTACAAAACGTAAAAATCTACTTATTGCTCCCGTTCGGACGAAAGCAATTCCGGAAAATTTCGGTATATTTGCACGATCATGACCCCTAGAACCCAAAACCATCCTTCCATATATGGTCTTTGTCATACGATTGCACTCGTATTTATTAACCTATTTGGATGTAACTAAGTGCGTGTATTAAGCTCACTAATGTCCTGGTCGAGTTCGTTGTCCAGCTTGGTCCGACATCTTGTTTCAAAATGGCGGCCACTAAAATATTTAAAACTAAAATCAATATACAAAAAAAATTAGAAAATCAATTTTATATTTCATACAAGTGTTAAGCTTTGATACATTGATTCCGGATAATTTTTCTTTTGCCTCTATCTTAAAAAAAAGGGTTGAGATATAGCAGTTTGAAATTATTGGGTGGCTGACATTTTGAAACAAAACAGCAGATTAAATCAAATCTGCTATTTTTAGTGAGCGTGATTTGTCCCAAATTATCTTTCATTGTTGTAATCATTTTCACAAACATACGCATAAAACTATATATTCATATCCGTTTGTGTCAAATTCTAGCCAAGCTTGGCGACTTTTGGCGAAATATCACCAAATTTGGTGACCAAAAATAAGTCTCCATAAATGAATCCAACTTGGCTATAGCGGACTAATTTGGTGAACTTCTTATTCAAATGCAGTATTAACGAATCTACTGTAATCGGATTCTTTGTATTTTAGCTTGCTGTTTTCGCGTAACAATAGCTAAAATCTTAAAACGAAGATATAGGAAAACTACCACTTCCTCCGATACAGGCCGGAAGGACTTTTTATAATTCTAGAATTTCAGAAAGTGAGTTAAAATTCGACTACAAAATTCCGTCTGTGCATACAAAAACGAAATGAGTTAGATAACAGTGTAAAAACGTCCCTATAAATAGTGTAATATTGTAAAATTCTCCATTGTGCATTCACTTGACAATACATTATTTCTTAAGCGTACAAATGTACCTGTGTTTTTTTTATTAAAATTATTTAAGAAACCTTTCTTAAAATCACCTTTTTATTTCATTGGCAAACCTACATGAAAATTATATCAAGAATGATCTCGAAAGCTCGTTATCTGCACTGTTACATAAGAACGTGATAAACAAAGAGGCGTCAACGCGTAAACATTCCAACAGTTTTATTTTTTGGTATTTAAATGGCAGCTATTCAAGAAGCGCACGATTTATTTTAAGCGCTAATAAATAGGAATGTTCATTTAATTTGCATTTTAAATCCATAAGAACCTGTTATAATAAGTCCATTAGTACGTTTGCTATTTTGAAATAATGATTATGACCTCCACAAGTGTTTATTTAACCTTTGACAAAAGAAAGAAAGAGGCTAAACCTTTATCACTTGAATTTTAAGGAACTGAAATGTTTTTAAAGAAGTGATTTATAAATGGTTTCTTTAACTAAGGTAATTAAGGAAAAAATTTCCATAAGTATCTTTCTTTTAGACAGAGAATAGTTTTCAATTTTCATAACCTTGAGATGATTTAGTTCTTTTTTTCAGTTATATATATTTTTTCAGTTTTAGTTATCATTCTTAAGGGGTGGGGGTTCTACTTCGTTTGCCTAAAATCCATGTGATTTTTACTATTTGTTTTCTGTTACAAAGAAAGGAGATATCACTTTTTGAATTTTTGCATTATATGTATTGACATTTCTCTATATTTAAAGGTTTTTTCATTAAATAATAATAATAATAATAATAATACGCTTTATACAACGGGGAGTACCCGCAGGTGCGCGGTGTGAACCTCCTATCGGTGGATTATTTTTCTCTTTTTACTGAAATGAAAAGAATTTGGTAGTCAAATTATGAAAGTGCATTAAATTCTCTGGAGCTTATAATAACATTTAGTTTAAAAATTCTTTTTTGACAAAATTTGACAAATTTTTGACAAAATTTGTAGAAAAAGGGCAATTTTTTCGCCTATTGCGAGCATGAAAAAATATTTAATCAATAAAAAATATATACTTTTCAGTCTTATAAGTTCCACCAAAAACGATTACAATTCTTTTACATGAAAAATGAAGGCAATCGGTTGAATAGTTGTCGAGAAAAAAGGTCGCCGTTTGTAAAACATGTACTGTAATGTTTTACAATAGTTACGTTAAACGGGCAAATAAGATTGTACGGAATTAGAATATCAGGACACCTTTTAGGGCAACAATGTACACACTTGTGGGATAAAAAAAAATAGAGAGAGAGAATAAAAAAGAGGGAAAAGGTTGACACAAAGAAGTAGAATCTTCCGTTAAGAAGTGTATATAAAAAATGTACATTTAAAGTGTTTATAATTGAATCAAACAATATATTTAACGTTATCAGCCCAGTTACTAAGTTTTCTCGTTATGATCAAATGATTTTTTTTTTTGTTATACGAATTAAACAATTTTGAGCATTAACTACTGAACAGAAACTTATTGAAAAATATAATATAAACTGCCACGAATAAAATGTTTATTTTAATAAATGACAAATACATGTAACGATGGAAAAAGCATTATTTCATTATTTGTTAAAAAAGAGTCTTTATAACATCTGCTAAACGTATTAAATAAAAACCTTCTTTCTATGAAATAGCCTTAGCCATTTAAGTACAACATTTTAAATCTCAATAACGTCACATATGAATTACGTTTTAAACAAATACTTGACATTCTTAAGAAAATAAATATTTTATAAACATTAGATCAAAATATATCTCATATTGTATATTTACCAATTCTTTAATCATTTAAATTTGTTTTCCAATAACTCTTCGAAAATATAGAAATCTTGACAGGCTTACCATTTTACAAAAACATTTTTGGAGTGTTCTTAAAATATATAGCAATGATTTAACATATAACTTACTTATCAATTCATTTTATTATTTTAAAACGAGTTTATGAGAATCAGACTCGGTGTTCCTCACTGGATAGGAAAGAAGATTATGTCTTTTGAAACGCATGTTTAAGGATTTTAAGAATTCCAGGCTAAAATACATTTACCAGATTAAATTATAAAGTCATAGAAAATGACATGCAGTTTAAAAAAAGTAGCGTTGAGTTTCTGTTAAAGTTTTAAGATACATTTATACATTTATGGAAAAAGATTTAAAAAATCTGTTTTCTTACAAGTAAACATACGAAAGCTCTGCCTTAGGGATATGGAAACTTTTAACATATCTTGAAGCCTTTTCTAAAAAATCATTATTAATCAAAGCAAATACTTTTCTTTTAAAAAACTCGTTACACTTTTTTTTTTTTTTTTTTTTTTTTTTTTTGTTCATTGATTTATTATTATATAAAGAGTTACAGAAAAATATGAGAGACTGGCGTGAGGCGTAAGCTTTGGAGAACGACATTGGACACAGAAGCATAATTTTATAAAATAACAGAATAGAGAAAATGTTACGAAGTCTAAAACTTTTACTGTAAATCTTCATTCACATTTTCATAGTTACGGTAACGACTAATGTATCTTGAATAGAATAAAATATAGCAAAAATACTGTTGCATAACATGGTTATTTTGAACTTAATAAAAAATTCCAGTGTTAACATTTGAATTTTATTAATCCGAGAGTAGACGCGTCATCTTTTGAAACGCTTGCAGTTGCATTCAGTCCATTTTGCCGCAATTACCAGATGATCGAAAGAACTAATTGGTATTACAAGGGAAAGCCATTAAGTAAATCACAAAAGATAATTAAATAATACCTTACAATGATATTCACTTCAAAACTATTTTTATTTCTCAACATATCCCCACCAATATTTATTCACTTATATCACCGTTTTATCAGTGCCCCACTACCAGCTGCATAAGGTTCTTTTGGTTGCTGTCTCAGCCCCATTAGGACTTCAAGTTGAACCTTTTCATCATCTCTGAACACCATCTTGCTTCCAAGATGGGTTTTTAGTGGATTAAACACATGAAAATCACTTGCGGCTAAGTCGAAGCTGTATGGTGGATGTTGAAGAAGTTGCAAGATGATGTTCACAGATGATGAAAAGGTTCAACTTGAATTCCTAATGTGACTGAGACAGCAACTCAAAGAATTTGGTGCAGCTGTTGTTGGGGCACTGATAAAACGGTGATATAAGTGCATAAATATTGGTGGAGAATATGTTGAGAAATAAAAATAGTTTTGAAGTAAATATCATTGCAAGTTATTGTTTAATTATCTTTTGTGACTTAATTAATGACTTTCCCTCGTATTTACCAATTAGAATAATTGAGATAAAAATTAATCTAGTGTAATTACGTATCCAGCGTTTACTGGTGTTCCAAATTACCTGCGATTTATTCTGTTCAGCTGATTCAGTTATCAGATTAGATGCTGTGATCAATAAGGTTAGCTGCGTGAATTGCGTCCTCAAGATTTGTCCGAAATAGCTCAGTTGGCAGAAATTGGCAGCTTCAGCCAAGAGTTCCCTTGTTGGAATCCTGACTAGATACTATGATCAATAAGCTTATTTGGGGGAATTACGTCTTCAGGTATCGTTCGGGATAGCTCAGTTGGCATAGAATTGGCAGATTAAGCCAAGAAGTCCCTGGATTGGATCCTGCCCAGAAATTTTTCACCCAGTTGGAAAATCACATTTCATCATTATAAATGCTTACCTTAATTACATGTTAACGATTACTTTTACGAACAATGTATAATTTTTCTATACTTTCAAAAGTTATAGTTAATAAAAATAGTATTTAGATAACGTTGATTACAAATAATATATGTTATAGGAGTTAAACTAGCCAATGTACAATTATTTTTTTTTTTTTTTTTTTTTTTTTTTTTTTTTTTTTTGTAGGTTTATTATAAATTCGATCTAACAACTCAATTTTAAACATTTTCTTTCGTCAAATTTCGATGGGTTCCACCTTTTTCTTCTTAGTTTGAGTATATGACGTAGGAGCCGTGTAAAATATTAATTTTCGTATTTTAATACATATAGAGTTTATTGCGAAGCATATGTCATGGCTAAAAGTTAACTTGATTTGAATGCATTTTGTAATTAGAAGTATGATTCAATAGTTCTCAGTTTAAGTGATAATCTCTCTTTCAGATTATCCAATATGAAGCACAGTTAGAAAACATTTCTTAAAAAATACATATTTTTTATAGTTTATATTACATGAAAAAATTGACTTATAGTGCCTGAAATCGTCATTGACTCGATTATTGCGTTTAAAACTTTAAAAATTGTTGTATATAATAAATAAATTTCATATATTTAAAACATAACTTTTTTTTTTCATTAAGCGTTTTACAGCATAGACACACCTGGAGTTTTAAAACTAATTTTTGCACTTAAAGAATTTACAATTATATGATTGGAGGGGATATATCTTAAAATTATGTATATATCTGATTTTAAAAAAATTTGAATTTTTTTTTCTTACAATAAGAAGCAAACCAGGCATATGTATATTAAACCTTTCACTCTTTTGTCAAATGCGACTTGACAACACTTGTCGCTGCCTCTATTTCAGAATTAAGTTTTCGCTACCACTAATTCACACAAACAAAAAAAAATATTTGTAGTACATTTGTACAACATTTGTAATATGAATATAACACGAAGATTATAGTATAGAAATAGTGGCAGCAAAATGGGGATAGCTATTTCGAAACTATACTTTAGAAAGAGTGGAAAAGTTTAATGTACAAATAAGAGAAATTATTGCTGGAATTTAATATATAATTTTAAGTGACATATAACTATGTAGAGAATGCACATTAACGAAAATGAGAATGAAATACAACATAGTTGAAAAGTGTTTATGAATTCGGTTTGTCTGTCCAACTGTCTGTTTGTTTGTCTGTCGGAGCTCTAACTCGCGTAAATATAGTCAGATTGCTATGTAACTGATATATGTTTATTGAGATTTGCTATGGCATGTTCGGTATTGAAAATAAAGTGTGTAGCCATTCATAGTTTATTCACAGAGACACTCAAAAGTATTCCATTACACTATGGTCCCACCAGTGGCTTTGAGGTTCTACTCTCAAAGCTGGTAGATCGGGGGTGCTGGGATCAAACTCCTGTCGCGCTCGTCGACCTAACCGTTCGGAGTTTTCCGTGGTTTTCTTCGAACCTTGTCATAAATACGGATTAGGATCCGTTAGAAAGACCCACACGGAGGGCACTCCCGCCTAGGGCCTATATCCCTCGAGTAGATAATCGGCCGTCATAAATCAACCAACCAACCATTAAACTATGGTCTATGGGGAGAAATGGTTTGCAATGTATTTTAATAATATTATATTATTTGAAACATATTGAAATTGATATATATCACTGAGGTGAACAAGATGCTTATTGTTGAATGTGCTTATAACATTTATCGTTCATATACAGGTCACACAAGAACAAGATGCTTATTTTTGAGTGTGCACATAGCATTTATCGTTCATATACAGGGACACACAAAATATTTGGTTAGAGTAATGTCTATGAGCCATAATTTCAGGAAGTGCGTGTTTATTTGTGGTATGCGTTTTTAAATTTAACAATTTTGTTGCATATTACATGACGTGTATAAATTACATAGATACATGGTTGTACAAAAGAATTTGAATACATTTCCATTTAATGTTGGAAATTGGGGAAAGGAAATTTTTAAATATGTTAAGCGTTTCCTAACCGAATAAAATTTTAGCATAATATGTAGTATAAATACAAATCGGTGGATTATATAGATAGAATCACAAAATAGTTTTAATTCTTTTTCGACTATACATGGTAATTGCCGAAATTGTGTTTTCAAATGTTTCATGCGTTGCCCAAACTGTTTACTTAGATATCATCTTTCACCTTAATGTTAGGTGAAGTTTTGTTTGAAGTTTGCTTGTGTTAGAAAGTGTTACATAATCTATGTTTGACGCATGATTTTACTTTCTTGTTTAAAAATATTCGGAGAACAATAAGGTCTTTTTAAATATTAGCAGGAAATAAAAGAAATATGTTTTCCTACATTTATTTTTTTTCCTTTAATCAGATTTACTTTTATTTCCGGTGTCTGCGAAAAAAGCACATTCAATGGGGAAAAATAAATTTTTGAAAAAAACTCATCATTCACATTATAGATGAAGGCTCAGAGATGATTTTTCTTTACCAGAAAGGATTTATTTACATATGAATAAAAATTCCACTTTTTCCTGTAATATCCGTACGAACATTTAAAAAGGGCGAAATGATCGATAATGCATGTCAACCACGTGGCACAGAGATAAAGAGTGAATAATGATGCTACAATCTCTGAGAATGCAAATTTCATGAAAATCCTGTTTATGAAATGGGTTCATATTTCAATATATATCCCAATCGGAGGAACTATTTACATAGACTGAAATTTTATAGGGCTTTTATTGTGCTTTATGTACCCATAAACTTTTTTTGTTGCTTTACTTTCTTTATCATCACATACTTTAAAAATATTTTAAGTCATGTTTTACGTTTTGTGTGACCAGTTAAATTGATAGGAATTATTCATATTTTATCTGCACTGAAAAAATGTTTAGCACATTATGATGTAATTATTCTAATGATGCAAGTTATTATTTTTATGCACCTATAATTACGTAATTGAAAAATTGTTCTATTTATTTTTTTACATGCAGAAACACTGTGTATATATAAAGACATGGTAGAATGGAGATTACATAATCAAATACTGTGCAGTTATAAAATATCAGTGGATCCGTGCGAGGATTTCGCACTGCAGTCTTATAATTTTAGCAATATCTAATATTTCTGAGATACAGGTTTAAACTTTTAAAGAAAAATTAAGGACAAAAACATCTTAAAACAACATTAAGCAAGCCAGAATATTATCTCATTTATTCCATCAAAGTTACAGTAAAAACTGATCCAATATAGCAAAAGACACGCTCCAGAAAAAAAATTAACAATCGCATTTTAACTGCATTAGAAGATGACGTTTCTCGCTTCGGGAAAAACTGACAAAAACCTTTCATTTCATTTAAGAAAACAATGCTGATTTAAATTTTAATTAATTGCAATTTTGCTTCGATCGATCGATGGTGTTTTTTCTTCTAAACATTTCAATTTTTCTTTTTAATCATGAATATAAAATAAACACGTAATTATTCTAATGATGCAAGTTAATAATTTTATGCACCTATAATTACGTAATTGAAAAATTGTTTTATTTATTTCTTTACGTGCAGGAACACTGTGTTTATATAAAGACATGGTACAATGGAGATTACATAATCGAATGCTGAGTAAATATAAAATATCCTACAGCGAAGCATACAGAAACGAATAAAAATCACATTTGAACCTAGGGTCACAATATACTTTTTTGGTCAAAACTTATGTTGTTTTATTCAAAGCTGAATTTAACCTTTCATATAGAACTATATAACGAAGATATTGTCGCGATATTTTCAACAGATATTCTTTGTTTTGTATAAAATGTAATAACAAGTAATATAAAACAAAAAAAATTAAGTCAATTCCTACTTAGGTCAAAAAGAAATTTTTTTTCCAGCGATCTACACGCATCGCCACTGATGGTATTTATTCCTAAATTTATATCCTGCTAAATATCTTATATAAGAGAAATTTTTTAATTGTATTAAAAATTAAATAAAAAATAAATAGCTAAAATATCAAAAATTAATAGCTCGAAAAGTATTTCTCACAAAATTGTTAGACAAACAGCGTTAGAAAGGTAAAATATTGTATTTTTCTTGATATAAATTTCAAAGCTAATGATTATGCAGTTTTTCAAATATTGATTTTCAAAAATTATCAAACTTCACAATGAAGTACCATAGCGAAACCTTCACACGTAAAAAGATAATGGGGCTGTTCACGGACGTAGATCAGGCGGCGCGCGGGCAAAGGGATGGAGTGAGTCTATACTTTTGAACAGAAATGAAATGGAGTGAGTCAATACTTTTGAACAGAAATGAAATATAAAACTAAAATTAATTAATTAAATTTAATTAATGAATTAATATTTGAAAAACTGTATTAACACCAATTGTCATCCAGTACAAGTTTAAAAAAATGTATTTAAACTTGAATGAATGAATAAAGAGTATTTTATTAACGATTGAAAATTTGAACAAGATATATAAATATATAGAAAGTGTGAGCTAATAGTAGGAATTGGATAAATGAAGCGCTGCAAGACTATCCACGACACCGTACATACTGTCATGTATATTCCGAAATATGGAGCATATCGAGTCCCTTGAACACGAATTATTACAACCTCTATGGCTTATCGTGATATTATCACATTTCTCACAAAATAATCTATTACAAATAAGTCTGTTGACAAAATTATCAAATTACCTCTAGTAATGTTAGAGTTTTGAATGAATGGTCAGGTTCGACTTCCAATGAGGAACCCAACCCTGCCTTTATGCATAAATTGGTAAATTGCAAACATATGCAATGGAAATTTTGCTGATTTATTCACGACTGATTTAACTTTCATTTTTTCAGATATTTTAATATTACTTCGTTTATTTAAAACAACTTACGAAGGTAACCATTTTGAGAATTATTCCTATATGCTTGTAATGATTTCTCTTTTGCAATTTTTGTATGAATTTTTTTTTTAAATATAATTCTTAGTTATACATAATTAGTTTAATTTTCGACGATATTTAAAAATAGATTCACAGAAGTGCCAAGATCCAACTAATCTTCCGTAATATATGGGTTAATTTGACCCCGGTGTAATACGTTTCGTACCAGAAATATTTTTTTAAAAATAAAAATAATTAAAGTCTACGTAGAATCCTAAAATCTAAGATTCAGATTGCTCTTATAAAAAATACGGAGACCATTTATCCAGGGACTCTTGACTAGCGAACTCGTTCCAATTTTCCAAGTTAATAAATGAATTAATCGAAATTAATAAATTCGTGAAATAAATTTTCTGGTTCGATACGTTGTTAAACTGCGACAAATTAATCCACATATTACCTGAAGATTAGTCGGAGATTGGCACCTCTAGATTCATTATTAATACCATAATTTGATTTCTGCGAGATATTCAAAGCTGTTTTCGAATAATTGGGAAGAAAATATTTAAAATTCTGAATAACGCTATTGAATAGGTAAAAGATTGGAAATTTAATATTTTGACAATTTTCTGTAAGATGTTTCTGATTGAAGTTGAATTAGTTTTAAAATATTGTTGTAATATGTACTAAACTAAATTAAAACTGTTTTCTTTTTTCCGTTCTTTTGTTTTGAAGATGCTTCACATTCGTTTTTTAATGCAATATATACAACATTATGTTGTGCAGAAAGTCATTCATTAGAGATGGTTTTTGTAAACAAAATATTTGTTAATTGCACGTCTTATAATATAGTAGTAATTTTAATATCGAAACATAAGTGATAATTTAAAAATAAATTTAATATCTACCAATTTGTTACATTTTCTAAAAAAAATGTGAATATTATGAATTAAAAATAAAATATTTCGATTCTAAGTTTTATTTTAAATTAGGGCTCTTTTAAGAAGTTTTAATAAAATGATACAAATATAGAATTTGAATACAAATTATCAAATTTAACGTTTTTAATCAAAAATTAGCTTTCTTTGTTCATCTGCAACGTAACAATTTGTGTTATTTTTTAAAATTAAGCATACAGCTTGCAATTTTTAAATAAAAAAAAAAATACATAAAAAGTTTCAAAAAATAAAAAAGTTATTTCATTCTTTATGCTTTTTTTAATCATAAAATCATATTTCTTGAAGGACTGTAATTCTACAAATGAAAACAGTCTCAGCTTAAAGAAACTGCTATCCGTAGAATGCAATTTTTCAGAATGTACATTTCAGAAATATCTTATTTTTAAAGGAAACGATTTTCTTTTAAATATAAATTCGTAGGTTAAAAGTATTGCACAAACAGCAGGAACACCTATATCCTAATTGAATAAAGAACATTTTATTGTGCAATATGGATATGATGTGTTAAATTCTCCTCTAAAATATATTTAAATTGCATAAAACTAAGTTTTTCCGACGTGAAAAATGTGTTCCGCAAAGCCGTATCCATCATCACTTTCGCATGCCAATCCAGAAGGCTTGTGATGTATCTTCCCGGAACGGTTTTAGATTTGTGATTCAAACATTCATCATTCAGCCACGAATTGGATCGTTTAAATTTGTTTTATAGAACATTCTTTTTTCAGAGTAGGATGATACAAGAACTAGAAAATATATTTCAATACTCGTTGTGAAAAGGTCAGTCCTGCATTATCCGTTTTTTAGTTGTTATTTCATGTACTAAAAAACCCTAACTAAAATAATGACAGTAACTAATAAGAAGTTGGAAATTGTGTGTCAAACGTGACAAATGTGGTGCGTTCGTACTATAGCTATTTACATAAATAATCAGAGATTTGATGATTTTTAATTCTGTGAAATGAATTATATCGTCTGCAGATTAATTTCTGTAATAAAATAAGTATCTCGATCGCTTGACTGTTAAACCTCGGAAACTCCTATAACAAGAAAACACCGATTTAAAAAAAATCAAATGTCTTAATAAATATTTTTTATTAATATCTTTTAAAGTTTTGATTCGATTTTCATAAAATTGGAAATTTGTCGACAAAATTCTGCTAAGATAATATAGCTTAAATTTCAAACCAATCGTTTCTGTAGTTTTTGCGTTGTTATATGCGGACAGACGGACAGACAGACTGACGGACGGACAGACAGATATACGAATGAACCAGACGATGTCAATAGGTCCTACATATTTATATAATTATGAACACACCTAAAAAGAACCCGAAAAAGAAGCTTGCACTTTTAAAGATTTTTGATACATACACAAATATCGGAAGCGATGCTTATAAATAAATTTTAAATGTTACTTAAAATATTGCACAGTGTATTATATCAAGCATTGTTAAGCAAAATCATAATTAAAATAATAATAAGGATTATTTACAAAAAATTGGTAGAATGTCTTATATAGGAACGGTGAACCTATTTCACGGGACACAATAAATTTAACTCGACGTTTATTGAGATTCTAAAACAAAATAGAATGGATTTTTTTTTAAATACACAAATAAAAAAATCTCAGATTTTCTATTTTTTTTTATTTATATAATAAAAAAATTGAAATGCAACTTAATGAATTCTAATCTACAGGGTGATTATAAGAAAACTATCCCGATAGAGCCCCTAACTATCAGAAACTGAATAAAATTTTGGTTTAAAGTATTTTGAGGTATGCGCTCAAGAATCATATAAAAAACAACAATTAAATTCTAACAGTTAATGTTACAGTGACGAAATTTCGAAAATTTCAAATGGCAACACCTACTTTTTTTTATTGGAATATGATTTTCATAGTGAAAAACCATAAAAAGCGTTGGAACGGTACCTGTAGCAAGAAAATCGCCGGTGCTAGACAGACTACAAAGAATAGTGAAAACACCCAATAAGGACAGAGAAGCAACAGAAAACAAAACATTTTATTGTGTTTCATACATTTTCCATTTCACACACGACGACACTCTACATGCGGCAGATGGTGGATAGCACTGAACAATAAAATGTTTTACTTTCTGTTGCTTCTTTGTCCTTTATTGGTTGTTTTCACTTTTCTTCTTAGTCTGTCTAGCGCCGACGATTTTCGTGCTACAGGTACCGTTCCAACGCTTTTGATTGTTTTTCACTATGAAGATCACATTCCAATAAAAAAGTAGGTGTTGCCATTTGAAATTTTCGAAATTTTGTCACTGTAACCGTAACTGTTAGAATTTAACTGTTGTTTTTCACAGGATTATTGAGCGCATACCTCAAAATACTTTAGGCCAGAATTTCATTCAGTTTCTGCGAACGGTATGACAGTTACGGGCTCATATATTGGGATAGTTTTTTTATAATCACCCTGTATTTCAATATGTGGACACAATAATTTATCCAATTCATACTTGCCAACCTTCTGTTTTTTTTTAAATCAAATAACACAAAATTTTTTATAATAATAAAGTTTTATAATAATAACTATTCAGCATCGATATTTATAAAAATATAACATATCATAGCACCTTGTAATAATATACCTTTTTTAATTGCTAAAAGATGTAAAATAAAAACATTCTAAACAGTAAAATGAGTTTTATTAGACGGTTGACATGTTTCGGCTCAATATGAGTCATTATCAAAACAAATAAGAATATTCTATAATTGCATGGTTGCAAATATGGAAATAAATATACAAGTAAAAATAAAACTAGTCGTTGGGGGCCCCCGTAATACTTACCCATCATGGATATGCATAGCATAAAATATGAAAATAAAACATGTGTAAACTATGTATAAAATGCATTTCAATTCGAATACAATCGTGGCTTGATGACGTCATCAAATTTAACTATTCTATTACTGAATTGCGTTAAAGAAACATCCTTATAACTCCAAAAATGATAATCGTATTACCTAACAGTTTACTGTCTCGGATTAAGCGTCTAATTTCAAATTAAAATATATCTTTGAATTGCAGTTTGAATGAAATACAGGGTCACGAAAAATCGAAGTGCGTGGAAAATATTACTCCAAATATCTCGGCAACTATTTATTCGATTGACTTCCCTTTTTATGCAAAATTTATTTTTTATTGTCTTTTATATTTACTCCTTAAAATAAACAAGTTCGAAAATTTTTATATACCTTTCATCCGAACGAATATTTCCGAAAAAAAATTGTTCCGTATAATCAAGATTACTGAAATTCAATAAGTTTCTTCCCATTATTATATAATAAGTGCATATTTCAAGTCTCTATCTCAATTTGTTCGGGAGCTAGAGCGTTTACAGACACACACAGAGACAGACGGACGGCTTTTTTTCTAAAAATCCAGTGTCTGAAACGTGTAAATCTGCCAAAAAATGTTTTTCAATTTTTAAAACGATTGCATGAATTATTCTATACTACTCATGACTTATACTTTACTGACCCATACGGGTCAGTAAATTAACGTGCATATTTTGAAAAATTACAAAAAGTACGTGGAAAATTACATGATAGATCTTCAAATAATAACTTCATAGACCGTACAATTATAGAGTAATTTTATTTGTTTTTATAATGGATTGGAGACACATGTCAACAGTCTAATAAAACGTATTTTACTGTTTATAATGTTTTTATTTTACGACTTTTAGCAATTAAAAAAAGTATAGTAACTATTCAATAAAAGCAATAATTTAATAACTACACGGAAACTAGAAACATTTCCTTAAGTATTTTTTCTGGTCAAGTTTATATTTTTATGACCTGGAAAAAAAAGTACGTTTGGCAGGTATGCAATTTTAGAAAAGAGTTGGAGAATATAGCTAAGAAGGATCATTAGGCATTAGAATAAAAAATGACAACAGTGAAATTATAACAATTTTGTATGAAATTTGCCATTATGACAATTGTCATATGCGTGCGAGTCATTCTTTTCGGAAGCGAATGATATGAACAACTCAAATAGAAACCACTTCTCAAATGATCCACTTTAGCTTCCATTCTGTTAAAAGTAAGTCTGTATGAACCCATTATTACTAATTTGGCAAACAAGAAGCAATAACAGAAATCGAGTTTACTTTTTTATTACATTCTAAAATATAACTGTTACTAGAATTATTGCAGTGTAATGCCTAATGCATGTCACAGGTACATAATTTTGACTAAACGTTTTTATGAAATTAATTCATAAGGCAACTACTGAAAACTAACCAATAAGATCGTATTTTTTTTTCATCATTGGAATCAGCATGGTAAAAAAACCTTCCAAAACAATTTTTCATTACATTCTGACATTTAGTTATCTCTAATTATGAGAAAATACCAAAAATCGGTGTGTTAATAAAAGTAAATATCGAATATAAAGATGCAAATAGTTTCGTTTTTTCTTATCATTACTACATCTCTAAAATGGAATTTGAATAAGGATTTTAATAAATTATCTTTTGGAGTACCGGGGGAAAAGTTAAAACCATGCGATAAATTATTATATTGGGCGTAAAGATTGAAATCGTTTCGCTTATTTTAATAGTTGCTTCATGTCGAAAGAGAAACTTTACTAAAGATTTTCTTTAATTTTCCCTTTAATCGAAAGGCCCGGAAAATCATGTTGTTGTGACATTTCCAAATCAATTTTCTCAAAACACTTTTTAACAATTGCGTTTAACGATCAAGACAGGTAAAAAAAAAAAAAAACTTTTATAAAATTGATTTTTTAGCATTTATATAATTTTTCTGCTATATGACGTCAGGAAAAAGCAATTATAATTGTAGGCAATGTAGAGCTTAAAATACATGGGTTGTTCTCTCTTTTTTTCTGGGGACTGCACTTCTACATACAAATACTCGATTCTAATATGATTCTGCAAAATATGTTTTTAAGAACTTATGAATGATATTGTACTCTCTGTGTGTTTGCATTCTTATATTGTACTTTGTTCTATTTCTTCATATTCTACTGTGTTTGCATTCTTATTCTATAAGATATATAATTTTTGTATTAAAAAATCTAAGTGAAGTGGGTGTACTATTCAAAATTTACTCATAATTAAAAAATAAAAATATTATGTCCCATAGCTTAAATAAACTTGATTATATTTCTGGGGCAATATTTTAGTTTTATATCTTAAAAAATCCCTGAAAAGATTTTCAAAAGATACGACGTATAAATGTTGACGGAATGTGTGTTAGTACCATAAGAAAAAAAAAAAAGACTGTTTTTAATTTCAAAAAATATATAAATTAAAAACAATGTGTTAAATGAATCTACTCAATAAAGAGAATTTGAACCTACTCGTATTTGGAAGTTCAATTCCAACACAAACTCCTGAATAATATATTTAAATAAAAATAACATAACAAATTTAAAAAGTCCTTCCGGCCTGTACCGGGAGGAAAAGGTAGCTTTCCTACATCTTCGTTTTAAAATTTTAGCTAATGTTACACGAAAACAGCAAGTTGAAATGCAAAGAAACGTTTACAAAAGATTCTTTAATACTGAATTTTAATAAGAAATTCGCCAAATTATTGAGCAATAACCAAATTGGCTTCATTTATGAAGACTTATTTTGGTCGCCAAATTTGGCGATATTTCGCCAAATGTCGCCAATTTTGTCGCCAATGTCGCCAATTTTGGCGCTAACGGATATGAATATATAGTTTTATGCGTATGATTGGGAAAATTATTACAACAATGAAAGAAAATAATTTGCGAGTAATCGCGTTAATGTGCTACTTTGTTTCAAAATGTCAGCCACCCTAGAATTTCAAACTGCTATATATCAGCCATTTTTTAAGATAGAAGTAAACCAAAATATGCTCTGGAATCCTTGTATCAAGACCTAACACGTAATTAAAAAATAAATTTGAATTTTTAATGTTTTTGTATATTTATTTTAGTTTTAAATTTTTAAATGGCCACCATCTTGAAACAAAATGTCGGACCAAGTTGGCCAGCGAACTCGGTCGAGACATTGGTGAGCTTAATACACACAATTAGTTTCATCAAAATCGATTTATAAATACGAGCGTTATCGTATGACATAGGTCATATATATATATATAATATATAATATATATATGGATATATCTATATATATAAATCAACATTTGAACGGAGGTTGGTTTGGGGTCTGGGGGTCATGATCGGTGAAAATATATCGAAATTTTCCGGAACTGCTTTCCTCCGAACGGCTGCAATAGGTAGCTTTATACTTTTTTGTATTGAAAGCTACCTAAAAGAGAACCTGATTGCCAAATATCAACATAATCTTGAATTATGTACTTCATATTATAAAACATAGTTTTCAAAGGAGATTGCTAAAAGGTACCTGAACAATCTGAAAACCATTTTTCAGAATAACCTGAAAAATAAATGTTGTCCACTTCAAACTTGTTATTTATAATATTGTATATTAATACTGTATAATAAAACTTTAAATGCAGGTACGTAAGATACACTAAGTAATGAATTATTTTAAATGAAAAGTATCCAAAATATTTTATCACAACTACGTTACAGTTATTTTCGATAAACCATACTTTATTCAAAAAAAAAAAAAAAAAAAAAGATTATTTTTCCTTTTTTTGTTTATTTATAAGACGTACTAGGGGGGCCTACCCCCTGCGAGCTACGCTCGCCAACCCCCGCTCAGACATCGAGGCCTCTAAAAACATGACAGCGTGCTTCGTTTTAAAAATATTAGTAAATCTGTAATTGGGTTGCCATGCTTTTAACGTTTTAATGGGGCATTTTTTTATTATCATGGCTTCATACACAGCTGTTGCGACAACTGACGACTGTTTTAGGGATTGGTAAGTAGAATCAATTACACCTTGAAAACCATCTTGTATAAAATGGTTAGGTTTAAATTGTGGCTACCTCTCGCACTTTCATAACAACGATCTGTATTCTATTCTTCCTTTGCGTTTAAGGATGAGAAAAATTCCATCTGCTTGTGAATAACATTAAGAACCACGGTATTGAAAAGTACTATGTTATAGACATTTTCAGTAACAGGTTTTAATTTTCTCTGTATTTTAGTGCACCATCATGCATATTTTCATGTTATTTTAAATATGTAAATTATTTATTTTAATTAATATGTATATACGAATTTTCTAATAATTATTTATCATACAAAATTAATTAAATATTTTGTGCATGCATGCCTGCATTTATTCGGCATCAATTGATGAGATATTTAAACAAATTCGCTATCCGCGATAATTTCACACCATGTTATGTCACTTGAATATTGTCCATAAGAAAATCGGGTACTTTTCCATTATAGTGTCCTTTGCTTTTAGGTTTGTCGTAATTCGAGTTTCAAAAACGAATAGATTCGTTAATATACATATATTTGTTGCCAAAAGTTATGAAAACAAACCCAATGAACTTTTGGTGATTTTCTATAATAGGGGTCTTGACGCTTTTTTAAAAAGCTTGGCGCAATTCGGGCATCAGAAAGTGAGATTTGGTGCCAAATTACATAAACAGCCATGGAAACAAATTCGACGATTTTTTTTGTTTATATGCGTATTTTAATTATACGTATATTATTATTGTTTTTTCTATACAAATTACTTCTGATTATATATAAAATAGGATAAATGACATTTTACGCTAAACAAATTGTATAAATATTGAAAAAATGCTTCTGTATACGAAATGACAAAGTAAATAGGTTGACAGAAAGTATGTTGCCAAATTTCCTTTTCCGCCAAGGCTATTTTCTCTGTTTCGTCAAGGCCCCATATACTGGAAAAGCACCGAACTTTTATGCTTGTTTATACATGTATTTATATGTATATATACAATTTATTTATAATTGTCTTTCAATTTACCTCTTTTTGTGCATAAAAATAGATAAATGGCTTCTTTATATTAAATAAATTGTATAAACATAAATGACGTATTTACATAAATGACGTCATTTGGACGAATTTATTCAAAATATTTTCAGTTTATAAATTAAATTAAATGCTGACAGACGATTGAATCCTGACGATAGAAATATGATTTTTTTTTTCAAATTTTCGTGAAAAACATAATTTAATCACAATCTTGTCTTCATTATCGATTGAAATAAAAAATAAATTCAATTTCAATTTGAAAATGACGAATAAAAATAAATCAATAATCCCTATCGGGATCCTTTTTTATTTTTTTCCCTTTTTTGTCACAAAAAAACTGAGTAATTAGTTGCCATCATTACAGAAATGTCATTAAAATTAGAAAAAAATTAATATCTCGAAAACTAATTCCAATTTCGAAATTCTATTACCAGTTTTGACATCCGCGGATTTTTATGGACAATTGGTATTAATTTCACCATCAAGCGTTTAATATTTTATTAAAAATAGCCCTGAAACATAATCAGTCGTTTAATCAGTCGTTTCATAAAATCGTTTCATAAATTCGTTTCATAAATTCGTTTCATAAAATCGTTTCACAAATTCGTTTCATTAGGATTTTATATATATAGGGTAGATATGTTGTTCATTGGTAAACAGTAATGCATCCTATAGAAAGAAACTTCTGACATTTTGGGTTAAAGATTATCGAAAAGCACTCTGAACTATATCACACCAGCAGGTTTCGCCCGATACGCTGCACAGTAGGGCGTTTTGAGGATCTAGGTGGACAAAATTATTGCCTTGAAGTTTAATTACGTTTTGCTGGGTTTTCGAATGTATCAGTAATAAAATAACCAAACAGTGATAAATATTTGACTTATTTAATTATTATTATTATTATTATTATTATTATTATTATTATTATTATTATTATTATATTATTACTTATATTATTATTATTATTATTATTATTATTATTATTATTATTATTATTATTATTATTATTATTATTATTATATTATTACTTATATTATTATTATTATTATTATTATTATTATTATTATTATTATTATTATTATTATATTATTACTTATATTATTATTATTATTTAAATTATAATATTGTATTGTCATTGAAACTACACATATATTCAAAGTTTCAGCTCAATCGGATAATTAAAAGTGGTGAAAATTGACTCGCAAGATTTGAATTAAACACTCAGACGCACACTTCAAGTTAATATAACTTAATGATTCGCAAACTTTCTCAGGAGCTGTCTTAAGTTTTCAATACTTTAGGAATGGCACTTTGATTTAAAAAAAAATGCTTATTGCTTAATAATGTTTAATACTGTATTAAAATTCAAGATGAAGTTTGAAAACAAGATGGCGCTTATTTTCAAACAACAATAGGTTAAATCATGTGACAAACATGACATATGTCCAGTAAACTCCCGCTTTCAAATAAAACAGAAAAGTCACGACTTGCTTTTGAACTTACAGAAAAATAATGCAATTGTTGAAAGTCTCTCAAATAAACTGCCTTCTTTAGGTCGTAGTTAAGCGACACATTGGGTTTTTTCGACAAAACTCATACGGATCTCGACAAAAGAGACATTCAGCTACCAGTATACGCGGTCTTGTTACATTCCGAGATAATCGGAAAAATGAATTTTGTCCACCTAGATCATCAAAACGCCCCACTGTGCGCTGGTCGGTTTCTGAAAAACAATCTTAATCAAAAGTAATACATCTTATTGATTGAATTTGATCTTATATTTTAAAACAATGTGAAAATTTACCGAGAATAGCATTCCGCATTGCTGAAACGATACGAACAGCTTTGCGCTTTTATACACTGCTGGCCATCCAAAATGCAACACCATGAAGGAATGCAAATAATAGAATGATATTTATTAGACAAATACATTATAATGGGAAGGACAATTAATTACATTTTCCGAAAATTTGGAGGTATAGTTCCTGAGAAAACACTACCCAGAGTTGCCACCCCTGGCCACAATAACAACATTTATCTGCCTAGGCATGGAGTCGAACAGAGATTGGATGTCATGTACGGGTACAGCAGTCCATACACCTTCAACACTATGCCACAGTTCATCAACCGTAGTGACTGGCGAGTGTTGGCGTGCCAGTCGCTCAGTAGGCATTGGCCAGACATTTTCAATTGGTGAGAAATCAGGAGAACGTGTTGGCCAGGGCAACAGTCGAAATGTAACGGCTGCTGTTGAAATTGCCGACAATGCGAACACGAATTTACCGAGACGCGTATTCAATGGCACCTCATACCGTCACTCCAGGTAACATGCCAGTATGACGATGTCGAATGCAAGTTGGCAATGTGCGTTTTCCACGATGCTGCCAAATCAGGATGCAGGCATCATGGTGCTGTATATGACGCAGGAATGGCGTCGCATGTTGTTTTTTCAGATCATTCCAGGGTCTGTGTGCATCATGAAGGCCACATCCGTGTTTGATGGCATCCTTGAGAATTCACTTTGCCAGCTTGCATTCGACATCATAATAGAGGCCCATAACCTGCAGTGATGGTGATGAGTGCCATTGAATACATGTCTCGATAACTTTTTTTCCCATTGCCGACAATATGAACAGCAGCCGTTACATTTCTGAGGTGTTACTGCCCGTGGTTCTGTCCTAGCTTCGATGCTTCTGGAACTCTACTTCTCAGCAGTATAATGCACGACCGCATGTTGCTCGACCGCTTGATACAGAACATGTTCGACTGTTGCCCTCACCCGGCACGTTCTCCTGATTTCTAACCAATTGAAAACGTCCTGTAAATTACTTCTGAGCGACTGGCCTGTCGCCACTCGCCCGTCACTACGGTTGATGAACTGTGACATATTGTTGAAGCTGAATGGACTGCTGTACTCGTACATGACATCAAATCTCTGTTCGACTCCATGACTAGGCAGATAAATGCTGTTATTGCGGCCAGGGGAGGCAACTCTGGGTAGTGTTTTCTCAGGAACTATGCCTCCAAATTTTCTGAAAATGTAATTACTTGACTTCCCATTATAATGTATTTGTCCAATAAATATCATTCTGTTATTTGCATTCCTTCCTGGTGTTGAAATTTGGATGGCCAGCAGTGTATTCTCTAATTTGTCAGACGAAATTTGGGCTGATAAGGACTTTAGATGATCATTTACAGTAAGATTTGGTAAAGGGTAATATAACGATATCCAATAGACTAAACCATCCCTGAAAATTTCTTATCTAACAAATCCATAGAACTATTTTAAAAGGCTAGTGTTTTACAATAGGATCCACCTGATTATAAGAATTTTCCTCATAATTCTGGAACAAAGAAACGTATAACGATATATTATATACTAAAACTTTTCCTAGAAAATAATCTATCTAACAGTGCAAACCCCGTCAAAATTCTTTTAACAAAATAATTTTAAAAGTGTTAAACTTTCCTAAATAAATTCCTGTAGCACATAATTCTGTAACTAAACGACATAGAACAACTTTATAAACGAAAACCTTCCCTGAAAAATTATCTAACAGTTCAATTCGCATCAAAATCCATTCAGCACAACGTTTGAAAACGGCTATCTTTCATAATCGGAGCTATCCGATTATAGAAACTTCCCCCATAAATCTAATTTCGTCACATTATATTATAACAATGAAAAGAAGTCCCTGCCTTTTATCGGCAGTTTGAATTTCTTTCGTTGCTATAATAAAGCGTGTATTTTTTTAAATTATTATTTACATATATTAGAATTTTGAGGTTTTGGCGCCAAAGACATCGCCAAATTTTAACAAATCTGCAGTATCTCACGAACTATCGGACTTTGTATCATTCGATTCAACATACAAAAATAAATTAAATTATGTTATCAGATGTCACATAACTATAATAACTGATTTTTACGGATTTTTTTAAGTTCGTTTTTTACTCCTACATCTTAGGAGTGGAGTTTTTGAAAATCTTTTCTTAGTGCGCCTCTACGTCCCAAGAAGTATTTTCTCACCAATTTTCATGTTTCTGGGTTCAGTAGTTTGGGCTGTGCATTGATCATCTCTCCAGTCAGGACTTTGTTATATATATATAGATAACTGTTTGCGGGAATAGATTTAGCCATATTACCGTATAAAAAGAAGTAGTCTCTCGCCTTTTATCGACAGTTTTAATGTTTTCCTTTGCTGTAATAACGCGTGTATTTTCAGAAATTATCATTTGTAATGTTAGAATTTGGCGATTTTGGCGTCAAAGACATCGCCAAATTATAAGTATATATATATATATATATATATATATATGTGTGTGTGTGTGTGTGTGTGTGTGTGTGTGTAATATATCACGAACTATCGGACTTAGAAGAACGTACTTAGTACCATTCGATTCAGCATGCACAAATACATTACAATGTGTTATTATTTGCCACATAACTATAATAGCTTATTTTAAAGGATTTTTTTTAAGTTTGTCTTTTTTTTTACCTCGCTTAGGTGTGAAGTTTTTAAAATCCTTTCTTAATGCTCCTCTACATACCCAAGAAGTATTTTCTCACCAATTTTCATATTTCTAGATTCAGTAGCTTGGGCTGTGCGTTGATGTTCTCCCCAATCAGCACATTCTTTTGTATATATAGATAGAAACATCCGTTATAAATATAAATATTCCAACGTAGCAAAGTATTAAAGCAAAGCTATAATAAATGTATTATATTTGATAATCTGTATCTTAAAAAATATAGGTTCCACAAATAATTTCGATATTTTATCTTAAGAATATTCTCCGTGAATAGGCAGAAATTTTTCCTTCTTATACTTACATGTAGAGATTATAGCAAAATATAAAAAATGGGTTCAGCTTTTTATCTGAAGCGAAATACGTATATGAAGGTCCATAATGTCACAACAACGTATGAAAAATGACTAAAATGTTGAAATCGGAAGCATAGAATAACATGTCGCGTTAAGATACCTCATAAAAGTCGTTAACCTCGTCGTATTCGTCGTTGACCTCGTAACTCACTTTTTATTTTATTTTATTTATTTATTCATTTTTTTAGGGATGAACATATTTCTCGTCAGAAAAACATTCTAAACAAAATTCATCTCAATACCTTCAACCTGAAAAAAACTAAAACTAAAAATAAAAACAATAAAGAGTGCTTATGAAAGAATGAAGATTATTCAAATCACTCACGGTATTCATAGTCTAAATTGAAGATTATTTTCTTTTTTGAATGAACTATAGGATATTTTTCGTTTATTATTTATTGACATGAAACAACTAAAGTACGGTAATGAATAACACAAGATTAATATATTAAGAAATACATTATTTTCTGTCAGATAATTATGAGAAAACGAAAGGTACTTTTTACTGGCATAAAAGTCACAAAAAAATAAAATAAACTACGTAGAGAGACATATTTGTAATGTATTTAAAATGCCATGTGCCGTTACGCTATCAATAAACTTATATTCAATCATGTATTCCACTATTTATTTAACTCTTAAGTCCCAATCCTCATAAATGAACAACAATCACAAAAAATATAGTGGCTCATGTACACAAGTAAATCATTGATGTTGAAAATCATGTTTGTTGAAATCTCAAGTAAACAGCTCGAAAATAAAAATTATTTTCATAGATTCTTATCAAAATTTAAAAAAAGAAAAAAACATGCATCATTCATAGATTATGAAAAACGTTCTAACGCTTCCAGAATACTTCACTAA
The DNA here is from genome assembly GCA_963931845.1 of Maratus michaelseni. Classification (NCBI taxonomy): domain Eukaryota; kingdom Metazoa; phylum Arthropoda; class Arachnida; order Araneae; family Salticidae; genus Maratus; species Maratus michaelseni. The sequence goes on along the minus strand of OZ007592.1, from coordinate 282,260,356 downwards.
TTAGCTAATACTTCACTAATTCGCTAATTCAATAATTCGCTATATAATTATTAATAAGGTAAATAATATACCTAAGTAAACATTTTAGAAAATGCTTAACACATTTGAAAACCCGATTTCAACAATTACCGTCAATAGTTATAAAAGTACTCCAATTCTTTGGTGCAGTCCTGTATAGGATCTGTACGTTTCTATATATTTTACATAGTATGCTAAAATTTAATTTAGTAAGAAAAGCATAACACAGTTGGAAATTAGTCTTCATCAATTTCTATCAATAGAGGGAAACATACTACAGAAATCGCGCTTTGCAAATTTTTTATGCGTACTTCTCATATTCATATTCACCCTTTAAAAATTAAAACGATTTAGGAATAATTACATTTTTAAACTTGTCGTGACATTTGCCAGCTACAACTTTGCATGTGGACATTCGCACTCTTGATTCGAGGTTCTCATATCAGAGCCAGCGAGTAAAAAGTCCAGAATTTTAAGTCTGTTAGACGCATTCGTAGAAAAATTTGGTTTTATCAAAGAAAATTCCAGTTTCCAGACGTCCAGATATAGAAACCAATGTCATAAACACTTTTCAACTCAACTATGTTAGAAAATATGAAAAAGGAAATGATAAAAAAAGTAATCGATAAAAATTATTCAGCAAAATTCATCTATGTTGGCATGTTCAGAAAAAAAGCGAAATAAATTAAGACTAAAAAAAAAATACAAATAATGTATGAGAGGTAAAATGAAGTTCATTAACACTTAATCTGAGTGTGGAGGGTGCACTTAAGAGATCATACTTAGTATGCATAATTTATTATTGTTATTTTATTCATACATAAAGAGAGAAAATTACATTTCTTTCTTTTGGTGCAGAATTTTTTCTACTTGCATGTTAATTATATTTCATTTTGATGCTTTTGTTATTCTATACAATGCCGATTTATAATTATGACAGAAATTTACATTGACAGTTTAAAACTACCGTAATTGAAAATACATTTTAAAGGAAATTATGACATGTTACAATCTATACCTAACTAAACTCATCCAAAAATGCATTAAATAGTTTGATGGGAATTTTCACATCTTCAAAGCAATACTTGTCAGTTTTGTGCTTATCTACTCTTCTTTAAAGAATATGCACTTTAAATTGCACCTTGACTATTTGGAGAAATAATCTTGCATTTGAAGTTCTTCAAGATTCTTTAATTTTAACGAGATCATTCATTTTGTAATTCGCATCATTTGGTTATACTTTGTGATAAAGCTTTAACTGAATAAATATCTGAGATAAAATTCTGCAGTCTATATATTCCTCTTTCTTCAAAACTTTTCACATTAAATAGAAAATGCATTTATTTAAACAGATTAAGTAAATTCTAAAGTTAACTTTTGTATTTGAATTTAAAGAACATTCTAAACAGACATGTACAACGATGACTTATATACGTAGAATATTATTATAGAAATAATGGTTTCTCATTAATAATTTTCTACTTTGTCAATTCATTTTGTATTCATCAAGTTTTCTGCATTGCCCTTCTTCTGAAAAGGTAATCTGTGTGTCATCCTTGCATAAAATATTTATTAGGTAAAGCAAGATCTGTAAGTTGAATAATATTACATGTAGTTGATGTAATATTAGTGAGGGGATTTTGAGATTGAACTGACCAACTGCCTTAGCGTAAAGCTGTCAAATTGTAAGTTTGTACAAAAAAATTCCTAAATTGTGAATTTATATTTCAGGGAGATATTTTGGGATAAAAAGAGACATATAGTGCAAAAACATAAGCATAACACATCTTTCTACGAGGGAAAGTCATTAAGTAAGTCACAAAAGATAATTAAATAATAACTTAAAATGATGATCGCTTCAAAACTTTTTTATATCTCAACATACTCTCCACCAATATTTATGCCCGTATATCACCGTTTTATCAGTGCCCCAACACCAGCTGCGTAACATTCTTTAGGTTGCTGTCTCAGCCACATTAGGACATCAAGTTGAACCTTTTCCTCATCTGTGAACATCATCTTGCGACTTCTTCAACATCCACCATACAGCTTCGACTTAGCTCCAAGCGATTTTCATCTGTTTAGTAAACTAAAAATCCATCTTGAAAGCAAGATGATGTTCACAGATGATGAAAAGGTTCAACTTGAAGTTCTAATGGGGCTGAGACAACAACCCAAAGAATTGTATGCAGCTGGTGTTCGAGCACTAATAAAACTGTGATATAAGTGCATAAATATTGGTGGAGAATATGTTGAGAAAAAAGTGTTTTGCAGTGAATATCATCGTAAGCTATTATTTAATTATCTTTTGTGACTTACTTACCCAGCTAGCACAGAACTAACAGATTGGCACAAAAATTATATATTTCGTCAAGTACTAGAGGTGTTATTTCGATAACAGCGAATCTTAACTTAAAAGTATCGATTCTGTCCTTTCATTCGATATCTTTGGCGATAGTTTGATGGGTTATCGACAGTGCGCCAGAAATATGGCACAACAACGGAAATCGGCGATATAGGTGATACGTATTTGATACAAATACGTAGGAATTCCGAGATTGCAGGCATAAAAGTGTTAAAATAATGGCACAAATTTGGTATTATTGATATCCAATGGTAATCATTTTGAACTGTATTTTTGATGCACATATGACAATACAGATCTTGTGCCAATCTAATGACATTTTATACGTATGTCGGCGAATACTTTTAATCGATTTAATTACACATTTTGGTAGTATCGAAACTGTTTTAACCGTTTCAGGGGCAAAGCACTTCAATTGCTACAATGTTGAAATGAATTAATGACACCGGAATTTACAAATTTGGAAACAAGAAAAAGCTAAATTTCAAATGCATCATGAACTTTTGTATCAAATCTAAATTCTGGTACCATTTTGTAATTAAAATTAAGTGGTTTCATAAATGTACCACCGTCCTTGAAAGAGATATAATTGAAAAAAAAATTCTTGTATATCTATAAAGTATTTACATGTACCTTTAAGTTTCAGCATCTTAAATAGTTGCACGATTTTCTCTTAACTAATTTTTTAGTAGAGAATTTAAGCTTATGTTGTCTTATTTTGGAACGTTAGGATGTAAAGATCCCTCCCTCCCCCCCCAAAGACCTTGCACTTAACTTCAAATTTTTTTTTAACTTAATACAGATATGCTTAGAGAAAGCAATCTTTAAATATTTTATATAAATTTCTTTATTCAGTTTCATAATTTTTATTGGCCATGTTCGTTATATCCAGCGCAATAAACTAGAACTAAATTTTGAAAAGGGTTTTTTAAACTAATATTAATAAATTCTGACAATTTTAATTTAAAAAAATTATGTTTTTCAATATAAATATCTCAAATAACATACTTTCATTTTCACTTCATAATACAGCTTCATGGTGAAAATCAATATAATAAACACTTGTTAAATGTATATTCATGTCTTACATTTCAGTAGTTTTCAAGCAATAAAGCTTTTATAAAGATAACCATTAGTATAGCATACAGTTGCTAATTGGTTGCTAACTAATGTTGCTGTTTTTCGATTATTGTCATTCATCCCTCCTAGTTATATACGAGCAAATATGTTTAAAGGGGGGGGGGGGGATGATACAGGTTTAAAATCCAATAAAATAGTTAAACATTTATTTCGCACAAATTTGAACATTATGTAAAATGTGAATGTTAACCACTACACACTTGATTTTACAGGATATCAAATTTTCTTCTAAACGTCATGTGTTTCTATTTTATCCCATGCAAAGAATTAAGTTTTAAAAATTCCCAGAAATACTCAACTTTCCCAATTTATATCTAGAAATTTCTATTGAAACATCTTTTCTCTATATAGAACCACCAAATTCCATCCTTCATAAATGTGGTGATTGTGAACCTTGAACTAATGAACATTAAATTATCAATGAACCTTGATGAAACAAAATTCCGATGTTTATTAAATTCTTTACAAGTTATAAGTAGATATAAAAGTTTATAAAAATGGGATAGCATTAGGGGGTAAAAATCTGATCAAATTCCTGGCAAGGTAGTTAATGCAACTTTCTCTTTGTTAAAAAGAAAATTTAGTGTACTTTTTGAAAGAGTAAAATTGCTTCAATAACAATGGTAATGGCAAAGTCAAAAACTTAATACAAAACTTGATTTTATGTTTGGCTGTAGTTTTCCAAATAATCAGATGGTAATTGCCAGAAATATACTTAGCATGCAAAAATTCACCTGTTTTATAACCTTCATTAAAATGTATTATTTTCATATCAAATATCTTCATGTATTTACATAAACTAAAACAGTTTGGACTATGATCGTGATTACAGTTATGATTTTGCTTCGCTTTTACATAAATTATACATATGCCCATACATATGGGAGTGGAGAAATACATTTTAATCGCAACAGGCAAGAGGATTTTCTGACAGGGTGAGTGAAATTTTAGGCAGTCTTTGAAAATTTTAGTTTATACAAAATATGTTAAAAAAAATACAAACCAAAATTTTAGTAGTAAGTGTTGCAAAGCAAACTTTGTTATACTACTTAAAGTTATATTCTATACTAAACTTTCCCCTCTTATATGCAATTCAATTTTATAAAAGAAAAATTATGAAATGATTTGTAAAAGTAATAAACTATTTCTTTTTCAGTTACTTACACCTTGTCATAACAATGTTCAACTTATCTTGCATCTTGTTGGCTAGTGACGTAAATTATTCTCTGATAAAATTTTCTGATAATTCTCCCACACCTGCCCGTGTATGTTATTTAAATTTCATTTATGTTTCACATGAATAACTTGATCACATTCATCATAAAATGTACTATAGTCATCACTATAGTAACATCTCTGTTGCTCCACAATTAGACCTTAATACTAGAACGTCGGTGAGGGACCATTTTGGCCCTACTAAAAGAAAAAATGTTGATTCGAACCGCATGTTTCTTCATACAATAAGTTAAATATATGTACACCGCGCAAAAATAAGTTAAAAGTCCTAAATAAAAATTCTGATGTGAAATATTTTTATGAAACTTGTCTAAAATTTCCCGTCGTTTTAGTGTTAAGAACACTAAAAAGCTGCTCCAAAACAAACTGCACAGTAACAAATTAGTAATAATTGAAGATTTGAAAATATTTATGCCAAAAATAAATTTTGTTTCTCAAAAATGGCATCGTTTACATACTTAACAATACTTTAAAAGTTTAAATTTGTCTTCAAACTACATAATATTGGTTGAACTTTCATTTTCATTTTTTAGATTAGCTTCACTGATAAACTATCTTACAATTTATTTTTAATTAAACAGGAAAAGCTATTGTCAACATGGGCGCAAGAAGTTCATCAAAGCCAAGACTGAAAACATTCCTGAGTATTAGAAATAACCAAATAAAAATGGGCTAGAATTCTATGTCTTGCATTCTGGTTAAAAATTGATCTCTTACATTAAAAGATGATTAAAAGTTCTGGATAGTAAAATTGCTATTATTTAAGCATATAAAATAAAATTTACTATCAATCAAAAATCTCTCCAAGACTGAAATCGGTCCTGGGACTGAAGGTCTTGCACCCAAGATTGTCAAGGCTATGTATAAAAATTGACTTTTTTTTCTTTTTTAGTTTGAGCAGATAATTTAAAACTGTTCATATACTTAAAAGAAACATTTTTAAGAAATAAGCTTTATAAAGTATTTTACATTTTTGGCTAAAGTATAATAAACTTTAAAAGATCATTTTTTGACTTCATCCTCTGGAATGATAAAAAAACAAAAAGAAAAATCCAACTTTGGAACAAATTCTATGTAACTCTGTACAAATCTTGATATTTTAAAACCTTTGAAATTGTATGTAATAAAAATTTTGATATTAAGATTTGAAAAACAAAAAAGACAATACAAATACGTGGTAATTTATTTATTTATTTATTAAAATCAGAATTTTCTGATACATTAGTTTTTTTTTTTTTTTTCGACAGCCCAACTCTCTATCTGTTACATATTGCAGCCACTTGGCTATCCAGCTTTGAATGTCACTAACAGCAGCATCTTCAAACAGTTTGTCATGTCTCACTGAAGCTAGAAAATATTTAAGAATACAATATTAGTACATTATTTGCATATAAATTAACAAGACAATTTAGTTTTGGTAAGACAGGGTTTAAATAAAATTTTATTTCGGAAAGCTACAGAAAGAAATCTGAGACTTTTGTTTTACCGCGAGTGACTGCCAAAAATTACTATTTTTATTGACAAAAATGATTGACAAATTTCGTAATATATATCAATGACCAACTGGCGAAAAAGGATTTTTTTCCACAATTGCCAAAATATGCATTTTTTTTTTTTTTACAGAGAACGACTGCCAAAATTTGCAAATTTTAATAACGAACAATCGACACGTTTGAAGATATATTTCAATGACAGATTGACAAAATCGGTAATGTTTGCAAAGACTGATTGAAGAAATTCGTGATATTTCACGACTAACTGAAGGAATTTGTGATTTTTTGCTTGACTGACGAAATTGGTAATTTTTTACAGAGACAGAAGAAATTCGCGATTATATGTTACGGCTGACTGACAAAATCATTTTTTTTTTTTTTTTACAGCGAGTGACTGCTGAAATTTGAGATTATTTTATCAACCAATGGTCGACAAATTTTGAGATTCATTTCCGTGATTGATTAACGAGACTGAAAAAATTACAGATCTTTTTTTTTTTTTTTTTTTTTTTTTTTTTTTTTTTTTTTTTACACAGATGAATGACAAAAACGATATTTTGAAAAGTGAATGCTAAAATTTACGATTTTTATCAACTGATGGACTAATTAATCGATATATTACAATGACTGATTGACAAAATCAAAAATTTAATGCAATTGACTGGAGATTTTTTTTTATCACTTCATAGACTAAAGATCACGTTTTTTATCAGCCATCGATTAACAAAATTGGCAATTTTCCCCAATGACTGATAGACAAAATTCATATTTTTTCTTCTGAGATACCTTGACGAAACTCACGATTTATTTTCAATCGATGGATGAAATTCACAATTGTTTTTCGCAATCAAATGATGAAGTTTACAATATTGCCTTAACAAATTTACTTTTTTTTCTTCGTAGGATTGACGAAATTCATGCAATCACATACGGATTGTAGAACTTTGTGGCTCACAGCTAAATAAAAAATAATTGTGAGGGTGGAGGGCTGAAAAAATAGGAACTTTTTCAAATTTATAGCATATATAACACTTTCAGAGGCAAAGTAATTCTGCTAATTAAATGCTGAAATGAGATGATCCCTTAAGAGATTTTGCATATGAAGATGAATCTCCTTTCTCACATTTCAGCGCTTCAGGGAGGACAGTTAACTCATTAATTAGTTTAAAAGTATCATCAGATACAGTAGCTTTTTGGGCATGCTTGCCAGTAAACTTGCTCAACTAGAAATTCTCAAATGATTTACTAATTTTTCAATTTCATAGCCCACAAACTCGAAAAATTCCAACTATCAAAATCTAAAGAAGAAAACAAAACAGAAATTTTACTATTTCGGATTTGTGGACTTGAAAAGGGGAAAGTAGAGTAATAAGGTTCCCCAGAGCAAAAAAAAAATTGATGGAAAAGAAAAATAAAATAAAACAAAAATAAAAATTTTACTAGTTAATAATTACAGTTTTCATCTACAAAGTACACCAGGCAGTATATTGAGAATTGGTTTAATTTCACTTCAAACTGTCTAACAACAACAAAAAAAAAGCCGGAGTCTGGGTTGGCTTGTTTTTTTTTTTTCAGTTTGATTTTTTTTTCCGTGATGGATTGGCAATTTTGGTGATATTTTGCTTGACTGATTGCATGGTTTCTTGCAAGAGTGACAAGATTCACGATTTTCCTTGCATTCGACTAAAAATTATCATGATTTATCTCCCTTCCGCCGCAACAGGTTGAAAATTTTCAAGACTTTCTTCCCGCGACCAATTGAGAAATTTCGCAATATTTTCCAGTGATGGACCGGTGAATTTTGCAATTCCCCCCCCCCCCCCCCCCATCAGTCAACTTACATTCTAAGTTTCACCAATATCTGTCAACCAGGCCTAAGCAGAGTAATTTTAATTATAACAACCCTGTATATAACATTTATGCACAATCATACAGTGCATAAATATTTACTATTCTTGCAGCAAATATTCCATTCGGATATAAATTAATATCAAACAGTATTTACCGATAGATTTGTTTACTTAACCCTCCAATAGCACTCTCAATATTTAATTGTATTGAGTTTTGTTAAGAGTTAATTACATTGAGTTGTCTAATTTCATAACGTAGAAAATTACAAAAAACCACTCTAAATAATAAATCTATACAAGGCTTGAATTTCAGGGCAGGATGACGAGATTCAAGCCCAAAATTTTGAAATCCCACCCAAAAGAATGTAGAGGGCGGGAGGCTCTGGCCCAAAAAAGAATTACCATTTTCCGAAGAAATTTGTTTTTTGAAGCGATGATCAAGTCCCGCAACTGACGAATATTTTCTCATGTCCGATCAACAAATTTTGCAGGGATTTTCCCACGACAGATTGACAAAATTCGCAATTTTTCCCCCACAACCTATCGACAAATTTTGCAATCTTTTTTCATGAACGATTGACAAATTCTGCTATATTTTCCGCGACTGATCAATGATTTGCATGCTTTCTTTTTCCAACATGATTTACAAATTATGATTTTTTCCCAGCATTCAACTGAAAATATTTGTAATTTTTTCCCCCTCGAGCCACTGAACAAGTGAGTGGTGGACAATTTTGTGATATTTTCCAGAAACTGACCAACAACATTTATAATTTTTTCCCCGAAATAGATTGAAGAAATTCACGATTTTCCCCCACGACTGATTGGTGAATTTCACGTTTTTTTCTGACTGATAGATTGACAAAATTAAAAAAAAAGTTCTCTGCATCCGAATGAAAATTTATGGGATTTTTTTTCACAACCGGCTCATGAATTGAGATATTTTTACGCATCCAATTGACAAATTTTGCGATTTTTTTTCCATGTTGGATGGCCATTTTTTGTAATATTTTGCTCGACTGATGATTCATGGTTTTCCCTGTGTCCGACTGAAAATTTTCGTGATTTATTCCCCCCCCCCCCCGCAATCAGTCGAAAACTCTCACGACTTTCCTCCCGCGTCCAGTCCATTTGACAAATTTTGCGATATTTTTTGATAAAAAAACGATAAATTTCGCATTCCCCCCCCCCCCTCGGACAGATCAACAAATTTCATGATTTTTTTTTCCTGTGGCCAATTGACGAATTTTGTGATATTTTCCCGTGACTGATTATCGAACGGTGCAGTTTTTTCTCGCAACAGAGGCAAGTAGTTAAAAACTTTTCCTGCAACAGATCGATGAAATACATAATTTTTTCCATGAAACCAATCACGAATTTTGTGTTTTTCCTCACATCTGATCGAGAAATTTTGAAATTTTTTTTTTCCTTGACCTATTTGACATACCGACAACCTACAGAGTATTTCACGATTTTCTTTTTCTCTTACCGAAAAAGGAAAAGAACCGAAAGGGCAGTAAGGTTTCACAGTGCTCTGCGCCCAACCAAATTTGCCTAGTCAGCACTAAGCAGAAATGAGATTAGAACTAAAGAACTGGTGGTGCACATGGAATTTTTTTTCCTGAATTCCAAGGAAACATTTAGAAACAACAAACTAGTTGATCCTTGCAATTTACAGAAATTAGGACTTGACAATTTAAAGTAGTTTTCAAATTCCCTGCTCAACAATGCTAAATTTTCTGACTCATTTTTAAACATAAAAGGTACCTAATCGGCAGGCCTGACTATTAAAGCAATTTGGAATCAAATAGCGTTTTTTGATAAATAAATTACTTATCAACTTGTAAGCAAATCTTGTTACGTGACAATATTTTTTCCTCTGTCTGCGTCAGAATTAGGTTCAAAAAGCCGACATTGACTTTTTTCTGAAAAATCTTCGGCCTTTACCAAAAAAATGGAAAATGACTTTTGAATGCATAGTTTCTGAATAAGAACATCTGGCAATTTCCTGTATTTGCAAACAAAAATGAATTTAGAAATGTGTCAGAAAGTAGTTCTTTTAGATTTGAGCATAGCCTTAAAGTCAACCTACATTTCTCATATAACAGAAAAAATGAATTGACTGTTTCCCTTTCAAACTTTGGACATTGGTTTAAAATGAACCTAAATTAAATCCTTTGGTGGATTAGTACTTTATTTTAGCAGCAAGTGGCAATGGGAAAAAATATACGACTTTTGACCATATAGACAATACACTGTAGCTGAGGTTTGTTGTTAAGATTTGCAAATCACACAGCAGAACAAAATTTGCACCGAGATTTACAGAATGCCCCCCCCCCCACCTCTTGAAGCATCCGTTCCACTACAAAACTTATTAAAAATTAATACTTATGTCAAGAAGTTTTAGGTAGGTAGACTTGCCACGCTGTGAAACCCAAAATCAGATTTTACGTCAGAAAGCTTTTTGGTAAAAAACATTTTTTAAAAATGCAAGCATGTTTAGTAGAAGTTTAATTTAAAAATGTCCTTGGCTGTCTTTGAAGATTAAATATCCTTTTTACTCAAGAAAAAATATATACTACTTCTTAAATGTAGAAAAATTAAAGCATATTATATTTAGATTAACTACGAACTCAGGAAATTTGTCTTTCTACATAATCCTATACAAAACAAAAGTGAAGATTTTAATTTTTATTTGAGGCAACTTTTGATAGTCAAAATAACAGAGTATTGAAAATGTAAGAAAATCAGAAGAAATATGTCAAAAATCAGGAATGCAGGAAAATGTGTGAAAATCAGGAGACATGTCAAGTCTGGGTAGGTAGACAAACCTGCAACAAGCTCGATGATGTGCTTGTATTCCTGGAATGAACGCTTTACAAAACTTCAATTCTAATTGTACTTCATTGCTAAGATACTGGAAGCTAGGACCTCATTTCCCTGGTTGCATTATGTGCATCTTTGCTACCATAGGCTGAAGAAAAAGAGAATCTGAAAAAAAAGTTACAAACGCATTTTTATCAAAGATCAGAAGAAACAGTTTTTGCTATTTCAGATACAAACTAGTGTATATAATTTAAGTTTAAATTGCAATATTGTAATTAAATTTTATTTTGAATTTAAAATTATACACCCTTATTAAGAAAGGTGATTTATGTTACCAGCATACAGGTAAACATCCATCTATTCTATGTGCAAGCTGAATCATTTTGTGCATTATTCAACCACCCTTACGGTTAAGATGCAAAACTAAACCAAAAAATGATATGGTTTCCGGATTTGATCCATTCTTATTACGCACATTTTCAATATGGGGCAGCTTAAGTGAACTTTTTTTTAGAAAACTTGACCAAACATGACATGCATCAGCAATTGTAGCAGTATCTCGTTCAAGAATATCTAATGCAATGAAACACCTGTGGGTTTTAGCTGAAGAATAAGATCTTTGCACTGCATAAATTAAAATCATTAATCAGTTGGGAAATTCTAATATTCCTTGCATCCTCATGCTCTTACATAACTTTCTGAAATATTGACCTATTCCATAAAAGTTTCAGGGCAAGTGAGTTGACTATTCCAGCAGGTATCACTTGGCAGCTGGGGTTCTATTGATTCTTTACACTCTTTAATCCATGCTGCAAGAAGATGAAGATATTGTTTTAAATTACTGGGACATTTAAGATAGTTTAAGTAAGGGAAAAAATGTGCAGCTCATGTGAGCAGTTTCAAATCATATTTACTAAAACACAATTTTACCCCAAAAAATTTTCTAAATAAAAATTTTAGTTATCCAGTTAAAAAATTAAACTTAACAATAAAACTTAACTAGATATTAATTATTGATTTACAGTAATAGCAACATTTTAAACATTACATCTAATGTTGTATATGTATGACATTTAATGTCAAATGTTAAATATCAATGTAGTATTTGAGGTTTCTGACTAGGTTTTTGATGTGACAGGTTTAAACTGTCAAAAACCTGCCAACCCTGGTTTTGAGTAAGTTTTGATGATTGTAGTTATAGTTTCCTTTTAACACTTTTAGACAAAATTCTGCATCAGATTGCATAATCTGTTGTTAACGATGATCGAATTTTCTTATCTTCTTCTTTTTTATCAAGTATTTGTAAATTTGTTATTGGCCAGTGCTGAAAAACACTGGCGAGTAAAAAAGTCCATGTACTGGCCAGCGAGTAAAAAAAGTTAAGTTTTACCTATAAGGAATGGTGGGGGGAGGGGGTGACCACCACCCTCTGGATTCACCAGCACACATTATCAAGGTAAGCTGAAATCGTGCTGTACTTTCAAGAACCTCATAATAATCTGATTAAAATAACTTCACTTTTTGAATATTCCACTTATGGAAACGTGCCATTCTGGGACGATTTTGAAATGGAATTGCATATTGCAATTTGAAAACACAATACAATATGCAGTTGCTGCATCTGTTTTTTTACATTTACTTAGAACTTAAAACAAATGAGTCAATCAGAATAACAGAACTTCTGTTGTTCTGTTTCAAAAGTCCATGTGATTTATGGGAGGAAAGTTGGGAGGGGGGGGGACGCAGAATAGGAAAAAGCCTAATATTTTGGGAAAGAAAAAAAAAAGAGGACCATGCGGAAAAAATATGCGCCCGGTGCAAAGTTTCAGTCCCCAAGTTTTAGTCCCCACCCCACACACATTCCTAAAATTTATCAAGTGCAGAAACAGAAATAAATTTCCTTGAATAAATATTTTGTGTTTTATGGAACTAAATAACATAAGAGAAAATAAGAAAATATTGCACTTATTTATTAAAGAAATCATGTTTTGCAAAAAAAAAAAAAAAAAAAAGGAAAAAAATCACCATGAGAGAAATTTCCAGACAATGATCGACAGCCAAAAAATTAATAAATAAAACTATAGTTGTTAGTTTAAATTTCCGCACCTGGAGCGAAAGTCCAATTCCCACCCCCCCTCTACGTACAACCCTGAGAGGACGCAAAGAAGCTACAGAGAAATGGGGCAGGGCGCTTTTACTATGTCTAAAAAATACAGGGTGCATCGGCAGTTTAAACGAAAAGGGCAAGGCGCAGTGCCCTTTGAAAAACATCAAATGGGAACACTAGTAAAAATATATGTGTGTGTGTGTAAGAACTTGTTTAATGTATTTTGAAATTCGCAGGAATACATATATTTCACCGGCTAACCAAAAAGTACCTATAAAACAACATTTTAAACGTATTTTTCTTTTTTTTTCACTTAACAAAATTTATGATCAACTAATTGAAAACAGACATAATTTGCTTTTTACACTCACAAAAAACATAGTAATCAGTATAAGAAAATTTTATGTTTGATACAACAAAATAATTTGTTTTTATTGAAAATTTTCAAGATAAATATGGTCTGCTTAGCTGAACAATACGAAAAACAGAAAAAATTATTTGTAATGAAACTGCAAGTTTATCTTAATTAGATAGTTTAACTTTCAGCAGCTTTTATAAGAAAATATTGTCCGACATAATTATTGATTCTACATTTACAAATTCAGCTTGGTAAAGTTTAGGGGAGGGGAGCTAAAAAAGCCACTATAAGAGCAAAAATTATCTACAGAATGACATATCTAATAACAGTTAAAAAATTCCTTTATACTTGTTTAACTGAAAATATAAAAAATATTATACGCAATATTTTGAAAATAAATATTGGATATATATCAAGATATATATCCCTGAACCCTGACAAAAATAGAAACTTACATTATATAAAATACCAAAATCTATTAAAATCATTTAGAATGTAAAATTTTATCTCATGCATTCACAAATAACAACAATAAAATAATTCATCAAAAAAGAATAGGCAAGTTTTATTACAAAAATTATCATGCTGCAGTTTACGATATCCTCTACAAATAGGTTTCAAGAGAGTATTTGTGTATTTTATTTAGAATTTATAGATTATAGTCTATCCAACTCTGCTAAATAATTCCTTTAATGATATTTTATTAAAATTAGGTTTTTGAAGTGACTATTATAACCATAATTAAAACCAGTTTATAACGCCACATTTAAAAAACTTACCAACCCTGATTTAAGCATATATGAGGCATTTCATGTTTTTATTGCATTAAAAATCTGATTAAAAACAAAAAGGTCTAGAAAATCAAAACTTTTAATTAAAAAAGGTATTTTTTGGTTAGTCAGGCACCAGTGATATATATACATGTACACACACACACATATATATATATATATATATATATATATATATATATATATATACATACACATGTATGTATACATACATGTATATATTATACATATATATATAAATATATGTATATACATATCTATTTATATATATACATATATCACTGGTGCCCGGCTAACTGAAAAGTACCTTAAAATATATATACAGTCAAACCTCGTTATACTGCCATTATCCGTTCAAAAAATTTTTGGCGCTATAACGAGTTTGGCGGTATATCGAATTAAAATACAATAAAAATTAATTTTCATACTATTATACTAATATTATTATTATTATAAAAATAAATATCAGTAATGCCTTTTTATTAAATTATCCAATGGTATATAGTATATTATAATAGTATAAATTAATATAATATAATTAATATACATAATATAATTAATGCTACATGATTCAAAATTATCCAATTAATGTATGAAATTAACACGCACTTACCTCTTTATATAGTCAATTTTAGATAAAGTAGATAATTATGCACATAACAGACACACACATACATTAAATATCACACTGAATTATTTTACTTTAATTATCTTTTACAGGAAAATATTTTAATATGCTAGTTTGAGTTTTCCTTTCAATATTGATTTTTTCAATATCTTTTTCTACAACTAAAAGATTGTTCATCATTTTTTTATCAGTTGCATGTTTTTCTAAGAAAATTCTTATTTTCCCAATGCAAATTTTAACTTCATCAGATGTAACATGCGGCGTTTCAGCTTCTTCAGCTTCGCTGTCAGATGAATTTTTATTTTCATTTTGATTGGCAACAATTTCTTCGATTGTCAAATCTTCAAATGTTGAAACACTTTTGTCTATATTAATGTACTCAATTGCCGATAGAGGATGCTCAATTTCTGTTAATTTGTGTATTTCGTCTTGTAGTTCCTGAAGTGCTGTACTGTTTTGTTTTTTAGTAAGGTTTAATCAATCCAGTATGTTTCCAGCAGTTAACAATAGTTTCTGATGAAATTTCATCCCATGCTTTTTTTATCATGCGAATAGCATCATGTAAAAGGATTGGAGAAGAATCATCTTTACTGATTTTTTCAATGATATGGCGGACGTGATACTTTCGATAATGAGCTTTGAATGAGTTTATTATACCAGCATCCAAAGGTTGCAAAAATCCAGTACAGTCAGGAGGTAAAAATTCAATGCGGATATTACTCATTGGATATGCTTTGTGACAAGGGGCATTATCCAAAATCAATAAAATATGGCGTTTGCTTCTTTTCATTTCTATGTTGAAATTCGCTAAACATTTTTGAAATAATGCTGAAGTCATCCACGCTTTGTTATTATTCTCATAACCTACATAAAGAGCAGGATTAAAATTTTTAAAACATCGTGGCTTAGCTGATTTTCCAATCACTGTCATAGTTCTTTTATCAGATCCATCACTATTCGTACAGAACACAAGAGACACACGATCTTTTTTTTTTTAATCCTTTAGCAGGCCCACTCGAAATTGTTTTATCTGGCTGCAAGCGGTAAAAAAGGCCACTTTCATCCATATTGTAAACGTCCTCTTGTTTATATTCTAAAATCAGCGCACTCAGTTTTTTGCGACCATTTGACACAATATCTTCATCAACACCTGCAGTTTCACCACTTCGTATGTACTGAGAGAATCCTCGTCGCTTTTTAAATCTGTTCAACCAGCCACTACTGTATTCGAAATCTGTAATATTCATTTGCTGGCCAAGAACTTTTGCCTGCTCTCTGATGACATCTCCGTTGATAGTGGCATTTTTAGCACTCATTTGTTGTATCCATGTGCAAAGGGCATCCTCTAAGTCTTCATGTTTCGCTGTTTTCAGTCTTTTTACAGATGATTGCAGATCGTTGGTGTTAATCCATTTTTCTGTATTCATCAAAATGTCTCCGATGCAGCGCCTGCTAACAGGCTTTTTCCAGAGTGTAGAAAAATGATTGGAGATGTGTTGCTGCGATACATTCACATTTCTTTCTTTATATTCACAAATTTCCCGCTTTTCTGAAATTGATAAAACTGCTCTTTTCGCCATAATGAGTTAAAATAAAGAGACAGAATGATATTTTACAGATTTAGCTGGTGAATTCTTCAATGTTTCAATCAACGTCCGACCAAAATTTTGAATGAGAGATTTTGCACTGCACACCGTTTTCTTTCTAAGAAATCGACATAAAGTACAGGGAGAAGTTATTTTTTACATTGTTCTCACCTGAGAGAGGAGAGACCCTTTCAGCCAATGGCGTGCCATGCCTTGTTTTCTCCCCGCTCCAGAAGCGGATCGGATCACGTGACTCGCCAGTCTGAATCAGAAGTTTTACTTGCTCGGCACTCAGTGCGCGTTATTTTTCTTCTCCCAATGACAAGTAGAATGGGTAGCAGGTGCATTTTGGCAGGTGTTGAGAACAATATAAATTCTTTGCTATTCAATAAAGTTTGAATTGAGCTTGAAAACATCTAGACACATGAAAAGGAAATGTCCTTTGAAATTCTAACAAAAAATTTAAAAAAGAAAGATATGCAAAGAAAATACAGTAATTTCTAGACATTTTTTTTTGGCGGTATATCGAGTTGGCGCTTTAACGGATACATTACATTGAAATTCCTATTTGGCAGATTTGTTCATAGACGCAATTGGCGGTTAAACGGAATTGGCGCTATTTCGAGATGGCACTAAATCGGGGTTTGACTGTATATACCTACACAAAAAGTTGATATTCATTGTGTTAAATAATCAAAATAGAATCCTTCCCCATTAACTGCTTAGCATGAAAAAATTAAAAAAAAATTAAATATATATATATATATTATCACCAAACAACGCCCAATAAACAACTGGACAAATATTCTAAATTTTTAAGTACAGTAAAACCTTTGATAGCGGTCATTACTGGCAGCACGATAAAGTGACCCGGAGTTTGCCAACCCTCAGACCGCCAAGCATAAGGGTAAAATTAAACTTTAATTTCATTGCAATGTTAAAAATTATTAATTACATGAAATTAATTAAAAGCGGCTATTTATATAAAAAAAAATGTTATTACATTTTGGTTAAGTACTACTTAAAAATTAAATTAGCTGTTCAGTTAAATTAAAAGATTTTAAGCACTATGAACATTTTTGAAATTGCACTAATAGTGATGTTCACATTGTAATGTCCATTACTAGAAATCGACTAATTATGCATTCCAGTAATGGGCATGGGTCGTAAAACCTTAAAAATAAATACAATTTTCTAAATGATCATTAATATTTTAAATTCAAAGTTTCATATTATCAAAACAAAAACACAATTTTTACAAGAAAATAAAAAAAGATATGAAATTAATTCAAGCCAGCATGTTAATTTATATTTTCATTCAAAAACAATGCAACTGTGAAACATTTTCTGCTTCAGATTGGTTTGATTAAAAGCGTCAACAGTAACAGATTATAAATAAAACATGCAAGTTATGAGAAAAAAATATATACAAGTTAAATTTTTATTGGTTATTTTTTTTTATGAGAACCAACTTTTCAACTTTATAAGATGTCCATTACTGGCACATCTACCCTATATTACATCTTGCTGACTGGTAAAAACAGGTCTTTGGCTGGTAAACAACTAAAAAAAATCCTCCACCCTTGCACACGAGAAAAACAAACAAAAAAAAACAAGTTATCTCCTTTTTTTTTTCATTTTCGATTAACTGATTAAATAATACTTATTAATCAGAGAACGAAACATTAATTAAGTGATTTGAAAGCCAATAGTAAAAAAGTATAACATCATTTTCTTTTCAATATTTAATTCCCATGTTATACGTAACCCTAAAAATATTTTTATATACACTCCGGCATAATCTAACATGCCGGACTTAAATACATAACTTGTAACTTAAATACATAATTCATTAAAAAAAAAAGTTACACAAAATTTTATAATAAAGAGTCAAAATATTAGAAAAATAACTTACTTTCAGGGGGATATTCTTCAAAGTCGCATCCCAGCAACAACACAACCGCCGCCATTGAAGCCGCTGGTGTGTGTTGCCACTACGGTTTAGATAAACGGCCAGACGAGAATGATCATGATAACGGTGGTCTATGGATGGGTGTTCAAAAATTATCATATCCATGGTGTCAAATGGGAATTTGAAATGGACAAAGTAGTGGCGCGACGGAGCGTTATCCTTTTAAGTATAGCAAATGGATACCTAGAATTTTACACGAATTTTGTGCTGCGTAAGATTATCGCCATTTTTTTACAGTACAGACACCATTAATTTGATAAAGCTTTATTTTGCCATGAAAAATATGTCAGAATGTTATATGAAAATGGATGTATCTGACAATAATGATATTTCTTATATCAATTCGTGACGTTTCTGACAATTCTGTGTTTGCTGGGTAATGACTTTCCCTCGTATATATTTTTCGACATAAACATATCCCCAAATTTGTTACACACGCAATCAATTTGATAAAAGAATGCGGCCTGTGATTTATCAAAATCCTTCAAGACCTATTATATCTGAAGTAAAAACCCGAAAATGCAGACTTGCAGCATACACATAAAATTACGAGTTATCTTGCTCAGGGATATGATTAATGATTTAACCATTTTCCACCAACACGATAAACATATTTTGCATTTCATGACCAGCCTTCGCTTTAATCACTTGAGAATTTTTCCCCGGATACCATTCGGATATTTAGAATGAGAAACGTTGAAGTTTATTTTTCTACACCAACCCATTTACTAGATTGTACCCTCTTACAACTCCTGTCTATATTATAAAATTAAAATATATCCGTCAGTAGCGCTGACATCATATCTACGGTAGCAGCAATATGAAATAACAGTTTCATTTTATCGCAATTTTAAATGAACTAGTCGGATGTGCCAATCCCAAAACTTTCTTCTATCTTACACAGATTTTGCATACACTAAAAATAATCAGCACCAATTTATATACAGGTCTAACTGAATCTACAGTTTTATTCAATTCCGTGCATTAGTTCTTGAGATATGACTATTGCTAAAATAGTGTGAATCCTGCAAAATGCAGCATAGCAGCGCCTGTTGGCCAATTTAGACCAAAACGTAAGCAGCATCTACCTATGTCAATGTCTAACAGAATCTGAAGTTTGATGAAATTCCGTGCGTTAGTTCTCGAGATCTAGCTATCGTAAAAATCGAGAAAAAAGTGGTATAGCAGCGCCACCTGTTGGTCAATGTACACCAAAACGTAAGCAGCATATATTTATATCAAGGTCTAACAGAACCTGAAGATTGATGAAAATAAGTGCATTAGTTCTGGAGATAGAGCTATTGCGGATATCTCGAAAAATGCAGCATAGCAGCGCCACCTGTCGGGCGATTTTTACCAAAATATAATCAGCACAAAATTATATTACGGACTAGCTGAATATAAATGTTTGTCAAATTTCGTGCATTAGTTCTTGAGATAAAGCGCCCATAAAATTTTTGTCACATACAGACAGACAGAGTCACAGACAGACATTTTCTAAAAATGGAATGTGTTCAGGACCTTCTAAAACGTATAAATCCGTCGAAAACCGGAAGTCGAAAATTTTCATGAATTCGGTACTTTCTTCTTGTAAAGATAGAATAAAGTAAAAATTCAAAACATCGCACAAATTTAATTTCTACACCGTCGAATAGAAAAAAATATATGTATTTTCAAATTCAATTTCGCTGAAAACTGTTTCTCATCTTACTGATTTTTTATGTTTTTTTAAATATTTTTCAAGCATGATCTTTTTTAATCTATCTTGAAAATGAAAAGGCAACCGGATTATGGGAGATTAAATCTTTTGAACCTAAAATAACGAAAATAATTCATCATTTATTTGTTTCCATGTAATATTCTGTAATAAAATTTTCAAACGAAATGAAAACTTCACAGATAAACAAATAAATAACTAATACATGAATTTAACAGAGATGTAATCGAACTATGTGCATGAACACTAAAATAATTCGACTCATAAAGATTGTTAAAAAAGGAGAAATAATTTGTGATTGACCGCAGACATGCAGCTCATACTAAAGTACCAAAAATGTTTTTTTGGTGTATTTAGTGGTTTTGGTGTGCAGTCTAAGGAAATGTACTAAATGTAAAAAAAATCTATTAGAGTTTTCAATTAAAATTGATTTTCGCCTACGTTCTATACACCGAGCTGTATACCGGACAGTATACCGGGCAGTATACAGAGCAGTATACCGGGCATCATTAAATCGGGTTGACTGGTACGGATTACTAGGTAAGAAATAACGATAAACAGGATGTATGAAACGTAATTGGCAAATGGAAAGTAAAATATAAAATTTTGAAGACAAAGGCTGAATTTACTGTAAAAGAGTTAAAAGAATTAGTTAAATAAACTGCACATGCTATTAGGTATCATACAATATGTCCATTATTTGACATTGAAAACATATTCAGATATTAAACAATAAAATTCATTTAAAGTCGATAATTTGTTAAATGGAAAGAACATTATTCTACCTTGAAAGGCCCCAAATCATTTGAGAATCCATTGAGACACGGCAGCTACCTGTCGTTTTAATAAATCGTATGAAAATGATAATAATGACCAAAATACTATATGAAAAATAAAAGAATATTAGGAAAATAGTAAATGTAATGTATAACTTTTTTAAATGCAGGTAAAACTTTTCGGAATGAAGAAAGAAATTAGTGAAACATACTACGAAGAGAGACGATTTTTAAGCTTTCGTACTAAAAAGTAAAAACGGAACCATTATAAGATCTCTCCTGTGTCTGTCCGCCCGTCTGTCAGAGCCCATTTTCTCGTAAACTATGGGGGTTGGAAAATTCAAACTTGGGAAAGTTATAAAGCCTTTTTATCCACATATTTTCAGATTATTAGCCATTCACAAATATGTTTAGGAAAAATTTAGGGGACTAATTAAGTCAGTCGAAAAAAAAAAGTTTTGTTTTTGTATATCATTTGGAGTATTGTGTGAAAGAACTCGTAATATCGAACTTAGAAAAATATTTGTTTTAATTTTAGGTATTATATTTTCAGATATATCGTCGAAAATGCACGGCAAAAATATGTCCCCCCCCGCCCTTCCCTGTATTTCCGAATCGACTGAAACTAAAACTAGTAAATCTGCAGATCAGGAGCCTCAACGTTAGCTCTAAAAATCATTCCTTTTGAATCTCACTTTTCATATTATTTAGCATCTTACAGTTCGCAATTTATTCTTTTTTATGTTACATACATATTTATAGGCATGTAAAGTTCTTCGAAGGTATCAGAAATTAGAAGCATTAAATGAAACACGATTTATGCAATGATATTCTGAAATTCTTATGAAATTCTTATTCTTGTAAATTTTTTAATAAAAAAGTGCATTTCTTATTTTGATATTCTTTCAAATACTGTTGCTAAGCAAATAATAAAATAAAGAGAGAAGAAAAAGAAATGCATTTCAAAATTTGTAAAAAATAGGAAAATAAAATATTTCATATTTCCCGAACAGTTGCAAAATTTTTTCCAATAATTTAAACAATTAATTTCTAAATTCTAATAGATGTATCGGCAATTTTTCAACATTATTGCATATACAGGGTGTTTCAAAAGTGACCGTTATATTTGAAAAATCAATAAAAACTAAACGGGCAGCCATAGAAATACACCGTTTGTTGCAATATGCTTGGGACAACAGTAAATTTGAAGGCAGACAAACTTTCGAAATTACTTACAATTTTCAACAACAGATGGCGCTGCCCACAGATCCACCATGCGCAGCAACAATATGGCGTAGTCTCTGAACGAAATTACCAGAAACCTTTGTAAACCTCTGACTTCTTTCTGTGGGGACACTTGAAAGACAGATGTATCACCACAATCAGAAACTAGTCGTTGGGGGCCACCGTAATACTTACCCATCATGGATATGCATAATATAAAATATGAAAATAAAATATATGTAAACTACTTATAAAATGCATTGCAATTCGAATAAAAACGTGGCTTGATGACGTCATAAACTTTAAATGCTCTAATCACTGAATTGCGTAAAAGAAACATCCTTATAACTCCAAAAATGATAATTATATTAACTAAATGTTTCTTGCGTCGGATTAAGTGTCTTATTTCCAATTAAAATATATCTTTGAATTGAAATTTGGATGAAATACAGGGTCATGAAAAAACGAAGAGTGTGGCAAATAGAATAAAAAATATCTCGGCAACTCATTATCCGATCGCCTTCATTCTTTCTGCAAAATGTATGTTTTTTTATTGCCTTTTATATTAACTCCTTAAAATAATATATTCATTATAATATAAAATAAAATATAATATAAAATAATATATATGCTAAATAATATATTCATATTATTTAGCATCTTACAATCCGCAATTTAATTTTTTAATATTACATACATGTTTATAGGCATATAAAATGCTTCGGAAGTTTCAGAAATTAGAAGCGTTAAATTAAACACGGTTTTTGCAATGATATTCTGAAATTCTTATGAACTTTTTATTCATGTAACTTTTTAGATAATAAAAAATAAACTTGTATTAAAATAAATTTTTCATTTATGTCAATAGAATACAAAAATAATTTATTTTGATAATAAAATATTGCAGCAAAATAATGCGAGTTACTTCATTCTTTTTATTTTGATAATCTTCGAAATATGGTTGCTAAGCGACTAATAAATTAAAGAGCGAAGTTAAATGCATTTTAAAATTTGTAAAATATAGGAAATTAAAATGTTTTATATTTCCCGAACAGTTGCAAAAAATGTTCTAATAATTTAAACAATTAATTTCTAAATTCTAATAGATGTATCGGCAAATTTTCAACGTTATTGCATATAGTTAAGACTTCCATATCGAAAATTTAGTATCCATAATTTTACGTTTAAATTCATTATTCAAATATGCGATTTTCATTTTAGATAAAAATAAAATTTGAAAATCGTCTGCATTCCCATAGAAAAGCATTAGGACGTAAAAAGAAATGTTCTGTATTTTTCGAACGAATGAACCAGATCAAACTAAAAACATTCTGGGCACCTCACAAACATACCCCAAAAAAATCAACTTAATAGGACGCTTTTTACGGCAGTTATCGCGGAAGAGACAGACAGACGGAAACCAAAAACTTTTCCTGTCTCCACAGTGAGCCTTCACTGACGTTTCGGCAATTATGAAAAAATTAGGGATAGTAAAAGTTTATTTAAGCCTTGCAGGAAAACTATAGCGGTTTTCCTAGTTAACATAGTTTTTGAGAAAAACGTGTTTTTCTCTTACATACAAACTTTACTTTTCGGGAGGTCAGCAGAGGAGTTAACGGGTACTCGAGGTATCTATCAACACAAAATCATCCAAGGATATTTGATAATGATTTTTGAAAAAAAATGTCGATAATTAGCCGAGATATTTATTAAGTTACTTGAAAAAAGAAAACTTTATTTTTATATATAGTGTAGTATATCCTTCGAAAGATCTCGTGACGTCGAACTCAAAAATATATTTGTTTTAATTTTCTGTGTTATATTTTCAGAGATATCGTCGAAAGTATACTGGAAAAATATGTCCCCCCTCTCTTATTTACAAAGCTACTGAAACTAAAATTATGAAAAAAGGGGTTAGTAGGAGCTAATTAATTAATAAACAGAAATTAATAAATTTAAAGTACGGAACACTTTGAGCTAGAGTTATACTCGTACTGAACACATTCATTGTCATAATGTATTATTAAAGATTACTCGACTATTAATGCCTAAAATATTATAAAAATTAAGCAACATTTCAAAATTTCAAACCATGTAATGTTACATTGAATAGAAAAAGGTGACAAACTTTATACATGTGATAAACGTTAAAAAATTAGTTGTATTGCTTCTGTATATTGATAGTTCTTTATAAACTTAAGTAAATCATTTTCGTTACCAGTCATACAAACAATCAAAATGTTACTTTGTTACATATTTGGTGTGGGATAGATATGTTAAATTCGTATATTTTTGAAATCTTTTAAGTCCACTCACTTTAACTTAATATTTCATTTTCTTTTTTGATGATGTCTTTAATTTTAAAATAGAGACTAAAAAACTAGATATATAAATATTGTATTCGTTTTTAAATCCCACTTGAAGGACACTTGTTTTCAATTTCATACATAAAATAGTTTAATTATAATATTGACCTAATTCAATACATGATGAATAATTTATTTATTCTGTGATATATAATATTATATATATTTATTCAAGCATGATTTTACTTTCAAACATTTTTCTTTTCAATAATCCAACTGTGGTGCAATATTGCATTCAATAATTTTCTATTAAAAATCGCAAATACGATTATTGCATTTAATTATGTTAATTTCAAAAAGAGCTTTCAAGCTCTAAAACAGCATGTAATAAGGTAATGCAAAACCATGTTAATGTGCCTAAAATGTTCTAAAAATATTGGCCATACTATGTAGCCTGTATGTCACTGGCTTGAAACTGCGATCTAGATTTGCAAATATATATGTAACGCAAACTCAATTTCTGACAGTTTAGTTGATTTTTCGAGACAGAATTAGAAAAACATCAAAAAACATTGTTTAGCGCTTTAAAAAAGTAAATGTGCAAAAAATAAATAAATAAAATAAAAGTCAAGAGGAAAGATGCTACAAATTTGATTGTTTTACACGCGAAATTTTTTTTTAGTATAACAGCAATGTTTGAATATGAAAAAACAGTTCATAAAAAAGCAGCTTTTTCGTCAAGTATGCGTTTTTTATTATAATACTTTAATAATTGTAAATTTCCAACTGGACGAAAAATGTCCGGGCCAGGATTCGAACCTGGGATCGCTTGGCTGAAGCCGCCACGCTCTACCCCTGAGCTATCCCGGTCGAATCTGGAGGGCATAACTCATCCAGTTAACCTCGGACATTTTTCGTCCAGTTGGAAATTTACAACTCGTATGTTACTTTACCAATTTGAAAAAATTGTGTTAAAAATAATCCAGTGTATTCACGTATAATTACGTATTCGTTTACTGGAGTTCCATTACCTGCGATTTTTTCTGTTGAGCTGATGATTAACGGACATTTTTCGTCCAGTTGGAAATTTACAACTCGTATGATTACTTTACCAATTTGCAAAAATTGTGTTAAAAATAATCCAGTGTATTCACGTATCCAGCGTTTACTGGAGTTCCATTACCTGCGATCTTTTCTGTTGAGCTGATTAACGGACATTTTTCGTCCAGTTGGAAATTTACAACTCGTATGATTACTTTACTAATTTGATTTTGTTTGTTTATTGATAACATACATCGGACTTGTGTACTTGACATCAAGTGCCCGCTTATAAGCCATCGTCAATATACAGACGAGATAGTCACAAGGAAATTTACAACAGCAGAGAGTTACATCCGGGAGCTCCACAAAGTGTGTGCAATGGAGTTGGCGGGAGTCGAACCCGCCGACCTGACTCCTACGCTCTCAATACTAATTTGAAAAAATTGTGTTAAAAATAATCCAGTGTATTCACGTATCCAGCGTTTACTGGAGTTCCATTACCTGCGATCTTTTCTGTTGAGCTGATGATTAACGGACATTTTTCGTCCAGTTGGAAATTTACAACTCGTATGATTACTTTACTAATTTGAAAAAAATTGTGTTAAAAATAATCCAGTGTATTCACGTATCCAGTGTTTACTGGAGTTCCATTACCTGCTATCTTTTCTGTTGATCTGATTAAAATATCATACCAGATGCTTTGATCAATAAGGTTAACTGGATGAGTTATGCCCTCCAGATTCGACCGGGATAGCTCAGGGGTAGAGCGTGGCGGCTTCAGCCAAGCGATCCCAGGTTCGAATCCTGGCCCGGACATTTTTCGTCCAGTTGGAAATTTACAACTCGTATGATTACTTTACCAATTTGAAAAAATTGTGTTAAAAATAATCCACTTTAATAATTGTTTTATGCTATATATTTTGTTTTTAAACTTTATAAAATACATGTAATGAATTTATATCACATTATATTATATTATCTTTAGTTTTTCTCACATAACATGATTATAAAATATTGTATCAAACTTATGTGCCATTTATTTAGAGATAGTTTTTCGTAAAGATTCTCTGAGACGGAAGTACTTGCTATTTAAGAATTAAAAAACTTCTTAAAACACCATCAAAAACTTTAAAATGCGCTAGGCCTTTCGAAAGATCTGAGTCTTTCTTCGTCAGGCGCAAAAAGACGTGCGTCTACTATGAAAGCAGCACCAAGACGCCATAGTAGACGCACGTCATAGTAGACGCACGTCTTTTTGCGCCTGACGAAGAAAGACTCAGATCTTTCGAAAGGCCTAGCGCATTTTAAAGTTTTTGATGGTGTTTTAAGAAGTTTTTTAATTCTTAGTGTTTCACACCAGTTTTAACTTATTTTATTTTACTTGCTATTTGTTTCAAATGTTTATTTTTTTTTCTTTTTGTTTGTGTGTCCCCAAGTATTGTTATTCGCATGCATTGTAGATACAATATCATCTTTATTGTCAGCCCTACTGCAGTTTATCATGCTGTGGAGCATCTGGCATTATTGTATACTACGAAAATTCCACCATGTATATGCTGATAAACCCATGCATCGTTTTTCGTATATGCCTGGATTACCATACTGGTTAGGATTCGACTAACCTTGGGCGCAAACTCTCGGCTCGCTGCTTATAACCTCTCTCTGGCACCGAAGCCTTCATTGTTATGCTAATTGGCATAGTACTTTTGACTTTATTTTTAATAATTAATCTATTTAAAAATGAGTTTGACGATTAGAATGAATAGATTTGGTTAAGCCACTGTCACGTTTGTCCATATTGGCGCAGGAGAATGTCTTCAAGGATAACTGTTGAAGGTAAAGTCATCCAAATTACCATTCTCGTACAGAAGTATACGTAATATACGGCTAAAAAAATATACGTAAAATATCTATCATTAATTATATTTAGTAAATTAAAACAAGTTTCAAATATTTTTTTTTGAAGAAATCTGTTTATAAACTAAAGCATACTCGATTGTTGGATGAGATTTTGAGAAGTTTAGCAACTGCTATTTTGTTATAACAGAGTAAGTAAATTTCATGCGTGTTTAAATGGGTGCGAAATAAAACCAATACAATAGAAACATATTTTCTTCCTTTCTAAGAAAAATCTTTATGCAGTAAATTTAATTATATATATTTTTTCAGAATCGTCACTATGATTAGGAATAAAATCTAAAGTAAAAAGGTAGTGCGCAGTTTTCCATATTCTCACTGAACTTTTCAGTCATCTATCAAGCACTAAAAGGCTTTCTTTTTTAGACTTGTCCCCTTTAATCTATTGTCCAGAATAAAAACAGTAAAAAGGCCGAAGTATAGATTAAAGAGTGAATAATGGCCACTATCGTAGAATAAAGGTGTTAAGACACGTTTTATCTCTGTTGAAATTTTAGTTTTGCTCTATTTTGTTTTGATATTACAAAATATATCCACTGTACTTTTCTTTACACAAAGGATGTTAAAGTTAAAACGTGTCATCGTACATTATTTTCTTTGTTTAAATAAAATTGTGTCGATTTAAGATATTTGAATGTTTTAAAACTATGCAATAATGGATTAGTTAATTTTTAACACTTTCCACAATAGTTGAAAAGTGTATATGAAATCAGTTTGTGTGTCTGTCGGTCTGTCTGCCGCCTGTCTGTCATATCGCTGTCGACTGTTCGTGCTCTAACTCGCTTAAATATAGTCGGATTGCCTTGAAATTGATATATGTTATTGGGGTTTATTATTGCATGTTTAGTAATGAAAATGAAGTGTGCAATAGTTGTGGTTCGTTTAGAGTTACAGTCAAAATAATTTCGTTATATTACGGTCTGTAGAAGATCGTTTGCTGTTTATTTTAGTGATGTTACACTGTTTTAAACATATTCAAATTCATACATTTCACTGAGGTTCACTACAAGGTGCTTACTGTAGAATATGGTACGCACAGAATGTATGATTCATTTACAGGGACACTCAAAAGAATTTGATTGCAGTAGTGTGTATGTAAAATTATTGCTGGTAGCTCGTTTTCTGTTGTGGTGCGCGTTTTTAAATGTAAGTCTATTTTTACATATTAATTGGTGCATATAAATTCTATAGATCATATACATGGTTTCTCAAACGATGTCACGTACATTTCCGCTGTTGTTCAACTGTACTTTATATTTCCTAACGGAAGTAAATTTTGGCATACTGTGTACTATACATACAAAGCTATATATTATAAACAAGGCTGCAAAACAGAAATTGGATATTTTGTTTGACTATTGGTATTAAATACCGAAATTGAGTTTTTAAATGTGTTATCCGTTTTTTAAATTGTTTACTTAGTATACTGTTGAGTTTTGTTACAGTATTCTGAATGTGTCGGAAAGTGTTACATAATCTGTGCTTGATGTACGATTTTTCGTTATTGCTTAATTCTCTGGTTTGTCTATCAGTTCAAATACATTTTAAGGGGATTAGTTACACATTATTTTGAGAAGAATGACCAAATTATCATATATTTATTTTTCTAATTTTTGCTTAAAATGGATTTAGACAACCGTAGTATGTTCTCACGAAGTGCTTTAAAGATTCGATAAATAAAAATAGGTAAAAAAAGGATTTTTGCATTCATTTACTATTTAAGGATTGAAAGTTGCAAACTTTAAATAACATTTCTCAGTTTCGATTTTCAATATGCCCGTATGATAAAAAGATAAAACATCAATATGTACTTTTCAATTGACTTGTTGTTGTTAGGTGCGTTCGTAATTATATAAATACGCAACACCCATGGTCGTCGTCTACACTGTTAAAAAAATTGCAGTAAAATTACAGGCAGAGGCCGGCAGCAGAGATTCCAGTCATACCCCGCAAAAAAAACAATCCATGCCCATCATTTTGTGCAGCCCGTAATTTTACGGGGCAAAGTAACATAGCATTATAATGCACAGGATACAATGCACTTTAAAACACAATAAAACTTTACTTACTCTTCCGTAGCACGTAGCACGTTAGATAATCATCACAGAATCGCTGTTTTGGCGGGTTACAATTTTCGAAACACGAGTAAAATGAAGGGTTACACCCTAGCGGAGGACAATGTATGGGGTTGTATCGTATTTTTGCTAACATATGGACTAGAACTGTAAGAATATGTGGATTCCTCTTAATTTTCCAAGTTTCTAAGGGATAAGGCCGCTTATTTAGTGGATCAGACCGTTTTTCATCAAATTAGGCTGCTGCCCATGAAAATTGAAGGGCAAACGCTCATACATTTACAGTTTTTTCTGAGAGTGTAGTCCATCCGTCTGACTGTCTGTCTCAAAGCAAAAACTACCAAACCGAATGGTTTGAAGTTTAACATATATAATCGTTGCAGAATTTTATTGAGTCATTTAAAATTTTATAAAAATTGAATAAGAAATAAAAAATATATTAATAAATGTTTTCTTTCTATTAAATCTGATCATACGTATTTAATTCAATGATATCCCATGATAGGATTCTAGGATGACCTGGTGGTTACGTGATATATAAGATGGAGTCATATTATTTTGGTATTACAGAATTTAAAAACCGAATTTATGTATTAAAATTGTTTAATTAGAAATCATATAATCTACCGATAGTTTTTTTGGATAGATGTTTCCGGAGAGATAATTATTAAAAGGAAAAATAGTCTAAATATGGATTTCAAGTTCTGAAGTTTTTAAACCTAGGCTTAAGTTTTCTATTGGAATTTTCAGTAAATGTCAACAAAAGATAAAATGTTGCCAACTTAAAGTGTACTTATCTTATTACGGAAATTAATCATACCATAATAACAGATGATATAATTAATTTTTTATGTGAAATAATAATGATGATTTTTTTGCATTGTCTTGTATTGGATATTTGCACATAGTATAATTTCAATGTAACAGAACTGTAATTAGATATTTGTAAAAGTTTATTGAAACTTAATTTCATAAAATAAAATTAATATCTATAATATGAAAATCTGCACATAAAATAAATTTTGTATTCATGAATATTTGCATAAGAGTGCAACAGCTATTACACCAAGATCTGAATATTTATAAAACTAGTTATTGTACGAAAATTGTTCGTAAAAAAGGATTTTTGCATTTATTTACCTTTGATGTATTAAAAGTTGCAAGCATTAAATAACATTTCTCAGTTTCGGTTTTTCAATACATCAGTATGATTAAAAAGATAAAATTTCAACATATACTTTTTAATTGACTTACTTTTTTTTTTATAAACGATCCTTGAGATGGATTTCATAAAATTAAGGAAAAGATTTTCAGTAATATAATCTTTAAAAAAAAATAAAAGTGTTAAGAAAATAGTCAGTTTTACTGTAACTTCACATATCTCATCCCCTTTTGTTTATTTTTTCTTAAACTAATTAATTCTTTTTAAATCTTATTCTTACGTTTATACAGAACACTCTGTAAAAAAGGAAAACTATTCTTAAACTAGGAACATGTAATATAAACACGTACGAAAATGTACAATAAGTCCTTCCGAGTAAACCACTGCTTGATTTAATTAAGAGAGACTGGTCAGACAAGGAAACCAAGTCTGTAGAGCAGAGTATCCCGCCCTTTCCTTTTATTAAGGTCTTAAAAAAAGTTTACAGTGTTTAGCCACAGATGAAGCCGCCAGAAATAAGCGGCAAAACATTAAAATAAGAAAGAAAGAAAATCGGCTTACGGCTGGCTTTACAAGAGCTCCAATAGCGAGCCGATGACACAGACTGCGCTCGTTTCTAGAAATCTCGAAAACTAATATATTTTCGAGATTTAAAGAAACATTTATGGAAACAAAGTTTCTTTTGCTGCTAATTTTTGGAAATGTTTCCAAGTAGTTTTTATAGTGCACAGTAAAAAAAGACAAATGTTTCTTAATGTAGTAAAATATAATATAACTGTGAGAGAATTACCTCTTCTGTGTTACTCACAATTCTGCAAAGTGTTCTTTTTCTTTAGTTTCTTCTTCTTTTAGGTTTTTCGGATGTTATCAGTTATGTAAACATTTTCAAATTCAACAAACAGCCTTTTACAGACAAACACGACAAATTAACAGTATTAATATTAAGATTAAAATTAAAATTCTTGCGTTACTCTTGCATGCATAAATTAAGTTACGTAGCCGAAAAGAAAATGTTTAATTTAGTATTGATAGCATCTTAAAAGTCGATATTTTGTTTTGAAAAAACTGATTAATAAGTATTTTGAACTAAAAAATAATAGTCACTATATCTCATCGTCTTTTAAAATAATTTAACGTTTGTATTTATTCTGAGCTTTTATCCGACGTCCTAAATGTGATTTGTGAGACCAATATCACCGATGTCGAAATGCAGCATTGATGACACAGACATTAAGAAAAGTATCGATGATATTAAAGTCAAATTGCAGGATGTGAAAGCAGTCACAGAGCATTTACGTAGTGTAATTCATAACCATATACAACCATATTTCAGTGAATGTCCTGTACATCTAATCTAGTTTTTAACGCATCAGTACTAGATGTTACTTGGATGTAACATTAATTCCGTTTGGAATGTGGTACAATTTATAAATAGCGCACACGTTGAAATATAGTAATAAAAGAACAATACAATTGCTCTTTGTAACTCCTTGGATTGAGTTTTGGATGCGTTTTCTTTGTCTCCATAGATACAGTTATCGTCTATCGGGAAAATTTGAATCTAAACTTTTTATTTGCTGAAATAAAAATTTTCAGAACGGGAAGAATTTTTGAATACATATATGTTAATACCTTGATTTTATATAAATGTTTGGACGAATTTTATTTTTTCAGTAACGAAATGTTAAGTTGGATGAACATTTCGGATGAACATTTTCTAACCGAGCCTTAAAAATATATGAATCACATATTTTTGTAATGGTATTAACAAAATAAATATTTCTTTTCATACCCATTTTCAGATGTATCAAATGTGCAGGTTAGTATTTAACAAAGTCGACCACCATTTCGTTGATGGAAGTCTGCTATATTACATTTTTCATGTCGTTATGTATTTTATGTATTTTAAAATTGTATAATATTTCTAAATATTGTTTTATTTCACAAAATTGGGCGTATCTTTTTTAGAGTTTTTAAACACAAATTAATTTAGTATATGGAAAAGCTAAAAAAATATATCAACTGTCTTTTAATCTTAGTCCGTAAGATAATTGAATTTTCTTAATTACTTATTGATATGTGTAGCAATTATCTTTTCAGTTTTATAAATTAAGCAATTTTAAATAATTTTTTTAAAAAATTGTATAATTAAGCATTTTCTTTATTTTTTTAAATTATAAAGATTTTGTATATTGTATATTGTTAAGTTTTTTTAAATGCATTGACGTTTAAAGTATTAATTTTTACATAAGATTTTAATATTATTATTAATCATGAAAAAAACACTTTTATCATGCTTAAATATTTTTTAAATTTTAGAAGTCAGACACAATTTGTTTAATAACTATTTAAGAATGATTATATTTATCGATTTTATAACGGGTTACTTTTCGTTTTAAATCTCAGAACAATTTTAATTTTCTAAATTAAAATCTGTTAGAAATATTTGCTTAACCTCAACACAAGAGAAGTCTAAAGTTTTCGTTTTTGAATGAAAAATCCGTCAAATTCTAGCAAAATGGACAAAATTAACATTTTATCATAATTAAAGTAGAAATAATGCATAGAATATATTTTTATTTTAACATGACAAACTTTTGTTTGAAAAGAAACGTAAAATTGAATTATAAAAACAAATTCTAAAAGATTGATGTGGTGTCATATTTAGAATATTAATGAATTTTATCCCACATCATAAGGTCTTTAACTTCTGAAGTCTGTCAAAAGTTTTTTCGAATCGATACAAATTACGTTCAAGGGAGATTTTTTTTCTTTTTTTGCCATTTTTTAGTTCAGCGTCGTAATGTAAATGTAGTTTTAATTAAAAGTTCATGCCTTTTTATCTTTAGCACTTTAAATGAACTTAAGGTATCTGAAATTAATGTGTTGAAATTATTATTTTAAATAATACTGGATTTAAATCTACTACATTAAAATATGTTTATATACATTACAGGGTTATTTTAAACACACGATACTTTTATTCGAATATAGCACACATCTCCATCCTTTGCTTATATCCTGGACTACGCCGGAATAAATATATCATCAAAAGTTCTACAGTTTATAAAAGAAAGAGTGTGATTCGAATGTATCCTTCAATTATTGCCGCTACAAGTCTGCTGAGTGTACAGTAAAATCTCGTTATAACGAATTTCTAGAGGCTAGCTAAATTCCTTATACTGAAAATTCATTAATGTGAAATAGAAAAATGGCATTTTTTAAAAGTAAATTTGCATGTACATTGAATAAGAATATATATTATTACTCACTTATATTAAATTTCGGTTAACATGCAAACATGACAGTAAATAATAAATATACAGTTTATTAATATTGTGAACTCACTAGTTAGAAATAAGATAATTATTAAGTTAGTTAAATTTCTAGATTTTAGTCGTAACTATAATAAAAGAATTACAATTTATCTTACATACCTGGCGGATAAAAAAAAAAAAAACCTCACTAACATCTACTGTCAATGTAACTTTTTTTTTTTTTTTTTTTACAAATTTTGCACTGAAGTGACAATGCATTTTTCAAAACAATTTTTAAGAGTTTCAATGTTCTATAGAGACCCTTTTAATCGCCCAACACAATCTTCGGTACTTGATAGACAATCATCACCAGTTTCATTTTCTCTGTCGTCTGCCTCCACTTAATTGAGTTTCACGCGAAAGTTTTCTTCCAAATGCTAGCAGTTCAATAGAGATATTTTTTTATTGACAACTCAACATTCGTATAACTGAACTGATTATTCTTTTAAAGCCTTCAATAAATTCGTTAATTTGAAAAATCCGTTAATATGAAATTCGTTAAAGTGAATAATTTAATAATGTAAAAACCAAAAATATTCGTTACACTGAAAAATTAGTTAAAGTGACATTCGTTGTAATGAGATACTTATTTTTAATGTTGCAAATGCATCATTTGTTAAAGTGAATATTTTAATAATGTGAAAGCATAGGATGCTTTTTAACAAACCAAAAAATATTCGTTACACTGAAAAATTAGAAGTGACATTCGTTGTAATGAGATACTTTTTTTTTAATGTTACAAATGCATCTTTCGTTAAAGTGAATACTTTAATAATGCGAAAGCATAGGATGCTTTTTAACAAACCAAAAAATATTCGTTACACTGAAAAATTAGTTAAAGTGACATTCGTTGTAATGAGATACTTTTTTTTAATGTTACAAATGTATCATTCGTTAAAGTGAATACTTTAATAATGTGAAAGCGTAGAATGCTTTTTAACAAACCAACATATATTCGTTACACTGAAAAAATTAGTTAAAGTGACATTCGTTGTAATGAGATACTTTTTTAATGTTACAAATGTATCATAATTATAAGAATCGTGACTATTTTTTAAAAGTGGGATATTTTCAAAGAGCACAGGAACAAATTTAGAACATGAGAACGCAAATAGAATGAAACTTTCTGAATTTAGAAAGAAATTATAATAATATTCACTTTCATAATTTTCCTAGTCTTTGACGATACTTTGTGCAACGAGCAATTTAACGCAATGAAACACGTAGAGTTTATTTTGAATTAAACGTCAGGCTCATACTTGTTACTTTCATTTTATTTATATATACATGTATGCAACCTCTGCCGCAAATGATATCATTATATATTTACATATTGCTTTCCTCAATATAATAATTTATATTTAAATATGAAATTGGTATAATTCATAACAACACAATCAAAATATAATGGCAGATTAACCTTAATACATACATTCGTAATGAGATATCTTCTTAAATTTATCAAATAAGTTAACTTCTTTCAGCATCATCACAGAACTTAACTGGTTAGTAAATTATAAACACCACTCCCACTTTGCGCGAAGAATCGATTATGGTTGGTGCTAATTAAGCTGTTAGTCAAATATTGAACTATTTTTAAGATTTCACATGAGCTCCTTTAATTATCGTAAAAGCCTGAAAAGGGTTAGTTGAAACCGTGGTATATTCAAAGCAAAGTTAAAATATTAGAAATAAAAATAACTCTGTATATTGAAATAGTATACTATTTTAAAGGATACCCAGAATGAAATACGTATAAAGTATTATTTAACAGTTTAGTCATTGATTCCACCGTATTTGAATATTTCTGTTAAAACTCAATTGCATTTTCCATACACATTAATTATATATATATATAAGTTTAGATGATTAATATATGCTAACAAAAAATCTTATTAAACAGGAAACATAAAGGCAATAATTTAGAAAATGCTAAAATTTTAATATAGGAATTTCGTTATAATAAATTAAACACTTAAATATCAATTTTAATTAAATATTTTAAGTAACGGAATTGTTTAATTATTGGCTACTTCTAATTATGAATTATTTCTTCTTCGTGCTTAAATTAATCATTCGCATCGTCACATAAAAAATAGTTTAGTATAATCATTTATTAATGTGAAATTTTAAATAAAATGCATATTTATTCTAATTTCATGTAACTTTGAGATTGAAGCATGTCCTTTAGAAACCAAAATCAAGTGTACTGTCCTATTCTATGTCAGTTTTTAGAGTTCATTCAACTTAGTTTTGAAAGGGGGGGGGGGAGTTACAAATATACGGTGTTCGTAGCTCAAATCCGTTTAGACTAAATGTATAATTACGTGTTAATCTTTAAGGATTATCTTTGCACAAAAACTAAGATTCGAGTTTTTTTCTTCAAATGCACTCCCTCAAATCCTTCAAGACCTCTTTTTATTTACAGCATTCATCTAATAATAGAATGATTTACAACCTGTGCACCTCACAGCGTCGGGTGCCTCTCGTGCACTTCTCAGGGAATACGCCACCGCTGTATGTAAATAAATAAAAATGAAATGAAATTAAAGGGAAAGAAAAAAAATGTAGAAATTACATTTTGAATAGAAATTTATACAATAGATTTTCGCACCTAATTTTTGCTAACAGCGAGAGGCTATTTTGTTGCCTGCTAGATTCAAAATTATTTTAATATGAGAGACACACATAGAATATGAGCATGTTTCAGCACGCAACGTATGTCACGTATCATTCCTGCCGCTCTGCAATATTCACTTTGCATTATTTTCCTATGCATCCTGTCTATTGTTCCGTATCCCACCTACATTATTTCTAAAAGCCATTAAGTCATAAGACATAAGGTAAAGTAAACCTAGGTTTCGATGTCTAGTAAGGTCGCCTTGATTTAAAAGTTTTGGGAATGATTTATCTGTGTTATTACAGGTAATTTGGATATTGTTAGTACAGATCATTAAATTTCTGACCGGCAGGTCGCCATTGGCAATCAGATATTTGAGGCTTGCGACTGGATGGCAGAGCACCTTAAGTAAGTGATCGTTTTCGTATCGCGAAGTAACATTTTACTTACTCACGCCGAAAATTGACAATCACCACTTTCAACATATTCTCTTTTTTTCCTAATATTCCCTACTCCTCTATCCCACTATGTACTCTCTGATTACCTAAACATTAAAGATTCTATTTTTAAATATATTATAACAACCGTGTATCTTATTTAATATTAAATCCTAGTTTAAACTCATTGCTATATTCCATTTGTATATATTGCAGAATTGAGTATTCCAGTACATTTAATTATTTTGCAATGCAATGTATTCGTATTGATCATGGTTTTATCCATGATTTGATTATCAAACATTGCATATCCAATAGTAGCTACAACTTCAATAATTTTCATCAATATAAATTGGTTTTTATTTTTATACACGATAATAAGTATTACTAAGAAGTAAATTTTAATAAATAAAGAGAAAATTTGGGAAAAAATCCGAATTATATCTTCAGACCACAAATAAAGTATTTCCAAACTGGTAAAAGTTGGTCACAGTATTTTTAATCTAGTGACTGACTTTAGACTTGAAATTACATTACTGGTATAGTATATTATACATCAGTTTATTCATTCTAGTTTTAAAAATAAAAACTATAGTTTATAAAATAGATAATTTTTTTAATAACACAAATTAGCAACGTTCTTGTATTTGGTCACGCAATCTAATGATTTCAATCAGGATTTAGTTCAATGGTCGGCAACCTATGACCCGCGGGTCACCGAGTGACCCATTTCATAATTTCAAGTAACCCACTTGAGCTCCGAAAAAAGTATATATAAAAAAAATTATACTGAAAAAATATTTTGAGTTTATTTTGGAACTTTAAAAAGGTTTTATTTTAATTCAGAAATTCTAAACTATTAAATAACATAACAGAAAATTGCACTTATTTGTTATAATGCATATATGTTTGCATCAGGAGAGCCATTGAAGAGAAAGTAAAGTTCATTCAGTTATGTTTCCTTTTAGAATAATTATAATTTTATTTTTTGTGTTTAAAGTTTAAAACGGCGCATGATGATTATTTCCTCAATAAAATGTATCTTATTATTCACCGAAAAAAGACTGTTTTAAAATGAAAATACCACTGACCCGAAACGTCTTCTTAATACACATATTTTGGTTGATTGTAACCCACAGCCGAAAAATGTTGCCGACCCCTGATATAGTTTATGAACAAGAAATGGAAATTCGTGACACTATTACTCTATTTAAGCTCTTACAAGATGGGTTTTTTGTATTGTTTTATTACAGATAATTTACTAAGTTTCTGAACTTAGTAATCCTGTTAACCTCGAAATTGTATATATTTTTTCTAAACTCTTTTTATCTTTAAGCCATGTGGTAACATATAAGCCTAGGAAGGAACGTCATTAAAATGAATTCTGATAAGTGATTGAATTTTAATCAAATATTTTGAGAACCATTGATGTAAGGCAGTCCAATTAATTTAGCTAATTCTTGGCATAGTGCCAAGAATTATATTAATTTAATCCAGTTTTATAGATATAAAAGAGAATGTTGTGTGATCAATTAGATATATTTTCAAAATGCACAAAATTAATAAAGCAATGTTATTATAACAACTGTTTTGAATCTTGATACAGTAAAAATGAAAATTTTTAACACTACTCATCCTTCTTTTAAGTTCCTGAAAAATGGATTTTTCTTATTCTTTTTTTCTAAAGCAACGTTACTAACATTCTAAACTTTATTAATACACATTCGATTTTCCAAAATGAACACTGTCTGGTGATATATGTATGAATACCTTCTGCAATTTTTAATCGATTATAAATCGAATGACAGTAATTTTTAAATCAATTTTGACAACCTTTAAAACGAAATTAATAATGTGACCATGTAGGTCATATTTAAATATAAAACATCATAATAATTGTAAATGTAACATATTTCTTTCAAAAGTGCTTCAAAATGTAAAAAGAGATAAGATATTTGTTTTAATAAATCACGAGACATAATAATAATAATAATGATAATAATAATAATAATAATAATAATAATAAAGAATTATTAATCTAAAGTGTATTTTGGTAACAAAAAGTTAAGATAAAAAAATTCTGATATAAATTTTTCGAAAAAAAATTTTCCTCTTCAAAAAGCTAAACTATGTTACCATAAAATTTTCAAATATTTACGTTCTCCACAAGGTTTTATCATTTCATTGGGAAAAATTATGCAAACTAAATTCGGTAGATTTTTTACTATAACAACACTCACATTATTTTTCCAATATATTAAAAAAATGGTTTAACCTACAAAAATTCCGATTAAAAAAAATGTTTATGGTTGATTGAACTAAGTTATTTAATTACAACATGTGTTTACAAACTGTTTTTTATTCGTGTGTCAACTGAAGCAGAATTAATTAAAAAATATGAAAAAACAGGTTCTCGAAACTGTTGCAAAATATTTTCCAAATATTATCGTTTAAATTATAACACATGTTTGTAAAAGTTGCTTCAGTGTTTAAAAATATTTGGAGTTTAAAGATATTTGTCGGATTAAAAAATCTGTTTATTTTACCCAAGATCAAACTAAAATTAAAAATAATTGCTAAAGAAATCCCCGGAAGAAATGCTTCACATTATAAAAAATATTTGACCGTACTATATTTTAATTTAAATAATTCATGCAATTTATACACTGTACACGTTATGAATAGTTTATTTGAAAGTTAAAATTGAAAGCTTGAAGCGGTGATGTATAAAATTTGGTTGATTGAACTTTCAATCTACCAAATTATTTTTTATTCGTTAATATAATTACTCAAAAAAAATTAAAGCATGGGAATTTCAGATTTCTGTGTATCCAATACTTAAAAAAAGAATTACAAGCAATAGATTTTTTTAGGCTATTACAGGAGTGTTCTTTCGCAAGTTGTGAAAAGGGAAAGTTTTGTACACTTCATTTATTTCTTTAAATTTTAATGTACATTAATTTAAACTATCGCACTTCTAACATTTTGTCAACACCATAGAAAAATTTTCCTCCACAAAATGGTGATTTATCATACTTTATTATTCAGTTGGAACCTTTTAACAAGATGCAATGTTTCCCTTTTTGTTTGCCATCTGGTTATTTAAACGCAAAGTTTTTACAACAGTTTGCATTAATACACTTTTTCAAATACTTTAGAGTGAGAAAAATAAAAATTTTAATAAATCTCTCTTAATACTATTTTGTTGTTTTTGATTATAATTTTATAATATTTTAACTATTATCTGTTTAACAAACTGGAATTTTAAAGTTTATTTATTTTTTGTTATGTGAAGATGTCATAGTTTCAACTTTTCAATTTCCAACAAATTTTCATTAATACAAACTATCGCGAAATTAAGTAAAATGCATGTATTTGTTTATAATTGCTAAAATGCATGTATCCATACTTTTTTTTGGCAATACTACAGTATAAGAAAAATGAGCAAATGTATATATTTTGTTCATCAATATACTTAATGAAAACTAGTTAAAGGAAATTTTAGAGTCTATTTTTGGTAATCATCCTTTTAATAAAAAAAAATAATAATAATAAATAGATTTTTTAATTAAGTCCTTTAAACATTCAATTTGATTTTATGCAATATTGTGCAGCTGTTAAAGTTAAAGTTAAGTAATAATGTAAGAAACACAAAATGAAAAATAAAAACAATAATAACATAATTTTAGACATATTTTCTTATTGCAAAAGTTAAAAATCCTTCCATAATTTTGAGCTGCTGCAACTTTTTTAAAAACGCGTTAACAAAACAGAAATTTGAATGTCATTAATTCTAGATATCAGACATGTCTCTTTTTTATGACTTTTTAAGAATATAAATATTTCAAGCAAATATTCCTTGTCTTTGCATTTTTCTTTAAATCGCACGCTTGAAACACTCAATAAGTACCAGAAAAAATTCTGAATTGAAATACCAATTTAATCATCTCTATGTAATACAGGCTATATATAGAATTTTTAAATTTTTAATAGTATTATGTTTTAAAGTGTAAATCCTGCCACATTTTAAATAACAGCAATTGATGTAAAAAATGTTTTAGAAATTTCTTTACTGGAAGTTTTGTCTTGTTAACAAGTAGATCAATAGGTATTTAAAGCTTATAATTCCAGCGAAGGCTTCTACTGCTACCGATAATGAGCTTCATTAGGAGCTTTTGTTTAGTTGCAGGAAACGAGGTAAGTTGTAAAAGTAGTAGTCTCATGTTATCTTTTCACATTAATGTACTTAGTTTTCGTAGATGCGATTGATTAGCTGTTTGTGACTCACAAAATCCTCCTCGTTTACAATGTAAACGTTTCTGCATACATGAAGTTACAGTATTAAAGAAATTAAAAATACAATATTAAAGAAATTAAAGTTACAATATAAAAGAAAATAAAGTTACTGACATTTTTTTTTATAGAAATAAAAAATTATTATTATCGAAGACTAATATGTACATGAAAAATTTATTTTTGATTTGTTGTCAGTTTGCATATTCTTCCACTGTATAGACAAACTTATCGATGTACATATTTAACACTAGAACGGCGGTAGGGGTCATTATGACACCTGAGCACATTTGTCCGTAGATTATTTTTTTTTTTTGGTTGGAAGAAACTTTTTTTAATTTTTAACTTTTCCTAAATAGATAACAAGTATTAAAAAAAGTCTGTATTCTAGATTTATTAATTTTAGAAATGTTGGACAATATTGAATATATACAGGGTGATTATAAAAAAACCATCCCGATTATGAGCCCATAACTGTCATACCGTTCACAGAAACTGAATGAAATTCTGGCCTAAAGTATTTTGAGGTATTCGCTAAAGAATAACGTGAAAAACAGCAGTGAAATTCTAACAGTTACGGCTACAGTCACAAAATTTCGAAAATTTCAAATGGCAACACCTACTTTTTTTATTGGAATGTGATCTTCGTAGTGAAAAACCATAAAAATCGTTAGAACGGTACCTGTAGCACGAAAATCGCCGGCGCTAGACAGTCTAAAAATAAAAGTGAAAACAACCAATAAAGGATAGAGAAGTAACAGAAAGTAAACCATTTTATTGTTCAGTGCTATCCACCATCTGCCGCATGTAAAGTGTCGTCGTGTGTAAAATGGAAAATGTATGAAACACAATGAAATGTTGTTTTCTCTTGCTTCTCTGTCCTTATTGGTTGTTTTCCCTATTCTTCTTAGTTTGTCGAGCACCGGCGATTTTCGTGCTACAGGTACCGTTCCAACGCTTTTCATGGTTTTTCATTACAAAGATCAAATTCCAATAAAAATAATAGTAGGTGTTGCCATTTGAAAATTTCGAAATTGTGTCACTATAACCGTAACTGTTAGAATTTAACTGTTGTCTTTCATATGATTCTTGAGCGCATACCTCAAAATACTATAAACCAAAGTTTCATTCAGTTTCTGTGAACGGTATGATAGTTAGGGGCTCATATATCGGGATAGTTTTTTTTTTATAATCACCCTGTATATACTATATGAAATAGATATATATTTTATATATGAAATATTGATGAAAAAATATTAATTTATAAATTGTGTTTTATTTTAGATAGCATTAGTTTTAATTTGTAAAACCAATCAATTTTTATATCAAATTAATGAGTTATTTCAGTAGTTGTAGTATGATCCAATTGATAGCCCTGTAGGCGTTACAAGTACAGTACTTTAAACAGTCAATAAATTATCAAGTAATATTAAATACAAATTAAATATAAATAATAAAATACACGTAAATTACATATTTTTTCCGATTATGGCATTTAAAATTGTTTTTTCGTTGTTATTTCAGTAGTTTCATCGAGGGGTCAAAATGACCCCTTCCCGCCGTTCCAGTAAGTAAGATTTTTCCGCCGTTCTATTGTTAAAGAACAATAAAAATGAAATCACTTCTTTTTTTCTTTTAAATGCGAAAAGGTGTAAACTAACAACATAATATGCAGTAAAATAACTTTTATTAGATTGTTGACATGTTTCGGCTCACTCCCAGCCATTATAAAAAATAAATGAGAATATTCTATAAATGCATAGTCTTGGAAATTATTATTTGAAATGCTATCATTTAATTTTCATTTACTTTAAAAAAAATGCGCACGATATCTTTTATTTTTACTTGGTTGTTTATTTCGATATTTGTAACCATGGAGAAATTCGATCCATTATTTCGGTAAGTTAAAAGATGCGGCATCGTTATATATTGTATTTTTGCTTGTTACTATCTCTATGGTTTATTTTATTATGTATGAATAGTATAGACTTGAAGGAAAAAGTATTTTATTTTCATTGAAATTTATTTGGATGGTTTCTTCTTGATATAATCTTGCCAGAGTGGTGGTTTTTATACTATATTTAATATCAATTATATGCTCCTTTTTCTGTAACTAAATTTCCGGCTTGTGCCAATATAGTAATCCTTAGATCCGTCCTCTTTAAGAAAAAGTATTTCATATACTCCTGAATAATTCTCAAAATTAATTGGGTCAATTTTACTGCAAATGATGAAATCTTTAATTTCTGAGGGGGCTTGGCTATTAAGCAGATATTAAAACGTTTTTTCTGGTTTCTTATTATTGGCGATAAACACGATTAATTTATTAATATGGTGTACCTTAAAACCATTATTACAAGCAATTTTACGAATATTATCAAATTCATTATCCAATTTATTTTCAGTACATACCATGAATTCCCGTCTTATGAAAAATCTGTAGTCTGAAATTTTATACGTAAATGGGGAACATGCGTTATATGGTATGGTAGATTGGTTAGCCATACTTTTTCGGAAAATCGATCTGACGATAGATTTATTTGTTCTGGTTAACATTACATCGAAAAATGGAAGACATCTATTATATTCAATTTCAATAATGTTATTTTCAATTGAGTTTAGATGATTTATAAATATTTTAAGTTCACCAAGACCCTGCCAAATTATGAAAATATCATCAATATATCTGAGCCAAGAATGTTGCATCACTTCTGTTCATTGTTTTGATTTGTAGATTAAAACAAGACCCATTTTAAATAACAGAATTTCAATTCAACCCCATATATGAAAACAGTTCTTGATTTAAAAAAAGTTCTTGTAATTGCCGAATTGCGAACATCTTTTTTAAATGTTGAAAAATTGGTACAAAAGGACTTTTTTTGGTTATGAACTTCCACTGTTATCTGTCATTAGTTTCTTTGAGATCCTTTGCTGCCATAATGAAAATGAATCTCAATCGTACCTATATTCCGATTAAAGTTAATACTTTTTTCATCAATTTTAGTTTCATTGCGATCCTTTGTTGTAATGATGAAAACGAATCTCAATCGTACCTATATTCCGATTAAAGTCGATACTTTTTTTCATCAATTTTAGTTTCATTACCATCCTTTGCTGCGATGATGAAAACGAATCTCGATCGTGCCTATATTCCGTTTAAAGTCGTTACTTTTTTTCATCAATTTTAGTTTCATTGCGATCCTTTGCTGTGATGATGAAAACGAATCTCAATCGTACCTATATTCCGTTTAAAGTCGATATTTTTTTTTATCAATTTTAGTTACTTTGAGATCCTTTGCTGCCATGATGAAAACGAATCTCAATCGTACCTATATTCCGATTACAGTCGATACTTTTTTCCATCAATTTTAGTTTCATTGCCATCCTTTGCTGTGATGATGAAAACGAGTCTCAATCATAACTATAT
Source organism: Maratus michaelseni (assembly GCA_963931845.1). NCBI lineage: Eukaryota > Metazoa > Arthropoda > Arachnida > Araneae > Salticidae > Maratus > Maratus michaelseni. The sequence continues at coordinate 282,215,674 of OZ007592.1, read as the reverse complement.
TCCGTTTAAAGTCGATATTTTTTTCATCAATTTTAGTTACTTTGAGATCCTTTGCTGCCATGATGAAAACGAATCTCAATCGTACCTATATTCCGATTAAAGTCGATATTTTTTTTCATCAATTTTAGTTTCATTGCGATCTTTTGCTGTAATGATGAAAACGAGTCTCAATCGTACCTATATTCCGATTAAAGTCGATACTTTTTTCATCAATTTTACTTTCATTGCCATCCTTTGCTGCAATGATGAAAACGAATCTCGATCGTGCCTACATTCCGATTAAAGTCGATAATTTTTTTCATCAATTTAGTGAATTGTAAACATTTATTTGCCTACAGTTTGATAGTGGGTGAACGCAATAAGCAGAAAGCACATTTGCTGAGGTTTTGTATATAAAAATTTATATAAATAGAATGTTATTTACTTTTCTGTTCGAAATATTTGTTTCATTTTTATCTTTTAATTGAAGTTAATAGGTATTTTAGTACAGATTGTAAAAAAGATTTGTATTTTTAATAGCTTATTTATTTCTAATGTCATGAACGCCATTATCTTGTGTTATGATAATTTCTTCACTTATTCATTTCGAATTTAAGTCAGCTGTATTAAATTTTATAGTCCAATTCAAATTATACAAGCGTAGTTAGATCTTATGTAAATATGTATTGTCATAAAAATTTTACTTTATGTTAATTGCAGCTTTAGTTTATTGGTAGTTAGTTTACTGATGACTAGTTTCTAGAAACCTAATTATAGACACATATGTTGGTAAAATAAAATATTGATGTCAAAGAAACTGATAGAAAGAAGTATATTAAAATTAAAGATACATTTAAAAAGAGAAAAATCATATAAACAATCCAATTTCTTCAACACAGGTATGCAACGACGAAATTTTCATTTCATCCGGCCTTATGAAAAAATGCAAAAATATTTTCTTGTATTATAAATATGATTTGTGTTATCAATTTTTACTTAAGAATATACACAACAAATGAGTTATGTTGAATCAAATGTTTTTTTTTAAATTTCTTTACTTAGAAATCATTAATCAGTATTAGTACAGTAAAAGCAAAATGACGAATAATACAGTATCGATACTAAATATGTAATTTATAGATTAATTTACATTAAAAGTTTTCGTATCATCATTTCTTTATTAAAATTAACTGACATAATATTCAAAATAGATATTCAAATTTGAATTGCTTAAAAGGCGTATAGCCAACATAGTGAAAAAGTATCCAAGCCGGGACTGGAACCCAGTTCAGCAGTATAGCGCACTGTTGTTCTACCAACTTAACCACTTGGAACAACAGGCGGAAGAAATTTTCTATGGAAAAAATTCCAAGTATTAAAAATAGATTTATTCAAAATATATTCAAAATAAAATGTTGCATTTTTGTAAAGTGTATGATTTGAAAAACGGTTAGTTTATTGCGAAAAATCTTGTAAATATAGCTTTTGTAAGTATTTAAAAAAGGCATGCGAAAATTAAAAGATGCATTTCTTAGTAATGCACATTTTTGTATTTAACAAAATATCGTGTTTAAAAAGTTTTCTAAGACTGATCTTTTTTGCATTACAAAACTATTTTGTAACTCTCTGTAGGTTATCTAAATAAAAAATAATAACAATAACTTATTTAAATTATATAAATAAAATAAATAAAACATATTTATATTATCTAAATAAAACTTGTAAATTGTTGTCGATTATCTAAAAGGCTATTCCTTTCAATTCAAACGAATGCAGTAAATTTGTTAGCGAGTAAACTTTATACTCCTTGGTGATAGTAAGTTCCTATTTGAAAAATGTTCTTTATTGATTTCTTTAATTAGAAATGTCTATATGAGTTTTTTTTATGTTCATTTAAAATAAAGATAAATCTTTCAACGGATACATTAATGTAAAATACTTCGAGTGGGTTACCCTTGTAACACATCCGGTTCTTAAAATTGAAGATTCCGTACCGAAAACTGCAAATTTCTGTTTTAGGGACAGTGAGTTTTTAATGAATTGGAATAAGTGCACTCTTTTTTAATTTAAAATAAATGTTATTTTTCCTATGCATGCTATGCATTAATAAATATTTTAATTTAATTTAATTTTTGAGGCGTTTTTTGTATCAAATGCTCATTAACTCTGAATATACTGATGTAATATATTCATCTAAAAATTCCTTTAAATAATATATGTATTAAGCAGAATATATTTATAGCTGCAGATTGTTAGAACTAATAATCAGGTATCGAAATATTCAATGTTGAAGATTTCTAGAAAAACTACAAGGAAAACTATTGCGATTTTTTCCTCTAAAACAGCTAAATTGTTAATACTGAACGTTCATTTAATTTATGTGTGTTGCCGCAAGAAGCGCCGTCTATGTATAATGTTTAGACCTTAAATTTACTTTTAATGATTATTTTACCATTGATTATGATGTAATAAACTGAATAATAAGTAAACCTTGTGATTTATAAAGGATGTCATTATGCAGTTAAATAATTTTTACATCAAAGTCAGCAAAAAATTAAAAATGTGCGTTACCGTGTTTTACATAGAGCTTTTCATATATTTATCACGTAGTTAATTTACGTGATTATACATGCAAAAGACTAGCAGGTCCAAGAACATACAATGCGGAATTTAGGGAGAAAGGTAATTATAATAATCTGGGAAAATCTAAAGAACGGGTGATAAGATTAGAATCTAGATAACTGTTGCCATGGAAAATGAGGAGATAAATTTGTGTTCTGGAATGCTAGATATGACGCTGTACTTTGCAAAAGCACAGAAAACCACGCAAATTTCGCACCTACTTCAGCATATTGTTACACTATAAAAAATTACCAATGTTTCTTATTTTATGAAAATATACTATAACCACGAACGAAAATATAATATAATCTTCTGAGTTATCCGAAGTTCCAAAAAGCGTGTTCCATTGTCTTTTGAATCCCCAGAAACCAATACATTTCCAAAATTTAACGAAATATTTATAAAAGCAAAGTATTTTTAGCTGCCCGTATTTTTCAGAAACGTTTCCGAATAGTTTTTGTAGTGTATTAATCAGTCTCCTCAGCCTGGAATACCTGTTTATCGAATGTCATCAAATCTCAAGTAAATGTTTTCCGCTGCATAAGTTAATTTATACATGAAAGAGTAAAGAAATAATCTTCATTTTAATGTTAATGTTAACGATGTTAATTTTGCATGTTTGTATGTTAAACATGTTTATTGAACATGAAAATGTTTACTTGAGAATGGATAGCATCGGAAACAACTATATTCCGGGCTTAAAAAACTGATTAATACAATTTAAAAGCTACCCGTAAACGTTTCGGAAAATTACGGGCAGCAAGAGAAATTTGGTTTTTATAAATGATTCTTTAAATCTCGAAATGCCATTGATGTCTGAGGTTTCTAAAGATAAAGAAACACTTCTCAGAATCATGGTTAACAAGGATGAGTTTATGTTATAAATTTATTCGTGATTATATTATATTTACGTAGATTAAGAAACATTTGTCATTTTTTACAGTGTAGGCATATGTTCGAAAAGCATTTCGAATGTCGACAGGATGACTCTGGGTTTCAATACCATACATGATGAGGATCAAACTATTAGTTTAAGAATTAGTAGGCATGTGGATTTAATTCTCATAATATAAGGTAAAATGAAATTTTAAACGCTGAAATAAAAAATCTTAGGGAAGATAAGACAATTAAATTGGGAGACTACGAGGAAATGATACTATTTGAATAGTTTCTGAAAAAGATTCAATAAAAGGTTTTTCAAAATGAAAAGAAAATTAAATGTAATTTGTAGTTAGCTTACTATAGCACTATATAAAATTTATAACGCATATACTTGTATTTTAAAAACACAAATTGCACAAATTGTGCTTATTAGTTGCTAAAATCAGTGTAAAAATTGTTTTAAACTCATAAAAGAGCTAAAATCCTACATGTTTCGGCTTCAAACTTAAAGCCATCATCGGGGAAGAGGAACAACATAAACGACTACCCGACGTTCAAATGGATTCAATTGCATATACTTGTTTTGGTAATGCTAAATTAAAGAACTACTTGAAAATAAATGTTATTTTTTATTCGTTAATGTAATTACTAAAACTTTTAAGCACATGAAAACATCAGATTCCTTGGAATCTAGTACTTAAAAAATAATTATAAGAAAGAGATCTTTTTAATGCTATTACAGGCATTTCTGACAAAAATTGTGAAGAAAATAAAGTTTTGTACACGTCATTATTTTCTTCACATTTTAATACATTTTTAATTATATCGCATATTGTTTTCTATATTTTTTTTTAGCACAATGCAAATATTTTTCTCCACAAAATGGTGATTTAAGATGCTTTATTACTTAGTCAAAAGTTTTTGATAGGATAAATTATTTCACTTTTTTTTTTCGTCTTGATGCTTCTTTTAATACAATATTTTTACAACATATTGCAGTAAAACACATTTCCCAATACTTTAGAGAAATATTAAAAATCTAATATATCACTGTATAAAAATAATAGATTAACTTTATATTTTGATATTTTAACTATTATATACATAACAAACTGTAGCTTTAAAGTTAAATTTTTTCTCTATGTTTAGGATTTGATTATTTCAACTTTTCAATTTTCAAAAAATTTCCCCAGTACAAAGTTTTACCAAATTGAGTAAAATGTAAGCAGATTTACATTTGCAATACTAAAATAAAATTAAAATATGCAAATGTATATTTTTTGTTTATCAATATAATGAAGGAAAATTAATTAAAGCAAAAAGTTTATCTTTGGTTATCATCCATTGAATTGAAAATGACGATAAGTAGTAAATAGATTTTTATTTAATTATACTATGATAGGCGTTTTTGACAAGCTTTGTGAAGAACTGTCAAAATTGTACACGTCCTTAATTTACTTAAGTTTTAATATATTGTCTTTGTTATTATACGATATATCCTATATTGTCAGTCCCTCAGAATTTTTTTTTCACAAAAGAGTGATTTATGGTGCCTCATTATTCATTTAGAATGTTTGAAACAGGATGAAAATTCTTTTGATGATGCTTTTGCTTTAATATTTTCATCTTCTCTGCTTTAAATATCTAGATACAATTATTATATAATAATTACAAAATTTGTATAACAGAATTCAGAAATTTAAAATTTAAAATGCTTTGTAAAGAAATCAAATTCTTGAATTTATTGTTATACACATAATACTTTCAGCAAAATACATTTAAATTATACCTCATTATTTTCTCACAAATATCATTGACTTTCATTAGTAATGATTTCTTGGCAATTAACTTTCAGAAAAAAAATCAAATATATATTTAATTGGAGTAAAAGTGTCTCTAACCATTTTTTATAATATCTTTATAACAGAAGAATTAACTTTTAGATATGTCAGTAATAATGCTGTAATAACTTAAATACGTTTGTGCATAATTTTTCTCTATAGTTATAAAAAATTTCCCATTTTTTCCAGTATTAAATTATTTTTATGTCAGAGAATTAAATACTTAAAAAGCACGTATTATATAAGTTTTGTCAAACATTTTTAAAAGAAATAAAAAAAAATTCTTTGAATCTAGTTTTTGATTATACTCATCTAAATACTTGCAATGAAATCTTTTTCTTAATAAAAAAACATTTTTCTTTAATGCTTCTATCTATATGTTTTAAATAGGTTAGACTTAAATGCATTTTTATTAAATCAATTTATAATGATTGTTAGATTTTCAAAAATAATACTATAAACATAATACATGCACTATATGCCAAAAATTGGAGGACACTTTTGATTTTATACATTTTTCTTGAATATCTAGAGAAATATTTGGCGAGTTCTTCTAGAACTAAAAAGAAAAAATTTGACTTCATATTTTTCAGTGAAGGCTTGATAACGAATGTAAATAAGGGACAAATAACAAACGGAAGGGGAAAATAACATTTGGGATCACCCTGTAAAATAAAATGCTCAAAATTAGCTGTAGCAGCAGCACATGACTACTATATGGATATTGTACTCATTTGTTTAAGAATAGCACATATATTCATGAACAGGGCATTACAAATTTGATAAAATCTGGTGGCCAGCGAAAAATTCTTGTCACCATTACAAAATATTAATCCTCCTCCGTCATTAACTTTCAAAAGTACAAAAGTTTTTTATCAATTAGTTGAGAAAAAATAATAAGAAGTATAGTTTAGAATTATTAGTTACATAGTTTAGAACAGTTATTAAAATATAATTTAGAAATATGCTAAGTTTTCTATGGAATTTTATCAAAATTACAAATCTCTGAAAAAAAAAAAACTCTTCTTGCTGAAATAACCTACATGTTCGAGAAATGCTCATTTCTGAATGCTTCAAATGTCCGGATAGTTGAATGATACAATATATGTATCTGATGTGGGGGCATCGATGAAATAGTGAAGGAAGCCTATTTTTTTGCCTATTTTCTGTCGAAATCAGTCAAATAATTCTGTGTTTATTATCTTAAAAGTTGCATTTAATGAACTTATTTTTGCCAAATTAAAAATAAAAGTTGCAAATAATTTTTGTTGGGTTATAATTTCTAATTTTATTTCTTAATATTATATATATTTGCAACATCTATAATGAAAAATCATATGATAATTTTAATTTAACATTGTGACTAAGATAAATAGCAGATTCTACTTTTGATAGTAACATATTGATTGGAAACAAATAAGTTTATTAATAAGTTCCATAAGCCGGCTCGAATAATAAAAATCTTTTCGAGCTTATAACATAAATTCCATGTAAGAGAAATATCGAAACTAATCCCTTTTGAAAAATAGATAAAGAGTTATTATGTAATATGCACTGCGACACAAAACCATTCTCCCGCGCTCGTATCACGTAATCTGAATCAGCAGCCGGCTGAACAGCAACAGATTTATTTTGATATATACGATAAGAATTTGTGGAAAAATAAAAACAAAAAAAATGACGTTCTGAAGTGCAATGAATTTTTTTTTCCATTTAATGCAGATGATAATCCAAACACATGTAATTATAACATATTCTTAACTAGATAATGCAACAAAGTAAGTAGCGATAAAATATTTCAGTAAATTAATGATCTAGGTTAAATAATTTGTTAACTAACAATTTATCATTTTTTAAATAAACTTTTCTCTCCTTTTCCTGGATAACTGAGTATTTACTCTATCTATTTTAAATTCTGAATAAATAAATGTACAGTATTAAAAGAAAAACAAATTTTCTATACTAAAATAGACTTTTTTAACAAAAGTTGTTTGAAAGTCATAATTTTATGACATTTTGTCTTAAATTTTACCCTTCTTTTTAAAAGAAGCCATTCTCCACTCAGAAGGATAGGCCCTCAACCTTTCACACCATATCGACTAAATTTCTAGCGGTCACGTAATAAAATTTCTCTCTCACACATTCTTCCCACCACTATTCTCTGAAAAATGGAAATCGAACCCTCTTTCGAAAGACACTGTTAAACGACCCAGCACCAGACACTTATCTTCAAAACATGGTAGCACCGTCATATTGCGCATTGTAAAGGCGCCGCGATAATAAAGGGAGGGGAAACCCTCCAATGTAAAAAACCTGAGTATTTCTTAGCATTGTATCCAATTTTAGATGCAACAGAGGCTGGATTGACATTATGTCTTACAGTTTTATATAAACATTCCCTCTCCCTCATTCTAACCACGTGAAATATTAGCTGGCTAGAGTGGAAAAGAATGACGTTTTCTGTGCATTAGATTGAAAATTCCCTTTTAAACGTGGTTCTTCCACTAAGAAAACGAGAGAGGATGAAGATCACTGCTTGCCGCGCACAAGTACAGGTACAGGAGGGAAACATGACATTTGTGCTCATTTCTTAGATCAATTTTTGTACAAAAAAAGGGCCAGATAAACGAACGTAGTCGCCAGTGATGACCTGGCGACCGCATTTGTGAGGCTCTGTATCATGAAAATATAAAGGTTTCTTTAAAAAAATTTTAATTTTTTAAAGAAACCTTTGTTTGCTTACAGCATGGAGGGCTTTTAACCAAAATTAATGCCATTTTCAAAAAACTTGATTAAGTACAGGAGAAGCAACATAGTACAATTAGAATACAAATATATTAAACATTTGATGAAACATGAGTATTTTATTGAAATACTAGTCTACTGCGCAAGCGTGAAACATTCCAATAACCTTCTTTCATGATATGGTAGTTAACTGTATAGAGCAACTCGTATAAAATGACCAGTTGAATATCGTAAAAATTCAGAAAAATTCCGGCGATAGAATGCGCTGAATTTCATTTGCTTTCTAAAAGTAGCTGCAGTTTCAGAGATTTTTCACAAATTGTCATTTTGTTCATTTTTTTACTTTTCATTTCTTATTTATGCTTTAATTTGTCTTGGAAAACTATCAGAATGAGCCTGTTCTAACAAAAGAAGAATTATCAATAACAAAACATCTGTTTTACAACTACACGTTGGCATTAATTAAATGCTAACACTCCTCTTGGAAGTCAATTAACAAAAAATGAAAATTGGTGAAAAATTTCTTATCACCCTGCTATTTTTCGAAGGCAACCTAAATTCCTGTTCCAACAAAAGAAGAAATATCAATAACAATGCATCCGTTTCAAAGCTACACGTTGGCTTTCATTATATACTAATTCTCGTCTTGGAAGTCAATGAACAAAAAATGAAAATAAGCGAAAAATTCCGTATCATCTTGCTACTTTTCGAAGCAACCTAAATTCCTGTTCCAACAAAAGAAGAAATAACAATAGCAAAGCATCCGTTTTAAAGCTACACGTTGGCATTCATTATATACCAATTCTCGACTTGGAAGTCAATCATCAAACAATGACAATTTGTGGAAAATTCCGTATCACCCTGCTACTTTTCGAAGGCAACCTTAATTCAACTCATAATATCAAAGATATATTTATTAATTTTAAAATTGGTATTTTTATATTAGTTGCTCTATAGAGTTGGCTTCCAAATAATGAAAAAAAAATCTTTGATATAATTCGCGGTTGCGCAGTTAAAAATTATTTAATACTACCGCTCATACTACTGTAAATATTTAATATATTTATATTCTAAATGTACTATGTTATTTCTACTATATTTTGTCAAATATTCTAAAACTGGCGTTACATTTTGTTGAAGGCATGCATACTGTAAACAAAAAACTTGCAAAAATTCTTGCTTTAATTTAAAAAAAAAAGAATTCTTTATCTCTGCTTGAATATCGTGTTTTTCTTACACAAATGAACGCAAATAAGATAATTTTTTTTCAACATATGGTAGTTAAATCTATAAAGCAACTCATATAGCACGTATAACTCGTACACATTTATACAACATTCCTATAGTTATGCGCTGAAGCGATAGATCATTTCGTGCATTTTATTTTACACATTGATCCCAAATATTATTTTTTTTTTCAAATTATTGTTCGTTCCCTAATTGTCCTCGTAATCAACCCTTCGTTGAAAAAATATCAGATCAAACATTTTTTTATATATTATAAAAGTTCCAGAATAATTCGTCTAGTATTTCTGTAGCTATTCAACAAAACGTGTAAAATCGAAAGTGTCCGATGACTTCTTGCCATACAGTGGATAACAGACCTTTCATCGGATATAGTTATAGATATTTAAAAATCTAACTCAAATTTTAATTCACAAATACATAATAATATGATTTCTATGGTATTCCTGTCATTTGAAGAAAATGCTAACTTCAAATGTGTATCATATAATAAACTATATATTTCATTATATTGGCATTATCATGACTCACTTCACACTTGAATTGTTAAAAAGCAATTTTTATAAATAATAAGTAGCCCGGCATGTATTGAATTATCTGTAATTAAACGAATACATTTATATTTCTTCGATTTATTTTATATTTTTCTTGACTACAAAATCATTTTGAAGACGTCCTCTAAACATTCAGTGTAACTTTAAGAATTATTTTGCGATTTGTAAAGTTATGTGGAAATAACAGCCTATGAATTATGCCAAAATGAATGAAGAAACAAACATACAAAGTAATATTTGTCATATTTTCTTATTGTAAAAGTTAAAAAGTCTTCCATAATTTTGAACTGCTGCAACATTCAACAACAGCTTAACAAAAGAATAAATGTGAATGAGTAATTCCAGATATTGTACATTTCTCCTTTTTTATAACTTTTTAATTAAATAAATATTTCAATAAAATTTCCTTATCTTTGCATTTTTATTAAATCGCCAGTTGAAACAAAATAAGTACACCATAACAACTTCTAAATTTTATAATTATAGCCATTTTAATCCATTTGTAATACAAGCTGTATATGGAGCCTTAAAATTTATACCAGTATTAAGTTTTATAGTGTAAATTCCGACGCATTTTAAATATCAGCAATTGAGATAAAAAAAAAAAGTGTTAGAAGTTCTTGTACTGAAAGCTTTATCTTATTTACATGTAGATCAAGAAGGTATATTTAAGGTTGATCATTTCGGGGAAGGTTTCTACTGCTTTCGGTAACGAGCTTCATTAAAGGTTTTTGTTGAGTTGCAGGGAATCGAGATAAGATGTAAAAGCAGTATCACATCATCTTTTCAAATTAACGCACTTCTTCTTTGATTCAGTTGATTGTCCCTTCATGAATGTCAAGACCTTATTCGTTTACAATGTAGAAACTTCTGTACAGGAGTTTCAAATATTTACGAAATAATTCTGTAAAAGAAAAATAAAGTTATTGAAAATTTTATTTTATAGTAATAATAATTGAATGGGTGTCTGGCAGATGGGACTATATTACAAACTGAAAATTTTAGAGAAGCTAGGGGAAAACTGTTAATGTGATTAATAAGGAATGTCCTGAGAACCTAGTACAACATAGGTCCTTCTTCCGATCTTAATTACCCTCCAGTTCTGTCTTCTTTCTGATCATAGACGAGTAATAAAAAACTAGTTAGACGAATATGTAAAGTAATAATATAGGGTGTTTCTAAATGAATATTGGGGTCTTAACGCTTTGTAGTATCTGTTATATAAAACTTAAAATTATACTTAATACATAAAATGGAAGAGCAACTCAAACAGTTTGTTGGTACCTGTGCATGCGCATGCGCACGCAATGTTTCTTCCGTCATCTGTTAGAAAACGCTAGTAGCAAAAATGGCGGCTAGTGAACAGAAAGCATTTTGTGTTCTGCAGTTTTCAAAGACCCAATCTGTAGTTACTGTGCAACGTGCGTTCCGGATAAAGTTCAGATGTGATCCTCCAAATTGAAGCAGCTGTTGCAACAATTACCCACATACACTAATTAACGTTTGGGAATAACTGAGCTATTTTTACTTGATGTGCTAGATGATAGTGATGTGACTTGATGATAGCTAGACTTGATGTGTGCCGTCTGACGAAAGGTGTTCACATTGAACACATGTAAGCTTGTAGGTAAAACTGTTTGAGTTGCTTCTTCATTTTATGTATTAATTATAATTTTAAGTTTTATGTAATAAATACTACCAAGCGTTAAAACCCCGATATTCACTTAGAAAAACCCTGTATTATTTTTTGTTTATTGTTTAATTTTTATTTTATTTAAAATAAACAAACTTGCATATTATGAAACTACAGCTTTTAACAGTGCGGTAATCATCAGTCTTTTCCAACAAAAAATCCAACATTCGAAAATTTGTAACACAGTCAATTCTTCCATACTTCCATTTAATTATGATTATCGACGAATAATATGTATGTGATAAAATATCTTTTTTGTTATTTTTTAGTACAAAATGTGCTCATTTTTTCATTGCGTAATTTTTTTTTTTCGATATACATATATGAGAAAAATAAAAGTAAAATCCATTTTCTTCATTACCTTGATTTGTATATTTAAACAAGACTTTTAAGCAGTTTAAATTGCATAGTTTAAGTTCCACCGCATTTTTAATAAGAGTTCTGGATTTAAAATGTTCTTGAAATTGTTGAATTGCGAGCATCTTTTCTGAATCTCGATAAATTGGTTCTAAATATCAATTCTTTTTTTGTTAAGGACTTTCACTGTTACCGGTCATTAGTTCCATTAAAAGCCTTTATTGCGTTGATGAATACGAACCTCACCCGTACTATTCCGATAAAAGTCCATATTTGTTTCTTAAATTTTATGAATTATAAACATTTGTTTGCTTACAGTTTAAAAGTTGATGAAAACAATAAGCCGAAATTAAAATTTTGCACATTTATTGGGGGTTTTGTAAATCAGAGTTTATGAAGAAAGTTATTTAGTTTTCTCACCGAAATATTTTCCCGAAATGACCCAATCAAATTTTCTCGAACATGTGACCCAGTCCAATGATTTTCTGGTGTCTCAAAACGGTAGGATACAAAATTCGGCAAAATCGTTAAAGCCGTTTTTAAGATAAAATTTGCATATATATATATAACCATACACACACAAGATTTGCTCGTATTAGAATATATGATAATAAAAATTGGTATACTTTTTTTTTGCTCTATGTAAAACAGCCGAACACTACGGAACGTCTACCAAGATACTATGAAGTATTTACTGAAGTAGTAGAGGGACAGTATTCTTTATACTCAGTTGAGACTCTTCCACGGAGATGCCGGTCCCGATTTCATTTTATAGGAAATAATGCGAAGACATCAGTGGATTAGCTAAGGAGTGCTTGGATCCCCCTCCCCTCGAACGAGGGAACCGTTTATTGAAACTTGGATACAAAAACGGTAAAAACTGCTTAAATGGAACCAGAAAATGTCTTATCTTGATTATCTTGAGGATAATAACATCAACTTTTTCAATTTCATTCCTCAAAAATACCGCACTTGTCTTAATACCACACATACTTTAATTTTAGTTGAGTTAAATTCAAATGCTTGGTTCATCTCCCAATAATGTTTTGCAATAAACAAGAAACTAACAAATCTGCCATTGCAAAATATTGTTGGATGATGAACCATACCTTTGACTTTAACTGAGCTAACATTATATTTAAATCCACTTCTGAACTTTAACTTAAGTATTTTAAAGCATTCCATATCTATTAAAATTATAAAAATATTGTTCATTGTGACTATTTTATTTCCTCATTGTCAGATTTTTGGGAAAAGTATATAGATATCCTATTTACTAAAGCTCTACTAGTATTTTCCCCTTACCACTTCCTATTTGTAAACAATTCCCTGTTGGACATTCCCCGTAATTTCCTGTAATTTTATTGGCCCATAAACCTATCCCTTGATTCTGCTTTTCTTTCATACATATCGACAAAATTCCATCATGGCTGCTCTACGTAAATTAATCTTGATTGGCTAGCTTACTAATTTCGTATTTGTTGTTGAAGTTGACGGTGTAATCCATAGCTTCCTTTTTTTTCAGTGCATTTTTGCTATTTTTATACAAATTTTTACATGGCTCCTTTAAAATGTGATACAAAATTACTCGTATACAGGGAGAATAGTTGCTTGCAACTGGGATTCTCCTTGAAATGATAAACTGTTTACTGTTTACTGTTTCTTTGCACTGACGGTACGCTGAATGCTACCGAAACCAAGTCTGCAATTAACGAAAAAATTCTGGTACTTAAAACGTTGTTTTTTCTGCTTACGTAAATCCCTCACTAATAATTTAAACAGGAACTTGATATTCTACAAAGTTTTAGCAGTCTGAATTTTAATAAATTTTTACAGTAAATTTCAAATTTGAAAGTATAACTGGAAATCTAATTTTGCTGGGAAGATAAATGTTATATTCTTCGTAAATCAGTAAGGTAAAGCCAGGAGAGATGACGCAGTCGGAGAGATTGTGCGCATAGAGGTTCGGGGGGAAGGAGTAAAGTGAGCGTCCAGCGACTCCAGGTAGTTGTACAACAACAGTAGTGGAGTGTCTACTTGAAAGTGCACGTTGATTGCTTTGAGCATAAAATGTATTTCTATTTTGTTTTGTTTTCCCAAAGTAAGTGCTTGAATTTTCATAGCTATTTATCAGAATTTCTATACAATGTCAGTAGTACAAAATATTTTAAACCTAAACGATTTCTAATAAGCTACTAATCTAGACTAACAATGTGAACATCAACGGTTCTTTTTAGAAGAAGTCATGTTTAAATAACAGGCCGCGGAATCTCTCCTACCGAAATTGGACAGTTTGCGCATCTGCTACTTAGGAGAGATGGCGGAGTGTTCCCATTAGTTTCCATGCTAGGAGAGATTACGCGGCTTATTGGTAAATTTGCATAACAAAATGAAAAATGAAAATGGACTAATTTTAAGTTAAACGTGTTATTACGTAACATAATTTTATTATCTAATCTTATTTGGACTTGCTTTTTCTGATTCTTTAATTTTTTTTCCTTTAATTAAAATTTTGTAATCGTTTTTAAAATTATTTCCTTTTTCTGATTCTTTAATCATTAGGTTGAAATATTCTCTCCTAATACAATAATATTTGTTCACAAAAACCTTACAGCAATGTCATTTAAGTGTAATTATTATTGTTAACAATTTAATTGTAGTTATTATAAGTAACAATCTCTCCTACCCATGTGCGTAATCACACCAACCCTGTAAGGACAGATTGCGCAAAATAACTTTCTTGGTTTTATTACAACTGTTCTATTAATTTGCAACATAACAACAAAATAGCAAAGGAAATGCATAAAAAACAAATGAAGTAAAAATTATTCATGAATAGTTTAGCAAAAAATTAATATTTAGAATTTTTATTGCTATTCTTTTGAATTGTGCGCAGACTATCCTAGCTTTACCTTATGTGTAATACAAATATACTTTTAATATATATATATTTTAACAAAGGTAATGCACGTATTCAATAAGACAATTCCATTCCATGATTTAATATTCCTTTTTGTTTTCGAAATAATTATTTTACCAAGAACTTCACTGGATAGGAAGTGTTCTTTATTCAAGCTTTCCTGTCTCATCGATATCCAGAATATGATCCGTTTATGCAAACAATAATTCTTCTTGAGGATCCATCAGGTTTTCTTCCTATCTTCTTTTGTCGTAGCAAGGATATGATGGATTAGTTTCAGCTGAGGAGAAGATTGCTTTCTAGCTTAGTTTCTCTACTTATAGAGTCTCACCATGAACTCATGATTAGAGAAATGAACCCTGCTGATATTCCGAAGGGTCGCACATTATTTGCGATGCTAAATTAAAAAAGAATATTTTTTTTTCTAAATGTTACACCGTTATTTTTCAAATACACTTTTAAAATTCGAAGTAGACTTTTTTAATTATTATTTTAGATAGTTTGAAGAATGTGTTTATTTCGTTAAAATTACGTGCAGTATTATAGAGTGATAAATTAAAAAAGAATGAATTCCATTTTCCACTTGTTAGTTTAATTACTTATTTTGCAAGCCATACACCACTTTTCATTACTATTATTTTTAATAATTTTCCAATATTTTTTAAGTACCTTTTCTGTTACATAGGAACATATTTTCAGATATCTTAAACCCCGTGCTTTAACTTATTTGGGTTCGATTACTTTTAAAGTTGGGGAGAAATCAATTTTACGTTTTTAATATTAAAAGTAGCTATCTAAATTACAAATTTAAGATTCACTGATATTTTATTTTAATGTCATTTACTGAAATCTAATTAATATACTTATTCAGCGTACTATTCTGCTGACAGTGGCTAAGGATTTTTTTTCAAGACATGTGGGAAAATGTCGTATAAGAATAGGATTAAACAGACATATTATCTGTCTAAACTTTTTTATGTTTGTCGTAAATTGTACGTGCAGAAGTGTAAGTCTTATTTTAAATTTAAAGAATAAAACTTTTGTTTGAAATAAAATAACCGCAAACAGCTTAAATAAAATTCAACATACATTTTTTTTTATTATAATTATTAAATTCCGAATTGTAAATGAAATCATAATAGAAGATGTGTAGACATATACTATCACTACTAGTTGAAGATAATAACAAAATTTATTGTTAAGATAAAATAATTATAAATAGAAAGACATGTCTTATTAATACTGTGCAAGAACAGAACCGTTTAAAAGTCTATTTGTATTCAAATGTACATTTCTGTATATTAATCCCGTCCATGAAAGGTAAAAGTTCATTTGTGTAACAATCTTGTAATAAAGGAATTTTTATAATTATAAGATAGGTTAATTTATTTCAAATATATATATATATATATATATATATATATATATATATATATATATATTTGGAAGCAAAATCGTTTAAAAGATCGAGGACAATGTTTCCAAATCTTTAAAGTTAATTACTCTACTAATTGAAATTTTAAAATACTATATACATTAAATTGGAAATTTTAGATAGAAGATAAAAGCCTAATTTATAGGCGATTTTTCGGACTTACAAACTGAAAACGGAACCATTATAAGATCACTCGTATGTCTGCCTATCCGTCAGTCCGTTATTCACAGCCGTTTTAACTATGTCAAAACTGTGAAACGTGGAAAGTTCAAACATGACATAGATATAAAGACTATTGCGTCGCATATTTATAGATTATTATCCATTCATAAATAAATATGTTTAGAAAAAAAATAGCAAGTACCATTATCAAGTACCGGAGGCTAATGATTACTTGATTTTTTTTCTTTTTTGCATATCGAGTGGGTAACATTTGAAAGATCTCGTTGTACCGAACTCAAAAATATATTTGTTTTATTTTTAGGTATTATATTTTCGGAAAAATCGTTGACAATGTACTGCAAAAATATCCCCCCACCTCCTATATCCGAATATACTTAAACTAAAATTATGAAAAAATTAGATATGGTAGGAGTTTACTAATACCTTGTAAGAAAACTATATCGATAATCCTAGTTAGTTTTTGAGAAAATAGCATTTTTCTATTACACACAAACTTTACTTTACGGTGTTCAAAGTGTACGTCGAGGGGTGATCGAGATATCTATCGACGCGGAATCATACATGGAGTTTTGATAATGCTTTTAGAAATAAATTGTCGGTAATTAGCTGAAATATTAATTAAAAACCTATCTAGAAAAACGAGGCACATACCAAGGCAGCATTGCAACTTTGCAACCTCCTTTCAAAGCACGCTTGGTACAAAGCTACGTTTAAACATTGTACAAGGTCTTTAGTTTCGGCAGCGAATTATAATTATAAATAGTCAACGTTTTTCGTTCGAATTGAGTTCAATTATTGAAGGTAAATTCTGAAAAAGAATTCATAGAATAATTCCAAGACATCAAATGTCAGTGGTTGTCTTATTTTTCTTTTAACAACGATTTTTTTGTAAAATTGCAGTTATTAATTTATAAATTTATTGAACAGAACCCTTTGTGTGCGAGTAAAACATGCACTTGAAAGATTATTTTTTAACAAAATGAATTTATTTATTCCATCTGACAACTTGGTTCCCTATAATATTCCTTTCTGTAAAAAAATAATAATAATGATGTGTCAACTGCATTGACTACTAAGTACTAAACCTTCTTTGATTAATCTTTTCAGTATCAACGTTCCTCAGAATATAATCCGTTGATGCAAACAATAATTCTTCCTGAGGATCCATCATATTTTCTTCCTTTATTATTTTGTTGTATCATGGAGAGATGGATTACTGCCAGCTGAAGAAAATTATTGCTTAGTTTCACTGTTCATAGATAGTCACCATGGACCAATGATTAGGAAAATAGACCCTGTTGATAATACGAAATCTCAAGTATAAAGGATACCTTGGTCCCCAGTTTCTCTTTCAAAATGATCAATTATAATATTTTAGTAAATTACTATTTACTTTAAGAAAACTGAATTCAACAATATTTTCTTTTATAAAAACATCAATATTTTAAAGAAATATATTTTGGTACATTATGTGCACTGTTAAATTAAAAAAAAAAAAACTTTCTATTTAAATAAGATCATTGTGCCTAAAAGAGACGGGATTTCCCATAGTTTTGTCAAATTTAGGGCATATTTGGCATTTTTAAAAATAAATATATTTTTTATTAAGCAGAAAAAGATCGAATACTGTTCTTTGAATTCCCAAGTAACTTGTTTTTTTAGAAATTAAGTCATCATCTGAAATCTAAGAAAAGAATAAATTACTGTCAGATTTAGATCTTTTTTGTTACATTTACAATAGTTAAAACTTAAAGGGGACGCCAAAGTACCTAAATGTTGCGATGTATTTCATCCAAGTCAGTTCATCTGAAACTATTCATTTTTTTCTATCTTAATAATGAGTTTAAATACATAAAATTTAAAGTTGAAAAAATATTACTAAACTACTTAAAATACTAATAACTTAAATTACAAAAAAATAACTGTACGATACATGATATTGAATATATAATCAAATAATGAACACTTAAACATTCATACTTTATACACTTTAATATACTGCACTGCGCTCATGTAAAAACAAAAGAAACAAACAACCACTACAACATAAATTTTATCAAAGAAATATTATTGTTGTAATACAGCGCTCACAGAGTTCTTAAATTTTTCTACCTTTGCTCCCGTTATTTGAATACAAAAATCTTTTTGGTAGATTCTATTAACATCTGCTAAAGGAATCTACCACAAACATAATTTGTTTTAAATAGTGGTAGCAAAGTTAGAATAGTGTAGGAACGCTGCGAGCTTTGCTAGCATTTTAAGAAAATATCCTGCTTTTCAGTTTGTCTTTAACTCTGTTTTTTCTTTGTTAAACTTTAATCGAGGGGGTCGAGGCAAGAAAGTGCCAAGGTACATTTTTGGTGAAATGAATCTAACACTGTAATCTGTTGCTTTGTAAATAATAATATCCTACATGTAATTTGTTTCTAATGTCACTTGGTCCCAGGTTTTGGTTTTGCCCCCAGACGTTTATGCCCTCAATGAAGATAGCTATTTTACAAAGAACGATTAAAATAATCTCACATTTTTACTCAGAATATCTTAAATGTTACCAAGAATTGGCTAAAAAACTTTGTTATTTATCTTGATTTGAGTATTTGATCAAATTTTCAAATTGAAATATCTCAAAACTTCAAAAATGTGGCTTATCACTCTCTTACCCCGATCCCCTCAATTGTTCTTTTATTTAGCAATTTTTGTCTCTATGTTCGCTATTTCACTTCATTGCACTGATTGTTTCATATATACTTCAGTTGCTAAGCAATTCTAAACTTTTGATCCTACTGCTTTTCTGTTTTTGATTGTATTTTGATTTATGGATGACAACTGTTTTTAGCAAACAGCTATTAAAAGCATGAGATGGTGTAGCTCCAAGAAGCGATATTTATGAGTGTGACTCTGTTTTCCACAAGACTATTCTTGAATAGATTCCCTGGTACTGCCCATTAGTTTTTTTTTTCAATAATCTTTCATTGTTTGCAAAAACTCAAAATCTTCATCCCTTTATATTTCTATCCAGTGTTAAATTTGACTGGCCAGACAAATCACACATCATTGGAGTAGTTGTATCACTAACTGCATAGCGCTGAATTTAAAAATTTGTTCTGTCAGAACAGTCAGCATTAGTTGTTAACTCCTCATTAGCCATCGTTATTAAATTATCGTTATTGTCAAAATCCGGAGAAATATTGTCCCTCTTACTAGGAAGATCACAATTAATAGTTAATTTATTAACATGTAAATCATTTGTAAATATTGATTTATTCTCAGGAACTATCTCAATTCACAAATTAATGCTAATAACGAAACTTTCATAAGCCAAATCATTGATTATCATGGGTATGTCTCGTCTAGAAGTGTTTTACTCATTTAACCCTATACTGAACGAATTTATCTTTGAAAATATGCCTTCTATGCTCATATTTTGGGTTAGATACCAGAAATTTTAAAGAGAAGTTCTTGACCTTACTTAATAGACCTTCTGCGATTATATTAGAAGAATATTTTTGTTTACATATAGTGGTTGCTCGATACTTACTGTATATATTTATTAAAAGTTACGTTTCATTATATTCATACACGCATCACTTTGCGGTATATGGTTAATTGATCTTTCAGGATTTCTGATTTTTTATATTGCTGAAAGGCATTGGGATTGAAAGATAATTCTGGAACAGCAAACCGATTGAATGGGAAAATGGCAGACTATTCAAATTCATTTTAAATTTAATTGTTTTCAAGAATTTTAAGAGTTTTAAGCATTTCAGAGAATTGAATAATCCTATAATCCTGATATTATATATCTCAATTCTTTGCGTAAATATACGCAGCAAGTCTTACGTCATATTTTTGAATAAAATGTTTAAAGTCGTGTATTTTTCTATTTTGATCGTTTAAAAACATACTTAAGGCGGTATTAGAAAAAAATATTTTTCCACGCTCAACAACTCAAAATTTTGAGCCACATTTTCAGATTCATTTTAAAAAATAAAAACATGAAACTTGGCGGCGTGATTTATGAATAGATTTATAAGGAACCCATGTGTTTACGTTTCGTTCAATTAATTAGAAATTGATTTACAAACAATTATTTTCACAGTACGAAATTTTTTTTTGTTTCCATTGCTATCGCTTCGGGAAATTCGGTTCAAAATGTCCACTTTGACAGCATTTTTTGAAATATATTCTGCCTTTATCAAAAAATCGAGACAATACGGACATTATAAAGTTTCTGAATAAGAGAACCTGCCAATTGGATGCATTTTAGAGCAAAAATGAATTTAAAAATGTGTCTCAAAATAAGCAATTTGGATTTGAATACACCCTTAAGTACCTGGACAAAGTTCCTAGATATTGGTACATCAGTTTTGTACTTTTACTTAAAGTGTTCATAATTGCCAGATTTTGCCGAAATCTCAGTATATAGCATAATAATTTTAAATACTTTTTTAACTATGAATGCTGTTTCTTTGGTTTAGATACTTCAATAGCGTAGGAAAGTTATTTTTGTGCAAACACATAATGCATTCTAATAGTTTTCTATTAATCTTTGGAGTTATTAAAGAATGCATAAAAAATATTAGAGTTAAATTAACTTGAAACAAAACAGCAATATTTAACACATTGCCATGTCTAGGTATTTGTGAAATCTGACTTTTAAAACAGTAGAAGCTCCTCCCTCTTCTGAAAGTTTTTCGTAAATTGTTTTTCTAGATATGTTTATGCAATTTATGCATTAATAAATATCTTTGAATGTACGGATTTAATATAAAATAATTTACTGACTGACAAAATATGTGCAACATGATATAAAAATATATATTCTATATATAGAAGCCACGCCCTTAATCAATGATGTTTTTTAACCCATTTTATCTTGACGGTACTTATAAGTACCACTTTAACCCCTTCGCGACGTGCGTCTTTTACAGAATTTTTAATCTGTTACCACGGGTTTTTCAAATGAGATATTTTCACATAATTGAATCGCAAAAATGCTATGATTAGATAAGGAAAACTTTACAAAAAAAAATAATAACTGGTGGGAATAATCGAGGATTCTGGGCATCTAAAAAGTAGATGGAAAATTTATTCAGGATATAAAGGGTTAATAAAAACGAGATTTATCGTTTCCCGATGACAATCGTTTTCCGATTTATATTGATAATAGCTATATTTGTTATTTCTATTGCTGTTTTTTATTATTTTGTTATATGTATAATTCTAAACAAAAATCATTTTATCAAATAATTTAAATACGTTACGTATTATTACTATTACCATTTAGGAATACCAGTTTCAATGTCTTTGATAAAGCATGGAGCGATCAAAATAGATAGATGTCAGTAGTAGATTACTTTGATTATTTTTATAATTTTTATGTTCCCGTTATTTTGTTTTTAAAAAATCCACATTATTTTTTTTTCAAAGAACACTTTTCTGATTAATGTAACTTAATAAATAAAAGGTTTTAGACTTTTCCATTTTAATCTAAATCATTTTAATCTATAGAACTCTTTTTAACATTAAGTTATCAAATTATTTCAAACACAAGATCGTCATACTACAAGCACAATTTATTCTTCCAACATTTAATATTTTAATAAAACACATACTTTTGGTTAGTTCGCTTTGTGTTACTTTCTATAAAAATTATGTATTCTCTAATCTTATTTTTCTACAAGTTTTTCTTTTCTTTATTGTTTTTTTTTTCTAGCTTCTCTCTGCAATATTTACACAACGTCTTCACATTCCCTTGAATCGTATCTTACAATTTTCAGCAAACACAATCGCACGTTTATATGCCTCATAAATACGGAAAAATGTAAAATTTTTGGAATATGTAAACTCAATTTTCTCTTTTTTCAAATATTTACGCAACATTAAACGTAGTAATCTGTAGTATGTAGATTTATTTTGCTTAAAAAAATTCTGTATCAAAACTTTTTGGTTTAATGTAGTTGAATAAAAAGAAAATGTTGTTTCAGATTTTTGACGTAGAATTGTCAGCAAATTTTTATCAAATATTGTGTAAACAATAACTTCTACAGGCAGATTCGTTTTCAATTTGCGCGCTTTATTGTGTTATTTTACCGTAATTCAGTAAACGCGACGATTTTATAAGCATCATTTCAAATTTGATGATCTGTATAAATTGTATAAATTTTAATATTTTCTGTTACCGAGGAATAGCTTATTGCTTTCATACATGAATACGTTTTAAATGGATGAAAACATATTTTGTACTTTAAAATTGATTAAAAATGGTTCTTTAAAACGAAATAATGTAAAAGATTTAAAGAATATACATTTTTTTAATGTGCCTGACTACGTACGGAGGAATTTTTTCCAAAAAAGCTATTTAATTATTTTTTGAACTTATTTTTATTAAGATTATGACTAGAAACTGTGAAAGAAGGTAAAAAATAATTCATTGTTTGGTGAAATTTTGGTAAATGGGGGATTTTGTGGTCAAATTTAGTTAAATTTGGCCCAATACGCAAAAAGCGCTACAAAAAAATATATTGTATGTATCTTAATTTCCTTTTTACACTTCATAGTTATGACATTGGTGAAGGCAATGAACTAAAATCTAAGAGATATTTTAAATGTTTCAAAATTTATAGCATATCGAACATTTTTATATGCTGATTTTCTTAAAATTCATCGATGTCTTTCCACAAAAACATCCATAAAACAAAAAAATATTTATTCTAAAATTAAATCTGTAGTTCATTGCCTTTATAATAGTATAAACAACATGCAATTTAAATTTCATAGTGATATTCTAATAACTTTTTGAGAAATCATGTTTTACGTAAGGAATATTCACCAAAAATTACATTTTCCAAAAAATGCATTTAAAGTGTAGATCTATGTTTTACTACAAGAATTTACACAGTAATATGCATCTAAACTTCACTGTTTTTATGAACCATATTATTTTTTTTAAGTACTGGACCTTTGTTTATTTCTTGAAGGCCATAGTTTTGCTTTCCTCCTCCCAATTAGTATCTTTAAATAGTAGTTCCGGTCCCTTAAACAGTACTTCCGGTTTGAGTGACAGCTGTTGAGTAGTTTAAAAACCGTAAAACTCTGGTTCTATCTGTCATACAATAAAAATAAATACAGTTTTGGAAAGGTAAAAAGTTGGGCTTTAATAAAATGTAATAAAACCGTTTTGACAATTTTGGTCGAAAACAACTTTTTAAACGTAGTCCTTTACGTAAACCTTAAGAATTACAAAAAAACAAAAACAAAAAAAAAAAACATTTGAAGTTTACAAACAATAAAAAGTTATTATTAATAAGCTTTTTGGGTACATACGTATTACCCGTGCCCTGAAGATACAACTTGGACAACAATGGTGCCAATAATACACTGGCCTCCAAACGTTAAGGTACAACCAGTCTTTTGTGTCTAATTTGAAAACAAATGATGATAAAAACATGAAATTTAGAAGAATTGCGCTTTAAACAGTTATTTATCTTATTTTACTTAATGTTAACATCAAGCATGATTTACAAATACAAAATTGTATTTTTCGCAAAAGTCCACTGTTTGATAAAAAAAATAAATAGCATTTTTTTGTGAAAAAATAAAATAATAAACTGATTTTAATAAGTATGTGTCCGGCCCTACTTGTAATGAATTTGTGGCATCGACTTTCTATATTGTCAATTAAGTTGTCTGACCCTGGAAAGGGAAATTAGTCCCATACATGGAGAAACGCTTGTTCCAGCTCATTTAACAACATTGGAGGAGGACTTACGGCAGCCACCTCTCTGCTGAGATAGTCCCAAAGATGCTCTATAGGATCAAAGTCCGAAGATTGTGCTGGCCATTCCATTCGCACCAAACTTTGATCCTCTAGATATTCATCAACGACTCTATCTCAATTCGAACAAAAACTGTAATAAACATAGGTGAAAGGGAACTAATATTAGGCTAGAATATTTAGCATTGTCTAGAGTCCGTGTATCAAAGATCTCGTACCCGTTTTTTTATGATAGGCTAGAGAACGTAAAAATAGTGTAAATTGTTAGCTTCCAGAATAACTGAGGAAAAGCGGCTCTTAAAATTGACGTAAAATTTTTTGAAAGATATTTTTTGTCAATTTTTTTTTTAAAGAATTTAAAAAGGAGAAAAATATTTGAAAATCTGAACAAGTAACAAACATTTTTTTAATTTAAAAACAATTTGTTTTAATGCACCAATAACCATTTTACCAACTTTCTAAGTAACATATCCTTTTGGCCGTTGGACATTATTGATTTTTGTCTTTTGTCATAGGTAAACAATATTTTTTAACCACTACAGTATATTTCAAATATGTTTTTTAATATATGACTGTGAATATTTGCAATGATACCATAGTAATTACCATAGTAATTACCATAGTAATTACCATATAGTAATTATAATAAATTATTTTACAATAAAAATTATAATACACTATTTTACAATAGTAATTATAATAAATTATTTTACAATAGTAATTATAATAAACTGAAAAAAAATACTTTTTTGCGTTACAAAATTTTTTATTTAATGCGTTTATTTCAAATAATAGCCATGTAGCGTGAATTTATATATGCATTATTTTAAATCTTTTTTTTAATATGTAAATTGCATTGTTTAGTAAGCAGGCTTCTGTAGGTAATACACTAAGATTAATTAATTGTATTTATATGTTCAAATATAATTGGAATTAATTCGAATATTGTATATTTTGTATATATATATTTGTTTTAATTGGATTTACACAAAAAGTATGTCAATACGAATGAAACATTGAATGGAATATCTGTTTGTATACGGTACTTTTTGTATATTTGAAAATTATAATATTATTGTGAATTTTGTTAAATTCCTTTATCTCCATGGTAAAATATTATCGGGTATTCATAGCAATATACCATTGCTTGAATATGCATATAATTTTACTTTTCATCCAATCTTTGAAATTTAGTTTAATTGCATTATGAAAAAAGCTGAATTTTGTAGGTAACATATTAAGCATCAGTCACTTAGTTTTATTTGTTAAGAAAAATATAATTGCGGTTAATTCTAATATTGTATAATTTTGTATAAAGTTTTGTTTTAATTTTCTGAGCACAAGGAAGTATTTCGATATACAATAAACTATGTATTGTTCATTTGTATACGATAAGTTTTATACATTTGAAAATAATAGTAGTTCTGTGATTTTTTTTAAAACCTGTAAAGCATTTATATAACATATTATTGTGTGTTTAGAGAAAAAACAACATCGCATTATTATTATTATAATTTTTTAATTTTCTGCCTAATGGAAATTGCATTGTTACATAAGTTTAATGATGTAACTAATATTTTAAAAACCAGTGATGTATTACTATTATGTTATTTATTCTAATAAGAGATATTGTTGAATTATTGCTTATGTAATGGTTAGTAAATTTTAAATTACCGTGTACAATTAGAAATTTCGAACTGCCTGAAATGTTGGATTTAGTGGTAAGAATATAGGAAGTTGATATATTTATGCACATATTATATTAAAAGTATGTTCTTACTTGATATTAGCATTTGTAATGTTGTAAATAGAATGAAGTTTAATGTAAAGCATTGCTAAGCTTATTGTAAAGTAAACTGAATAGCGGATTATTTTGTATAATAAAGTAATGAGCAAATTATCATAAAGAGACTTTAGTTGTAAATGAAAGAAGTAATTATAAGAAACTAAAACTGTATTTTAAATAGTATGAAACATTATTATGACGTAAGTAGTTCTATGCAACTTACAATTTGTATTCTATGTACAGAAAATAATTTAGTGTGTGATTAATTTATATATGTATAATTTGCTGTTTTTTCAAACCAATATGTTGTTTCATTTGATATAGTTTAATAGAATAATAATTATTATAGGGATTAATAAAATTATTGGAAAGTTTTTCAATAATTTAGTTTTTGTTAGAATACGTTTTATGGTGACAGCTAAAAAAGAAATTTAACGTAATAGTTTTCAGTAAGAATAGCTGCTAAATAGGCAAAATTTATGAAATTTAATTATTAACTGCTTATCCAGGTTCTTTCAAGCGACAGCTTAAAGACATTTGCAGAATTAGGCCAAAAATCTATTGTTAGAATCTCGCATGTACAATTGGTATGAATATTTATAGAAGAATTTTTATATCGGTAAAATTATTTCAATATTATTAATTTCTTTTGAAAAAAATATTTTAATAAGCCTACATTCCACTAAAATCTTTAGTCGAGTTTTCTTTTTACAATAACGTAATTCACTTTATGAATTCGGCATTTATAATTCTTGAATTTGTAAAATACAACAAAATGTAAATGTTATTTAAGTGTTTTCCTCTTCAGGTTTTGCAAAATAAAATGTTAAAAAAACAAGTTCAAAAGTTTTTATGTATTCCTTATGTTTTTTTTAATTTAAAATATTACATATGTTCGTAATTTACGGATATTCTACTAATTACAATATTCATTATGCAAGTAACAAGCATTGATATGTGAAAGTAATTTTTGTGTGTAGCTAAATTATTCAATTTTTGTCCCTTTTTATGTTATAACTCATAATTTAAAATAATATAAAAATATTTATATTACATTTTTATTTAGACTAATGGATTTAGACTAATAGATATCTAAACAGGGTAAAATATTACGAAAATCATGACTATTTAAGACAAAGGATTTTAACACCTAAAATCTACAGATAATTGGTTTAGAATACTGAATTCTAGAATTTTACGAATACGAAATTAACAAGACATCGGAGGATTGAAAAGGACAGACACCCCCCCTCCCCCATATCGTGAAATGGTATAACAAAAAAAATAATAATAATAAATAAAATAAAAACATTCTAAAAATATACAGTCTTCGAGTATTACTGCATATAGTTGTATTTTATGGTGCTATCTCTAAGGTTGAAATCTCCTCTACCTGAAATCTTATGTACATCAATCATACAATTTAAGTAAATATAATTGAAAGTAAATACAATATACAAAATTTAAGCTGCTGATTATAAAGCTACATACAGAGTGTCTCATTTATTTTGCAACCCGCGTAAACGCGAAAGAAGTAAACAAAAAGAGTGCACGCGCACACCGTA
Source organism: Maratus michaelseni (assembly GCA_963931845.1). NCBI lineage: Eukaryota > Metazoa > Arthropoda > Arachnida > Araneae > Salticidae > Maratus > Maratus michaelseni. The sequence goes on along the minus strand of OZ007592.1, from coordinate 282,188,090 downwards.
AGCGCAGGTTGCGGTGTGGAGGGGCGTGCGAGCAACACTACCAACACGCTAGAAAACCGCACGAGACACTTCAGTGCTAAGGAGAACGAAGTGAAAGGTAGTTTTGAGACATTGTGCTATGTGCAGAAAAACGCGCGTTTGTTATTGAACATTATTTTCGAATGTCTTCGTACAAAACAGCAAGGAACGATATAAAAACAAGTTTCCAGACTCGGTGGTGCCGAATAAAAGCACAATTAAGCGAATCGTGGACCATTTTCAAACAGAATGGACTGTGGAACGGAAAAGAAAGAACCATCTGTCGTTTGTCCTAACTGACCACAAAATGAAGGAAATCGAGGCGAAAATCAAGGAGAAACCGTCCACGTCAGTAAGAAAATTAGCTTTACAAACAAACGTTCACCGAGCCACTGCATACCGCGCCTTGACACTCGGCCAACGACACTCTGTCATTTCTCCAAGAATTTTTTGGTGATCGGCTAATTACAAATGGACTATGGCCTCCACGCAGACCAGACCTGTCACCGCCCGATTTCTTCTTGTGGGGCTATTTGAAAAATCGCGTGTTCCGTGAACCGGTAGCCTCGATTACTGAACTGAAAACTCACATTACGGAAGAGATAAACGCTATCACACCAAACACATTACAGAATGTGTCTGAAAGGCTCCTCAACTGGCCCAGATATGTAAAGATGAAGACGGCGGTTACTTCCAACACTTTTTGTAGTCGTCTAAGCACTTCTGTAAAATAAAAATTAATGTTTGTACATTATTCTTTTTTTGTGGTTGCAAAATAAATGAGACACTCTGTATATTGAATAAAATAAGTTCGCAGTAAAAATCTGACTTGCATAACTGACGTTGTGGCCCCTAATCGGTAGATTTACTAGTTATTACTATTTTAAAAAGAAACATAACTAAATGAACTTTTCTTTTCTCTTCGATATCAATGCCTCCCCAGATGCTGAACTTGTGACAACAATTATGTCAAGTCTGTCTTTTGCTAGTCGTCTTAAGACGAATACCAGCATCTAAATTTGGCATTTCACTCACATTTTTATGTTTTGAAGAAAAATGTTGCTCAATATTGTAAGTTCTGACGTTCTTTAATTATATCTATGCATAATGTACATATCGAGCTAACGCCATTTTCGCTACATCCATAATTTTCTTTCCACACATCTTGAAACAATATCTTTTTTTGCTTTTATTTCCCCATGGTATTAATTTTTTTAATAATGATAATTATTTCACTGCATAGCTAAAATTTCATCACTATTCTTGTGCTACTAACCAAGTGCTACAACTGAGAGTGAACTGAGGGAATTATGGATCCTAACCGCCAAACTGTAACAATAGCTTATCCCGACTTTTGATTGGACAAACGACGAAAGCCTCGTGAATATGTTGAAGACAACGATTGGATGTTGCCCTCCACCACGCCTTTGTTCGTTCAATTGCAGCATTCGTCATGCATTTTTGTTACTGCAACTTTTTAATCGAACAAAAATGTTATTGTTATTATTTATTTACAGTTTATTTTTTATGTATTCTTCAAATGTTCGTTTCATGTTTATGTTTAATAATTTATTTTTATATATTATACTTTTTTTCGGTACTCAAGTGGGTTACTTAAAATTGTGAAATGTGTCACTCGGTGACACGAGGGTCATAGGTTGACGGCCTTGTTCTAGAGCATAACATAGTAACATCACTCACCAGATCGCTTCTGCCACAGAACAGAGAGGAGATTTTTTGATGGCTGAAGTTGATTGACAATTGTCACACAGTAGAACCGAGGCGACAGAAATATCCAAAAGTGATTCTTTTAAGCGCCGTTTCTAGTGATTTTATATTCTTTGATAGCTGAAGGATAAAGCCCTGCTTGAATTTTTCCGAATTTTTCTTTCCTGTCTAACAGTGGGCTGTTTTAGACTTTTGGAAATTGATCAATTTTAGCCGAATTTTGTTTCTCGTCGTTTACCTTTAATTTGAATGATAAAATTTTGAAACTTGGAGGAACCTCCTATACAGAGAACAATGAATCCCAATTAACACGGTCACATATTGCATTACTATATTTAGAATTAAGGTACTGTTTATGGAAATTCTTCGTAGACCGATTATTACGAATGTCGATCTTAAAAAAAATTCTTAGTATGGAACACAAAGAATAACATTATTTCCTAGAAAATACACGGAGAAATCCTTCAGTTTATATTTAATTATGTTCTAAAATGCCGATGTTTTCTTTATTTACAGTGGAGAATGAGGCACCGTGGACAGTGGCCTAACATAGAACACCTTATGTTTCACAAGATGTAGTGCCTATAAATGATATTCATAGTGAGTGATATTGACATAGCAATCTACGCTTGACTTTAATATGAAATTTAGGTGAAGATCATATTAGAATTTATATTGCCTTCTTTGCTTTGATAACTTTTCAGCAACATTAATTTATTGATTTATAATAATTTTTTCATTATAAAGAGTAATTCCTTTTTAAAAATATAATTTTTTTTAAATACATACATTTATCATGCTATTTAGTTTTCAAAATCTCATTGTAGTCTGAAGCCTAAAAGCAGAAATCGTATATCAGACACAGGACTTCAAGGATATTGGGACTTATGATGGCAAAATATTTGTAAATATTGATGTATTTCTCTTTAGATATATCGTCTTAAAAACATCGATATCCAAAAAATATCGGACAGAAAATAGCCATATATCGGTTATTCGATGTATCGGAATATTTTTATTATTACTTGAGGTTTAAATACATGGAATAATTTATTTCTGTTTATGTTAAGTAATGTTTTACTTAAAAATGTAATTCAAGTTTTTTACTCACACATTTTAAACATTAACATTTAAGAAGCTAGTACACGTTTTTCAGCATTTTTGTGGAAATACACTTAAATATAGTGACTTTTATAATAGCTGCCACTTAGATAATTTTTTACCCGTAATTACATTTTTGAAACAACTTCTCATCTGAGGTGGAGGTCGCAACAGTCTCGCTAAAACATAAAATTTATGGGTAAATATGTATTAGATCTTACCAGATTTTCAAAGGCAATTTAGTCGAAAATGATGTAAATTATGACGACATGCTTTTTCTGACGACGTAAATGATATTTTCGCATTATCTAAAAATCTTACTTGTATATAAAAAAAGCCAGTATATATACTTGAAAGAGTATAACTGATTTATAGTAAGATTTATGTAGAAATATATCTTTAAAATGTATAAAGTTGACTTTCACATGTAAAATATTACTTTCCAAAAAGTATCAATGTATCGGATGTAAAAAAATTATACATCGAGAGGTAAATATCGATGTAAAATTTGGATTTTTTTCCCCGATATATCGATGTTTTCGATATATTAATAATTTACTGTCATCTCTAATTCGAACATTGTGCCCGTTATACATAATATAAGTAGCTGAAGATAAGAGAAATTGTATTTTCAATATCTAAAAATATCTTAGTATGAAATAGAAATAAATATAAATAAATAAATAATATGACAACAAGTCACAATTTATTAGTAAAATTGCTTAATTACGAAAATTACCAAGGCGTTCGTAAATACTTTATAATAAATAATGTCTGCTTTAATGATTTTTTTTTGACTGGGAAGTTTTATTATCATATATGGTTTGATATAAGTACTGGCATTACAAGAGTGTAAATAACATGTAAAACAATGAGTTGTAAGTGTGTCCATTTTTCTTATTTAGACCCAAATTTCAGTCGCTTATTTATTATCTTTTTTTTTTTTTTTTTACTAAGCCAAAGGATAAACAAAATTTGTGTTAAAATTTATCAAAAAAATAATGTACAAAAATAATTAATCGTAATTTGTCCCAAGGATACCCACCCTCCTCTAATGATACTCTTTTTAAATATATATATTTCCTTAAATAAATTTGAATATTACGGAACACATAATTAAATCAGTTTAAAATATTCAGGAATTTAAATATTCAGAATTTTTCACATTAATTATTTTGATATAATTTTGACATATTTATTGTGAAATTATTTTTTGTCAGATTTTTTAAATATTATTTATCAGATTTTTTATTATAGCATACATATTGTCATTTTGTTGTCATATCACATTTTATGTCTATCTAATTATTTATTTAGTTATTTTTTTGAATATTCACATTTTTCTCTGCACTTTGAATATTTCCGAATCAGTGTTAACTGAGTATAATACACAATAAATATATGTATTATTCATAGAAAATTGAATTGTCTCTATTTATATAAATAGACTTTTCCGTGAAGGGAGAAATGTATAACAGGCTTAAGCAATTATCATGATCCTGCATTACCTTCTTTTCTTAGAAATATAATCCGTTAGTGCCATCAAAAGTTCTTTAGCATTTTCTCGAATTAATCTTTTGTCGTAAAAGGATATGATGGGTTACATCCAGCTGAGGTGAAGATTGCTTTCTTACTCAGTTTCTTTGTTTCTAGAGATTTGCAATGGACCAATGATTAAAAAAAAAACAACCCTGGAAGAAATCCATAGTTTGTATTATAAAGAATATCATTCTTTTATAAGAAATGCTATCATATATTCTTCCGTATTGTGCAGTTATATTCTAATATAGCAGTGTTTTCTTAAAATAAATGCATAATATACAGGGTGATTTTTTTAAAGTTGTGAAAGTAAAACCCTATAACAAAAGAACCACTGATCCAAATAACCTAAAATTTCACCAGTGAGCTCCCAAAGCAATGGGATTTTTTTGGCGTGGTTAAGGAAAACCTTACAATCGCACCGACAGATGGCGCTGTAAGTTAACAGAAACAAAGAATATCGTCAGTGCACTGTAAAAAATGACCAATGTTTCTTATTTTATGAAAATGTACTATAACCACGAACGAAAATATAATATAATCTTCTGAGTTATCTGAAATTTCAAATAGCTCGTTACATTGTCTTTTGAATCCCCAGAAACCAATACATTTCCAAAATTTAAAGAATAATTTATAAAAACAAATTATTTTTAGCTGCCCGTATTTTTCAGAAACGTTTCCGGAATTTTTTTTTTTTTGTGTATTAATTAGTGTCCTCAGCCTGGAATACCTGTTTTTCGAATGTCATCAATTTTCAAGTAAACGTTTTCAGCCTCGTAAGTTAATTTATACATGAAAGAGTAAAGAAATAATCTTAATTTTAATGTTATTGTTAACGCTGTTAATTTTGCATGTTTGTCTGTTAAACATTTTTTTTAGCATGAAAATGTTCACTTGAGAATTGATAGCATTCAAAAAACAGGTATTCCAGGCTGAGGACACTAATTAATACACTATAAAAACCCTTCGGAAACGTTTCTGAAAAATACGGGCAGCTAAAAATAATTTGTTTTTATAAATAATTCTTTAAATTTTGGAAATGTATTGGTTTCTGTGGATTCAAAAGACAATGGAACACGCTATTCAGAATTTCGGATAACTCAGAAGATTATATTATATTTTCGTTCGTAGTTATAGTATATTTTCATAAAATAAGAAACATTGGTCATTTTTTACAGTGTGGGAGAAAAAAATGGACGGAGCTTTGAGAAACCACCTTCCGTCGGCCTTCTGTCGTCATTGGACCTTTTCTTAAGTGTCCTAAATCTCCTAAGAGCAGTTGCAGCGCTGTCGTTATTCTGATAATGCAGTTTCACTAACAACGCACCGTCCGTCAATGGTACAGTCATTGCGAGGATATCCGTAGAATAATGACCACGAGGTGTGCGTGCTTCACGTTTTTATCGCCGTGTGCGTGTGCGTGTGTCGTGCGCAAGCTCGTCTCCCAACTTTACTGCATATACAGTGCTATCTGTAGGTGCGATTTAAAGATTTTTATTAACTACGCCTAAAAAATTCCCATTGCTTTGAGAGCATACTGATGAAATTTCAGGTCATTTGGATCAATGGTTCTTTTGTTATAAGGTTTTACTTTCACCACTTAAAAAAAATCACCCTGTATTTAAGATCTTCTAAGCGCGTGAACCATATTTTTCCACCACGAAATGTCTGAAATCAAAGACTGATGTAATAAAATTTTCAGTGCACAGTGATTTTTTCTATTGCATAACGTCTTTAGACCTGAGGTACACAAATGCGGACCTCTATTATTTTCCTCATAAAAACTAAACTGTTTGATTTTTCAGTATTTTTACTTTTCTTTTATATTTAGCTAAATGTTTTTTGCTTTGAAACAAATCGAATAAACGGCAGCACTGATACTTATTTATATATATATATATATTTTTTTTTTCTTCTGATCTTAAAAATTGCCATCAAGACATTGCGGAAAAGGAAGTCATTTTCATAATTTTTCAACTTAAACTGTTTAGAATAAAACAAATTTGAGGATTTGTAGATAATTCAATTGTTTAAATACCTTAAATTTGTTATTTCGTGAATTTAGATTATTGATAATTAAATTGAAATTCTAAGGGAGTTAGTAATTTTAGATCCATATTTTTAACTTACATTCCCAGTCCCCTAAAATATCAATTTTAAAGAAAGTGAATTTTCTGTCATCTATTTTGTTTGTATAAAAGCAATGAATGCGTATTTGTGATATTATTTAACTTCAGGTCCCAAGTGGATAAGCACAGCTCGCAGCGTTCTTAAATTGCTTTTTACCTTTGCTACCACTATTATGAAACAGTAAATTATTTTTAATTATTTCTGTTGCAAATTTTAAATGGATCTATTAAGAAATTTTTTGTTTTAAAACAGTAGTAGCAAAGATAAAACAAATTAGGAAAGATGAAATACCTGAATAATTTAAATGAGACATTCAAGATACTAAAACATAAATCTCCATACTGATGCGTTTCATAGATATTACTATTTGAATAATGAAACAGATATGCAAAATTAATTGCTACACGTTTAGCGGGTCAAGCGATAATGTTGCTTATTGAACATATTATTATTGTTGCTTTTGCTTAAAAACGAACTTCCAGCAATTCCCTCCCATAAGCGGTAACGTATTTTAATAATTTTTCTGACACGTTGTATATGATACATACAATTTATGCAGAATATATGATTTACTATACTTTTGCTACATATAATACTCTAAAGCGCATAACCAATTTAATCCGCTCTTCTACAAATTACCAATCTCATAGAAGATAATGTATCATAATTCTTTTTCGTGGCCCTATAAAAGGTCATTAGATGTTCTATGCTTGCTTTTCTATATGGAAAATGTCCTCGTGGTTCTGAACAACGTATATCATCTCCATTATTTTAGAAATAGTACAGCATCGCTAATATGCAAGTCAAACAAGCATTGCCTATAGACAGTAATGTAATCGAATTTGCTTGTGTATCGCTGTAAATGAACAACAAATGCTAACTGCATTTCTATAGGATGAACGTTACACTATTAAAAATTTGCAGCAAACTGTCCAGTAACTTGACCGTTTTTATAGAACTCTAACTTATTTAACTCTATTCTGACCATATTCCTCCCCATATTATGGTCAGAATAGAGTTGAATTACGGTTATGTGCCCATTTTTAATAAAAACGGTCGAATTACTGGACAGTTTGCTGCAAATGTTTAACAGTATACAGTGCATATCTCTGATTTAAAAAGAATGATAAAACTCAATAACATCCTGTAATATTATATGTGTGTAAGAATATGCAAAATTTATGACTTAAACAATAAAATCGAAAAAAAATCTATATTTCTAAGAAAAAATTATTAATTCAAAAACATTGATTAACACATTGTTTCTTTAATTGCAATTAAATTTTCCAAGAAAAGTTTTATAATTTTAACATTTGTGTAATTTGTGAACAAACAAATTTCATATATATTAAAAATACTATAAAACAGTCAGCAGAATAACATCAAATGCGGACTTATGGACTTGCTTTTGTAACAGTTATACACTGTTAAAAATCTACAGCAAACTGTCCAGACATTCGACCGTTTTTAAATATAACAGTTTCCTGACCTTATTATTAAGCGTATTTCACCATATTATAGATCATATTATGGTTAGAAGAAAGTTAAATTACATTTATTTAACAATTTTCTATAAAACGGTCAAATGACTGGGCATTTTACTGCAAATTTTTAACGGTGTACATTAATTCATTATTTTCCTCATTATATGAACTCGCTAATATATTTTCTGCATTTAAATGTAAAGCGATAAGTTGTAAGTGCAATATACTTAGTTCGCAATGTCGTTCTAAGTTTTATTACACGAATGAGACGAACATTATTAAGACAGGAGATAATGGGTTTCCGATTTTACATTTGCTACACTTAACGTGGCTATCGCTCTTGTTATATTAAGTATCCCATTATTCTTGTTACTTTAATTGTTCTTGTTCTGAAAGAAATGCTATTGCTTTTGTTCTCTTTCAACTGTTTAAGCAAGTTCGAAACAGAAATTGCCCTTTTTAAGCCTGTAAAAGTAAATTTAATCATGTTCCATCAACAGAATCTGAACAAAAAACTATTTTCCAAATTCTAGAAAAGACATTCAAATGGACTCCTTTTAATTATTGAGACAATTAAATTCTACGTCCCGGAAAAATTACAAAGTATTAATTCACTATTTTTATGTGAAGTAAGAAAGTTAAATCCCATTCAGATGTTAAAGATTTAAATAACTGAACAGTTTGCTGGAGATTTTTAACGGTTTATAACTATTACATAAGCAACAGTCCATAAGTCCACATTTGATGTTATTCTGCTGACTGTTTCTTAGTATTTTTAATGTATATGCAATTTGGTGAAATTAAATTATGTATTGTTTAATTTTTTTTTAGTTTAAATAGAAAAACTAATAATTCTTACTTTACAGAAACTTTTAAGGTTATATCGTAAATTTAAATACACATTTTTGACAACGCAAATGTTAAAATTACAAAACTATTCTAGGGAAATCTAATTGTAATTAAAAATACAAAGTGTTAATAATATTTTTAATTATTATTTTTTCCTTGAAATATTGATTTTTTTTTAATTTTTATTGTTAAAGTCATATTACGTTTTTACACACATATAATATTACAGCATTTTAATGAGTTTGATAATCATTTTTAAGTCACAGCTTTTAACAAATATGTTTTATGAAAATAAAAAAAAATCTAAGTCAATATTTCCAAGCGTGTTACTCGCAAGTCGATTTCAGACTAATTTCGGTAATTGCAGTTGATTTCAGACTAATGATTTTTTAATAGCATTAATATGAAGATGTTTATAAAACATAATGCCACACTATATTGATTCATTTGTAAAATATTACAGTCACTATTTTGATTAATATAATTCCTAGTCCTAATTTTAAGGAAAGCAAAACTAAAATTTATGCTTATTTCCTCACTTGAAAATATAAAATTCTCTAATATGAAAAATTATGTACAGACTTTAAACCGATTTTACATTCTTAGCTCGAAAAATTAAATTAAAAAAAATAGATATGTTTAAACTATTTTTAGCATATGCATTTTTCATTAAATATGCCTAAGTACGCTATATACAATTTATAAGTCGTTGATGTTATAAATGTTCAAATAAAAGTTTAAGCAAGATTGTCCAACTTTAGGAAATTTATTAAAGTAACCTTACAAAATTTCGTGTACATTAAAATCAATCATAAATCGAAACCAGAATATAATATAACAACACACCTCGAATAAGGATTAACATTTTATTACTCTGCTATATTTAAAGAGTAAAAAAAAAAATAAGAAAATGAAAAAGAAAACTTAATCACTCCCTACTAACTGTAACGAAAATTATCACATAAAAATGATACTGATACCAATTTATATGTAATAACTTTTACTAAATAATTCTATGCTTAATTTTGCTTAGCGGGTCATATATGTACAGAAATTGTAGGAAATTTTGAAATTTTCAATACACCTTCTTTGATTCTTTGATAAATGTTGATTTTAGAAATCAAACGGTAAATTATTCTCTCAAGTAGTATAAGATTTATGCAGATTTGGGACTATAAACATTTGGAATTCCAAAAGTTAAAGTCATTTATGTTCTTTGCGAACAGATTGCAATGCGGGAAGTATTTCAAGAATAACTCAAACATGGCTTTGTCGAAAAAGCTGTATGTTTCAATTCGCCCATTTGGAGGTCATAGAAATCAGGTTATAGGGTGTTTGTATTTCAGTTAATTGTCTCTAGATGGCAGAACTAAAATTTGCAAAGCTGTCTGTACGGTAACGGCATCTGTTTGCTTTTATTTACCACTGCTGCAATTAATCTCTGTATGTTTTGATGTTTTGATGTTACGTATGGTGTTCGTAAATTGTAATTAAATATGTAAAATGACCTAAACTCGTCCAAATTTCTTGAATATATGTTATTATTTTAATTTATCTTCAATATATTATGGGTTACAAATGTATTTTGTTCGAAAAATAATTTTAAAATGTATATTATTTCGAAATTATTGATTCACTTTTTTGCTGGCCTGTACATGGACTCTAGGACAAATTCGAATGCTTTTAAATGCAAAGCAAAAAGTTTTAAGTACATAGAATTTTTAGTTCAAATTATTGTTCCTACTATCATTACAAGAAAGAAATCGTACATTATTAAACTAGTCGGATGTGTCAATCCCAAAACTTTCTTCTATCTCACACAGGTTTCGCATACACTAAAAAGAATCAGCACCAATTTATATCAAGTAACTAACTGAAGCTCAAGTTTTATTAAATTCCGTGCATTATTTCTTGAGATATGGCTATCGCTAAAATCGGGTAAATCCTTCAAAATGCTGCATAGCAGCGCCACCTGCTGGGCGATTTTTACCATAAACTAATCAGCACCAATTTATATCAGAGACTAACTGAATATAAAGTTTTATTAAATTCCGAGCATTAGTTCTTGAGCTAGAGCTATTGCGGAAATCGCAAAAAAAATGCTGCATAACAGCGCCACCTGCTGGTCGATTTTTACCAACAACTAATCAGCACCCATTTATATCAGGGACTAACTGAATATAAAGTTTTATTAAATTCCGAAATTCTTGAGATAGAGCGCCTACAAATTTTTTGTCACATACAGACAGACAGAGTCTCAGAGACACAGGCAGACATTTTCTAAAAATAGTCAAATCGTGTTCAGGACCTTCTAAAACGTATAAATCCGTCGAAAACCGGAAGTCGAAAATTTTCATGAATCCAATACTTTCTTCTTGTAAAGATAGAAGAAAGTAAAAAAGAGTATATCGGGTTTCCGATATTCAGTTTGTGACACTTTAAATGGCTATCACTCTAGTTGCGTCAAATATTTTATTATTTTTATTAATTTAGTTGTACCTTTTCTGAAAGATCCCTTTCATTCCATTCCATTTTCTTTTCCCTTTCATTTTTACTTCATTTTTATTTCATCAACGAAATTCCCTATGTAAATTTCTTCTTTGTTTTCTTATGATTTAATGACATGGCTTAAATCCTATTCAAAAATATATACGAGCTTTGAAATGCAATAAACAGTAGGAGTACTAACAGGTCATGAACGAACAAAACAAGTTATGAAAATTTTGAGTTTGAATGCACATTATGTTAACGCATTGATTTAGTTTAACGTTGGGCTCTTTCTCGCTTACATGTGTTTCCGTCCACATTTTGTCCAGTATCGTACAGCTTTGCGGCAATTTCCAGTACATATGAGAGAGAGAGGGGAGGAAGAGTATAAACTGAGCTAAGTGCACAGGCGATCTATAAATAAGGCTATCCGTCTGTACGTAAAGAAATATAAGTGATTTTTTAATTATGTGATACGTTCTGGATGTGCACTACTTAAGTATTCGAAACTTGTATCCCTTGTTATCAATATTGATTAATTTTAAATTTAAAAAAATGTACTGCACCTTCTTTACACAGTTATTGAAATAGAAGTTCAAAAACCAGCAGGAAATAAGCGACAGCTTTATATTTATTTCAGTCAATTACAATTGTTTTTAATATTTTGAACTCAATTTACTACAAATAGAAATTTTGTCATTTCTTTCCCTTGGCTTCTAGGGTCCTCATATACAAGTACTACTATGCGTAGTTATAAGCAACAATGAAACATCCCATTTAACCAATTTTCAATATTTCGGTATTTTCCCTTTTTATCCACACTGTTAAAAATTTGCAGCAAACTGTCCAGTCATTTGACCGTTTTCATAGAAAATGGTTGCATATCCATATTTTAACTTTATTCTGACCATATTATTGCCCATATTATGGTCAGAATAGAGTTAAATTACGGCTATGTAACAATTTTCTATAAAAACGGTCACATGACTGGACAGTTTGCTGCAAATTTTTAACAGTGCAATATCAACCGTGGCGTAACACCATCATGTCAGAATGAAATTGAGATCAATACTTCCGCTTCTTAGTCTTTTATTATAACTAGGGCATCCAACCCGGGCTTCCCGGGATAGAGAATACAGGTGAACACTTTTTTTTTTAATTGAAAAGAGAATTGTTATATGAAATATGTCAATTATGTATTCAAATAAAATATTGAAATTTATTAAAAGCGATAATTTCGTAATAGTTGTCAATAGGCGAAGAACTCGCTAAAAATTTCGTTTTTTACAGCAGTTTTTTAAAATTATTAATCTGATAACTGCACGCAATTATTTCGATTACATGTCTGTTAAATTTGTGTTTTATTTAAACTATTTCATTTATTGCTTAATGGAGTTTGAATTCCGTTATGGAATATCAGGTGGAAACAAATGCTGAACTTTTTATATTGTTTAACGTGCTAAACGGATTAATATTTTGTAATCGTCTGCAAGAGATAGAGGTAGATTTAAAAAGAAAATCCTGCTTGAAATTTAATGTAAATGCTATAATAGTTGAGTAAATTGCGATACAGTTTTCAAACAATTTGCTTTTGAAAGTAGATTCTTCTCCCTATATAACGGTGTAAAAATTGAAAATGTGCGAAGTTAAAAAAAATGGCAGTAGCAAAAATCGCAAAACCGAAATTTCATTGTCAACTGCTGCCATTCGCAAAATGACGTTAGCGTTACACACGGACACGTCTGTCCTTTATAATATAGATAGATGATATATGAATACAATTGATTTACATATCCTTAATCGACCGCCGCGCCGGAGCCGAAATGACCAATCTTAATGTATTATCGTCCACTTTGATAACACCTGCTATCGAAAAATCATTTTTAGTAAATTTTACATTAGCTAAAATTCTGGTTAAAAGGTGTTCTGTTAACTATATAATATTAACTATTCAAGGTGTTATAATGTAACTTATGTTTTGTGTTTATTTATTTTTAAAGTAGAAAATTGGTGAAAACATAATACTGTTATTATATTCATTGAAATTTGATAATTATAAAAATACAGTATTTATTTCAAATCTAATATTAATATTAATATTTCTTATAAAGTTGAAGTTCACAAGTCGTTATTTGTAGTATAGAGATTGGTATATAGCAGAATAACCTACCAGCAATGCTTTTGAGAATAAGGGTTTAAGAATATTTTCGCCTCAAGGACGGGTATAAAATATATTTGTATAAATATTTTATAATTTTTTAAAGATATTTAAAAAATATATATTTTTCTTTTTTATTGTTGGATTTTTGAAAGAAATATGTCAAATAAAGTTCTATAAAATTTTTAACAGTTTCCCCTTGTTAGTAATATTCAAAACTTCATGTATAATATTTTTCGAAGGCGTGTTTGATAAATAGGTATTTAAAATATACTGAAAATAAATGTAGTGATTATCTGAAAAATTGACTCCATTAACTCTATTATTTATGTTTTACATAGGTTTTAAACATTATACTTTCTTTTATTAATATTTATTTTATAATAGTTTGCCTTTAACAAAAAATAATTTGAAAGAATTGCTTTTTTAAAAACATGAATATGTGGAAAATACAAAGACGTCGTTTTATTATGTGGGTCTTTAATCTATTATATTCAAATATTACTTGCAGAATATACGATAATTATTGCAGGATCCCTTGTCGGCAAAACACATTCACAGAAAACAAAGACCATCTACATATTATTTTACAATAATTTTCAATTTTTTTTTACGGAACACAGGAAAACACATTCTTTAATATGTGCAAGTAGAATTTACTATAAAATGCAATTTGCATTAGAACATCTTGTGATAAGTAATACAAAGAGCTAAATTTCTTTTAAGAATGTTTATTTTTATATTCATTATATTAAAGATACATCTTAATTATAAGAACTATTTCGATATATTGAAATTAGCTTTTGATAATACTAGAATAAACTAACAGAATTGGTAACCGGGGTAGTATAGGTAATGCGTAAATGGGTGCCATTATCTACTATTTATTAATTTGTTATAGTTTTGATTATGCGATAAAAGACATTACACACATGGCATTTTATTCTATGTTTACATAAGTGAATTTTTTTAATCTAGAAGCATAATTTCGTGATTTATAGAAAATATTATTTATAATTTAAAAAATATATATATCTTAGAAATAAATCACAATTTATTATAAGTTTTTTTAATATGAAAGATGATAATATTGCAAAATAACGAATAATGTCAAGTTTTCAGAAAAAATGTAATATTGCGAAATAGTATTCCAAGTTAACAAATACCAGACATTTCAATTCGGGTTACACAGGTAAAAAATGCCCGATACAAAATTGTCCCGCTTTACAAAACACAGATGAAGATCCTTTTTAATTGAAAACTTTAATATATTTTACATTTAGTATATATATTTAAATTACCAATCATCTATAGAAAAAGTATTTTTGATACTTTCGTGTTAGCCCCATGCCAGCGATCAATCGTGAATCAGTTCACTATTTATAGCAACATTTGCGGTTCTGATTATTTCCGTTTTTAAGCGCGCATTTTGGCAACATATCTGTTAAATTCGTGTTTTATTTATGCATTTGTTTATTTAAATTAATATTGTGAATTTTTAAGTTCGTTTTGAAATTTAATTATAGAATATGACAAAAAACAAAGAAAAGCTGAATTATTTACATTGTTTTAAGTGCAAATGTGTTAATCTTGTGGAATTTGATTGCATACAAATTTCAAAATACTCATTCTTCAAAATTATATTTAAAATCATAAAAAGTCAACAAAATAAAATACAGTTTTCAAATAAAATGCATTTCAAAGTACATCTCGTTTTCTATTCGATGGTGTAAAAATTAAAATTGTGCACATTTTTGAAGTTTTAAAAAATGCAATACAAGAGAAATTTATTGGTCTGTGTGAGACTCAAATTTTGTAGGCAGTCTAACTCACCAGCGACAACACGACGGAATTTAATAAAACTTCACATTCATTCAGTCCTTGATATAAGTTGGTGAAGATTAATTCTATGTGTATATCGTCCAATAGGTGACGCTACTATGCTGCATTTTTCATGATCTCCAAAACAGCTACATCTTAAGAACATATGCACGGAATTTCATCAAATTTCATCATATTATGTTAGACCTTAACATAAATAAATGCTGATACGGTTTTGGTGTATATTGGCCAACAGGTTACGCTACTATAATGTGTTTTTCACGATTTCTTCTATGGGTGTATCACAAAAACTAATAAACGGAATTTCATCAAACTTCAGATTCATTCAGTCCTTGTCATAAGTTGGTGAAGATTAATTCTGCGTGTATATCGTACAATAGGTGACGCTACTATGCAGCATTACTCACGATCTCCAATGCAGCTACATCTGAAGAACATATTTACGGAATTTCATCAAACGTCATGCTATGTTAGACCTTAACATAAATAAAGGCTGATACGTTTTGTGTATATATCGGCCAACAGGTGACGCTGCTGTACTGAGTTTTTCACGATTTCTGCGATGGCTGTATCAGAAAAACTAATAAACGGAATTTCATCAAACTAGATATTCTGTTAGACCTTCATAAATATAGATGCTGATTCAATTTTGACTTTGATCAATCAACAGTGGAGGGACTCTTTAGGAGTCTTTCTTGGGAAAAGATCCCTAATCTTGTTAATAATCAATTGATGCAATTTAGCGAGGGGGGGGGGGTTCTATTATTATTCACTGATCAACTTAATTCTATGCTAAATTCAAAGAAATGCATCATACTTCATATGCATAGCTGTTATGTGTGAGTATGCTTTTTAAAAGTAATGTATTAGAATGATATAGAAGAAAGTTTTGGCTACAACATACTAGTTTTCTTTTCATTTTGAGTTAAATGAATGTGTTAAAAAGCATCTCATTTAAATTTTTTGTGTTACTAAACTTCGTGTTTTATTTATGTATTTGTTTATTTAAATTAATTTTGTGAAGTTTTAAGTTCGTTTGGAAATTTAATTATAGAATATGACAAAAACACAGAAAAGCTGAATTATTTGCATTGTTTTAAGTGCAAATGTGTTAATCTTCTGGAATTTGATTGCATACAGATTTTAAAATATCCATGCTTCAAAATTATATTTAAAATCATAAAAAGTCAGCAAAATAAAATACAGTTTTCAAATAAAATGCATTTCAAAGTACATCTCCTTTTCTATTCGATGGTGTAAACATTAAAATTGTGCAAATTTTAGAAGTTTTAAAAAGTGCAATACAAGAGAAATTTATTGGTCTGTATGAGACTCAAACTCTGTAGGCACTCTAACTCACTAGCGACAGCACGACAAAATTTAATAAAACTTCAGATTCATTCAGTCCTTGATATAAGTTGGTGAAGATTAATTCTATGTGTATATCGTCCAATAGGTGACGCTACTATGCTGCATTTTTCACAACAGCTACATCTTAAGAACATATGTACGGAATTTCATCAAACATCATATTATGTTGAACCTCAACATAAATAAATGCCGATACGTTTTGGGTATATATCGGTCAACAGGTAACGCTGCTGTACTGAGTTTTTCACGATTTCTGCAATGGCTGTATCAGAAAAACTAATAAACGGAATTTCATCAAACTAGATATTCTGTTAGATCTTCATAAATATACATGCTGATTCAATTTTGACTTTGATCAATCAACAGTGGAGGGAATCTTTCTTGGGAAAAGATCCCTAACCTTGTTAATAATCAATTGATGCAATTTAGCGAGGGGAGGGGGTTCTATTATTATTCACTGATCAACTTAATTCTATGCTAAATTCAAAGAAATGCATCATACTTCATATGCATAACTGTTATGTGTGAGTATGCTATTTAACCCCTTAGAGGGCAAGCACGTGGTCTAAAAATGCTACATTTTGCGATGTTTTTACACCAGTAAATTTAAATAATTAATTTTTAGCTTCACAATCTGCAAATAATAATAATAAATATTTATATTTAATAAAACTTGTTGCGAAGTTATATATTAAAAAGTGATTTACATTAGATACCGGTGCCCCTCAAGGGGTTAAAAGTAATGTATTAGAATGATATAGAAGAAAGTTTTGGCTACAACATACTAGTTTTCTTTTCATTTTGAGTTAAATGAATGTGTTAAAAAACATCTCATTTAAATTTTATGTGTTACCAAACTGTGCTTTTTAAATTCGTAAAACGTATTTATTTATTTTTTTTTTTTTTATGTATTCCGAAATCTAAACGAACAAAAATGAAAAGTTCTAACATATAATGAAAGAAAAAGATCTCAATATATGTTTAAATGATAATTTATTTCTCCAAAATATAGCTAACTATTTTGAAAATTTGAAAACATCAACATAATAAAAATAGTCGAAATAAATAACAGTTCTTTATGAATATATTTTATGTATATACATAAATAAACTTTATCTTTTGCCATGCTTTTCTTTCTTTTGTGTGAAATTACCAACAGTAAAAAAAATTATTTCCATTTTCAAGTCACGTATCTGCTTTGTTGAAAAATAAAATTTATTCTAGTTTACGTTTTCTCATCTTGAGTAATTTATATATATTTTTTTTTTACTTTTCGTATTTTAATACTAATAGAATACCAAAAAATATTTGAGGCTAATTTTATTATAAAAATTATAAAGGATTTTTACTGAAACGTAAATTTAGAAAAACTTTTGAAATATTTTTCATGCAGGCAATCAAGCCTTATTTAAAAGTTTGTTCTTCGATTATTCTGGATTTTCAGCATAAGATGTATAAACATGCAACCATGTAATTACAGCAACCCCGACACTCCTAAATAACTGCAATTATGTGAATAGAAAATTCAATTTTGTCTTTTGTAAATTACTTTAATATGATTTTATGTAAGAAATATTTCATAATAAATGAGCCACACTGTTACGTACGAGAAAACCATTCGAAAAAAACCCCCCCCAAAAAACAGGTGTTACCGAAGGAAATATTGTGAAAACTAAAACATTAAGATACGCAAGGGTGTTTTTTGATATTGCACAAATGATTGCTGGTGTTATTTATATGCAGAGTTTCTGAAAAAAATTAATAGTTTAAATAAACAAGTTTAGTGCGTACTACATTTAGTGGAAAAGTTTCAGAGTGACTAATTTTAAAAGAAAACATTCCATACTAGTTCTCATTTAAAATGTTAAAAATAAATAAAATAGAGTTTCACAAAGAAGAGATCTTGGGTGTTGTTTTGGAGGGTAACTAAGCGATCAATGAAGTTTAAAAATATGTACCCAGAGTGGCCAATATAATTGTGATCTCTCCTCACTGAAACTTATATTATTGAGATTTTAAGATTAAGAGGGTTTTAAGATACATCTAGAACAGCATTCATATATTCTTTGCGATGATTCTGAGTTGTATTGCGCTGCAATTTGTTGTGTTATAGCTCTTGTGTTGCTACAAATATTGTGTATCAGCCACCTGCAATCTTTCGTCCACAATTCCATTTGATAGAAATGTTTTGGCTTGGATGCAATTCTTTGAAGACATTCTTGTACGAGAAAAGGCAAGAAGTTAGCAATTTTGGATATACTGGAATCGGCCTTTGAGGCGCTCACAACCAAGTCTCTCTCAAAATCACTCAATCCCCCCCCCCCCACAAGAATAGGCAATATTCACTGGTGTTTTTGACCAAGAGCAAACTTTTTATCAGAAAATCCAGTTTATTATATCAGCGTATATGCTTCTCGGACGAGTCAAAGTTTCAGTGAGTGGTGATCATAATATTTTGCCCATTCAGTGTTTACATGTTATATTTTATCTGCTCTAAACATACAATGAACACAGTCTGTTACAACTTCCAAGGAAATAATTTAGAGAAACAACTTCGTGGAAAGACAGCATTTTATAAACATTTGTATAGAGTATGCTTTAAGCAAATACTAACAAATTATAACTCTAACATAGGAAGTGCCATTAGTGCAAAACAATATCAAAAATGACATTTACTTTTAAACTACATTTTTAGTCATGCATTTATTATAAAACCTATTTGTTCTTAAATAGTAAAAACAGGTTTTGTTGTATTATTATTGTACTTTATCTTTAGAATTACGTAGTATTGCTCTCGTGTATTCTACGCAAATTCACCTTTTAATACAATTGATTATGTAAAAGACTTCATATACTTGGGATTTATGTGGGTGGCGAAAATGTTTAAAAATTCAAGGTGGGTCACGTAATGTAAAAGTTTTACAACCACCCATTTAGAAAGTTTTCTGATTTACCCTAAACAAAAATTAAAATTTATACCATTATTCTATTAAATTTGATTTTTTATTTAAGAATGTTGTTCTAGTGGCTTAGTTGAAAAATAAATTGTAATAAGTTGCAAGAATTTATAAACTGAACATGCACTATATCGCCAAAAGTCACCTTACAGCATCGATTTTGCCGTTTTGTCGATTTATTCTGAAACTTCAGGAATATGAAGAACGTGTTTGGCTTCATGATATGCTTCAGAAAATATTTCGTCACAAGGGCGAGGAGGGGATCAACAAAAAAATTAAATGAAAAAATATTATTTGCGAACACTTGTAAAATAAAATGCTCGAAATGATCTGTAGCTGAAATACATGACTTTTTGGGTCCTGTACAAGAATTGTGTTCATTTCCGTTTGAACAGCACGTATGAAGGTATAAATGTTACTTTAAAAAAAACTGAAGTACTTACTCCATGTTCTTTCTTTATACAATGCAGTGTTTTAAACCAAATTTAATGACATTTTCAGGAAACTGGACAAAGTACAATAGAAACAGTAAATAGCAATTATAATAAAAATATATTACACATTTGATGACACATAGGCATTTGCATGAAATAAAGTTTAACTGCAAATACGCGAGCGTTAACAATGTTTGTTATATGTGTAAGTCAAATGTATAGGGAGCTCATGTAAAAAGACCAGTTGTATATCGTCGGCAAATACGCATGAGCTTGAGTACTTCAGTTCGAATTTCTGTTTAAAAAAATATTGTTAGTTTCCAAAAGTTCTGGTTGGATAGTCTGTTGATTTGGCGTGTTGAAATGAGTTCCGATAAATAATAAAGTGTACGGTTTTTATGATAAAGTATGAGTATTTTTTTTAGAAATGTTTTATTATTCATGTTTTCATTAAGATTTCCCTTCATGAAGTTTCACTTCTAAAGAAAACACGAATGAATCCAACTGATATTTGCAGTCTCCACAGTTACTTACAATAGTTTTTAAGTAAAATCTATTTCTTATTTAACTTAGGTTAGCCTAATTTAACTTAGATTAGCCCATCTTTTCGGTAGATATATGCTTGAAAAAACAACAGCAATCATTTGCTCCATGTTATAACAGAATTACACATTCTAGCAGAAAATGATTCAGTTTGAATGTGATTTGAATTCTTGTTTTATTGAGGTTTCAGAAATATTCTAGTTTGATAAATCATTCATAAAAAAATACTGAACGTCAACTAAGAAAAATCAATGGAATTTTTAAAAATATATTGTAGTATTTTAACTTTTAATAAATTTGCTTAAAATTTTAATAACTTGCATTAAAAAATGCTTCGCATTTTGTTATTCTTTTAAACTCTTTCCAACATAATTTAAAGTGTTTTTGAATTCAGTTTATCTATCTGCCGTCTGCCTGTCTTTCTGTGCTCTAAATTTCGTACATATACTTGGATTGTCATGATATTCTTATATGTTATTGTGGTTTACTATAGGATGTTCGGTATTTAACAAGCTGAGTTCAGTGTCAGTCATCGGTGACTGACACTGAACTTTCCGCTTAGGCCGCATCAGTCACTGGTGACTGACAGTGTAAAATATGATATAAAACTAAAAATATTACATTGTTTTAAGTAATTACGGAACATTTATTGAATTTTTATTTATTACAGGATTGTACCATTAATGCATTTATGTATTTCTTATCAAAAACTTTTATTGGATTTCATAGAAATAAAAACTGTTGTCCTTCGCATGTATCACAAAATGTGGAAAATTGTTTAATCATTTTTGTGCTCTACCAGATTGTATCCCAATTTTTTTTAACATGATTTACAATATTTTCGCACTGCAGAGACCTTTCCGGGTCGTTTTTGGAGTTTTTAGAGGTCTGCACGGGCCCGGCCCGACCCATACAAAAAATAATTTGGCCCGGCCCGGCCCGATACAAAAATTAACAGTTCGGCCCGAGCCCGGCCCGGCCCGAACAAAAAAATATTGGCCCGGCCCGGCCCGATTTAAAAGTTAAAAGTTCGACCCGAGCCCGGCCCGGCCCGAGTGAATTTCTACAAAACATAATTTTTACGTCGATTTGGTTAAAAATTTGCCTCGTAGGAGGAGATGTAACCAAAAATTCCTATCTTAGCCTTTTTTTTTCATGTTTATAATCTTCATTTTTATAGAGGTGCCGCAAGCTGGAATATTTATTTTTTTAGTAAATCTCTATTTGTTATATGTATGTGTTTAAGTTATCATCAATATAGTTAATCCATATTCCATTTATTGAAGTGTTAAAAATCAGAAAAATGCTATACAGTAAAATCTTCTAAGATGGAATTGCATATGGAAGAAAAAAAAATGAGTTATAGACAATTTGCCTTCTTAGCAGGTGTAAATGTATTATATATTCTTTTCTTAAATATTAGTATATTCATTTTTAATGGATCAACACATTTTTCAATTTAAGACAGGATTCCATCATAAGCAGGTTCTTTTTCACACGTTTTACTATATTTTAATTTAGCCATATTTTAATAAGTGTATAAATCTACTATTCTTTAAAAAGAATAAATTTTAATGTTTAATTATAAGATAATGGCGATTTAAAAATGTATGCATGTTTTGAAAAGATTTTTATGACAGATCTTATTTTACACCAGGACTAAAAATTTTGAGGCGTGAAGACTAGGAAGAATGAAACCAGTCCCGGCTCTGTACGGAAAAAATAATTTAAGGCACGGCCTTATCCTTCAGGAAAAAAGTAAGGCCCGGCCCGTAAAGAGTAATTACTAGGCCCGGCCTGAGCCTTCAGAAAAAAATATGGCCCGCCCGGCCCGGCCCGAGTGCCGTGAAGAAAAATAGGCCCGAGCCCGGCCCGCGGGCCGGGCCGAGTACGGGCTTCGGGCCTTGGCCCGGCCCGTGCAGATCTCTAGTTTGTGTGATGTTTTTCCAGAAATTGTTGGAATACTGCCAGGTGGAATATCTTAAGAAACACCTTGTAAAACAATAGTGGTGCGAGTAGAATACAAAAATACTCTCCAGTGGCACGCACGTTGCCTGACGAGGATTTCCTTAAAAATACGCGTTGCGATCAACGTTTTAAAATGAAGTGTATAGCATTTACATTTCGTTTACAGGGACACCAAAAATAATTCTATTACATTATGGTCTATGGGGAAAAATTGTTTGCAGTACATTTTATTGAAGTTACGATATTTTAAACATAATGAAACTGATTTGCGTCACTCAGATGCACTACAACATGATTTATCAGGAGTCTAAAATAAGTATTATTTATAATTCGTATACAAGGATGCACAAAAAAACTCCATTACAATGTGATCCATGGGAAGAAATCTTTTCCGGTGCATTTTAATGTTGTTACGTTACTTCAAACATAATGAAATCACCAAAGTGCATTACAAAATGTTTTCTATAGGTTACGGATGCTTAGCATTTATCGTTCATTTACAGAAACACACAAAAGAATTCGGTTTGTTGTCTGGCTAAGGTATATAATTGATGGAGGTGCATTTTCTGCTGTGGCATGCATTTTTAAACTTATCTAATTTTCAGTGTATAAATTCTATACATAGTATACAAGGCTATACGAAAGAACTGGCACACATTTGCAGATATAGACAGCAATTTCTGAAAATAGATTTTTACTGAGTTATATGTCTTTTTAAGTTGCTTATTTAGATATCTCATTTCATTCTATGAAAAAATTAAATCTCTTAACAATGTTATGTTAGTGTTACAAAGTGTTTCATAATCTATGTTGGATGCATGAGTTTTTATTCTTGTTTTAATTTAAAGTGATTTTCGCCCGTCACTCTCGTTTGACTACTTAAATGTTACAGCATAATTAGGGAGTTAAATACAGTCGAACCCCGGTATAGCGAACCCGGTATGTAAAGAACTCATTGATATAACGAACGGAAATTTGGGGTCCGCGTTTTTAATATTGTATGTAATGCTAATTTATCCTTTTATAGCGAACATATGAAATCTTATGAATCGGCCAGAACGAACATATTTTTAAGTCGACCACTGAATTTGGTTGTTATATTTAAAATTTTCCGGAGTTGTAAAAACAGGACTTCGACATTAACTTCATAATAAAATGTATGACGGCCAGTAAAACATGGTGCAAATCAGCGAAAAATCTGTTTATTACAGAGTAGAAACAACTGCTTTCTATCCCTTTTACGATAGCCACTCTTCAGGTGTGATTCCGCCCACCCGTCAATCATTTTCCGTCATTCCTGATCACAGCTGTGTACAAGACTGGAGGCATATCCGAAAAGGGTGGAAGGAACGCTAAAAAGAGAAAAATAGACAACCTGTTTGGAGAGGAAAAACGCTCGAAGAGAACCAGTAAAAGCATGAACAATAAGCACACACAGTGTTTTTGAGTGTTTGAGTGTTTTGAGTGTTATCACTAGAGAGCTTGTGGGTCATAATCTCTCGTTCCAAACTTCTAAATTAAAAATACGGTTTTAAGAAATCATTAGGTCCATCATGTCGAACAAGCGCAAACCATTCTGCGTCGAACATCATAAGAGAAATACAAAATGGAAGTAGCCAAGCTGACATTTGCCGAAAAAAAGATTTATCGAAATCTACAGCTGGAACAATATAGAAAAACAGAGAAAGAATACTTTCTGCTTTCGAGAAAAATTTAAACTCCTCAAAAAATTTGAGACAAGCTGAACAGCAAGTAGTGGAAGATGCTTTATTAAAATAGTTCACCATTCAAAGAATCCGAAATGTACCAGTTTCTGGGTAAATGTTTCAGTCAAAAGCTGATGAATTTGCTAGTAAATTTGGAATTCCATTTTCGTGTTCTAATGGATGGTTAGACAGATTCAAAAAGCGGGACAACATACCTTGCAAAAAAATTGCCGGAGAATAGGGAGGTGTTTCAACATCCGCATCGATACGTGGAAAGAAAAAGTTTGGAATGGCATCTCTCGTGAATATGACGAGAATGACATATTTAATTATTATGAAGCTGCACTGGTTTACAAAATTAAACCAAACCATACATTAAAATTTTCTGGAGATAAATGTAATGGGGGGGGGGATTGTCAAAAGACAGAATCACATTTCTCGTGTGTTCCAATATTAGTGGAACTGAACGTCGTAAGCTTCTAGTGATTGGAAAATCTAAACACCCCAGATGATTCAAAAATATCAAACGGCTTCCTGTTTCTTATGAAGCTAACCGTAAGGCGTGAATGACTAGGGAACTGTTTGAAAAAGAGCTTCGAAAGCGGGATCGTGAACTGTTAGCGGAAAAGCGGAAGATTCTACTTCTGCTTGACAGTTGTAGTGCAAACAAAATAAATAAACAGTTTCAATCGATTAGGATTGTACTCTTTCTCCCGAATACAACATCTGTAGTACAGCCTATGGACCAGGATGTAATCAGAAGACTTAAATGTCAGTATAGGAAGCAGCGCATTTTACGATTTTAAGGGGGATATGATAAAAATGTAAGATGTGACGTTTCTCTTCTTGATGAAGTTGTAATGCTCGAAAAATCTTGGCGGTTTGTTACGGATTCTACAATTAGAAAATGTTTTCGACATGCTGGCCTAGCAAAGAATGTTGAAGATACAACGAATGTTGAAGAAGCAAAGAATGATGAAGAAGAGGATGATGAAGATTTACCTATCGCTATGTAGATAGAAAAGCACAAAATTCCATCATTCTCAGTTTGTGACATACAAATTGTTCGAAATATGTGCTGATGAAGTCATTACATGTGACGATCCGACTGATGAAGAGAATGTGGAAGAAATTAAAATGAATCATCCTGAAATCGAAGATTTTGCATCTGATGCTTATGAAGAGGGGCACATAAATGACGAAATCCCCACCATCTCAAATGCTACAGCAGCGATGTGTGTAATTAATTAAATTTTTTACTACACAAACAGTGGAAGAAAGAGTATTGCAGTTATTTGATGTATTGGATAAAGAAATTCATAACATGTTTTTGAAATCGGCATCATGTCAGCAGAAGATTACCGATTATTTCTGTACCAAAACTGTGAGCAACAATTAAAGGTAAAATGAATTTATTTTCATTTTTCTTCATTTTCATTTAATTTAATTAGTGTTGTGTCAGTGTGAAATTATTTCCATTTTTCTTCATTTTTAGTTAATTTAATTGGTATTGCGTCAGTTTAATGTAATCGATTTTAGTAAATATAATTCATTAATGATCATTTTTAATAGATTTTATAATTTTTTTAAACATCATTATTGAATACACATAGCAACTAATGAGTTATACATTTTGTGAACTCTAACATTTTTCTTAACGTTCGGATATAGCGAACCACCGGATTAGCGAACAAAACCTGCGGTGCCTTGAAGTTCGTTCTAATGGGGTTCTACTATATTGAATTTACCTTTAAATTTAATTTTGTTCAGTTTTATATACTATAAATATAACAATATGCTATCTTGATACAGAATAAAAAATGAAGTATTATGCGTAATATCTTATACAATCTAGTATGTTATCTTAATATATAATAGAAAATGAAGTATTATGTGTAATATCTTATTCAATCTAGTATATTATTTTAATATAATACACCATCTATGGATTACAGCTGCAATAATATTAATAAATCTCAGAATTCATTGCAATGTATAATATAGTATTAAATTGTAACAATTGCTGTATAAATTTTATTCTTCATTCATGAATGAATTATTTGAAATAAATGGAGAAATTTAATCCAATCTCAATTTCGCTTTCTTTCTATGTAAAGTTTATTTAAAAAATAAGCAAAATAAATTTCATTTAGCCTTTTGTCACGTAGCTCGACTAGAACAAACAGGATATTATTCTTTTCTGTTGACTCTTGATATTTAACTTTAAAAAGTTCAGTTTATATTTTACATTTATTTTTAGGAATTATATTAATAATTTTTAGAGAATTTTGCCTAAATCTAAATACAATACATAGAAATAAAAATAGAATAATTTTTATATAACTGTAATCTAAGTTTTTCTCTTCATATTTGTTGTTTATATATTCATGACTACACCAATGAAGACAAATAAAGAAGTTTAATCAGTTTTTCCAAGATTCCATTTTCCAGCCTTTTTATGTAAATTCTATTTAAAAGCTAAGATACAAAATTATCTCATTTGATTCCATGTCACGTATTTGGACGAGAACCAAAGAGAATATTGTTCTTTCATGTTGACTTGTAATATTTAACTTTGAGAAGCTCATAATATATTTTACAAAAGCTCTGCGTATTTAATTCTTATTTAACATATAAATGTAAATGTCTATCGTAAATATTTCTCTTTTATAATTTGTAATCTGAACGGTTTCTGAATTTCTTGAATTAAATATTTTTTAATGACTAAATGACAGAAATGTTTTCTTAATCAGTAATGTCCAACATAAAGCAGTATGGTAATTGAAGCAAATTTAATATATATTATCATTTTGAATAAAATTACGACATAAGCTGAAATAAGAGCTTTCTGGAAATAAAAGAAAAAGCAAAAAGATCAGGATAACTAATAATCTAAAAAACAAAACTGTGTGTGGGGGTGAGAGGAGTCACATATTATTCGTACATTAGAATACTTAATTTTATAGTGTTAAACTGTTTTAGATTTTTTAAAGTTTAATTTTTACTATTTCATCAAGTTAAAATTAATACTTTACTGCAAGCTTTATATAATTCCACTTCCATTATATCAGACATTTAATCTTTGCGTTCTCATTTAGAAATATTCTCGAGTCATTTATGTGGCATAAATATATATATATATATATATATATATAATAAATCATTTTCTGTTTCCTATGTTAGTAAGAGTAGCTGCAAAAATAAATCACATATGGCAATAATCTGAAATCAGTTTGACAGACTATATTGTAACTAATTTTTTTTCACAGACTCCAAAATGCATTCTCACAATTACAAGTGTTGGCGACTGTAGAGGTTCAACGGTTCTACATTCTTTCTCTCTACGCCAAGCGCACAAAAACAATATAATACTAATTAGGTCTAACTGTCGTTGATAATCCTTGCTCCGTCTAAATTTCATTTCGCCAAACTTATAAGTTTAAAACATTTTGCATTTGTCTGGGACGCTCTCATTTCGGAAACTTTCGCCCGTTCACTCGTGGCCCACTTCGGTGCTATGTAAAATTTTTAACAATTGTGCATCTACTCAACATTCGTCGGTACCATGTCGAACTATCGAATGTGAAACAATGCATTTTTCATATTCTGTGCCATTCTCTTATACTATGCATGACACGTACGTTGCAAAATCGTCACGTTTCTACCTTACTTAGAAGTTACTTGAAATTTAGAAAATGCAAATTTCAAACTGTCGAATATGCAAATTTTTTCAAAAATTACCATATCAAAGTGTCGAATACGGCAAATTCGATACTTCGCCGTAAATTTTTGTATTTTTTTTTACTTTTTGAATCATTTGTACCATGTCAAACTATCGAATATGAAAATAGTCACTTTTCAGGAAGGCAAAGAACTAAAACTTTTAATTATGGATTTAAAATTAGCGCAATTGACGCATGTTTTCGACGTTTACTATGGCATGTTTTCTACTGAAAATGGAATGTGTAGCATTAATAGTTCATCTACAGGGGCACTCAAAAGAATCCTTTTACATTACCCTCAATTGGGGAAAAAACGTTCGCGGTGTATTTTAATGATGTTACTCTATTTCAACAATAATGAAATTGACATTTAAATCTAAAGTGATTTAAAACATTTTTCATTTAGAATATAGTGCGCAAATCATTTATCATTTATTTACAGGGCCACTCAAAAGAATTCGGTTACATAATGGCGTACGGGAAAATGTTTGAAGCGTAATTTAATAATGTTATAACACTATTCCAAACAAAATGAATTTGATATACGTAATTGAGGTGCACTACAAGATGCTTACTGTAGAATATGACGTGCATGCTTGCCATCGTTAATTTACAGGGGCACACAAAGTAACTCGGTTACAATGTTTTGTATTAGCGATAATTGCTGTAAACCGTTTTTAATTATGGTATGCTTTATTAAGTTTAACTCTTAGTATACTACGTAGTGTGTAAAAATTCCACAGATAGTACTATACAGGGCTACTCAAAAGAATTTGTAAGCATTAATTCGTATGCGTCGTAAATTACATAAATGAGGTTTTTAAATCTTTTTCGGAATTTTGTGCGGAATTTTATTTTTCTAAGAGATGTTTGTAGAATAGAAATAAATTAATAATATACAGGGCTACACAAAGAACTGGGTGCATTGCGGGCTAGGAATGGTAATTTCTAGAAGTGCGTTTTTAATAGTGTAATGAGTTTTTTGCTTGAATTAAATTTTACCATATTATGTGGCGTGTAAAAAAATCTATAGATAATATACAGCATTTATAACGCATTACAGGGACACTCAAAAGAATTTTGCTACACTACCATGAATGGGGAAAAAGCGTTTGCGGTGTACATTAATGGGGTTACACTATTTAAAACATAATGGTATTGATATGGATTTATCAAGTGCACTAAAACATGTTTTACGCAGAATATGGTGTGCAAGTCATTTTTCATCTATTTACAGGATCACTCAAAATAATTTGGTTTTAAAATAATATATGGTAAAAAAATGTTTGAACTGCATTTTAAAATAATGTTACACTATTTCAAACATAATGAAATTCATATACGTAATTGAGGTGTACTACAAGATACTTACTGTACAGTATGACATGCGTGGCAGTTACCGTTAATTTACAGGGACACACAGAGGAATTCAGTTACAGTGCTTATTATATTAGTAATAATTGCTGTAAGTGGGTTTTCAATTATTGTATGAGTTTTTAAGTTTCACTATTTGCATACTTCGTGGTATGTATAAATTTTATAGATCATATACAGGGCCACACAAAATAATTTGTAAGCATTACACTGCACGGGCATGAATTGCTTAAAGGTGGTTTTTAATTCAATTATGTAATTTCGAGTTGAATTATATTTAGTACTAAGATATGTTTGTAGACTATAAATAAATTCATAATATACAGGGCTACGCAAAAAACTGGATACATTACCGGCTATGGATGGTCATTTCTAGAAGTGTATTTTAATAGTTTTTTTGTTTTAAATAAATTTTACTATATTATGCGACATGTATTAAAATCTGTAGATAATATACAGGGCTGTACAAAAGAATTCGAGTACGCTTCCGTTTATTGTCGAAAATTGCTAAAGGTAGAAAATGCCAACTGCGTTATGTGTTTTGTAACTAAACTAAATTTTCGCATACTTATATTATAGATTACAGATTACAGGTTACATACCAATCTGTAGATCATTTATAGAACTTCACAGATCCATTCAACTACTTTTTCGGCTATGGACGGTAATTGCTAGATAGTAATTGTTTTTATGTAATGCTTTTTACAAAATTATTTACTTAAATATCTTCTCTCACCTTATTAAATGATAAAGTTTCGTTATAGTATTCTGGAAGTGTTAGTAATTATTGCGTAATCTATGCTTGACGCAAGATTTTTCTTCCTTTTATGTAGATTTCGTAAGAAATACTACCTATTACATTCTCTCCTAAGTTGGAATTTTTGAAAAATGTTTGCAGATCTACGCCGATCGTGACTCCCAGAACCCAAAACCATTCCCAGTTCAAAACTTTTTATATCTATCTATCTATCTATCTATGTCACTTTTTTATGGACACGATAACTGCAATAATTCTACACAAATATCTTCCAAATTGATACATAAAATCAAGGGGCATAAAATCTCGGCCAAGTTCGTTAATGGGCAAAATCGAACCAGGGGGGGGGGACGGGGGGTGGCTTTTTGTGAAAACAGAAAAAATGCCATACTTTCTTAATCCATTTAAAGTTATTATTACTTCTAGGTAAAGGGCCAAAAATTTCTGCATGACAGATTTTTGATATCATTCAAAATGTCCCCAAGGGGTGAAAAGGGGGGTTTTAGAAGAAAAAAAATCATAACTTTGTCAATTCACAAGAAATCAAATCCGCTTGAATTTATTATAAATCCTCTTACTATTATCTAAAACTTTTATACTTGCAAGTTTTTTAAAGGAGCAACCCTTATAGGAAACAAAATCCTGCCGGCTCCGCCTGCAAACAAGTTAGGTTTCGAAATGGGCGTTCCCAAATGACGCATCATGACAAAAAGGTAATTTCTTCAGCAATTCCCAAGGTGCCCCACGGTCTGTGTTTTCGAAATCTACCTGTGCCTGTAAGCCGAGCCGTCAGGGTTTTTTTTTTAATGTATCTTCTATAACAGTGGAAACCCGGTTATTCTGATGTTGCGAGAAAAGACAGAAATCATCTAACGGGAAAGTGCAATTGACAAATAGCGTGACTTTTGAAATATATCGTTGTTAAAATGATTTATTTTTAGTGACTAAAATCTTCAGCTTTTTTTATAATTGAATGAAACAACACTTACTTTTCGAAAATAAATTTTGTTATTTTCGTTTAATCTATAGTGTAAAAATAATTTCTCATACATTGTAACAATTTTAATGAAATTTATGTATATTATTTTCTACTGTTTTTTATGTCGCAGTTGTTTTTTATTTAATAAGCTTTAACAGTGGAACATACTTATATTCCATCAAATTAAAAGTCGTCTGCGATAAATACTGTTTTGGAATTCTAAAATCAGATTCTTTTTTCCTTTTTTGCTCTGTAAAGTGAATTTTTCCCAACTTCTCTAACACTAATAACTTAACAAGAAAGAACTAAGCCTAAAGTTTCCTCTACATAAATGAAATCGTCTGAAAACAAAATTAAATGACAAATTGTTCGTTCTTGAGATATATTTATCACGGATATCGTGAAAAACAGAACATAGCAGCGACACCTGTTGGCAGGTATACACCCAAAACCAATAATGATCTATTTATATCAAGGTATAATAAAATACGAAATTTGGTGAAAGTTAATTAGTTTTTAAAATATATCTGTGGCGGAAGTCAGAGAGTGCAGTATACAAGCGCCACCTGTCGGGCGACTTACACTAAACCTTAATCAGTAGAAACTTATGTGAACGTCTACGTCTAACTAAATCTGAAGTTTAATGAAAATCCGTGTATTACTTCTTGAGAGAGAGCTATTGCGAAAATCATGAAAAATGCAGCATAGCAGGCACCACTTGTTGGGCGATTTAGACAAAAATTAATCAGCACCAATTTATATAGAGGTCAAACTGAATTTGCAGTTTTATGAAAATCCGTGCATTAGTTCTTGAGATATATCTATAATGGTAATCGTGAAAAATGCAACATAACAGCGACACCTGTTGAGCAATTTACACCAAAAACTAAGCATAGCAGGCACCACTTGTTAGGCGTTTTAGACAAAAATTAATCAGTACCAATTTATATAGAGGTCTAACTGAATCTGAAATTTGATGAAAATCCGTGCTTTAGTTCTTGAGATATTAGCTATCACGGGAATCGTTAAAAATACAGTATAGCAACGTCACCTTTCGGGCGATTTATACCAAAATATAATAAGCAACAACTTATGTAAACATCTAACTGAATCTAAAGTTTGAGGAAAATACGTGTATTAGTTCTTGAGATAGAGAGTCTATTTCGGAAATCGTGAAAAATACATCACAGCAGAGACACCTCTTGGACGATTTACAGCAAAAACTATTCAGCGCTAATTTATATCAAGGTCTAACAGAATCTCAAGTTTTTGTAAGTTCCGTCCTTTACTTCCTGATATAAAACGCCCAGAAATTTTTTGTCAAATACAGACACACAGACAGACATTTTTTAAAAGCAATAAAATCGTATTCTGGACCTTCTAAAAAGTATAAATCCGTCGAAAACGGAATTCGAGTTTTTTCACGAATCCAATACTTTCTTCTTGTAAAGACAGAATAAAGTAAAAGAAAGAAAAATCATGCATCAAGCATAGAATATGAAACACTTTCCAACTCTAACTTTAATAAGCCTTCTCTGTGCAATAAGGTAAATAAGATATCCAAGTAAACATTTTTAGAAAACGCAAAAACACATTTAAAAACCAGTTTTCAGAAATTACAGGCCATAGCCAAAAAAGTACTACAATTATTTTGTGCAGCCCTGTATATAACCTATAGATTTGTATAATATAGTATGCTACAATTTAGTTTACTAAGAAAATACATAACGTAGTTGAAATTTTCAGAAGTTTCAACCAGTAGACGAAAACATATTTGGATTCTTTTGTACAGCCCTGTATACCATCTTAAGATTTTTATACACGACACATATTAAGCTAAAGTTAAATTCAGACAAAAATTCGCTGAAAACTACTGAAATCACACTTCTCAGAAATTATTATACATAGGCGGCCATGTATCCAGTTCTTTACGTAGCCCAGTATATAATTTTATTTATATTCTACAAACATCTCTTAGTAGACTAAATATATTCCACGTTCAAAATGCCTAACTCGATTAGAAAAAACCTTTAAGAAATTTACGCTGATACACAGTAATGCTTACGAATTCTTTTGTGTAGTCCAGTATATAATCTATAGCAGGGGTTCTCAAACTTTTAAACCGACGTACCACTAAATCGAAGTCCATACTTCCGCGTACCACCAGGTATCGAAGGTAATACTAACACAGGAAAAAATGGAAAAGTGGAACTTCCCATATTTTGTTCGATTTCAAATCACCATTTTAAATTACTTTACCTTACTAAAAACTGATTTCCATGAAATAAAAAGAAACCTACACATTTGGTACAAAATAAGAGAAAATTTTCAATTGACAGACTTAAATAAATAATGAATTATGTTTAAAATAAAACGTCAACACTAAAATAACCAGTACATATATATATATATATATATATATATAAATTACACTTTGAAGAAAAAATTGTTTTAACTCCTCCTATTCTAACAGTTCCTCCTACTTTCACGGATTCAGACTTTATCTTCAGATAATACTACAATTTAAAAAACATGCTTAAAACAGTTTTTCTGCTTATTAAAACTGTTTCATTAATTAATTTTTAAATTAGGTCGTTATTTACAAATCTTATTTTTTTTCATATAAATATAATAATTAAATGTGTTTAATTCTGGAAAACTGGTTGTACAATAAGCAGCATGTGCGGATTTCAGAGAGTTTGCTATAACAAATATCCAATAAAAACAAAAAAAGCCTTTACTGCCTCTAATTTTCATTAGAAAATTTCAAAAGTGATAAATTCATGTCATTTTTAATTTTATAATATTACTAGGGGGCCTATCCCCTGAGAGCTACGCTCGCCAACCCCCGCTCAGACTTGGAGGCCTATAAAAACATGACAGCGTGCTTTATTTTAAAAATATTGGTAAATCTGTAATTGGGTTGCCATGCTTTTAACGTTTTAATTGGGCCTTTTTTGATTATCATGGTCTCATACACAGGTGTTGCGACAACTGACGGCTGTTTTCGGGATTGATAAGTAAAATCAATTACAACTTGAAAACCAGCTTGTATAAAATGGTTAGGTTTAAATTGTGGCTACCTCTCGGACTTTTATAACATCGATCTGTATTCTATTCTTCCTTTGCGTTTAAGGATGAGAAAAAATCCATCTGCTTGTGAATAACATTAAGAACCACGGTATTGAAAAGTACTATGTTATAGACATTTTCACTAACAGGTTTTAATTTTCTCTCTATTTTAGTGCACCCTCATGCATATTTTCATGTTATTTTAAATATGTAATTTATTTATTTTAATTAATATGTATATACGAATTTTCTAATAATTATTTATCATACAAAATTAATTAAATATTTTGTGCATGCATGCCTGCATTTATTCGGCATCAGTTGATGAGATATTTAAACAAATTTGCAATCCGCGATAATTTTACATCATGTTATGTCACTTGAATATTGCCTATAGGAAAATCGGGTACTTTTCCAGTATAGGATACTTTGTTTTTAGGTTTGGCGTAATTCGAGCTTCAAAAAGGGATAGATTCGTTAATATACGTACATTTGTTGCCAAAAGTTATGAAAACATACCCAATGAACTTTTGCTGCTTTTCTATTATAGGTGTTTTGACGCTTTTTTAAAAAGCTTGGCGGAAAAAATGAAGCAGGATATTTTATTCTCCTTCCGTTCAGTTGGGCAATTAATATTTTATATATTCGTTCTAAATATCCGAATTAGTGATTTTATAAATTCGTTTAATTAAATTTTACAAAAAAAGTAACAAAATGATATCAATAAATAATAATTACTATTAATTCCTCCCCCCCCCCTTTCTTTTGCGTTTACATAAATGACGTCATTTGGACGAATTTATTCAAAATATTTTCAGTTTATAAATTAAATTAAATTCTGACAGACGATTGAATCCTGACGATAGAAATGTGATTTTTTTTTCAAATTTTCCCGAAAAACATAATTTAATTACAATCTTGTCTTCATTATCGATTGAAATAAAATATAAATTCAATTTCAATTTGAAAATGACGAAAAAAAAAGAAATCAATAATCCCTATCGGGATCCTTTTCAATTTTTTTCCCTTTTTTGTCACAAAAAAACTGAGTAATTAGTTGCCATCATTACAGAAATGTCATTAAAATTAGAAAAAAATTAATATCTCTAAAACTAATTCCAATTTCAAAATTCTATTACCAGTTTTGACATCCGCGGATTTTTATGAACAATTGGTATTAATTTCACCATCAAGCGTTTAATATTTTATTAAAAATAGCCCTAGAACATAATCAGTCGTTTCATCAGTCGTTTCATAAAATCGTTTCATAAATTCGTTTCATAAAATCGTTTCACAAATTCGTTTCATTAGGATTTTATATATATAGGGTAGATGTTGGCATTTCATTTTACGTACCAGCATCGCATTTTCGCGTACCAGTAACCAGAGCTTTGCGTACCAGTATTGGTAGGCGTACCATAGTTTGAGAACCCCTGATCTATAGCATTTATACATATCACATAGTATGCAAAAATTTAGTTAAACACATTACCTAACAGAAAGCGCATTTCCAGAAATTATAAAGATAATACATCGGATACAGTACTGTATCCGAAATATTTTGTGTGTCCCGGTAAATGAACGATAAATACTATGCACATCATATTATACAAGTAACTTGTAGTAAATATATATAAATTTCATTATATTACAAATAGTGTAACATAATTAAAAGGCACTGCAAACAGTTTTTCCCCGTAAAAAATTATGTAACCGAATACTTTTATGTGGCCCTGTAAATAAATGATAAATGCTTTACACTCCATATTCTAAGAAAGCATGCCATAGTGTACCTTAGAAATTCTTAACAATTTTAATATGTTTATAATAGTGTAACATGATTAAAATGCACCGCAAACGATTTTTCCCCATAGACCATAATAAAATGGAATACCTTTTAGTTTCCCTGTAAACTAATAATTTATAAGTGCTACACGTGCCATATTGGAAAGTAAGCATCTTGTAGTGCACTACAGCGATGTATATCAATTTCAATATAGTTGAAATAGCGGAACATCTGTAAAATACACTGCAAAGAATTTTCCCTATAGACCATAATGTAACGGTATTCTTTTGAATGCCACTGACATGAAGTATAAGCGCTATACACTTCATTGTGAATATCGAACAAGCCCTAATAAACATCAATAACATATATCAATTCTATGGCAATCCGACTACATTTCAGGACAGTAGGTAGACAGACAAATCGAATTCATAAACACTTTTCAACTATGTCGGAAAATGTTAAAAATCATGCGCGAATCATGCTACGAAACACTTTCCAGCACTAGAATATTTTAACAAAACGTCGCAGTTTATTAAGGTACATAAGATACCTAAGTAAACATTTTAGAAAACATATAACACGTGGAAAACTAGATTTCAGGAATTATCTAACCATAATTCTTAAAAATACTCCAATTCTGTTGTGTAGCCCTGTGTTTGATCTATAGGTCTGTATGTATCCTACATTGTATGCTAAACTTTAGTTTAGTAAGAAAACGTGTATAATAGGTTGAAAATTCCCATTCAGAAATTTCTACCAATAGATGAACACATACCTGAATATTGTGTACAGCCCTGTATATTACCTACAAATTTCTATACAAACCACATAATAAGCTAAAATTTAATTCTGGTTAAAAGAAGCTTAAAACTACTGAAATAACAATTCCAGAAATTATCCTCTATAGGCGTTCCTGAATCCAGTTCTTTGCGTGGCCCTGTATATGATTTTAATTGTATTTTACAAACATATACTAATAATTTGGAAATACATAACACAATTAAATAAAAGGAAACTGCCCAGTTAAACTGACGGCATTGAGCTCACAGGTAATTCCCACTAACTGTAAATTATATTCTTATTTCAAAGAATTTGAAATAAGCCCTCGAAAAATGAAGAAATCGACAATATATTAAGGGGGGAACCATCGCCCGTTTCTCCCCCTTATAATTAACCAATGAACCACTAAAACTAATCAGAGAAGCGCCTTACCACAATGAACATATATACACAATTTGAAGAAAATCGGATAATTCTGCATGAAGAATCCATTTATCTAAATTAAGGGGTTTAGCCCGCCGCCACCCTTTATACTTAACCAATGAACCCCCAAAACTAATCAGGCAAGCACTTTATCACAGTGAACATATATATATAAAATTTGAAGAAAATCGGATAATTCTGCTTGAAAAACCCATTTATTGATATTAAGGGGGGGTAGTCCCCCCGTTCTCCCCCTTTATACTTAACCAAAGAACCCCCAAAACTAATCAGGGAAGTGCCTTACCACAATGAGCCTATATACAAAATTTGAAGTAAATCGAATAATTCTGCATGAAAAACCCATTTATCTAAATTAAGGGGGGGTTAGCATCCGTTCCCCTCCTTTACACTTCACCAATGAGCCCCCAAAGCTAATCAGGTAAGCCCCTAACCACAATGAGCCTATATACAAAATTTGAAGTAAATCGGATAATTCTGCATTAAAAACCCATTTATCTAAATTAAGTGGGGGGTGGTAGCCCCCGTTCCCCTTCTTTACACTTCACCAATGAACCCCCAAAACTAATCAGGGAAGCCCCTTACCACAATGAGCCCATATACAAAATTTGAAGAAAATCGGATAACTCTGCATGAAAAATTCATTTATCTAAATTAAGGAGGGAGGATTACCCCCCCTCCCGTTAGCCCCTTTATACTTAACCTATGAACCCCCAAAACTAATCAGGAAAGAACCTTATCACAATGAACCTATATACAAAATTTGAAGAAAATGGGATAACTCTGCATGAAAAAACCATTTATCTAAAGTAAGGGGGGTTAGCCCCCGTTCCCCCCCTTTATAGTTAACCAATCAACCCCCAAAGCTAATCAGGGAAGCACCTTATCACAAGGAACCTATAAATAAAATTTTAAACAAAACGGTTATTTCTGTCAAGAGTTATCGCGTTACGTACATACCTACATACATACAGAACGGGCGGGCACATTAGCTCTCAGGCTTTGACAGCCTGTGATCTAAAAACACCTTTAAGAAATTCAGAATCATACTTTCTAATGTTTACAAATTATTTTGCATAGTCCTGTATATAATCTGTATAATTTATACACATGTAGTGTGCAAATATTTAAACTTAAAATGCATACCGCAATTGAAAACGCACTTCCTCCTATTATCGCTAATAGACCGCACTGTAACCGAAACGTTTGAGTGCCCCTGTAAATGAACGATAATTGTCGAAAACATTCCGTGGTTCCCCACCCCTCTATTTGTGTGTTATTTATTTGTTTTCTTATATTTTATAAAATTTACATAACGCCTGAAATAAGTTTTTTCATTTACCAATTTACAGTAAGCTCATTTTGTAAATTATTAAAGAAAATTGTTAATTATTTTATATTGAATATGTAAATACGAAAATTTTACAAGTCAAACTATCGAATTTAGCATATTCGCTATTTTGACTTGTAACATTTTGCAAAAACTGAGAAAAGTACAAATTTTTACAAGTCAAACTATCGAATACGGCAAATTCGATAGTTTGAGTTGTAAAATTTTGCAAAAACTGATACAAATAATCATAGTATTTCAAAGTATCGAATGTGATTTTTTGGCAAATAAAATTAGCCAAATGATTTATCTCGATAGCAAGCTTAAATAGGATATTAAACAGCACAAGAAATATATAACAATTGGTTACTTCTGCCAAGCGCTGATTTTAAATCCATAATTAAAACAGTTTTTTTGCCTTCTTGAAAAGTAGCTATTTTCAAATTCGATAGTTTGACATGGTACCGACGAATCATAAAAAAACTATGTATTCTTGTTGGAAGTTTGTATTAATGTTTTAGTGTAACTGATTACTAACGAACCTGGATTGCTACACTATACGGCGAAATGCATCTAAAATATTTTTTTTAATATTTATAACTTAAGGCTATATAAATTTTATTCTTTATATATATTCTTTATAACTATAGGGGGCAGGGATGGGTGTACGCATTGTGATCTGAACAAAAATCAAAACATGTCTTATTAAGAGATACGAAAAATGCTTGCAAATAATGGCACAGACACTGAGGAGGGTAAATCAAAATAAAATTTCTTAACATCTTTTATTTAACCAAATACAAGTCCTGACGGTCAGTTTCTTCAGACTGATTGTTGCAACTTAATCAATAGTAAGATTTATTTAAACCGGAAGTCACAAACTCTACAGACCTCCTGCGGAAAATATAACATAAGCGCCTCAAACAAAAAAAAAATACAATGGTAATTTTATATACATTAATACCTGAATATATGGGACCTGCCTGCAAATGTATCCTGCCTTATACGATTATTTTATAGAACACGCGAAAAGACT
The DNA here is from genome assembly GCA_963931845.1 of Maratus michaelseni. Lineage (NCBI taxonomy): Eukaryota > Metazoa > Arthropoda > Arachnida > Araneae > Salticidae > Maratus > Maratus michaelseni. The sequence continues at coordinate 282,148,495 of OZ007592.1, read as the reverse complement.
ACGGTGCAATTATAACATAAAAATTTCTATGATTGAAACTTGTATAACACAATATTTTTCTACTCGTGTTATTCCATCTTAGCATTGGAAGTACTGTATTACGAATTTAGAGACTTTGTAAATGCCATCTGGAATGTTCCTCTTTTTTATATAGTATAAATTTTAAACTTTCTACAAATGTGATTTATAGTTCTCGAATGTGAATATAGTTCTCGATTTCACAAATATATTATAAAATTTATCAAACAGATTGCTGAAATGTTGAATTTAAAATGTTTGAATATCTATGACACAGTCAAATGCTATTTAATAGATCACAATTTAAAATGTGTACAACATAAAATGTGTATAACATAAGCGCCTCAAACAAAAGAAATGCAACGGTAATTTTATATACATTAATACCTGAATATATGGGACCTGCCTGCAAATGTATCCTGCCTTATACGATTATTTTATAGAACACGCGAAAAGACTACGGTGCAATTATAACATAAAAATTTCTATGATTGAAACTTGTATAACACAATATTTTTCTACTCGTGTTATTCCATCTTAGCATTGGAAGTACTGTATTACGAATTTAGAGACTTTGTAAATGCCATCTGGAATGTTCCTCTTTTTCATATAGTATAAATTTTAAACTTTCTACAAATGTGATTTATAGTTCTCGAATGTGAATATAGTTCTCGATTTCACAAATATATTATAAAATTTATCAAACAGATTGCTGAAATGTTGAATTTAAAATGTTTGAATATCTATGACACAGTCAAATGCTATTTAATAGATCACAATTTAAAATGTGTACAACATAAAATGTGTATAACATAAGCGCCTCAAACAAAAGAAATGCAACGGTAATTTTATATACATTAATACCTGAATATATGGGACCTGCCTGCAAATGTATCCTGCCTTATACGATTATTTTATAGAACACGCGAAAAGACTACGGTGCAATTATAACATAAAAATTTCTATGATTGAAACTTGTATAACACAATATTTTTCTACTCGTGTTATTCCATCTTAGCATTGGAAGTACTGTATTACGAATTTAGAGACTTTGTAAATGCCATCTGGAATGTTCCTCTTTTTCATATAGTATAAATTTTAAACTTTCTACAAATGTGATTTATAGTTCTCGAATGTGAATATAGTTCTCGATTTCACAAATATATTATAAAATTTATCAAACAGATTGCTGAAATGTTGAATTTAAAATGTTTGAATATCTATGACACAGTCAAATGCTATTTAATAGATCACAATTTAAAATGTGTACAACATAAAATGTGTATAACATAAGCGCCTCAAACAAAAGAAATGCAACGGTAATTTTATATACATTAATACCTGAATATATGGGACCTGCCTGCAAATGTATCCTGCCTTATACGATTATTTTATAGAACACGCGAAAAGACTACGGTGCAATTATAACATAAAAATTTCTATGATTGAAACTTGTATAACACAATATTTTTCTACTCGTGTTATTCCATCTTAGCATTGGAAGTACTGTATTACGAATTTAGAGACTTTGTAAATGCCATCTGGAATGTTCCTCTTTTTTATATAGTATAAATTTTAAACTTTCTACAAATGTGATTGGAAAAATTATTAAATATAATAGCGCTGAAATCGTATATCACGTGTGAGACATTAAACAAAACCCCTTGTTGTGAATTCAAAATTTAAATGCACTCTATTATTTGACATTAAGAGTAAGTAGCAATATTGTTGAAAATCGTCTGATTATTTCAACAAAATAATTTTTATTGAAATATGAAATATTTTATATATTGATGTAATGGATGGGGATATGGAAAAACGTTAAATTTTACGAAATATAGTTCTCGATTTCGAAAATATATTATAAAATTTATCAAACAGATTGCTGAAATGGTGAATTTAAAATGTTTGAATATCAATGACACAGTCTAATGCTATTTAATAGATCACAATTTAAAATGTGTAAACAGACAGAGTTGACACATGGTTGAAAGTTCAATATTATCAAAAATGTTTTAACACAAAATTCAACTTTTGACATTGTTTAGTAAACTGTATGGGATAAATATTTTTCAAGAACAAAAATGGCGAAATGATGCAATCTGCAGAATTTCGCGGTGACATTAAACCTAACACCATAACGTCTCGATCACTATAATGCATAACAGGAAGTAAGTTGCTTTTCCGTAGTCTTTATTTTGGACATATCTGAAATTTTATCCTACTACATGAATCAAATATATTGAATAAGCTTTTCAGAAAATTTTAAACTTATATAAAACATTAAAAAATATTTTTGTTTTGCGAAATTTACAAAAGATTCTTTATGCGTTTTGATATTTCCAGTGAAGTTCATTCGGTATGCACTTAACTTAGGTATGCACTTAACACTCGGTATGCACTTAACACTTCGGTATGCACTCATAAACACTTTCCAACCTAGTTGAAAAGTGTTTATGACTTCGGTTTGTTTGAAAAGTGGTTATGACTTCGGTTTGTCTGGCCGTCTACCGTCTGGCGTCTGTCCGTGCTCTATCTCCCGTAAATATGCTCCGATTGCTCTGCAATTTTTATATGTTATTGTCGTTATCTATAGCATGTTCCCTATTTCAACTGAAGTGTGTAGCTCTTATAGTTTTTTTACAGGGACACTCAAAAGAGTTCCGTTACATTACGGTCTATGGGAAAAAATCTTTTGCGGTTCATTTTAATTATGTTACACAATTTCAAACATATCGTAATTGATATATATCACTAACGTGCATTACAAGAAGCTTAATATGGAATAGGGTGTGCATAGTACTTATAGTTACTTTACAGGGACAGTCAAAAGTTACATTACGTCTATGGAGAAAAATCGTCTGCGGTTTATTTAAATAATGTTTCACTATTTTAAACGCATTGAAATTTATATATATCACTAAGGTGCATTACCAGAGGCTTACTACAGAATAGTTTGTGTATAGCAGTCATCGTTCATTTACAGGGACACACAAAAGAATTCTCTACTGTCTGATAACAATAATTCCTAGAAGTGCGTTTTAAGTTACTGAACGCGATTTCAAATTTAACTCACTTTTTGTTTATTACGGGGTGTGTATAAATTCTGTAGATCATATACAGGGAAGCACAAAAGTTTGCGAACACAGTTCCGTTTATTGACAGAAACTCCAGAAGGAGAATTTTAAACTGTGCTACGCGTTTCTTAACTGAACTAAAATTTAGCATCCTATTTTTCCGAATATTGTATATGTTGGAAATAAATGTTGGAAATTCCCGAAATTACGTTTTTAAATGTGTTATGCGTTTTCCAAATTGTTTACTTCGATGTTATCTTTCAGCTTATTAAACGGTAATGATTTGTAAAACTACTTTGCAAGCGTTGGAAAGTGGTACATAATCTATGCTTGACGCATGATTTTTCGTTCTTGTTTTCATTTATAGCAGTTTAATGGTATTTTTCATGTATAACATTATCCTCAAAGAATTTAATGTATTTGCATATTTTTAAAAAATTAGTTTTTATGTTTAAATTTATATTGACGGTATTTCCGTACATGTAATATTAAAAAATCCGAAATACATTTAAATTATAGCATTGAATTATTTTTTTTAAAAAATAAAAGGTTTATTTATTGTTTTCTTAATTATAAATTATTTTCATTAGAAGTATAATTTTTCTCGGACTATTATTCTAAATACTTTCCGTACTTACAATGATCAATAATTAGTCAAGCATGCATTTATTTAGATTCTATGCAAAACTTTCAGGGTAAGATAAACGTAAATGTGTTAATTTTACCAAAATACGTATATTACTGAATATTATTTTAAATGTTTTAATGCAAATATTTACAACTGCTGCTTTAGTCAAAGTATAGAGAAATAACGTTAAACCTTTTATTATAATAATAAATATTTTTAAATTATTCTTAATATTCTGAATTTTAAAGCTCCAATAATAATTATTTTTAAACATATACTTTAAATCAGGCATGTCAAACTCATTTACCACCGGGGGCCAAATTAAGTATCATATACAAAGCTGCGGGCCACATTTAAATTAAAACATATATACTGTATATTCCGACGTATGACACGCAACTCAAAAATTTATATTTCGACCTCGAAATTTTATTTAATTAAATTGTTCTTATTGCTTTGTCGTAATTATGTAATTTTATTTAAGAAATAAAATGTTGCGCGCTATACGCCTGAATGTATGGTGTGTTATTACAAACGCACCGAATAAAATGTGTACATACAAAATACAACAATGCTATGGAAATATTCATGCAAATTTCCAAAGTTATTCATCATAGTTTATTGTCATTAAATCTCTTTTCAAATAATGAAATTTTGAATAAAAAAATGAAAAAAACTTAAAAAATTAGACAAATAAAAAAAATGATTCAACACTGCACACCGCAACCTAGTTCAGCATGTGTCTGTAAAAGATAGTTGAATTGTTATATACATAGTTTCTAATCGTATAAATTATTTTAAATGAACTGTTTTGGTTGATTTAAACATTAAATAGCACTTAAAATAATTCTTCGATTTAAAATCTGTCTGCTGCAACATTATCATACATTTCTCTATAAAACTAGCAGTTTTTATATTTCTATATGCAATATTTTTCTTAATATATATCGAGAAAGAGCTTCGGACAAAATAAATATAATTATGGCAGCAACAGCGTTATAAGTTACATTTCCCACCTTGAATAGAGAGAAATAAAAACATATTTTAAACGGAAAAATACGTCTTGTTTCTATGCAGTACTTATTTTAATAAATAAATCATCTAGTTTAACTTATGTTTATTTAACTTTGAAAAACAAATAGGAGGATTAGCAGCTATTCAAACATGTCGTATAAAAAGTGCGCTACCGAACAAAGCTAATATATGCGTATTTACAGATCATATTTTAGAAAAGCGGGCGACTGATAAATAATTACAGATATTGGAAAACCCCAAATCCGCGTATCATCCTTTCAATCGCACTGAGTTTCGATTGAGTGCAATAATAAATTCTAAACAAATAGTTTCAATATTAATTATTAGAGGTTATGTAAATAGAATAAATGATTGATTTTCGTAATTTTTTTATATGTATTTTCTTTTAATTCTGCAATTCTTCTGTTTATAAAACCAGACATGTCAGAAGCACTTAGATGTACAATGAAAACTTTTTTAATGAAAAACTGTATTCAATCATAATTTTGAGAAGTGAGTACAAAATATGAGCTACGGCAGTTGTATCGATCATAGGAATAAATTCTCACTTATTTTTAAGTTCACATAATGTCTTGGAATAAACACAACCACAGGTACTGAGTTTCGATTGAGTGCAATAATAAATCCTGAACAAAAAGTTTCAACACTAATTATTAGAAGTTATGTAAATAGAATAAATTATTGATTTTCGCACTTTTTTATATGTATTTTCTTTTAATTCTGCAATTCTTCTTTTTATAAAACCAGACATGTCAGAAGCACTTAGATGTACAATGAAAACTTTTTTAATGAAAAACTGTATTCAATCATAATTTTGAGAAGTGAGTCAAAAATATGAGCTACGGCAGTTGCTCACAGGAATAATTTCTCACTTATTTTTAAGTTCACATAATGTCTTGGAATAAAAACAACCACAGGTAAGTGGAATTTCATGCATCTGTACTTTCATGAATTACAATACGACAGGGGATGACCACTCAGGAAACCCGGCCTAAGCCTTTGAGTCAGAGTTGCCATATCTCCGGCTTTTTGCACACCAGTAATTGTTTAGAGTAAAATGATGTTCTTTCAAATCACAGAATGCTACAATTAAATAAAACAACATTTTCTGTACTAAAATACTGGTATCCAAAAAGCCGGAGACTTGGCAGGTCTGCTTAGAATTTATGTGCAATCCTGAGAGGCTGGCACGCCTCTACCACCAGCAAGACCATAGCCACGAAGCGACCATGGAAAATCCACATTGAATCCCCGTGCCGTAGGTGAAGGTTTATTTAGACATATCAAATTATACATGTTATGCAGCATACAAATTTTAACAATATAAGATTACAATTTTTCTTTTTCTCAGAAGTTTTACTTTTACATGTGATTTTCTTTGTAGTGAAAGTAATACAGTTATACTTTTCATACATGCAATTATTATTATTATTTCAATGTAAACAGAATATACAATTTCCAGATGAGCTATATACAAATACTGTGCAGAAACCATGCCTAAAATTATTATTGGTTTTAATATGATGGATTATTCTTGGCTAGATATTTTATACAAGTATTTTACTGCAATTGATGTATTTGGAATAATATGATGCCTAATACAGTTACTATTATTAATTCAATTGTACAATTATTCAATTTAGACCATTTCCAAAATAAGACTATACAATTACAATACGACAGGCATCAAATATTCAAATTACACATTTCAGTTGATTCTGAAAATTCTCGGTTATGTATGAGGCGTTCAGGGCAAAAGTGGATCAAGGCCATAAATTAGAGTTTGGAGATAATAAAGTTTAATGTTCGTTAACAGTAGTTGAATCCTAAAGTGATTTAGAGGATAATTTTATTCTTATTGTTGCAGTATAACGACTAACTTAAATATGGGTCATCATTTGAAAATTCAAGAACAATAATTAAGGTGTTAATTCAATTTTAAATCAGAATTTACTGTAGTTGATCGACTTTGGCCCTAAATGTTTTTTACATAAGGTCGATCAAATGACTACGACATACAGTAAAAATGGGACTTGGCTCTGAAAATCTACAACATTAACAAGTATTTATCCGCAACAGATTTTTTTTTTAAATTTTGGACTTGATCAACTTTGGCTCTGAACGCTTTTATAGTACAGTTCCAAGTAATGTTACATTCTTTACAAACTCCAACCGAGTTTCTACATATCAGACACAAAATTTCCGTTTTTCAAGTACTATAAATCACTCTTTAAAAAATGTACATCGTTCATATTCAGTTAATATATGTATTCTTTTTGCAAGAGAGATTTAACATAAATTTTATAGCTACTGAGTTATGTGTCAGTAAGAATATACCAGTAAAAAAAGGAAAGATTCATTATTATTGATCATGCAAGATTCATTAACAATCACACGTGTAAAAACTAACCTAAATGCTGAAATTAATTAGATATCTTAAATCTAAAATCCATATGTTTTCCTGGATGGCACATTGGAGGATCTTCTTGCAGAAAATCTATAATTTGTGTCACTTTCAATGCTATATTAAATTAAAAGTTTTGCAATTTTGTATTTTTAAATGTTTTTAATTAGCGCCGTATTTTATTCATTTTAGAATACATTTCTTAGCATTTAATAAATACAGGATATTATTTCGTAATAGGATGTAAAATTTAAGAGAGTAATAAAGTAAAGTATTAGTTCCGACATAAAACGCATGAAAAATAACAAGAAAAATACCATACAAATTTTACAAATCTTTAAATTTTCAGACTGAAAAATCCGCACTTTGCTTCGTTGAGATTGGTTATATTTGCATCCACAAATTCTTAAAGATACATTTTAGAATTGAGTTATATCTGTCTGTATACATCAGTGTTACAGGTTGAGCGGTTTTTTAGGTTTATTCAGACTTGTACTTTTATGAAGAGAAATATTCGCATTATAATGAAGAATTAAATAGGGCGCATATTGTTATTCGAAAATAGTGGTAGTATTCTGAATAAAAAAGTTTCCAAAAGTTTCCAAAGTATCCAACTGGTAACACTGATATGTATATACTTTTTTATGTTTACCATCTCTATAAGACCACAGTTGGTGCAAAAGTGTTCATGTAAAGTGCATTTTCTGCATATGTGTACAAAAAAAAAGAATAATAATAATTAAACACATATTAAAATTCTAAAGGCTTGGCGGGTCAATTGTGGCCCGCGGGTTACCTGTTTGACATGCATGCTTTAAATACCTGAATTTTCTTTTCAAAAAACTAACAATTATATTAAAACTCTTTAAATCGACAGCAATACGATAAACTTTGTAGTGGAATTTTTATTTATATTACACTGATAAATATTTAGCTCTAGTTATTTTCCAGTATACTCCATCTAAAATATATGAATGACACTAACCAACATTTACAGCTATTTTTATGTGGGAGTTAATTTTCTCGAAATGAAGATTGGTTGCGTCTCGTGTACACGTATTCAAAGACTCGCACTTGAAGGCACTCTTTATAGGAATCTGATCTTGAATCTTAAAGAAGATAACTAAGGCAATTAACCAAAGTAGCTTTAGAACTGGGCCGTGATAAAAAACAACTTTTGTTGTTATCTAGTTGTCTTCTTCAAACACTCAATCAAAAGAGCTCTGTTGTTTCCAATTTTACTATATTTTTATATTCTTATCATATTATGCAGAGTTGTCGATCACTGACAGTTCTATTGAGAACCATGATTTTCGATAACTATTCTCAAACTTTTGAATAAATTTGTTAGCAATGTAAGATGATCAAATATTTTTGGTATAGGTGGGAACTTGCTTCTAATTTTATGAACAAGAAATCCAGACAGTTTTGAAAAATCGTATCAAGTAGCAGCTCTGTATTACGTTTCAATGTATCGAGCATAAATGGAAAATTGCTTAAAATTTGTGAACAAGAAATCCAGTGATTATGAAAATCGTAACAAGTAGCAGCTCTGTATTACGATTCAATGTTTAGGGCATAAATGGAAAATTGCTTCTGATTTTGTGAACAAGAAATCCAGACGATTAAAGAAAATCGTAACAAGTAGCAACTCTGTATTACGAAAAGTCTAATTAAAGCAGAGAAAATCGCACTTATAAAAACGAAAATATAGGGTACCTTCAATTGATTGTATCGTTGTTATATTCGTAATAAGTTGAATGTTGTAAAAAAACAGACAAATTTTATTCTTCACATTTTTTATATTCTTATCACATTATGCAGAGTTGCCGATCGCTGACAGTTCTATTGAGAACCAGGATTTTCGATAACCATTCTCAAACTTTTGAATAAATTTGCTAGTAATGTAAGATGATCAAATATTTCGGGAATAAGTGGGAACTTGCTTCTGATTTTATGAATATAATAACAAGTAGCAGCTCTGTTTTGAGATTCAATGTTTCGGGTATAAATGGGAAATTGCTTCTGATTTTGTGAACAAGAAATCCAGGCGATTGTGAAAAATCGTAACAAGTAGCAGCTCTGTATTACGGAAAGTCTAATTAAAGCAGAGAAAATTTCACTTATCAAAACAAAAATATAGGGTACCTTCAATTGATTGTATCGTTGTTATATTCGTAATAAGTTGAATGTTGTAAAAAAAAAACAGACCAGTTTTATTCTTCACTCAGTTAACAACAACGCTAACGTGCATCCTAACATAAAATTGTCACATTTTAATTTTAGCAATTTTGAAGAGACGAAATTCTATTTTCATGTCTATCGTACTTACTAATCCACAGAATTTTACTTATAGAAATTTCGCAATTAAATTTAGTCTTGAATTTCTAGTTTCTAATTCAGTTGTTTTGATATCAAAATATTGAAACATTGTACTTTGTACAATTTATATATTTATACATTTCTCAAAGTGAGTACATTCGCTGCCAGGTTCAACTTTGGTAATTTATCCTAACGTAAAATTGTGACTTTCTAATTTTAGCAATTCTTAAGAGCCTACGCTAGTCACGCGAAGAAACGCACAAGCTAATGTTAAGTCTATGGGTAGGTTCTTGCGCGATTTCTCGCTCGCATTTTAATATTTTTAAATGATTTTTTTTTTGCATAGGATAGCTGAGGCCATTCTCCAACGTTGTTAGTTTTTACTTTTTCGATTTTTGTTGCAGGTTTTTTATAAGCGGGCATTTTCATCTTTGTAAACGGTTGGAACCGGTTCTGAAAGTGAAAGTACATTTATATCAAATAACTGTAACCAAAATCGAAAAAGTAGAAACTAACAACGTTGGGGATTGACCTAAGCTATCCTACGCAAAAAAAAAACATTTAAAAATATTAAAATGCGAGCAAGAAATCGCGCTAGAACCTTCCCATAGACTTAACATTAGCTTGAGCGTTTTTTTGCGTGACTGATGTATGCTCTTAAGAAAGAAGATTATATTTCCATGACTATCGTACTTAATAATCCAAATTATTTTACTTATAGAAATTTCCTAAATTCAATTCAGTCCTGAATTTCACGTTTCTAATTCAATTGTTTTGATATCGAAATAGTGAAACACTGTACTTTGTACAGCTTACATATTTCTGTTTCTCAAAGTGAATATATTGGCTGCCAGGTTCAAATTTGGTAATCCTTCCTAATATAAAATTGTCACTTTCTAATTTTAGCAATTTCGAAGAGAAGAAGACTATATTTCCATGACTATCGTGCTTACTAATCCAAAGAATTTTACTTATAGAAATTTACGAAATTCAATTCAGTCCTGAATTTCACGTTTCTAATTCAATTGTTTTACTTTCGAAATATTGAAACACTGTACTTTGTACAATTTACATGCTTCTATTTCTTTAAATGAGTATATTGGCAGCCAGTTTCAATTTTGGTAATCTATTTTGGATAAATGCCCCACTTTATATTTGATAATCTTATTTCTGAGACTACGGATTGTATTTTATCACTTTGAAACTTCGAATTATGAGTAGTTTCTTTTTCCTAAATTCATTCCTGAAGTCTGAGTTTTTTTCACAAAAGAGCCCTTATAAATTGGTCGTCATCAAGAATGGAATCCACTATGGAATGTTTTTCTTCGAATAAGAACATTTCATTCTAAAATTTCCATATCCTTTCACGGAGCGTGTAGAATGTTTTCGAAAACCTCTAAAATAAATCGTTTTAATCTGTAGATGCAAATTTGTCTGAGTTTTTCAATAATATAGCAAAAACAAATTCTTTTAGAATTTGTCTGCCATTGCGAGCTTCGAATAGGGAGTGATTGTTGCACAATTTATACAAAAATAAGTGACCAAATTATTTCCAATTGGTTTTTTTTGTGGATGTGGTAGTAACGTATGAAATGTTGGTGATGCTACAAATTATAAAAATGTTTCATTTTACTAATAAAACAATATTTAATTTCACTCTGAAAGTATATTTTGTCTGTAATAAGTTTTCGGCATGTTTTTTTCTCTTTCACAATAAACATTTGAACATATACATAAGAATTTCCTGTTGAATATTTAAATTTAAAGACTTTAAGATTTTTTTTTTAATTTGAGGTCTTTCACGAATTATACTACTAATACTCTAAAACTTGTTTTCCATTTTTCCCTTTCCTATTCTCTTTTTCTTTCCTTTATTTTGCAAATAATTCTACATATTATCACTTTCACAGAATCCACTCATTACTCATTCCGACGACAATTACTGGATTCTTTTGCACATCCTTGCATATTATCTGAAAATTTTTGTACACATCACATGGGAAGCTAAACTCTAATTCAGGTAAAACATGAATAACCCAACTTAAAGTGCACTCCCAGCAATTACCAAATATAAACAGCAACGTATCTTGTTCTTTGCATACCTGTACATGAATCTACTATTTCTAACCCACAAACTTCTATTAGTAACCAAATGTAGTTCAACGAGAATATTCATAATTAAGAACTACCCTTAAGCAATTTTCTCCCATTGTCAGTAATACATATGAAATTCTTTGTGTAGCTCTGTATATGATCAACAGAATTTATGCACTCTAATTTATAACAAAAATTTAGTTAAACAGAAAAACGTAAACCAACGTTGAAAACGCACTTCCAGCAATTGTCGCTCATACACAGTACTGTAACCGAATTCTTTTGAGTGTTCCTGCATATGAACGATAAATACAATGCACGCAATACTTTTCAGTGAGCAACTTATAGTGCACCTCAGTAATGCATATAAATGTCATTATGTTTTAAATATACTTCAATATTAAAATATACTGGAACCGATTTACCACATAGACCATTATGAAACTGAATTCTCTTGTGTGACTGTAAATGATTAATATATACTTTGAACCCCATGTTCAACAGATAGCATATTTTATTGAAATTCAGAAATGCAGATCAAATTCATTATGTTTTAAATGTTGTAATATCATCTAAATGTACTTGAAATAATATTTGCCTATTGACCCTAATGTAACGGAATATTTTTCAGTGCCCCTGTAAATGAATCATAAATGTGACATGCTTCATTTTCTATAAGGCTCGTGTTATACTAAATGGCAATATCATATAAATATTACATAGCAATCCGAGTATATTTACGAAAGTTTGAGCACGGACAGTCGACCAGACGGGCAGACAAACCGAAGTCTTAAACACTTCTAAACTTTGTTGGAAAGTGTTTGAAAGTTCCAGAATCAATTATTATAGTGAAATATGAACATAGACTTTACAGCAGTCGTTCTAAATATGTAATGTAATAATATTTTCACAGACATTTACAAAAATATAAGTATTTTTTTTAATATACATATTTTTTTAATCTAACATTATACATATTATTTGCTTATTCTATTATGTTTAATAAGTGAATAAAGCTTTAATGATTGCAATGCACATAATAAATATTTTTTTAAATACAAATACCTCCATCCGAACTTTCGTGTATCTTGATATAATTTTTTGAAGCACATTCATGTTTCTTAATAAGTAATTAATATGAATAAAGATAGTTTAAAGTAATAGATTTATTAAACTATAGCAAAGCAAGTATGAAAAAGTGGAATAGATAAGATATTTCAAACTGATTTTAGGTATTTCCTGAATTCTGAGAAATATATATATATATATATATATATACATATTTAATTTGTATTATTTTTAGTAATAATTGTAATGACCTCCTATCACTCATAATAACAGTCAGTTCGCAATCCTTTGCTAGACCTTGTGACATACCTTTCTGGGCTGTTAACTTGAAAGGAAGCCTTGACTCAAATCTTAACAAAAACACAACAGTTTATTTAAAGCAATAGAAGTCTTAAGGAAGTAGATCGGGTAGTTTTAAAATATGGACGATCGAAAATAAGCCCAAATTCCTTAAAGACTGAGAGGAAGAAGCATTTAAAAAAAGATTTAGCACAAAACACTTAGCTCAAATCCAAAAGGCCCCGCTGTTCTTTCTACAGCAACCTTAACTTTAATTCACTATAAAATGTCACTATAAACTTTGTAATAGCACTATAAAATGGAATCCCGTAGATTCCAAGACGCAATGCGAAGTTTAACTTCTTACCATGCTGGCAAAACTTACAGCCGTAGATACTGTTCCAGGGCTGCCTCGGACAGCTATTTTTATATTCTATTTGCACCACTATTTTAAATATGTAAATTTTGTACAATATTTCTCTTGCATATATTGTCAAAGTGTGGGTAAAAAAATTGTTTTGAGAAAGTGGTGCGAGATAGAATTAAACAATAGTCGCCAGTGGCAGCCCTGTATCCATAAACAACTAAGGCGAAACTATGTTCATCACGGAAAGAACTCGACGTTCACAATCCAGATCTAAAGTACCTTCAAGATAGGATGCGTTGGAAATCCATCGAATACAACTTTTATCGCAGTATTTAGCAACTACACAACCACAGATACGGAATTAACATATCATTGCAAGAAATGACCGTGACAATTATATTCCCGGAAATTCAGGCATACATTACAAAACTTAAAGAAATGACAGAATAGGTCTCGTTCACGCACGAGTGTTACAAATCAGGGCACCACAACAATCCAGTTAAAATCTCAAATCTTAGTCGACCGCAGAGTAAATTTATAAAAGAGTAGCTAGGCGCTATGCTAGAAGATATCCTGATAAAATTGTTCATTCATATTCCTTGAAAAGCCTAATAATGTGTCATTTTACTCCCCGTACGCATAAATGAAGAATTGCCCCATTATCTTTTCTCATAGAATATTTACTGCCTTAATTATGAAAAGTGACTCATATGAAGTGCTAAAATGTTAGTCGAATTTTCGAAATGTTAAATAGGCAATCTACACACTAATTTTTAGGCTTCCTGGATTTCGCCGACAATTCATTAATGTTATTTTTCAAATATGTACAACATACTATCTCTCACATATTTCGTCATAAATTTTTGTATAATTTATTGGACATAAAGTCCGTTTATTCTTTTACTCGGAAAACAAAAAGTACTGCTTCTTTTTTTAGTATTAGCTTCCTATAACCTTAGATTCTAATTAACAGTACATAATTATTTTTTATTTCTTTTTCTGGTGCAATCGTTCATTCATTGCCCGAGAGAGGCCAAGTAATTTTTGATTTGAGTATTCGTCAACATAAATGCATTATCCTTTCTCTCAGGATATTCTCTTGCGTTAATTATAGGAAGTAATGGCGCTTTCTGTTTTGCCAATGAGAATAAAAGTAGAGTAATATCTTGTGAAGTGTTAGAATAGAAGTATCAACATAGAATTTCAACAATCTGAAGAAAGATTTCAGTAAGCATGTAATACAATATTAAACTCTTTGAATTTATCTTGGATAAGTGATCTTATTATTATTGGATTAAAAATAATCGATTATTTAATTAGCAGAAAAAATTGCGTAAAATTCAAAGAAATAAATTAATTAAATAAAAAAAATTGTTTTAGTGTTCAATGAGAAAATTGAACGCAGAATTAAAATAATCTTAATAAAAATATCTAGGTAACGTAAACATGTAATACAATATCTGAACACCATTGAAAATGTCACTTGGATTAGTAATTTGTTGTTGTTGTTGTTGCTGTTATTGTTGTTCTGAATATGATAGTGATTTGTATCAAAAGCTATCATTTTTTTATATTATTAGACAAATTTGTGATTTAATATAACGATCAAATAGAAAAACAGATTTGAAAGTTTTGCAATTGATGTAAAATAAATTGTTATTGACGTTAATTTTCTGGCGTAATGCTATGTTTAATGTTTTCGATGTTAGTGACAACAATTGTTATTTCTTTGTCCCTTTTTATGTTCTTTTTACAGAAATTTATATATATATATATATATGTTTTTTCTAATAAAAAACTTTTTCTTCTACGAACAATTTTTTTGTGTTAAAATGTGCGTGTAAGTGAATAATGTTCAAGCTGTTCAGCTGCATGACAAAAAATATCATCGAGTTTATTAAACGTAGCGTCACATAACAGTGGTGCTTTGATTGACGCAATGCCGGAATACATTCAAGTGGTAGCATCTGCAATGTGTTCCAAGTGACAAGTATAGTCTCAGAAGCAATGTACGAAATAAATGCAACTATCGATAACGATGATGAGTGAAAAGGTATCTAGATGAATATGAAGGTTTTCCTATAAAAAGTTTTAAATTATTTTTTTCTTTTATAACTTAAAAAAGAAATTATTTAGACACAATTATGAAAATGTGTGAAATAAAACACTGTTGAATTATTTATCTCTAAATGTTTATTGAAATGTCACCAAATTTATTAAAAAATAATTTTATAAAAATGAACTTTTCTCATGTTGTAGTTGGACGCAAAAGAGTATCTCTTGCATAGCGATATAGGAATAGTTGATAAAAATTTATTCGTGTGAAATATGTGAATATGAAGGTTTTTCTATAAAAAGTTTTAAAAGGTTTCTTTCCTTTTAGGACATAAACAAAAAAAATATTTCGACACATATATGAAAATATTTCAAATAAAATCCTGCTGAATCATTTATCTTTAATTGTTTATTGAAATAACAAAGAATAAATTTTTAAAAAAATTTCATGAAAATAAACTTTTATCGTGTTGTATTTGGACACAATGGGGAATTATGTAACGTCATCTCCTGTATAGCGATATCGGTTGATAGAAATGTGTTCGTGTGAAATATGTTTGTTGTAAAGAATAAACTAATGGTGTATTCTGCAAGATATAATTTTGTCTGTTTTGTCATTTCACAATTAAATGAAATATTCAAAAATTATGATTTATACATTAAATCTATATTTATTTCTAAATAAATATTACTTAATGATTATACTTCGGTCACTGTAATTTTTCAAATGGCTGTGCCAATACGTTCAACAAAAAAAGATATTTTAAAATAAAATTATAAAAAATGAATTCTCATAAAGCTGTTTTATAATTTGGGAAATATTTTTTAAAGTTATTTAAAAATAGCAATATTACAGAATTTTTAATTTGTGTTTTTATCAATCTGTGCATATTGCTTTCTTTTGACTGCAGTAAAAGGGTTTACATCTAGAATTAAAAACAATATTTGATATTGTAAAAAAAAATACAAGCATGAAATTGTTTATTAAAACATGTCAAGAAAACGACGTTGTTATTGGCAGCTGTGGCATATTCTGGTTATTCTAAGAACCTCGTGACTTTACGAGAGTTCGCGATGCTGCGTGTGAAGATAGTAACTAACGACAAGTGACAGGAAAAACTATAGTTTAGAATAAAAAGTGCTTTATGGAAGCATGGACATCGGAAAAATAATGTGAAGTATTGTTATTTCTTTGTCCCTTTTTATGTTCTTTTTACAGAAATTTATATATATATATATGTTTTTTCTAATAAAAAACTTTTTCTTCTACGAACAATTTTTTTGTGTTAAAATGTGCGTGTAAGTGAATAATGTTCAAGCTGTTCAGCTGCATGACAAAAAATATCATCGAGTTTATTAAACGTAGCGTCACATAACAGTGGTGCTTTGATTGACGCAATGCCGGAATACATTCAAGTGGTAGCATCTGCAATGTGTTCCAAGTGACAAGTATAGTCTCAGAAGCAATGTACGAAATAAATGCAACTATCGATGAAACGATGATGAGTGAAAAGGTATCTAGATGAATACGAAGGTTTTCCTATAAAAAGTTTTAAATTATTTTTTTCTTTTATAACTTAAAAAAGAAATTATTTAGACACAATTATGAAAATGTGTGAAATAAAACACTGTTGAATTATTTATCTCTAAATGTTTATTGAAATCTCACAAAATTTATTAAAAAATAATTTTATAAAAATGAAATTTTCTCATGTTGTAGTTGGACACAAAATAGTATCTCTTGCATAGCGATATCGGAATAGTTGATAAAAATTTATTCATGTGAAATATGTGAATATGAAAGTTTTTCTATAAAAAGTTTTAAAAGGTTTCTTTCCTTTTAGGACATAAACAAAAAATAAATATTTCGACACATATATGAAAATATTTCAAATAAAATCCTGTTGAATTATTTATCTTTAATTGTTTATTGAAATAACACAGAATAAATTTTTAAAAAAAATTCATGACTATAAACTTTTATCGTGTTGTATTTGGACACAATGGGGAATTATGTAACGTCATCTCCTGTATAGCGATATCGGTTGATAGAAATGTGTTCGTGTGAAATATGTTTGTTGTAAAGAATAAACTAATGGTGTATTCTGCAAGATATAATTTTGTCTGTTTTGTCATTTCACAATTAAATGAAATATTCAAAAATTATGATTTATACATTAAATCTATATTTATTTCTAAATAAATATTACTTAATGATTATACTTCGGTGACTGTAATTTTTCAAATGGCTGTGCCAATACGTTCAACAAAAAAAGATATTTTAAAATAAAATTATAAAAAATGAATTCTCATAAAGCTGTTTTATAATTTGGGAAATATTTTTTAAAGTTATTTAAAAATAGCAATATTACAGAATTTTTAATTTGTGTTTTTATCAATCTGTGCATATTGCTTTCTTTTGACTGCAGTAAAAGGGTTTACATCTAGAATTAAAAACAATATTTGATATTGTAAAAAAAAATACAAGCATGAAATTGTTTATTAAAACATGTCAAGAAAACGACGTTGTTATTGGCAGCTGTGGCATATTCTGGTTATTCTAAGAACCTCGTGACTTTACGAGAGTTCGCGATGCTGCGTGTGAAGATAGTAACTAACGACAAGTGACAGGAAAAACTATAGTTTAGAATAAAAAGTGCTTTATGGAAGCATGGACATTGGAAAAATAATGTGAAGTATTGTTATTTCTTTGTCCCTTTTTATGTTCTTTTTACAGAAATTTATATATATATATGTTTTTTCTAATAAAAAACTTTTTCTTCTACGAACAATTTTTTTGTGTTAAAATGTGCGTGTAAGTGAATAATGTTCAAGCTGTTCAGCTGCATGACAAAAAATATCATCGAGTTTATTAAACGTAGCGTCACATAACAGTGGTGCTTTGATTGACGCAATGCCGGAATACATTCAAGTGGTAGCATCTGCAATGTGTTCCAAGTGACAAGTATAGTCTCAGAAGCAATGTACGAAATAAATGCAACTATCGATGAAACGATGATGACTGAAAAGGTATCTAGATGAATACGAAGGTTTTCCTATAAAAAGTTTTAAATTATTTTTTTCTTTTATAACTTAAAAAAGAAATTATTTAGACACAATTATGAAAATGTGTGAAATAAAACACTGTTGAATTATTTATCTCTAAATGTTTATTGAAATGTCACAAAATTTATTAAAAAATAATTTTATAAAAATGAAATTTTCTCATGTTGTAGTTGGACACAAAATAGTATCTCTTGCATAGCGATATCGGAATAGTTGATAAAAATTTATTCATGTGAAATATGTGAATATGAAAGTTTTTCTATAAAAAGTTTTAAAAGGTTTCTTTCCTTTTAGGACATAAACAAAAAATAAATATTTCGACACATATATGAAAATATTTCAAATAAAATCCTGTTGAATTATTTATCTTTAATTGTTTATTGAAATAACACAGAATAAATTTTTAAAAAAATTTCATGAATATAAACTTTTATCGTGTTGTATTTGGACACAATGGGGAATTATGTAACGTCATCTCCTGTATAGCGATATCGGTTGATAGAAATGTGTTCGTGTGAAATATGTTTGTTGTAAAGAATAAACTAATGGTGTATTCTGCAAGATATAATTTTGTCTGTTTTGTCATTTCACAATTAAATGAAATATTCAAAAATTATGATTTATACATTAAATCTATATTTATTTCTAAATAAATATTGCTTAAAATGATTATACTTCGGTCACTGTAATTTTTCAAATGGCTGTGCCAATATGTTCAAATATGAAATATGGCATTTTTAGTAAGTATTCACAGAGGAAAGTCCACAATTAGGAAATATTATAAGTTGTTCATAGCAGGTTAAATACTACGATATGGAATGTTTTACATTCTTCTATCTTTAGAGGAAGAAAATATTGCATTCATGAAAATTTTCGACTTCCGGTTTTCGACGAATTTATACGTTGTAGAAGGTCCTAAACATGATTTGACAGTTCAATAAAAAGTTTAAATTTCAGTGCAAATTCACCTTGTTTAATAACTAAAATTCATAGAGATACAACTAAATGTAAATATATTTCTTGAAGGTGCCTAAAAACATACACAAAACATTTAAAAGCACATTAAAGTCCTTTTAAAAAATTCAAAACGTTTTCAACCGAACTACTCGGTCATCATCAGGGAAAAACTAATTATTGAGTTGAGTTGTTGTCCCTTCGCGTTTACTTGCTTGCCCGGAAAAAAACTTTTACTTCAAGGGTTTAGAATATAAGGTGGGATGGGAAAGGTAATCAATGATGTATTAATTCATTCCAGACTTTAATGTGCTTTTAAATGTTTTATGTGTGTGGAATGAATTAATAAATCATTGATACATCATTGGTATAAATCACCTATTAGGGGGCGTTGCTATGCTGCATTTTTAAAGATTTCTGCAATAGCTCTACCTCAAGAATTAATGCATCGACTCCAGATTCAGTTAGACATTGACATAAGTTGTTTCTGATTAGGTTTTCGTGTAAGTCATATAACAGATGGCGCTGCTATGCTGCCTTTTTGGATTCTAAAATGCATAATTAAATATTTTGGGCTTTTTGAAATATTAAGACGTATGAAATAGAAGAAAGATTTAGTATTGGCACATCCGACTATTTTAACTTGCTTATAGGGGACAATTTTGTGACATTGACACTGTCTCATCATAAACCAGATGAATGGAAATTGTTTTGACAACACTGGCATTCTATAAAATCTGAAAGAAAATGATAACTAAGTTATTTTCATTGCAGAGTCTGTGCCGAAAAGAAAGATAAAGCCCATACTTTTTATTCGCTAAATTGTCGCAGAGAAAAACGAAAATAGCCATTCTAAAGATTTTCCTCTAATTTCTTCTTAAACAAATCAAAACTCCCAGCTGATAGTCATTTCTGTGTTTGATTTCAGGACGGAGGCCTCCCTTCCTTAAAACGCTTGGTTTCATTTTGAACTAACCGGACGCTACGCTTGTCCTGTCCTCCAACTTTACGAATTTTGTGGTTAGCTTTATTGGTTTTAAGGGCTAGTTTAGAATAATGCCTTAAGATGTAAAAAATCTCAACATTTCTGTCACACTTTATGTGACATAAAATTGAAAGAAAGAAGTCTGTACGATTATAGAATATTGAGGGGCATATATCATTTTAAATAACATTTCATTTTCAACAACAGGGGTGAAAAAGTGATGCTTTGATATAAAAGCATTGGAAAAACAAAAATTCAATTTCCTTAATATTAAAAAGCATGTATTCTTTCACTTTATGCTGAAACAATAAGTCAAAGAGGCGTCTTCATACTAAAATTGTCACAAAACCTTGAAAATTCCAATATAGATGCCCAATTCTGACAGAATATTTGGATTTTTCGGTAAATAGTACCTTCAGATACCAAGTGAGAAATGATTAGATGGAGTCGTTTAGGCATTATGTGGATATAAAGTTACGAACTTCTAATGTTAAATTCATTTTTAATAGTTTTAAAACTAACTGCAATGAGGGAGTATTTTAGCTTAACTCAAAATCATCTTTTCGGAACGAGCTGTAATTTTGGAACTTTTCAATACGAACACCTATTTTTAATGTATGGATTGTTTGGTAAATTGTACTTTTGCATATAGAACGGAAAGGCTTTCGGACAATTAAGAATTATTCAAGTTTAAAGATTGGAATTTTTTATGATAAATTAATTTTTAATCGTTACAAAATACAATGCAATGAGGGCATTTTTTTAAGCGTAACTCAAAAACTACTTGGCGAAATGAGCTGTTATTTTGGATTCGCACATTTAAAACTTCTAGAAATTGATATCTGTTAAAAAAAATACAATTTATGTTTTTTTTTTTTTTTTCGAAAATTAATCTTTTTAAAAATATTCATTTGATGAATCTTAAAATATATCTATATGCTAATTGTTTGCGATAGTCCTTTTTTAGGTGCGTGCGTAATTATATAAATACGTAGCACCTATAATCGTCGTCTTGTCCTTCCGTCCGTCTGTCTGTCCGCATATAACAGAGCAAAAACTATCCAACTATCAACCGAATGGTTTGAAATTTAATATATACAATCGTTGCAGAATTTTGTCGAGTCATTTCAAATTTTATGAAAATCGAATCAAAACTTAAAAATATATTAATAAAAGTTTTCTTTATTCTATTAAATCCTATCATACGTTATCTATATAATAAAAGTGCAAGTCATGTGACTGTGGAAAACAAATACGAACTAACCACATCTTTTTCCATATGCCAAGCGGCCATTTTTATTAAAACTTATTTTCTCGAATAAAAATGCATAAAAGTTACATTTTGAGAAATATCGTTCAAAAAAATTGTTTGCTTGAGAGATGAGTTACATTATAAAATGTAATGATTCTGAGATAACTTCAGTGAAAATTAGGTTAACAGCCAAATATCTCAATCCATTGAAGTAAATAAACAAAATATTCATTCATCGTGAGTTATAGAAATAGTAACCATGGAGGTAATCATTCGCAAAGCAAGATCTCCATGGTGAATTTAAGCGCTGTCTGGGTGTCGAAAAAAAAATCGTCTCTGTAAACATGGCATACGTAATAAGAAAAAAAATAAAGGGCATCCTCGTTTCTTTCGTAACAGACGATATAATATACAGGGTGTTTCTAAATGAATATCGGGGTTTTAACACTTGGTAGTATTTATTACATAAAACTTAAAATTATAATTGATACATAAAATGAAAGAACAACTCAAACAGTTTTACCTACAAGCTTACAAGTGTTCAACGTGAACACCTTTCGCCACACAGCACACATCACACATGAAGTCGATAGCTCAGTTCTTTCCAAACGTTAATTAGTGTTTGTGGGGTAATTGTTGCAACAGCTGCCTCAATCCTGTTTCTTAGGTTGGGTAGGTCAGCTGGTAGTGGAGGCACATACACTCGATCCCTTATGAACCCCAACAGGTAGAAATCACAAGGCGTCACAAGATCGGGTGAGCGTAGAGTGGCCTTTGGGAAGAACTGAGCTATGGACTTGATGTGTGCTGTATGCCGAAAGGTGTTCACATTGAACACTTGTAAGATTGTAGGTTAAACTGTTTGAGTTGCTCTTTCATTTTATGTATTATGTATAATTTTAAGTTTTTTATAATAGATACTACAAAGCATTAAAACCCCGCTATTCATTTAGAAACACCCTGTATTTCACTGAAATAATAACGATGATTTTTTACATTGTTAACTAGTTAAAGCACGAAACGAACGTACCTCATTTGTCACGTTTAACGAACAATTCCCAACTTGTTAATATACGACGACGATGCAGGCAATGTGTGTTTTTGCTTTTTACCAATTGATAATTTGAATTTAAAAGTATATTCTAGTTTTAAATTATTATTTATTGTCTTATAAGACAGTTAATCATTTACCTTCTTTTAATATTTTTAATTTCCAGATTTATCATTTTACTCTTTATTTCATTTTTTCAAAGAAAAGTATATGCAGCCAGATATTTTTTTTTCGTTTTTTAATTTTGAATAAAATTAAATAACTCATTAAACGTCATTGTTTAAAAGCTGATTTTTTTTTAGGCAAATGCCTTATCAATTTTTTTTTACCCTTTTCTTTTTCTTGTGTTCTGATAAATTGGATATCACAAAAGACAAATGTTAGCTTAGGCATAAAACTTAAAGCTTTTTTTTATTCAATTAATTTAAATGTTATTTACTTTATTTATATTATAATATAGTTGAATTTTTTAAGGGAAGTTTAATTTTTTTTGTAGTAACTAATTTTTTTAACGTATATTTCCCTTTTAGCCCTTTGTTTATTTTTTTCTAATCTTTATTTTTTAGCCCGACATTCCGTTTCACAATTATGAAGAAATTAAAAATATGGAATTTTAACTGCGTAGAGAAATATATCTATAAATCCTTTGAGGTCATTCACTCGAAAATAAATAAATTTACATTTTTAAAATTGAAAACAAATAAATTGAAAACATTTCATTTTCGGCAAAAAGTAGATAAACTTACATAATAAAGGCTTAAAATACCACTGTTATTCGAAATTTAGGATCTAATTTCAACTCCTAAAATGTTTTAAAAGAACAAGTAATGATAAATATTTGGTAACAAAAATTGCTGCTATAATTCTATTATTTCTTATTATTGTACGAAAGAAAAGCACTATAATTTTATTTGATGCAAAAGGTATTCTGCTTTAACCCTCTGAGCGTTTTGAAAAAGGGTAAAATTGTAATGTTGTTTTCTCTGCAATTTGTTTTAAATGCTAAAAAAATATGATTCTTTCAGCATTATAAATAAAACTTAATTACAAATGTGATTGTCTAATGATTGTCTATATGATTAATCATTCTTCAACGTTTTGAAAATTCCTTAAATCTATAAAATTATATTATCTTAAACATTGCATATATTGCAGTGAAACCTGGAGCTTAGTGAACGGAACATTACGTTCCACACGCTTAGAGGGTTAAAATTCCCAAAAAATATTTTAATTTTTTTAAATATTTTGAGATAAAAATTAAAATTAATTTTCAGTTACAAAAGTTTTGAGGGCATACCTGGCTAGTCTGTTATAAGGGTACACTAGTGGACGAGTGAATGTTTGTGATTTTGCATGCAATTGTGTTGTCTTGAATCGCTAACATTTGTGCGTGAATGCTAAATATATCCTGTCTTTCATAAAGTTTCCCAAAGTGCGTATGAATCTCCGGCATTGTTTGATTATGTTCACGAACAGTTGGCGATCGGGACGCGCCTGCAAAGAAGACTGCAACATGGAGTGTGTCTCTACTATGGATTTATAAACAGTGATCTTGAAGGTCAGGCATTCGGATCATGGATTTGACTGAGTATGACTCGTATTATAATGATGTTTTATTGCCTTTCCATACGTGAGATTGGTGGTGGAATGGTTACAGCGTTAAACTTGAACCTCGGAAGTACGTGTACGTATCCCACACCTTCCAGGATATTTTTCTCTGCTTTTTTAAATTTAAAATCGTTTTATCGTTAGGCCAGTTTCTAGATATGTTAAATTGGCTATAGACAAAAAGTTTTCAACAGAGTTCTGTTTTGAACCATATGTAGAATGAGGGGATATAAAATATATTATAACATCAAACTGCGATTAAATATATATTATATATATCCTGCGATTTAGCAGCATGAAAAGGCAGAAAAACCTGCAGACGGTGAAAGGGTTAAAATAGTTTTATCGGCTGTTTTATGTTTTTCATGACAAAGGGAATATTTTTCATAATAACACTTACAGATGTATTGATATTATTAAAATCAAATATTTATTTAAATACGATAAAAAGGGCTGTTTTAGGATTAAAATTCTACATTACTGCACCTTTTAATATTTAAAGTCTCATTTCATTGCAATATTATGAAATTCGTTAAATTTATTTAGTAAATGAAAAATAAGCATTGTGCGAAAAATGCGTTTGCAAGTAAGATAATTTCTCCAGGTTTGTTTATAAGGCGTATTTCAATAGTGAATTTTTATTAAGAATATAATGCAAAATATATTTTACGATGTAAAAATTAATGTGGAAAATAATTTAAAAAATAAAATGTAATAGGTATACATTATTTTAACTAGAAATAACAGCATATATTTTTCTAAAGAGGTAAAATATCTGTTGTTTTCCGTGTAATGAATAAAATATGGTTACAACGTTTATGAATTTTCTACTGAATGTATAAGTATATTGTGTATGCTAACATGATATCGAGTACCAATTGTTTCTCGTGTTTTATGATGTTTATTGGTCTGTTATCCGCACATTATTAAAATATGTAATCCTAAGAAAATAAAATATAATAAATAATGCAATTTACATCAACAACTTAATTTGAAGGAAAATATATTTTTAGAAATTAATTCTCCTAATTATATATTTATGTTTCACCAAAATTGTTATCGAAAGAGATATTTTGATGAAATGTTTAAAAGCTCTTTTTATCAAATTTTAACAAATATTTTATTTTACTATTACAAATAAATCTTATAACATGTTGCTATCACAATCTTGGTTTATTAACAGTATTCTATTTATCGCGAAAAAGATAAAGCGACTGATAAATCATTTTTAAATTAATAAAAATAGAAAAAATATCTGAAATAGAATGAGATTATAATTATCTCCAAAAATATAAATCAACTGACAAATCATTTGTAAATTAATAAAAATGGAAAAATAAACAAGAACGAAAAATCCTGCGTCAAGCGTAGATTATGTAGCACTTTCCAACGCTTCCAAAATAATTTTACAAAACATACCGTTTAATAAGCTAAAAGATAACATTTAAGTAAACAATTTGGAAAACGCATAACATATTTAAAAACATAATTTCAGGAATTTCCAACAGATACAATATTCGGAAAAATATCCGAATACTTTTATTCAGCCCTGTATATGATCTATAGATTTGTATATGCTAGGATGCTAAATTTTAGTTTAGTTAGGAAACGCGTAGCACAGTTTAAAATTATCTTTCTGGAGTTTCTGTCAATAAACGGAAATGTGTTCGCGAACTTTTGTGCTGCCCTGTATAGGATCTACAGAGTTTATACACACCACGTAATAGACAAAAAGCGTGTTAAAATTAAAATCGCGTTTAGTAACTTAAAACGCACTTCCAGGAATTAGTGTTAACAGACAGTAGATAATTCTTTTGTGTGTCCCTGTAACTGAACGATGACTGCTATACACACACTATTCTGTAGTAAGCCTCTTGTAATGCACCCTAGATATATATATATAAATTTCAATGCGTTTAAAATAGTGAAACATTATTTAAATAAACCGCAGACGATTTTTCTCCATAGACGTCATGTAACGGAATTCTTTTGACTGTCCCTGTAAAGTAACTATAAGTGCTATGCACACCCTATTCCATATTAAGCTTCTTCTAATGCACCTTCGTGATATATATAAATTTCAATGCGTTTAAAATACTGAAACATTATTTAAATAAACCGCAAATGATTTTTCCCCATAGACCGCAATGTAACGGAATTCTTTTGAGTGTCCCTGTAATAAAACTATAAGTGCTACACACTTCCGTTGAAATAGGAACATGCTATAGATAACGACAATAACATATAAAAATTGCAGAGCAATCCGAGCACATTTACGGGAGTTAGAGCACGGACAGACGGCCAGACGGCAGACGGCAGACGGCCATACGGCCAGACAAACCGAAGTCATAAGCACTTTTCAATAAGGTTGGAAAGTGCTAATAAATAAAACGATTGCATGAACATTGTACCAGGGCTACACTAGAAACTGGGATGGCTCATTCATTATCATGACGTCAGAAAGGGTGGCTGACCACGACTAGCAATTGGTCCAAAGCGAAACGACAAAACAAAAGACATACAATGATTGGCACAAAGCGATGGACAAAACGATGGCTTTGTACCAATCTCTGGTCGCGGCCAGCCACCATTTGTGACGTCATGATAATGAATGAACCAGCCCTTAGTGTAGCCCTGATCTAGTGTAGCCCTGATTATACCCATACCGTCCAGGCGCGTCTATGTAGTGTAACCGAAAACACTGTAAATACTTAACAGTACTTGTAATATTTTTAATATATATTTTTTTTCTTTTTGAGATATTGCGCTCAGAGTTATTTTCTATCTTTGTTCGAACCACACTGAGTTAGGCAAGTCGATGATTCCAAAGTGTTCTCTCCTTGTTAGTTTGAAATGCATTCGTTATAGAAAATTAATTAAACTTTAATTTATTATATATATTGTTTTGTACAATACAAATATTTACACAATTGCTATCAACTTCTAAGTCACCAAAACTGATATACAGGAACTTCACTCTTAAAGATGGTCAATGGTTAATTCCTAAACCATTAGTCATAGACATATAGTTCCAATTACTAAAACATTTTAAATGAGGTAAAGAAGTATTTTAAAAGCGATGTGGGTCAATAAAAACTTTTTTTTTAAGTTACGAAATTTAAAATTATATACTGTCTCCCGGTTCTATAAGTTATATTTAGTAAAAATTTCCTATTACACTAAGAAGTCAGACAAAAAAGTTCCATTTTTATACTATTAAAACTGACCAAGTAAAAACTTTTTAAAGTTTTCGCTGCAAAATAGGGGTCATTCACAAATTTACTAGCAAAATAAATAATCTTCAGATATAAAAAAAATAACAATAGTTGAGAGTAAAATTAACATTACGATATAAATTTAAAAATTATTGTCATTCTTACATATTAAAAACATATATGCAACTTGTACTAAAAATATAAGGGAAAAAATAACCGAATTTTATAAATATGAAATGATGAAAATCAACAGTCTAAGTTTTTTTAGAAAATGATGCATATTTTAAAATGCTATTTTACGCTATTTTAAAATATTATATTTTTATATTTTAAAATGCTATTTTATATATAATCTAAAACTTAATTAATAAATATTAAAGTTATCTTAAAACTTGATCGAAGTGACTTTTTTCGGCTGCAATGCAGAAATGTACGCATGAAATAAATCCTTCTAATACTTAAGCACTTTGTGTACGGTCCCTCGAGGCTTGGACCAACTCATCTGTGTTTAGATGCACAAAACTAGTTTAAGTCATAGAATTCAAAGTTTCATAACTCGGTCAACTTTTATATTAGATGAATGGGGCTTTTTTTTGTCTTAATTGTTGGTGTAATAGCAAATTTTTAGTAAATATCACTTGTAGGACCGGGGAACCGTATAAAAATAAAATTGTGTAACTTTTTATGAAATGTTTTTATTGATCGAAACGACTTTTAAAATAATTGTTTACCCCATTTAAAACCTTTTTGTAATTGGAACTACATGTCTATAACGAACGGTTTAGGAAATAGCCATTGGCCATCGTTGTGAGTGGACACACTGCATACAGCATATGCTCTGGTACCTATTATTTTTATATTGTCTCATTAGGAAATATAAAGGTTTTAATAATCATTTTAGAAAGTTGAAAATTTTTAGATCTCCGATGGAGCTGCTAAATCTGTATCAGTCAACCTACAAAATCAAGTAAAATATAAACACAAAACGCCCAATCATGTGATCAAATCCCACACAAATTTTTTGTCAGTCTAGCGAGCGAAGCCAGAGCGAAATATGTTCGGGTTATGAAAGCTGATTGGGCTAAATATGTTCACGAATGTTTTGAATTTTGTCTGAGTGAATATAGGCTTGTATTCCTTTTACGAGAGCCATTTTTTCAGAAAAATAAGTAGATGTAGTTTTAGTTTCACCTGTTCGGAACCATAAAAGTACGCAATAATTAAATTATGTCAAAAAATCCTTACTCCGATGAGAACTACTTTATAAGGTGTATCTCCTGACGCGCGGGCGGAACGATTGACATATCATTAACAGAGTCATAGCCACGTTTACTTTGAAAAGATATGTTAATTAGGTGACTGTGATTGTGCAGCGGCTATATATAGTGAACTGGCAGCTGAAAACTTTGGATTTACAGCCGATCTCGCCAATAACGTACTCTAACTGAAATCAAGATCTTCTGTGGAGGTTTCCCGATATTGAAGAAGTAAAAGTCTCGTATTGCCACGTGGACAGTATATTTTCTGTAATGTTGCGGGTGTTTTGGTATAAAGTAAATGTTTCAGCACTGAGCTCCATAATAGAGCGGAGAGCTAATTCGCAGTTCCACTTTCTGCTGCGACCGTACCACATTTTCAATGCGCGCAAGTAATGAATCAAGGACTTTTTATAATATTAGAAGCATTTTCTCTAACTTTTTCGTATACTTTTTTTCACTTTTGGTTATTTCTACACCTTGTTCATATTTTCTTTTAATTGTAATTAACCATTTTTTTAAACTTACATATAATTTTATTCTTAAATGATTTCAAATTCAATATTTCTGATGAAATTAAATAAAATATGTAGTTTTAAAGATATACAGGGGGATTTTTTTTTAAAGTGACAGTATTTGGAGTGTCCTGCAGCGCGATCTAATAGCCGAAATGGCACCAAACTTGGTATTTAGACTAATCAAGACATGGG
The DNA here is from genome assembly GCA_963931845.1 of Maratus michaelseni. Lineage (NCBI taxonomy): Eukaryota > Metazoa > Arthropoda > Arachnida > Araneae > Salticidae > Maratus > Maratus michaelseni. Next base: position 282,119,051 of record OZ007592.1, on the reverse strand, counting down.
AAAAAGGATTCCGTGAAAAAAATAGTTCCAAAATCGCCGCTAGGGTATTTTGTGGCGCTACTGTAGCTTACAATAACAAGAATTGGCATAAAACACGGGTATTAAAGAAACATGCAAATGTTGTGCGATGACAGCGCCAGTAATAGGGGCTATAAAAGCAAGTAGTAGACAGCTCCGACAAATAATCTCAGCTGAAGTAAACGAGCTCCAGTGGACATGCCTCTCACGTTACCGGAACGTGCGTTACTGGTGAAGCTGTATTATAGGAATCAATGTAATGCATCCGCAGCTCTTCGGGAATTTCGAACCAGAAAAAAATTACGAAAGGGCCTTTATCGCTGAATGGTCTTAATAAAATGATTAAGAAGTTCGAGGAAACGGGGTCACTGACCATTCGCGCTGGGAGAGGACGTAAACAAGTATCAGAAGATGTAATAACTGATGTGGCAACTGCAATTGTCGAAAGATCGCAAGGAACCATTGCTGGTACTAGCAGCGCCCGGGGTGTAGCTCGACAATTGGACATGAATTATTCCACGGTATGGAGAGTTTTGCGGCACGTTATTGGATTTTACCCCTACGAAATCAGCCTCTTGCACAAACTGAAACCAAGTGATTGTGATAAGCGAGTGACATTCGCTCTATCGTTTCTTGCCAGGGTAGAAATTGATGATGCTTTCCCATGGCACATTCTGTGGGGAGATGAGTGCCCTTTTTATCTCAATGGGTCCGTAAACACTAAAAATAGCCGAATTTGAGCTTCTGAGCATCCCCACACCGTGCATGAAATCCCATTAAATTCCCCAAAAGTCACTGTTTGGTGTGGTTTCACAGCCGAATTCGTAATTGGGCCATTCTTTTTTGAGACCATCACTCCGACGGGACCCGAAACGTGCACCATAAATGCAGAAAGGTACCACGAAATGCTGCAAACGCTTGTTATTCCACAATTTCAGCAAAGAAACCGTCTCCAACAGACAATCTTTATGCAGGATGGTACTCCGCCACACACTGGTAATAAGGTAAAGCAGCTGTTGTGCCAAAACTTCACTGATGATAGAGTCATAAGTCGGAGTTTTCCAGTTGCATGGCCGCCTCGTTCCCCCTGACCTCACGCCATGCGATTTTTGGCTCTGGGGTTATTTGAAATCTCAAGTTCATGTTGGTGGAGTATCAAATTTGTCTATTCTAAAGGACAACATAACAAAGACATTGCGGAATATTCCTCGTGATATGTTACGTACGGCTGTGAAAAACGTTGTGCACAGAATGCACGGTGTTATTTCTGAGAACGGTGCTCACATTGGTGCTCACAAGGTGGTCTAATTCCTCACCGGCGAAGTTAATGTAGTAAATACACATTAATAATTTATTTAACTGTACGATTGTATGTGTTAGTATTTTTCTTTTCTCACATTTTACACATTGCAAAGCGCCCCAAAATGCCCTAGCGGCGATTTTTGGAACTAATTTTTTTTCACGGAATCCTTTTTTCCATGTCTTGATTAGTCTAAATACCAAGTTTGGTTCCATTTCGGTTATTAGATCGTGCTACAGGGCGCTTCAAACACTGTCACTTTAAAAAAGATCACCCTGTATATAGCAACTTCGTCCAATTAAAAAAAAAGAAATCCAATTTGAAAATATCTACCTCAAAGTACTCTATGGGAGGAAATCTGTATTTTGCCATAAATATACTTCCGAAATTTTGTGGCATTGTATTCATGAGTGGACCGCTGAATTCAATGTGAAAGAATAGGAAGTTAGCCCTCCATAATATTGTAGAGCTCAGTGATTTTCAGCTACTCATAATAAAGCGATCTTCAGGCTCGCAGAGCCTACTTAGTTATTTAACATTAAGTAAAGATTATGTTACTAGAAGGAGAAGTGTTTTGGAGACTTTGTGAATTTTGATGTAAGCCTTCAATTTTAATGAATCGGGAAGGGGTCTTAATACGTTTAAAATTAAACTTGTTACTCTACTCCTCCTCCATCTTTTAAAGCGATTTAATAAACTGTTGTTTTCATTGTTAAATTACCATTATGTCCTCATTCCTAGTTAAAATCCCAAAGAGGCATGTTAAAAAGTTCCTACTATGTACGTGCATCTGCACATTAATATATAAAAATATCATGATTATACTATGTCTACTTTTTAATTGAAAAATTTGATTAAAAACACATATTAAAAAGTCATATTTGGAAACAATTTTTGTTTGTGGTATAATTGTACCATAAAAACCTAAAGGTTCAGGTCCTATTTTTTAATGAAAAATATTTTAAACAGCAAAGAATTGTTTTATGCCTTTTTAATGTTTTAAGTGATAGTAATTTGAGGCTTTAAATGCAAATTTTTGAACAAACCTTCCTATTAAATTGTGAAAGAATATAGCTATTTGGTATGGAAAACACAATAAACAAGTGGGAACATTTTTTACTTTTTAAATCCCGAAATAAAATAAGTTACCTACAATTTTTTTATATAATAACTATACATTTTCAATATACATATATATATATATATATATATATATATATGTAATAATAAAAAAATTTCGCCATTTTTCCTTAATTAATTTATTCCAAATTCTTACAATTCTAATTTTTCCCTCACTTTTAAAATATCTCTTAAATCTAATTTATATTTTATTCCATAACTTAATCAAAATATTCTTTTAATTATCATTCTAAAAATCTTAATCTGTTTGAAGCTACACGTATTTGTAAAAACTTTAATTTATTCCTTCTTTTGAAACATTCAAATTTTATTTCTTTAGAACGTCTCTTAATATCATTTTTATTTTTATTAAAATTATCATTCGATATCCCATACTCCTTTCGGCTCCCGCGTCTTTCCGCTTCACCTCAAAATTATGCCACTGACAGTATTAAATTCCCTAACTTTGCAAGCTTCTTATTGGTTCGTCCTTCCCCTGCATTGCGGAAATATTCATTCGCTTTTTACCTTTAAAACGAGCTAGATTTTTGTACGTTTCTCTTCTGTCAACTAGACCCAGTCACTAGGGGGTCAAAATGCGTATGTCATCGGTAGAGAATTCTTCAATAACATAGCTTTGTGCAGTCATCTAATGCATTAAATATCTTCGCGTTTTTGATGAGATTTAGTGGAGTTGTTAAATCAACGTAATTCTAATAAACAGTTGTCTCGTCAATGCTGTTACTCTTGAGTGGGAAATTGCCTGGATTGATTTACTTAGACTTTTCTCCGGTTACGTGCGACTGCCTATATGGAGTATAATTTGTGATCTTCCGTCGTCATCTAGCATGGAACAGCGTTAGTAACTTGTGGCGGTGGAATATTAGTGCTATGATCTGGTGTAAAATTATAGAGATCGTGTCTGGCTTGTCAACGATGGCTGAATCTAGAATAATTCATCTCATATATATATATATATATATATATATATATATATATATATATATATATATATATATATATATATATATATATATAATCATTCAAATAACATTTCTTAAGTGTTTAATTTCCGGAAATAAATCTAACTGGTGCACTTACGAAGATATATACATGTATAATTTTTCAATCAAGTTTCACAAATCGATATATTTTATTCAGTTTTTCAGAGCAAATAATATGTATCATTCTACAATTCAAATGACCAAATATAGCGCATCAGAGTAATAATCGAATTTTATGAATATTTCAATAAGAATTAAACAATGTAGTGAAATACTAACCATTATGGACAATAATATGAGATTTCAGGGATGAACAGGGACGATGAATACGACTGTGATGTTTTCCTGTTAGTGTCTTATGTATCAATGTTTCTTGATGTTCTAATATTCATGTTCGTGAAATGTTCAAATCTGTTTATCGTAAATAAAATACGCATAAAGAAATTAATCAAGCTGTTTATATAAAAACAGCTGTTCTTAATAAATTATTTAAATACGATACTATAATTATTAGGATTTTAACCCTTTGTGAAAAAAGTATTCCCAGGATTTGAACCCAAGACCTTGGCTCAAGCTGTCAATGTTTTACCAACTAAGCGATCTTGGGGAAATCCGGCGTACACAATTCACTCAGATAACCTTTTGACAGTGACAACAGGACTTTTATCTGATACAGTTCAACAGAATATATAGTAGGTAAAGAAACGGTTTTCAGTTGAAATGTTTCAGATAACAGATCATACATCATTGTCAAAAGATTGTCCGAGTGAATTATGTCCAAGGAATTTTACCAGGATAGCTTTTTAGGTCGAACGTTGGCAGCTTGAGCCAAGGTCCTGGGTTCAAATCCGGGTCTGGCCACCTTTTCACTCAGTTGGAGAAATTACTACTCATATGATTTCTTTACCACTCAGAAGGATGTTGTTAAAATAACAAATGATATATAAATGTTTTTTTTTTATCAAATGAAGCTTTTATTCTTGAAAGAAAATTAGATATATTTTTTTTTTATCTGCGATATCGCAGGAATTAATTATACCAAAGTCTTTATAACTTTATAAATGTCTAAATTTAAAAACTATAGTCTAAAATAATTTATGTATTTTACGTAAGCTTCGGTTGATTACGCGTCACATTTAGAGGGTAATAAAAATTACAATAATATCTAATGAGTAACACTTGTTTTTATCAAAGTAGTTTTTCTTTTTGAAAACTTTTATCTAGTTCAGAAAGCAGGTTGCCGTTAACACTGCTGCGCTGCCGCAAGATGTGCCAAATAACCCTCTAAAACGTGACGTTTCTGTGACGTTATAAGACGATACGAATGTCACTGTGGCATTTTTGTTGAATAAAAAATAGCTTAAAAATATTTCATTTGCTTAATAGTTATTTATATATTTTTAATTTGAAGAAGTTATATTTAAAAAAAATTCTTACTGAATATAATTTTTTAATTAATATTTCCCATGTTATTTTAATTTAATCTTAGTTCTTCCTTTTAAACAAATCTTTCTTATTTCATTCATATTTAGTCTTAGTTTTTTTAAACAAATCTTTCCTATTTCATTCATATTTAGTCTTAGTTTTTTTAAACAAATCTTTCCTATTTTATTCATAGTTAGTCTTAGATTTTTTAAGCAAATATTTCCAATTTATTACTGTTTTAATCTTAGTTCTTTTTTTAGTTAATTCAAGGTAAATATTTTTTTTAAAATAGAAATCGAGGGAAATATATATATTTAATGAAAATTATATTTGCCGAAAAACGTCGCTGCAACATCATGGCATGTTCGCACGAAAGCAGTATGTGACAGTTTAAAGCTGTCACAAATCAAATTAAATAGAAAGAAAATGACAGCCACATCATTCCAAAATGTAATACACGGTAACCCATGCATTACGTGCACACGGTAACACGTGAACAAGTGACACTGACTGAGACATACAGTGCGTATCAAAAGTTTAGACAATGGTCGATTACGCTTCTGTACTGAAAAGTATGTAACGAATTTTTGTAAGTCAACTGTCATATATTGTTTGTGGCTTATCCTTTATTCACAAACATTCAATTTTAAATTATACACATTACATAATATATAGTGACAAAAAAAAACAAAATTAACATTGTTGCAAAAATATTGACAATCTTTATAGTATTTACATTAAAATAACCATAAATTAAAATCGAATTTCACCTCCATTGTTTGCATTTTGTGCAAAAATGCGACTTTCCATCGAAGAAATTAAATGCTGCATCACTTGGGGGTCTATTTTATACCAAGCACGTTCAACAGCAGCTCGAAGTTCATTAACAGAGGAGTATTGTCGAAAATTTGCATAAACCTTACGAGACATGATTCTCCAAAGATTTTCGATTGGGTTCAAGTCAGGGCTACATGCGGGCCAATCGAGAACAGTAATATTTTGAGAGTTAAACAAAGTTTTTGTTTTGTGTGCAACATAAATGGATGCATTATCTTGCTGAAATACATACTTTGGACCAGCTAAACGTTCCCCAAATGCCTGTAAATTGTTCTCCAGTATATATATGTAGTCTTGCGCTGTTTGGAGACCACTGAGGAACTCTAAATCTACTTGACCATTAAAGCAAAATGAGGCCCAAATCATTAAATAACACCATCGTGTTGTCGACTAAATAAAGTCCTATGCTTTTTACGCCATTCGTGCCAATAATATGCCCACCCATCTGAGCCATCCAAGTTCCAGTTTTTTTTCGTCACTGAATATCATAGTACACCACTGGAGTCAATATGACATATGTTTACGAGCCCACTGCATTCACGCCAATTTGTGGTGAGATTTTAAAGATGGCTGTTTTTTCATTTTCCTATAAACTAATTTACCCCTTTCTTTAATTCGCCTACGAATCCTATCTATTGATACAGAAAGTCCTAACTCACTTTTAATCTGACTAGCACTCACCATTTGTGAATATGCCAATTTCTGGATCCTTTTATCATCTCGTTTTCTGGTCACACAAGGCATTCCAGATCTACGTTTTGCTTTGTAGAAGTCACCCTTAGACAATACTCGATAGACAAACTTCTTTGAACGATTCAAAGTAGCTGAAATTTCTGCAACAGTTTTCACTTTCGATTTCAGCTTCCATATCTCAATTACTTCATCTGACTGAAAGTGTGTAGCTCGCAGCATCTTCAGTAACCGATGCTAATGCACGGTGCACTTAAATACTTCATGCATATGACGTCATAAGTTTAACATTTGTATTTTTCCGTGAACAGTTGCCAAAAAGCAAGAAGGTTTCTAAACTTTTGCAATATGCAAATTTCACTTTTTTGCAGTTAAATTAAATATTATCCTACATTAAAATAAGTATTTCCGTCCTAAAATGTTTAAAATATATTTAAAAATAAGTATACCGATTTGTGTAATCGAAAAGTTAGTATTTTTTATTTAAAGGTTAAATATCATCAGTGTCTAAACTTTTGCGCAGGACTGTATCCTTGACTTTGTTGCCATATGACAATACTATATGGAATATTTATTAACATTTTCTGAAACGGTGCGAAGTCTCTTAAGTTATTTCTAAGAGATTCATTGAATATAACACTGATGCGCAGTATTATAAGATACCACAGATCGCCATAGACAATCTTATTCTCAACATTTTATTATATGTGTGTTTTAGCGTTTCTGCGAAACATACCGCAAAACGAGATTCATATATCGGTAAAATTTCTTTATGACTGTGCATTTCAAGTTTGAACTTTTTTGTCGTCCACAGTCTTACATTTTTGTTTACCTTTATTATACAAATTATTTTGATTATATTTCATTCATTTATCAATGCTAGTAGCTTATATTGTAATGCAAGTCTCACTAAATATTAATATATATTTTTATCCTTTTTTTCACATTGCTGCTTAAATTTTAAATTAGTATAGCATGTAGACAAAAATAGTAGGTTGCTATAACTCCATAAATGAACAAATAATCAAAATCATAATTTCAGGTGCGGTCAATTAACGACTCCTTTCCTCAGGCGGAACTGTGTTTGAAGACGCGGTGCATGGAGACTTTCTTGTGTTTATTTGAAAGTCTTTGGTGCCTTTAAAATAATGAACAAGGATAAAAAATTTATTATTTTATTCATGACTTATATATAAATTTTCAAAATATTTTACATTAAAAATACACTTATTTTACTAGGTAACATTCAACGGACTACATAGTTAATATGTTAAAAATTCATTGAAACAAGTACAGTACACTCTTTAATAAAGTTAACATTTTTGCTTAAAATGTATTTATTTTTTGGTAATACATTATTCAGAACAAAAACATATGTTAACAATTTTAGATCATCTGCAGAAAGTTTGCAAAGTCAATCTATCTATAATTTTGATAATTTTGATATTGGGAAAAGTTGATTAAGGTATACGCACATCTTTGAAATGTCATTTTCGATGAAAATATCGGTTTGTCATTTTTGCAATAATGTTAAAATTCAATTTTAAATTATCATGTTTTGCACAAATGTTAATTTTTTGCATAATTTTGACTATTTTTCACTTTAAAAAATTATTTCTTTATAATTTCTAAAATGTCTATACATTTTTCAAAGTTTCAAATTAAATGTCTTTAGAAAAAAAAATTGTTATAAAGAGAAATGTTCAAAAAGTTCAAAAAATCACCTCCGTATGTGTGTGGATACATTAAAAATATCTATTACTAAAATTTTACTTTTTAATTAATAGTTTATGTCATTATTAAGTGGGTTGGGTTGGGTTGATTATTGACGGCCAATTATCGACACTAGGGATATAGGCCCAGGGGGAGTGCCCTTCGTGGGGGTCTTTCTAAGGGAACCTAATCCGTATTTACGCATGGAGAAAATCCACGGCTCGAAAGAAAACCACGAAAACTCCGAGCGATTAGGCCGACGGGCGCGATTGGGATCGAACCCAGCACCTCCCGTCTACCAGCTTCGAGAGCACAACCTCTCAGCCACTGGTGGGGCCATTATTAAGTGAAAAATATAATTAAAAATTGCCTCATCAATAATATCATCTGTTGAATTACATATTAATAATAAATTTAAACGTTGATTATTATTAAATTAATATTCTAAAAAATAAGTCTTCGAAACCCTAATCATTTTAACAAAAAAAAAGACTAGAATTTCAACTATGTTAATTCAAAATTACAGCTTATTCCGCTAAGTACTTTCTGAAGTATACGTAAAAGACTAAATCTACCACAGTTTGTTCTGCAACTATTAAAAAATATATATAACATTCGTAGTACAAAACTTTACATCTCCGTAATAAAATTTCTTCACCAAACTACTTTCCGTTTAGTACAATAAGGTCAATTTTACCAATAAATTCAGATCTCGTATTTTCAAAGTTCGTTGTAATTTCAAAGTGCAAACGGCTCCTAAGTGGAGTTTTAACATATATTTCAGGAAGACAGAATTCCCAATCGAATAACCGTTTTCGTGTTACGTCTGTTTGGCAGTAAAAGGATATGCAGGGTTTCCGTTTATTTACTTATATATATATTTATTTTTGACAGACTGTACTTCTCTGGAAACTATTGTTGTAAATTAATAATTTTATAGAAATATAAAAAAAAATTCGGTTTGCTATAATATTTTCACATATTTTTTTTCCTCCCATCCTTAAAAAAAAAAAAAAAAAAAAAGTTAGAAATGTTAAAAAATTTTCAGCTTCATAAAAAAAAAAAAAAAAAAAAAAAAAAAATCGAATTATATGATTTGATTAGCAAAGAATAATTTTACCTTTTTCATCCGCGTGTAGTCTTAGAGAATACGTGCAGTAGACAAAAGACGAATTCGTTATAATATCTTAAAATAAAAATTTTAAAAACTTAGATTTAGATCTTGGAAAGAAAGTTGATTTTGAATTTTATAACAAAGTATGAACTATTTCAAAGTAAAGAAAAGAAACTATTTTACCTTTAAAACATATTATATACTTAATAAAACCGTTTTAATGCTCTCAAATGCACATTACTTATACTCTCATGGTTATTTTTTTTTATAATGTAATACTAAAAATATATATACTAATTAACTTTTTCTGTACAAATAACTTGATGGTTTCTAATATTCCATTAATATAATTGTTTACTAAAACCTTTAAAAAAGTAAAAGAAAAAAAAAACTAAAGATAAAAAAGCAATATATTTTATACATGAAGAAATCAAATTTTAAAAAGGAATTGTTGACTAATATTTTTATAAAAAAAATTCTATGCTTCTGTCGTACGTGATTACTTGATTCCCTTTTTAATTCACGAGCAGATAAATTATTCACGTTTAGCTAAATTATTCACTTCAATGTATAGGAGATAATGAAAAAACACAAAATATCTTCCACAGCTATATCTAACAACATGCATATTTTATATTAATTTTCTACATTATGAAAATTTTAATTATATTCTACGTTGAATTTTTTACTTTCATTACCTGTTTCTAAATACTGTATTAAATTTCATTAAGTGAAATAAAAGGAAACTTGTTAGAATCCGTCATAGTTTTCTTAATAAGACTTTTTATAAAAATGTAATGTTCGGTTCATAATGAAAAATTGAAAGTCGATTTAAAATATTTAAATGATTTTTTTATGTCATACATAGTTTCAAAGTCATATGGTTTCCCTTTTTTGAAATTACTTATATTGAAACGTGTAAAAGATGTGTTACCAGTTTAAAGTTCTAAACCACTTTGGTCGCTGACATAACAAAAAAAAAACGAACGTTTTTCGTCGATGCATTTTACTTAATTAAATAGCTTTACAATTTTTCCGGTGTACACTTTCATATTGGGGCTGTATTTTTACTAATCTTAATTAGTCGGACAAGGCATTACCGTTGTGTATACGTATATGCATCGGTCATTGGCTACAATGAGACGGATAATCAAGCGGAGAAATTTAATTCTGCGAATTTATTTCTACATTTTATTTTTTTTTTTTACTTATCCATCATACGTAATATAGGGTAAATCTTGTAATCATTTTTAAAATCGAAAAATTGTACTTACCCATCATACGTAGTATAGGGTACACGTTTACACGTTTCAGACTCTGGAGATTCCGAAAAACATATTTTTAGAAAGAAAAATGACGTTTGTCTGTCTGTGTATGTGTCTGTAAACGCTCTATATCCCGAACAAATTGATATAGACACTTGGAATTTGGTATGTACTTAGTATGTAATAGAGAAAATAAGCTTATTGAACTTCAGTAACCTCGATTATCCGGAACTATTATTTTCGGACTCTCTAAATATTCATTCTGATAAAAGGCATATAAAATGTTTCGAAATTGTTTATTTTAAGGAGTGAATATAAAAGACAATAAAAAAAACATTTTGCATAAAGAATGAAGTCGATCGGATAATTAATTGCCGAGATATTTGTAATCATATTTCCCGCACTCATCGATTTTTCATTCAAATTTTAATTCAAAGATATAGTTTAATCGGAAATGAAAAGCTAAATCTGACGCCGTGAACTGTTAATTAATATGATGATCATTTTTGGAATTATAAGGATGTTTCTTTTACGAAATTCAGTAATAGAGCATTTAAAGCGTGCCTTACGCGTATCTTTTTTTACAGACAGCGGGAGTCACGTGATGCTCCAATGCACCAATGCAGGTGTACGAAAAGAGCATCATGCCACTCTAGCGGTCTGTAAAATAAGATAAGTGGAATGCACTGCGGTAGCCTGTCTTTTTCGTTAGCCTCGATTTAAAGTTTATGGCGTCATCAAGCCACGATTTTAAACACTCTATCTACAGAACAAATTGAGATAGAGGCTTGACATTTGGTATGTACTTAGAATGTAATAGTGCAAAAAAGCCTATTAAATTTCAGTAACCCTAGTTATCCGGAACTATTATTTCGGACTTTCGAAATATTCGTTCTGATGAAGTGTATATAAAAAATTTCAGAATTATTTCTTTTAAAGAATGAATGTAACATAACTTTTACATAAAGAATGAAGTCGATCGGACAATCATTTACCTTGCATTTAATAAATAGTTTGTAACGCATGTTTTATTTTCATATTTTATAATATGCATATCCATGATGGGTAAGTAATACGGTGATCCCCAACGACTAGTTTTTTTCTTTTGAATTCGCTATTACATCCGGTGTTGCCAGTTCGCTATTGTTTTTAATTATCTTGCTTGCTACCAGCTTTATGAAACAGAAATAATCCTCTTATTTAAATACATATCAAATAAGTTAAAAATAAATCTAGTATAACAGTTTCAAAAATGTGATGGCAATCAAACATACTGAATAATAATTTAAAAAAAATAGCGAACCGTCAATACTGATTATCTTAATAGCTACTTTCAACAGTTGTACGAAAAGTTCTCTGAATTTTATAGACAACTATCTAATGCACCCCCGCCACGAATACTTGATTCAGCGTAATATATAAAGCAGCATATATTTTATTATTCATTTTATTATTTTGTATTTATAGCCATAACAATATCAAAAAAGTTTTAAAATTTTCATTACCTCTTTCTTTTCATAAAAAATGTCATTAACGATATTTTTAGATGGTTTGCCGTTTAGAGCTGGTATATCAAGTTGCTTATACAAATGAGATTTTCTTCTCTTTTTCGCAGTAATTTTAAAGGAAGGATTGAACAAATAATTTTATTTGCAATATTCTTAAGACATTTCTAGTTATTAAATCTTTATATGTAGGAAAATTTTTTAGATTAAATCACTCGAATTTCTCTGGGGCCTCCCAAAATCTAGTGGGCCTATGTATGCCACTATTATGCCTAGAATCAAAGAACATTTATTAGGAGAAGTAACACAAAATAATTGTTAAAATCTTAGTCGAATTATCAAAACGTCAATTAGATAATCCACATTAATTTTTAGACTTCTTGTATTTCAGAGAAAATTCATTAATGATATTTCAAAAATATATACAACATATTTATCTTATATATTTTTTTCATTACAGAATAACTTCGCAGACATAAAATAATGTCCATTCGATCTTTTACTCTGAAAACGAAATGTGTTTTTCTTCTTCTTAGTATTAGTTACAATGACTTTCTTCTCAGATTCTTAATAACGGTCCAGAATTTTGTTATTTCTTTCCTGAATAGTCGTTCATTCATTGCCCTAAAGACACCAAGTAATTTTTTATTGGAGTATCCATCAACATAAATGCATTATCTTTTCTGTCAGAATAATTTCTTGCCTTAGTTATTTGAAGTAGTGATATTCTTTTGTTGTCGATAAAAATAAAAATAAAATGTTTCTTTTATTTAAATGTTCAAAAATAAATATAGACATATAAGTGCAACAATATGAAAGTTAGTAATGTTTTGCTCTATTTTAACTTTCTCTCAAATAAACTAATAACTCTACTGAAATTAACAAATCGTACCAGTATTTGCATATGAATTTTTTTTAAATACTTAAATGTTCTAATATTGCCAGTAACTGTTGACCTTCTAGTGTATCTGAAACGGTATCTGACGATCTTGCCTGGTGTTGCTAGATTAGGATTTTTGTCCCCATTTTGTGGAATTTTGAGCATCTAGGGGAAGGTTTTGGGAACAAGTTATTAGTAGGGAAACGTTTGGGGAATATCAACATTTCTGTGGAAAAACATGGGGATTTTTTTCATTATTTCATGTTTTCGGGTTAAAATTTACTTCTGTTCACATGCAACACTGGTTCTGGATTCGTCGATTACACGTATTTTAAGTTCTAATATATTATGCATTTAATTGTAATATCTATTTATCTTTTCTTAATTCATATTATTTTCTTCAAAAAAGTAATTGTTCATAGTAAAAATGGCAATTCACAAGTTCGTCTGCTTTTTTTTTTTTTTTTTTTTTTTTTTTTTTTGTAAATGGAGATTTTTTTTTTTCTAAAAAAGGCTCGATTTGAGGAAAAGTTTTAAGCTTAAATTGGTTAAATAAGTTTATAGTGGTGAATTTAAAATTTAAAATTAACTTTTTTGACTAAAAACTGATTTGGAGGGAACTTTTAGAACTTTTGAGGAAATTAACTTTCGACTCTCTGGCAACACTGCTGCAAAATCCAAATCCATTCATCCTCATGCTATATCATATATCAGGTGCGTAAACATTTTAAAACTTACAAGTAGTCTGACACCGCTATTTCCGATTAGAAAATTTCTATTTAATTTTTCAATCACCTCGTTTAATCAAATAGTTTGCAACATTTTTCTGTCACAAATATGCTGCAAATGCATTGAAACCACACATCTTCGCCTATATGTCATGAAAAGTTTTATTGTTCCTTTCCAACTTACCTCTGTGTAAAACAAAAGTATTATATAGTCTGCATTTTTATCTTCACAAAACTTCTTGAAGAGACTAGCACAATTGGCATTAAACTTAATAGCACTGATACATTTTATAATGCATTTTAATAACTCCTTAAGATCTAATGAAATGTTTTTGGACGCATTAAGGTTTAATTATGAATAATAGAAGCATTTCCAGCTATTTATCTTTGTCACTTTTAAGTAGCTATATATCTTTCCCATCACAGCACACGTTTATAGTTTGATTTGAAAATTTAATGTCTTGATATATATTTATTTACTGTGTATGAGGCTTCCACTAAAGCCATACTTAAGAAACATACTATTTGTCCGTTTCTTTTTCTGGTGTACATTTGGCATTTATATATTTTACAATATTTGTAGTTCCTCGTTCCGCTGTTTCAAATAATTTTTAGATTAAATTTGTTCCAGGCAGTCAGTTTTAGATATATCTTTAAGTAGATCCACGTGAAAAAGTTTCTTCATTTGACGTATAGCAGAACAAATAAAAACGCAAGTGTCACTAATACTCGAAAATAAGTATTGTAAAAAATAATAAAATACGATTTCAACCTGAAAGAATGCAAAATCTTGTGAATTAAAATTATTGTTGTTTGAAAACATAAAAAAAATAATATAACTATTCCGGTATATATTCTATTTTTAACTTTTGATTGTGAGCATTTTGAAAATTTAGTACCATTTTTTGCTTATTGAGTTTTGTACTTACTATTGTTATTTTTAGTCACAAACATGGCTTTTTCAAATTAAGGAATAAAAATAGGTAAAAGGTGAGTGACAAATTTGGTATTGACCATTTAAAAAATGAAATTGCCTCTTGTTAATATCTCTTGAGATTTTCTGATTTTACAAATGTTATAATGTGATAAATGCGCAATGATTTTAGCTTTATTGTTTAATTGATTATATTGTTTATTTTGTTTATTGTAGCTTAATGTTGTTTATTTTGATTTGTTAAGATGAAGTTTCAACATACTAGATTGAATTTTCTATTTGTATTACTTTCTTTTTTTTCATGGATAAATATATTTTTAAGCAGCAATATATTTTCTTTTCGTTCGTGTTTTGAATGATTATTCGACATCTCCACACGCGTTATCATGAATATTAGTACTATGGAAAATATCATTTTCAGTCAAATCTGCTTCTTCTGTTACAAAGCCAGAATCAGACGGTAAGCATACACTGCCGTCATCTCAATATTCATCAAAATCAAGTGTATCAAGATATTCCAATGCTTGCTTTACTGTAAAAAAATTTTACAGGTATTTTCACTGATATCCAAAAAATAATTATTTTATATACACTATATAACCTATCAACATTCAACCAACACAGAAAAAACGAACTGAAAAGCTGTTATACATGCAATGTTTTTACAGTATTGTTGTGTCCTCAAACAGAGGAACCAACTATATACTTGGAACAGTTTAGCTGGTTAGTTTACACCTTCTGCCTAGGAAACATTTCTTTTCTTTACGGAAGAGCGGTCTCAGACAAAGGAACAGAAATGCTACCACAAGCTGCCAACGTTCCAGGTGCTTGTAAATGGAGACTTCGTGGGAACATTAACGAAAAAAAAAAAAAAAAAACCTATCTAATATTGCTGTAAACGTATACCTATTTACGTCGGGTTTGGACTATATTGTTACTTGAAATGTTGGTTTTATATATTTATAGAATTTTTTCCCTTTTTTAAAAAATAATTTTACTTGAAATACCAGAAAAACCAAATATTGTGTTTTCTTTTTAAAGCTAAAAAAAAAAAATTACAAAAATTTAAAGTACAAAAAAATAAAAAAATCGACCCGATACTATTAATTGTTGCATAAGAAATATATTTTTTAATGTTTATATACATAAATAATTTTGTTTTGAGGAAAAACGAGAAATATAAAAAAAAAAAAAAGTCAATTCCTACTTAGGTCAAAAAGAATTTTTTTTCCAGCGATCTACACGCTTCGCCACTGACGATATTTGTACCTAAATTTTTATCCTGCTAAATATCTTATATAAGAGAAATTTATTTTCGAGTACGGGAGAATTTCTTTCGTCCCCGGCGAGGTTCGATCCTGAGACCTTGTTGTTACGAGCTCAGAGTTTAACCGACTGCGTTATTAAGACATGTGAGTGAGCGCTTTTAAATGGAACTAATGTCTGAAATAAGTCGGCTGTGTGTTGATATTTTTCTCCCATATAAAATTAAAATTAATTAAATAAATGTAATTAATAAATTAATATTTGAAAACTGTATTAACATCAAGTATCACCCACTACAAGTTTTAAAAAATGTATTTGAACTTGAGTGGATGAATAAAAATATTTTATTAACGATTGAAAAATCGAACAAGATATATAAATATATATATGGAGAGTGTGAACTAACATTAGGAATTGAAAATATATATATATGTTTCTGCGACGGAAGCATTGGCGTCTAATGGGTTAAATAACAAAGTACAAACATTAAAATGCAGTTTTGGTGTGTATTGGAATTAATAGACAATTTAATGAAATTTTGATTAATTTTTTTTTATTTATTTAAGTAGTATGAAATTCTAATTTTTATTTTAGTAATGTTTAACATATAATGCAACATCTAACTTATAATACTACAATTTCCATAAAAACACGTATTACTAACTTATTTGATTTTTGCTCGTTTATATTCAATCGACAATGCTTTATACCTGGCACATATGTTATTATTTTTAATAATGTACGTAGCAAAATCGTATACACTTGTCTTTTGAATGCAGTGACTTTCTTATGAAATTCATTTGAAGAAATAAGCTCTCTTAATTCACATTGAAAAGGGAAAATGTTAGATATCATTGAATAGCACAACATAAAGGAATTTTTTTTAAATATTTTACTTCGAAGAAATTAATGGTATTAGTTGTGGCAGTTTGTACGTGTAATTTTATCTATATAATGACGATGAAATGAAATGTTTTCGCATGCCAGAGTACGTTCCACCTCGGGCACGCATCCCATAAGTTCGTCACGTATAGTTTTTATTAACCAAAACAATTTGAAAATCACATTATCTTTATTTATCAAATTACCACCAAAAAATTATAAAGGGAAGTTATAAATGAAATCTAATCTGAAGTAACGTATGAACCCATCCATCGAATCATGATTCTAAATTTTATGCGAAGCAGTTCTTTAGGCCAGACTGACAAGAAAAGCAAGAAGAAAAGCTGTTATATAGTCTGACAAGGAGAGGGTCAAGCTTGGTAATCACAGATTTTGATTATTTTATATATGTTGTAGGGTAGAAGCCCCTTAGTATCAGGTTCAACGGATTTTAAACAACGCCCTTAGTTCTCGAGAAATAGGGGTCTAATATTATAACGCAACTTAAATACTTACATTGTAACGGGTTTACTGTGTTACAAAGTCTGTTGTGGTGCTTTCTAGCTATAATAAAATAAAACATTTTCAAATAAAATAAAAATAAACTAGATGGAACCCGTCAAAACTTGACGGAAAAAATACTATAACAACATCAGTCAAATAAGCTTCTTTATTATTTAAGAAGGGGTGCGTATGAGACAGTCTTTCAAAAATTGTATTTTAAAAGATTTTTCCCCAGTCAAATACAGTACTATTTCCGATGCAAACAATCTGTAAACAACTGTGAAATGCAAATAAGTTTGACATTACCGCCATATTCCCCACAGCAAGAAACAAATTCATGGACCTATTAAGTATATACAAATAGTATATTCCTACGTTCATATCATATTCAGTAAATAAAAGAACATAGTAAATAAAGCTCATATTTCCTCCCCAATTAAGGCTCCAGTTCTGTTCTTTATAATTAAGAATTGAAAAATCAGTTAAAATTACGGCATGTTGACACAATCATATAAATTTTTCACTTTAGTTTTATCAATGTAAAAATGCATTTCAAGCTAAGCATAACGTCATTTTCAAAGGCGCAAACTTTTCTCACGTAATTTATATACGTTACTATAATGCTTAAACACCATGCTACAGCGCCTAGAATACATGCATACAAATAAAAATATATTTTGTGTTTAGTTGTAATGAAAAAATGGCATCAACAAAGTTATAATGCATAATGATCAAATAAACCCAATGGACAATATTCCCTTGACGTCACAATAAATATGAATTTTTATTCGCTTATAAAACACGCGGATAAATATTTTTACCGAAATTTAACTTGCAAATTAAAAAATTCAGCCTAAAAGTCGCGTGCTTTTAATATTTATTTTTTTTATCCTCGTAACCACAGAGTTTAGAGAATAAACTATATGTGCTTCGCAACAATGGGCGTTATCCAATTATGACGTCATTAACAGAAGTAAAATTTAATTGAAAATTACGGCTAATTAATTAAATTTTCGAACAAACGAATGCACGATAACAAATCTGTGTGAAAATATCTTTCATTCAAAAAAAGAATGATGTAATTTGATGCAGTAGTTTGTTCTCACGGATTGTCGAAAGAAATCGCTTAGCGTTTTAAATATATAGATGCAGAAAGAAGATAAATGAGAAAGCAAAATAATTGAAAGACCAAGCATACGTATTACAAATTTTAAAATCTTTAATATGCAAAAAAAATATTTTCTAATTTAATTCTTCTGCTATTTTTTTAATATAATTATGCTTCTTACTTTAAAAACAGAGTGGTATTACTGTCGCATTCACTTTCCTTCTTATATATATAAATGAGGTTGCTTCAAAATCACGAATTGATACAATTGTTCAATGTCATTGCATCGATAAAGAATACATGAAATACATTTTAAAAGTGATTAAAAATAATTAACTATTTAATAATATTTTACACAACGATTTAGTTTCAAATAAAAAAATAAATAGGTTAACATTATCATTCATATTTAATATTTATTCAATTATCGATGCTGGTTTTTCTTTGATTTCGTGTTTGCCCCGGGGTTGGTGGGTAACGGAAAATATTCCATCTTGTGCTGCGTTTGTAGCCTTGCCAATATGTTATAGTGAGAAAGTTCCAGGCTGAGTATCGTTCCCAAGTGGTTCAGTTGGTAGAATATCAGTGCGCTATTCTGATGACCTGGTTTCGAGCCCCGGCTTGGGTACTTTTTCACTATGTTGGCTCTACGCCTATTAAGTAATTAAAATTTGAATAACATTATAATTAATGCAAAATATTATAATTTTCAATTCGATTATTAAATTATAATTACAAGTATATTCATAAAACAAAAAAAAGAAAAAAATGTAGCGCTTTCCGGCCTCGAACCCGAGGATCAACGAGCAGACGCCATAACAACAGCGCTACGACACCAAATGAGTAATTTAGTTACAAAACAAGTGTTTCAGTTGTGTTATAATATTAGACCCCCTATTTTGCGACAACTAAGGAGCGTTGCATAAAATCCGTTGAACCTGAGACTAAGAGGTTTTTACCCTACAACATACATAATCAGACTGTGATTACCAATCTTGGCCCTCATCTTGTGAGGTTGGTTCTGTAGGGAGACAGCAAAAACAGAGTCGCCAAGAAATGCTGATATGCGCTTACCTTTTTCAATAGAAGAAGATTAGTAGACAATGAAAATTGCAAAAGTTGTAAAAAAAGGGTAGGAAATAAGAATATATTTACTGAAATAATGCTGTTATTATTTCTCGAAAAGTTACATTCTTTCAATTTTTATATGACCCCACCCATTTGACGAAATCAGTTAATTAGAAAATTTTCCCTTGTCTGCAAGAAAATCTTTACAAATAACTGTGTACTTTCTTTAAGATTCAATGCGGTTTCCTTAATTAAACATTGCCATACATCAAATTATAAATATAAATTTATGCGATACTGTAAGAACAAGGAAACACGGACGATATTAAATAGGTTGTTGACCCTTAAACGAAATATAATCGACGTTTGCAATAGTGACGAAGAATTTCAAATTATTTACAGAAGTATTATCAGAAGACTTCATTTATATATTGAAGATGAGAGAAAACACCTTTGGAATGCTTTGTGAATTGCTTTTTATTTAAATATGTTTCTAGAATTTAAAGTTACATTTGTCTCTTCACAAGATTTCTACATGTCTAATGATTTTGCCAGATGACGTCCACATTACTGACGGATTAGTTTTTGATTTATAATGTAGACCAGGCGATCCAAGCCAGGTTTGCCGGGTTAAACATACCCGCTATACTACCAGACTTACAAAATGCAGTTGGAAATCATTTTTATTTAAAAACTCTAATAGTTTTTTTTTAACCTTTCAGCATATGTTTTTAAATTTCACACCGATTTTATTTTAAAATATTATTGGAGCTTCCATATGAGCTATACATCAAAGATTAATAGCAAAAGATTTCTGTATTTATAGAAACCTTCATGATTATGATTGTTTCGGTTTTTAAGCGCAAAGTTCGATTAAAATTCTTTTAAATTCGTGTCTTATTTAATTGGGAATTTTAAATTTCGTTTGGCAAATTAGTTATGAAATATTACACGGAAACAAACAAATTCTAAAAGATTTATATTGTTTTATGTGCAAACGGGTTAATCTTCCGTAATTAGGTTCCATATTAATTTTTGAGATAAATTTAAAAGAAATTTGTTCTTGAAAATTATTTTTAAAACCAATAAATTTTATTAAATTAAGGTACAGGTTTCAGAAAAATTGCAAAAACGTTTTTTTTTCTATCCGACCTGACGGTATATAAATTGAAATTGTGTACCGTTTAAAAAGTGAACTAATTGCAATAAAAATGTGGTCTGGTCGGTGCCCCCTTCGATATGACGTCACCGTTACGCACGGACATGTTTTTGATTATAGATAAATGTTATATTTTATCCTTTGTTTAATGGACATGTACATAAACATTATTACCTCTCTTATTATGCATACTTCATTGCAATTTAACGTTTTATTTTCTTTTTTGAATAATAATATTCTGTTAAAGGTTTTTTAAAACCGGAATAGAAACACCTGTATGTTCGAAAAATAATTTATATTTATTTCGTATTTAATTTATTTTTTATATTAATATTTAAATTTCTTTGAAAATTATTTCATTTTCTTTCATACTTAGGAAATACAATTAATAAAATCCACGTACACGGCATCAATCTTTCTAATTAGTACATTTTCATAAACAATTATAGGAAACTTTATACTACTTTAGCTAAGTGCAATTTCATCTTTCATCACTTGGCGATTTCTAAAAGAGTCAAGAGTTTAATCTGCTGCAAGTCAGACAATTATTGATTACTAAGGATTTATTCTTGGCTTAAGGTTAAGTAATATTGCCTCCTGACCTTCTAAGAAGATAAAAGATTTATCTGAGCTCATGGGTCAGTGTCATATCTTCGGAGAATATCTTTTATTCCGTTTAACTTTTATTCACTTATTAATATTTGTTATTTGAAATAATATCTTACTCATCAACATTTATTATATTTCCGTAATTCCGTTGCATTAGAAACAGTGTAATTCTTCTTTATCATAAGTCGTCAAAAAAGTAATATACAGGTTTTACAGATTCTTCTTATTGAGTTAAGTTTGGAAATAAGATTTTCTTAACATATTTATAAATAAATAATAAAAATAACCATTTTCTTATATATAAAGCAATTTTCGCATTTCTATACGATAAACGGATGATAAAATACCATGGAGTGATAACTTTTTTTTTCAAGACTGTACACTGTTAAAAATCTTTAGCTTTTGCTGCATAGTCACTCCACCGCTTTTATGGAATATCTCTATTTTGACCAATGAAAATGCTCCCTAATATGGTAAAGTAACTTTCTCTAAAAGCAGTGGAGTGTGTTTGCAGCAAAAGCTGAAGATTTTTAACAGTGTACAAAGACCGGAATATGACCGAAAACTTTAATGGATCAAAAGTAAAATGAAAATCTTATTTTCACCATTTTCTTTGCGTGACATGAAATATGAGACACAACCAAGTCACTGTGACGTCGTCGCGCCATATTTTGTAAAAAGTTGCAAATGAAGAAAATATTGGTTATGGCGACGCATCCTTAAATGACAATCTTTTGAGATTCATTGCTTGACCAAGTAAAGATGCCACATTTTGATTATTACTACGGCCATAATACTAATGACCAATGTTAACATCATAATAATGCCACAATATTAGGCTCTCTGCTATGAAGGTACTTTAACCGTCCAGGTCGCAATGGATCCTCCAGGGTGCGCTTATTTTTGTTCACTAATTCTTAAAACAATTGCCACACCAAGTTCAGACACATCAGTTCACTAAATGGGAAAAAAATTAAAGTTGTTTATATTTAATAAACACTTGCTACTAAAAACAAATGCTTTTTAATAAATTTCCAAACTTCTTTGTTCTCTTTTATCTCGTAACAATTCGATTTTACGTAATTTGTATGATTCAAATGGCTTGTAAAATGTAAATACTGACCTCTTACAGCATTTTCCAACATAGTTATTTTTTTGTTATTCGGTTTATCTGGCCGTCTGCCTCCCTTTCTGGTCGTCTGTCTGTCTGTCCGTACTCAAATTCACTTAAATATACTCGGATTTTCATGTAACTGACATATGTTCGGTATCGAAAATGAAATATGTTGCATCCATAGTTCATTTACAAGGGCACTCAACAGAATTCCATTATATTATGATCTATGAGGAAAAAAGTTTTCCGTGTAATAAAATAATATTACATTATTCCAAACATAATGAAATTGATATGCATTTTTGACACGTACAAAATCATGCTTTCAGTAGAATATGGAATGCAAAACACTTATCATTCATTTACAGAATCATACAAAATAATTCGGCTTTATAATGTTCTAAGGTGGAAAATTGCTTGCAGCGTATGTTAATATATTTTAATATTACACTATTTTAAATCAAATCAAATTTATATATATTATTGAGGCGCACCACGACATATTTATTGTAGAATATGACGCGCATAACAGTTATCGTTCATTTACAGGGACACACAAAAGATTTCGGTTACAGAGCAATAAATATTGGAAATGCGTTTTCAGCTGTGGTACTAAGTCAGTTGTGGTACTAAATATAGTCTAAGGTTAGTGACTACTTAATTTTTATTTTAAGGAAATATTTTTCCAAACACCGCATACAGAAGTATCGAAATAATCTGAGGCATATTTTTAATGTTTATCTAACATTACGTAGAGAAGATGCGTTGCTAATGAAAATAATTATAAAACATGTACAAGAAAAATTGTCGTACCAATGAAATCTGCAGATGAGGCGCATTATTAATGTTTTCCCAACATTTCGTAGAGAAAATGGGTGGCTAATGAACATAATTATAAGAAATATACAAGAAAATTTCTGCAATAATGCCGATAATGAATTCTGCAGATGAGGCATATGTTCAATGTTTTCCCAACGTTACGTAGAAAAGATGGGTGTGACGAAGAAAAATTATTTAAAACACATATAAGAAACATATTTGTATCAATAAAATCTGGAGATGAGGCAGATTTTGATGTTTTCCAAGCATTACGTATAAAAAAGATCGGTTGCTGAAGGAAAATAGCTATAAAAATATATAAGAAAATTTGCTTTACCAATAAAATATGCAGATGAGACATTTTTAATATTTTCCCATCATTATGAGGAGAAGATGTGTTCCAGAATAAAAAGCTAAAAAAAGAAAAATATTTTATTAAAAAAATTAATTTAAGCACCTGATTAAAAATTAAGATTAATAAACACTTAATTTTCAAAGGTAAAATTAGCCCTTGTCCCGAAAGATGAACCAAAAAAAAGCAGGCAAGACAGAATGTTTTTTCCCCAGCATTAGAAATAATATATTGCTGCATGGATAACCTTAAGCACGCAGGCGCCTTGCGCGCTTATTTTTATTTTAATTGCGATACAGACTGTAAATTAAATTAAATTAATCACTAATTTTAGATAATTGGGATAATAAATCATAATCTGCCCATACGGCAGTTTTCTTATATACTTGCTGCGACTAATTCAATTCAGCAACCCATCTTCTCAAAGTAATGTTGAACAAACACTAAAAATTAGCTTAGCTACAGATTTTCTGATACAGTAATTTTCTTATATGTTTTTTATAATTATTTTCACTCAGCAATACATTTACACTACGTAAAGCTGGGAAAACATAAAAAATCTGCCTCATCTGCAGATTTATTTAATACTGAAATTTTCTTATATATTATTATAAATATTTTCATTCAGCAACCCATCTGCTATACAAAGTACTGGGCTAACTTTAAACAAATGCCTCATCTGCCTCTGATCTTTTTTTATGATAAATTTTCTTATATATGTTTAAAATAATTTTAACTAATCACTGAATTTTGACTGCGTGTAAACATTAAAATTTGTCTCATTTACAGATTTTTTTAAACTTCTGCACGAGATGTTTTCGAAAACTATAGCCTTAAACTAAAAATTAAGTATTCGCTAACCTTATACACTCAATTATACATTTTTTATAACCCTTTTAATTTCCTGCTCCTATTTTTTATAATTAAATTATGCAGGAATATTCGCTACAATGGTCTTATTGACACAAAGCTGGATTAATCTACGCTGTTTCACACATGTGGTCAATTTCTTAATTACCCTAATACAGCATAGGCTCATTACAATGGGTTTGAAATTGCGAAACAAATTATTACTCTCCAATTAGTCTAATACTACTTAGGCTCTTTTCAATAAGCCTGAAAATTATCTGGTCTATTGGAAAAAAGAGGATGAATCTCCAGTTAGCCAGGCTATTTGCAAAGAGCCGAATTTATCAATTAGACTACGACTTATATAATCAAGACAGAAACTTAATAATAAAAGAAACTAAAATTTATTGCAGAAAATTCTTAACAGTATTCAATACTTTATTTGTTTTATTGTTATTTAATATTTAAATCCCTACATTATATATACCAAAACATTTGACCTTAAAAAGCATTGTTTTTTAATCTTTTTATCGAAAACTTTCTATACGTAGCTGGAACGGGATTACTTAAATCCATTTCACTTCATTTCAGATAAATCTTTCATTTCGGGAAAAGTTTATCGGCATGAAAGAAAAAAAAATCTAGTAAATACTTTTTTCAGAATTGTATATTTCGAACGTGTATTTTTTACATTAAGTTTCTACAATATAGAAATTTATATTCCCAGATGTTTAATTCTTTTCTATTCTTTAAAAATATCATTAAATTTCTGTTTAGCCCAGTATGAGTACATTAAGTGAGTAAAGTTATTGTTTAAGTGAGATAATTCGTTGCTAGTTGCAAAGAATTAGTATAAAAATTTTATGAAGGGCGGTTCAGCCAGTTGTTAAAGTGCGAGCAAGAAAAACAAAAATTCTATGGGATACAAAATGATGGATTCACCTACATACAGTTGCATTTTCTAAACTTTACATTATAACATTTTATTATTTTTAACTCAATAATACTGATTGGTAAAGCTATCATATGAACTGAATTTCTCCAAATAAATATAAAAATGATCAGGCTGGTAGTCGAACCCAAGACCCTTAAATTGTCAAAGCTCTACCTATATACAGGGTGTTTAAAAAATGACCGATATATTTGAAAAATCAATAAAAACTAAACGGGCAGCGATAGAAATACATCGTTTGTTTCAATATACTTGGGACAACAGTAAATTTTCAGGCAGACAAACTTTTGAAATTAGTTACAATTTTCAACAACAGGTGCCGCTGCAGTCTGGAAAAATCTAAATCACGATATTTTCCACATATAAACCCTGCGCAGCAATAATATAGCGTAGTCTCTGAACGAAATTACCAGAAACATTTGTAAACGTGTCAGGCGGGATGGCTTCACATGCAGAAGAAATGTACTGCTTCAGTTGTTCAATTGTTTCAGGATTGTGGCGGTACACCTGGTCTTTCAAGTGTCCCAACAGAAAGAAGTCACAGGTTAACAAAGTTTTCTGGTAATTTTGTTCAGAAACTACGCCATATTATTGCTGCGCATGGTGGATATGTGGAAAATATCGTGGTTTAGATTTTTCAAGACTGCAGCGCCATCTGTTGTTGAAAATTGTAACTAATTTCGAAAGTTTGTCTGCCTGAAAATTTACTATTGTCCCTAGCATATTGCAAAAAACGGTGTATTTCTATCGCTGCCCGTTTAGTTTTTATTGATTTTTCAAATACACCGGTCATTTTTGAAACACCATGTAGCTACATGAAGAGACAACTGATGGACACATTTACTCAGGTCACATTACTGGCAATAGCATCTGGTCTTCCATGCAGACAGTTTAACAGAATATACCTCAGGTATTGGAAATACATTAACCGGTGGATACGTAAATGCACTTTAAGTTGTATCTTTATACACTTCTGATTGTTATCTTAGATACACTTTGAAGTATATCTATGTATCCATCGTTTAATGGAGTTCCTAAGGACCTGTGGATACATGTGGTATATTCTGTTAAATTATCTACATGGCAGACCATATACTATTGCCAATAAGATTAACTCAGTTAAATGTGTCTGACTGTTGTCGCTCCAGTTAGCTTAATAGGTAGAGAGCTGGCAATTTAAGTAAAATAGCTTAAGTTCGACTCCCGGACTAGGCATTTTTTCACTCAGTTGGAAGAATTCAGTTCGTATACATTATCAGTCAATCATTTAAATTGCATTTTGTTATACATATGTTAAAATGTATACAATATTTTATGTGCACCCTAACGCAATGCATGAATAACGTCAAGACGACTTAATTCATTGCACACACTAAGAATAATGTTTTACATCACTGAGTATGGTTTAAAATGGCTGAAAAATACAGAGATATTACAATTTATTACCCATAAAAGCATTATATTCATACATGGTGTTACTAGAGACAAGTTTGGAAATTTAAGGAATGATAATATACGCCAGGCGTAACAAAGATTTGTATAGGAATCCAGGTTTGTAATAGACGAGTGCTTTATTCTGGTCCGAATGCGGATTTTCATTCATAACTTTCAAAAGATATTATTTTGACAATTGATGGTTGACTTTGTTTTATGTGAAATGGGATGGATTTTTACGCGAAGTACTGGGAATGACAACT
Source organism: Maratus michaelseni (assembly GCA_963931845.1). NCBI lineage: Eukaryota > Metazoa > Arthropoda > Arachnida > Araneae > Salticidae > Maratus > Maratus michaelseni. Next base: position 282,092,140 of record OZ007592.1, on the reverse strand, counting down.
TTCCAACTCCAAACAAGACTAAGAAAGCGCCGCATAATTTAGACTGTAACTGGCAGGATTTACGGTGTCACAACCGAATACTGTGCACTTTCCGAAATTCCTATCATGTCAACTCATTTCACACAAAATAAAGTGTCTGATGAAAATTATTTTAAAATAACTTCATTACTGTTAAATTTATGAACGAAAATACAGGTTCGATTTTGAAAAAAACACTCTACATTCATGGCTAAATAAAGTTTTGTATGTCAGTGGTATCCCCCATACAAAAATTAGCTTGTATGAAACTTAAATGTATACATATACGTAAATTCTTGACATGTATTATCACTGTTTAATGTTCGGATCATCTTTTTGTTACACCCTACATATTTGTATACATAAAATGAGCATGTAGTGTTTGTCTGATTACAAACGTTATTGCGCAAAAGGTATTAAACTTAGACATGTGTTTATTTACATAAATTGTAAATACGGTAATCGAGTTTGTAACACGACCAATTATTTTCGTAATTTGCAACATGCACCTTCTCTGTAGTTCGGATAATATCAAGCCCGTATTCTAATTCAAGTCTTGTCTTCTTCAACATTTATTTTGTAGCACTATAGACAGTCTTTGTATTTTATCTATCCTTGTATCAATATCACTAACTGGTGTAGTAAACATATGTACACCAAAAATAAGAGATTAAGAGGAGTAACGTCAGAAGGTCATGGAAGGCACGGTATTTGTCATAGGAATGTATTGGACGGAATACCGTGGTATACACCGTATACATTCTGGAAAACTAAGTATACCCTTCGTAGCTTTAGAGTATACTATCTTTTGTATACCTTTTCCTATAGCGTATACCCTCAGTTTTTTTTACGACTGCACCACTTAGTCATTTTGTTCGAAATCATTCTCCAAATTTACTTTTTGTTTACTGATTATTTTTATGGTCAAATTTCGCCATCTAATCGACGGCAAACAAAATTAAAAACAAGGCTTTGCAATGATTAAAAAAGTACATTGCTATCTTCAATGGTTATATCGTGTCAATGTTTTGTGAAGTCTATACTTTATGCTCATCTTATACATTATTTTTTATCATTCTACTATACCAAATAAAATAGCACAGTTACACTGTGAGTGTGAATTATGAGTATGCAATAAATTTAAGATGGGTTGCTGTGATCATTAAAGAAACACATTGCAGAACAACACTATCTGTTGTGCATTCAAATACATAATTGGAACAATTCTCAATTAATATCTACAAACATAAGTTTTGATGCATTTATACACAATATTAACTTAGATACAGCTATTATTTGAGCGTAAAAAGCATAGCATAACATTAGTTCTAGTTAACAGATCAAAACCAAAGTTCAATTAAACCAATATACAGTGTTTTATAATAGGCATCTTACGTAGGTACATTTGGTGCAGTTCCATACCCTAAAATGCGAGCTATCATTCAAACCGCGATCATTCAAACCGCCCAGAGGAGTATTTCTAAAAAAAGCTGGACAAAAGTCGAAAAATTAACTTCGTTAAAAACCGCAATACTTTATTTGTGTGCATAGCTCAGTAGTCAGTGCTTCACGTAAACACTATCTTAGGAATGTTCGGTAACACTCCCCGTCATGTTATCAGTCTGAACACAGCTGTCGTGCATCGTAGATGTCTGTTTTCTCAGCGCTGTGGTGAGAAGCGCATTATTTAATTGCATTTATCGTTGTATACAATGGAGATCTGAAAAAACCCTTTATGGACATAGAAGTAGAAGGTATGTATCTTAAATTACTGTATTTAGTTTTAGTTATAAAGGAATATAATTATGAATATAGCCAAATTGTTTTATCTTTAAAAATAATGTGTAATTTTAACTAGTTCTTTTAAATTATTAGTGATTTATAAATACATTCCGCCCTTCGCCCGGCAAAACTTTTTGTTGAAATATGAAATTTAGATATTCCTTATTATATTCATAAAATAAAATCTTGCCAATACATGCCCCAATTTTGTTTTTACCGTTTTATAAAAAATGTTTTCAGAAGATGGCGATATTTTGAAATCGAAAAATCTTCATTTTTCTTTTAGAAACTTCAGTGATAGCAAAAGATTGAAACATCTTTTGCTGTCACAAAGTTGCTGTTTGACCTTATGCAGGATTGGCCTAATGAGGAAATAGATGAAAAATTAAGTTTCATGGAAAGTAAAGTTACAGAAATAATGAAATGCCCGGTAGATGAACAAGAATCATTAAAACGTTCGTTAAGCCGTTTAAATCGGATTTTAAAGAAAAATGGGAGTCTGCCAATAGGACAAAAACTCGCTTTCTTAAAATAAATGAACATTGGCTTAACAGTTCCATAAAATTAACTGTAGAAGATAGTAGCTGTACAATATCAAAAAAAGGTCGATCAACAAAAGATTTCGCAGAATCGTGTGACAGATGCAAGCGACGGAAAACAAGAGATTTAAGGGAGAAAGTACCTCTTAATCAATTAACATATGCAGCTAGTACAAGTCAACGTGCTGCTGGTAATATTGATACTTCGACAATCATAAAACATATAACTCTAAGTCCAAGAAGAGCTACCAAAACAGATATTTCAGAATAATTCTGATAATGATGCAAATATATTTCATAGTTTCATTGTTCTTTTACGCTTAATCTGCAAAGTTGGCGACCAAGAAAATATTTTGTGGCAAAATCTTCTACCATCATCTACAAGATTCTGCAGGCCAATACGCATTCGTTTTGTTCATGAAACGAATGATATTACTAATGAAGAAATTCAATATATTGTAAATCAAGTTAAAAATCTTAAGAAAACTGATATACCTACTACTAATGGTAGTTTATATTACTTAAAACACATGCTAATACCTACTATGGTAGTTTCGAAGGTTTGCAGTGCTGCAACAAGTACTTCATCAACAATAAGATGCTACATACGTGGTGAAACTTCAAAAAATGTTAGTAAGTTGGAGAAGAAGAATACTGAGAATCCTGATCCTTAAGATTTGGTTTATCAATTCTTCATGCACGGATTTGATTTTTTGAGTCGCTTTTGCATTTGTCATATAAAATTCCTTTAAAAAGTGGCAAGCGAGAACCAATAAAGATAAAAACATAGTTGTGGCAGAAACAAAAATACGACTTCAAAATAGTTTTAAAGAAGAAATGAGTCTTCTAGTAGAAAGTCCCAAATCAGGTTTTTTCAACAAGAATGATGAAAATACATCAAGAAGATTTTTTATGGACCCCAATACTCCTTCCCGAATCACTGGAATAAATATTGACCTTATAAATAGGTTCAAAGTAATTTTAGAGGCACTGTCCAGTGGACATAGAATTGATGTTAAGAAATTTGAAAATGACACCGAAGAAACTGAAAAGCTTTATGTCGAATTATATGGGTGGCAACCAATGTCACCAACAGTACATAAAGTTTTAATACATGGGGCCACAGTTATTAAACATGCAATATTGCCTATCGGTCAACTTTCTGGGGAGGCTGCGGAAGCTAGAAACAAACATTTCTGCCAATAAAGGCAAAAGTTTTCCTGAAAATATTCTCGAGAGCAATGTAATAAAGATGTTTTGAACAGACTTTTACTAGATTCTGATCCTTTTATAAGTAGTTCAAGACCAAAGCCTAAGAAAAACAGCACGCCTTTTTCCAGCGAAACAATAGAACTATTACTCCCAGAAAAACCATACGGACAACCTTCAAATGAAGAGGAAGATGAGGATGAAGATGAAACAGATGAAGATGAATCTGATTAGAATAGTAAATTAAAGAAAGAACTTTTTATAAATATGTAAAAAAATAAAAAAGTAATAATAAAAATGAATATTTCACTAAATATCATAAATGTTTATTCTAAATTGTTTTAAATAGATAGTTTACTTTTTAAAAAGCAAAGATTTTTTGTAAATTCGTAAAACAAAAATATGTGTTTTGTTAAAAAAATATATATATTTAATGACTCTAAATAGCTTTTTACAGCATTTTAACTTGATATAGCTCAGAAAATAATTTTTTCAACATTTTTCATAATATACTCCTATGTGGTCGGTCGGATTTAGATTCTTCTGCTATAAGGTGTAATCCATTAAAATTTAAGTTAGCAATTTATTTTCTTAAAATAGTACGGACAAAATGTTTCAAAATTTTATATTCATTTTTATGAAATAAATTTTTTTGTAATCTATAATATGTGAAAGAAGTAATACGATATACAGCAAATTCTAGACAGTGCTACTTATATTATGGTCAAGGGAAATATAAAATTTCATGAAATTCCGCGCATTATTTTTTCGGTTAGACAGGCCAGAAATTTCTCTAACACAGAGTTTTTCCAAGACTATTCCAATTGTATTCGGAACTTTCCGAAACTTGTAAATCCATAAAAATAAGAGGTTGAAAATTTTCACGAATTCAATATTTTCTTCTTATGATTATATGATCCATAAAAAATAATAATAAACGCATGCTACCATTGAATACGAAGCAGAAAATTTCCAGCAGTTTATTCTATCTGCGTAATATCCTTCTCAGAAAACTATTGATACAAGAATAATGATTTTTTCTTGATTGCTTAATCTTTTATGCATTACTTTGGAGATCTAAGGTAAGTTTCTATATAACTTCCTTATCTACATAATTTTTTTATGATTCTTATTTCATGCGCTCATTCGTAATTTCAGAATCATGCATTTTCTTATTTCTGGATGCGAATTATACCGTGCTTATGATATTGCTTTCATAAAGTATATGCATATATTTATATATCTATAGATTGTGGGTATTAAGTGTTTAAAAATAAGCAAAATGTTCTGTTTTGATTATTTTCAAGTCATAATAGCTAAAATTATTTCAGTATACATTTTTAATAATAAGCGTATTCATTTTTTTTTTCAGCATATACTTCACTTTTATATAAATTTTCTGCAATATAACTTTAGTTTTACGAGTGAGTTCACCATATATTACTGAGCCACAAGGAATGTAAATACAAATATAAACATAACATATAAGACACATATAAACATACACAGATTATATTCTTCTGCTATAAGGTATAATCCGTTAAATTTTAAGGGAGCAATTGCTTTTCTTAAAATAGTTCGGAAAAAACATCTCAGAATTTTTGGTACACACTTATGAAATAAATGTTCTTGAAATCTATAATATATGAAATGAGTAATACGAGATTCGATTTGAATATTTAATCGCCGTGTATTTTTTTAAATGCGTGTCATTACTTATATTTAAGCATGTCATGAATTTGTTTTATAAAAGTGAAACCAAAATTGTCTAAGGTTCTAATTATGGCCTTTTTTGACGAAAGGGATGTTCCTAGTATTTATAAAGAGGAATATATTTTCATTACTATTTTTAGATCTGTTCAATTCAAATATTAGTGGAAAGTGACACAGAAAAATTGCAAAATTTACAATTATTTATAATTAGTGTCAAATATAATGCAATAAGATATAAAAATTATGTATCGAAAAATATTTTTAGGTATATTTAGAAGCAAACTGTCTATTTTTCTATCTTTATTAGAGAAATTCAATACAAATGAATTAAGGTGAATTTGCACGAACGCTGAATTACTGCAAGCAAACTCCAAATGGAAAACGGAAACCACATACAAAATACTATTGATTAAGAACGGATGTCGTAAATTAAATCGATCAGTCAGCGATAACGGAAATGTTATCAACATTTCCGTATTTTTAAAGATTTCTCATATTTCAAAAATAGCAAACATAATTAACAACATGCCAGATAAAATTTGCATACTGCAACAAAAGGATTCAATTCTGAATAAAAATATCTTGATAGTAATCTATTTTATGCATTAAAGCGTCCAACAACGAGCTTTTAGATGGTAATTCTATATCTTAACGTCAAATTTATACATATAACTGAAATATTATACTGAAAAAAAAAAACATAATTTTCTAAAAATAATGAGCTCTGATTGTAAGATAAAATTTCTAATTTATTGGATAATTGAAAATATTCACTCGCAAAGTCAACTGTTAAAAGAATTTATTAAAAGCAAAATAAAATTGCTAATATATATATATATATATATATATATATATATATATATATACCCCTTTTTAGTGTGCACTTCATTTATATATATCTTTTCGACTATAAAACTTGGATTTTACGTATTCGTGCATGATAATTCACTGCGCCGCAATAATTATAAATAAAACAAAACACATACACTACATTAGTTTTTAACAAAATTATACAAATTGGTAAAGGAATCATGTGAGATGTAATTTTCCCAACTGAGTGAAAAAATCCAGGCCAGGTTTCGAACTCAGTATCCCTTGGCTGCAGCTGCCTATTCTTTACCAACTGAGCAATCCCGGACAAATATGGCTCAACTAATTCACCTAGTTAACCTTAATGATCATAGTATCTCATCTGATATCTGAATTAGCACAACAGAATAAATTTCAGCTAATGGAATCTCCAGTAAACGCTGGAAACGTGATTACACTTGATTAATTTTGACACAATTGCTTAAATTGATAAAGAAATCATATGATATGTAATATTCACAACTGGGCGAATATTTCTTTAACAATTTGAATAATTGTTTCAAAAATTAATCTAGTGTAATCATGTTTCCAGCGTTTACAGAACAAATGCTATGATCATTAAAGTTAACTGGGTGAATTAGTTCACTATATTCGTCCGAGATTGCTCAGTTGGTAGAGCAGTGGCAGCTTCAGTCACAGGATCCCAGTTTTGAATCCTGGTCCCGACGTTTTTGCCCAGTTAAGAAGATTACATCTCATATGATTTCTTTACCAATTTAAATAATTGTGTCAAAACATAATCTAGTGTAATCACGTTTCCAGCGTTTACTGGAGGTAACATTATCTGTGATTTATTCTGTTTTCCTGATTCAGATATCAGACTAGATACTATAATCATTAAAATTAACTGGGTGAATTAGTTCAGTCATATTTGTCCGGGATTGCTCAGTTGGTAGAGCATTGGCAATTTCAGAATCTGGCCCAGACTTTTTCGGCCAGTTGGAAAGATAACATGTCATACGAAACACATATATTCACACGTAATTAGAATAATGATCGTTAACATGACATAATAATTACTATTAAAATATGTCTGAGTTGTATATGCGCATTTCGTACATTCTCTATTAAAATCTATAACATGTAAAAAAAACATAACGAAGTTGTATTTACATACTTTGACTAGTTTTTATTTAACTATGTGTGGTTGTTTATTTTTCAGCGTGTCATGCACTCGATTAAGACATCACTATATTTTAAAAAAGTATATCCAAGTTCGCATTTTCGAGATTTTGTTTTAACAATGAGATATGATAAAATAAACTCAAAATGTACGAGAGCTAATGAAAAATCAGTAGTAATAAGATTATATTATTTTTTAATTCAGGTGATAAAAGCTTTGTATAAAAGTTTCGACAAAAGATTTGCATAAAAGTTTCGACAAAAGATTTCATAAAAGTTTCGGTAAAAGCTTTGCACGGATATCGAATCTAAATAAATTAGAATGATCATTTTGCTGGGACAAAATATGTAAACTTGATTAAATGTTTTTCTCCATACAAAGCACAATGCAGATTCGGCTGATCAATTCCTTTCATTTTAAATAAAATGAATTTTTGATTATATTTTTATTTACATGATTGTAGTAGATTACGCTAAAGAAAATATCTGATTTGATTAAAACAAGACCTTCAATGAAATTGAATTAAAATTTTAAGTTAGCATCATAAATGATATAAACTTGCGTAACTGTTCTAAAGCAAAATATTACTATTACATGAATTTATTTAAATACAAACACATATAGATATATACATGTGTGCTACGTAATAAATTCACATTACAAGATGTTAGGAGAATAAATCATAGTACAGGGTGTCCAGCGAATAAGACCCTGATTTCAAAATTAAATATCTCAAAAACAAAGATGAATAGAATTATGCGGTAAACGGTTGTTTATTAGCTAAGCTGTAAAAATATTATACAGAAGTTTCGCAAATTTAGTTTTAAAAACCGTTAACAGATGGCGCTGTAATCGCAATGCCTATAAATTGTGCTTCGAAGTCCAGAGCGATCAGTTCAACCGTTGAATCGTGAAAGGATAGGTTAACGTAGAGGTTGAAATCATGTATTCCATTGAACAACGTGTTTTTCTTGTACTGGAGTATTACAAATTAGAACGCAGTCCTACGGCAACAAGGCGCAGCTTTCAAAAAAGATTTAATGTTGCAAAAAGATCCGATGCGAAAGTCATTCGCAAGCTCTTTGCCAAATTCGAACGAACCGGCAGCGTGGATGATAATCGAGTGGGAAACGTTGGACCCAGGCAAACTGTAGTCACTCCTGGAAATGTAGCCAAAGTTTCTGGAATTGTTCAGCGAAATCCAAGGAAAAGTGTGTGAAGAATTGCAGAATTGCATCAGAGACGGGTTTAAAGCGTTCCAGTACGCAAAAATATTGAAAAACAGCATACGAATGTTTCCATACAAAATCCAAAGTCATCAGACTATACGCACAAGAGCTTTGGGACAAAGGTTTGACTTTGCGAACCAGATTCTCACAATGGTTGATAATGCAGGGTTTAATGTTGGCTGTATTTGGTTCACAGGTTGATGGTTTGGTTCACAGGTTTTGGTATGAAGCACATTTAAACTTAAATGGATTCGTGAAACTGGAGGTTTTGGGGTTCTGAAAATCCTCATTTGTGTGAAGAGAAACCACTGCATTTGCCTAAAGTTACTGCTTGGGTTGTGGTATGCACCAGAGGCATTATCGGCCCTCTTTCCATGCGACAAACGGTCACTAGTGAACGTTACCTTACAATTTTGGAACAATTTATCAGCACACAACTAGTGTTGGAGAATCAGCCAGGTATCGATTAGTTCATGCAAGATGGGGCTCGAGCACATCGTACAGAAAAGGTGTTTCGCCTTCTTGATGAGTAATTCGGGAATAGAGTAATTGCTTTGGATTATCCCAAATTTACTGGCACAGAAATGGATTGGCCTCCATATTCGCCCGATCTGACTCCTTGTGACTATTTTTCTGTGGAACGCATTGAAAGACACTGTCTACCGGAACCATCCCACTACGCTGGATGAACTTGAATCGTCGATTTGTGTGGCATGCAAATCCATTTCCGTTGAGACATTGCAGGATATGATGTCAAATTTCATTATTCGTTTACGCCACCTCATTGTTTCGAACGGTGAACATTTTGAAAATATTGTCTTCTGATAGAAAAGTATGCTTTACTTGACTTTTTTTTGTTTTAGATTGTTTGCAGAGAACGAGTTTTTCGGCGTACAGTGCCATCTGTTAACGGTTTTTGTAACTAAAGTAATTATCGAAGTAATTTTTACAGCTTAGCTAATAAACAAACCGTTTACCGCATTATTTTATTGATCTTTGTTTTTGAGATATTTAATTTTGAAATCAGGTTTTTATTCACTGGACACCCTGTATATCATTATGACAGACGTAAATGTCATTTAATAGACGAATCTAGTAATCACGCAGAGCAGTCCGTTCGTGGCTGAAGGCTGATAAAAGGAACTATATTAGAGAGTCCGCTTCAAAAATAACAACAAAAACAACATCAGGTGGTATAGAGTAAGCAGTTTTATTAAACTAGTAGAAATCATAATGGACAATAATTGAGAGGCTCTAATTACAGAAAAAACAATTTTAAATCTCGAAACAGCTTCGATAATAATTAGTGAGAATTCAAACAATCAAACTTTTTAGCAAGGCAGGCAAAAATGAAAGTGACTTCGACAGTAACGTATTGCATTCGCTGTAACAAAAAACCCCATCGAATTTATTAGTAGGGCAGAGTAAAAGTTTAGTGATTACAACAATAACATAAGATATTTGTAGTAACAATCCAATTTATTGAACGTATTAGTAGTGTACAGTAAAAAAGTGGGTGATTACAATAGTAACATAAGTTATTAACCGGTGTATGATATACCGTACTGTTGTAACTTTTCAACACCAGAAAACCAGCGAAAGTCTTAGCTTTGAGGCAGGTTAGAATGTTTTATTCTACTGCGCTCATGGATACAGGGAAAAATCTGAAAACCAGCGTGAACCGAATCCCTAACCAATCAGTTAATCCAAAGGCACTGTTGCCGCTTATAATAAAAAGGTGTAAATAAGGGCGGAAAAGACGCAAAAAACATCACACAACGCGTCCCGAAAAAAAAACTATGGCTTTTGTAAGAAAAAAAATTAACTGAAAGGATTTTAAAACGAGAGAGGTAAGATATTAAGCATATAGTAATGGAATTTTGAGATGAGGAGTAGTAAAAAGTATTTTAAGGAGGAAATAAGTAAATTAAATGGAAAAAATAAAGAAAATTACTATGTGTATACAGGGTGTCCCAAAAACTTTAACATCGGCTTTTATTCCTGAAATATTGATCATAGATATATATTATAAATTACAAAGTTACGTGAAAAAAGGTACAGAATTTTAAAAAATCAATTAAAACTTTTAGGGGATTAAATTTGAAGAAATACAAAATTTAAACTTGTATAAAGCTCACATTCAAAAGATTTCCCCAATGAGTAAAATGTGCCTCATACACTTAAAAGGTCATGTAAAAATTTTCAGCATTTTATCATAAAAAGTCGCAGAGATATGAAAATACATAAATGCGGACCTAAACCATTTTCGATGCCTGGGTATGACTTTGTAAAGGGGAAAAATCATGTCCGATGATCGCGTTTCAGGGATTGTACACAAATTAAGAAATAAAACAATGATTGCATAAATAAATAATAATTGTGCTATTTATTGGTACAAAAGTATCTAAACTGTGTAGAAAGTTTAACTTTACGCAAAGATTATAAAACTTGTTTAAAATGTTTACATTATGTTTACATTTCTTTGAAACATTTCTAAGCTGAAATATTGACTGTGTCATTTCAAAATTTTATTCTGCAATTCATCAGCATGTAAAAATTTAAGGCAGTTTTCAGGAATCATAGTTTCGTAAATCTGTAAATAAAACTAACGATAACAGCAATATTATTTTTGCTTATGATGCATTTCTGCGTCGCGTCATCGGCACTCTAGCTGTAAATATTTACATTTTAATTTATGATTAACCCCCTCACCAACTTTTTTTAAACATATCTCTGCGACTTTTATGATTAAATGCTCAAATGCAAAACGTTATTTTGTTTTTTCTCTGTTTATCGGTTTATCCAAATATAATTTATTTATCAAATAAAATAAAATAATTATTTTCAATTAAGAAAAATACTAATTATTTTCAATATAAATAATCTCTTTTCCATGAACTCTATATGTTTATCAAATTCTTTCACGTACGATACATGCAAATCGTATATTTTTGATGAAGACAAAATTGATATCGGGCTATTGATATTTAAATTTTATATTTTAGCTGAATATTCTGATTTTTAAATATAATTTCTAGCTAATTTATTATTCGATATACAATTACTGATAAAATCATTTTCGCATCTTTCTAGCGAGTATTCTGTACATTAAATTATTGAATTTTTTTCTGAAAAAAAAATATTTTGGCAAAAGTTAACAAAGAAGGAAAACAACTTAAGCCGCTGTTCAAAACTATATGTATTTCGGAAAAGATAGAAACTGAAATTTTATTTTTCTATTTGGATAAATATTTTAAACTACCCCAAACTAAATAATTTTATATCATTTAAAAAAGAAAAAAATCACCTGTGAAAAGTTATTGTTTACCCATTTATTCAGTTTCGTTTTTTCTGCTTTAAACCAGGGCTGGGTTTTTGCCGGCAGAAAGTGGTTTTTGCCGGCAGAAAGTGGTGTCTGCCGTGCCAGTGGCAGAAAGTGGTTATAACCGGCAGAAACTGGCAACAACTGGCATAAACACATTTCGTGACAAAATCTGAGACTTTTTTAGTAGCATTAAATTCCTCAAGTACATTTTATTCAGGATAAATAACAAATAATATACTGTGCATAGTTTTAATTTAAAATAAATAAATTTGTATTAGAAAAAATGAGTAATGTAACAGATAAAATTTTTGTTATAATATGGTTGTGTAATTTTATATATAAACAATTATTAGAGTACTTAAAATCTCTCTTTAAAATTCAAAATAAAAAACTATATCCATTACTTATTTTAAATTAAACACTGCAAAGAATAGAAAAATAATTAATACTTACTCAAAATACTTTTCTGTGATTTAACATAATAATTTAATAATAACAGTAAAAAATCTTTGTCATAGAAATATTATACAGCTCCTAATCAAAAGTACCTAATTAATTCCATTTGTATTTGGAATTGCATTTAGCTTTATTTCACTGTAGTGCAATTGAAAAAGAACAGCAATGGATGTTTTAATACATTTGCATATTATTAAAGAAAATTATAACTGTAAAATATTAAATTTTGAGTTAATATTTTATTTTTGTAAAATTATTTTCATTATTCAAAATATTGGAATACTAAAACAGGTGGTTCAAAAAATTAGAATACTTATGAATTTTCCTGATTGGTTTGGAAGGTTGCATAAAATTATCTTCTGCAGGACTTCTTAAGTTATAAAAATGCTTTGCATCATCATTTTTTTAATTTTTTGTAAAACATAGGCCATTTGTCAAAAGAGTTTACAAGGCATCGTATTATTGATTTGCATAAAGAAGGTCGTAATCAGCAATATATCGTCAGTTACTTAAAATGTTTTCAACCAAGTGTTAGTAGAGCAATAAAGCAGTATTTTAATGACGGACATTTTGAAAACAAGCATTTGAATAGCGGCCGAAAGCCAAAAACTACTCAGAGAGATGATGGAAAGCTAACGAATATTGCTAAAGAAAAAGCTGTTTTGGAAGTGTGAGATATTTGTATCAAAAGTGGAAAGAACACGGTGTTGATGTGAGTAAATCTACAACACTAAGACGTCTCCATAAACTTGGATTTCAATCTTGTGTACCAAAGATAGAGCCCTTCATGACTATTAAACAGAAAAGGGAGAGAGTGAAGTGGTGCAAAAAAAGCTTTATGAGGTCTGGATGATTGGAAAAAAATATTGTTTAGTGATAAGTGTGTTTTGTGTAACATATGGTGAAATTTGTGTTCGTGTATGGTGAATGAAGCAAGAAGCATATGAGAAGAGCTGCATGAAACGATCAGTGTAATGGTATGGGCTTGCATGACTGCAGATCCATGACTTGCATGGTCCTGAAAGGCTATGAATCATTAACGAAACAATTAATTCCGAGATATATCAAGAAATCCTTGAGCATTTCATGATACCATCGTTGGAAGATCTATGTGGTGAGGATTTTATTTTCCAACATGATTTAGCAACTTCACACAGGTTAGTGTCCACCAAAAACTGGCTTAGCCAACATTAAATTAACGTCTTCCCTGGCTATATTATCATAACAAACGCGGTAGCGTTTGCTATATGTTTAAGAAATAGAAAATGCAAACGTTTTTCTGAAATTTCTGGCGAACCAGTTGACATACGACAATATTTTTTTTTGAAAGATAGATCTCGACGAGACGAATAAAATGATAGCATTCAAAAAATTATTGTTGCTTACTGTAGTTAATTATTTAACTTTAAACGAAAAAATGAAGACGAAAAGTTCAACAAACTGTAGCTAAACTTCCACTGGCTGTATTAACTTCGTTTTTGTTTTATTTTTTTTCCCTTGGTAAACCTTAAAATAGGTTTTTTTTTTATCTTTGTATGTTTGACGGTCGCTGAGAAAATCGAATTTATGTTGTAAAGCTTTGGTTGAACATTGGTTTTTCTTTCCCTTTTTTATCGTAGCAAACGCGTGCGTTTGCACGAAAGTTTAAATAAATATTATTATGTATGTAGCAGAATTCATTCAAATTAATTAAATCACGTGACAAACATGCTTATTTGTTTTTATTTTCATACTAGCGTAAATGCCCGTTATAGGACAGTAATCGTAGGTAGAAATCGTGGTTTTCACATTAAATTTGAAATAATACTCAGATGCTATTCATCGACAACGAGGAAATATATATATTGGAAAATTATATCGCCTAACATGCTCCTGCTATTCATGTTCAAATACTCACTAAGCATTCTATATGCTTATGTAAAAGAATTGTGTTTCATAATTTCATCTAATTCACGTAAAATATGCAGCAAACAATTTTCGGTACTATTATCCCGTCGACCACTTTTTATAACAAAAATCTATCGCCAAACTGTAACGCCAAATAAAAGGGAGAACGTTGCCATTGGAATATCAAAATAAATAAATAAATAAAATATAAGAATTTACGGACACAATTGTTATTTTAACTAATGAAATAACTAATAAGTCAGTAAAACATAATGAATAATACACGCAAATGTCGAATTAAAAACCACTTGATGACATGACAAACACGTATAATGCTTCTGACATCCAGTAAATGGGACTGCATTTTTGGCGTTTAATCTTTGAGTTGGCGATAGTATTTTGTTATGAAAAGTGGTCGACGGGATGATAGAGAAGTACCCAATTTTCAATGTTCATTATTAAGTCGTTCTTGTACAGCTTGTGCTGTATCTTTTATTTTGGTACTTTTCCGTTATACCAACACTATGCCAAAATGTTTGCTAATGCGCCAATTATTTCAACCCTGACTGAGCAGATGTTGTCTACAAATCGTGTTGTCATGCTAACCGTGCCAAACATTTTGATTTGTTATTTATTGAATGTAAAACATTTTTTGGTACTTTTCCGTTATACAAAAATCATTATCGCCAAGCGTAACAGTAAGCGCAAAATGAAATTCCCGTGAATCAAAACACTTGAAAATAAAACAATGTTGAAACGAAAGTGAGCATTTGAAAAATATAACATTTGAAAATTACTGACTTTTAAGCACTATTTTATTAAAATTAAAGCACAAATATATACTTAAAATAAGAAAACAAATAATTGTTATACAATAAAAGGAAAAATCCTGTGCCGGTAGATTTAGTGGGCTCTTATTGGCGATAAATGTTTGATGTGGTTGTTGCGATCTTGTGAAAAACCTTCAATCATATCCACATTTACACTGTATCCATATTGTTGCTATAATATCTTTTGGTACTTTTCGGTTAACTAGCTGCCAGTGAAGTATATATATATATACACACACATATATACATATACATATATATATATATTTCACTGACTCCCGGCTAGCCGAAAAGTACCTAATTTTTTTGTTTCTCGCTAACATTGTCTGTAAACTCTATTACGGAATATTAGAAAATCTATCATTATTATCTTTTAATCGGTCATGGATAATGTGCCATAATCAGGCTTCATATTATTACACATAATTTTCATGTATGGTTTGGTGAAACATTGAACTTTAAATTCTGTTAAAGACTGCATTTTATCTGGAAAAGGTGGACACCATGTTACAAAGTTATGTGGTTTGAAACGATCAGAAAAACAAACTTGGATCAATGATTATAATCCAGGGTTCTAACAGACTCCTTAGACTCCTTGGAAACTCCTTAGAAATGAAAACATTCCCAAGTAGTACTTAGAACTACTTAGATAAGCAAACCACTCCTTAGAAACTCCTTAAATTGTATTGCAGCTTCGGACGAAAGTGATATTGCTGCCGAGGGAAAAAAAATCTGGATTGTAAAACGCACAGTAAATCCTTTATACACGTCATTTATCTGAAGCACAGCATTGATTGGTTAGGATAATCTTATAGCAGGGCTCCCACTAGGTCCGTTTTGCAATTATTAGGTCCGTAAAGTCCGTTTTTCAACACTGTACTTTACTTTAAATTTTATCAATGTTTTCATTTAGCCAAAAATCTCGGAAAAATCGCGTTTTTCGCAAATATATCCCAAAAAATACTGTCAAATTTCGTCAATCGATCGCGGAAAAAATGAGTAAATTTTGTCAAAGGATTGTGAAAAAACTCGAATTTCTCCACCAGATTGAGAAAAATGTGAATTTCCTCAAAAGATCGAGAAAAATGCGGATTTCCTCAAAAGATCGCTGAAAACACGCGAATTTCCGCAAAAAAGTGCGAAAAACACGTAAATTTCGTTAAAGGATCGTGAAAAACACGCGAATTTTGTCAAAGGATCAGGAAAAACACGCGGTTTCCATCAAAAGATCGCGAAAAAAAGTCAATTTCGTCAATTGGTAGAAATAAAATGTGAATTCCCTCAAAAGATCATGCAAAAACACGAATTTCCCGCCAGAAGATCGTGAAAAAAAAAACACGAATTTCCTCAAAAGATCGTGAAACACGTGGTTTCCATCAAAAGATCGCGAAAAAACGTCAGTTTCGTCGAACGATCGAAATAAAATGCGATTTCCATCAAAAGATCGCGAAAAAACGCGAATGCCTTCCAGAAAATCGCAAATTTACCCCCAGAAGATCATGGAAAAAAAACCAACTAATTTCTCCCAGAATATAGCGAAAAACACGCGAATTTCCTCAAAAGATCACGAAAAATGTGAATTTCCTCGAAAGATCACAAAAAACACACGAATTTCCTCAAAAGATCGAAAAAACACACAAATTTCCTCAAATAATCGCAAAAAACACGCCAACTTCGTCAAAGGATCGCGAAAAACATTCAGTTTCCATCAAAAGATCTAGAAAAAAACGTCAGTTTCGTCAAACGATCGAAATAAAACATGAATTCTATTAAAAGATTGCAAAAAAATACGAATTTCCCCCAGAAGATCGCGAAAAGAGACGCGAATTTCCCCCAGAAGATCGTGAAAAAAGACACGAATTTCCTCAAAAGATCCCAAAAAACATGCGAGTTTTCTCAAAAGATCGCAAAAAACATGCAAATTTTCTCAAAAGATCGCAGAAAGCACGCGAATTTCGTCAAAAGATCGCTAAAAACACGCAGTTTTCGTCAAAAGATCGTGAAAAAACACTAATTTCTCCCAGAAGATCGCGAATTTCCCCAAGAAGGTCGCAAAAAAACACGTGATTTCGTCAAAGTTTCACCTTCAACGATTACAGCTGTTCTAAAAGTATAAATTCAAAACTTGTTATATTTTTTCTTGTATGTTGCGTTTAGCATTTTTTTTTTTTTTTACATTTAAAAATTTTTTTAAAGATGTATCATGTATGTGATATACATAATAAGTGTTTGCGGTTTGACTAATCTCTGTTTATATGATCATTGGTCGCTGCATAAAAAAGTTGATTGTCTATTTTGTATTTAAACTTACGAAATCAGTAAGCAATATTTTGTGAATACTGTGCAATTCCAGCACTAACTATTAGATTCTAATAGAGTAAAATTTGTTTTTGTCTCCAAATTGGCCATTAAGAATTGGAGTGTGCATACCACATAACGATGCAGCACATAAAAACAACAACAAAAAATTACAAATCCTTAACATTTTTTGGACTCCTTGGATTTTTTCGGTACTCCTTGGATTTTTTCTTCCCAACTCTGTATGAACCCTGATAATCCCGCGATTTTGTTCATGTGAGCTGCCAATATTGACATCCAGTTTGTTGGAGAACCCAGTTTGGTGTTAAATCGTTACACTACGTGTTATATAACCAAACCGTAAGGAAGAGATTTGAAAGACCATTGACGAAAACAAAAGTCTCGGTGCCAGATTACGCGCTTTTGCCAGATAAAACTTTATTAGTCGAGAAACTAGAAGATACGAAGCCGTAGACAAAATTCTTGGTTATAAATGTTTCTATTCATGGGATGCTGTGCAATACTTAAATACCAGCCTAAAAAAGACCGACAAAGAAAACTGAAAGTCACCATGATTTGGTTTTATTGGCAAAAGAGGATGAACGATCTACTGAAATTAACTGTCGGAATTTTATTGATGATTATTACATGAATCGACATGACAAATTGGAAAACATATGTTTATACGAATTGGCCACTAGGTACTAATACGAATGAAATAAACCAAAGTCTGTAGAATATTACGAATTAAAAAAGAACTACAGTTGGTTCAGAAAACGTTTGAAACCAGTTGTTTTGAAAACACCCTATCATAACATGAAAACGGATGCTGGAATTGAGTTGTACTATCATCATTCTTTGCTGATGTTGTTCAAGCCTTGGCGAAACGAAGAAGACCTATTGGGAGAATTTAAACTCTACCGTGAATCCTTTGAACACAATGTGACAAAATTTTCAGAGATGGAAGAATGTCGCGAAACAAAACAACAATTACAAGCTGCAATCGACTTGGCTGAAAAGTTGCAACAAGAAAGTGATTTGCACAACCAGCTTTAAAATATCGAAGAACCAAATGAAGACGTTGATATGATAGCCGCAAATTCTGATAACACTGAAACTCACCCGGAAATTGTAATTAATGAAGATAAATTGAACAAAAAAAATGAATGCTGACCAAAGGAAAATATTCTAATCAATTATAAAGCACAAAGAAGAACAAAAGAAAGACCCGTCTATTCCACCCATAAATCTGATTGTACGCGTAGTTGCTGGTAGAGGAAAAAGGTTTCTAATTTAATTACTCAGTCAAAAAGTTCGTTTAATGAGTAATCACAATAATGATGCTGCTGCAGTACTAGCACCAACGAGAATTGCTGCCTTCAGCATAGGAAGAAGTACAATTCACAAGTTTTTCAAATTGCCCGTCCAACATACGAATGAAGCAGAATAATTTAAGCGTGATTCTGACGATTTGAAATTATTTAAGCAACAATGGAAATCATTGGATTTAGTAATAATCGATGAGTGCAGTATGGTTTCGAATGTACTTTAGCGATGATCAGCTAACGATATGGCGAATGTTGTAAAAACAAGCGAGATTACTGTTTTGGTGGCAAAAACATTATTTTGTTTGGGGATTTATTGCAGCTAGCACCCGTAAAGGCCCAATTTTGATTTCAGGAACTGCCTTTAAACAAAGTGAAACAATTGTTTGGTGGTTTTGGTGCATTCAACTTTTGGTATGAATTTGAATACAGTGAGCTAACAATGAACATTTTGTTATGTACATAAAAAATATATATATCGCGGCATATCTTTCTTAAATAACAGTCTCATGGACTAAATAACGATGCAAAATCAAAACTCAATTTTTACAGCATCATCACTAAACTGATCGTTAGTATAATTATCAGAACCTAATATTCGGTCCCATTCAGCGATTTTAAGAAAAACTAAGAAGAGTAGTAAGGAAAGATACCACTGAAAGAACAACTGAGCCTATAGCAGGCGACTTCAGTGCAACAGAAACAGTCCATGGATACGACCGAGACAATTATAGAATCCAATTTCTTTATGAGGTAATAGCTATGGAAAACCACCATTTAATTATTGATGTGACGATTCCCTGACATTTGAGAGAGCAGGTAGACATAAAAAATGCTACTTTGGCGATGAACAGTCAACGATTTGGCGAGTGTTGTAAAAACAATGTAACAATAAAATTTTGACAATAGCAAAATTTTTTTCTTTTCAAGATATTAAAAAATCTTTAGTTTTTATCAAAAAATTAAAATGACTAGTATTAAAAAATGCTCTGAAGAGCACCAAAAAAGGTTAATATGTTTAAGTATGAAAAAGGGTTGGACAAGTGCTTCTAATTGAGCATGAGAAAGGAAAGGGGTTCCTTCTTGGCTGCAGCTCACTGTCAATGCCAACTTTTGAAGAAATCATATTCGCGCTTTTTCCATATATTTTCCATGAAATCACTCACAGTTACGATAAAAATGTATAGTTTAAAGACGTAGCCAGTAAAGATGCAGCTCTATTAGACATGAATGTAAGGCGACATAGTACCAAAAACCTTAGTTCCTGCAGCGTATCACACTCATGCAGTGCTACCAAGCATGCCTGCAGTGCAGAACTGCGCAGAAAATTGATTTGTATTGCAGTGCAGAGTGTTGCAGCATTCTGAACAGGAACAATTTCACATATGCACGCATTACAGTATAATGCATTCATTGATTGAAATTATATGCAAGTGGCTGTGGCTCCACAAAGCAATATGCAGTACAGCAATGCATATGTAAGTTATAAACGAACATTAAGCGCATATACCTTTAATACGGAAGTAAAAAGAAACATTGTGGATGTGCAGTGAGGCTCAAAAGTATAATAGGAGTGTACAGTGTAGTATAGTCTGTAGAGCAATAATGGTACACAGTGCACTGTACAAAGTTGCATTGCAGACGCACGCACAGTACAACAGTAGAACAGTGCAGTTGAAATATAAAGCACGTTGGAAAGTTTTACTATAGTACCGCAAATTTCTTTTATATGAAAAAGCGCGAATATGATTTTTTCAAAAGTTGGCATTGACAGTGAGCTGCAGCCAAGAAGGAACCCTTTCCTTTCTCATGCTCAATTACAAGCACTTGTCCAACCCTTTTTCATACTTAAACATATTAACCTTTTTTGGTGCTCTTCAGAGCATTTTTTAATACTAGTTTGTATATACCTGTATTATTTCCTTTAATTTCAATGCTAAAAGATTCTACAAACTATGTAGATTCTTACAATATTAAATTTTATCCTGTATTACTTTTTGTATAAATAATACATAAAAAACCTTTTTCACAATTCCTTTTTTTCTATTATCCTAATTTTTAAACTTGGAGCTGTGTAGTTATATATGGATCTTGTAATTCCATGGGTTTAAAAACATTTCATTTCAATACTGTATTCAAAGGAACAAATCTGACTTCTTTTTTAAAATTTAAGACTGTTAGTTGAACCATATTCCATATAGTAGATAATCCTTAAATTATTGCATTATATTATTTATTTAAAAATTCTCTGAACAGTGATTTGTTAAAATATCATAGAATTTTTTGTAAGTTTCTTTCTTTTTTTTACTTTTAAATAGAAATTCAACTGTAAATAATAATATTAATAGTTAAACTTGTGCAGCATCAGATTACCATTATGAAAATTTCTGTTTTTCAAGTAAAAGAAAATTAGTATTATATAAACAAAGTATATTTATATGATCATTTTGAAGCTTTTTGCCACTTTGAATAACATTCATAATCTTTAGTTTTAATTTTCTATTTAATTGTTTACATATCAAATACATGTGTGAATTATGAATCATTGCAGTTAAAGTTACTGTTCTTATTATTATTTCTTAGTTTCTGCCACTTTTTGCCACTTACTGGCAGAAACTAGTTTCTGCCATGCAGGTTTTAACCGGTTATAACCACTGGTTTTAACCACCCCGGCAGAAACTTGCCAGTGGAACGAAGTGGGATTTTGTACCGGACTTTCTCTAACAACATCATTCATAGAATCCAATGGATTTAGAGAGTTAAAGTGTATTCCTCTCATTCTTTACATTTTCGTTTCACATTTTATCATTCTTTTTATATTTTGTGTTCTCTTCCTTTGTAATTTTGTATTTTAATGTATGAAATACTGATATTTTAATTTATTGATAGAAATTAGCGAATAACTTTTGCGTCCAGTCCGATAATATCTCTGTGATGCTACCATTAAACATTCGACCGTTGACCAACAAATGAGTTACAGTAAAAGCTTTTATAACTAGTCGACAAAACTTGACGAAAAAAAATAATATAATAACTAAATAAATTAATACTATATAAATTAATATATAAACGAAAGTACAATAAGAAATCTGTGTCCAAATATCTTTCATTTTTAAAAAAAGATGTAATTGATGCAATAGTTTGTTCTCACGAACTGTGGAAAGAAAACGCTTAGCGTTTGAAATATATAGATATCTGAGTGGAAACGTGTTCTTAAAGAAGAGTTATTGATCTTAAATGCCTCAGACCTTAAAATAAATGTAAAAATGTCCACGCACATTTTTTTTAATTAAATAAAAAGCTGGTGGATTTGACGAGGGAACTCTGTTCCATGTGCCATTACAGTAGAACAGTGGTTGCATATGGTAAATAAATTTCGTGTCGTATTAACAGCAAATATGCTTTCATACTGTTGCGAAAATATAAATGAATACGATTGTCACGCCGAGTGAAAATTTTGACAGAAATTGACAGAAATTTTTTGAAATGAAATACAGTGAATTTCTATAAAATGATTCTAATAATTTCTTCGAAAGTGTATTAATATTTGCAATTACAGCGAATATCGAAGTAAATATTGTGTATATCATAAAATACAGACAGAAACTATGGTATTGACGTATTATAGTTTACAGTGATATTTTACTCCGAAAGTCAACAGAAAAATTATCTTTGACATGCTACAGGCAACGCGAATTAGGCAACCTCGTCATGCTGCTTGTGGGGATTAAAAGCATAGATTTGCCATCGTGTGATCTGAAGTATATTCGCGACCACCGTTTGTCTTCGAATGAGATGGAGTTTTAACACGATATGTCATGAGAGTGAAACAGATCAAATTAAGTGCACACTTAATTTACGCGAAAGCCAATAATTACCACGAAAGCTAATACCACAATAAGTTGTAATAAGATAATAAGCTTTCGTGGTAATAAGATAAATACCACGAAAGCCAATCCAGAAAAGCTTTTAAAATTTAGATACGTAACACGCAATTCTTTTTTATTAATGATTATTATTACATTTTATTTTTATCATTATTTTAAAAACTAGTTTGCCCTTCCATGATAGATAGGTGTACACAAATATTATTTTATGTTGTATGTTACTGTGTTTACGAGGTAGGCCGCCCCGTATCATTCTGCATTTTACGTATCTGAATTGTGAAACGATTGGGAGATTGAACCCGACTTTCTCTAACTGCGTGTTTCATGGAATGCAACGGGTTAAGACAGGTAACATGCATTTCTATAATTCTTTAATTTTTCTTTTCACATGTACCATTCTTTTTAAATTTTGTCTTTTCTTCCTTGATAGTTTTGTATTTTAATGTTTAGAATATAGAAGTTTTAATTTATTGATAGAAATGAACGAATGATTTTTTAGCACACTCCAATAACATCCTTGTGATGCTACCCGTGAACTTTTGACCGTTGACATTACATTTAATAATTAGTTACATTAATAACTTTTATAACTAGAATTTTTGGCGTAAATATATCTGAGTTGAAACGTGTTCTTAAGGAAGAGTTAATGATCATAAATGCCGCAGACGATAGAGTAAAAGTAAAAAATTTCCTCCGACATTTTTGATACATTAATTAGAAAGCGGTAGGATTCGATTAGGGAACTCTGCTTCATGTGCCAATACACTACAACAGTGTATGCATACGCGAAATAAAAGTTCGGTTCGTATTAACGGCAAATATTCTTTCATACGTTTGCGAGAATATACATGAATACGTTTGTCACGCAGAGTGCAAATTTTGAAATAATGAGAATTTCTATTGAAAGAATGTGATAGTTTCTTCGAACGTGTATTCATATTTGCAATTACAGCAAATATCTAAAGATCGTGTATATCATAAAATACAGTGTGAAACACCGGTTGTACTATTTCGTGGGTGTTCGGTATCAAAACAGTAATATGCAAGGCATAACAATTCTTCTGGACCCGATAACGATAGTTTGATAGGCAGACGTATCATAGTTTACAGTGATATGTTACTCTGAAAGTCAACAGAAAAACGATCTTTGACGTGCAACGTGAAACGAAATTACAGAACCAAGTCATGCTCCTTGTGGGCAGAAACAGCAGAGACTTACCATCAGGTGATTTGATGTATATTCGCGACCTCCGATTGTCTTGTGTGAGACGATGTTTTCCATCGGCATGTCATGAGTGTGCGACAGACAAAATAAACTGCACACTTACAGTACTACGACAGGTGAGCGAGAAATGCTTTCAAAATTAAGTTACGTAACACGTAATTCTTTTTTATTTACAATTATATTTAACTTCTGTTTTTATCATTATTTTTTTAAGTAATTCCCCTCCCACTTGGTAAATATGTATGTCACTGTGTACACAAATAGTATTTTATGTTGTATGTTACTGTGTATACGATGGTCGACGCCCCGTTTTCTTCTGCTTTTTACGTATCTGAATTGCGAAAGGATTGGGAATTTGAACCTGACATTCTCCGACTGCTTCATTCATAGAATGCAATGGATGAAGCCAGGTAACATGCATTTCTAACATTCTTTAATTTTTCTCTGCACATTTTATTATGTAAAAAAAATGTGTTCTTTTCCTTGATAGTTTTGTATTTTAAAGTATAAAATTTTGCCATGTTAATTTATAACTATGAATGAACGAATCTCTTTTGCGTTTACTCCAATAATATCTTTGTGATGCTACTTCTAAAGATTCCAACGTTGACCATCAAATTTGTCACAGTAATAGCTTTTATAACTAGATTGTTTGTCGTAAATATATCTGAGTTAAACCTGTGTTTTGAAGGAAGAGATATTGATCTTAAATGCCTAAGACGTAAGAATAAAATAAAAAAATTTCCGCGAGCATTATGATACGTTAATTAGAATGCGGCAGGAAACAATTAGGGAAATCTACTCCATGTGCCAATAGAATAGAGCAGTGTATGCATACGCTAAATAAACAGTTCGGGTCGTATTAACGACAATTATTCTAACAATTTCGCCATGTTAAGGGCAGTAATAGCATCAACATGCCATCATGTGTGTTAAACTATATTTGCGACCTGCACTTACACACCTATTCAGACGGAGTTTTACCTAGATTTGCTGTGCGAGTAAGACAGATAAGCTACATGTTGTACAATCATAATTTACCTCCGATGACAAGCAACAAAAGTTCCGACAATTGAAACAGGCAACGTACAATTCTATAACACTTTGGATTTATTTACTCTCCTGTTATCATTCATTTGAATATTTGAGTTCCATCTCTTGATAGTTTTGTAAAAAGAAGTGTTTATTATTGCAAAATAAATGCTATTATACTTTGTACTTTCCGCTATGTATATGGGGGGGGGGGTACATTGTTTTCTTTCAGCATTTTAGATATATGCATTGAGAGAAGATTATGTGTTACTCAAAATCCAGAGGTTTATGATAGGTAAAATGCGACTTATTCGTATAAATGTGGCCATTACAGGTCTTGCGCTTGAAGAATTATTCATTGTTATAATAAATATGACATTATACTCATTGTTGATGCAGTTTATTGTTTAACAATTAGAAAATATGAACAATGGTTTTCTTCTTACATTCTTAAATTGCTATTTTTCACTGTTATTTTCCATATTAAGCATTGTTACAAAAACTATAACATTTCACTGATTGATGATGCAGTTTATTGTTTAACAATCAGAAAATATGAACAATGATTTTTTTTCTTTCATTCTCAAATTGCAATTTTTCACTGTTATTTTCCATATTATATCTTTGATTTTCTTACATTAAAAAAATAGTTATGTACTTTTCTTTTATAAAACCGTTTTCGTCTCAAAACCATACAAAAATGAGAAATTCATTGTCTAAATCAAAATGAGACTACTTCATATGGGGTTTTTATAATAGATTTCATAAACATGTCTAGGTAAGCTAATTCTACAAATGCACTTTTCTTACAAATATCTTTTATAATTTTGTATTAAAGCATGTACTATTTTATGTATTATGTTTTTTGATCGAATAATTTATAGTACCTTATTTTTAAGAAATTATTTCGAAAAGTTTGTTTACTCTCGTAGATGCATTTTGATTAACTTTTGTAATGATTTTTTTTCTCATAATTTTCAATTTTAAATACAACAATGAAAGCTCGTTTATACATACACTGTTAAACTTTTCCGTAAAATAATGATTAATTGATCATTTGTTTTGCGTCCACTTCACAATTTACGTAGAATACGGTAAAAGCACTACTTATTTACAAAGTTTTTGTTTATACAGTTGTAGGAAAATTATAGTTCGTCAATTTAACATGAATATAGTAAAATTTATCTGATTTTATATCTGTAAAGATTTTCCGCTTGTTTGTTTTCGCAGTCATATATTGACCATAGTCTGAATAAGTGGATGATTATGTGCTGCGATTTCACTACATGCAGCGAATGAAACATTTCCAATCTCTTTACTCCACAGTTCATTACATTATATTTTTTCATCTTACGACAACGCGCGAAATGTATAAAAGCCATTGATTTAAATATTTTTGATTAGCCCTGTATAAGATCTATAGAATGTTAATACACCACATATTATACAAAAAATTTCAAAATACTGCCAACACAAGTGAAAATTCTCTTTAAAAAGTATTATTCGTTAATCTTTTAGTCTTTGATTTCCCAATATGTCATTCTTTTCAAATATTATCTGTCTTTCTTTGATAGTTTTGTAAGTTAATGTATATACTAATTCTATGTTACTACCGTGTGACTATGTATAAAAGATTGGTTGCTCTCTGCTTTTTAGGTCTCTGAATTGTGAAACGAGTGTTTGGTCCCTACATTCTGTAACTACGTGTTTCATAGTATCATAGGATTAAAACAGGTAACATACGATTCTTTCACTCTTTTATTTTGTTTCACAATTTATAATTTCTTTCAAAATTTGTCTTCCCTAACTTGATATATTTGTATGTTACTGAAGCCAGAATTCGTAATTTCCCTTGTTGTTCGGAATGAGCGAAGTTTTTTGCATCCACACCGATAGTTTCCTTTTAACTTTACCCCTCCTAAAATGTTCGGCCAAAGACCATTAAATAGAGCACTCTGATTTCTGCCACTATTAGCATGATTCGCGTAATACATTCTGAGCCAATTCACGTCGATTATGAATAATTATAGATCATCAATGCTATATATATATAACGTTAGAAGCGTATATTGCTCGAGCTATTTTAAAAATTATTTCGAGCGTGTAAAGTTTCGACTAGGGTTCATTACTTTCTGTACCAATAAAAAGGAACTGTGGTTACATACTTAAAAAAAAAAAAAAAAAAAAAAAAAAAAAAAAAGTTGGTATTAACAAAAATTTTGTAATCGCAATATTCCAAGTATATTAAACGAATAACTTTCTTACGCAGATTTAAAAATTAGAATGCACAGAGTTGCTATAAAAGCCTATATATTTTTTATATTCTATAGCGGGGTGTATAGTCCTTAACAGTCAGAAATAGCATCCAATTGCAATCAGGTCGATTGAAGTATATATTCCCAAACACTACTTGCCACCGATTGAGAAGGAGATTTCACCGATTTGGCCTATGCGAAGTACAGACATACTATATTGTACACAAGTAAATTAAGGTGGAACGAAAATAATGGTTAATTATTTTTTTCACGTAGAAATTTGCTATAGTCGGCAAAAGTTGCCTTTTGGGATTAGAATGAAGAATATCAATTTTCGTTGATGTACTAAAATATTTTCAGGTGCCGCTGCGGCTAAGGGTCTCAACATAGACGTTTCTCTGAAAAAATTACGAAATTTGTATTTTTTTTTAATTTTCTTTTCTCGATCATTAAAGTAATATAACAGCATACAGAAAATATGACTCTTTTGCAGAAAACCCACACATTCTATGTATTACTAATTTTTAGATGTCATTACAGAAAAAATTATTTTCTAGAATATAACGATTTTCATCATATTAATTTTTATTATTTTTACAGTAACATATTCTTATAGCATTACAGTGCAATTTTAAATTATCATATCTTAGTTAAACAAATTAAACTTATTTAAAAAAAGAATGAAACCCCTGATGAGACCTATGAGACCTATGTCATGGACACCAATGCGACCACAAAAAAGTCTGAAAAAGTGAGGTGACTGCAGGAGAGGAGTTGTTAGATATAACGAGAGGTTAATATTAGCTAGGAAATTTTAATTTGGCCGCAAGAGAGGGGTGACCGTATAAAAAACTGTCCGTTAAGAGAGATTTGACTGTACAATATTTTAAAGGGAAAAGCTATTTTTAAGAAACATAATTTTTTCAATAGTCCAGACGAATCACAAATAGTCCACAATAGTTCATCTGACACATTGGATTGTTTTTGCTTTTTTTAAAATTTTGGAATTATATTTCGAAAATGTATTTTGGATTTTATCAATGCATCTCTCACAAAACTGCTAAAATCGGACAAGGATGACTCAGTAACAAATGTAACAATCCTTGCAACTGCTTTTATGTGACAAGGGGAAAAATTGAAACAGTTCACACGCAGAGTGCAAATTTTGAAATAAAGAGATATTCTATAAAATGATTCAGATAATTTGTGCGAGCGTACATTAATATTTGCAATTACAGCGAATATGTGATTAATGATCGTGTATTTCAGAAAATACAGAGTGAAATATCGGTTGTACCATTTCGGAGAATGTCGTTGGCAAAAAAGTAATAAGCTTGACAGAAAAATTCTCGACACGATAATGAAAGAGTTATAGGCAGACGTGTTATTTCACAGTGATATTTTACTTCGAAATTAAACAGAAAAACGCTCTTTCGCATGCGACGGAAAACGCGAATTACGCAACCTCGTCATGCTCTATGTGGGCAGGAACAGCGTAGACCTGTCATCAGGTGATTTCAAGTGTATTCGAGACCTCTGCTTGTCTTCTTGTGAGACGGAGTTTTCCTTCGAAATGTCATGAGTTTGAGACAGACAAAATAAAATGCGGACTTGTATACTAACACGTGAGGAAAGCGAGAAAAATTTTCAAAATTTACACGTAAGACTAACTGCTAAATCATTTTATTAATGGTTGTTGTTAACTTTAATTTTTATCATCATTTTTTTAATAAGTTTGCCCTCCCGTGATAGATATGTATGTTACTCTGTACACAAATACTATATTATTGTGTATGTTACTGTGTAAATGAGGGTCGCCGCCCCGTTTTATTCTGATTTTTAAGTTTCTGAATATGGAAAGGAGTGTGAGTTTGGACTTGACTTTCTCCGACTGCTTGATTCATGGAATGCAATGGATAAATCCAGGTAACATGCACTTCTATCTTCTTTAATTTTTCTTTTCACATTCTCACATATTTCTTTTAATTTTGTGTTCCCTTCATTCATACGTTTTTAATTTAATGCATAAGTTTCTGCTATTAAAATTTATTAACATAAATGAACGAATATATTTTGATTCCACTCCAATAATATCTTTGTTATACTACATCTAAACTGAAGACCTTTTAACATCAAATTAGTTACACCACTAAATTTTATAACGATAATTTTTTCATAAACTTATCTGAGCCAAAACTGTTTTTATGGAAGAGTTATTCATTTTAAATTCAGCAGATTTAGGAATATAAGTAAACATTTACGGCTATTGTTTTGACACATAAATTAAAAAGCAGGGAGCCTTGTTCGTATACAGTATAACAGTGTATGCATACTCAGAAAAACGTGCGGGTCCTAATAACGGCAAATATTCTTTCATTCACTTGCGAGTATATATTTCAATACGTTTGTCACGCAGAGTGCAAATTTTGAAATAAAGAGATATTCTATAAAATGATTCAGATAATTTCTTCGAGCGTACATTAATATTTGCAATTACAGCGGATATGTGATTAATGATCGTGTATTACAGAAAATACAGAGTGAAATATCGGTTGTACCATTTCGGACAATGTCGTTGGCAAAAAAGTAATAAGCTTGGCAAAAAAATTCTCGAATCGATAATGAAAGAGTTATATGCAGACGTGTTATTTCACAGTGATATTTTACTTCGAAATTTAACAGAAAATCGCTCTTTCGCATGCGACGGGAAACGCGAATTACGCAACCTCGTCATGCTCCAT
Source organism: Maratus michaelseni (assembly GCA_963931845.1). Classification (NCBI taxonomy): domain Eukaryota; kingdom Metazoa; phylum Arthropoda; class Arachnida; order Araneae; family Salticidae; genus Maratus; species Maratus michaelseni. The sequence goes on along the minus strand of OZ007592.1, from coordinate 282,062,396 downwards.
GTGGGCAGGAACAGCGTAGACTTGTCATCAGGTGATTTCAAGTATATTCGCGACCTCCGCTTGTCTGCTTATAAGACGGAGTTTTCCTTCGAAATGTCATGAGTTTGAGACAGACAAAATAAAATGCGGACTTGTATACTAACACGTGAGGAAAGCGAGAAAAATGTTCAAAATTTAGACGTAAGACTAACTGCTAATTCATTTTTATTAATGGTTGTTGTTAACTTTAATTTTTATCATCATTTTTTTTAATTAGTTTGCCCTCCCTTGATAGATATGTATGTTACTGTGTACACAAATACTATATTATGTTGTATGTTACTGTGTATACGAGGGTCGCCGCCCCGTTTTATTCTGATTTTTAGGTTTCTGAATAAGGAAAGGAGTGAGAGTTTGGACTTGACTTTCTCCGACTGCTTGATTCATGGAATGCAATGGATAAAGCCAGGTAACATGCATTTCTATCTTCTTTAATTTTTCTTTTCACATTTTCACATATTTCTTTTAATTTTGTGTTCCGTTCATTCATCTGTTTTTAATTTATTTTATAAATTTCTGCTATTAAAATTTATTAACATAAATGAACGAATATGTTTTGATTCCACTCCAATAATATCTTTGTTATACTACATCCAAACTGCAGACCGTTTAACATCAAAATAGTTACACCAATAGCTATTATAACTATAATTTTTATCATAAACATATCTGAGCCAAAACTGTTTTTATGGAAAAGTTATTCATCTTAAATTCAGCAGATTTAGGAATATAAGTAAACATTTCCGGCTATTGTTTTGACACATAAATTAAAAAGCAAGGAGCCTCGTTCGTATATAGTATAACAGTGTATGCATACTCAGAAAAAAAGTGCGGGTCCTAATAACGGCAAATATTCTTTCATTCACTTGCGAGTATATATTTCAATACGTTTGTCACGCAGAGTGCAAATTTTGAAATAAAGAGATATTCTATAAAATGATTCAGATAATGTCTTCGAGCGTACATTAATATTTGCAATTACAGCGGATATGTAATTAATGATCGTGCATTACAGAAAATACAGAGTGAAATATCGGTTGTACCATTTCGGACAATGTCGTTGGAAAAAAACGTAATAAGCAAGGCAGAAAAATTCTCGAAACGATAATGAAAGAGTTATAGGCAGACGTGTTATTTCACAGTGATATTTTACTTTGAAATTAAACAGAAAAACGCTTTTCGCATGCGAAGGGGAAACGCGAATTACGCAACCTCGTCATGCTCCATGTGTGCAGGAACAGCGTAGACTTGTCATCAGGTGATTTCAAGTATATTCGCGACCTCCGCTTGTCTGCTTATGAGACGGAGTTTTCCTTCGAAATGTCATGAGTTTGAGACAGACAAAATAAAATGCGGACTTGTATACTAACACGTGAGGAAAGCGAGAAAAATTTTCAAAATTTAGACGTAAGACTAACTGCTAATTCATTTTTATTAATGGTTGTTGTTAACTTTAATTTTTATCATCATTTTTTTAAATTAGTTTGCCCTCTCTTGATAGATATGTATGTTACTGTGTACACAAATACTATATTATGTTGTATGTTACTGTGTAAATGAGGGTCGCCGCCCCGTTTTATTCTGATTTTTAGGTTTCTGAATAGGGAAAGGAGTGTGAGTTTGGACTTGACTTTCTCCGACTGCTTGATTCATGGAATGCAATGGATAAGACCAGGTAACATGCATTTCTTTAATTTTTCTTTTCACATTTTCACATATTTCTTTTAATTTTGTGTTCCCTTCATTCGTACGTTTTTAATTTAATGTATAAATTTCTGCTATTAAAATTTATTAATATAAATGAACGAAAATATTTTGATTCCACTCCAATAATATCTTTGTTATACTACATCCAAACTGCAGACCGTTTAACATCAAATTAGTTACACCACTAGCTATTATAACTATAATTTTTGTCATAAACATATCTGAGCCAAAACCGTTTTTATGGAAGAGTTATTCATCTCAAATTCAGCAGATTTAGGAATATAAGTAAACATTTACGGCTATTGTTTTGACACATAAATTAAAAAAGCAGGGAGCCTTGTTCGTATACAGTATAACAGTGTATGCATACTCAGAAAAACGTGCGGGTCCTAATAACGGCAAATATTCTTTCATTCACTTGCGAGTATATACTTCAATACGTTTGTCACGCAGAGTGCAAATATTGAAATAAAGAGATATTCTATAAAATGATTCAGATAATTTCTTCGAGCGTACATTAATATTTGCAATTACAGCGGATATGTGATTAATGATCGTGTATTACAGAAAATACAGAGTGAAATATCGGTTGTACCATTTCGGACAATGTCGTTGGCAAAAAAGTGATAAACTTGGCAGAAAAATTCTCGAATCGATAATGAAAGAGTTATATGCAGACGTGTTATTTCACAGTGATATTTTACTTCGAAATTAAACAGAAAATCGCTCTTTCGCATGCGACGGGAAACGCGAATTACGCAACCTCGTCATGCTCCATGTGTGCAGGAACAGCGTAGACTTGTCATCAGGTGATTTCAAGTATATTCGCGACCTCCGCTTGTCTGCTTATGAGACGGAGTTTTCCTTCGAAATGTCATGAGTTTGAGACAGACAAAATAAAATGCGGACTTGTATACTAACACGTGAGGAAAGCGAGAAAAATTTTCAAAATTTAGACGTAAGACTAACTGCTAATTCATTTTTATTAATGGTTGTTGTTAACTTTATTTTTTATCATCATTTTGTTTAATTAGTTTGCCCTCCCTTGATAGATATGTATGTTACTGTGTACACAAATACTATATTATGTTGTATGTTACTGTGTATACGAGGGTCGCCGCCCCGTTTTATTCTGATTTTTAGGTTTCTGAATAGGGAAAGGAGTGAGAGTTTGGACTTGACTTTCTCCGACTGCTTGATTCATGGAATGCAATGGATAAAACCAGGTAACATGCATTTCTTTAATTTTTCTTTTCACATTTTCACATATTTCTTTTAATTTTGTGTTCCCTTCATTCGTACGTTTTTAATTTAATGTATAAATTTCTGCTATTAAAATTTATTAATATAAATGAACGAAAATATTTTGATTCCACTCCAATAATATCTTTGTTATACTACATCCAAACTGCAGACCGTTTAACATCAAATTAGTTACACCACTAGCTATTATAACTATAATTTTTGTCATAAACATATCTGAGCCAAAACCGTTTTTATGGAAGAGTTATTCATCTCAAATTCAGCAGATTTAGGAATATAAGTAAACATTTACGGCTATTGTTTTGACACATAAATTAAAAAAGCAGGGAGCCTTGTTCGTATACAGTATAACAGTGTATGCATACTCAGAAAAACGTGCGGGTCCTAATAACGGCAAATATTCTTTCATTCACTTGCGAGTATATACTTCAATACGTTTGTCACGCAGAGTGCAAATATTGAAATAAAGAGATATTCTATAAAATGATTCAGATAATTTCTTCGAGCGTACATTAATATTTGCAATTACAGCGGATATGTGATTAATGATCGTGTATTACAGAAAATACAGAGTGAAATATCGGTTGTACCATTTCGGACAATGTCGTTGGCAAAAAAGTGATAAACTTGGCAGAAAAATTCTCGAATCGATAATGAAAGAGTTATATGCAGACGTGTTATTTCACAGTGATATTTTACTTCGAAATTAAACAGAAAATCGCTCTTTCGCATGCGACGGGAAACGCGAATTACGCAACCTCGTCATGCTCCATGTGTGCAGGAACAGCGTAGACTTGTCATCAGGTGATTTCAAGTATATTCGCGACCTCCGCTTGTCTGCTTATGAGACGGAGTTTTCCTTCGAAATGTCATGAGTTTGAGACAGACAAAATAAAATGCGGACTTGTATACTAACACGTGAGGAAAGCGAGAAAAATTTTCAAAATTTAGACGTAAGACTAACTGCTAATTCATTTTTATTAATGGTTGTTGTTAACTTTATTTTTTATCATCATTTTGTTTAATTAGTTTGCCCTCCCTTGATAGATATGTATGTTACTGTGTACACAAATACTATATTATGTTGTATGTTACTGTGTATACGAGGGTCGCCGCCCCGTTTTATTCTGATTTTTAGGTTTCTGAATAGGGAAAGGAGTGAGAGTTTGGACTTGACTTTCTCCGACTGCTTGATTCATGGAATGCAATGGATAAAGCCAGGTAACATGCATTTCTTTAATTTTTCTTTTCACATTTTCACATATTTCTTTTAATTTTGTGTTCCCTTCATTCGTACGTTTTTAATTTAATGTATAAATTTCTGCTATTAAAATTTATTAATATAAATGAACGAAAATATTTTGATTCCACTCCAATAATATCTTTGTTATACTACATCCAAACTGCAGACCGTTTAACATCAAATTAGTTACACCACTAGCTATTATAACTATAATTTTTGTCATAAACATATCTGAGCCAAAACCGTTTTTATGGAAGAGTTATTCATCTCAAATTCAGCAGATTTAGGAATATAAGTAAACATTTACGGCTATTGTTTTGACACATAAATTAAAAAAGCAGGGAGCCTTGTTCGTGTACAGTATAACAGTGTATGCACACTCAGAAAAACGCGCGGGTCCTAATAACGGCAAATATTCTTTCATTCACTTGCGAGTATATATTTCAATACGTTTGTCACGCAGAATGCAAATTTTGGAATAAAGAGATATTCTATAAAATGATTCAGATGTCTTCGAGCGTACATTAATATTTGCAATTACAGCGGATATGTAATTAATGATCGTGTATTGCAGAAAATACAGAGTGAAATATCGGTTGTACCATTTCGGACAATTTTGTTGGCAAAAACGTAATAAGCAAGGCTGAAAAATTCTCGAAACGATAATGAAAGAGTTATAGGCAGACGTGTTATTTCACAGTGATATTTTACTTTGAAATTAAACAGAAAAACGCTTTTCGCATGCGAAGGGGAAACGCGAATTACGCAACCTCGTCATGCTCCATGTGTGCAGGAACAGCGTAGACTTGCCATCAGGTGATTTCAAGTATATTCGCAATCTCCGCTTGTCTTCTTGTGAGACGGAGTTTTCCTTCGAAATATCATGAGTTTGAGACAGACAAAATAAAATGCGGACTTGTATACTAACACGTGAGGAAAGCGAGAAAAATTTTCAAAATTTAGACGTAAGACTAACTGCTAATTCATTTTTATTAATGGTTGTTGTTAACTTTAATTTTTATCATCATTTTTTTTAATTAGTTTGCCCTCCCTTGATAGATATGTATGTTACTGTGTACACAAATACTATATTATGTTGTATGTTACTGTGTATACGAGGGTCGCCGCCCCGTTTTATTCTGATTTTTAGGTTTCTGAATAAGGAAAGGAGTGTGAGTTTGGACTTGACTTTCTCCGACTGCTTGATTCATGTAATGCAATGGATAAAGCCAGGTAACATGCATTTCTATCTTCTTTAATTTTTTTTTTCACATTTTCACATATTTCTTTTAATTTTGTGTTCCGTTCATTCATCTGTTTTTAATTTATTGTATAAATTTCTGCTATTAAAATTTATTAACATAAATGAACGAATATGTTTTGATTCCACTCCAATAATATCTTTGTTATACTACATCCAAACTGCAGACCGTTTAACATCAAAATAGTTACACCAATAGCTATTATAACTATAATATTTGTCATAAACATATCTGAGCCAAAACTGTTTTTATGGAAAAGTTATTCATCTTAAATTCAGCAGATTTAGGAATATAAGTAAACATTTCCGGCTATTGTTTTGACACATAAATTAAAAAGCAAGGAGCCTCGGTCGTATAGAGTATAACAGTGTATGCATACTCAGAAAAAAAGTGCGGGTCCTAATAACGGCAAATATTCTTTCATTCACTTGCGAGTATATATTTCAATACGTTTGTCACGCAGAGTGCAAATTTTGAAATAAAGAGATATTCTATAAAATGATTCAGATAATGTCTTCGAGCGTACATTAATATTTGCAATTACAGCGGATATGTAATTAATGATCGTGTATTACAGAAAATACAGAGTGAAATATCGGTTGTACCATTTCGGACAATGTCGTTGGCAAAAACGTAATAAGCAAGGCAGAAAAATTCTCGAAACGATAATGAAAGAGTTATAGGCAGACGTGTTATTTCACAGTGATATTTTACTTTGAAATTAAACAGAAAAACGCTTTTCGCATGCGAAGGGGAAACGCGAATTACGCAACCTCGTCATGCTCCATGTGTGCAGGAACAGCGTAGACTTGTCATCAGGTGATTTCAAGTATATTCGCGACCTCCGCTTGTCTGCTTATGAGACGGAGTTTTCCTTCGAAATGTCATGAGTTTGAGACAGACAAAATAAAATGCGGACTTGTATACTAACACGTGAGGAAAGCGAGAAAAATTTTCAAAATTTAGACGTAAGACTAACTGCTAATTCATTTTTATTAATGGTTGTTGTTAACTTTAATTTTTATCATCATTTTTTTTAATTAGTTTGCCCTCCCTTGATAGATATGTATGTTACTGTGTACACAAATACTATATTATGTTGTATGTTACTGTGTATACGAGGGTCGCCGCCCCGTTTTATTCTGATTTTTAGGTTTCTGAATAGGGAAAGGAGTGTGAGTTTGGACTTGACTTTCTCCGACTGCTTGATTCATGGAATGCAATGGATAAGACCAGGTAACATGCATTTCTATCTTCTTTAATTTTTCTTTTCACATTTTCACATATTTCTTTTAATTTTGTGTTCCCTTCATTCGTACGTTTTTAATTTAATGTATAAATTTCTGCTATTAAAATTTATTAACATAAATGAACGAATATGTTTTATTCCACTCCAATAATATCTTTGTTATACTACATCCAAACTGAAGACCTTTAACATCAAATTAGTTACACCACTAAATTTTATAACTATAATTTTTGTCGTAAACTTATCTGAGCCAAAACCGTTTTTATGGAAGAGTTATTCATCTCAAAGTCAGCAGATTTAGGAATATAAGTAAACATTTCCGGCTATTGTTTTGACACATAAATTAAAAAGCAAGGAGCCTCGTTCGTATAGAGTATAACAGTGTATGCATACTCAGAAAAACGTGCGGGTCCTAATAACGGCAAATATTCTTTCATTCACTTGCGAGTATATATTTCAATACGATTGTCACGCAGAGTGCAAATTTTGAAATAAAGAGATATTCTATAAAATGATTCAGATAATTTCTTCGAGCGTACATTAATATTTGCAATTACAGCGGATATGTGATTAATGATCGTGTATTACAGAAAATACAGAGTGAAATATCGGTTGTACCATTTCGGACAATGTCGTTGGCAAAAAAGTAACAAGCTTGGCAAAAAAAATTCTCGAATCGATAATGAAAGAGTTATATGCAGACTTGTTATTTCACAGCGATATTTTACTTCGAAATTTAACAGAAAATCGCTCTTTCGCATGCGACGGGAAACGCGAATTACGCAACCTCGTCATGCTCCATGTGGGCAGGAACAGCGTAGACTTGTCATCAGGTGATTTCAAGTATATTCGCGACCTCCGCTTGTCTGCTTATGAGACGGAGTTTTCCTTCGAAATGTCATGAGTTTGAGACAGACAAAATAAAATGCGGACTTGTATACTAACACGTGAGGAAAGCGAGAAAAATTTTCAAAATTTAGACGTAAGACTAACTGCTAATTCATTTTTATTAATGGTTGTTGTTAACTTTAATTTTTATCATCATTTTTTTTAATTAGTTTGCCCTCCCTTGATAGATATGTATGTTACTGTGTACACAAATACTATATTATGTTGTATGTTACTGTGTATACGAGGGTCGCCGCCCCGTTTTATTCTGATTTTTAGGTTTCTGAATAAGGAAAGGAGTGTGAGTTTGGACTTGACTTTCTCCGACTGCTTGATTCATGGAATGCAATGGATAAAGCCAGGTAACATGCATTTCTATCTTCTTTAATTTTTCTTTTCACATTTTCACATATTTCTTTTAATTTTGTGTTCCCTTCATTCGTACGTTTTTAATTTAATGTATAAATTTCTGCTATTAAAATTTATTAACATAAATGAACGAAAATGTTTTGATTCCACTCCAATAATATCTTTATTATACTACATCCAAACTGAAGACCTTTTAACATCAAATTAGTTACACCACTAAATTTTATAACGATAATTTTTGTCATAAACTTATCTGAGCCAAAACTGTTTTTATTGAAGAGTTATTCATTTTAAATTCAGCAGATTTAGGAATATAAGTAAACATTTAAGGCTATTGTTTTGACACATAAATTAAAAAGCAGGGAGCCTTGTTCGTATACAGTATAACAGTGTATGCATACTCAGAAAAACGTGCGGGTCCTAATAACGGCAAATATTCTTTCATTCACTTGCGAGTATATATTTCAATACGTTTGTCACGCAGAGTGCAAATTTTGCAATAAAGAGATATTCTATAAAATGATTCAGATAATTTCTTCGAGCGTACATTAATATTTGCAATTACAGCGGATATGTGATTAATGATCGTGTATTACAGAAAATACAGAGTGAAATAACGGTTGTACCATTTCGGACAATGTCGTTGGCAAAAGAGTAATAAGCTTGGCAAAAAAATTCTCGAATTGATAATGAAAGAGTTATATGCAGACGTGTTTTTTCACAGTGATATTTTACTTCGAAATTTAACAGAAAACCGCTCTTTCGCATGCGACGGGAAACGCGAATTACGCAACCTCGTCATGCTCCATGTGGGCAGGAACAGCGTAGACTTGTCATCAGGTGATTTCAAGTATATTCGCGACCTCCGCTTGTCTGCTTATGAGACGGAGTTTTCCTTCGAAATGTCATGAGTTTGAGACAGACAAAATAAAATGCGGACTTGTATACTAACACGTGAGGAAAGCGAGAAAAATTTTCAAAATTTAGACGTAAGACTAACTGCTAATTCATTTTTATTAATGGTTGTTGTTAACTTTAATTTTTATCATCATTTTTTTTAATTAGTTTGCCCTCCCTTGATAGATATGTATGTTACTGTGTACACAAATACTATATTATGTTGTATGTTACTGTGTATACGAGGGTCGCCGCCCCGTTTTATTCTGATTTTTAGGTTTCTGAATAGGGAAAGGAGTGTGAGTTTGGACTTGACTTTCTCCGACTGCTTGATTCATGGAATGCAATGGATAAGACCAGGTAACATGCATTTCTATCTTCTTTAATTTTTCTTTTCACATTTTCACATATTTCTTTTAATTTTGTGTTCCTTTCATTCGTACGTTTTTATTTTAATGTATAAATTTCTGCTATTAAAATTTATTAACATAAATGAACGAATATGTTTTGATTCCACTCCAATAATATCTTTGTTATACTACATCCAAACTGCAGACCGTTTAACATCAAAATAGTTACACCAATAGCTATTATAACTATAATTTTTGTCATAAAAATATCTGAGCCAAAACTGTTTTTATGGAAAAGTTATTCATCTTAAATTCAGCAGATTTAGGAATATAAGTAAACATTTCCGGCTATTGTTTTGACACATAAATTAAAAAGCAAGGAGCCTCGTTCGTATAGAGTATAACAGTGTATGCATACTCAGAAAAAAAGTGCGGGTCCTAATAACGGCAAATATTCTTTCATTCACTTGCGAGTATATATTTCAATACGTTTGTCACGCAGAGTGCAAATTTTGAAATAAAGAGATATTCTATAAAATAATTCAGATAATGTCTTCGAGCGTACATTAATATTTGCAATTACAGCGGATATGTAATTAATGATCGTGTATTACAGAAAATACAGAGTGAAATATCGGTTGTACCATTTCGGACAATGTCGTTGGCAAAAACGTAATAAGCAAGGCAGAAAAATTCTCGAAACGATAATGAAAGAGTTATAGGCAGACGTGTTATTTCACAGCGATATTTTACTTTGAAATTAAACAGAAAAACGCTTTTCGCATGCGAAGGGGAAACGCGAATTACGCAACCTCGTCATGCTCCATGTGTGCAGAAACAGCGTAGACTTGTCATCAGGTGATTTCAAGTATATTCGCGACCTCCGCTTGTCTGCTTATGAGACGTAGTTTTCCTTCGAAATGTCATGAGTTTGAGACAGACAAAATAAAATGCGGACTTGTATACTAACACGTGAGGAAAGCGAGAAAAATTTTCAAAATTTAGACGTAAGACTAACTGCTAATTCATTTTTATTAATGGTTGTTGTTAACTTTAATTTTTATCATCATTTTTTTAAATTAGTTTGCCCTCCCTTGATAGATATGTATGTTACTGTGTACACAAATACTATATTATGTTGTATGTTACTGTGTATACGAGGGTAGCCGCCCCGATTTATTCTGATTTTTAGGTTTCTGAATAGGGAAAGGAGTGTGAGTTTGGACTTGACTTTCTCCGACTGCTTGATTCATGGAATGCAATGGATAAAGCCAGGTAACATGCATTTCTATCTTCTTTAATTTTTCTTTTCACATTTTCACATATTTCTTTTAATTTTGTGTTCCCTTCATTCGTACGTTTTTAATTTAATGTATAAATTTCTGCTATTAAAATTTATTAACATAAATGAACGAATATGTTTTATTCCACTCCAGTAATATCTTTGTTATACTACATCCAAACTGAAGACCTTTTAACATCAAATTAGTTACACCACTAAATTTTATAACGATAATTTTTTCATAAACTTATCTGAGCCAAAACTGTTTTTATGGAAGAGTTATTCATTTTAAATTCAGCAGATTTAGGAATATAAGTAAACATTTACGGCTATTGTTTTGACACATAAATTAAAAAGCAGGGAGCCTTGTTCGTATACAGTATAACAGTGTATGCATACTCAGAAAAACGTGCGGGTCCTAATAACGGCAAATATTCTTTCATTCACTTGCGAGTATATATTTCAATACGTTTGTCACGCAGAGTGCAAATATTGAAATAAAGAGATATTCTATAAAATGATTCAGATAATTTCTTCGAGCGTACATTAATATTTGCAATTACAGCGGATATGTGATTAATGATCGTGTATTACAGAAAATACAGAGGGAAATATCGGTTGTACCATTTCGGACAATGTCGTTGGCATAAAAGTAATAAACTTGGCAGAAAAATTCTCGAATCGATAATGAAAGAGTTATATGCAGACGTGTTATTTCACAGTGATATTTTACTTCGAAATTAAACAGAAAATCGCTCTTTCGCATGCGACGGGAAACGCGAATTACGCAACCTCGTCATGCTTCATGTGGGCAGGAACAGCGTAGACTTGTCATCAGGTGATTTCAAGTATATTCGCGACCTCCGCTTGTCTGCTTATGAGACGGAGTTTTCCTTCGAAATGTCATGAGTTTGAGACAGACAAAATAAAATGCGGACTTGTATACTAACACGTGAGGAAAGCGAGAAAAATTTTCAAAATTTAGACGTAAGACTAACTGCTAATTCATTTTTATTAATGGTTGTTGTTAACTTTAATTTTTATCATAATTTTTTTTAATTAGTTTGCCCTCCCTTGATAGATATGTATGTTACTGTGTACACAAATACTATATTATGTTGTATGTTACTGTGTATACGAGGGTCGCCGCCCCGTTTTATTCTGATTTTTAGGTTTCTGAATAGGGAAAGGAGTGTGAGTTTGGACTTGACTTTCTCCGACTGCTTGATTCATGGAATGCAATGGATAAAGCCAGGTAACATGCATTTCTATCTTCTTTAATTTTTCTTTTCACATTTTCACATATTTCTTTTAATTTTGTGTTCCCTTCATTCGTACGTTTTTAATTTAATGTATAAATTTCTGCTATTAAAATTTATTAACATAAATGAACGAATATGTTTTATTCCACTCCAGTAATATCTTTGTTATACTACATCCAAACTGAAGACCTTTTAACATCAAATTAGTTACACCACTAAATTTTATAACGATAATTTTTTCATAAACTTATCTGAGCCAAAACTGTTTTTATGGAAGAGTTATTCATTTTAAATTCAGCAGATTTAGGAATATAAGTAAACATTTACGGCTATTGTTTTGACACATAAATTAAAAAGCAGGGAGCCTTGTTCGTATACAGTATAACAGTGTATGGATACTCAGAAAAACGTGCGGGTCCTAATAACGGCAAATATTCTTTCATTCACTTGCGAGTATATATTTCAATACGTTTGTCACGCAGAGTGCTAATATTGAAATAAAGAGATATTCTATAAAATGATTCAGATAATTTCTTCGAGCGTACATTAATATTTGCAATTACAGCGGATATGTGATTAATGATCGTGTATTACAGAAAATACAGAGTGAAATATCGGTTGTACCATTTCGGACAATGTCGTTGGCAAAAACGTAATAAGCAAGGCAGAAAAATTCTCGAAACGATAATGAAAGAGTTATAGGCAGACGTGTTATTTCACAGTGATATTTTACTTTGAAATTAAACAGAAAAACGCTTTTCGCATGCGAAGGGGAAACGCGAATTACGCAACCTCGTCATGCTCCATGTGTGCAGGAACAGCGTAAACTTGCCATCAGGAGATTTCAAGTATATTCGCAATCTCCGCTTGTCTTCTTGTGAGACGGAGTTTTCCTTCGAAATGTCATGAGTTTGAGACAGACAAAATAAAATGCGGACTTGTATACTAACACGTGAGGAAAGCGAGAAAAATTTTCAAAATTTAGACGTAAGAATAACTGCTAATTCATTTTTATTAATGGTTGTTGTTAACTTTAATTTTTATCATCATTTTTTTTAATTAGTTTGCCCTCCCTTGATAGATATGTATGTTACTGTGTACACAAATACTATATTATGTTGTATGTTACTGTGTATACGAGGGTCGCCGCCCCGTTTTATTCTGATTTTTAGGTTTCTGAATAGGGAAAGGATTGTGAGTTTGGACTTGACTTTCTCCGACTGCTCAATTCATGGAATGCAATGGATAAGACAAGGTAACATGCATTTCTATCTTCTTTAATTTTTCTTTTCACATTTTCACATATTTCTTTTAATTTTGTGTTCCCTTCATTCGTACGTTTTTAATTTAATGTATAAATTTCTGCTATTAAAATTTATTAACATAAATGAACGAATATGTTTTATTCCACTCCAATAATATCTTTGTTATACTACATCCAAACTGAAGACCTTTTAACATCAAATTAGTTACACCACTAAATTTTATAACGATAATTTTTGTCATAAACTTATCTGAGCCAAAACTGTTTTTATGGAAGAGTTATTCATTTTAAATTCAGCAGATTTAGGAATATAAGTAAACATTTACGGCTATTGTTTTGACACATAAATTAAAAAGCAGGGAGCCTTGTTCGTATACAGTATAACAGTGTATGCATACTCAGAAAAACGTGCGGGTCCTAATAACGGCAAATATTCTTTCATTCACTTGCGAGTATATATTTCAATACGTTTGTCACGCAGAGTGCTAATATTGAAATAAAGAGATATTCTATAAAATGATTCAGATAATTTCTTCGAGCGTACATTAATATTTGCAATTACAGCGGATATGTGATTAATGATCGTGTATTACAGAAAATACAGAGTGAAATATCGGTTGTACCATTTCGGACAATGTTGTTGGCAAAAACGTAATAAGCAAGGCAGAAAAATTCTCGAAACGATAATGAAAGAGTTATAGGCAGACGTGTTATTTCACAGTGATATTTTACTTTGAAATTAAACAGAAAAACGCTTTTCGCATGCGACGGGAAACGCGAATTACGCAACCTGCACATGCTCCATGTGCGCAGGAACAGCGTAGACTTGTCATCAGGTGATTTCAAGTATATTCGCGACCTCCGCTTGTCTGCTTATGAGACGGAGTTTTCCTTCGAAATGTCATGAGTTTGAGACAGACAAAATAAAATGCGGACTTGTATACTAACACGTGAGGAAAGCGAGAAAAATTTTCAAAATTTAGACGTAAGACTAACTGCTAATTCATTTTTATTAATGGTTGTTGTTAACTTTAATTTTTATCATCATTTTTTTTAATTAGTTAGCCCTCCCTTGATAGATATGTATGTTACTGTGTACACAAATACTATATTATGTTATATGTTACTGTGTATACGAGGGTCGCCGCCCCGTTTTATTCTGATTTTTAGGTTTCTGAATAGGGAAAGGAGTGTGAGTTTGGACTTGACTTTCTCCGACTGCTTGATTCATGGAATGCAATGGATAAGACCAGGTAACACGCATTTCTATCTTCTTTAATTTTTCTTTTCACATTTTCACATATTTCTTTTAATTTTGTGTTCCCTTCATTCGTACGTTTTTAATTTAATGTATAAATTTCTGCTATTAAAATTTATTAACATAAAAGAACGAATATGTTTTATTCTACACCAGTAATATCTTTGTTATACTACATCCAAACTGAAGACCTTTTAACATCAAATTAGTTACACCACTAAATTTTATAACGATAATTTTTTCATAAACTTATCTGAGCCAAAACTGTTTTTATGGAAGAGTTATTCATTTTAAATTCAGCAGATTTAGGAATATAAGTAAACATTTACGGCTATTGTTTTGACACATAAATTAAAAAGCAAGGAGCCTTGTTCGTATACAGTATAACAGTGTATGCATACTCAGAAAAACGTTCGGGTCCTAATAACGGCAAATATTCTTTCATTCACTTGCGAGTATATATTTCAATACGTTTGTCACGCAGAGTGCAAATATTGAAATAAAGAGATATTCTATAAAATGATTCAGATAATTTCTTCGAGCGTACATTAATATTTGCAATTACAGCGGATATGTGATTAATGATCGTGTATTACAGAAAATACAGAGGGAAATATCGGTTGTACCATTTCGGACAATGTCGTTGGCATAAAAGTAATAAACTTGGCAGAAAAATTCTCGAATCGATAATGAAAGAGTTATATGCAGAAGTGTTATTTCACAGTGATATTTTACTTCGAAATTAAACAGAAAATCGCTCTTTCGCATGCGACGGGAAACGCGAATTACGCAACCTCGTCATGCTTCATGTGGGCAGGAACAGCGTAGACTTGTCATCAGGTGATTTCAAGTATATTCGCGACTTCCGCTTGTCTGCTTATGAGACGGAGTTTTCCTTCGAAATGTCATGAGTTTGAGACAGACAAAATAAAATGCGGACTTGTATACTAACACGTGAGGAAAGCGAGAAAAATTTTCAAAATTTAGACGTAAGACTAACTGCTAATTCATTTTTATTAATGGTTGTTGTTAACTTTAATTTTTATCATAATTTTTTTTAATTAGTTTGCCCTCCCTTGATAGATATGTATGTTACTGTGTACACAAATACTATATTATGTTGTATGTTACTGTGTATACGAGGGTCGCCGCCCCGTTTTATTCTGATTTTTAGGTTTCTGAATAGGGAAAGGAGTGTGAGTTTGGACTTGACTTTCTCCGACTGCTTGATTCATGGAATGCAATGGATAAAGCCAGGTAACATGCATTTCTATCTTCTTTAATTTTTCTTTTCACATTTTTACATATTTCTTTTAATTTTGTGTTCCCTTCATTCGTACGTTTTTAATTTAATGTACAAATTTCTGCTATTAAAATTTATTAACATAAATGAACGAATATGTTTTATTCCACTCCAGTAATATCTTTGTTATACTACATCCAAACTGAAGACCTTTTAACATCAAATTAGTTACACCACTAAATTTTATAACGATAATTTTTTCATAAACTTATCTGAGCCAAAACTGTTTTTATGGAAGAGTTATTCATTTTAAATTCAGCAGATTTAGGAATATAAGTAAACATTTACGGCTATTGTTTTGACACATAAATTAAAAAGCAAGGAGCCTTGTTCGTATACAGTATAACAGTGTATGCATACTCAGAAAAACTTGCGGGTCCTAATAACGGCAAATATTCTTTCATTCACTTGCGAGTATATATTTCAATACGTTTGTCACGCAGAGTGCAAATATTGAAATAAAGAGATATTCTATAAAATGATTCAGATAATTTCTTCGAGCGTACATTAATATTTGCAATTACAGCGGATATGTGATTAATGATCGTGTATTACAGAAAATACAGAGGGAAATATCGGTTGTACCATTTCGGACAATGTCGTTGGCAAAAAAGTAATAAGCTTGGCAAAAAAATTCTCGAATCGATAATGGAAGAGTTATATGCAGACGTGTTTTTTCACAGTGATATTTTACTTCGAAATTTAACAGAAAATCGCTCTTTCGCATGCGACGGGAAACGCGAATTACGCAACCTCGTCATGCTCCATGTGGGCAGGAACAGCGTAGACTTGTCATCAGGTGATTTCAAGTATATTCGCGACCTCCGCTTGTCTGCTTGTGAGACGGAGTTTTCCTTCGAAATGCCATGAGTTTGAGACAGACAAAATAAATGCGGACTTGTATACTAACACGTGAGGAAAGCGAGAAAAATTTTCAAAATTTAGACGTAAGACAAACTGCTAATTCATTTTTATTAATGGTTGTTGTTAACTTTAATTTTTATCATCAATTTTTTTAATTAGTTTGCCCTCCCTTGATAGATATATATGTTACTGTGTACACAAATACTATATTATGTTGTATGTTACTGTGTATACGAGGGCCGCCGCCCCGTTTTATTCTGATTTTTAGGTTTCTGAATAGGGAAAGGAGTGTGAGTTTGGACTTGACTTTCTCCGACTGCTTGATTCATGGAATGCAATGGATAAAGCCAGGTAACATGCATTTCTATCTTCTTTAATTCTTCTTTTCACATTTTCACATATTTCTTTTAATTTTGTGTTCCCTTCATTCGTACGTTTTTAATTTAATGTATAAATTTCTGCTATTAAAATTTATTAACATAAATGAACGAAAATGTATTGATTCCACTCCAATAATATCTTTGTTATACTACATCCAAACTGCAGACCGTTTAACATCAAATTAGTTACACCGCTAGCTATTATAACTATAATTTTTGTCATAAGCATATCTGAGCCAAAACTGTTTTTATGGCAGAGTTATTCATCTTAATTTCAGCAGGTTTAGGAATATAAGTAAACATTTACGGCTATTGTTTTGACACATAAATTAAAAAAGCAGGGAGCCTTGTTCGCATACAGTATAACAGTGTATGCACACTCAGAAAAACGCGCGGGTCCTAATAACGGCAAATATTTTTTCATTCACTTGCGAGTATATATTTCAATACGTTTGTCACGCAGAGAGCAAATTTTGGAATAAAGAGATATTCTATAAAATGATTCAGATAATGTCTTCGAGCGTACATTAATATTTGCAATTACAGCGGATATGTAATTAATGATCGTGTATTACAGAAAATACAGAGTGAAATATCGGTTGTACCATTTCGGAGAATGTCGTTGGCAAAAACGTAATAAGCAAGGCAGAAAAATTCTCGAAACGATAAATAAGAGTTATAGGCAGACGTGTTATTTCACAGTGATATTTTACTTTGAAATTAAACAGAAAAACGCTTTTCGCATGCGAAGGGGAAACGCGAATTACGCAACCTCGTCATGCTCCATGTGTGCAGGAACAGCGTAGACTTGTCATCAGGTGATTTCAAGTATAATCGCAATCTCCGCTTGTCTTCTTGTGAGACGGAGTTTTCCTTCGAAATGTCATGAGTTTGAGACAGACAAAATAAAATGCGGACTTGTATACTAACACGTGAGGAAAGCGAGAAAAATTTTCAAAATTTAGACGTAAGACTAACTGCTAATTCATTTTTATTAATGGTTGTTGTTAACTTTAATTTTTATCATCATTTTTTTAAATTAGTTTGCCCTCCCTTGATAGATATGTATGTTACTGTGTACACAAATACTATATTATGTTGTATGTTACTGTGTATACGATGGTCGCCGCCCCGTTTTATTCTGATTTTTAGGTTTCTGAATAGGGAAAGGAGTGTGAGTTTGGACTTGACTTTCTCCGACTGCTTGATTCATGGAATGCAATGGATAAGACCAGGTAACATGCATTTCTATCTTCTTTAATTTTTCTTTTCACATTTTCACATATTTCTTTTAATTTTGTGTTCCCTTCATTCGTACGTTTTTAATTTAATGTATAAATTTCTGCTATTAAAATTTATTAACATAAATGAACGAATATGTTTTATTCCACTCCAATAATATCTTTGTTATACTACATCCAAACTGAAGACCTTTTAACATCAAATTAGTTACACCACTAAATTTTATAACGATAATTTTTGTCATAAACTTATCTGAGCCAAAACTGTTTTTATGGAAGAGATATTCATTTTAAATTCAGCAGATTTAGGAATATAAGTAAACATTTACGGCTATTGTTTTGACACATAAATTAAAAAACAGGGAGCCTTGTTCGTATACAGTATAACAGTGTATGCACACTCAGAAAAACGCGCGGGTCCTAATAACGGCAAATATTCTTTCATTCACTTGCGAGTATATATTTCAATACGTTTGTCACGCAGAGTGCAAATTTTGGAATAAAGAGATATTCTATAAAATGATTCAGATAATGTCTTCGAGCGTACATTAATATTTGCAATTACAGCGGATATGTAATTAATGATCGTGTATTACAGAAAATACAGAGTGAAATATCGGTTGTACCATTTCGGACAATGTTGTTGGCAAAAACGTAATAAGCAAGGCAGAAAAATTCTCGAAACGATAATGAAAGAGTTATAGGCAGACGTGTTATTTCACAGTGATATTTTACTTTGAAATTAAACAGAAAAACGCTTTTCGCATGCGAAGGGGAAACGCGAATTACGCAACCTCGTCATGCACCATGTGCGCAGGAACAGCGTAGACTTGCCATCAGGTGATTTCAAGTATATTCGCAATCTCCGCTTGTCTTCTTGTGAGACGGAGTTTTCCTTCGAAATGTCATGAGTTTGAGACAGACAAAATAAAATGCGGACTTGTATACTAACACGTGAGGAAAGCGAGAAAAATTTTCAAAATTTAGACGTAAGACTAACTGCTAATTCATTTTTATTAATGGTTGTTGTTAACTTTAATTTTTATGATCATTTTTTTTAATTAGTTTGCCCTCCCTTGATAGATATGTATGTTACTGTGTACACAAATACTATATTATGTTGTATGTTACTGTGTATACGATGGTCGCCGCCCCGTTTTATTCTGATTTTTAGGTTTCTGAATAGGGAAAGGAGTGTGAGTTTGGACTTGACTTTCTCCGACTGCTTGATTCATGGAATGCAATGGATAAGACCAGGTAACATGCATTTCTATCTTCTTTAATTTTTCTTTTCACATTTTCACATATTTCTTTTAATTTTGTGTTCCCTTCATTCGTACGTTTTTAATTTAATGTATAAATTTCTGCTATTAAAATTTATTAACATAAATGAACGAATATGTTTTATTCCACTCCAATAATATCTTTGTTATACTACATCCAAACTGAAGACCTTTTAACATCAAATTAGTTACACCACTAAATTTTATAACGATAATTTTTGTCATAAACTTATCTGAGCCAAAACTGTTTTTATGGAAGAGTTATTCATTTTAAATTCAGCAGATTTAGGAATATAAGTAAACATTTACGGCTATTGTTTTGACACATAAATTAAAAAACAGGGAGCCTTGTTCGTATACAGTATAACAGTGTATGCACACTCAGAAAAACGCGCGGGTCCTAATAACGGCAAATATTCTTTCATTCACTTGCGAGTATATATTTCAATACGTTTGTCACGCAGAGTGCAAATTTTGGAATAAAGAGATATTCTATAAAATGATTCAGATAATGTCTTCGAGCGTACATTAATATTTGCAATTACAGCGGATATGTAATTAATGATCGTGTATTACAGAAAATACAGAGTGAAATATCGGTTGTACCATTTCGGACAATTTTGTTGTCAAAAACGTAATAAGCAAGGCAGAAAAATTCTCGAAACGATAAAGAAAGAGTTATAGGCAGACGTGTTATTTCACAGTGATATTTTACTTTGAAATTAAACAGAAAAACGCTTTTCGCATGCGACGGGAAACGCGAATTACGCAACCTGCTCATGCTCCATGTGGGCAGGAACAGCGTAGACTTGTCATCAGGTGATTTCAAGTATATTCGCGACCTCCGCATGTCTGCTTATGAGACGGAATTTTCCTTCGAAATGTCATTAGTTTGTGACAGACAAAATAAAATGCGGACTTGTATACTAACACGTGAGGAAAGCGAGAAAAATTTTCAAAATTTAGACGTAAGACTAACTGCTAATTCATTTTTATTAATGGTTATGTTAACTTTAATTTTTATCATCATTTTTTTTAATTAGTTTGCCCTCCCTTGATAGATGTGTATGTTACTGTGTACACAAATACTATATTATGTTGTATGTTACTGTGTATACGAGGGTCGCCGCCCCGTTTTATTCTGATTTTTAGGTTTCTGAATAGGGAAAGGAGTCTGAGTTTGGACTTGACTTTCTCCGACTGCTTGATTCATGGAATGCAATGGATAAGACCAGGTAACATGCATTTCTATCTTCTTTAATTTTTCTTTTCACATTTTCACATATTTCTTTTAATTTTGTGTTCCCTTCATTCGTACGTTTTTAATTTAATGTATAAATTTCTGCTATTAAAATTTATTAACATAAATGAACGAATATGTTTTATTCCACTCCAATAATACCTTTGTTATACTACATCCAAACTGAAGACCTTTTAACATCAAATTAGTTACACCACTAAATTTTATAACGATAAATTTTGTCATAAACTTATCTGAGCCAAAACTGTTTTTATGGAAGAGTTATTCATCTTAAATTCCTCAGATTTAGGAATATAAGTAAAGATTTCCGGCTATTGTTTTGACACATAAATTAAAAAGCAGGGAGCCTTGTTCGTATACAGTATAACAGTGTATGCATACTCAGAAAACGTGCGGGTCCTAATAACGGCAAATATTCTTTCATTCACTTGCGAGTATATATTTCAATACGTTTGTCACGCAGAGTGCAAATTTTGGAATAAAGAGATATTCTATAAAATGATTCAGATAATGTCTTCGAGCGTACATTAATATTTGCAATTACAGCGGATATGTAATTAATGATCGTGTATTACAGAAAATACAGAGTGAAATATCGGTTGTACCATTTCGGACAATGTCGTTGGCAAAAAAGTAATAAGCAAGGCAGAAAAATTATCGACACGATAATGAAAGAGTTATAGGTGGACGTGTTATTTCACAGTGATATTTTACTTCGAAATTAAACAGAAAAACGCTCTTTCGCTTGCGACGGGAAACGCGAATTACGCAACCTCGTCATGCTCCATGTGGGCAGGAACAGCGTAGACTTGTCATCAGGTGATTTCAAGTATATTCGCGACCTCCGCTTGTCTGCTTGTGAGACGGAGCTTTCCTTCGAAATGCCATGAGTTTGAGACAGACAAAATAAATGCGGACTTGTATACTAACACGTGAGGAAAGCGAGAAAAATTTTCAAAATTTAGACGTAAGACTAACTGCTAATTCATTTTTATTAATGGTTGTTGTTAACTTTAATTTTTATCATCATTTTTTTAAATTAGTTTGCCCTCCCTTGTTAGATATGTATGTTACTGTGTACACAAATACTATATTATGTTGTATGTTACTGTGTATACGAGGTAGCCGCCCCGTTTTATTCCGATTTTTAAGTTTCTGAATAGGGAAAGGAGTGTGAGTTTGGACTTGAATTTCTCCGACTGCTTGATTCAGGGAATGCAATGGATAAAGCCAGGTAACATGCATTTCTATCTTCTTTAATTTTTCTTTTCACATTTTCACATATTTCTTTTAATTTTGTGTTCCCTTCATTCGTACGTTTTTAATTTAATGTATAAATTTCTGCTATTAAAATTTATTAACATAAATGAACGAATATGTTTTATTCCACTCCAGTAATATCTTTGTTATACTACATCCAAACTGCAGACCGTTTAACATCAAATTAGTTACACCACTAGCTATTATAACTATAATTTTTGTCATAAACATATCTGAGCCAAAACTGTTTTTATGGAAGAGTTATTCATCTTAAATTCAGTCGATTTAGGAATTTAAGTAAACATTTACGGCTATTGTTTTGACACATAAATTAAAAAAGCAGGGAGCCTTGTTCGTATACAGTATAACAGTGTATGCACACTCAGAAAAACGCGCGGGTCCTAATAACGGCAAATATTCTTTCATTCACTTGCGAGTATATATTTCAATACGTTTGTCACGCAGAGTGAAAATTTTGGAATAAAGAGATATTCTATAAAATGATTCAGATAATGTCTTCGAGCGTACATTAATATTTGCAATTACAGTGGATATGTAATTAATGATCGTGTATTACAGAAAATACAGAGTGAAATATCGGTTGTACCATTTCGGACAATGTTGTTGGCAAAAACGTAATAAGCAAGGCAGAAAAATTCTCGAAACGATAATGAAAGAGTTATAGGCAGACGTGTTATTTCACAGTGATATTTTACTTTGAAATTAAACAGAAAAACGCTTTTCGCATGCGAAGGGGAAACGCGAATTACGCAACCTCGTCATGCTCCATGTGCGCAGGAACAGCGTAGATTTGTCATCAGGTGATTTCAAGTATATTCGCAATCTCCGCTTGTCTTCTTGTGAGACGGAGTTTTCCTTCGAAATGTCATGAGTTTGAGACAGACAAAATAAAATGCGGACTTGTATACTAACACGTGAGGAAAGCGAGAAAAATTTTCAAAATTTAGACGTAAGACTAACTGCTAATTCATTTTTATTAATGGTTGTTGTTAACTTTAATTTTTATCATCAATTTTTTTAATTAGTTTGCCCTCCCTTGATAGATATATATGTTACTGTGTACACAAATACTATATTATGTTGTATGTTACTGTGTATACGAGGGCCGCCGCCCCGTTTTATTCTGATTTTTAGGTTTCTGAATAGGGAAAGGAGTGTGAGTTTGGACTTGACTTTCTCCGACTGCTTGATTCATGGAATGCAATGGATAAAGCCAGGTAACATGCATTTCTATCTTCTTTAATTCTTCTTTTCACATTTTCACATATTTCTTTTAATTTTGTGTTCCCTTCATTCGTACGTTTTTAATTTAATGTATAAATTTCTGCTATTAAAATTTATTAACATAAATGAACGAAAATGTATTGATTCCACTCCAATAATATCTTTGTTATACTACATCCAAACTGCAGACCGTTTAACATCAAATTAGTTACACCGCTAGCTATTATAACTATAATTTTTGTCATAAGCATATCTGAGCCAAAACTGTTTTTATGGCAGAGTTATTCATCTTAATTTCAGCAGGTTTAGGAATATAAGTAAACATTTACGGCTATTGTTTTGACACATAAATTAAAAAAGCAGGGAGCCTTGTTCGCATACAGTATAACAGTGTATGCACACTCAGAAAAACGCGCGGGTCCTAATAACGGCAAATATTTTTTCATTCACTTGCGAGTATATATTTCAATACGTTTGTCACGCAGAGTGCAAATTTTGGAATAAAGAGATATTCTATAAAATGATTCAGATAATGTCTTCGAGCGTACATTAATATTTGCAATTACAGCGGATATGTAATTAATGATCGTGTATTACAGAAAATACAGAGTGAAATATCGGTTGTACCATTTCGGAGAATGTCGTTGGCAAAAACGTAATAAGCAAGGCAGAAAAATTCTCGAAACGATAAATAAGAGTTATAGGCAGACGTGTTATTTCACAGTGATATTTTACTTTGAAATTAAACAGAAAAACGCTTTTCGCATGCGAAGGGGAAACGCGAATTACGCAACCTCGTCATGCTCCATGTGTGCAGGAACAGCGTAGACTTGTCATCAGGTGATTTCAAGTATAATCGCAATCTCCGCTTGTCTTCTTGTGAGACGGAGTTTTCCTTCGAAATGTCATGAGTTTGAGACAGACAAAATAAAATGCGGACTTGTATACTAACACGTGAGGAAAGCGAGAAAAATTTTCAAAATTTAGACGTAAGACTAACTGCTAATTCATTTTTATTAATGGTTGTTGTTAACTTTAATTTTTATCATCATTTTTTTAAATTAGTTTGCCCTCCCTTGATAGATATGTATGTTACTGTGTACACAAATACTATATTATGTTGTATGTTACTGTGTATACGATGGTCGCCGCCCCGTTTTATTCTGATTTTTAGGTTTCTGAATAGGGAAAGGAGTGTGAGTTTGGACTTGACTTTCTCCGACTGCTTGATTCATGGAATGCAATGGATAAGACCAGGTAACATGCATTTCTATCTTCTTTAATTTTTCTTTTCACATTTTCACATATTTCTTTTAATTTTGTGTTCCCTTCATTCGTACGTTTTTAATTTAATGTATAAATTTCTGCTATTAAAATTTATTAACATAAATGAACGAATATGTTTTATTCCACTCCAATAATATCTTTGTTATACTACATCCAAACTGAAGACCTTTTAACATCAAATTAGTTACACCACTAAATTTTATAACGATAATTTTTGTCATAAACTTATCTGAGCCAAAACTGTTTTTATGGAAGAGATATTCATTTTAAATTCAGCAGATTTAGGAATATAAGTAAACATTTACGGCTATTGTTTTGACACATAAATTAAAAAACAGGGAGCCTTGTTCGTATACAGTATAACAGTGTATGCACACTCAGAAAAACGCGCGGGTCCTAATAACGGCAAATATTCTTTCATTCACTTGCGAGTATATATTTCAATACGTTTGTCACGCAGAGTGCAAATTTTGGAATAAAGAGATATTCTATAAAATGATTCAGATAATGTCTTCGAGCGTACATTAATATTTGCAATTACAGCGGATATGTAATTAATGATCGTGTATTACAGAAAATACAGAGTGAAATATCGGTTGTACCATTTCGGACAATGTTGTTGGCAAAAACGTAATAAGCAAGGCAGAAAAATTCTCGAAACGATAATGAAAGAGTTATAGGCAGACGTGTTATTTCACAGTGATATTTTACTTTGAAATTAAACAGAAAAACGCTTTTCGCATGCGAAGGGGAAACGCGAATTACGCAACCTCGTCATGCACCATGTGCGCAGGAACAGCGTAGACTTGCCATCAGGTGATTTCAAGTATATTCGCAATCTCCGCTTGTCTTCTTGTGAGACGGAGTTTTCCTTCGAAATGTCATGAGTTTGAGACAGACAAAATAAAATGCGGACTTGTATACTAACACGTGAGGAAAGCGAGAAAAATTTTCAAAATTTAGACGTAAGACTAACTGCTAATTCATTTTTATTAATGGTTGTTGTTAACTTTAATTTTTATGATCATTTTTTTTAATTAGTTTGCCCTCCCTTGATAGATATGTATGTTACTGTGTACACAAATACTATATTATGTTGTATGTTACTGTGTATACGATGGTCGCCGCCCCGTTTTATTCTGATTTTTAGGTTTCTGAATAGGGAAAGGAGTGTGAGTTTGGACTTGACTTTCTCCGACTGCTTGATTCATGGAATGCAATGGATAAGACCAGGTAACATGCATTTCTATCTTCTTTAATTTTTCTTTTCACATTTTCACATATTTCTTTTAATTTTGTGTTCCCTTCATTCGTACGTTTTTAATTTAATGTATAAATTTCTGCTATTAAAATTTATTAACATAAATGAACGAATATGTTTTATTCCACTCCAATAATATCTTTGTTATACTACATCCAAACTGAAGACCTTTTAACATCAAATTAGTTACACCACTAAATTTTATAACGATAATTTTTGTCATAAACTTATCTGAGCCAAAACTGTTTTTATGGAAGAGTTATTCATTTTAAATTCAGCAGATTTAGGAATATAAGTAAACATTTACGGCTATTGTTTTGACACATAAATTAAAAAACAGGGAGCCTTGTTCGTATACAGTATAACAGTGTATGCACACTCAGAAAAACGCGCGGGTCCTAATAACGGCAAATATTCTTTCATTCACTTGCGAGTATATATTTCAATACGTTTGTCACGCAGAGTGCAAATTTTGGAATAAAGAGATATTCTATAAAATGATTCAGATAATGTCTTCGAGCGTACATTAATATTTGCAATTACAGCGGATATGTAATTAATGATCGTGTATTACAGAAAATACAGAGTGAAATATCGGTTGTACCATTTCGGACAATTTTGTTGTCAAAAACGTAATAAGCAAGGCAG
Organism: Maratus michaelseni; assembly: GCA_963931845.1. Taxonomy (NCBI): domain Eukaryota; kingdom Metazoa; phylum Arthropoda; class Arachnida; order Araneae; family Salticidae; genus Maratus; species Maratus michaelseni. Next base: position 282,036,030 of record OZ007592.1, on the reverse strand, counting down.
AAAAATTCTCGAAACGATAAAGAAAGAGTTATAGGCAGACGTGTTATTTCACAGTGATATTTTACTTTGAAATTAAACAGAAAAACGCTTTTCGCATGCGACGGGAAACGCGAATTACGCAACCTGCTCATGCTCCATGTGGGCAGGAACAGCGTAGACTTGTCATCAGGTGATTTCAAGTATATTCGCGACCTCCGCATGTCTGCTTATGAGACGGAATTTTCCTTCGAAATGTCATTAGTTTGTGACAGACAAAATAAAATGCGGACTTGTATACTAACACGTGAGGAAAGCGAGAAAAATTTTCAAAATTTAGACGTAAGACTAACTGCTAATTCATTTTTATTAATGGTTATGTTAACTTTAATTTTTATCATCATTTTTTTTAATTAGTTTGCCCTCCCTTGATAGATGTGTATGTTACTGTGTACACAAATACTATATTATGTTGTATGTTACTGTGTATACGAGGGTCGCCGCCCCGTTTTATTCTGATTTTTAGGTTTCTGAATAGGGAAAGGAGTCTGAGTTTGGACTTGACTTTCTCCGACTGCTTGATTCATGGAATGCAATGGATAAGACCAGGTAACATGCATTTCTATCTTCTTTAATTTTTCTTTTCACATTTTCACATATTTCTTTTAATTTTGTGTTCCCTTCATTCGTACGTTTTTAATTTAATGTATAAATTTCTGCTATTAAAATTTATTAACATAAATGAACGAATATGTTTTATTCCACTCCAATAATACCTTTGTTATACTACATCCAAACTGAAGACCTTTTAACATCAAATTAGTTACACCACTAAATTTTATAACGATAAATTTTGTCATAAACTTATCTGAGCCAAAACTGTTTTTATGGAAGAGTTATTCATCTTAAATTCCTCAGATTTAGGAATATAAGTAAAGATTTCCGGCTATTGTTTTGACACATAAATTAAAAAGCAGGGAGCCTTGTTCGTATACAGTATAACAGTGTATGCATACTCAGAAAACGTGCGGGTCCTAATAACGGCAAATATTCTTTCATTCACTTGCGAGTATATATTTCAATACGTTTGTCACGCAGAGTGCAAATTTTGGAATAAAGAGATATTCTATAAAATGATTCAGATAATGTCTTCGAGCGTACATTAATATTTGCAATTACAGCGGATATGTAATTAATGATCGTGTATTACAGAAAATACAGAGTGAAATATCGGTTGTACCATTTCGGACAATGTCGTTGGCAAAAAAGTAATAAGCAAGGCAGAAAAATTATCGACACGATAATGAAAGAGTTATAGGTGGACGTGTTATTTCACAGTGATATTTTACTTCGAAATTAAACAGAAAAACGCTCTTTCGCTTGCGACGGGAAACGCGAATTACGCAACCTCGTCATGCTCCATGTGGGCAGGAACAGCGTAGACTTGTCATCAGGTGATTTCAAGTATATTCGCGACCTCCGCTTGTCTGCTTGTGAGACGGAGCTTTCCTTCGAAATGCCATGAGTTTGAGACAGACAAAATAAATGCGGACTTGTATACTAACACGTGAGGAAAGCGAGAAAAATTTTCAAAATTTAGACGTAAGACTAACTGCTAATTCATTTTTATTAATGGTTGTTGTTAACTTTAATTTTTATCATCATTTTTTTAAATTAGTTTGCCCTCCCTTGTTAGATATGTATGTTACTGTGTACACAAATACTATATTATGTTGTATGTTACTGTGTATACGAGGTAGCCGCCCCGTTTTATTCCGATTTTTAAGTTTCTGAATAGGGAAAGGAGTGTGAGTTTGGACTTGAATTTCTCCGACTGCTTGATTCAGGGAATGCAATGGATAAAGCCAGGTAACATGCATTTCTATCTTCTTTAATTTTTCTTTTCACATTTTCACATATTTCTTTTAATTTTGTGTTCCCTTCATTCGTACGTTTTTAATTTAATGTATAAATTTCTGCTATTAAAATTTATTAACATAAATGAACGAATATGTTTTATTCCACTCCAGTAATATCTTTGTTATACTACATCCAAACTGCAGACCGTTTAACATCAAATTAGTTACACCACTAGCTATTATAACTATAATTTTTGTCATAAACATATCTGAGCCAAAACTGTTTTTATGGAAGAGTTATTCATCTTAAATTCAGTCGATTTAGGAATTTAAGTAAACATTTACGGCTATTGTTTTGACACATAAATTAAAAAAGCAGGGAGCCTTGTTCGTATACAGTATAACAGTGTATGCACACTCAGAAAAACGCGCGGGTCCTAATAACGGCAAATATTCTTTCATTCACTTGCGAGTATATATTTCAATACGTTTGTCACGCAGAGTGAAAATTTTGGAATAAAGAGATATTCTATAAAATGATTCAGATAATGTCTTCGAGCGTACATTAATATTTGCAATTACAGTGGATATGTAATTAATGATCGTGTATTACAGAAAATACAGAGTGAAATATCGGTTGTACCATTTCGGACAATGTTGTTGGCAAAAACGTAATAAGCAAGGCAGAAAAATTCTCGAAACGATAATGAAAGAGTTATAGGCAGACGTGTTATTTCACAGTGATATTTTACTTTGAAATTAAACAGAAAAACGCTTTTCGCATGCGAAGGGGAAACGCGAATTACGCAACCTCGTCATGCTCCATGTGCGCAGGAACAGCGTAGATTTGTCATCAGGTGATTTCAAGTATATTCGCAATCTCCGCTTGTCTTCTTGTGAGACGGAGTTTTCCTTCGAAATGTCATGAGTTTGAGACAGACAAAATAAAATGCGGACTTGTATACTAACACGTGAGGAAAGCGAGAAAAATTTTCAAAATTTAGACGTAAGACTAACTGCTAATTCATTTTTATTAATGGTTGTTGTTAACTTTAATTTTTATCATCATTTTTTTTAATTAGTTTGCCCTCCCTTGATAGATATGTATGTTACTGTTTACACAAATACTATATTATGTTGTATGTTGCTGTGTATACGAGGGTCGCCGCCCCGTTTTATTCTGATTTTTAGGTTTCTGAACAGGGAAAGGAGTGTGAGTTTGGACTTGACTTTCTCCGACTGCTTGATTCATGGAATGCAATGGATAAAGCCAGGTAACATGCATTTCTATCTTCTTTAATTTTTCTTTTCACATTTTCACATATTTCTTTTAATTTTGTGTTCCCTTCATTCGTACGTTTTTAATTTAATGTATAAATTTCTGCTATTAAAATTTATTAACATAAATGAACGAAAATGTATTGATTCCACTTCAATAATATCTTTGTTATACTACATCCAAACTGCAGACCGTTTAACATCAAATTAGTTACACCGCTAGCTATTATAACTATAATTTTTGTCATAAACATATCTGAGCCAAAACTGTTTTTATGGAAGAGTTATTCATCTTAAATTCAGCAGATTTAGGAATATAAGTAAACATTTACGGCTATTGTTTTGACACATAAATTTAAAAAGCAGGGAGCCTTGTTCGTATACAGTATAACAGTGTATGCACACTCAGAAGACCGCGCGGGTCCTAATAACGGCAAATATTCTTTCATTCACTTGCGAGTATATATTTCAATACGTTTGTCACACAGAGAGCAAATTTTGGAATAAAGAGATATTCTATAAAATGATTCAGATAATGTCTTGCGTACATTAATATTTGCAATTACAGCGGATATGTAATTAATGATCGTGTGTTACAGAAAATACAGAGTGAAATATCGGTTGTACCATTTCGGACAATGTCGTTGGCAAAAACGTAATAAGCAAGGCAGAAAAATTCTCGAAACGATAATGAAAGAGTTATAGGCATACGTGTTATTTCACAGTGATATTTTACTTTGAAATTAAACAGAAAAACGCTTTTCGCATGCGAAGGGGAAACGCGAATTACGCAACCTCGTCATGCTCCATGTGCGCAGGAACAGCGTAGATTTGTCATCAGGTGATTTCAAGTATATTCGCAATCTCCGCTTGTCTTCTTGTGAGACGGAGTTTTCCTTCGAAATGTCATGAGTTTGAGACAGACAAAATAAAATGCGGACTTGTATACTAACACGTGAGGAAAGCGAGAAAAATTTTCAAAATTTAGACGTAAGAATAACTGCTAATTCATTTTTATTAATGGTTGTTGTTAACTTTAATTTTTATCATCATTTTTTTTAATTAGTTTGCCCTCCCTTGATAGATATGTATGTTACTGTTTACACAAATACTATATCATGTTGTATGTTGCTGTGTATACGAGGGTAGCCGCCCCGTTTTATTCCGATTTTTAGGTTTCTGAATAGGGAAAGGAGTGTGAGTTTGGACTTGACTTTCTCCGACTGCTTGATTCAGGGAATGCAATGGATAAAGCCAGGTAACATGCATTTCTATCTTCTTTAATTTTTCTTTTCACATTTTCACATATTTCTTTTAATTTTGTGTTCCCTTCATTCGTACGTTTTTAATTTAATGTATAAATTTCTGCTATTAAAATTTATTAACATAAATGAACGAATATGTTTTATTCCACTCCAGTAATATCTTTGTTATACTACATCCAAACTGCAGACCGTTTAACATCAAATTAGTTACACCGCTAGCTATTATAACTATAATTTTTGTCATAAACATATCTGAGCCAAAACTGTTTTTATGGAAGAGTTATTCATCTTAAATTCAGCAGATTTAGGAATATAAGTAAACATTTACGGCTATTGTTTTGACACATAAATTTAAAAAGCAGGGAGCCTTGTTCGTATACAGTATAACAGTGTATGCACACTCAGAAGACCAAGCGGGTCCTAATAACGGCAAATATTCTTTCATTCACTTGCGAGTATATATTTCAATACGTTTGTCACGCAGAGAGCAAATTTTGGAATAAAGAGATATTCTATAAAATGATTCAGATAATGTCTTCGAGCGTACATTAATATTTGCAATTACAGCGGATATGTAATTAATGATCGTGTGTTACAGAAAATACAGAGTGAAATATCGGTTGTACCATTTCGGAGAATGTCGTTGGCAAAAACGTAATAAGCAAGGCAGAAAAATTCTCGAAACGATAATGAAAGAGTTATAGGCATACGTGTTATTTCACAGTGATATTTTACTTTGAAATTAAACAGAAAAACGCTTTTCGCATGCGAAGGGGAAACGCGAATTACGCAACCTCGTCATGCTCCATGTGCGCAGGAACAGCGTAGATTTGTCATCAGGTGATTTCAAGTATATTCGCAATCTCCGCTTGTCTTCTTGTGAGACGGAGTTTTCCTTCGAAATGTCATGAGTTTGAGACAGACAAAATAAAATGCGGACTTGTATACTAACACGTGAGGAAAGCGAGAAAAATTTTCAAAATTTAGACGTAAGAATAACTGCTAATTCATTTTTATTAATGGTTGTTGTTAACTTTAATTTTTATCATCATTTTTTTTAATTAGTTTGCCCTCCCTTGATAGATATGTATGTTACTGTTTACACAAATACTATATTATGTTGTATGTTGCTGTGTATACTAGGGTCGCCGCCCCGTTTTATTCTGATTTTTAGGTTTCTGAACAGGGAAAGGAGTGTGAGTTTGGACTTGACTTTCTCCGACTGCTTGATTCATGGAATGCAATGGATAAAGCCAGGTAACATGCATTTCTATCTTCTTTAATTTTTCTTTTCACATTTTCACATATTTCTTTTAATTTTGTGTTCCCTTCATTCGTACGTTTTTAATTTAATGTATAAATTTCTGCTATTAAAATTTATTAACATAAATGAACGAAAATGTATTGATTCCACTTCAATAATATCTTTGTTATACTACATCCAAACTGCAGACCGTTTAACATCAAATTAGTTACACCGCTAGCTATTATAACTATAATTTTTGTCATAAACATATCTGAGCCAAAACTGTTTTTATGGAAGAGTTATTCATCTTAAATTCAGCAGATTTAGGAATATAAGTAAACATTTACGGCTATTGTTTTGACACATAAATTTAAAAAGCAGGGAGCCTTGTTCGTATACAGTATAACAGTGTATGCACACTCAGAAGACCGCGCGGGTCCTAATAACGGCAAATATTCTTTCATTCACTTGCGAGTATATATTTCAATACGTTTGTCACACAGAGAGCAAATTTTGGAATAAAGAGATATTCTATAAAATGATTCAGATAATGTCTTGCGTACATTAATATTTGCAATTACAGCGGATATGTAATTAATGATCGTGTGTTACAGAAAATACAGAGTGAAATATCGGTTGTACCATTTCGGACAATGTCGTTGGCAAAAACGTAATAAGCAAGGCAGAAAAATTCTCGAAACGATAATGAAAGAGTTATAGGCATACGTGTTATTTCACAGTGATATTTTACTTTGAAATTAAACAGAAAAACGCTTTTCGCATGCGAAGGGGAAACGCGAATTACGCAACCTCGTCATGCTCCATGTGCGCAGGAACAGCGTAGATTTGTCATCAGGTGATTTCAAGTATATTCGCAATCTCCGCTTGTCTTCTTGTGAGACGGAGTTTTCCTTCGAAATGTCATGAGTTTGAGACAGACAAAATAAAATGCGGACTTGTATACTAACACGTGAGGAAAGCGAGAAAAATTTTCAAAATTTAGACGTAAGAATAACTGCTAATTCATTTTTATTAATGGTTGTTGTTAACTTTAATTTTTATCATCATTTTTTTTAATTAGTTTGCCCTCCCTTGATAGACATGTATGTTACTGTTTACACAAATACTATATCATGTTGTATGTTGCTGTGTATACGAGGGTAGCCGCCCCGTTTTATTCCGATTTTTAGGTTTCTGAATAGGGAAAGGAGTGTGAGTTTGGACTTGACTTTCTCCGACTGCTTGATTCAGGGAATGCAATGGATAAAGCCAGGTAACATGCATTTCTATCTTCTTTAATTTTTCTTTTCACATTTTCACATATTTCTTTTAATTTTGTGTTCCCTTCATTCGTACGTTTTTAATTTAATGTATAAATTTCTGCTATTAAAATTTATTAACATAAATGAACGAATATGTTTTATTCCACTCCAGTAATATCTTTGTTATACTACATCCAAACTGCAGACCGTTTAACATCAAATTAGTTACACCGCTAGCTATTATAACTATAATTTTTGTCATAAACATATCTGAGCCAAAACTGTTTTTATGGAAGAGTTATTCATCTTAAATTCAGCAGATTTAGGAATATAAGTAAACATTTACGGCTATTGTTTTGACACATAAATTTAAAAAGCAGGGAGCCTTGTTCGTATACAGTATAACAGTGTATGCACACTCAGAAGACCAAGCGGGTCCTAATAACGGCAAATATTCTTTCATTCACTTGCGAGTATATATTTCAATACGTTTGTCACGCAGAGAGCAAATTTTGGAATAAAGAGATATTCTATAAAATGATTCAGATAATGTCTTCGAGCGTACATTAATATTTGCAATTACAGCGGATATGTAATTAATGATCGTGTGTTACAGAAAATACAGAGTGAAATATCGGTTGTACCATTTCGGAGAATGTCGTTGGCAAAAACGTAATAAGCAAGGCAGAAAAATTCTCGAAACGATAATGAAAGAGTTATAGGCAGACGTGTTATTTTACAGTGATATTTTACTTTGAAATTAAACAGAAAAACGCTTTTCGCATGCGAAGGGAAAACGCGAATTACGCAACCTCGTCATGCTCCATGTGTGCAGGAACAGCGTAGACTTGTCATCAGGTGATTTCAAGTATATTCGCAATCTCCGCTTGTCTTCTTGTGAGACGGAGTTTTCCTTCGAAATGTCATGAGTTTGAGACAGACAAAATAAAATGTGGACTTGTATACTAACACGTGAGGAAAGCGAGAAAAATTTTCAAAATTTAGACGTAAAACTAACTGCTAATTCATTTTTGTTAATGGTTGTTGTTAACTTTAATTTTTATCATCATTTTTTTTAATTAGTTTGCCCTCCCTTGATAGATATGTATGTTACTGTTTACACAAATACTATATCATGTTGTATGTTGCTGTGTATACGAGGGTAGCCGCCCCGTTGTATTCCGATTTTTAGGTTTCTGAATAGGGAAAGGAGTGTGAGTTTGGACTTGATTTTCTCCGACTGCTTGATTCAGGGAATGCAATGGATAAAGCCAGGTAACATGCATTTCTATCTTCTTTAATTTTTCTTTTCACATTTTCACATATTTCTTTTAATTTTGTGTTCCCTTCATTCGTACGTTTTTAATTTAATGTATAAATTTCTGCTATTAAAATTTATTAACATAAATGAACGAAAATGTATTGATTCCACTTCAATAATATCTTTGTTATACTACATCCAAACTGCAGACCGTTTAACATCAAATTAGTTACACCGCTAGCTATTATAACTATAATTTTTGTCATAAACATATCTGAGCCAAAACTGTTTTTATGGAAGAGTTATTCATCTTAAATTCAGCAGATTTAGGAATATAAGTAAACATTTACGGCTATTGTTTTGACACATAAATTTAAAAAGCAGGGAGCCTTGTTCGTATACAGTATAACAGTGTATGCACACTCAGAAGACCGCGCGGGTCCTAATAACGGCAAATATTCTTTCATTCACTTGCGAGTATATATTTCAATACGTTTGTCACACAGAGAGCAAATTTTGGAATAAAGAGATATTATATAAAATGATTCAGATAATGTCTTGCGTACATTAATATTTGCAATTACAGCGGATATGTAATTAATGATCGTGTGTTACAGAAAATACAGAGTGAAATATCGGTTGTACCATTTCGGACAATGTCGTTGGCAAAAACGTAATAAGCAAGGCAGAAAAATTCTCGAAACGATAATGAAAGAGTTATAGGCATACGTGTTATTTCACAGTGATATTTTACTTTGAAATTAAACAGAAAAACGCTTTTCGCATGCGAAGGGGAAACGCGAATTACGCAACCTCGTCATGCTCCATGTGCGCAGGAACAGCGTAGATTTGTCATCAGGTGATTTCAAGTATATTCGCAATCTCCGCTTGTCTTCTTGTGAGACGGAGTTTTCCTTCGAAATGTCATGAGTTTGAGACAGACAAAATAAAATGCGGACTTGTATACTAACACGTGAGGAAAGCGAGAAAAATTTTCAAAATTTAGACGTAAGAATAACTGCTAATTCATTTTTATTAATGGTTGTTGTTAACTTTAATTTTTATCATCATTTTTTTTAATTAGTTTGCCCTCCCTTGATAGATATGTATGTTACTGTTTACACAAATACTATATCATGTTGTATGTTGCTGTGTATACGAGGGTAGCCGCCCCGTTTTATTCCGATTTTTAGGTTTCTGAATAGGGAAAGGAGTGTGAGTTTGGACTTGACTTTCTCCGACTGCTTGATTCAGGGAATGCAATGGATAAAGCCAGGTAACATGCATTTCTATCTTCTTTAATTTTTCTTTTCACATTTTCACATATTTCTTTTAATTTTGTGTTCCCTTCATTCGTACGTTTTTAATTTAATGTATAAATTTCTGCTATTAAAATTTATTAACATAAATGAACGAATATGTTTTATTCCACTCCAGTAATATCTTTGTTATACTACATCCAAACTGCAGACCGTTTAACATCAAATTAGTTACACCGCTAGCTATTATAACTATAATTTTTGTCATAAACATATCTGAGCCAAAACTGTTTTTATGGAAGAGTTATTCATCTTAAATTCAGCAGATTTAGGAATATAAGTAAACATTTACGGCTATTGTTTTGACACATAAATTTAAAAAGCAGGGAGCCTTGTTCGTATACAGTATAACAGTGTATGCACACTCAGAAGACCAAGCGGGTCCTAATAACGGCAAATATTCTTTCATTCACTTGCGAGTATATATTTCAATACGTTTGTCACGCAGAGAGCAAATTTTGGAATAAAGAGATATTCTATAAAATGATTCAGATAATGTCTTCGAGCGTACATTAATATTTGCAATTACAGCGGATATGTAATTAATGATCGTGTGTTACAGAAAATACAGAGTGAAATATCGGTTGTACCATTTCGGAGAATGTCGTTGGCAAAAACGTAATAAGCAAGGCAGAAAAATTCTCGAAACGATAATGAAAGAGTTATAGGCAGACGTGTTATTTTACAGTGATATTTTACTTTGAAATTAAACAGAAAAACGCTTTTCGCATGCGAAGGGAAAACGCGAATTACGCAACCTCGTCATGCTCCATGTGTGCAGGAACAGCGTAGACTTGTCATCAGGTGATTTCAAGTATATTCGCAATCTCCGCTTGTCTTCTTGTGAGACGGAGTTTTCCTTCGAAATGTCATGAGTTTGAGACAGACAAAATAAAATGTGGACTTGTATACTAACACGTGAGGAAAGCGAGAAAAATTTTCAAAATTTAGACGTAAAACTAACTGCTAATTCATTTTTGTTAATGGTTGTTGTTAACTTTAATTTTTATCATCATTTTTTTTAATTAGTTTGCCCTCCCTTGATAGATATGTATGTTACTGTTTACACAAATACTATATCATGTTGTATGTTGCTGTGTATACGAGGGTAGCCGCCCCGTTTTATTCCGATTTTTAGGTTTCTGAATAGGGAAAGGAGTGTGAGTTTGGACTTGACTTTCTCCGACTGCTTGATTCAGGGAATGCAATGGATAAAGCCAGGTAACATGCATTTCTATCTTCTTTAATTTTTCTTTTCACATTTTCACATATTTCTTTTAATTTTGTGTTCCCTTCATTCGTACGTTTTTAATTTAATGTATAAATTTCTGCTATTAAAATTTATTAACATAAATGAACGAATATGTTTTATTCCACTCCAGTAATATCTTTGTTATACTACATCCAAACTGCAGACCGTTTAACATCAAATTAGTTACACCGCTAGCTATTATAACTATAATTTTTGTCATAAACATATCTGAGCCAAAACTGTTTTTATGGAAGAGTTATTCATCTTAAATTCAGCAGATTTAGGAATATAAGTAAACATTTACGGCTATTGTTTTGACACATAAATTTAAAAAGCAGGGAGCCTTGTTCGTATACAGTATAACAGTGTATGCACACTCAGAAGACCAAGCGGGTCCTAATAACGGCAAATATTCTTTCATTCACTTGCGAGTATATATTTCAATACGTTTGTCACGCAGAGAGCAAATTTTGGAATAAAGAGATATTCTATAAAATGATTCAGATAATGTCTTCGAGCGTACATTAATATTTGCAATTACAGCGGATATGTAATTAATGATCGTGTGTTACAGAAAATACAGAGTGAAATATCGGTTGTACCATTTCGGAGAATGTCGTTGGCAAAAACGTAATAAGCAAGGCAGAAAAATTCTCGAAACGATAATGAAAGAGTTATAGGCATACGTGTTATTTCACAGTGATATTTTACTTTGAAATTAAACAGAAAAACGCTTTTCGCATGCGAAGGGGAAACGCGAATTACGCAACCTCGTCATGCTCCATGTGCGCAGGAACAGCGTAGATTTGTCATCAGGTGATTTCAAGTATATTCGCAATCTCCGCTTGTCTTCTTGTGAGACGGAGTTTTCCTTCGAAATGTCATGAGTTTGAGACAGACAAAATAAAATGCGGACTTGTATACTAACACGTGAGGAAAGCGAGAAAAATTTTCAAAATTTAGACGTAAGAATAACTGCTAATTCATTTTTATTAATGGTTGTTGTTAACTTTAATTTTTATCATCATTTTTTTTAATTAGTTTGCCCTCCCTTGATAGATATGTATGTTACTGTTTACACAAATACTATATCATGTTGTATGTTGCTGTGTATACGAGGGTAGCCGCCCCGTTTTATTCCGATTTTTAGGTTTCTGAATAGGGAAAGGAGTGTGAGTTTGGACTTGACTTTCTCCGACTGCTTGATTCAGGGAATGCAATGGATAAAGCCAGGTAACATGCATTTCTATCTTCTTTAATTTTTCTTTTCACATTTTCACATATTTCTTTTAATTTTGTGTTCCCTTCATTCGTACGTTTTTAATTTAATGTATAAATTTCTGCTATTAAAATTTATTAACATAAATGAACGAATATGCTTTATTCCACTCCAGTAATATCTTTGTTATACTACATCCAAACTGCAGACCGTTTAACATCAAATTAGTTACACCGCTAGCTATTATAACTATAATTTTTGTCATAAACATATCTGAGCCAAAACTGTTTTTATGGAAGAGTTATTCATCTTAAATTCAGCAGATTTAGGAATATAAGTAAACATTTACGGCTATTGTTTTGACACATAAATTTAAAAAGCAGGGAGCCTTGTTCGTATACAGTAGAACAGTGTATGCACACTCAGAAGACCAAGCGGGTCCTAATAACGGCAAATATTCTTTCATTCACTTGCGAGTATATATTTCAATACGTTTGTCACGCAGAGAGCAAATTTTGGAATAAAGAGATATTCTATAAAATGATTCAGATAATGTCTTCGAGCGTACATTAATATTTGCAATTACAGCGGATATGTAATTAATGATCGTGTGTTACAGAAAATACAGAGTGAAATATCGGTTGTACCATTTCGGAGAATGTCGTTGGCAAAAACGTAATAAGCAAGGCAGAAAAATTCTCGAAACGATAATGAAAGAGTTATAGGCAGACGTGTTATTTTACAGTGATATTTTACTTTGAAATTAAACAGAAAAACGCTTTTCGCATGCGAAGGGAAAACGCGAATTACGCAACCTCGTCATGCTCCATGTGTGCAGGAACAGCGTAGACTTGTCATCAGGTGATTTCAAGTATATTCGCAATCTCCGCTTGTCTTCTTGTGAGACGGAGTTTTCCTTCGAAATGTCATGAGTTTGAGACAGACAAAATAAAATGTGGACTTGTATACTAACACGTGAGGAAAGCGAGAAAAATTTTCAAAATTTAGACGTAAAACTAACTGCTAATTCATTTTTGTTAATGGTTGTTGTTAACTTTAATTTTTATCATCATTTTTTTTAATTAGTTTGCCCTCCCTTGATAGATATGTATGTTACTGTTTACACAAATACTATATCATGTTGTATGTTGCTGTGTATACGAGGGTAGCCGCCCCGTTTTATTCCGATTTTTAGGTTTCTGAATTGGGAAAGGAGTGTGAGTTTGGACTTGACTTTCTCCGACTGCTTGATTCAGGGAATGCAATGGATAAAGCCAGGTAACATGCATTTCTATCTTCTTTAATTTTTCTTTTCACATTTTCACATATTTCTTTTAATTTTGTGTTCCCTTCATTCGTACGTTTTTAATTTAATGTATAAATTTCTGCTATTAAAATTTATTAACATAAATGAACGAATATGTTTTATTCCACTCCAGTAATATCTTTGTTATACTACATCCAAACTGCAGACCGTTTAACATCAAATTAGTTACACCGCTAGCTATTATAACTATAATTTTTGTCATAAACATATCTGAGCCAAAACTGTTTTTATGGAAGAGTTATTCATCTTAAATTCAGCAGATTTAGGAATATAAGTAAACATTTACGGCTATTGTTTTGACACATAAATTTAAAAAGCAGGGAGCCTTGTTCGTATACAGTATAACAGTGTATGCACACTCAGAAGACCAAGCGGGTCCTAATAACGGCAAATATTCTTTCATTCACTTGCGAGTATATATTTCAATACGTTTGTCACGCAGAGAGCAAATTTTGGAATAAAGAGATATTCTATAAAATGATTCAGATAATGTCTTCGAGCGTACATTAATATTTGCAATTACAGCGGATATGTAATTAATGATCGTGTGTTACAGAAAATACAGAGTGAAATATCGGTTGTACCATTTCGGAGAATGTCGTTGGCAAAAACGTAATAAGCAAGGCAGAAAAATTCTCGAAACGATAATGAAAGAGTTATAGGCAGACGTGTTATTTTACAGTGATATTTTACTTTGAAATTAAACAGAAAAACGCTTTTCGCATGCGAAGGGAAAACGCGAATTACGCAACCTCGTCATGCTCCATGTGTGCAGGAACAGCGTAGACTTGTCATCAGGTGATTTCAAGTATATTCGCAATCTCCGCTTCTCTTCTTGTGAGACGGAGTTTTCCTTCGAAATGTCATGAGTTTGAGACAGACAAAATAAAATGTGGACTTGTATGCTAACACGTGAGGAAAGCGAGAAAAATTTACAAAATTTAGACGTAAGACTAACTGCTAATTCATTTTTGTTAATGGTTGTTGTTAACTTTAATTTTTATCATCATTTTTTTAAATTAGTTTGCCCTCCCTTGTTAGATATGTATGTTACTGTGTACACAAATACTATATTATGTTGTATGTTACTGTGTATACGAGGGTAGCCGCCCCGTTTTATTCTGATTTTTAGGTTTCTGAATAGGGAAAGGAGTGTGAGTTTGGACTTGACTTTCTCCGACTGCTTGATTCATGGAATGCAATGGATAAAGCCAGGTAACATGCATTTCTATCTTCTTTAATTTTTCTTTTCACATTTTCACATATTTCTTTTAATTTTGTGTTCCCTTCATTCGTACGTTTTTAATTTAATGTATAAATTTCTGCTATTAAAATTTATTAACATAAATGAACGAAAATGTTTTGATTCCATTCCAATAATATCTTTGTTATACTACATCCAAACTGCAGACCGTTTAACATCAAATTAGTTACACCGCTAGCTATTATAACTATAATTTTTGTCATAAACATATCTGAGCCAAAACTGTTTTTATGGAAGAGTTATTCATCTTAAATTCAGCAGATTTAGGAATATAAGTAAACATTTACGGCTATTGTTTTGACACATAAATTTAAAAAGCAGGGAGCCTTGTTCGTATACAGTATAACAGTGTATGCACACTCAGAAGACCAAGCGGGTCCTAATAACGGCAAATATTCTTTCATTCACTTGCGAGTATATATTTCAATACGTTTGTCACGCAGAGAGCAAATTTTGGAATAAAGAGATATTCTATAAAATGATTCAGATAATGTCTTCGAGCGTACATTAATATTTGCAATTACAGCGGATATGTAATTAATGATCGTGTGTTACAGAAAATACAGAGTGAAATATCGGTTGTACCATTTCGGAGAATGTCGTTGGCAAAAACGTAATAAGCAAGGCAGAAAAATTCTCGAAACGATAATGAAAGAGTTATAGGCAGACGTGTTATTTTACAGTGATATTTTACTTTGAAATTAAACAGAAAAACGCTTTTCGCATGCGAAGGGAAAACGCGAATTACGCAACCTCGTCATGCTCCATGTGTGCAGGAACAGCGTAGACTTGTCATCAGGTGATTTCAAGTATATTCGCAATCTCCGCTTGTCTTCTTGTGAGACGGAGTTTTCCTTCGAAATGTCATGAGTTTGAGACAGACAAAATAAAATGTGGACTTGTATACTAACACGTGAGGAAAGCGAGAAAAATTTTCAAAATTTAGACGTAAAACTAACTGCTAATTCATTTTTGTTAATGGTTGTTGTTAACTTTAATTTTTATCATCATTTTTTTTAATTAGTTTGCCCTCCCTTGATAGATATGTATGTTACTGTTTACACAAATACTATATCATGTTGTATGTTGCTGTGTATACGAGGGTAGCCGCCCCGTTTTATTCCGATTTTTAGGTTTCTGAATTGGGAAAGGAGTGTGAGTTTGGACTTGACTTTCTCCGACTGCTTGATTCAGGGAATGCAATGGATAAAGCCAGGTAACATGCATTTCTATCTTCTTTAATTTTTCTTTTCACATTTTCACATATTTCTTTTAATTTTGTGTTCCCTTCATTCGTACGTTTTTAATTTAATGTATAAATTTCTGCTATTAAAATTTATTAACATAAATGAACGAATATGTTTTATTCCACTCCAGTAATATCTTTGTTATACTACATCCAAACTGCAGACCGTTTAACATCAAATTAGTTACACCGCTAGCTATTATAACTATAATTTTTGTCATAAACATATCTGAGCCAAAACTGTTTTTATGGAAGAGTTATTCATCTTAAATTCAGCAGATTTAGGAATATAAGTAAACATTTACGGCTATTGTTTTGACACATAAATTTAAAAAGCAGGGAGCCTTGTTCGTATACAGTATAACAGTGTATGCACACTCAGAAGACCAAGCGGGTCCTAATAACGGCAAATATTCTTTCATTCACTTGCGAGTATATATTTCAATACGTTTGTCACGCAGAGAGCAAATTTTGGAATAAAGAGATATTCTATAAAATGATTCAGATAATGTCTTCGAGCGTACATTAATATTTGCAATTACAGCGGATATGTAATTAATGATCGTGTGTTACAGAAAATACAGAGTGAAATATCGGTTGTACCATTTCGGAGAATGTCGTTGGCAAAAACGTAATAAGCAAGGCAGAAAAATTCTCGAAACGATAATGAAAGAGTTATAGGCAGACGTGTTATTTGACAGTGATATTTTACTTTGAAATTAAACAGAAAAACGCTTTTCGCATGCGAAGGGAAAACGCGAATTACGCAACCTCGTCATGCTCCATGTGTGCAGGAACAGCGTAGACTTGTCATCAGGTGATTTCAAGTATATTCGCAATCTCCGCTTGTCTTCTTGTGAGACGGTGTTTTCCTTCGAAATGTCATGAGTTTGAGACAGACAAAATAAAATGTGGACTTGTATACTAACACGTGAGGAAAGCGAGAAAAATTTACAAAATTTAGACGTAAGACTAACTGCTAATTCATTTTTGTTAATGGTTGTTGTTAACTTTAATTTTTATCATCATTTTTTTAAATTAGTTTGCCCTCCCTTGTTAGATATGTATGTTACTGTGTACACAAATACTATATTATGTTGTATGTTACTGTGTATACGAGGGTAGCCGCCCCGTTTTATTCTGATTTTTAGGTTTCTGAATAGGGAAAGGAGTGTGAGTTTGGACTTGACTTTCTCCGACTGCTTGATTCATGGAATGCAATGGATAAAGCCAGGTAACATGCATTTCTATCTTCTTTAATTTTTCTTTTCACATTTTCACATATTTCTTTTAATTTTGTGTTCCCTTCATTCGTACGTTTTTAATTTAATGTATAAATTTCTGCTATTAAAATTTATTAACATAAATGAACGAATATGTTTTATTCCACTCCAGTAATATCTTTGTTATACTACATCCAAACTGCAGACCGTTTAACATCAAATTAGTTACACCGCTAGCTATTATAACTATAATTTTTGTCATAAACATATCTGAGCCAAAACTGTTTTTATGGAAGAGTTATTCATCTTAAATTCAGCAGATTTAGGAATATAAGTAAACATTTACGGCTATTGTTTTGACACATAAATTTAAAAAGCAGGGAGCCTTGTTCGTATACAGTATAACAGTGTATGCACACTCAGAAGACCAAGCGGGTCCTAATAACGGCAAATATTCTTTCATTCACTTGCGAGTATATATTTCAATACGTTTGTCACGCAGAGAGCAAATTTTGGAATAAAGAGATATTCTATAAAATGATTCAGATAATGTCTTCGAGCGTACATTAATATTTGCAATTACAGCGGATATGTAATTAATGATCGTGTGTTACAGAAAATACAGAGTGAAATATCGGTTGTACCATTTCGGAGAATGTCGTTGGCAAAAACGTAATAAGCAAGGCAGAAAAATTCTCGAAACGATAATGAAAGAGTTATAGGCAGACGTGTTATTTTACAGTGATATTTTACTTTGAAATTAAACAGAAAAACGCTTTTCGCATGCGAAGGGAAAACGCGAATTACGCAACCTCGTCATGCTCCATGTGTGCAGGAACAGCGTAGACTTGTCATCAGGTGATTTCAAGTATATTCGCAATCTCCGCTTGTCTTCTTGTGAGACGGAGTTTTCCTTCGAAATGTCATGAGTTTGAGACAGACAAAATAAAATGTGGACTTGTATACTAACACGTGAGGAAAGCGAGAAAAATTTTCAAAATTTAGACGTAAAACTAACTGCTAATTCATTTTTGTTAATGGTTGTTGTTAACTTTAATTTTTATCATCATTTTTTTTAATTAGTTTGCCCTCCCTTGATAGATATGTATGTTACTGTTTACACAAATACTATATCATGTTGTATGTTGCTGTGTATACGAGGGTAGCCGCCCCGTTTTATTCCGATTTTTAGGTTTCTGAATTGGGAAAGGAGTGTGAGTTTGGACTTGACTTTCTCCGACTGCTTGATTCAGGGAATGCAATGGATAAAGCCAGGTAACATGCATTTCTATCTTCTTTAATTTTTCTTTTCACATTTTCACATATTTCTTTTAATTTTGTGTTCCCTTCATTCGTACGTTTTTAATTTAATGTATAAATTTCTGCTATTAAAATTTATTAACATAAATGAACGAATATGTTTTATTCCACTCCAGTAATATCTTTGTTATACTACATCCAAACTGCAGACCGTTTAACATCAAATTAGTTACACCGCTAGCTATTATAACTATAATTTTTGTCATAAACATATCTGAGCCAAAACTGTTTTTATGGAAGAGTTATTCATCTTAAATTCAGCAGATTTAGGAATATAAGTAAACATTTACGGCTATTGTTTTGACACATAAATTTAAAAAGCAGGGAGCCTTGTTCGTATACAGTATAACAGTGTATGCACACTCAGAAGACCAAGCGGGTCCTAATAACGGCAAATATTCTTTCATTCACTTGCGAGTATATATTTCAATACGTTTGTCACGCAGAGAGCAAATTTTGGAATAAAGAGATATTCTATAAAATGATTCAGATAATGTCTTCGAGCGTACATTAATATTTGCAATTACAGCGGATATGTAATTAATGATCGTGTGTTACAGAAAATACAGAGTGAAATATCGGTTGTACCATTTCGGAGAATGTCGTTGGCAAAAACGTAATAAGCAAGGCAGAAAAATTCTCGAAACGATAATGAAAGAGTTATAGGCAGACGTGTTATTTTACAGTGATATTTTACTTTGAAATTAAACAGAAAAACGCTTTTCGCATGCGAAGTGAAAACGCGAATTACGCAACCTCGTCATGCTCCATGTGTGCAGGAACAGCGTAGACTTGTCATCAGGTGATTTCAAGTATATTCGCAATCTCCGCTTGTCTTCTTGTGAGACGGAGTTTTCCTTCGAAATGTCATGAGTTTGAGACAGACAAAATAAAATGTGGACTTGTATACTAACACGTGAGGAAAGCGAGAAAAATTTACAAAATTTAGACGTAAGACTAACTGCTAATTCATTTTTGTTAATGGTTGTTGTTAACTTTAATTTTTATCATCATTTTTTTAAATTAGTTTGCCCTCCCTTGTTAGATATGTATGTTACTGTGTACACAAATACTATATTATGTTGTATGTTACTGTGTATACGAGGGTAGCCGCCCCGTTTTATTCTGATTTTTAGGTTTCTGAATAGGGAAAGGAGTGTGAGTTTGGACTTGACTTTCTCCGACTGCTTGATTCATGGAATGCAATGGATAAAGCCAGGTAACATGCATTTCTATCTTCTTTAATTTTTCTTTTCACATTTTCACATATTTCTTTTAATTTTGTGTTCCCTTCATTCGTACGTTTTTAATTTAATGTATAAATTTCTGCTATTAAAATTTATTAACATAAATGAACGAAAATGTTTTGATTCCATTCCAATAATATCTTTGTTATACTACATCCAAACTGCAGACCGTTTAACATCAAATTAGTTACACCACTAGCTATTATAACTATAATTTTTGTCATAAACATATCTGAGCCAAAACTGTTTTTATGGAAGAGTTATTCATCTTAAATTCAGTCGATTTAGGAATTTAAGTAAACATTTACGGCTATTGTTTTGACACATAAATTAAAAAAGCAGGGAGCCTTGTTCGTATACAGTATAACAGTGTATGCACACTCAGAAAAACGCGCGGGTCCTAATAACGGCAAATATTCATTCATTCACTTGCGAGTATATATTTCAATACGTTTGTCACGCAGAGTGAAAATTTTGGAATAAAGAGATATTCTATAAAATGATTCAGATAATGTCTTCGAGCGTACATTAATATTTGCAATTACAGCGGATATGTAATTAATGATCGTGTATTACAGAAAATACAGAGTGAAATATCGGTTGTACCATTTCGGACAATGTTGTTGGCAAAAACGTAATAAGCAAGGCAGAAAAATTCTCGAAACGATAATGAAAGAGTTATAGGCAGACGTGTTGTTTCACAGTGATATTTTACTTTGAAATTAAACAGAAAAACGCTTTTCGCATGCGAAGGGGAAACGCGAATTACGCAACCTCGTCATGCTCCATGTGCGCAGGAACAGCGTAGATTTGTCATCAGGTGATTTCAAGTATATTCGCAATCTCCGCTTGTCTTCTTGTGAGACGGAGTTTTCCTTCGAAATGTCATGAGTTTGAGACAGACAAAATAAAATGCGGACTTGTATACTAACACGTGAGGAAAGCGAGAAAAATTTTCAAAATTTAGACGTAAGACTAACTGCTAATTAATTTTTATTAATGGTTGTTGTTAACTTTAATTTTTATCATCATTTTTTTTAATTAGTTTGCCCTCCCTTGATAGAGATGTATGTTACTGTTTACACAAATACTATATTATGTTGTATGTTGCTGTGTATACGAGGGTAGCCGCCCCGTTTTATTCCGATTTTTAGGTTTCTGAATTGGGAAAGGAGTGTGAGTTTGGACTTGACTTTCTCCGACTGCTTGATTCAGGGAATGCAATGGATAAAGCCAGGTAACATGCATTTCTATCTTCTTTAATTTTTCTTTTCACATTTTCACATATTTCTTTTAATTTTGTGTTCCCTTCATTCGTACGTTTTTAATTTAATGTATAAATTTCTGCTATTAAAATTTATTAACATAAATGAACGAATATGTTTTATTCCACTCCAGTAATATCTTTGTTATACTACATCAAACTGCAGACCGTTTAACATCAAATTAGTTACACCGCTAGCTATTATAACTATAATTTTTGTCATAAACATATCTGAGCCAAAACTGTTTTTATGGAAGAGTTATTCATCTTAAATTCAGCAGATTTAGGAATATAAGTAAACATTTACGGCTATTGTTTTGACACATAAATTTAAAAAGCAGGGAGCCTTGTTCGTATACAGTATAACAGTGTATGCACACTCAGAAGACCAAGCGGGTCCTAATAACGGCAAATATTCTTTCATTCACTTGCGAGTATATATTTCAATACGTTTGTCACGCAGAGAGCAAATTTTGGAATAAAGAGATATTCTATAAAATGATTCAGATAATGTCTTCGAGCGTACATTAATATTTGCAATTACAGCGGATATGTAATTAATGATCGTGTGTTACAGAAAATACAGAGTGAAATATCGGTTGTACCATTTCGGAGAATGTCGTTGGCAAAAACGTAATAAGCAAGGCAGAAAAATTCTCGAAACGATAATGAAAGAGTTATAGGCAGACGTGTTATTTTACAGTGATATTTTACTTAGAAATTAAACAGAAAAACGCTTTTCGCATGCGAAGTGAAAACGCGAATTACACAACATCGTCATGCTCCATGTGTGCAGGAACAGCGTAGACTTGTCATCAGGTGATTTCAAGTATATTCGCAATCTCCGCTTGTCTTCTTGTGAGACGGAGTTTTCCTTCGAAATGTCATGAGTTTGAGACAGACAAAATAAAATGTGGACTTGTATACTAACACGTGAGGAAAGCGAGAAAAATTTACAAAATTTAGACGTAAGACTAACTGCTAATTCATTTTTGTTAATGGTTGTTGTTAACTTTGATTTTTATCATCATTTTTTTAAATTAGTTTGCCCTCCCTTGTTAGATATGTATGTTACTGTGTACACAAATACTATATTATGTTGTATGTTACTGTGTATACGAGGGTAGCCGCCCCGTTTTATTCTGATTTTTAGGTTTCTGAACAGGGAAAGGAGTGTGAGTTTGGAATTGACTTTCTCCGACTGCTTGATTCATGGAATGCAATGGATAAAGACAGGTAACATGCATTTCTATCTTCTTTAATTTTTCTTTTCACATTTTCACATATTTCTTTTAATTTTGTGTTCCCTTCATTCGTACGTTTTTAATTTAATGTATAAATTTCTGCTATTAAAATTTATTAACATAAATGAACGAAAATGTATTGATTCCACTCCAATAATATCTTTGTTATACTACATCCAAACTGCAGACCGTTTAACATCAAATTAGTTACACCGCTAGTTATTATAACTATAATTTTTGTCATAAACATATCTGAGCCAAAACTGTTTTTATGGAAGAGTTATTCATCTTAAATTCAGCAGATTTAGGAATATAAGTAAACATTTACGGCTATTGTTTTGACACATAAATTTAAAAAGCAGGGAGCCTTGTTCGTATACAGCATAACAGTGTATGCACACTCAGAAGACCGCGCGGGTCCTAATAACGGCAAATATTCTTTCATTCACTTGCGAGTATATATTTCAATACGTTTGTCACGCAGAGAGCAAATTTTGGAATAAAGAGATATTCTATAAAATGATTCAGATAATGTCTTCGAGCGTACATTAATATTTGCAATTACAGCGGATATGTAATTAATGATCGTGTATTACAGAAAATACAGAGTGAAATATCGGTTGTACCATTTCGGACAATGTTGTTGGCAAAAACGTAATAACCAAGGCAGAAAAATTCTCGAAACGATAATGAAAGAGTTATAGGCAGACGTGTTATTTCACAGTGATATTTTACTTTGAAATTAAACAGAAAAACGCTTTTCGCATGCGAAGGGGAAACGCGAATTACGCAACCTCGTCATGCTCCATGTGCGCAGAAACAGCGTAGATTTGTCATCAGGTGATTTCAAGTATATTCGCAATCTCCGCTTGTCTTCTTGTGAGACGGAGTTTTCCTTCGAAATGTCATGAGTTTGAGACAGACAAAATAAAATGCGGACTTGTATACTAACACGTGAGGAAAGCGAGAAAATTTTTCAAAATTTAGACGTAAGACTAACTGCTAATTCATTTTTATTAATGGTTGTTGTTAACTTTAATTTTTATCATCATTTTTTTTAATTAGTTTGCCCTCCCTTGATAGATATGTATGTTACTGTTTACACAAATACTATATTATGTTGTATGTTGCTGTGTATACGAGGGTCGCCGCCCCGTTTTATTCTGATTTTTAGGTTTCTGAATAGGGAAAGGAGTGTGAGTTTGGACTTGACTTTCTCCGACTGCTTGATTCATGGAATGCAATGGATAAAGCCAGATAACATGCATTTCTATCTTCTTTAATTTTTCTTTTCACATTTTCACATATTTCTTTTAATTTTTTGTTCCCTTCATTCGTACGTTTTTAATTTAATGTATAAATTTCTGCTATTAAAATTTATTAACATAAATGAACGAAAATGTATTGATTCCACTCCAATAATATCTTTGTTATACTACATCCAAACTGCAGACCGTTTAACATCAAATTAGTTACACCGCTAGCTATTATAACTATAATTTTTGTCATAAACATATCTGAGCCAAAACTGTTTTTATGGAAGAGTTATTCATCTTAAATTCAGCAGATTTAGGAATATAAGTAAACATTTACGGCTATTGTTTTGACACATAAATTTAAAAAGCAGGGAGCCTTGTTCGTATACAGTATAACAGTGTATGCACACTCAGAAGACCGCGCGGGTCCTAATAACGGCAAATATTCTTTCATTCACTTGCGAGTATATATTTCAATACGTTTGTCACGCAGAGAGCAAATTTTGGAATAAAGAGATATTCTATAAAATGATTCAGATAATGTCTTCGAGCGTACATTAATATTTGAAAGTACAGCGGATGTGTAATTAATGATCGTGTGTTACAGAAAATACAGAGTGAAATATCGGTTGTACCATTTCGGAGAATGTCGTTGGCAAAAACGTAATAAGCAAGGCAGAAATATTCTCGAAACGATAATGAAAGAGTTATAGGCAGACGTGTTATTTCACAGTGATATTTTACTTTGAAATTAAACAGAAAAACGCTTTTCGCATGCGAAGGGAAAACGCGAATTACGCAACCTCGTCATGCTCCATGTGTGCAGGAACAGCGTAGACTTGTCATCAGGTGATTTCAAGTATATTCGCAATCTCCGCTTGTCTTCTTGTGAGACGGTGTTTTACTTCGAAATGTCATGAGTTTTAGACAGACAAAATAAAATGCGGACTTGTATACTAACACGTGAGGAAAGCGATAAAAATTTTCAAAATTTAGATGTAAGACTAACTGCTAATTCATTTTTATTAATGGTTCTTGTTAACTTTATTTTTTATCATCATTTTTTTAAATTAGTTTGCCCTCCCTTGTTAGATATGTATGTTACTGTGTACTCAAATACTATATTATGTTGTATGTTACTGTGTATACGAGGGTAGCCGCCCCATTTTATTCTGATTTTTAGGTTTCTGAATAGGGAAAGGAGTGTGAGTTTGGACTTGACTTTCTCCGACTGCTTGATTCATGGAATGCAATGGATAAAGCCAGGTAACATGCATTTCTATCTTCTTTAATTTTTCTTTTCACATTTTCACATATTTCTTTTAATTTTGTGTTCCCTTCATTCGTACGTTTTTAATTTAATGTATAAATTTCTGCTATTAAAATTTATTAACATAAATGAACGAAAATGTTTTGATTCCACTCCAATAATATCTTTGTTATACTACATCCAAACTGCAGACCGTTTAACATCAAATTAGTTACACCACTAGCTATTATAACTATAATTTTTGTCATAAACATATCT
Source organism: Maratus michaelseni (assembly GCA_963931845.1). Taxonomy (NCBI): domain Eukaryota; kingdom Metazoa; phylum Arthropoda; class Arachnida; order Araneae; family Salticidae; genus Maratus; species Maratus michaelseni. Next base: position 282,011,174 of record OZ007592.1, on the reverse strand, counting down.
GAGCCAAAACTGTTTTTATGGAAGAGTTATTCATCTTAAATTCAGCAGATTTAGGAATATAAGTAAACATTTACGGCTATTGTTTTGACACATAAATTTAAAAAGCAGGGAGCCTTGTTCGTATACAGCATAACAGTGTATGCACACTCAGAAGACCGCGCGGGTCCTAATAACGGCAAACATTCTTTCATTCACTTGCGAGTATATATTTCAATACGTTTGTCACGCAGAGAGCAAATTTTGGAATAAAGAGATATTCTATAAAATGATTCAGATAATGTCTTCGAGCGTACATTAATATTTGCAATTACAGCGGATATGTAATTAATGATCGTGTATTACAGAAAATACAGAGTGAAATATCGGTTGTACCATTTCGGACAATGTTGTTGGCAAAAACGTAATAACCAAGGCAGAAAAATTCTCGAAACGATAATGAAAGAGTTATAGGCAGACGTGTTATTTCACAGTGATATTTTACTTTGAAATTAAACAGAAAAACGCTTTTCGCATGCGAAGGGGAAACGCGAATTACGCAACCTCGTCATGCTCCATGTGCGCAGAAACAGCGTAGATTTCTCATCAGGTGATTTCAAGTATATTCGCAATCTCCGCATGTCTTCTTGTGAGACGGAGTTTTCCTTCGAAATGTCATGAGTTTGAGACAGACAAAATAAAATGCGGACTTGTATACTAACACGTGAGGAAAGCGAGAAAATTTTTCAAAATTTAGACGTAAGACTAACTGCTAATTCATTTTTATTAATGGTTGTTGTTAACTTTAATTTTTATCATCATTTTTTTTAATTAGTTTGCCCTCCCTTGATAGATATGTATGTTACTGTTTACACAAATACTATATTATGTTGTATGTTGCTGTGTATACGAGGGTCGCCGCCCCGTTTTATTCTGATTTTTAGGTTTCTGAATAGGGAAAGGAGTGTGAGTTTGGACTTGACTTTCTCCGACTGCTTGATTCATGGAATGCAATGGATAAAGCCAGATAACATGCATTTCTATCTTCTTTAATTTTTCTTTTCACATTTTCACATATTTCTTTTAATTTTTTGTTCCCTTCATTCGTACGTTTTTAATTTAATGTATAAATTTCTGCTATTAAAATTTATTAACATAAATGAACGAAAATGTATTGATTCCACTCCAATAATATCTTTGTTATACTACATCCAAACTGCAGACCGTTTAACATCAAATTAGTTACACCGCTAGCTATTATAACTATAATTTTTGTCATAAACATATCTGAGACAAAACTGTTTTTATGGAAGAGTTATTCATCTTAAATTCAGCAGATTTAGGAATATAAGTAAACATTTACGGCTATTGTTTTGACACATAAATTTAAAAAGCAGGGAGCCTTGTTCGTATACAGTATAACAGTGTATGCACACTCAGAAGACCGCGCGGGTCCTAATAACGGCAAATATTCTTTCATTCACTTGCGAGTATATATTTCAATACGTTTGTCACGCAGAGAGCAAATTTTGGAATAAAGAGATATTCTATAAAATGATTCAGATAATGTCTTCGAGCGTACATTAATATTTGAAAGTACAGCGGATGTGTAATTAATGATCGTGTGTTACAGAAAATACAGAGTGAAATATCGGTTGTACCATTTCGGAGAATGTCGTTGGCAAAAACGTAATAAGCAAGGCAGAAAAATTCTCGAAACGATAATGAAAGAGTTATAGGCAGACGTGTTATTTCACAGTGATATTTTACTTTGAAATTAAACAGAAAAACGCTTTTCGCATGCGAAGGGAAAACGCGAATTACGCAACCTCGTCATGCTCCATGTGTGCAGGAACAGCGTAGACTTGTCATCAGGTGATTTCAAGTATATTCGCAATCTCCGCTTGTCTTCTTGTGAGACGGTGTTTTCCTTCGAAATGTCATGAGTTTGAGACAGACAAAATAAAATGCGGACTTGTATACTAACACGTGAGGAAAGCGAGAAAAATTTTCAAAATTTAGACGTAAGACTAACTGCTAATTCATTTTTATTAATGGTTGTTGTTAACTTTAATTTTTATCATCATTTTTTAAAATTAGTTTGCCCTCCCTTGTTAGATATGTATGTTACTGTGTACACAAATACTATATTATGTTGTATGTTACTGTGTATACGAGGGTAGCCGCCCCGTTTTATTCTGATTTTTAGGTTTCTGAATAGGGAAAGGAGTGTGAGTTTGGACTTGACTTTCTCCGACTGCTTGATTCATGGAATGCAATGGATAAAGCCAGGTAACATGCATTTCTATCTTCTTTAATTTTTCTTTTCACATTTTCACATATTTCTTTTAATTTTGTGTTCCCTTCATTCGTACGTTTTTAATTTAATGTATAAATTTCTGCTATTAAAATTTATTAACATAAATGAAAGAAAATGTGTTGATTCCTCTCCAATAATATCTTTGTTATACTACATCCAAACTGCAGACCGTTTAACATCAAATTAGTTACACCGCTAGCTATTATAACTATAATTTTTGTCATAAACATATCTGAGCCAAAACTGTTTTTATGGAAGAGTTATTCATCTTAAATTCAGCAGGTTTAGGAATATAAGTAAACATTTACGGCTATTGTTTTGACACATAAATTTAAAAAGCAGGGAGCCTTGTTCGTATACAGTATAACAGTGTATGCACACTCAGAAGACCGCGCGGGTCCTAATAACGGCAAATATTCTTTCATTCACTTGCGAGTATATATTTCAATACGTTTGTCACACAGAGAGCAAATTTTGGAATAAAGAGATATTCTATAAAATGATTCAGATAATGTCTTCGAGCGTACATTAATATTTGCAATTACAGCGGATATGTAATTAATGATCGTGTGTTACAGAAAATACAGAGTGAAATATCGGTTGTACCCTTTCGGAGAATGTCGTTGGCAAAAACGTAATAAGCAAGGCAGAAAAATTCTCGAAACGATAATGAAAGAGTTATAGACAGACGTGTTATTTCACAGTGATATTTTACTTTGAAATTAAACAGAAAAACGCTTTTCGCATGCGAAGGGAAAACGCGAATTACGCAACCTCGTCATGCTCCATGTGTGCAGGAACAGCGTAGACTTGTCATCAGGTGATTTCAAGTATATTCGCAATCTCCGCTTGTCTTCTTGTGAGACGGAGTTTTCCTTCGAAATGTCATGAGTTTGAGACAGACAAAATAAAATGCGGACTTGTATACTAACACGTGAGGAAAGCGAGAAATTTTTCAAAATTTAGACGTAAGAATAACTGCTAATTCATTTTTATTAATGGTTGTTGTTAACTTTAATTTTTATCATCATTTTTTTTAATTAGTTTGCCCTCCTTTGATAGATATGTATGTTACTGTTTACACAAATACTATATTAAGTTGTATGTTGCTGTGTATACGAGGGTCGCCGCCCCGTTTTATTCTGATTTTTAGGTTTCTGAATAGGGAAAGGAGTGTGAGTTTGGACTTGACTTTCTCCGACTGCTTGATTCATTGAATGCAATGGATAAAGCCAGGTAACATGCATTTCTATCTTCTTTAATTTTTCTTTTCACATTTTCACATATTTCTTTTAATTTTGTGTTCCCTTCATTCGTACGTTTTTAATTTAATGTATAAATTTTTGCTATTAAAATTTATTAACATAAATGAACGAAAATGTATTGATTCCACTCCAATAATATCTTTGTTATACTACATCCAAACTGCAGACCGTTTAACATCAAATTAGTTACACCGCTAGCTATTATAACTATAATTTTTGTCATAAACATATCTGAGCCAAAACTGTTTTTATGGAAGAGCTATTCATCTTAAATTCAGCAGATTTAGGAATATAAGTAAACATTTACGGCTATTGTTTTGACACATAAATTTAAAAAGGAGGAGCCTTGTTCGTATACAGTATAACAGTGTATGCACACTCAGAAGACCGCGCGGGTCCTAATAACGGCAAATATTCTTTCATTCACTTGCGAGTATATATTTCAATACGTTTGTCACACAGAGAGCAAATTTTGGAATAAAGAGATATTCTATAAAATGATTCAGATAATGTCTTCGAGCGTACATTAATATTTGCAATTACAGCGGATATGTAATTAATGATCGTGTGTTACAGAAAATACAGAGTGAAATATCGGTTGTACCCTTTCGGAGAATGTCGTTGGCAAAAACGTAATAAGCAAGGCAGAAAAATTCTCGAAACGATAATGAAAGAGATTCTCGATAGTCGAGACGTAGGAGTAGGTTGTGTTTTAGGTTAGCTCCGTTAGTATGACCGGCTAAACGCGACCAAGGACCGTGGGACGGGCGACCCAGGATGATTCAGACGTGGGAAGGTGTCAGCTCCAGATTAAGGTATGTCGCATGCTTTTAAGTTAATTATTCATCAAGTTATGCACGCTTAATTTATTATATTTCAATATTATTACCACGTGGCCTCTGCAGTATCACAGCTTTTCTTAATTTTGTTCGTTAAATACCTGTTTCAATGTATTTGCTCAAGCTATTATATATTTCTGTGATTACCCACTAATTCAAATGTATTTTGGTAAATATGAAGTGTTAAAATCTCAATTAATTACTGCATTTTAATAAATTATCTGCAATTATAAGTGTTTCTCAGGTCAGTTTTCTCTAATTTTTAATATGTTGTGTCGGTTAAATTTCCAATTAGACCAAAGATTGGGGTAGCCTTTTTTTTTTTTCTTTTTTTGTTAAAGTTTGATACTAATGTGATGGCTGTTCACCAATTAGTTAAGTTGTAATAATGTTTTTAGTGCTGTAATTAACGATCCCATGCCCACGTGGTGAGGACTATCGTGACAGCTTTCAGCAGCAACGGGATATATATTAGGATAAGTATATCCTTTCACCACGTGTATTTCGGCAGCATAGCGTCCTAGGAGCACGTGACCCCGTTGCCTAATTAATAGTTTTGCTAATTAATGATTTGCTAGATTGTTTAGAGGGGTTTTTCTGGCCTGTGTTTGGTATCAAACTTCTTGGCTCACTCTGCAGTTCTCGATTCTCAACAATTTTCCAAGCTACATCTTAACTCAGTCATTGTTTATATACTAATTATTGCATTTATCCATCTATATAACTAATTGCAGCTGATATATTTTACTAAAACTCAATATATCTCCTAATCGGAGGGCTCTACGGCCTGCCAGTAAAATTTGATTAAATGTTCTGGGGGTTTTTGGTTGCGGGGATTCGATTGGCACCATCTGTTTTTGTCTAACTATAACTATTCTGTCTAATTATTATAATTGCTAATTAATGTAAATGTTAATTTAAATAGGGGGCTTTTAGGCCAGTGTTCGGTGTCAAACTTCTCCTCTCACTCTGCAGTTCTCGATTCTCCACAAAATCCCAAGCTATATCTTAACTCAGACATTGTTTATATACTATTAATGCAATTATCCATCTAAATAACTAATTACAGCTGATAAATTTTACTAAAACTCAATATATCTCCTATACGGAAGGGCTCCACGGCCTTCCAGTAAAATTTGATGAAATGCACTTGGGGTTTTTAGATGCGGGGATTCGATTGGCACCATCTATTTTGTCTAACTATGACTGTTCTGTCTAATTAATATCATTGCTAATTAACGAAATTGCTAAATTAATTAGGGTTTTTTTAGGCCAGTGTTCGGTGTCAAACTTCTTGGCTAACTCTGCAGCTCTCGATTCCCCACAATTTTCCAAGCTATATCTTAACTCAGTCATTGTTTATATACTAATTAATGCAATTATCCATCTGTGTAAATAAAAACAGCCGTTATATCTTGCTAAAACTCAATATATCTCCTAACGGAGGGCTCAACGGCATTCCAGTAAAATTTGATGAAATGCTCCAGTGGTTTTTAGATGCGGAGATTTCATTGGCGCCACCTATTTTTGTCTAACTATAACTATTCTGTCTAATTAATAACATTGCTAATTAATGAAATTGCTAAATTATTTAGTTTTTTTTTTTTTTTTTTTTTTTTTTTTTTTTAGGCCAGTGTTCGGGGTCAAACTCTATGGCCCACACTGCAGTTCTAGATTAACCACAATTTTCCAAGCTGTATCTTAACTCAGTCATTGTTTATACACTAATTAATGCAATTATCCATCTATATAACTACTCACAGCAGTTATACTTAGCTAAAACTCAATATATCTCCTAAACGGAGGGCCCTTCAGCCTTCCAGAAAAATTTGATTTAAAAAATCTCAAATTCCAACTGTACTACTAAATATATATTTAATAAATATTTTGATAATTATGCTAAATGTGTTTCTGTTAAATAAAAGTTAAGTCAATGATTCACCCAATTGTACTGCAGAGGCCGGTGCCCCCACTATTTCTAACAGTGTAAGCGTTTACTTAATTATGTATCATATTTTTATTTGCTCATCTTAAATATATAGGGTTCAACTTGACACACTCTGACACGCCCACAAAGAACATCCGGGGTCCCCGGACCCAAAGTCTACTGCGACTGTTAGATTGAAACTTATCAATTTGTAAAGCAATTATCTCACACACCTATACGCGGAACTAAAGAATGTCCAAATTCAGTAGTTCCCCACCTGTGCTCCCTGTCAAGCCCAAGGTGACGAAACAGGGTTTACAAAATAACAAACAAGGGAATACAATCAGACCAATTCGGGCGGGCTCGGTAAGCTCGATGACGACCAGCGTATCAGAAAAAGAAGAAACACAGAAGAAAAAACAACAGAAGAAGACAGCAACAAGGGAAGAAGTAGAAGAAAAAATAGACGCACATCTCACAATCACATTGAATAGCAGCGACAGCGACCCAGATGAAGCGGAGGATGGCGAAATAACAGAAGAAAACAAAGCAGGAAAAGCAACGGAATACGAGAAAAGGCTCAAGCAAGAAATCATAGAATATTGTGCAGAAACAGACACAGGTATAAGAAGAAGCGTGGAGGCGGAAAAAGTAATGAAAGCCCTCAATTACTTACAGGTACTACAACACAGATGCACTAGGATACCAGTCGGGACAGGCAACGAAATAGACAAGATAGTAGAAATCATCACGAAGAACATAATGGACTTAGAGGTGAAAATGCAAGCAGCAAGTGCAAAAGTCGAAATCCTAGAACAACATTGGAGATCAACGGAAAACAAAGACACAGAAAAAAGCACAGGTAACGTACACAGGGAGGAGGTGGTCGCCGAGACTCAAACCAAGCCTCCAAGAGGATATGCGGAAGCAGTCAAAGTGGCCACATCCACCCTCATCATCCAAGGGACAACAGAAAGAGACGCGGAAGACCTAGAAAAACAGATAGCAAGAACAACGACGGGACACCATGGAGGAGTTAAGAAGATAAGACGAATAAGGAATGGGGTGAAGCTAATCTGCGAGGACGAGAAAGAAGCCATAAAGATCAAAAACAGCATCACGAACAGCGAAGAAGCCAAAGAGACAATAAAGGTAAGATCAGGAAATATCAGAAAGAAGAAAATAATGATATTCCATGTCCCAGACTTCGTGGAAGAAGACCAAATAACTGAGAAGATAAAGAAGATATTGGGACTGGGGCCGCATACGAGGGAGGGCGTCATCAGTTTGCACAGGCAGGTGGCCGCCCGGGAGGGAAGCAAGCATCAACCTGTCCTACTCCCTGAGCCTCTGGCAGATCACTTGCTAAGGGCGAGGACGATCTGCCTGGGGCTGAGGGATTGCCCAATAAAGCCTTTCATCAGCGTGACGCGCTGTCACAAATGTCTTGAATATGATCATGTGGCAGCGCATTGCAGAGGGACACAGCGATGCTCTAACTGCGCGGGTGAACACCTGTACACTGACTGTAATCGGCAAACCCCCCGCTGTTATGCGTGCACAAAGTACAACGAAGTAAATAGACTATGGCTAAGAACACAGAAGAAGACGGATCATCAAGCCAACTCGGGTGCATGCTGGGTGCGTCGTCAGCTACTAACGGTCCGCCAACTACAGTCGGACAGGGGCACAGCACTAGCCTCAGCAGAAGAAGTCATTGAGGGGAGGGTGTCACTAAATTTCACAGACGGCAAACCACAGTTGGTCAAAATGACCAGGCATGACATTGAAGCTAGAATACAACATGACGCTCAGCGCCGCAATTATGGTAATAGACACAAATAATACTAGAACCTCACGCTCAAGTTTCGCAGCGCAAAACCAACAAATACCACACGACCAAAACCAAACAAATATGCAACAAACACACGACACCCTAAACGTGATACAAATTAACCTACACGGTAGCAATAAAGCAACAGACACACTCGCAGGCTATGTCGCAGCCAAAGGAATACAAGTAGCACTCTTACAGGATTTCCACCAAAATAAAAAAACGGGTAACATAACAGGGTTCAAACCAGAAAATTGGAATGTCACAAAAACACCACAAAACAGATCTGCGATTATAACCCGATTAGGCACCAAACCAATAACAATACTAACAAGAGAGTTCACAACAGCTATAAAACTAGAAAGCAAAGACAAAACTTTCACAATAATAAATACATACGCCCCCCCACTGGCGGACTTCTCAGAAGTACTAGACGAGATAGGTGAGGCCCTGAGTAAAGCGGTCGGAGAAGTACTGCTAGTGGGGGACTTTAATGCACACTCAACAGCATGGGGCTACGATGACATAGACCACAGAGGGCGCGAGCTAACAGATTTCCTCCTGCTACACGCGTTGTTTGTCCACAACCCTCCGGACGCACCACCCTCATTCAAAACTGTACGAGGGAAAAACAGGGATGGTACAATAAAGGAAATACAGGGATGGCCGGACTTGACAATAACAACGGCAACACTAGGTAACGACATAAGTGATTGGCATGTCAGTGACGATGTCTCACTCAGTGACCACAGATACATAAAATTTAAAATTAAAAACTACGAGAACATAGACTACCAAAGACATGGTCTACAAACAAAGATAGGCAAACATGCAAAATTTGATAAAAACATTAGAAAAATCAGAAACAAATACATTAAAGAACTCCAAAAAGCAAGCACAACAGACCAGCTGGACAACATAACACTCAGATTGCAAAATGAAATCACATCGACAGCGTTTGCAAGCTATAAGAAAAAATCTACACCTGCGGTCACTGCCCCACCATGGTGGACGGATGAAATTAAAACAGCGAGGAACAAGGTTAGGGCACTCAGGAGGAAATTTCAAAAACAACAGAACGAAGAATTAAAAGTAAAACAACACATAATCTTCAAAAAAGAACAAGCCAAATTAAAAAAACTAATAAACAGAACAAAATCCAAAACATGGAAAGATTTCTGCAACAAGGTCACAGACACATATGGCTCCCAATATAAAAACGCTAGCAACAAAAGAACAGGTCGGGTAAAACTAGTCAACATTCTACCCCCAAATACAAAAGTAACCATTAAAGACACACTAACACATTTCCTGGACAACTTATACATAACAGACCAAAATATACCCCACACACTAACAAAGGCAAATAAAGAAAACAATGAACCAGCACCACCGGTAGTAACAAAGGCGGAATTAAACAGAATAATCAGAAACATTAAACAAAATAAAGCACCCGGATTCGACTTCATAGATTACAACCTAATTAAAAGAATTAATAATGCAACACCGCAACTACTACTGACACTCTTCAATACATGCCTAAGATTAGAATATTTCCCAAAATCGTTTAAAGTAGGCATAGTGGTACTGTTCCAAAAACCAGGTAAAGACCCAACAAATCCAAAAAATTACAGGCCAATTTGCCTCTTACCAGCGCTTGGCAAAATGTTAGAACGCATAATACACGGTCGGATAAACTTCCACCTAAACAATAATAACTATTGGAGCAACAAACAGTATGGTTTCAAACAGGGGATCTCAACAGAACACGCATTAGATAACTTAATCAACACAATAAAAGAAGATAAAACAAACAAATACCAAACACTCCTAATAGCCATGGATATCAAAGGGGCCTTCGACAACATACGCTGGCCAATATTAATTAATAATATTAAGCAATCTCCCTGTCCAGGGTACCTGGTAAACTGGATAGTGAGCTTCCTCCAACACAGGTACGTTTCACTAGAGGAAAACGGCATTAAAGTCACAAAGCAGACATTTGGCGGATGCCCCCAAGGAAGTTGTCTCGGCCCGCTCCTCTGGCTATTAATCGCAGACACAGCACTTAAAAGAAATTGGGGAAAACATGTTAGATTACAAGCCTTCGCAGACGATTTTATTATAATTCTAAGAGGCAGAACAAAGGATAAACTTAAGAGATTAGCAAACAAAATACTAAAGGAATTTAATGACTGGATAGAGGGGAATAACCTAACGCTGAACAGGGAAAAAACAGAACTATTATATCTTAACAGAGGACACACGGGAAACCTTCCAACAGAAAACACCAATGACATAGAGGGAATAGAACTCAACGGCCAGAGACTAAAAGTAAAAGAACAGATAAGATATTTGGGAGTCACACTGCACAAAAATCTAAACTGGATACCACACTGTCAAACACAAACAAATAAGGTACGAGCAAACTTCACAAACTTAGCACATATGGTAGCAAAGGGTTGGGGACTAAAAGCAAATATACTAAAAATCTGGTACACAACAGTAGTGGAAAAGACGCTAACCTACGCAGCACCGGTTTGGGGACACTGCCTCAGCAAAAGGTGCATACAGATATTGTCAAGCTGCCAGCGACATTTTGCACTGGCCATAGTCAGGGCCTATAGAACGGCCCCAACCTCGGCACTTCTGGTACTCTCAGGCCTGATTCCAATCCATCTTAAAGTCTACTACGAAGCAGCGTACGGCACAGTCTCAAGGTTAAGGAAAAATGCAACAATACACAATGAAACTTTACACCACATCGAATACGACAAAAAAATAAACATATGGGAGAATCATCCAGCAGACACGATAGAACCTAGGATAGGGTACAAGACACAAGACACAACGATATACACGGACGGCTCTAAATTGGAATCAGGTGCTACAGGTTCGGCCTTTGTAGCATATAAAAATAATCAAAAGATAAAAACATGGTCAGTGCCGTTAAGGAACAGCAACAGCGTCTTCCAGGCCGAACTACTGGCAATACAAGAAGCAGCAAAATGGGGCAACACCACGGGTGAGTCATATAGCATCCGCTCGGACTGCAAATCGGCCATCGAATCACTTAGTAAACCATTCAACGTAAACAAAACAGTAGACACAATCCAAAAACTAATAAAAGAAGCTAACAACAAATTTAAAATCAGCTGGGTTAAGGCGCATGTAGGCATCCAAGGAAACGAAGAGGCAGACATGTTAGCCAAAACCGCAGCTCTAAATGTAAACAAAAAAAGCAAATGCAACCTGACTAAACCAATCTCAAAACTTAAAAGAACACTAAAAGATATAACACTAAAACAATGGCAGTTCGAGTGGGACTATGGGGACACAGGTAGGGAAACACACAGGTACTTCCCAAAAGTAGATAAAAATAGACTAATAAGCGATTACCTGCTAGCACAGCTATACACAGCTCACGGAGCTTTTCCAGCATACCTACACAGGTTTAAGAAAGCGGACACACCGGACTGCGAATGCGGAACGGTGGGTTCACCAAAACATTACCTAATTCAATGTCCACTCACCCAAGCACACCACCTGGCACAAATAACAACAGACAACGAGAAATTATGGTATGAACAATTAGCGAAAAACAAACACGTACAAAACAAGGCAAAGACAGTAATCAGGTGGCTCCAAGAAAACTGCGACAGCATCACGACACTAATACAAAACAACACACAGTAATATTTAGCACCCCAGCAGCAGTCGAAGGTGGAAGGTAACACAACGATAAAATGAATATGTATATGTGTTTATGTGTTATATGTTAAAAAAAAAAAGGCCTAGGAGCAATCCAAAGCCACCAAAAAAATTATAAAATTGTCCATGGGTATTGTCCAATGGCAGTGTGCGGTAGTCGCACAACATCAGCTGCTTCCAAGGCCCGAAAAAGGAGCCCCGTAATCACAGAATTACCAGCACGACGTTCGTCACCAACGGATCAGCAAGTTGTGCATTATGACACACTAAGAAGCTTATAATAGCCCCCGGCACTGTCTGTCCGTCCTAGTGTAAAAGAAAAAAAAAGTGTCTATTTATGTGCTTATGTGTTATATGTTAAAAAAAAAAAGGCCCAGGAGCAATCCAAAGCCACCAAAAAAAATATAAAATGTCTATGTGTTTTGTCCTAGTAGCAGTGTGCGGTAGTCGCACAATATCAGCTGGCACCACGGCCCGAAACAAGAGCCCCGTAATCACAGTATTACCAGCACGACGCATGTCATCAACGGTCCAGCAAGTTGTGCACCATGACACAGTAAGAAGCTTATAATAGCCCCCGGCACTGTTTGTCCGTCCTTGTGTTAAAAAATATTATAAAAAGAAGGGGAAGAAGACAGATGAGAAAGAAGAAGAAGAAGAAGAACTGGAAGGAAAGAGGTGATAAGTATAAAGGATAAGTATGGAAAGTAGACCGTGTACGTTAATGGGAGCTGGTGCACGTTAAATCTGTTCGTGGCTCTAATGTCCTCCAAGTTCTATATAAGCGCTACCTCTGGGGGTGCCAATCCAGATGCAGGTCTCTCATCTGGAATTGGTTCAAAATTAGGAGACTAGTTTCACAGTTATATGGATCATGTCAGCTATATAGAAATAAAAAGCTGCAAAACCGGGCTCTTGGGCCAAACCAACAACAACAACAACAACCAATTATGGTTTAGTCAGTTAACGGCAATAGTACATATTTTAAATTACAAATTGTTAATTATTTAACAACCTTTCATGGGCCCAATGGACGGGTAGCCAAGTCAATTAGCACAATAAAAGTAAATTAATTTCAATAATGTAGTTAAAGTGTAATTCAGAATAAGTTCAGTTTAAAATGTAACATTCTTCTCTTCCAGGTTCCCCTTGCAGTTCCTCGTGCTGCCGGTTGGGACGAGCCAATGGCCGGCCCCAACTGGTAGCACAAGGGGTTTTTTTTTAGCAGCAGTTTTTTATTCATTTTATTTTTGACTGTTCGCCTCTTTATTAGGTGCAATTGGACATTGTCCGCAAAAGCTACCGGACCCGCTCTAATGGGACAGCCCACGGAGCCAGTTTTTACCAGGTGGGGTACGGTAGAAAGGCGCAGTCCCGTCAGCCCCCGCAGCGTTTTCGTCTGCCTTGCAACTCGGCCCAAAAATTTTACTTAGCTATTGGCTGATTATATTTTCATTTCAGTGGTTTCATTATCTAGTTAATTTCTTTATTTAGTTTCCCTCAAAATTCTCTCCCCTTTTTCAAGCTAAGTTCAGTACCAACGTTTCGGCACTAAATTGTCCAGCCCCATTTCAACTGTCATGACGAGTACGTGGTGTGCGGCGTCAGATCTCAGAACATTTAAATTTAGGAGTGAACAACACAGAAAAATCCGGACTCAGTTGATTGGCCGAACTGGGTACTTGTCTTTGTGGACCGCCCCAATAGGGCGATCAGGCGAATTTCGCCCCAATGACCAGGCACTCAAACCCGTCAAACTGGGTCGAATCCCGGTAGGTAGGGGCCTGGTCAGTGGTCTCCAAGTATAACAGTGTATGCACACTCAGAAGACCGCGCGGGTCCTAATAACGGCAAATATTCTTTCATTCACTTGCGAGTATATATTTCAATACGTTTGTCACGCAGAGAGCAAATTTTGGAATAAAGAGATATTCTATAAAATGATTCAGATAATGTCTTCGAGCGTACATTAATATTTGAAAGTACAGCGGATGTGTAATTAATGATCGTGTGTTACAGAAAATACAGAGTGAAATATCGGTTGTACCATTTCGGAGAATGTCGTTGGCAAAAACGTAATAAGCAAGGCAGAAATATTCTCGAAACGATAATGAAAGAGTTATAGGCAGACGTGTTATTTCACAGTGATATTTTACTTTGAAATTAAACAGAAAAACGCTTTTCGCATGCGAAGGGAAAACGCGAATTACGCAACCTCGTCATGCTCCATGTGTGCAGGAACAGCGTAGACTTGTCATCAGGTGATTTCAAGTATATTCGCAATCTCCGCTTGTCTTCTTGTGAGACGGTGTTTTCCTTCGAAATGTCATGAGTTTGAGACAGACAAAATAAAATGCGGACTTGTATACTAACACGTGAGGAAAGCGAGAAAAATTTTCAAAATTTAGATGTAAGACTAACTGCTAATTCATTTTTATTAATGGTTGTTGTTAACTTTATTTTTTATCATCATTTTTTTAAATTAGTTTGCCCTCCCTTGTTAGATATGTATGTTACTGTGTACACAAATACTATATTATGTTGTATGTTACTGTGTATACGAGGGTAGCCGCCCCGTTTTATTCTGATTTTTAGGTTTCTGAATAGGGAAAGGAGTGTGAGTTTGGACTTGACTTTCTCCGACTGCTTGTTTCATGGAATGCAATGGATAAAGCCAGGTAACATGCATTTCTATCTTCTTTAATTTTTCTTTTCACATTTTCACATATTTCTTTTAATTTTGTGTTCCCTTCATTCGTACGTTTTTAATTTAATGTATAAATTTCTGCTATTAAAATTTATTAACATAAATGAACGAAAATGTTTTGATTCCACTCCAATAATATCTTTGTTATACTTTATCCAAACTGCAGACCGTTTAACATCAAATTAGTTACACCACTAGCTATTATAACTATAATTTTTGTCATAAACATATCTGAGCCAAAACTGTTTTTATGGAAGAGTTATTCATCTTAAATTCAGTCGATTTAGGAATATAAGTAAACATTTACGGCTATTGTTTTGACACATAAATTAAAAAAGCAGGGAGCCTTGTTCGTATACAGTATAACAGTGTATGCACACTCAGAAAATCGCGCGGGTCCTAATAACGGCAAATATTCTTTCATTCACTTGCGAGTATATATTTCAATACGTTTGTCACGCAGAGAGCAAATTTTGGAATAAAGAGATATTCTATAAAATGATTCAGATAATGTCTTCGAGCGTACATTAATATTTGCAATTACAGCGGATATGTAATTAATGATCGTGTATTACAGAAAATACAGAGTGAAATATCGGTTGTACCATTTCGGACAATGTTGTTGGCAAAAACGTAATAAGCAAGGCAGAAAAATTCTCGAAACGATAATGAAAGAGTTATAGGCAGACGTGTTATTTCACAGTGATATTTTACTTTGAAATTAAACAGAAAAACGTTTTTCGCATGCGAAGGGGAAACGCGAATTACGCAACCTCGTCATGCTCCATGTGTGCAGGAACAGCGTAGACTTGTCATCAGGTGATTTCAAGTATATTCGCAATCTCCGCTTGTCTTCTTGTGAGACGGAGTTTTCCTTCGAAATGTCATGAGTTTTAGACAGACAAAATAAAATGCGGACTTGTATACTAACACGTGAGGAAAGCGAGAAAAATTTTCAAAATTTAGATGTAAGACTAACGGCTAATTCATTTTTATTAATGGTTGTTGTTAACTTTATTTTTTATCATCATTTTTTTATAGTTAGTTTGCCCTCCCTTGTTAGATATGTATGTTACTGTGTACACAAATACTATATTATGTTGTATGTTACTGTGTATACGAGGGTAGCCGCCCCATTTTATTCTGATTTTTAGGTTTCTGAATAGGGAAAGGAGTGTGAGTTTGGACTTGACTTTCTCCGACTGCTTGATTCATGGAATGCAATGGATAAAGCCAGGTAACATGCATTTCTATCTTCTTTAATTTTTCTTTTCACATTTTCACATATTTCTTTTAATTTTGTGTTCCCTTCATTCGTACGTTTTTAATTTAATGTATAAATTTCTGCTATTAAAATTTATTAACATAAATGAACGAAAATGTTTTGATTCCACTCCAATAATATCTTTGTTATACTTTATCCAAACTGCAGACCGTTTAACATCAAATTAGTTACACCACTAGCTATTATAACTATAATTTTTGTCATAAACATATCTGAGCCAAAACTGTTTTTATGGAAGAGTTATTCATCTTAAATTCAGTCGATTTAGGAATATAAGTAAACATTTACGGCTATTGTTTTGACACATAAATTAAAAAAGCAGGGAGCCTTGTTCGTATACAGTATAACAGTGTATGCACACTCAGAAAAACGCGCGGTTCCTAATAACGGCAAATATTCTTTCATTCACTTGCGAGTATATATTTCAATACGTTTGTCACGCAGAGAGCAAATTTTGGAATAAAGAGATATTCTATAAAATGATTCAGATAATGTCTTCGAGCGTACATTAATATTTGCAATTACAGCGGATATATGATTAATGATCGTGTATTACAGAAAATACAGAGTGAAATATCGGTTGTACCATTTCGGACAATGTCGTTGGCAAAAAAGTAATAAGCTTGGCAGAAAAATTCTCGAATCGATAATGAAAGAGTTATATGCAGACGTGTTATTTCACAGTGATATTTTACTTTGAAATTAAACAGAAAAACGCTTTTCGCATGCGAAGGGGAAACGCGAATTACGCAACCTCGTCATGCTCCATGTGTGCAGGAACAGCGTAGACTTGTCATCAGGTGATTTCAAGTATATTCGCAATCTCCGCTTCTCTTCTTGTGAGACGGAGTTTTCCTTCGAAATGTCATGAGTTTGAGACAGACAAAATAAAATGCGGACTTGTATACTAACACGTGAGGAAAGCGAGAAAAATTTTCAAAATTTAGATGTAAGACTAACTGCTTATTCATTTTTATTAATGGTTGTTGTTAACTATATTTTTTATCATCATTTTTTTAAATTAGTTTGCCCTCCCTT
The DNA here is from genome assembly GCA_963931845.1 of Maratus michaelseni. Lineage (NCBI taxonomy): Eukaryota > Metazoa > Arthropoda > Arachnida > Araneae > Salticidae > Maratus > Maratus michaelseni. The sequence continues at coordinate 281,994,272 of OZ007592.1, read as the reverse complement.
GTTAGATATGTATGTTACTGTGTACACAAATACTATATTATGTTGTATGTTACTGTGTATACGAGGGTAGCCGCCCCGTTTTATTCTGATTTTTAGGTTTCTGAATAGGGAAAGGAGTGTGAGTTTGGACTTGACTTTCTCCGACTGCTTGATTCATGGAATGCAATGGATAAAGCCAGGTAACGTGCATTTCTATCTTCTTTAATTTTTCTTTTCACATTTTCACATATTTCTTTTAATTTTGTGTTCCCTTCATTCGTACGTTTTTAATTTAATGTATAAATTTCTGCTATTAAAATTTATTAACATAAATGAACGAAAATGTATTGATTCCACTCCAATAATATCTTTGTTATACTACATCCAAACTGCAGACCGTTTAACATCAAATTAGTTACACCGCTAGCTATTATAACTATAATTTTTGTCATAAACATATCTGAGCCAAAACTGTTTTTATGGAAGAGTTATTCATCTTAAATTCAGCAGATTTAGGAATATAAGTAAACATTTACGGCTATTGTTTTGACACATAAATTTAAAAAGCAGGGAGCCTTGTTCGTATACAGTATAACAGTGTATGCACACTCAGAAGACCGCGCGGGTCCTAATAACGGCAAATATTCTTTCATTCACTTGCGAGTATATATTTCAATACGTTTGTCACGCAGAGAGCAAATTTTGGAATAAAGAGATATTCTATAAAATGATTCAGATAATGTCTTCGAGCGTACATTAATATTTGCAATTACAGCGGATATGTAATTAATGATCGTGTGTTACAGAAAATACAGAGTGAAATATGGGTTGTACCATTTCGGAGAATGTTGTTGGCAAAAACGTAATAAGCAAGGCAGAAAAATTCTCGAAACGATAATGAAAGAGTTATAGGCAGACGTGTTATTTCACAGTGATATTTTACTTTGAAATTAAACAGAAAAACGTTTTTCGCATGCGAAGGGGAAACGCGAATTACGCAACCTCGTCATGCTCCATGTGTGCAGGAACAGCGTAGACTTGTCATCAGGTGATTTCAAGTATATTCGCAATCTCCGCTTGTCTTCTTGTGAGACGGAGTTTTCCTTCGAAATGTCATGAGTTTGAGACAGACAAAATAAAATGCGGACTTGTATACTAACACGTGAGGAAAGCGAGAAAAATTTTCAAAATTTAGACGTAAGACTAACTGCTAATTCATTTTTATTAATGGTTGTTGTTAACTTTAATTTTTATCATCATTTTTTTAAATTAGTTTGCCCTCCCTTGTTAGATATGTATGTTACTGTGTACACAAATACTATATTATGTTGTATGTTAGTGTATACGAGGGTAGCCGCCCCGTTTTATTCTGATTTTTAGGTTTCTGAATAGGGAAAGGAGTGTGAGTTTGGACTTGACTTTCTCCGACTGCTTGATTCATGGAATGCAATGGATAAAGCCAGGTAACATGCATTTCTATCTTCTTTAATTTTTCTTTTCACATTTTCACATATTTCTTTTAATTTTATGTTCCCTTCATTCGTACGTTTTTAATTTAATGTATAAATTTCTGCTATTAAAATTTATTAACATAAATGAACGAAAATGTATTGATTCCACTCCAATAATATCTTTGTTATACTACATCCAAACTGCAGACCGTTTAACATCAAATTAGTTACACCGCTAGCTGTTATAACTATAATTTTTGTCATAAACATATCTGAGCCAAAACTGTTTTTATGGAAGAGTTATTCATCTTAAATTCAGCAGATTTAGGAATATAAGTAAACATTTACGGCTATTGTTTTGACACATAAATTTAAAAAGCAGGGAGCCTTGTTCGTATACAGTACAACAGTGTATGCACACTCAGAAGACCGCGCGGGTCCTAATAACGGCAAATATTCTTTCATTCACTTGCGAGTATATATTTCAATACGTTTGTCACGCAGAGAGCAAATTTTGGAATAAAGAGATATTGTATAAAATGATTCAGATAATGTCTTCGAGCGTACATTAATATTTGCAATTACAGCGGATATGTAATTAATGATCGTGTGTTACAGAAAATACAGAGTGAAATATCGGTTGTACCATTTCGGAGAATGTCGTTGGCAAAAACGCAATAAGCAAGGCAGAAAAATTCTCGAAACGATAATGAAAGAGTTATAGGCAGACGTGTTATTTCACAGTGATATTTTACTTTGAAATTAAACAGAAAAACGCTTTTCGCATGCGAAGGGAAAACGCGAATTACGCAACCTCGTCATGCTCCATGTGTGCAGGAACAGCGTAGACTTGTCATCAGGTGATTTCAAGTATATTCGCAATCTCCGCTTGTCTTCTTGTGAGACGGAGTTTTCCTTCGAAATGTCATGAGTTTGAGACAGACAAAATAAAATGCGGACTTGTATACTAACACGTGAGGAAAGCGAGAAAAATTTTCAAAATTTAGATGTAAGACTAACTGCTAATTCATTTTTATTAATGGTTGTTGTTAACTTTATTTTTTATCATCATTTTTTTAAATTAGTTTGCCCTCCCTTGTTAGATATGTATGTTACTGTGTACACAAATACTATATTATGTTGTATGTTACTGTGTATACGAGGGTAGCCGCCCAGTTTTATTCTGATTTTTAGGTTTCTGAATAGGGAAAGGAGTGTGAGTTTGGACTTGACTTTCTCCGACTGCTTGATTCATGGAATGCAATGGATAAAGCCAGGTAACATGCATTTCTATCTTCTTTAAATTTTCTTTTCACATTTTCACATATTTCTTTTAATTTTGTGTTCCCTTCATTCGTACGTTTTTAATTTAATGTATAAATTTCTGCTATTAAAATTTATTAACATAAATGAACGAAAATGTATTGATTCCACTCCAATAATATCTTTGTTATACTACATCCAAACTGCAGACCGTTTAACATCAAATTAGTTACACCGCTAGCTATTATAACTATAATTTTTGTCATAAACATATCTGAGCCAAAACTGTTTTTATGGAAGAGTTATTCATCTTAAATTCAGCAGATTTAGGAATATAAGTAAACATTTACGGCTATTGTTTTGACACATAAATTTAAAAAGCAGGGAGCCTTGTTCGTATACAGTATAACAGTGTATGCACACTCAGAAGACCGCGCGGGTCCTAATAACGGCAAATATTCTTTCATTCACTTGCGAGTATATATTTCAATACGTTTGTCACGCAGAGAGCAAATTTTGGAATAAAGAGATATTCTATAAAATGATTCAGATAATGTCTTCGAGCGTACATTAATATTTGCAATTACAGCGGATATGTAATTAATGATCGTGTGTTACAGAAAATACAGAGTGAAATATGGGTTGTACCATTTCGGAGAATGTTGTTGGCAAAAACGTAATAAGCAAGGCAGAAAAATTCTCGAAACGATAATGAAAGAGTTATAGGCAGACGTGTTATTTCACAGTGATATTTTACTTTGAAATTAAACAGAAAAACGCTTTTCGCATGCGAAGGGAAAACGCGAATTACGCAACCTCGTCATGCTCCATGTGTGCAGGAACAGCGTAGACTTGTCATCAGGTGATTTCAAGTATATTCGCAATCTCCGCTTGTCTTCTTGTGAGACGGAGTTTTCCTTCGAAATGTCATGAGTTTGAGACAGACAAAATAAAATGCGGACTTGTATACTATCACGTGAGGAAAGCGAGAAAAATTTTCAAAATTTAGATGTAAGACTAACTGCTAATTCATTTTTATTAATGGTTGTTGTTAACTTTATTTTTTATCATCATTTTTTAAAATTAGTTTGCCCTCCCTTGTTAGATATGTATGTTACTGTGTACACAAATACTATATTATGTTGTATGTTACTGTGTATACGAGGGTAGCCGCCCCGTTTTATTCTGATTTTTAGGTTTCTGAATAGGGAAAGGAGTGTGAGTTTGGACTTGACTTTCTCCGACTGCTTGATTCATGGAATGCAATGGATAAAGCCAGGTAACATGCATTTCTATCTTCTTTAAATTTTCTTTTCACATTTTCACATATTTCTTTTAATTTTGTGTTCCCTTCATTCGTACGTTTTTAATTTAATGTATAAATTTCTGCTATTAAAATTTATTAACATAAATGAACGAAAATGTATTGATTCCACTCCAATAATATCTTTGTTATACTACATCCAAACTGCAGACCGTTTAACATCAAATTAGTTACACCGCTAGCTATTATAACTATAATTTTTGTCATAAACATATCTGAGCCAAAACTGTTTTTATGGAAGAGTTATTCATCTTAAATTCAGCAGATTTAGGAATATAAGTAAACATTTACGGCTATTGTTTTGACACATAAATTTAAAAAGCAGGGAGCCTTGTTCGTATACAGTATAACAGTGTATGCACACTCAGAAGACCGCGCGGGTCCTAATAACGGCAAATATTCTTTCATTCACTTGCGAGTATATATTTCAATACGTTTGTCACGCAGAGAGCAAATTTTGGAATAAAGAGATATTCTATAAAATGATTCAGATAATGTCTTCGAGCGTACATTAATATTTGCAATTACAGCGGATATGTAATTAATGATCGTGTGTTACAGAAAATACAGAGTGAAATATGGGTTGTACCATTTCGGAGAATGTTGTTGGCAAAAACGTAATAAGCAAGGCAGAAAAATTCTCGAAACGATAATGAAAGAGTTATAGGCAGACGTGTTATTTCACAGTGATATTTTACTTTGAAATTAAACAGAAAAACGCTTTTCGCATGCGAAGGGAAAACGCGAATTACGCAACCTCGTCATGCTCCATGTGTGCAGGAACAGCGTAGACTTGTCATCAGGTGATTTCAAGTATATTCGCAATCTCCGCTTGTCTTCTTGTGAGACGGAGTTTTCCTTCGAAATGTCATGAGTTTGAGACAGACAAAATCAAATGCGGACTTGTATACTAACACGTGAGGAAAGCGAGAAAAATTTTCAAAATTTAGACGTAAGACTAACTGCTAATTCATTTTTATTAATGGTTGTTGTTAACTTTAATTTTTATCATCATTTTTTTTTAATTAGTTTGCCCTCCCTTGATAGATATGTATGTTACTGTTTACACAAATACTACATTATGTTGTATGTTGCTGTGTATACGAGGGTCGCCGCCCCGTTTTATTCTGATTTTTAGGTTTCTGAATAGGGAAAGGAGTGTGAGTTTGGACTTGACTTTCTCCGACTGCTTGATTCATGGAATGCAATGGATAAAGCCAGGTAACATGCATTTCTATCTTCTTTAATTTTTCTTTTCACATTTTCACATATTTCTTTTAATTTTGTGTTCCCTTCATTCGTACGTTTTTAATTTAATGTATAAATTTCTGCTATTAAAATTTATTAACATAAATGAACGAATATGTTTTATTCCACTCCAATAATATCTTTGTTATACTACATCCAAACTGAAGACCTTTTAACCTCAAATTAGTTACACCACTAAATTTTATAACGATAATTTTTGTCATAAACTTATCTGAGCCAAAACTGTTTTTATGGAAGAGTTATTCATTTTAAATTCAGCAGATTTAGGAATATAAGTAAACATTTACGGCTATTGTTTGACATATAAATAAAAAAGCAGGGAGCCTTGTTCGTATACAGTATAACAGTGTATGCACACTCAGAAAAACGTGCGGGTCCTAATAACGGCAAATATTCTTTCATTCACTTGCGAGTATATATTTCAATACGTTTGTCACGCAGAGTGCAAATTTTGAAATAAAGAGATATTCTATAAAATGATTCAGATAATGTCTTCGAGCGTACATTAATATTTGCAATTACAGCGGATATATGATTAATGATCGTGTATTACAGAAAATACAGAGTGAAATATCGGTTGTACCATTTCGGACAATGTCGTTGGCAAAAAAGTAATAAGCTTGGCAGAAAAATTCTCGAATCGATAATGAAAGAGTTATATGCAGACGTGTTATTTCACAGTGACATTTTACTTCGAAATTAAACAGAAAATCGCTCTTTCGCATGAGACGGGAAACGCGAATTACGCAACCTCGTCATGCTCCATGTGGGCAGGAACAGCGTAGACTTGTCATCAGGTGATTTCAAGTATATTCGCGACCTCCGCTTGTCTGCTACTGAGACGGAGTTTTCCTTCGAAATGTCATGAGTTTGAGACAGACAAAATGAAATGCGGACTTGTATACTAACACGTGAGGAAAGCGAGAAAAATTTTCAAAATTTAGACGTAAGACTAACTGCTAATTCAATTTTATTAATGGTTGTTGTTAACTTTAATTTTTATCATCATTTTTTGAATTAGTTTGCCCTCCCTTGTTAGATATGTATGTTACTGTGTACACAAATACTATGTTATGTTGTATGTTACTGTGTATACGAGGGTCGCCGCCCCGTTTTATTCTGATTTTTAGGTTTCTGAATAGGGAAAGGAGTGTGAGCTTGGACGTGACTTTTTCCGACTGCTTGATTCATGGAATGCAATGGATAAAGCCAGGTAACATGCATTTCTATCTTCTTTAATTTTTCTTTTCACATTTTCACATATCTCTTTTAATTTTGTGTTCCCTTCATTCGTACGTTTTTAATTTAATGTATAAATTTCTGCTATTAAAATTTATTAACATAAATGAACGAATATGTTTTGATTCCACTCCAATAATATCTTTGTTATACTAAATCAAAACTGCAGACCGTTTAACATCAAATTAGTTACACCAGTAGCTATTATAACAATAAATTTTGACATAAACTTATCTGAGCCAAAACTGTTTTTATGGAAGAGTTATTCATCTTAAATTCCGCAGATTTAGGAATATAAGTAAACATTTACGGCTATTGTTTTGACACATAAATTGAAAAGCAAGGAGCCTTGTTCGTATACAGTATAACAGTGTATGCATACTCAGAAAACGTGCGGGTCCTAATAACGGCAAATATTCTTTCATTCACTTGCGAGTATATATTTCAATACGTTTGTCACGCAGAGTGCAAATTTTGAAATAAAGAGATATTCTATAAAATGATTCAGATAATTTCTTCGAGCGTACATTAATATTTGCAATTACAGCGAATATGTGATTAATGATCGTGTATTACAGAAAATACAGAGTGAAATATCGGTTGTACCATTTCGGAGAATGTCGTTGGCAAAAAAGTAATAAGCTTGGCAGAAAAATTCTCGAATCGATAATGAAAGAGTTATATGCAGACGTGTTATTTCACAGTGACATTTTACTTCGAAATTAAACAGAAAATCGCTCTTTCGCATGCGACGGGAAACGCGAATTACGCAACCTCGTCATGCTCCATGTGGGCAGGAACAGCGTAGACTTGTCATCAGGTGATTTCAAGTATATTCGCGACCTCCGCTTGTCTGCTTCTGAGACGGAGTTTTCCTTCGAAATGTCATGAGTTTGAGACAGACAAAATAAAATGCGGACTTGTATACTAACACGTGAGGAAAGCGAGAAAATTTTTCAAAATTTAGACGTAAGACTAACTGCTAATTCAATTTTATTAATGGTTGTTGTTAACTTTAATTTTTATCATCATTTTTTTGAATTAGTTTGCCCTCCCTTGATAGATATGTATGTTACTGTGTACACAAATACTATGTTATGTTGTATGTTACTGTGTATACGAGGGTCGCCGCCCCGTTTTATTCTGATTTTTAGGTTTCTGAATAAGGAAAGGAGTGTGAGCTTGGACGTGACTTTTTCCGACTGCTTGATTCATGGAATGCAATGGATAAAGCCAGGTAACATGCATTTCTATCTTCTTTAATTTTTCTTTTCACATTTTCACATATCTCTTTTAATTTTGTGTTCCTTTCATTCATACGTTTTTAATTTAATGTATAAATTTCTGCTATTAAAATTTATTAACATAAATGAACGAATATGTTTTGATTCCACTCCAATAATATCTTTGTAATACTACATCCAAACTGCAGACCGTTTAACATCAAATTAGTTACACCAGTAGCTATTATAACAATAAATTTTGTCATAAACCTATCTGAGCCAAAACTGTTTTTATGGAAGAGTTATTCATCTTAAATTCCTCAGATTTAGGAATATAAGTAAACATTTCCGGATATTGTTTTGACACATAAATTAAAAAGCAAGGAGCCTTGTTCGTATACACTATAACAGTGTATGCATACTCAGAAAACGTGCGGGTCCTAATAACGGCAAATATTCTTTCATTCACTTGCGAGTATATATTTCAATACGTTTGTCACGCAGAGTGCAAATTTTGAAATAAAGAGATATTCTATAAAATGATTCAGATAATTTCTTCGAGCGTACATTAATATTTGCAATTACAGCGAATATGTGATTAATGATCGTGTATTACAGAAAATACAGAGTGAAATATCGGTTGTACCATTTCGGAGAATGTCGTTGGCAAAAAAGTAATAAGCAAGGCAGAAAAATTATCGACACGATAATGAAAGAGGTATAGGCAGACATGTTATTTCACAGTGATATTTTACTTCGAAATTAAACAGAAAAACGCTCTTTCGCATGTGACGGGAAACGCGAATTACGCAACCTCGTCATGCTCCATGTGGGCAGGAATAGCGTAGACTTGTCATCAGGTGATTTCAAGTATATTCGCGACCTCCGCTTGTCTGCTTATGAGACGGAGTTTTCCTTCGAAATGTCATGAGTTTGAGACAGACAAAATAAAATGCGGACTTGTATACTAACACGTGAGGAAAGCGAGAAAAATTTTCAAAATTTAGACGTAAGACTAACTGCTAATTCATTTTTATTAATGGTTGTTGTTAACTTTAATTTTTATCATCATTTTTTTTAATTAGTTTGCCCTCCCTTGATAGATATGTATGTTACTGTGTACACAAATACTATATTATGTTGTATGTTACTGTGTATACGAGGGTAGCCGCCCCGTTTTATTCTGATTTTTAGGTTTCTGAATAGGGAAAGGAGTGTGAGTTTGGACTTGACTTTCTCCAACTGTTTGATTAATGGAATGCAATGGATAAAGCCAGGTAACATGCATTTCTATCTTTTTTCATTTTTCTTTTCACATTTTCACATATTTCTTTCAATTTTGTGTTCCCTTCATTCATTCGTTTTTAATTTAATGTATAAATTTCTGCTATTAAAATTTATTAACATAAATGAACGAATATGTTTTATTCCACTCCAATAATATCTTTGTTATACTACATCCAAACTGAAGACCTTTTAACCTCAAATTAGTTACACCACTAAATTTTATAACGATAATTTTTGTCATAAACTTATCTGAGCCAAAACTGTTTTTATGGAAGAGTTATTCATTTTAAATTCAGCAGATTTAGGAACATAAGTAAACATTTACGGCTATTGTTTGACATATAAATAAAAAAGCAGGGAGCCTTGTTCGTATACAGTATAACAGTGTATGCACACTTAGAAGACCGCGCGGGTCCTAATAACGGCAAATATTCTTTCATTCACTTGCGAGTATATATTTCAATACGTTTGTCACGCAGAGAGCAAATTTTGGAATAAAGAGATATTCTATAAAATGATTCAGATAATGTCTTCGAGCGTACATTAATATTTGCAATTACAGCGGATATATGATTAATGATCGTGTATTACAGAAAATACAGAGTGAAATATCGGTTGTACCATTTCGGACAATGTCGTTGGCAAAAAAGTAATAAGCTTGGCAGAAAAATTCTCAAATCTATAATGAAAGAGTTATATGCAGACGTGTTATTTCACAGTGATATTTTACTTCGAAATTAAACAGAAAATCGCTCTTTCGCATGCGACGGGAAACGCGAATTATGCAACCTCGTCATGCTCCATGTCGGCAGGAACAGCGTAGACTTGTCATCAGGTGATTTCAAGTATATTCGCGACCTCCGCTTGTCTGCTTATGAGACGGAGTTTTCCTTCGAAATGTCATGAGTTTGAGACAGACAAAATAAAATGCGGACTTGTATACTAACACGTGAGGAAAGCGAGAAAAATTTTCAAAATTTAGACGTAAGACTAACTGCTAATTCATTTTTATTAATGGTTGTTGTTAACTTTAATTTTTATCATCATTTTTTTTAATTAGTTTGCCCTCCCTTGATAGATATGTATGTTACTGTTTACACAAATACTATATTATGTTGTATGTTGCTGTGTATACGAGGGTCGCCGCCCCGTTTTATTCTGATTTTTAGGTTTCTGAATAGGGAAAGGAGTGTGAGTTTGGACTTGCCTTTCTCCGACTGCTTGATTCATGGAATGCAATGGATAAAGCCAGGTAACATGCATTTCTATCTTCTTTAATTTTTCTTTTCACATTTTCACATATTTCTTTTAATTTTGTGTTCCCTTCATTCGTACGTTTTTAATTTAATGTATAAATTCCTGCTATTAAAATTTATTAACATAAATGAACGAAAATGTATTGATATCACTCCAATAATATCTTTGTTATACTACATCCAAACTGCAGACCGTTTAACATCAAATCAGTTACACCGCTAGCTATTATAACTATAATTTTTGTCATAAACATATCTGAGCCAAAACCGTTTTTATGGAAGAGTTATTCATCTTAAATTCAGCAGATTTAGGAATATAAGTAAACATTTACGGCTATTGTTTTGACACATAAATTTAAAAAGCAGGGAGCCTTGTTCGTATACAGTATAACAGTGTATGCACACTCAGAAGACCGCGCGGGTCCTAATAACGGCAAATATTCTTTCATTCACTTGCGAGTATATATTTCAATACGTTTGTCACGCAGAGAGCAAATTTTGGAATAAAGAGATATTCTATAAAATGATTCAGATAATGTCTTCGAGCGTACATTAATATTTGCAATTACAGCGGGTATGTAATTAATGATCGTGTGTTACAGAAAATACAGAGTGAAATATCGGTTGTACCATTTCGGAGAATGTCGTTGGCAAAAACGTAATAAGCAAGGCAGAAAAATTCTCGAAACGATAATGAAAGAGTTATAGGCAGACGTGTTATTTCACAGTGATATTTTACTTTGAAATTAAACAGAAAAACGCTTTTCGCCTGCGAAGGGGAAAACTGAATTACGCAACCTCGTCATGCTCCATGTGTGCAGGAACAGCGTAGACTTGTCTTCAGGTGATTTCAAGTATATTCGCAATCTCCGCTTGTCTTCTTGTGAGACGGAGTTTTCCTTCGAAATGTCATGAGTTTGAGACAGACAAAATAAAATGCGGACTTGTATACTAACACGTGAGGAAAGCGAGAAAAATTTTCAAAATTTAGATGTAAGACTAACTGCTAATTCATTTTTATTAATGGTTGTTGTTAACTTTAATTTTTATCATCATTTTTTTAAATTAGTTTGCCCTCCCTTGTTAGATATGTATGTTACTGTGTACACAAATACTATATTATGTTGTATGTTACTGTGTATACGAGGGTAGCCGCCCCGTTTTATTCTGATTTTTAGGTTTCTGAATAGGGAAAGGAGTGTGAGTTTGGACTTGACTTTCTCCAACTGTTTGATTAATGGAATGCAATGGATAAAGCCAGGTAACATGCATTTCTATCTTTTTTCATTTTTCTTTTCACATTTTCACATATTTCTTTCAATTTTGTGTTCCCTTCATTCATACGTTTTTAATTTAATGTATAAATTTCTGCTATTAAAATTTATTAACATAAATGAACGAATATGTTTTATTCCACTCCAATGATATCTTTGTTATACTACATCCAAACTGAAGACCTTTTAACCTCAAATTAGTTACACCACTAAATTTTATAACGATAATTTTTGTCATAAACTTATCTGAGCCAAAACTGTTTTTATGGAAGAGTTATTCATTTTAAATTCAGCAGATTTAGGAATATAAGTAAACATTTACGGCTATTGTTTGACATATAAATAAAAAAGCAGGGAGCCTTGTTCGTATACAGTATAACAGTGTATGCACACTCAGAAAAACGTGCGGGTCCTAATAACGGCAAATATTCTTTCATTCACTTGCGAGTATATATTTCAATACGTTTGTCACGCAGAGTGCAAATTTTTAAATAAAGAGATATTCTATAAAATGATTCAGATAATGTCTTCGAGCGTACATTAATATTTGCAATTACAGCGGATATATGATTAATGATCGTGTATTACAGAAAATACAGAGTGAAATATCGGTTGTACCATTTCGGACAATGTCGTTGGCAAAAAAGTAATAAACTTGGCAGAAAAATTCTCGAATCGATAATGAAAGAGTTATATGCAGACGTGTTATTTCACAGTGACATTTTACTTCGAAATTAAACAGAAAATCGCTCTTTCGCATGCGACGGGAAACGCGAATTACGAAACCTCGTCATGCTCCATGTGGGCAGGAACAGCGTAGACTTGTCATCAGGTGATTTCAAGTATATTCGCGACCTCCGCTTGTCTGCTTCTGAGACGGAGTTTTCCTTCGAAATGTCATGAGTTTGAGACAGACAAAATCAAATGCGGACTTGTATACTAACACGTGAGGAAAGCGAGAAAAATTTTCAAAATTTAGACGTAAGACTAACTGCTAATTCATTTTTATTAATGGTTGTTGTTAACTTTAATTTTTATCATCATTTTTTTTAATTAGTTTGCCCTCCCTTGATAGATATGTATGTTACTGTTTACACAAATTCTATATTATGTTGTATGTTGCTGTGTATACGAGGGTCGCCGCCCCGTTTTATTCTGATTTTTAGGTTTCTGAATAGGGAAAGGAGTGTGAGTTTGGACTTGACTTTCTCCGACTGCTTGATTCATGGAATGCAATGGATAAAGCCAGGTAACATGCATTTCTATCTTCTTTAATTTTTCTTTTCACATTTTCACATATTTCTTTTAATTTTGTGTTCCCTTCATTCGTACGTTTTTAATTTAATGTATAAATTTCTGCTATTAAAATTTATTAACATAAATGAACGAAAATGTATTGATATCACTCCAATAATATCTTTGTTATACTACATCCAAACTGCAGACCGTTTAACATCAAATCAGTTACACCGCTAGTTATTATAACTATAATTTTTGTCATAAACATATCTGAGCCAAAACTGTTTTTATGGAAGAGTTATTCATCTTAAATTCAGCAGATTTAGGAATATAAGTAAACATTTACGGCTATTGTTTTGACACATAAATTTAAAAAGCAGGGAGCCTTGTTCGTATACAGTATAACAGTGTATGCACACTCAGAAGACCGCGCGGGTCCTAATAACGGCAAATATTCTTTCATTCACTTGCGAGTATATATTTCAATACGTTTGTCACGCAGAGAGCAAATTTTGGAATAAAGAGATATTCTATAAAATGATTCAGATAATGTCTTCGAGCGTACATTAATATTTGCAATTACAGCGGATATGTAATTAATGATCGTGTGTTACAGAAAATACAGAGTGAAATATCGGTTGTACCATTTCGGAGAATGTCGTTGGCAAAAACGTTATAAGCAAGGCAGAAAAATTCTCGAAACGATAATGAAATAGTTATAGGCAGACGTGTTATTTCACAGTGATATTTTACTTTGAAATTAAACAGAAAAACGCTTTTCGCCTGCGAAGGGGAAAACTGAATTACGCAACCTCGTCATGCTCCATGTGTGCAGGAACAGCGTAGACTTGTCTTCAGGTGATTTCAAGTATATTCGCAATCTCCGCTTGTCTTCTTGTGAGACGGAGTTTTCCTTCGAAATGTCATGAGTTTGAGACAGACAAAATAAAATGCGGACTTGTATACTAACACGTGAGGAAAGCGAGAAAAATTTTCAAAATTTAGATGTAAGACTAACTGCTAATTCATTTTTATTAATGGTTGTTGTTAACTTTAATTTTTATCATCATTTTTTTAAATTAGTTTGCCCTCCCTTGTTAGATATGTATGTTACTGTGTACACAAATACTATATTATGTTGTATGTTACTGTGTATACGAGGGTAGCCGCCCCGTTTTATTCTGATTTTTAGGTTTCTGAATAGGGAAAGGAGTGTGAGTTTGGACTTGACTTTCTCCAACTGTTTGATTAATGGAATGCAATGGATAAAGCCAGGTAACATGCATTTCTATCTTTTTTCATTTTTCTTTTCACATTTTCACATATTTCTTTCAATTTTGTGTACCCTTCATTCATACGTTTTTAATTTAATGTATAAATTTCTGCTATTAAAATTTATTAACATAAATGAACGAATATGTTTTATTCCACTCCAATGATATCTTTGTTATACTACATCCAAACTGAAGACCTTTTAACCTCAAATTAGTTACACCACTAAATTTTATAACGATAATTTTTGTCATAAACTTATCTGAGCCAAAACTGTTTTTATGGAAGAGTTATTCATTTTAAATTCAGCAGATTTAGGAATATAAGTAAACATTTACGGCTATTGTTTGACATATAAATAAAAAAGCAGGGAGCCTTGTTCGTATACAGTATAACAGTGTATGCACACTCAGAAAAACGTGCGGGTCCTAATAACGGCAAATATTCTTTCATTCACTTGCGAGTATATATTTCAATACGTTTGTCACGCAGAGTGCAAATTTTGAAATAAAGAGATATTCTATAAAATGATTCAGATAATGTCTTCGAGCGTACATTAATATTTGCAATTACAGCGGATATATGATTAATGATCGTGTATTACAGAAAATACAGAGTGAAATATCGGTTGTACCATTTCGGACAATGTCGTTGGCAAAAAAGTAATAAGCTTGGCAGAAAAATTCTCGAATCGATAATGAAAGAGTTATATGCAGACGTGTTATTTCACAGTGACATTTTACTTCGAAATTAAACAGAAAATCGCTCTTTCGCATGCGACGGGAAACGCGAATTACGCAACCTCGTCATGCTCCATGTGGGCAGGAACAGCGTAGACTTGTCATCAGGTGATTTCAAGTATATTCGCGACCTCCGCTTGTCTGCTTCTGAGACGGAGTTTTCCTTCGAAATGTCATGAGTTTGAGACAGACAAAATCAAATGCGGACTTGTATACTAACACGTGAGGAAAGCGAGAAAAATTTTCAAAATTTAGACGTAAGACTAACTGCTAATTCATTTTTATTAATGGTTGTTGTTAACTTTAATTTTTATCATCATTTTTTTTAATTAGTTTGCCCTCCCTTGATAGATATGTATGTTACTGTTTACACAAATACTATATTATGTTGTATGCTGCTGTGTATACGAGGGTCGCCGCCCCGTTTTATTCTGATTTTTAGGTTTCTGAATAGGGAAAGGAGTGTGAGTTTGGACTTGACTTTCTCCGACTGCTTGATTCATGGAATGCAATGGATAAAGCCAGGTAACATGCATTTCTATCTTCTTTAATTTTTCTTTTCACATTTTCACATATTTCTTTTAATTTTGTGTTCCCTTCATTCCTACGTTTTTAATTTAATGTATAAATTTCTGCTATTAAAATTTATTAACATAAATGAACGAAAATGTATTGATATCACTCCAATAATATCTTTGTTATACTACATCCAAACTGCAGACCGTTTAACATCAAATCAGTTACACCGCTAGTTATTATAACTATAATTTTTGTCATAAACATATCTGAGCCAAAACTGTTTTTATGGAAGAGTTATTCATCTTAAATTCAGCAGATTTAGGAATATAAGTAAACATTTACGGCTATTGTTTTGACACATAAATTTAAAAAGCAGGGAGCCTTGTTCGTATACAGTATAACAGTGTATGCACACTCAGAAGACCGCGCGGGTCCTAATAACGGCAAATATTCTTTCATTCACTTGCGAGTATATATTTCAATACGTTTGTCACGCAGAGAGCAAATTTTGGAATAAAGAGATATTCTATAAAATGATTCAGATAATGTCTTCGAGCGTACATTAATATTTGCAATTACAGCGGATATGTAATTAATGATCGTGTGTTACAGAAAATACAGAGTGAAATATCGGTTGTACCATTTCGGAGAATGTCGTTGGCAAAAACGTTATAAGCAAGGCAGAAAAATTCTCGAAACGATAATGAAATAGTTATAGGCAGACGTGTTATTTCACAGTGATATTTTACTTTGAAATTAAACAGAAAAACGCTTTTCGCCTGCGAAGGGGAAAACTGAATTACGCAACCTCGTCATGCTCCATGTGTGCAGGAACAGCGTAGACTTGTCTTCAGGTGATTTCAAGTATATTCGCAATCTCCGCTTGTCTTCTTGTGAGACGGAGTTTTCCTTCGAAATGTCATGAGTTTGAGACAGACAAAATAAAATGCGGACTTGTATACTAACACGTGAGGAAAGCGAGAAAAATTTTCAAAATTTAGATGTAAGACTAACTGCTAATTCATTTTTATTAATGGTTGTTGTTAACTTTAATTTTTATCATCATTTTTTTAAATTAGTTTGCCCTCCCTTGTTAGATATGTATGTTACTGTGTACACAAATACTATATTATGTTGTATGTTACTGTGTATACGAGGGTAGCCGCCCCGTTTTATTCTGATTTTTAGGTTTCTGAATAGGGAAAGGAGTGTGAGTTTGGGCTTGACTTTCTCCAACTGTTTGATTAATGGAATGCAATGGATAAAGCCAGGTAACATGCATTTCTATCTTTTTTCATTTTTCTTTTCACATTTTCACATATTTCTTTCAATTTTGTGTTCCCTTCATTCATACGTTTTTAATTTAATGTATAAATTTCTGCTATTAAAATTTATTAACATAAATGAACGAATATGTTTTATTCCACTCCAATAATATCTTTGTTATACTACATCCAAACTGAAGACCTTTTAACCTCAAATTAGTTACACCACTAAATTTTATAACGATAATTTTTGTCATAAACTTATCTGAGCCAAAACTGTTTTTATGGAAGAGTTATTCATTTTAAATTCAGCATATTTAGGAATATAAGTAAACATTTACGGCTATTGTTTGACATATAAATAAAAAAGCAGGGAGCCTTGTTCGTATACAGTATAACAGTGTATGCACACTCAGAAAAACGTGCGGGTCCTAATAACGGCAAATATTCTTTCATTCACTTGCGAGTATATATTTCAATACGTTTGTCACGCAGAGTGCAAATTTTGAAATAAAGAGATATTCTATAAAATGATTCAGATAATGTCTTCGAGCGTACATTAATATTTGCAATTACAGCGGATATATGATTAATGATCGTGTATTACAGAAAATGCAGAGTGAAATATCGGTTGTACCATTTCGGACAATGTCGTTGGCAAAAAAGTAATAAGCTTGGCAGAAAAATTCTCGAATCGATAATGAAAGAGTTATATGCAGACGTGTTATTTCACAGTGACATTTTACTTCGAAATTAAACAGAAAATCGCTCTTTCGCATGAGACGGGAAACGCGAATTACGCAACCTCGTCATGCTCCATGTGGGCAGGAACAGCGTAGACTTGTCATCAGGTGATTTCAAGTATATTCGCGACCTCCGCTTGTCTGCTACTGAGACGGAGTTTTCCTTCGAAATGTCATGAGTTTGAGACAGACAAAATCAAATGCGGACTTGTATACTAACACGTGAGGAAAGCGAGAAAAATTTTCAAAATTTAGACGTAAGACTAACTGCTAATTCAATTTTATTAATGGTTGTTGTTAACTTTAATTTTTATCATCATTTTTTTGAATTAGTTTGCCCTCCTTTGATAGATATGTATGTTACTGTGTACACAAATACTATGTTATGTTGTATGTTACTGTGTATACGAGGGTCGCCGCCCCGTTTTATTCTGATTTTTAGGTTTCTGAATAGGGAAAGGAGTGTGAGCTTGGACGTGACTTTTTCCGACTGCTTGATTCATGGAATGCAATGGATAAAGCCAGGTAACATGCATTTCTATCTTCTTTAATTTTTCTTTTCACATTTTCACATATCTCTTTTAATTTTGTGTTCCCTTCATTCGTACGTTTTTAATTTAATGTATAAATTTCTGCTATTAAAATTTATTAACATAAATGAACGAATATGTTTTGATTCCACTCCAATAATATCTTTGTTATACTACATCCAAACTGCAGACCGTTTAACATCAAATTAGTTACACCAGTAGCTATATAACAATAAATTTTGACATAAACTTATCTGAGCCAAAACTGTTTTTATGGAAGAGTTATTCATCTTAAATTCCGCAGATTTAGGAATATAAGTAAACATTTCCGGCTATTGTTTTGACACATAAATTGAAAAGCAAGGAGCCTTGTTCGTATACAGTATAACAGTGTATGCATACTCAGAAAACGTGCGGGTCCTAATAACGGCAAATATTCTTTCATTCACTTGCGAGTATATATTTCAATACGTTTGTCACGCAGAGTGCAAATTTTGAAATAAAGAGATATTCTATAAAATGATTCAGATAATTTCTTCGAGCGTACATTAATATTTGCAATTACAGCGGATATATGATTAATGATCGTGTATTACAGAAAATACAGAGTGAAATATCGGTTGTACCATTTCGGACAATGTCGTTGGCAAAAAAGTAATAAGCTTGGCAGAAAAATTCTCGAATCGATAATGAAAGAGTTATATGCAGACGTGTTATTTCACAGTGACATTTTACTTCGAAATTAAACAGAAAATCGCTCTTTCGCATGCGACGGGAAACGCGAATTACGCAACTTCGTCATGCTCCATGTGGGCAGGAACAGCGTAGACTTGTCATCAGGTGATTTCAAGTATATTCGCGACCTCCGCTTGTCTGCTACTGAGACGGAGTTTTCCTTCGAAATGTCATGAGTTTGAGACAGACAAAATCAAATGCGGACTTGTATACTAACACGTGAGGAAAGCGAGAAAAATTTTCAAAATTTAGACGTAAGACTAACTGCTAATTCAATTTTATTAATGGTTGTTGCTAACTTTAATTTTTATCATCATTTTTTTGAATTAGTTTGCCCTCCCTTGATAGATATGTATGTTTCTGTGAACACAAATACTATGCTATGTTGTATGTTACTGTGTATACGAGGGTCGCCGCCCCGTTTTATTCTGATTTTTAGGTTTCTGAATAGGGAAAGGAGTGTGAGCTTGGACGTGACTTTTTCCGACTGCTTGATTCATGGAATGCAATGGATAAAGCCAGGTAACATGCATTTCTATCTTCTTTAATTTTTCTTTTCACATTTTCACATATCTCTTTTAATTTTGTGTTCCCTTCATTCGTACGTTTGTAATTTAATGTATAAATTTCTGCTATTAAAATTTATTAACATAAATGAACGAATATGTTTTGATTCCACTCCAATAATATCTTTGTTATACTACATCCAAACTGCAGACCGTTTAACATCAAATTAGTTACGCCAGTAGCTATTATAACAATAAATTTTGACATAAACTTATCTGAGCCAAAACTGTTTTTATGGAAGAGTTATTCATCTTAAATTCCGCAGATTTAGGAATATAAGTAAACATTTACGGCTATTGTTTTGACACATAAATTGAAAAGCAAGGAGCCTTGTTCGTATACAGTATAACAGTGTATGCATACTCAGAAAACGTGCGGGTCCTAATAACGGCAAATATTCTTTCATTCACTTGCGAGTATATATTTCAATACGTTTGTCACGCAGAGTGCAAATTTTGAAATAAAGAGATATTCTATAAAATGATTCAGATAATTTCTTCGAGCGTACATTAATATTTGCAATTACAGCGAATATGTGATTAATGATCGTGTATTACAGAAAATACAGAGTGAAATATCGGTTGTACCATTTCGGAGAATGTCGTTGGCAAAAAAGTAATAAGCAAGGCAGAAAAATTATCGACACGATAATGAAAGAGGTATAGGCAGACGTGTTATTTCACAGTGATATTTTACTTCGAAATTAAACAGAAAAACGCTCTTTCGCATGTGACGGGAAACGCGAATTACGCAACCTCGTCATGCTCCATGTGGGCAGGAACAGCGTAGACTTGTCATCAGGTGATTTCAAGTATATTCGCGACCTCCGCTTGTCTTCTTGTGAGACGGAGTTTTCCTTCGAAATGTCATGAGTTTGAGACAGACAAAATAAAATGCGGACTTGTATACTAACACGTGAGGAAAGCGAGAAAATTTTTCAAAATTTAGATGTAAGACTAACTGCTAATTCATTTTTATTAATGGTTGTTGTTAACTTTAATTTTTATCATCATTTTTTAAAATTAGTTTGCCCTCCCTTGTTAGATATGTATGTTACTGTGTACACAAATACTATATTATGTTGTATGTTACTGTGTATACGAGGATAGCCGCCCCGTTTTATTCTGATTTTTAGGTTTCTGAATAGGGAAAGGAGTGTGAGTTTGGACTTGACTTTCTCCAACTGTTTGATTAATGGAATGCAATGGATAAAGCCAGGTAACATGCATTTCTATCTTTTTTCATTTTTCTTTTCACATTTTCACATATTTCTTTCAATTTTGTGTTCCCTTCATTCATACGTTTTTAATTTAATGTATAAATTTCTGCTATTAAAATTTATTAACATAAATGAACGAATATGTTTTATTCCACTCCAATGATATCTTTGTTATACTACATCCAAACTGAAGACCTTTTAACCTCAAATTAGTTACACCACTAAATTTTATAACGATAATTTTTGTCATAAACTTATCTGAGCCAAAACTGTTTTTATGGAAGAGTTATTCATTTTAAATTCAGCAGATTTAGGAATATAAGTAAACATTTACGGCTATTGTTTGACATATAAATAAAAAAGCAGGGAGCCTTGTTCGTATACAGTATAACAGTGTATGCACACTCAGAAAAACGTGCGGGTCCTAATAACGGCAAATATTCTTTCATTCACTTGCGAGTATATATTTCAATACGTTTGTCACGCAGAGTGCAAATTTTGAAATAAAGAGATATTCTATAAAATGATTCAGATAATGTCTTCGAGCGTACATTAATATTTGCAATTACAGCGGATATATGATTAATGATCGTGTATTACAGAAAATACAGAGTGAAATATCGGTTGTACCATTTCGGACAATGTCGTTGGCAAAAAAGTAATAAGCTTGGCAGAAAAATTCTCGAATCGATAATGAAAGAGTTATATGCAGACGTGTTATTTCACAGTGATATTTTACTTTGAAATTAAACAGAAAAACGCTTTTCGCATGCGAAGGGAAAACGCGAATTACGCAACCTCGTCATGCTCCATGTGTGCAGGAACAGCGTAGACTTGTCATCAGGTGATTTCAAGTATATTCGCAATCTCCGCTTGTCTTCTTGTGAGACGGAGTTTTCCTTCGAAATGTCATGAGTTTGAGACAGACAAAATAAAATGCGGACTTGTATACTAACACGTGAGGAAAGCGAGAAAAATTTTCAAAATTTAGACGTAAGACTAACTGCTAATTCATTTTTATTAATGGTTGTTGTTAACTTTAATTTTTATCATCATTTTTTTAAATTAGTTTGCCCTCCCTTGTTAGATATGTATGTTACTGTGTACACAAATACTATATTATGTTGTATGTTACTGTGTATACGAGGGTAGCCGCCCCGTTTTATTCTGATTTTTAGGTTTCTGAATAGGGAAAGGAGTGTGAGTTTGGACTTGACTTTCTCCGACTGCTTGATTCATGGAATGCAATGGATAAAGCCAGGTAACATGCATTTCTATCTTCTTTATTTTGTCTTTTCACATTTTCACATATTTCTTTTAATTTTTTGTTCCCTTCATTCATACGTTTTTAGTTTAATGTACAAATTTCTGCTACTAAAATTTATTAACATAAATGAACGAATATGTTTTTACTCCACTCCAATAATATCTTTGTTACACTACGTCCAAACTGCAGACCGTTTAACATCAAATTAGTTACAACGCTAGCTTTTATAACTATAATTTTTGTCATAAACTTATGTGAGCCAAAACTGTTTTTATGGAAGAGTTATTCATTTTAAATTCAGCAGATTTAGGAATATAAGTAAACATTTCCGGCTATTGTTTTGACACATAAATTAAAAAGCAGGGAGCCTTGTTCGTATACAGTATAACAGTGTATGCATACTCAGAAAAACGTGCGGGTCCTAATAACGGCAAATATTCTTTCATTCACTTGTGCGTATATATTTTAATACGTTTGTGACGCAGAGTGCAAATTTTGAAATAAAGAGATATTCTATAAAATGATTCAGATAATGTCTTCGAGCGTACATTAATATTTGCAATTACAGCGGATATGTGATTAATGATCGTGTATTACAGAAAATACAGAGTGAAATATCGGTTGTACCATTTCGGACAATGTCGTTGGCAAAAAAGTAATAAGCTTGGCAGAAAAATTCTCGAATCGATAATGAAAGAGTTTTATGCAGACGTGTTATTTCACAGTGATATTTTACTTCGAAATTAAACAGAAAATCGCTCTTTCGCATGCGACGGGAAACGCGAATTACGCAACTTCGTCATGCTCCATGTGGGCAGGAACAGCATAGACTTGTCATCAGGTGATTTCAAGTATATTCGCGACCTCCGCTTGTCTGCTTATGAGACGGAGTTTTCCTTCGAAATGTCATGAGTTTGAGACAGACAAAATAAAATGCGGACTTGTATACTAACACGTGAGGAAAGCGAGAAAAATTTTCAAAACTTAGACGTAAGACTAACTGCTAATTCATTTTTATTAATGGTTGTTGTTAACTTTAATTTTTATCATCATTTTTTTTAATTAGTTTGCCCTCCCTTGATAGATATGTATGTTACTGTGTACACAAATACTATGTCATGTTGTATGTTACTGTGTATACGAGGGTCGCCGCCCCATTTTATTCTGATTTTTAGGTTTCTGAATAGGGAAAGGAGTGTGAGCTTGGACTTGACTTTTTCCGACTGCTTGATTCATGGAATGCAATGGATAAAGCCAGGTAACATGCATTTCTATCTTCTTTATTTTGTCTTTTCACATTTTCACATATTTCTTTTAATTTTGTGTTCCCTTCATTCATACGTTTTTAGTTTAATGTACAAATTTCTGCTATTAAAATTTATTAACATAAATGAACGAATATGTTTTTACTCCACTCCAATAATATCTTTGTTACACTACGTCCAAACTGCAGACCGTTTAACATTAAATTAGTTACAACGCTAGCTTTTATAACGATAATTTTTGTCATAAACTTATGTGAGCCAAAACTGTTTTTATGGAAGAGTTATTCATTTTAAATTCAGCAGATTTAGGAATATATGTAAACATTTCCGGCTATTGTTTTGACACATAAATTAAAAAGCAGGGAGCCTTGTTCGTATACAGTATAACAGTGTATGCATACTCAGAAAAACGTGCGGGTCCTAATAACGGCAAATATTCTTTCATTCAC
This sequence comes from Maratus michaelseni, assembly GCA_963931845.1. Lineage (NCBI taxonomy): Eukaryota > Metazoa > Arthropoda > Arachnida > Araneae > Salticidae > Maratus > Maratus michaelseni. The sequence goes on along the minus strand of OZ007592.1, from coordinate 281,970,897 downwards.
TTGTGAGTATATATTTTAATACGTTTGTCACGCAGAGTGCAAATTTTGAAATAAAGAGATATTCTATAAAATGATTGAGATAATTTCTTCGAGCGTACATTATTATTTGCAATTACAGGGAATGTGTGATTAATGATCGTGTATTACAAGAAATACAGAGTGAAATATCGGTTGTACCATTTCGGAGAATGTCGTTGGCAAAAAAGTAATAAGCTCGGCAGAAAAATTCTCCACACGATAATGAAAGAGTTATAGGCAGACGTGTTATTTCACAGTGATAATTTACTTCGAAATTAAACACAAAAACGCTCTTTCGCATGCGACGGGAAACGCGAATTACGCAACCTCATCATGCTCCATGTGGGCAGGAACAGCGTAGACTTGTCATCAAGTGATTTCAAGTATATTCGCGACCTCCTCTTGTCTTCTTGTGAGACGGAGTTTTCCTTCGAAATGTCATGAATTTGAGACAGACAAAATAAAATGCGGACTTGTATACTAACACGTGAGGAAAGCGAGAAATTTTTTCAAAATTTAGACGTAAGACTAACTGCTAATTCATTTTTTTAATGGTTGTTGTTAACTTTAATTTTTATCATCATTTTTTTTAATTAGTTTGCCCTCCCTTGATAGATATGTATGTTACTGTGTACACAAATACTATATTATGTTGTATGTTACTGTGTATACGAGGGTCGCCGCCCCGTTTTATTCTGATTTTTAGGTTTCTTTATAGGGAAAGGAGTGTGAGTTTGGACTTGACTTCCTCCGACTGCTTGATTCATGGAATGCAATGGATAAAGCCAGGTAACATGCGTTTCTATCTTCTTTAATTTTTCTTTTCACATTTTCACATATCTCTTTTAATTTTGTGTTCCTTTCATTCATACGTTTTTAATTTAATGTATAAATTTCTGCTATTAAAATTTATTAACATAAATGAACGAATATGTTTTGATTCCACTCCAATAATATCTTTGTTATACTACATCCAAACTGCAGACCGTTTAACATCAAATTAGTTACACCACTAGCTATTATAACTATAAATTTTGTCATAAACTTATCTGAGCCAAAACTGTTTTTATGGAAGAGTTATTCATCTGATATTCCGCAGATTTAGGAATATAAGTAAACATTTCCGGCTATTGTTTTGACACATAAATTAAAAAGCAGGGAGCTTTGTTCGTATACAGTATAACATTGTATGCATACTGAGAAAAACGTGCGGGTCCTAATAACGGCAAATATTCTTTTATTCACTTGCGAGTAAATATTTCAATACGTTTGTCACGCAGAGTGCAAATTTTGAAATAAAGAGATATTCTATAAAATGATTCAGATAATTTCTTCGAGCGTACAGTATTATTTGCAATTACAGGGAATGTGTGATTAATGATCGTGTATTACAGAAAATACAGAGTGAAATATCGGTTGTACCATTTCGGAGAATGTCGTTGGCAAAAAAGTAATAATCTCGGCAGAAAAATTCTCGACACGATAATGAAAGAGTTATAGGCAGACGTGTTATTTCACAGTGATAATTTACTTCGAAATTAAACACAAAAGCGCTCTTTCGCATGCGACGGGAAACGCGAATTACGCAACCACGTCATGCTCCATGTGGGCAGGAACAGTGTAGACTCTTCATCAGGTGATTTCAAGTATATTCGCGACCTCCGCTAGTTTTCTTGTGAGACGGAGTTTTCCTTCGAAATGTCATGAGTTTGAGACAGACAAAATAAAATGCGGACTTGTATACTAACACGTGAGGAAGGCGAGAAAATTTTTCAAAATTTCGACGTAAGACTAACTGCTAATTCATTTTTATTAATGGTTGTTGTTAATTTTAATTTTTATCATCATTTTTTTTAATTAGTTTGCCCTCCCTTGATAGATATGTATGTTACTGTGTACACAAATACTATATTATGTTGTATGTTACTGTGTATACCAGGGTCGCCGCCCCGTTTTATTCTGATTTTTAGGTTTCTTTATAGGGAAAGGAGTGTGAGTTTGGACTTGACTTCCTCTGACTGCTTGATTCATGGAATGCAATGGATAAAGCCAGGTAACATGCATTTCTATCTTCTTTAATTTTTCTTTTCACATTTTCACATATCTCTTTTAATTTTGTGTTCCTTTCATTCATACGTTTTTAATTTAATGTATAAATTTCTGCTATTAAAATTTATTAACATAAATGAACGAATATGTTTTGATTCCACTCCAATAATATCTTTGTTATACTACATCCAAACTGCAGACCGTTTAACATCAAATTAGTTACACCACTAGCTATTATAACTATAAATTTTGTCATAAACTTATCTGAGCCAAAACTGTTTTTATGGAAGAGTTATTCATCTGATATTCCGCAGATTTAGGAATATAAGTAAACATTTCCGGCTATTGTTTTGACACATAAATTAAAAAGCAGGGAGCTTTGTTCGTATACAGTATAACATTGTATGCATACTGAGAAAAACGTGCGGGTCCTAATAACGGCAAATATTCTTTTATTCACTTGCGAGTAAATATTTCAATACGTTTGTCACGCAGAGTGCAAATTTTGAAATAAAGAGATATTCTATAAAATGATTCAGATAATTTCTTCGAGCGTACATTATTATTTGCAATTACAGGGAATGTGTGATTAATGATCGTGTATTACAGAAAATACAGAGTGAAATATCGGTTGTACCATTTCGGAGAATGTCGTTGGCAAAAAAGTAATAATCTCGGCAGAAAAATTCTCGACACGATAATGAAAGAGTTATAGGCAGACGTGTTATTTCACAGTGATAATTTACTTCGAAATTAAACACAAAAGCGCTCTTTCGCATGCGACGGGAAACGCGAATTACGCAACCACGTCATGCTCCATGTGGGCAGGAACAGTGTAGACTCTTCATCAGGTGATTTCAAGTATATTCGCGACCTCCGCTAGTTTTCTTGTGAGACGGAGTTTTCCTTCGAAATGTCATGAGTTTGAGACAGACAAAATAACATGCGGACTTGTATACTAACACGTGAGGAAAGCGAGAAAAATTTTCAAAATTTAGACTTAAGACTAACTGCTAATTCATTTTTATTAATGGTTGTTGTTAACTTTAATTTTTATCATCATTTTTTTTAATTAGTTTGCCCTCCCTTGATAGATATGTATGTTACTGTGTACACAAATACTATATTATGTTGTATGTTACTGTGTATACGAGGGTCGCCGCCCCGTTTTATTCTGATTTTTAGGTTTCTGAATAGGGAAAAAATGTGAGTTTGGACTTGACTTCCTCCGACTGCTTGATTCATGGAATGCAATGGATAAAGCCAGGTAACATGCATTTCTATCTTCTTTAATTTTTCTTTTCACATTTTCACATATTTCTTTTAATTTTGTGTTCCCTTCATTCGTACGTTTTTAATTTAATGTATAAATTTCTGCTATTAAAATTTATTAACATAAATGAACGAAAATGTTTTGATTCCACTCCAATAATATCTTTGTTATACTACATCCAAACTGCAGACCGTTTAACATCAAATTAGTTACACCACTAGCTATTATAACTATAATTTTTGTCATAAACATATCTGGGCGAAAACTGTTTTTATGGAAGAGTTATTCATCTTAAATTCAGCAGATTTAGGAATATAAGTAAACATTTACGGCTATTGTTTTGACACATAAATTAAAAAAACAGGGAGACTTGTTCGTATACAGTATAACAGTGTATGCACACTCAGAAAAACGCGCGGGTCCTAATAACGGCAAATATTCTTTCATTCACTTGCAAGTATATATTTCAATACGTTTGTCAAACAGAGTGCAAATTTTGAAATAAAGAGGTAATCTATAAAATGATTCAGATAATGTCTTCGAGCGTACATTAATATTTGCAATTAAAGCGGATATGTGATTAATGATCGTGTATTACAGAAAGTACAGAGTGAAATATCGGTTGTACCATTTCGGACAATGTCGTTGGCAAAAAAGTAATAAGCTTGGCAGAAAAATTCTCGAATCGATAATGAAAGAGTTATATGCAGACGTGTTATTTCACAGTGATATTTTACTTCGAAATTAAACAGAAAATCGCTCTTTCGCATGCGACGGGAAACGCGAATTACGCAACCTCGTCATGCTCCATGTGGGCAGGAACAGCGTAGATTTGTCATGAGGTGATTTCAAGTATATTCGCGACATCCGCTTGTCTGCTTGTGAGACGGAGTTTTCCTTCGAAATGTGATGAGTTTGAGACAGACAAAATAAAATGAGAACTTGTATACTAACACGTGAAGAAAGCAAGAAAATTTTTCAAAATTTAGACGTAAGACTAACTGCTAATTCATTTTTATTAATGGTTGTTGTTAACTTTTATTTTTATCATAATTTTTTTTAATTAGTTTGCCCTCCCTTGATAGATATGTATGTTACTGTGTACACAAATACTATGTCATGTTGTATGTTACTGTGTATACGAGGGTCGCCGCCCCATTTTATTCTGATTTTTAGGTTTCTGAATAGGGAAAGGAGTGTGAGCTTGGACTTGACTTTTTCCGACTGCTTGATTCATGGAATGCAATGGATAAAGCCAGGTAACATGCATTTCTATCTTCTTTATTTTGTCTTTTCACATTTTCACATATTTCTTTTAATTTTGTGTTCCCTTCATTCATACGTTTTTAGTTTAATGTACAAATTTCTGCTATTAAAATTTATTAACATAAATGAACGAATATGTTTTTACTCCACTCCAATAATATCTTTGTTACACTACGTCCAAACTGCAGACCGTTTAACATTAAATTAGTTACAACGCTAGCTTTTATAACGATAATTTTTGTCATAAACTTATGTGAGCCAAAACTGTTTTTATGGAAGAGTTATTCATTTTAAATTCAGCAGATTTAGGAATATATGTAAACATTTCCGGCTATTGTTTTGACACATAAATTAAAAAGCAGGGAGCCTTGTTCGTATACAGTATAACAGTGTATGCATACTCAGAAAAACGTGCGGGTCCTAATAACGGCAAATATTCTTTCATTCACTTGTGAGTATATATTTTAATACGTTTGTCACGCAGAGTGCAAATTTTGAAATAAAGAGATATTCTATAAAATGATTGAGATAATTTCTTCGAGCGTACATTATTATTTGCAATTACAGGGAATGTGTGATTAATGATCGTGTATTACAAGAAATACAGAGTGAAATATCGGTTGTACCATTTCGGAGAATGTCGTTGGCAAAAAAGTAATAAGCTCGGCAGAAAAATTCTCCACACGATAATGAAAGAGTTATAGGCAGACGTGTTATTTCACAGTGATAATTTACTTCGAAATTAAACACAAAAACGCTCTTTCGCATGCGACGGGAAACGCGAATTACGCAACCTCATCATGCTCCATGTGGGCAGGAACAGCGTAGACTTGTCATCAAGTGATTTCAAGTATATTCGCGACCTCCTCTTGTCTTCTTGTGAGACGGAGTTTTCCTTCGAAATGTCATGAATTTGAGACAGACAAAATAAAATGCGGACTTGTATACTAACACGTGAGGAAAGCGAGAAATTTTTTCAAAATTTAGACGTAAGACTAACTGCTAATTCATTTTTTTAATGGTTGTTGTTAACTTTAATTTTTATCATCATTTTTTTGAATTAGTTTGCCCTCCCTTGATAGATATGTATGTTTCTGTGAACACAAATACTATGTTATGTTGTATGTTACTGTGTATACGAGGGTCGCCGCCCCGTTTTATTCTGATTTTTAGGTTTCTGAATAGGGAAAGGAGTGTGAGCTTGGACGTGACTTTTTCCGACTGCTTGATTCATGGAATGCAATGGATAAAGCCAGGTAACATGCATTTCTATCTTCTTTAATTTTTCTTTTCACATTTTCACATATCTCTTTTAATTTTGTGTTCCCTTCATTCGTACGTTTTTAATTTAATGTATAAATTTCTGCTATTAAAATTTATTAACATAAATGAACGAATATGTTTTGATTCCACTCCAATAATATCTTTGTTATACTACATCCAAACTGCAGACCGTTTAACATCAAATTAGTTACACCAGTAGCTATTATAACAATAAATTTTGACATAAACTTATCTGAGCCAAAACTGTTTTTATGGAAGAGTTATTCATCTTAAATTCCGCAGATTTAGGAATATAAGTAAACATTTACGGCTATTGTTTTGACACATAAATTGAAAAGCAAGGAGCCTTGTTCGTATACAGTATAACAGTGTATGCATACTCAGAAAACGTGCGGGTCCTAATAACGGCAAATATTCTTTCATTCACTTGCGAGTATATATTTCAATACGTTTGTCACGCAGAGTGCAAATTTTGAAATAAAGAGATATTCTATAAAATGATTCAGATAATTTCTTCGAGCGTACATTAATATTTGCAATTACAGCGAATATGTGATTAATGATCGTGTATTACAGAAAATACAGAGTGAAATATCGGTTGTACCATTTCGGAGAATGTCGTTGGCAAAAAAGTAATAAGCAAGGCAGAAAAATTATCGACACGATAATGAAAGAGGTATAGGCAGACGTGTTATTTCACAGTGATATTTTACTTCGAAATTAAACAGAAAAACGCTCTTTCGCATGTGACGGGAAACGCGAATTACGCAACCTCGTCATGCTCCATGTGGGCAGGAACAGCGTAGACTTGTCATCAGGTGATTTCAAGTATATTCGCGACCTCCGCTTGTCTTCTTGTGAGACGGAGTTTTCCTTCGAAATGTCATGAGTTTGAGACAGACAAAATAAAATGCGGACTTGTATACTAACACGTGAGGAAAGCGAGAAAATTTTTCAAAATTTAGATGTAAGACTAACTGCTAATTCATTTTTATTAATGGTTGTTGTTAACTTTAATTTTTATCATCATTTTTTAAAATTAGTTTGCCCTCCCTTGTTAGATATGTATGTTACTGTGTACACAAATACTATATTATGTTGTATGTTACTGTGTATACGAGGATAGCCGCCCCGTTTTATTCTGATTTTTAGGTTTCTGAATAGGGAAAGGAGTGTGAGTTTGGACTTGACTTTCTCCAACTGTTTGATTAATGGAATGCAATGGATAAAGCCAGGTAACATGCATTTCTATCTTTTTTCATTTTTCTTTTCACATTTTCACATATTTCTTTCAATTTTGTGTTCCCTTCATTCATACGTTTTTAATTTAATGTATAAATTTCTGCTATTAAAATTTATTAACATAAATGAACGAATATGTTTTATTCCACTCCAATGATATCTTTGTTATACTACATCCAAACTGAAGACCTTTTAACCTCAAATTAGTTACACCACTAAATTTTATAACGATAATTTTTGTCATAAACTTATCTGAGCCAAAACTGTTTTTATGGAAGAGTTATTCATTTTAAATTCAGCAGATTTAGGAATATAAGTAAACATTTACGGCTATTGTTTGACATATAAATAAAAAAGCAGGGAGCCTTGTTCGTATACAGTATAACAGTGTATGCACACTCAGAAAAACGTGCGGGTCCTAATAACGGCAAATATTCTTTCATTCACTTGCGAGTATATATTTCAATACGTTTGTCACGCAGAGTGCAAATTTTGAAATAAAGAGATATTCTATAAAATGATTCAGATAATGTCTTCGAGCGTACATTAATATTTGCAATTACAGCGGATATATGATTAATGATCGTGTATTACAGAAAATACAGAGTGAAATATCGGTTGTACCATTTCGGACAATGTCGTTGGCAAAAAAGTAATAAGCTTGGCAGAAAAATTCTCGAATCGATAATGAAAGAGTTATATGCAGACGTGTTATTTCACAGTGATATTTTACTTTGAAATTAAACAGAAAAACGCTTTTCGCATGCGAAGGGAAAACGCGAATTACGCAACCTCGTCATGCTCCATGTGTGCAGGAACAGCGTAGACTTGTCATCAGGTGATTTCAAGTATATTCGCAATCTCCGCTTGTCTTCTTGTGAGACGGAGTTTTCCTTCGAAATGTCATGAGTTTGAGACAGACAAAATAAAATGCGGACTTGTATACTAACACGTGAGGAAAGCGAGAAAAATTTTCAAAATTTAGACGTAAGACTAACTGCTAATTCATTTTTATTAATGGTTGTTGTTAACTTTAATTTTTATCATCATTTTTTTAAATTAGTTTGCCCTCCCTTGTTAGATATGTATGTTACTGTGTACACAAATACTATATTATGTTGTATGTTACTGTGTATACGAGGGTAGCCGCCCCGTTTTATTCTGATTTTTAGGTTTCTGAATAGGGAAAGGAGTGTGAGTTTGGACTTGACTTTCTCCGACTGCTTGATTCATGGAATGCAATGGATAAAGCCAGGTAACATGCATTTCTATCTTCTTTATTTTGTCTTTTCACATTTTCACATATTTCTTTTAATTTTTTGTTCCCTTCATTCATACGTTTTTAGTTTAATGTACAAATTTCTGCTACTAAAATTTATTAACATAAATGAACGAATATGTTTTTACTCCACTCCAATAATATCTTTGTTACACTACGTCCAAACTGCAGACCGTTTAACATCAAATTAGTTACAACGCTAGCTTTTATAACTATAATTTTTGTCATAAACTTATGTGAGCCAAAACTGTTTTTATGGAAGAGTTATTCATTTTAAATTCAGCAGATTTAGGAATATAAGTAAACATTTCCGGCTATTGTTTTGACACATAAATTAAAAAGCAGGGAGCCTTGTTCGTATACAGTATAACAGTGTATGCATACTCAGAAAAACGTGCGGGTCCTAATAACGGCAAATATTCTTTCATTCACTTGTGCGTATATATTTTAATACGTTTGTGACGCAGAGTGCAAATTTTGAAATAAAGAGATATTCTATAAAATGATTCAGATAATGTCTTCGAGCGTACATTAATATTTGCAATTACAGCGGATATGTGATTAATGATCGTGTATTACAGAAAATACAGAGTGAAATATCGGTTGTACCATTTCGGACAATGTCGTTGGCAAAAAAGTAATAAGCTTGGCAGAAAAATTCTCGAATCGATAATGAAAGAGTTTTATGCAGACGTGTTATTTCACAGTGATATTTTACTTCGAAATTAAACAGAAAATCGCTCTTTCGCATGCGACGGGAAACGCGAATTACGCAACTTCGTCATGCTCCATGTGGGCAGGAACAGCATAGACTTGTCATCAGGTGATTTCAAGTATATTCGCGACCTCCGCTTGTCTGCTTATGAGACGGAGTTTTCCTTCGAAATGTCATGAGTTTGAGACAGACAAAATAAAATGCGGACTTGTATACTAACACGTGAGGAAAGCGAGAAAAATTTTCAAAACTTAGACGTAAGACTAACTGCTAATTCATTTTTATTAATGGTTGTTGTTAACTTTAATTTTTATCATCATTTTTTTTAATTAGTTTGCCCTCCCTTGATAGATATGTATGTTACTGTGTACACAAATACTATGTCATGTTGTATGTTACTGTGTATACGAGGGTCGCCGCCCCATTTTATTCTGATTTTTAGGTTTCTGAATAGGGAAAGGAGTGTGAGCTTGGACTTGACTTTTTCCGACTGCTTGATTCATGGAATGCAATGGATAAAGCCAGGTAACATGCATTTCTATCTTCTTTATTTTGTCTTTTCACATTTTCACATATTTCTTTTAATTTTGTGTTCCCTTCATTCATACGTTTTTAGTTTAATGTACAAATTTCTGCTATTAAAATTTATTAACATAAATGAACGAATATGTTTTTACTCCACTCCAATAATATCTTTGTTACACTACGTCCAAACTGCAGACCGTTTAACATTAAATTAGTTACAACGCTAGCTTTTATAACGATAATTTTTGTCATAAACTTATGTGAGCCAAAACTGTTTTTATGGAAGAGTTATTCATTTTAAATTCAGCAGATTTAGGAATATATGTAAACATTTCCGGCTATTGTTTTGACACATAAATTAAAAAGCAGGGAGCCTTGTTCGTATACAGTATAACAGTGTATGCATACTCAGAAAAACGTGCGGGTCCTAATAACGGCAAATATTCTTTCATTCACTTGTGAGTATATATTTTAATACGTTTGTCACGCAGAGTGCAAATTTTGAAATAAAGAGATATTCTATAAAATGATTGAGATAATTTCTTCGAGCGTACATTATTATTTGCAATTACAGGGAATGTGTGATTAATGATCGTGTATTACAAGAAATACAGAGTGAAATATCGGTTGTACCATTTCGGAGAATGTCGTTGGCAAAAAAGTAATAAGCTCGGCAGAAAAATTCTCCACACGATAATGAAAGAGTTATAGGCAGACGTGTTATTTCACAGTGATAATTTACTTCGAAATTAAACACAAAAACGCTCTTTCGCATGCGACGGGAAACGCGAATTACGCAACCTCATCATGCTCCATGTGGGCAGGAACAGCGTAGACTTGTCATCAAGTGATTTCAAGTATATTCGCGACCTCCTCTTGTCTTCTTGTGAGACGGAGTTTTCCTTCGAAATGTCATGAATTTGAGACAGACAAAATAAAATGCGGACTTGTATACTAACACGTGAGGAAAGCGAGAAATTTTTTCAAAATTTAGACGTAAGACTAACTGCTAATTCATTTTTTTAATGGTTGTTGTTAACTTTAATTTTTATCATCATTTTTTTTAATTAGTTTGCCCTCCCTTGATAGATATGTATGTTACTGTGTACACAAATACTATATTATGTTGTATGTTACTGTGTATACGAGGGTCGCCGCCCCGTTTTATTCTGATTTTTAGGTTTCTTTATAGGGAAAGGAGTGTGAGTTTGGACTTGACTTCCTCCGACTGCTTGATTCATGGAATGCAATGGATAAAGCCAGGTAACATGCGTTTCTATCTTCTTTAATTTTTCTTTTCACATTTTCACATATCTCTTTTAATTTTGTGTTCCTTTCATTCATACGTTTTTAATTTAATGTATAAATTTCTGCTATTAAAATTTATTAACATAAATGAACGAATATGTTTTGATTCCACTCCAATAATATCTTTGTTATACTACATCCAAACTGCAGACCGTTTAACATCAAATTAGTTACACCACTAGCTATTATAACTATAAATTTTGTCATAAACTTATCTGAGCCAAAACTGTTTTTATGGAAGAGTTATTCATCTGATATTCCGCAGATTTAGGAATATAAGTAAACATTTCCGGCTATTGTTTTGACACATAAATTAAAAAGCAGGGAGCTTTGTTCGTATACAGTATAACATTGTATGCATACTGAGAAAAACGTGCGGGTCCTAATAACGGCAAATATTCTTTTATTCACTTGCGAGTAAATATTTCAATACGTTTGTCACGCAGAGTGCAAATTTTGAAATAAAGAGATATTCTATAAAATGATTCAGATAATTTCTTCGAGCGTACAGTATTATTTGCAATTACAGGGAATGTGTGATTAATGATCGTGTATTACAGAAAATACAGAGTGAAATATCGGTTGTACCATTTCGGAGAATGTCGTTGGCAAAAAAGTAATAATCTCGGCAGAAAAATTCTCGACACGATAATGAAAGAGTTATAGGCAGACGTGTTATTTCACAGTGATAATTTACTTCGAAATTAAACACAAAAGCGCTCTTTCGCATGCGACGGGAAACGCGAATTACGCAACCACGTCATGCTCCATGTGGGCAGGAACAGTGTAGACTCTTCATCAGGTGATTTCAAGTATATTCGCGACCTCCGCTAGTTTTCTTGTGAGACGGAGTTTTCCTTCGAAATGTCATGAGTTTGAGACAGACAAAATAAAATGCGGACTTGTATACTAACACGTGAGGAAGGCGAGAAAATTTTTCAAAATTTCGACGTAAGACTAACTGCTAATTCATTTTTATTAATGGTTGTTGTTAATTTTAATTTTTATCATCATTTTTTTTAATTAGTTTGCCCTCCCTTGATAGATATGTATGTTACTGTGTACACAAATACTATATTATGTTGTATGTTACTGTGTATACCAGGGTCGCCGCCCCGTTTTATTCTGATTTTTAGGTTTCTTTATAGGGAAAGGAGTGTGAGTTTGGACTTGACTTCCTCTGACTGCTTGATTCATGGAATGCAATGGATAAAGCCAGGTAACATGCATTTCTATCTTCTTTAATTTTTCTTTTCACATTTTCACATATCTCTTTTAATTTTGTGTTCCTTTCATTCATACGTTTTTAATTTAATGTATAAATTTCTGCTATTAAAATTTATTAACATAAATGAACGAATATGTTTTGATTCCACTCCAATAATATCTTTGTTATACTACATCCAAACTGCAGACCGTTTAACATCAAATTAGTTACACCACTAGCTATTATAACTATAAATTTTGTCATAAACTTATCTGAGCCAAAACTGTTTTTATGGAAGAGTTATTCATCTGATATTCCGCAGATTTAGGAATATAAGTAAACATTTCCGGCTATTGTTTTGACACATAAATTAAAAAGCAGGGAGCTTTGTTCGTATACAGTATAACATTGTATGCATACTGAGAAAAACGTGCGGGTCCTAATAACGGCAAATATTCTTTTATTCACTTGCGAGTAAATATTTCAATACGTTTGTCACGCAGAGTGCAAATTTTGAAATAAAGAGATATTCTATAAAATGATTCAGATAATTTCTTCGAGCGTACATTATTATTTGCAATTACAGGGAATGTGTGATTAATGATCGTGTATTACAGAAAATACAGAGTGAAATATCGGTTGTACCATTTCGGAGAATGTCGTTGGCAAAAAAGTAATAATCTCGGCAGAAAAATTCTCGACACGATAATGAAAGAGTTATAGGCAGACGTGTTATTTCACAGTGATAATTTACTTCGAAATTAAACACAAAAGCGCTCTTTCGCATGCGACGGGAAACGCGAATTACGCAACCACGTCATGCTCCATGTGGGCAGGAACAGTGTAGACTCTTCATCAGGTGATTTCAAGTATATTCGCGACCTCCGCTAGTTTTCTTGTGAGACGGAGTTTTCCTTCGAAATGTCATGAGTTTGAGACAGACAAAATAACATGCGGACTTGTATACTAACACGTGAGGAAAGCGAGAAAAATTTTCAAAATTTAGACTTAAGACTAACTGCTAATTCATTTTTATTAATGGTTGTTGTTAACTTTAATTTTTATCATCATTTTTTTTAATTAGTTTGCCCTCCCTTGATAGATATGTATGTTACTGTGTACACAAATACTATATTATGTTGTATGTTACTGTGTATACGAGGGTCGCCGCCCCGTTTTATTCTGATTTTTAGGTTTCTGAATAGGGAAAAAATGTGAGTTTGGACTTGACTTCCTCCGACTGCTTGATTCATGGAATGCAATGGATAAAGCCAGGTAACATGCATTTCTATCTTCTTTAATTTTTCTTTTCACATTTTCACATATTTCTTTTAATTTTGTGTTCCCTTCATTCGTACGTTTTTAATTTAATGTATAAATTTCTGCTATTAAAATTTATTAACATAAATGAACGAAAATGTTTTGATTCCACTCCAATAATATCTTTGTTATACTACATCCAAACTGCAGACCGTTTAACATCAAATTAGTTACACCACTAGCTATTATAACTATAATTTTTGTCATAAACATATCTGGGCGAAAACTGTTTTTATGGAAGAGTTATTCATCTTAAATTCAGCAGATTTAGGAATATAAGTAAACATTTACGGCTATTGTTTTGACACATAAATTAAAAAAACAGGGAGACTTGTTCGTATACAGTATAACAGTGTATGCACACTCAGAAAAACGCGCGGGTCCTAATAACGGCAAATATTCTTTCATTCACTTGCAAGTATATATTTCAATACGTTTGTCAAACAGAGTGCAAATTTTGAAATAAAGAGGTAATCTATAAAATGATTCAGATAATGTCTTCGAGCGTACATTAATATTTGCAATTAAAGCGGATATGTGATTAATGATCGTGTATTACAGAAAGTACAGAGTGAAATATCGGTTGTACCATTTCGGACAATGTCGTTGGCAAAAAAGTAATAAGCTTGGCAGAAAAATTCTCGAATCGATAATGAAAGAGTTATATGCAGACGTGTTATTTCACAGTGATATTTTACTTCGAAATTAAACAGAAAATCGCTCTTTCGCATGCGACGGGAAACGCGAATTACGCAACCTCGTCATGCTCCATGTGGGCAGGAACAGCGTAGATTTGTCATGAGGTGATTTCAAGTATATTCGCGACATCCGCTTGTCTGCTTGTGAGACGGAGTTTTCCTTCGAAATGTGATGAGTTTGAGACAGACAAAATAAAATGAGAACTTGTATACTAACACGTGAAGAAAGCAAGAAAATTTTTCAAAATTTAGACGTAAGACTAACTGCTAATTCATTTTTATTAATGGTTGTTGTTAACTTTTATTTTTATCATAATTTTTTTTAATTAGTTTGCCCTCCCTTGATAGATATGTATGTTACTGTGTACACAAATACTATGTCATGTTGTATGTTACTGTGTATACGAGGGTCGCCGCCCCATTTTATTCTGATTTTTAGGTTTCTGAATAGGGAAAGGAGTGTGAGCTTGGACTTGACTTTTTCCGACTGCTTGATTCATGGAATGCAATGGATAAAGCCAGGTAACATGCATTTCTATCTTCTTTATTTTGTCTTTTCACATTTTCACATATTTCTTTTAATTTTGTGTTCCCTTCATTCATACGTTTTTAGTTTAATGTACAAATTTCTGCTATTAAAATTTATTAACATAAATGAACGAATATGTTTTTACTCCACTCCAATAATATCTTTGTTACACTACGTCCAAACTGCAGACCGTTTAACATTAAATTAGTTACAACGCTAGCTTTTATAACGATAATTTTTGTCATAAACTTATGTGAGCCAAAACTGTTTTTATGGAAGAGTTATTCATTTTAAATTCAGCAGATTTAGGAATATATGTAAACATTTCCGGCTATTGTTTTGACACATAAATTAAAAAGCAGGGAGCCTTGTTCGTATACAGTATAACAGTGTATGCATACTCAGAAAAACGTGCGGGTCCTAATAACGGCAAATATTCTTTCATTCACTTGTGAGTATATATTTTAATACGTTTGTCACGCAGAGTGCAAATTTTGAAATAAAGAGATATTCTATAAAATGATTGAGATAATTTCTTCGAGCGTACATTATTATTTGCAATTACAGGGAATGTGTGATTAATGATCGTGTATTACAAGAAATACAGAGTGAAATATCGGTTGTACCATTTCGGAGAATGTCGTTGGCAAAAAAGTAATAAGCTCGGCAGAAAAATTCTCCACACGATAATGAAAGAGTTATAGGCAGACGTGTTATTTCACAGTGATAATTTACTTCGAAATTAAACACAAAAACGCTCTTTCGCATGCGACGGGAAACGCGAATTACGCAACCTCATCATGCTCCATGTGGGCAGGAACAGCGTAGACTTGTCATCAAGTGATTTCAAGTATATTCGCGACCTCCTCTTGTCTTCTTGTGAGACGGAGTTTTCCTTCGAAATGTCATGAATTTGAGACAGACAAAATAAAATGCGGACTTGTATACTAACACGTGAGGAAAGCGAGAAATTTTTTCAAAATTTAGACGTAAGACTAACTGCTAATTCATTTTTTTAATGGTTGTTGTTAACTTTAATTTTTATCATCATTTTTTTTAATTAGTTTGCCCTCCCTTGATAGATATGTATGTTACTGTGTACACAAATACTATATTATGTTGTATGTTACTGTGTATACGAGGGTCGCCGCCCCGTTTTATTCTGATTTTTAGGTTTCTTTATAGGGAAAGGAGTGTGAGTTTGGACTTGACTTCCTCCGACTGCTTGATTCATGGAATGCAATGGATAAAGCCAGGTAACATGCGTTTCTATCTTCTTTAATTTTTCTTTTCACATTTTCACATATCTCTTTTAATTTTGTGTTCCTTTCATTCATACGTTTTTAATTTAATGTATAAATTTCTGCTATTAAAATTTATTAACATAAATGAACGAATATGTTTTGATTCCACTCCAATAATATCTTTGTTATACTACATCCAAACTGCAGACCGTTTAACATCAAATTAGTTACACCACTAGCTATTATAACTATAAATTTTGTCATAAACTTATCTGAGCCAAAACTGTTTTTATGGAAGAGTTATTCATCTGATATTCCGCAGATTTAGGAATATAAGTAAACATTTCCGGCTATTGTTTTGACACATAAATTAAAAAGCAGGGAGCTTTGTTCGTATACAGTATAACATTGTATGCATACTGAGAAAAACGTGCGGGTCCTAATAACGGCAAATATTCTTTTATTCACTTGCGAGTAAATATTTCAATACGTTTGTCACGCAGAGTGCAAATTTTGAAATAAAGAGATATTCTATAAAATGATTCAGATAATTTCTTCGAGCGTACAGTATTATTTGCAATTACAGGGAATGTGTGATTAATGATCGTGTATTACAGAAAATACAGAGTGAAATATCGGTTGTACCATTTCGGAGAATGTCGTTGGCAAAAAAGTAATAATCTCGGCAGAAAAATTCTCGACACGATAATGAAAGAGTTATAGGCAGACGTGTTATTTCACAGTGATAATTTACTTCGAAATTAAACACAAAAGCGCTCTTTCGCATGCGACGGGAAACGCGAATTACGCAACCACGTCATGCTCCATGTGGGCAGGAACAGTGTAGACTCTTCATCAGGTGATTTCAAGTATATTCGCGACCTCCGCTAGTTTTCTTGTGAGACGGAGTTTTCCTTCGAAATGTCATGAGTTTGAGACAGACAAAATCAAATGCGGACTTGTATACTAACACGTGAGGAAGGCGAGAAAATTTTTCAAAATTTCGACGTAAGACTAACTGCTAATTCATTTTTATTAATGGTTGTTGTTAATTTTAATTTTTATCATCATTTTTTTTAATTAGTTTGCCCTCCCTTGATAGATATGTATGTTACTGTGTACACAAATACTATATTATGTTGTATGTTACTGTGTATACCAGGGTCGCCGCCCCGTTTTATTCTGATTTTTAGGCTTCTTTATAGGGAAAGGAGTGTGAGTTTGGACTTGACTTCCTCTGACTGCTTGATTCATGGAATGCAATGGATAAAGCCAGGTAACATGCATTTCTATCTTCTTTAATTTTTCTTTTCACATTTTCACATATCTCTTTTAATTTTGTGTTCCTTTCATTCATACGTTTTTAATTTAATGTATAAATTTCTGCTATTAAAATTTATTAACATAAATGAACGAATATGTTTTGATTCCACTCCAATAATATCTTTGTTATACTACATCCAAACTGCAGACCGTTTAACATCAAATTAGTTACACCACTAGCTATTATAACTATAAATTTTGTCATAAACTTATCTGAGCCAAAACTGTTTTTATGGAAGAGTTATTCATCTGATATTCCGCAGATTTAGGAATATAAGTAAACATTTCCGGCTATTGTTTTGACACATAAATTAAAAAGCAGGGAGCTTTGTTCGTATACAGTATAACATTGTATGCATACTGAGAAAAACGTGCGGGTCCTAATAACGGCAAATATTCTTTTATTCACTTGCGAGTAAATATTTCAATACGTTTGTCACGCAGAGTGCAAATTTTGAAATAAAGAGATATTCTATAAAATGATTCAGATAATTTCTTCGAGCGTACATTATTATTTGCAATTACAGGGAATGTGTGATTAATGATCGTGTATTACAGAAAATACAGAGTGAAATATCGGTTGTACCATTTCGGAGAATGTCGTTGGCAAAAAAGTAATAATCTCGGCAGAAAAATTCTCGACACGATAATGAAAGAGTTATAGGCAGACGTGTTATTTCACAGTGATAATTTACTTCGAAATTAAACACAAAAGCGCTCTTTCGCATGCGACGGGAAACGCGAATTACGCAACCACGTCATGCTCCATGTGGGCAGGAACAGTGTAGACTCTTCATCAGGTGATTTCAAGTATATTCGCGACCTCCGCTAGTTTTCTTGTGAGACGGAGTTTTCCTTCGAAATGTCATGAGTTTGAGACAGACAAAATAACATGCGGACTTGTATACTAACACGTGAGGAAAGCGAGAAAAATTTTCAAAATTTAGACTTAAGACTAACTGCTAATTCATTTTTATTAATGGTTGTTGTTAACTTTAATTTTTATCATCATTTTTTTTAATTAGTTTGCCCTCCCTTGATAGATATGTATGTTACTGTGTACACAAATACTATATTATGTTGTATGTTACTGTGTATACGAGGGTCGCCGCCCCGTTTTATTCTGATTTTTAGGTTTCTGAATAGGGAAAAAATGTGAGTTTGGACTTGACTTCCTCCGACTGCTTGATTCATGGAATGCAATGGATAAAGCCAGGTAACATGCATTTCTATCTTCTTTAATTTTTCTTTTCACATTTTCACATATTTCTTTTAATTTTGTGTTCCCTTCATTCGTACGTTTTTAATTTAATGTATAAATTTCTGCTATTAAAATTTATTAACATAAATGAACGAAAATGTTTTGATTCCACTCCAATAATATCTTTGTTATACTACATCCAAACTGCAGACCGTTTAACATCAAATTAGTTACACCACTAGCTATTATAACTATAATTTTTGTCATAAACATATCTGGGCGAAAACTGTTTTTATGGAAGAGTTATTCATCTTAAATTCAGCAGATTTAGGAATATAAGTAAACATTTACGGCTATTGTTTTGACACATAAATTAAAAAAACAGGGAGACTTGTTCGTATACAGTATAACAGTGTATGCACACTCAGAAAAACGCGCGGGTCCTAATAACGGCAAATATTCTTTCATTCACTTGCAAGTATATATTTCAATACGTTTGTCAAACAGAGTGCAAATTTTGAAATAAAGAGGTAATCTATAAAATGATTCAGATAATGTCTTCGAGCGTACATTAATATTTGCAATTAAAGCGGATATGTGATTAATGATCGTGTATTACAGAAAGTACAGAGTGAAATATCGGTTGTACCATTTCGGACAATGTCGTTGGCAAAAAAGTAATAAGCTTGGCAGAAAAATTCTCGAATCGATAATGAAAGAGTTATATGCAGACGTGTTATTTCACAGTGATATTTTACTTCGAAATTAAACAGAAAATCGCTCTTTCGCATGCGACGGGAAACGCGAATTACGCAACCTCGTCATGCTCCATGTGGGCAGGAACAGCGTAGATTTGTCATGAGGTGATTTCAAGTATATTCGCGACATCCGCTTGTCTGCTTGTGAGACGGAGTTTTCCTTCGAAATGTGATGAGTTTGAGACAGACAAAATAAAATGAGAACTTGTATACTAACACGTGAAGAAAGCAAGAAAATTTTTCAAAATTTAGACGTAAGACTAACTGCTAATTCATTTTTATTAATGGTTGTTGTTAACTTTTATTTTTATCATAATTTTTTTTAATTAGTTTGCCCTCCCTTGATAGATATGTATGTTACTGTGTACACAAATAATATATTATGTTGTATGTTACTGTGTATACGAGGGTCGCCGCCCCGTTTTATTCTGATTTTTAGGTTTCTGAATAGGGAAAGGAGTGTGAGTTTGGACTTGACTTCCTCCGACTGCTTGATTCATGGAATGCAATGGATAAAGCCAGGTAACATGCATTTCTATCTTCTTTAATTTTTCTTTTCACATTTTCACATATTTCTTTTAATTTTTTTTCCCTTCATTCGTACGTTTTTAATTTAATGTATAAATTTCTGTTATTAAAATTTATTTACATAAATGAACGAAAATGTTTTGATTCCACTCCAATAATATCTTTGTTATACTACACCCAAACTGCAGACCGTTTAACATCAAATTAGTTACACCACTAGCTATTATAACTATAATTTTTGTCATAAACATATCTGAGCGAAAACTGTTTTTATAAAAGAGTTATTCATCTTAAATTCAGCAGATTTAGGAATATAAGTAAACATTTACGGCTATTGTTTTGACACATAAATTAAAAAAGCAGGGAGCCTTGTTCGTATACAGTATAACAGTGTATGCACACTCAGAAAAACGCGCGGGTCCTAATAACGGCAAATATTCTTTCATTCACTTGCGAGTACATATTTCAATACGTTTGTCACGCAGAGTGCAAATTTTGAAATAAAGAGATAATCTATAAAATGATTCAGATAATGTCTTCGAGCGTACATTAATATTTTCAATTACAGCGGATATGTGATTAATGATCGTGTATTACAGAAAGTACAGAGTGAAATATCGGATGTACCATTTCGGACAATGTCGTTGGCAAAAAAGTAATAAGCTTGGCAGAAAAATTCTCGAATCGATAATGAAAGAGTTATATGCAGACGTGTTATTTCACAGTGATATTTTACTTCGAAATTAAACAGAAAATCGCTCTTTCGCATGCGACGGGAAACGCAAATTACGCAACCTCGTCATGCTCCATGTGAGCAGGAACAGCGTAGACTTGTCATTAGGTGATTTCAAGTATATTCGCGACCTCCGCTTGTCTGCTTGTGAGACGGAGTTTTCCTTCGAAATGTCATGAGTTTGAGACAGACAAAATAAAATGCGGACTTGTATACTAACACGTGAGGAAAGCGAGAAAAATTTCCAAAATTTAGACGTAAGACTAACTGCTAATTCATTTTTATTAATGGTTGTTGTTAATTTTAATTTTTATCATCATTTTTTTTAATTAGTTTGCCCTCTCTTGATAGATATGTATGTTACTGTGTACACAAATACTATATTATGTTGTATGTTACTGTGTATACGAGGGTCGCCGCCCCGTTTTATTCTGATTTTTAGGTTTCTGAATAGGGAAAAAATGTGAGTTTAGACTTGACTTCCTCCGACTGCTTGATTCATGGAATGCAATGGATAAAGCCAGGTAACATGCATTTCTATCTTCTTTATTTTGTCTTTTCATATTTTCACATATTTCTTTTAATTTTGTGTTCCCTTCATTCATACGTTTTTAATTTAATGTATAAATTTCTGCTATTAAAATTTATTAACATAAATGAACGAATATGTTTTTATTCCACTCCAATAATATCTTTGTTACACTACGTCCAAACTGCAGACCGTTTAACATCAAATTAGTTACAACGCTACCTATTATAACTATAATTTTTGTCGTAAACTTATCTGAGCCAAAACTGTTTTTATGGAAAAGTTATTCATCTTAAATTCAGCAGATTTAGGAATATAAGTAAACATTTCCGGCTATTGTTTTGACACATAAATTAAAAAGCAGGGAGCCTTGTTCGTATACAGTATAACAGTGTATGCATACTCAGAAAAACGTGCGGGTCCTAATAACGGCAAATATTCTTTCATTCACTTGCGAGTATATATTTCAATACGTTTGTCACGCAGAGTGCAAATTTTGAAATAAAGAGATATTCTATAAAATGATTCAGATAATTTCTTCGAGCGTACATTATTATTTGCAATTACAGCGAATATGTGATTAATGATCGTGTTTTACAGAAAATATAGAGTGAAATATCGGTTGTACTATTTCGGAGAATGTCGTTGGCAAAAAAGTAATAAGCAAGGCAAAAAAATTCTCGACACCATAATGAAAGAGTTATAGGCAGACGTGTTATTTCACAGTGATATTTTACTTCGAAATTAAACAGAAAAACGCTATTTCGCTTGCGACGGGAAACGCGAATTACGCATCCTCGTCATGCTCCATGTGGGCAGGAACAGCGTAGACTTGTCATCAGGTGATTTCAAGTATATTCGCGACCTCCGCTTGTCTTCTTGTGAGACGGAGTTTTCCTTCGAAATGTCGTGAGTTTGAGACAGACAAAATAAAATGCGAACTTGTATACTAACACGTCAGGAAAGTGAGAAAATTTTTCAAAATTTAGACGTAAGACTAACTGCTAATTCATTTTTTTTAATGGTTGTTGTTAACTTTAATTTTTATCATCATTTTTTTTTAATTAGTTTGCCCTCCCTTGATAGATATGTATGTTACTGTGTACACAAATACTATATTATGTTGTATGTTACTGTGTATACGAGGGTCGCCGCCCCATTTTATTCTGATTTTTAGGTTTCTGAATTGGGAAAGGAGTGTGTGCTTGGACTTGACTTTTTCCGACTGCTTGATTCATGGAATGCAATGGATAAAGCCAGGTAACATGCATTTCTATCTTCTTTAATTTTTCTTTTCACATTTTCACGTATTTCTTTTAATTTTGTGTTCCCTTCATTCATACGTTTTTAATTTAATGTATAAGTTTCTGCTATTAAAATTTGTTAACATAAATGAACGAATATATTTTGATTCCACTCCAAAAATATCTTTGTTATACTACATCCAAACTGCAGACCGTTTAACATCAAATTAGTTACACCACTAGCTTTTATAACTATAATTTTTGTCATAAACATATCTGAGCCAAAACTGTTTTTAAAGAAGAGTTATTCATCTTAAATTCAGCAGATTTAGGAATATAAGTAAACATTTCCGGCTATTGTTTTGACACATAAATTAAAAAGCAGGGAGCCTTGTTCGTATACAGTATAACGGTGTATGCATACTCAGAAAAAAAGTGCGGGTCCTAATAACGGCAAATATTATTTCATTCACTTGCGAGTATATATTTCAATACGTTTGTCACGCAGAGTGCCAATTTTGAAATAAAGAGATATTCTATAAAATGATTCAGAGAATTTCTTTGAGTGTACATTAATATTTGCAATTACAGCGAATATGTGATTAATGATCGTGTTTGACAGAAAATACAGAGTGAAATATCGGTTGTACCATTTCGGAGAATGTCGTTGGCAAAAAAGTAATAAGCAAGGCAAAAAAATTCTCGACACGATAATGAAAGAGTTATAGGCAGACGTGTTATTTCACAGTGATGTTTTACTTCGAAATTAAACAGAAAAACGCTATTTCGCTTGCGACGGGAAACGCGAATTACGCAACCTCGTCATGCTCCATGTGGGCAGGAACAGCGTAGACTTGTCATCAGGTGACTTTAAGTATATTCACGACCTCCGCTTGTCTTCTTGTGAGACGGAGATTTCCTTCGAAATGTCATGAGTTTGAGACAGACAAAATAAAATGCGGACTTGTATACTAACACGTGAGGAAAGCGAGAAAAATGTTCAAAATTTAGACGTAAGACTAACTGCTAATTCATTTTTATTAATGGTTGTTGTTAACTTTAATTTTTATCATCATTTTTTTAAAATTAGTTTGCCCTCCCTTGATATATATATGTATGTTACTGTGTACACAAATACTATATTATGTTGTATGTTACTGTGTATACGAGGGTCGCCGCCCCATTTTATTCTGATTTTTAGGTTTCTGAATAGGGAAAGGAGTGTGAGTTTGGACTTGACTTCCTCCGACTGCTTGATTCATGGAATGCAATGGATAAAGCCAGGTAACATGCATGTCTACCTTCTTTAATTTTTCTTTTCACATTTTCACATATTTCTTTTAATTTTGTGTTCCCTTCATTCATACGTTTTTAATTTAATGTATAAGTTTCTGCTATTAAAATTTGTTAACATAAATGAACGAATATATTTTGATTCCACTCCAAAAATATCTTTGTTATACTACATCCAAACTGCAGACCGTTTAACATCAAATTAGTTACACCACTAGCTTTTATAACTATAATTTTTGTCATAAAAATATCTGAGCCAAAACTGTTTTTAAGGAAGAGTTATTCATCTTAAATTCAGCAGATTTATGAATATAAGTAAATATTTCCGGCTATTGTTTTGACATATAAATTAAAAAGCAGGGAGCTTTGTTCGTATACAGTATAACAGTGTATGCATACTGAGAAAATGTGCGGATCCTAATAACGGCAAATATTCTTTCATTCACTTGCGAGTATATATTTCAATACGTTTGTCACGCAGAGTGCAAATTTTGAAATAAAGAGATATTCTATAAAATGATTCAGATAATTTCTTGGAGCCTACATTAATATTTGCAATTACAGCGAATATGTGATTAATGATCGTGTATTACAGAAACTAGAGAGTGAAATATCGGTTGTACCATTTCGGAGAATGTCGGTGGCAAAAAAGTAATAAGCTCGGCAGAAAAATTCTCGACACGATAATGAAAGAGTTATAGGCAGACGTGTTATTTCACAGTGATTTTTTACTTCGAAATTAAACAGAAAAACGATCTTTCGCATGCGACGGGAAACGCGAATTACGCAACCTCGTCATGCTCCATGTGGGCAGGAACAGCGTAGACTTGTCATCAGGTGATTTTAAGTATATTCGATACCTCCGCTTGTCTTCTTGTGAGACGGAGTTTTCCTTCGAAATGTCGTGAGTTTGAGACAGACAAAATAAAATGCGGACTTGTATACTAACACGTCAGGAAAACGAGAAAAATTGTCAAAATTTAGACGTAAGACTAACTGCTAATTCATTTTTATTAATGGTTGTTGTTAACTTTAATTTTTATCATCATTTTTTTTAATTAGTTTGCCCTCCCTTGATATATATGTATGTTACTGTGTACACAAATACTATATTATGTTGTATGTTACTGTGTATACGAGGGTCGCCGCCCCGTTTTATTCTGATTTTTAGGTTTCTGAATAGGGAAAGGAGTGTGAGTTTGGACTTGACTTTCTCCGACTGCTTGATTCATGATTCATGATAAAGCCAGGTAACATGCATTTCTATCTTCTTTAATTTTTCTTTTCACATTTTCACATATTTCTTTTAATTTTGTGTTCCCTTCATTCATACGTTTTTAATTTAATGTATAAGTTTCTGCTATTAAAATTTGTTAACATAAATGAACGAATATATTTTGATTCCACTCCAAAAATATCTTTGTTATACTACATCCAAACTGCAGACCGTTTAACATCAAATTAGTTACACCACTAGCTTTTATAACTATAATTTTTGTCATAAACATATCTGAGCCAAAACTGTTTTTAAGGAAGTGTTATTCATCTTAAATTCAGCAGATTTAGGAATATAAGTAAACATTTCCGGCTATTGTTTTGACACATAAATTAAAAAGCAGGGAGCCTTGTTCGTATACAGTATAACAGTGTATGCATACTCAGAAAAACGTGAGGGTCCTAATAACGGCAAATATTCTTTCATTCACTTGCGAGTATATATTTCAATACGTTTCTCACGCAGAGTGCAAATTTTGAAATAAAGAGATATTCTATAAAATGATTCAGATAATTTCTTCGAGCGTACATTAATATTTGCAATTACAGCGAATATGTGAATAATGATCGTGTATTACAGAAAATACAGAGTGAAATATCGGTTGTACCATTTCGGAGAATGTCGTTGGCAAAAAAGTAATAAGCAAGGCAGAAAATCTTTCGACACGATAATGAAAGAGTTATAGGCAGACGTGTTATTTCACAGTTATATTTTACTTCGAAATTCATCTGAAAAACGCTCTTTGGCGCGCTACGGCAAACGTAAATTACGCAACCTCGTCATGCTCCATGTGGGCAGGAACAGCGTAGAATTGTCATCAGTTGATTTCAAGTATATTCGCGACCTCCACTTGTCTTCTTGTGAGACGGAGTTTTCCTTCGAAATGTCATGAGTTTGAGACAGACAAAATAAATGCGGACTTGTATACTAACACGTGAGGAAAGCGAGAAAAATTTTCAAAATTTAGACGTAAGACTAACTGCTAATTCATTTTTATTAATGGTTGTTGTTAATTTTAATTTTTATCATCATTTTTTTAAATTAGTTTGCCCTCCCTTGATAGATATGTATGTTACTGTGTACACAAATACTATATTATGTTGTATGTTGTGCCATATTATATTGTTACCATATTATATAGTATCATTGGAAAAAAAATATGAAAATTTCTTATTATTTTTCCTTTGCATATGTTTGTAGTTAATTTTCGCTTTCATCAATCGGGGCTCATTCACTAAATATCTCTATTGCGGAATATAATTCAAGCCAAAATTGTATTGATTACTTCAGGCTTATTGATGAATTAAGTTTAAATACAGCATTTTGTCCTCCTGAAAATATAATAAGCTCTCAGAGTTTGTTGATCATCATCATATTTTGGGCAATGTGTTGTGTTATTACTTACCCATCATACGTAGTATAGGGTAAGTCTTGTAATCGTTTGAAAATCGAAAAAACTTTTTTGACGGATTTACACGTTTCAGACACTGGAAATTCCGAAAAACATATTTTTAGAAAAAAAATATGTAATAATGGGAAGAAGCATATTGAATTTCAGTAACCATGATTATCCGGAACTATTTTTTTTCGAACTCTCCAAATATTCGTTCTGATAAAAGGTATATAATTTTTTTCGAAATTGTTTATTTTAAGGAAGGAATGTAAAATACAATAAAAAAACATAAATTTTGCATAAAGAAGGAAGTTGATCGGATAATTAATTGCCGATATATTTGTAATCGCATTTTCCACACTCTTCGATTTTTCCTGACCCTGTGTTTCATTCAAATTGCATTTCAAAGATATATTTTATTTGGAAATGAGACACTTAATCTGACGCAGTAAACCGTTAGTTAATATTGTTATCAATTTTGGAGTAATAAAGCATTTAAAATTTATGACCTCATCAAGCCACGATTTTATTAGAATTGCAATGCATTTTATAAATACTTTACACATGTTTTGTTTTCATGTTTTATGTTATGCATATCCATGATGGGTAAGTATTACGGTAGCACCCGACGACTAGTTTTTTTAAATATAGCAGCACCCTTTTATATCGGTCGCTCACAGATTACCGCTCTAATTCCGATGTCCTTAATAGAAACTTCTACCTAACTCTTTTATATGTAGTATTGTATACGTTAAGTATAAAAATATTTTTTTTCTTTTATTAAATGTATCATGAAATTTATAATATGCATATTAACAAAAGTTTTTATGGCAAATATAGGACGTTTTGTATAAACTATATGCATGTACTGGGAATTTAGATTACGGTCTGATGTAGCGATCTGATGTAGCGTGATTTGTACCGGACCTCAAAATTTTTGTGAACGTCCCAGCCGGACTGCTAGAGATAGAAACTCGATATCTAGTATAAATGTTCGTTTTAATACGCAGATGCTCTCTAAGCGGAGACTTTACAAAACTTCAATTTTAAAGGAATAAAATAAATGATTCTGTGTAAAAATCCTTGCAAAATAGAGTTTTGTCATGATTTCTAAATAAATATTGGGCATACAATTTTGAAAATTGGTAAGTTTGTTACTTCTTACATACAAGTGCTTTAAAGAAAGGGATTTTAAAATTCGATTTTCAGGAAGGTGATACAAACTTTTTATTTTAAAGACGTGAAGCATGTGCAGATCATTCACAACAATTTTATTAAATACATAATACAAAAGAATTGCATCTGGTAAATATATCACATGGACACTGACCTTAACATGTAGATTTCATTCATTAAACGTCTTCTGTAAAAAAAAAAAAAAAAAAAAAAAAAAAAAAAAAATAGCTTTAGTGAAATCTCTCAGAAATAAAAAAACATAGGACTATTTCATATTCATACTCAGAAGTATTTATAACTTTAATATCACGCGACACAACCTTCCTTTCTTACTGAACGTCATTGCATGGTAATGTGTTTCCCATTTAAAAACAATAAATGAATTCCCTATATGCTATTTTTAACATATGTATCTAAAATATATGACAATACATTAATTTCATCATTTATATCTACAAATACATTCTGGATGAATATAATTTTAAATAACTTATTCTTATGTAAAATATACAAAATTAGCTATTTGAAGTGCATTGATCATTAATTCTGATTCATAGACACTAACACTAAAATGTAGATTTCATTCATTAAACGTCTTCTGCACAAAAAAAAAAAAAAAAAAAAAAAAAAAAAAAAGGATAGCTTTAGTGAAATCCCTCAGAAATAAAAGAAGAAAATCTTTCAAAAGTTTTAAAAAAAGAGAGAGAGTATTGAAGTACAATTTCGACTTACACAGATCAAATATTTGACTATGAAGGAAAAGCAAGATAAACACAGAAGATATGCTGTTTTATTTTTGGGCCTCTAAAATAACCTCAAATATACTGCAACCGAAATTTCCTGAATTGATTGTAAGGGATATTAATTGGAGGGATTTATTTCAAGAGATACATGACAAAAAATTTAATTTTAGAAAAAAAGGAATTAAAAAGTAATTAGTTATTTTTTTATATAGAGATGCATAAATAATGTTATAATATAAGGTAAATATTGTAATTTACATGGTACTGAATTTTTTACTATTTTTAAGAGTTAATCTGTGCTTTACGAATTCATATTGAAATATGAATATATTTCTTTTAAATATATATAATTAATCGATTGTTATTATGAAATAAACTTTTAATAACCTATTAAAATCTTATTTTTATTTCAGGTTAATTGGTCCATAGCGCAGCATTTCGGTAAATAAAGATAAGTGAAAGAAACTATAGTTTTCTAATGTTAACAAAATTAGTTCAGTTATTAGTCAAGAAATGGATATCAGTAATACTTCATAAAAATATTTGTTTTCTTTCTTTCAAGTTAAAAATAAAACAATAAAACGTTACATATCTCTAATGGCAGCGTGACTCAAATGAGACAAAATACGAAAGCATAATGACACAATTGAAACTCCTAATAACTACATTGGCATTACGTGACGTGGAAGGTTAGTAATGTCCAAGTCACTGTTAATTCTATCACAGCCCTCTGTAAACTAGGCTTACGCGCCGACACAAAAATGGCGGCTGTGTGGCTGTTGTAGGCGGAAATTTTTTTGTAGTTTTTTACTGTCCCTTGAATTTATGTACCTTTATTCTTATATATTATTCTTTGCCTTATTTAATGTCAGAAAAATAAAGCTAAATTTCCTATTCGAAAAAATTGGTATCTAAATTTAACGGCTTGTACAAACCTTAAAAAAACCGTATGTGGCAGCTGATATTTTTCAAGTTTGCACATAGGTCTAGTAATTAGGGGGCTGTGATTCAATATGTACTATTTATTAACAGTTTCTAAATGACTAATAAATTAGTCACGGTGACTACACAGCGGCGTTTCGAAATGTAGGTCATCTACGAATAATAATGTGACAAAAGAATGACGTCACAGTTGAGACTGCAGTAATTGTGGCATCAAGTCGACTGACTGTGCTGTTAAGGGTATTATCTATTATGGCAATCAATTATTTTGTATATTTATAATTATTTTGCAATAAAACGACAAGTGTACTACTGTTTCAAATTAATTCATGTTCTCCATAAATCAATAAATTTTTCAAAATAAGTTATTTAATGGCTTGAAATATAAAATGAGTTTATGTATTATACACAAATGTGATTCTTTTTCGTCGTGTAATAAATAAAAAAAATTCATTGTGAATGTAATTAACAATAATTTATTAATATGAATAAGGAAATTATAGATATGCATGAATCGGTATTTAGATTTAATTAGCACTAAGACTAACACAAAGATTTCATTCATTAAGCTTTTTATGTCAAAAGAAATAAGGTAGCTTTAGTAATGTCTTAGAGAAAGAGAAACGGAATTCTTTCGAAAAGAATGTTGAAGCACACCCGACTTACCCAAATCAAATATTTGAATAAGAAAGGGAATCAAGATAAACACAGAGATGTGTTGTTTTATTTCTGCATCTTGACAATTTTTAAATATCTTCAGGTTGAAATTTCCTAAACTGATTGTTCACAATATTCATTTCAGATTATATATGAAAGTATAAATTACAACCTTGATAAAAATATTTTACATATTTTTTTTATTATTTGTTTAAACATATTTATTAAAGTTATCTGTGTTTTATATTTAATTTATTTTATGAAGAAATTTCTGGTTCGAATCGACATTTAACCGGTTGTACGGTATCGTATCGACATCTATCTGGACGTTGTAGTGTTAAGAATGTCCAAGTTCATTTTTTACTTTCAAATTCCACTAGTGTGACCAAGCCAATGGACCAAGGAGTCATTAACACTGCCAAGGTAAATTACAATACTCTCGAAGTACGACGATAGCATAATTTCCCTGTCCACCGCGGATTGACGATTGCGATTATCACGTTCTCTGATTGGTTGTTAAACCGAACGCTTCTTAAGTCATTTCCGATTGAATTTGGTTTCTTATATAATATCTATCAATTTCTATATAATCTAATTAATTTCAAAAAATAATACAATAAATAATATAATATAATATAATATAATATATAAAATAATATTTAATAATATGTAACATCAATATATATTATTAATATACATATTTAATTATATATATATATATAAAATAATATTAATATATAATATAATACAATATAATAAATTATATAATCTAATTAATTTCTATTTTATCTGATTTCTATATCATCTAATAATATCTATTAATTTCTTATGTAATAACTTTTTATGTCTTCATAATCCTCTGAACTACCGGAAATGGTTTAAGAAGCGTTCGTTTTTACAACCAATCAGAAAGCGTAACAATCCCAATCGTCGATCGGCGGTGGAGACGGAAATTATGCACGACGATACCTTCACCAAATGGAACACTGCAACAACCCTTGATGAAGCGAGTGTCGTCCTATTACATTACTGAACTCTATGCACATGCTTACCACAGCAGAGTGTCACACCGACGACGATTGCAAATTGTTTCAGAAAATCGGGCTTCAGCAGTAGCATGGAAGGCATTGGTGAATAGGCGACCTCGCGCCTTAAAATTGAAGAAGACTGGCTCATCGCACAAGACACTCTAGGAGAAGATTGTGTGAATTTAGACACGTTCATAAATATCGATAAACATCTAGTCACCTTTGAGCTCAGAAGTCTGGATAGCATCATCGCCGATGTAACTGTGACTGGTAAAATGGAGGAAGAGGAAGAAGACTATGAACCATAACCCCTGGCCCCACCCTCATGCTCCGAAGTTACGGCGGCATCCAGTCTTCTCAGACGGTATGCATCATCGCTGGACGAATGGCCCTTCACAAGCGCGCTTTACCATCACCTGAATAGGACTGAAAACATCATGCTGAAGGCGCGGCTACATGTCAAACAGACGAAAAGTGATAGCTGCATTGCCAAAAATTAATTTCTATGTCATTATTGATTTTATTAACTTTTAGTATTATTTTTTTTTCCTTCTTTCTACAGTGACTTTTCGGTTTTATGATATTACTACTCTTTAGCTAACCAGAATTTAAATTTACTTAATATTAGTTTCAGTTCACGTGGTTAGCAGAAATTTTTGTGTTGGTTTTGTTCAATTTTATGTGTTCTGCTTAATAAGTCTAATTTTGAAAGACTTACGGGATTTTAACTTATGACTTCAACTCTTTATTTGAATTTCAAACTTTTGAACGTTGCTGCTAAATTAATACATTATAATAAAACAAATAAAATATAATTCTAAGGCTTCAAAACACTTTAAATTGCATACAGATTTATTATACTTATACAGTGTTATCAGATGGACGACTGGATAAAAATTCACGAACTTCGGTTAATATGCGAACCAGTTTAATACGCGAATTTTGAATGGTCCCTTGATTCGCGTGTTAACGGGGCTCGACTGTAATAGGAAGAGTATATAAAAATAAATATCTCAAAATTAGTTTAAGTGAGTGAAAAATATATTAAATTATTGTTATACTTTTTAAATCCTAACATTAAACTGGATCTACTTTTACTTTTACTGCCCGAGAAGGACTGCTCAGAATAGAAATAAAGTCTGTAGAGAATAGATATCCGTCTCAGTCCTCTTTATTGAGGTTAAACAAATTACAAAATCTGACATTAGAAAAAAAAACCAAAAAAGCAAAATTACATAAAACTGAATATACTTATTTTTTTAAGTGAAATTGTATCCCAAACCACTGCATGGTATGCTAAAGCATAAGTAACCACGCATAATATAAACAACTTCTTGCCAAACATTCACTTAAACTAGGTCTGCTCACAATGATTGTACATTTTCCATATTAATTATTAATTATTTATTCCATAACAATCAACAACGATTTTCACAATTAGTACTTAAATATTTAACTATAAGATATTATGCTAGTCTTCGAGCATACTATAGCATATGATATGATAGCAAGAACATATCAAAAGAATATCAATGAAAATATCAATTTTTATAGCACTTTTCGGAATGCATTGTATTTTTCATTGTGTTTAATTTAGTTTTACCGATGTTATTCTTTTTAGCACTTTCCAACCTAGTTGAAAAGTGCTTATGACTTCGGTTTGTCTGGCCGTATGGCCGGATGGCCGTCTGGCCGTCTGGCCGTCTGTCCGTGCTCTAACTCCCGTAAGTATGCTCGGATTGCTCTGCAATTTTTATATGTTATTGTCGTTATCTATGGCACGTTCCCTATTTCAACAGAAGTGTGTAGCACTTATAGTTTTCTTACAGGGACACTCAAAAGAATTCCGCTACATTGCGGTCTATGGGGAAAAATCATTTGCGGTTTATTTTAAAAATGTTTCACTATTGTAAACGCATTGAAATTTATATAGATCACTAAGATGCATTAGAAGAAGCTTAATATGGAATAGTAGGTGTATAGCACTTAGAGTTACTTTACAGGGACAGTCAAAATAATTCCGTTACATTACGTCTATGGAGAAAAATCGTCTGCGGCTTATTTAAATGATGTTCCACTATTTTAAACGCATTGAAGTTTATATATATTACTAAGGTGCATTACAAGAGGCTTACTACAGAATAGTGTGTGTATAGCAGTCATCGTTCATTTACAGGGACACACAAAAGAATTCTCTACTGTCTGTTAACAATAATTCCTGGAAGTGCGTTTTAAGTTACTAAACGCGATTTTAATCTTAACTAGCTTTTTGTCTATTACGTGGTGTGTATAAATTCTGTAGATCCTATGCAGGGCAGCACAAAAGTTCGCGAACACATTTCCGTTTATTGACAGAAACTCCAGAAGGAGAATTTAAACGGTGCTACGCGTTTCCTAACTAAACTAAAATTTAGCATCCTATGTATATATACAAATCTATAGATCATATACAGGGCTACATAAAAGTATTTGGATATTTTTCCGAATATTGTATATATTGAAAATTCCTGAAATTACGTTTTTAAATATGTTATGCGTTTTCCAAATTGTTTACTTAGATGTCATCTTTCAGCTTATTAAACGGTAATGATTTGTAAAATTATTTTAGAAGCGTTGGAAAGTGCTACATAATCTATGCTTGACGCATGATTTTTCGTTCTTGTTTACACATAACTTCACCCTATACTTTATGAATAATCCTGTTAGAATTGAACATATGAACCCAACAGCAGGCAGCGGAGTGTTTTGTAATGTACAGTTACATGATGATACAGTATGAATAAATTATGCCCAATCCTTTAATAATATCCACTGACAGCTTTGAAGTTTTATGATAAATGAGAATGCGATCCATAGAGATTTGATGGTATTTTCGGCATTTCAACTAAGCGAATGTTCTATGTATAGAATTTCTTATGTAAACATTGGAATATTCAAAATAGTGAAAAAGTGTATCGATATATAATCTGGAAATTTAAAATTCTTTTTTATTTAAAAAAATATATATCTTACTTATAATAAAATCTGAAAGCAAGAAAGTGTCTGTAATCAATCCGGGCTGGACCTGGACCACTCTGGTCTGCGAGTCGACCGTAGTTAAACGCCATGTTAGGCTTACTGAAAAACATATGCTAACAGATGACCACTAAATGATAATTTCTTCTTCTTGAAATAATTTCTGTTTAGCATATTTTCGTATAAAACATGTATATCATATCCAGTTATAATGTTTTAAGTTTTAAATTAAAAATAACAGATTAAACATCCGATTACCTGATGTAAACAAACGAATACTGTTGCCATTCAAAAACACAAATCCCATATCTAGGAAAAAAAGAATGACACTTTGAACGTTTCATTAAAATATCCGATTATGCTCTTAAAATATTTGTAAAAGCATATTAAAGTCTTTAAATAATTTAAAGGATTTCTTTAATTTATTTCTGTAAGCATTTTTTTTCTTAAAGCACTTTTTTCAGAAATAGCGATGATAGATAGCTTTCATAGAGAGGCTTTGCGATGATCCATTAGTCTTTTACATTTCGGCGCAGTTCTGGCGCCATCTATTGACAATAAATATAAACGAAGGAAGTTTTTGTTGAAAAATATATTTTATATAAAATATTAATAAAGTTGTAAAATACTATAAAATACATATAAGCATATTTTAGCACCATCTATTTACAATTAATATAAACAAAGATCTTTCTTTTGGAAAAAATATTATATAACATAATAATAAAGTTGTAAAGTAATATAAAATGCATATAAGCATATTTTTAAACTAAGAAAAATTCAGGGTGTATTGATTTATTTCAAGATCAACTTTTAAAAGCTTCAGCTTAATATCATTTCTTTCTTAAAAATCTAACTTTGTTAAATCAAATTTTAATCGCCTAGCTTATATCCAATTAAATTCTGAAAATTTGCTTGCATTGTAAAATGAATATGTCTTATGAAACACAGTTAAAATATAAGGAATATACAGTACCGCATATCACATACGTTAATTATATCAATGCAGATCAAATTTTGATATTTAACATGGTAACGTTTAAACCTAACTTTGTAGTGATAAAAAGAAAATGTAATTTAATAAGAGAATGTGAAAAGATATTTTTCAGTCATACTTATGCATTTAATAGTTTCAATTTACTTAACCCTTTAACGGGCGGTGTCCACAAAAAAGCACACCTAATTTTAATTCCAAACATGACAAATGGCACCAAGAGTATTTAATTAAAATTTTCATTTCATTCTATACCGGAAAATAAGAAAGTTTTTATTTTGTAATAAATTCGTTTGTAAATTCCGGTGTCAGCCCATTATTTCATCATTTTGCAAACAGACTTACTCCGCGCCGGAAAGGGTTAAGAAATAAAATAAGATGATTTTTAATGATAATTTTTTTTTCAGGCATATTTTTAAAATAAGACAAAATCAGGTTTTAATTTGATGAATACTTTTAAAAGTTAAAGTTGTATTATCTACTTTCGTCGTTGTATTTATTTTAACTATTTTTTTCATTATTGGAAAACTTCGTTTTTTCTGTCATTTTAAATGGGATATTTTCCTACTGTGAATTAAGAAGCTAATATCCATAAAAATGCAATTGTCTGTCTCTTTTTATGTTTGTCTGCTATGTATTTGTTTCTTTATGACTGAAAAACTTTGTTCTTCAAGAAATATAAAAATTCAACTCAATTATACTATTAACTTAGACCATTTAAAACGAACAAAATTTTAATGTTTTGTACAATCGTTAAACCATTTCAGAATTTTCATTTATTTTTTCTTATGTAACCAAACAATGATCTGTGAGTCAAGCTCTTTAGAAACTCATTAATTTTTTTTTCAAAAACTTTCGCACCTGGATTATTTTTTAAATATTTTTTAATGTTTTGTCCAATCGTTGAACCATTTCAGAAATTGAATATTGAGTAAAAAAAAAATTCTCATCATTTGTAGTATTTGTAGAAATCATTTGCCATTCTTAAAATGTACTTTTCTACAATACAGTCTTATGAAAATGAAACGCAGATCAACATTCCGTCATTTTTGACGGGCGTTACATACTAGTATATACATAAAATGGATGATAGTGAATGATGATCCGATCAAAAATTAAAACCAAAATGTACTAATTTTTTGTAGGGGAAATCCGGGTATAACCATATTGTCCAGTAAAAAGGACATCAGTTTTGACTCAGTTGAGCAGACCCGTAACGGGTTATGGCTGAAATACTTAGCTTTAGGAAATGTGAAAAAGAGGCCATTACGGTATATCCATGAGGGAATGTGTTTAGTTTCTCTAGTGGAAAGTTTATTTTATTATATAGTTTAATACTTGCTAGTTTTTAAAATTCTCAGACATGTATAAATTTAAATTTACTGAAACATTTTATATTACTGTATGCTGCAGATTTAACGAGGATTTTTTCTCTCAATGAAACTATTGCTAGCATTCATAAGTGCAATTTTTACGATTTGTTTTCTGATCTTCATTCTCTTGGGGTAAAACCATATATCCTACGGGGAATAAAACCGGGTACTGAAAAAAAATGTTTGAAAAGCCGATAAATATGTTTAAGGAAAAAGGCAGTCAAAATTACGTAGACAAGAGTGATTACTATTTTTCTAAAACTTAAAATGATGGAAACTCTTTTTCTATATTTTCTAAAATTATAATGAATATAATTGAACTTTTGTATTATTGTACAGAGATAAGTGCAAAATACTTACGTAAAGGTTCAGTAAATTTTGTTGGAAATTTTGCCTTTAAGAAGCAATTAATAATAACCCAAACAGCACACACCCATCTATAAGACATCTACAAGCTGTAAACCCAAGAAAACCGACACATCTATAAGAAGTCTACAAATATCCATGATACACCCTTTTCACCTCTTATGGAGATGTTATGTGTGATCTCTCTGAGTTCTATTAGACGTCCAAGATATCCAGGTAGTCTATGAGACCACGTCTATAAGACATCCAAGCATAGATCACTTTTCGACATGCAGTATGTCTTATAGCCGTGCTTAAGACTTGGATTGTAGATATCCAGGGACATCTGATATGTGTTTATAAGACGTCTAATGCATGTCTATTTATTGATACTCAGTACTTCTTATAGATATACTTAAGATATCCAAGAAATTTCATCAGAAATACAGCCTTAGGGCAAAAGTATTGAGCACCCCCATATTTATAATATATTTGGTAAAAATAATAGATGGATACAAATATTAAATTGTATACAATTAAGAATTTTCTTTAAAAAATAAGTTTTTTATTTTTTTTCAAAGATAGCAAACGCATAACTCATCTTTTAATGAAGCTATTTTCTTTAAAAACTTTTTTTTAAATTAAATTTTGTTGTTCTGTTAAGCCAGTTAATAAATAATCAAGAAAATAATTATTGTAAGAAAAGACAAAATGAACTTAGTCTTCAAAAACGAAAATAAAGAAAGCTTATGTAAAAAAAAAAAAAAAATACATTTATATGTAATTTT
Source organism: Maratus michaelseni (assembly GCA_963931845.1). Taxonomy (NCBI): domain Eukaryota; kingdom Metazoa; phylum Arthropoda; class Arachnida; order Araneae; family Salticidae; genus Maratus; species Maratus michaelseni. The sequence continues at coordinate 281,933,601 of OZ007592.1, read as the reverse complement.
TATTATTTTATTTTTTAACATGTTTTAATAACAAAAATAAATTTTAAGAAATATTTATGCTGCTGAAGAGATCTTGGCATTTCAGGCAAGAAATATTTCAATTTCCATGATGATCTGTTAACTTATGACATAACAATGAAACTTCCAGAAAATAAAGTAATTTATAGTTTTGAAAAAGTAGGTGTTTAAAGAAAATGACTTCATTAAATGACAAGTTGCTTGTTAACTGTCTTTTTTTTTTTTTTTTTTTTTTTTTTTTTTTACAAACCATAAACTTAAAAAGAAAATTCCTAAATGATATGCAGTTAAAAATTTGTATATAACTATTACTTTTACAAATATATTAAAAATATGGGGGTGCTGAATACTTTCAGCCAAGACTGTATTTCCAATGAAATGACATTGTTTCCTTGCATGTCTTAAGTATATCTATATGAAAATTAGAATAATTCTTGCAGAAAATGTTAAAATATAAAGGAATTTGTCTTCAACAATGAAAATAGAGAAATCTTATTTTTAAAATATACTTTAAATTTATATGTTACTTTTAATATTTTAACTTTTAATATCTGTTAATAAAAATGATACAAGTTTTAGGAAATATTTTCATTGATGAAGATAAATGATTTATATACTTTGGCTTTTCCGGTAAGAGTTATTCTAATTGTCATGATTACCTATTAACTTGCATAGCATAACAATTGCTATACTATGAAAGTTTCAATTTTGAAACTTACTGAAAAACAAAGCAGTTTAGTATTTTAAAAAACTCATTTTTTTAAAGCAAATTGTTTAATTAAAAGTCGAGTTGTTAGTTTGCTGTCATTTTAGTTGTAATAACTTAACCATTAAAGACACAGACAGCAGTTGTGAATTCTAAAATAATTGTGTGTTGAACACTTGCGCTTCATTTACTCTCTTCCTAAACATCCTTCAATGTTGAAGTTCAAAATTTGTTCTACTTTTTCATTATTTTTATCAGTAAGTCTCCACTGATGTACAAAATACACCGCCATTGAATTTTTATAAACTATTATATTTTCTTTCTAAATTAAACATTTTTTTTATATAAATGCGATATCTATTACTTGAATACTATTACTAAACATCAGACACTACGACTAATATTCAGGCCCCTGCTGGCACTTAGGAATACGTGCCCTTGCACCCTCTGCCTGAACCACCCTTAATGATGGCACATGATTTAATATGAAAGTGCCAACATAATCCTCTTTCCACCACCCTTTCAAGACATCCAGCATGGGCCTGCTAACACTTTGAAATAAGTTATGATAAAAATACGAGGGTGCTTAATAATTTTGGTAAAGACAACTGTAGATAAAATACTAAATGTTTCATTCCAATAATATCAGTATATTATCCCCCCCCCCAAAACGAATATTTTGCAATGTTCTGCAACGAACCTTCAACTGATCACAAATGTTCTGTGGGAATAAAAAAATAAAACACAGAGAGATTTTCTTGTATATGTAGGAGTGCGATTTCATCTTGTATAGAAATGCTAAAGACATTTCGTAAAACGCTAACACACACAAAAACCAAAGAAATGACGAATTTCACAAGTTTACTCCGATCGAATGACAAATTTCGCTTTTTTCCCCCCTCGTAATAGACGATTTTTGCAATATTTTTGAGATTTTTCTCTCTGGTAACTGGCGAATTTCACATTTTTTTTTTCTCAGAACCAATCATCGAACTCCGCAATTTTTTTTCCCACGACTAATTCGAGAATTGCGAGATATTTTCCAACACTTCACTGATGAATTTCGCATTTTTTTATCCGCGACTGATTGGCGAATTTTAAATATTTTTGATATTTTCTTTTCACTGACTGGCAAATTTGTTCAGCTCTTTCTTAGGACCAATGGGCAAAAATTGCATTTAAAAAATTTTTTTTTTTTTAATTCAAGCAACTAATATCCGAATGTCTTGATTTTTTTTTAAAATCCACAACTGATTGTTAACTTTTGCGATATTTTCTTTATTGATCGATAAATGTTGCGGATTTTCTTGTGACAGAATGGAAAAAATTGTGGGTTTTTACAAGACTGATTGACGAATTTTGTGATTTTTTTTCTGACAATTAATTTCGTTTTTTAACCTGCGACTGATAGGCGAATTTTGCATTATTTTCTTTTTATCAATTGGAAAATTTTGTCGCTTTATCTTGGAATTGATTGAAAAAAATCGAGGGATTTCCCAAAACTGATCAACTAATTTAGTGGGGTTTTTTTTCAGCTGTAACTGATAGCCAACTTTTGCAATATTTTTTTTTCTGCCGATTGGAAAATTTTGCAGTTTTTCCTTGTGACCAATTGGAGAAAATTGTGTTTTTCTTTCGCTACTGATCGACGAATTTCCCATTTATCTCGACGATTTACTGAGAAATTTCATGGTTTTTACCCACAACCGATTGAGAAATTTTTGCGCTTTTTCTTGGCAAAAAACATGAAATTTCAATCAAAAATCATTCGGTTGATAAACGTATTTCACATTTTTTGACCCGCAACTGATAGGTGAATTTTGCAATATCTTCTTTCTACAGGATGGCAAATTTTGTCACTTTTTTGCGACCGATTGGTAAAAGTTGCCGGGTTTTTATGTGACTGACCGGTGAATTTCAGATTTTTTTTCCGATGATCCACTGACGAAATTCATGTTTTTTTTTTTAAACTGCAGCAGCTGAAGAACTTCACGATTTTTCCCCATGATCGACTGACAAATTGTGTGAGCTTTTCCTGCGACCAATTAATGAATTTCACAATCTTTTTCAACGAACGATTGATGAAGTTTTTCTGGTGATTGACAGACAAATTTAGAGCTTTTTCAAATGAATGCATAGTGAATTGTGTTGAAAATGAGAATTTGAAATGTTCTGCAGAGAAGTTCATTGTTCTGCGATGTATGTCGCACTCTTAAGCATATTCTGCTTTGGGGACTGTTGCCATATTTATATTGGAATATTTTTATCAAAGCATCGAGTAATTTTTTTTAATATTTCGAATGAAATATGTCTGCTATAATTCACTAAAATCTCATAGCTAAATTAAAAAATCTACCATATTTACTCCTGCATAATGCACACATTTTTACAAAAATTTCAGGTCTAAAATCCAGTATACACATACATGATACACTGAATATTTCTAATTGTATACATCAAACCATACACATTTTCACAAAGTATATATACATATTGCAGAAACTTTATTTTATGATATTTTAATAAGAGAGCAAAATATATATGAGCACATACAAAAGTAATTTAGATTTGAGAAAAGATTGTATATCATGATTTTTACAGATTTTTTTTTTTTAAGTTAAAATAACATGGTACACATTATACACAAGTAAATATGGTATTTAAAATCAGTTTGATAATTTTATCTTGTGAGAAATTTCTAAATCCTCCAGTATTTTGCAACAAGAGGCTAATAAGATTTGTTATTTCTCCCATATTATTTAAATTTAACAAATCTTTCTTGCAGAGGATAAAGACTTTTGGTAGATAAATTTTTCTTGGGAAAAAAAGAAATCTTTGTGATAAATGTCACACATACATTACACATCATGCATAAAATCTTTAATTTTTCATACCAATATTTTAGAATATTTTTTTCTTTATTTTATCATATAATTTCTTCAATTAAATTAGGCAAAGGATTCCATTTGTAAATACTAGTAATCAGATTCAAAATTATGTGTGGGACGCTCGTCGCAAAGTTGTTAACACAAATTAATAAATTTCTTATTCTGTTTATTTTGATAAAATTATTAGATAAATGTTTTAAAATCTATTTTGCATATTGAACTAATTTAAAAAATTTTTTATCAGTACAAAAATATTACTCCAATTAACTCACTGTATGAAAGAACCACTCAGAATTATTTTTTAGTCAATGTCTGCCTACATCAAAAACTTATTTCAATTCTGTGAGCTTCAGATACAAAGGGAAATTTACAAATTGACTGCTACCTCAATTTTGCATTTTTAGAAAAACAAGAAAAATTTTAAGTTTTAAATATTGCAACATGATTTAGATTAATGCTAAAAATTATTGCATGCTTTCTCATTATCATATCATTTTTGAAACATGTCAGCTCTACTACTCAATAAAAGTTTTAATAAAAATGTAAGTCTTTTTTTTCCTTATCAGCAATATTAGTAACTAGGTGACAGTACTAGGTGGTACAGAATATAACTATAACAGAAAAAGGAAAAAAAAAAGAAGTGACTTTATTTTATTTGAAAAAAAAAATCTTTGGAACAGGACAAAATTCTTATTATTCTACTCCATTATCACTGCAATAGTAAGAGCTGATTTCTTCGAGCAGCACCTATAATAAAATAATAACACTGTTTTACTACATAACATTTTACGAATCACACAAAATGACATTTTGTTATATGAAAACTGAATTAATCTTCAATGAAGCAATTGTAAGCCCCCCCCCCCTCCTCCTTAATTTTTTGCATGTGATTTCTTTAGTGATGGGCATAATGAATGATTTTGATATTTGAATGAATCATTCAGGCATGCACAAAAGCATAGTTGTCAAGGCTCTTAAAATTCTTTTTGTTTTACAAAAGTTCTGGTTTTAATTGATCAAAAATAGCAAGAAAGTACACAGCAATGCTTTTGTGTATGCCGGGATGATTCATTTGAATAACAATCATTCATTATGTCCTTCGCTATTGTTATTCTTAATTTTTAGGGTTACGTACTTAAAAAATAAAAACGGAACCATTGTATATTGAAATACAAACAAGATAACAAACAAATATTGAAATGCAAGCAAGAAATTTCAAACTAACACTCCCATAGGATTAACATTAGCCCATGTGACTAGCACAGACTCTTGACTATGGAAGATTTGGAATCAAATGATTTTTCCATTATCCCGTCGACCACTTTTCAAGAAAAATTAATTATCACCAAACAGTAATGCCAAATAAACAAATGGAAGAATGTTGCCATTGGAATATCAAAATAAATACAATAAAAAAATATGGAAAAGCCCCACTCACCTAAGTGTCAACTATCAGTAAATTTAAACACAAAAAAATTACAATATAAATGAAAATAGAAAAAAAAAATCTTGGATATTCATTTATTTACATTATTTTTCTTAATTATACTTCTCGGCTGGTGAATATAACGTCAGTTGAAATTGATGTATTGCACTTAACTATGCAACATAACATTTTTTCAATGCATTTTCTCTTTTAATATCATGGTGCAGCAGTTTAAGGACACAATTATTATTTTAAATAACGAAATAACTACTAAATCAGTTCATTTTAAAGATTATATTTAATTAAACAATAACAAAACATCACCATCAAAAATGGAAAATTCTTACATATACTGCTTTTTACTTTTAAAATTGTTGTGGATTAAAACTTAATAATTTATATTATTAATAAATGAAATTAGCATATATAATACTTGAGAGCATCCATATTTAGTTAGTAATCAGTATTCTAATGTCTTATAAAAATATATTTCAATATGTTTTTTTTTTACTAAACAATTATAAAACTCATGCCAGATAAGTCCATATGATGAGATTAAATTATGGAATGATCAACGTTGAAAGAGGAATTAGGATGAATATATAATATTTGAGGGGATTTTAGTAAATGTAAGTGTATAAAAAAAAGAGAGAACAGTTAAAAAAATAAATAAATAAAACTTGTTGAAATGAAAAGCAAATGTTATTCATATTACTGTTTTTAACAGTGGAAAATGGTAATTTTATTAAATTGTTGTATGTATGATTTTAAAGATATGAGAAATATTAAAACTTGCCTATCAATAGCCCAGTAACTAATTTGTGTGTGTATCAATCTACAGCAAAACAAAATATATCTATGACGCAGCAATGTCTACTATCACAAGAAATAATAGTAACCCATTAAATAAGCAAAATTTTCAATTGCAAAGAAAATACAGTAAGAAGATAACAGTAATCCAATGACAAAGTAAAATTTTGCTTTTTTTTTTTTTTTTTTTTTTTTTTTTGTTTAAGTACAGTATTTTTTAAGCTATTAGATTAATCTTCAAAAATCTGCAATGCCCACTGTCATGTTGCATTATTTCTACTAGTGGGTTAATAGCCTTTAAAATTAGTTGAGTAATAAAATATGTAATTAAACAACTGTTGTCCTATTTAATTATTTAAAGAAGTAAAACTGAAAAAAAGGTGTAAATTAAATTAATCATAATAAAAAAAATCTTTTATTTTAAAAATATAGCAATAGTTAAGCACTAAGTATGCCTTGTTAAAATTTAGGTAACATATTTACAATTCTGACTCAAATCACCAGTCTGCTATGTGTTATTCCAATATTAATGTCTTCATTATTGAGAAATTAAGTTATTTATTAAATCCTAACTCAATAAAATGTCTTTTAAATTAGTTAAAAAATACTTAAAAATCTACAGTTTATAAATAAATTGCTTCAACGTATAAAAGCCAATTTTGACCAAAAAAGGCCAAAACCAATAAAAGCCGCTGGCCTGGCTTTTATTAATTTTAGCCGGCTTTTTTGCAACCCTGCTTATCAAGTTATAAGTGCTTCCTGTCATGTAGCGACACTTTTTCGCACTTTACTGCCAACCACCTTGGTAATTTGGTTGAAAATGCAGACTTTGACAATCTTTTGTAAAAGATCTGCCTTTACTAAAAAATTGAAATCGTGTTTAGATTACATAGTTTCTGAATAAAAACACCTACCAATTTCATGCATTTGTAAGCAAAAATGAATTAAAAAATGTGTCATAAAGTAGCCTGTTTGGATTTGAGAACAGCCTTAATGGTGCCAAGTTGCACTTATTAAAATACATCAATTGGTTGCAAACCAAATTACAGAACTTTCCACTACATCACACATACATACATATGAATACATCGATGATACATAATTAATACATACATGATTTCACAAATAAATGAGTGAAACGCTTAGCAAAATGCTGGCATGCAGTTAATACGAAAGTACAGAAACAAAAATACATGCAAAATATAGAAATCTCATGCTTATACATGTTTTGAAGATACGACATGATGAACTTTAAATGTTTGTTTTCTATGTTTAAAAATTTACAAAATCCTTTAAAGTTAATAATCTTAACTTTAGCAGCTTCTCCTGCTACACCATAGTTACGGATTAAGAAATACATAAAAAAACAAGTCAGTTTTATCTTTATCTTTTAAAACTCAGAAATTCATGTATATAACTTATTTTTTTCTGTTTTTTTTTTTTTTTTTTTTTTTTTTTTACTCTTGGTTCTCAAATGATCTGCTCAACAACACGAAACTTTCTGACTCAGTTTTAAACACAAAAGCATAAAATTGGCAGGTCTGATCATGGAAGGGATTTGGAATCTAAATGAGTTTTCCATATTTTTTTTTATCAATAAATCACTTATCGAGTTATAAGTGATTTGTGTCATGTGATGACATGTTTCTGACCTTTTTTGTGCTGCAGCATTGGAAATTTGAAAAATGGAAAACGTCTTTCAATTACAAAATTTCTGAATAAGAATGCCTGTAAATTTCATGCGTTTCTGAACAAAAAAAGAATTAAAAAAATAAGTCATAAAGTGAGTCGTTTGGATTTGGACCTTAAGAGAAAAAAAATATTTTTGATGTGTTACATTATACATTAAATATTATGTTAAAAAAAATTAGGTCTTGTACTGTTATTTTCCAAAGTATAAACTTCTAAGATTTATAAATTATACATCCATATACTTAAAGCTAACCTGCTTTTTAGTTTTTCGTGCAAAAATGCTATTTATACGCATGCGCGAGCAATCAGCTAGAGGCTTTTACTATCTTCAGACGCGATGTTCCAGCCAATGAGGTGAAGGCTTTTTCCTCTCTCTAGAAGCGTATGTGTTCCATTTGGTTGTTCGGTTGTTGAAACTTTATAGATTTCTTTTATTAAGGTATTTTTTCATTTTACCGTATTTATTTTCTTTTTAAGTCGTATGTATTTTACTACTTTGAATTTTTTATAACTAACCCTTTTTTTGAGAGAGAGAGAGATTTCGTGGCACGAAATTCCGCAAATCGTTTCTGATGTAAACAAACTAATTTTAAACTTTTAATATGTAATTCTGTGTGATATGATTAAATTCAGGTTTTCTCAGCGACGATCACAGTATTTTTACCAAATAATTTTTGTATTAATCAAGCTTTTTTGGTTATTAAGCATAGCTAAACACGAAAAAAAACTTTGTTATTTTAAGATTTTGATGTGAATTATTTGCATACATTTATAAGTCGAGTTTCACTGAATAATTCAAGAAAAAAAAAATCTCATCATTATACATATTTAGTTATGCATTATTAATTATTTACTTGGCCTTTACTTTTAATATTTCAAACTTACAGCTGAATGTAACTATTAAAACATTTGAAATACTGTATTCGTAAAATGAAATTTCAGCTTAAACACTCGACAATTACTTTTAGTTATGCATTATTAATTATTTACTTGGCCTTTACTTTTAATATTTCAAACTTACAGTTGAATGTAACTATTAAAACATTTGAAATACTGTATTCGTAAAATGAAATTTCAGCTTAAACACTGGACAATTACTTTTACTTATGCATTATTAATTATTTACTTGGCCTTTACTTTTAATATTTCAAACTTACAGCTGAATGTAACTATTAAAACATTTGAAATACTGTATTCGTAAAATGAAATTTCAGCTTAAACACTCGACAATTACTTTTAGTTATGCATTATTAATTATTTACTTGGCCTTTACTTTTAATATTTCAAACTTACAGTTGAATGTAACTATTAAAACATTTGAAATACTGTATTCGTAAAATGAAATTTCAGCTTAAACACTGGACAATTACTTTTACTTATGCATTATTAATTATTTACTTGGCCTTTATTTTTAATATTTCAAACTTACAGCTGAATGTAACTATTAAAACATTTGAAATACTGTATTCGTAAAATGAAATTAGTTTAAACACTCGACAATTACTTTTAGTTATGCATTATTAATTATTTACTTGGCCTTTACTTTTAATATTTCAAACTTACAGCTAAATGTAATTATTAAAACCTTTGAAATACTGTATTCGTAAAATGAAATTCCAGCTTAAACACTCGACAATTACTTTTAGGTTAAATTCAGGTTTTCTCAGTGACGATCACAGTATTTTTACCAAATAATTAAAAGTACTACATGCATGCATCTATCTATCTATATTAGAAATTGTGCAGGTTTCTGGTCGCTGTTTTGTTTACATATTTTAAACAAAAATTTCAATTTAATAATGCACTGAAAATTATAATGAATGCTTACAATTAAACACAACAACACAAAACAAAAAATTTCACAAAAACACATTATTTCCCCGATATTTTCCCACAACTAATCAATAAATTTCATGATATTTTATTGCGATTTTAAACCATGAACTTTAGTACTTTTCTGTTATACGGACACTATGCCAAAATGTATGTATGTATGTAAATGTATGTATGTATGTTTGGCGACAATGGTGTACGTATAATGGAAAAGTGCCTGAATTATTATTTATATATATATATATATATAATATAAACATAATTGGCGACACAGCAAGTTTTCTGGATTTCTCCCTGTCTCTCTAACCACATTGTTAACAAAACAAAAAATTCACGAAAAACACATTATTTCCCCGATATTTTCCCACAACTAATCAATAAATTTCATGATATTTTATTGTGATTTTAAACCATGAACTTTAGTACTTTTCTGCTATACGGATACTATGCCAAAATGTATGTATGTTTGGCGACAATGGTGTCCGTATAACGGAAAAGTGCCTGAATTATTATTTTTTTATATATATATAAAATATAAACATAATTGGCGACACAGCAAGTTTTCTGGATGTGAAAGGCGGAGATGAATTTCATTCATTCAATGACCGTTTTAAAAGTTTCAAGTTTGGATTGAGTGCACCTGAACATAAAAACCGATACCTATTTCTATGTTCATGATTGAGTTATTTGGATATCTTTTCGTATAGCACAGAAAATCATTTCTCCCGCTTTCGTAATACAGATAAATTCTGGTGTATTTTTTTTTCTTCTTTTTATATCATAAGTACTTTTCTACTTTAAATTTTTTAATTGTCGAGTTTCTAAGCTGAAATTTCATTTTTCGAATGCAGTATTTCAAATGTTTTAATAATTACATTCAGCTGTAAGTTTGAAATATTTAAAATATTAAAAGTAAAGGTCAAGTAAATAATTAATAATGCATAACTAAATATGTATAATGATCAGAATGACATATTAAAATGTGTACAGAATGACATGAAAATTTTAAAAAACTGAAATTTTGCACTTGCAACTTAATTGTAAATTTCATTGTTTACATTGGAAACGATTTGTGGATTTTAAGAATTTGCTGAACTTCGTGTCACCAAATTACTAAATCTCTCTCTCTCACTCTCCAAAAAAAAAAAAAAGGGTTAGTTTAAAAAAATTCAAAGTAGCAAAATACATACAACACAAAAAGAAAATAAATACGGCAGGGTTGGCAAGTTTTTGATGCATGACGGTTTTTACCGGTTTTAACCATGGTTTTTACCGTCATGTCAAAAACCTCCTTGTCAAAAACTGTCAAAAACCCATTTTTTAGTTGTTTGTTTTTACATTTTTTTTTCATTCTATCTTTAATATCAAGCAGGGCGGTCGCTCTGCCAAGCCAAGCTTTAAAAAAAACGCCACACAAACAACGCCAAGAACTGGACAAGACCGCTACTGCTTATTTACAGAAATCAACTTCACAATGTTAAGTCGACAAAACATGCCAGATTAAAATATCAGATATTAAATAAACCAAGCGTCGCAGGAAAAAAAAACGAAAACTACAAAAATCTAATGAAGAATTACTTCAATTTAAGACCAAACTCATCTTCATAAGTGATTTATAAACAGAGATATAGAATTTTTAAAAAAACGTCGAGTTACTTAAAATGATCACTTTTTTCTTCGTCAAACTTTTTTTTTTCAAACAACCTACAGACCTTAATATTCGGCAGAATAAAAAAAGGATTGCATTTTTAGATAAGTAATTACGTAATCTATGTGCTTTTATAAAATCCAGTGTAAAAAAATATTATTTTCTATCCATAATTAGCAAAAAACTGTTAATTAACTTGGCGATTAAAAAATTATTCCAAAACAGAGATAAAACCCGCCAACGACCATGTACCATCTCTATTATAATAGCACAAATCAGTTACAGGTTATAACCACATCAAATTTCATCTGCAAGTCAGCCATTTTCCTCTGAAGATATTTTTTTTTAAATAAAACTTCACAATTATAAGAACACATATTTTATCAAATAATTAAATATGACTGCAAACTGTGGCAGATGATTGTTGCTAACATGAATAAGTATGAGAAATTGCCGGTCATGGATATGGATCTGGGTAGCTCAGTCGCAGAGCGTCGGCATGGTACGCATAAGGTCCCAGGTTCAAGTCCAGGCCCAAGTCAATTTCTTACTCATGTTTGTTTAGTGTATTTAATTGTCTGATAAAATGCGTGTTCTTATAAATATTGTAAAACAAAGTAATCAGACGTAGTGTTTATGCTGAAAAAGATATTTTAAATAAAAATAATTTACGTTTTTCGAAAGATCTTTATAAATAAACTAGCGGCCCTCCCTCGCTTTGCTTCGGGTTAACCTTGAAAACCTTCATCTCTTTGTGTTTTCTGTAGACCTTTTTAATGTGTACAATAATTAGTACATTATTTTGATAAATCTTGTAGGGTTCAGCCTGCGTTTGCAATGTATAAGCGGAAAAAATGAAATTATTTACGACATCACATTAAAAACCTCAAAAATAACAGTATTTCTCCACTATTTAATGGATATACATATAAACCTTCCTCTTGAATCACTCTATCTATTAAAAAAACCGCATCAAAATCCGTTGCGTAGTTTTAAAGATTTAAGCGTACATAGGGATATAGGGACAGAAAAAGCGACTTTGTTTTATACTATGTAGTGATTTATCTGAAATTACAAAGCAAAACATATGGTTATTATACATATAAACCTTCCTCTTGAATCACTCTATCTATTAAAAAAAACCGCATCAAAATCCGTTGCGTAGTTTTAAAGATTTAAGCGTACATAGGGATATAGGGACAGAAAAAGCGACTTTGTTTTATACTATGTAGTGATTAGTTTTTGAGGGAAGATGTACCTTCTAAAATGTATACATTAAGAGTTATCGCCATTTAAAATTTCTTTCCAAACGTAAACAAAATTTTTGAAATGAATTAAATGTGATTCATTTATTTCTAAAAATAAAAAAAACACGGTAAAGGACAGACATTTCGTTCGCAGGAATACCTTTCACGTCATTTTCCTATAAATTAATGAAATCAAGTTGTTAAATTATTTTTGTTTTAGAAGTGAAGTTTCCATTTAAATTTATTGTAACAGTACAATGTTTAATTGAATAAAATAAGGTTGTTAACTAATGTAACTAAGAAATTGCTAAGAAATTCCAAACATGCACAGGGCAACGCAAAAATAATAATAATAATAAACAAAAAATAAATAAATAGATAAATAAATAAATAAATAAATAAAAATCAGCTTTCAGAAATTCTAAAAATTGTTCCGCTATTCATATTATATATCTTCGGGGTCCATCCTCCCACTTTCAACCCTCCCACCCAAAGGGGGCACTTTTCTAAATTTTGCCGACACCTCTAATGTGATATATCGTTGGAAAAGTCTGTGAACGCTTAATCATAATATGCAGGGGGGGGGGGGGTATTTTCTAAATTTTGCACATACCCCTCATGTGATACATCGTTGGAAAGGTCTGTGACCGCTTAATCCTATTATGCATCTCTGGTGTTCATCCCCCCTTTTGCCCCCCCCAAGCGCGATTAGCTTTCACCACCAGGGGACGCTTTCCTATATCTGTTCCTACGAGTCGGATCACGACGGGGTATGGCTCATTCGACTCGACATCAATAGAGCTTTCCGATTTTAGTTCGTCTTTTCACCACCAGGGGGCACTTTTCTATCTCTGGTTCTATGGGCTAGATCACGACGGGGTATAGCTCATTCGACTCGACATCTATAGCCTTAACGATTTCAGTGCCCGAGGTTCATACAGAACAGATTGCGCTACCTGGTGGTGGAAGATGGAACTTGAGCGTGCGCAGCACGACTGCTATACGGTGCCGAAGGCAGCGGGGATCCGTGTCGGAAGTTAGTTTGGTTAGAGGTTTATGCTATTCGATGTGTAAATTAAGGGATTATCCGGTGCCGAAGGCAGCGGGGAACCAGGTCGGAGGTTCGTTCGGTTCGAGGTTTATCTTATTCAAGGTTTTACAAGATTCGAGGCCCCGATATAAATTAGGGGCCCGCTAGCGGGCGAAGCCAGCTAGTGCTAATAATAAAAGAGCGTGATATCACGTTTAATTTCAAACGCAGCGCTGACACGCTATGTACGTATTGCATTTTTATTCATTTCATCGATAAGTCAGTGATATTTTTTAACGGGGGATAACAAGTATTATAACAAGCCACATTTAGTATGTTGTTATTAGTTTAATTGAAAAATCTACTGGTATTTCTAGTTAACCTTTTAAGCAATGACTGAAAGTAAAATGTAATTTTAAATTATTTCTCATGTTTAGATTATTTAAATTATGTTTATTCTGTTTAAAAAAAAAGAAATGATATCTACAAAAACAATTTTTCAAAAGTAAAAAAAAAAAGCCAAGCGTAAAAAAAAAAAGTTGTGGCTAAAAAATGGTGTGATATCAAATTTCCAAGCTATTATATTACTTTTTTAACTTTTTTCCATTAAAAAAGTTATCATATATATAAGTCGAGTGCCTACGTATATGTTAATAGAAATCGTTTTCTCCTGTACTAAATACATCCTAACGAGTTTCTGAAAATTCAATTTTTTTCAAATTATGCATGATGGGCTTGGCGGCCATCTTTCCATATTTCTAAGCACCCAAATTTCTAAAGTAAAAGCGTAATATGTTTGCAATGTAATATGTTTATAACAATTTCGAACTTTATATTTTAACTACGGACAGATAAATTAGATAAGACTGATATTTTGAGAAATTGATTTTTACTAGTTTGAAATTATTAATTACTGTAAAAAATAAATCATAAGATGAATCTTTAAGATAAGTCATCATTATCTTAAGACACAATTTTCAGATCATACAAATCTATAAATGAAACGCTTAAAATATTTGCTTAAATAACAATTTTGAACTTCGGATTTTAACTACGGATTTGGATGCTTAGAATTTTGTGAATAATATGCAAAGATGGCCGCCAAGCCCATCATGCATAATTTGAAAAAAATTTAATTTTCAGAAACTCGTTAGGATGTATTTAGTACAGGAGAAAACGATTTCTATTAACATATACGTAGGCACTCGACTTATATATATGATAACTTTTTTAATGGAAAAAAGTTAAAAAAGTAATATAATAGCTTGGAAATTTGATATCACACCATTTTTTAGCCACAACTTTTTTTTTTTACGCTTGGCTTTTTTTTTTTACTTTTGAAAAGTTGTTTTTGTAGATTAATTGTTTTACATGAAATATTCAGTATCAGAAAGACTCTAAAGTATATTTATACACCCAAGAAAAACAAAAAAGAATTGCATTAGAATAATACGTGTACATCTCTGTTAAAAGATCTCTAAAATAATCTTAAACTATTTGGCATAGTCGAAAAAAATTAGATTTTTTGAAGAAATCCTGTAACCTATAAGTATTAGATTAAACAATGGGTATAATTTCGGTACAATTTATTACATTGTTGAAAACAAAACTTTAAGATTCTACTTATTGAAGTGCAAATGAAAATCACTGTAATTGCATTTATGAAATACCTAAGATATGCATTTTAAAATATTATCTAAGAATATTCAAATTTATTCATTGCCAGTCTAAGCTTAACATCTATTGCAGGGCTGCCAACTACTATGCTTATTTTGAATGAAATAATTATTTTAGTACCATAAATTTCACTTAAGAAATATATTAAGGTATAAAATACTGCATGCCAATAAATAAATTCAGTATACAATTTATTAAATATATTTCTGGTTAAAAATATGAATATTTGATTTAAAAAGGCGTAGAAGTTGGCAGCCCTGCTATTGTCATACAATGTAACAACATTTTTGCATCTCTAAAATAATTTTAATGCACTTTATTAAAAATGTATATTGAATGTTATTTAATAATTATAATGACCTTTTATTATCATTTAATATTAATGTTAATTGCAGTAGAATCGATATTGGTGAAGGTTATGACAAATATTGTTCTTTTCTTTTACTCTTGTATTTTTAAATCCTTCCCCAAAGTTGCCAAGTCTCAGGCTTTTTGGACACCAGTATTTTAGTAAAGAGAATGTTGTTTTAAGTAATCGGAACATTCTGCGATTTAAAAGAACAACATTATCTCTAAAATAATACTGGTGTGCAAAAAGCTAGAGACTTGGCACGTCTGCTTTCCCGTATTAGGAAATGATCTTCTTTTAAATAAATTTAACAAATGTAACTGTAAATAATAATAATAACAAGAACAAGGTAAAATCAATCTAGAAATGTATCAATCTAGAAATGTATTGTATGCTACACTTACACCATAAATTGGAGGACAATCGAAAATGATAGGTTTTTGACGGAATAAACCGGTAAAAACACGGTTTTTACCACTGTCATGTCAAAAACCCAACCCTGAAATACGGTAAAATGAAAAAATTACTTTAATAATAGAAATCCATAAATTTTCAACAACGACATCAAACGAACGTATCTCATCTTTCGTTTGTGATAAGGAACGCTCCTTTGGCCCCCTCCACTCATTGGCTGAATTGTAAAGGGCAAAATTGGGCGACAAAATGACTACAGCATTTCTGAGAAAAGAAAAAATCAGAAAATTCACAGAAAATAATTATTTTTGTTGCAAGTTGGGTTAACTGTCTTTATGGTTCGAGTCGATTTCAGACTGAGTGTAGATTTCGGCAAGTTGGATTTGAGTTAACCCGATTTTTCAAAAGTTAGTTCAAGTTCAGTATACTATTTCAGATTAAAACTATACCTATCAGGGCTTGAATTTCAGGGCGGGATTCGCGCGGAAAATTTTGAAATCCCGCCCAAAAAATTTCAGCATTTTTGGAGAAATTTGCATTATTTAATTTACCTGCAACCGAACGATAAATTTCGTGATTTTTTTTCCCCGCAACCGATTGACGGACTTTGTGTTTTTTCCGCGACTGATCGACGAACTTTGTGGTTTTTTCCGTGACAGATCAACGAATTTTGAGTTTTTTCTGCGACAGATCGACGAACATTGCGTTTTTTAAGCGACTGATCGACGAACCTTGCGTTTTTTGGGGACATATCGACGAACTTTGCGTTTATTCCGCAATCGATCGACGAAATTTTTCTTTCTTCCCTGACTGATCGACGAACTTTGCATTTATTCCGCAATCGATCGACGAAATTTCCTTTTTTCCGCAACTGATCGACGAACTTTGCGTTTTTTCCGCGACAGATCAACGAACGTTGCATTTTTTTCTGCGACTGATCAACGAACTTTGCGTTTTTTCTGCGACAGATAGACGAACATTGCGTTTTTTAAGCGACTGATCGACGAACCTTGCGTTTTTTGGGGACAGATCGACGAACTTTGTGTTTATTCTGCAATCGATCGATGAAATTTGCTTTTTTCCCACGACTGATCAACGAACTTTGCGTTTTTTGGTGACAGATCGACGAACTTAGCGTTTTTTCCGCGACAGATTGATGAACTTTGCATCTTTTCCACGATCGATCGGTGAATCTCAATCAAGTAAAATCTAAAGTCAGAAATTTATTTAACAACCTAATTGTTAAGGGTCCCTAACACATTTAATGGAACTTGAAAAATACACTGCATATATAAAACTTAACTTTCTTCCCTTTTTTATAATAAAAATAAACATTTTACATAATCATTCTCAGTTGACTTAATTTTTTCAATGGTATTTTGTCATGTCTGCATTAATGTAATTCTTTAAATAGCACGTAAAAGAATAGTGGGGTTTAAAGATTTTTTTTCTCCCTCCCAAACATTACAACTCCCCTCCATTTAAAAATGTTGGTAGGGAGACTCCCGTCTTTGGAAAAATTGAATTTCAAGCCCTGCCTATAATATGTTTGTGTGTATTGAGGTTTGTATAGATGTTTGTGTGTGTGCTGTTTTTAATACAGACAGTTTCATTTTTCACACGAACCTTTCAAAAAATTCACATTCTTTGCGCAATCCTTTAACAAAATTCGCATTTTTTTCGTGATTCTTTAATGAAATTCGCATTTTTTTCTGTATCTTTTTTTTTGTCGAGATTCATAATTTTTTCAGCTATCCTATGACATAATTAGTGGTTTTTTTTCAGCGATAATTTGACGAAATTTGTGTTTTTTCTGCGATTTTTTTTTTCACGAAATTTGAGTTATTTTCCACGATTCTTTTATGAAATTTGCGTTTTTCTGTGATCCTTAGACGAAATTTTCTTTTTTCGCAATGCTTTGATAATAATCACATTTTCTCTGCTGCCTTTTGATAAGATTCATGAATTTTCAGCAATCCTTCGATGAAATTCGCGTTTTTTCAGCAATCTTTGAAGAAATTCGCATTTTTCTCGCGATACTTTAACGAAATGTGCGTTTTCCAGCGATTTTTTGATAAAATACATTTTATTCCGTAATTTTTAGACGAAGTTTGGCAAGAAAGCGCTATCTTTGGGTGAAATTTCCTGTTTTGCGATTCTTTGACAAAATTTGCTCATCTTTTGTGTAAATCGCGTTTTTCTGTGGCCTTTTAACAAAATTCACGTTTTACATGATCCTTTGATGAAATTAGTGTTTTTCCCGTGATCATTTGACGAAATCTAGGATTTTTTTCCCGCGAAGATTGATTATATGTTTTTAGTCTGCAGGTGCCCTAAAAAGTTTGTGACGCCTGTCGCTGCATTGCACACATTCTGCCACGGTGTATCAAACAAACAAAATTCATCCTAAAGAATTATTGTTTCGTTTCTGGAAATGAACAACCGTCAACTCATTGGCTGAATTATAAAGGGTGAAATGTGTAGGCACTGAGTATCATCTATGCTATTAATGTCGGTAAACGTCTGTCTGTGTGTGTGTTGTTGTGTCTGGCGTCTGTAAGCACAAAACTCTGCATGCAGACGACGGACATAAGTGCTTTTGGTATAAAAAAATTCGTAAGTGGAGTTTTTAAAATTCACAACATTTTGCGGGAGAAGAGGGTTGCGAACGAATTTAAAAAATGAATCCGCATCAATAATTATGGCGGCGGGGGGGAGTATGTTTTGCCTACACGGGGCGGAGACTTTTCTTTGTTGACACCACTCATATGATATATCGTTCGAAAGGCCTGTGACTGCCTTTTCATGTTCCATCTGTGTGGTCCATCCCTCCCCCCCACTAATTGGGGCACTTTTCTAAATTTTGCACATACCACTCATGTTATATATCGTTAAAAAGTTCTGTGACCGCTTAATCATATTATACATCTCCTGTGTCAATCCCCCCACTTTGCCCCCCCCCAAGGGGGTACTTTTGTAAATTTTGCACAATCCCTTCATGTTACGTATTGTTGGAAAGGTCTTTGACTGCTTATTCATGTTATGCATCTCCGGGGTCCATCCCGCCACTTCCCCCGCCCTTAAGGGGGGCAATTTTCTAAATTTTGTTGACACCCCTCATGTCATATATTGTTGGAAAGGTCTGTGACCGCTTAATGATATTATGCATCTCCAATGTCCATCTCCCCACTTTGCCCTCCCCCCTCCCCCAAGGGGGTACTTTTCTAAATTTTGCAGACAACCCTCATGTCATATATCGTTGGAAAGGTCTGTGACTGCTTAATCATATGCATATCTCCAATGTCTATTTCCCCACTTTGCCCCCCCCCTCCCCCCAAGGGGGTACTTTTCTAAATTTTGCAGACAACCCTCATGTCATATATCGTTGAAAAGGTCTGTGACTGCTTAATCATATGCATATCTCTGATGTCCATCTCCCCGCTTTGCCCCCCCCCAAAGAGGTACTTTTCTAAATTTTGCACACAACCCTCATGTTATATATCGTTGGAAAGGTCTGTGACCACTTAATCATATTATGCATGTTCCGTGTCCATCCCCTACTTTACCCCCCCCCGGGGGTACTTTTTTAAATTTTGCACACACCCCTCATGTTACATATCGTTTGAAAGGTCTTTGACTGCTTATTCATGTTATGCATCTCCTTGGGAGGGGCACTTACCATTTACTTGCACAACAGCGCTAAATGTGTCAGATGAAAGAAATTCCGCGAGTACATGTGCCAGTGAAACTTAGCCAATTGCTGTTCTTCAACCTAGCTTTAATTCAAAGTGGGTTTTTTATTTATTTGAATTATTCTGCAAAAGTTTCAAACATTTTAAAGCAGCTATGAATTTTATTTTTATGGTACTATTAAGTTTTTTGCCGTCAAATTTTGACGGGTTCCATCTAGTTAGTAAATAAATTGCCATTTATATCTCTCTTCCCACTCTGCTCCGAAAAAATTGAGTAAAAACATAAGATCTGATATTTAAAATTAATCTAGAATTTCATAATGCAATCTAGTGTAAATTTTGCAATCTCACAACAAACTAATTATTCTAAAAAACAAGGCATTTTTTAATAAAAAATATACTAACCAAATATTCATGCAAGTCTTCCTGTCTTCAAATGTTTGTGATAGTGTGTTTCAACTGGGAGTCTAAAAAGATTCAAAGAAAGTTTCATTAGTATTCAGCAGCATCTATTATAGTTAAAATGTGACTGTGTTTATATTTCACACCAACTTTTCTCAAAATGATTAATTATGGGTTTTTCTTTCTTTTTTTTTTTTTTTTTGGAACAATTATTCGCAAAGATCCAAGGATGTCAAACTCAAGAAATCTCAAATTTTAAATCAGTTTGAGTTATTAAATTTTAATCAATAAGAAATTTCTTTAAAAAAAATTATTATGCATGCTAAACATCTTGAATCAGCCATACTCATCCTTTTATTAACGCGGGCCGCAAACGTATATTTGCGACGTTAGGTGGGCCGCAACACATACTTGTATAGTAATGTAAATATATAGATTTCTATAGCAAATGCCCCCCGTTTTTTACCATCTCAAAAAATGCCCAACACGCCTAAAGAAGTATTCACTTCAAAAATATAATTTAAGTAACATTTATTACAAGGACAAAGCCATTTTATAACATTAAAATAAAATACAGCAGCAAAAACAGAAAAAGAAAATCCATCCAGAAGATTAAACAATCCTTTTTTTATCAGGGGTGGGACTCTCATAACTTATTTCTATCCTTCCTCTGAGATTAAATCCTATAAGGAGCAACAGTTTGGTTTATTTACGTTTATTTTTATTGCGAGAATGAAATCGAAGTTGCCAAGAAAGCGATCACCGCCAAAACAGACAGTTTCTAAAGCGCCAAATCCGAGCTGATCCTGGGACTGGCTTTTCAACAATATAACAAAGGAATGTACTCTCTAGTAGATTCTTTCTCTGAGGTTTCGGATCGCACATAAAAGGTCGCCAGGCCACATGCCCGCTTGTTGAGTATGGCTGTCTTGAATAGTTTAGTTTTAATACCTTCTGAGTCCCTTCAGTACTGTTTTGATTTTTTTGTCTCTTCCTTTCACTCCGATTTTTCAGATTTGTGAGACCTGAAGTATGCCGAAATTACAAATTTATTCTTTTATTTAAATTTTTGAGTCAAAAACCTCAAATGCTACATTGATATGTAAAATTTTACATTAAATATCACACATATTACATAAAACAGTACAACATTACAACATTACATGCAATGTTTAAAAAGTCTTTTACTGTATATCAATAATTAATATTTAGTAAAATATTACTGATACGTGCAAATTTTAACTTAATTTTGCGATATTTACCAGCATCCTATTGGCGAATTGAGCAGTTTTTTCCTGGCAACAAATTGACGAATTTCACGTTTACTTCCTGTAACCAACTGACAAATTTCGTGATTATTTTCCTCCTACCAATTGACAAATTTTGCTTTTTTTTTGGCGACCGATAAACGAATTTCTCAAATATTTTCTGCACCTTACAAATGAAACCGGCATGTTTCTTTTTTTTTTTTTTTTTTTTTTTTCACACACGACATATTGAAGAATTTCACGTTTATTTCTTGTAACCAACTGATGAATTTCGAAAATGTTTTCCTGCGATTGACTGAAGAAATTTGTGATATTTTCCTGCTACCAATTGACAAATTTTGCTTTTTTTTGGCGACCGATAAGCGAATTTCTCAATTTTTTCCCCACACCTTACAGGTGAAACTCACATGTTTCTTTTTTTTTTTTTTTACACGTGACTATTGATGAATTTCACGTTTATTTCCTGTAACTGTAAACAACTGACAAATTTCGCGATTGTTTTCCTGCAATCCATTGAAGAAATTTGTGATATTTTCCTGCTACCAATTGACAAATTTTGCTTTCTTTTGGCGACCGATAAACGAATTTCTAATTTTTTTTCTGCACCTTACAGGTGAAAAACTAACATGTTTCTTTTTTCTTTTTTTTTTTTTAACACGTGACATATTGACGAATTTCACGTTTATTTACTGTAACCAACTGACGAATTTCATGATTGCTTTCCTGCAATCGATTGAAGAAATTTGTGATCTTTTTCTGCTACTAATTGACAAATTTTTCCTTTTCTTGGTGACAGATAAGCGAATTTCCCAATTTTTTTTCACGCACCTTACAGGTGAAACTTGCATGTTTCTTTTCTTTTTTTTTTACATGCGATTGTGGTCAAATTTCATGATTGTTTTCACGACTCATCGGCAAATTTCGCTATTTACCTGCAATAGCTTAACAAAATTTATAATTTTCCCCCAACGAGTACAAATATTGGGAAATTTTTGTGCGATATTTTCCCGCAACCTTTTGGTGAAATTCGCGACAGTAAATTTTTGCAAACCCAAAATAATCAGGTCACTTTTCCAGCTATATAAAAATGGGCAGAGCGCATTTACAACTATAAAAAAAAAAACAGGCAGGGCGCTGCACCCTCTTGAAAAACGCCTTGGGAAAACACTACAAGGGTCGATACAGACAAAATTTGGAGCCTATTTAGGGCCCCTTCACAAAAATCAATTTGATAAAATGGGCTCCTACACAAAATTCCTTTTAACAAAATTTCCCCCTTTCATAAAAACTTACTATTTAGGGGAGACTGGTACACAGTGGACTACTTTTTCAGTTAATTTTTTTTTTCTCTTTAACGGACAAACCGGGTGCATCCCTGCATGAAAATATTTTTGAATATTCCTTATACCTTTATACATTCATCATAATTTTCTCATAACATAGTTTTCAATACATTTTTCAAAATAAAAATTTTTATATGCACCCGTAAATTGGACCAGTGTGCCCCAGAAATGGGGCACACTGGTCCACCCACCGGGACACAGTGGACCGCTGTTAGGCATTATCTGAAATGCAATATAAATCTATTTTTCATTAATCTAATTCTTTTTTATTTCCCCTTTATCCGCAAAATAACATAGTAATATAAATTTACAAGTAACATTTTGAAAAAAAAAAATTATTATTATATTTTGAAAATAACAGATTAATACAGGAACAATTGTAATTTAGTTGAAGTTATTACTTAAGTACAAAAAAATCAGCGCACATTAAAATTTGCAAATGAAATTCCAAAATACTTATGAGTTATGAGTAAGATTGAGCCTGGAATTTTCCTGAAATACTTTCGGGTCTGGGAGCAATATTATGAAATCATTGACATCAACAATAGATTCATCTACAGTTTTGGGAAAAATAAACTGATTTCCATTCAATTTTCATCTCATGTATCTTACTTGAATAGAATCATCACCAATTATACTACAGTTATATTTATCACAGGCAGTAAATACAAAACAAAATATTTCTTGCTATGTTAAATAAATTGTTATTTTTCTTTGTTTACTTTATTTTACAGTTAAATAACTTCTTTTAAACAATATTTCTTTATAGAAAATAAGCAATTATTAAATATTTTGAACATTCTGCATTACATGAGCAGAGTGGATTGTGGACCACTGTGCCCCATGTTGAAATTCAATAAATAATCATATTAATATTGTTTATAGCTTTCTTTTAAACATATTAACTTTAAAGTTAAATAAAAACAAGTATCTTAGCTTTGCAAAACAGCTGTTTTATAGGATTTATCTACAACCTTTAATTACTAAAAAAATTAAAATATAATGTTGAAAAATTTTACTTTTAGAAGATCAAAACAACCAATTAGGATAAAATAGTTCAATCTGAGCTAAACATATTTTCTGAACGCTATAAATAATCAGTGCAGTGCTGTTGTCTATTAGGATAGAAGAGAAGCTTAAAATTTTTTTAAATAAACAAAATAGTAGGGGGGTGGTCCACTATGCCCATAGGTCCAGTGTGTACCAGTCTCCCCTATTATTTATTATTCTTTGACTTTTAAAATGTGTAATTTGCAAACAAACAAGTTCACCAGAGAGGAAAACTTCAGCAAAAGTATTTAAAAAAGTTTGTTAATAAACGCTTGGATCGAATTTGAGTAGCTGGATTTCGACTTTCATTACAAAATGTTATTTTTCACAAAAATATAATAAAATTTTACAAAAATAACCTTTACTTTTCACAAAATGGGCCCCGCAAAAAAAAAAAAAAAAAAAAAAAAAAAAAAAAAAAAAAAAAAAAAAAACCTGCATTGACCCCTGCACTATAACAGTTAATTTTCTTGTTACTTTAAAAAAATAAGCAAATAAATAATGTAAAAGTTATTTAAATATGATTCTATTTCTTAATTTTTCTGAATATTTTTATTTATTGACAGTTAAAAATAAAAGTTATCTAGGGTTTTAAAAATATTTTAAAAAGCATTTTCTTTAGATATTGCCCACGGAGGGCACTCCCCCCGGGCCTATATCCCAAGTGTAGATAATTGGCCGTCAATAATCAACCCAACCCAACCCTTTAGATATTGAGCAGTATGACTAAATACTACATACTGAATATTCAGTGCATCCCTAATGGTTAATACACAAGTACCAAAAGATTAGTATCAAAGTGATTTGAAAAAATATACTCAAGCATAAATATCATATAATACACAATTAAAATATATATCTTTTACTGGGTATGTAAAAAAAAAAAAAAAATGTGTCGGAACACAAGTTAAACAATGACAACAAATGAAGAAAAAAATGTAAAATTTAATACATATAGGATCAGAATTTTAATTGTTATACAATGTTCACTCTAGAAAGTAAAGGGCAGGTTGTTAGAAAATAATAACAGCACAAATGAAGCAGAAAACAGTCATTGTTCAGTAAAAATGGGCATTACTTCAAGAAAAAAATATTATTGTGTTGAGTAACGATAAAAAAAAAAAAAAAAGGAATAGACGAGATACTGTCACACACTGAAGTTTGGTGACTTTTTGATTGGCCTGCTTTCCAAGCCCATGCCAAACCAATAATTTAAATACAAGCATAGTAGCCAACTTAGGGGATTTTTTCCTTTTTTTATTAAAGAAAGAAGGAAGGTCTATGATTTTTTGCAAGCTTTTGGATACATTAATTTAGAAATACTCTGGTATTGGGGAAGATTTTAACAAGAGACCTCTGGATATAATTAAGGATGCATTTCGATATTTTAAAAAGGGTACGGTGCATTTTGCTAATTTTAGAGCAGGCAGGATGCTGCGCCCTTAAATATTGGTCTAGAAGGGACACTAAATTATAAATAAATACAGGGGGAAAAAAAGTAATTTTTTAAACAAGAATTACATTATTTATAGTATTAGTTTTAGTCTTAGCAAAATTTTATATATAGTTATTTTAGTGTAATTCTAAATTGTATGATAAATAATACACGAAACTGTTAACCCCTTTAAGGGGTTAACCCTTAAGGGGTATTTCAGTTGCAAACCCCCATAGGGGTATTTCAGTTGCAAACATGTTCAAAACTTTTTTTTTACCCTTTGAAATCTGAATTTGTCAAATAAATTCATTTAAAAATAAATAATAGCTATTTTTTCCGTTCATGTACATCGTAAAATCTAAATATTCTTCAAAAGTTCTGATAAATATTATGGTTTAGTGCATAAATAATCTAACACTGGCGTTCAAAGGATTCAGTGGGATCAGGATTCATAATGGTGATAAACAAAACAATATGTAGTTCATTAACACTCAATTACTACTAAAAACAATTACATTATTGCTTTCGTTGTACCTGTGAGATTATATTTCTGCATTTATACAATTTATACAGCGACATTTCGGATGTATTTTTCCTTTTAAACACAATATATATATGACTGATGAAACTTATCGTAACATTAAGCCTAAATCTTGTATATATGTAAGATACAAGAATTTAGTAATTAAGTGTTATATAAACTACACAGGAAAGTAAATAAAGAAATGAATAACTTACCTTTTACAAAAGTTGTCAGTATAATTACATCCAAGATTGCCGCTGTAAACAAAATAAACAACAGCCCCAGCCGCGGCGAGAGTGTCTTCAAACGACCTTTGACTTTCCGTTCCCGCATGCGCGCAGTTGCATTGAAGTAGGAGTACTTTTTCCATAAGATGAGCATAATACGTGTTATTCGCAAATCCATTGGATGAATCGAAAAGTATTTCCATTGGAGGTTGAAAAAAGCATTTCCTTTAGACGTCGAAAAAGTGATAGATATAATACGTCTATTGCAGGTCATAGACATCTAATAGAAATCTAAATGAGAAATGGCTTATAGACATCTATTTGTTTAATGCTATGCATATCTAAAAGATGTCATGGACGTTATAGATGTATTTAGACTATAAATCGACATTTTATAGATAGAGTGTGCTGTCTGGGAAGGTATCCGACTTTACCCTACTTTTTCCTACAGTTCTGAAAAAAAAGAGTAATTATATATTTTTATCTTGTATATATGCTTTCTATTTTTTAATTTTTTTTTAAATTTCTCATGGTGAATACTCTATATTTAATATATTATATCGATACATACATGCATATTTTCTTTATTTATATGCGTACGTACCTGCGCAAATGCAGCTGACGCATTTAAATTCATTTAACGAACTTCCATCACTCTTATATAACATACATACACACATATTTATGTACAGAAAGTTTCAATACTTAGAAAAAGTTGCCTTACAATTTTATTTTATATGTTGTAACATTTTCTCGATTTCCTTTTGTTAGTTTTTATTGCAATGTTGGTTATACTTAGAAATATGAACGGCGGAATAAAACACACCTTTTGTAATTTTTTCTGATTTTCTGTAGTCTCCAAATGCTTTGTTTTTGTTTTTAACTATACACCTTTCTTCTGCTCAAATTTGCATACTGCATTTCGAATGTAAATAAGCATATAAATGAATTATTTCCAAGTCAATGGTCCAGATGACGAGAAAACAACATCGAGTTTATTAAATGCATCGTTGCGAATGAGTACTGTTCTCACTTATGCAGCGATAGAAATCATTCAAGCGACAAAATCTGCTATGTTTACGAAATTCTGAAAAGAGCTGATAAATACTTCTTGTGAGGGGAAAAAAGTGTTTTCTGTGTTAGTTGAATAGATCTATTGATGCAATAACCTTTTTATTTGTGCATTCTTTTTCATTGCCTGTGTTAATCTTTTTTATTTTTTATCTTTCGAAACATTCCATATATGAAAATGAGAGTGAAAAATGTGTATTTCTTTTTATATGGGTTTATTTAAGTATAATCTAAGGTAAATATCATTATTATATTTTAATAAAATCTCAATCTGATAATGCATTTATAATATGCAGAAATGTGATACTTTTTTAAAATTCCATTTTATATAATGTAGAAAATTTATTGCAATGACAATGACGATATGAATCTTTATTGTATTATTCGGACTGTTCTTAATGTATTACAAATATTCATCATGTCAAGATCACAACATTCGCATTGTTAATCATATTTATAATTAACATTTATAGATAATTACATATATTAAAGCATAAACACTACGTCTGATTGCTTTATTTTACAATATACGAACACACATTTTATTATACAATTAAATACACTAAACCAACATGGAGTGAAAAACTGACCAGGGCCAGGACTCGAACCTGGGACCTTCAGCGTAACGTGCTGATGCTCTGCCACTAAGCCACCCAGATCGATATCCTAGCCTGGCAATTTTCCACATTTATCCATGCTGGAAACAGTCATCGGCCAGCAGTTTGGCAGCTTGAGATGACAATAATACGATGAATAGATCGACAATAATACGACAATAGATAAATATTGTCATAAATGTGGAAAATTGCTAAGCTAGGATACTGATCTGGGTGGCTTAGTGGCAGAGCATCAGCACGTTACGCTGAAGGTCCCAGTTTCGAGTCCTGGCCCTGGTCAATTTTTCACTCCATGTTGGTTTCGTGTATTTAATTGTCTTATAAAATGCGTGTTCTTATATTTATAGATCATATTCAACGTACTTTCATATCCAGTATCTCATGGCCATTAACTTACGATAACATGAAAAAAAGGGAAATGCAAAAAGAAAAAAAATATCCTACATATTTTACACTTCTCAAATCCATAAACCCTTCCGAAATTAAGAATGTTTGCTTCAATTGGTCTTGAAGCTTTTTGCAGTTTCAGTCATCAAGCCATTTTTTTTCTTTTGAACACGATATATTTTCATATTTTAAAAATTGTATTTGAACTTTGTTATTTGACTTTGTATTATAAGTTCCTAAGGCAAAATAAAATCACTTTTGAAATAAGAAATTCAATGTAAAATATTCGATTGACGATAATTATCTTCTTTAATGAAAATTTTATAAAATAAACATAGTTTTTAAAATTAACTTAAAGTAATCTCTGCATTCATTTTTCATCATAGTAAAGCCATTTTCTTTAAATAAAAGTATTCCTGAAAAACATGGATACGTTTTCTAACTATGCAAATTTATTAAATTAGTATTCTTTAAATAAATAGTCATCTAGACCTTATTTTCACATGTACCTCTATTTAATGCTCTTCACTGCATTAGTTTTTCATTAATTAATTCTATTTTCATTATTCCGTATATTAATTGAGTAGATTGCTATTATAAATTTTTATTCCATGCGAATCGAGACGTATTAAATGTTTTATTCTTGTGTTTGAGTATAATGTATAATGTTTTCTACAATAATTGTTTGTAATTTATTGTCTTGATGAAATATTTCTGAACATTGTAAAATATGTGATAAGAAGCAAAATAAATTTTATTTTATTTATTATTACAAAACAAACGCTATGAAAAAATAAAATAATATATATATATATATATATATATATATATATATATATATATATATATATATATATATATATATATATATATATATATGTAGTTAAAATACCTCAAGCTGTAAACGAAGAAATGTATTCAATCGACGAACCATACGATATTTACGTATGCTTAATGCTTAATCGTGCATAATGAACATACTGTTTTTGATAGGGAAGTACGAAACAAAATTATATTATTTCGCTGCATTCTTATTATACGTACAGTCAACAAAAAAATGGAGAATGAAAACACTTGTTATTTTTTTAATCGCCAAATGTCGCAGAGACTAAAATAACCATTCGATTTACACTGGACAAAATATTGTTGATTTTACAGTATAATCCAGGCATCCCTGGGATGTCAGCTGGAATGCCAGTATTATACTGTAAAATCAATAATCTTTTTTTGCAGTGTAGAATTACGTTTTCTCTCCGTTTATGTTTAAAAAGTACGTGTCCTACTCCATGTTAAAATTGTAACTGCTTTTGAAAATTTCAATACCAACATCCAATTTTGACACAATATTTGAATCCTTCAGTAAAATGTTTGTACCAAACAGTGCGTCATTCGGAAAAGCAGTTTAAGAAGTATGCAGACGTAAATTTTTCAACTGCTAATGTTAAATTTATTTTTAACAGCTCTAAAACATACGGCGGGTAGTATTTTACGCATAACTCATAACCTACTTTTCGGAATTATGTGTAATGTAGATTAGCATAATTCAAGCTTCTAAAAATCGATTTCTGTTAAAAAATCCATAATTTACAATTCATTTTTAATTGTAAAATGTATAGTTTGTTAAAAAAGCTGAAATTTTTCTATAAACTAAAAAAACAAATAAACTAATAAGATTAAAATTTATTTATTGCAAACTTTTATGCAATAAAACTATGTCATATGTAAATAAATCAACAAATATATTTCTTAAATTCTATTTATTTCAGTACGCTTTTACAAAACATATATTTTAAGGAATTTGAATGCACAATTTACGTAAAAAATAAAATTTTCTTAGCTTATCATTATATTCAGTAACATATTTTTGTTATTTGAGAATGAGCTGTCGGTGACCACGCCATTTTATTGAACTAACAGACATTAAATTTCTCTTTTGGACAGTTTCGAGAGCATTATATTTTCGATATGTGAAATTCTACAAATTTGCTTTTAAAATATTACAACTCTTGTTGTATAAGCTTTGCGTGTACTATTTATCCTTAAACATTAAAATAATATTAAAATATGTATAATCTCGAGATAGAGATTATATTTCTGCTTCTATTTCATTTTACGTATAGGGAAAACGTATTTATGTAAGCAACAAATCATTAAATGAAATTTCGAAACTGAAATGACATTAAATTAACTCACTCCTGGAAGTTTAAAATTAAAAAAGTCCTTCCGGCCTGTACCGGGAGGAAAAGGTAGCTTTCCTATATCTTCGTTTTAAAATTTTAGCTAATGTTACACGAAAACAGCAAGTTAAAATGCAAAGAAACGTTTACAAAAGATTCGTTAATAGTGAATTTGAATAAGAAATTCGCCAAATTATTGAGCAATAGCCAAATTGGCTTCATTTATGAAGACTTATTTTGGTCTCCAAATTTGGTGGTATTTCGCCAAATGCCGCCAAGTTTGGCGAGAATTTGGCACTAACGGATATGAATATATAGTTTTATGCGTATGATTGGGAAAATTATTACAACAATGAAAATTTTTGTAATGTGCTGTCTTCTTTCAAAATGTCAGCCATCCTAGAATTTCAAACTGCTCTATCTCAGCCATTTTTTAATATAGAGGTAAACCAAAAAATGCTCTGGAATCCTCGTATCAAGGCCTAACACTTAATTAAAAAATAAATTTGAATTTTTACCATTTTTGTATATTTATTTTAGTTTTAAATTTTTAAATGGCCGCCATCTTGAAACAAAATGGCGGACCAAGCTGGTCAACGAACTCGGTCGAGACATTGGTGAGTTTAATACACACAATTAGTTTCATCAAATTTGATTTATAAATACTAGCGTTATCATATGACATAGGTCAGATATATATATGGATATATATATCTATACTAATATTTTAAAGGAGTAAAGATTGTTTGTTTGTTTGTTTGTTTGTTTGTTTGTTTGTTTGTTTGTTTGTTTGTAGGGGGTAATCTCTGGAACTACCGAACCGATTTCAAAAGTGATGGTGGCAAATTGATGGTGACAACCCCTGCTCCAACATAGGCTATATTTATGTCGGTGCCACTACCCAGGGGGTTGCAGGAGCGAAAAACGTTCTAAAATTGCGATCTTTTCTATACTGAAGCAGCTAGAAATTTGAAATTTGGCGTTGTAGTTACTTATAAGATGTAAATGCTCTCTAAGAACAAAATAAAAAAATTTCGAAATTTAAAAGGGTGAAATGAGCGAAAAGCGTTCTAAAAACATTCTAAATTACAATTTCTATGGAATCTCAAGAAAAACCGAACCGATTTGTAATTTGGCGTTGTAGTTACTTATAAGATGTAAATGCTCTCCAAGAACAAAATAAAAAAAAGTTCGAAATTTAAAAGTGTGAAATGAGCAAAAAGTGTTCTAAAAACATTCTAAATTACAATTTCTATGGAATCTCTAGAACTACCGAACCGATTTGAAACTTGGCGTTGTAGTTACTTATAAGATGTAAATGCTCTCTAAGAAACAAAAAAAAAAATGAAATTTAAAAGGGTGAAATGAGCGAAAAGCTTTCTAAAAACATTCTAAATAAAATTTCTATGGAATCTCTGGAACTACCGAACTAATTTCAAAAGTGATGGTGGCAAATTGATGGTGACAACCCCTGCTCCAACATAGGCTATATTTTATGTCGGTGTCACTAACTCCAGGGGGGTTTAGGAGTGAAAAACGTTCTAAAATTGCGATTTTTTTTATACTGAAGGAGCTAGAAATTTGAAATTTGGCATTGTAGCTACTTATATGATGCAAATGCTCTCTAACAACAAAATTTAAAAAAATCGAAATTTAAAAGGGTGAAATGAGCGAAAAGCGTTCTAAAAACATTCTAAATTACAATTTCTATGGAATCTCTAGAACTACCGAACCGATTTCAAAAGTGATGGTGGGAAATTGGTGGTACAATCCCTGCTCCAACAGCCTATTTAATAAAAAACTACGCTTTTCTGACGACTGGGTTTTTCTCTAATTGTTGCCACAGATTAATCTCGGTAAATGAAACATTTGAAGTTACTGAAAAAAAATAGTAGTTCGAAAAGTATTTGTCAGAAAATTGTTAGGCAAACTGCGTTTGAAAGGTAAAAAATTGTATTTTTCTTGATATAAATTTCAAATGTAATGATTATGCCATTTTTCAAATATTGAATTTGAAAAATTACCAAATTTCACAATGGAGTACCATAGCGAAACCTTCATGCGCAAAAAGACAATGATAAGGGCGACGTGTCCTGGCGTGTATATTGGCTATAGCACGAGTCACAAATTATAGTAGCCCTATTATTCTG
Source organism: Maratus michaelseni (assembly GCA_963931845.1). Taxonomy (NCBI): domain Eukaryota; kingdom Metazoa; phylum Arthropoda; class Arachnida; order Araneae; family Salticidae; genus Maratus; species Maratus michaelseni. The sequence continues at coordinate 281,901,521 of OZ007592.1, read as the reverse complement.
TTAAAATATAAAAGTGAATTATGAAATGTCAATATTTTGTTGTATTTAAAGTTCGTTATAAGAAATTGACCAGCGTAGCGGGCGTAGCTTTCTATTATATATATAAATCAACATTTGAACGGAGGGTGGTTTTGGGGTCTGGGGGTCATGATCGGTAAAAATATATCGAAATTTTCCGGAACTGCTTTCTTCCGACCGGCTGCAATAGGTAGCTTTATAATTTTTTGTATTGAAAGCTACCTAAAATATGTAATTAAAAACAGATATAATTTATCTTAGCCACATTTAGTATTTAGATCGCATGGAAGACATATATAGCATAAAAAATCTCTGAATATATTAAAATTTAATCTCAGGTATTTCTTTCTGGGAAAGAGGTCTAAAAAAGGAAATAAAAAATAATTTTATTTTGTAAGAAATGCAAAAAATAAATAAATATATAAAAAATAAATAAATAAATGAAATAATAAAAATAAAAATAAACAATAAAGTTTCTGCTTTTGTTGTAATCCGTACGGAATGTGTGACCTGTGCTATGTACATGGATCCAGAACATAATTTTTGGCAGGGCTGTCAGTCATTGCTCTGGGTTCCCATTCTCAAAAGATGACCAACTTTGCTAAAAATTATTTGTTTATTGTAGCTTAATGTTGTTTATTTTGATTTGTTAAGATGAAGTTTCAACATAATAGATAGAATTTTCTATTTGTATTACTTTCTTTTTTTTTCCATGGAAAAATATATTTTTAAGCGGCAATATATTTTCTTTTCGTTCGTGTTTTGAATGATTATTCGACATCTCCACACGGGTTATCATGAATATTAGTACTATGGAAAATATCATTTTGAGTCAAATCTGCTTCTTCTGTTACAAAGCCAGAATCAGACGGTAAGCATATACTGCCGTCATCTCAATATTCATCAAAATCAAGTGTATCAAGATATTCCAATGCTTGCTTTACTGTAAAAAATTTTACACGTATTTTCACATATATCCAAAAAATAATTATTTTATATACACTATATAACCTATCAACATTCAACCAACACAGAAAAAACGAACTGAAAAGCTGTTATACATACAACATTTTTCACAGTATTGTTGTGTCCTCAAACAGAGGAACCAACTATATACTTGGAACAGTTTAGCTGGTTAGTTTACACCTTCTGCCTAGGAAACATTTATTTTCTTTACGGAAGAGCGGTCTCAGACAAAGGAACAGAATGCTACCACAAGCTGCCAACGTTCCCTTCGTGGGAACATTAAAAAAAAAAAAACCTCTCTAATATTGCTGTAAACGTATACCTATTTACGTCGGGTTTGGACTATATTGTTACTTGAAATGTTGGTTTTATATATTTATAGAATTTTCTCCCTTTTATAAAAAATAATTTTACTTGAAATACCAGAAAAACCAAATATTGTGTTTTCTTTTTTAAGCTGAAAAAAATTACAAAAATTTAAAGTACAAAAAAATAAAAAAATCGACCCGATACTATTAATTGTTGCATAAGAAATATATTTTTTAATGTTTGTATACATAAATAATTTTGTTTTGAGGAAAAACGAGAAATATAAAAAAAAAATAAGTCAATTCCTACTTAGGTCAAAAAGAATTTTTTTTCCAGCGATCTATACGCTTCGCCACTGACTGTATTTATACCTAAATTTTTATCCTGCTAAATATCTTATGTAAGAGAAATTTATTTTCGAGTACGGAAGAATTTCTTTCGTCCCCGGCGAGGTTCAATCCTGAGACCTTGTGGTTACGAGCTCAGAGTTTAACCGACTGCATTATTAAGACATGTGAGTGAGTGCTTTTAAATGGAACTAATGTCAGAAATAAGTCGGCTGTGTGTTGATATTTTTCTCCCATATAAAATTAAAATTAATTAATTAAATGTAATTAATGAATTAATATTTGAAAACTGTATTAACATCAAGTATCACCCACTACAAGTTTTAAAAAATGTATTTGAACTTGAGTGGAGGAATAAAAGTATTTTATTAACGATTGAAAATTTGAACAAGATATATAAATATATATATGAAGAGTGTGAACTAATATTAGGAACTGAAAATATATATATATATGTTTCTGCGACGGAAGCATTGGCGTCTAATGGGTTAAAATAACAAAGTACAAAAATTAAAATGCAGTTTTGGTGTGTATTGGAATTAATAGACAATTTAATGAAATTCTGATTAATTTTTTTTTTTTTTTATTTAAGTGGTATGAAATTCTAATTTTTATTTTAGTAATGTTTAACATATAATGCAACATCTAACTTATAATACTACAATTTCCGTAAAAACACGTATTACTAACTTATTTGATTTTTGCTCGTTTATATTCAATCGACAATGCTTTATACCTGGCACATATGTTATTATTTTTAATAATGTACGTAGCAAAATCGTATACACTTGTCTTTTGAATGCAGTGACTTTCTTATGAAATTCATTTGAAGAAATAAGCTCTCTTAATTCACATTGAAAAGGGAAAATGTTAGATATCATTGAATAGCACCACACAAAGAATTTTTTTTTAATATTTTACTTCGAACAAATTAATGGTATTAATTGTGGTAGTTTGTACGTGTAATTTTATCTATATAATGACGATGAAATGACATGTTTTCGCATGCCAGAGTACGTGCCACCTCGGGCACGCATGCCATAAGTTCATCACGTATAGATTTTATTAACCAAAACAATTTGAAAATCACATTATCTTTATTTATCGAATTACCACCAAAAAATTATAAAGGGAAGTTATAAATGAAATCTAATCTGAAGTAACGTATGAACTCATCGAACAAATACTACTTCGAACAAATTAATGGTATTAATTGTGGTAGTTTGTACGTGTAATTTTATCTATATAATGACGATGAAATGACATGTTTTCGCATGCCAGAGTACGTGCCACCTCGGGCACGCATGCCATAAGTTCGTCACGTATAGTTTTTATTAACCAAAACAATTTGAAAATCACATTATCTTTATTTATCAAATTACCACCAAAAAATTATAAAGGGAAGTTATAAATGAAATCTAATCTGAAGTAACGTATGAACTCATCGAACAAATACTACTTCGAACAAATTAATGGTATTAATTGTGGTAGTTTGTACGTGTAATTTTATCTATATAATGACGATGAAATGACATGTTTTCGCATGCCAGAGTACGTGCCACCTCGGGCACGCATGTCATAAGTTTGTCACGTATAGTTTTTATTAACCAAAACAATTTGAAAATCACATTATCTTTATTTATCAAATTACCACCAAAAAATTATAAAGGAAAGTTATAAATGAAATCTAATCTGAAGTAACGTATGAACTCATTCATCGAATCATGATTCTAAATTTTGTGCGAAGCAGTTCTTTGGGCCAGACTAACAAGAAAAGGAAGAAGAAAATCTGTTATATAGTCTGACAAGGAGAGGGTCAAGCTTGGTAATCACAGATTTTGATTATTTTATATATGTTGTAGGGTAGAAGCCCCTTAGTATCAGGTTCAACGGATTTTAAACAACGCTCCTTAGTTCTCGAGAAATAGGGGTCTAATATTATAACGCAACTTAAATACTTACATTGTAACGGGTTTACTGTGTTACAAAGTCTGTTGTGGTGCTTTCTAGCTATAATAAAATAAAACATTTTCAAATAAAATAAAAATAAATGCAGAAAGAAGATAAATGAGAAAGCAAAATAATTGAAAGACTGTAATATGCAAAAAAAATATTTTCTAATTTAATTCTTCTGCTATTTTTTTTAATATAATTATGCTTCTTACTTTAAAAACAGAGTGGTATTACTGTCGCATTCACTTTCCTTCTTAAGGCAATATATAAATGATGTTGCTTTAAAATCACGAATTGATACAATTGTTCAATGTCATTGCATCGATAAAGAATACATGAAATACATTTTAAAAGTGATTAAAAATAATTAACTATTTAATAATGTTTTATACAACGATTTAGTTGCAAATAAAAAAAATAAATAGGTTAATATTATCATTCATATTTAATATTTATTCAATTATCGATGTTGGTTTTTCTTTGATTTCGTGTTTGCCCCGGGGTTGGTGAGTAACGGAAAATATTCCATCTTGTGCTGCGTTTGTAGCCTTGCCAATATGTTATAGTGAGAAAGTTCCAGGCTGAGTATCGTTCCCAAGTGGCTCAGTTGGTAGAACATCGGTGCGCTATTCTGATGACATGGTTTCGAGTCCCGGCTTGGGTACTTTTTCACTATGTTGGCTCTACGCCTATTAAGTAATTAAAATTTGAATAACATTATAATTAATGCAAAATATTATAATTTTCAATTCGATTATTAAATTATAATTACAAATATATTTATAAAACAAAAAAAGAAAAAAAATGTAGCGCTTTCCGGCCTCAAACCCGAGGATCAACGAGCAGACGCCATAACAACAGCGCTACGACCAAAGGAGTAATTTAGTTACAAAACAAGTATTTCAGTTGTGTTATAATATTAGACCCCCCCTATTTTGCGACAACTAAGGAGCGTTGCATAAAATTCGTTGAATTTGAGACTAAGAGGTTTCTACCCTACAACATACATAATCAGTCTGTGATTACCAATCTTGGCACTCATCTTGTGAGGTTGGTTCTGTAGGCAGACATCAAAAACAGAGTCCCCAAGAAATGCTGATATGCGCTTACCTTTTACAATAGAAGAAGATTAGTAGACAATGAAAATTGCAAAAGTTGTAAAAAAAGGGTAGGAAATAAGAATATATTTACTGAAACAATGCTGTTATTATTTCTCGACAATCTACATTCTTTGAATTTTCATATGACCCCACCCCTTTTACGAAATCAGTTAATTAGAAAATTTTCCCTTGTCTGCAAGAAAATCTTTACAAAAAACTGTGTACTTTCTTTAAGATTCAATGCGGTTTCCGTAATTAAACATTGCCATACATCAAATTATAAATATAAATTTATGCGATACTGTAAGAACAAGGAAACACGGACGATATTAGATAGGTTGCTGACCCTTAAACGAAATATAATCGATTTTTGCAATAGTGACGAAGAATTTCAAATTATTTACAGAAGTATTATTAGAAGACTTCATTTATATATTGAAGATGAGAGAAAACACCTTTGGAATGCTTTGTGAATTGCTTTTTATTTAAATATGTTTCTAGAATTTAAAGTTACATTTGTCTCTTCACAAGATTTCTACATGTGTAATGATTTTGCCAGATGATGTCCACATTACTGACGGACTCGTTTTTCATTTATAATGTAGACCAAGCGATCCAAGCCAAGTTTCCCGGGTTAAATATACCCGCTATACTACCAGACTTACAAAATGCAGTTGGAAATCATCTTTATTTGAAAACTCTAATAGGTCTATTTTTTTTTTTTTTTTTGTTTTTTTTGTTTTACCTTTCAGCATATGCTTTTAAATTTCACACCGATTTTATTTAAAAATATTATTGGAGCTTCCATATGAGCGATACATCAAAGATTAATAGCAAAAGATTTCTGTATTTATAGAAACTTTCATGATTATGATTGTTTCGGTTTTTAAGCGCAAAGTTCGATTAAAATTCTTTTAAATTCGTGTCTTATTTATTTGGGAATTTTAAATTTCGTTTGGCATATTAGTTATGAAATATTACACGGAAACAAACAAATGCTAAAAGATTTATATTGTTTTATGTGCAAACGGGTTAATCTTCCGTAATTAGGTTCCATATTAATTTTTGAGATAAATTTAAAAGAAATTTGTTCTAGAAAATTATTTTTAAAACCAATAAATTTTATTAAATTAAGGTTTCAGAAAAATTGCAAAAACGTTTTTTTTTCTATCCGACCTGACGGTATATAAATTGAAATTGTGTACCGTTTAAAAAGTGAACTAATTGCAATAAAAATGTGGTCTGGTCGGTGCCCCCTTCGATATGACGTCACCGTTACGCACGGACATGTTTTGGATTATAGATAAATGTTATATTTTATCCTTTGTTTAATGGACATGTACATAAACATTATTACCTCTCTTATTATGCATACTTCATTGCAATTTAACGTTTTATTTTCTTTTTTGAATAATAATATTCTGTTAAAGGTTTTTTAAAACCGGAATAGAAACACCTGTATGTTCGAAAAATAATTTATATTTATTTCGTATTTAATTTATTTTTTATATTAATATTTAAATTTCTTTGAAAATTATTTCATTTTCTTTCATACTTAGGAAATACAATTAATAAAATCCACGTACACGGCATCAATCTTTCTAATTAGTATATTTTCATAAACAATTATAGGAAACTTTATACTACTTTAGCTGAGTGCAATTTCATCTTTCATCACTTGGCGATTTCTAAAAGAGTCAAGAGTTTAATCTGCTTCAAGTCAGACAATTATTGATTACTAAGGATTTATTCTTGGCTTAAGGTTAAGTAATATTGCCTCCTGACCTTCTAAGAAGATAAAAGTTTTATCTGAGCTCATGGGTCAGTGTCATATCTTCGGAGAATATCTTTTATTCCGTTTAACTTTTACTCACTTATTAATATTTGTTATTTGAAATAATATCTTACTCATCAACATTTATTATATTTCCGTAATTCCGTTGCATTAGAAACAGTGTAATTCTTCTATATCATAAGTCGTCAAAAAAGTAATATACAGGTTTTACAGATTCTTCTTATTGAGTTAAGTTTGGAAATAAGATTTTCTTAACATATTTATAAATAAATAATAAAAATAACCATTTTCTTATATATAAATCAATTTTCGCATTTCTATACGATAAACGGATGATAAAATACCATGGAGTGATAACTTTTTTTTTTAAGACTGTACACTGTTAAAAATCTTTAGCTTTTGCTGCATAGTCACTCCACCGCTTTTATGGAATATCTCTATTTTGACCAATGAAAATGCTCCATAATATGGTAAAGTAACTTTCTCTAAAAGCAGTGGAGTGTGTTTGCAGCAAAAGCTGAAGATTTTTAACAGTGTACAAAGACCGGAATATGACCGAAAACTTTAATGGATCAAAAGCAAAATGAAAATCTTATTTTCACCATTTTCTTTGCGTGACATGAAATATGAGACACAACCAAGTCACTGTGACGTCGTCGCGCCATGTTTTGTAAAAAGTTGCAAATGAAGAAAATATTGGTTATGGCGACGCATCCTTAAATGACAATCTTTTGAGATTCATTGCGTGACCAAGTAAAGATGCCACATTTTGATTATTACTACGGCCATAATACTAGTGACCAATGTTAACATCATAATAATGCCACAATATTAGGCTCTCTGCTATGAAGGTACTTTAACCGTCCAGGTCGCAATGCATCCTCCAGGGTGCGCTTATTTTTGTTCACTAATTCTTAAAACAATTGCCACACCAAGTTCAGACACATCAGTTCACTAAATGGGAAAAAAATTAAAGTTGTTTATATTTAATAAACACTTGCTACTAAAAACAAATGCTTTTTAATAAATTTCCAAACTTCTTTGTTCTCTTTTATCTCGTAACACTTCGATTTTACGTAATTTGTATGATTCAAATGGCTTGTAAAATGTAAATACTGACCTTTTACAGCATTTTCCAACATAGTTATTTTTTTGTTATTCGGTTTATCTGGCCGTCTGCCTCCCTTTCTGGTCGTCTGTCTGTCTGTCCGTACTCAAATTCACTTAAATATACTCTGATTTTCATGTAACTGACATATGTTCGGTATCGAAAATGAAATATATTGCATCCATAGTTCATTTACAAGGGCACTCAACAGAATTCCATTATATTATGATCTATGAGGAAAAAATTTTTCCGTGTAATAAAATAATATTACATTATTCCAAACATAATGACATTGATATGCATTTTTGACACGTACAAAATCATGCTTTCAGTAGAATATGGAATGCAAAACACTTATCATTCATTTACAGAATCATACAAAATAATTCGGCTTTATAATGTTCTAAGGTGGAAAATTGCTTGCAGCGTATGTTAATATATTTTAATATTACACTATTTTAAATCAAATCAAATTTATATATATTATTGAGGCGCACCACGACATATTTATTATAGCATATGACGCGCATAACAGTTATCGTTCATTTACAGGGACACACAAAAGATTTCGGTTACAGAGCTTTAAATATTGGAAATGCGTTTTCAGCTGTGGTACTAAGTCAGTTGTGGTACTAAATATAGTCTAAGGTTAGTGACTACTTAATTTTTATTTTAAGGAAATATTTTTCCAAACACCGCATACAGAAGTATCGAAATTAATCTGAGGCATATTTTTAATGTTTATCTAACATTACGTAGAGAAGATGCGTTGCTAATGAAAATAATTATAAAACTTGTACGAGAAAAATTGTCGTACCAATGAAATCTGCAGATGAGGCGCATTATTAATGTTTTCCCAACATTACGTAGAGAAAATGGGTGGCTAATGAACATAATTATAAAAAATATACAAGAAAATTTCTGCAATAATGCCGATAATGAATTCTGCAGATGAGGCATATGTTCAATGTTTTCCCAACGTTACGTAGAAAAGATGGGTGTGACGAAGAAAAATTATTTAAAACACATATAAGAAACATATTTGTATCAATAAAATCTAGAGATGAGGCAGATTTTGATGTTTTCCAAGCATTACGTATAAAAAAGATCGGTTGCTGAAGGAAAATAGCTATAAAAATATATAAGAAAATTTGCTTTACCAATAAAATATGCAGATGAGACATTTTTAATATTTTCCCATCATTATGAGGAGAAGATGTGTTCCAGAATAAAAAAGCTTAAAAAAAGAATAATATATTATTAAAAAAATTAATTTAAGCACCTGATTAAAAATTAAGATTAATAAACACTTAATTTTCAAAGGTAAAATTAGCCCTTGTCCCGAAAGATGAACCAAAAAAAAGCAGGCAAGACAGAATGTTTTTTCCCCAGCATTAGAAATAATATATTGCTGCATGGATAACCTTAAGCACGCAGGCGCCTTGCGCGCTTATTTTTATTTTTATTGCGATACAGACTGTAAATTAAATTAAATTAATCACTAATTTTAGATAATTGGGATAATAAATCATAATCTGCCCATACGGCAGTTTTCTTATATACTTGCTGCGACTAATTCAATTCAGCAACCCATCTTCTCAAAGTAATGTTGAACAAACACTAAAAATTAGCTTAGCTACAGATTTTCTGATACAGTAATTTTCTTATATTTTTTTATAATTATTTTCACTCAGCAATACATTTACACTACATAAAGCTGGAAAAATATAAAAAATCTGCCTCATCTGCAGATTTATTTAATACTGAAATTTTCTTATATATTATTATAAATATTTTCATTCAGCAACCCATCTGCTATACAAAGTACTGGGCTAACTTTAAACAAATGCCTCATCTGCCTCTGATCTTTTTTTATGATAAATTTTCTTATATATGTTTAAAATAATTTTAACTAATCACTGAATTTTGACTGCGTGTAAACATTAAAATTTGTCTCATTTACAGATTTTTTTAAACTTCTGCACGAGATGTTTTCGAAAACTATAGCCTTAAACTAAAAATTAAGTACAGTAGAGTCTCGATTGTTCGAGTTTCCCGTAAATCCGAGTTAGTGAAAAAAATCAGTTTAGCTTCCAAATAATGACGAACATATACGCAACACATGAAAGAATTATTCCGCACCACAAAATTCAAGTATCTGGTTTTTATTGTTGTTCGACGGGTCATATGTCAACTGCGCACCCCGAAGCCACTCTCTTAAAAAAACGGGTGTATTCTTCCTATAAGTGCAGGGGATCCCGCCGGGTGAAATTGGAGAGAATCAGAGAATAGTTGTTCAACGAGCTTCCGTCCCACTCACTCTTTATGTCTACTGCGAAAGTATCAGAACAGAAGTAAACTAGAAGCTTTTTCTTCTAACAACTGCTCTGATTTATCCTTGGACAGAAAATCCTTAAAAGAGTCTGAGTATGAAAAAACTGGTGAGCCACTTTGTATGTGGATTACACAGCAAAGTATAAAAGTATGCCCTCTTCCAGGTCCGATTCTTCAAGAAAAAGCTTTGCTGTTTCGAAAAGAATTTGAATAAAGTGATGAAAACTTCACTGCTAGTGTAGGCTGGTTTGAAAAGTTGAAAAAATATATCGTATCCGGCAACTAGACATCTGTCGAAAGAAGCTATCTGAAGATTCTGAGGTCGTCTCCGTGCAATTTTGCAAGAAATTGCAGGAAGCCATGACAAATGAAAACCTTACGAACGACCAGCTTTATAATTTCAATGAAGCTGGCCTTAATTTCAAAATGCTACCATCTAAAACAATCGCGTCAAGCTAAGAGAAAAGTACTCCGGGCCTCACATAAAAGCAAAGATAGGTTAACACTTCTTGCTGCATCAAATGCTTTAGAAAATCACAAGCTTAAACTTGTTGTTATCAGAAAAGCTGCAAAGCCAAAAAAGAGCATTTAAGCATGTCTCGATATCTTCACTGTCGGTTACTTATATGAAACAAAAAGTGCTTGGATGACTCAAGAAATATTTTTTTTTTTTTTTTTTTTTTTTTTTTTACGATTTTGTGCCAGAAGTTATAGAGGAATGGATAAATAGTCACGAACAACTAGAATTTACGGATTCTGCCAGAATCAGACAGATTCCACACCACTAATGAGTCACAGCAAGGGGCTGTCTGCTGCGCTAGAATCCGCCATGCTATACGTAGAGCAATAGACTGAGTCAACTCCAGCCGACAATATGCTGCTTTGACGATGGCGTGATATTGCTGCACGGAAACGAGACAATGATTATTTTAAGATATAATTAACCTGTTGCTATATGCAGTAATGTAATAATTTGTAAGTACATTTTTCATTTAAATATACACTGAAATTTAAAAATTGCTTTATCTTCATTTATTTATTAATTAAATTTTATGATTTCGATAATTCGAGTTTTCGATAATTCGAGGTAAGCCCGGTCCCGTTCACCTCGAATTATCGAGACTCTACTGTATTGGCTAACCTTATACACTCAATTGCTTTAATGAAATCTGTCAATAAGACTGTTTTTATACATTTTTTATAACCCTTTTAATTTCCTGCTCCTATTTTTTATAATTAAATTATGCAGGAATATTCGCTACAATGGTCTTATTGACACAAAGCTGGATTAATCTACGCTGTTTCACACATGTGGTCAATTTCTTAATTACCCTAATACAGCATAGGCTCATTACAATGGGTTTGAAATTGAGAAACAAATTATTACTCTCCAATTAGTCTAATACTACTTAGGCTCTTTTCAATAAGCCTGAAAATTATCTGGTCTATTGGAAAAAAAGAGGATGAATCTCCAGTTAGCCAGGCTATTTGCAAAGAGCCGAATTTATCAATTAGACTACGACTTATATAATCAAGACAGAAACTTAATAATAAAAGAAACTAAATTTTATTGCAGAAAATTTTTAACAGTATTCAATACTTTATTTGTTTTATTGTTATTTAATATTTAAATCCCTACATTATATGTACCAAAACATTTAACCTTAAAAAACATTGTTTTTTAATCTTTTTATCGAAAACTTTCTATACGTAGCTGGAACGGGATTACTTAAATCCATTTCACTTCATTTCAGATAAATCTTTCATTTCGGGAAAAGTTTATCGGCATGAAAGAAAAAAAAAATCTAGTAAATACTTTTTTCAGAATTGTATATTTCGAACGTGTATTTTTTACATTAAGTTTCTACAATATAGAAATTTATATTCCCAGATGTTTAATTCTTTTCTATTCTTTAAAAATATCATTAAATTTCTGTTTAGCCCAGTATGAGTACATTAAGTGAGTAAAGTTATTGTTTAAGTGAGATAATTCGTTGCTAGTTGCAAAGAATTAGTATAAAAATTTTATAAAGGGCGGTTCAGCCAGTTGTTAAAGTGCGAGCAAGAAAAACAAAAATTCTATGTGATACAAAATGATGGATTCACCTACATACAGTTGCATTTTCTAAACTTTACATTATAACATTTTATTATTTTTAACTCAATAATACTGATTGGTAAAGCTATCATATGAACTGAATTTCTCCAAATAAATATAAAAATGATCAGGCTGGTAGTCGAACCCAAGATCCTTAAATTGTCAAAGCTCTACCTATATACAGGGTGTTTAAAAAATGACCGGTATATTTGAAAAATCAATAAAAACTAAACGGGCAGCGATAGAAATACATCGTTTGTTTCAATATACTTGGGACAACAGTAAATTTTCAGGCAGACAAACTTTTGAAATTAGTTACAATTTTCAACAACAGGTGGCGCTGCAGTCTGGAAAAATCTAAATCACGATATTTTCCACATATAAACTCTACGCAGCAATAATATAGCGTAGTCTCTGAACGAAATTACCAGAAACATTTGTAAACGTGGCAGGCGGGATGGCTTCACATGCAGAAGAAATGTACTGCTTCAGTTGTTCAATTGTTTCAGGATTGTGGCGGTACACATGGTCTTTCAAGTGTCCCAACAGAAAGAAGTCACAGGTTAACAAAGTTTTCTGGTAATTTTGTTCAGAAACTACGCCATATTATTGCTGCGCATGGTGGATATGTTGAAAATATCGTGGTTTAGATTTTTCAAGACTGCAGCGCCATCTGTTGTTGAAAATTGTAACTAATTTCGAAAGTTTGTCTGCCTGAAAATTTACTATTGTCCCTAGCATATTGCAAAAAACGGTGTATTTCTATCGCTGCCCGTTTAGTTTTTATTGATTTTTCAAATACACCGGTCATTTTTGAAACACCATGTAGCTACATGAAGAGACAACTGATGGACACATTTACTCAGGTCACATTACTGGCAATAGCATCTGGTCTTCCATGCAGACAGTTTAACGGAATATACCTCAGGTATTGGAAATACATTAACCGGTGGATACGTAAATGCGCTTTAAGTTGTATCTTTATACATTTCTGATTGTTATCTTAGATACACTTTGAAGTATATCTATGTATCCATCGTTTAATGGAGTTCCTAAGGACCTGTGGATACATGTGGTATATTCTGTTAAATTATCTACATGGCAGACCATATACTATTGCCAATAAGATTAACTCAGTTAAATGTGTTTGACTGTTGTCGCTCCAGTTAGCTTAATAGGTAGAGAGCTGACAATTTAAGTAAAATAGCTTAAGTTCAACTCCCGGACTAGGCATTTTTTCACTCAGTCGGAAGAATTCAGTTCGTATACATTATCATTCAATAATTTAAATTGCATTTCGTTATACACATGTTAAAATTTATACAATATTTTATGTGCACCCTAACGCGATGCATGAATAACGTCAAGACGACTTAACTCATTACACACACTCGGAATAATGTTTTACATCACTGAGTATGGTTTAAAATGGCTGAAAAATACAGAGATATTACAATTTATTACCCATAAAAGCATTATATTCATACATGGTGTTACTAGAGACAAGTTTGGAAATTTAAGGAATGATAATATACGTCAGGCGTAACAAAGATTTGTATAGGAATCCAGGTTTGCAATAGACGACTGCTTTATTCTGATCCGAATGCGGATTTTCATTCATAACTTTCAAAAGATATTATTTTGACAATTGATGGTTGACTTTGTTTTATGTGAAATGGGATGGATTTTTACGCGAAGTACTGGGAATGACAACTCTCCAACTCCAAACAAGACAAAGAAAGCGCCGCATAATTTAGACTGTAACTGGCAGGATTTACGGTGTCACAACCGAAAGCTCTTTCCGAAATTCCTATCATGTCAACTCATTTCACACAAAATAAAGTGTCTGATGAAAATTATTTTAAAATAACTTCATTACTGTTAAATTTATGAACGAAAATACAGGTTCGATTTTGAAAGAACACTCTACATTCATGGCTAAATAAAGTTTTGTATGTCAGTGGTATCCTCCATACAAAAATTAGCTTGTATGAAAATGTCACTTAAATGTATACATATACGTAAATTCTTGGCATGTATTATCACTGTTTAATGTTCGGATCATCTTTTTGTTACACCCTACATATTTGTATACATAAAATGAGCATGTAGTGTTTGTCTGATTACAAACGTTATTGCGCAAAAGGTATTAAACTTAGACATGTGTTTATTTACATAAATTGTAAATACGGTAATCGAGTTTGTAACATGACCAATTATTTTCGTAATTTGCAAGATGCACCTTCTCTGTAGTTCGGATAATATCAAGCCCGTATTCTAATTCAAGTCTTGTCTTCTTCAACATTTATTTTGTAGCACTATAGACAGTCTTTGTATTTTATCCTTCCTTGTACCAATATCACTAACTGGTGTAGTAAACATATGTACACCAAAAATAAGAGATTAAGAGGAGTAACGTCAGAAGGTCATGGAAGGCACGGTATTTGTCATAGGAATGTATTGGACGGAATACCGTGGTATACACCGTATACATTCTGGATAACTAAGTATACTCTTTGTAGCTTTAGAGTATACTATCTTTTGTATACCTTTTCCTATAGCGTATACCCTCAGTTTTTTTTTACGACTGCACCACTTAGTCATTTTGTTCGAAATCATTCTCCAAATTTACTTTTTGTTTACTGATTATTTTTATGGTCAAATTTCGCCATCTAATCGACGGCAAACAAAATTAAAAACAAGGCTTTGCAATGATTAAAAAAGTACATTGCTATCTTCAATGGTTATATCGTGTCAATGTTTTGTGAAGTCTATACTTTATGCTCATCTTATACATTATTTTTTATCATTCTACTATACCAAATAAAATAGCACAGTTACACTGTGAGTGTGAATTATGAGTATGCAATAAATTTAAGATGGGTTGCTGTGATCATTAAAGAAACACACTGCAGAACAACACTATCTGTTGTGCATTCAAATACATAATTGGAACAATTCTCAATTAATATCTACAAACATAAGTTTTGATGCATTTATACAAAATATTAACTTAGATACAGCTACTATTTGAGCGCAAAAAGCATAGCATACCATTAGTTCTAGTTAACAGATCAAAACCAAAATTCAATTAAACCAATATACAGTGTTGTATAATAGGCATCTTACGTAGGTACATTTGGTGCAGTTCCATACCCTAAAATGCGAGCTATCATTCAAACCGCGATCATTCGAACCGCCCAGAGGAGTGTTTCTAAAAAAAGCTGGACAAAAGTCGAAAAATTAAATACGTTAAAAACCGCAATACTTTATTTGTGTGCATAGCTTAGTAGTCAGTGCTTCACGTAAACACTATCTTAGGAATGTTCGGTAATACTCCCCGACATGTTATCAGTCTGAACACAGCTGTCGTGCATCGCAGATATCTGTTTTCTCAGCGCAGTGGTGAGAAGCGCATTATTTAATTGCATTTATCGTTGTATACAGTGGAGATCTGAAAAACCCTTTATGGACATAGAAGTAGAAGGTATGTATTTTAAATTACTGTATTTAGTTTTAGTTATAAAGGAATATAATTATGAATATAGCCACATTGTTTTATCTTTAAAAATAATGTGTAATTTTTACTAGTTCTTTTAAATTATTAGGGATTTATAAATACGTTCCGCCCTTCGCCCGGCAAAACTTTTTGTTGGAGTATAAAATTTAGATATTCCTTATTATATTCATAAAATAAAATCTTGCCCATACATGCCCCAATTTTGTTTTTACCGTTTTATAAAAAAATGGTATCAGAAGATGTCGATATTTTGAAATCGAAAAATCTTCATTTTTCTTTTAGAAACTTCATTGATAGCAAAAGATTGAAACATCTTTTGCTGTCACAAAGTTGCTGTTTGACCTTATGCAAGATTGGCCTAATGAGGAAATAGATGAAAAATTAAGTTTCATGGAATGTAAAGTTACAGAAATAATGAAATGCCCGGTAGATGAACAAGAATCATTAAAACGTTCGTTAAGCCGCTTCAAATCGGATTTTAAAGAAAAATGGGAGTCTGCCAATAGGACAAAAACTCGCTTTCTTAAAATAAATGAACATTGGCTTAACAGTCCCATAAAATTAGCTGTAGAAGATAGTAGCTGTACAATATCAAAACAAGATCGATCAACAAAAGATTTCGCAGAATCGTGTGACAGATGCAAGCGACGGAAAACAAGAGATTTAAGGGAGAATGTACCTCTTAATCAATTAACATATGCAGCTAGTACAAGTCAACGTGCTGCTGGTAATATTGATACTTCGACAATCATAAAATATATAACTCTAAGTCCAAGAAGAGCTACCAAAACAGATATTTCAGAATAATTCTGATAATGATGCAAATATATTTCATAGTTTCCTTGTTCTTTTACGCTTAATCTGCAAAGTTGGCGACCAAGAAAAGATTTTGTGGCAAAATCTTCTACCATCACCTACAAGATTCTGCAGGCCAATACGCATTCGTTTTGTTCATGAAACGAATGATATTACTAATGAAGAAATTCAATATATTGTAAATCAAGTTAAAAATCTTAAGAAAACTGATATACCTACTACTAATGGTAGTTTATATTACTTAAAACACTAGCTAATACCTACTATGGTAGTTTCGAAGGTTTGCAGTGCTGCGACAGGTACTTCATAAACAATAAGATGCTACATACGTGGTGAAACTTCAAAAAATTTTAGTAAGTTGGAGAAGAAGAATCCTGAGAATCCTGATCCTTAAGATTTGGTTTATCAATTCTTCATGCACGGATTCAATTTTTTGAGTCACTTTTGCATTTGTCATATAAAATTCCTTTAAAAAAGTGGCAAGCGAGAACCAATAAAGACAAAAAAGTAGTTGAGGCAGAAACAAAAATACGACTTCAAAATAGTTTTAAAGAAGAAATGAGTCTTCTAGTCGATATTCCCAAAGCAGGTTTTGGCAACACGAATGATGAAAATACATCAAGAAGATTTTTTATGGACCCCAATACTCCTTCCCGAATCACTGGAATAAATATTGACCTTATAAATAGGTTCAAAGTAATTTTAGAGGCACTGTCCAGTGGACATAGAATTGATGTTAAGAAATTTGAAAATGACACCGAAGAAACTGCAAAGCTTTATGTCGAATTATGTGGGTGGCCCCCAATGTCACCAACAGTACATAAAGTTTTAATACATGGGGCCACAGTTATTAAACATGCAATATTGCCTATCGGTCAACTTTCTGGGGAGGCTGCTGAAGCTAGAAACAACCATTTCTGCCAATAAAGGCAAAAGTTTTCCTGAAAATATTCTCGAGAGCAATGTAATAAAGATGTTTTGAACAGACTTTTACTAAATTCTGATCCTTTTATAAGTAGTTCAAGACCAAAGCCTAAGAAAAACAGCACGCCTTTTTCTAGCGAAACAATAGAACTATTACTCCCAGAAAAACCATACGGACAACCTCCAAATGAAGAGGAAGATGAGGATGAAGATGAAACTGATGAAGATGAATCTGATTAGAATAGTAAATTAAAGAAAGAACTTTTTTATAAATATGTAAAAAAAAAAAAAAAAAAAAAAAAATGAATATTTCACTAAATATCATAAATGTTTATTCTAAATTGTTTTAAATAGATAGTTTACTTTTCAAAAAGCAAAGATTTTTTGTAAATTCGTAAAACAAAAATATGTGTTTTGTTAAAAATATATATATATATTTAATGACTCTAAATAGCTTTTTACAGCATTTTAACTTGATATAGCTCAGAAAATAATTTTTTCAACATTTTTCATAATATACTCCTATGTGGTTGGTCGGATTTAGATTCTTCTGCTATAAGGTGTAATCCATTAAAATTTAAGTTAGCAATTTATTTTCTTAAAATAGTACGGACAAAATGTTTCAAAATTGTATATGCATTTTTATGAAATAAATTTTTTGTAATCTATAATATGTGAAAGAAGTAATACGATATACAGCAAATTCTAGACAGTGCTACTTATATTATGGTCAAACGAAATATAAAATTTCATGAAATTCCGCGCATTATTTTTTCGGTTAGACAGGCCAGAAATTTCTCTAACACAGAGTTTTTCAAAACTATTCCAATTGTATTCGGAACTTTCCGAAACTTGTAAATCCATAAAAATAAGAGGTTGAAAATTTTCACGAATTCAATATTTTCTTCTTATGATTATATGATCCATAAAAAATAATAATAAACGCATGCTACCATTGAATACGAAGCAGAAAATTTCCACGAGTTTATTCTGTCTGCGTAATATCCTTCTCAGAAAACTATTGATACAAGAATAATGATTTTTTCTTCATTGCTTAATCTTTTATGCATTACTTTGGAGATCTAAGGTAAGTTTCTATATAGCTTCCTTATTTACGTAATTTTTTTATGATTCTTATTTCATGCGCGCATTCGCAATTTCAGAATCAGGCATTTTCTTATTTCTGGATGCGAATTATACCGTGCTTATGATATTGCTTTCATAAAGTATATGCATATATTTATATATCTATAGATTGTGGGTATTAAGTGTTTAAAAATAAGCAAAATGATTGTTTGAAATGAATGTTTTGATTATTTTCAAGTCATAATAGCTAAAATTATTTAAGTATACATTTTTAATAATAAGCGTATTCATTTTTCTTTCAGTATGTACTTCACTTTTATATAAATTTTTATTTTATATAAATTTAACTTTAGTTTTACGAGTTAGTTCACTATATATTACTGAGCCACAAGGAATGTAAATACACATATAAGCATAACATATAAGACTCATATAAACATACACAGATTATATTCTTCTGCTGTAAGGTGTAATCCGTTAAATTTTAAGGGAGCAATTGCTTTTCTTAAAATAGTTCGGAAAAAACATCTCAGAATTTTTGGTACACACTTATGAAATAAATGTTCTTGAAATCTGTAATATATGAAATGAGTAATACGAGATTAGATTTGTATATTTAATCGCCATGTATTTTTTTAATACGTGTCATTACTTATATTTAAGCATGTCATGAATTTGTTTTATAAAAGTGAAACCAAAATTGTTTGAGGTTCTAATTAGGGCCTTTTTTGACGAAAGGGATGTCCTCGTATTTATAAAGAGGAATATTATTTGCATTACTATTTTTAGATCTGTTCAATTCAAATATTAGTAGAAAGAGACACAGGAAAATGGCAAAATTTACAATTATTTATAATTAGTGTCAAATAGTATTCAATAAGATATAAAAATTATGTATCAAAAAATATTTTAGGCATATTTAGAGGAAAACTGTCTCTTTTTCTATCTTTATTAGAGAAATTCAATACAAATGAATTAAGGTGAATTTGCACGAACGCTGAATTACTGCAAGCAAACTCCAAATGGAAAACGGAAACCACATACAAAATACTATTGATTAAGAGTGGTTGCCGTAAATTAAATCGATCCGTCAGCGATAACGGAAATGTTATCGAAATTTCTAAAGATTTCTCATATTTAAAAAATAGCAAACATAATTAACAACATGCCAGATACAATTTACATACTGCAACAAAAGGATTCAATTCTGAATAACAATATCTTGATAGTAATCTATTTTATGCATTAAGGCGTCCAACAACGAGCATTTAGATGGTAATTCTATATCTTAACGTCAAATTTATACATATAACTGAAATATTATACTGAAAAAAAATACATAATTTTCTAAAAATAATGAGCTCTGATTGTAAGTTAAAATTTCTAATTTATTGGATAATTGAAAATATTCACTCGCAAAGTCAACTGTTAAAAGAATTTATTAAAAGCAAAATAAAATTGCTAATATATATATATATATATATATATATATATATATATATACCCCTTTTTAGTGTGCACTTCATTTTTGTATATCTTTTCTACTATAAAACTTGGATTTTACGTATTCGTGCATGATAATTCACTGCGCCGCAATAATTATAAATAAAACAAAACACATACACTACATTAGTTTTTGACAAAATTATACAAATTGGTAAATTGAGGAATCATGTGAGATGTAATTTTCCCAACTGAGTGAAAAAATCCAGGCCAGGTTTCGAACTCAGTATCCCTTGGCTGCAGCTGCCCATTCTTTAACAACTGAGCAATCCCGGACAAATAGGGCTCAACTAATTCACCTAGTTAACCTTAATGATCATAGTATCTCATCTGATATCTGAATTAGCACAACAGAATAAATTTCAGCTAATGGAATCTCCAGTAAACGCTGGAAACGTGATTACACTTGATTAATTTTTGACACAATTGCTAAAATTGATAAAGAAATCATATGAGATGTAGTCTTCACAACTGGGTGAATATTTCTTTAACAATTTGAATAATTGTTTCAAAAATTAATCTAGTGTAATAACGTTTCCAGCGTTTACAGAACAGATGCTATGATCATGAAAGTTAACTGGGTGAATTAGTTCACTATATTCGTCCGAGATTGCTCAGTTGGTAGAGCAGTGGCAGCTTCAGTCACAGGATCCCAGTTTTGAATCCTGGTCCCGACTTTTTTGCTCAGTTAAGAAGATTACATCTCATATGATTTCTTTACCAATTTAAATAATTGTGTCAAAACATAATCTAGTGTAATCACGTTTCCAGCGTTTACTGGAGGTAACATTATCTGTGATTTATTCTGTTTTCCTGAGAATTCAGATATCAGACTAGATACTATAATCATTAAAATTAACTGGGTGAATTAGTTCAGTCATATTTGTTCGGGATTGCTCAGTTGGTAGAGCATTGGCAATTTCAGAATCTGGCCCAGACTTTTTCGGCCAGTTGGAAAGATAACATGTCATACGAAACACACGTAGTCACACATAATTAGAATAATGATCGTTAATGATGGTGAGAAATACCACCATCTAGATCTAAACTAGCACACACTATAAAAAAAAAAGTATTTGGTTTTTTTTCTCCATATTAACAGAGTATTTGGTATCATTTTAATCAGTGAACAGTGAACAATACAAATTAATGATCCATTTTAGGATCAGCGCATACAGATAGATAATTGTGGAACAAAGTGAACCACGGCAGTCAAGGAAATATTTGTTTTTCCGTTCCCACGAATGATTTAACTACACCTAATAAAAATGTCATGGAGAAAATTGTCAGAACAATCATATGACACATTTATTTATGAGAGCTTAAATAGGCACGAAGACCTCCCAAGTCAAAGCATCTTTACCTCCCAGACACAACACGGCGTCAAGAGGAATAGCTATTGTACCGACGGGCCTATGAAACACTCAAGGGGAGTACCAAATTTCTCACGCCTGCCAATGGTCATCTCTCTAAAATCAGAGGTATGGCCGAAACATGCAAATTTTCAAGAAGTTAAAACGTATAAGGCCTTAATTTTATGTGAAAAGGGAAAAATGGTTCCATCCCTTTTTTTTTCTCCACGAAAAGAATGTGATTTTTCTTGAGAGTTCAGATTCAAAAAAGATGGAAAAGTAGAAGGTTGACTGCTCTCTAACTAAAAACAGATTTTGAGTGTGTGTGCCAATAGATGGAAATGTATGCGCTAAGAAAAAGCGAAAACGCGTCAGCCATCACCTCCTGCTGTGAACGTTATCTAGTAATATAAGGTAACAAACAATCTTCCTTCACCATTGTTCCATTTTATTTAATGAAGCTATATTCTTTTAATAATACGAACTTACGTGTGTATGAAGATCCTACCCCGATCTAAACATAAAAAGGCTAATCAAAAAAATACTTCTAGGGTATGGAACTCTGCCTTCAAAATCGAATTTGTTAATTTAGTAAGATAAACTGTAATTCTCAGAAAATAAATGTTGAGAATACAGTTCTCAACTAGGATTGAATATGTTTTTTTTTTTTTTTTTTTTTTTTTTTTAACATTTATGTTTGTTTTTTTAATTAAATGCGTATAATTATCTTGTAAATAAACTCAATTTTATATTCAATTAAATAATAATAATAATAATAATAATAATAATAATAATAATAATAACAATATATATATATATAATTAATTTCTCGAACAGTGCATAACAATTCACCATTGGGTATCTTTTATTTTATGTTAAACAATTTTTTTTTTTTTGCTCTCTCTCTATTTTATGATTTTTGTACTTTAATTGGATGAATAAGCGTAAAAGTCAAAGAATTAGTAGAATAGATACTGGTGTCAAAACTAGACAACAATTACGCGAATTAAATAATCAAACTGTAGACACTAATATTATTTGTAATAATAAGAATAATAATAATAAGAAAAAAAAGAAAGAGAAGAAAATTATAAATTCTGAAAAAGCGACACCTAAAATTACTACAATGGACACCCCAAATGCAGATAGCCTAATTAATCTGATTCCATACTATGATGGAAAAAAGGAAGCAAATATTAACCATTTTTTCTTACAATTTGACAATCTCATCAATAAAACTGAATTGAATAATGATTCTAAATTAACTATATTAAAGGCGAAAATTGTAGGACCTGCTAAAGATAAATTGATGAGGGATCAAAATTTGTTCGTGGAACAGAACTTAGAAACCTTTAAAACAAAGTTAAAACAATTATTCGAACCCAAAACCACATTTCTAGAAGCGCAAAAGAAATTTTGCAATCTCAAACAAAAACCGGAACAAAACATGAACGATTTTATATTAGAATTTAATGCGGCAGCAGACCTTTATCTAAAAAAAGTGGGCAAGATATAGGAGCTAACAACAGCTCTACATTCATGGAAATGATCAAATTATCTCAGTTTTTGGAATCAATTCGTAGTGATTTAAGTCTGGAAGTAAGAAAAAACTCTCCGCCGGACTTTAAAACAGCGTGCAACATAGCTTTAAAATTAGAGGAGGCTTATTCACATGTCAATTTAAAGGACATCAACAACATTTCCAAAACTAAAGATTCTGATTTGTTAAATGAGCTGCTTAAACTCAATGTAGAAAGTGCAGAGAATATAAAATTATTAACCGCGGAATTAAACAACATAAAATTAAAGGTAAATGCCACTAACAATGATACAACTAGGTTTTGCAAGTACTGTAAATCCACATCCCATACGAACCCACATTGTTGGTTTTACAAGGGCAACGAACAAAACAGCAGTAATTACGTGGACGAAAATAAAAAAATTCCTGAGAATATTCAAATCGAAAAACTAAATTTTTATCAAGGGGGAAACCAACAAACTCAGGGAAACTTTCAGCAAACCCCAAATTACACGCACCAAAACTTTAACCCTATGCAATATTCTGCTCCTCAGTACATGTACTATGCACCACCCCCACCCCACCAACAATTTATGCCGATATCATATCCCAGTTTCGGAAATTAAGGAGGCAATTTCAACGAACAGAGATCATATGACCAACGAAGAAATTATAGAGGGCATAGAGGGGGCTACAAGCAAAATAATTATAAAAAACATGATTATACAAAAAAAATAATTCACAGCGGACATTTGAAAACAATAAACAAGATAAAGATCATGATCAGAATTCTAGTAACAATAAGGGAAACTAAAGTCGGGACTTACATTCTCAAATACAAGGCACCCGCGTAAGTCTCACTGCGGGTCTAAAAAAAATAACAAAATTATTGCTAGTGTCAAAAGTAATGACAATTCTCAACTTCCGATTATTACTTTTGAAATTAATGGTGTTAAGATTAATGCTTTGACAGACAGTGGGGCGGCAGTAACTTTGGCATCACCTATATTGTTCGAACAATTAAAGAATGCACACGTAAAATATAAAAATCTCTGTAACCAGGTAAAAATTCAAACATTAACAAATTCGACAATCTCTTTTAAGCAATGCATTAAATTAACTTTCAAATTGGAAAACGTTTTTGTATCGGGGGCATTCTATGTTACAACTCAAGATTTTGGTCGGAACTACAATATGCTATTGGGATTCGATTTCCTCAAAACAAACAATATTATCCTAGATTTTGAAGATAAAACCATGAAATTAAAAAACAAAAACATTGCACTTCAATTTCTAGAAAATGAACCTCAAAGTCTGATAAGTAACTTAACTGCTAACTCTAATGAGAATCAAAATAAAGAAACAATACGCAAAAAGAAAAAAAAAACGCATCTCGCACAAAAATTTTGTTACAGCAAAACTAACACAGACAACGGAGTTACTACCAGGCGAAAAAAAAATTGTTGCATTACTATTAGATCCAGATAAATTCGCGACGACAAATACAATACTCTTGGAACCGATTAAACATAATATGAAAATTCATTATAAAACATCAATTCATGAAATTGCCAAGGATAATAAAATTCATATAAGAATCACTAACAAATCACAACAAAAATTAATCTTAACAAAGGGAATGAACATTGGCAAAATTTCTAAACATTTTGAAATAAAATCAGTTGACACTGAGGGTCAGGAAGTAACTAAGCAGGTAGTGCACATTAATAATCTGAATTTAGAGCAAGTTCGTGAACGGAGAAAAGCAGAACTTAGATCAGACGACTTTAATTTACAACATTTAGACTCGGACACAGCAGAAAAATTAAAAAAAATACTTCTAAATAATGCACATGCCTTTTCTAAGAATTACGATACACTCGGACAATCTTCATTAGTCGTCCCAAGATTTAATTTAATACATAATTATCCTCTGCAGACTAAACCATACAAAACTGCACACAATGTTAAAGAGTATGCTAAAAAAGAAATTGAAAAACTTTTGAGAGCAAATATCATTCGTAAATCCAACTCTGATTACGCTTTCCCTGTTATTTTCGTTAAAAAAAATCTTTGCAGAAAACCGAACAGGCTAATGAAGTTAAATATCGTATGGCGGTCGATTATAGACTTTTAAATGAAATACTTCAAAATTATGCGTACCCCATACTCGAAATTAAAGAGATTCTGCGGAGAATGAGTGGAAAAAAATATTATACAGTACTGGATCTACACAGTGCGTTTTTCCAAATAAATTTACGTGAAGAAGACACTGAAAAATTAGCTTTCATAACGGAGCACGGTAAATTCTCCTTTTTAAGATTGCCTTTCGGAACGCGCCTCAGTACTGCGGTGTTTGCAGAATTAATTGATAAAGTGTTGGGCCACTTTAATGAAGATCAAGTCGCTTATTTTATTGACGATATGATCCTAGCAGCCGACTCACTCGAAGAAATGTTAGATCTGTTAGACAAAGTCCTTAAAGCCTTTATTGAAAATAATTTAACTATTGAGCCTACTAAAATACAAGTCTGTATGTCAGAAATCGAATTTCTCGGTTTCACCCTAAACAGCGAAGGATACTCTCCTTCAAAAAGAAACATAGATAAAATTCAAAATTTAGTTAAACCTAAAAATAAGAAGGGAGTTAAATCTCTACTTGGTCTTTCGAATTATTTTAGATCGCTTATTAAAGACTATTCTAAAATAGTTGACCCATTAATTAATCTTACTAAAGACAAAGTGAAATTTAAATGGTCTGACATAGAAGAAAATGCTTTCAAAGAAATCCAAGCAGCGATAGTTAAAAATCCCACATTAAAACCCCCGGATTTCTCAAAAGATTTCATTTTAATCACAGACGCTTCTAAAACAGCTATTTCTGGAATTTTAGCACAGGAATACGACGGAGAACAGCTACCAATTGAACATTTTGGGCGAAAATTAAGGGATCCCGAAAAGAACTACCCCAGTTTCAAACTCGAACTACTGGCGGTTCATGAAGCGGTGATGTATTTCAAGCATATTCTCGCAGGGAGAAAATTTAATATTTATACAGACTCCAAAGCGCTAACGTATTTTTTAAATTTGGAAAAGCAACCAGACATTGTAGCAAGGTGGTTGGACAATTTGTTCCCTTTTAATTACTCTTTTCAGCATATCGAGGGATCTAAAAATCCTGCTGATTATGTTTCGAGGAACATTAATAATATAATTTCAAGAGAAAAATTGCAAAATTCATTGTTTACGGTAAACAAAGCTCTATCAGATGAAAACATTAAACTACAACAATTAGAAGACGAAAAATTGAATAAAATAATAAACAAAATTAAAACTGACAAACAAAACAAAACCACTAAGAAATTCACTCTCAATCAAAAAGAAATATTAATATTAAAGCCAGACTCTGATACAAATGAACTATTAATTGCTCCGGATAAACTTAAAGCTGAAATAATACAGGAAGCTCATAAACCACATTTCGGATTTTTTAAAACTTATCAAATAATAAAAGCTAGATTCTACTGGCACGGGATGTACAGAGATGTAAAGAATTATTGTACTAAATGTATACCATGTAACACGACTAAACAACATCAAACTATTAAAGTTCCCACACAAAAAATAATCAAAGATAAAGAAATCGGATCAGTTTTGCATATAGATTTAATTGGTTTGCTTCCAATGACGCTACGCAAAAATAAATTTGTATTTATGATTATTGATTCCACATCAAGATTCTTGGAGGCTGTACCGGTTCGCAATTGTGAATCACAAACACTTCTAAATGTATTGAATCGTTATTTTAGTAATTTCGGATTGGCGCGATCCATAAAATTGGATAATGGCCGGTATTTTCACTCCGATTTATTCAAAGAATACATGGATTCTCTTAACATAGACCTAGATTTTACGTCCGTGAATAATCCACGCAGTAATCGGCTCTGTGAGATATCTAATAAAATATTAAAAAATTCAATTGTTGCCATGTGTAAAAACTCTCTGGAATGGGATACCAGAATTGATTTTTTTAAAATTAATTATAACAGTACACCGCATAGAGCTACGGGATTTTCTCCAGCACTTCTATTTTTCGGTAGGGAAGTAAGAACCCCTTTTTCCATACACTTGCCTGACCAAGACATAATTGTCAAAACCTACGTTAAAAATAGAGTCCAACATATTGAGGAAATAAAGAAATTAGCCTTACAAAACCAAAAAAAAAATGATGGCGGAGTACATCGACAGTACTCCAGTCCAAAAAGTAAAATTTCTACAAACGGGACAAGAATGCTACTTAAAAGTCGTGGGAAAACCAGGTGTACTTCAGCCAAAATTCTTGGGACCATTTGAGGTGGTAAGGAAGCTTAGGAATAACAATTACATATTAAAGGAAATTGCATTCCCAGATAAAGCGACTATTAAACGCCACATAAATAAATTATTCTCACCAACGAAAGTGGAATCACAGACTATAAACATAAATTCCTAGATAGGGAAGCGAGAAATTTTTTTTCTCTTTTATTGCTGTCGAGGCAATATGTATATATTTATTTTAATTTTTTTATTGTTTATAGATGTCTTATTTTTCTTCAGTTTAGTACACATTTTATAATATTCCATTATTGTTTATTTACAGTCCATTGAGGACAGGTTACTAAAAAAAAAAAAAAAAAAAAAAAAAAAAAAAAAAAAAAAAAAAAAAAAAAAAGATCGTTTAGGGAGGATACTGCAAGTTTTTTTTCTTTTCTACACAATGTACTACTGAGGAATATGGCTCGTCAGAGGGAGTTATGAACAAACATGCACGTTAAATAAATAAATAAAAATAATAATTACGGTAAAAATAAAAACAGAGGCAGCCTTGCCATGGTATCACACTTTCAAACCCATTTTATACTAATTTATATAACAAAACAAAAAAAAATTAAAATATAATCTTACCCCCTTCTACTAAAAGGGAAAATAAAAGTCTTTATATGTAGCACAAAACATATAACTAATCGATTTAAAATTACAAGTCAACATCTATTCACTCGGCGACACAAATATAAATAATAATAATACAACATTTTATATTGACCAATATTTATAATAATTCGTCCTTTGCTTAAAGCCACGGATTGACGAATCCACTTGAATTATTATAACAAAAAAAAATTGGTCAGATTTTACAAAATTATTTTAGTTTAATATTTATGATATAATCTATAACTTGGTTAGAACAACGCGTTTCAATTTTAATTTTAGAATAATTGTACGATTTCATATTATAAAACAAACAAGTAAAAAAAATAAATAAATAATTACTTATTAGTTGTCCCTAAGGATTAACATTTCAGATAATTTAATTACAAAAAAAATACCATTGAACGTTTCAATTATTACAAAACATAAATTGGATGTTTAATTTATACCTTAAATATTTAGGTAAATTATTTCATACTTAAAAAATAATAATAATAAAAGGTGTTGTATACATGTCAATGATCATTTCAGCAATTTATTGGATGTTAAAGTCTCGTTTTTGCAGGCGAAATTGAGACTATCTGCGCAGAGCATCTAATAATGCATTTAGCTGAGATATTTCTAATTAACTAAATTTCCAAACTTTACAAAAATAAAAAAAGAATTTGTTTAATCTTTTTTTTTCTCTAACTATTATATGTAATATTTTATAAAACAAAAAAAAATAACAGAAAAGAAAAGCGAACGCTCGCTTTCCATTCCTTAAATATGTATATTTACACGTTAATATATTTTAAAATAATAATAATAAGAAGAATAAATAATTAAATAAACACTTTACAATTGCATGCACATTTTCGTTTGTGCAAAGCAACGCTTGTTCTCGCTAACTTAAATTGTAACTAGAAAATCAATATTATATTTAAAAAATATATATATATTATAATACATTACGTTTTTATACATAATATAAATAAATAAGTAAATATATAAATTGACGAGAAGATAGTGCGATGCAAACGGATTTGACCACGTTACCACGTGTACCGATCTTTTTTTTTATAGAAACTATTTTCTGTAATTAAGCAGATATACAGATTTAAGTATTACATACCCCCTTTTTTTTAAATCCAAGCCGGGTATACACGACTTTTTTTTATTTTAATCACACATTTAATTTTATTTTCACAATAAAAAAACCATAGCTGGATTTTCGCGAGTAATCCTTTTCACAGACACAGATGCAATCAAATCGTTTCACTGATTTTTTTTTCCACGGTCAGTAATCCAGGATTTTAGTAAACATTGCCCACAGGTGAGGAAAGATACCTAATACACGGCTTATCATTTCGCAAATCGTCCCCCGTGTACACCTGAATCCGAAGGTAGGGAGATGGGTCATTGTCCACAGGTAGGGTCATCTAGCTGTCATTCTCTATCCTTCCGCTTAGCGGTGATGGATTAGAGGGAGAAAATATTACTGTTTTTTTCTTTTTCTTCTTCTGCTTTTTTTCCCAACCCCGTTCATTCCAAGGCAGACAGTTTAAAAGTGTATTGTGTTTGACTTTATCGATGGATATTTAAATTTTTGGTATCGAAAGAAGAAAAAAAAATTCATTTTTTCGATCTGTTTCCTTTATGAAAATATATTATTATTGAGAATATCTTTCATTCAGAAAAGTAGCCTTTTAACATATTCCAAAACAATTGTTTTAGTAAGAATGATAAGATTTTTTTTAACATAACATTTTCTTTATATATATAAAAAAAAAATAAAGAAGTTTTCCTTTCTGCTCAAGAGAAAATAATTCATGTGAGAATTATATTATAATGTTTATAATAAAGATTGTAGTACAACAGACATGTGATTATATAGATGTGTTTTCTCTCAATGTTTTTCATATATTATATAATTTTTTTTAATTGTATGGTATTCATTATCAATGCATACAGCTTACTGATTATATTGAGTATTTGTTTTAAATGATTCTGTATATTGTGTTTCCATTCATGGGTACCTAATTAGCCTGTAATAATTAAAATAAAAGATTTGCCAATTTATATGTATGTAATAACTAAAATATAAGAGTGGAAAAGAAAATTATTTTTTTTTCTTTCCTCTCTTGGGCATTTTATTTTATTATTTGGCTTATTCAAATTTTCCTGCTTTATTTGGATTTGGACCTATTAAAACTCAAAATTTTAATAAATGTTTTTGGAACAATGGAAATTGAAACCAACTACACATGATAACTTGCTGAAGAAAACATGTCTTTCATCAGATTTTTCAACAGTGAACTTTTGATTACGCTTTATTTCACCAATGTGTAAAACTTTTTTCTGGTGTTGCAAACCTACTTACACTCCAAACCTAGTGACACTCCAGCTTATCCCAAGTTCCTAGACTTTTCCATTTGAACATTTTCAGTTTTGATCTTCAATATAATACGACGATGGACTTTCATCGAGTACTTTGTGGCTACATATATATAAAAAAAAAAGATACTCTTGACTTTTTTTTTCTAATGTCGGGGGAAGAGATGATAGTGAGAAATACCACCATCTAGATCTAAACTAGCACACACTATAAAAAAAAAGTATTTGTTTTTTTTTTCTGCATATTAACAGAGTATTTGGTATCATTTTAATCAGTGAACAGTGAACAATACAAATTAATGATCCATTTTAGGATCAGCGCATACAGATAGATAATTGTGGAACAAAGTGAACCACGGCAGTCAAGGAAATATTTGTTTTTCCGTTCCCACGAATGATTTAACTACACCTAATAAAAATGACATGGAGAAAATTGTCAGAACAATAATATGACACATTTATTTATGAGAGCTTAAATAGGCACGAAGACCTCCCAAGTCAAAGCATCTTTACCTCCCAGACACAGCACGGCGTCAAGAGGAATCGCTATTGTACCGACGGGCCTATGAAACACTCAAGGGGAGTACCAAATTTCTCCCGCCTGCCAATGGTCATCTCTCTAAAATCAGAGGTATGGCCGAAACATGCAAATTTTCAAGAACTTAAAACGTATAAGGCCTTAATTTTATGTGAAAAGGGAAAAATGGTTACATCCCTTTTCTTTGCTCCACGAAAAGAATGTGATTTTTCTTGAGAGTTCAGATTAAAAAAAGATGGAAAAGTAGAAGGTTGACTGCTCTCTAACTAAAAACAGATTTTGAGTGTGTGTGCCAATAGATGGAAATGTATGCGCTAAGAAAAAGCGAAAACGCGTCAGCCATCACCTCCTGCTGTCAACGTTATCTAGTAATATAAGGTAACAAACAATCTTCCTTCACCATTGTTCCATTTTATTTAATGAAGCTATATTCTTTTAATAATACGAACTTACGTGTGTATGAAGATCCTACCCCGATCTAAACATAAAAAGGGTAATAAAAAAAAATACTTCTAGGGTATGGAACTCTGCCTTCAAAATCGAATTTGTTAATTCAGTAAGATAAACTGTAATTCTCAGAAAATAAATGTTGAGAATACAGTTCTCAACTAGGATTGAATATGTTTTTTTAAAAACATTTATGTTTGTTTTTTTAATTAAATGCGTATAATTATCTTGTAAATAAACTCAATTTTATATTCAATTAATTTTAGTCAGTTTTCCTTTTGTTTACTTAATTTATTGAATTAATATTAATTCTTTTATTTTAGGAATTGTTTTCTTTAATATTACAATCTAGGTTTTAAAATAAGCCATTATTTATTTAATGTTACATAACTCTCTGCAGGTAACCTTTGATGATTGTAATTGGCTCAAAGAGGATCCGAACTTCAAAAATAATTCACAACGCAACTCTTTCTTTTCTATAATTAATTGATAATTTGTCTAATAAAATTTTCTAAGTATAAATTATCATATCAGATCCTTAGAGTCATAGGTGCAAAATAAATACTATACGTCTCGGATAATTTAAAATACTCATATTAATCAATAAACAGCAATATAGTGGTAAATCCTATGCAGTCAGACTTAAATTCAAATAATTTAATTGATCACTCTGTAGCATTCCATCAGTTAACATGACATAATAATTACTATTAAAATATGTCTGAGTTGTGTATGCGCATTTCGTACATTCTCTATTAAAATCTATAACATGTAAAAAAAAAACATAACGAAGTTGTATTTACATACTTTGACTAGTTTTTATTTAACTATGTGTGGTTGTTTATTTTTCAGCGTGTCATGCACTCGATTAAGATATTACTATATTTTAAAAAAGTATATCCAAGTTCGCATTTTCGAGATTTTGTTTTAACAATGAGATATGATAAAATAAACTCAAAATGTACGAGAGCTAATGAAAAATCAGTAGTAATAAGATTATATTATTTTTTAATTCAGGTGATAAAAGCTTTGTATAAAAGTTTCGACAAAAGATTTGCATAAAAGTTTCGACAAAAGATTTCATAAAAGTTTCGGTAAAAGCTTTGCACGGATATCGAATCTAAATAAATTAGAATGATCATTTTGCTGGGACAAAATATGTAAACTTGATTAAATGTTTTTCTCCATACAAAGCACAATGCAGATTCGGCTGATCAATTCTTTTCATTTTAAATAAAATGAATTTTTGATTATACATGATTGTAGTAGATTACGCTAAAGAAAATATCTGATTTGATTAAAACAAGACCTTCAATGAAATTGAATTAAAATTTTATGTTAGCATCATAAATGATATAAACTTGCGTAACTGTTCAAAAGCAAAATATTACTATTACATGAATTTATTTAAATACAAACACATATAGACATATAGATATATATATACATGTGTGTTACGTAATAAATTCACATTACAAGATGTTAGGAGAATAAATCATAGTACAGGGTGTCCAGCGAATAAGACCCTGATTTCAAAATTAAATATCTCAAAAACAAAGATCAATAGAATTATGCGGTAAACGGTTGTTTATTAGCTAAGCTGTAAAAATATTATACAGAAGTTTCGCAAATTTAGTTTTAAAAACCGTTAACAGATGGCGCTGTAATCGCAATGCCTATAAATTGTGCTTCGAAGTCCAGAGCGATCAGTTCAACCGTTGAATCGTGAAAGGAGGTTAACGTAGAGGTTGAAATCATGTATTCCATTGAACAACGTGTTTTTCTCGTACTGGAGTATTACAAATTAGAACGCAGTCCTACGGCAACAAGGCGCAGCTTTCAAAAAAGATTTAATGTTCCAAAAACATCCGATGCGAAAGTCATTCGCAAGCTCTTTGCCAAATTCGAACGAACCGGCAGCGTGGATGATAATCGAGTGGGAAACGTTGGACCCAGGCAAACTGTAGTCACTCCTGGAAATGTAGCCAAAGTTTCTAGAATTGTTCAGCGAAATCCAAGGAAAAGTGTGTGAAGAATTGCATCAGAGACGGGTTTAAAGCGTTCCAGAACGCAAAAATATTGAAAAACAGTATACGAATGTTTCCATACAAAATCCAAAGTCATCAGACTATACGCACAAGAGCTTTGGGGCAAAGGTTTGACTTTGCGAACCAGATTCTCACAATGGTTGATAATGAAGGGTTTAATGTTGGCTGTATTTGGCTCACAGGTTGATGGTTTGGTTCACAGGTTTTGGTATGAAGCACATTTAAACTTAAATGGATTCGTGAAACTGGAGGTTTTGGGGTTCTGAAAATCCTCATTTGTGTGAAGAGAAACCACTGCATTTGCCTAAAGTTACTGCTTGGGTTGCGGTATGCACCAGAGACATTATCGGCCCTCTTTCCATGCGACAAACGGTCACTAGTGAACGTTACCTTACAATTTTGGAACAATTTATCAGCACACAACTAGTGTTGGAGGATCAGCCAGGTATCGATTAGTTCATGCAAGATGGGGCTCGAGCACATCGTACAGAAAAGGTGTTTCGCTTTCTTGATGAGTAATTCGGGAATAGAGTAATTGCGTTGGATTATCCCAAATTTACTGGCACAGAAATTGATTGGCCTCCATATTCGCCCGATCTGACTTCTTGTGACTATTTTTCTGTGGAACGCATTGAAAGACACTGTCTACCGGAACCATCCCACTACGCTGGATGAACTTCAATCATCGATTTGTGTGGCATGCAAATCCATTTCCGTTGAGACATTGCAGGATGTGATGTCAAATTTCATTATTCGTTTACGCCACCTCATTTTTTCGAACGGTGAACATTTTGAAAAGATTGTCTTCTGATAGAAAAGTATGCTTGATTTGACTTTTTTTTTGTTTTAGATTGTTTGCAGAGAACGAGTTTTTCGGCGTACAGCGCCATCTGTTAACGGTTTTTGTAACTAAAGTAATTATCGAAGTAATTTTTACAGCTTAGCTGATAAACAAACCGTTTACCGCATTATTTTATTGATCTTTGTTTTTGAGATATTTAATTTTGAAATCAGGGTTTTATTCACTGGACACCCTGTATATCATTATGATAGACGTAAATGTCATTTAATAGACGAATCTAGTAATCACTCAGAGCAGTCCGTTCGTGGCTGAAGGCTGATAAAAGGAACTATATTAGAGAGTCCGCTTCAAAAATAACAACAAAAACAACATCATGTGGTATAGAGTAAGCAGTTTTATTAAACTAGTAGAAATCATAATGGACAATAATTGAGAGGCTCTAATTACAGAAAAAACAATTTTAAATGTCGAAACAGCTTCAATAATAATTAGTGAGAATTCAAACAATCAAACTTTTTAGCAAGGCAGGCAAAAATGAAAGTGACTTCGACAGTAACATATTGCATTCGCTGTAACAAAACCCCCATCGAATTTATTAGTAGGGCAGAGTAAAAGTTTAGTGATTACAACAATAACATAAGATATTTGTAGTAACAATCCAATTTATTGAACGTATTAGTAGTGTACAGTAAAAAAGTGGGTGATTACAATAGTAACATAAGTTATTAACCGGTGTATGATATACCGTACTGTTGTAACTTTTCAACACAAGAAAACTAGCGAAAGTCTTAGCTGTGACGCAGGTTAGAATGTTTTATTCCACTGCGCTCATGGATACAGGGAAAAATATGAAAACCAGCGTGAACCGAATCCCTAACCAATCAGTTAATCCAATGGAACTGTTGCCGCGTATAAAAAAAAGGTGT
Source organism: Maratus michaelseni (assembly GCA_963931845.1). Lineage (NCBI taxonomy): Eukaryota > Metazoa > Arthropoda > Arachnida > Araneae > Salticidae > Maratus > Maratus michaelseni. Next base: position 281,866,668 of record OZ007592.1, on the reverse strand, counting down.
AAATAAGGGCGGAAAAGACGCAAAAAACATCACACAACGCGTCTAAAAAAAACTATGGCTTTTGTAAGAAAAAAAATTAATTGAAAGGATTTTTAAACGAGAGAGATAAGATATTAAGCATATAGTAATGGAATTTTGAGATGAGGAGTAGTAAAAAGTATTTTAAGGAGGAAATAAGTAAATTAAATGGGAAAAAATAAAGAAAATTATTATGTGTATACAGGGTGTCCCAAAAACTTTAACATCGGCTTTTATTCCTGAAATATTGATCATAGATATATATTATAAATTACAAAGTTACGTGAAAAAAGGTACAGAATTTAAAAAAATCAATTAAAACTTTTAGGGGATTAAATTTGAAGAAATACAAAATTTAAACTTGTATAAAGCTCACATTCAAAAGATTTCTCAATGAGTAAAATGTGCCTCATACACTTAAAAGGTCATGTAAAAATTTTCAGCATTTTATCATAAAAAGTCGCAGAGATATGAAAATACATAAATGCGGACCTAAACCATTTTCGATGCCTGGGTATGACTTTTGTAAAGGGGAAAAATCATGTCCGATGATCGCGTTTCAGGGATTGTACACAAATTAAGAAATAAAACAATGATTGCATAAATAAATAATAATTGTGCTATTTATTGGTACAAAAGTATCTAAACTGTGTAGAAAGTTTAACTTTACGCAAAGATTATAAAACTTGTTTAAAATGTTTACATCATGTTTACATTTCTGTGAAACATTTCTAAGCTGAAATATTGACTGTGTCATTTCAAAATTTTATTCTGCAATTCATCAGCATGTAAAAATTTAAGGCAGTTTTCAGGAATCATAGTTTCGTAAATCTGTAAATAAAACTAAAGATAACAGCAATATTATTTTTGCTTATGATGCATTTCTGCGTCGCGTCATCGGCACTCTATCTGTAAATATTTACATTTTAATTTATCATTAACCCCCTCACCAACTTTTTTTAAACATATCTCTGCGACTTTTATGATTAAATGCTCAAATGCAAAACGTTATTTTGTTTTGTCTCTGTTTATCGATTTATCCAAATATAATTTTTTTATCAAATAAAATAAAATAATTATTTTCAATTAAGAAAAATACTAATCATTTTCAATATAAAGAATCTCTTTTCCATGAACTCTATATGTTTATCAAATTCTTTCACGTACGATACATGCAAATCGTATATTTTGGATGAAGACAAAATTGATATCGGGCTATTGATATTTAAATTTTATATTTTAGCTGAATATTCTGATTTTTAAATATAATTTCTAGCTAATTTATTATTCGATATACAATTACTGATAAAATCATTTTCGCATCTTTCTAGCGAGTATTCTGTACATTAAATTATTGAATTTTTTTCTGAAAAAAAAATATTTTGGCAAAAGTTAACAAAGAAGGAAAACAACTTAAGCCGCTGTTCAAAACTATATGTATTTCGGAAAAGATAGAAACTGAAATTTTATTTTTCTATTTGGATAAATATTTTAAACTACCCCAAACTAAATAATTTTATATCATTTAAAAAAGAAAAAAATCACCTGTTAAAAGTTATTGTTTACCCATTTATTCAGTTTCGTTTTTTCTGCTTTAAACCAGTGCTGGGTTTTTGCCGGCAGAAAGTGGTTTCTGCCGTGCCAGTGGCAGAAAGTAGTTATAACCGGTTTTAACCGGCAGAAACTGGCAACAACTGGCATAAACACATTTCGTGACAAAATCTGAGACTTTTTTAGTACCATTAAATTCCTCAAGTACATTTTATTCAGGATAAATAACAAATAATATACTGTGCATAGTTTTAATTTAAAATAAATAAATTTGTATTAGAAAAAATGAGTAATGTAACAGATAAAATTTTTGTTATAATATGGTTGTGTAATTTTATATAAAAACAATTATTAGAGTACTTAGAATCTCTCTTTAAAATTCAAAATAAAAAACTATATCCATTACTTATTTTAAATTAAACACTGCAAAGAAAAGAAAAATAATTAATACTTACTCAAAATACTTTTCTGTGATTTAACATAATAATTTAGTAATAACAGTAAAAAATCTTTGTCATAGAAATATTATACAGCTCCTAATCAAAAGTACCTAATTAATTCCATTTGTATTTGGAATTGCATTTAGCTTTATTTCACTGTAGTGCAATTGAAAAAGAACAGCGATGGATGTTTTAATACATTTGCATATTATTAAAGAAAATTATAACTGTAAAATATTAAATTTTGAGTTAATATTTTATTTTTGTAAAATTATTTTCATTATTCAAAATATTAGAATACTAAAACAGGTGGTTCAAAAAATTAGAATACTTATGAATTTTCCTGACTGGTTTGGAAGATGACATAAAATAAGCATAAAATTATCTTCTGCAGCACTTCTTAAGTTATAAAAATGCTTTGCATCATCATTTTTTTTATTTTTTGTAAAACATAGGCTATTTGTCAAAAGAGTTTACAAGGCATCGTGTTATTGATTTGCATAAAGAAGGTCGTAATCAGCAATATATCGTCAGTTACTTAAAATGTTTTCAACCAAGTGTTAGTAGAGCAATAAAGCAGTATTTTAATGACGGACATTTTGAAAACAAGCATTTGAATAGCGGCCGAAAGCCAAAAGCTACTCAGAGAGATGATGGAAAGCTAACGAATATTGCTAAAGAAAAAGCTGTTTTGGAAGTGAGAGATATTTGTATCAAAAGTGGAAAGAACACGGTGTTGATGCGAGTAAATCTACAACACTAAGACGTCTCCATAAACTTGGATTTCAATCTTGTGTACCAAAGATAGAGCCCTTCATGACTATTAAACAGAAAAGGGAGAGAGTGAAGTGGTGCAAAAAAAAGCTTTATGAGGTCTGGATGATTGGAAAAAAATATTGTTTACTGATAAGTGTGTTTTGTGTAACATATGGTGAACTTTGTGTTCGTGTATGGTGATAGAAGCAAGAAGCATATGAGAAGAACTGCATGAAACGATCAGTGTAATGGTATGGGATTGCATGACTGCAGATCCATGACTTGCATGGTCCTGAAAGGCTATGAATCATTAACGAAACAATTAATTCCGAGATATATCAAGAAATCCTTGAGCATTTCATGATACCATCGTTGGAAGATCTATGTGGTGAGGATTTTATTTTCCAACATGATTTAGCAACTTCACACAGGTTAGTGTCCACCAAAAACTGGCTTAGCCAACATTAAGTTAACGTCTTCCCTGGCTATATTATCATAACAAACGCGGTAGCGTTTGCTATAATATGTTTAAGAAATAGAAAATGCAAACGTTTTTCTGAAATTTCTGGCGAACCAGTTGACATACGACAATAATTTTTTTTGAAAGATAGAACTCGACGAGACGAATAAAATGATAGCATTCAAAAAATTATTGTAGCTTACTGTAGTTAATTGTTTAACTTTAAACGAAAAAATGAAGACGAAAAGTTCAACAAACTGTAGCTAAACTTCCACTGGCTGTATTAACTCCGTTTTTGTTTTATTTTTTTTCCCTTGATAAAACTTAAAATAGGTTTTTTTTTTATCTTTGTATGTTTGACGGTCGCTGAGAAAATCGAATTTATGTTGTAAAGCTTCGGTTGAACATTGGTTTTTCTTTTCTTTTTTTATCGTTGCAAACGCGCGCGTTTGCGCGAAAGTTTAAATAAATATTATTATGTATGTAACAGAATTCATTCAAATTAATTAAATCACGTGACAAACATGCTTATTTGTTTTTATTTTCATACTAGCGTAAATGCCCGTTATAGGACAGTAATCGTAGGCAGAAATCGTGGTTTCCACATTAAATTTGACATAATACTCAGTTACTATTCATCGACAACGAGGAAATATATATATTGGAAAATTATACCGCCTAACATGCTCCTGCTATTCATGTTCAAATACTCACTAAGCATTCTATATGCTTATGTAAAAGAATTGTGTTTCATAATTTCAGCTAATTCACGTAAAACATGCGGCAAACAATTTTCGGTACTATTATCCCGTCGACCACTTTTTATAACAAAAATCTATCGCCAAACTGTAACGCCAAATAAAAGGGAGAACGTTGCCATTGGAATATCAAAATAAATAAATAAATAAAATATAAGAATTTACGGACACAATTGTTATTTTAATTAATGAAATAACTAATAAGTCAGTAAAACATAATGAATAATACACGCAAATGTCGAATTAACAACCACTTGATGACATGACAAACACGTATAATGCTTCTGACATCCAGTAAATGGGACTGCATTTTTGGCGTTTAATCTTTGAGTTGGCGATAGTATTTTGTTATGAAAAGTGGTCGACGGGATGATAGAGAAATACCCAATTTTCAATGTTCATTATTAAGTCGTTCCTGTACAGCTTGTGCTGTATCTTTTATTTTGGTACTTTTCCGTTATACCAACACCATGCCAAAATGTTTGCTAATGCGCCAATTATTTCAACCCTGACTGAGCAGATGTTGTCTACAAATCGTGTTGTCATGCTAACCGTGCCAAACATTTTGATTTGTTATTTATTGAATGTAAAACATTTTTCGGTACTTTTCCGTTATACAAAAACCATTGTCGCCAAGCGTAACAGTAAGCGCAAAATGAAATTCAAAGTGAATCAAAACACTTGAAAATAAAACAATGTTGAAACGAAAGTGAGCATTTGAAAAATATAACATTTGAAAATTACTGACTTTTAAGCACTATTTTATTAAAATTAAAGCACAAATATATACTTAAAATAAGAAAACAAATAATTGTTATACAATAAAAGGAAAAATCCTGTGCCGGTAGATTTAGTGGTCTCTTATTGGCGATAAATGTTTGATGTGGTTGTTGCGATCTTGTGAAAAACCTTCAATCATATCCACATTTACACTGTATCCATATTGTTGCTATAATATCTTTTGGTACTTTTCGGTTAACCAGCTGCCAGTGAAGTATATATATATATATATACACACACATATATACATATACATACATATATATATATTTCACTGACTCCCGGCTAGCCGAAAAGTACCTAATTTTTTTGTTTCTCGCTAACATTGTCTGTAGACCCTATTACGGAATATTAGAAAATCTATCCTTATTATCTTTTAAACGGTCATGGATAATGTGCCATAATCAGGCTGCATATTATTACACATAATTTTCATGTATGGTTTGGTGAAACATTGAACTTTAAATTCTGTTAAAGACTGCATTTTATCTGGAAAAGGTGGACACCATGTTACAAAGTTATGTGGTTTGAAACGATCAGAAAAACAAACTTGGATCAATGATTATAATAATCCCGCGATTTTGTTCATGTGAGCCGCCAATATTGACATCCAGTTTGTTGGAGAACCCAGTTTGGTGTTAAATCGTTATACTACGCGTTATATAACCAAACCGTAAGGAAGAGATTTGAAAGACCATTGACGAAAACAAAAGTCTCGGTGCCAGATTACGCGCTTTTGCCAGATAAAACTTTATTAGTCGAGAAACTAGAAGATACGAAGCCGTAGACAAAATTCTTGGTTATAAATGTTTCTATTCATGGGATGCTGTGCAATACTTAAATACCAGCATAAAAAAAGACCGACAAAGAAAACTGAAAGTCACCATGATTTGGTTTTATTGGCAAAAGAGGATGAACGATCTACTGAAATTTACTGTCGGAATTTTATTGATGATTATTACATGAATCGACATGACAAATTGGAAAACATGTGTTTATACGAATTGGCCACTAGGTACTAATACGAACGAAATAAACCAAAGTCTGTAGAATATTACGAATTAAAAAAGAACCACAGTTGGTTCAGAAAACGTTTGAAACCAGTTGTTTTGAAAATACCCTATCATAACATGAAAACGGACGCTGGAATTGAGTTGTACTATCATCATTCTTTGCTGATGTTGTTCAAGCCTTGGCGAAACGAAGAAGACCTACTGGGAGAATTTAAACTCTACCGTGAATCCTTTGAGCACAATGTGACAAAATTTTCAGAGATGGAAGAATGTCGCGAAACAAAACAACAATTACAAGCTGCAATCGACTTGGCTGAAAAGTTGCAACAAGAAAGTGATTTGCACAACCAGCTTTAAAATATCGAAGAACCAAATGAAGACGTTGATATGATAGCCGCAAATTCTGATAACACTGAAACTCACCCGGAAATTGTAATTAATGAAGATAAATTGAACAAAAAAATTAATGCTGACCAAAGGAAAATATTCTAATCAATTATAAAGCACAAAGAAGAACAAAAGAAAGACCCGTCTATTCCACCCATAAATCTGATTGTATGCGTAGTTGCTGGTAGAGGAAAAAGGTTTCTAATTTAATTACTCAGTCAAAAAGTTCGTTTAATGAGTAATCACAATAATGATGCTGCTGCAGTACTAGCAGCATCGAGAATTGCTGCCTTCAGCATGGGAAGAAGTACAATTCACAAGTTTTTCAAATTGCCCGTCCAACATACGAATGAAGCAGAATAATTTAAGCTTGATTCTGACGATTTGAAATTATTTAAGCAACAATGGAAATCATTGGATTTAGTAATAATCGATGAGTGCAGTATGGTTTCGAATGTACTTTAGCGATGATCAGCTAACGATATGGCGAATGTTGTAAAAACAAGCGAGATTACTGTTTTGGTGGCAAAAACATTATTTTGTTTGGGGATTTATTGCAGCTAGCACCAGTAAAGGCCCAATTTTGATTTCAGGAAATGCCTTTAAACAAAGTGAAACAATTGTTTGGTGGTTTTGGTGCATTCAACTTTTGGTATGAATTTGAATACAGTGAGCTAACAATGAACATTTTGTTATATACATAAAAAATATATATCTCGCGGCATATCTTTCTTAAATAACAGTCTCATGGACTAAATAACGATGCAAAATCAAAACTCAATTTTTACAGCATCATCACTGAACTGATCTTTAGTATAATTATCAGAACCTAATATTCGGTCCCATTCAGCGATTTTAAGAAAGACTAAGAAGAGTAGTAAGGAAAGATACCACTGAAAGAACAACTGAGCCTATAGCAGGCGACTTCAGTGCTACAGAAACAGTCCATGGATACGACCGAGACAATTATAGAATCCAATTTCTTTATGAGGTAATAGCTATGGAAAACCACCATTTAATTATTGATGTGACGATCCCCTGACATTTGAGAGAGCAGGTAGACATGAAAAAATGCTACTTTGGCGATGAACAGTCAACGATTTGGCGAGTGTTGTAAAAACAATGTAACAGTAAAATTTTGACTATAGCAAAATTTTTTGCTTTTCAAGATATTAAAAAATCTTTAGTTTTTATCAAAAAATTAAAATGACTAGTATTAAAAAATGCTCTGAAGAGCACCAAAAAAGGTTAATATGTTTAAGTATGAAAAAGGGTTGGACAAGAGCTTCTAATTGAGCATGAGAAAGGAAAGGGGTTCCTTCTTGGCTGCAGCTCACTGTCAATGCCAACTTTTGAAAAAATCATATTCGCGCTTTTTCCATATAAATGAAATCACTCACAGTTACGATAAAAATGTATAGTTTAAAGACGTAGCCAGTAAAGAAACAGCTCTATTAGACATGAATGTAAGACGACATAGTACCAAAAACCTTAGTTCCTGCAGCGTATCACACTCATGCAGTGCTACCAAGCATACCTGCAGTGTAGAACTGCGCAGAAAATTGATTTGTATTGCAGTTCAGAGTGTTGCAGCATTCTGAACAGGAACAATTTCACATATGCACGCATTACAGTATGATCCATTCATTGATTGAAATTATATGCAAGTGGCTGTGGCTCCACAAAGCAATATGCAGTACAGCAATGCATATGTAAGTTATAAACGAACATTAGGCGCATATACCTTTAATACGGAAGTAAAAAGAAACATTGTGGATGTGCAGTGAGGCTCAAAAGTATAATAGGAGTGTACAGTGTAGTATAGTCTGTAGATCAATAATGGTTCACAGTGCACTGTACAAAGTTGCATTGCAGACGCACGCACAGTACGACAGTAGAACAGTGCAGTTGAAATATAAAGCACGTTGGAAAGTTTTACTATAGTACCGCAAATTTCTTTTATATGAAAAAGCGCGAATATGATTTTTTCAAAAGTTGGCATTGACAGTGAGCTGCAGCCAAGAAGGAAACCCTTTCCTTTCTCATGCTCAATTAGAAGCACTTGTCCAACCCTTTTTCATACTTAAACATATTAACCTTTTTTGGTGCTCTTCAGAGCATTTTTTAATACTACTTGTATATACTTGTATTATTTCCTTTAATTTCAATGCTAAAAGATTCTACAAACTATGTAGATTCTTACAATATTAAATTTTATCCTGTATTACTTTTTGTATAAGTAATACATAAAAAACCTTTTTTACAATTCCTTTTTTTCTATTATCCTAATTTGTAAACTTGGAGCTGTGTAGTTATATATGGATCTTGTAATTTCATGGGTTTAAAAACATTTCATTTCAATACTGTATTCAAAGGAACAAATCTGACTTTTTTTTTAAAATTTAAGACTGTTAGTTGAACCATATTCCATATAGTAGATAATCCTTAAATTATTGCATTATATTATTTATTTAAAAATTCTCTGAACAGTGATTTGTTAAAATATCATAGAATTTTTTGTAAGTTTCTTTCTTTTTTTTACTTTTAAATAGAAATTCAACTGTAAATAATAATATTAATAGTTAAACTTGTGCAGCATTAGATTACCATTATGAAAATTTCTGTTTTTCAAGTAAAAGAAAATTAGTATTATATAAACAAAGTATATTTATATGATCATTTTGAAGCTTTTTGCCACTTTGAATAACATTCATAATCTTTAGTTTTAATTTTCTATTTAATTGTTTACATATCAAATACATGTGTGAATTATGAATCATTGCAGTTAAAGTTCTTCTTATTATTATTTCTTAGTTTCTGCCAGTTTTTGCCACTTACTGGCAGAAACTAGTTTATGCCATGCCGGTTTTAACCGGTTATAACCACTGGTTTTAACCACCCCGGCAGAAACTTGCCAGCCCTGGTTTTCTTCCATTGTATATACAGCAATCCCATACGTGTAACATAATTACTTAAACCTCTTTTTTCTGAATATAATTTATGTAGCTTTCTTCCCAAGGAGGGTTCCCGTCCAAAAAGAGGAGAATTTCAATGTCTAAATCAACATAAATGTACTGGATATGAAGTTCAAATTGTGGATTTCAGAAACATAACTCGGTAACCTATTTTCACACATAAACCTTTCTTCTAAAGAAACCTTGTATATTTTTTCATCTAATCAAGTGACTTTTTTTTTATTACGCTTATTTGATATAATAACTTTATGGCATTTTCTTTGTAATCACTTTTTAAAAATGTTTTAATTTCATATACACGGATTTATTTTTAGCATTGTTTTTATTTATAATGATCGCTTGTAAATACTGTAGTGGCGGAGTGTAATTGGTACTGGCGTATTATACATTGCCATTAATTATTCGCCAAGGATTTCATGTCATGCATGCATTTATGTATGTATGTAAGTATTCATGTGCATATGTCTATGCATGCATCTATGTATTAATTCATATACTCAAATAAGTGTGTGTGTGTATTCATTTAAAAAATTAATCTATTCATGCATCTATGTCTTCTCTACATCTATATTTTCATTTCTGTATTGTTAGTTTCAGGAGATGTCTTATCAAATTTTGTGGACATCCACATATTTGGCTGATTTTTGAGGACACGCAGTCCTAGTAAGGACGCCATTGAAAAGTAATCGATTATAAAAAAAAAAATATGCAATACACTTATAAAAAAGTGGTTAAGAGTGATCGCAGATTTCACAAAGTCAATCGTTTAATTTTCTTTACAAAACATTCTATCCTTTAATTATTAAATCCAAATCATTAATTTATGAATATAAAATCCTTACCTATTATCACTGAATTTTATCAATAAGAACATAGAGGACTGCAATATTAAATTTAATGTTAAAATGATTACGAGAGGAAGATATTTTTTATTTTGAAATATGAAATTCTGAAATTTCTCAAGAATTATGTGGATGTTCAAGAAAAATTAAAATTTTCCAATTTTCTCAAAACAAAACAAATTGTTTAAACTAAATTTAAAGTTCCTAAATTAAAAAAATTTAGAGTAAGTTTAAACAAATTTTAAAATTTTGCAATTTTTCAAAAAAGAATTTTTGAATTAAGAAAATATATTTCTTTTTTCTTTTGGTGGTCGACCCCATTTTTTCTGGTTTGAAAGAATCTGAATTGTGAACGAAGTGGGATTTTGTACCGGACTTTCTCTAACAGCATCATTCATGGAATCCAATGGATTTAGAGAGTTAAAGTGTATTCCTCTCATTCTTTACATTTTCGTTTCACATTTTATCATTCTTTTTATATTTTGTGTTCTCTTCCTTTGTAATTTTGTATTTTAATGTATGAAATACTGATATTTTAATTTATTGATAGAAATTAGCGAATAACTTTTGCGTCCAGTCCGATAATATCTCTGTGATGCTACCATTAAACATTCGACCGTTGACCAACAAATGAGTTACAGTAAAAGCTTTTATAACTAGTGTTTTTACTAACTACTAGATGGAATCCGACAAAACTTGACGAAAAAAAATAATATAATAACTAAATAAATTAATACTATATAAATTAATATATAAACGAAAGTACAATAACAAATCTGTGTCCAAATGTCTTTCATTTAAAAAAAGATGTAATTGATGCAATAGTTTGTTCTCACGAACTGTGGAAAGAAAACGCTTAGCGTTTGAAATATATAGATATCTGAGTGGAAACGTGTTCTTAAAGAAGAGTTATTGATCTTAAATGCCTCAGACCTTAAAATAAATGTAAAAATGTCCACGCACATTTTTTTTAATTAAATAAAAAGCTGGTGGATTTGACGAGGGAACTCTGTTCCATGTGCCATTACAGTAGAACAGTGGTTGCATATGGTAAATAAATTTCGTGTCGTATTAACAGCAAATATGCTTTCATGCTGTTGCGAAAATATAAATGAATACGATTGTCACGCCGAGTGAAAATTTTGAAATACAGTGAATTTCTATAAAATGATTCTAATAATTTCTTCGAAAGTGTATTAATATTTGCAATTACAGCGAATATCGAAGTAAATATTGTGTATATCATAAAATACAGACAGAAACTATGGTATTGACGTATTATAGTTTACAGTGATATTTTACCCCGAAAGTCAACAGAAAAATGATATTTGACATGCTACAGGCAACGCGAATTAGGCAACCTCGTCATGCTGCTTGTGGGGATTAAAAGCATAGATTTGCCATCGTGTGATCTGAAGAATATTCGCGACCACCGCTTGTCTTCGAATGAGATGGAGTTTTAACACGGTATGTCATGAGAGTGAAACAGATCAAATTAAGTGCACACTTAATTTACGCGAAAGCCAATAATTACCATGAAAGCTAATACCACAATAAGTGGTAATAAGATAATAAGCTTTCGTGGTAATAAGATAAATACCACGAAAGCCAATCCAGAAAGCTTTTAAAATTTAGATACGTAACACGCAATTCTTTTTTATTAATGATTATTATTACATTTTATTTTTATCATTATTTTAAAAACTAGTTTGCCCTTCCATGATAGATAGGTGTACACAAATATTATTTTATGTTGTATGTTACTGTGTGTACGAGGTTGGCCGCCCCGTATCATTCTGCATTTTACGTATCTGAATTGTGAAACGATTGGGAGATTGAACCCGACTTTCTCTAACTGCGTGTTTCATGGAATGCAACGGGTTAAAACAGGTTACATGCATTTCTATAATTCTTTAATTTTTCTTTTCACATGTACCATTCTTTTTAAATTTTGTCTTTTCTTCCTTGATAGTTTTGTATTTTAATGTATAGAATATAGAAGTTTTAATTTATTGATAGAAATGAACGAATGATTTTTTAGCACACTCCAATAACATCTTTGTGATGCTACCCGTGAACTTTTGACCGTTGACTATCAAATTAGTTACATTAATAACTTTTATAACTAGAATTTTTGGCGTAAATATATCTGAGTGGAAACGTGTTCTTAAGGCAGAGTTATTGATCATAAATGCCGCAGACGATAGAGTAAAAGTAAAAAATTTCCTCCGACATTTTTGATACATTAATTAGAAAGCGGTAGGATTCGATTAGGGAACTCTGCTTCATGTGCTAATACACCTCAACAGTGTATGCATACGCGAAATAAAAGTTCGGTTCGTATTAACGGCAAATATTATTTCATACGTTTGCGAGAATATACATGAATACGTTTGTCACGCAGAGTGCAAATTTTGAAATAATGAGAACTTCTATTGAAAGAATGTGATAATTTCTTCGAACGTGTATTCATATTTGCAATTACAGCAAATATCTAAAGATCGTGTATATCATAAAATACAGAGTGAAACACCGGTTGTACTACTTCGTGGGTGTTCGGTATCAAAACAGTAATATGCAAGGCATAACAATTCTTCTTTACCCGATAACGATAGTTTGATAGGCAGACGTATCATAGTTTACAGTGATATGTTACTCCGAAAGTCAACAGAAAAACGATCTTTGACGTGCAACGTGAAACGAAATTACAGAACCAAGTCATGCTCCTTGTGGGCAGAAACAGCGGAGACTTACCATCAGGTGATTTGATGTATATTCGCGACCTCCGATTGTCTTCGAGTGAGACGATGTTTTCCATCGGCATGTCATGAGTGTGCGACAGACAAAATAAACTGCACACTTACAGTACTACGACAGGTGAGCGAGAAATGCTTTCAAAATTAAGTTACGTAACACGTAATTCTTTTTTATTTACAATTATCTTTAACTTCTGTTTTTATCATTATTTTTTTAAGTAATTCCCCTCCCACTTGGTAAATATGTATGTCACTGTGTACACAAATTGTATTTTATGTTGTATGTTACTGTGTATACGATGGTCGACGCCCCGTTTTCTTCTGCTTTTTACGTATCTGAATTGCGAAAGGATTGGGAATTTGAACCTGACATTCTCCGACTGCTTCATTCATAGAATGCAATGGATGAAGCCAGGTAACATGCATTTCTAACATTCTTTAATTTTTCTCTGCACATTTTATTATGTAAAAAAAAAAATGTGTTCTTTTCCTTGATAGTTTTGTATTTTAAAGTATAAAATTTTGCCATGTTAATTTATAACTATGAATGAACGAATCTCTTTTGCGTTTACTCCAATAATATCTTTGTGATGCCACTTCTAAAGATTCCAACGTTGACCATCAAATTTGTCACAGTAATAGCTTTTATAACTAGATTGTTTGTCGTAAATATATCTGAGTTAAACCTGTGTTTTGAAGGAAGAGATATTGATCTTAAATGCCTAAGACGTAAGAATAAAATTAAAAAATTTCCGCGAGCATTATGATACGTTAATTAGAATGCGGCAGGAAACAATTAGGGAAATCTACTCCATGTGCCAATAGAATAGAGCAGTGTATGCATACGCTAAATAAACAGTTCGGGTCGTATTAACGACAATTATTCTAACAATTTCGCCATGTTAAGGGCAGTAATAGCATCAACATGCCATCATGGGAGTTAAACTATATTTGCGACCTGCACTTACACACCTATTCAGACGGAGTTTTACCTAGATTTGCTGTGCGAGTAAGACAGATAAGCTACATGTTGTACAATCATAATTTACCTCCGATGACAAGCAACAAAAGTTCCGACAATTGAAACAGGCAACGTACAATTCTATAACACTTTGGATTTATTTACTCTCCTGTTATCATTCATTTGAATATTTGAGTGCCATCTCTTGATAGTTTTGTAAAAAGAAGTGTTTATTATTGCAAAATAAATGCTATTATACTTTGTACTTTCCGCTATGTATATGGGGGGGGGGTACATTGTTTTCTTTCAGCATTTTAGATATATGCATTGAGAGAAGATTATGTGTTACTCAAAATCCAGAGATTTATGATAGGTAAAATGCGACTTATTCGTATAAATGTGGCCATTACAGGTCTTGCGCTTGAAGAATTATTCATTGTTATAATAAATATGACATTATACTCATTGTTGATGCAGTTTATTGTTTAACAATTAGAAAATATGAACAATGGTTTTCTTCTTACATTCTTAAATTGCTATTTTTCACTGTTATTTTCAATATTAAGCATTGTTACAAAAACTATAACATTTCACTGATTGATGATGCAGTTTATTGTTTAACAATCAGAAAATATGAACAATGATTTTTTTTCTTTCATTCTCAAATTGCAATTTTTCACTGTTATTTTCCATATTATATCTTTGATTTTCTTACATTAAAAAAATAGTTATGTACTTTTCTTTTATAAAACCGTTTTCGTCTCAAAACCATACAAAAATGAGAAATTCATTGTCTAAATCAAAATGAGACTACTTCATATGGGTTTTTTATAATAGATTTCATAAACATGTCTAGGTAAGCTAATTCTACAAATGCACTTTTCTTAGAAATATCTTTTATAATTTTGTATTAAAACATGTACTATTTTATGTATTATGTTTTTTGATCGAATAATTTATAGTACCTTATTTTTAAGAAATTATTTCGAAAAGTTTGTTTACTCTCGTAGTTGCATTTTGATTAACTTTTGTAATGATTTTTTTTCTCATAATTTTCAATTTTAAATACAACAATGAAAGCTCGTTTATACATACACTGTTAAACTTTTCCGTAAAATAATGATTAATTGATCATTTGTTTTGCGTCCACTTCACTATTTACGTAGAATACGGTAAAAGCACTACTTATTTACAAAGTTTTTGTTTATACAGTTGTAGGAAAATTATAGTTCGTCAATTTAACATGAATATAGTAAAATTTATCTAATTTTATATCTGTAAAGATTTTCCGCTTGTTTGTTTTCACAGTCATATATTGATCATAGTCTGAATAAGTGGATGATTATGTGCTGCGATTTCACTACATGCAGCGAATGAAACATTTCCAATCTCTTTACTCCACAGTTCATTACATTATATTTTTTCATCTTACGACAACGCGCGAAATGTATAAAAGCCATTGATTTAAATATTTTTGATTAGCCCTGTATAAGATCTATAGAATGTTAATACACCACATATTATACAAAAAATTTCAAAATACTGCCAACACAAGTGAAAATTCTCTTTAAAAAGTATTATTCGTTAATCTTTTAGTCTTTGATTTCCCAATATGTCATTCTTTTCAAATATTATCTGTCTTTCTTTGATAGTTTTGTAAGTTAATGTATATACTAATTCTATATTACTACCGTGTGACTATGTATAAAAGATTGGTTGCTCTCTGCTTTTTAGGTCTCTGAATTGTGAAACGAGTGTTTGGTCCCTACATTCTGTAACTACGTGTTTCATAGTATCATAGGATTAAAACAGGTAACATACGATTCTTTCACTCTTTTATTTTGTTTCACAATTTATAATTTCTTTCAAAATTTGTCTTCCCTAACTTGATATATTTGTATGTTACTGAAGCCAGAATTCGTAATTTCCCTTGTTGTTCGGAATGAGCGAAGTTTTTTGCATCCACACCGATAGTTTCCTTTTAACTTTACCCCTCCTAAAATGTTCGGCCAAAGACCATTAAATAGAGCACTCTGATTTCTGCCACTATTAGCATGATTCGCGTAATACATTCTGAGCCAATTCACGTCGATTATGAATAATTATAGATCATCAATGCTATATATATATAACGTTAGAAGCGTATATTGCTCGAGCTATTTTAAAAGTTATTTCGAGCGTGTAAAGTTTCGACTAGGGTTCATTACTTTCTGTACCAATAAAAAGGAACTGTGGTTACATACTTAAAAAAAAAAAAAAAAAAAAAAAAAAAGGTTGGTATTAACAAAAATTTTGTAATCGCAATATTCCAAGTATATTAAACGAATACCTTTCTTACGCAGATTTAAAAATTAGAATGCACAGATTTGCTATAAAAGCCTATATATTTTTTATATTCTATAGCGTGGTGTATAGTCCTTAACAGTCAGAAATAGCATCCAATTGCAATCAGGTCGATTGAAGTATATATTCCCAAACACTACTTGCCACCGATTGAGAAGGAGATTTCACCGATTTGGCCTATGCGAAGTACAGACATACTATATTGTACACAAGTAAATTAAGGTGGAACGAAAATAATGGTTAATTATTTTTTTCACGTAGAAATTTGCTATAGTCGGCAAAAGTTGCCTTTTGGGATTAGAAAGAAGAATATCAATTTTCGTTGATGTACTAAAATATTTTCAGGTGCCGCTGCGGCTAAGGGTCTCAACATTGACGATTCTCTGAAAAAATTACGAAATTTGTATTTTTTTTTTAATTTTCTTTTCTCGATCATTAAAGTAATATAACAGAATACTGAAAATATGACTCTTTTGCAGAAAACCCACACATTCTATGTATTACTAATTTTTAGATGTCATTACAGAAAAAATTATTTTCTAGAATATAACGATTTTCATCATATTAATTTTTATTATTTTTACAGTAACATATTCTTATAGCATTACAGTGCAATTTTAAATTATCATATCTTAGTTAAACAAATTAAACTTATTAAAAAAAAGAATGAAACCCCTGATGAGACCTATGAGACCTATGTCATGGACACCAATGCGACCACAAAAAAGTCTGAAAAAGTGAGGTGACTGCAGGAGAGGAGTTGTTAGATATAACGAGAGGTTAATATTAGCTAGGAAATTTTAATTTGGCCGCGAGAGAGGGGTGACCGTATAAAAAACTGTCCGTTAAGAGAGATTTGACTGTACAATATTTTAAAGGGAAAAGCTATTTTTAAGAAACATAATTTTTTCAATAGTCCAGACGAATCACAAATAGTCCACAATAGTTCATCTGACACATTGGATTGTTTTTGCTTTTTTTAAAATTTTGGAATTATATTTCGAAAATGTATTTTGGATTTTATCAATGCATCTCTCACAAAACTGCTAAAATCGGACAAGGATGACTCAGTAACAAATGTAACAATCCTTGCAACTGCTTTTATGTGACAAGGGGAAAAATTGAAACAGTTCACACGCAGAGTGCAAATTTTGAAATAAAGAGATATTCTATAAAATGATTCAGATAATTTGTGCGAGCGTACATTAATATTTGCAATTACAGCGAATATGTGATTAATGATCGTGTATTTCAGAAAATACAGAGTGAAATATCGGTTGTACCATTTCGGAGAATGTCGTTGGTAAAAAAGTAATAAGCTTGACAGAAAAATTCTCGACACGATAATGAAAGAGTTATAGGCAGACGTGTTATTTCACAGTGATATTTTACTTCGAAATTAAACAGAAAAACGCTCTTTCGCATGCGACGGAAAACGCGAATTACGCAACCTCGTCATGCTCCACGTGGGCAGGAACAGCGTAGCCCTGTCATCAGGTGATTTCAAGTGTATTCGAGACCTCTGCTTGTCTTCTTGTGAGACGGAGTTTTCCTTCGAAATGTCATGAGTTTGAGACAGACAAAATAAAATGCGGACTTGTATACTAACACGTGAGGAAAGCGAGAAAAATTTTCAAAATTTACACGTAAGACTAACTGCTAAATCATTTTATTAATGGTTGTTGTTAACTTTAATTTTTATCATCATTTTTTTTAATAAGTTTGCCCTCCCGTGATAGATATGTATGTTACTCTGTACACAAATACTATATTATTGTGTATGTTACTGTGTAAATGAGGGTCGCCGCCCCGTTTTATTCTGATTTTTAAGTTTCTGAATATGGAAAGGAGTGTGAGTTTGGACTTGACTTTCTCCGACTGCTTGATTCATGGAATGCAATGGATAAATCCAGGTAACATGCACTTCTATCTTCTTTAATTTTTCTTTTCACATTCTCACTTATTTCTTTTAATTTTGTGTTCCCTTCATTCATACGTTTTTAATTTAATGCATAAATTTCTGCTATTAAAATTTATTAACATAAATGAACGAATATATTTTGATTCCACTCCAATAATATCTTTGTTATACTACATCCAAATTGCAGACCGTTTAACATCAAATTAGTTACACCACTAGCTATTATAACTATAATTTTTGTCATAAACTTATCTGAGCCAAAACTGTTTTTATGGAAGAGTTATTCATCTTAAATTCAGCATATTTAGGAATATAAGTAAACATTTCCGGCTATTGTTTTGACACATAAGTTAAAAAGCAGGGAGCCACGTTCGTATAGAGTATAACAGTGTATGCATACTCAGAAAAAAAGTGCGGGTCCTAATAACGGCAAATATTCTTTCATTCACTTGCGAGTATATATTTCAATACGTTTGTCACGCAGAGTGCAAATTTTGAAATAAAAGGATATTCTATAAAATGATTCAGATAATGTCTTCGAGCGTACATTAATATTTGCAATTACAGCGGATATGTGATTAAGGATCGCGTATTCCAGAAAATACAGAGTGAAATATCGGTTGTACCATTTCGGACAATGTCGTTGGCAAAAACGTAATAAGCAAGGCAGAAAAATTCTCGAAACGATAATGAAAAAGTTATAGGCAGACGTGTTATTTCACAGTGATATTTTACTTTGAAATTAAACAGAAAAATGCTCTTTCGCATGCGAAGGGGAAACGCGAATTACGCAACCTCGTCATGCTCCATGTGTGCACGAACAGCGTAGACATGTCATCAGGTGATTTCAAGTATATTCGCAATCTCCGCTTGTCTTCTTGTGAGACGGAGTTTTCCTTCGAAATGTCATTAGTTTGAGACAGACAAAATAAAATGCGGACTTGTATACTAACACGTGAGGAAAGCGAGAAAAATTTTCAAAATTTAGACGTAAGACTAACTGCTAATTCATTTTTATTAATGGTTGTTGTTAACTTTAATTTTTATCATCATTTTTTTAAATTAGTTTGCCCTCCCTTGTTAGATATGTATGTTACTGTGTACACAAATACTATATTATGTTGTATGTTACTGTGTATACGAGGGTCGCCGCCTCGTTTTATTCTGATTTTTAGGTTTCTGAATAGGGAAAGGAGTGTGAGTTTGGACTTGACTTTCTCCGACTGCTTGATTCATGGAATGCAATGGATAAGACCAGGTAACATGCATTTCTATCTTCTTTAATTTTTCTTTTCACATTTTCACATATTTCTTTTAATTTTGTGTTCCCTTCATTCGTACGTTTTTAATTTAATGTATAAATTTCTGCTATTAAAATTTATTAACATAAATGAACGAATATGTTTTGATTCCACTCCAGTAATATCTTTGTTATACTACATCCAAACTGAAGACCTTTTAACATCAAATTAGTTACGCCACTAAATTTTATAACGATAATTTTTTCATAAACTTATCTGAGCCAAAACTGTTTTTATGGAAGAGTTATTCATTTTAAATTCAGCAGATTTAGGAATATAAGTAAACATTTACGGCTATTGTTTTGACACATAAATTAAAAAGCAGGGAGCCTTGTTCGTATACAGTATAACAGTGTATGCATACTCAGAAAAACGTGCGGGTCCTAATAACGGCAAATATTCTTTCATTCACTTGCGAGTATATATTTCAATACGTTTGTCACGCAGAGTGCAAATATTGAAATAAAGAGATATTCTATAAAATGATTCAGATAATTTCTTCGAGCGTACATTAATATTTGCAATTACAGCGGATATGTGATTAATGATCGTGTATTACAGAAAATACAGAGTGAAATATCGGTTGTACCATTTCGGACAATGTCGTTGGCAAAAAAGTAATAAACTTGGCAGAAAAATTCTCGAATCGATAATGAAAGAGTTATATGCAGACGTGTTATTTCACAGTGATATTTTACTTCGAAATTAAACAGAAAATCGCTCTTTCGCATGCGACGGGAAACGCGAATTACGCAACCTCGTCATGCTTCATGTGGTCAGGAACAGCGTAGACTTGTCATCAGGTGATTTCAAGTATATTCGCGACCTCCGCTTGTCTGCTTATGAGACGGAGTTTTCCTTCGAAATGTCATGAGTTTGAGACAGACAAAATAAAATGCGGACTTGTATACTAACACGTGAGGAAAGCGAGAAAAATTTTCAAAATTTAGACGTAAGACTAACTGCTAATTCATTTTTATTAATGGTTGTTGTTAACTTTATTTTTTATCATCATTTTGTTTAATTAGTTTGCCCTCCCTTGATAGATATGTATGTTACTGTGTACACAAATACTATATTATGTTGTATGTTACTGTGTATACGAGGGTCGCCGCCCCGTTTTATTCTGATTTTTAGGTTTCTGAATAGGGAAAGGAGTGTGAGTTTGGACTTGACTTTCTCCGACTGCTTGATTCATGGAATGCAATGGATAAAGCCAGGTAACATGCATTTCTTTAATTTTTCTTTTCACATTTTCACATATTTCTTTTAATTTTGTGTTCCCTTCATTCGTACGTTTTTAATTTAATGTATAAATTTCTGCTATTAAAATTTATTAATATAAATGAACGAAAATATTTTGATTCCACTCCAATAATATCTTTGTTATACTACATCCAAACTGCAGACCGTTTAACATCAAATTAGTTACACCACTAGCTATTATAACTATAATTTTTGTCATAAACATATCTGAGCCAAAACCGTTTTTATGGAAGAGTTATTCATCTCAAATTCAGCAGATTTAGGAATATAAGTAAACATTTACGGCTATTGTTTTGACACATAAATTAAAAAAGCAGGGAGCCTTGTTCGTATACAGTATAACAGTGTATGCACACTCAGAAAAACGCGCGGGTCCTAATAACGGCAAATATTCTTTCATTCACTTGCGAGTATATATTTCAATACGTTTGTCAGGCGGAATGCAAATTTTGGAATAAAGAGATATTCTATAAAATGATTCAGATAATGTCTTCGAGCGTACATTAATATTTGCAATTACAGCGGATATGTAATTAATGATCGTGTATTACAGAAAATACAGAGTGAAATATCGGTTGTACCATTTCGGACAATGTCGTTGGAAAAAACGTAATAAGCAAGGCAGAAAAATTCTCGAAACGATAATGAAAGAGTTATAGGCAGACGTGTTATTTCACAGTGATATTTTACTTTGAAATTAAACAGAAAAACGCTTTTCGCATGCGAAGGGGAAACGCGAATTACGCAACCTCGTCATGCTTCATGTGTGCAGGAACAGCGTAGACTTGCCATCAGGTGATTTCAAGTATATTTGCAATCTCCGCTTGTCTTCTTGTGAGACGGAGTTTTCCTTCGAAATGTCATGAGTTTGAGACAGACAAAATAAAATGTCGACTTGTATACTAACACGTGAGGAAAGCGAGAAAAATTTTCAAAATTAGACGTAAGACTAACTGCTAATTCATTTTTATTAATGGTTGTTGTTAACTTTAATTTTTATCATCATTTTTTTTAATTCGTTTGCCCTCCCTTGATAGATATGTATGTTACTGTGTACACAAATACTATATTATGTTGTATGTTACTGTGTATACGAGGGTCGCCGCCCCGTTTTATTCTGATTTTTAGGTTTCTGAATAGGGAAAGGAGTGTGAGTTTGGACTTGACTTTCTCCGACTGCTTGATTCATGGAATGCAATGGATAAGACCAGGTAGCATGCATTTCTATCTTCTTTAATTTTTCTTTTCACATTTTCACATATTTCTTTTAATTTTGTGTTCCCTTCATTCGTACGTTTTTAATTTAATGTATAAATTTCTGCTATTAAAATTTATTAACATAAATGAACGAATATGTTTTGATTCCACTCCAGTAATATCTTTGTTATACTACATCAAAACTGAAGACCTTTTAACATCAAATTAGTTACACCACTAAATTTTATAACGATAATTTTTTCATAAACTTATCTGAGCCAAAACTGTTTTTATGGAAGAGTTATTCATTTTAAATTCAGCAGATTTAGGAATATAAGTAAACATTTACGGCTATTGTTTTGACACATAAATTAAAAAGCAGGGAGCCTTGTTCGTATACAGTATAACAGTGTATGCATACTCAGAAAAACGTGCGGGTCCTAATAACGGCAAATATTCTTTCATTCACTTGCGAGTATATATTTCAATACGTTTGTCACGCAGAGTGCAAATATTGAAATAAAGAGATATTCTATAAAATGATTCAGATAATTTCTTCGAGCGTACATTAATATTTGCAATTACAGCGGATATGTGATTAATGATCGTGTATTACAGAAAATACAGAGTGAAATATCGGTTGTACCATTTCGGACAATGTCGTTGGCAAAAAAGTAATAAACTTGGCAGAAAAATTCTCGAATCGATAATGAAAGAGTTATATGCAGACGTGTTATTTCACAGTGATATTTTACTTCGAAATTAAACAGAAAATCGCTCTTTCGCATGCGACGGGAAACGCGAATTACGCAACCTCGTCATGCTTCATGTGGGCAGGAACAGCGTAGACTTGTCATCAGGTGATTTCAAGTATATTCGCGACCTCCGCTTGTCTGCTTATGAGACGGAGTTTTCCTTCGAAATGTCATGAGTTTGAGACAGACAAAATAAAATGCGGACTTGTATACTAACACGTGAGGAAAGCGAGAAAAATTTTCAAAATTTAGACGTAAGACTAACTGCTAATTCATTTTTATTAATGGTTGTTGTTAACTTTATTTTTTATCATCATTTTGTTTAATTAGTTTGCCCTCCCTTGATAGATATGTATGTTACTGTGTACACAAATACTATATTATGTTGTATGTTACTGTGTATACGAGGGTCGCCGCCCCGTTTTATTCTGATTTTTAGGTTTCTGAATAGGGAAAGGAGTGTGAGTTTGGACTTGACTTTCTCCGACTGCTTGATTCATGGAATGCAATGGATAAAGCCAGGTAACATGCATTTCTTTAATTTTTCTTTTCACATTTTCACATATTTCTTTTAATTTTGTGTTCCCTTCATTCGTACGTTTTTAATTTAATGTATAAATTTCTGCTATTAAAATTTATTAATATAAATGAACGAAAATATTTTGATTCCACTCCAATAATATCTTTGTTATACTACATCCAAACTGCAGACCGTTTAACATCAAATTAGTTACACCACTAGCTATTATAACTATAATTTTTGTCATAAACATATCTGAGCCAAAACCGTTTTTATGGAAGAGTTATTCATCTCAAATTCAGCAGATTTAGGAATATAAGTAAACATTTACGGCTATTGTTTTGACACATAAATTAAAAAAGCAGGGAGCCTTGTTCGTATACAGTATAACAGTGTATGCACACTCAGAAAAACGCGCGGGTCCTAATAACGGCAAATATTCTTTCATTCACTTGCGAGTATATATTTCAATACGTTTGTCAGGCGGAATGCAAATTTTGGAATAAAGAGATATTCTATAAAATGATTCAGATAATGTCTTCGAGCGTACATTAATATTTGCAATTACAGCGGATATGTAATTAATGATCGTGTATTACAGAAAATACAGAGTGAAATATCGGTTGTACCATTTCGGACAATGTCGTTGGAAAAAACGTAATAAGCAAGGCAGAAAAATTCTCGAAACGATAATGAAAGAGTTATAGGCAGACGTGTTATTTCACAGTGATATTTTACTTTGAAATTAAACAGAAAAACGCTTTTCGCATGCGAAGGGGAAACGCGAATTACGCAACCTCGTCATGCTTCATGTGTGCAGGAACAGCGTAGACTTGCCATCAGGTGATTTCAAGTATATTTGCAATCTCCGCTTGTCTTCTTGTGAGACGGAGTTTTCCTTCGAAATGTCATGAGTTTGAGACAGACAAAATAAAATGTCGACTTGTATACTAACACGTGAGGAAAGCGAGAAAAATTTTCAAAATTAGACGTAAGACTAACTGCTAATTCATTTTTATTAATGGTTGTTGTTAACTTTAATTTTTATCATCATTTTTTTTAATTCGTTTGCCCTCCCTTGATAGATATGTATGTTACTGTGTACACAAATACTATATTATGTTGTATGTTACTGTGTATACGAGGGTCGCCGCCCCGCTTTATTCTGATTTTTAGGTTTCTGAATAGGGAAAGGAGTGTGAGTTTGGACTTGACTTTCTCCGACTGCTTGATTCATGGAATGCAATGGATAAGACCAGGTAACATGCATTTCTATCTTCTTTAATTTTTCTTTTCACATTTTCACATATTTCTTTTAATTTTGTGTTCCCTTCATTCGTATGTTTTTAATTTAATGTATAAATTTCTGCTATTAAAATTTATTAACATAAATGAACGAATATGTTTTATTCCACTGCAATAATATCTTTGTTATACTACATCCAAACTGAAGACCTTTTAACATCAAATTAGTTACACCACTAAATTTTATAACGATAATTTTTGTCATAAACTTATCTGAGCCAAAACTGTTTTTATGGAAGAGTTATTCATTTTAAATTCAGCAGATTTAGGAATATAAGTAAACATTTACGGCTATTGTTTTGACACATAAATTAAAAAGCAGGGAGCCTTGTTCGTATACAGTATAACAGTGTATGCATACTCAGAAAAACGTGCGGGTCCTAATAACGGCAAATATTCTTTCATTCACTTGCGAGTATATATTTCAATACGTTTGTAACGCAGAGTGCAAATATTGAAATAAAGAGATATTCTATAAAATGATTCAGATAATTTCTTCGAGCGTACATTAATATTTGCAATTACAGCGGATATGTGATTAATGATCGTGTATTACAGAAAATACAGAGGGAAATATCGGTTGTACCATTTCGGACAATGTCGTTGGCATAAAAGTAATAAACTTGGCAGAAAAATTCTCGAATCGATAATGAAAGAGTTATATGCAGACGTGTTATTTCACAGTGATATTTTACTTCGAAATTAAACAGAAAATCGCTCTTTCGCATGCGACGGGAAACGCGAATTACGCAACCTCGTCATGCTTCATGTGGGCAGGAACAGCGTAGACTTGTCATCAGGTGATTTCAAGTATATTCGCGACCTCCGCTTGTCTGCTTATGAGACGGAGTTTTCCTTCGAAATGTCATGAGTTTGAGACAGACAAAATAAAATGCGGACTTGTATACTAACACGTGAGGACAGCGAGAAAAATTTTCAAAATTTAGACGTAAGACTAACTGCTAATTCATTTTTATTAATGGTTGTTGTTAACTTTAATTTTTATCATAATTTTTTTTAATTAGTTTGCCCTCCCTTGATAGATATGTATGTTACTGTGTACACAAATACTATATTATGTTGTATGTTACTGTGTATACGAGGGTCGCCGCCCCGTTTTATTCTGATTTTTAGGTTTCTGAATAGGGAAAGGAGTGTGAGTTTGGACTTGACTTTCTCCGACTGCTTGATTCATGGAATGCAATGGATAAAGCCAGGTAACATGCATTTCTATCTTCTTTAATTTTTCTTTTCACATTTTCACATATTTCTTTTAATTTTGTGTTCCCTTCATTCGTACGTTTTTAATTTAATGTATAAATTTCTGCTATTAAAATTTATTAACATAAATGAACGAATATGTTTTATTCCACTCCAGTAATATCTTTGTTATACTACATCCAAACTGAAGACCTTTTAACATCAAATTAGTTACACCACTAAATTTTATAACGATAATTTTTGTCATAAACTTATCTGAGCCAAAACTGTTTTTATGGAAGAGTTATTCATTTTAAATTCAGCAGATTTAGGAATATAAGTAAACATTTAAGGCTATTGTTTTGACACATAAATTAAAAAGCAGGGAGCCTTGTTCGTATACAGTATAACAGTGTATGCATACTCAGAAAAACGTGCGGGTCCTAATAACGGCAAATATTCTTTCATTCACTTGCGAGTATATATTTCAATACGTTTGTAACGCAGAGTGCAAATATTGAAATAAAGAGATATTCTATAAAATGATTCAGATAATTTCTTCGAGCGTACATTAATATTTGCAATTACAGCGGATATGTGATTAATGATCGTGTATTACAGAAAATACAGAGTGAAATATCGGTTGTACCATTTCGGACAATGTCGTTGGCAAAAAAGTAATAAACTTGGCAGAAAAATTCTCGAATCGATAATGAAAGAGTTATATGCAGACGTGTTATTTCACAGTGATATTTTACTTCGAAATTAAACAGAAAATCGCTCTTTCGCATGCGACGGGAAACGCGAATTACGCAACCTCGTCATGCTTCATGTGGGCAGGAACAGCGTAGACTTGTCATCAGGTGATTTCAAGTATATTCGCGACCTCCGCTTGTCTGCTTATGAGACGGAGTTTTCCTTCTAAATGTCATGAGTTTGAGACAGACAAAATAAAATGCGGACTTGTATACTAACACGTGAGGAAAGCGAGAAAAATTTTCAAAATTTAGACGTAAGACTAACTGCTAATTCATTTTTATTAATGGTTGTTGTTAACTTTAATTTTTATCATCATTTTTTTTAATTAGTTTGCCCTCCCTTGATAGATATGTATGTTACTGTGTACACAAATACTATATTATGTTGTATGTTACTGTGTATACGAGGGTCGCCGCCCCGTTTTATTCTGATTTTTAGGTTTCTGAATACGGAAAGGAGTGTGAGTTTGGACTTGACTTTCTCCGACTGCTTGATTCATGGAATGCAATGGATAAAGCCAGGTAACATGCATTTCTTTAATTTTTCTTTTCACATTTTCACATATTTGTTTTAATTTTGTGTTCCCTTCATTCGTACGTTTTTAATTTAATGTATAAATTTCTGCTATTAAAATTTATTAACATAAATGAACGAAAATGTTTTGATTCCACTCCAATAATATCTTTGTTATACTACATCCAAACTGCAGACCGTTTAACATCAAATTAGTTACACCACTAGCTATTATAACTATAATTTTTGTCATAAACATATCTGAGCCAAAACCGTTTTTATGGAAGAGTTATTCATCTCAAATTCAGCAGATTTAGGAATATAAGTAAACATTTCCGGCTATTGTTTTGACACATAAATTAAAAAGCAAGGAGCCTCGTTCGTATAGAGTATAACAGTGTATGCATACTCAGAAAAAAAGTGCGGGTCCTAATAACGGCAAATATACTTTCATTCACTTGCGAGTATATATTTCAATACGTTTGTCACGCAGAGTGCAAATTTTGAAACAAAGAGATATTCTATAAAATGATTCAGATAATGTCTTCGAGCGTACATTAATATTTGCAATTACAGCGGATATGTAATTAATGATCGTGTATTACAGAAAATACAGAGTGAAATATCGGTTGTACCATTTCGGACAATGTCGTTGGCAAAAACGTAATAAGCAAGGCAGAAAAATTCTCGAAACGATAATGAAAGAGTTATATGCAGACGTGTTATTTCACAGTGATATTTTACTTCGAAATTAAACAGAGAATCGCTCTTTCGCATGCGACGGGAGACGCGAATTACGCAACCTCGTCATGCTTCATGTGGGCAGGAACAGCGTAGACTTGTCGTCAGGTGATTTCAAGTATATTCGCGACCTCCGCTTGTCTGCTTATGAGACGGAGTTTTCCTTCGAAATGTCATGAGTTTGAGACAGACAAAATAAAATGCGGACTTGTATACTAACACGTGAGGAAAGCGAGAAAAATTTTCAAAATTTAGACGTAAGACTAACTGCTAATTCATTTTTATTAATGGTTGTTGTTAACTTTAATTTTTATCATCATTTTTTTAATTAGTTTGCCCTCCCTTGATAGATATGTATGTTACTGTGTACACAAATACTATATTATGTTGTATGTTACTGTGTATACGAGGGTCGCCGCCCCGTTTTATTCTGATTTTTAGGTTTCTGAATAGGGAAAGGAGTGTGCGTTTGGACTTGACTTTCTCCGACTGCTTGATTCATGGAATGCAATGGATAAAGCCAGGTAACATGCATTTCTATCTTCTTTAATTTTTCTTTTCACATTTTCACATATTTCTTTTAATTTTGTGTTCCCTTCATTCGTACGTTTTTAATTTAATATATAAATTTCTGCTATTAAAATTTATTAACATAAATGAACGAATATGTTTTATTCCACTCCAGTAATATCTTTGTTATACTACATCCAAACTGAAGACCTTTTAACATCAAATTAGTTACACCACTAAATTTTATAACGATAATTTTTTTATAAACTTATCTGAGCCAAAACTGTTTTTATGGAAGAGTTATTCATTTTAAATTCAGCAGATTTAGGAATATAAGTAAACATTTACGGCTATTGTTTTGACACATAAATTAAAAAGCAGGGAGCCTTGTTCGTATACAGTATAACAGTGTATGCATACTCAGAAAAACGTGCGGGTCCTAATAACGGCAAATATTCTTTCATTCACTTGCGAGTATATATTTCAATACGTTTGTCACGCAGAGTGCTAATATTGAAATAAAGAGATATTCTATAAAATGATTCAGATAATTTCTTCGAGCGTACATTAATATTTGCAATTACAGCGGATATGTGATTAATGATCGTGTATTACAGAAAATACAGAGTGAAATAACGGTTGTACCATTTCGGACAATGTCGTTGGCAAAAAAGTAATAAGCTTGGCAAAAAAATTCTCGAATCGATAATGAAAGAGTTATATGCAGACGTGTTTTTTCACAGTGATATTTTACTTCGAAATTTAACAGAAAATCGCTCTTTCGCATGCGACGGGAAACGCGAATTACGCAACCTCGTCATGCTCCATGTGGGCAGGAACAGCGTAGACTTGTCATCAGGTGATTTCAAGTATATTCGCGACCTCCGCTTGTCTGCTTATGAGACGGAGTTTTCCTTCGAAATGTCATGAGTTTGAGACAGACAAAATAAAATGCGGACTTGTATACTAACACGTGAGGAAAGCGAGAAAAATTTTCAAAATTTAGACGAAAGACTAACTGCTAATTCATTTTTATTAATGGTTGTTGTTAACTTTAATTTTTATCATCATTTTTTTAAATTAGCTTGCCCTCCCTTGATAGATATGTATGTTACTATGTACACAAATACTATATTATGTTGTATGTTACTGTGTATACGAGGGTAGCCGCCCCGTTTTATTCTGATTTTTAGGTTTCTGAATAGGGAAAGGAGTGTGAGTTTGGACTTGACTTTCTCCGACTGCTTGATTCATGGAATGCAATGGATAAGACCAGGTAACACGCATTTCTTTAATTTTTCTTTTCACATTTTCACATATTTCTTTTAATTTTGTGTTCCCTTCATTCGTACGTTTTTAATTTAATGTATAAATTTCTGCTATTAAAATTTATTAACATAAATGAACGAAAATATTTTGATTCCACTCCAATAATATCTTTGTTATACTACATCCAAACTGAAGACCTTTTAACATCAAATTAGTTACACCACTAAATTTTATAACGATAATTTATGTCATAAACTTATCTGAGCCAAAACTGTTTTTATGGAAGAGTTATTCATCTTAAATTCCTCAGATTTAGGAATATAAGTAAACATTTCCGGCTATTGTTTTGACACATAAATTAAAAAGCAGGGAGCCTTGTTCGTATACAGTATAACAGTGTATGCATACTCAGAAAACGTGCAGGTCCTAATAACGGCAAATAAACGTTCATTCACTTGCGAGTATATATTTCAATACGTTTGTCACGCAGAGTGCAAATTTTGGAATAAAGAGATATTCTATAAAATGATTCAGATAATGTCTTCGAGCGTACATTAATATTTGCAATTACAGCGGATATGTAATTAATGATCGTGTATTACAGAAAATACAGAGTGAAATATCGGTTGTACCATTTCGGAGAATGTCGTTGGCAAAAACGTAATAAGCAAGGTAGAAAAATTCTCGAAACGATAATGAAAGAGTTATAGGCAGACGTGTTATTTCACAGTGATATTTTACTTTGAAATTAAACAGAAAAACGCTTTTCGCATGCGAAGGGGAAACGCGAATTACGCAACCTCGTCATGCTCCATGTGTGCAGGAACAGCGTAGACTTGTCATCAGGTGATTTCAAGTATAATCGCAATCTCCGCTTGTCTTCTTGTGAGACGGAGTTTTCCTTCGAAATGTCATGAGTTTGAGACAGACAAAATAAAATGCGGACTTGTATACTAACTGTGAGGAAAGCGAGAAAAATTTTCAAAATTTAGACGTAAGACTAACTGCTAATTCATTTTTATTAATGGTTGTTGTTAACTTTATTTTTTATCATCATTTTTTAAAATTAGTTTGCCCTCCCTTGTTAGATATGTATGTTACTGTGTACACAAATACTATATTATGTTGTATGTTACTGTGTATACGAGGGTAGCCGCCCCGTTTTATTCTGATTTTTAGGTTTCTGAATAGGGAAAGGAGTGTGAGTTTGGACTTGACTTTCTCCGACTGCTTGATTCATGGAATGCAATAGATAAAGCCAGGTAACATGCATTTCTAT
Organism: Maratus michaelseni; assembly: GCA_963931845.1. Taxonomy (NCBI): domain Eukaryota; kingdom Metazoa; phylum Arthropoda; class Arachnida; order Araneae; family Salticidae; genus Maratus; species Maratus michaelseni. The sequence goes on along the minus strand of OZ007592.1, from coordinate 281,836,092 downwards.
CTTCTTTAATTTTTCTTTTCACATTTTCACATATTTCTTTTAATTTTGTGTTCCCTTCATTCGTACGTTTTTAATTTAATGTATAAATTTCTGCTATTAAAATTTATTAACATAAATGAACGAAAATGTTTTATTCCACTCCAATAATACCTTTGTTATACTACATCCAAACTGAAGACCTTTTAACATCAAATTAGTTACACCACTAAATTTTATAACGATAAATTTTGTCATAAACTTATCTGAGCCAAAACTGTTTTTATGGAAGAGTTATTCATCTTAAATTCCTCAGATTTAGGAATATAAGTAAACATTTCCGGCTATTGTTTTGACACATAAATTAAAAAGCAGGGAGCCTTGTTCGTATACAGTATAACAGTGTATGCATACTCAGAAAACGTGCGGGTCCTAATAACGGCAAATAAACGTTCATTCACTTGCGAGTATATATTTCAATACGTTTGTCACGCAGAGTGCAAATTTTGGAATAAAGAGATATTCTATAAAATGATTCAGATAATGTCTTCGAGCGTACATTAATATTTGCAATTACAGCGGATATGTAATTAATGATCGTGTATTACAGAAAATACAGAGTGAAATATCGGTTGTACCATTTCGGACAATGTCGTTGGCAAAAACGTAATAAGCAAGGCAGAAAAATTCTCGAAACGATAAATAAGAGTTATAGGCAGACGTGTTATTTCACAGTGATATTTTACTTTGAAATTAAACAGAAAAACGCTTTTCGCATGCGAAGGGGAAACGCGAATTACGCAACCTCGTCATGCTCCATGTGTGCAGGAACAGCGTAGACTTGTCATCAGGTGATTTCAAGTATAATCGCAATCTCCGCTTGTCTTCTTGTGAGACGGAGTTTTCCTTCGAAATGTCATGAGTTTGAGACAGACAAAATAAAATGCGGACTTGTATACTAACTGTGAGGAAAGCGAGAAAAATTTTCAAAATTTAGACGTAAGACTAACTGCTAATTCATTTTTATTAATGGTTGTTGTTAACTTTATTTTTTATCATCATTTTTTAAAATTAGTTTGCCCTCCCTTGTTAGATATGTATGTTACTGTGTACACAAATACTATATTATGTTGTATGTTACTGTGTATACGAGGGTAGCCGCCCCGTTTTATTCTGATTTTTAGGTTTCTGAATAGGGAAAGGAGTGTGAGTTTGGACTTGACTTTCTCCGACTGCTTGATTCATGGAATGCAATAGATAAAGCCAGGTAACATGCATTTCTATCTTCTTTAATTTTTCTTTTCACATTTTTACATATTTCTTTTAATTTTGTGTTCCCTTCATTCGTACGTTTTTAATTTAATGTATAAATTTCTGCTATTAAAATTTATTAACATAAATGAACGAAAATGTTTTATTCCACTCCAATAATACCTTTGTTATACTACATCCAAACTGAAGACCTTTTAACATCAAATTAGTTACACCACTAAATTTTATAACGATAAATTTTGTCATAAACTTATCTGAGCCAAAACTGTTTTTATGGAAGAGTTATTCATCTTAAATTCCTCAGATTTAGGAATATAAGTAAACATTTCCGGCTATTGTTTTGACACATAAATTAAAAAGCAGGGAGCCTTGTTCGTATACAGTATAACAGTGTATGCATACTCAGAAAACGTGCGGGTCCTAATAACGGCAAATAAACGTTCATTCACTTGCGAGTATATATTTCAATACGTTTGTCACGCAGAGTGCAAATTTTGGAATAAAGAGATATTCTATAAAATGATTCAGATAATGTCTTCGAGCGTACATTAATATTTGCAATTACAGCGGATATGTAATTAATGATCGTGTATTACAGAAAATACAGAGTGAAATATCGGTTGTACCATTTCGGACAATGTCGTTGGCAAAAAAGTAATAAGCTTGGCAGAAAAATTCTCGAATCGATAATGAAAGAGTTATATGCAGACGTGTTATTTCACAGTGATATTTTACTTCGAAATTAAACAGAAAATCGCTCTTTCGAATGCGACGGGAAACGCGAATTACGCAACCTGGTCATGCTCCATGTGGGCAGGAACAGCGTAGATTTGTCATCAGGTGATTTCAAGTATATTCGCGACCTCCGCTTGTCTGCTTATGAGACGGAGTTTTCCTTCGAAATGTCATGAGTTTGAGACAGACAAAATAAAATGCGGACTTGTATACTAACACGTGAGGAAAGCGAGAAAAATTTTCAAAATTTAGACGTAAGACTAACTGCTAATTCATTTTTATTAATGGTTGTTGTTAACTTTAATTTTTATCATCATTTTTTTAAATTAGTTTTCCCTCCCTTGTTAGATATGTATTTTACTGTGTACACAAATACTATATTATGTTGTATGTTACTGTGTATACGAGGGTCGCCGCCCCGTTTTATTCTGATTTTTAGGTTTCTGAATAGGGAAAGGAGTGTGAGCTTGGACTTGACTTTTTCCGACTGCTTGATTCATGGAATGCAATGGATAAAGCCAGGTAACATGCATTTCTATCTTCTTTCATTTTTCTTTTCACATTTTCACATATCTCTTTTAATTTTGTGTTCCTTTCATTCATACGTTTTTAATTTAATGTATAAATTTCTGCTATTAAAATTTATTAACATAAATGAACGAATATGTTTTGACTCCACTCCAATAATATCTTTGTTATACTACAACCAAACTGCAGACCGATTAACATCAAATTAGTTACACCACTAGCTATTATAACTATAAATTTTGTCATAAACTTATCTGAGCCAAAACTGTTTTTATGGAAGAGTTATTCATCTTAAATTCAGCAGATTTAGGAATATAAGTAAACATTTACGGCTATTGTTTTGACACATAAATTAAAAAAGCAGGGAGCCTTGTTCGTATACAGTATAACAGTGTATGCACACTCAGAAAAACGTGCGTGTCCTAATAACGGCAAATTTTCTTTCATTCACTTGATAGTATATATTTCAATACGTTTGTCACGCAGAGAGCAAATTTTGGAATAAAGAGATATTCTATAAAATGATTCAGATAATGTCTTCGAGCGTACATTAATATTTGTAATTACAGCGGATATGTAATTAATGATCGTGTTTTACAGAAAATACAGAGTGAAATATCGGTTGTACCATTTCGGAGAATGTCGTTGGCAAAAAAGTAATAAGCAAGGCAGAAAAATTATCGATACGATAATGAAAGAGTTATAGGTGGACGTGTTATTTCACAGTGATATTTTACTTCGAAATTAAACAGAAAAACGCTCTTTCGCATGCGACGGGAAACGCGAATTACGCAACCTCGTGATGCTCCATGTGGGCAGGAACAGCGTAGACTTGTCATCAGGTGATTTCAAGTATATTCGCGACCTCCGCTTGTCTGCTTGTGAGACGGAGTTTTCCTTCGAAATGTCATGAGTTTGAGACACACAAAATAAAATGCGGACTTGTATACTAACACGTGAGGAAAGCGAGAAAAATTTTCAAAATTTAGACGTAAGACTAACTGCTAATTCATTTTTATTAATGGTTGTTGTTAACTTTATTTTTTATCATCATTTTTTAAAATTAGTTTGCCCTCCCTTGTTAGATATGTATGTTACTGTGTACACAAATACTATATTATGTTGTATGTTACTGTGTATACGAGGGTAGCCGCCCCGTTTTATTCTGATTTTTAGGTTTCTGAATAGGGAAAGGAGTGTGAGTTTGGACTTGACTTTCTCCGACTGCTTGATTCATGGAATGCAATAGATAAAGCCAGGTAACATGCATTTCTATCTTCTTTAATTTTTCTTTTCACATTTTCACATATTTCTTTTAATTTTGTGTTCCCTTCATTCGTACGTTTTTAATTTAATGTATAAATTTCTGCTATTAAAATTTATTAACATAAATGAACGAAAATGTTTTATTCCACTCCAATAATACCTTTGTTATACTACATCCAAACTGAAGACCTTTTAACATCAAATTAGTTACACCACTAAATTTTATAACGATAAATTTTGTCATAAACTTATCTGAGCCAAAACTGTTTTTATGGAAGAGTTATTCATCTTAAATTCCTCAGATTTAGGAATATAAGTAAACATTTCCGGCTATTGTTTTGACACATAAATTAAAAAGCAGGGAGCCTTGTTCGTATACAGTATAACAGTGTATGCATACTCAGAAAACGTGCGGGTCCTAATAACGGCAAATAAACGTTCATTCACTTGCGAGTATATATTTCAATACGTTTGTCACGCAGAGTGCAAATTTTGGAATAAAGAGATATTCTATAAAATGATTCAGATAATGTCTTCGAGCGTACATTAATATTTGCAATTACAGCGGATATGTAATTAATGATCGTGTATTACAGAAAATACAGAGTGAAATATCGGTTGTACCATTTCGGACAATGTCGTTGGCAAAAAAGTAATAAGCTTGGCAGAAAAATTCTCGAATCGATAATGAAAGAGTTATATGCAGACGTGTTATTTCACAGTGATATTTTACTTCGAAATTAAACAGAAAATCGCTCTTTCGAATGCGACGGGAAACGCGAATTACGCAACCTGGTCATGCTCCATGTGGGCAGGAACAGCGTAGATTTGTCATCAGGTGATTTCAAGTATATTCGCGACCTCCGCTTGTCTGCTTATGAGACGGAGTTTTCCTTCGAAATGGCATGAGTTTGAGACAGACAAAATAAAATGCGGACTTGTATACTAACACGTGAGGAAAGCGAGAAAAATTTTCAAAATTTAGACGTAAGACTAACTGCTAATTCATTTTTATTAATGGTTGTTGTTAACTTTAATTTTTATCATCATTTTTTTAAATTAGTTTTCCCTCCCTTGTTAGATATGTATTTTACTGTGTACACAAATACTATATTATGTTGTATGTTACTGTGTATACGAGGGTCGCCGCCCCGTTTTATTCTGATTTTTAGGTTTCTGAATAGGGAAAGGAGTGTGAGCTTGGACTTGACTTTTTCCGACTGCTTGATTCATGGAATGCAATGGATAAAGCCAGGTAACATGCATTTCTATCTTCTTTCATTTTTCTTTTCACATTTTCACATATCTCTTTTAATTTTGTGTTCCTTTCATTCATACGTTTTTAATTTAATGTATAAATTTCTGCTATTAAAATTTATTAACATAAATGAACGAATATGTTTTGACTCCACTCCAATAATATCTTTGTTATACTACAACCAAACTGCAGACCGATTAACATCAAATTAGTTACACCACTAGCTATTATAACTATAAATTTTGTCATAAACTTATCTGAGCCAAAACTGTTTTTATGGAAGAGTTATTCATCTTAAATTCAGCAGATTTAGGAATATAAGTAAACATTTACGGCTATTGTTTTGACACATAAATTAAAAAAGCAGGGAGCCTTGTTCGTATACAGTATAACAGTGTATGCACACTCAGAAAAACGTGCGTGTCCTAATAACGGCAAATTTTCTTTCATTCACTTGATAGTATATATTTCAATACGTTTGTCACGCAGAGAGCAAATTTTGGAATAAAGAGATATTCTATAAAATGATTCAGATAATGTCTTCGAGCGTACATTAATATTTGTAATTACAGCGGATATGTAATTAATGATCGTGTTTTACAGAAAATACAGAGTGAAATATCGGTTGTACCATTTCGGAGAATGTCGTTGGCAAAAAAGTAATAAGCAAGGCAGAGAAATTATCGATACGATAATGAAAGAGTTATAGGTGGACGTGTTATTTCACAGTGATATTTTACTTCGAAATTAAACAGAAAAACGCTCTTTCGCATGCGACGGGAAACGCGAATTACGCAACCTCGTGATGCTCCATGTGGGCAGGAACAGCGTAGACTTGTCATCAGGTGATTTCAAGTATATTCGCGACCTCCGCTTGTCTGCTTGTGAGACGGAGTTTTCCTTCGAAATGCCATGAGTTTGAGACAGACAAAATAAATGCGGACTTGTATACTAACACGTGAGGAAAGCGAGAAAAATTTTCAAAATTTAGACGTAAGACTAACTGCTAATTCATTTTTATTAATGGTTGTTGTTAACTTTAATTTTTATCATCAATTTTTTTAATTAGTTTGCCCTCCCTTGATAGATATATATGTTACTGTGTACACAAATACTATATTATGTTGTATGTTACTGTGTATACGAGGGTCGCCGCCCCGTTTTATTCTGATTTTTAGGTTTCTGAATAGGGAAAGGAGTGTGAGTTTGGACTTGACTTTCTCCGACTGCTTGATTCATGGAATGCAATGGATAAAGCCAGGTAACATGCATTTCTATCTTCTTTAATTTTTCTTTTCACATTTTCACATATTTCTTTTAATTTTGTGTTCCCTTCATTCGTACGTTTTTAATTTAATGTATAAATTTCTGCTATTAAAATTTATTAACATAAATGAACGAAAATGTATTGATTCCACTCCAATAATATCTTTGTTATACTACATCCAAACTGCAGACCGTTTAACATCAAATTAGTTACACCGCTAGCTATTATAACTATAATTTTTGTCATAAACATATCTGAGCCAAAACTGTATTTATGGAAGAGTTATTCATCTTAAATTCAGTCAATTTAGGAATATAAGTAAACATTTACGGCTATTGTTTTGACACATAAATTAAAAAAGGAGGGAGCCTTGTTCGTATACAGTATAACAGTGTATGCACACTCAGAAAAACGCGCGGGTCCTAATAACGGCAAATATACTTTCATTCACTTGCGAGTATATATTTCAATACGTTTGTCACGCAGAGTGAAAATTTTGGAATAAAGAGATATTCTATAAAATGATTCAGATAATGTCTTCGAGCGTACATTAATATTTGCAATTACAGCGGATATGTAATTAATGATCGTGTATTACAGAAATTACAGAGTGAAATATCGGTTGTACCATTTCGGAGAATGTCGTTGGCAAAAACGTAATAAGCAAGGCAGAAAAATTCTCGAAACGATAAATAAGAGTTATAGGCAGACGTGTTATTTCACAGTGATATTTTACTTTGAAATTAAACAGAAAAGCGCTTTTCGCATGCGAAGGGGAAACGCGAATTACGCAACCTCGTCATGCTCCATGTGTGCAGGAACAGCGTAGACTTGTCATCAGGTGATTTCAAGTATAATCGCAATCTCCGCTTGTCTTCTTGTGAGACGGAGTTTTCCTTCGAAATGTCATGAGTTTGAGACAGACAAAATAAAATGCGGACTTGTATACTAACACGTGAGGAAAGCGAGAAAAATTTTCAAAATTTAGACGTAACACTAACTGCTAATTCATTTTTATTAATGGTTGTTGTTAACTTTATTTTTTATCATCATTTTTTAAAATTAGTTTGCCCTCCCTTCTTAGATATGTATGTTACTGTGTACACAAATACTATATTATGTTGTATGTTACTGTGTATACGAGGGTAGCCGCCCCGTTTTATTCTGATTTTTAGGTTTCTGAATAGGGAAAGGAGTGTGAGTTTGGACTTGACTTTCTCCGACTGCTTGATTCATGGAATGCAATAGATAAAGCCAGGTAACATGCATTTCTATCTTCTTTAATTTTTCTTTTCACATTTTCACATATTTCTTTTAATTTTGTGTTCCCTTCATTCGTACGTTTTTAATTTAATGTATAAATTTCTGCTATTAAAATTTATTAACATAAATGAACGAAAATGTATTGATTCCACTCCAATAATATCTTTGTTATACTACATCCAAACTGCAGACCGTTTAACATCAAATTAGTTACACAGCTAGCTATTATAACTATAATTTTTGTCATAAACATATCTGAGCCAAAACTGTATTTATGGAAGAGTTATTCATCTTAAATTCAGTCGATTTAGGAATATAAGTAAACATTTACGGCTATTGTTTTGACACATATATTAAAAAAGCAGGGAGCCTTGTTCGTATACAGTATAACAGTGTATGCACACTCAGAAAAACGCGCGAGTCCTAATAACGGCAAATATTCTTTCATTCACTTGCGAGTATATATTTCAATACGTTTGTCATGCAGAGTGAAAATTTTGGAATAAAGAGATATTCTATAAAATGATTCAGATAATGTCTTCGAGCGTACATTAATATTTGCAATTACAGCGGATATGTAATTAATGATCGTGTATTACAGAAAATACAGAGTGAAATATCGGTTGTACCATTTCGGAGAATGTCGTTGGCAAAAACGTAATAAGCAAGGCAGAAAAATTCTCGAAACGATAATGAAAGAGTTATAAGCAGACGTGTTATTTCACAGTGATATTTTACTTTGAAATTAAACAGAAAAACGCTTTTCGCATGCGAATGGAAAACGCGAATTACGCAACCTCGTCATGCTCCATGTGGGCAGGAACAGCGTAGACTTGTCATCAGGTGATTTCAAGTATATTCGCGACCTCCGCTTGTTTGCTTATGAGACGGAGTTTTCCTTCGAAATGTCATGAGTTTGAGACAGACAAAATAAAATGCGGACTTGTATACTAACACGTGAGGAAAGCGAGAAAAATTTTCAAAATTTAGACGTAAGACTAACTGCTAATTCATTTTTATTAATGGTTGTTGTTAACTTTAATTTTTATCATCATTTTTTTAAATTAGTTTTCCCTCCCTTGTTAGATATGTATTTTACTGTGTACACAAATACTATATTATGTTGTATGTTACTGTGTATACGAGGGTCGCCGCCCCGTTTTAGTCTGATTTTTAGGTTTCTGAATAGGGAAAGGAGTGTGAGCTTGGACTTGACTTTTTCCGACTGCTTGATTCATGGAATTCAATGGATAAAGCCAGGTAACATGCATTTCTATCTTCTTTCATTTTTCTTTTCACATTTTCACATATCTCTTTTAATTTTGTGTTCCTTTCATTCATACGTTTTTAATTTAATGTATAAATTTCTGCTATTAAAATTTATTAACATAAATGAACGAATATGTTTTGATTCCACTCCAATAATATCTTTGTTATACTACATCCAAACTGCAGACCGATTAACATCAAATTAGTTACACCACTAGCTATTATAACTATAATTTTTGTCATAAACATATCTGAGCCAAAACTGTATTTATGGAAGAGTTATTCATCTTAAATTCAGTCGATTTAGGAATATAAGTAAACATTTACGGCTATCGTTTTGACACATATATTAAAAAAGCAGGGAGCCTTGTTCGTATACAGTATAACAGTGTATGCACACTCAGAAAAACGCGCGAGTCCTAATAACGGCAAATATTCTTTCATTCACTTGCGAGTATATATTTCAATACGTTTGTCACGCAGAGTGAAAATTTTGGAATAAAGAGATATTCTATAAAATGATTCAGATAATGTCTTCGAGCGTACATTAATATTTGCAATTACAGCGGATATGTAATTAATGATCGTGTATTAAAGAAAATACAGAGTGAAATATCGGTTGTACCATTTCGGAGAATGTCGTTGGCAAAAACGTAATAAGCAAGGCAGAAAAATTCTCGAAACGATAAATAAGAGTTATAGGCAGACGTGTTATTTCACAGTGATATTTTACTTTGAAATTAAACAGAAAAGCGCTTTTCGCATGCGAAGGGGAAACGCGAATTACGCAACCTCGTCATGCTCCATGTGTGCAGGAACAGCGTAGACTTGTCATCAGGTGATTTCAAGTATAATCGCAATCTCCGCTTGTCTTCTTGTGAGACGGAGTTTTCCTTCGAAATGTCATGAGTTTGAGACAGACAAAATAAAATGCGGACTTGTATACTAACACGTGAGGAAAGCGAGAAAAATTTTCAAAATTTAGACGTAAGACTAACTGCTAATTCATTTTTATTAATGGTTGTTGTTAACTTTATTTTTTATCATCATTTTTTAAAATTAGTTTGCCCTCCCTTCTTAGATATGTATGTTACTGTGTACACAAATACTATATTATGTTGTATGTTACTGTGTATACGAGGGTAGCCGCCCCGTTTTATTCTGATTTTTAGGTTTCTGAATAGGGAAAGGAGTGTGAGTTTGGACTTGACTTTCTCCGACTGCTTGATTCATGGAATGCAATAGATAAAGCCAGGTAACATGCATTTCTATCTTCTTTAATTTTTCTTTTCACATTTTCACATATTTCTTTTAATTTTGTGTTCCCTTCATTCGTACGTTTTTAATTTAATGTATAAATTTCTGCTATTAAAATTTATTAACATAAATGAACGAAAATGTATTGATTCCACTCCAATAATATCTTTGTTATACTACATCCAAACTGCAGACCGTTTAACATCAAATTAGTTACACCGCTAGCTATTATAACTATAATTTTTGTCATAAACATATCTGAGCCAAAACTGTATTTATGGAAGAGTTATTCATCTTAAATTCAGTCGATTTAGGAATATAAGTAAACATTTACGGCTATTGTTTTGACACATAAATTAAAAAAGGAGGGAGCCTTGTTCGTATACAGTATAACAGTGTATGCACACTCAGAAAAACGCGCGGGTCCTAATAACGGCAAATATACTTTCATTCACTTGCGAGTATATATTTCAATACGTTTGTCACGCAGAGTGAAAATTTTGGAATAAAGAGATATTCTATAAAATGATTCAGATAATGTCTTCGAGCGTACATTAATATTTGCAATTACAGCGGATATGTAATTAATGATCGTGTATTACAGAAATTACAGAGTGAAATATCGGTTGTACCATTTCGGAGAATGTCGTTGGCAAAAACGTAATAAGCAAGGCAGAAAAATTCTCGAAACGATAAATAAGAGTTATAGGCAGACGTGTTATTTCACAGTGATATTTTACTTTGAAATTAAACAGAAAAGCGCTTTTCGCATGCGAAGGGGAAACGCGAATTACGCAACCTCGTCATGCTCCATGTGTGCAGGAACAGCGTAGACTTGTCATCAGGTGATTTCAAGTATAATCGCAATCTCCGCTTGTCTTCTTGTGAGACGGAGTTTTCCTTCGAAATGTCATGAGTTTGAGACAGACAAAATAAAATGCGGACTTGTATACTAACACGTGAGGAAAGCGAGAAAAATTTTCAAAATTTAGACGTAACACTAACTGCTAATTCATTTTTATTAATGGTTGTTGTTAACTTTATTTTTTATCATCATTTTTTAAAATTAGTTTGCCCTCCCTTCTTAGATATGTATGTTACTGTGTACACAAATACTATATTATGTTGTATGTTACTGTGTATACGAGGGTAGCCGCCCCGTTTTATTCTGATTTTTAGGTTTCTGAATAGGGAAAGGAGTGTGAGTTTGGACTTGACTTTCTCCGACTGCTTGATTCATGGAATGCAATAGATAAAGCCAGGTAACATGCATTTCTATCTTCTTTAATTTTTCTTTTCACATTTTCACATATTTCTTTTAATTTTGTGTTCCCTTCATTCGTACGTTTTTAATTTAATGTATAAATTTCTGCTATTAAAATTTATTAACATAAATGAACGAAAATGTATTGATTCCACTCCAATAATATCTTTGTTATACTACATCCAAACTGCAGACCGTTTAACATCAAATTAGTTACACAGCTAGCTATTATAACTATAATTTTTGTCATAAACATATCTGAGCCAAAACTGTATTTATGGAAGAGTTATTCATCTTAAATTCAGTCGATTTAGGAATATAAGTAAACATTTACGGCTATTGTTTTGACACATATATTAAAAAAGCAGGGAGCCTTGTTCGTATACAGTATAACAGTGTATGCACACTCAGAAAAACGCGCGAGTCCTAATAACGGCAAATATTCTTTCATTCACTTGCGAGTATATATTTCAATACGTTTGTCATGCAGAGTGAAAATTTTGGAATAAAGAGATATTCTATAAAATGATTCAGATAATGTCTTCCAGCGTACATTAATATTTGCAATTACAGCGGATATGTAATTAATGATCGTGTATTACAGAAAATACAGAGTGAAATATCGGTTGTACCATTTCGGAGAATGTCGTTGGCAAAAACGTAATAAGCAAGGCAGAAAAATTCTCGAAACGATAATGAAAGAGTTATAAGCAGACGTGTTATTTCACAGTGATATTTTACTTTGAAATTAAACAGAAAAACGCTTTTCGCATGCGAATGGAAAACGCGAATTACGCAACCTCGTCATGCTCCATGTGGGCAGGAACAGCGTAGACTTGTCATCAGGTGATTTCAAGTATATTCGCGACCTCCGCTTGTTTGCTTATGAGACGGAGTTTTCCTTCGAAATGTCATGAGTTTGAGACAGACAAAATAAAATGCGGACTTGTATACTAACACGTGAGGAAAGCGAGAAAAATTTTCAAAATTTAGACGTAAGACTAACTGCTAATTCATTTTTATTAATGGTTGTTGTTAACTTTAATTTTTATCATCATTTTTTTAAATTAGTTTTCCCTCCCTTGTTAGATATGTATTTTACTGTGTACACAAATACTATATTATGTTGTATGTTACTGTGTATACGAGGGTCGCCGCCCCGTTTTAGTCTGATTTTTAGGTTTCTGAATAGGGAAAGGAGTGTGAGCTTGGACTTGACTTTTTCCGACTGCTTGATTCATGGAATTCAATGGATAAAGCCAGGTAACATGCATTTCTATCTTCTTTCATTTTTCTTTTCACATTTTCACATATCTCTTTTAATTTTGTGTTCCTTTCATTCATACGTTTTTAATTTAATGTATAAATTTCTGCTATTAAAATTTATTAACATAAATGAACGAATATGTTTTGATTCCACTCCAATAATATCTTTGTTATACTACATCCAAACTGCAGACCGATTAACATCAAATTAGTTACACCACTAGCTATTATAACTATAATTTTTGTCATAAACATATCTGAGCCAAAACTGTATTTATGGAAGAGTTATTCATCTTAAATTCAGTCGATTTAGGAATATAAGTAAACATTTACGGCTATTGTTTTGACACATATATTAAAAAAGCAGGGAGCCTTGTTCGTATACAGTATAACAGTGTATGCACACTCAGAAAAACGCGCGAGTCCTAATAACGGCAAATATTCTTTCATTCACTTGCGAGTATATATTTCAATACGTTTGTCACGCAGAGTGAAAATTTTGGAATAAAGAGATATTCTATAAAATGATTCAGATAATGTCTTCGAGCGTACATTAATATTTGCAATTACAGCGGATATGTAATTAATGATCGTGTATTACAGAAAATACAGAGTGAAATATCGGTTGTACCATTTCGGAGAATGTCTTTGGCAAAAACGTAATAAGCAAGGCAGAAAAATTCTCGAAACGATAAATAAGAGTTATAGGCAGACGTGTTATTTCACAGTGATATTTTACTTTGAAATTAAACAGAAAAGCGCTTTTCGCATGCGAAGGGGAAACGCGAATTACGCAACCTCGTCATGCTCCATGTGTGCAGGAACAGCGTAGACTTGTCATCAGGTGATTTCAAGTATAATCGCAATCTCCGCTTGTCTTCTTGTGAGACGGAGTTTTCCTTCGAAATGTCATGAGTTTGAGACAGACAAAATAAAATGCGGACTTGTATACTAACACGTGAGGAAAGCGAGAAAAATTTTCAAAATTTAGACGTAAGACTAACTGCTAATTCATTTTTATTAATGGTTGTTGTTAACTTTATTTTTTATCATCATTTTTTAAAATTAGTTTGCCCTCCCTTCTTAGATATGTATGTTACTGTGTACACAAATACTATATTATGTTGTATGTTACTGTGTATACGAGGGTAGCCGCCCCGTTTTATTCTGATTTTTAGGTTTCTGAATAGGGAAAGGAGTGTGAGTTTGGACTTGACTTTCTCCGACTGCTTGATTCATGGAATGCAATAGATAAAGCCAGGTAACATGCATTTCTATCTTCTTTAATTTTTCTTTTCACATTTTCACATATTTCTTTTAATTTTGTGTTCCCTTCATTCGTACGTTTTTAATTTAATGTATAAATTTCTGCTATTAAAATTTATTAACATAAATGAACGAAAATGTATTGATTCCACTCCAATAATATCTTTGTTATACTACATCCAAACTGCAGACCGTTTAACATCAAATTAGTTACACAGCTAGCTATTATAACTATAATTTTTGTCATAAACATATCTGAGCCAAAACTGTATTTATGGAAGAGTTATTCATCTTAAATTCAGTCGATTTAGGAATATAAGTAAACATTTACGGCTATTGTTTTGACACATATATTAAAAAAGCAGGGAGCCTTGTTCGTATATAGTATAACAGTGTATGCACACTCAGAAAAACGCGCGAGTCCTAATAACGGCAAATATTCTTTCATTCACTTGCGAGTATATATTTCAATACGTTTGTCACGCAGAGTGAAAATTTTGGAATAAAGAGATATTCTATAAAATGATTCAGATAATGTCTTCGAGCGTACATTAATATTTGCAATTACAGCGGATATGTAATTAATGATCGTGTATTACAGAAAATACAGAGTGAAATATCGGTTGTACCATTTCGGAGAATGTCGTTGGCAAAAACGTAATAAGCAAGGCAGAAAAATTCTCGAAACGATAATGAAAGAGTTATAAGCAGACGTGTTATTTCACAGTGATATTTTACTTTGAAATTAAACAGAAAAACGCTTTTCGCATGCGAATGGAAAACGCGAATTACGCAACCTCGTCATGCTCCATGTGGGCAGGAACAGCGTAGACTTGTCATCAGGTGATTTCAAGTATATTCGCGACCTCCGCTTGTTTGCTTATGAGACGGAGTTTTCCTTCGAAATGTCATGAGTTTGAGACAGACAAAATAAAATGCGGACTTGTATACTAACACGTGAGGAAAGCGAGAAAAATTTTCAAAATTTAGACGTAAGACTAACTGCTAATTCATTTTTATTAATGGTTGTTGTTAACTTTAATTTTTATCATCATTTTTTTAAATTAGTTTTCCCTCCCTTGTTAGATATGTATTTTACTGTGTACACAAATACTATATTATGTTGTATGTTACTGTGTATACGAGGGTCGCCGCCCCGTTTTATTCTGATTTTTAGGTTTCTGAATAGGGAAAGGAGTGTGAGCTTGGACTTGACTTTTTCCGACTGCTTGATTCATGGAATTCAATGGATAAAGCCAGGTAACATGCATTTCTATCTTCTTTCATTTTTCTTTTCACATTTTCACATATCTCTTTTAATTTTGTGTTCCTTTCATTCATACGTTTTTAATTTAATGTATAAATTTCTGCTATTAAAATTTATTAACATAAATGAACGAATATGTTTTGATTCCACTCCAATAATATCTTTGTTATACTACATCCAAACTGCAGACCGATTAACATCAAATTAGTTACACCACTAGCTATTATAACTATAATTTTTGTCATAAACATATCTGAGCCAAAACTGTATTTATGGAAGAGTTATTCATCTTAAATTCAGTCGATTTAGGAATATAAGTAAACATTTACGGCTATTGTTTTGACACATATATTAAAAAAGCAGGGAGCCTTGTTCGTATACAGTATAACAGTGTATGCACACTCAGAAAAACGCGCGAGTCCTAATAACGGCAAATATTCTTTCATTCACTTGCGAGTATATATTTCAATACGTTTGTCACGCAGAGTGAAAATTTTGGAATAAAGAGATATTCTATAAAATGATTCAGATAATGTCTTCGAGCGTACATTAATATTTTCAATTACAGCGGATATGTAATTAATGATCGTGTATTACAGAAAATACAGAGTGAAATATCGGTTGTACCATTTCGGAGAATGTCGTTGGCAAAAACGTAATAAGCAAGGCAGAAAAATTCTCGAAACGATAATGAAAGAGTTATAGGCAGACGTGTTATTTCACAGTGATATTTTACTTTGAAATTAAACAGAAAAACGCTTTTCGCATGCGACGGGAAACGCGAATTACGCAACCTGCTCATGCTCCATGTGGGCAGGAACAGCGTAGACTTGTCATCAGGTGATTTCAAGTATATTCGCGACCTCCGCATGTCTGCTTATGAGACGGAGTTTTCCTTGGAAATGTCATTAGTTTGAGACAGACAAAATAAAAGGCGGACTTGTATACTAACACGTGAGGAAAGCGAGAAAAATTTTCAAAATTTAGACGTAAGACTAACTGCTAATTCATTTTTATTAATGGTTGTTGTTAACTTTAATTTTTATCATCATTTTTTTTAATTAGTTTGCCCTCCCTTGATAGATGTGTATGTTACTGTGTACACAAATACTATATTATGTTGTATGTTACTGTGTATACGAGGGTCGCCGCCCCGTTTTATTCTGATTTTTAGGTTTCTGAATAGGGAAAGGAGTGTGAGTTTGGACTTGACTTTCTCCGACTGCTTGATTCATGGAATGCAATGGATAAGACCAGGTAACATGCATTTCTATCTTCTTTAATTTTTCTTTTCACATTTTCACATATTTCTTTTAATTTTGTGTTCCCTTCATTCGTACGTTTTTAATTTAATGTATAAATTTCTGCTATTAAAATTTATTAACATAAATGAACGAATATGTTTTATTCCACACCAATAATACCTTTGTTATACTACATCCAAACTGAAGACCTTTTAACATCAAATTAGTTACACCACTAAATTTTATAACGATAAATTTTGTCATAAACTTATCTGAGCCAAAACTGTTTTTATGGAAGAGTTATTCATCTTAAATTCCTCAGATTTAGGAATATAAGTAAACATTTCCGGCTATTGTTTTGACACATAAATTAAAAAGCAGGGAGCCTTGTTCGTATACAGTATAACAGTGTATGCATACTCAGAAAACGTGCGGGTCCTAATAACGGCAAATAAACGTTCATTCACTTGCGAGTATATATTTCAATACGTTTGTCACGCAGAGTGCAAATTTTGGAATAAAGAGATATTCTATAAAATGATTCAGATAATGTCTTCGAGCGTACATTAATATTTGCAATTACAGCGGATATGTAATTAATGATCGTGTATTACAGAAAATACAGAGTGAAATATCGGTTGTACCATTTCGGAGAATGTCGTTGGCAAAAACGTAATAAGCAAGGCAGAAAAATTCTCGAAACGATAAATAAGAGTTATAGGCAGACGTGTTATTTCACAGTGATATTTTACTTTGAAATTAAACAGAAAAACGCTTTTCGCATGCGAAGGGGAAACGCGAATTACGCAACCTCGTCATGCTCCATGTGTGCAGGAACAGCGTAGACTTGTCATCAGGTGATTTCAAGTATAATCGCAATCTCCGCTTGTCTCCTTGTGAGACGGAGTTTTCCTTCGAAATGTCATGAGTTTGAGACAGACAAAATAAAATGCGGACTTGTATACTAACTGTGAGGAAAGCGAGAAAAATTTTCAAAATTTAGACGTAAGACTAACTGCTAATTCATTTTTATTAATGGTTGTTGTTAACTTTATTTTTTATCATCATTTTTTAAAATTAGTTTGTCCTCCCTTGTTAGATATGTATGTTACTGTGTACACAAATACTATATTATGTTGTATGTTACTGTGTATACGAGGGTAGCCGCCCCGTTTTATTCTGATTTTTAGGTTTCTGAATAGGGAAAGGAGTGTGAGTTTGGACTTGACTTTCTCCGACTGCTTGATTCATGGAATGCAATAGATAAAGCCAGGTAACATGCATTTCTATCTTCTTTAATTTTTCTTTTCACATTTTCACATATTTCTTTTAATTTTGTGTTCCCTTCATTCGTACGTTTTTAATTTAATGTATAAATTTCTGCTATTAAAATTTATTAACATAAATGAACGAAAATGTTTTATTCCACTCCAATAATACCTTTGTTATACTACATCCAAACTGAAGACCTTTTAACATCAAATTAGTTACACCACTAAGTTTTATAACGATAAATTTTGTCATAAACATATCTGAGCCAAAACTGTTTTTATGGAAGAGTTATTCATCTTAAATTCCTCAGATTTAGGAATATAAGTAAACATTTCCGGCTATTGTTTTGACACATAAATTAAAAAGCAGGGAGCCTTGTTCGTATACAGTATAACAGTGTATGCATACTCAGAAAACGTGCGGGTCCTAATAACGGCAAATAAACGTTCATTCACTTGCGAGTATATATTTCAATACGTTTGTCACGCAGAGTGCAAATTTTGGAATAAAGAGATATTCTATAAAATGATTCAGATAATGTCTTCGAGCGTACATTAATATTTGCAATTACAGCGGATATGTAATTAATGATCGTGTATTACAGAAAATACAGAGTGAAATATCGGTTGTACCATTTCGGACAATGTCGTTGGCAAAAAAGTAATAAGCTTGGCAGAAAAATTCTCGAATCGATAATGAAAGAGTTATATGCAGACGTGTTATTTCACAGTGATATTTTACTTCGAAATTAAACAGAAAATCGCTCTTTCGGATGCGACGGGAAACGCGAATTACGCAACCTGGTCATGCTCCATGTGGGCAGGAACAGCGTAGATTTGTCATCAGGTGATTTCAAGTATATTCGCGACCTCCGCTTGTCTGCTTATGAGACGGAGTTTTCCTTCGAAATGTCATGAGTTTGAGACAGACAAAATAAAATGCGGACTTGTATACTAACACGTGAGGAAAGCGAGAAAAATTTTCAAAATTTAGACGTAAGACTAACTGCTAATTCATTTTTATTAATGGTTGTTGTTAACTTTAATTTTTATCATCATTTTTTTAAATTAGTTTTCCCTCCCTTGTTAGATATGTATTTTACTGTGTACACAAATACTATATTATGTTGTATGTTACTGTGTATACGAGGGTCGCCGCCCCGTTTTATTCTGATTTTTAGGTTTCTGAATAGGGAAAGGAGTGTGAGCTTGGACTTGACTTTTTCCGACTGCTTGATTCATGGAATGCAATGGATAAAGCCAGGTAACATGCATTTCTATCTTCTTTCATTTTTCTTTTCACATTTTCACATATCTCTTTTAATTTTGTGTTCCTTTCATTCATACGTTTTTAATTTAATTTATAAATTTCTGCTATTAAAATTTATTAACATAAATGAACGAATATGTTTTGACTCCACTCCAATAATATCTTTGTTATACTACATCCAAACTGCAGACCGATTAACATCAAATTAGTTACACCACTAGCTATTATAACTATAAATTTTGTCATAAACTTATCTGAGCCAAAACTGTTTTTATGGAAGAGTTATTCATCTTAAATTCAGCAGATTTAGGAATATAAGTAAACATTTACGGCTATTGTTTTGACACATAAATTAAAAAAGCAGGGAGCCTTGTTCGTATACAGTATAACAGTGTATGCACACTCAGAAAAACGCGCGTGTCCTAATAACGGCAAATTTTCTTTCATTCACTTGATAGTATATATTTCAATACGTTTGTCACGCAGAGAGCAAATTTTGGAATAAAGAGATATTCTATAAAATGATTCAGATAATGTCTTCGAGCGTACATTAATATTTGTAATTACAGCGGATATGTAATTAATGATCGTGTTTTACAGAAAATACAGAGTGAAATATCGGTTGTACCATTTCGGAGAATGTCGTTGGCAAAAAAGTAATAAGCAAGGCAGAAAAATTATCGATACGATAATGAAAGAGTTATAGGTGGACGTGTTATTTCACAGTGATATTTTACTTCGAAATTAAACAGAAAAACGCTCTTTCGCATGCGACGGGAAACGCGAATTACGCAACCTCGTGATGCTCCATGTGGGCAGGAACAGCGTAGACTTGTCATCAGGTGATTTCAAGTATATTCGCGACCTCCGCTTGTCTGCTTGTGAGACGGAGTTTTCCTTCGAAATGCCATGAGTTTGAGACAGACAAAATAAATGCGGACTTGTATACTAACACGTGATGAAAGCGAGAAAAATTTTCAAAATTTAGACGTAAGACTAACTGTTAATTCATTTTTATTAATGGTTGTTGTTAACTTTAATTTTTATCATCAATTTTTTTAATTAGTTTGCCCTCCCTTGATAGATATATATGTTACTGTGTACACAAATACTATATTATGTTGTATGTTACTGTGTATACGAGGGTCGCCGCCCCGTTTTATTCTGATTTTTAGGTTTCTGAATAGGGAAAGGAGTGTGAGTTTGGACTTGACTTTCTCCGACTGCTTGATTCATGGAATGCAATGGATAAAGCCAGGTAACATGCATTTCTATCTTCTTTAATTTTTCTTTTCACATTTTCACATATTTCTTTTAATTTTGTGTTCCCTTCATTCGTACGTTTTTAATTTAATGTATAAATTTCTGCTATTAAAATTTATTAACATAAATGAACGAAAATGTATTGATTCCACTCCAATAATATCTTTGTTATACTACATCCAAAGTGCAGACCGTTTAACATCAAATTAGTTACACCGCTAGCTATTATAACTATAATTTTTGTCATAAACATATCTGAGCCAAAACTGTATTTATGGAAGAGTTATTCATCTTAAATTCAGTCGATTTAGGAATATAAGTAAACATTTACGGCTATTGTTTTGACACATAAATTAAAAAAAGGAGGGAGCCTTGTTCGTATACAGTATAACAGTGTATGCACACTCAGAAAAACGCGCGGGTCCTAATAACGGCAAATATACTTTCATTCACTTGCGAGTATATATTTCAATACGTTTGTCACGCAGAGTGAAAATTTTGGAATAAAGAGATATTCTATAAAATGATTCAGATAATGTCTTCGAGCGTACATTAATATTTGCAATTACAGCGGATATGTAATTAATGATCGTGTATTACAGAAAATACAGAGTGAAATATCGGTTGTACCATTTCGGAGAATGTCGTTGGCAAAAACGTAATAAGCAAGGCAGAAAGATTCTCGAAACGATAAATAAGAGTTATAGGCAGACGTGTTATTTCACAGTGATATTTTACTTTGAAATTAAACAGAAAAGCGCTTTTCGCATGCGAAGGGGAAACGCGAATTACGCAACCTCGTCATGCTCCATGTGTGCAGGAACAGCGTAGACTTGTCATCAGGTGATTTCAAGTATAATCGCAATCTCCGCTTGTCTTCTTGTGAGACGGAGTTTTCCTTCGAAATGTCATGAGTTTGAGACAGACAAAATAAAATGCGGACTTGTATACTAACACGTGAGGAAAGCGAGAAAAATTTTCAAAATTTAGACGTAAGACTAACTGCTAATTCATTTTTATTAATGGTTGTTGTTAACTTTATTTTTTATCATCATTTTTTAAAATTAGTTTGCCCTCCCTTGTTAGATATGTATTTTACTGTGTACACAAATACTATATTATGTTGTATGTTACTGTGTATACGAGGGTCGCCGCCCCGTTTTATTCTGATTTTTAGGTTTCTGAATAGGGAAAGGAGTGTGAGCTTGGACTTGACTTTTTCCGACTGCTTGATTCATGGAATTCAATGGATAAAGCCAGGTAACATGCATTTCGATCTTCTTTCATTTTTCTTTTCACATTTTCACATATCTCTTTTAATTTTGTGTTCCTTTCATTCATACGTTTTTAATTTAATGTATAAATTTCTGCTATTAAAATTTATTAACATAAATGAACGAATATGTTTTGATTCCACTCCAATAATATCTTTGTTATACTACATCCAAACTGCAGACCGATTAACATCAAATTAGTTACACCACTAGCTATTATAACTATAAATTTTGTCATAAACTTATCTGAGCCAAAACTGTTTTTATGGAAGAGTTATTCATCTTAAATTCAGCAGATTTAGGAATATAAGTAAACATTTACGGCTATTGTTTTGACACATAAATTAAAAAAGTAGGGAGCCTTGTTCGTATACAGTATAACAGTGTATGCACACTCAGAAAAACGCGCGTGTCCTAATAACGGCAAATTTTCTTTCATTCACTTGATAGTATATATTTCAATTCGTTTGTCACGCAGAGAGCAAATTTTGGAATAAAGAGATATTCTATAAAATGATTCAGATAATGTCTTCGAGCGTACATTAATATTTGTAATTACAGCGGATATGTAATTAATGATCGTGTTTTACAGAAAATACAGAGTGAAATATCGGTTGTACCATTTCGGAGAATGTCGTTGGCAAAAAAGTAATAAGCAAGGCAGAAAAATTATCGACACGATAATGGAAGAGTTATAGGTGGACGTGTTATTTCACAGTGATATTTTACTTCGAAATTAAACAGAAAAACGCTCTTTCGCATGCGACGGGAAACGCGAATTACGCAACCTCGTGATGCTCCATGTGGGCAGGAACAGCGTAGACTTGTCATCAGGTGATTTGAAGTATATTCGCGACCTCCGCTTGTCTGCTTGTGAGACGGAGTTTTCCTTCGAAATTCCATGAGTTTGAGACAGACAAAATAAATGCGGACTTGTATACTAACACGTGAGGAAAGCGAGAAAAATTTTCAAAATTTAGACGTAAGACTAACTGCTAATTCATTTTTATTAATGGTTGTTGTTAACTTTAATTTTTATCATCAATTTTTTTAATTAGTTTGCCCTCCCTTGATAGATATATATGTTACTGTGTACACAAATACTATATTATGTTGTATGTTACTGTGTATACGAGGGTCGCCGCCCCGTTTTATTCTGATTTTTAGGTTTCTGAATAGGGAAAGGAGTGTGAGTTTGGACTTGACTTTCTCCGACTGCTTGATTCATGGAATGCATTGGATAAAGCCAGGTAACATGCATTTCTATCTTCTTTAATTTTTCTTTTCACATTTTCACATATTTCTTTTAATTTTGTGTTCCCTTCATTCGTACGTTTTTAATTTAATGTATAAATTTCTGCTATTAAAATTTATTAACATAAATGAACGAAAATGTATTGATTCCACTCCAATAATATCTTTGTTATACTACATCCAAACTGCAGACCGTTTAACATCAAATTAGTTACACCGCTAGCTATTATAACTATAATTTTTGTCATAAACATATCTGAGCCAAAACTGTTTTTATGGAAGAGTTATTCATCTTAAATTCAGCAGGTTTAGGAATATAAGTAAACATTTACGGCTATTGTTTAACACATAAATTAAAAAAGCAGGTAGCCTTGTTCGCATACAGTATAACAGTGTATGCACACTCAGAAAAACGCGCGGGTCCTAATAACGGCAAATATTTTTTCAATCACTTGCGAGTATATATTTCAATACGTTTGTCACGCAGAGAGCAAATTTTGGAATAAAGAGATATTCTATAAAATGATTCAGATAATGTCTTCGAGCGTACATTAATATTTGCAATTACAGCGGATATGTAATTAATGATCGTGTATTACAGAAAATACAGATTGAAATATCGGTTGTACCATTTCGGAGAATGTCGTTGGCAAAAACATAATAAGCAAGGTAGAAAAATTCTCGAAACGATAATGAAAGAGTTATAGGCAGACGTGTTATTTCACAGTGATATTTTACTTTGAAATTAAACAGAAAAACGCTTTTCGCATGCGAAGGGGAAACGCGAATTACGCAACCTCGTCATGCTCCATGTGTGCAGGAACAGCGTAGACTTGTCATCAGGTGATTTCAAGTATATTCGCAATCTCCGCTTGTCTTCTTCTGAGACGGAGTTTTCCTTCGAAATGTCATGAGTTTGAGACAGACAAAATAAAATGCGGACTTGTATACTAACACGTGAGGAAAGCGATAAAAAATTTCAAAATTTAGACGTAAGACTAACTGCTAATTCATTTTTATTAATGGTTGTTGTTAACTTTAATTTTTATCATCATTTTTTTAAATTAGTTTGCCCTCCCTTGTTAGATATGTATGTTACTGTGTACACAAATACTATATTATGTTGTATGTTACTGTGTATACGAGGGTAGCCGCCCCGTTTTATTCTGATTTTTAGGTTTCTGAATAGGGAAAGGAGTGTGAGTTTGGACTTGACTTTCTCCGACTGCTTGATTCATGGAATGCAATAGATAAAGCCAGGTAACATGCATTTCTATCTTCTTTAATTTTTCTTTTCACATTTTCACATATTTCTTTTAATTTTGTGTTCCCTTCATTCGTACGTTTTTAATTTAATGTATAAATTTCTGCTATTAAAATTTATTAACATAAATGAACGAAAATGTATTGATTCCACTCCAATAATATCTTTGTTATACTACATCCAAACTGCAGACCGTTTAACATCAAATTAGTTACACCGCTAGCTATTATAACTATAATTTTTGTCATAAACATATCTGAGCCAAAACTGTTTTTATGGAAGAGTTATTCATCTTAAATTCAGTCGATTTAGGAATTTAAGTAAACATTTACGGCTATTGTTTTGACACATAAATTAAAAAAGCAGGGAGCCTTGTTCGTATACAGTATAACAGTGTATGCACACTCAGAAAAACGCGCGGGTCCTAATAACGGCAAATATTCTTTCATTCACTTGCGAGTATATATTTCAATACGTTTGTCACGCAGAGTGAAAATTTTGGAATAAAGAGATATTCTATAAAATGATTCAGATAATGCCTTCGAGCGTACATTAATATTTGCAATTACAGCGGATATGTAATTAATGATCGTGTATTACAGAAAATACAGAGTGAAATATCGGTTGTACCATTTCGGACAATGTTGTTGGCAAAAACGTAATAAGCAAGGCAGAAAAATTCTCGAAACGATAATGAAAGAGTTATAGGCAGACGTGTTATTTCACAGTGATATTTTACTTTGAAATTAAACAGAAAAATGCTTTTCGCATGCGAAGGGGAAACGCGAATTACGCAACCTCGTCATGCTCCATGTGTGCAGGAACAGCGTAGACTTGTCATCAGGTGATTTCAAGTATAATCGCAATCTCCGCTTGTCTTCTTGTGAGACGGAGTTTTCCTTCGAAATGTCATGAGTTTGAGACAGACAAAATAAAATGCGGACTTGTATACTAACACGTGAGGAAAGCGAGAAAAATTTTCAAAATTTAGACGTAAGACTAACTGCTAATTCATTTTTATTAATGGTTGTTGTTAACTTTATTTTTTATCATCATTTTTTAAAATTAGTTTGCCCTCCCTTCTTAGATATGTATGTTACTGTGTACACAAATACTATATTATGTTGTATGTTACTGTGTATACGAGGGTCGCCGCCCCGTTTTATTCTGATTTTTAGGTTTCTGAATAGGGAAAGGAGTGTGAGTTTGGACTTGACTTTCTCCGACTGCTTGATTCATGGAATGCAATAGATAAAGCCAGGTAACATGCATTTCTATCTTCTTTAATTTTTCTTTTCACATTTTCACATATTTCTTTTAATTTTGTGTTCCCTTCATTCGTACGTTTTTAATTTAATGTATAAATTTCTGCTATTAAAATTTATTAACATAAATGAATGAAAATGTATTGATTCCACTCCAATAATATCTTTGTTATACTACATCCAAACTGCAGACCGTTTAACATCAAATTAGTTACACCGCTAGCTATTATAACTATAATTTTTGTCATAAACATATCTGAGCCAAAACTGTTTTTATGGAAGAGTTATTCATCTTAAATTCAGCAGGTTTAGGAATATAAGTAAACATTTACGGCTATTGTTTAACACATAAATTAAAAAAGCAGGTAGCCTTGTTCGCATACAGTATAACAGTGTATGCACACTCAGAAAAACGCGCGGGTCCTAATAACGGCAAATATTTTTTCAATCACTTGCGAGTATATATTTCAATACGTTTGTCACGCAGAGAGCAAATTTTGGAATAAAGACATATTCTATAAAATGATTCAGATAATGTCTTCGAGCGTACATTAATATTTGCAATTACAGCGGATATGTAATTAATGATCGTGTATTACAGAAAATACAGAGTGAAATATCGGTTGTACCATTTCGGAGAATGTCGTTGGCAAAAACGTAATAAGCAAGGTAGAAAAATTCTCGAAACGATAATGAAAGAGTTATAGGCAGACGTGTTATTTCACAGTGATATTTTACTTTGAAATTAAACAGAAAAACGCTTTTCGCATGCGAAGGGGAAACGCGAATTACGCAACCTAGTCATGCTCCATGTGTGCAGGAACAGCGTAGACTTGTCATCAGGTGATTTCAAGTATATTCGCAATCTCCGCTTGTCTTCTTCTGAGACGGAGTTTTCCTTCGAAATGTCATGAGTTTGAGACAGACAAAATAAAATGCGGACTTGTATACTAACACGTGAGGAAAGCGATAAAAAATTTCAAAATTTAGACGTAAGACTAACTGCTAATTCATTTTTATTAATGGTTGTTGTTAACTTTAATTTTTATCATCATTTTTTTAAATTAGTTTGCCCTCCCTTGTTAGATATGTATGTTACTGTGTACACAAATACTATATTATGTTGTATGTTACTGTGTATACGAGGGTAGCCGCCCCGTTTTATTCTGATTTTTAGGTTTCTGAATAGGGAAAGGAGTGTGAGTTTGGACTTGACTTTCTCCGACTGCTTGATTCATGGAATGCAATAGATAAAGCCAGGTAACATGCATTTCTATCTTCTTTAATTTTTCTTTTCACATTTTCACATATTTCTATTAATTTTGTGTTCCCTTCATTCGTACGTTTTTAATTTAATGTATAAATTTCTGCTATTAAAATTTATTAACATAAATGAACGAAAATGTATTGATTCCACTCCAATAATATCTTTGTTATACTACATCCAAACTGCAGACCGTTTAACATCAAATTAGTTACACCGCTAGCTATTATAACTATAATTTTTGTCATAAACATATCTGAGCCAAAACTGTTTTTATGGAAGAGTTATTCATCTTAAATTCAGTCGATTTAGGAATTTAAGTAAACATTTACGGCTATTGTTTTGACACATAAATTAAAAAAGCAGGGAGCCTTGTTCGTATACAGTATAACAGTGTATGCACACTCAGAAAAACGCGCGGGTCCTAATAACGGCAAATATTCTTTCATTCACTTGCGAGTATATATTTCAATACGTTTGTCACGCAGAGTGAAAATTTTGGAATAAAGAGATATTCTATAAAATGATTCAGATAATGCCTTCGAGCGTACATTAATATTTGCAATTACAGCGGATATGTAATTAATGATCGTGTATTACAGAAAATACAGAGTGAAATATCGGTTGTACCATTTCGGACAATGTTGTTGGCAAAAACGTAATAAGCAAGGCAGAAAAATTCTCGAAACGATAATGAAAGAGTTATAGGCAGACGTGTTATTTCACAGTGATATTTTACTTTGAAATTAAACAGAAAAATGCTTTTCGCATGCGAAGGGGAAACGCGAATTACGCAACCTCGTCATGCTCCATGTGTGCAGGAACAGCGTAGACTTGTCATCAGGTGATTTCAAGTATAATCGCAATCTCCGCTTGTCTTCTTGTGAGACGGAGTTTTCCTTCGAAATGTCATGAGTTTGAGACAGACAAAATAAAATGCGGACTTGTATACTAACACGTGAGGAAAGCGAGAAAAATTTTCAAAATTTAGACGTAAGACTAACTGCTAATTCATTTTTATTAATGGTTGTTGTTAACTTTATTTTTTATCATCATTTTTTAAAATTAGTTTGCCCTCCCTTCTTAGATATGTATGTTACTGTGTACACAAATACTATATTATGTTGTATGTTACTGTGTATACGAGGGTCGCCGCCCCGTTTTATTCTGATTTTTAGGTTTCTGAATAGGGAAAGGAGTGTGAGTTTGGACTTGACTTTCTCCGACTGCTTGATTCATGGAATGCAATAGATAAAGCCAGGTAACATGCATTTCTATCTTCTTTAATTTTCTTTTCACATTTTCACATATTTCTTTTAATTTTGTGTTCCCTTCATTCGTACGTTTTTAATTTAATGTATAAATTTCTGCTATTAAAATTTATTAACATAAATGAATGAAAATGTATTGATTCCACTCCAATAATATCTTTGTTATACTACATCCAAACTGCAGACCGTTTAACATCAAATTAGTTACACAGCTAGCTATTATAACTATAATTTTTGTCATAAACATATCTGAGCCAAAACTGTATTTATGGAAGAGTTATTCATCTTAAATTCAGTCGATTTAGGAATATAAGTAAACATTTACGGCTATTGTTTTGACACATAAATTAAAAAAGCAGGTAGCCTTGTTCGTATACAGTATAACAGTGTATGCACACTCAGAAAAACGCGCGAGTCCTAATAACGGCAAATATTCTTTCATTCACTTGCGAGTATATATTTCAATACGTTTGTCACGCAGAGTGAAAATTTTGGAATAAAGAGATATTCTATAAAATGATTCAGATAATGTCTTCGAGCGTACATTAATATTTGCAATTACAGCGGATATGTAATTAATGATCGTGTATTACAGAAAATACAGAGTGAAATATCGGTTGTACCATTTCGGAGAATGTCGTTGGCAAAAACGTAATAAGCAAGGCAGAAAAATTCTCGAAACGATAATGAAAGAGTTATAAGCAGACGTGTTATTTCACAGTGATATTTTACTTTGAAATTAAACAGAAAAACGCTTTTCGCATGCGAAGGGAAAACGCGAATTACGCAACCTCGTCATGCTCCATGTGTGCAGGAACAGCGTAGACTTGTCATCAGGTGATTTCAAGTATATTCGCAATCTCCGCTTGTCTTCTTGTGAGACGGAGTTTTCCTTCGAAATGTCATGAGTTTGAGACAGACAAAATAAAATGCGGACTTGTATACTAACACGTGAGGAAAGCGAGAAAAATTTTCAAAATTTAGACGTAAGACTAACTGCTAATTCATTTTTATTAATGGTTGTTGTTAACTTTAATTTTTATCATCATTTTTTTTTAATTAGTTTGCCCTCCCTTGATAGATATGTATGTTACTGTGTACACAAATACTATATTATGTTGTATGTTACTGTGTATACGAGGGTCGCCGCCCCGTTTTATTCTGATTTTTAGGTTTCTGAATAGGGAAAGGAGTGTGAGTTTGGACTTGACTTTCTCCGACTGCTTGATTCATGGAATTCAATGGATAAAGCCAGGTAACATGCATTTCTTTAATTTTTCTTTTCACATTTTCACATATTTCTTTTAATTTTGTGTTCCCTTCATTCGTACGTTTTTAATTTAATGTATAAATTTCTGCTATTAAAATTTATTAACATAAATGAACGAAAATGTTTTGATTCCACTCCAATAATATCTTTGTTATACTACATCCAAACTGCAGACCGTTTAACATCAAATTAGTTACACCACTAGCTATTATAACTATAATTTTTGTCATAAACATATCTGAGCCAAAACCGTTTTTATGGAAGAGTTATTCATCTCAAATTCAGCAGATTTAGGAATATAAGTAAACATTTACGGCTATTGTTTTGACACATAAATTAAAAAAGCAGGGAGCCTTGTTCGTATACAGTATAACAGTGTATGCACACTCAGAAAAACGCGCGGGTCCTAATAACGGCAAATATTCTTTCATTCACTTGCGAGTATATATTTCAATACGTTTGTCACGCAGAATGCAAATTTTGGAATAAAGAGATATTCTATAAAATGATTCAGATAATGTCTTCGAGCGTACATTAATATTTGCAATTACAGCGGATATGTAATTAATGATCGTGTATTACAGAAAATACAGAGTGAAATATCGGTTGTACCTTTTCGGACAATGTTGTTGGCAAAAACGTAATAAGTAAGGCAGAAAAATTCTCGAAACGATAATGAAAGAGTTATAGGCAGACGTGTTATTTCACAGTGATATTTTACTTTGAAATTAAACAGAAAAACGCTTTTCGCATGCGAAGGGGAAACGCGAATTACGCAACCTCGTCATGCTCCATGTGTGCAGGAACAGCGTAGACTTGCCATCAGGTGATTTCAAGTATATTCGCGACCTCCGCTTGTCTGCTTGTGAGACGGAGTTTTCCTTCGAAATGCCATGAGTTTGAGACAGACAAAATAAATGCGGACTTGTATACTAACACGTGAGGAAAGCGAGAAAAATTTTCAAAATTTAGACGTAAGACTAACTGCTAATTCATTTTTATTAATGGTTGTTGTTAACTTTATTTTTTATCATCATTTTTTAAAATTAGTTTGCCCTCCCTTCTTAGATATGTATGTTACTGTGTACACAAATACTATATTATGTTGTATGTTACTGTGTATACGAGGGTAGCCGCCCCGTTTTATTCTGATTTTTAGGTTTCTGAATAGGGAAAGGAGTGTGAGTTTGGACTTGACTTTCTCCGACTGCTTGATTCATGGAATGCAATAGATAAAGCCAGGTAACATGCATTTCTATCTTCTTTAATTTTTCTTTTCACATTTTCACATATTTCTTTTAATTTTGTGTTCCCTTCATTCGTACGTTTTTAATTTAATGTATAAATTTCTGCTATTAAAATTTATTAACATAAATGAACGAAAATGTATTGATTCCACTCCAATAATATCTTTGTTATACTACATCCAAACTGCAGACCGTTTAACATCAAATTAGTTACACAGCTAGCTATTATAACTATAATTTTTGTCATAAACATATCTGAGCCAAAACTGTTTTTATGGAAGAGTTATTCATCTTAAATTCAGCAGGTTTAGGAATATAAGTAAACATTTACGGCTATTGTTTAACACATAAATTAAAAAAGCAGGGAGCCTTGTTCGCATACAGTATAACAGTGTATGCACACTCAGAAAAACGCGCGGGTCCTAATAACGGCAAATATTTTTTCAATCACTTGCGAGTATATATTTCAATACGTTTGTCACGCAGAGAGCAAATTTTGGAATAAAGAGATATTCTATAAAATGATTCAGATAATGTCTTCGAGCGTACATTAATATTTGCAATTACAGCGGATATGTAATTAATGATCGTGTATTACAGAAAATACAGAGTGAAATATCGGTTGTACCATTTCGGAGAATGTCGTTGGCAAAAACGTAATAAGCAAGGCAGAAAAATTCTCGAAACGATAATGAAAGAGTTATAGGCAGACGTGTTATTTCACAGTGATATTTTACTTTGAAATTAAACAGAAAAACGCTTTTCGCATGCGAAGGGGAAACGCGAATTACGCAACCTCGTCATGCTCCATGTGTGCAGAAACAGCGTAGACTTGTCATCAGGTGATTTCAAGTATATTCGCAATCTCCGCTTGTCTTCTTCTGAGACGGAGTTTTCCTTCGAAATGTCATGAGTTTGAGACAGACAAAATAAAATGCGGACTTGTATACTAACACGTGAGGAAAGCGATAAAAATTTTCAAAATTTAGACGTAAGACTAACTGCTAATTCATTTTTATTAATGGTTGTTGTTAACTTTAATTTTTATCATCATTTTTTTAAATTAGTTTGCCCTCCCTTGTTAGATATGTATGTTACTGTGTACACAAATACTATATTATGTTGTATGTTACTGTGTATACGAGGGTAGCCGCCCCGTTTTATTCTGATTTTTAGGTTTCTGAATAGGGAAAGGAGTGTGAGTTTGGACTTGACTTTCTCCGACTGCTTGATTCATGGAATGCAATAGATAAAGCCAGGTAACATGCATTTCTATCTTCTTTAATTTTTCTTTTCACATTTTCACATATTTCTTTTAATTTTGTGTTCCCTTCATTCGTACGTTTTTAATTTAATGTATAAATTTCTGCTATTAAAATTTATTAACATAAATGAACGAAAATGTATTGATTCCACTCCAATAATATCTTTGTTATACTACATCCAAACTGCAGACCGTTTAACATCAAATTAGTTACACCGCTAGCTATTATAACTATAATTTTTGTCATAAACATATCTGAGCCAAAACTGTATTTATGGAAGAGTTATTCATCTTAAATTCAGTCGATTTAGGAATATAAGTAAACATTTACGGCTATTGTTTTGACACATAAATTAAAAAAGGAGGGAGCCTTGTTCGTATACAGTATAACAGTGTATGCACACTCAGAAAAACGCGCGGGTCCTAATAACGGCAAATATACTTTCATTCACTTGCGAGTATATATTTCAATACGTTTGTCACGCAGAGTGAAAATTTTGGAATAAAGAGATATTCTATAAAATGATTCAGATAATGTCTTCGAGCGTACATTAATATTTGCAATTACAGCGGATATGTAATTAATGATCGTGTATTACAGAAAATACAGAGTGAAATATCGGTTGTACCATTTCGGAGAATGTCGTTGGCAAAAACGTAATAAGCAAGACAGAAAAATTCTCGAAACGATAAATAAGAGTTATAGGCAGACGTGTTATTTTACTTTGAAATTAAACAGAAAAACGCTTTTCGCATGCGAAGGGAAA
Source organism: Maratus michaelseni (assembly GCA_963931845.1). Classification (NCBI taxonomy): domain Eukaryota; kingdom Metazoa; phylum Arthropoda; class Arachnida; order Araneae; family Salticidae; genus Maratus; species Maratus michaelseni. Next base: position 281,803,750 of record OZ007592.1, on the reverse strand, counting down.
CGCGAATTACGCAACCTCGTCATGCTCCATGTGTGCAGGAACAGCGTAGACTTGTCATCAGGTGATTTCAAGTATAATCGCAATCTCCGCTTGTCTTCTTGTGAGACGGAGTTTTCCTTCGAAATGTCATGAGTTTGAGACAGACAAAATAAAATGCGACTTGTATACTAACACGTGAGGAAAGCGAGAAAAATTTTCAAAATTTAGACGTAAGACTAACTGCTAATTCATTTTTATTAATGGTTGTTGTTAACTTTATTTTTTATCATCATTTTTTAAAATTAGTTTGCCCTCCCTTGTTAGATATGTATGTTACTGTGTACACAAATACTATATTATGTTGTATGTTACTGTGTATACGAGGGTCGCCGCCCCGTTTTATTCTGATTTTTAGGTTTCTGAATAGGGAAAGGAGTGTGAGTTTGGACTTGACTTTCTCCGACTGCTTGATTCATGGAATTCAATGGATAAAGCCAGGTAACATGCATTTCTTTAATTTTTCTTTTCACATTTTCACATATTTCTTTTAATTTTGTGTTCCCTTCATTCGTACGTTTTTAATTTAATGTATAAATTTCTGCTATTAAAATTTATTAACATAAATGAACGAATATGTTTTATTCCACTCCAATAATATCTTTGTTATACTACATCCAAACTGAAGACCTTTTAACATCAAATTAGTTACACCACTAAATTTTATAACGATAATTTTTGTCATAAACTTATCTGAGCCAAAACTGTTTTTATGGAAGGGTTATTCATTTTAAATTCAGCAGATTTAGGAATATAAGTAAACATTTACGGCTATTGTTTTGACACATAAATTAAAAAGCAGGGAGCCTTGTTCGTATACAGTATAACAGTGTATGCATACTCAGAAAAACGTGCGGGTCCTAATAACTGCAAATATTCTTTCATTCACTTGCGAGTATATATTTCAATACGTTTGTCACGCAGAGTGCAAATATTGAAATAAAGAGATATTCTATAAAATGATTCAGATAATTTCTTCGAGCGTACATTAATATTTGCAATTACAGCGGATATGTGATTAATGATCGTGTATTACAGAAAATACAGAGGGAAATATCGGTTGTACCATTTCGGACAATGTCGTTGGCATAAAAGTAATAAACTTGGCAGAAAAATTCTCGAATCGATAATGAAAGAGTTATATGCAGACGTGTTATTTCACAGTGATATTTCACTTCGAAATTAAACAGAAAATCGCTCTTTCGCATGCGACGGGAAACGCGAATTACGCAACCTCGTCATGCTTCATGTGGGCAGGAACAGCGTAGACTTGTCATCAGGTGATTTCAAGTATATTCGCGACCTCCGCTTGTCTGCTTATGAGACGGAGTTTTCCTTCGAAATGTCATGAGTTTGAGACAGACAAAATAAAATGCGGACTTGTATACTAACACGTGAGGAAAGCGAGAAAAATTTTCAAAATTTAGACGTAAGACTAACTGCTAATTCATTTTTATTAATGGTTGTTGTTAACTTTAATTTTTATCATAATTTTTTTTAATTAGTTTGCCCTCCCTTGATAGATATGTATGTTACTGTGTACACAAATACTATATTATGTTGTATGTTACTGTGTATACGAGGGTCGCCGCCCCGTTTTATTCTGATTTTTAGGTTTCTGAATAGGGAAAGGAGTGTGAGTTTGGACTTGACTTTCTCCGACTGCTTGATTCATGGAATGCAATGGATAAAGCCAGGTAACATGCATTTCTATCTTCTTTAATTTTTCTTTTCACATTTTCACATATTTCTTTTAATTTTGTGTTCCCTTCATTCGTACGTTTTTAATTTAATGTATAAATTTCTGCTATTAAAATTTATTAACATAAATGAACGAATATGTTTTATTCCACTCCAATAATATCTTTGTTATATTACATCCAAACTGCAGACCGTTTAACATCAAATTATTTACACCGCTAGCTATTATATCTATAATTTTTGTCATAAACATATCTGAGCCAAAACTGTTTTTATGGAAGAGTTATTCATCTTAAATTCAGCAGATTTAGGAATATAAGTAAACATTTACGGCTATTGTTTTGACACATAAATTAAAAAAGCAGGGAGCCTTGTTCGTATACAGTATAACAGTGTATGCACACTCAGAAAAACGCGCGGGTCCTAATAACGGCAAATATTCTTTCATTCACTTGCGAGTATATATTTCAATACGTTTGTCACGCAGAGAGCAAATTTTGGAATAAGGAGATATTCTATAAAATGATTCAGATAATGTCTTCGAGCGTACATTAATATTTGCAATTACAGCGAATATGTAATTAATGATCGTGTATTACAGAAAATACAGAGTGAAATATCGGTTGTACCATTTCGGAGAATGTCGTTGGCAAAAACGTAATAAGCAAGGCAGAAAAATTCTCGAAACGATAAATAAGAGTTATAGGCAGACGTGTTATTTCACAGTGATATTTTACTTTGAAATTAAACAGAAAAACGCTTTTCGCATGCGAAGGGGAAACGCGAATTACGCAACCTCGTCATGCTCCATGTGTGCAGGAACAGCGTAGACTTGTCATCAGGTGATTTCAAGTATAATCGCAATCTCCGCTTGTCTTCTTGTGAGACGGAGTTTTCCTTCGAAATGTCATGAGTTTGAGACAGACAAAATAAAATGCGGACTTGTATACTAACTGTGAGGAAAGCGAAAAAAATTTTCAAAATTTAGACGTAAGACTAACTGCTAATTCATTTTTATTAATGGTTGTTGTTAACTTTATTTTTTATCATCATTTTTTAAAATTAGTTTGCCCTCCCTTGTTAGATATGTATGTTACTGTGTACACAAATACTATATTATGTTGTATGTTACTGTGTATACGAGGGTAGCCGCCCCGTTTTATTCTGATTTTTAGGTTTCTGAATAGGGAAAGGAGTGTGAGTTTGGACTTGACTTTCTCCGACTGCTTGATTCATGGAATGCAATAGATAAAGCCAGGTAACATGCATTTCTATCTTCTTTCATTTTTCTTTTCACAGTTTCACATATCTCTTTTAATTTTGTGTTCCTTTCATTCATACGTTTTTAATTTAATGTATAAATTTCTGCTATTAAAATTTATTAACATAAATGAACGAATATGTTTTGACTCCACTCCAATAATATCTTTGTTATACTACATCCAAACTGCAGACCGATTAACATCAAATTAGTTACACCACTAGCTATTATAACTATAAATTTTGTCATAAACTTATCTGAGCCAAAACTGTTTTTATGGAAGAGTTATTCATCTTAAATTCAGCAGATTTAGGAATATAAGTAAACATTTACGGCTATTGTTTTGACACATAAATTAAAAAAGCAGGGAGCCTTGTTCGTATACAGTATAACAGTGTATGCACACTCAGAAAAACGCGCGTGTCCTAATAACGGCAAATTTTCTTTCATTCACTTGATAGTATATATTTCAATACGTTTGTCACGCAGAGAGCAAATTTTGGAATAAAGAGATATTCTATAAAATGATTCAGATAATGTCTTCGAGCGTACATTAATATTTGTAATTACAGCGGATATGTAATTAATGATCGTGTTTTACAGAAAATACAGAGTGAAATATCGGTTGTACCATTTCGGAGAATGTCGTTGGCAAAAAAGTAATAAGCAAGGCAGAAAAATTATCGACACGATAATGAAAGAGTTATAGGTGGACGTGTTATTTCACAGTGATATTTTACTTCGAAATTAAACAGAAAAACGCTCTTTCGCATGCGACGGGAAACGCGAATTACGCAACCTCGTGATGCTCCATGTGGGCAGGAACAGCGTAGACTTGTCATCAGGTGATTTCAAATTTTTCGCGACCTCCGCTTGTCTGCTTGTGAGACGGAGTTTTCCTTCGAAATGCCATGAGTTTGAGACAGACAAAATAAATGCGGACTTGTATACTAACACGTGAGGAAAGCGAGAAAAATTTTCAAAATTTAGACGTAAGACTAACTGCTAATTCATTTTTATTAATGGTTGTTGTTAACTTTAATTTTTATCATCAATTTTTTTAATTAGTTTGCCCTCCCTTGATAGATATATATGTTACTGTGTACACAAATACTATATTATGTTGTATGTTACTGTGTATACGAGGGTCGCCGCCCCGTTTTATTCTGATTTTTAGGTTTCTGAATAGGGAAAGGAGTGTGAGTTTGGACTTGACTTTCTCCGACTGCTTGATTCATGGAATGCAATGGATAAAGCCAGGTAACATGCATTTCTATCTTCTTTAATTTTTCTTTTCACATTTTCACATATTTCTTTTAATTTTGTGTTCCCTTCATTCGTACGTTTTTAATTTAATGTATAAATTTCTGCTATTAAAATTTATTAACATAAATGAACGAAAATGTATTGATTCCACTCCAATAATATCTTTGTTATACTACATCCAAACTGCAGACCGTTTAACATAAAATTAGTTACACCGCTAGCTATTATAACTATAATTTTTGTCATAAACATATCTGAGCCAAAACTGTTTTTATGGAAGAGTTATTCATCTTAAATTCAGCAGGTTTAGGAATATAAGTAAACATTTACGGCTATTGTTTTGACACATAAATTAAAAAAGCAGGGAGCCTTGTTCGCATACAGTATAACAGTGTATGCACACTCAGAAAAACGCGCGGGTCCTAATAACGGCAAATATTTTTTCATTCACTTGCGAGTATATATTTCAATACGTTTGTCACGCAGAGAGCAAATTTTGGAATAAAGAGATATTCTATAAAATGATTCAGATAATGTCTTCGTGCGTACATTAATATTTGCAATTACAGCGGATATGTAATTAAAGATCGTGTATTACAGAAAATACAGAGTGAAATATCGGTTGTACCATTTCGGAGAATGTCGTTGGCAAAAACGTAATAAGCAAGGCAGAAAAATTCTCGAAACGATAATGAAAGAGTTATAGGCAGACGTGTTATTTCACAGTGATATTTTACTTTGAAATTAAACAGAAAAACGCTTTTCGCATGCGAAGGGGAAACGCGAATTACGCAACCTCGTCATGCTCCATGTGTGCAGGAACAGCGTAGACTTGTCATCAGGTGATTTCAAGTATATTCGCAATCTCCGCTTGTCTTCTTCTGAGACGGAGTTTTCCTTCGAAATGTCATGAGTTTGAGACAGACAAAATAAAATGCGAACTTGTATACTAACACGTGAGGAAAGCGATAAAAAATTTCAAAATTTAGACGTAAGACTAACTGCTAATTCATTTTTATTAATGGTTGTTGTTAACTTTAATTTTTATCATCATTTTTTTAAATTAGTTTGCCCTCCCTTGTTAGATATGTATGTTACTGTGTACACAAATACTATATTATGTTGTATGTTACTGTGTATACGAGGGTAGCCGCCCCGTTTTATTCTGATTTTTAGGTTTCTGAATAGGGAAAGGAGTGTGAGTTTGGACTTGACTTTCTCCGACTGCTTGATTCATGGAATGCAATAGATAAAGCCAGGTAACATGCATTTCTATCTTCTTTAATTTTTCTTTTCACATTTTCACATATTTCTTTTAATTTTGTGTTCCCTTCATTCGTACGTTTTTAATTTAATGTATAAATTTCTGCTATTAAAATTTATTAACATAAATGAACGAAAATGTATTGATTCCACTCCAATAATATCTTTGTTATACTACATCCAAACTGCAGACCGTTTAACATCAAATTAGTTACACCGCTAGCTATTATAACTATAATTTTTGTCATAAACATATCTGAGCCAAAACTGTATTTATGGAAGAGTTATTCATCTTAAATTCAGTCGATTTAGGAATATAAGTAAACATTTACGGCTATTGTTTTGACACATAAATTAAAAAAGGAGGGAGCCTTGTTCGTATACAGTATAACAGTGTATGCACACTCAGAAAAACGCGCGGGTCCTAATAACGGCAAATATACTTTCATTCACTTGCGAGTATATATTTCAATACGTTTGTCACGCAGAGTGAAAATTTTGGAATAAAGAGATATTCTATAAAATGATTCAGATAATGTCTTCGAGCGTACATTAATATTTGCAATTACAGCGGATATGTAATTAATGATCGTGTATTACAGAAAATACAGAGTGAAATATCGGTTGTACCATTTCGGAGAATGTCGTTGGCAAAAACGTAATAAGCAAGACAGAAAAATTCTCGAAACGATAAATAAGAGTTATAGGCAGACGTGTTATTTTACTTTGAAATTAAACAGAAAAACGCTTTTCGCATGCGAAGGGAAACGCGAATTACGCAACCTCGTCATGCTCCATGTGTGCAGGAACAGCGTAGACTTGTCATCAGGTGATTTCAAGTATAATCGCAATCTCCGCTTGTCTTCTTGTGAGACGGAGTTTTCCTTCGAAATGTCATGAGTTTGAGACAGACAAAATAAAATGCGGACTTGTATACTAACACGTGAGGAAAGCGAGAAAAATTTTCAAAATTTAGACGTAAGACTAACTGCTAATTCATTTTTATTAATGGTTGTTGTTAACTTTATTTTTTATCATCATTTTTTAAAATTAGTTTGCCCTCCCTTGTTAGATATGTATGTTACTGTGTACACAAATACTATATTATGTTGTATGTTACTGTGTATACGAGGGTAGCCGCCCCGTTTTATTCTGATTTTTAGGTTTCTGAATAGGGAAAGGAGTGTGAGTTTGGACTTGACTTTCTCCGACTGCTTGATTCATGGAATTCAATGGATAAAGCCAGGTAACATGCATTTCTTTAATTTTTCTTTTCACATTTTCACATATTTCTTTTAATTTTGTGTTCCCTTCATTCGTACGTTTTTAATTTAATGTATAAATTTCTGCTATTAAAATTTATTAACATAAATGAACGAATATGTTTTATTCCACTCCAATAATATCTTTGTTATACTACATCCAAACTGAAGACCTTTTAACATCAAATTAGTTACACCACTAAATTTTATAACGATAATTTTTGTCATAAACTTATCTGAGCCAAAACTGTTTTTATGGAAGGGTTATTCATTTTAAATTCAGCAGATTTAGGAATATAAGTAAACATTTACGGCTATTGTTTTGACACATAAATTAAAAAGCAGGGAGCCTTGTTCGTATACAGTATAACAGTGTATGCATACTCAGAAAAACGTGCGGGTCCTAATAACTGCAAATATTCTTTCATTCACTTGCGAGTATATATTTCAATACGTTTGTCACGCAGAGTGCAAATATTGAAATAAAGAGATATTCTATAAAATGATTCAGATAATTTCTTCGAGCGTACATTAATATTTGCAATTACAGCGGATATGTGATTAATGATCGTGTATTACAGAAAATACAGAGGGAAATATCGGTTGTACCATTTCGGACAATGTCGTTGGCATAAAAGTAATAAACTTGGCAGAAAAATTCTCGAATCGATAATGAAAGAGTTATATGCAGACGTGTTATTTCACAGTGATATTTCACTTCGAAATTAAACAGAAAATCGCTCTTTCGCATGCGACGGGAAACGCGAATTACGCAACCTCGTCATGCTTCATGTGGGCAGGAACAGCGTAGACTTGTCATCAGGTGATTTCAAGTATATTCGCGACCTCCGCTTGTCTGCTTATGAGACGGAGTTTTCCTTCGAAATGTCATGAGTTTGAGACAGACAAAATAAAATGCGGACTTGTATACTAACACGTGAGGAAAGCGAGAAAAATTTTCAAAATTTAGACGTAAGACTAACTGCTAATTCATTTTTATTAATGGTTGTTGTTAACTTTAATTTTTATCATAATTTTTTTTAATTAGTTTGCCCTCCCTTGATAGATATGTATGTTACTGTGTACACAAATACTATATTATGTTGTATGTTACTGTGTATACGAGGGTCGCCGCCCCGTTTTATTCTGATTTTTAGGTTTCTGAATAGGGAAAGGAGTGTGAGTTTGGACTTGACTTTCTCCGACTGCTTGATTCATGGAATGCAATGGATAAAGCCAGGTAACATGCATTTCTATCTTCTTTAATTTTTCTTTTCACATTTTCACATATTTCTTTTAATTTTGTGTTCCCTTCATTCGTACGTTTTTAATTTAATGTATAAATTTCTGCTATTAAAATTTATTAACATAAATGAACGAATATGTTTTATTCCACTCCAATAATATCTTTGTTATATTACATCCAAACTGCAGACCGTTTAACATCAAATTATTTACACCGCTAGCTATTATATCTATAATTTTTGTCATAAACATATCTGAGCCAAAACTGTTTTTATGGAAGAGTTATTCATCTTAAATTCAGCAGATTTAGGAATATAAGTAAACATTTACGGCTATTGTTTTGACACATAAATTAAAAAAGCAGGGAGCCTTGTTCGTATACAGTATAACAGTGTATGCACACTCAGAAAAACGCGCGGGTCCTAATAACGGCAAATATTCTTTCATTCACTTGCGAGTATATATTTCAATACGTTTGTCACGCAGAGAGCAAATTTTGGAATAAGGAGATATTCTATAAAATGATTCAGATAATGTCTTCGAGCGTACATTAATATTTGCAATTACAGCGAATATGTAATTAATGATCGTGTATTACAGAAAATACAGAGTGAAATATCGGTTGTACCATTTCGGAGAATGTCGTTGGCAAAAACGTAATAAGCAAGGCAGAAAAATTCTCGAAACGATAAATAAGAGTTATAGGCAGACGTGTTATTTCACAGTGATATTTTACTTTGAAATTAAACAGAAAAACGCTTTTCGCATGCGAAGGGGAAACGCGAATTACGCAACCTCGTCATGCTCCATGTGTGCAGGAACAGCGTAGACTTGTCATCAGGTGATTTCAAGTATAATCGCAATCTCCGCTTGTCTTCTTGTGAGACGGAGTTTTCCTTCGAAATGTCATGAGTTTGAGACAGACAAAATAAAATGCGGACTTGTATACTAACTGTGAGGAAAGCGAAAAAAATTTTCAAAATTTAGACGTAAGACTAACTGCTAATTCATTTTTATTAATGGTTGTTGTTAACTTTATTTTTTATCATCATTTTTTAAAATTAGTTTGCCCTCCCTTGTTAGATATGTATGTTACTGTGTACACAAATACTATATTATGTTGTATGTTACTGTGTATACGAGGGTAGCCGCCCCGTTTTATTCTGATTTTTAGGTTTCTGAATAGGGAAAGGAGTGTGAGTTTGGACTTGACTTTCTCCGACTGCTTGATTCATGGAATGCAATAGATAAAGCCAGGTAACATGCATTTCTATCTTCTTTCATTTTTCTTTTCACAGTTTCACATATCTCTTTTAATTTTGTGTTCCTTTCATTCATACGTTTTTAATTTAATGTATAAATTTCTGCTATTAAAATTTATTAACATAAATGAACGAATATGTTTTGACTCCACTCCAATAATATCTTTGTTATACTACATCCAAACTGCAGACCGATTAACATCAAATTAGTTACACCACTAGCTATTATAACTATAAATTTTGTCATAAACTTATCTGAGCCAAAACTGTTTTTATGGAAGAGTTATTCATCTTAAATTCAGCAGATTTAGGAATATAAGTAAACATTTACGGCTATTGTTTTGACACATAAATTAAAAAAGCAGGGAGCCTTGTTCGTATACAGTATAACAGTGTATGCACACTCAGAAAAACGCGCGTGTCCTAATAACGGCAAATTTTCTTTCATTCACTTGATAGTATATATTTCAATACGTTTGTCACGCAGAGAGCAAATTTTGGAATAAAGAGATATTCTATAAAATGATTCAGATAATGTCTTCGAGCGTACATTAATATTTGTAATTACAGCGGATATGTAATTAATGATCGTGTTTTACAGAAAATACAGAGTGAAATATCGGTTGTACCATTTCGGAGAATGTCGTTGGCAAAAAAGTAATAAGCAAGGCAGAAAAATTATCGACACGATAATGAAAGAGTTATAGGTGGACGTGTTATTTCACAGTGATATTTTACTTCGAAATTAAACAGAAAAACGCTCTTTCGCATGCGACGGGAAACGCGAATTACGCAACCTCGTGATGCTCCATGTGGGCAGGAACAGCGTAGACTTGTCATCAGGTGATTTCAAATTTTTCGCGACCTCCGCTTGTCTGCTTGTGAGACGGAGTTTTCCTTCGAAATGCCATGAGTTTGAGACAGACAAAATAAATGCGGACTTGTATACTAACACGTGAGGAAAGCGAGAAAAATTTTCAAAATTTAGACGTAAGACTAACTGCTAATTCATTTTTATTAATGGTTGTTGTTAACTTTAATTTTTATCATCAATTTTTTTAATTAGTTTGCCCTCCCTTGATAGATATATATGTTACTGTGTACACAAATACTATATTATGTTGTATGTTACTGTGTATACGAGGGTCGCCGCCCCGTTTTATTCTGATTTTTAGGTTTCTGAATAGGGAAAGGAGTGTGAGTTTGGACTTGACTTTCTCCGACTGCTTGATTCATGGAATGCAATGGATAAAGCCAGGTAACATGCATTTCTATCTTCTTTAATTTTTCTTTTCACATTTTCACATATTTCTTTTAATTTTGTGTTCCCTTCATTCGTACGTTTTTAATTTAATGTATAAATTTCTGCTATTAAAATTTATTAACATAAATGAACGAAAATGTATTGATTCCACTCCAATAATATCTTTGTTATACTACATCCAAACTGCAGACCGTTTAACATAAAATTAGTTACACCGCTAGCTATTATAACTATAATTTTTGTCATAAACATATCTGAGCCAAAACTGTTTTTATGGAAGAGTTATTCATCTTAAATTCAGCAGGTTTAGGAATATAAGTAAACATTTACGGCTATTGTTTTGACACATAAATTAAAAAAGCAGGGAGCCTTGTTCGCATACAGTATAACAGTGTATGCACACTCAGAAAAACGCGCGGGTCCTAATAACGGCAAATATTTTTTCATTCACTTGCGAGTATATATTTCAATACGTTTGTCACGCAGAGAGCAAATTTTGGAATAAAGAGATATTCTATAAAATGATTCAGATAATGTCTTCGTGCGTACATTAATATTTGCAATTACAGCGGATATGTAATTAATGATCGTGTATTACAGAAAATACAGAGTGAAATATCGGTTGTACCATTTCGGAGAATGTCGTTGGCAAAAACGTAATAAGCAAGGCAGAAAAATTCTCGAAACGATAATGAAAGAGTTATAGGCAGACGTGTTATTTCACAGTGATATTTTACTTTGAAATTAAACAGAAAAACGCTTTTCGCATGCGAAGGGGAAACGCGAATTACGCAACCTCGTCATGCTCCATGTGTGCAGGAACAGCGTAGACTTGTCATCAGGTGATTTCAAGTATATTCGCAATCTCCGCTTGTCTTCTTCTGAGACGGAGTTTTCCTTCGAAATGTCATGAGTTTGAGACAGACAAAATAAAATGCGGACTTGTATACTAACACGTGAGGAAAGCGATAAAAAATTTCAAAATTTAGACGTAAGACTAACTGCTAATTCATTTTTATTAATGGTTGTTGTTAACTTTAATTTTTATCATAATTTTTTTTAATTAGTTTGCCCTCCCTTGTTAGATATGTATGTTACTGTGTACACAAATACTATATTATGTTGTATGTTACTGTGTATACGGGGGTAGCCGCCCCGTTTTATTCTGATTTTTAGGTTTCTGAATAGGGAAAGGAGTGTGAGTTTGGACTTGACTTTCTCCGACTGCTTGATTCATGGAATGCAATAGATAAAGCCAGGTAACATGCATTTCTATCTTCTTTAATTTTTCTTTACACATTTTCACATATTTCTTTTAATTTTGTGTTCCCTTCATTCGTACGTTTTTAATTTAATGTATAAATTTCTGCTATTAAAATTTATTAACATAAATGAACGAAAATGTATTGATTCCACTCCAATAATATATTTGTTATACTACATCCAAACTGCAGACCGTTTAACATCAAATTAGTTACACCGCTAGCTATTATAACTATAATTTTTGTCATAAACATATCTGAGCCAAAACTGTATTTATGGAAGAGTTATTCATCTTAAATTCAGTCGATTTAGGAATATAAGTAAACATTTACGGCTATTGTTTTGACACATAAATTAAAAAAGGAGGGAGCCTTGTTCGTATACAGTATAACAGTGTATGCACACTCAGAAAAACGCGCGGGTCCTAATAACGGCAAATATACTTTCATTCACTTGCGAGTATATATTTCAATACGTTTGTCACGCAGAGTGAAAATTTTGGAATAAAGAGATATTCTATAAAATGATTCAGATAATGTCTTCGAGCGTACATTAATATTTGCAATTACAGCGGATATGTAATTAATGATCGTGTATTACAGAAAATACAGAGTGAAATATCGGTTGTACCATTTCGGAGAATGTCGTTGGCAAAAACGTAATAAGCAAGGCAGAAAAATTCTCGAAACGATAAATAAGAGTTATAGGCAGACGTGTTATTTCACAGTGATATTTTACTTTGAAATTAAACAGAAAAGCGCTTTTCGCATGCGAAGGGGAAACGCAAATTACGCAACCTCGTCATGCTCCATGTGTGCAGGAACAGCGTAGACTTGTCATCAGGTGATTTCAAGTATAATCGCAATCTCCGCTTGTCTTCTTGTGAGACGGAGTTTTCCTTCGAAATGTCATGAGTTTGAGACAGACAAAATAAAATGCGGACTTGTATACTAACACGTGAGGAAAGCGAGAAAAATTTTCAAAATTTAGACGTAAGACTAACTGCTAATTCATTTTTATTAATGGTTGTTGTTAACTTTATTTTTTATCATCATTTTTTAAAATTAGTTTGCCCTCCCTTCTTAGATATGTATGTTACTGTGTACACAAATACTATATTATGTTGTATGTTACTGTGTATACGAGGGTAGCCGCCCCGTTTTATTCTGATTTTTAGGTTTCTGAATAGGGAAAGGAGTGTGAGTTTGGACTTGACTTTCTCCGACTGCTTGATTCATGGAATGCAATAGATAAAGCCAGGTAACATGCATTTCTATCTTCTTTAATTTTTCTTTTCACATTTTCACATATTTCTTTTAATTTTGTGTTCCCTTCATTCGTACGTTTTTAATTTAATGTATAAATTTCTGCTATTAAAATTTATTAACATAAATGAACGAAAATGTATTGATTCCACTCCAATAATATCTTTGTTATACTACATCCAAACTGCAGACCGTTTAACATCAAATTAGTTACACAGCTAGCTATTATAACTATAATTTTTGTCATAAACATATCTGAGCCAAAACTGTATTTATGGAAGAGTTATTCATCTTAAATTCAGTCGATTTAGGAATATAAGTAAACATTTACGGCTATTGTTTTGACACATATATTAAAAAAGCAGGGAGCCTTGTTCGTATACAGTATAACAGTGTATGCACACTCAGAAAAACGCGCGAGTCCTAATAACGGCAAATATTCTTTCATTCACTTGCGAGTATATATTTCAATACGTTTGTCACGCAGAGTGAAAATTTTGGAATAAAGAGATATTCTATAAAATGATTCAGATAATGTCTTCGAGCGTACATTAATATTTGCAATTACAGCGGATATGTAATTAATGATCGTGTATTACAGAAAATACAGAGTGAAATATCGGTTGTACCATTTCGGAGAATGTCGTTGGCAAAAACGTAATAAGCAAGGCAGAAAAATTCTCGAAACGATAATGAAAGAGTTATAAGCAGACGTGTTATTTCACAGTGATATTTTACTTTGAAATTAAACAGAAAAACGCTTTTCGCATGCGAAGGGAAAACGCAAATTACGCAACCTCGTCATGCTCCATGTGGGCAGGAACAGCGTAGACTTGTCATCAGGTGATTTCAAGTATATTCGCGACCTCCGCTTGTTTGCTTATGAGACGGAGTTTTCCTTCGAAATGTCATGAGTTTGAGACAGACAAAATAAAATGCGGACTTGTATACTAACACGTGAGGAAAGCGAGAAAAATTTTCAAAATTTAGACGTAAGACTAACTGCTAATTCATTTTTATTAATGGTTGTTGTTAACTTTAATTTTTATCATCATTTTTTTAAATTAGTTTTCCCTCCCTTGTTAGATATGTATTTTACTGTGTACACAAATACTATATTATGTTGTATGTTACTGTGTATACGAGGGTCGCCGCCCCGTTTTATTCTGATTTTTAGGTTTCTGAATAGGGAAAGGAGTGTGAGCTTGGACTTGACTTTTTCCGACTGCTTGATTCATGGAATTCAATGGATAAAGCCAGGTAACATGCATTTCTATCTTCTTTCATTTTTCTTTTCACATTTTCACATATCTCTTTTAATTTTGTGTTCCTTTCATTCATACGTTTTTAATTTAATGTATAAATTTCTGCTATTAAAATTTATTAACATAAATGAACGAATATGTTTTGATTCCACTCCAATAATATCTTTGTTATACTACATCCAAACTGCAGACCGATTAACATCAAATTAGTTACACCACTAGCTATTATAACTATAAATTTTGTCATAAACTTATCTGAGCCAAAACTGTTTTTATGGAAGAGTTATTCATCTTAAATTCAGCAGATTTAGGAATATAAGTAAACATTTACGGCTATTGTTTTGACACATAAATTAAAAAAGTAGGGAGCCTTGTTCGTATACAGTATAACAGTGTATGCACACTCAGAAAAACGCGCGTGTCCTAATAACGGCAAATTTTCTTTCATTCACTTGATAGTATATATTTCAATACGTTTGTCACGCAGAGAGCAAATTTTGGAATAAAGAGATATTCTATAAAATGATTCAGATAATGTCTTCGAGCGTACATTAATATTTGTAATTACAGCGGATATGTAATTAATGATCGTGTTTTACAGAAAATACAGGTGAAATATCGGTTGTACCATTTCGGAGAATGTCGTTGGCAAAAAAGTAATAAGCAAGGCAGAAAAATTATCGACACGATAATGAAAGAGTTATAGGTGGACGTGTTATTTCACAGTGATATTTTACTTCGAAATTAAACAGAAAAACGCTCTTTCGCATGCGACGGGAAACGCGAATTACGCAACCTCGTGATGCTCCATGTGGGCAGGAACAGCGTAGACTTGTCATCAGGTGATTTCAAGTATATTCGCGACCTCCGCTTGTCTGCTTGTGAGACGGAGTTTTCCTTCGAAATGCCATGAGTTTGAGACAGACAAAATAAATGCGGACTTGTATACTAACACGTGAGGAAAGCGAGAAAAATTTTCAAAATTTAGACGTAAGACTAACTGCTAATTCATTTTTATTAATGGTTGTTGTTAACTTTAATTTTTATCATGAATTTTTTTAATTAGTTTGCCCTCCCTTGATAGATATATATGTTACTGTGTACACAAATACTATATTATGTTGTTTGTTACTGTGTATACGAGGGTCGCCGCCCCGTTTTATTCTGATTTTTAGGTTTCTGAATAGGGAAAGGAGTGTGAGTTTGGACTTGACTTTCTCCGACTGCTTGATTCATGGAATGCAATGGATAAAGCCAGGTAACATGCATTTCTATCTTCTTTAATTTTTCTTTTCACATTTTCACATATTTCTTTTAATTTTGTGTTCCCTTCATTCGTACGTTTTTAATTTAATGTATAAATTTCTGCTATTAAAATTTATTAACATAAATGAACGAAAATGTATTGATTCCACTCCAATAATATCTTTGTTATACTACATCCAAACTGCAGACCGTTTAACATCAAATTAGTTACACCGCTAGCTATTATAACTATAATTTTTGTCATAAACATATCTGAGCCAAAACTGTTTTTATGGAAGAGTTATTCATCTTAAATTCAGCAGGTTTAGGAATATAAGTAAACATTTACGGCTATTGTTTTGACACATAAATTAAAAAAGCAGGGAGCCTTGTTCGCATACAGTATAACAGTGTATGCACACTCAGAAAAACGCGCGGGTCCTAATAACGGCAAATATTTTTTCATTCACTTGCGAGTATATATTTCAATACGTTTGTCACGCAGAGAGCAAATTTTGGAATAAAGAGATATTCTATAAAATGATTCAGATAATGTCTTCGTGCGTACATTAATATTTGCAATTACAGCGGATATGTAATTAATGATCGTGTATTACAGAAAATACAGAGTGAAATATCGGTTGTACCATTTCGGAGAATGTCGTTGGCAAAAACGTAATAAGCAAGGCAGAAAAATTCTCGAAACGATAATGAAAGAGTTATAGGCAGACGTGTTATTTCACAGTGATATTTTACTTTGAAATTAAACAGAAAAACGCTTTTCGCATGCGAAGGGGAAACGCGAATTACGCAACCTCGTCATGCTCCATGTGTGCAGGAACAGCGTAGACTTGTCATCAGGTGATTTCAAGTATATTCGCAATCTCCGCTTGTCTTCTTCTGAGACGGAGTTTTCCTTCGAAATGTCATGAGTTTGAGACAGACAAAATAAAATGCGGACTTGTATACTAACACGTGAGGAAAGCGATAAAAAATTTCAAAATTTAGACGTAAGACTAACTGCTAATTCATTTTTATTAATGGTTGTTGTTAACTTTAATTTTTATCATAATTTTTTTAAATTAGTTTGCCCTCCCTTGTTAGATATGTATGTTACTGTGTACACAAATACTATATTATGTTGTATGTTACTGTGTATACAAGGGTAGCCGCCCCGTTTTATTCTGATTTTTAGGTTTCTGAATAGGGAAAGGAGTGTGAGTTTGGACTTGACTTTCTCCGACTGCTTGATTCATGGAATGCAATAGATAAAGCCAGGTAACATGCATTTCTATCTTCTTTAATTTTTCTTTACACATTTTCACATATTTCTTTTAATTTTGTGTTCCCTTCATTCGTACGTTTTTAATTTAATGTATAAATTTCTGCTATTAAAATTTATTAACATAAATGAACGAAAATGTATTGATTCCACTCCAATAATATCTTTGTTATACTACATCCAAACTGCAGACCGTTTAACATCAAATTAGTTACACCGCTAGCTATTATAACTATAATTTTTGTCATAAACATATCTGAGCCAAAACTGTATTTATGGAAGAGTTATTCATCTTAAATTCAGTCGATTTAGGAATATAAGTAAACATTTACGGCTATTGTTTTGACACATAAATTAAAAAAGGAGGGAGCCTTGTTCGTATACAGTATAACAGTGTATGCACACTCAGAAAAACGCGCGGGTCCTAATAACGGCAAATATACTTTCATTCACTTGCGAGTATATATTTCAATACGTTTGTCACGCAGAGTGAAAATTTTGGAATAAAGAGATATTCTATAAAATGATTCAGATAATGTCTTCGAGCGTACATTAATATTTGCAATTACAGCGGATATGTAATTAATGATCGTGTATTACAGAAAATACAGAGTGAAATATCGGTTGTACCATTTCGGAGAATGTCGTTGGCAAAAACGTAATAAGCAAGGCAGAAAAATTCTCGAAACGATAAATAAGAGTTATAGGCAGACGTGTTATTTCACAGTGATATTTTACTTTGAAATTAAACAGAAAAGCGCTTTTCGCATGCGAAGGGGAAACGCAAATTACGCAACCTCGTCATGCTCCATGTGTGCAGGAACAGCGTAGACTTGTCATCAGGTGATTTCAAGTATAATCGCAATCTCCGCTTGTCTTCTTGTGAGACGGAGTTTTCCTTCGAAATGTCATGAGTTTGAGACAGACAAAATAAAATGCGGACTTGTATACTAACACGTGAGGAAAGCGAGAAAAATTTTCAAAATTTAGACGTAAGACTAAATGCTAATTCATTTTTATTAATGGTTGTTGTTAACTTTATTTTTTATCATCATTTTTTAAAATTAGTTTGCCCTCCCTTCTTAGATATGTATGTTACTGTGTACACAAATACTATATTATGTTGTATGTTACTGTGTATACGAGGGTAGCCGCCCCGTTTTATTCTGATTTTTAGGTTTCTGAATAGGGAAAGGAGTGTGAGTTTGGACTTGACTTTCTCCGACTGCTTGATTCATGGAATGCAATAGATAAAGCCAGGTAACATGCATTTCTATCTTCTTTAATTTTTCTTTTCACATTTTCACATATTTCTTTTAATTTTGTGTTCCCTTCATTCGTACGTTTTTAATTTAATGTATAAATTTCTGCTATTAAAATTTATTAACATAAATGAACGAAAATGTATTGATTCCACTCCAATAATATCTTTGTTATACTACATCCAAACTGCAGACCGTTTAACATCAAATTAGTTACACAGCTAGCTATTATAACTATAATTTTTGTCATAAACATATCTGAGCCAAAACTGTATTTATGGAAGAGTTATTCATCTTAAATTCAGTCGATTTAGGAATATAAGTAAACATTTACGGCTATTGTTTTGACACATATATTAAAAAAGCAGGGAGCCTTGTTCGTATACAGTATAACAGTGTATGCACACTCAGAAAAACGCGCGAGTCCTAATAACGGCAAATATTCTTTCATTCACTTGCGAGTATATATTTCAATACGTTTGTCACGCAGAGTGAAAATTTTGGAATAAAGAGATATTCTATAAAATGATTCAGATAATGTCTTCGAGCGTACATTAATATTTGCAATTACAGCGGATATGTAATTAATGATCGTGTATTACAGAAAATACAGAGTGAAATATCGGTTGTACCATTTCGGAGAATGTCGTTGGCAAAAACGTAATAAGCAAGGCAGAAAAATTCTCGAAACGATAATGAAAGAGTTATAAGCAGACGTGTTATTTCACAGTGATATTTTACTTTGAAATTAAACAGAAAAACGCTTTTCGCATGCGAAGGGAAAACGCAAATTACGCAACCTCGTCATGCTCCATGTGGGCAGGAACAGCGTAGACTTGTCATCAGGTGATTTCAAGTATATTCGCGACCTCCGCTTGTTTGCTTATGAGACGGAGTTTTCCTTCGAAATGTCATGAGTTTGAGACAGACAAAATAAAATGCGGACTTGTATACTAACACGTGAGGAAAGCGAGAAAAATTTTCAAAATTTAGACTACTACATCCAAACTGCAGACCGATTAACATCAAATTAGTTACACCACTAGCTATTATAACTATAAATTTTGTCATAAACTTATCTGAGCCAAAACTGTTTTTATGGAAGAGTTATTCATCTTAAATTCAGCAGATTTAGGAATATAAGTAAACATTTACGGCTATTGTTTTGACACATAAATTAAAAAAGTAGGGAGCCTTGTTCGTATACAGTATAACAGTGTATGCACACTCAGAAAAACGCGCGTGTCCTAATAACGGCAAATTTTCTTTCATTCACTTGATAGTATATATTTCAATACGTTTGTCACGCAGAGAGCAAATTTTGGAATAAAGAGATATTCTATAAAATGATTCAGATAATGTCTTCGAGCGTACATTAATATTTGTAATTACAGCGGATATGTAATTAATGATCGTGTTTTACAGAAAATACAGAGTGAAATATCGGTTGTACCATTTCGGAGAATGTCGTTGGCAAAAAAGTAATAAGCAAGGCAGAAAAATTATCGACACGATAATGAAAGAGTTATAGGTGGACGTGTTATTTCACAGTGATATTTTACTTCGAAATTAAACAGAAAAATGCTCTTTCGCATGCGACGGGAAACGCGAATTACGCAACCTCGTGATGCTCCATGTGGGCAGGAACAGCGTAGACTTGTCATCAGGTGATTTCAAGTATATTCGCGACCTCCGCTTGTCTGCTTGTGAGACGGAGTTTTCCTTCGAAATGCCATGAGTTTGAGACAGACAAAATAAATGCGGACTTGTATACTAACACGTGAGGAAAGCGAGAAAAATTTTCAAAATTTAGACGTAAGACTAACTGCTAATTCATTTTTATTAATGGTTGTTGTTAACTTTAATTTTTATCATCAATTTTTTTAATTAGTTTGCCCTCCCTTGATAGATATATATGTTACTGTGTACACAAATACTATATTATGTTGTATGTTACTGTGTATACGAGGGTCGCCGCCCCGTTTTATTCTGATTTTTAGGTTTCTGAATAGGGAAAGGAGTGTGAGTTTGGACTTGACTTTCTCCGACTGCTTGATTCATGGAATGCAATGGATAAAGCCAGGTAACATGCATTTCTATCTTCTTTAATTTTTCTTTTCACATTTTCACATATTTCTTTTAATTTTGTGTTCCCTTCATTCGTACGTTTGTAATTTAATGTATAAATTTCTGCTATTAAAATTTATTAACATAAATGAACGAAAATGTATTGATTCCACTCCAATAATATCTTTGTTATGCTACATCCAAACTGCAGACCGTTTAACATCAAATTAGTTACACCGCTAGCTATTATAACTATAATTTTTGTCATAAACATATCTGAGCCAAAACTGTTTTTATAGAAGATTTATTCATCTTAAATTCAGCAGGTTTAGGAATATAAGTAAACATTTACGGCTATTGTTTTGACACATAAATTAAAAAAGCAGGGAGCCTTGTTCGCATACAGTATAACAGTGTATGCACACTCAGAAAAACGCGCGGGTCCTAATAACGGCAAATATTTTTTCATTCACTTGCGAGTATATATTTCAATACGTTTGTCACGCAGAGAGCAAATTTTGGAATAAAGAGATATTCTATAAAATGATTCAGATAATGTCTTCGAGCGTACATTAATATTTGCAATTACAGCGGATATGTAATTAATGATCGTGTATTACAGAAAATACAGAGTGAAATATCGGTTGTACCATTTCGGAGAATGTCGTTGGCAAAAACGTAATAAGCAAGGCAGAAAAATTCTCGAAACGATAATGAAAGAGTTATAGGCAGACGTGTTATTTCACAGTGATATTTTACTTTGAAATTAAACAGAAAAACGCTTTTCGCATGTGAAGGGGAAACGCGAATTACGCAACCTCGTCATGCTCCATGTGTGCAGAAACAGCGTAGACTTGTCATCAGGTGATTGCAAGTATATTCGCAATCTCCGCTTGTCTTCTTCTGAGACGGAGTTTTCCTTCGAAATGTCATGAGTTTGAGACAGACAAAATAAAATGCGGACTTGTATACTAACACGTGAGGAAAGCGATAAAAAATTTCAAAATTTAGACGTAAGACTAACTGCTAATTCATTTTTATTAATGGTTGTTGTTAACTTTAATTTTTATCATCATTTTTTTAAATTAGTTTGCCCTCCCTTGTTAGATATGTATGTTACTGTGTACACAAATACTATATTATGTTGTATGTTACTGTGTATACGAGGGTAGCCGCCCCGTTTTATTCTGATTTTTAGGTTTCTGAATAGGGAAAGGAGTGTGAGTTTGGACTTGACTTTCTCCGACTGCTTGATTCATGGAATGCAATAGATAAAGCCAGGTAACATGCATTTCTATCTTCTTTAATTTTTCTTTTCACATTTTCACATATTTCTTTTAATTTTGTGTTCCCTTCATTCGTACGTTTTTAATTTAATGTATAAATTTCTGCTATTAAAATTTATTAACATAAATGAACGAAAATGTATTGATTCCACTCCAATAATATCTTTGTTATACTACATCCAAACTGCAGACCGTTTAACATCAAATTAGTTACACCGCTAGCTATTATAACTATAATTTTTGTCATAAACATATCTGAGCCAAAACTGTTTTTATGGAAGAGTTATTCATCTTAAATTCAGTCGATTTAGGAATTTAAGTAAACATTTACGGCTATTGTTTTGACACATAAATTAAAAAAGCAGGGAGCCTTGTTCGTATACAGTATAACAGTGTATGCACACTCAGAAAAACGCGCGGGTCCTAATAACGGCAAATATTCTTTCATTCACTTGCGAGTATATATTTCAATACGTTTGTCACGCAGAGTGAAAATTTTGGAATAAAGAGATATTCTATAAAATGATTCAGATAATGCATTCGAGCGTACATTAATATTTGCAATTACAGCGGATATGTAATTAATGATCGTGTATTACAGAAAATACAGAGTGAAATATCGGTTGTACCATTTCGGACAATGTTGTTGGCAAAAACGTAATAAGCAAGGCAGAAAAATTCTCGAAACGATAATGAAAGAGTTATAGGCAGACGTGTTATTTCACAGTGATATTTTACTTTGAAATTAAACAGAAAAACGCTTTTCGCATGCGAAGGGGAAACGCGAATTACGCAACCTCGTCATGCTCCATGTGTGCAGGAACAGCGTAGACTTGTCATCAGGTGATTTCAAGTATAATCGCAATCTCCGCTTGTCTTCTTGTGAGACGGAGTTTTCCTTCGAAATGTCATGAGTTTGAGACAGACAAAATAAAATGCGGACTTGTATACTAACACGTGAGGAAAGCGAGAAAAATTTTCAAAATTTAGACGTAAGACTAACTGCTAATTCATTTTTATTAATGGTTGTTGTTAACTTTATTTTTTATCATCATTTTTTAAAATTAGTTTGCCCTCCCTTCTTAGATATGTATGTTACTGTGTACACAAATACTATATTATGTTGTATGTTACTGTGTATACGAGGGTCGCCGCCCCGTTTTATTCTGATTTTTAGGTTTCTGAATAGGGAAAGGAGTGTGAGTTTGGACTTGACTTTCTCCGACTGCTTGATTCATGGAATGCAATAGATAAAGCCAGGTAACATGCATTTCTATCTTCTTTAATTTTTCTTTTCACATTTTCACATATTTCTTTTAATTTTGTGTTCCCTTCATTCGTACGTTTTTAATTTAATGTATAAATTTCTGCTATTAAAATTTATTAACATAAATGAATGAAAATGTATTGATTCCACTCCAATAATATCTTTGTTATACTACATCCAAACTGCAGACCGTTTAACATCAAATTAGTTACACAGCTAGCTATTATAACTATAATTTTTGTCATAAACATATCTGAGCCAAAACTGTTTTTATGGAAGAGTTATTCATCTTAAATTCAGTCGATTTAGGAATATAAGTAAACATTTACGGCTATTGTTTTGACACATAAATTAAAAAAGCAGGTAGCCTTGTTCGTATACAGTATAACAGTGTATGCACACTCAGAAAAACGCGCGAGTCCTAATAACGGCAAATATTCTTTCATTCACTTGCGAGTATATATTTCAATACGTTTGTCACGCAGAGTGAAAATTTTGGAATAAAGAGATATTCTATAAAATGATTCAGATAATGTCTTCGAGCGTACATTAATATTTGCAATTACAGCGGATATGTAATTAATGATCGTGTGTTACAGAAAATACAGAGTGAAATATCGGTTGTACCATTTCGGAGAATGTCGTTGGCAAAAACGTAATAAGCAAGGCAGAAAAATTCTCGAAACGATAATGAAAGAGTTATAAGCAGACGTGTTATTTCACAGTGATATTTTACTTTGAAATTAAACAGAAAAACGCTTTTCGCATGCGAAGGGAAAACGCGAATTACGCAACCTCGTCATGCTCCATGTGTGCAGGAACAGCGTAGACTTGTCATCAGGTGATTTCAAGTATATTCGCAATCTCCGCTTGTCTTCTTGTGAGACGGAGTTTTCCTTCGAAATGTCATGAGTTTGAGACAGACAAAATAAAATGCGGACTTGTATACTAACACGTGAGGAAAGCGAGAAAAATTTTCAAAATTTAGACGTAAGATTAACTGCTAATTCATTTTTATTAATGGTTGTTGTTAACTTTAATTTTTATCATCATTTTTTTTTAATTAGTTTGCCCTCCCTTGATAGATATGTATGTTACTGTGTACACAAATACTATATTATGTTGTATGTTACTGTGTATACGAGGGTCGCCGCCCCGTTTTATTCTGATTTTTAGGTTTCTGAATAGGGAAAGGAGTGTGAGTTTGGACTTGACTTTCTCCGACTGCTTGATTCATGGAATTCAATGGATAAAGCCAGGTAACATGCATTTCTTTAATTTTTCTTTTCACATTTTCACATATTTCTTTTAATTTTGTGTTCCCTTCATTCGTACGTTTTTAATTTAATGTATAAATTTCTGCTATTAAAATTTATTAACATAAATGAACGAAAATGTTTTGATTCCACTCCAATAATATCTTTGTTATACTACATCCAAACTGCAGACCGTTTAACATCAAATTAGTTACACCACTAGCTATTATAACTATAATTTTTGTCATAAACATATCTGAGCCAAAACCGTTTTTATGGAAGAGTTATTCATCTCAAATTCAGCAGATTTAGGAATATAAGTAAACATTTACGGCTATTGTTTTGACACATAAATTAAAAAAGCAGGGAGCCTTGTTCGTATACAGTATAACAGTGTATGCACACTCAGAAAAACGCGCGGGTCCTAATAACGGCAAATATTCTTTCATTCACTTGCGAGTATATATTTCAATACGTTTGTCACGCAGAATGCAAATTTTGGAATAAAGAGATATTCTATAAAATGATTCAGATAATGTCTTCGAGCGTACATTAATATTTGCAATTACAGCGGATATGTAATTAATGATCGTGTATTACAGAAAATACAGAGTGAAATATCGGTTGTACCTTTTCGGACAATGTTGTTGGCAAAAACGTAATAAGTAAGGCAGAAAAATTCTCGAAACGATAATGAAAGAGTTATAGGCAGACGTGTTATTTCACAGTGATATTTTACTTTGAAATTAAACAGAAAAACGCTTTTCGCATGCGAAGGGGAAACGCGAATTACGCAACCTCGTCATGCTCCATGTGTGCAGGAACAGCGTAGACTTGCCATCAGGTGATTTCAAGTATATTCGCGACCTCCGCTTGTCTTCTTGTGAGACGGAGTTTTCCTTCGAAATGTCATGAGTTTGAGACAGACAAAATAAAATGCGGACTTGTATACTAACACGTGAGGAAAGCGAGAAAAATTTTCAAAATTTAGACGTAAGACTAACTGCTAATTCATTTTTATTAATGGTTGTTGTTAACTTTATTTTTTATCATCATTTTTTAAAATTAGTTTGCCCTCCCTTCTTAGATATGTATGTTACTGTGTACACAAATACTATATTATGTTGTATGTTACTGTGTATACGAGGGTCGCCGCCCCGTTTTATTCTGATTTTTAGGTTTCTGAATAGGGAAAGGAGTGTGAGTTTGGACTTGACTTTCTCCGACTGCTTGATTCATGGAATGCAATAGATAAAGCCAGGTAACATGCATTTCTATCTTCTTTAATTTTTCTTTTCACATTTTCACATATTTCTTTTAATTTTGTGTTCCCTTCATTCGTACGTTTTTAATTTAATGTATAAATTTCTGCTATTAAAATTTATTAACATAAATGAATGAAAATGTATTGATTCCACTCCAATAATATCTTTGTTATACTACATCCAAACTGCAGACCGTTTAACATCAAATTAGTTACACAGCTAGCTATTATAACTATAATTTTTGTCATAAACATATCTGAGCCAAAACTGTTTTTATGGAAGAGTTATTCATCTTAAATTCAGTCGATTTAGGAATATAAGTAAACATTTACGGCTATTGTTTTGACACATAAATTAAAAAAGCAGGTAGCCTTGTTCGTATACAGTATAACAGTGTATGCACACTCAGAAAAACGCGCGAGTCCTAATAACGGCAAATATTCTTTCATTCACTTGCGAGTATATATTTCAATACGTTTGTCACGCAGAGTGAAAATTTTGGAATAAAGAGATATTCTATAAAATGATTCAGATAATGTCTTCGAGCGTACATTAATATTTGCAATTACAGCGGATATGTAATTAATGATCGTGTGTTACAGAAAATACAGAGTGAAATATCGGTTGTACCATTTCGGAGAATGTCGTTGGCAAAAACGTAATAAGCAAGGCAGAAAAATTCTCGAAACGATAATGAAAGAGTTATAAGCAGACGTGTTATTTCACAGTGATATTTTACTTTGAAATTAAACAGAAAAACGCTTTTCGCATGCGAAGGGAAAACGCGAATTACGCAACCTCGTCATGCTCCATGTGTGCAGGAACAGCGTAGACTTGTCATCAGGTGATTTCAAGTATATTCGCAATCTCCGCTTGTCTTCTTGTGAGACGGAGTTTTCCTTCGAAATGTCATGAGTTTGAGACAGACAAAATAAAATGCGGACTTGTATACTAACACGTGAGGAAAGCGAGAAAAATTTTCAAAATTTAGACGTAAGATTAACTGCTAATTCATTTTTATTAATGGTTGTTGTTAACTTTAATTTTTATCATCATTTTTTTTAATTAGTTTGCCCTCCCTTGATAGATATGTATGTTACTGTGTACACAAATACTATATTATGTTGTATGTTACTGTGTATACGAGGGTCGCCGCCCCGTTTTATTCTGATTTTTAGGTTTCTGAATAGGGAAAGGAGTGTGAGTTTGGACTTGACTTTCTCCGACTGCTTGATTCATGGAATTCAATGGATAAAGCCAGGTAACATGCATTTCTTTAATTTTTCTTTTCACATTTTCACATATTTCTTTTAATTTTGTGTTCCCTTCATTCGTACGTTTTTAATTTAATGTATAAATTTCTGCTATTAAAATTTATTAACATAAATGAACGAAAATGTTTTGATTCCACTCCAATAATATCTTTGTTATACTACATCCAAACTGCAGACCGTTTAACATCAAATTAGTTACACCACTAGCTATTATAACTATAATTTTTGTCATAAACATATCTGAGCCAAAACCGTTTTTATGGAAGAGTTATTCATCTCAAATTCAGCAGATTTAGGAATATAAGTAAACATTTACGGCTATTGTTTTGACACATAAATTAAAAAAGCAGGGAGCCTTGTTCGTATACAGTATAACAGTGTATGCACACTCAGAAAAACGCGCGGGTCCTAATAACGGCAAATATTCTTTCATTCACTTGCGAGTATATATTTCAATACGTTTGTCACGCAGAATGCAAATTTTGGAATAAAGAGATATTCTATAAAATGATTCAGATAATGTCTTCGAGCGTACATTAATATTTGCAATTACAGCGGATATGTAATTAATGATCGTGTATTACAGAAAATACAGAGTGAAATATCGGTTGTACCTTTTCGGACAATGTTGTTGGCAAAAACGTAATAAGTAAGGCAGAAAAATTCTCGAAACGATAATGAAAGAGTTATAGGCAGACGTGTTATTTCACAGTGATATTTTACTTTGAAATTAAACAGAAAAACGCTTTTCGCATGCGAAGGGGAAACGCGAATTACGCAACCTCGTCATGCTCCATGTGTGCAGGAACAGCGTAGACTTGCCATCAGGTGATTTCAAGTATATTCGCGACCTCCGCTTGTCTGCTTGTGAGACGGAGTTTTCCTTCGAAATGCCATGAGTTTGAGACAGACAAAATAAATGCGGACTTGTATACTAACACGTGAGGAAAGCGAGAAAAATTTTCAAAATTTAGACGTAAGACTAACTGCTAATTCATTTTTATTAATGGTTGTTGTTAACTTTAATTTTTATCATCATTTTTTTTTAATTAGTTTGCCCTCCCTTGATAGATATGTATGTTACTGTGTACACAAATACTATATTATGTTGTATGTTACTGTGTATACGAGGGTCGCCGCCCCGTTTTATTCTGATTTTTAGGTTTCTGAATAGGGAAAGGAGTGTGAGTTTGGACTTGACTTTCTCCGACTGCTTGATTCATGGAATGCAATGGATAAAGCCAGGTAACATGCATTTCTATCTTCTTTAATTTTTCTTTTCACATTTTCACATATTTCTTTTAATTTTGTGTTCCCTTCATTCGTACGTTTTTAATTTAATGTATAAATTTCTGCTATTAAAATTTATTAACATAAATGAACGAAAATGTATTGATTCCACTCCAATAATATCTTTGTTATACTACATCCAAACTGCAGACCGTTTAACATCAAATTAGTTACACCGCTAGCTATTATAACTATAATTTTTGTCATAAACATATCTGAGCCAAAACTGTATTTATGGAAGAGTTATTCATCTTAAATTCAGTCGATTTAGGAATATAAGTAAACATTTACGGCTATTGTTTTGACACATAAATTAAAAAAGGAGGGAGCCTTGTTCGTATACAGTATAACAGTGTATGCACACTCAGAAAAACGCGCGGGTCCTAATAACGGCAAATATACTTTCATTCACTTGCGAGTATATATTTCAATACGTTTGTCACGCAGAGTGAAAATTTTGGAATAAAGAGATATTCTATAAAATGATTCAGATAATGTCTTCGAGCGTACATTAATATTTGCAATTACAGCGGATATGTAATTAATGATCGTGTATTACAGAAAATACAGAGTGAAATATCGGTTGTACCATTTCGGAGAATGTCGTTGGCAAAAACGTAATAAGCAAGGCAGAAAAATTCTCGAAACGATAAATAAGAGTTATAGGCAGACGTGTTATTTCACAGTGATATTTTACTTTGAAATTAAACAGAAAAGCGCTTTTCGCATGCGAAGGGGAAACGCGAATTACGCAACCTCGTCATGCTCCATGTGTGCAGGAACAGCGTAGACTTGTCATCAGGTGATTTCAAGTATAATCGCAATCTCCGCTTGTCTTCTTGTGAGACGGAGTTTTCCTTCGAAATGTCATGAGTTTGAGACAGACAAAATAAAATGCGGACTTGTATACTAACACGTGAGGAAAGCGAGAAAAATTTTCAAAATTTAGACGTAAGACTAACTGCTAATTCATTTTTATTAATGGTTGTTGTTAACTTTATTTTTTATCATCATTTTTTAAAATTAGTTTGCCCTCCCTTCTTAGATATGTATGTTACTGTGTACACAAATACTATATTATGTTGTATGTTACTGTGTATACGAGGGTAGCCGCCCCGTTTTATTCTGATTTTTAGGTTTCTGAATAGGGAAAGGAGTGTGAGTTTGGACTTGACTTTCTCCGACTGCTTGATTCATGGAATGCAATAGATAAAGCCAGGTAACATGCATTTCTATCTTCTTTAATTTTTCTTTTCACATTTTCACATATTTCTTTTAATTTTGTGTTCCCTTCATTCGTACGTTTTTAATTTAATGTATAAATTTCTGCTATTAAAATTTATTAACATAAATGAACGAAAATGTATTGATTCCACTCCAATAATATCTTTGTTATACTACATCCAAACTGCAGACCGTTTAACATCAAATTAGTTACACAGCTAGCTATTATAACTATAATTTTTGTCATAAACATATCTGAGCCAAAACTGTTTTTATGGAAGAGTTATTCATCTTAAATTCAGCAGGTTTAGGAATATAAGTAAACATTTACGGCTATTGTTTAACACATAAATTAAAAAAGCAGGGAGCCTTGTTCGCATACAGTATAACAGTGTATGCACACTCAGAAAAACGCGCGGGTCCTAATAACGGCAAATATTTTTTCAATCACTTGCGAGTATATATTTCAATACGTTTGTCACGCAGAGAGCAAATTTTGGAATAAAGAGATATTCTATAAAATGATTCAGATAATGTCTTCGAGCGTACATTAATATTTGCAATTACAGCGGATATGTAATTAATGATCGTGTATTACAGAAAATACAGAGTGAAATATCGGTTGTACCATTTCGGAGAATGTCGTTGGCAAAAACGTAATAAGCAAGGCAGAAAAATTCTCGAAACGATAATGAAAGAGTTATAGGCAGACGTGTTATTTCACAGTGATATTTTACTTTGAAATTAAACAGAAAAACGCTTTTCGCATGCGAAGGGGAAACGCGAATTACGCAACCTCGTCATGCTCCATGTGTGCAGAAACAGCGTAGACTTGTCATCAGGTGATTTCAAGTATATTCGCAATCTCCGCTTGTCTTCTTCTGAGACGGAGTTTTCCTTCGAAATGTCATGAGTTTGAGACAGACAAAATAAAATGCGGACTTGTATACTAACACGTGAGGAAAGCGATAAAAAATTTCAAAATTTAGACGTAAGACTAACTGCTAATTCATTTTTATTAATGGTTGTTGTTAACTTTAATTTTTATCATCATTTTTTTAAATTAGTTTGCCCTCCCTTGTTAGATATGTATGTTACTGTGTACACAAATACTATATTATGTTGTATGTTACTGTGTATACGAGGGTAGCCGCCCCGTTTTATTCTGATTTTTAGGTTTCTGAATAGGGAAAGGAGTGTGAGTTTGGACTTGACTTTCTCCGACTGCTTGATTCATGGAATGCAATAGATAAAGCCAGGTAACATGCATTTCTATCTTCTTTAATTTTTCTTTTCACATTTTCACATATTTCTTTTAATTTTGTGTTCCCTTCATTCGTACGTTTTTAATTTAATGTATAAATTTCTGCTATTAAAATTTATTAACATAAATGAACGAAAATGTATTGATTCCACTCCAATGATATCTTTGTTATACTACATCCAAACTGCAGACCGTTTAACATCAAATTAGTTACACCGCTAGCTATTATAACTATAATTTTTGTCATAAACATATCTGAGCCAAAACTGTATTTATGGAAGAGTTATTCATCTTAAATTCAGTCGATTTAGGAATATAAGTAAACATTTACGGCTATTGTTTTGACACATAAATTAAAAAAGGAGGGAGCCTTGTTCGTATACAGTATAACAGTGTATGCACACTCAGAAAAACGCGCGGGTCCTAATAACGGCAAATATACTTTCATTCACTTGCGAGTATATATTTCAATACGTTTGTCACGCAGAGTGAAAATTTTGGAATAAAGAGATATTCTATAAAATGATTCAGATAATGTCTTCGAGCGTACATTAATATTTGCAATTACAGCGGATATGTAATTAATGATCGTGTATTACAGAAAATACAGAGTGAAATATCGGTTGTACCATTTCGGAGAATGTCGTTGGCAAAAACGTAATAAGCAAGGCAGAAAAATTCTCGAAACGATAAATAAGAGTTATAGGCAGACGTGTTATTTTACTTTGAAATTAAACAGAAAAACGCTTTTCGCATGCGAAGGGGAAACGCGAATTACGCAACCTCGTCATGCTCCATGTGTGCAGGAACAGCGTAGACTTGTCATCAGGTGATTTCAAGTATAATCGCAATCTCCGCTTGTCTTCTTGTGAGACGGAGTTTTCCTTCGAAATGTCATGAGTTTGAGACAGACAAAATAAAATGCGGACTTGTATACTAACACGTGAGGAAAGCGAGAAAAATTTTCAAAATTTAGACGTAAGACTAACTGCTAATTCATTTTTATTAATGGTTGTTGTTAACTTTATTTTTTATCATCATTTTTTAAAATTAGTTTGCCCTCCCTTGTTAGATATGTATGTTACTGTGTACACAAATACTATATTATGTTGTATGTTACTGTGTATACGAGGATCGCCGGCCCGTTTTATTCTGATTTTTAGGTTTCTGAATAGGGAAAGGAGTGTGAGTTTGGACTTGACTTTCTCCGACTGCTTGATTCATGGAATTCAATGGATAAAGCCAGGTAACATGCATTTCTTTAATTTTTCTTTTCACATTTTCACATATTTCTTTTGCTTTTGTGTTCCCTTCATTCGTACGTTTTTAATTTAATGTATAAATTTCTGCTATTAAAATTTATTAACATAAATGAACGAATATGTTTTATTCCACTCCAATAATATCTTTGTTATACTACATCCAAACTGAAGACCTTTTAACATCAAATTAGTTACACCACTAAATTTTATAACGATAATTTTTGTCATAAACTTATCTGAGCCAAAACTGTTTTTATGGAAGGGTTATTCATTTTAAATTCAGCAGATTTAGGAATATAAGTAAACATTTACGGCTATTGTTTTGACACATAAATTAAAAAAGGAGGGAGCCTTGTTCGTATACAGTATAACAGTGTATGCACACTCAGAAAAACGCGCGGGTCCTAATAACGGCAAATATACTTTCATTCACTTGCGAGTATATATTTCAATACGTTTGTCACGCAGAGTGAAAATTTTGGAATAAAGAGATATTCTATAAAATGATTCAGATAATGTCTTCGAGCGTACATTAATATTTGCAATTACAGCGGATATGTAATTAATGATCGTGTATTACAGAAAATACAGAGTGAAATATCGGTTGTACCATTTCGGAGAATGTCGTTGGCAAAAACGTAATAAGCAAGGCAGAAAAATTCTCGAAACGATAAATAAGAGTTATAGGCAGACGTGTTATTTTACTTTGAAATTAAACAGAAAAACGCTTTTCGCATGCGAAGGGGAAACGCGAATTACGCAACCTCGTCATGCTCCATGTGTGCAGGAACAGCGTAGACTTGTCATCAGGTGATTTCAAGTATAATCGCAATCTCCGCTTGTCTTCTTGTGAGACGGAGTTTTCCTTCGAAATGTCATGAGTTTGAGACAGACAAAATAAAATGCGGACTTGTATACTAACACGTGAGGAAAGCGAGAAAAATTTTCAAAATTTAGACGTAAGACTAACTGCTAATTCATTTTTATTAATGGTTGTTGTTAACTTTATTTTTTATCATCATTTTTTAAAATTAGTTTGCCCTCCCTTGTTAGATATGTATGTTACTGTGTACACAAATACTATATTATGTTGTATGTTACTGTGTATACGAGGATCGCCGGCCCGTTTTATTCTGATTTTTAGGTTTCTGAATAGGGAAAGGAGTGTGAGTTTGGACTTGACTTTCTCCGACTGCTTGATTCATGGAATTCAATGGATAAAGCCAGGTAACATGCATTTCTTTAATTTTTCTTTTCACATTTTCACATATTTCTTTTGCTTTTGTGTTCCCTTCATTCGTACGTTTTTAATTTAATGTATAAATTTCTGCTATTAAAATTTATTAACATAAATGAACGAATATGTTTTATTCCACTCCAATAATATCTTTGTTATACTACATCCAAACTGAAGACCTTTTAACATCAAATTAGTTACACCACTAAATTTTATAACGATAATTTTTGTCATAAACTTATCTGAGCCAAAACTGTTTTTATGGAAGGGTTATTCATTTTAAATTCAGCAGATTTAGGAATATAAGTAAACATTTACGGCTATTGTTTTGACACATAAATTAAAAAGCAGGGAGCCTTGTTCGTATACAGTATAACAGTGTATGCATACTCAGAAAAACGTGCGGGTCCTAATAACTGCAAATATTCTTTCATTCACTTGCGAGTATATATTTCAATACGTTTGTCACGCAGAGTGCAAATATTGAAATAAAGAGATATTCTATAAAATGATTCAGATAATTTCTTCGAGCGTACATTAATATTTGCAATTACAGCGGATATGTGATTAATGATCGTGTATTACAGAAAATACAGAGGGAAATATCGGTTGTACCATTTCGGACAATGTCGTTGGCATAAAAGTAATAAACTTGGCAGAAAAATTCTCGAATCGATAATGAAAGAGTTATATGCAGACGTGTTATTTCACAGTGATATTTCACTTCGAAATTAAACAGAAAATCGCTCTTTCGCATGCGACGGGAAACGCGAATTACGCAACCTCGTCATGCTTCATGTGGGCAGGAACAGCGTAGACTTGTCATCAGGTGATTTCAAGTATATTCGCGACCTCCGCTTGTCTGCTTATGAGACGGAGTTTTCCTTCGAAATGTCATGAGTTTGAGACAGACAAAATAAAATGCGGACTTGTATACTAACACGTGAGGAAAGCGAGAAAAATTTTCAAAATTTAGACGTAAGACTAACTGCTAATTCATTTTTATTAATGGTTGTTGTTAACTTTAATTTTTATCATAATTTTTTTTAATTAGTTTGCCCTCCCTTGATAGATATGTATGTTACTGTGTACACAAATACTATATTATGTTGTATGTTACTGTGTATACGAGGGTCGCCGCCCCGTTTTATTCTGATTTTTAGGTTTCTGAATAGGGAAAGGAGTGTGAGTTTGGACTTGACTTTCTCCGACTGCTTGATTCATGGAATGCAATGGATAAAGCCAGGTAACATGCATTTCTATCTTCTTTAATTTTTCTTTTCACATTTTCACATATTTCTTTTAATTTTGTGTTCCCTTCATTCGTACGTTTTTAATTTAATGTATAAATTTCTGCTATTAAAATTTATTAACATAAATGAACGAATATGTTTTATTCCACTCCAATAATATCTTTGTTATATTACATCCAAACTGCAGACCGTTTAACATCAAATTATTTACACCGCTAGCTATTATATCTATAATTTTTGTCATAAACATATCTGAGCCAAAACTGTTTTTATGGAAGAGTTATTCATCTTAAATTCAGCAGATTTAGGAATATAAGTAAACATTTACGGCTATTGTTTTGACACATAAATTAAAAAAGCAGGGAGCCTTGTTCGTATACAGTATAACAGTGTATGCACACTCAGAAAAACGCGCGGGTCCTAATAACGGCAAATATTCTTTCATTCACTTGCGAGTATATAT
This sequence comes from Maratus michaelseni, assembly GCA_963931845.1. Taxonomy (NCBI): domain Eukaryota; kingdom Metazoa; phylum Arthropoda; class Arachnida; order Araneae; family Salticidae; genus Maratus; species Maratus michaelseni. Next base: position 281,769,200 of record OZ007592.1, on the reverse strand, counting down.
TTCAATACGTTTGTCACGCAGAGAGCAAATTTTGGAATAAGGAGATATTCTATAAAATGATTCAGATAATGTCTTCGAGCGTACATTAATATTTGCAATTACAGCGGATATGTAATTAATGATCGTGTATTACAGAAAATACAGAGTGAAATATCGGTTGTACCATTTCGGAGAATGTCGTTGGCAAAAACGTAATAAGCAAGGCAGAAAAATTCTCGAAACGATAATGAAAGAGTTATAGGCAGACGTGTTATTTCACAGTGATATTTTACTTTGAAATTAAACAGAAAAACGCTTTTCGCATGCGACGGGAAACGCGAATTACGCAACCTGCTCATGCTCCATGTGGGCAGGAACAGCGTAGACTTGTCATCAGGTGATTTCAAGTATATTCGCGACCTCCGCATGTCTGCTTATGAGACGGAGTTTTCCTTCGAAATGTCATTAGTTTGAGACAGACAAAATAAAATGCGGACTTGTATACTAACACGTGAGGAAAGCGAGAAAAATTTTCAAAATTTAGACGTAAGACTAACTGCTAATTCATTTTTATTAATGGTTGTTGTTAACTTTAATTTTTATCATCATTTTTTTTTAATTAGTTTGCCCTCCCTTGATAGATGTGTATGTTACTGTGTACACAAATACTATATTATGTTGTATGTTACTGTGTATACGAGGGTCGCCGCCCCGTTTTATTCTGATTTTTAGGTTTCTGAATAGGGAAAGGAGTGTGAGTTTGGACTTGACTTTCTCCGACTGCTTGATTCATGGAATGCAATGGATAAGACCAGGTAACATGCATTTCTATCTTCTTTAATTTTTCTTTTCACATTTTCACATATTTCTTTTAATTTTGTGTTCCCTTCATTCGTACGTTTTTAATTTAATGTATAAATTTCTGCTATTAAAATTTATTAACATAAATGAACGAATATGTTTTATTCCACTCCAATAATACCTTTGTTATACTACATCCAAACTGAAGACCTTTTAACATCAAATTAGTTACACCACTAAATTTTATAACGATAAATTTTGTCATAAACTTATCTGAGCCAAAACTGTTTTCATGGAAGAGTTATTCATCTTAAATTCCTCAGATTTAGGAATATAAGTAAACATTTCCGGCTATTGTTTTGACACATAAATTAAAAAGCAGGGAGCCTTGTTCGTATACAGTATAACAGTGTATGCATACTCAGAAAACGTGCGGGTCCTAATAACGGCAAATAAACCTTCATTCACTTGCGAGTATATATTTCAATACGTTTGTCACGCAGAGTGCAAATTTTGGAATAAAGAGATATTCTATAAAATGATTCAGATAATGTCTTCGAGCGTACATTAATATTTACAATTACAGCGGATATGTAATTAATGATCGTGTATTACAGAAAATACAGAGTGAAATATCGGTTGTACCATTTCGGAGAATGTCGTTGGCAAAAACGTAATAAGCAAGGCAGAAAAATTCTCGAAACGATAAATAAGAGTTATAGGCAGACGTGTTATTTCACAGTGATATTTTACTTTGAAATTAAACAGAAAAACGCTTTTCGCATGCGAAGGGGAAACGCGAATTACGCAACCTCGTCATGCTCCATGTGTGCAGGAACAGCGTAGACTTGTCATCAGGTGATTTCAAGTATATTCGCAATCTCCGCTTGTCTTCTTCTGAGACGGAGTTTTCCTTCGAAATGTCATGAGTTTGAGACAGACAAAATAAAATGCGGACTTGTATACTAACACGTGAGGAAAGCGATAAAAAATTTCAAAATTTAGACGTAAGACTAACTGCTAATTCATTTTTATTAATGGTTGTTGTTAACTTTAATTTTTATCATAATTTTTTTAAATTAGTTTGCCCTCCCTTGTTAGATATGTATGTTACTGTGTACACAAATACTACATTATGTTGTATGTTACTGTGTATACGAGGGTAGCCGCCCCGTTTTATTCTGATTTTTAGGTTTCTGAATAGGGAAAGGAGTGTGAGTTTGGACTTGACTTTCTCCGACTGCTTGATTCATGGAATGCAATAGATAAAGCCAGGTAACATGCATTTCTATCTTCTTTAATTTTTCTTTACACATTTTCACATATTTCTTTTAATTTTGTGTTCCCTTCATTCGTACGTTTTTAATTTAATGTATAAATTTCTGCTATTAAAATTTATTAACATAAATGAACGAAAATGTATTGATTCCACTCCAATAATATCTTTGTTATACTACATCCAAACTGCAGACCGTTTAACATCAAATTAGTTACACCGCTAGCTATTATAACTATAATTTTTGTCATAAACATATCTGAGCCAAAACTGTATTTATGGAAGAGTTATTCATCTTAAATTCAGTCGATTTAGGAATATAAGTAAACATTTACGGCTATTGTTTTGACACATAAATTAAAAAAGGAGGGAGCCTTGTTCGTATACAGTATAACAGTGTATGCACACTCAGAAAAACGCGCGGGTCCTAATAACGGCAAATATACTTTCATTCACTTGCGAGTATATATTTCAATACGTTTGTCACGCAGAGTGAAAATTTTGGAATAAAGAGATATTCTATAAAATGATTCAGATAATGTCTTCGAGCGTACGTTAATATTTGCAATTACAGCGGATATGTAATTAATGATCGTGTATTACAGAAAATACAGAGTGAAATATCGGTTGTACCATTTCGGAGAATGTCGTTGGCAAAAACGTAATAAGCAAGGCAGAAAAATTCTCGAAACGATAAATAAGAGTTATAGGCAGACGTGTTATTTCACAGTGATATTTTACTTTGAAATTAAACAGAAAAGCGCTTTTCGCATGCGAAGGGGAAACGCAAATTACGCAACCTCGTCATGCTCCATGTGTGCAGGAACAGCGTAGACTTGTCATCAGGTGATTTCAAGTATAATCGCAATCTCCGCTTGTCTTCTTGTGAGACGGAGTTTTCCTTCGAAATGTCATGAGTTTGAGACAGACAAAATAAAATGCGGACTTGTATACTAACACGTGAGGAAAGCGAGAAAAATTTTCAAAATTTAGACGTAAGACTAACTGCTAATTCATTTTTATTAATGGTTGTTGTTAACTTTATTTTTTATCATCATTTTTTAAAATTAGTTTGCCCTCCCTTCTTAGATATGTATGTTACTGTGTACACAAATACTATATTATGTTGTATGTTACTGTGTATACGAGGGTAGCCGCCCCGTTTTATTCTGATTTTTAGGTTTCTGAATAGGGAAAGGAGTGTGAGTTTGGACTTGACTTTCTCCGACTGCTTGATTCATGGAATGCAATAGATAAAGCCAGGTAACATGCATTTCTATCTTCTTTAATTTTTCTTTTCACATTTTCACATATTTCTTTTAATTTTGTGTTCCCTTCATTCGTACGTTTTTAATTTAATGTATAAATTTCTGCTATTAAAATTTATTAACATAAATGAACGAATATGTTTTATTCCACTCCAATAATATCTTTGTTATACTACATCCAAACTGAAGACCTTTTAACATCAAATTAGTTACACCACTAAATTTTATAACGATAATTTTTGTCATAAACTTATCTGAGCCAAAACTGTTTTTATGGAAGGGTTATTCATTTTAAATTCAGCAGATTTAGGAATATAAGTAAACATTTACGGCTATTGTTTTGACACATAAATTAAAAAGCAGGGAGCCTTGTTCGTATACAGTATAACAGTGTATGCATACTCAGAAAAACGTGCGGGTCCTAATAACTGCAAATATTCTTTCATTCACTTGCGAGTATATATTTCAATACGTTTGTCACGCAGAGTGCAAATATTGAAATAAAGAGATATTCTATAAAATGATTCAGATAATTTCTTCGAGCGTACATTAATATTTGCAATTACAGCGGATATGTGATTAATGATCGTGTATTACAGAAAATACAGAGGGAAATATCGGTTGTACCATTTCGGACAATGTCGTTGGCATAAAAGTAATAAACTTGGCAGAAAAATTCTCGAATCGATAATGAAAGAGTTATATGCAGACGTGTTATTTCACAGTGATATTTCACTTCGAAATTAAACAGAAAATCGCTCTTTCGCATGCGACGGGAAACGCGAATTACGCAACCTCGTCATGCTTCATGTGGGCAGGAACAGCGTAGACTTGTCATCAGGTGATTTCAAGTATATTCGCGACCTCCGCTTGTCTGCTTATGAGACGGAGTTTTCCTTCGAAATGTCATGAGTTTGAGACAGACAAAATAAAATGCGGACTTGTATACTAACACGTGAGGAAAGCGAGAAAAATTTTCAAAATTTAGACGTAAGACTAACTGCTAATTCATTTTTATTAATGGTTGTTGTTAACTTTAATTTTTATCATAATTTTTTTTAATTAGTTTGCCCTCCCTTGATAGATATGTATGTTACTGTGTACACAAATACTATATTATGTTGTATGTTACTGTGTATACGAGGGTCGCCGCCCCGTTTTATTCTGATTTTTAGGTTTCTGAATAGGGAAAGGAGTGTGAGTTTGGACTTGACTTTCTCCGACTGCTTGATTCATGGAATGCAATGGATAAAGCCAGGTAACATGCATTTCTATCTTCTTTAATTTTTCTTTTCACATTTTCACATATTTCTTTTAATTTTGTGTTCCCTTCATTCGTACGTTTTTAATTTAATGTATAAATTTCTGCTATTAAAATTTATTAACATAAATGAACGAATATGTTTTATTCCACTCCAATAATATCTTTGTTATATTACATCCAAACTGCAGACCGTTTAACATCAAATTATTTACACCGCTAGCTATTATATCTATAATTTTTGTCATAAACATATCTGAGCCAAAACTGTTTTTATGGAAGAGTTATTCATCTTAAATTCAGCAGATTTAGGAATATAAGTAAACATTTACGGCTATTGTTTTGACACATAAATTAAAAAAGCAGGGAGCCTTGTTCGTATACAGTATAACAGTGTATGCACACTCAGAAAAACGCGCGGGTCCTAATAACGGCAAATATTCTTTCATTCACTTGCGAGTATATATTTCAATACGTTTGTCACGCAGAGAGCAAATTTTGGAATAAGGAGATATTCTATAAAATGATTCAGATAATGTCTTCGAGCGTACATTAATATTTGCAATTACAGCGGATATGTAATTAATGATCGTGTATTACAGAAAATACAGAGTGAAATATCGGTTGTACCATTTCGGAGAATGTCGTTGGCAAAAACGTAATAAGCAAGGCAGAAAAATTCTCGAAACGATAATGAAAGAGTTATAGGCAGACGTGTTATTTCACAGTGATATTTTACTTTGAAATTAAACAGAAAAACGCTTTTCGCATGCGACGGGAAACGCGAATTACGCAACCTGCTCATGCTCCATGTGGGCAGGAACAGCGTAGACTTGTCATCAGGTGATTTCAAGTATATTCGCGACCTCCGCATGTCTGCTTATGAGACGGAGTTTTCCTTCGAAATGTCATTAGTTTGAGACAGACAAAATAAAATGCGGACTTGTATACTAACACGTGAGGAAAGCGAGAAAAATTTTCAAAATTTAGACGTAAGACTAACTGCTAATTCATTTTTATTAATGGTTGTTGTTAACTTTAATTTTTATCATCATTTTTTTTAATTAGTTTGCCCTCCCTTGATAGATGTGTATGTTACTGTGTACACAAATACTATATTATGTTGTATGTTACTGTGTATACGAGGGTCGCCGCCCCGTTTTATTCTGATTTTTAGGTTTCTGAATAGGGAAAGGAGTGTGAGTTTGGACTTGACTTTCTCCGACTGCTTGATTCATGGAATGCAATGGATAAGACCAGGTAACATGCATTTCTATCTTCTTTAATTTTTCTTTTCACATTTTCACATATTTCTTTTAATTTTGTGTTCCCTTCATTCGTACGTTTTTAATTTAATGTATAAATTTCTGCTATTAAAATTTATTAACATAAATGAACGAATATGTTTTATTCCACTCCAATAATACCTTTGTTATACTACATCCAAACTGAAGACCTTTTAACATCAAATTAGTTACACCACTAAATTTTATAACGATAAATTTTGTCATAAACTTATCTGAGCCAAAACTGTTTTCATGGAAGAGTTATTCATCTTAAATTCCTCAGATTTAGGAATATAAGTAAACATTTCCGGCTATTGTTTTGACACATAAATTAAAAAGCAGGGAGCCTTGTTCGTATACAGTATAACAGTGTATGCATACTCAGAAAACGTGCGGGTCCTAATAACGGCAAATAAACCTTCATTCACTTGCGAGTATATATTTCAATACGTTTGTCACGCAGAGTGCAAATTTTGGAATAAAGAGATATTCTATAAAATGATTCAGATAATGTCTTCGAGCGTACATTAATATTTACAATTACAGCGGATATGTAATTAATGATCGTGTATTACAGAAAATACAGAGTGAAATATCGGTTGTACCATTTCGGAGAATGTCGTTGGCAAAAACGTAATAAGCAAGGCAGAAAAATTCTCGAAACGATAAATAAGAGTTATAGGCAGACGTGTTATTTCACAGTGATATTTTACTTTGAAATTAAACAGAAAAACGCTTTTCGCATGCGAAGGGGAAACGCGAATTACGCAACCTCGTCATGCTCCATGTGTGCAGGAACAGCGTAGACTTGTCATCAGGTGATTTCAAGTATATTCGCAATCTCCGCTTGTCTTCTTCTGAGACGGAGTTTTCCTTCGAAATGTCATGAGTTTGAGACAGACAAAATAAAATGCGGACTTGTATACTAACACGTGAGGAAAGCGATAAAAAATTTCAAAATTTAGACGTAAGACTAACTGCTAATTCATTTTTATTAATGGTTGTTGTTAACTTTAATTTTTATCATAATTTTTTTAAATTAGTTTGCCCTCCCTTGTTAGATATGTATGTTACTGTGTACACAAATACTACATTATGTTGTATGTTACTGTGTATACGAGGGTAGCCGCCCCGTTTTATTCTGATTTTTAGGTTTCTGAATAGGGAAAGGAGTGTGAGTTTGGACTTGACTTTCTCCGACTGCTTGATTCATGGAATGCAATAGATAAAGCCAGGTAACATGCATTTCTATCTTCTTTAATTTTTCTTTACACATTTTCACATATTTCTTTTAATTTTGTGTTCCCTTCATTCGTACGTTTTTAATTTAATGTATAAATTTCTGCTATTAAAATTTATTAACATAAATGAACGAAAATGTATTGATTCCACTCCAATAATATCTTTGTTATACTACATCCAAACTGCAGACCGTTTAACATCAAATTAGTTACACCGCTAGCTATTATAACTATAATTTTTGTCATAAACATATCTGAGCCAAAACTGTATTTATGGAAGAGTTATTCATCTTAAATTCAGTCGATTTAGGAATATAAGTAAACATTTACGGCTATTGTTTTGACACATAAATTAAAAAAGGAGGGAGCCTTGTTCGTATACAGTATAACAGTGTATGCACACTCAGAAAAACGCGCGGGTCCTAATAACGGCAAATATACTTTCATTCACTTGCGAGTATATATTTCAATACGTTTGTCACGCAGAGTGAAAATTTTGGAATAAAGAGATATTCTATAAAATGATTCAGATAATGTCTTCGAGCGTACGTTAATATTTGCAATTACAGCGGATATGTAATTAATGATCGTGTATTACAGAAAATACAGAGTGAAATATCGGTTGTACCATTTCGGAGAATGTCGTTGGCAAAAACGTAATAAGCAAGGCAGAAAAATTCTCGAAACGATAAATAAGAGTTATAGGCAGACGTGTTATTTCACAGTGATATTTTACTTTGAAATTAAACAGAAAAGCGCTTTTCGCATGCGAAGGGGAAACGCAAATTACGCAACCTCGTCATGCTCCATGTGTGCAGGAACAGCGTAGACTTGTCATCAGGTGATTTCAAGTATAATCGCAATCTCCGCTTGTCTTCTTGTGAGACGGAGTTTTCCTTCGAAATGTCATGAGTTTGAGACAGACAAAATAAAATGCGGACTTGTATACTAACACGTGAGGAAAGCGAGAAAAATTTTCAAAATTTAGACGTAAGACTAACTGCTAATTCATTTTTATTAATGGTTGTTGTTAACTTTATTTTTTATCATCATTTTTTAAAATTAGTTTGCCCTCCCTTCTTAGATATGTATGTTACTGTGTACACAAATACTATATTATGTTGTATGTTACTGTGTATACGAGGGTAGCCGCCCCGTTTTATTCTGATTTTTAGGTTTCTGAATAGGGAAAGGAGTGTGAGTTTGGACTTGACTTTCTCCGACTGCTTGATTCATGGAATGCAATAGATAAAGCCAGGTAACATGCATTTCTATCTTCTTTAATTTTTCTTTTCACATTTTCACATATTTCTTTTAATTTTGTGTTCCCTTCATTCGTACGTTTTTAATTTAATGTATAAATTTCTGCTATTAAAATTTATTAACATAAATGAACGAAAATGTATTGATTCCACTCCAATAATATCTTTGTTATACTACATCCAAACTGCAGACCGTTTAACATCAAATTAGTTACACAGCTAGCTATTATAACTATAATTTTTGTCATAAACATATCTGAGCCAAAACTGTATTTATGGAAGAGTTATTCATCTTAATTCAGTCGATTTAGGAATATAAGTAAACATTTACGGCTATTGTTTTGACACATATATTAAAAAAGCAGGGAGCCTTGTTCGTATACAGTATAACAGTGTATGCACACTCAGAAAAACGCGCGAGTCCTAATAACGGCAAATATTCTTTCATTCACTTGCGAGTATATATTTCAATACGTTTGTCACGCAGAGTGAAAATTTTGGAATAAAGAGATATTCTATAAAATGATTCAGATAATGTCTTCGAGCGTACATTAATATTTGCAATTACAGCGGATATGTAATTAATGATCATGTATTACAGAAAATACAGAGTGAAATATCGGTTGTACCATTTCGGAGAATGTCGTTGGCAAAAACGTAATAAGCAAGGCAGAAAAATTCTCGAAACGATAATGAAAGAGTTATAAGCAGACGTGTTATTTCACAGTGATATTTTACTTTGAAATTAAACAGAAAAACGCTTTTCGCATGCGAAGGGAAAACGCAAATTACGAAACCTCGTCATGCTCCATGTGGGCAGGAACAGCGTAGACTTGTCATCAGGTGATTTCAAGTATATTCGCGACCTCCGCTTGTTTGCTTATGAGACGGAGTTTTCCTTCGAAATGTCATGAGTTTGAGACAGACAAAATAAAATGCGGACTTGTATACTAACACGTGAGGAAAGCGAGAAAAATTTTCAAAATTTAGACGTAAGACTAACTGCTAATTCATTTTTATTAATGGTTGTTGTTAACTTTAATTTTTATCATCATTTTTTTAAATTAGTTTTCCCTCCCTTGTTAGATATGTATTTTACTGTGTACACAAATACTATATTATGTTGTATGTTACTGTGTATACGAGGGTCGCCGCCCCGTTTTATTCTGATTTTTAGGTTTCTGAATAGGGAAAGGAGTGTGAGCTTGGACTTGACTTTTTCCGACTGCTTGATTCATGGAATTCAATGGATAAAGCCAGGTAACATGCATTTCTATCTTCTTTCATTTTTCTTTTCACATTTTCACATATCTCTTTTAATTTTGTGTTCCTTTCATTCATACGTTTTTAATTTAATGTATAAATTTCTGCTATTAAAATTTATTAACATAAATGAACGAATATGTTTTGATTCCACTCCAATAATATCTTTGTTATACTACATCCAAACTGCAGACCGATTAACATCAAATTAGTTACACCACTAGCTATTATAACTATAAATTTTGTCATAAACTTATCTGAGCCAAAACTGTTTTTATGGAAGAGTTATTCATCTTAAATTCAGCAGATTTAGGAATATAAGTAAACATTTACGGCTATTGTTTTGACACATAAATTAAAAAAGTAGGGAGCCTTGTTCGTATACAGTATAACAGTGTATGCACACTCAGAAAAACGCGCGTGTCCTAATAACGGCAAATTTTCTTTCATTCACTTGATAGTATATATTTCAATACGTTTGTCACGCAGAGAGCAAATTTTGGAATAAAGAGATATTCTATAAAATGATTCAGATAATGTCTTCGAGCGTACATTAATATTTGTAATTACAGCGGATATGTAATTAATGATCGTGTTTTACAGAAAATACAGAGTGAAATATCGGTTGTACCATTTCGGAGAATGTCGTTGGTAAAAAAGTAATAAGCAAGGCAGAAAAATTATCGACACGATAATTAAAGAGTTATAGGTGGACGTGTTATTTCACAGTGATATTTTACTTCGAAATTAAACAGAAAAACGCTCTGTCGCATGCGACGGGAAACGCGAATTACGCAACCTCGTGATGCTCCAGGTGGGCAGGAACAGCGTAGACTTGTCATCAGGTGATTTCAAGTATATTCGCGACCTCCGCTTGTCTGCTTGTGAGACGGAGTTTTCCTTCGAAATGCCATGAGTTTGAGACAGACAAAATAAATGCGGACTTGTATACTAACACGTGAGGAAAGCGAGAAAAATTTTCAAAATTTAGACGTAAGACTAACTGCTAATTCATTTTTATTAATGGTTGTTGTTAACTTTAATTTTTATCATCAATTTTTTTAATTAGTTTGCCCTCCCTTGATAGATATATATGTTACTGTGTACACAAATACTATATTATGTTGTATGTTACTGTGTATACGAGGGTCGCCGCCCCGTTTTATTCTGATTTTTAGGTTTCTGAATAGGGAAAGGAGTGTGAGTTTGGACTTGACTTTCTCCGACTGCTTGATTCATGGAATGCAATGGATAAAGCCAGGTAACATGCATTTCTATCTTCTTTAATTTTTCTTTTCACATTTTCACATATTTCTTTTAATTTTGTGTTCCCTTCATTCGTACGTTTTTAATTTAATGTATAAATTTCTGCTATTAAAATTTATTAACATAAATGAACGAAAATGTATTGATTCCACTCCAATAATATCTTTGTTATACTACATCCAAACTGCAGACCGTTTAACATCAAATTAGTTACACCGCTAGCTATTATAACTATAATTTTTGTCATAAACATATCTGAGCCAAAACTGTTTTTATAGAAGATTTATTCATCTTAAATTCAGCAGGTTTAGGAATATTAGTAAACATTTACGGCTATTGTTTTGACACATAAATTAAAAAAGCAGGGAGCCTTGTTCGCATACAGTATAACAGTGTATGCACACTCAGAAAAACGCGCGGGTCCTAATAACGGCAAATATTTTTTCATTCACTTGCGAGTATATATTTCAATACGTTTGTCACGCAGAGAGCAAATTTTGGAATAAAGAGATATTCTATAAAATGATTCAGATAATGTCTTCGAGCGTACATTAATATTTGCAATTACAGCGGATATGTAATTAATGATCGTGTATTACAGAAAATACAGAGTGAAATATCGGTTGTACCATTTCGGAGAATGTCGTTGGCAAAAACGTAATAAGCAAGGCAGAAAAATTCTCGAAACGATAATGAAAGAGTTATAGGCAGACGTGTTATTTCACAGTGATATTTTACTTTGAAATTAAACAGAAAAACGCTTTTCGCATGTGAAGGGGAAACGCGAATTACGCAACCTCGTCATGCTCCATGTGTGCAGGAACAGCGTAGACTTGTCATCAGGTGATTTCAAGTATATTCGCAATCTCCGCTTGTCTTCTTCTGAGACGGAGTTTTCCTTCGAAATGTCATGAGTTTGAGACAGACAAAATAAAATGCGAACTTGTATACTAACACGTGAGGAAAGCGATAAAAAATTTCAAAATTTAGACGTAAGACTAACTGCTAATTCATTTTTATTAATGGTTGTTGTTAACTTTAATTTTTATCATCATTTTTTTAAATTAGTTTGCCCTCCCTTGTTAGATATGTATGTTACTGTGTACACAAATACTATATTATGTTGTATGTTACTGTGTATACGAGGGTAGCCGCCCCGTTTTATTCTGATTTTTAGGTTTCTGAATAGGGAAAGGAGTGTGAGTTTGGACTTGACTTTCTCCGACTGCTTGATTCATGGAATGCAATAGATAAAGCCAGGTAACATGCATTTCTATCTTCTTTAATTTTTCTTTTCACATTTTCACATATTTCTTTTAATTTTGTGTTCCCTTCATTCGTACGTTTTTAATTTAATGTATAAATTTCTGCTATTAAAATTTATTAACATAAATGAACGAAAATGTATTGATTCCACTCCAATAATATCTTTGTTATACTACATCCAAACTGCAGACCGTTTAACATCAAATTAGTTACACCGCTAGCTATTATAACTATAATTTTTGTCATAAACATATCTGAGCCAAAACTGTATTTATGGAAGAGTTATTCATCTTAAATTCAGTCGATTTAGGAATATAAGTAAACATTTACGGCTATTGTTTTGACACATAAATTAAAAAAGGAGGGAGCCTTGTTCGTATACAGTATAACAGTGTATGCACACTCAGAAAAACGCGCGGGTCCTAATAACGGCAAATATACTTTCATTCACTTGCGAGTATATATTTCAATACGTTTGTCACGCAGAGTGAAAATTTTGGAATAAAGAGATATTCTATAAAATGATTCAGATAATGTCTTCGAGCGTACATTAATATTTGCAATTACAGCGGATATGTAATTAATGATCGTGTATTACAGAAAATACAGAGTGAAATATCGGTTGTACCATTTCGGAGAATGTCGTTGGCAAAAACGTAATAAGCAAGGCAGAAAAATTCTCGAAACGATAAATAAGAGTTATAGGCAGACGTGTTATTTCACAGTGATATTTTACTTTGAAATTAAACAGAAAAACGCTTTTCGCATGCGAAGGGGAAACGCGAATTACGCAACCTCGTCATGCTCCATGTGTGCAGGAACAGCGTAGACTTGTCATCAGGTGATTTCAAGTATAATCGCAATCTCCGCTTGTCTTCTTGTGAGAAGGAGTTTTCCTTCGAAATGTCATGAGTTTGAGACACACAAAATAAAATGCGGACTTGTATACTAACACGTGAGGAAAGCGAGAAAAATTTTTCAAAATTTAGACGTAAGACTAACTGCTAATTCATTTTTATTAATGGTTGTTGTTAACTTTATTTTTTATCATCATTTTTTAAAATTAGTTTGCCCTCCCTTCTTAGATATGTATGTTACTGTGTACACAAATACTATATTATGTTGTATGTTACTGTGTATACGAGGGTAGCCGCCCCGTTTTATTCTGATTTTTAGGTTTCTGAATAGGGAAAGGAGTGTGAGTTTGGACTTGACTTTCTCCGACTGCTTGATTCATGGAATGCAATAGATAAAGCCAGGTAACATGCATTTCTATCTTCTTTAATTTTTCTTTTCACATTTTCACATATTTCTTTTAATTTTGTGTTCCCTTCATTCGTACGTTTTTAATTTAATGTATAAATTTCTGCTATTAAAATTTATTAACATAAATGAACGAAAATGTATTGATTCCACTCCAATAATATCTTTGTTATACTACATCCAAACTGCAGACCGTTTAACATCAAATTAGTTACACAGCTAGCTATTATAACTATAATTTTTGTCATAAACATATCTGAGCCAAAACTGTATTTATGGAAGAGTTATTCATCTTAAATTCAGTCGATTTAGGAATATAAGTAAACATTTACGGCTATTGTTTTGACACATAAATTAAAAAAGCAGGGAGCCTTGTTCGTATACAGTATAACAGTGTATGCACACTCAGAAAAACGCGCGAGTCCTAATAACGGCAAATATTCTTTCATTCACTTGCGAGTATATATTTCAATACGTTTGTCACGCAGAGTGAAAATTTTGGAATAAAGAGATATTCTATAAAATGATTCAGATAATGTCTTTGAGCGTACATTTATATTTGCAATTACAGCGGATATGTAATTAATGATCGTGTATTACAGAAAATACAGAGTGAAATATCGGTTGTACCATTTCGGAGAATGTCGTTGGCAAAAACGTAATAAGCAAGGCAGAAAAATTCTCGAAACGATAATGAAAGAGTTATAAGCAGACGTGTTATTTCACAGTGATATTTTACTTTGAAATTAAACAGAAAAACGCTTTTCGCATGCGAAGGGAAAACGCGAATTACGCAACCTCGTCATGCTCCATGTGTGCAGGAACAGCGTAGACTTGTCATCAGGTGATTTCAAGTATATTCGCAATCTCCGCTTGTCTTCTTGTGAGACGGAGTTTTCCTTCGAAATGTCATGAGTTTGAGACAGACAAAATAAAATGCGGACTTGTATACTAACACGTGAGGAAAGCGAGAAAAAATTTCAAAATTTAGACGTAAGACTAACTGCTAATTCATTTTTATTAATGGTTGTTGTTAACTTTAATTTTTATCATCATTTTTTTAAATTAGTTTGCCCTCCCTTGTTAGATATGTATGTTACTGTGTACACAAATACTATATTATGTTGTATGTTACTGTGTATACGAGGGTAGCCGCCCCGTTTTATTCCGATTTTTAGGTTTCTGAATAGGGAAAGGAGTGTGAGTTTGGACTTGACTTTCTCCGACTGCTTGATTCAGGGAATGCAATGGATAAAGCCAGGTAACATGCATTTCTATCTTCTTTCATTTTTCTTTTCACATTTTCACATATCTCTTTTAATTTTGTGTTCCTTTCATTCATACGTTTTTAATTTAATGTATAAATTTCTGCTATTAAAATTTATTAACATAAATGAACGAATATGTTTTGATTCCACTCCAATAATATCTTTGTTATACTACATCCAAACTGCAGACCGATTAACATCAAATTAGTTACACCACTAGCTATTATAACTATAAATTTTGTCATAAACTTATCTGAGCCAAAACTGTTTTTATGGAAGAGTTATTCATCTTAAATTCAGCAGATTTAGGAATATAAGTAAACATTTACGGCTATTGTTTTGACACATAAATTAAAAAAGTAGGGAGCCTTGTTCGTATACAGTATAACAGTGTATGCACACTCAGAAAAACGCGCGTGTCCTAATAACGGCAAATTTTCTTTCATTCACTTGATAGTATATATTTCAATACGTTTGTCACGCAGAGAGCAAATTTTGGAATAAAGAGATATTCTATAAAATGATTCAGATAATGTCTTCGAGCGTACATTAATATTTGTAATTACAGCGGATATGTAATTAATGATCGTGTTTTACAGAAAATACAGAGTGAAATATCGGTTGTACCATTTCGGAGAATGTCGTTGGCAAAAAAGTAATAAGCAAGGCAGAAAAATTATCGACACGATAATGAAAGAGTTATAGGTGGACGTGTTATTTCACAGTGATATTTTACTTCGAAATTAAACAGAAAAACGCTCTTTCGCATGCGACGGGAAACGCGAATTACGCAACCTCGTGATGCTCCATGTGGGCAGGAACAGCGTAGACTTGTCATCAGGTGATTTCAAGTATATTCGCGACCTCCGCTTGTCTGCTTGTGAGACGGAGTTTTCCTTCGAAATGCCATGAGTTTGAGACAGACAAAATAAATGCGGACTTGTATACTAACACGTGAGGAAAGCGAGAAAAATTTTCAAAATTTAGACGTAAGACTAACTGCTAATTCATTTTTATTAATGGTTGTTGTTAACTTTAATTTTTATCATCAATTTTTTTAATTAGTTTGCCCTCCCTTGATAGATATATATGTTACTGTGTACACAAATACTATATTATGTTGTTTGTTACTGTGTATACGAGGGTCGCCGCCCCGTTTTATTCTGATTTTTAGGTTTCTGAATAGGGAAAGGAGTGTGAGTTTGGACTTGACTTTCTCCGACTGCTTGATTCATGGAATGCAATGGATAAAGCCAGGTAACATGCATTTCTATCTTCTTTAATTTTTCTTTTCACATTTTCACATATTTCTTTTAATTTTGTGTTCCCTTCATTCGTACGTTTTTAATTTAATGTATAAATTTCTGCTATTAAAATTTATTAACATAAATGAACGAAAATGTATTGATTCCACTCCAATAATATCTTTGTTATACTACATCCAAACTGCAGACCGTTTAACATCAAATTAGTTACACCGCTAGCTATTATAACTAAAATTTTTTTTTTTGTCATAAACATATCTGAGCCAAAACTGTTTTTATGGAAGAGTTATTCATCTTAAATTCAGCAGGTTTAGGAATATAAGTAAACATTTACGGCTATTGTTTTGACACATAAATTAAAAAAGCAGGGAGCCTTGTTCGCATACAGTATAACAGTGTATGCACACTCAGAAAAACGCGCGGGTCCTAATAACGGCAAATATTTTTTCATTCACTTGCGAGTATATATTTCAATACGTTTGTCACGCAGAGTGAAAATTTTGGAATAAAGAGATATTCTATAAAATGATTCAGATAATGTCTTCGAGCGTACATTAATATTTGCAATTACAGCGGATATGTAATTAATGATCGTGTATTACAGAAAATACAGAGTGAAATATCGGTTGTACCATTTCGGAGAATGTCGTTGGCAAAAACGTAATAAGCAAGGCAGAAAAATTCTCGAAACGATAAATAAGAGTTATAGGCAGACGTGTTATTTCACAGTGATATTTTACTTTGAAATTAAACAGAAAAACGCTTTTCGCATGCGAAGGGGAAACGCGAATTACGCAACCTCGTCATGCTCCATGTGTGCAGGAACAGCGTAGACTTGTCATCAGGTGATTTCAAGTATAATCGCAATCTCCGCTTGTCTTCTTGTGAGACGGAGTTTTCCTTCGAAATGTCATGAGTTTGAGACACACAAAATAAAATGCGGACTTGTATACTAACACGTGAGGAAAGCGAGAAAAATTTTCAAAATTTAGACGTAAGACTAACTGCTAATTCATTTTTATTAATGGTTGTTGTTAACTTTATTTTTTATCATCATTTTTTAAAATTAGTTTGCCCTCCCTTCTTAGATATGTATGTTACTGTGTACACAAATACTATATTATGTTGTATGTTACTGTGTATACGAGGGTAGCCGCCCCGTTTTATTCTGATTTTTAGGTTTCTGAATAGGGAAAGGAGTGTGAGTTTGGACTTGACTTTCTCCGACTGCTTGATTCATGGAATGCAATAGATAAAGCCAGGTAACATGCATTTCTATCTTCTTTAATTTTTCTTTTCACATTTTCACATATTTCTTTTAATTTTGTGTTCCCTTCATTCGTACGTTTTTAATTTAATGTATAAATTTCTGCTATTAAAATTTATTAACATAAATGAACGAATATGTTTTATTCCACTCCAGTAATATCTTTGTTATACTACATCCAAACTGCAGACCGTTTAACATCAAATTAGTTACGCCACTAGCTATTATAACTATAATTTTTGTCATAAACATATCTGAGCCAAAACTGTTTTTATGGAAGAGTTATTCATCTTAAATTCAGTCGATTTAGGAATTTAAGTAAACATTTACGGCTATTGTTTTGACACATAAATTAAAAAAGCAGGGAGCCTTGTTCGTATACAGTATAACAGTGTATGCACACTCAGAAAAACGCGCGGGTCCTAATAACGGCAAATATTCTTTCATTCACTTGCGAGTATATATTTCAATACGTTTGTCACGCAGAGTGAAAATTTTGGAATAAAGAGATATTCTATAAAATGATTCAGATAATGTCTTCGAGCGTACATTAATATTTGCAATTACAGCGGATATGTAATTAATGATCGTGTATTACAGAAAATACAGAGTGAAATATCGGTTGTACCATTTCGGACAATGTTGTTGGCAAAAACGTAATAAGCAAGGCAGAAAAATTCTCGAAACGATAATGAAAGAGTTATAGGCAGACGTGTTATTTCACAGTGATATTTTACTTTGAAATTAAACAGAAAAACGCTTTTCGCATGCGAAGGGGAAACGCGAATTACGCAACCTCGTCATGCTCCATGTGTGCAGGAACAGCGTAGACTTGTCATCAGGTGATTTCAAGTATAATCGCAATCTCCGCTTGTCTTCTTGTGAGACGGAGTTTTCCTTCGAAATGTCATGAGTTTGAGACAGACAAAATAAAATGCGGACTTGTATACTAACACGTGAGGAAAGCGAGAAAAATTTTCAAAATTTAGACGTAAGACTAACTGCTAATTCATTTTTATTAATGGTTGTTGTTAACTTTAATTTTTATCATCATTTTTTTAAATTAGTTTTCCCTCCCTTGTTAGATATGTATTTTACTGTGTACACAAATACTATATTATGTTGTATGTTACTGTGTATACGAGGGTCGCCGCCCCGTTTTATTCTGATTTTTAGGTTTCTGAATAGGGAAAGGAGTGTGAGCTTGGACTTGACTTTTTCCAACTGCTTGATTCATGGAATTCAATGGATAAAGCCAGGTAACATGCATTTCTATCTTCTTTCATTTTTCTTTTCACATTTTCACATATCTCTTTTAATTTTGTGTTCCTTTCATTCATACGTTTTTAATTTAATGTATAAATTTCTGCTATTAAAATTTATTAACATAAATGAACGAATATGTTTTGATTCCACTCCAATAATATCTTTGTTATACTACATCCAAACTGCAGACCGATTAACATCAAATTAGTTACACCACTAGCTATTATAACTATAAATTTTGTCATAAACTTATCTGAGCCAAAACTGTTTTTATGGAAGAGTTATTCATCTTAAATTCAGCAGATTTAGGAATATAAGTAAACATTTACGGCTATTGTTTTGACACATAAATTAAAAAAGTAGGGAGCCTTGTTCGTATACAGTATAACAGTGTATGCACACTCAGAAAAACGCGCGTGTCCTAATAACGGCAAATTTTCTTTCATTCACTTGATAGTATATATTTCAATACGTTTGTCACGCAGAGAGCAAATTTTGGAATAAAGAGATATTCTATAAAATGATTCAGATAATGTCTTCGAGCGTACATTAATATTTGTAATTACAGCGGATATGTAATTAATGATCGTGTTTTACAGAAAATACAGAGTGAAATATCGGTTGTACCATTTCGGAGAATGTCGTTGGCAAAAAAGTAATAAGCAAGGCAGAAAAATTATCGACACGATAATGAAAGAGTTATAGGTGGACGTGTTATTTCACAGTGATATTTTACTTCGAAATTAAACAGAAAAACGCTCTTTCGCATGCGACGGGAAACGCGAATTACGCAACCTCGTGATGCTCCATGTGGGCAGGAACAGCGTAGACTTGTCATCAGGTGATTTCAAGTATATTCGCGACCTCCGCTTGTCTGCTTGTGAGACGGAGTTTTCCTTCGAAATGCCATGAGTTTGAGACAGACAAAATAAATGCGGACTTGTATACTAACACGTGAGGAAAGCGAGAAAAATTTTCAAAATTTAGACGTAAGACTAACTGCTAATTCATTTTTATTAATGGTTGTTGTTAACTTTAATTTTTATCATGAATTTTTTTAATTAGTTTGCCCTCCCTTGTTAGATATGTATGTTACTGTGTACACAAATACTATATTATGTTGTATGTTACTGTGTATACGAGGGTAGCCGCCCCGTTTTATTCCGATTTTTAGGTTTCTGAATAGGGAAAGGAGTGTGAGTTTGGACTTGACTTTCTCCGACTGCTTGATTCAGGGAATGCAATGGATAAAGCCAGGTAACATGCATTTCTATCTTCTTTAATTTTTCTTTTCACATTTTCACATATTTCTTTTAATTTTGTGTTCCCTTCATTCGTACGTTTTTAATTTAATGTATAAATTTCTGCTATTAAAATTTATTAACATAAATGAACGAAAATGTATTGATTCCACTCCAATAATATCTTTGTTATACTACATCCAAACTGCAGACCGTTTAACATCAAATTAGTTACACCGCTAGCTATTATAACTATAATTTTTGTCATAAACATATCTGAGCCAAAACTGTTTTTATGGAAGAGTTATTCATCTTAAATTCAGCAGGTTTAGGAATATAAGTAAACATTTACGGCTATTGTTTTGACACATAAATTAAAAAAGCAGGGAGCCTTGTTCGCATACAGTATAACAGTGTATGCACACTCAGAAAAACGCGCGGGTCCTAATAACGGCAAATATTTTTTCATTCACTTGCGAGTATATATTTCAATACGTTTGTCACGCAGAGAGCAAATTTTGGAATAAAGAGATATTCTATAAAATGATTCAGATAATGTCTTCGAGCGTACATTAATATTTGCAATTACAGCGGATATGTAATTAATGATCGTGTATTACAGAAAATACAGAGTGAAATATCGGTTGTACCATTTCGGAGAATGTCGTTGGCAAAAACGTAATAAGCAAGGCAGAAAAATTCTCGAAACGATAATGAAAGAGTTATAGGCAGACGTGTTATTTCACAGTGATATTTTACTTTGAAATTAAACAGAAAAACGCTTTTCGCATGTGAAGGGGAAACGCGAATTACGCAACCTCGTCATGCTCCATGTGTGCAGGAACAGCGTAGACTTTTCATCAGGTGATTTCAAGTATATTCGCAATCTCCGCTTGTCTTCTTCTGAGACGGAGTTTTCCTTCGAAATGTCATGAGTTTGAGACAGACAAAATAAAATGCGGACTTGTATACTAACACGTGAGGAAAGCGATAAAAAATTTCAAAATTTAGACGTAAGACTAACTGCTAATTCATTTTTATTAATGGTTGTTGTTAACTTTAATTTTTATCATCATTTTTTTAAATTAGTTTGCCCTCCCTTGTTAGATATGTATGTTACTGTGTACACAAATACTATATTATGTTGTATGTTACTGTGTATACGAGGGTAGCCGCCCCGTTTTATTCTGATTTTTAGGTTTCTGAATAGGGAAAGGAGTGTGAGTTTGGACTTGACTTTCTCCGACTGCTTGATTCATGGAATGCAATGGATAAAGCCAGGTAACATGCATTTCTATCTTATTTAATTTTTCTATTCACATTTTCACATATTTCTTTTAATTTTGTGTTCCCTTCATTCGTACGTTTTTAATTTAATGTATAAATTTCTGCTATTAAAATTTATTAACATAAATGAACGAAAATGTATTGATTCCACTCCAATAATATCTTTGTTATACTACATCCAAACTGCAGACCGTTTAACATCAAATTAGTTACACCGCTAGCTATTATAACTATAATTTTTGTCATAAACATATCTGAGCCAAAACTGTTTTTATGGAAGAGTTATTCATCTTAAATTCAGCAGGTTTAGGAATATAAGTAAACATTTACGGCTATTGTTTTGACACATAAATTAAAAAAGCAGGGAGCCTTGTTCGCATACAGTATAACAGTGTATGCACACTCAGAAAAACGCGCGGGTCCTAATAACGGCAAATATTTTTTCATTCACTTGCGAGTATATATTTCAATACGTTTGTCACGCAGAGAGCAAATTTTGGAATAAAGAGATATTCTATAAAATGATTCAGATAATGTCTTCGAGCGTACATTAATATTTGCAATTACAGCGGATATGTAATTAATGATCGTGTATTACAGAAAATACAGAGTGAAATATCGGTTGTACCATTTCGGAGAATGTCGTTGGCAAAAACGTAATAAGCAAGGCAGAAAAATTCTCGAAACGATAATGAAAGAGTTATAGGCAGACGTGTTATTTCACAGTGATATTTTACTTTGAAATTAAACAGAAAAACGCTTTTCGCATGCGAAGGGGAAACGCGAATTACGCAACCTCGTCATGCTCCATGTGTGCAGGAACAGCGTAGACTTGTCATCAGGTGATTTCAAGTATATTCGCAATCTCCGCTTGTCTTCTTCTGAGACGGAGTTTTCCTTCGAAATGTCATGAGTTTGAGACAGACAAAATAAAATGCGGACTTGTATACTAACACGTGAGGAAAGCGATAAAAAATTTCAAAATTTAGACGTAAGACTAACTGCTAATTCATTTTTATTAATGGTTGTTGTTAACTTTAATTTTTATCATCATTTTTTTAAATTAGTTTGCCCTCCCTTGTTAGATATGTATGTTACTGTGTACACAAATACTATATTATGTTGTATGTTACTGTGTATACGAGGGTAGCCGCCCCGTTTTATTCTGATTTTTAGGTTTCTGAATAGGGAAAGGAGTGTGAGTTTGGACTTGACTTTCTCCGACTGCTTGATTCATGGAATGCTATAGATAAAGCCAGGTAACATGCATTTCTATCTTCTTTAATTTTTCTTTTCACATTTTCACATATTTCTTTTAATTTTGTGTTCCCTTCATTCGTACGTTTTTAATTTAATGTATAAATTTCTGCTATTAAAATTTATTAACATAAATGAACGAAAATGTATTGATTCCACTCCAATAATATCTTTGTTATACTACATCCAAACTGCAGACCGGTTAACATCAATTTAGTTACACCGCTAGCTATTATAACTATAATTTTTGTCATAAACATATCTGAGCCAAAACTGTATTTATGGAAGAGTTATTCATCTTAAATTCAGTCGATTTAGGAATATAAGTAAACATTTACGGCTATTTTTTTGACACATAAATTAAAAAAGGAGGGAGCCTTGTTCGTATACAGTATAACAGTGTATGCACACTCAGAAAAACGCGCGGGTCCTAATAACGGCAAATATACTTTCATTCACTTGCGAGTATATATTTCAATACGTTTGTCACGCAGAGTGAAAATTTTGGAATAAAGAGATATTCTATAAAATGATTCAGATAATGTCTTCGAGCGTACATTAATATTTGCAATTACAGCGGATATGTAATTAATGATCGTGTATTACAGAAAATACAGAGTGAAATATCGGTTGTACCATTTCGGAGAATGTCGTTGGCAAAAACGTAATAAGCAAGGCAGAAAAATTCTCGAAACGATAATGAAAGAGTTATAAGCAGACGTGTTATTTCACAGTGATATTTTACTTTGAAATTAAAGAGAAAAACGCTTTTCGCATGCGAAGGGAAAACGCGAATTACGCAACCTCGTCATGCTCCATGTGTGATGTGTGCAGGAACAGCGTAGACTTGTCATCAGGTGATTTCAAGTATATTCGCAATCTCCGCTTGTCTTCTTGTGAGACGGAGTTTTCCTTCGAAATGTCATGAGTTTGAGACAGACAAAATAAAATGCGGACTTGTATACTAACACGTGAGGAAAGCGAGAAAAAATTTCAAAATTTAGACGTAAGACTAACTGCTAATTCATTTTTATTAATGGTTGTTGTTAACTTTAATTTTTATCATCATTTTTTTAAATTAGTTTGCCCTCCCTTGTTAGATATGTATGTTACTGTGTACACAAATACTATATTATGTTGTATGTTACTGTGTATACGAGGGTAGCCGCCCCGTTTTATTCCGATTTTTAGGTTTCTGAATAGGGAAAGGAGTGTGAGTTTGGACTTGACTTTCTCCGACTGCTTGATTCAGGGAATGCAATGGATAAAGCCAGGTAACATGCATTTCTATCTTCTTTAATTTTTCTTTTCACATTTTCACTTATTTCTTTTAATTTTGTGTTCCCTTCATTCGTACGTTTTTAATTTAATGTATAAATTTCTGCTATTAAAATTTATTAACATAAATGAACGAATATGTTTTATTCCACTCCAGTAATATCTTTGTTATACTACATCCAAACTGCAGACCGTTTAACATCAAATTAGTTACACAGCTAGCTATTATAACTATAATTTTTGTCATAAACATATCTGAGCCAAAACTGTTTTTATGGAAGAGTTATTCATCTTAAATTCAGTCGATTTAGGAATATAACTAAACATTTACGGCTATTGTTTTGACACATAAATTAAAAAAGCAGGGAGCCTTGTTCGTATACAGTATAACAGTGTATGCACACTCAGAAAAACGCGCGAGTCCTAATAACGGCAAATATTCTTTCATTCACTTGCGAGTATATATTTCAATACGTTTGTCACGCAGAGTGAAAATTTTGGAATAAAGAGATATTCTATAAAATGATTCAGATAATGTCTTCGAGCGTACATTAATATTTGCAATTACAGCGGATATGTAATTAATGATCGTGTATTACAGAAAATACAGAGTGAAATATCGGTTGTACCATTTCGGAGAATGTCGTTGGCAAAAACGTAATAAGCAAGGCAGAAAAATTCTCGAAACGATAATGAAAGAGTTATAAGCAGACGTGTTATTTCACAGTGATATTTTACTTTGAAATTAAACAGAAAAACGCTTTTCGCATGCGAAGGGAAAACGCGAATTACGCAACCTCGTCATGCTCCATGTGTGCAGGAACAGCGTAGACTTGTCATCAGGTGATTTCAAGTATATTCGCAATCTCCGCTTGTCTTCTTGTGAGACGGAGTTTTCCTTCGAAATGTCATGAGTTTGAGACAGACAAAATAAAATGCGGACTTGTATACTAACACGTGAGGAAAGCGAGAAAAATTTTCAAAATTTAGACGTAAGACTAACTGCTAATTCATTTTTATTAATGGTTGTTGTTAACTTTAATTTTTATCATCATTTTTTTAAATTAGTTTGCCCTCCCTTGTTAGATATGTATGTTACTGTGTACACAAATACTATATTATGTTGTATGTTACTGTGTATACGAGGGTAGCCGCCCCGTTTTATTCCGATTTTTAGGTTTCTGAATAGGGAAAGGAGTGTGAGTTTGGACTTGACTTTCTCCGACTGCTTGATTCAGGGAATGCAATGGATAAAGCCAGGTAACATGCATTTCTATCTTCTTTAATTTTTCTTTTCACATTTTCACATATTTCTTTTAATTTTGTGTTCCCTTCATTCGTACGTTTTTAATTTAATGTATAAATTTCTGCTATTAAAATTTATTAACATAAATGAACGAATATGTTTTATTCCACTCCAGTAATATCTTTGTTATACTACATCCAAACTGCAGACCGTTTAACATCAAATTAGTTACACCACTAGCTATTATAACTATAATTTTTATCATAAACATATCTGAGCCAAAACTGTTTTTATGGAAGAGTTATTCTTCTTAAATTCAGTCGATTTAGGAATTTAAGTAAACATTTACGGCTATTGTTTTGACACATAAATTAAAAAAGCAGGGAGCCTTGTTCGTATACAGTATAACAGTGTATGCACACTCAGAAAAACGCGCGGGTCCTAATAACGGCAAATATTCTTTCATTCACTTGCGAGTATATATTTCAATACGTTTGTCACGCAGAGTGAAAATTTTGGAATAAAGAGATATTCTATAAAATGATTCAGATAATGTCTTCGAGCGTACATTAATATTTGCAATTACAGCGGATATGTAATTAATGATCGTGTATTACAGAAAATACAGTGTGAAATATCGGTTGTACCATTTCGGACAATGTCGTTGGCAAAAACGTAATAAGCAAGGCAGAAAAATTCTCGAAACGATAATGAAAGAGTTATAAGCAGACGTGTTATTTCACAGTGATATTTTACTTTGAAATTAAACAGAAAAACGCTTTTCGCATGCGAAGGGAAAACGCGAATTACGCAACCTCGTCATGCTCCATGTGTGCAGGAACAGCGTAGACTTGTCATCAGGTGATTTCAAGTATATTCGCAATCTCCGCTTGTCTTCTTGTGAGACGGAGTTTTCCTTCGAAATGTCATGAGTTTGAGACAGACAAAATAAAATGCGGACTTGTATACTAACACGTGAGGAAAGCGAGAAAAATTTTCAAAATTTAGACGTAAGACTAACTGCTAATTCATTTTTATTAATGGTTGTTGTTAACTTTAATTTTTATCATCATTTTTTTAAATTAGTTTGCCCTCCCTTGTTAGATATGTATGTTACTGTGTACACAAATACTATATTATGTTGTATGTTACTGTGTATACGAGGGTAGCCGCCCCGTTTTATTCCGATTTTTAGGTTTCTGAATAGGGAAAGGAGTGTGAGTTTGGACTTGACTTTCTCCGACTGCTTGATTCAGGGAATGCAATGGATAAAGCCAGGTAACATGCATTTCTATCTTCTTTAATTTTTCTTTTCACATTTTCACATATTTCTTTTAATTTTGTGTTCCCTTCATTCGTACGTTTTTAATTTAATGTATAAATTTCTGCTATTAAAATTTATTAACATAAATGAACGAATATGTTTTATTCCACTCCAGTAATATCTTTGTTATACTACATCCAAACTGCAGACCGTTTAACATCAAATTAGTTACACCACTAGCTATTATAACTATAATTTTTATCATAAACATATCTGAGCCAAAACTGTTTTTATGGAAGAGTTATTCTTCTTAAATTCAGTCGATTTAGGAATTTAAGTAAACATTTACGGCTATTGTTTTGACACATAAATTAAAAAAGCAGGGAGCCTTGTTCGTATACAGTATAACAGTGTATGCACACTCAGAAAAACGCGCGGGTCCTAATAACGGCAAATATTCTTTCATTCACTTGCGAGTATATATTTCAATACGTTTGTCACGCAGAGTGAAAATTTTGGAATAAAGAGATATTCTATAAAATGATTCAGATAATGTCTTCGAGCGTACATTAATATTTGCAATTACAGCGGATATGTAATTAATGATCGTGTATTACAGAAAATACAGTGTGAAATATCGGTTGTACCATTTCGGACAATGTTGTTGGCAAAAACGTAATAAGCAAGGCAGAAAAATTCTCGAAACGATAATGAAAGAGTTATAGGCAGACGTGTTATTTCACAGTGATATTTTACTTTGAAATTAAACAGAAAAACGCTTTTCGCATGCGAAGGGGAAACGCGAATTACGCAACCTCGTCATGCTCCATGTGCGCAGGAACAGCGTAGATTTGTCATCAGGTGATTTCAAGTATATTCGCAATCTCCGCTTGTCTTCTTGTGAGACGGAGTTTTCCTTCGAAATGTCACGAGTTTGAGACAGACAAAATAAAATGCGGACTTGTATACTAACACGTGAGGAAAGCGAGAAAAATTTTCAAAATTTAGACGTAAGACTAACTGCTAATTCATTTTTATTAATGGTTGTTGTTAACTTTAATTTTTATCATCATTTTTTTAAATTAGTTTGCCCTCCCTTGTTAGATATGTATGTTACTGTGTACACAAATACTATATTATGTTGTATGTTACTGTGTATACGAGGGTAGCCGCCCCGTTTTATTCCGATTTTTAGGTTTCTGAATAGGGAAAGGAGTGTGGGTTTGGACTTGACTTTCTCCGACTGCTTGATTCAGGGAATGCAATGGATAAAGCCAGGTAACATGCATTTCTATCTTCTTTAATTTTTCTTTTCACATTTTCACATATTTCTTTTAATTTTGTGTTCCCTTCATTCGTACGTTTTTAATTTAATGTATAAATTTCTGCTATTAAAATTTATTAACATAAATGAACGAAAATGTATTGATTCCACTCCAATAATATCTTTGTTATACTACATCCAAACTGCAGACCGTTTAACATCAAATTAGTTACACCGCTAGCTATTATAACTATAATTTTTGTCATAAACATATCTGAGCCAAAACTGTTTTTATGGAAGAGTTATTCATCTTAAATTCAGCAGGTTTAGGAATATAAGTAAACATTTACGGCTATTGTTTTGACACATAAATTAAAAAAGCAGGGAGCCTTGTTCGCATACAGTATAACAGTGTATGCACACTCAGAAAAACGCGCGGGTCCTAATAACGGCAAATATTTTTTCATTCACTTGCGAGTATATATTTCAATACGTTTGTCACGCAGAGAGCAAATTTTGGAATAAAGAGATATTCTATAAAATGATTCAGATAATGTCTTCGAGCGTACATTAATATTTGCAATTACAGCGGATATGTAATTAATGATCGTGTATTACAGAAAATACAGAGTGAAATATCGGTTGTACCATTTCGGAGAATGTCGTTGGCAAAAACGTAATAAGCAAGGCAGAAAAATTCTCGAAACGATAATGAAAGAGTTATAGGCAGACGTGTTATTTCACAGTGATATTTTACTTTGAAATTAAACAGAAAAACGCTTTTCGCATGTGAAGGGGAAACGCGAATTACGCAACCTCGTCATGCTCCATGTGTGCAGGAACAGCGTAGACTTTTCATCAGGTGATTTCAAGTATATTCGCAATCTCCGCTTGTCTTCTTCTGAGACGGAGTTTTCCTTCGAAATGTCATGAGTTTGAGACAGACAAAATAAAATGCGGACTTGTATACTAACACGTGAGGAAAGCGATAAAAAATTTCAAAATTTAGACGTAAGACTAACTGCTAATTCATTTTTATTAATGGTTGTTGTTAACTTTAATTTTTATCATCATTTTTTTAAATTAGTTTGCCCTCCCTTGTTAGATATGTATGTTACTGTGTACACAAATACTATATTATGTTGTATGTTACTGTGTATACGAGGGTAGCCGCCCCGTTTTATTCTGATTTTTAGGTTTCTGAATAGGGAAAGGAGTGTGAGTTTGGACTTGACTTTCTCCGACTGCTTGATTCATGGAATGCAATGGATAAAGCCAGGTAACATGCATTTCTATCTTATTTAATTTTTCTATTCACATTTTCACATATTTCTTTTAATTTTGTGTTCCCTTCATTCGTACGTTTTTAATTTAATGTATAAATTTCTGCTATTAAAATTTATTAACATAAATGAACGAAAATGTATTGATTCCACTCCAATAATATCTTTGTTATACTACATCCAAACTGCAGACCGTTTAACATCAAATTAGTTACACCGCTAGCTATTATAACTATAATTTTTGTCATAAACATATCTGAGCCAAAACTGTTTTTATGGAAGAGTTATTCATCTTAAATTCAGCAGGTTTAGGAATATAAGTAAACATTTACGGCTATTGTTTTGACACATAAATTAAAAAAGCAGGGAGCCTTGTTCGCATACAGTATAACAGTGTATGCACACTCAGAAAAACGCGCGGGTCCTAATAACGGCAAATATTTTTTCATTCACTTGCGAGTATATATTTCAATACGTTTGTCACGCAGAGAGCAAATTTTGGAATAAAGAGATATTCTATAAAATGATTCAGATAATGTCTTCGAGCGTACATTAATATTTGCAATTACAGCGGATATGTAATTAATGATCGTGTATTACAGAAAATACAGAGTGAAATATCGGTTGTACCATTTCGGAGAATGTCGTTGGCAAAAACGTAATAAGCAAGGCAGAAAAATTCTCGAAACGATAATGAAAGAGTTATAGGCAGACGTGTTATTTCACAGTGATATTTTACTTTGAAATTAAACAGAAAAACGCTTTTCGCATGCGAAGGGGAAACGCGAATTACGCAACCTCGTCATGCTCCATGTGTGCAGGAACAGCGTAGACTTGTCATCAGGTGATTTCAAGTATATTCGCAATCTCCGCTTGTCTTCTTCTGAGACGGAGTTTTCCTTCGAAATGTCATGAGTTTGAGACAGACAAAATAAAATGCGGACTTGTATACTAACACGTGAGGAAAGCGATAAAAAATTTCAAAATTTAGACGTAAGACTAACTGCTAATTCATTTTTATTAATGGTTGTTGTTAACTTTAATTTTTATCATCATTTTTTTAAATTAGTTTGCCCTCCCTTGTTAGATATGTATGTTACTGTGTACACAAATACTATATTATGTTGTATGTTACTGTGTATACGAGGGTAGCCGCCCCGTTTTATTCTGATTTTTAGGTTTCTGAATAGGGAAAGGAGTGTGAGTTTGGACTTGACTTTCTCCGACTGCTTGATTCATGGAATGCTATAGATAAAGCCAGGTAACATGCATTTCTATCTTCTTTAATTTTTCTTTTCACATTTTCACATATTTCTTTTAATTTTGTGTTCCCTTCATTCGTACGTTTTTAATTTAATGTATAAATTTCTGCTATTAAAATTTATTAACATAAATGAACGAAAATGTATTGATTCCACTCCAATAATATCTTTGTTATACTACATCCAAACTGCAGACCGGTTAACATCAATTTAGTTACACCGCTAGCTATTATAACTATAATTTTTGTCATAAACATATCTGAGCCAAAACTGTATTTATGGAAGAGTTATTCATCTTAAATTCAGTCGATTTAGGAATATAAGTAAACATTTACGGCTATTTTTTTGACACATAAATTAAAAAAGGAGGGAGCCTTGTTCGTATACAGTATAACAGTGTATGCACACTCAGAAAAACGCGCGGGTCCTAATAACGGCAAATATACTTTCATTCACTTGCGAGTATATATTTCAATACGTTTGTCACGCAGAGTGAAAATTTTGGAATAAAGAGATATTCTATAAAATGATTCAGATAATGTCTTCGAGCGTACATTAATATTTGCAATTACAGCGGATATGTAATTAATGATCGTGTATTACAGAAAATACAGAGTGAAATATCGGTTGTACCATTTCGGAGAATGTCGTTGGCAAAAACGTAATAAGCAAGGCAGAAAAATTCTCGAAACGATAATGAAAGAGTTATAAGCAGACGTGTTATTTCACAGTGATATTTTACTTTGAAATTAAAGAGAAAAACGCTTTTCGCATGCGAAGGGAAAACGCGAATTACGCAACCTCGTCATGCTCCATGTGTGATGTGTGCAGGAACAGCGTAGACTTGTCATCAGGTGATTTCAAGTATATTCGCAATCTCCGCTTGTCTTCTTGTGAGACGGAGTTTTCCTTCGAAATGTCATGAGTTTGAGACAGACAAAATAAAATGCGGACTTGTATACTAACACGTGAGGAAAGCGAGAAAAAATTTCAAAATTTAGACGTAAGACTAACTGCTAATTCATTTTTATTAATGGTTGTTGTTAACTTTAATTTTTATCATCATTTTTTTAAATTAGTTTGCCCTCCCTTGTTAGATATGTATGTTACTGTGTACACAAATACTATATTATGTTGTATGTTACTGTGTATACGAGGGTAGCCGCCCCGTTTTATTCCGATTTTTAGGTTTCTGAATAGGGAAAGGAGTGTGAGTTTGGACTTGACTTTCTCCGACTGCTTGATTCAGGGAATGCAATGGATAAAGCCAGGTAACATGCATTTCTATCTTCTTTAATTTTTCTTTTCACATTTTCACATATTTCTTTTAATTTTGTGTTCCCTTCATTCGTACGTTTTTAATTTAATGTATAAATTTCTGCTATTAAAATTTATTAACATAAATGAACGAATATGTTTTATTCCACTCCAGTAATATCTTTGTTATACTACATCCAAACTGCAGACCGTTTAACATCAAATTAGTTACACCACTAGCTATTATAACTATAATTTTTATCATAAACATATCTGAGCCAAAACTGTTTTTATGGAAGAGTTATTCTTCTTAAATTCAGTCGATTTAGGAATTTAAGTAAACATTTACGGCTATTGTTTTGACACATAAATTAAAAAAGCAGGGAGCCTTGTTCGTATACAGTATAACAGTGTATGCACACTCAGAAAAACGCGCGGGTCCTAATAACGGCAAATATTCTTTCATTCACTTGCGAGTATATATTTCAATACGTTTGTCACGCAGAGTGAAAATTTTGGAATAAAGAGATATTCTATAAAATGATTCAGATAATGTCTTCGAGCGTACATTAATATTTGCAATTACAGCGGATATGTAATTAATGATCGTGTATTACAGAAAATACAGTGTGAAATATCGGTTGTACCATTTCGGACAATGTCGTTGGCAAAAACGTAATAAGCAAGGCAGAAAAATTCTCGAAACGATAATGAAAGAGTTATAAGCAGACGTGTTATTTCACAGTGATATTTTACTTTGAAATTAAACAGAAAAACGCTTTTCGCATGCGAAGGGAAAACGCGAATTACGCAACCTCGTCATGCTCCATGTGTGCAGGAACAGCGTAGACTTGTCATCAGGTGATTTCAAGTATATTCGCAATCTCCGCTTGTCTTCTTGTGAGACGGAGTTTTCCTTCGAAATGTCATGAGTTTGAGACAGACAAAATAAAATGCGGACTTGTATACTAACACGTGAGGAAAGCGAGAAAAATTTTCAAAATTTAGACGTAAGACTAACTGCTAATTCATTTTTATTAATGGTTGTTGTTAACTTTAATTTTTATCATCATTTTTTTAAATTAGTTTGCCCTCCCTTGTTAGATATGTATGTTACTGTGTACACAAATACTATATTATGTTGTATGTTACTGTGTATACGAGGGTAGCCGCCCCGTTTTATTCCGATTTTTAGGTTTCTGAATAGGGAAAGGAGTGTGAGTTTGGACTTGACTTTCTCCGACTGCTTGATTCAGGGAATGCAATGGATAAAGCCAGGTAACATGCATTTCTATCTTCTTTAATTTTTCTTTTCACATTTTCACATATTTCTTTTAATTTTGTGTTCCCTTCATTCGTACGTTTTTAATTTAATGTATAAATTTCTGCTATTAAAATTTATTAACATAAATGAACGAATATGTTTTATTCCACTCCAGTAATATCTTTGTTATACTACATCCAAACTGCAGACCGTTTAACATCAAATTAGTTACACCACTAGCTATTATAACTATAATTTTTATCATAAACATATCTGAGCCAAAACTGTTTTTATGGAAGAGTTATTCTTCTTAAATTCAGTCGATTTAGGAATTTAAGTAAACATTTACGGCTATTGTTTTGACACATAAATTAAAAAAGCAGGGAGCCTTGTTCGTATACAGTATAACAGTGTATGCACACTCAGAAAAACGCGCGGGTCCTAATAACGGCAAATATTCTTTCATTCACTTGCGAGTATATATTTCAATACGTTTGTCACGCAGAGTGAAAATTTTGGAATAAAGAGATATTCTATAAAATGATTCAGATAATGTCTTCGAGCGTACATTAATATTTGCAATTACAGCGGATATGTAATTAATGATCGTGTATTACAGAAAATACAGTGTGAAATATCGGTTGTACCATTTCGGACAATGTTGTTGGCAAAAACGTAATAAGCAAGGCAGAAAAATTCTCGAAACGATAATGAAAGAGTTATAGGCAGACGTGTTATTTCACAGTGATATTTTACTTTGAAATTAAACAGAAAAACGCTTTTCGCATGCGAAGGGGAAACGCGAATTACGCAACCTCGTCATGCTCCATGTGCGCAGGAACAGCGTAGATTTGTCATCAGGTGATTTCAAGTATATTCGCAATCTCCGCTTGTCTTCTTGTGAGACGGAGTTTTCCTTCGAAATGTCACGAGTTTGAGACAGACAAAATAAAATGCGGACTTGTATACTAACACGTGAGGAAAGCGAGAAAAATTTTCAAAATTTAGACGTAAGACTAACTGCTAATTCATTTTTATTAATGGTTGTTGTTAACTTTAATTTTTATCATCATTTTTTTAAATTAGTTTGCCCTCCCTTGTTAGATATGTATGTTACTGTGTACACAAATACTATATTATGTTGTATGTTACTGTGTATACGAGGGTAGCCGCCCCGTTTTATTCCGATTTTTAGGTTTCTGAATAGGGAAAGGAGTGTGGGTTTGGACTTGACTTTCTCCGACTGCTTGATTCAGGGAATGCAATGGATAAAGCCAGGTAACATGCATTTCTATCTTCTTTAATTTTTCTTTTCACATTTTCACATATTTCTTTTAATTTTGTGTTCCCTTCATTCGTACGTTTTTAATTTAATGTATAAATTTCTGCTATTAAAATTTATTAACATAAATGAACGAAAATGTATTGATTCCACTCCAATAATATCTTTGTTATACTACATCCAAACTGCAGACCGTTTAACATCAAATTAGTTACACCGCTAGCTATTATAACTATAATTTTTGTCATAAACATATCTGAGCCAAAACTGTTTTTATGGAAGAGTTATTCATCTTAAATTCAGCAGGTTTAGGAATATAAGTAAACATTTACGGCTATTGTTTTGACACATAAATTAAAAAAGCAGGGAGCCTTGTTCGCATACAGTATAACAGTGTATGCACACTCAGAAAAACGCGCGGGTCCTAATAACGGCAAATATTTTTTCATTCACTTGCGAGTATATATTTCAATACGTTTGTCACGCAGAGAGCAAATTTTGGAATAAAGAGATATTCTATAAAATGATTCAGATAATGTCTTCGAGCGTACATTAATATTTGCAATTACAGCGGATATGTAATTAATGATCGTGTATTACAGAAAATACAGAGTGAAATATCGGTTGTACCATTTCGGAGAATGTCGTTGGCAAAAACGTAATAAGCAAGGCAGAAAAATTCTCGAAACGATAATGAAAGAGTTATAGGCAGACGTGTTATTTCACAGTGATATTTTACTTTGAAATTAAACAGAAAAACGCTTTTCGCATGTGAAGGGGAAACGCGAATTACGCAACCTCGTCATGCTCCATGTGTGCAGGAACAGCGTAGACTTTTCATCAGGTGATTTCAAGTATATTCGCAATCTCCGCTTGTCTTCTTCTGAGACGGAGTTTTCCTTCGAAATGTCATGAGTTTGAGACAGACAAAATAAAATGCGGACTTGTATACTAACACGTGAGGAAAGCGATAAAAAATTTCAAAATTTAGACGTAAGACTAACTGCTAATTCATTTTTATTAATGGTTGTTGTTAACTTTAATTTTTATCATCATTTTTTTAAATTAGTTTGCCCTCCCTTGTTAGATATGTATGTTACTGTGTACACAAATACTATATTATGTTGTATGTTACTGTGTATACGAGGGTAGCCGCCCCGTTTTATTCTGATTTTTAGGTTTCTGAATAGGGAAAGGAGTGTGAGTTTGGACTTGACTTTCTCCGACTGCTTGATTCATGGAATGCAATGGATAAAGCCAGGTAACATGCATTTCTATCTTATTTAATTTTTCTATTCACATTTTCACATATTTCTTTTAATTTTGTGTTCCCTTCATTCGTACGTTTTTAATTTAATGTATAAATTTCTGCTATTAAAATTTATTAACATAAATGAACGAAAATGTATTGATTCCACTCCAATAATATCTTTGTTATACTACATCCAAACTGCAGACCGTTTAACATCAAATTAGTTACACCGCTAGCTATTATAACTATAATTTTTGTCATAAACATATCTGAGCCAAAACTGTTTTTATGGAAGAGTTATTCATCTTAAATTCAGCAGGTTTAGGAATATAAGTAAACATTTACGGCTATTGTTTTGACACATAAATTAAAAAAGCAGGGAGCCTTGTTCGCATACAGTATAACAGTGTATGCACACTCAGAAAAACGCGCGTGTCCTAATAACGGCAAATATTTTTTCATTCACTTGCGAGTATATATTTCAATACGTTTGTCACGCAGAGAGCAAATTTTGGAATAAAGAGATATTCTATAAAATGATTCAGATAATGTCTTCGAGCGTACATTAATATTTGCAATTACAGCGGATATGTAATTAATGATCGTGTATTACAGAAAATACAGAGTGAAATATCGGTTGTACCATTTCGGAGAATGTCGTTGGCAAAAACGTAATAAGCAAGGCAGAAAAATTCTCGAAACGATAATGAAAGAGTTATAGGCAGACGTGTTATTTCACAGTGATATTTTACTTTGAAATTAAACAGAAAAACGCTTTTCGCATGCGAAGGGGAAACGCGAATTACGCAACCTCGTCATGCTCCATGTGTGCAGGAACAGCGTAGACTTGTCATCAGGTGATTTCAAGTATATTCGCAATCTCCGCTTGTCTTCTTCTGAGACGGAGTTTTCCTTCGAAATGTCATGAGTTTGAGACAGACAAAATAAAATGCGGACTTGTATACTAACACGTGAGGAAAGCGATAAAAAATTTCAAAATTTAGACGTAAGACTAACTGCTAATTCATTTTTATTAATGGTTGTTGTTAACTTTAATTTTTATCATCATTTTTTTAAATTAGTTTGCCCTCCCTTGTTAGATATGTATGTTACTGTGTACACAAATACTATATTATGTTGTATGTTACTGTGTATACGAGGGTAGCCGCCCCGTTTTATTCTGATTTTTAGGTTTCTGAATAGGGAAAGGAGTGTGAGTTTGGACTTGACTTTCTCCGACTGCTTGATTCATGGAATGCTATAGATAAAGCCAGGTAACATGCATTTCTATCTTCTTTAATTTTTCTTTTCACATTTTCACATATTTCTTTTAATTTTGTGTTCCCTTCATTCGTACGTTTTTAATTTAATGTATAAATTTCTGCTATTAAAATTTATTAACATAAATGAACGAAAATGTATTGATTCCACTCCAATAATATCTTTGTTATACTACATCCAAACTGCAGACCGGTTAACATCAATTTAGTTACACCGCTAGCTATTATAACTATAATTTTTGTCATAAACATATCTGAGCCAAAACTGTATTTATGGAAGAGTTATTCATCTTAAATTCAGTCGATTTAGGAATATAAGTAAACATTTACGGCTATTTTTTTGACACATAAATTAAAAAAGGAGGGAGCCTTGTTCGTATACAGTATAACAGTGTATGCACACTCAGAAAAACGCGCGGGTCCTAATAACGGCAAATATACTTTCATTCACTTGCGAGTATATATTTCAATACGTTTGTCACGCAGAGTGAAAATTTTGGAATAAAGAGATATTCTATAAAATGATTCAGATAATGTCTTCGAGCGTACATTAATATTTGCAATTACAGCGGATATGTAATTAATGATCGTGTATTACAGAAAATACAGAGTGAAATATCGGTTGTACCATTTCGGAGAATGTCGTTGGCAAAAACGTAATAAGCAAGGCAGAAAAATTCTCGAAACGATAATGAAAGAGTTATAAGCAGACGTGTTATTTCACAGTGATATTTTACTTTGAAATTAAAGAGAAAAACGCTTTTCGCATGCGAAGGGAAAACGCGAATTACGCAACCTCGTCATGCTCCATGTGTGATGTGTGCAGGAACAGCGTAGACTTGTCATCAGGTGATTTCAAGTATATTCGCAATCTCCGCTTGTCTTCTTGTGAGACGGAGTTTTCCTTCGAAATGTCATGAGTTTGAGACAGACAAAATAAAATGCGGACTTGTATACTAACACGTGAGGAAAGCGAGAAAAAATTTCAAAATTTAGACGTAAGACTAACTGCTAATTCATTTTTATTAATGCTTGTTGTTAACTTTAATTTTTATCATCATTTTTTTAAATTAGTTTGCCCTCCCTTGTTAGATATGTATGTTACTGTGTACACAAATACTATATTATGTTGTATGTTACTGTGTATACGAGGGTAGCCGCCCCGTTTTATTCCGATTTTTAGGTTTCTGAATAGGGAAAGGAGTGTGAGTTTGGACTTGACTTTCTCCGACTGCTTGATTCAGGGAATGCAATGGATAAAGCCAGGTAACATGCATTTCTATCTTCTTTAATTTTTCTTTTCACATTTTCACTTATTTCTTTTAATTTTGTGTTCCCTTCATTCGTACGTTTTTAATTTAATGTATAAATTTCTGCTATTAAAATTTATTAACATAAATGAACGAATATGTTTTATTCCACTCCAGTAATATCTTTGTTATACTACATCCAAACTGCAGACCGTTTAACATCAAATTAGTTACACAGCTAGCTATTATAACTATAATTTTTGTCATAAACATATCTGAGCCAAAACTGTTTTTATGGAAGAGTTATTCATCTTAAATTCAGTCGATTTAGGAATATAACTAAACATTTACGGCTATTGTTTTGACACATAAATTAAAAAAGCAGGGAGCCTTGTTCGTATACAGTATAACAGTGTATGCACACTCAGAAAAACGCGCGAGTCCTAATAACGGCAAATATTCTTTCATTCACTTGCGAGTATATATTTCAATACGTTTGTCACGCAGAGTGAAAATTTTGGAATAAAGAGATATTCTATAAAATGATTCAGATAATGTCTTCGAGCGTACATTAATATTTGCAATTACAGCGGATATGTAATTAATGATCGTGTATTACAGAAAATACAGAGTGAAATATCGGTTGTACCATTTCGGAGAATGTCGTTGGCAAAAACGTAATAAGCAAGGCAGAAAAATTCTCGAAACGATAATGAAAGAGTTATAAGCAGACGTGTTATTTCACAGTGATATTTTACTTTGAAATTAAACAGAAAAACGCTTTTCGCATGCGAAGGGAAAACGCGAATTACGCAACCTCGTCATGCTCCATGTGTGCAGGAACAGCGTAGACTTGTCATCAGGTGATTTCAAGTATATTCGCAATCTCCGCTTGTCTTCTTGTGAGACGGAGTTTTCCTTCGAAATGTCATGAGTTTGAGACAGACAAAATAAAATGCGGACTTGTATACTAACACGTGAGGAAAGCGAGAAAAATTTTCAAAATTTAGACGTAAGACTAACTGCTAATTCATTTTTATTAATGGTTGTTGTTAACTTTAATTTTTATCATCATTTTTTTAAATTAGTTTGCCCTCCCTTGTTAGATATGTATGTTACTGTGTACACAAATACTATATTATGTTGTATGTTACTGTGTATACGAGGGTAGCCGCCCCGTTTTATTCCGATTTTTAGGTTTCTGAATAGGGAAAGGAGTGTGAGTTTGGACTTGACTTTCTCCGACTGCTTGATTCAGGGAATGCAATGGATAAAGCCAGGTAACATGCATTTCTATCTTCTTTAATTTTTCTTTTCACATTTTCACATATTTCTTTTAATTTTGTGTTCCCTTCATTCGTACGTTTTTAATTTAATGTATAAATTTCTGCTATTAAAATTTATTAACATAAATGAACGAATATGTTTTATTCCACTCCAGTAATATCTTTGTTATACTACATCCAAACTGCAGACCGTTTAACATCAAATTAGTTACACCACTAGCTATTATAACTATAATTTTTATCATAAACATATCTGAGCCAAAACTGTTTTTATGGAAGAGTTATTCTTCTTAAATTCAGTCGATTTAGGAATTTAAGTAAACATTTACGGCTATTGTTTTGACACATAAATTAAAAAAGCAGGGAGCCTTGTTCGTATACAGTATAACAGTGTATGCACACTCAGAAAAACGCGCGGGTCCTAATAACGGCAAATATTCTTTCATTCACTTGCGAGTATATATTTCAATACGTTTGTCACGCAGAGTGAAAATTTTGGAATAAAGAGATATTCTATAAAATGATTCAGATAATGTCTTCGAGCGTACATTAATATTTGCAATTACAGCGGATATGTAATTAATGATCGTGTATTACAGAAAATACAGTGTGAAATATCGGTTGTACCATTTCGGACAATGTTGTTGGCAAAAACGTAATAAGCAAGGCAGAAAAATTCTCGAAACGATAATGAAAGAGTTATAGGCAGACGTGTTATTTCACAGTGATATTTTACTTTGAAATTAAACAGAAAAACGCTTTTCGCATGCGAAGGGGAAACGCGAATTACGCAACCTCGTCATGCTCCATGTGCGCAGGAACAGCGTAGATTTGTCATCAGGTGATTTCAAGTATATTCGCAATCTCCGCTTGTCTTCTTGTGAGACGGAGTTTTCCTTCGAAATGTCACGAGTTTGAGACAGACAAAATAAAATGCGGACTTGTATACTAACACGTGAGGAAAGCGAGAAAAATTTTCAAAATTTAGACGTAAGACTAACTGCTAATTCATTTTTATTAATGGTTGTTGTTAACTTTAATTTTTATCATCATTTTTTTAAATTAGTTTGCCCTCCCTTGTTAGATATGTATGTTACTGTGTACACAAATACTATATTATGTTGTATGTTACTGTGTATACGAGGGTAGCCGCCCCGTTTTATTCCGATTTTTAGGTTTCTGAATAGGGAAAGGAGTGTGGGTTTGGACTTGACTTTCTCCGACTGCTTGATTCAGGGAATGCAATGGATAAAGCCAGGTAACATGCATTTCTATCTTCTTTAATTTTTCTTTTCACATTTTCACATATTTCTTTTAATTTTGTGTTCCCTTCATTCGTACGTTTTTAATTTAATGTATAAATTTCTGCTATTAAAATTTATTAACATAAATGAACGAATATGTTTTATTCCACTCCAGTAATATCTTTGTTATACTACATCCAAACTGCAGACCGTTTAACATCAAATTAGTTACACCACTAGCTATTATAACTATAATTTTTGTCATAAACATATCTGAGCCAAAACTGTTTTTATGGAAGAGTTATTCATCTTAAATTCAGTCGATTTAGGAATTTAAGTAAACATTTACGGCTATTGTTTTGACACATAAATTAAAAAAGCAGGGAGCCTTGTTCGTATACAGTATAACAGTGTATGCACTCTCA
The DNA here is from genome assembly GCA_963931845.1 of Maratus michaelseni. Classification (NCBI taxonomy): domain Eukaryota; kingdom Metazoa; phylum Arthropoda; class Arachnida; order Araneae; family Salticidae; genus Maratus; species Maratus michaelseni. The sequence goes on along the minus strand of OZ007592.1, from coordinate 281,728,780 downwards.
GAAAAACGCGCGGGTCCTAATAACGGCAAATATTCTTTCATTCACTTGCGAGTATATATTTCAATACGTTTGTCACGCAGAGTGAAAATTTTGGAATAAAGAGATATTCTATAAAATGATTCAGATAATGTCTTCGAGCGTACATTAATATTTGCAATTACAGCGGATATGTAATTAATGATCGTGTATTACAGAAAATACAGTGTGAAATATCGGTTGTACCATTTCGGACAATGTTGTTGGCAAAAACGTAATAAGCAAGGCAGAAAAATTCTCGAAACGATAATGAAAGAGTTATAGGCAGACGTGTTATTTCACAGTGATATTTTACTTTGAAATTAAACAGAAAAACGCTTTTCGCATGCGAAGGGGAAACGCGAATTACGCAACCTCGTCATGCTCCATGTGCGCAGGAACAGCGTAGATTTGTCATCAGGTGATTTCAAGTATATTCGCAATCTCCGCTTGTCTTCTTGTGAGACGGAGTTTTCCTTCGAAATGTCACGAGTTTGAGACAGACAAAATAAAATGCGGACTTGTATACTAACACGTGAGGAAAGCGAGAAAAATTTTCAAAATTTAGACGTAAGACTAACTGCTAATTCATTTTTATTAATGGTTGTTGTTAACTTTAATTTTTATCATCATTTTTTTAAATTAGTTTGCCCTCCCTTGTTAGATATGTATGTTACTGTGTACACAAATACTATATTATGTTGTATGTTACTGTGTATACGAGGGTAGCCGCCCCGTTTTATTCCGATTTTTAGGTTTCTGAATAGGGAAAGGAGTGTGGGTTTGGACTTGACTTTCTCCGACTGCTTGATTCAGGGAATGCAATGGATAAAGCCAGGTAACATGCATTTCTATCTTCTTTAATTTTTCTTTTCACATTTTCACATATTTCTTTTAATTTTGTGTTCCCTTCATTCGTACGTTTTTAATTTAATGTATAAATTTCTGCTATTAAAATTTATTAACATAAATGAACGAATATGTTTTATTCCACTCCAGTAATATCTTTGTTATACTACATCCAAACTGCAGACCGTTTAACATCAAATTAGTTACACCACTAGCTATTATAACTATAATTTTTGTCATAAACATATCTGAGCCAAAACTGTTTTTATGGAAGAGTTATTCATCTTAAATTCAGTCGATTTAGGAATTTAAGTAAACATTTACGGCTATTGTTTTGACACATAAATTAAAAAAGCAGGGAGCCTTGTTCGTATACAGTATAACAGTGTATGCACACTCAGAAAAACGCGCGGGTCCTAATAACGGCAAATATTCTTTCATTCACTTGCGAGTATATATTTCAATACGTTTGTCACGCAGAGTGAAAATTTTGGAATAAAGAGATATTCTATAAAATGATTCAGATAATGTCTTCGAGCGTACATTAATATTTGCAATTACAGCGGATATGTAATTAATGATCGTGTATTACAGAAAATACAGTGTGAAATATCGGTTGTACCATTTCGGACAATGTTGTTGGCAAAAACGTAATAAGCAAGGCAGAAAAATTCTCGAAACGATAATGAAAGAGTTATAGGCAGACGTGTTATTTCACAGTGATATTTTACTTTGAAATTAAACAGAAAAACGCTTTTCGCATGCGAAGGGGAAACGCGAATTACGCAACCTCGTCATGCTCCATGTGCGCAGGAACAGCGTAGATTTGTCATCAGGTGATTTCAAGTATATTCGCAATCTCCGCTTGTCTTCTTGTGAGACGGAGTTTTCCTTCGAAATGTCACGAGTTTGAGACAGACAAAATAAAATGCGGACTTGTATACTAACACGTGAGGAAAGCGAGAAAAATTTTCAAAATTTAGACGTAAGACTAACTGCTAATTCATTTTTATTAATGGTTGTTGTTAACTTTAATTTTTATCATGATTTTTTTTAATTAGTTTGCCCTCCCTTGATAGATATGTATGTTACTGTTTACACAAATACTATATTATGTTGTATGTTGCTATGTATACGAGGGTCGCCGCCCCGTTTTATTCTGATTTTTAGGTTTCTGAATAGGGAAAGGAGTGTGAGTTTGGACTTGACTTTCTCCGACTGCTTGATTCATGGAATGCAATGGATAAAGCCAGGTAACATGCATTTCTATCTTCTTTAATATTTCTTTTCACATTTTCACATATTTCTTTTAATTTTGTGTTCCCTTCATTCGTACGTTTTTAATTTAATGTATAAATTTCTGCTATTAAAATTTATTAACATAAATGAACGAAAATGTATTGATTCCACTCCAATAATATCTTTGTTATACTACATCCAAACTGCAGACCGTTTAACATCAAATTAGTTACACCGCTAGCTATTATAACTATAATTTTTGTCATAAACATATCTGAGCCAAAACTGTTTTTATGGAAGAGTTATTAATCTTAAATTCAGCAGATTTAGGAATATAAGTAAACATTTACGGCTATTGTTTTGACACATAAATTTAAAAAGCAGGGAGCCTTGTTCGTATACAGCATAACAGTGTAAGCACACTCAGAAGACCGCGCGGGTCCTAATAACGGCAAATATTCTTTCATTCACTTGCGAGTATAAATTTCAATACGTTTGTCACGCAGAGTGCAAATTTTGGAATAAAGAGATATTCTATAAAATGATTCAGATAATGTCTTCGAGCGTACATTAATATATACAATTACAGCGGATATGTAATTAATGATCGTGTATTACAGAAAATACAGTGTGAAATATCGGTTGTACCATTTCGGACAATGTTGTTGGCAAAAACGTAATAAGCAAGGCAGAAAAATTCTCGAAACGATAATGAAAGAGTTATAGGCAGACGTGTTATTTCACAGTGATATTTTACTTTGAAATTAAACAGAAAAACGCTTTTCGCATGCGAAGGGGAAACGCGAATTACGCAACCTCGTCATGCTCCATGTGCGCAGGAACAGCGTAGATTTGTCATCAGGTGATTTCAAGTATATTCGCAATCTCCGCTTGTCTTCTTGTGAGACGGAGTTTTCCTTCGAAATGTCATGAGTTTGAGACAGACAAAATAAAATGCGGACTTGTATACTAACACGTGAGGAAAGCGAGAAAAATTTTCAAAATTTAGACGTAAGACTAACTGCTAATTCATTTTTATTAATGGTTGTTGTTAACTTTAATTTTTATCATCATTTTTTTTAATTAGTTTGCCCTCCCTTGATAGATATGTATGTTACTGTTTACACAAATACTATATTATGTTGTATGTTGCTGTGTATACGAGGGTCGCCGCCCCGTTTTATTCTGATTTTTAGGTTTCTGAATAGGGAAAGGAGTGTGAGTTTGGACTTGACTTTCTCCGACTGCTTGATTCATGGAATGCAATGGATAAAGCCAGGTAACATGCATTTCTATCTTCTTTAATTTTTCTTTTCACATTTTCACATATTTCTTTTAATTTTGTGTTCCCTTCATTCGTACGTTTTTAATTTAATGTATAAATTTCTGCTATTAAAATTTATTAACATAAATGAACGAAAATGTATTGATTCCACTCCAAAAATATCTTTGTTATACAACATCCAAACTGCAGACCGTTTAACATCAAATTAGTTACACCGCTAGCTATTATAACTATAATTTTTGTCATAAACATATCTGAGCCAAAACTGTTTTTATGGAAGAGTTATTCATCTTAAATTCAGCAGATTTAGGAATATAAGTAAACATTTACGGCTATTGTTTTGACACATAAATTTAAAAAGCAGGGAGCCTTGTTCGTATACAGCATAACAGTGTATGCACACTCAGAAGACCGCGCGGGTCCTAATAACGGCAAATATTCTTTCATTCACTTGCGAGTATATATTTCAATACGTTTGTCACGCAGAGAGCAAATTTCGGAATAAAGAGATATTCTATAAAATGATTCAGATAATGTCTTCGAGCGTACATTAATATTTGCAATTACAGCGGATATGTAATTAATGATCGTGTATTACAGAAAATACAGAGTGAAATATCGGTTGTACCATTTCGGACAATGTTGTTGGCAAAAACGTAATAAGCAAGGCAGAAAAATTCTCGAAACGATAATGAAAGAGTTATAGGCAGACGTGTTATTTCACAGTGATATTTTACTTTGAAATTAAACAGAAAAACGCTTTTCGCATGCGAAGGGGAAACGCGAATTACGCAACCTCGTCATGCTCCATGTGCGCAGGAACAGCGTAGATTTGTCATCAGGTGATTTCAAGTATATTCGCAATCTCCGCTTGTCTTCTTGTGAGACGGAGTTTTCCTTCGAAATGTCATGAGTTTGAGACAGACAAAATAAAATGCGGACTTTTATACTAACACGTGAGGAAAGCGAGAAAAATTTTCAAAATTTAGACGTAAGACTAACTGCTAATTCGTTTTTATTAATGGTTGTTGTTAACTTTAATTTTTATCATCATTTTTTTAATTAGTTTGCCCTCCCTTGATAGATATGTATGTTACTGTTTACACAAATACTATATTATGTTGTTTGTTGCTGTGTATACGAGGGTCGCCGCCCCGTTTTATTCCGATTTTTAGGTTTCTGAATAGGGAAAGGAGTGTGAGTTTGGACTTGACTTTCTCCGACTGCTTGATTCATGGAATGCAATGGATAAAGCCAGGTAACATGCATTTCTATCTTCTTTAATTTTTCTTTTCACATTTTCACATATTTCTTTTAATTTTGTGTTCCCTTCATTCGTACGTTTTTAATTTAATGTATAAATTTCTGCTATTAAAATTTATTAACATAAATGAACGAAAATGTATTGATTCCACTCCAATAATATCTTTGTTATACTACATCCAAACTGCAGACCGTTTAACATCAAATTAGTTACACCGCTAGCTATTATAACTATAAGTTTTGTCATAAACATATCTGAGCCAAAACTGATTTTATGGAAGAGTTATTCATCTTAAATTCAGCAGACTTAGGAATATAAGTAAACATTTACGGCTATTGTTTTGACACATAAATTTAAAAAGCAGGGAGCCTTGTTCGTATACAGTATAACAGTGTATGCACACTCAGAAGACCGCGCGGGTCCTAATAACGGCAAATATTCTTTCATTCACTTGCGAGTATATATTTCAATACGTTTGTCACGCAGAGAGCAAATTTTGGAATAAAGAGATATTCTATAAAATGATTCAGATAATGTCTTCGAGCGTACATTAATATTTGAAAGTACAGCGGATGTGTAATTAATGATCGTGTGTTACAGAAAATACAGAGTGAAATATCGGTTGTACCATTTCGGAGAATGTCGTTGGCAAAAACGTAATAAGCAAGGCAGAAAAATTCTCGAAACGATAATGAAAGAGTTATAGGCAGACGTGTTATTTCACAGTGATATTTTACTTTGAAATTAAACAGAAAAACGCTTTTCGCATGCGAAGGGGAAACGCGAATTACGCAACCTCGTCATGCTCCATGTGCGCAGGAACAGCGTAGATTTGTCATCAGGTGATTTCAAGTATATTCGCAATCTCCGCTTGTCTTCTTGTGAGACGGTGTTTTCCTTCGAAATGTCATGAGTTTGAGACAGACAAAATAAAATGCGGACTTGTATACTAACACGTGAGGATTGCGAGAAAAATTTTCAAAATTTAGACGTAAGACTAACTGCTAATTCATTTTTATTAATGGTTGTTGTTAACTTTAATTTTTATCATCATTTTTTTTAATTAGTTTGCCCTCCCTTGATAGATATGTATGTTACTGTTTACACAAATACTATATTATGTTGTATGTTGCTGTGTATACGAGGGTCGCCGCCCCGTTTTATTCTGATTTTTAGGTTTCTGAATAAGGAAGGAGTGTGAGTTTGGACTTGACTTTCTCCGACTGCTTGATTCATGGAATGCAATGGATAAAGCCAGGTAACATGCATTTCTATCTTCTTTAATTTTTCTTTTCACATTTTCACATATTTCTTTTAATTTTGTGTTCCCTTCATTCGTACGTTTTTAATTTAATGTATAAATTTCTGCTATTAAAATTTATTAACATAAATGAACGAAAATGTATTGATTCCACTCCAATAATATCTTTGTTATACTACATCCAAACTGCAGACCGTTTAACATCAAATTAGTTACACCGCTAGCTATTATAACTATAATTTTTGTCATAAACATATCTGAGCCAAAACTGATTTTATGGAAGAGTTATTCATCTTAAATTCAGCAGACTTAGGAATATAAGTAAACATTTACGGCTATTGTTTTGACACATAAATTTAAAAAGCAGGGAGCCTTGTTCGTATACAGTATAACAGTGTATGCACACTCAGAAGACCGCGCGGGTCCTAATAACGGCAAATATTCTTTCATTCACTTGCGAGTATATATTTCGATACGTTTGTCACGCAGAGTGAAAATTTTGGAATAAAGAGATATTCTATAAAATGATTCAGATAATGTCTTCGAGCGTACATTAATATTTGCAATTACAGCGGATATGTAATTAATGATCGTGTATTACAGAAAATACAGAGTGAAATATCGGTTGTACCATTTCGGACAATGTTGTTGGCAAAAACGTAATAAGCAAGGCAGAAAAATTCTCGAAACGATAATGAAAGAGTTATAGGCAGACGTGTTATTTCACAGTGATATTTTACTTTGAAATTAAACAGAAAAACGCTTTTCGCATGCGAAGGGGAAACGCGAATTACGCAACCTCGTCATGCTCCATGTGCGCAGGAACAGCGTAGACTTGTCATCAGGTGATTTCAAGTATATTCGCAATCTCCGCTTGTCTTCTCGTGAGACGGTGTTTTCCTTCGAAATGTCATGAGTTTGAGACAGACAAAATAAAATGCGGACTTGTATACTAACACGTGAGGAAAGCGAGAAAAATTTTCAAAATTTAGACGTAAGACTAACTGCTAATTCATTTTTATTAATGGTTGTTGTTAACTTTAATTTTTATCATCATTTTTTTTAATTAGTTTGCCCTCCCTTGATAGATATGTATGTTACTGTTTACACAAATACTATATTATGTTGTATGTTGCTGTGTATACGAGGGTAGCCGCCCCGTTTTATTCTGATTTTTAGGTTTCTGAATAGGGAAGGAGTGTGAGTTTGGACTTGACTTTCTCCGACTGCTTGATTCATGGAATGCAATGGATAAAGCCAGGTAACATGCATTTCTATCTTCTTTAATTTTTCTTTTCACATTTTCACATATTTCTTTTAATTTTGTGTTCCCTTCATTCGTACGTTTTTAATTTAATGTATAAATTTCTGCTATTAAAATTTATTAACATAAATGAACGAAAATGTTTTGATTCCACTCCAATAATATCTTTGTTATACTACATCCAAACTGCAGACCGTTTAACATCAAATTAGTTACACCGCTAGCTATTATAACTATAATTTTTGTCATAAACATATCTGAGCCAAAACTGTTTTTATGGAAGAGTTATTCATCTTAAATTCAGCAGATTTAGGAATATAAGTAAACATTTACGGCTATTGTTTTGACACATAAATTTAAAAAGCAGGGAGCCTTGTTCGTATACAGTATAACAGTGTATGCACACTCAGAAGACCGCGCGGGACCTAATAACGGCAAATATTCTTTCATTCACTTGCGAGTATATATTTCGATACGTTTGTCACGCAGAGTGAAAATTTTGGAATAAAGAGATATTCTATAAAATGATTCAGATAATGTCTTCGAGCGTACATTAATATTTGCAATTACAGCGGATATGTAATTAATGATCGTGTATTACGGAAAATACAGAGTTAAATATCGGTTGTACCATTTCGGACAATGTCGTTGGCAAAAACGTAATAAGCAAGGCAGAAAAATTCTCGAAACGATAATGAAAGAGTTATAGGCATACGTGTTATTTCACAGTGATATTTTACTTTGAAATTAAACAGAAAAACGCTTTTCGCATGCGAAGGGGAAACGCGAATTACGCAACCTCGTCATGCTCCATGTGCGCAGGAACAGCGTAGATTTGTCATCAGGTGATTTCAAGTATATTCGCAATCTCCGCTTGTCTTCTTGTGAGACGGAGTTTTCCTTCGAAATGTCATGAGTTTGAGACAGACAAAATAAAATGCGGACTTGTATACTAACACGTGAGGAAAGCGAGAAAAATTTTCAAAATTTAGACGTAAGAATAACTGCTAATTCATTTTTATTAATGGTTGTTGTTAACTTTAATTTTTATCATCATTTTTTTTAATTAGTTTGCCCTCCCTTGATAGATATGTATGTTACTGTTTACACAAATACTATATCATATTGTATGTTGCTGTGTATACGAGGGTAGCCGCCCCGTTTTATTCCGATTTTTAGGTTTCTGAATAGGGAAAGGAGTGTGAGTTTGGACTTGACTTTCTCCGACTGCTTGATTCAGGGAATGCAATGGATAAAGCCAGGTAACATGCATTTCTATCTTCTTTAATTTTTCTTTTCACATTTTCACATATTTCTTTTAATTTTGTGTTCCCTTCATTCGTACGTTTTTAATTTAATGTATAAATTTCTGCTATTAAAATTTATTAACATAAATGAACGAAAATGTATTGATTCCACTCCAATAATATCTTTGTTATACTACATCCAAACTGCAGACCGTTTAACATCAAATTAGTTACACCGCTAGCTATTATAACTATAATTTTTGTCATAAACATATCTGAGCCAAAACTGATTTTATGGAAGAGTTATTCATCTTAAATTCAGCAGACTTAGGAATATAAGTAAACATTTACGGCTATTGTTTTTACACATAAATTTAAAAAGCAGGGAGACTTGTTCGTATACAGTATAACAGTGTATGCACACTCAGAAGACCGCGCGGGTCCTAATAACGGCAAATATTCTTTCATTCACTTGCGAGTATATATTTCAATACGTTTGTCACGCAGAGAGCAAATTTTGGAATAAAGAGATATTCTATAAAATGATTCAGATAATGTCTTCGAGCGTACATTAATATTTGCAATTACAGCGGATATGTAATTAATGATCGTGTGTTACAGAAAATACAGAGTGAAATATCGGTTGTACCATTTCGGAGAATGTCGTTGGCAAAAACGTAATAAGCAAGGCAGAAAAATTCTCGAAACGATAATGAAAGAGTTATAGGCAGACGTGTTATTTTACAGTGATATTTTACTTTGAAATTAAACAGAAAAACGCTTTTCGCATGCGAAGGGAAAACGCGAATTACGCAACCTCGTCATGCTCCATGTGTGCAGGAACAGCGTAGACTTGTCATCAGGTGATTTCAAGTATATTCGCAATCTCCGCTTGTCTTCTTTTGAGACGGAGTTTTCCTTCGAAATGTCATGAGTTTGAGACAGACAAAATAAAATGCGGACTTGTATACTAACACGTGAGGAAAGCGAGAAAAATTTTCAAAATTTAGACGTAAGACTAACTGCTAATTCATTTTTATTAATGGTTGTTGTTAACTTTAATTTTTATCATCATTTTTTTTAATTAGTTTGCCCTCCCTTGATAGATATGTATGTTACTGTTTACACAAATACTATATTATGTTGTATGTTGCTGTGTATACGAGGGTCGCCGCCCCGTTTTATTCTGATTTTTAGGTTTCTGAATAAGGAAGGAGTGTGAGTTTGGACTTGACTTTCTCCGACTGCTTGATTCATGGAATGCAATGGATAAAGCCAGGTAACATGCATTTCTATCTTCTTTAATTTTTCTTTTCACATTTTCACATATTTCTTTTAATTTTGTGTTCCCTTCATTCGTACGTTTTTAATTTAATGTATAAATTTCTGCTATTAAAATTTATTAACATAAATGAACGAAAATGTATTGATTCCACTCCAATAATATCTTTGTTATACTACATCCAAACTGCAGACCGTTTAACATCAAATTAGTTACACCGCTAGCTATTATAACTATAATTTTTGTCATAAACATATCTGAGCCAAAACTGATTTTATGGAAGAGTTATTCATCTTAAATTCAGCAGACTTAGGAATATAAGTAAACATTTACGGCTATTGTTTTGACACATAAATTTAAAAAGCAGGGAGCCTTGTTCGTATACAGTATAACAGTGTATGCACACTCAGAAGACCGCGCGGGTCCTAATAACGGCAAATATTCTTTCATTCACTTGCGAGTATATATTTCGATACGTTTGTCACGCAGAGTGAAAATTTTGGAATAAAGAGATATTCTATAAAATGATTCAGATAATGTCTTCGAGCGTACATTAATATTTGCAATTACAGCGGATATGTAATTAATGATCGTGTATTACAGAAAATACAGAGTGAAATATCGGTTGTACCATTTCGGACAATGTTGTTGGCAAAAACGTAATAAGCAAGGCAGAAAAATTCTCGAAACGATAATGAAAGAGTTATAGGCAGACGTGTTATTTCACAGTGATATTTTACTTTGAAATTAAACAGAAAAACGCTTTTCGCATGCGAAGGGGAAACGCGAATTACGCAACCTCGTCATGCTCCATGTGCGCAGGAACAGCGTAGACTTGTCATCAGGTGATTTCAAGTATATTCGCAATCTCCGCTTGTCTTCTCGTGAGACGGTGTTTTCCTTCGAAATGTCATGAGTTTGAGACAGACAAAATAAAATGCGGACTTGTATACTAACACGTGAGGAAAGCGAGAAAAATTTTCAAAATTTAGACGTAAGACTAACTGCTAATTCATTTTTATTAATGGTTGTTGTTAACTTTAATTTTTATCATCATTTTTTTTAATTAGTTTGCCCTCCCTTGATAGATATGTATGTTACTGTTTACACAAATACTATATTATGTTGTATGTTGCTGTGTATACGAGGGTAGCCGCCCCGTTTTATTCTGATTTTTAGGTTTCTGAATAGGGAAGGAGTGTGAGTTTGGACTTGACTTTCTCCGACTGCTTGATTCATGGAATGCAATGGATAAAGCCAGGTAACATGCATTTCTATCTTCTTTAATTTTTCTTTTCACATTTTCACATATTTCTTTTAATTTTGTGTTCCCTTCATTCGTACGTTTTTAATTTAATGTATAAATTTCTGCTATTAAAATTTATTAACATAAATGAACGAAAATGTTTTGATTCCACTCCAATAATATCTTTGTTATACTACATCCAAACTGCAGACCGTTTAACATCAAATTAGTTACACCGCTAGCTATTATAACTATAATTTTTGTCATAAACATATCTGAGCCAAAACTGTTTTTATGGAAGAGTTATTCATCTTAAATTCAGCAGATTTAGGAATATAAGTAAACATTTACGGCTATTGTTTTGACACATAAATTTAAAAAGCAGGGAGCCTTGTTCGTATACAGTATAACAGTGTATGCACACTCAGAAGACCGCGCGGGACCTAATAACGGCAAATATTCTTTCATTCACTTGCGAGTATATATTTCGATACGTTTGTCACGCAGAGTGAAAATTTTGGAATAAAGAGATATTCTATAAAATGATTCAGATAATGTCTTCGAGCGTACATTAATATTTGCAATTACAGCGGATATGTAATTAATGATCGTGTATTACGGAAAATACAGAGTTAAATATCGGTTGTACCATTTCGGACAATGTCGTTGGCAAAAACGTAATAAGCAAGGCAGAAAAATTCTCGAAACGATAATGAAAGAGTTATAGGCATACGTGTTATTTCACAGTGATATTTTACTTTGAAATTAAACAGAAAAACGCTTTTCGCATGCGAAGGGGAAACGCGAATTACGCAACCTCGTCATGCTCCATGTGCGCAGGAACAGCGTAGATTTGTCATCAGGTGATTTCAAGTATATTCGCAATCTCCGCTTGTCTTCTTGTGAGACGGAGTTTTCCTTCGAAATGTCATGAGTTTGAGACAGACAAAATAAAATGCGGACTTGTATACTAACACGTGAGGAAAGCGAGAAAAATTTTCAAAATTTAGACGTAAGAATAACTGCTAATTCATTTTTATTAATGGTTGTTGTTAACTTTAATTTTTATCATCATTTTTTTTAATTAGTTTGCCCTCCCTTGATAGATATGTATGTTACTGTTTACACAAATACTATATCATATTGTATGTTGCTGTGTATACGAGGGTAGCCGCCCCGTTTTATTCCGATTTTTAGGTTTCTGAATAGGGAAAGGAGTGTGAGTTTGGACTTGACTTTCTCCGACTGCTTGATTCAGGGAATGCAATGGATAAAGCCAGGTAACATGCATTTCTATCTTCTTTAATTTTTCTTTTCACATTTTCACATATTTCTTTTAATTTTGTGTTCCCTTCATTCGTACGTTTTTAATTTAATGTATAAATTTCTGCTATTAAAATTTATTAACATAAATGAACGAAAATGTATTGATTCCACTCCAATAATATCTTTGTTATACTACATCCAAACTGCAGACCGTTTAACATCAAATTAGTTACACCGCTAGCTATTATAACTATAATTTTTGTCATAAACATATCTGAGCCAAAACTGATTTTATGGAAGAGTTATTCATCTTAAATTCAGCAGACTTAGGAATATAAGTAAACATTTACGGCTATTGTTTTTACACATAAATTTAAAAAGCAGGGAGACTTGTTCGTATACAGTATAACAGTGTATGCACACTCAGAAGACCGCGCGGGTCCTAATAACGGCAAATATTCTTTCATTCACTTGCGAGTATATATTTCAATACGTTTGTCACGCAGAGAGCAAATTTTGGAATAAAGAGATATTCTATAAAATGATTCAGATAATGTCTTCGAGCGTACATTAATATTTGCAATTACAGCGGATATGTAATTAATGATCGTGTGTTACAGAAAATACAGAGTGAAATATCGGTTGTACCATTTCGGAGAATGTCGTTGGCAAAAACGTAATAAGCAAGGCAGAAAAATTCTCGAAACGATAATGAAAGAGTTATAGGCAGACGTGTTATTTTACAGTGATATTTTACTTTGAAATTAAACAGAAAAACGCTTTTCGCATGCGAAGGGAAAACGCGAATTACGCAACCTCGTCATGCTCCATGTGTGCAGGAACAGCGTAGACTTGTCATCAGGTGATTTCAAGTATATTCGCAATCTCCGCTTGTCTTCTTTTGAGACGGAGTTTTCCTTCGAAATGTCATGAGTTTGAGACAGACAAAATAAAATGCGGACTTGTATACTAACACGTGAGGAAAGCGAGAAAAATTTTCAAAATTTAGACGTAAGACTAACTGCTAATTCATTTTTATTAATGGTTGTTGTTAACTTTAATTTTTATCATCATTTTTTTTAAATTAGTTTGCCCTCCCTTGTTAGATATGTATGTTACTGTGTACACAAATACTATATTATGTTGTATGTTGCTGTGTATACGAGGGTAGCCGCCCCGTTTTATTCTGATTTTTATGTTTCTGAATAGGGAAGGAGTGTGAGTTTGGACTTGGTAACATGCATTTCTATCTTCTTTAATTTTTCTTTTCACATTTTCACATATTTCTTTTAATTTTGTGTTCCCTTCATTCGTACGTTTTTAATTTAATGTATAAATTTCTGCTATTAAAATTTATTAAAATAAATGAACGAAAATGTATTGATTCCACTCCAATAATATCTTTGTTATACTACATCCAAACTGCAGACCGTTTAACATCAAATTAGTTACACCGCTAGCTATTATAACTATAATTTTTGTCATAAACATATCTGAGCCAAAACTGTTTTTATGGAAGAGTTATTCATCTTAAATTCAGCAGATTTAGGAATTTAAGTAAACATTTACGGCTATTGTTTTGACACATAAATTTAAAAAGCAGGGAGCCTTGTTCGTATACAGTATAACAGTGTATGCACACTCAGAAGACCGCGCGGGTCCTAATAACGGCAAATATTCTTTCATTCACTTGCGAGTATATATTTCGATACGTTTGTCACGCAGAGTGAAAATTTTGGAATAAAGAGATATTCTATAAAATGATTCAGATAATGTCTTCGAGCGTACATTAATATTTGCAATTACAGCGGATATGTAATTAATGATCGTGTATTACAGAAAATACAGAGTTAAATATCGGTTGTACCATTTCGGACAATGTTGTTGGCAAAAACGTAATAAGCAAGGCAGAAAAATTCTCGAAACGATAATGAAAGAGTTATAGGCAGACGTGTTATTTCACAGTGATATTTTACTTTGAAATTAAACAGAAAAACGCTTTTCGCATGCGAAGGGGAAACGCGAATTACGCAACCTCGTCATGCTCCATGTGCGCAGGAACAGCGTAGATTTGTCATCAGGTAATTTCAAGTATATTCGCAATCTCCGCTTGTCTTCTTGTGAGACGGAGTTTTCCTTCGAAATGTCATGAGTTTGAGACAGACAAAATAAAATGCGGACTTGTATACTAACACGTGAGGAAAGCGAGAAAAATTTTCAAAATTTAGACGTAAGACTAACTGCTAATTCATTTTTATTAATGGTTGTTGTTAACTTTAATTTTTATCATCATTTTTTTTAATTAGTTTGCCCTCCCTTGATAGATATGTATGTTACTGTTTACACAAATACTATATCATGTTGTATGTTGCTGTGTATACGAGGGTCGCCGCCCCGTTTTATTCTGATTTTTAGGTTTCTGAATAGGGAAAGGAGTGTGAGTTTGGACTTGACTTTCTCCGACTGCTTGATTCAGGGAATGCAATGGATAAAGCCAGGTAACATGCATTTCTATCTTCTTTAATTTTTCTTTTCACATTTTCACATATTTCTTTTAATTTTGTGTTCCCTTCATTCGTACGTTTTTAATTTAATGTATAAATTTCTGCTATTAAAATTTATTAACATAAATGAACGAATATGTTTTATTCCACTCCAGTAATATCTTTGTTATACTACATCCAAACTGCAGACCGTTTAACATCAAATTAGTTACACCACTAGCTATTATAACTATAATTTTTGTCATAAACATATCTGAGCCAAAACTGTTTTTATGGAAGAGTTATTCATCTTAATTCAGCAGATTTAGGAATATAAGTAAACATTTACGGCTATTGTTTTGACACATAAATTTAAAAAGCAGGGAGCCTTGTCCGTATACAGTATAACAGTGTATGCACACTCAGAAGACCGCGCGGGTCCTAATAACGGCAAATATTCTTTCATTCACTTGCGAGTATATATTTCAATACGTTTGTCACGCAGAGAGCAAATTTTGGAATAAAGAGATATTCTATAAAATGATTCAGATAATGTCTTCGAGCGTACATTAATATTTGAAAGTACAGCGGATGTGTAATTAATGATCGTGTGTTACAGAAAATACAGAGTGAAATATCGGTTGTACCATTTCGGAGAATGTCGTTGGCAAAAACGTAATAAGCAAGGCAGAAAAATTCTCGAAACGATAATGAAAGAGTTATAGGCAGACGTGTTATTTCACAGTGATATTTTACTTTGAAATTAAACAGAAAAACGCTTTTCGCATGCGAAGGGGAAACGCGAATTACGCAACCTCGTCATGCTCCATGTGTGCAGGAACAGCGTAGACTTGTCATCAGGTGATTTCAAGTATATTCGCAATCTCCGCTTGTCTTCTCGTGAGACGGTGTTTTCCTTCGAAATGTCATGAGTTTGAGACAGACAAAATAAAATGCGGACTTGTATACTAACACGTGAGGAAAGCGAGAAAAATTTTCAAAATTTAGACGTAAGACTAACTGCTAATTCATTTTTATTAATGGTTGTTGTTAACTTTAATTTTTATCATCATTTTTTTTAATTAGTTTGCCCTCCCTTGATAGATATGTATGTTACTGTTTACACAAATACTATATTATGTTGTATGTTGCTGTGTATACGAGGGTAGCCGCCCCGTTTTATTCTGATTTTTAGGTTTCTGAATAGGGAAGGAGTGTGAGTTTGGACTTGACTTTCTCCGACTGCTTGATTCATGGAATGCAATGGATAAAGCCAGGTAACATGCATTTCTATCTTCTTTAATTTTTCTTTTCACATTTTCACATATTTCTTTTAATTTTGTGTTCCCTTCATTCGTACGTTTTTAATTTAATGTATAAATTTCTGCTATTAAAATTTATTAACATAAATGAACGAAAATGTTTTGATTCCACTCCAATAATATCTTTGTTATACTACATCCAAACTGCAGACCGTTTAACATCAAATTAGTTACACCGCTAGCTATTATAACTATAATTTTTGTCATAAACATATCTGAGCCAAAACTGTTTTTATGGAAGAGTTATTCATCTTAAATTCAGCAGATTTAGGAATATAAGTAAACATTTACGGCTATTGTTTTGACACATAAATTTAAAAAGCAGGGAGCCTTGTTCGTATACAGTATAACAGTGTATGCACACTCAGAAGACCGCGCGGGACCTAATAACGGCAAATATTCTTTCATTCACTTGCGAGTATATATTTCGATACGTTTGTCACGCAGAGTGAAAATTTTGGAATAAAGAGATATTCTATAAAATGATTCAGATAATGTCTTCGAGCGTACATTAATATTTGTAATTACAGCGGATATGTAATTAATGATCGTGTATTACGGAAAATACAGAGTTAAATATCGGTTGTACCATTTCGGACAATGTCGTTGGCAAAAACGTAATAAGCAAGGCAGAAAAATTCTCGAAACGATAATGAAAGAGTTATAGGCATACGTGTTATTTCACAGTGATATTTTACTTTGAAATTAAACAGAAAAACGCTTTTCGCATGCGAAGGGGAAACGCGAATTACGCAACCTCGTCATGCTCCATGTGCGCAGGAACAGCGTAGATTTGTCATCAGGTGATTTCAAGTATATTCGCAATCTCCGCTTGTCTTCTTGTGAGACGGAGTTTTCCTTCGAAATGTCATGAGTTTGAGACAGACAAAATAAAATGCGGACTTGTATACTAACACGTGAGGAAAGCGAGAAAAATTTTCAAAATTTAGACGTAAGAATAACTGCTAATTCATTTTTATTAATGGTTGTTGTTAACTTTAATTTTTATCATCATTTTTTTTAATTAGTTTGCCCTCCCTTGATAGATATGTATGTTACTGTTTACACAAATACTATATCATATTGTATGTTGCTGTGTATACGAGGGTAGCCGCCCCGTTTTATTCCGATTTTTAGGTTTCTGAATAGGGAAAGGAGTGTGAGTTTGGACTTGACTTTCTCCGACTGCTTGATTCAGGGAATGCAATGGATAAAGCCAGGTAACATGCATTTCTATCTTCTTTAATTTTTCTTTTCACATTTTCACATATTTCTTTTAATTTTGTGTTCCCTTCATTCGTACGTTTTTAATTTAATGTATAAATTTCTGCTATTAAAATTTATTAACATAAATGAACGAAAATGTATTGATTCCACTCCAATAATATCTTTGTTATACTACATCCAAACTGCAGACCGTTTGACATCAAATTAGTTACACCGCTAGCTATTATAACTATAATTTTTGTCATAAACATATCTGAGCCAAAACTGATTTTATGGAAGAGTTATTCATCTTAAATTCAGCAGACTTAGGAATATAAGTAAACATTTACGGCTATTGTTTTGACACATAAATTTAAAAAGCAGGGAGCCTTGTTCGTATACAGTATAACAGTGTATGCACACTCAGAAGACCGCGCGGGTCCTAATAACGGCAAATATTCTTTCATTCACTTGCGAGTATATATTTCAATACGTTTGTCACGCAGAGAGCAAATTTTGGAATAAAGAGATATTCTATAAAATGATTCAGATAATGTCTTCGAGCGTACATTAATATTTGCAATTACAGCGGATATGTAATTAATGATCGTGTGTTACAGAAAATACAGAGTGAAATATCGGTTGTACCATTTCGGAGAATGTCGTTGGCAAAAACGTAATAAGCAAGACAGAAAAATTCTCGAAACGATAATGAAAGAGTTATAGGCAGACGTGTTATTTTACAGTGATATTTTACTTTGAAATTAAACAGAAAAACGCTTTTCGCATGCGAAGGGAAAACGCGAATTACGCAACCTCGTCATGCTCCATGTGTGCAGGAACAGCGTAGACTTGTCATCAGGTGATTTCAAGTATATTCGCAATCTCCGCTTGTCTTCTTTTGAGACGGAGTTTTCCTTCGAAATGTCATGAGTTTGAGACAGACAAAATAAAATGCGGACTTGTATACTAACACGTGAGGAAAGCGAGAAAAATTTTCAAAATTTAGACGTAAGACTAACTGCTAATTCATTTTTATTAATGGTTGTTGTTAACTTTAATTTTTATCATCATTTTTTTAAATTAGTTTGCCCTCCCTTGTTAGATATGTATGTTACTGTGTACACAAATACTATATTATGTTGTATGTTACTGTGTATACGAGGGTAGCCGCCCCGTTTTATTCTGATTTTTAGGTTTCTGAATAGGGAAAGGAGTGTGAGTTTGGACTTGACTTTCTCCGACTGCTTGATTCATGGAATGCAATGGATAAAGCCAGGTAACATGCATTTCTATCTTCTTTAATTTTTCTTTTCACATTTTCACATATTTCTTTTAATTTTGTGTTTCCTTCATTCGTACGTTTTTAATTTAATGTATAAATTTCTGCTATTAAAATTTATTAACATAAATGAACGAAAATGTTTTGATTCCACTCCAATAATATCTTTGTTATACTACATCCAAACTGCAGACCGTTTAACATCAAATTAGTTACACCGCTAGCTATTATAACTATAATTTTTGTCATAAACATATCTGAGCCAAAACTGTTTTTATGGAAGAGTTATTCATCTTAAATTCAGCAGATTTAGGAATTTAAGTAAACATTTACGGCTATTGTTTTGACACATAAATTTAAAAAGCAGGGAGCCTTGTTCGTATACAGTATAACAGTGTATGCACACTCAGAAGACCGCGCGGGTCCTAATAACGGCAAATATTCTTTCATTCACTTGCGAGTATATATTTCGATACGTTTGTCACGCAGAGTGAAAATTTTGGAATAAAGAGATATTCTATAAAATGATTCAGATAATGTCTTCGAGCGTACATTAATATTTGCAATTACAGCGGATATGTAATTAATGATCGTGTATTACAGAAAATACAGAGTTAAATATCGGTTGTACCATTTCGGACAATGTCGTTGGCAAAAACGTAATAAGCAAGGCAGAAAAATTCTCGAAACGATAATGAAAGAGTTATAGGCATACGTGTTATTTCACAGTGATATTTTACTTTGAAATTAAACAGAAAAACGCTTTTCGCATGCGAAGGGGAAACGCGAATTACGCAACCTCGTCATGCTCCATGTGCGCAGGAACAGCGTAGATTTGTCATCAGGTGATTTCAAGTATATTCGCAATCTCCGCTTGTCTTCTTGTGAGACGGAGTTTTCCTTCGAAATGTCATGAGTTTGAGACAGACAAAATAAAATGCGGACTTGTATACTAACACGTGAGGAAAGCGAGAAAAATTTTCAAAATTTAGACGTAAGACTAACTGCTAATTCATTTTTATTAATGGTTGTTGTTAACTTTAATTTTTATCATCATTTTTTTTAAATTAGTTTGCCCTCCCTTGATAGATATGTATGTTACTGTTTACACAAATACTATATCATATTGTATGTTGCTGTGTATACGAGGGTAGCCGCCCCGTTTTATTCCGATTTTTAGGTTTCTGAATAGGGAAAGGAGTGTGAGTTTGGACTTGACTTTCTCCGACTGCTTGATTCAGGGAATGCAATGGATAAAGCCAGGTAACATGCATTTCTATCTTCTTTAATTTTTCTTTTCACATTTTCACATATTTCTTTTAATTTTGTGTTCCCTTCATTCGTACGTTTTTAATTTAATGTATAAATTTCTGCTATTAAAATTTATTAACATAAATGAACGAAAATGTATTGATTCCACTCCAATAATATCTTTGTTATACTACATCCAAACTGCAGACCGTTTGACATCAAATTAGTTACACCGCTAGCTATTATAACTATAATTTTTGTCATAAACATATCTGAGCCAAAACTGATTTTATGGAAGAGTTATTCATCTTAAATTCAGCAGACTTAGGAATATAAGTAAACATTTACGGCTATTGTTTTGACACATAAATTTAAAAAGCAGGGAGCCTTGTTCGTATACAGTATAACAGTGTATGCACACTCAGAAGACCGCGCGGGTCCTAATAACGGCAAATATTCTTTCATTCACTTGCGAGTATATATTTCAATACGTTTGTCACGCAGAGAGCAAATTTTGGAATAAAGAGATATTCTATAAAATGATTCAGATAATGTCTTCGAGCGTACATTAATATTTGCAATTACAGCGGATATGTAATTAATGATCGTGTGTTACAGAAAATACAGAGTGAAATATCGGTTGTACCATTTCGGAGAATGTCGTTGGCAAAAACGTAATAAGCAAGACAGAAAAATTCTCGAAACGATAATGAAAGAGTTATAGGCAGACGTGTTATTTTACAGTGATATTTTACTTTGAAATTAAACAGAAAAACGCTTTTCGCATGCGAAGGGAAAACGCGAATTACGCAACCTCGTCATGCTCCATGTGTGCAGGAACAGCGTAGACTTGTCATCAGGTGATTTCAAGTATATTCGCAATCTCCGCTTGTCTTCTTTTGAGACGGAGTTTTCCTTCGAAATGTCATGAGTTTGAGACAGACAAAATAAAATGCGGACTTGTATACTAACACGTGAGGAAAGCGAGAAAAATTTTCAAAATTTAGACGTAAGACTAACTGCTAATTCATTTTTATTAATGGTTGTTGTTAACTTTAATTTTTATCATCATTTTTTTAAATTAGTTTGCCCTCCCTTGTTAGATATGTATGTTACTGTGTACACAAATACTATATTATGTTGTATGTTACTGTGTATACGAGGGTAGCCGCCCCGTTTTATTCTGATTTTTAGGTTTCTGAATAGGGAAAGGAGTGTGAGTTTGGACTTGACTTTCTCCGACTGCTTGATTCATGGAATGCAATGGATAAAGCCAGGTAACATGCATTTCTATCTTCTTTAATTTTTCTTTTCACATTTTCACATATTTCTTTTAATTTTGTGTTTCCTTCATTCGTACGTTTTTAATTTAATGTATAAATTTCTGCTATTAAAATTTATTAACATAAATGAACGAAAATGTTTTGATTCCACTCCAATAATATCTTTGTTATACTACATCCAAACTGCAGACCGTTTAACATCAAATTAGTTACACCGCTAGCTATTATAACTATAATTTTTGTCATAAACATATCTGAGCCAAAACTGTTTTTATGGAAGAGTTATTCATCTTAAATTCAGCAGATTTAGGAATTTAAGTAAACATTTACGGCTATTGTTTTGACACATAAATTTAAAAAGCAGGGAGCCTTGTTCGTATACAGTATAACAGTGTATGCACACTCAGAAGACCGCGCGGGTCCTAATAACGGCAAATATTCTTTCATTCACTTGCGAGTATATATTTCGATACGTTTGTCACGCAGAGTGAAAATTTTGGAATAAAGAGATATTCTATAAAATGATTCAGATAATGTCTTCGAGCGTACATTAATATTTGCAATTACAGCGGATATGTAATTAATGATCGTGTATTACAGAAAATACAGAGTTAAATATCGGTTGTACCATTTCGGACAATGTCGTTGGCAAAAACGTAATAAGCAAGGCAGAAAAATTCTCGAAACGATAATGAAAGAGTTATAGGCATACGTGTTATTTCACAGTGATATTTTACTTTGAAATTAAACAGAAAAACGCTTTTCGCATGCGAAGGGGAAACGCGAATTACGCAACCTCGTCATGCTCCATGTGCGCAGGAACAGCGTAGATTTGTCATCAGGTGATTTCAAGTATATTCGCAATCTCCGCTTGTCTTCTTGTGAGACGGAGTTTTCCTTCGAAATGTCATGAGTTTGAGACAGACAAAATAAAATGCGGACTTGTATACTAACACGTGAGGAAAGCGAGAAAAATTTTCAAAATTTAGACGTAAGACTAACTGCTAATTCATTTTTATTAATGGTTGTTGTTAACTTTAATTTTTATCATCATTTTTTTTAAATTAGTTTGCCCTCCCTTGTTAGATATGTATGTTACTGTGTACACAAATACTATATTATGTTGTATGTTACTGTGTATACGAAGGTAGCCGCCCCGTTTTATTCTGATTTTTAGGTTTCTGAATAGGGAAAGGAGTGTGAGTTTGGACTTGACTTTCTCCGACTGCTTGATTCATGGAATGCAATGGATAAAGCCAGGTAACATGCATTTCTATCTTCTTTAATTTTTCTTTTCACATTTTCACATATTTCTTTTAATTTTGTGTTCCCTTCATTCGTACGTTTTTAATTTAATGTATAAATTTCTGCTATTAAAATTTATTAACATAAATGAACGAAAATGTTTTGATTCCACTCCAATAATATCTTTGTTATACTACATCCAAACTGCAGACCGTTTAACATCAAATTAGTTACACCGCTAGCTATTATAACTATAATTTTTGTCATAAACATATCTGAGCCAAAACTGTTTTTATGGAAGAGTTATTCATCTTAAATTCAGCAGATTTAGGAATATAAGTAAACATTTACGGCTATTGTTTTGACACATAAATTTAAAAAGCAGGGAGCCTTGTTCGTATACAGTATAACAGTGTATGCACACTCAGAAGACCGCGCGGGTCCTAATAACGGCAAATATTCTTTCATTCACTTGCGAGTATATATTTCGATACGTTTGTCACGCAGAGTGAAAATTTTGGAATAAAGAGATATTCTATAAAATGATTCAGATAATGTCTTCGAGCGTACATTAATATTTGCAATTACAGCGGATATGTAATTAATGATCGTGTATTACAGAAAATACAGAGTTAAATATCGGTTGTACCATTTCGGACAATGTCGTTGGCAAAAACGTAATAAGCAAGGCAGAAAAATTCTCGAAACGATAATGAAAGAGTTATAGGCATACGTGTTATTTCACAGTGATATTTTACTTTGAAATTAAACAGAAAAACGCTTTTCGCATGCGAAGGGGAAACGCGAATTACGCAACCTCGTCATGCTCCATGTGCGCAGGAACAGCGTAGATTTGTCATCAGGTGATTTCAAGTATATTCGCAATCTCCGCTTGTCTTCTTGTGAGACGGAGTTTTCCTTCGAAATGTCATGAGTTTGAGACAGACAAAATAAAATGCGGACTTGTATACTAACACGTGAGGAAAGCGAGAAAAATTTTCAAAATTTAGACGTAAGACTAACTGCTAATTCATTTTTATTAATGGTTGTTGTTAACTTTAATTTTTATCATCATTTTTTTTAAATTAGTTTGCCCTCCCTTGTTAGATATGTATGTTACTGTGTACACAAATACTATATTATGTTGTATGTTACTGTGTATACGAAGGTAGCCGCCCCGTTTTATTCTGATTTTTAGGTTTCTGAATAGGGAAAGGAGTGTGAGTTTGGACTTGACTTTCTCCGACTGCTTGATTCATGGAATGCAATGGATAAAGCCAGGTAACATGCATTTCTATCTTCTTTAATTTTTCTTTTCACATTTTCACATATTTCTTTTAATTTTGTGTTCCCTTCATTCGTACGTTTTTAATTTAATGTATAAATTTCTGCTATTAAAATTTATTAACATAAATGAACGAAAATGTTTTGATTCCACTCCAATAATATCTTTGTTATACTACATCCAAACTGCAGACCGTTTAACATCAAATTAGTTACACCGCTAGCTATTATAACTATAATTTTTGTCATAAACATATCTGAGCCAAAACTGTTTTTATGGAAGAGTTATTCATCTTAAATTCAGCAGATTTAGGAATATAAGTAAACATTTACGGCTATTGTTTTGACACATAAATTTAAAAAGCAGGGAGCCTTGTTCGTATACAGTATAACAGTGTATGCACACTCAGAAGACCGCGCGGGTCCTAATAACGGCAAATATTCTTTCATTCACTTGCGAGTATATCTTTCGATACGTTTGTCACGCAGAGTGAA
Organism: Maratus michaelseni; assembly: GCA_963931845.1. Classification (NCBI taxonomy): domain Eukaryota; kingdom Metazoa; phylum Arthropoda; class Arachnida; order Araneae; family Salticidae; genus Maratus; species Maratus michaelseni. The sequence goes on along the minus strand of OZ007592.1, from coordinate 281,704,711 downwards.
AATTTTGGAATAAAGAGATATTCTATAAAATGATTCAGATAATGTCTTCGAGCGTACATTAATATTTGCAATTACAGCGGATATGTAATTAATGATCGTGTATTACAGAAAATACAGAGTTAAATATCGGTTGTACCATTTCGGACAATGTCGTTGGCAAAAACGTAATAAGCAAGGCAGAAAAATTCTCGAAACGATAATGAAAGAGTTATAAGCATACGTGTTATTTCACAGTGATATTTTACTTTGAAATTAAACAGAAAAACGCTTTTCGCATGCGAAGGGGAAACGCGAATTACGCAACCTCGTCATGCTCCATGTGCGCAGGAACAGCGTAGATTTGTCATCAGGTGATTTCAAGTATATTCGCAATCTCCTCTTGTCTTCTTGTGAGACGGAGTTTTCCTTCGAAATGTCATGAGTTTGAGACAGACAAAATAAAATGCGGACTTGTATACTAACACGTGAGGAAAGCGAGAAAAATTTTCAAAATTTAGACGTAAGAATAACTGCTAATTCATTTTTATTAATGGTTGTTGTTAACTTTAATTTTTATCATCATTTTTTTTAATTAGTTTGCCCTCCCTTGATAGATATGTATGTTACTGTTTACACAAATACTATATCATATTGTATGTTGCTGTGTATACGAGGGTAGCCGCCCCGTTTTATTCCGATTTTTAGGTTTCTGAATAGGGAAAGGAGTGTGAGTTTGGACTTGACTTTCTCCGACTGCTTGATTCAGGGAATGCAATGGATAAAGCCAGGTAACATGCATTTCTATCTTCTTTAATTTTTCTTTTCACATTTTCACATATTTCTTTTAATTTTGTGTTCCCTTCATTCGTACGTTTTTAATTTAATGTATAAATTTCTGCTATTAAAATTTATTAATATAAATGAACGAATATGTTTTATTCCACTCCAGTAATATCTTTGTTATACTACATCCAAACTGCAGACCGTTTAACATCAAATTAGTTACACCACTAGCTATTATAACTATAATTTTTCTCATAAACATATCTGAGCCAAAACTGTTTTTATGGAAGAGTTATTCATCTTAAATTCAGTCGATTTAGGAATTTAAGTAAACATTTACGGCTATTGTTTCGACACATAAATTAAAAAAGCAGGGAGCCTTGTTCGTATACAGTATAACAGTGTATGCACACTCAGAAAAACGCGCGGGTCCTAATAACGGCAAATATTCTTTCATTCACTTGCGAGTATATATTTCAATACGTTTGTCACGCAGAGTGAAAATTTTGGAATAAAGAGATATTCTATAAAATGATTCAGATAATGTCTTCGAGCGTACATTAATATTTGAAAGTACAGCGGATATGTAATTAATGATCGTGTATTACAGAAAATACAGAGTGAAATATCGGTTGTACCATTTCGGACAATGTTGTTGGCAAAAACGTAATAAGCAAGGCAGAAAAATTCTCGAAACGATAATGAAAGAGTTATAGGCATACGTGTTATTTCACAGTGATATTTTACTTTGAAATTAAACAGAAAAACGCTTTTCGCATGCGAAGGGGAAACGCGAATTACGCAACCTCGTCATGCTCCATGTGCGCAGGAACAGCGTAGATTTGTCATCAGGTAATTTCAAGTATATTCGCAATCTCCGCTTGTCTTCTTGTGAGACGGAGTTTTCCTTCGAAATGTCATGAGTTTGAGACAGACAAAATAAAATGCGGACTTGTATACTAACACGTGAGGAAAGCGAGAAAAATTTTCAAAATTTAGACGTAAGACTAACTGCTAATTCATTTTTATTAATGGTTGTTGTTAACTTTAATTTTTATCATCATTTTTTTTAATTAGTTTGCCCTCCCTTGATAGATATGTATGTTACTGTTTACACAAATACTATATCATGTTGTATGTTGCTGTGTATACGAGGGTCGCCGCCCTGTTTTATTCCGATTTTTAGGTTTCTGAATAGGGAAAGGAGTGTGAGTTTGGACTTGACTTTCTCCGACTGCTTGATTCAGGGAATGCAATGGATAAAGCCAGGTAACATGCATTTCTATCTTCTTTAATTTTTCTTTTCACATTTTCACATATTTCTTTTAATTTTGTGTTCCCTTCATTCGTACGTTTTTAATTTAATGTATAAATTTCTGCTATTAAAATTTATTAACATAAATGAACGAAAATGTTTTGATTCCATTCCAATTATATCTTTGTTATACTACATCCAAACTGCAGACCGTTTAACATCAAATTAGTTACACCACTAGCTATTATAACTATAATTTTTGTCATAAACATATCTGAGCCAAAACTGTTTTTATGGAAGAGTTATTCATCTTAAATTCAGTCGATTTAGGAATTTAAGTAAACATTTACGGCTATTGTTTTGACACATAAATTAAAAAAGCAGGGAGCCTTGTTCGTATACAGTATAACAGTGTATACACACTCAGAAAAACGCGCGGGTCCTAATAACGGCAAATATTCATTCATTCACTTGCGAGTATACATTTCAATACGTTTGTCACGCAGAGTGAAAATTTTGGAATAAAGAGATATTCTATAAAATGATTCAGATAATGTCTTCGAGCGTACATTAATATTTGCAATTACAGCGGATATGTAATTAATGATCGTGTATTACAGAAAATACAGAGTGAAATATCGGTTGTACCATTTCGGACAATGTTGTTGGCAAAAACGTAATAAGCAAGGCAGAAAAATTCTCGAAACGATAATGAAAGAGTTATAGGCAGACGTGTTATTTCACAGTGATATTTTACTTTGAAATTAAACAGAAAAACGCTTTTCGCATGCGAAGGGAAAACGCGAATTACGCAACATCGTCATGCTCCATGTGTGCAGGAACAGCGTAGACTTGTCATCAGGTGATTTCAAGTATATTCGCAATCTCCGCTTGTCTTCTTGTGAGACGGAGTTTTCCTTCGAAATGTCATGAGTTTGAGACAGACAAAATAAAATGCGGACTTGTATACTAACACGTGAGGAAAGCGAGAAAAATTTTCAAAATTTAGACGTAAGACTAACTCCTAATTCATTTTTATTAATGGTTGTTGTTAACTTTAATTTTTATCATCATTTTTTTAATTAGTTTGGCCTCCCTTGATAGATATGTATGTTACTGTTTACACAAATACTATATTATGTTGTATGTTGCTGTGTATACGAGGGTCGCCGCCCCGTTTTATTCTGATTTTTAGGTTTCTGAACAGGGAAAGGACTGTGAGTTTGGACTTGACTTTCTCCGACTGCTTGATTCATGGAATGCAATGGATAAAGCCACGTAACATGCATTTCTATCTTCTTTAATTTTTCTTTTCACATTTTCACATATTTCTTTTAATTTTGTGTTCCCTTCATTCGTACGTTTTTAATTTAATGTATAAATTTCTGCTATTAAAATTTATTAACATAAATGAACGAAAATGTATTGATTCCACTCCAATAATATCTTTGTTATACTACATCCAAACTGCAGACCGTTTAACATCAAATTAGTTACACCACTAGCTATTATAACTATAATTTTTGTCATAAACATATCTGAGCCAAAACTGTTTTTATGGAAGAGTTATTCATCTTAAATTCAGTCGATTTAGGAATTTAAGTAAACATTTACGGCTATTGTTTTGACACATAAATTAAAAAAGCAGGGAGCCTTGTTCGTATACAGTATAACAGTGTATGCACACTCAGAAAAACGCGCGGGTCCTAATAACGGCAAATATTCATTCATTCACTTGCGAGTATATATTTCAATACGTTTGTCACGCAGAGTGAAAATTTTGGAATAAAGAGATATTCTATAAAATGATTCAGATAATGTCTTCGAGCGTACATTAATATTTGCAATTACAGCGGATATGTAATTAATGATCGTGTATTACAGAAAATACAGAGTGAAAAATCGGTTGTACCATTTCGGACAATGTTGTTGGCAAAAACGTAATAAGCAAGGCAGAAAAATTCTCGAAACGATAATGAAAGAGTTATAGGCAGACGTGTTATTTCACAGTGATATTTTACTTTGAAATTAAACAGAAAAACGCTTTTCGCATGCGAAGGGGAAACGCGAATTACGCAACCTCGTCATGCTCCATGTGTGCAGGAACAGCGTAGACTTGTCATCAGGTGATTTCAAGTATATTCGCAATCTCCGCTTGTCTTCTTGTGAGACGGTGTTTTCCTTCGAAATGTCATGAGTTTGAGACAGACAAAATAAAATGCGGACTTGTATACTAACACGTGAGGAAAGCGAGAAAAATTTTCAAAATTTAGACGTAAGACTAACTGCTAATTCATTTTTATTAATGGTTGTTGTTAACTTTAATTTTTATCATCATTTTTTTTAATTAGTTTGCCCTCCCTTGATAGATATGTATGTTACTGTTTACACAAATACTATATTATGTTGTATGTTGCTGTGTATACGAGGGTAGCCGCCCCGTTTTATTCTGATTTTTAGGTTTCTGAATAGGGAAAGGAGTGTGAGTTTGGACTTGACTTTCTCCGACTGCTTGATTCATGGAATGCAATGGATAAAGCCAGGTAACATGCATTTCTATCTTCTTTAATTTTTCTTTTCACATTTTCACATATTTCTTTTAATTTTGTGTTCCCTTCATTCGTACGTTTTTAATTTAATGTATAAATTTCTGCTATTAAAATTTATTAACATAAATGAACGAAAATGTTTTGATTCCACTCCAATAATATCTTTGTTATACTACATCCAAACTGCAGACCGTTTAACATCAAATTAGTTACACCGCTAGCTATTATAACTATAATTTTTGTCATAAACATATCTGAGCCAAAACTGTTTTTATGGAAGAGTTATTCATCTTAAATTCAGCAGATTTAGGAATATAAGTAAACATTTACGGCTATTGTTTTGACACATAAATTTAAAAAGCAGGGAGCCTTGTTCGTATACAGTATAACAGCGTATGCACACTCAGAAGACCGCGCGGGTCCTAATAACGGCAAATATTCTTTCATTCACTTGCGAGTATATATTTCGATACGTTTGTCACGCAGAGTGAAAATTTTGGAATAAAGAGATATTCTATAAAATGATTCAGATAATGTCTTCGAGCGTACATTAATATTTGCAATTACAGCGGATATGTAATTAATGATCGTGTATTACAGAAAATACAGAGTTAAATATCGGTTGTACCATTTCGGACAATGTCGTTGGCAAAAACGTAATAAGCAAGGCAGAAAAATTCTCGAAACGATAATGAAAGAGTTATAGGCATACGTGTTATTTCACAGTGATATTTTACTTTGAAATTAAACAGAAAAACGTCTTTCGCATGCGAAGGGGAAACGCGAATTACGCAACCTTGTCATGCTCCATGTGCGCAGGAACAGCGTAGATTTGTCATCAGGTGATTTCAAGTACATTCGCAATCTCCGCTTGTCTTCTTGTGAGACGGAGTTTTCCTTCGAAATGTCATGAGTTTGAGACAGACAAAATAAAATGCGGACTTGTATACTAACACGTGAGGAAAGCGAGAAATATTTTCAAAATTTAGACGTAAGAATAACTGCTAATTCATTTTTATTAATGGTTGTTGTTAACTTTAATTTTTATCATCATTTTTTTTAATTAGTTTGCCCTCCCTTGATAGATATGTATGTTACTGTTTACACAAATACTATATCATATTGTATGTTGCTGTGTATACGAGGGTAGCCGCCCCGTTTTATTCCGATTTTTAGGTTTCTGAATAGGGAAAGGAGTGTGAGTTTGGACTTGACTTTCTCCGACTGCTTGATTCAGGGAATGCAATGGATAAAGCCAGGTAACATGCATTTCTATCTTCTTTAATTTTTCTTTTCACATTTTCACATATTTCTTTTAATTTTGTGTTCCCTTCATTCGTACGTTTTTAATTTAATGTATAAATTTCTGCTATTAAAATTTATTAACATAAATGAACGAATATGTTTTATTCCACTCCAGTAATATCTTTGTTATACTACATCCAAACTGCAGACCGTTTAACATCAAATTAGTTACACCACTAGCTATTATAACTATAATTTTTGTCATAAACATATCTGAGCCAAAACTGTTTTTATGGAAGAGTTATTCATCTTAAATTCAGTCGATTTAGGAATTTAAGTAAACATTTACGGCTATTGTTTCGACACATAAATTAAAAAAGCAGGGAGCCTTGTTCGTATACAGTATAACAGTGTATGCACACTCAGAAAAACGCGCGGGTCCTAATAACGGCAAATATTCTTTCATTCACTTGCGAGTATATATTTCAATACGTTTGTCACGCAGAGTGAAAATTTTGGAATAAAGAGATATTCTATAAAATGATTCAGATAATGTCTTCGAGCGTACATTAATATTTGAAAGTACAGCGGATATGTAATTAATGATCATGTATTACAGAAAATACAGAGTGAAATATCGGTTGTACCATTTCGGACAATGTTGTTGGCAAAAACGTAATAAGCAAGGCAGAAAAATTCTCGAAACGATAATGAAAGAGTTATAGGCAGACGTGTTATTTCACAGTGATATTTTACTTTGAAATTAAACAGAAAAACGCTTTTCGCATGCGAAGGGGAAACGCGAATTACGCAACCTCGTCATGCTCCATGTGCGCAGGAACAGCGTAGATTTGTCATCAGGTAATTTCAAGTATATTCGCAATCTCCGCTTGTCTTCTTGTCAGACGGAGTTTTCCTTCGAAATGTCATGAGTTTGAGACAGACAAAATAAAATGCGGACTTGTATACTAACACGTGAGGAAAGCGAGAAAAATTTTCAAAATTTAGACGTAAGACTAACTGCTAATTCATTTTTATTAATGGTTGTTGTTAACTTTAATTTTTATCATCATTTTTTTTAATTAGTTTGCCCTCCCTTGATAGATATGTATGTTACTGTTTACACAAATACTATATCATGTTGTATGTTGCTGTGTATACGAGGGTCGCCGCCCCGTTTTATTCTGATTTTTAGGTTTCTGAATAGGGAAAGGAGTGTGAGTTTGGACTTGACTTTCTCCGACTGCTTGATTCATGGAATGCAATGGATAAAGCCAGGTAACATGCATTTCTATCTTCTTTAATTTTTCTTTTCACATTTTCACATATTTCTTTTAATTTTGTGTTCCCTTCATTCGTACGTTTTTAATTTAATGTATAAATTTCTGCTATTAAAATTTATTAACATAAATGAACGAAAATGTATTGATTCCACTCCAATAATATCTTTGTTATACTACATCCAAACTGCAGACCGTTTAACATCAAATTAGTTACACCGCTAGCTATTATAACTATAATTTTTGTCATAAACATATCTGAGCCAAAACTGATTTTATGGAAGAGTTATTCATCTTAAATTCAGCAGATTTAGGAATATAACCCTAGTAGCCAACCAATATTGGGCCTATATTGGCTATATCTTGGGGCAATATTGGCATATTGGTTAAATATTGGCATGAAATATTGCTCCAATATTGGGGTGTTTACATTTTGAAAACATTTAGCCAATATTTGTAGCCGCCAATATTGGTTATAAATTGGCTAAATATTGGTACAATATTGGCATGAAAGAGTGTCCCAAAATTGGGATGTTTATATTTTGCACTTATTTACCGAATATTTATAGCCAATATACCAATATTGTGGTCTTCATATTTTGTATTAATCCATTTCTGGCAATATTTCCTACCAACATTGCCGTTACATCGATAGTAGCTAAAAATATTTGCTAAATAAGAGCAAAATTTGGTGTAATATTGGCTAAATAAGGACAGAATGTAAACACCCCAATATTGGGGCAATATTTCCTACCACCATTTGTACAATATTGGCTAAATAAGGGCATAATGTAAACCCCCCCAATATTGGGGCAATATTTCCTAATATTGGCTAAATAAGGGTAGAATGTAAACACCCCAATATTGGGGCAATATTTCCTACCAGCATGTGTACAATATTGGCTAAATAAAGGCAGAATGTAAACACCCCAACATTGGTGCGATATTTCCTACCAACATTGCGGCAATATTGGCTACAAATATTGGCTAATTAAGGGCAGAATGTAAACACCCCAATATTGGGGCAATATTTCCTATCAGCATTTGTGCAATATTGGCTAAATAAGGACAGAATGTAAACACCCCAATATTGGGGCAATATTTTCTACCAACATTGGGGCAATATTTCCTACCAGTATTTGTGCAATATTGGCTGAATAAGGGCAGAATGTAAACACTCCAATATTGGAGCAATATGTCTTCCCAACACTGGCGCAATATTGGCTAAATAAGGGCAGAATGTAAACACTCCAATATTGGGACAATATTTCTTACCAACATTGTCGCAATATTTCTTACCTATATTGGCTAAATAATGGCAGAATGTAAACACTCCAATATTGGGGCAATATTTCCTACCAACATTGTCGCAATATTGGCTAAATAAGGGCAGAATGTAAACACCCCAATATTGGGGCAATATTTCTTACCAACATTGGCGCACTATTTCTTACTTATATTGGCTAAATAATGGCAGAGTTTAAACACACCAATATTGGGGCAATATTTCCTACCAACATTGAGGCAATATTGGCTAAATGAGGGCAGAATGTAAACACCCCAATATTGGCTAAATAAGGGCAGAATGTAAGTACCCCAATATTAGGGCAATATTTCTTACCAACATTGGCGCAATATTTCTTACTTATATTGGCTAAATAATGGCAGAATGTAAACACCCCAATATTGGGGTAATATTTCCTACCAACATTGAGGCAATATTGGCTAAATAAGGGCAGAATGTAAACACCCCAATATTGGGGCAATATTTCCTACCAACATTGAGGCAATATTGGCTAAATAAGGGCAGAATGTAAACACCCCAATATTGGGGTAATATTTCCTACCAACATTGAGGCAATATTGGCTAAATAAGGGCAGAATGTAAACACCCCAATATTGGGGCAATATTTCTTACCAACATTGTCGCAATATTGGCTAAATAATGGCAGAATGTAAACACCCCAATATTGGGGCAATATTTATTACCAACATTGGCGCAATATTTCTTACTTATATTGGCTAAATAATGGCAGAATGTAAACACCCCAATATTGGGGTAATATTTCCTACCAACATTGAGGCAATATTGGCTAAATAAGGGCAGAATGTAAACACCCCAATATTGGGGTAATATTTCCTACCAACATTGAGGCAATATTGGCTAAATAAGGGCAGAATGTAAACACCCCAATATTGGGGCAATATTTCTTACCAACATTGTCGCAATATTGGCTAAATAATGGCAGAATGTAAACACCCCAATATTGGGGCAATATTTATTACCAACATTGTCGCAATATTGGCTAAATAAGGGCAGAATGTAAACACCCCAATATTGGCTAAATAAGGGCAGAATGTAAATACCCCAATATAAGGGCAATATTTCTTACCAACATTGGCGCAATATTTCTTACTTATATTGGCTAAATAATGGCAGAATGTAAACACCCCAATATTGGGGCAATATTTCCTACCAACATTGAGGCAATATTGGCTAAATAAGGGCAGAATGTAAACACCCCAATATTGGGGCAATATTTCTTACCAACATTGTCGCAATATTGGCTAAATAATGGCAGAATGTAAACACCCCAATATTGGGGCAATATTTCTTACCAACATTGTCGCAATATTGGCTAAATAAGGGCAGAATGTAAACACCCCAATATTGGGGCAATATTTCTTACCAACATTGGCGCAATATTTCTTTCTTATATTGGCTAAATAATGGCAGAATGTAAACACCCCAATATTGGGGCAATATTTCCTACCAACATTGAGGCAATATTGGCTAAATAAGGGCAGAATGTAAATACCCCAATATTAGGGCAATATTCCTTACCAACATTGGCGCAATATTTCTTACTTATATTGGCTAAATAATGGCAAAATGTAAACACCCCAATATTGGGGCAATATTTCCTACCAACATTGAGGCAATATTGGCTAAATAAGGGCAGAATGTAAACACCCCAATATTGGGGCAATATTTCTTACCAACATTGGGGCAATATTGGCTAAATAATAGCAGAATGTAAACACCCCAATATTGGGGCAATATTTCTTACCAACATTGTTGCAATATTGGCTAAATAAGGGCAGAATGCAAACACCCCAATATTGGGGCAATATTTCTTACCAACATTGGCGCAATATTTCTTACTTATATTGGCTAAATAATGGCAGAATGTAAACACCCCAATATTGGGGCAATATTTCTTACCAACATTGGCACAATATAGGCAACAAATAATGGCTAAATAAGGGCAAAATGTAAACACCCCAATATTGGGGCAATATTTCTTCCCAACAGTGGTGCAATATTGTCTACAAATATTGGCGAAATAAGGGCAGAATGTAAACTCCCCAATATTGGGTCAATATCTCCTACCAACATTGGTGGAATATTATCTAAGTAAAGGCAAAATATAAACATTGCAGGAACTCTATCGAACTATGGAGGAGTATGGATGTCCAAACAACTGAATTTGAACATTGAAAATTGATGCTAAAAGATTCTGACTTCAAGTCCTTGGAGACATTTTCATTTAGATGGAAAAAAATACAACTTGTATGAATTATTTACCAATCAGTTGATTGTAATTAAATTGTATAAATTTTCATTTTTATTACATAATTAGTGTAAATGCCCGTCCTAGCACGGTATATAGAAATTGTGGTTTTCACTTAAAATTTGAAATAACTGTTACAAATATTTCAACTGACCTGAAACGGGTCATGATCTGCAGCTCAAAACCCGATTAATGCAAGAGCCACTGCGGTTTTTAACACCACATTTGTAAATCAAATTTTATGTAAAAATGGGGACAGATGAGACAGATTTTTAAAGTTTTGAACTGATCATTTCTTTGTTTGGTTTCTTTTTTCTATTTCCATATTCAGAATGGCTGTCTCTTTTCCTTAATTGAGGATGCTTAACCAACATGTATTCAAATAAAAATATATTTTATATCTAATATTAGTGAAAAAATAGCATCAATAAGCATAAGGATAATATGAACCCATTGGATAATGTTCTCGTAATGTCACAATAAATATGAAGCAAATGTGGATAAATTTATCTTGCAAAATGTATCTAAATACGTTTCATTTTTTCTTTTGTCTGCAACAATGGAAGATTTTTTTAAATCAATGAATCTCAAAAATGAATTAATCACAGTTAAACACAGCCATCTAACTTACAATGTATTAATGTCCTATGTTTAACAAATATACAATGTTGGTTAGATGGAGTGTTTTTGCCCAAAATTGTTACCAACACTTTGCAATTCTTGGGTTTTATTATAAGTAGATTATAAATTGCTAAGTCTTCATTAGGCCAGAATTTCTCAATCTTTTTAAGTGGGAACCACTTACGGATTGAACATGCATAATTCTTCACTCTGAGGTTTTCAGTTATAGTGTGTGACACACAATGGTTGTTTTTTATTGAAAAATTGATTGTACCCAAAAAGAAAAAGTGTGCAGATAATAGTTTGAGAAACAATGTAAACATATTGAGAAATATGTTACTGTCAATTAGAAAGTGGCAATTATCATTGTCAAAACTACCTTTTTTTTTCTCACGGTAGGTATACTTGGGTTTTGGGTCCAATCTCTCATGCAACAAGTTTCATGAAACTATCACTTCTACCACATTTCCTATTAATAAACTGATTGTCCTACTATACTTTCCTGAACCTAACATTTCCTCTTTATAATTTTCAAAATTATAATAGTGATAAAAAAAAAACTGAAGTTTATTATGTATTTTATTGTGGGAGTATTCCACCTCTTAGTGTGTGTCCCAGACAGCTGACAGAACTTGCCCCCTGGATCTGGATGTAAAAAAAGTAATTGTTGAATTAAACAAAATATTTTTAAATTGCATATTTTCCCCTCCTTAGTTTTTAGTGTCCAAGGTAGTTACCACAATCTTTTTATTTGTCAATTTTAATGTACTTGGCTCACTTTTATTTTTTAGATTTTCAAGCTGCAAAATATTTTTACCCAAATTTCATAAATTCCCTGTATGAAATGACAAACCAAATCTTCATTTTGCTTGCCCTTTGTTTTATGTTCTGGCACACGGGGCACATGCCCCCCCCCCCCTAGTTTTGACCCTGGCAATTATTTGTGTAAACTTATTTTGCACCTATTGAAATTTCCTTTATATATAGTAAAAGAAAATATTACATAAGTATGCATATTTATTGAAAAAATATATTAAAATGCTAATTATGCTACTTAAAAATATTTTTAAGTAGAATATTTTATTTAAAACATATAGATATTCAACAGAATTTATTTTAAATTTTAAAAGGAATGCTTTTTATTGCAGCTTTTTACATATTTAATTTATTGTTCAACTTTTGTTATGTACAATCAAAGTTGAAAATTTTTAAGCTATCAGTCTCATTGACAATTTATTCCAATGATATTTTTATTTTTAGACAATATTTTATCTCAATAATTAATTTATTCTTTTTCTTCCTCCCTTTCTATCGGCTGCAGTGACCAAGAAGATTCCTATTCTCTTTTCAATATCCACTTGAGAGGTTTCTGGAACTCTCTTTAATACAGCTCCTGTTAAAAATATACATACATATATATATAATTATCATTTTGGAAAATTTTAATGAAAATACAAATGCTAACCTTCTGGGAAATGTATTAATTTGCACATTTATTAATAAAATTATTAAAATTGCTTTTTCACCATCCGGTGTAGACACTGATTTCAAATGCAATGCATTTTTTTTTTAAATTGTGTGCTTATAATTTAAATAATTTTTAAAAATACAATACATTTTGAAAATGATGGAGAATTATTTTTTAAAGAAAATTTGGGAAATATTCAATTGAGATTCCCGATTTTATTAGTGCATAGCAAAATTGGGATAATAATTTTTCAACAAGTAGAACTAAAATTATTAGACATCAACCCTTTAAGCAGCTGTAAAGTAATTTCTTATTTCCCCCAAACAAGTTTAATCAGCGGTAGATAAAAATATTTTTAGAAGAAACATGTTTTAAAGGTGTATAGGATGAAGTCAGGGTTTCCCCCACGTTGAAAAAGGGGCAGGTTGCTGCTGGTGCGAAAAGGGCACTTTTTTTATTCTTAAGGGCACTTTTTGGATTTTTGAGGGCACTTTTAAGATTTTTAAGTGCAATTTTTTTAATTGTTACATGTATTCTTTTGATTTTTAATGCCACTTTTGATATTTCAAAGTCAAAACACTCTTTTTAAGACAACATTGAAAGACACATGAAAACAATTTTTTTTAATGCAAAAAGGAGAAAGGGCACTTTTTTTACTGAGGGCAAAAAGGCTGCTAATTATTTTACTGGAGAGGGCAAGAAGGGTGCTGATTGTTTTATGAGGAGCAAGAAGGGTGCTATTTTGTAAACCAAGGGGCAGGCAGGGTGCAGCACCCTTCTGAAACAGACTGGGGAAAACTCTGATGAAGTGATATGAAAAGATAATTTTGCATTAAACTGGGAAATGAAATTTAATAATCATGGATATTATAACTGTTTATATGAAAATGCATGAAAATCCTCAGGCGCTAAAAGGGATATCTGATGATGAAAACAACATTTAAATAACTGATTAGGTAACCAAAAATCTTGTTTTAATTTTCCCATAAATTAACATGTGATTTATGGAAGTAGTTATCTGTTACGAATAACTGTTATGAATATATTAAGAATCTGTTATGTATAATTGTGTTTCTTTACAAAAGAATTGATTTTTCACATTTAATATTATTATTAAAAAATATATGCCATTTTCTGGGAAAGAAAGACACAAAAAGTACAAAGAAAAAAAGTACTCTTTCATCAACATATATTTCCAAGATGCAATAAACAACTGACTGCTGCTTTCCATAAAAAATACTTTTATGTGTACTATTCCATGTAGTAAATAGTATAATATTTTACTTACTTGTTCATCTTTCACCTATTTCTGTGGTATACTGCTTTCTCATTGTTAATACTTTTGCATACTTAATGTCAAAAATTAAGAAAATTTTAGAAAAAGGTAAGAAAAAACGCTAGAAAAACTTACATAAATATTCTATAAAAATATATGTAGGATTTAATATATATATATATATATATATATATATATATATATATATATATATTTAAAACGAAAAGCGCATTCTATCAAATCCAAACTGTCTTTTCCACACGAAAGTCGTCTCTTTGCGCATGCTTCAACTTTTTTGAAGGCTTCTACTCTCAGAAACGGGAAACTTGATTGATTAACCCTCACTTATTTAGCCCAGGGGGAATGAAAAGAGTTGATTGAAAACGGATGAAGCCGTACCAATGCATTGAAAGCTCACTTTCTAATATATTATTGCTCTGAGGTTGAAAGCTAAAGCTTTTTTTTTAAAAAAAATAACTCATGTTTTCACTATTAAATATGCATAATTTTTGAAAACTTTTAAAGAGAGCTTGAATACAGTTATATTTATAATTGATTCAAATTTCAGAGAGTTCGGAAGATGAGACCATTTTTTTATTGCTATAATCAAGGAGTCGACGCGAAAACTAACAAACAAGCAAAAAAGCGAGACGAAAACATTTATTTTACAACTAGATGACAATATTTTTTCACGAAATTTTTCACGTGCTGTAAAACCCTTTTATTTATCACCAATAAATATTTCAAAGAGTTCGGACAAAAAGAACTTTTTATTTTAAAACTACGAAACTGCCCTAAGTAAAAAACAAGAAAATGAGCACTTTTATCACTAAATATGAATATTTTTTCACGAACTTTTCATTTTAAAATATAATTTCATACAAAATCGGGTTAAAGATATAAAATAATAAAAACTTGTTTTTATTATTATTATTATTATTATCATGGGACCTGGCAACGCCGGGGGGGGGGGGGGTCAGCTAGTATGTATTGATAACAATTATAGTAATTTGAAGCTATAAAACAAAATTCACAATATAATACAGTTTAATTTTATTATTTTGAAGATACTTAGTTGCCACAGTAATTTTTTTATAGAAATGATGCAACAAATTAAAATTAGTGAATGGAATATTTATCTGAATGAAAAGTATGTTCTTTCATATTAAACTGTGATATAATTATTTCTTTATAATTTATATGTTGATTATACATATAAATATACATATTGTGTTTGATTGACATTTATCAATCAAAAACAATTCAGTGAACTTAAATAATCTAACTTTAGTCTTCAATCTTCAATTAACTTAAACAATTAAGTGTTTAATAAAAAATAAATAAACGTTGAATTGCTGTTGATTACCATCCCCAAAAAATTTCCACCCTTAAATTATACATTTTTAAATGTTAAATAAATAATTGAAACATCAAAATAGCTGAAATAATCAAAATAATCAAATAATTTAAATAATTAAGTTTGTAATCAAACGCATAAATATTGAGATACTGCTGATTGCTACAAGGGGGAAAAAAGTATTTCTCGCAATGTAATTTTTAAATGTGAAATAACAATAAACATTTTCAGTTTAAACTTTTAAATATGAAATAAGAATGAACATTTTCGGTTTAAACTTTTAAAATGATTCTAATTTAATCTTAAGTTTCAATTTTCTAAATGACAAATTATGTAAAATAAAAACATGTAATTTAGTTCTAATAATGAAAATAATGAAACATGTTAATGAAAACATACCAATACAGCTTAAATAATAGTATTATTATTATTAATTATAACAAATTTACAATCAATTATTGAAACAGAACACTGTGTAGTACGAAAATTAAATGATTTTGTAGTTCCTTCAATCCACTATGATTTGGTTTCAGTACTACTAGAATTTTATGAAAAAGGTATTGAAAATGTTTCTTTAAAAAAAAATTCTGTAACACATTTATAGAAATGAAGCAAGAAACTAAAATTACTTAATGGAATAATTATCTCCATAAAAAGTATGCTATTTCCTATAATTTGCGATGTAATTAATTTCTTTATTATTTATATATTTTACCCTCCAAAAATTGCATCCCTTAAAATATATATTTTTGACTGTTAAACAAATAATTGAAACATCAAAATTGCTGAAATAGCAGTAATAATAATAGTCAATTAATTTAAATAATTGTTTAAATTTTTGACATTATTCAGATTTAATATTTAACTGTTATAATTAACTAAATATGACAAATTATGTAAAAGAATCACATATAATTTAGCTCTTCTAATATAAACGTTAAACTCAAATGAAACATGTGTATGAAAACATACCAATACTGCTTAAATAATAATAATAATAATAATATTAATATTAAAAAAAATTTGCAAACAACTGTTGAAACAGAACTCATTGGAGCAAGGAAATTAAATGCTCTTGTAGTTTCTCCAATCCACTATGATTTGATTTCAGTTATACAAGAAATTTATGGAAAAGGTGTTAAAACTTTTCTGGGAAAAAAAAAAAAAAATCTGTAAATTTTTTATAGGAATGATGCAACAAATTAAAATTAGTGAGTGGAATATTTTTCTGTATGAAAAGTATGTTCTTTTCTATTGAATTCTAATGTAATTATTTCTTTATCATTCCTATGCTGATTAGCAGATTTATCAATCAATTAACGATTCAATTAACTTAATAATTATGTATTTAAACAAACAGGCAATTAAATTGCTGTTGATTACCACCCCAAAAGAAATTGCATCCTTTCAAATAAACATTTTAAAATCTTAACTAAATAATTAAAATAATCGAAACATCAATATAGTTAAAATGATAATAAAAATTATTATGCATCTTCAATTAATTTAAATAATTAAGTTTGTATTCAAACAAAATAAAGTTTAAATTACTGCTGATTACTACAAAAATAAATAAATAAATAAATAAATAAAGTATCCTTTAAAATGTATTTTTTAAATGTTAAAAAACAATGAATATTTTCGATTTAAACTTTTTATTTAATCTCATTCAATCTTTACATTTTGCAGTTTACTAAATATGAAAAATTATGTAAAAGAAATACATATAATAATTTAGCTTTTATAATACTGTAAAAGTAAAAAATCAAATGAAACATGTGAATGAAAACTTATCAATACAGCTTAAATAATAATAATAATGTTATAATAATAATAAATATTCAACCATTGAAACAGAACTCAGTGTAACAGGAAAATTAAATGCTCAGTAGTTTCTTCAATCCACTATAATTTGGTTTCAGTTATAATAGAATTTTATGAAAAAGGTGATCAAAGCTTTTCTTGAAAAAAAAAAAAGTCTAAAATTTGCATGATGCAACAAATTAAAATGAGTGAATGAAATATTTATCTCTATACAAAATATGTTATTTAAAAAAAAATTGCATACCTAAAATATACATTTTTAAAATTTAAATAAATAATTGAAACATCAAAATAGTTGAAATAATAATGATAATAATAAATAATTATTATTATTATTAATTATTTTAAATAATTAATTATGTAATTAATCAAATAAATATTAAATTACTGTTGATTACTACGAAAAAAAAAGTAGCCCTTAAAATATATTTTTTAAATATTAAATAACAATGTCTGTTTAAACTTTTTAAATATTCTGATTTAATCTTTAAAGGTTGCAATTTTCTAAATATGACAAATTATGCAAAAGAAACACATGTAATTCTGCTCTTCTAATAACGTAAAAGTGAAATCTGATGACAGACGATCAAATAAAACATATTAATGAAAACATAACTATACAGCTTAAATAATATTATTGTTAACTATGATAAATTTACAATCACCTGTTGAAACAGAGTCCGTCGAGAACGAAAATTAAATACTTTTGCAGTTCGATCAGTCCACTATGATTTAGTTTTAGTAATTTTAGAATTTTATTAAAATAAAACGGTGTTCAAAGTTTTTGTAGAAATGAAGCAACAAATTAAAAGTAGTGAATGGAATAATCTCTATGAAAAGTATGTTCTTTCTTATAAATTACGATGTAATTAATGCCTTCATGATTTATATGTTGATAACACATTTATCAGTCTATTAACAATTAAATTAAATTAAATAATGTAACTTTAGTCTTCAACTAAATAAGTTTTTCATTAAAAAAATAAACATTTAATTGCTGTTGGTTACCACAAAAAAATAAATAAATAAATAATTTAAAAAAAATGCATGCCAAAAATAAACATTTTTAAACGTTAAATAAATAATTGAAACATCAATATAGCAAAAATAATAATAAGAACAATATTCTATTAATTTAACTAATTAAGTTTGTAATAAAACAAATAAATGTTGAATTACTGCTGATTCATAAGAAAAGGTATTCCTTAAAATGTATTTTTTAATGTTAAATAACTATGAATATTTTCGATGTAAACTTTTGAAATAATTCTTCTTTAATCTTTAAATTATACAGTATAATAAATATGACAAATTATACAAAAGAAACACGGATAATTTAGCTCTTCTAATAATGTAAAAATGAAAATCAAATGAAACTTTTGAATGAAAGCATATCAATATTTCTTAAATATTACTGTTAATAAATAATAATAATAATAATAAATTTACAATCAATTGTTCAAACAAAACTCAGTGCGACTGGTAAATTAAATGCTCAGCAGTTTTTTCAATCCACAATGATTTAGTTTATGTTATATACTAGAATTTTATGAGAAAGGTATTGAAAACTTTTTATGAAAAAAATAGTCTGTAAATTTTTTATAGAAATGATGCAACAAATTCAAATTAGTGAATGGAATATTTATCTGCATGAAAAGTATGTTCTTTCTTATTAAATTGCAATGTAATTATTTCTTTATAATTTATATGTTGATTAGCACATTTATCAATGAATTAACTATTCAATTAACTTAAATAATCTAACTTTAGTCTTCAATCTTCAATTAACTTAAACAATTAAGTGTTTAATCAAACAAACAAACATTGACTGTCTGTTGATTACCACCCCCAAAAAATTGCAACACTTAAAATATACATTTTTTAATGTTAAATAAATAATTGAAACATCAAAGTAGCTGAAATAATAATAATAATAATAATAATCAATTAATTTAAATTTAAGTTCGTAATCAAACATATAAATATTGAATTACTGCTGGTTACTAAAAGAAAAAAAGGTAGTCTCCCTTACAATGTATTTTTTAAATGTGAAATCAGAATGAACATTTTTGGTTTAAAGTTTTAAAATTATTCTAATTTAATCTTTAAAAGTTGCAATTTTCTAAATAAGACAAATTATGTAAAAGAAACATTATGTAAGAGAAACATATCTAATTTAGTTCTTCTAATAATGTAAAATGAAACTCAAATGAAACATGGTAATGAAAACATAGCTATACAGCCTAAATAATAGTATTATTATTATTAATTATAATAAATTTACAATCATGAAAAGTATGCTAGTTCCTATAATTTGTGATGAAATTAATTTCTTTATTATTTATACATTTATTAGCACATTTATCACTCAATTTACAATTCAATTAACTTAAATAATGTAATTGTAGTCTTTAACTTAATAAGTTTCTAATCAAACAAAGAAATAATGAACTGCTGTTTATTATCACCCCCCGAAAAATCGCATCCCTTAAAATATACAATTTGAAATGTTAAATAAATAATTGAAACATCAAAGAAGCTGAAATAGCTGGATAATACTAATCTTCAATTAATTTAAATAATTGTTTAATTTTTGACATTATTCTGATTTATTCTTTAAATGTTGTTTTTTACTAAATACGACAAGTTATGTAAAAGAGCCACATATAATTTAGCTCTTCTAATATAAAAGTTAAATTCATATGAAACATGTGTATGAAAACATATTAATATTGCTTAAATAATAATAATAATAATAATAAATTAAATTTGTAATCTACTGTTGAAACAGAACTCGTTGAAGCCGGAAAATTGAATGTACTTGTAGTTTTTTTCATCCAAAATGATTTGATTTCAGTTATACGAGAAATTTATGAAAAAGGTGTTGAAAACTTTTCTTGAAAAAAAAAATTGTCTGTAAATTTTGTATGGAAATGATGGCAACAAATTAAAATAGTGAATTGTATATTTATCTGCATTAAAAGTGTGTTCTTTTCTATTAAATTTTGATGTAATTATTTCTTTATCATTTGTATGTGGATTAGCACATTATCAATCAATTAACGATACAATTAACTTAAATAATTAAGTGTTTAAACAAACAAACAGACACAGAATTGCTGTTGATTACCCCCCCCCCCACCCCCCAAAAAAAATCGCATCCTTTAAAATGAACATTTAAAAATCTTAAATAAATAATCAAAATAATTGAAACATCAATATAGCCGAAATGATAATAATAATTAATATGCATTTTCAATTAATTTAAATAATTAGGTTTTTATTTAAACAAATAAAAGTTTGAATTACTGCTGATTACTACAATAAATAAATAAATAAATAAAAGAAAAGAAAAGAAAGAAAGAAAAGTATCCCTTAAAATGTATTTTTTAAATGTTAAACAACAATGAATATTTCGGATTTAAACTTTTGATTTATTCTGATTTAATCTTTAAATTTTTCAGTTTACTAAATATGACAAATTATGTAAAAGAAACACATATAATTTATCTTTTCTAATATTGTAAAAGTGAAAATCACATGAAACGTGTGAATGAAAACATATGAATACAGTTTAAATAATAATAATGCTATAATAATAAAAAATTTGCAATCAACTGTTGATTGTAGTTTTTTTTTTTTTTTTTTTTTTTTTAATCCAATGTGATTTGGTTTCAGTTATACTACTAGAATATTATGAAAATAGTGTTGAAAGCTTTTCTTGAAAAAAAAAAAATTGTCAGTAAAATTTTTATTTAAATGGTGCAACATATTAAAATTAGCGGATGGAATATTTATCTTCATGAAAAGTAGGTATCTTTCATATTACATTTTTTCAATTAACGATTCAATTAACTTACATAATGTAACTTTAGACTTCCCCTAACTTAAATAATTAAGTTTTAAATTTTAAGAAATAAACATTGAATTGCTGATTACTACTAAAACAAAATTTGCATCCCTTAAAATATACATTTTTAAATGTTAAATAAATAATTGAAACATCAATATGACTGAAATAATAATAGTAATATTAAAATAATATAAATAATTTGTAAGGAAACAAATAAGTATTCAATTACTGCTGATTAGTACCAAAGAAAAAAAATGTATTCCTTAAATTGTATTTTTTAAATGTGAAAAATAACAATGAATATTTTGGCTTTAAACTTTTGAAATTATTCCTAGTAGAAAATACATTTCTATATTATTTTATGCTGTACTCACCTTAAATATAAAGTCAATTAGTTGAAAATTCTGAAAAGAATAGTTCCAGAAATCTTTAGCAGATATCACGAATTTATGAAGTCGGGTGCATCTCCATTAGGTATATATGGAATGAAAGGAAATAAAAATAAATATAAAGCATGACAAAAAATAATTTAACGAAAAAAAATTATTATATATATCATCCAATACTGGCGTCGTGTGTAATACAATATGATTGCAATTAATTTATGTTTAGAGCCGTTTTAAAGTTATTGGAAAAATCAAAATTATTGGGAAAATTGGGTTCTCAGGTCTGAGGCAATAAACTCTCTTAACAAACACTCTTTAAAAAATATATTTTCATTAATAGTTATAAATGTTGCATTCCAGTTTATTATTATTATTATTATTATTACATTACTCTATCAACAATATTTAACCGAAATCTCACAGTCATGTTTCCCATAGTGAATCCAAAATATATGCAATAACAGAAATAAATCAAAACCCCCAAAATTTCAGTAATGGATATCCAACATGCATATAATGGACACTCTACAAAAAGTCACAGATAAATGTTTTTATAATTGTATTTAGAACCAGAACTTTATGAAAGCATACTAATGAAAGAATATAGTAATTTTCAGGTAATTTTAAGGATTAGAAATCAGTAATAAATAAAATATTTATGAGAATAATTAATTGTTCAAGTTAATTATTAATGTCATTAACACACGACTAAATATTTTAATTTATATAAAAGATTTAATATACTGAATCCCAGATAGTTACATTTATCAAAATATTGAAATAATAGGGGGGGGGGGTCACAGAAAAATATCTTGGAGTATCAGATGAGTCGTATTTCCTGGTACAATTCTTTAAGTGTTAAGTTTCGCAAAACTACTTGTAGCAATTAATAATTAAAGTATGAAAGAAAGGTGTTTTGAATATTGCTTAAAATGATTTCGAAATAGAACTGCAGAAATGACATTTGTGATACCTGATTTTCACATTTACTATTTATACTTAATATTTATAGTATTTTGTTCATCAGAGATTAATAATCAGTCATTGAAGAAATGAAGTAGTAAATTTTTAACAACTCCTGTGGCTTAGAAAACTGCTTTTATTTGAATGAATAGGGTTTGATCAACACTCACTATAATCAGGAAATCAGGGTGTGTTGGTTTGATCCCCATGAGCCACTTTTCACCTAAGCTCTTTAACATTATGCTGTGCTTTATGATTGGTTTGATTGATAGCCGGATTAAAAAATATACTAGTGAGAGTTATGAGAAAAAAATCAAACTTAACTTTAAAAAATATTGATCACATGAATTATTAAAAGCAGCTATTTATAAAAACTGTGTTCTTATTACATTCTGGTAAGTGCAATTTTTAAATTACATTTGATTACATAGGTATACAGTTAAATCAGAAAAGAAGATTTTATGCACTATCACCATTTTTGAAATGATGCGTTTAATAATGACTGTATGCATATATGGCAATAATTTCCATTATTGAATATTGACTAATAAAGCGTGCTCCAGTAATGGACACTGATCTTAAAACCTTTACAAGAGATAAAATTTTGTATTACCCTTAGTATATAAAATTTAAAGTTCTATATTAATATCAAAACAAAAACATGCAATTTTTGCAAGAAAATAAAAAATAAATTTTTAAATTAAGTAAAATCAGCTCTTGGTTTGCTCTGTAAAATTTTTGCTGAAAGACAGCGTAACTGTGAAATATTATTATTTTCTGCTTCCTGATGGGTGAAAAAAATAATGAGAGCTGAATTTTCATTGGTCATTTTTCTATTAGCTAACTTTGGTGGATGTCTATTATTGACATAAATATTATATATATATATATATATATATATATATATATATATATATATATATATATATATATATATAAACTAGGTAACTATATATATGTAATACTAGGTAACTAACAAATTTTCGGGATTCAGTGATTCATGTTTTCTAACAGGAAACTACAAACAAAACTATTCTGATTGCTTCCGCTAAAACAGCTCATTTGTTAAGATTGGATCTTCAATAAACTTATTTGCAACATTTCTGTCTAGATAAATAGATTTTATTCCACTTGTGTCCATAGAGTTTTCATTATTAAAATTCATATCTATTTTATTATTATTATTATTATTGTTATGGCGCAAATTCAACAAAAAAATAAACATTGGGATTTTTTTAAACGTATGCAGTTAAACAATTTTACATGAAAAAATAAAATAAACAAGTTGGAAATTGTACGTCAAACGTGACATACGAGGTGCGTTCGTACTATAGCTAGTTATATAAATATTTACAAATGATTTAATGTAAATTTAGTATTGCAAATGATTTATTTGAAAAATAATTTTTTAAATGATCTATTATTATAGAATATTTAATATAAAAAAATCTCCTTGCACGTTAATTTAAAAAAAAAAAAAAAAAAAAAAAAAAAAAAGATTTTCATTGATTTCTAAATTGTTATTGGTTTTCCTATTAATATATCTATAAAAAATTAAAAAAGTAGTTACTCATAGTTTTTTCGTGGAAATTTGAATAGTAACAAACAGCTATTTTTTTTTTTTTTTTTTTTTTTTACATTTATGCAATTACAATAATGCTTACTTTTAAGACTGTTGTATACTTTCTTCCATTAAGACAGTCTCTGCTCAGCTCAGTGTCTCAATAATACCGTTGAAGCAAAGCAACACCTGAAGACGTGAAAGTCGTCACCGTCAACTCCGTATGAATGACTTCCGAGAAACAGCCTGCAATTGGAAACTTGGAAGTGGACAGTAGGAGGACATAGTACAACCAAAGAAGATAGTTTCTTTGGTACAACGGGCAACGGGGTCATCTTGTTCAAGGTCAGTTATTACTGATGGTCGCGGCTCGCGGGCAGTATTGGAATCAGTTGGAACTCTCCCCTCTTTTCCTTTGTCTGGGATAATAATGTGAGGGAAGTTTCGCGATAATTTCTATGGGTGAAAATATTTTATTTCTCTCGGTTGCAGAGTAAGAAAAGAAAAAAAAAATTTCAGCCAGTTTTTTTCCCAAATAGTAAGAATAAAAATAAATTCCATGAATCAGTCACAAAATTAGTATGAAAATTTTTTAAATGTTTGGATAATGTGTGTACATTTTAGAATAGGCAAGATTCTAGTCGTATTAATTTTTTAAAAAAAACAATTTCAAGAATTATGTCTTCACTATCTGAAAGTTTTATGCTTGATTGCATTTTCAGAGAAAATAGGATAAAAAGAACCTCGAGAGGTAAAGTTTGAATTTACTTATTACGATCCTCTGGATATCGGAATTTTGTCCATTAATTAATAAACTGTGGTTATTTATGACAATTAATAATAAATATATAAATAAATAACTGGATTCGATTAATATTATTAATTTAATAATTAATATATTTATTAATAATATAAATACTAATATATTGAGTATTATTGCAGTTATTTTGTTATATTTACAAACAGAAAAATGACAACAGAAGACAAGAAACACAAGAAACTGAACAGAATTTTCATACGTAACTTTAACAAAAAGGAAGATATTTTAGCGAAATTTTTGAATGACTAACGTTTTTTTATACGAAATGTAATGACATCTCTAGAAGTTTAAAAGTGTATTATAATTCAGCCAGTGACAACGTACGTGCAGTTAAATTCTGAATTATGGAGCATCTATTTGAATATTATTTAAAAGCAAATTGTAGTTACTTACAGCACTTCTGTTGATGACATCACATTTCACATAAAGAAAAATTAGCATTTAGAATATTTCGCTAAAATATGTTAATTTGTTTTACATTTATCGACCGAAATACAAGATCCACTTGGAGTGAGACACGCTGTATTTTTTACTAAATAAGCAGATTCCAACCCTAGTGTTCTGTATGAATTTTTTTCATAATTATAGGTGCTACCGCCTCTTTTAATTTGTAAAAACGCTTTCCATGTGAAAACCAACCCGACTTGAACCACTGGTCGAATCGGGGTCTAATAAAATCGGATCCGATTCTAAACCCATATTTTCGAATATTTGTTCGTATATATAGAGAGTGCATGAAATAGCAATTTTATTTATTTTTTAACTTTAGATGACAGTTGCCGCACAAATGAAGATAGAAGACCCAATCTTGGACACACACATTTTATATCGTTATATATTATTATCATAAAATTATCCATTGAAATATACAATTTTATCGAATTCTTCTTCTGATGCGGTTGTATTTTCTCTTATCTCAATCAATATCTGGAAAAATAACTAAAATGCAAATAAGTAAAATATTTGGAAGTATCTATGCAACGTACTCTTTTCATTACAATCATAAATAATTTAAGTTTCGGACAAGGGCACCGATAAAGGGAGGGAAAATTGAGTCTTGACCCCACTCCCCTTATCCCTCCTAGATTTTTGTACAGCTAATTTTTTTATCGATATAATTTAGTTGTAAGTTATAAAAATTTTAACAAATTTTAACTTAATCTTGTAAAAACACAGTATAGTAAAAAAAAAAAAAAAAAAAAAAAAAAGCTAACACAAAAGCATCAGCACCGGCAGAAAATTCCGTTTTTGTCAGGTTTGCGTCTTAGCAGGTATAATTAAAGAGAATTCCTTTTCTCAAAACCATGATTTTTTCCCTTTAAGGAGAATTCCGTTACAAATAGGTTCTGTTTTCATGCGTTATTAACTAATCCCAAGTGAAAGTTTACTTTTTACAAAAAGGGAAAATACAGTTACATTTGTTAAGACTGAACTGCAGGAGATCGATTAAAAATCCGTTTTAGACAAGTGTTCATGTTAGCAATTATAAATGTATTATTTTTCTACGAGACAATGAAATTTTTCTGTATAAGGGAGGGATACGTTATACACTGGTTCCGTTTTCATATTACTGTACAAATAACTGTGCATGAACAAAGAGATCAGAAATTATAGACAGGTTTTTATAAAGGGTTAATGAGCCCCCTATAGCTCACTACTAATTTAAATACTAAAATATATCAAACCTCGTTTAAATATTTTTATACAGGTAAGATGTGAATGACACAATGCAACTTTTTATTTCAAAATTCATTTGCCCGAAACTCCCATGGTTAGATTCCTGCATGGGTCGCATTGTATGCGCCCGAACTCGAAAATTATATTCGAAGTCAACCAGAACAGAAAATATTTTTAGTCGACTCAAAGAAGCCTAATAATTCTTTTAAACATCGTTTGAGAAATCTTTATTATAAGTAAAATAAAAGATCAATGTAATATTAATGTTTCAAGAGTTTCACTTAAAAGGCTACTTCACTCATGCGAAAAGACCCGCTCGCTAATGTTAATCCTATGAAACAGTTATTTTATATTATCTCGTTTGCATTTCCATATTTTTGTTTTTTACTCTTTCAATTTTTTATTCAGGTTTTTTAGGTAGATTTCGTAAGAAATACTACCTATTACATTCTCACCTAAGTTGGAATTTTTGAAAAATTTTTGCAGATCTACGCCGATCATGACTCCCAGAACCCAAAACCACCCTCAGTTCAAAAACTTTATATATATATATATATATATATATATATATATATATATATATGTCACTTTTTTATGGACACGATAAGTCGAATAATTCTTCACAAATCTCTTCCAAACTGATACATAAAATCAAGGGGCATAAAATCTCGGTCAAGTTCGTTAATGGGCAAAATCGAACCAAGGGGGGGGGGGGGAATGGGAGGGGCTTTTTGTGAAAACGGAAAAAATCCCATAACGTCTTAATTATAATACGTATCGAATCCGTTTAAAGTTAATATTACTTCTAGGAAAAGAGCCTAAAATTTATGTATGACAGATTTTTGATATCATTAAAAATGGCCCCAAGGAGGGGAAAAGGGGGGGATTTTAGAAGAAAAAAATTCATAATTCCCAAGATATCAAATCCGCTTAGATGTATTATAAATCCTCTTACTATTATCTAAAACTTTTATACTGATAAGTTTTTTATAGGACCAACCCTTATAGCAAAATAACAATAATAATAATAATAATAATAATAAAAACAAAAAAATCCCTGCCGGCTCTGCCTGCGAACAAGTTAGATTTCAAAGTGGGCGGTCCCGTATGCAACCCAACTGCGGCATCATGGCAGAAAGGTCATTTCTTCTGCAATTTCCAACGAACAGGCGCCCTACGGTCTGCGTCTTCGAAATCTACCTGTGCCTGTAGGCCGAGCCGTCAGGGATTTTTTTATTAGCATACTTTTACTTTCGGAACCGGTTTCGAAAGTGAAAGTACAGTCATTAAAATAATCTGAAAACAAAATCGGAAAAGTAAAAAAGGGCATGCGTAGCGGTTAACCTTAGCTATTTAATGTAAAAAAAAAAAAAAAAAAAAAAAAAAAAAAAAAAAAAAAAAATCATTTAAAAATATTTAAATGAAAACGAGATATTATAAAATAACTGTTCAATAGGATTAACATTAGCCAGCGGGTGTTTTCGCGTGAGTGAAATAGCCTCTTAATCTATTATTTAAAACTGAGAAACATTCTTAACAAGATTTAAAAATGTAATCACTAATATGCACAATTAATAAACCTCAATAGTCAATACAAAGGAATTGCCTTTTTAAGCACACTATAAAAACCAAAAACGCTAAAAAATTTACTACACGATCAGAAAGGGGGGGGGGAGGGGACTCTGACCTTAATATACCCACGTCCACTTTGTTTCAATAATTTGACAAATAATTACTATTCAATTTAAATGAATTAAGCTGTACAACGACTGAAAAGCCCATGCGGTGGCAAATATATACAAAGTTAATTTTCAAATGAAGAATTTTGTTTGTTTTTTAAGAAAAATCGACAAGTTTGTTTTTTTTAAGGTGTTGTTTTGAGAATTATCAGTTTCACGTAAAGTTTCAGTATTTATTTTATTTTTATACATGTATAACGCTCTTGAATTCTTTGTAAAAATATCCCCCCCCCCCCACCTCTTCCTCCCAGCATTCCTCATAGACTAGACCTGATAAAGATTTCAACTCTAATATCAGCTATTCTAAAACATAATATATAAATGTATATGTAATACGTTTATATATAATATATATAATACCTTTGAAATCCAAATACGTTAAAAAAGTTCTATCAACAAATCTGATTATTTTATTTCTTTTCTTTTCTATATTTTTTTTTAATCGCGTTCTCATTCCGGTTAAGAAAGATAATAAACTGAAAGTCACTTTCACTTCAAATTCTCTGCAAATGTTTCTCATTCTTACAAAAAGAAGGCTGGAGATTTTAGAATAGTAATTTGTCCCTTCAAAAATTACTTTAATGTTAAACTGCTATCAGAAATTTGGCTTTTCTTATTCCTGTTGTCTTTCTTAAAATTTACATTTCAATATTTTTCTATTTGTTATTATTATATAACAGTTAGAATTGTAATAAAATATATATATTAAATACTATATTAAATACTTTAATTATTATTAAAGTATTAATGTAGTATTGGAGCTATAGATGACATGTAAAAACATTTTATGTATCTGGATTTTTTTCTGTTTCTTGGTTAGATCAAATGCAACGTTGGGATCTATTGGAAACTAGAGGGCTGCACGGATTTTTCTAGCCAGGTCAGGCTAGCAGTATATATATATTTTTTCTTTTTAAGCAGTTAAAAATTTGTATTATTTATTGTTCATTTCTTAAACGGAATCAAGAAGTTGCATATTTAATGAATTGAAAGTTATTTTATTTCATTAAATTGCAAAGCGATATTTTAAAAAAATCGGATTTATTTTTCTTTGTCGAAATTCAATCAATACTTTTATTTAACCATCTTCTTTTCTCTCATTTTAATTACATTAATATTATTTTTTAAGTGTCTTGAATTCTTTATTGTCATATAACTGTGCAAGTTATAATTAATATTGTTATTTTATATTCAGCAATTGTAGACATAAGAAATAAAAAGAAATACTATACTTTAGAATTTTTTTATAAAAATGTTTCAACATCCTTTTAAAAATAATTTTGATTGTTGGATAATGGATGATTATAACGTAAGTTTCTGCAGAAATTGTGCCGGGCATTCCAATAATTAGCTAATCACCAGTTGCCCCACAGTTGATGTCTGTCTCATTATTGCAGGTAGTCTAAATAAAAAAGCAAAGTTCTAGTTTTGACTTTTAAAAAAATCTAAACTACTTACTCTAACACTTACTAGACGATCAGATTAAAATAAATTAAAAAAATATATATCTGATAAGTAATTTGTTTAAGCTAATGTTTGAAAAAACTATAATTTTAGAATAATTAATTTTAATATATATATTTTTTCGAATATTTTCGCATTGCAGTAAAATTTTGGCGCATTTACTGCTCTGGCGCCTGTGTTCGCGGCACACTGGGTCGGCGCGCCCATGATTTTGCAACCTCATTCTCATTCTGTACTCATTTAAAAGTAGAAAACAAAAATAAAATGAAAATGAAAATTAAATTCGGCTTTAGCACTGATGTTTTAGGGTTAAATGTTGGGGCTGACGCTTAGGGCCATACACAGTTTGCTTTTGCGAAAATCAAGCCATAATCTTTAGCGTTTTGCAACTCCTCATAAATAAAATTAGTTTAAAGGAGAATATTATCTGTTTCTATAACCTTGGCAGGGTCAGTGTATAAAGAGCACCGCAGAGGGTCTTTCAATATATGGCTCACAACATATAATGACGTTTTCTCGGAATTGCGGAAGAGAAAACTCCTCTTCTTTCACCCTACGCCCAAGGCTACAGTGAGTGCTATTTAAAATGTAATTGGAACTTTAAGTAACCATTACCATTCGGAAAAGGGCACATTTTCGTTCGGGATAAACAACAGAATGTTTTTTTTAAAAATTGAATCCATCTTCTTTCAGTCCAATGTACAAGTGTCATAAGATCGAACTCCATTATTGTTCAGCAAAGCAAATTGTATAACTATACCCTATACCTTTTTTTCTATATTCTATACGTGTAAAAGTGGGATTTTTTCCAACGACGTAAGAAATACATGATATTTGAATTTTGAGGCCTTTTTTGGGGGGGTTTCGTTCATCTCACGAAACCCTATTACTCCCGCTGCGTTGTCTGTCTATCACAGAGCCATTCTCAAAAACTATATAACTTACAGAGTTGAAACTTCGTGTATATAGATGAATACCAGCTGTAAAGAGCTCAAAATATTAAAATTTGAAAAATTCGTATTATTTTAATAAATAGAGATAAAAAACCAAAATTCTAACAGCCTTTTCCTATTAAATTGAAACAATTTCGTTATAGCAGATGCCAAAGATTTAAAATCCACAATGAAATTCTTTCTACAATAATTAATTTTCTATCAGACGTTTTCCACGTGAAAAAGGAAAATGAAATAAAAAGTTTCACCAATTGAAAAAAAAAAAAAGATAAATATGAAATAAAATTGATTGACGCCATAGTCGTAATAAAACGGAAAATGTCTAAGATTTCCCAATAATACAAGGAGTATGAGTATGAGTAAGTAAACAAAGCAGATTTATATCACGTTATTAGAGAATTAAAAAGAAAATCTGACGTCATATGGGAAGTTTAACTAATTTTTCAGATAAAGATACACAAATATTATAGTACAGACATACATACAATAAATACAATAATCCAACATGGAGTGAAAAATTAGCCAGAGCCAGGAATCGAACCTGGGTCCACAGCGTTCCGGGCTGTCGCTCTGACCACTGAGCCACTCCCGAGCGACAGCCCGGAACGCTGTGGACCCAGGTTCGATTCCTGGCTCTGGCTAATTTTTCACTCCATGTTGGATTATTGTATTTATTGTATGTATGTCTGTATT
This sequence comes from Maratus michaelseni, assembly GCA_963931845.1. NCBI lineage: Eukaryota > Metazoa > Arthropoda > Arachnida > Araneae > Salticidae > Maratus > Maratus michaelseni. The sequence goes on along the minus strand of OZ007592.1, from coordinate 281,673,390 downwards.
ATAATATTTGTGTATCTTTAATTGCTGAATGCAGGCGTTGTTTATGTGTATTTTTTATGTAATTTTTCAGATGTTTGAGAATAATACAAAGCGAGTAACAATATAAATAATAGAGAATAAATAGTAAATATATGAGTTTGAGAAACATATTGAATCGTGATAAAAATCCGATTATGGAAATATTCGCATATTTTAACATTTTGAAGGTATACAATTTGTTTAATTTTGAAATTATTTTTAACATTTTCCAACGTAGTTGAAAAGTGTTTATGACTTCGGTTTGTCTGGCCGTCTGCCGTCTGGCCGTCTGGCCGTGCTCTAACTCCCGTAAATATGCTCGGATTGCTCTGCAATTTTTATATGTTATAGTCGTTATCTATAGCATGTTCCCTATTTCAACGGAAGTGTGTGGCACTTATAGTTTTTTTACAGAGACACTCAAAAGAATTCCGTTTACATTGCGGTCTATGGGGAAAAATCATTGACGGTTTATTTAAATAATGTTTCACTATTTTAAACGCATTGAAATTTATATATATCACTAAGGTGCATTAGAAGAAGCTTAATATGGAATAGGGTGTGCATAGCACTTATAGTTACTTTACAGGGACAGTCAAAAGAATTCTGTTACATTACGTCTATGGAGAAAAATCGTCTGCGGTTTATTTAAATAATGTTTCCCTATTTTAAACGCATTGAAATTTATATATATCACTAAGGTGTATTTCAAGAGGCTTACTACAGAATAGTGTGTGTACAGCAGTCATCGTTCATTTACAGGGACACACAAAAGAATTCTCTACTGTAAGTTAACAATAATTCCTGGAAGTGCGTTTTAAGTTACTGATCGCGATTTTAATTTTAACTCGCTTTTTGTCTATTATGTGGTGTGTATAAATTCTGTATATCCTATACAGGGAAGCACAAAAGTTCGCGAACACATTATTTAACTCCAGACGGAGAATTTTAAACTGTGCTACGCGTTTCCTAACTGAACTAAAATTTAACATCCTATGTAGTATCTATACAAATCTATAGATCCTATACAGGGCTGAATAAAAGTATTCGGATTACTTAGATGTTATCTTTCAGCTTATTAAACGGTATGATTTGTAAAATTATTTTGGAAGCGTTGGAAAGTGTTACATAATCTATGCTTGACGCATGATTTTTCGTTCTTGTTTTAAATATTGCATTTAGTCCGTATGACGGATATTATTATGACAGAATATAATAGCGGGCTTGGACCGCTATCTGGCTAGTTTAGATATTCGAAAAAATAGACCGGTAAATTTTTACTTTATAAAAAACATGACTTTTTTTTGTTGTTGCTAAATGAAATTTGTTTGAATTTATTAAAGAAAGGATAAAGTGTTTTGAAAGGAATATTAAACGAAACCCTTTGAGCGATCTTCGATCACACTTACCTCATTGTTTTATTTTATGCTTCCTAAATAAGTATAGTTTAACTAGTTTTGTGGCAATTGCCCTATTTTACAGGAATCCTTTATTCTGGATGCCATTTTTTCGCCACCCAATTATAAGATACTCCAAATTTCTACGCTTTCGCTATTATTCTCAATTTTACGTACATATGCACTTTTCAATTATCGTCGCTAAACATAAATAATGATGTTCTTCTAGCCTTTTTAAATAGCGAAATTAAACTTGTGTATCTATATTCTATTACGGATTTTGTCTTTAAGCATGCAAAATAGGAGAATTGGAGGGGGGGGGGGGCAAACTGGTAATATACATACATATGGATATATATAAATATACATATATATGGATATTAGAATTCGTCGGATTATATCCGATAATTATTTTTCAACCCAAAACATTTTCATCAACCCACAACCCGATCTGAACCCGACATACATTCACCCAAAAACAACCCGAACCCGAAGTAAGGAAAAGTACTCCATATTTTAATGCAAGTATGTAAAATTAGTATACAGTTGTATAGCTAAATTTCATTTTAGTTTTTAATTGGAAAAATGAACATAGATAACAAGATTTTACCCAACACTGTGTTCGGGCTCGGTCGGGTTGACTTCTATTTTTTTTACTTCGGGTCGGGTTCAGGCAGGGCTGTAGCTAGAAGTAAACAATAGGGGGTGCTCAAGAAAATGTAGAGGGGGGCTCATACTATTTCTCTCTCTCTGACACATGCACGCACGCACACAGATATATATATATGATCAAAGTATTATATAGAAAAGTAAATTAGTGCATATTCATAGTGTAGGCACTATGTTTCTTGGTTCTTATGTTTCTCTTCACTATGGTTATAATAGCTGTATTTGATGCTAAGAAAATTAAAAGCTGCAGATACCTTCTGGATTATCTTAAGGAATACCGTATACCCTCTTCTCAAAATCACTACAGCATATACTTTTTAAGGTATACCCTCTGTTTTTTTTACTACTACATCATTGGCTGCAGAATGAAAATTTTCAGTGTATACTAGTGAAATAATAAGTGAAGATGTCAAAAAGTAAATAAAAAGCTGTTTCACCTGTTTCAAAAGAGTTGCAACCTTTAATTTTTTTCTGAATATTTCCTGCCCTTCAGGATTCTAAAGTTATGTTATTATATGATAAAAGACATTAGAATAATCAAGGGTGTATTTTGCATTTCAAAATTATTTTTGTGTCCAGTCAAAAGCTAAAATCACTTGTATTTAAATTGGCTATAACTCATTAGAATAACTTTGTTTTATGCTAATAATGGAAAACGCTGCAAAATGAAAATTTTCAGTATATAACTAATGCAAAAGTAAATGTTTGCATCAGCAACAGGTTGCTAATTCTGAGTATGTGCAGATAGGATGCGTGACTGTTGAAGCACTTATTTGCAGTTTTTAAACAAATACTACAGTTTAGCATTTATGCAAAACTGTAAAGAGCCCCCAAAACTAAGTTCAATTTTTGTACAGAGTTTCATTTGGATTTTTGAAACAGAATTTCATTTGGCGGCCTTGGCAACTTTCCCAGGGGGGCTCAAAAATTTTCAGGGGGTGCTGAGCAGTCCCTGGCACCCCCTAGCTACGGCCCTGGGTTCAGGTAAGGCTCACTTTCATTGTTTCATATTCGGCTTGGATATTGACACTTGCAGTCCGTGTTCGTGTTAATCCAATTACTCAAAAGAATCTCCAAATAATTTTTTCAGGTGGAAAACTATATGTTTGAATGTAGTAATTGATTTTTCTACTTAAAAGATAATAGTGATACTAGAGATATAATTAAAGACTACTTTTCCATCATTGCATTAAAACATGGGATAAATTTCTTTCATTTCGGGTTCAGGAACATTATTTTGAAGCATTCGAGTCTGGTCACGGGTCAACTAATTTTGTTTGTCTGGTTAGGAACGGTTTTCGGGTTGACTTGATATAGAATTGTTGGGTTCGGATTTAACATAAACCGAACTGTACAGATGTCTAACACTTACTTTGTTATTTAAAATAGGGGGTCCAGCCCGAGTTTCCTAGGTGCAGAACATATAGGATATTTGATATATATTTTGATATATATTTTTTTTTAGATTCCCCAGTGACAACACGAAAAAGCCCCTTTTTTAATCAATAAAATAAATAATGTATTGAAGTGCAATTTTGAAACTTATTAAAAACGATGCTTTCGTATTAGCCGCATGCCAAGTGTAAACATGTGAAGAAATCACCAAAGATTTCGCTTCTTACTGCAGCCCTTGTCCCCCGATATTTCAGCGATTTCAGCGTGTAGTTCGATAACATGTCTTTTTAATTTGAGTTTTATCTATAGTATGTGATTATTTTTGTTTTTGTTGAACTTTTAATTTTGTTTTGAACTATTAGCCAACAAATTTATATTGTTTTAAGTGCAAACGGACTAATCGTTCGTAATCGCGCTGCACGCGATAAAGATTGATTTTAAAATAGTTCACGCTTGAAAATTTATTTTAAAAATCGCATAAACATTCAATAAAATAATATACAATTTACAGACAAATTATATTTGAAAGTATATACTCCTATTCGGATGTGTAAAAATTGAAATTGTTCAATTACATATATACACTGCCCAGTCCAGCTCTAATTGTCCATAATTAATGGGCAGTGACCAATTTCAGACGTTTCGTCGAATATCTTACTGAAACTTGTGAGGAAATGCCCGGAATGCCCTTGAACTGTGAAGATCATGTTTGACATCATTTTTTTCAGTGAAGATTTTGTCACGAGGATAATTAGGGGGGGGGGGGCGGGCAATAATAATTTTAATAATAAAATAATATTTTTGATCACCCAAGTAACATAAAATGCTAAAAATGGTCTGCCACTGTAGTAAATGACTATGTAGGTCCTATTCAACATTTGTGTGCGTTTGTGTAAGCATAACACGTATATTCGTGAAGATCCTGTTAACCGTTCGCCCCGAGATAAATCGTCGCTAAAATACCTTCCTTTTTCGTTTGCCCCGAACCATATCGGGGCATGAAGACTGTTTGATTTTCGGCAGCCCCGAGTTCTAAAAACTTGTATTGCTAGCATCCTTACATATCAACTGCTTCACTCCCCCATTTCGGCGCAGAGAAAGGGAAAGTGATGGATTACTTCAGGATGTTTTACAAAGGGAGAAGACCACATGCGGTTTTGCATTTGAGGGGAACATGTATGCAATTTCCCAACCTATTTACTTCTGTTACAAAAGAAGACTATTTTGGATGTTGAAAACTAGAACGCAAAACGTTATAATTTGTTTTATTATTTATTCAAATAAAACAAAATATCGTAACTTAATGTAGAGTATTTTTTTTTTGCATAATTTAAAATCATTGCAAAAATTACAATGATAAAAACGTTAATTTTTTTTTTCAAATAAAAAGAAAATCAAACGCTTTTATCATTGCAATTTTTGTTTTTTATGAATTTTGAAACTTCATGTATTTTTAAGATTTATTTTCTCTCTAACAAACGTATTAAGATTTTTCTTTTCATATGAATTATTACTGGATGTTGTTGCATTTTGGAATTTTACTAATTCACATTCGAAATTATAACGTTATTTAGAAAGATTTTAATTTTTTTCACATTAGAGTTTATTTACGAAAACTATTTTAATTTTTTAACATTACATTCGAAATTTTGTCTTGCTAGGTGATCATGGGTTTTTTTTTTTTCTAACAAAAAACGCATTTTTAGTGATCGGTGCAAAATTAGTTAAATTAAAAATATTATAACATAATTATCTTAATATTATTATTAACTAGGGGACATACACCTTCGATTTTTTTTTTCAAATGAAAATTTATTTAAAAAAAACTTAGATTGGGGGGGGGGGGCACACTGCCTTCTTTAGCGTAGACCAAGATTTCTGCGCAAGATCCGATCTGTTTTGATTTTATATTTTTAAACGAAAAACCGGGATAGGCTGGGTCTTAAATGTATACCTAAAGTTAGTTTTGGACAAATTTATATATTAAAAAAAAAATCTTTCCAAACGAACCTAATAATGAGGACCCCAGTGCCTTCAGTAGGTTAAAATGTTTTTTTTTTTTCTCGCCTTTTTTTCACAAAGGGTAATTTAATATTGAAAAAAAAAGTTATTATAGTCCAAACGCTTTGAAATTTTTATGAATTATAAATATAATACTACCTCTGGATAATTTTTGTGCTAAAATATTGATATTTAGCTATAAAATCAGGGTTTTTATCTTCCAGCTTTTGTGTTTTCTTTTCACACATGGAAATCGGGAAATATTTTTATAACTGATTATTATGCGGGAAATATTTTTATAACTGATTTTTTACCACTAAATGTTATTATATTTAACCTAAAATTTTACTGGAAAAACAGCTAAAAAGATAGTTTAGGATATTAAAATTTTCGAGCAATAACGCAAAAAAAAAGTTTCAAAGTAAATAAAAGTGCGCAATGTTAGTCCTATGGGATTTTTTAAAAAATCTCAAACTGATAAACTTCCCCCCCCTCCCCCCCGCAAAAAGATAAAAATAAAATAATAATAATAATAATAATCTCAAAATTTCTAAACCAAATTTATTCTTGATCATAAGCTAAATTATTAGCATTGAAGAAGAGCGATAATTCGGGTCACTTTCCCTTCAAAAGTACTCCCTGAAATCATTTGTCCAGTTGCAATATGGACACATCTAGACGACACTTGACTCACAAAATCAATTCCGTTCCATAAGTCGGATACAATCATTATTTTTTAATAATCTCCTTTGTCAATATTTTCTGTGAAGAAATTTTGCGATTATAATCACAGTAGTGTTATTTTAGTACAGCTATGTTTAAAGCCAGAGGTTGTGCGGATTTTAGAATTTTGCGGATTTCTGGTCACTGTTTTGTTTTCATTTTTAAACAGTCATTTGAATTTAGTAATGTGCACGAAATTATAATGAATTATTACAATAAAGTAAAATAATAAAAATTAGGATATTTTTAATTTCTTAAGAAAATATTAAAAGTAAAGGTCAAGTTTATATTTTATAATGCATAACTAAATATACATAATGATGAGACAATTTTTTCTTGAATTATTCAGTGAAACTCTTCTTATAAATATACACTAATAATTCACATAAAATCTTAAAATAACAAAGTTTTATTTCATATGTTTAGCCAAACTTAATAACCAAAAGGTTTGATTAATACATAAATGTATTTGGTAAGATCGTGATCGATTTTCAGTGCTATCTCGAAATTTTTCAGGAATAAATTTATCTTTTCTTCATAAGAAAACATGAGTTCAATCATATTAACCAGAATTTCATATTAAAATGTATACAGAATGATTAAAAAAAGATCCTCACATTTTTTTATCTACATTTTAACTGTAAGTTTCAGTGTTTACATCTGAAAAAATGTGCGGATTTTAGGAGTTTGCGGATTTTAGGTTTCCGAATTTGAGGGAGTTTACTGTATTATTATTTTTAAAGGGAAAAAATTGACATTTCTTTTGAAATTTTAATTGACTTGCTTGAAACTTTCATGAACAAGCGGATAAAAAAGATTTAGTGATTGGCAATGTTTTCTTAAAAACATATTATTCCTGTTATAAGAAATTTCAGCTAAGTAAAATCTGATGTGTTATGAACGTCAACTGGTGTAACTGAAACTTTTATGCCGTGTGGATGAGAATTATTTTGTAGTTATTTACATATTTATTTTTGCATTTTTACTTAGACATTATCATACAATAAACATCAAATGTTAGAGTGTTTTTTGAAAGACAGATTTGTTTTCTTATAAGAAAAAATGTTTGCGTATGTGTGTGCGCTATTTAATGTGTTCCGCAAAACATTTACTTTCAAAATTATATATTGACGTTCATAAGACATCAGATTTTATCTAACTGAAATTTCTTATAACAGGAATAATATGTTTTTGAGGAAACATTGAATAAAAAAGGCAGTATAAAAACAGATTACAAATTCATTAGCCCAATATCCCGTCTCATTTAGGATTACTTTCAAAGATCGAAAAGAAAGTAAAAATAAATTGTCCATGTTTTGCAATATTTTACATTATCTTAAAAATAGCTAACAACTGGTGACTTGCGGCGTCAAGCATCCCTCTAATTGGGGCGAAGATTATCCCCAACTGATAAATTAGCACAAAAGATGTTGACAACTGAATACAGAGGTGGGAAAACATAACCTAAGACCCAAAGCTGAATTTCGACTGAATATGTTCTTCTGATATATTGAGATATTCACAAACACTTTTTTATTCTGAAATGCACGAAATATGCAAATATTCTTTATAGAAACTAAAAAATCTAATAGCGTTTACCAGTGTTCCAAGATGTTCCAGAAAATCCTCTCAAAATTAGCATTTTAGGCAGATTTTCCAGACTCGCGAATATTGAAAAGGATGTTAAGATTTAGCTGTCATTTTTAATTTTAGATATTCTACCTTATTCAAAACCTGGGAGACATATATATATGCATGTGTGTGTGTCAGTGGCATGCCGTGTTATATTTACCTTGTTATGTGTGAAAAAACCTCCTTACTCAAACCTTTATAAACTTTTTTTTTTTTTTTTTTTTTTTTTTTTACTCTAGTATAGCAAAAGAAATAATTTAGTAATTGTTGAAACCACTCCCATAGTGCTTAAAAAATTATAAAATGCAAAATTTAGAAATCCTTCTTGTGTTAAGATAGGTACTTGGTGTGTAAAAATCAACGTAAAGAAAAGAACAAATAAAAAATGTCTACGTTTAAATAGGACATACATTTCAAGATTTCTTAACAATCTAATTCATCGGTGTAAAATGGTATGAAAGAGAGAATGATAAATGATAGCAATATTTAAGTGTGCGATCGAATTGCTAGTGTTATTTTTCAATTCTCTTTTATTTTTCTGGGAATGTTAAATTCACTTTGGCTGAATGTTTCTTTCATAAGTTACGTATTTACTAAAAACTGTTTTATGAACATGTAAAATCCGTATGAATATATAAGCCAATTGAACTGTTTATTTTAATGAATAATAATTACTCATCAAAAAATCTCCTTGATGAAGTTCTTTTTCAAAATAATAGTATAAATTAAAACACAAATTTTATTACATACATGTTTAAAATAAAAATAAAACATTTATATTTCAAAGTTTGGTGTTTACAATAAAAGAAGGAAATTAAACATTTTTTTTTCTTTTTAACAACTATTGCCCCTAAATAAAACGTGTAAGGCACTTTTTTTGTAGGATTATTTTTTTCTGTTCAGGATCGGAAAGGAAGTATAAACAGGACTCCCAATTGGTCCGTTTTTGATTACCAGTATTTGCTAAGAAATTGTTTCGAGGTAGGTTTCTAGAAAATAATAATAATAATAATAAATTCATATGAAAAAAAAAAGACTTGTACTCACGTCAATTCCTAGATACGAATGGATTTTTTTTTTATAGTTAAAAAAAAATGTTTGGCTTATCCTGCTTTGTGTTGAAAGATACGCAAATGACTTTACCTGAAAATTAATCAATTCAAGAAAAAATTACCATGCTTCATAGTAATGTGCCCGTACAAATTTCGTACAACTAAAAGTAGGGTTGGAGGCACATAAAAGTTCAGAATAAGCTTGTTTAATTTGTTCAGCTAACTAGGAAAATCTTAATGTAAAATGGAGGGAAATTGTAAAATAATTCCCTTGATTTCTACTCCTCTCTTCATTCTTTGTTTAATTCCTTATAATTAACGTTTTTCTAGAAAACTGTTGCAAGCTGTTATTCATAACAATTACAGTAAAAAAGTCTATTTTACAATGCATTTAAAAAAATACAACAGTAAAACGATTTCGTAAAGAAAAAGATCCACATGTAATGCAGCTGGCTATCCTTTTTTTTCAACAAATATTGAATCGATTTCAATACTTTTTAAAAATAGATTTGACAGCAGCTAAACAACAAATTTATCGTTCAGTCAAAAATTAAAATAACAAATACAATATGGAATTTAAAAAAAAAAAAAAAAAAAAAAAAAAAAAAAAACCTTGATTCCTACTCTTGACAAAATTGCATAACTATTGAATTTTTATTAGGGTTTCGTTCATCTCACGAAACCCTATTGCTCCCGCTCCGTTGTCTGTCTGTCACAGAGCCATTCTCGAAAACTATGTAACTTACAGAGTTGAAACTTCGTGTATAAATCAGAATATCAGCTGTGAAGAGCTGAAAATATTAAAATTTGAAAAATTCGCATTATTTTAATAAATAGAGATAAAAAACCAAAATTCTAACAGCCTTTTCCTATTAAATTTAAACATTTTTCGTTATAACCGATGCCAAAAATTAAAAATCCACGATGAAATTCTTTCCACAGTAATTAATTTTCTATCAGACGATTTCCACGTGAAAAATGAAATAAAAAATTTCACCCATTGAAATAAAGATTAATATGAAATAAAATTGATTGACGTCATAGTGGTAATAAAACATAAAACGGAAAGATTTCTCAATAATATAAGGAGTATGAGTATGTGTATGTGCACAAAACAGATTAATATCAGGTCATTAGAAAATTAAAAAGAAAATCTGACGTCATATCGGAAGTTTAACGGATTTTTCAAATGTTTCATAATAATACAAAGCGCGTATCAATATGAGTAACAGAGAATAGTAAATATATGAGTTTGAGGCACGTATTGAATCATGATAAAAACCCGATTATGGAAATATTTTAATATTTTGAAGGTGTACAAGATGTTTAATTTTGAAATTAATTTTTTTAAGTATCGCATTTAGTCCACATGACATAGATTATTATTATGACAGAATATAATAGCGGGCCTCGCCCGCTATCGGACTGGTTTGGATATTCGTAAAAACGAGAAAAATAGACCGGTAATTTTTTTCCTTATAAAAAACATGACTTTTTTTTTTTTTTTTTTTATTGCTAAATGAAATTTATTTGGATGTATTAAAGAGAGGATAAAGTGTTTTGAAAGGAATATTAAACGAAACACTTTGGGCGATCTTTGATCACACTTGCCCACTTCTTATTTTTCTGTCTGATCGAGCAATTTATAATTTAGCTACTAGAAAATAAATAAGAAGTGTTTTTAACAAAAAGGTTTACTAATGTCAGCTGATGTACACTAATATATCTTTTTTTACATGAGAAATTTTTTTTTCGAAATTTCATACACATTGCTTGTTTTGATTTCTTTTTCCAAAAGATTGATTATATTACACAACTTAACTACTGCCAAAACTATTTTAAAAAGTATTGAAATTGTTTTAGTAGTTCACGAAAGAAAAGGTACAGCGATATAATCTGTTTACATGTAATTTTTTAGTTGTTGTCACCCCTTAAAAATTTTAATCCACTGATTTTCATAACTATCTAAGATGTATGTAATAAAAACACTATCTAATTTTGCAGATTTTTTGCGCGTGTAGGGAGTAGGATGTATTTTTAATGCTTTTTAGATGTCAAACTGCGCACTTTGTAGTGATACTTCATTAGAAAAAAAAAACAGTTTCCTTTCTTTTCTTTTTTTTACATTAAAAATATGCAGCATACTTTTTCGCATTTTTGTAAATATTTAGAATAGCTGAAATGTTTTCCCAAAAAATAAATGGATTCAGAATAAAATCAAATTGTTTGTAAGATTACAATTCTACAGTTGTCTTCTATATATTATTTGCTTCGAAAATAACTAAACACCCCAATCTGAAAAGAAACACAGCCCCTCTTATCCACAGGAGACACTATGGGGGAGATTTTCTTTGGAGATAACCGAGCACAAAAGCAATTGACATCTCAATAGGGGGGTAAGCATTAGTCACGTAGGAAAACAAACATTCTTGTTCTTAGCCCAAGACGATATTTGACCGGAAAATCTCTAGGTAACAGCGAAAATATGGGGTGGCTTTCTTACTATCGCTGTGCCGTTGAACTGGTTAACGTTTCTGTGAAAAATTCAAAAGGTTTTTTTTTTTATAGCATGCAAAGGTTTCAGCCAAATTTAACACCGCTTTCCAAAAACTTGGCAAAAAAATCGTAGAAATAGTATGCTGTGATTAAAATATTAATATATTGATTATGTGATGAGATATGGGTATTTGTATGAAATAAATTTTAACTGCGCATGCGCGAACTATAGCAACGATTTTTTTGTCATGATTTGATAGTCAATACTATGAGGCAGCTCATAAAAAAAGACCAGTGAAATCTTGAAAACTCAAAAAGTTACAGCAATAATTGAAAAATTGAGGAGAACATCCCATAGGATTATATTGGGATTTCCGAAATATTGTAATTTTTATATTTTATAATTTTTGAGTAAAATAAAATAAAAAAAAATATTATTTCTTCTCTTCTTATTTTCCTCTTGTATAAGCAACAGGAAAATGACACCTATACTCTATTTTTCAAAGCCGTACCTTTTTATAGGAAAGCACAGCAACATTTTTATATGCAATTTTTCAAGTGCGCCATGTTGTAGTTTTCTTTTTTTTTTTTTTTTTTTTTTTTGTTAAATTTCTAGAACTAAACACTTCTGCCCTTTCGATATATCAAAGCTTTTCAAAATCTTATCCGTACGCATAAGATCTTAAAATTAGTATTAATTGGTACACAAAATGAATATATTATTTACATTTAAAATCGACTCATCATAGAAATCAATTTAAACTTCGTTCGATACATTTTAAAGACACCTGAAAATATTTATTCTTCATTTTAACTATTTCAAGTATAAATGAAAAATAAATGTCCGAAAAACGTACAAAATTGCATGTTTGAATAAAAAATAATGTTGTGAATATAAAATATATATATGTTTAAATCTTGCAGTTATATATATATCTATAAATATATATATTGGATTACAAATTGTGGTTTCTTTGTACAATTTTTTTAACAATTTTCAATATTTGGAAAGTGACTTCGGTTTTCTGGCCGTCTATCTATATGGACGTCCTCTACCTTGCGTAAATATTCTCGGTTTGCCGTGTAAAATTAATAAATGATATTGAGGTTTATACTACGGCATGTTCGGTACTGAAAATGAAGGTATAGCCTGTATAGTTTGTTTACAGGAACACTAATAAATTCCATTTTATTTTGGTGTATGGGAGCAAAAATCGTTTGGCAATCTATTTTAATGATGTTACACTAGTTGAAATATACTGAAATTGATATACAGCACTGAAATGCAGTACAATATGCTTAATGTAAAACATGGTCTGCATGCCGTTTATCGTTCATTTACAGGGACACAAAAAATATTTCGGTTATTGGCTTAAAAATAACCAATCTTCTTTTAAAAAATATTCAGCTCGCATTCATCGAAAAATCTTAATGTCTTCTATGTTCTAAAATACACAACATTGCCAAAGAGCCAAAGGTGACCGGTCACTTGCGATTTTAGACGTTTTGTTAACTATCTAGAAAAATACATGAGGAATTAACCGGAAACTGCAAGTGTGTAAACAGTATAGTATAGGTTATATATTTCTGCGAAGATTTTTTCACGAAACCCCATAGGGGACTGTCAACAAATTAAACAAGTTGGAAATTGTACGTCAAACGTGACAAATGAGGTGCGTTCGTACTATAGCTAGTTATATAAATATTCAGATCTAGATGATTTTTAATTCTGTGAAATGAATTATATCGTCTGCAGATTCATTTCTGTCATAAAATAAGTATCTCGGTCGCTTGACGATGAAACTTCCGAAGCTCCTATAACAAAAAAGCACCGATTTAAAAAAAATAAAAAATTCAAATTTCTTAATAAATATTTTTATTAATATCTCCTAAAGTTTTAATTCGATTTTAATAAAATTTGAAATGTCTCGACAAAATTCTGCAAAGATAATATATCTTAAATTTTAAACCATTCGGTTGGGTAGTTTTTGCGTTGTTATATGCGGACGGACGTCGGACAGACGGACGGACGGACAGACTGACGGACCAAGCGACGACAATAGGTGCTACGTATTTATATAATTACGAACGCACCTAAAAAGAACGCATATCTTTTGGATAACCCTGTAAAAATTAATGCAGCAAAGGCGTTCAAACTCGAGATTATTAATAAGTGGCTTATTGTAATATACTGTGTTCATTTTTAACAGTTCGAAATTAACAGTTAAAATTTTATATCGGAAAGCCGTCAAATATCTCTATAAGAAGGTAAATCTGCTTTTCTTCACTTCCAATATTTTCAAGATATTTTCTATATTGACGATGATTAAGCATACGCGTAGGAGTATAATATAAATTTATAAGCCCTATAAGTTTCTGAGTTAACTAACAACTAAAATGTCAAAGGCTTCGTGGGCCACAGATAAGTGTTTGGCGGGCCAATTGTGGCCCGCGGGGCACGTGTTTGACATGCCTGACTTAAATATTAAATAAAATTTATACTTAATTTGCTGTCTATCTGACCCCTTTAAATGACCCATTAAACTTTTAGTTTAACGTTCCACATACGACGATAAATTGAAATAATAAGTTATAAAAAGTTAAAAATTATATTTTGAAGGAAAAACTTGAGAAAATAAGAAATATTCTTTCAATTTACTTACAATTGCTTTACAATATTTTTTAAAGATAAATTTATTAAGTTAAAAGTATATAAGTTAATAAAAGTAAATAAAAGTTATCCATTCATAAAACAAATGAAAATGCTTTTTTTCTTAGTCTTCTGCACTAGCAAGTGACCTTGAACGATTACGGGCGCTGTCCCTGATCCAATTCTTAGAAAATGTTGAACAATGAAACCGGAAACTTTCCCAGGCATTTGAATGGGGGTTTCAATAGAAAGGGAGATTTGTCTTCCTCTCCTGAAGACCAGGAAGGAAAGAACTCTGTCTTGAGTAAATAATACTACAAGCCTTACAGTTTCGTTCTAAAAGAAATTGTTTTCCGTTATTAATACTTGCAAACTTACTTTGTAGGCCAAAAAAAAAAAAAAAGGGGGGTGGGGGGGAGAGGGAACTCCAAGGATACATAATAAATGTAAATAAGAAACAAATAAAAGCGACAATTTGTTGAAAAAAATTCCCCAATTACTTTTAGAAAACAATTGAAATTCAGCTCACTCCATCGCCGATATCTTTCTGAATTTTCAGTATACTCGACTGGCCTTTTTGTATGAATTGCTGTATAGAGTTCACTTCCAAATCATGCAAAAAAAAAAAAAAAAAAAAAAAAAAAATCATCGGTATAGTGCCGCATGCGCAGTTAAAAATTATTTTGTACACCTGCTGATATTTAAACTATTTCATATATTTATATTCTAATTGTACTATGTTGTTTCTATTACTTTTGTCAAATTTTGTAAGAGTGACGTTAAATTTCATTGAAAATCTTGCATTCTATAAACAAAGAAAACAAGCGAAAATTTCTTGAATAACAATAATAAAAAAAAAACCTTTATATCTTGAAAAATATAAGCGCTATTCCTACACAAATGTTGTACATTATCCACATATTCAGGTGCTGCAGCTACAGATCATTTCGAGCATTTTATTTTACAGGGCGAGCCCAAATATCATTATTTTATTTAATTTGTTGTTGGGCCCTTAATTACCATCGTGATCAATCCTTCACTGAAAAATGTAAGGTCAAAAACGGTCTTTATATAACCGATGTTCTAGAAGAATTCGTAAAATATTTCTCTAGTTATTCGACAAAACGTCTAAAATTGAAAGTGCCCGGTGATTTTTGGCCATATAGCGTATAATATACCGTATATACTCGTGTATAAGTCGAACCCCCCCCCCCCAAATTCTTACGCAAAATTTTGAGAAAAAAAATTAATTTTCGTGTATAAGTCGAACTATATTTCTGGTAGTACATTAAAAAATTATTTGTAATTGAGTATTTAAAAAAAAAAAAAAAAAAAAAAAAAAAAAAAATGCTGCATTAGCAACGATATGGACGGATCAAAAGATTATTTTTCAGATTCCGATGAGTCGTTGATAAGCATGGAATTCGAATCTGAGGATATGTACAATGAAATATCAGATTCCCTATTACCTGAGCTGTATGAATATGCAGATTCTAAACAATAACTTACATTTCCATAAGTTTCATTGAACAATTTTAATTTTTAAATGAAAACAATAAGGGTTTTTAGATTCATGATTCCTTGATATGTATTATTTTCTGTCTTTAAATATCTTGAATATCGGCAATTGAGTAAGTATTTATTTATTTTTATTTTTATTTTTTGTTTTTTTTTACTAACTCGTGTATAAGTCGACCCCCCATTTTCAACTCCCAAATTTTATCTAAAATTCTTCGACTTATACACAACTATATACGGTATATATATATAATTTATTTATTTCTACCTTTCATCGAAATAAAACTTAACTTATAATCTTTATGCCGTTTTTTATCCTACAATACGAAGGTTATTTATCTGTGTAAACAAACAGAAAAAAAAAACATGGAATACTTGTTTTGGAAATAACTAGCTTCACCATTATAAGACAACGAAATTTCTCCCTCACGCACCTAAAATATTATTGGTCTAACTTAAATTTCTAAAATTTCTTACAATAGGAGAATAATAGTACATTATAAGATATTCGCATTGACATCTCATACAATATTAGATTCATATACAGAGCCCGATCAAGCTGAAGTTGGGCCCAGGGCCTGTTAAAAAGTTTGGGCTCCCCATTCCCGGCGACATTTTCAGGAAAAAAAGTAGGTTTATTTGATGAGTTGACAAGGTTGTTTGGGTGAAAGTTTACAAAATAAATTTAACTTAGAAGAATAATCAAGAAAACGAATAGTATGCAGTTTTTTGCATTTTCCCCAAATTTGATTTTCTGGATACAGCAAGTTTTGAAAATTATAGGTAATCTCAAATCGAAAAGAACTTTTACAGAAAAATTAAATATGGAGGTTTTTTATTACAGTAAAACTTTGTTTTTACGTCAGGGACCAAAATATAAAATGCAAACAGTGGAAAAACTTAAATTGTGAGAAAATTTACATGCAGGAAAACGCAAATTCCAAGAGCATATAATCAAGGTTTCACAGTATTTATCAATTTTTCAAAATACTAAATTGCAATTATCAGAAAAGGAAAAAAAATTGTGCATATATACTAATCATAAATGAAAAGTTTAATTTAAAAAAAAATGTGCAGGGTTTAAAAAACCATGCACATAAAAACTCCATTCGGAAGTTATCAAGCGGGAGTAAAGTCCATGTTCGGTTCTTGGTCATTCACTTTTTCAAGTAAAAATGCCTAGCTTAAAAGCCTCTAAAAATTTTAATGAGTCATTCAGAATATTTAAATTTTACGTTTCATATTTTATAAAATTGTATTATATTATTTGAAATATATTTGATTAAGGGGGAAAAAATCAGCTTCATAATTTGTGGGCCCCTGAAATTGTTGGGCCCAGGGCCGAGGTCCCGGAGGCCCGTGCATTAATCAGGTCCTGCTCATATATTAGATGTCAACGGATATTCGCCGAAACTGAATGGGAGGGTGGGGGTCGGGGCAACACCTACTTGTTTTTGTAGTCAAGTAGGTGTTGGTTGGGGGCAAGCGAGGCATGCGCCTCAGGCGAAGAGGACGCGAAATGAAGACTTGTTATTTGATACAAAAAATGTGATGAAATTTGGGTAAAAATATCTTGCAGCTGAAGAATTAAAAAGAAAAAACTGAGACAAGTAGATGTGTATTGACAAATAGTTAAAAAAGAGTCGTTTATGATTACAAGATGGTAAATAAATAACAAAAACGAAAACTGCCCAGTTAAACTGAGGGCATTGAGCTCACAGGCTATTCACACAAATTGTATATTATGCTATTTTTTCAAAGAATAATGCCACTCGAAAAATAAAGAAATCGACAATATATTAAGGGGGGAGGGATAAGCACTGGTTCCCACTCTTTATACTTAACCAATAAACCCCCAAAATCTAATCAGGCAAGCGCCTTACCACAATGAATTTATACACAAAATTTGAAAAAAATCGGATAATTTTGCTTGAAAAACCCATTTATCTAAATTAAGGGGGGTGAGCGCCCCCCCCACGTTTTCCCCTTTATACTTAACAAAGGAAAACCCAAAACTAATCAGGCAAGCGCCTTACTTCAATGAATCTATATACAAAATTTGAAGAAAATCGGATAATTCTGCATGAAAAACCCATTTATCTAAATTAAGGGGGATTAGTCCCCCGTTTACCCCCCTTTATACTTACCCAATGAACAACCAAAACTAATTAGGGAAGTGCCTTATCACAATGAGCCTATATACAAAGTTTAAAGAAAATCGGATAATTCTGCATGAAAAACCCATTTATCTAAATTAAGGGGGGTAGCACCCGTTTTCCCCCTTTATACTTATCCAATGAACCCCCAAAACTAATCAGGGAAGTGCCTTATCACAATGAGCCTATATACAAAATTTGAAGAAAATCGGAAAATTCTGCATGAAAAATCCATTTATCTAAATTAAGGGGTTATCGCCCCGTTTCCCCCCTTTATACTTAATTAATGAACTCCCAGAAATAATCAGGGAAGCACCTTATCACAATGAACCTATATACGAAATTTGAAGAAAAACGGATACTTCTGCATGAAAAACACATTTATCTAAACTAAGGGGGGGTAGCCCCCCGTTTCCCCCCTTTATACTTATCCAATGAACCCCCAAAACTAATCAGGGAAGTGCCTTATCACAATGAGCCTATATACAAAATTTGAAGAAAATCGGATAATTCGGCATGAAAAACCCATTTATCTAAATTAAGGGGGTTATCCCCCCGTTTCCCCCCTTTATACTTAATTAATGAACTCCCAAAAATAATCAGGGAAGCACCTTATCACAATGAACCTATATACGAAATTTGAAGAAAAACGGATACTTCTGCTTGAAAAACACATTTATCTAAATTAAGGGGGAGTTATCCCCCCTTTCCCCCCTTTATACTTAACCAATGAACTCCCAAAACTAATCAGGGAAGCGCCTTATCAGATTGAACCTGTAAACAAAATTTGAAGCAAAACGGATAATTCTATCACGAGTTATCGCGTTACGTACATACATACATACATACGTACATACATACATACATACGTACATACATACATACATACATACAGAACGGGCGGGCACATTAGCTCTCAGGGTTTGATAGCCTGTGAGCTAAAAAAGAACCATTCTCCAATGCTATTTGCATATCGCGGAAACCACTTCCTATATAGGAACAAGTTGGAAATTGTACGTCAAACGTGACAAATGAGGTACTTTCGTACTATAACTAGTTTCAGTAAAATTAATTATATCGTCTATTATTATAATATAATTAATTTCCGTAATAAAATAAGTATATTTTAAGTTGGCAACATTTTATCTTTTGACATTTACTGAAAATACCATTGGGTAACTTAAGCCTAGCTTTGAAAATTTCAGAACGTGAAATCCATATTTAGACTCTTTTCCATTTAATATCAATTTCTCCGGAAACATCTATCCAAAAAATTGTCGGTAGATTATAAGACTGCTATGCTTAAACAATTTTAGTATACAGATTCGGTTTCTAAATTCGGTAATACAGAAGTAATAGGACTCCATCTTAAGTAGGACGTAATCATCATAACAACCTAGAATAAATACTTATCATGGGTATCACTGAATTAATTACGTATGATTTAATAGAATAAAGAATGTGACTAAAACTTGGTCATAGAGGTTATAAAATGTGATATACGTCATATATGACTATAACGTAATACCTGTGAGATAACTTGGCGATACATCTCGGTCGCTTGACGAATAATCCGCAGAAGCTGCTATAGTAAGGAAGTACCGATTTAAAAAAAAATCAAATTACTTAATAAGTATTTTTAATAATATCTTTTTAAGTTTTGATTCGATTTTCATGAAAGGGAAAATGACCCGAAAAATTCTGCAGAGATTATATATATTATCATTCAAAGTATTCGGTTGGGTAGTTTTTGCGCTGTTATATGCGGACTGACGGACAGACCAGACGACGACTATACGTGCTATGTATTTATATAATTAAGAACGCACCCAAAAAGGTCTCAGTGGCAGCTATTATCCAAGTTACTATTTGAAAATGGATTACCTTTAAAATACAGGAAATAATTTCCTCATAATTTCTTCGGAATCTGCTATAAGAAGGAAGTACCGATTAAAAAAAAATATTAAAATTACTTAATAAATATTTTTATTAATATATTTTTAAGTTTTGATTTGATTTTTATAACATTTGAAATGACGCGACAAAATTCTGCCAGCGATTATATATTCGGTTGTGTAGTTTTTGCGATGTTATAAGTGGAGAGACGGACAGACGGAAGGACAAGATGGCGACTACAGGTACAGTCGTTTTTAGGTGCGTTCGTAATTATATAAATACGTAGCACCTATAGTCGTCGTTTGGTCCGTCCGTCTGTCCGTCCGTCTGTCTGTCTGTCTGTCCGTCTGTCTGTCTGTCCGTCCGTCTGTCTGTCTGTCCGCATATAACAACGCAAAAACTACCCAACCAAATGGTTTGCAATTTAAAATGTATTATCTTTGCAGAATTTTGTCGAGACATTTCAAATTTTATTAAAATCGAATCAAAACTTTAGGAGATATTAATAAAAATATTTATTAAGAAATTTGAATTTATTTTTTTTAAATCGGTGCTTTTTTGTTATAGGAGCTTCCGATGGATGTTAAATCGTCAAGCGACCGAGATACTTATTTTATGACAGAAATTAATCTGCAGACGATATAATTCATTTCACAGAATTAAAAATCATCAAGATCTGAATATTTATATAACTAGCTGATACATATATATCTGAATATTTATATAACTATTTAAGATATTTGTATGAACAGTGTCATAAAATATATACTTAACTAGCTGTTTAACCCGTTCTACGCACGGGATATCATGAATTTAATTCTAAAACGTGCGTACGAACGCACCTCGTTTGTAACGTTTGACGTACAATTTCCAACTTGTTTCTTCTTGTTAATCAGCATGAAAATTTCTGACATATTCTCGATTTACTCTTTGAAGATAAATGCCGGGTTTAGAGGGTTGCGGGGTGGAGGCAAGCGCCAGGTTTGGATGTAAAAACTAAGGAGTAAAAAACTACTTTAGATTGAAGTTGGTTATAATACTTGTAAGAAGCACAGGGGGAAAAAAAAATCTCGGCCAGGGTGCCGTAAATATTAAAGCCGCCTCTTTCCCCTAAAATTATTTCCATCATTTTTCTTCCCTAGGTTTTCGCCTAGTTTTGCTTAATTGTAGAAACGTCTGCATTTGAATGATAATAAGATTGCTTCTTGACTCACTACCTTTTTAATGATCTGTCGCGTCTGGAAAATCGTCTTAAAATGTACAGTTGAAGAACATTTTCTGAAATGAATAACACTAATCAATTTCTTGGTAAATATGTCTGCAAGCTCTTTGCATGTTTTAATAAAAAATAATTAGGAAATATGTCAGAAAGTAGCCAGTTATGATTTTAAGAATACCTTTAAATTAAAAGTAATGAGATACCGGAACAAACTATTAGAAATGTTATAATTTGAATTTATTGTATTTTTAAGTTTTTCTTTAAATTTCTTTAATTGCCTTTCCAAAAATATGTTGTTTTCATCTCTATGTTAATTAGAAACTTTGAAATTGTATTTTAACATCATAGCTCATCCTAAACTCTGACCATTTAAAAGGGACAGAAAATATGCATTTTCTCAAAATATTATGCTTTTAAGGATTCGATTCATCTTTTTATGTCTACAACTCGTACGGTCATAAAATTTTTATAAGTACACTTATACTCATTATATAAGCTAGTATGTGCTTTTATTGTCATTTAAAAAATATATGTATAAATTTTCCACGATGAATAAATTTCTGTTTATAATTTGAAAATAACATATTTTGGGGTGTTATCAACTAAGCGGCATAAAATATGAAAAATACTTGGTTAAAATTTCAGTAATTTCCTGTATCATGTTTAGAGACAAGAGCAAAAAAAATCTACTCCAGGGCGCCGTGATTACTTTTACGGCCGCTCCTGCAACTTAAAATATCCAAATATTATAAACGAATTATTAAGATGTTTATTACTGCTTTCATGTTCTTCCCTTTTTGTTAAAAAATGACGTATAGCCATATATATATATATATATATATATATATATATTTAATTAAAAATAAACGTAAAGTCGTTGTTGTTATTTGAAATATATATAGGAACAGTTTTTCGGTATTTGCCGATATCTGAATCTAGGAAAAATAGTCCCCGGAAAACAAAAGTAATCGGAAAAAAGTGATAAAAAATTTATAAATATTGACGTTATTGATAAATAAGTGTTAAAAACTAACGGGGTAACAAAAGTCTGATTTATATCATTCCCGTAGGCGAATATTTGCTGTAAATATTTGTGAATGGTATTAGCAATAGTGTAAAAAAGAGACTATTTTCGCGTACGAAAATGCTCGTATTCATCACTACTTTATTTTTTACATTCGCGAACATAATTATGAATATTCACAATCATAATCAATTCAATTATATGTAAAAAATTAAGTAGTGATTAAAACGAGTATTTTCGTATGCGAATATTCGCGTTCAAAAATCAAGTAGTGATGAATACGAGCATTTTCATACGCGAATATTCCCACTTTTTTACACTATTGCTAAAAGAATTCACAAATTTTTACATCAAATATTCGTCTAAAGAAATGATATAAATCATACATTTGTTATCTCCTGTACCGCAGCAACACCATCAGCCTGGTGAAAAACATTGTTACACACCATCGGCGCATTCATAATCACAACTGAAGGCGCCGATAAGCCTACCCGCGACTAGCCTAATTCATGGCGCCTGGTGCGGGGGCACTCGCACCACCCTTTGTGCGGCTCTGGTTACCTCGTTCGTTTTTAAAATTTATTTATCAATTCCTTGTAATCTTTTTCCCGGTCACTTTTTTTCCCCCCGGTTACTTTTTTTCCGCTCTTGTTTTTTCTGTCACTTTTTTTCCGATTACTTTTTTCCGTTCTTGTTCTTTCTGTCATTTTTTTTATTACCTTTTTTTCCCGGTCGCTTTTTTTTTTTTTTTTTTTTTTTTTTTTCGGTTACCGCCGACATCTGTTTTAATTATGTTAAAAGTTTCCCTAGTACTTGCCTGCAGTACGACTAGTTTAACGGCTGTACTTGTACAAATTACTAAAAACATTCCTTCGCCACTCTTTTAATCTGTATATATATGTGATTTATTACATGCAATTTATACCTAGGATTTTTAAATAAATAAATGTGAAATTTATGTTCACAAATTTTAGAATTGTGATTTATCAAGACGTTTTATAAGAACAATAAATAGCGCGTGATTTTCAAATTTGTATTTTAAAATGCAATCTAGTTTTAATAATCTTACATTAGATGCTGCCCACTCTCTCTTCTTAGCGGCAACCATTGTAAACAATATCCGGTCAATTTATTTTTAGGCGGTAATCTTTCCCATGTTACCTTTGATATAGATTGCAGAGAGAACACTGGTAACCACAAAGAACTCCTTTGACCTCCGAACATTAAATTTCTCTCTTGTGCAAAGTAAGAGATAATAGGAGTATGTCTATTTATCTCCTACACACATTTGTTTGGTCTGATCTGGTCATGTGGGAATGTGTTTGCTTATAAGTGTTTTTTTTTTTTTAAATACTAATACGATTGTGCCAGGGGTTCCAAGACCCGTCTCGGGTAACCATTGCGCGGGGTGTCAAAAGTTGCGATTTTCCTGGATGAACAAATTCTTTTAAATTTCTTTTAGCACCATGTACAATTTAATACCTCAATCTAATTGTTAGCCTGCATCGAATGGAATTTAATTGCAGTAAAACCTGTATAAACGGAACCTGCATATAACGGAAAAATTTTATGATTCTGTCGAAAGTTATACCGTTGTGACAGGTCCAAGATGTTATGAATTAAAGGGGTAGCGTAGAACCTTTAAATAAACCGCCCCAGTAAATCATCGAAATGAATTGTATTACATTCAACACTTCAAATAAATAAAATACACATTCTTGATTAATAGGATTGCACAACAATAAAATATTTCGGGCTCTTTCAGCTTATGATTCTATTTCAGCTAAGTGTCCAGCATTAATAATAGTCTATACTTTCAAAGGATAAACAATGTCAATGTTCCCCTTCAAAGGTAGGAGCGGGAGTCGAGGGTCGATCGGTTCGTCTGACCCTTCACAAAATAAAAAGGATTACAAATTCTGTCAATCATCTCCTGAATACGGGAAGGAGATCAAAATAGTCGCTGTTCTGCACAACTAGAGAGTGTTCACGCTCGCTTTACAAGTCTGTCGCTTTACAAGTCTGTCACGCAACAATCTCCAAGTTTTTGTTAGAGAACGGTTTTCTCTGCCCGGTGATTCAACAATCACCTGAATGTAGTTTTTCCCAGGAGTGATGACTCGTCTTTGAGGTTGAGAAAAATCTGCAACCTACCTCGAGTGCTCTTTACTCTTAACTCAACTAACTATATTTTCTTCATCTATCTTCGATGTTACCGCTCGAACAATAGGATTCTCTCCAGCCATCAAAAAGTCTTTCAGATGAGGTAATAAAAAAAGTCCGTTATGATAGGTGGAAAAAGGATTTCCCACGCACGTTCTCTAATGACTGAGGTCATCTTGGTTCCCACGATACCTGGGGCGGACGGGCTCAACCAAAGGGATTCCATTCAGCTCTCTCCATTCATGTAGCTGTCCCCAAACCTTGAAGTAGTATGATGATTGAGCAAAACTTTTGAAGCATCCCGGCCGAGTACCAGACTTCGTTTAATTTTGGAAGAAAATCCCAAACACATGGGATCTGCCTATACCTGTCTTTAAGCTTCACAAACAATGTTTTTAGATGAGATATAGTGAATTTTCCGTAACGTTTGCATATACCTGTTAAGAAAACCTATGTTAGATTGAATATTTGTTCATTGATATTCTGTTTTTATAGGTTTTACTGTTCTTTGTTTAGTAAAAGCTGAAAAAATAGAACCTGTATACAGGGGCGCCATTTCGGGGGGGGGGGGCAACCGCCCCCCCCCAAGGAATTTGAAATTTCAGAAAATTTATCAGTTATCTCAGGTTAGACAAAAAAAAAAAAAAATCAAAATATGATCAAAAGCTAAAATAACGTCAGATTTCACAGATTTGATTACAATATAAAAAAACTAGTCTGATGTGCCAATCCCAAAACTTTCGTCTATCTCATACAGGTTTCACATACACCAAAAACAAATCAGCACCAATTTATATTGAGGTCTAACTGAATCTAAAGTTTTATTAAATTATGTGCGTTAGTTCTGAAGATATAGCTATCGTAGTAAAAATCGTACAAAATGTAGCATAGCAGTGCCACCTATTGGGCTATTTATACCAAATCGTAATCAACTTCTATTTTTGTAAAGATCTAACCGAATATGAAGTTTAGTGAAATTCTGTGCATTAGTTCTTGAGATATAGCTATCGCAAAAATCATGAAATATGTAGCATAGCATTGCCATCTGTTGAGCGATTTACACCAAAAACTAAACACCACCTATTTATATCAATGTCTAACTGAATATAAAGTTTAATCAAATTCCCTGCATTACTTCTTGAGATACAGAGCCCACAAAATTTTTGTCACATACAGACACACAGACAGACTCGCAGACAGACATTTTCTAAAAATAGTCCAATTGTGTTCAGGAACTTCTAAAACGTATAAATTCGTCGAAAACCGGAAGTAGCAAATTTTCATAAATCCAATACCTTTTTCTTGTAAAGACAGGAGAAAGTAATAAACATTTAATAAACACTTTAAACATTGAAATGTTTTCTAAAGCCTTGCTATTATTGCAACATTCTATAAGTGAGACATTTATCATTAATGAGTATGTTGGGTAGTTTTAGAAATATATGTGAGAAAAAACACTATGAATTGCTTCTGAGCTGTGTACAGCATGATTAAAAGAAAACTCGTCACTCCCAAGGCTAGAATTTTAGTGAAAAATTCTCTCTTTACCCAAAAATTTAAGGGCAATTTTTTTTCAGGGGGGGGGGGGATGGGAGAGGTGTATTCAATTTCCTAATTATATGATTTGTTAATTTAGTTTTATTAGCGTCACATTATATTTACTCCAATCGTTATAATGCTGTTAAATCATATGCTTTATTAATTGATATCATAAGAGACGGTAGTCTCTTGAGTGACGCAGCGAAAAACCGAAAACCGTAAGCCCAAAACCGAAGATTCCGTCACTCTCATATATACAGCTAGCAGGACATCAAAGGAAAATCGAAACGCCGACATTTAATATCTCAGTAAATATGAGGCATACCGTTTCGATTTTTTCACATTAGTCTTATATCTATGGCCTAACTCTATCCTGAAATTTATAGATTTCTACATGCAGTAGATTTTGAGATCTGGAAACCAATTTTTAAGCGAAAATGGAAAATGTAATGGTGTAATGGGCACAGAGGTGTTATCTCGAAAATGGATCGAACGATTTTTTTTAAATTAATATATTATATTAATCGCTTTTAGATGAAGAGAGTAAGATTTTGAGCTAACGTAGGAAAACTCTTGTTTTTTATATAATCCAGCTTCAAAATCGGACTCTTTTCTTATGCTTTTTCTGGTAGACTAACATTAAAGATTTTCGGCCTTTTCACCCTTTTTTATTCCTGCGCGGTTAGGATATTCATGGGTATCACGGTTATAGTTAAAGGCGATTTCGCAATCATATCTGGCTGAAGAACTATTTAGATTTTTTTTTTTAATACGAAAACAGTTGTTAATGCAATTTTTAATATGTAATATATATGTATTAAATTAAATTATTGTTTGTATATTTTTCTTTTTTGTTATAATAAAGAATTTCTTATATCAAAATCTTCATTAAGTCGAAAAATATTTAGATTCCTTGATTAAAATATTGAAATATTTTATAATTATACATATACAATTTAATTGTTATTTATATTTAATTTGTGATTTTTTAAAGGAAAAAAAAGATTAAGATTTTTTTTTATCAATTAATTTGCGTAACAAGGAATCATTCAAAATGAATCAATCATCAGTTTGTTTTCTTCGTGTGCGATGCGATTCGCTGCTATGAACATTTTTTGAAGTGTTGAAAATCAAATTTCACAAATACTTCTAACTTCTATTAACAAATACTTCATGAATATATTTTTAATTCCATGTTGTTTATGTACGATAAAAAACACGTTTGTAAGCTTCTGTTTCATAGTATAAGAATCCAAACATTCAGTGAAATGCGTATATTTGATCAGCTATATAAACAAATGAAGAATACAGTACCTTTTTTTTTTCAATTTCATTTCTTAAATTTGCATTTTAAAAACAGATAATAAAGAAATATGTATTTATCTTCTAATATTTATTTTCCTAAGTCAGAGAAATGCAAAGTTCTACCATTGTTTTTTTTGTTTTTTTTTTTCTAGTGAAAGTTTATTTTCAAATGTTAAATATAGATTTTACTTAATAAATCACGAAATCAGTCGTCAGTTCTCGGGGCAATGGTAGACGTGGCATTGGAAACCTAAAAATCATGAGAGAGGGTAATATCTTTAAACAAATCTTGTAGCAAAGTATTCAGTAGTATCTTGCACCAAATATAAGAAATTGAAAAAAAAAAAAAAAAGGTACTGTATTCTTCATTTTTGTTTATGTATTGTCAAAGCTATGCATTCTACCGAATGTTTTTATTCTTGAAATAGACTATTTAAACAGAGATAGAAGTTTACCAAACTTTTGTTTCTTTCTTCATACATAAACAACATGGAATTAAAAATATATTTTTGAAATATTTGTTAATTAAGTTAGAAGTATTTGTGAAATTTGTTTTTGAACCCGTTAAAAAATCTTCACAGCGCATGGAAAAATAGAAACGCTATAGAAGGATTTTTTTTTTTCTTCAGTTACCCTGAAATTAAAACAATATATATATATATATATTTTTATTTTTTTTTTGGGGGGGGGGGGTTCAGGAGTGCAAAACGTTCATATTTACTGATTTATTAGTTGTTTGTTTTCTTTTTAAAATTAAAATAATGTTGTTAAATAGCAACATCATGGTGTAGAAAAAAAAAACATTAAAAAAATGTGATGCATCGTTATGTACGAGAGATCAGTTTCAACTGACATTACAAAAATTTATTCACAAACTAAGACAGATAATTAAGAAAAATAGGTTAAATCCTAGAACAAGCGAGACGCTTGGCGTCATCGAATTTAGCGAAGCGATAAATGAGTTTTCTTGTTACCGGTTTATTTCTTACGTTTTTCCCACGCCTTCTGTGCTTGGTTCTAGCATGAGCAGAATGCATGGTTCTGAAAATTGAGCTGGTTTTTGAGGGAATTAGATTTGATTGGTTGGTTGACAGATTAGAATATTCTATAATAGAGTTCTATTGTCTGTGGGTTGGTTTGTTGTGTGTCAGATTTGTTGAATTATGTTTATGAAATATGTTTTATGTCATAAAGGATAAATCCTGTGAAATATTAAAAAAAAAACGAAGGATGAGAAATAACGGTAAGTGCATTTTTGTTGATTTTATATGATAAGATGTATTTTAAGCACTTTAGAGATTGCTGTAAACCGATTTTTGTGCGAACATTACTGACCGCAGCTTGAATGGATTTCATGCATTCTAGGGAGTGCGGAATATAGCAATTTTTGTGCATCCAGGATTTTTTTTTTCAGTTAATGTACGCGAAGCATACACATATATATATATAAATTATTAACTGCTGTTTGAATGAATTTCATGCATTCTAGAGATTGCTGCACAGGGAGTTTCATGCATCCAGGATTTTTTTTTTCTGTTATGTACGCAAAGTGTACATATATATGTTACTAACTGGTGCTTGAATGAGTTTCGTGCTTTTGAAAAATCAGAAATCTCTAGATTCTCCCCAATCGTAACCTGTGTTCTTTGTAGCAGAGAATTCACTACTTACACAGTTTCTATGAAAATTTTTTCACGAAGTAAACATTGATTTTATTCCGTTTTGTGACAATTTACAAAGTTTTAGCAAGGAGGAAAAAATAGCTAAAAATTATTAAAAATAGAAAAATCTGGAGGAAAAAATTGCTAAATGTTTGTATGTAAAAATTGAAATATCTAGACGAAATATTGCTAAAAGTTTGTAAAAATAGAAAATCGTGAAGAAAAACTTGCTGAAACTTTGTAAATAATTGTAAAACGAAATAAAATTTATGTTAAAATTGTATAATAAAGCTTGCCGTAAGCAGTGTGTAAGTATCTGCTTGCTTAAGCTTAAAAAGCATTCGTTCTGATTGGGTAGAATTTGGAGGTTGCCGATTTTTTGGTTGACGTGCGTAAAAAAAATAGCCAAATCGGATGTTTTGCTTGTTCTAGGATTTTGCCCAATATATTTGATTAATGAATTCATCGATTGATACTTTGGCTTAATTAGGTTTGAATTGGCTTAGTAATTTGAATCTTATCATGATGACGTTTTGATTTTGCATGTCCCTGTATAAAAAACTCCTCAATGATATTTGCAAGATAAATACACTGTCACAATTAGATTCAAATTGGTTCAGCATTTCAACAGTGATGGTAAGGATTAAAAAAAAATTCATATTTTTTGCTTTTGTGTGTACCTTTTAAACAAACTGTAAGAGCTAAATGCTTGATTAGCTAACTCATTGATGATGCGGCTAAGTTTAGGGATTCACCCTCAGTTAGCCATCTTGTTTTTAAATCAAAACATTTTAACTTTTATTATTAAATATAAATCAATCAGTCAGTAAAATTAAATAACATGCTTATAATAAGTAAATATGAATGAAAATTATTTTGGAAATGAGAAACAAAACAAATATGTTTTGAAGTATAGATAAAATGCTTCAGTGATTAATTTGTAATCACTTCAGCATTTTATCTATATTTTAATTATAATTAGTGATCTTCTGTGATTATGTAACATTTCAGCGATGCTGGATTGAATCCCTGAAGCATTTTATCTATTTCGAAAAACCGAAGTCAGAGAAATGCAAGTTTTGTGCATCCAGGATTTTTTTTTTCAGTTAATGTACGCGAAGCGTACTCACACATATATATATATATACATATATATCAATTATTAACCGCTGTTTGGATGAATTTCATGCATTCTAGAGATTGCTGCACAGGGAGTTTCATGCATCCAGGATATTTTTTTCTGTTAATGTACGCAAAGAGTACATATACATGTTACTAACTGGTGCTTGAATGAGTTTCGTGCATTTGAAAAATCAGAATTCTCTAGATTCTCCCCAATCATAACCTGTGTTCTTTGTAGCAGAGAATTCACTACTTACACAGTTTCTATGAAAATTTTTTCACGAAGTAAACATTGATTTTATTCCGTTTTATGACAATTTACAAAGTTTTAGCAAGGAGGAAAAAATAGCTAAAAATTATTAAAAATAGAAAAATCTGGAGGAAAAAATTGCTAAATGCTTGTATGTAAAAATTGAAATATCCAGACGAAATATTGCTAAAAGTTTGTAAAAATAGAAAAATCGTGAAGAAAAACTTGCTGAAACTTTGTAAATAATTGTAAAACGAAATAAAATTTGTTTATTTTGTGAAAAAGCTTGCCGTAAGCAGTGTGTAAGTATCTGCTTGCTTAAGCTTAAAAAGCATGCGTTCTGATTGGGTAGAATTTGGAAGTTGCCGTTTTTTTGGTTGACGTGCGTAAAAAAAATAGCCAAATCGGATGTTTTGCTTGTTCTAGGATTTTGCCCAACATATTTGATTAATGAATTCATCGATTGATACTTTGGCATAATTAGGTTTGAATTGGCTTAGTAATTTGAATGTTATCATGATGATGTTTTGATTTTGCGTGTCCCTGTATAAAAAACTCCTCAATGATATTTGCAAGATAAATACACTGTCACAATTAGATTCTAATTGGTTCAGGATTTCAACAGTGATGGTAAGGATTAAAAAAAATTCATATTTTTTGCTTTTGTGTGCACCTTTTTAACAAACTGTAAGAGCTAAATGCTTGATTAGCTAACTCATTGATGATGCGGCTAAGTTTTGGGATTCACCCTCAGTTAGCCATCTTGTTTTTAAATCAAAACATTTTAACTTTTATTATTAAATATAAATCAATCAGTCAGTAAAATTAAAAATCACAAAATTCGTCAAATGATCTCGGGGGAAAAATAGTGAAATTTGTCTAACAATCGCGGAACAGAATTGCAAAATTCGTCGAATGGCAGTGGAAAAAAAGTGCACAATTTGTTCGTTTATGGAAAAAGTCGTGAAATTCATTAATCGATAGTCGATAAATCACGAAATTCATCAATCGATAGCAGAAAAATCATAAAATTCATTGATAGTGGAAAAATCACAAAATTTATCAACTGGTTTCAGGGGAAAAAAATTTCGAATATCGTCGAATGGCTTCGAGAAGAAAAAAAATCACAATCCGTCAAATAATTTCTTTGAAAAAATCGTGAAATTCGCCAAATGGTTTTGAAATTTGTCGAGCGACAGTGGGGAAAAAATCTTTTTCCATTGAATCATCGCAATTGGAACTATTAAGTTTGACCAGTGGTGGCAGTAAAGTCAGTCGGCAAATTTTCAGTATTACTCGCCGATTGGCGAATGGCAATTTTGTCCTATATTTTTATGCACTTTATCGATGAAATTCATGATTTTTTACACGCCTGATCGATGAAATTCAAGATTTTTACGCACCCAATTAATGACTTTCTTGATTTTTATGCATCCGTTTGACGAAAATGATTTTTACATGCCTGATAAACAAAATTCATGATTTTTATGCATGTGTTCAACAAAATTTATGATTTCCCTTCTCCCGATCCACAAAATTCATGTTTTTACTGTGCCTGATTGACAAAATTCATGATTTTCAACTGATATGCTTTCCATCGGCCAATTAATGAAATTCACAATTTTTCTTCTCTAGACAATGGCGAAATTCGCAAATTATTTTTTTTTTTTTACCGTTCGTTGAAATTTACAATTTTTTCACAAACATTCGATGGAATTCTTGATTTTTCCAAGCCCAGTTGTCGAAATTTGCGATTTTCCATGCCTATCGACAAAATTCATAATTTTGCAGAACCGATAGACAAAATTCATAATGTTTTCCTATGATCTATGGACAATTTGCAAATTTTTCCTGCAACTGTTCGTTGAAATTCTCGATCTTTCCACGCCATTCGAGGAAATTCGCTGCTCGATCCATGAAATTCACGATTTTAAGTGCCTTATCGACAAAATTCGCAGGTTTTTTCAATTGATTTACAAAATTCAAGATTTTTTTTTTTTTGAGTGATTGACGAAATTTGCAACTCCGGAATTACTGATTTTGGCATCTCTGGTTTCTGTTGACCGATTATTGAAATTTGCGTTTTTTTTTCTAGCGACAAAATGGTGAAATTTGTGATTTTTCCATGCCCATTTGACAAAATTCGCATCCAGTCGATGCAATTCATGATTTTATGCGCCTGATCGATGAAATTCATATTTTCCTACGATTTATGGACAAAATTTGCAAATTTTTCTCACGAATTATTAAGGAAATTCGAAATTTTTGGATAGGTTGGCATGTATGGTCTCTGCGGGCCACCAGTTATCCATCACGGGCCACAGGTTGTGCATTTCTAATCATGATGCAGTTTGGCTCATTCGACTCGACATCGATAGAACTTACTGATTTTAGTTTCACCACCAGGGGCAGTTATGTTCATATAGAACAGAGAGCGCCCCTGGCAGTGGAAGGGGAAATTAATGGATTTTGGAGCTAACTCAAGTTCTATGGGTCCCATCACAACATGGTTTGATTCATTCAACTTGTTTCAAGTTTGACCACCAGGGGGCGCATTCCCATCTTAGGTTCTATGGCCCCGATCATGACAAGGTATGGCTCACTCAACTCGAAATCGACAGCCTCAAAAATTTCAGCTGTTTGTATAGAACAGAGTGCGCCCCCTGGTGGTGGAACATGGAACTAACAGATTTTGCAGCTAACTTGAGTTCTATGGGTCCCATCACAATGCAGTTTGATTCATTTGGCTCGACATCGATAGGATACATCGGTTTTAGTTCCAAGTTTCACCACCAGGGGCGCTATCCTATCTCGTGTTCTATGGGCCCGATTACGGTGAGGTATGGCTCATTCGATTCGAAATCGACAGCCTGAAAGATTTCAGCTATGTTTGTATAGAACAGAGTGCGTCCCCTGGTGGTGGAAGATGGAACTAATGGATTTTGCAGCTAACTCGAGTTCTATGGGTCCCATCACAATGCAGTTTGATTTATTAAACTGGACATCGACAGGATATATAGATTTTAGTTACAAGTTTCACCACCAGGGGGCGCTTTCCTATCTCGGATCATATGCGCCCCATCACGACGCGGTATGGCTCATTCGACTCGAAATCGACAGCCTCAAAGATTTCAGCCATGTTTGTATGGAACAGAGTGCGCTCCCTGGTGGTGGAATATGGAACTAACGGATTTTGCATCTAACTCGAGTTCTATGGGTCCCATCACAATGCAGTTTGATTCGTTCGACTCGACATCGGCAGGATATATCGATTTTAGTTACAAGTTTCACCACCAGAGTGTGCTTTCCTATCTTGTGTTCTATGTGCCCCATCACGACGAGGTATGGCTCATTCGACTCGAAATCGACAGCCTCAAAGATTTCAGCTATGTTTGTATGGAACAGAGTCCGCCCCCTGGTGGTGGAAGATGGAACTAACGGATTTTGCAGCTATCTCGAGTTCTATGGGTCCCATCACAATGCAGTGTGATTCATTCGACTCGACATCGACAGGATATATCGATTTTAGTTCCAAGTTTCACCACCAGGGGGCACTTTCCTATCGAGTTCTATGGGACCGATCACGACGACGTATGGCTCATTTGACTCGGAATCGACGGCTCGAAAATTTTCAGCTATGTTTGTATAGAAAAGGTTGCGTCCTTTGGCGGAGGAAGATGGAACAAACGGGTTTTGCCATGCATTTTCATCCTTCTAATTGTGTTACTCTCTCGCTGTATAATTTAAAAGTTGAGTCTTGGATTCCTCTCCCTGGGCCACCACCCTCATATTTTATTGGGGTCCAAGGGGTCTTTTTTAGCATTTCTTTAAAATTTTATTTTAATGATTAATTTATACCCTATGCTTAATTTCGACTAATTGACATTCTCATCAATAACCTTAAAAAAGTAATGATATCAGTACAAAAACCCTTAACGGGTTAAAAGTTGTGACGCAGCACTTTCTTTTGGCTTTATGAATTTTAAATATGGGTCTTAAAAGCAATGATATCAAATTTAAGTGACGCTATGTTAATAATTATTTTTTTAAATCATAATTTTCTTTTTAGTTTTATTTATATTCACAGGTGCAATTATTATCTTAATATGAAAAAATATATAAAATTTATTCGCTGATGCTTTTTCATTCACATCTCTTATGAATTCAAAATATGGGTTTTAAAAGAAATGATATCAAAATTTGAGTGACACCTTGGCGTTAATTTAATAGGACTCTTTTAAAATTCAATTTAAATTATTTTTGGTTTGTCTTCTAAAGTATATTTACACATAGAAACAATACTTTTAATTTTTCAATACACTTTTAAATATATTACTTTCACTGAGCCTATATTATGTATTGAAATGTATTTATTTCAATAAATTGATTTATCTTCTGTGCCACGCTATCCAAAATCATAAGTAAAATTTATGTAAATGATTATTTTGCGTCATAGTATCCAAACAAAGGGAAATGTATTCAAGTGGATAATATGACGCAAAATAATCATTTACATAAATTTTACTTATGATTTTGGATAGCGTGGCACAGAAGATAAATCAATTTATTGAAATAAATACATTTCAATACATAATATAGGCTCAGTGAAAGTAATATATTTAAAAGTGTATTGAAAAATTAAAAGTATTGTTTCTATGTGTAAATATACTTTAGAAGACAAACCAAAAATAATTTAAATTGAATTTTAAAAGAGTCCTATTAAATTAACGCCAAGGTGTCACTCAAATTTTGATATCATTTCTTTTAAAACCCATATTTTGAATTCATAAGAGATGTGAATGAAAAAGCATCAGCGAATAAATTTTATATATTTTTTCATATTAAGATAATAATTGCACCTGTGAATATAAATAAAACTAAAAAGAAAATTATGATTTAAAAAAATAATTATTAACATAGCGTCACTTAAATTTTATATCATTGCTTTTAAGACCCATATTTAAAATTCATAAAGCCAAAAGAAAGTGCTGCGTCACAACTTTTAACCCGTTAAGGGTTTTTGTACTGATTGTATATACAGTATGCTCTTAAAAATCTCCACAGCCTGACACTAGAGTCCTGTCCAGATTTGGTTGTAACCGACCCGAATCATGACTTTAACCAGACAGACTCCCCCCCCCCCCCAGCCAATGCAGGAAAAAGGGACCTGAGACCAAGGGTTTTGCAGATTTCTGAATTGTATGAAATTTAGATCATAGTCTGAAGGAGGAAGGCAGAAAATGATTGCGGAAAATTTTTACTGAAAGAAAATCATTAATGAAAATTTTCTTATGCCTATGGATTACAACATTTGCAAATTTCGTAACTTCTTGATGGTGTTCGTGTGCTGATTATCTCCTGACCGATTGAATTTCACGACTTTTTTTCGCGATTGTTTCATTTTTTTGTGATAATTTTCCAAAATTCGCTGTTTTCTGTGAATCATTGAAGGAATTGATTTTTTTGACCATTTGTCTAAATTCGCGATATTTTTTTCAACCGGTCGACGAAATTCGCTATTTGTTTTCACCATCTTTTGACGAAATTCGCGACTCTTTTCTGCGATCGTTTGATGAAATTTCGGTAGTCTTTTTCCGCAACCGACTAACAAAAATTGCTATTTTTTGCACAACCTTTGACGAAATTCCGATTGCTGACGAATTTTTTTCCACCATTTGTCGAAATTTCCGACATTTTTTTGGCAACTGATCGACGAAATTCGCTATTTGTTTTCGCAATCTTTTGACGCAATTCACGACTCTTTTCTACGATCGTTTGTTGAAATACGGAAGTCATTTTCTGCAACCAACTGACAAAAGTAGATATCTTTTGCGCGATATTTGACGAAATTCCCCTTTTTTGCGCGATTGTTTGACTAAATTCGTGATTTTTTTTTGTTCAATCTTTTGATGAATTTCGCGATATTTTCCCGCAATAGTTATACTAAATTCGCGATTCTCTTCCGCGACGATTTACGAAAATCTCTATTTGTTTCAGTGATCTTTGGCGAAATTCGCAATATTTTTTCACGGTCGTTTGAAAATATTAACGATTTTTTCCGCGACTAATTCTGCCAATTTAACTATTCTTTTCTAATTCCAATTCGTAAAATTCGCGATGTTTACCGCGATCGGTTGACGAATTGCTTTTGCGTAAAAAAGAAGAAGAAAAATTCGCGGACTACCACTAAAATTAAATATATATTCGCTGAAGAATCACATGTTTGTAAAAGAAGTTAAGATAAGAAGACAAAATATCACACTGCATTTTTTATTGTGGGGGCCTATTTCTATTTTGTGCACGATATTTCAGCCCCTGTCTCTAAAAGAAACTTTACCTCCCCCCCCCTCCCCAAGAAACTCATGAAATGTCGCCCTGCAGTAAAACCTGCAAAGATGAGTTGAAAAGGACTGTAAAAAAGTTCCATTTTAGACAGGTCTCCATCTTAGCAAGTATAATTGTATGACGTTTTTTTCGTCGAAACATGATTTTTTTTTGCCCGTTTGAGAAAGAATTATGTTATAGACAGGTTTCGCTGTAATACACCTATGCTCTTCAGAAGTGCTTTATAGAAAGGAGGTTTTAACAGTCTTAAAGAATACCTGAAAAAATAACGGTACCTGTCTATAACTGAAAACTTTCTTAATATTTTAAAATTCTACTTGCTAAGACGAAAACCTGTCTAAAACGGAATTTTTCAGAGATCACTTAAGATTCCGTATTAGAAGTATTGCTGTCTCTGTATATATGATTCAGTAAACGTTTTTCATTCGGAGAGGTTACGGGGAGGGGGGGGGGTGCAGCCCCCCGAACTCCACCCTCGGCTATGCCACTACCTTAAAAAAAACTTTGCCCCCCCAAGAAAGTTCCGAAATGGCGCCCCTGCCTGTATAGAACGAAATATTGTTTTATACGTAAACAATTCCTTATCCGTACGAAAAGAATATCATAAAATTATAATTGCTCAATTGGAAACATCTGTAAAACGGAATTTTGTTTCGGTCTCTAGCGATTCCGCTTTCACAGATTTTACTGCATAAAATTATTATGTATATTGAATACAGTAAAACTTTCTAAACGGAAAGATTCCATTTCAGACATATTGGCATCTTAAAAACTATAATTGTATTATATGGGATTCTTCCGTAGAAACCAGGATTTTTTTACGTTTAAGACAGCATTATGTTATAGACAGGTTTCGCTTCGATATGATTTACTGTATTTTTATGTCTCAATTTAAAAGTCACTGTTCCGCTGTTTGTGACAATGGTCCT
Organism: Maratus michaelseni; assembly: GCA_963931845.1. Taxonomy (NCBI): domain Eukaryota; kingdom Metazoa; phylum Arthropoda; class Arachnida; order Araneae; family Salticidae; genus Maratus; species Maratus michaelseni. The sequence continues at coordinate 281,636,230 of OZ007592.1, read as the reverse complement.
GGCAACACTAGGAGTGACCCAAGTGAAAATAAATGGAAAAAAAAGAGTATGGAATTATTGATTTAAATAAAAAGGCACGTCACGAAACACATACATCTAAATTTATAAAAGTCCAGCTTCAGAAAGCCGTTGTGATGGATTGAGGATCCATCAGCACATTTCATTCTGATAGGATTAAAATAATCCCAGAATAAAATGGAGTGATCGGTCTTGATTGGCAACTATTGTAAGAGGATTATCCTAAAGAGAAGAAATCCTTAGTTATTTTCAAGTAAGAATGAAAAGCTTTCATGCTGTGTATAGCCTTGCTAAATGTGTGTAAACTTTATACAGTGACCTCTCACTTATACGACTTTCAGGGGACCGTAGAAAAAAGTCGTATAACTGAGAGAGTCGTATAAGTGAGAGACCGTCTTATTATACAAGTTTCAAACTTTATATTCATTCATTATTTTACCTACATTAAAAACAATAAGTTTTGAGTACCAAGAGCAGATTTTACCAAAAATTATAAAATAATGTTAAAAAATTAAACATAAAATATATTTTTTAAAGTTCACAAAATAGTTCACTCACCACTATGTCTATTTTGAAGATTAACAGATCAGATTTTCTCAAAAAATGAAGTGATATTAGTTTGTCTCTGTCGTCGATGAAAAGAGAAAATGTATTTTTCTAAGTCCATTAAAGCTTTTAAGCTATTTTGGGAATAATCATTTTGGTGGACGTAATTCTTTAATGTATTTAAAGCGGAACTTGCTTCTGAAACATTTACAACAGCAGGAGCATTGTTCTCATCTTCGTCACCCTCCTCGCTCACGTCTTCATAATTGATATCCTCAAAGATTTCTCATTAAAGCATAGCTGCCAACATTTACGCTTTTTTCGTACCACTAAAATTTAATAGTAAATGTAATCTTATTTAATCACCGCAATTAGTTGATTAAATAACACAAAAAATTCTATTAAATTTTAGTGGTAACAAAAAAGCGTAAAAGATGGCAGCTATGCATTAAAGGATTCTCATACGCTCTCAATATCGGGTTCATTCGTTGACCTAGTAGTTTGGTTTTGTGAAAAAACACATTCCCTAAAACAATTCTTAACTGTCTGCGATGTCACATTTTCCCATGCAGATGCTGTAAGATGCATAGCATCTAAAATGGAAATTGCTTTAGCTTCTCTTTTGTTTTCCCAATCAAAAATAAAACGACAAATCAATCTCCTGTAGTTCACTTGAAATTCTTTATAATCCTTAAATCTAATAGCTTTAATCTGTTTGTAGAATTTGCTGTCAAAAATCGAACTTTAATTTGTTGCAGAAATGGTAGATCTTTTATATCTGGATGTGATGGACATTGATCCAGGAAAGTGCATTTTGCAATAACCCTGATTTCTCACTCAGTACTATACAGAGATGTGATCTACAGGTGGTCATTTGGGTTTTGTTAATCGGTTTTTTTTAAATGGCAGGCACAGGAAAATTCCATACAACCACCTTCCTGCCATAGATTTCATCGTTAGTAACACAACAAGGTAGATAAGAAATGTTATTCATTATTGATAAACACTTTAAAAATAGTCAAAAGGATAAAGGTAAGAAATGATTAAAAAGTGAAAGTGATTAAAGGTAAAAAAAGTTAATGATTTGTACTTTACTGATTATAAAAATGAATTCTTGATTGAGAAATGTAAAATCGCCCAAACCGTTTAAAGCGTCGTATAAGTGAGAGAAGCAGACGTATAACTGAGAGAAGTTTAGCATTATTTCCCGTAAAGCGTGGACGGGACCAAGAGAATTCGGCGTATAACCGAGAGAGTCGTATAACTGAGAGTCGTATAAGTGAGAGGTCACTGTATTTAAGAAGATTAACTGAAGGTGTTTAAATGTGTCAGGAAGGTATTTGTATGAATGGCATGGCTAGAAAAAAGGTATTTCGAAGAACCCTAGATACCAAGGGGTAGGGGGATGGAAGAAGGGTGTTTCAATCAAGGAGGATCAGTGGATTATGCACAGGGGAGGAGGATAGAGTTTTTCGTCATTGAGGAGCAGTCTGGTTTTTGACCACAAACACAGACCAAAACACAGACCTTTTACAATTAAACATGAATATTTTTTCATAAATATTTTACACAGGCTTCAAAACCATTATATTTATAACAATTTCAAAGAGTTTGGACATTAAGAACTACTTTTTTAACTACTAAACAAGCCAATGTGAGAAAAAATCATTTTACAAGCGCCTTTATCACTAAATATAGTTTTATTTCACGAATTTTTTATACAGGTTTTGAAACCATGTATCGTTCATAGAAGTGTTTGGACAATAAGTAATATTTTTTTAATGTTAATTGTCAAAAAAAAAAAAAAAAAAAAAAAAAAAAAAAAAAACGCATAACTTATAAATTTATACAGATTTGATATTTATTAAAGATTATCATACAAAGGGCCAACAATTTGGAAATATTTCTAAAGTTACACTAATATGTAAAATATTGACGTTTGATCGCAAATTTTTCCAATGCAACGCCAACATTTGTGCAATATTGGTGTTTGACTGCAAATATTTCCAATGTAACGCCCATATTGTACAAATGTTGGTGTTACATTGGAAATATTTCCAATGCAACGCCAACATTTGTACAATATTGGCGTTCTATCACAAATATTTCCAATGTAACTCCAACATTTGTACAATATTGGCGTTAGATCAGAAATATTTCCAATGTAACGCCCATATTTGTACAATATTGGCGTTCTATCACAAATATTTCCAATGTAACTCCAACATTTGTACAATATTGGCGTTTGATCAGAAATATTTCCAATGTAACGCCCATATTGTACAAATGTTGGTGTTACATTGGAAATATTTCCAATGTAACTCCAACATTTGTACAATATTGGCGTTTGATCAGAAATATTTCCAATGTAACGCCCATATTTGCACAATATTGGCGTTTGATCAGAAATATTTCCAATGTAACGCCCATATTGTACAAATGTTGGTGTGACATTGGAAATATTGCCAATGCAACGCCAACATTTGTGCAATATTGGAGTTTGATCAGAAATATTTCCAATGTAACGCCCACATTTGTACAATATTGGCGTTCTATCACAAATATTTCCAATGTAACGCCAACATTTGTGCAATATTGGAGTTTGATCAGAAATATTTCCAATGTAACGCCCACATTTGTACAATATTGGCGTTCTATCACAAATATTTCCAATGTAACTCCAACATTTGCACAATATTGGCGTTTGATCAGAAATATTTCCAATGTAACGCCCATATTGTACAAATGTTGGTGTGACATTGGAAATATTGCCAATGCAACGCCAACATTTGTCCAATATTGGAGTTTGATCAGAAATATTTCCAATGTAACGCCCACATTTGTACCATATTGGCGTTCTATCACAAATATTTCCAATGTAACTCCAACATTTGTGCAATATTGGCGTTTGATCAGAAATATTTCCAATGTAACGCCCATATTTGTACAATATTGGCGTTCTACCACAAATATTTCCAATGTAACTCCAACATTTGTGCAATATTGGCGTTCTATCACAAATATTTCCAATGTAAAGCCAACATTTGTACAATATTGGCGTTTGATTGGAAATATTTGTACAATATTTTCATTTGGTTGGAAATATTTCCAATGCAGCGCCAATATATGTACAATATTGGCTTTAAATTGGAAATATTTGTGATAGAACGCCAATATTGCACAAATGTTGGAGTTACATTGGAAATATTTCCAATTTCACACCAATATTTAACCAATATTGGCGTTTTATTGGAAATATTTCCAATGAATGCAATATTGGCGCAATATTGGGCCAATATTGGTTGGCTACTAGGGAAGTAAACATTTACGGCTATTGTTTTGACACATAAATTTAAAAAGCAGGGAGCCTTGTTCGTATACAGTATAACAGTGTATGCACACTCAGAAGACCGCGCGGGTCCTAATAACGGCAAATATTCTTTCATTCACTTGCGAGTATATATTTCAATACGTTTGTCACGCAGAGAGCAAATTTTGGAATAAAGAGATATTCTATAAAATGATTCAGATAATGTCTTCGAGCGTACATTAATATTTGCAATTACAGCGGATATGTAATTAATGATCGTGTGTTACAGAAAATACAGAGTGAAATATCGGTTGTACCATTTCGGAGAATGTCGTTGGCAAAAACGTAATAAGCAAGGCAGAAAAATTCTCGAAACAATAATGAAAGAGTTATAGGCAGACGTGTTATTTTACAGTGATATTTTACTTTGAAATTAAACAGAAAAACGCTTTTCGCATGCGAAGGGAAAACGCGAATTACGCAACCTCGTCATGCTCCATGTGTGCAGGAACAGCGTAGACTTGTCATCAGGTGATTTCAAGTATATTCGCAATCTCCGCTTGTCTTCTTGTGAGACGGAGTTTTCCTTCGAAATGTCATGAGTTTGAGACAGACAAAATAAAATGCGGACTTGTATACTAACACGTGAGGAAAGCGAGAAAAATTTTCAAAATTTAGACGTAAGACTAACTGCTAATTCATTTTTATTAATGGTTGTTGTTAACTTTAATTTTTATCATCATTTTTTTTAAATTAGTTTGCCCTCCCTTGTTAGATATGTATGTTACTGTGTACACAAATACTATATTATGTTGTATGTTACTGTGTATACGAGGGTAGCCGACCCGTTTTATTCTGATTTTTAGGTTTCTGAATAGGGAAAGGAGTGTGAGTTTGGACTTGACTTTCTCCGACTGCTTGATTCATGGAATGCAATGGATAAAGCCAGGTAACATGCATTTCTATCTTCTTTAATTTTTCTTTTCACATTTTCACATATTTCTTTTAATTTTGTGTTCCCTTCATTCGTACGTTTTTAATTTAATGTATAAATTTCTGCTATTAAAATTTATTAACATAAATGAACGAAAATGTATTGATTCCACTCCAATAATATCTTTGTTATACTACATCCAAACTGAAGACCTTTTAACATCAAATTAGTTACACCACTAAATTTTATAACGATAAATTTTGTCATAAACTTATCTGAGCCAAAACTGTTTTTATGGAAGAGTTATTCATCTTAAATTCCTCAGATTTAGGAATATAAGTAAACATTTCCGGCTATTGTTTTGACACATAAATTAAAAAGCAGGGAGCCTTGTTCGTATACAGTATAACAGTGTATGCATACTCAGAAAACGTGCGGGTCCTAATAACGGCAAATAAACGTTCATTCACTTGCGAGTATATATTTCAATACGTTTGTCACGCAGAGTGCAAATTTTGGAATAAAGAGATATTCTATAAAATGATTCAGATAATGTCTTCGAGCGTACATTAATATTTGCAATTACAGCGGATATGTAATTAATGATCGTGTATTACAGAAAATACAGAGTGAAATATCGGTTGTACCATTTCGGAGAATGTCGTTGGCAAAAACGTAATAAGCAAGGCAGAAAAATTCTCGAAACGATAATGAAAGAGTTATAAGCAGACGTGTTATTTCACAGTGATATTTTACTTTGAAATTAAACAGAAAAACGCTTTTCGCATGCGAATAGAAAACGCGAATTACGCAACCTCGTCATGCTCCATGTGGGCAGGAACAGCGTAGACTTGTCATCAGGTGATTTCAAGTATATTCGCGACCTCCGCTTGTTTGCTTATGAGACGGAGTTTTCCTTCGAAATGTCATGAGTTTGAGACAGACAAAATAAAATGCGGACTTGTATACTAACACGTGAGGAAAGCGAGAAAAATTTTCAAAATTTAGACGTAAGACTAACTGCTAATTCATTTTTATTAATGGTTGTTGTTAACTTTAATTTTTATCATCATTTTTTTTAATTAGTTTGCCCTCCCTTGATAGATGTGTATGTTACTGTGTACACAAATACTATATTATGTTGTATGTTACTGTGTATACGAGGGTCGCCGCCCCGTTTTATTCTGATTTTTAGGTTTCTGAATAGGGAAAGGGGTGTGAGTTTGGACTTGACTTTCTCCGACTGCTTGATTCATGGAATGCAATGGATAAGACCAGGTAACATGCATTTCTATCTTCTTTAATTTTTCTTTTCACATTTTCACATATTTCTTTTAATTTTGTGTTCCCTTCATTCGTACGTTTTTAATTTAATGTATAAATTTCTGCTATTAAAATTTATTAACATAAATGAACGAATATGTTTTATTCCACACCAATAATACCTTTGTTATACTACATCCAAACTGAAGACCTTTTAACATCAAATTAGTTACACCACTAAATTTTATAACGATAAATTTTGTCATAAACTTATCTGAGCCAAAACTGTTTTTATGGAAGAGTTATTCATCTTAAATTCCTCAGATTTAGGAATATAAGTAAACATTTCCGGCTATTGTTTTGACACATAAATTAAAAAGCAGGGAGCCTTGTTCGTATACAGTATAACAGTGTATGCATACTCAGAAAACGTGCGGGTCCTAATAACGGCAAATAAACGTTCATTCACTTGCGAGTATATATTTCAATACGTTTGTCACGCAGAGTGCAAATTTTGGAATAAAGAGATATTCTATAAAATGATTCAGATAATGTCTTCGAGCGTACATTAATATTTGCAATTACAGCGGATATGTAATTAATGATCGTGTATTACAGAAAATACAGAGTGAAATATCGGTTGTACCATTTCGGAGAATGTCGTTGGCAAAAACGTAATAAGCAAGGCAGAAAAATTCTCGAAACGATAAATAAGAGTTATAGGCAGACGTGTTATTTCACAGTGATATTTTACTTTGAAATTAAACAGAAAAACGCTTTTCGCATGCGAAGGGGAAACGCGAATTACGCAACCTCGTCATGCTCCATGTGTGCAGGAACAGCGTAGACTTGTCATCAGGTGATTTCAAGTATAATCGCAATCTCCGCTTGTCTTCTTGTGAGACGGAGTTTTCCTTCGAAATGTCATGAGTTTGAGACAGACAAAATAAAATGCGGACTTGTATACTAACTGTGAGGAAAGCGAGAAAAATTTTCAAAATTTAGACGTAAGACTAACTGCTAATTCATTTTTATTAATGGTTGTTGTTAACTTTATTTTTTATCATCATTTTTTAAAATTAGTTTGTCCTCCTTTGTTAGATATGTATGTTACTGTGTACACAAATACTATATTATATTGTATGTTACTGTGTATACGAGGGTAGCCGCCCCGTTTTATTCTGATTTTTAGGTTTCTGAATAGGGAAAGGAGTGTGAGTTTGGACTTGACTTTCTCCGACTGCTTGATTCATGGAATGCAATAGATAAAGCCAGGTAACATGCATTTCTATCTTCTTTAATTTTTCTTTTCACATTTTCACATATTTCTTTTAATTTTGTGTTCCCTTCATTCGTACGTTTTTAATTTAATGTATAAATTTCTGCTATTAAAATTTATTAACATAAATGAACGAAAATGTTTTATTCCACTCCAATAATACCTTTGTTATACTACATCCAAACTGAAGACCTTTTAACATCAAATTAGTTACACCACTAAATTTTATAACGATAAATTTTGTCATAAACTTATCTGAGCCAAAACTGTTTTTATGGAAGAGTTATTCATCTTAAATTCCTCAGATTTAGGAATATAAGTAAACATTTCCGGCTATTGTTTTGACACATAAATTAAAAAGCAGGGAGCCTTGTTCGTATACAGTATAACAGTGTATGCATACTCAGAAAACGTGCGGGTCCTAATAACGGCAAATAAACGTTCATTCACTTGCGAGTATATATTTCAATACGTTTGTCACGCAGAGTGCAAATTTTGGAATAAAGAGATATTCTATAAAATGATTCAGATAATGTCTTCGAGCGTACATTAATATTTGCAATTACAGCGGATATGTAATTAATGATCGTGTATTACAGAAAATACAGAGTGAAATATCGGTTGTACCATTTCGGACAATGTCGTTGGCAAAAAAGTAATAAGCTTGGCAGAAAAATTCTCGAATCGATAATGAAAGAGTTATATGCAGACGTGTTATTTCACAGTGATATTTTACTTCGAAATTAAACAGAAAATCGCTCTTTCGGATGCGACGGGAAACGCGAATTACGCAACCTGGTCATGCTCCATGTGGGCAGGAACAGCGTAGATTTGTCATCAGGTGATTTCAAGTATATTCGCGACCTCCGCTTGTCTGCTTATGAGACGGAGTTTTCCTTCGAAATGTCATGAGTTTGAGACAGACAAAATAAAATGCGGACTTGTATACTAACACGTGAGGAAAGCGAGAAAAATTTTCAAAATTTAGACGTAAGACTAACTGCTAATTCATTTTTATTAATGGTTGTTGTTAACTTTAATTTTTATCATCATTTTTTTAAATTAGTTTTCCCTCCCTTGTTAGATATGTATTTTACTGTGTACACAAATACTATATTATGTTGTATGTTACTGTGTATACGAGGGTCGCCGCCCCGTTTTATTCTGATTTTTAGGTTTCTGAATAGGGAAAGGAGTGTGAGCTTGGACTTGACTTTTTCCGACTGCTTGATTCATGGAATGCAATGGATAAAGCCAGGTAACATGCATTTCTATCTTCTTTCATTTTTCTTTTCACATTTTCACATATCTCTTTTAATTTTGTGTTCCTTTCATTCATACGTTTTTAATTTAATGTATAAATTTCTGCTATTAAAATTTATTAACATAAATGAACGAATATGTTTTGACTCCACTCCAATAATATCTTTGTTATACTACATCCAAACTGCAGACCGATTAACATCAAATTAGTTAAACCACTAGCTATTATAACTATAAATTTTGTTATAAACTTATCTGAGCCAAAACTGTTTTTATGGAAGAGTTATTCATCTTAAATTCAGCAGATTTAGGAATATAAGTAAACATTTACGGCTATTGTTTTGACACATAAATTAAAAAAGCAGGGAGCCTTGTTCGTATACAGTATAACAGTGTATGCACACTCAGAAAAACGCGCGTGTCCTAATAACGGCAAATTTTCTTTCATTCACTTGATAGTATATATTTCAATACGTTTGTCACGCAGAGAGCAAATTTTGGAATAAAGAGATATTCTATAAAATGATTCAGATAATGTCTTCGAGCGTACATTAATATTTGTAATTACAGCGGATATGTAATTAATGATCGTGTTTTACAGAAAATACAGAGTGAAATATCGGTTGTACCATTTCGGAGAATGTCGTTGGCAAAAAAGTAATAAGCAAGGCAGAAAAATTATCGATACGATAATGAAAGAGTTATAGGTGGACGTGTTATTTCACAGTGATATTTTACTTCGAAATTAAACAGAAAATCGCTTTTTCGCATGCGACGGGAAACGCGAATTACGCAACCTCGTGATGCTCCATGTGGGCAGGAACAGCGTAGACTTGTCATCAGGTGATTTCAAGTATATTCGCGACCTCCGCTTGTCTGCTTGTGAGACGGAGTTTTCCTTCGAAATGCCATGAGTTTGAGACAGACAAAATAAATGCGGACTTGTATACTAACACGTGAGGAAAGCGAGAAAAATTTTCAAAATTTAGACGTAAGACTAACTGCTAATTCATTTTTATTAATGGTTGTTGTTAACTTTAATTTTTATCATCAATTTTTTTAATTAGTTTGCCCTCCCTTGATAGATATATATGTTACTGTGTACACAAATACTATATTATGTTGTATGTTACTGTGTATACGAGGGTCGCCGCCCCGTTTTATTCTGATTTTTAGGTTTCTGAATAGGGAAAGGAGTGTGAGTTTGGACTTGACTTTCTCCGACTGCTTGATTCATGGAATGCAATGGATAAAGCCAGGTAACATGCATTTCTATCTTCTTTAATTTTTCTTTTCACATTTTCACATATTTCTTTTAATTTTGTGTTCCCTTCATTCGTACGTTTTTAAATTAATGTATAAATTTCTGCTATTAAAATTTATTAACATAAATGAACGAAAATGTATTGATTCCACTCCAATAATATCTTTGTTATACTACATCCAAACTGCAGACCGTTTAACATCAAATTAGTTACACCGCTAGCTATTATAACTATAATTTTTGTCATAAACATATCTGAGCCAAAACTGTTTTTATGGAAGAGTTATTCATCTTAAATTCAGCAGGTTTAGGAATATAAGTAAACATTTACGGCTATTGTTTAACACATAAATTAAAAAAGCAGGTAGCCTTGTTCGCATACAGTATAACAGTGTATGCACACTCAGAAAAACGCGCGGGTCCTAATAACGGCAAATATTTTTTCAATCACTTGCGAGTATATATTTCAATACGTTTGTCACGCAGAGAGCAAATTTTGGAATAAAGAGATATTCTATAAAATGATTCAGATAATGTCTTCGAGCGTACATTAATATTTGCAATTACAGCGGATATGTAATTAATGATCGTGTATTACAGAAAATACAGAGTGAAATATCGGTTGTACCATTTCGGAGAATGTCGTTGGCAAAAACGTAATAAGCAAGGTAGAAAAATTCTCGAAACGATAATGAAAGAGTTATAGGCAGACGTGTTATTTCACAGTGATATTTTACTTTGAAATTAAACAGAAAAACGCTTTTCGCATGCGAAGGGGAAACGCGAATTACGCAACCTCGTCATGCTCCATGTGTGCAGGAACAGCGTAGACTTGTCATCAGGTGATTTCAAGTATATTCGCAATCTCCGCTTGTCTTCTTCTGAGACGGAGTTTTCCTTCGAAATGTCATGAGTTTGAGACAGACAAAATAAAATGCGGACTTGTATACTAACACGTGAGGAAAGCGATAAAAAATTTCAAAATTTAGACGTAAGACTAACTGCTAATTCATTTTTATTAATGGTTGTTGTTAACTTTAATTTTTATCATCATTTTTTTAAATTAGTTTGCCCTCCCTTGTTAGATATGTATGTTACTGTGTACACAAATACTATATTATGTTGTATGTTACTGTGTATACGAGGGTAGCCGCCCCGTTTTATTCTGATTTTTAGGTTTCTGAATAGGGAAAGGAGTGTGAGTTTGGACTTGACTTTCTCCGACTGCTTGATTCATGGAATGCAATAGATAAAGCCAGGTAACATGCATTTCTATCTTCTTTAATTTTTCTTTTCACATTTTCACATATTTCTTTTAATTTTGTGTTCCCTTCATTCGTACGTTTTTAATTTAATGTATAAATTTCTGCTATTAAAATTTATTAACATAAATGAACGAAAATGTATTGATTCCACTCCAATAATATCTTTGTTATACTACATCCAAACTGCAGACCGTTTAACATCAAATTAGTTACACCGCTAGCTATTATAACTATAATTTTTGTCATAAACATATCTGAGCCAAAACTGTTTTTATGGAAGAGTTATTCATCTTAAATTCAGTCGATTTAGGAATTTAAGTAAACATTTACGGCTATTGTTTTGACACATAAATTAAAAAAGCAGGGAGCCTTGTTCGTATACAGTATAACAGTGTATGCACACTCAGAAAAACGCGCGGGTCCTAATAACGGCAAATATTCTTTCATTCACTTGCGAGTATATATTTCAATACGTTTGTCACGCAGAGTGAAAATTTTGGAATAAAGAGATATTCTATAAAATGATTCAGATAATGCCTTCGAGCGTACATTAATATTTGCAATTACAGCGGATATGTAATTAATGATCGTGTATTACAGAAAATACAGAGTGAAATATCGGTTGTACCATTTCGGACAATGTTGTTGGCAAAAACGTAATAAGCAAGGCAGAAAAATTCTCGAAACGATAATGAAAGAGTTATAGGCAGACGTGTTATTTCACAGTGATATTTTACTTTGAAATTAAACAGAAAAACGCTTTTCGCATGCGAAGGGGAAACGCGAATTACGCAACCTCGTCATGCTCCATGTGTGCAGGAACAGCGTAGACTTGTCATCAGGTGATTTCAAGTATAATCGCAATCTCCGCTTGTCTTCTTGTGAGACGGAGTTTTCCTTCGAAATGTCATGAGTTTGAGACAGACAAAATAAAATGCGGACTTGTATACTAACACGTGAGGAAAGCGAGAAAAATTTTCAAAATTTAGACGTAAGACTAACTGCTAATTCATTTTTATTAATGGTTATTGTTAACTTTATTTTTTATCATCATTTTTTAAAATTAGTTTGCCCTCCCTTCTTAGATATGTATGTTACTGTGTACACAAATACTATATTATGTTGTATGTTACTGTGTATACGAGGGTCGCCGCCCCGTTTTATTCTGATTTTTAGGTTTCTGAATAGGGAAAGGAGTGTGAGTTTGGACTTGACTTTCTCCGACTGCTTGATTCATGGAATGCAATAGATAAAGCCAGGTAACATGCATTTCTATCTTCTTTAATTTTTCTTTTCACATTTTCACATATTTCTTTTAATTTTGTGTTCCCTTCATTCGTACGTTTTTAATTTAATGTATAAATTTCTGCTATTAAAATTTATTAACATAAATGAATGAAAATGTATTGATTCCACTCCAATAATATCTTTGTTATACTACATCCAAACTGCAGACCGTTTAACATCAAATTAGTTACACAGCTAGCTATTATAACTATAATTTTTGTCATAAACATATCTGAGCCAAAACTGTATTTATGGAAGAGTTATTCATCTTAAATTCAGTCGATTTAGGAATATAAGTAAACATTTACGGCTATTGTTTTGACACATAAATTAAAAAAGCAGGTAGCCTTGTTCGTATACAGTATAACAGTGTATGCACACTCAGAAAAACGCGCGAGTCCTAATAACGGCAAATATTCTTTCATTCACTTGCGAGTATATATTTCAATACGTTTGTCACGCAGAGTGAAAATTTTGGAATAAAGAGATATTCTATAAAATGATTCAGATAATGTCTTCGAGCGTACATTAATATTTGCAATTACAGCGGATATGTAATTAATGATCGTGTATTACAGAAAATACAGAGTGAAATATCGGTTGTACCATTTCGGAGAATGTCGTTGGCAAAAACGTAATAAGCAAGGCAGAAAAATTCTCGAAACGATAATGAAAGAGTTATAAGCAGACGTGTTATTTCACAGTGATATTTTACTTTGAAATTAAACAGAAAAACGCTTTTCGCATGCGAAGGGAAAACGCGAATTACGCAACCTCGTCATGCTCCATGTGTGCAGGAACAGCGTAGACTTGTCATCAGGTGATTTCAAGTATATTCGCAATCTCCGCTTATCTTCTTGTGAGACGGAGTTTTCCTTCGAAATGTCATGAGTTTGAGACAGACAAAATAAAATGCGGACTTGTATACTAACACGTGAGGAAAGCGAGAAAAATTTTCAAAATTTAGACGTAAGACTAACTGCTAATTCATTTTTATTAATGGTTGTTGTTAACTTTAATTTTTATCATCAATTTTTTTAATTAGTTTGCCCTCCCTTGATAGATATATATGTTACTGTGTACACAAATACTATATTATGTTGTATGTTACTGTGTATACGAGGGTCGCCGCCCCGTTTTATTCTGATTTTTAGGTTTCTGAATAGGGAAAGGAGTGTGAGTTTGGACTTGACTTTCTCCGACTGCTTGATTCATGGAATGCAATAGATAAAGCCAGGTAACATGCATTTCTATCTTCTTTAATTTTTCTTTTCACATTTTCACATATTTCTTTTAATTTTGTGTTCCCTTCATTCGTACGTTTTTAATTTAATGTATAAATTTCTGCTATTAAAATTTATTAACATAAATGAACGAAAATGTATTGATTCCACTCCAATAATATCTTTGTTATACTACATCCAAACTGCAGACCGTTTAACATCAAATTAGTTACACCGCTAGCTATTATAACTATAATTTTTGTCATAAACATATCTGAGCCAAAACTGTATTTATGGAAGAGTTATTCATCTTAAATTCAGTCGATTTAGGAATATAAGTAAACATTTACGGCTATTGTTTTGACACATAAATTAAAAAAGGAGGGAGCCTTGTTCGTATACAGTATAACAGTGTATGCACACTCAGAAAAACGCGCGGGTCCTAATAACGGCAAATATACTTTCATTCACTTGCGAGTATATATTTCAATACGTTTGTCACGCAGAGTGAAAATTTTGGAATAAAGAGATATTCTATAAAATGATTCAGATAATGTCTTCGAGCGTACATTAATATTTGCAATTACAGCGGATATGTAATTAATGATCGTGTATTACAGAAAATACAGAGTGAAATATCGGTTGTACCATTTCGGAGAATGTCGTTGGCAAAAACGTAATAAGCAAGGCAGAAAAATTCTCGAAACGATAAATAAGAGTTATAGGCAGACGTGTTATTTTACTTTGAAATTAAACAGAAAAACGCTTTTCGCATGCGAAGGGGAAACGCGAATTACGCAACCTCGTCATGCTCCATGTGTGCAGGAACAGCGTAGACTTGTCATCAGGTGATTTCAAGTATAATCGCAATCTCCGCTTGTCTTCTTGTGAGACGGAGTTTTCCTTCGAAATGTCATGAGTTTGAGACAGACAAAATAAAATGCGGACTTGTATACTAACACGTGAGGAAAGCGAGAAAATTTTTCAAAATTTAGACGTAAGACTAACTGCTAATTCATTTTTATTAATGGTTGTTGTTAACTTTATTTTTTATCATCATTTTTTAAAATTAGTTTGCCCCCCCTTGTTAGATATGTATGTTACTGTGTACACAAATACTATATTATGTTGTATGTTACTGTGTATACGAGGGTCGCCGCCCCGTTTTATTCTGATTTTTAGGTTTCTGAATAGGGAAAGGAGTGTGAGTTTGGACTTGACTTTCTCCGACTGCTTGATTCATGGAATTCAATGGATAAAGCCAGGTAACATGCATTTCTTTAATTTTTCTTTTCACATTTTCACATATTTCTTTTAATTTTGTGTTCCCTTCATTCGTACGTTTTTAATTTAATGTATAAATTTCTGCTATTAAAATTTATTAACATAAATGAACGAATATGTTTTATTCCACTCCAATAATATCTTTGTTATACTACATCCAAACTGAAGACCTTTTAACATCAAATTAGTTACACCACTAAATTTTATAACGATAATTTTTGTCATAAACTTATCTGAGCCAAAACTGTTTTTATGGAAGGGTTATTCATTTTAAATTCAGCAGATTTAGGAATATAAGTAAACATTTACGGCTATTATATTGACACATAAATTAAAAAGCAGGGAGCCTTGTTCGTATACAGTATAACAGTGTATGCATACTCAGAAAAACGTGCGGGTCCTAATAACTGCAAATATTCTTTCATTCACTTGCGAGTATATATTTCAATACGTTTGTCACGCAGAGTGCAAATATTGAAATAAAGAGATATTCTATAAAATGATTCAGATAATTTCTTCGAGCGTACATTAATATTTGCAATTACAGCGGATATGTGATTAATGATCGTGTATTACAGAAAATACAGAGGGAAATATCGGTTGTACCATTTCGGACAATGTCGTTGGCATAAAAGTAATAAACTTGGCAGAAAAATTCTCGAATCGATAATGAAAGAGTTATATGCAGACGTGTTATTTCACAGTGATATTTTACTTCGAAATTAAACAGAAAATCGCTCTTTCGCATGCGACGGGAAACGCGAATTACGCAACCTCGTCATGCTTCATGTGGGCAGGAACAGCGTAGACTTGTCATCAGGTGATTTCAAGTATATTCGCGACCTCCGCTTGTCTGCTTATGAGACGGAGTTTTCCTTCGAAATGTCATGAGTTTGAGACAGACAAAATAAAATGCGGACTTGTATACTAACACGTGAGGAAAGCGAGAAAAATTTTCAAAATTTAGACGTAAGACTAACTGCTAATTCATTTTTATTAATGGTTGTTGTTAACTTTAATTTTTATCATAATTTTTTTTAATTAGTTTGCCCTCCCTTGATAGATATGTATGTTACTGTGTACACAAATACTATATTATGTTGTATGTTACTGTGTATACGAGGGTCGCCGCCCCGTTTTATTCTGATTTTTAGGTTTCTGAATAGGGAAAGGAGTGTGAGTTTGGACTTGACTTTCTCCGACTGCTTGATTCATGGAATGCAATGGATAAAGCCAGGTAACATGCATTTCTATCTTCTTTAATTTTTCTTTTCACATTTTCACATATTTCTTTTAATTTTGTGTTCCCTTCATTCGTACGTTTTTAATTTAATGTATAAATTTCTGCTATTAAAATTTATTAACATAAATGAACGAATATGTTTTATTCCACTCCAATAATATCTTTGTTATATTACATCCAAACTGCAGACCGTTTAACATCAAATTATTTACACCGCTAGCTATTATATCTATAATTTTTGTCATAAACATATCTGAGCCAAAACTGTTTTTATGGAAGAGTTATTCATCTTAAATTCAGCAGATTTAGGAATATAAGTAAACATTTACGGCTATTGTTTTGACACATAAATTAAAAAAGCAGGGAGCCTTGTTCGTATACAGTATAACAGTGTATGCACACTCAGAAAAACGCGCGGGTCCTAATAACGGCAAATATTCTTTCATTCACTTGCGAGTATATATTTCAATACGTTTGTCACGCAGAGAGCAAATTTTGGAATAAGGAGATATTCTATAAAATGATTCAGATAATGTCTTCGAGCGTACATTAATATTTGCAATTACAGCGGATATGTAATTAATGATCGTGTATTACAGAAAATACAGAGTGAAATATCGGTTGTACCATTTCGGAGAATGTCGTTGGCAAAAACGTAATAAGCAAGGCAGAAAAATTCTCGAAACGATAATGAAAGAGTTATAGGCAGACGTGTTATTTCACAGTGATATTTTACTTTGAAATTAAACAGAAAAACGCTTTTCGCATGCGAAGGGGAAACGCGAATTACGCAACCTCGTCATGCTCCATGTGTGCAGGAACAGCGTAGACTTGTCATCAGGTGATTTCAAGTATAATCGCAATCTCCGCTTGTCTTCTTGTGAGACGGAGTTTTCCTTCGAAATGTCATGAGTTTGAGACAGACAAAATAAAATGCGGACTTGTATACTAACTGTGAGGAAAGCGAAAAAAATTTTCAAAATTTAGACGTAAGACTAACTGCTAATTCATTTTTATTAATGGTTGTTGTTAACTTTATTTTTTATCATCATTTTTTAAAATTAGTTTGCCCTCCCTTGTTAGATATGTATGTTACTGTGTACACAAATACTATATTATGTTGTATGTTACTGTGTATACGAGGGTAGCCGCCCCGTTTTATTCTGATTTTTAGGTTTCTGAATAGGGAAAGGAGTGTGAGTTTGGACTTGACTTTCTCCGACTGCTTGATTCATGGAATGCAATGGATAAAGCCAGGTAACATGCATTTCTATCTTCTTTAATTTTTCTTTTCACATTTTCACATATTTCTTTTAATTTTGTGTTCCCTTCATTCGTACGTTTTTAATTTAATGTATAAATTTCTGCTATTAAAATTTATTAACATAAATGAACGAAAATGTATTGATTCCACTCCAATAATATCTTTGTTATACTACATCCAAACTGCAGACCGTTTAACATCAAATTAGTTACACCGCTAGCTATTATAACTATAATTTTTGTCATAAACATATCTGAGCCAAAACTGTTTTTATGGAAGAGTTATTCATCTTAAATTCAGCAGGTTTAGGAATATAAGTAAACATTTACGGCTATTGTTTTGACACATAAATTAAAAAAGCAGGGAGCCTTGTTCGCATACAGTATAACAGTGTATGCACACTCAGAAAAACGCGCGGGTCCTAATAACGGCAAATATTTTTTCATTCACTTGCGAGTATATATTTCAATACGTTTGTCACGCAGAGAGCAAATTTTGGAATAAAGAGATATTCTATAAAATGATTCAGATAATGTCTTCGTGCGTACATTAATATTTGCAATTACAGCGGATATGTAATTAATGATCGTGTATTACAGAAAATACAGAGTGAAATATCGGTTGTACCATTTCGGAGAATGTCGTTGGCAAAAACGTAATAAGCAAGGCAGAAAAATTCTCGAAACGATAATGAAAGAGTTATAGGCAGACGTGTTATTTCACAGTGATATTTTACTTTGAAATTAAACAGAAAAACGCTTTTCGCATGCGAAGGGGAAACGCGAATTACGCAACCTCGTCATGCTCCATGTGTGCAGGAACAGCGTAGACTTGTCATCAGGTGATTTCAAGTATATTCGCAATCTCCGCTTGTCTTCTTCTGAGACGGAGTTTTCCTTCGAAATGTCATGAGTTTGAGACAGACAAAATAAAATGCGGACTTGTATACTAACACGTGAGGAAAGCGATAAAAAATTTCAAAATTTAGACGTAAGACTAACTGCTAATTCATTTTTATTAATGGTTGTTGTTAACTTTAATTTTTATCATAATTTTTTTAAATTAGTTTGCCCTCCCTTGTTAGATATGTATGTTACTGTGTACACAAATACTATATTATGTTGTATGTTACTGTGTATACGAGGGTAGCCGCCCCGTTTTATTCTGATTTTTAGGTTTCTGAATAGGGAAAGGAGTGTGAGTTTGGACTTGACTTTCTCCGACTGCTTGATTCATGGAATGCAATAAATAAAGCCAGGTAACATGCATTTCTATCTTCTTTAATTTTTCTTTACACATTTTCACATATTTCTTTTAATTTTGTGTTCCCTTCATTCGTACGTTTTTAATTTAATGTATAAATTTCTGCTATTAAAATTTATTAACATAAATGAACGAAAATGTATTGATTCCACTCCAATAATATCTTTGTTATACTACATCCAAACTGCAGACCGTTTAACATCAAATTAGTTACACCGCTAGCTATTATAACTATAATTTTTGTCATAAACATATCTGAGCCAAAACTGTATTTATGGAAGAGTTATTCATCTTAAATTCAGTCGATTTAGGAATATAAGTAAACATTTACGGCTATTGTTTTGACACATAAATTAAAAAAGGAGGGAGCCTTGTTCGTATACAGTATAACAGTGTATGCACACTCAGAAAAACGCGCGGGTCCTAATAACGGCAAATATACTTTCATTCACTTGCGAGTATATATTTCAATACGTTTGTCACGCAGAGTGAAAATTTTGGAATAAAGAGATATTCTATAAAATGATTCAGATAATGTCTTCGAGCGTACATTAATATTTGCAATTACAGCGGATATGTAATTAATGATCGTGTATTACAGAAAATACAGAGTGAAATATCGGTTGTACCATTTCGGAGAATGTCGTTGGCAAAAACGTAATAAGCAAGGCAGAAAAATTCTCGAAACGATAATGAAAGAGTTATAGGCAGACGTGTTATTTCACAGTGATATTTTACTTTGAAATTAAACAGAAAAACGCTTTTCGCATGCGAAGGGGAAACGCGAATTACGCAACCTCGTCATGCTCCATGTGTGCAGGAACAGCGTAGACTTGTCATCAGGTGATTTCAAGTATATTCGCAATCTCCGCTTGTCTTCTTCTGAGACGGAGTTTTCCTTCGAAATGTCATGAGTTTGAGACAGACAAAATAAAATGCGGACTTGTATACTAACACGTGAGGAAAGCGATAAAAAATTTCAAAATTTAGACGTAAGACTAACTGCTAATTCATTTTTATTAATGGTTGTTGTTAACTTTAATTTTTATCATAATTTTTTTAAATTAGTTTGCCCTCCCTTGTTAGATATGTATGTTACTGTGTACACAAATACTATATTATGTTGTATGTTACTGTGTATACGAGGGTAGCCGCCCCGTTTTATTCTGATTTTTAGGTTTCTGAATAGGGAAAGGAGTGTGAGTTTGGACTTGACTTTCTCCGACTGCTTGATTCATGGAATGCAATAGATAAAGCCAGGTAACATGCATTTCTATCTTCTTTAATTTTTCTTTACACATTTTCACATATTTCTTTTAATTTTGTGTTCCCTTCATTCGTACGTTTTTAATTTAATGTATAAATTTCTGCTATTAAAATTTATTAACATAAATGAACGAAAATGTGTTGATTCCACTCCAATAATATCTTTGTTATACTACATCCAAACTGCAGACCGTTTAACATCAAATTAGTTACACCGCTAGCTATTATAACTATAATTTTTGTCATAAACATATCTGAGCCAAAACTGTATTTATGGAAGAGTTATTCATCTTAAATTCAGTCGATTTAGGAATATAAGTAAACATTTACGGCTATTGTTTTGACACATAAATTAAAAAAGGAGGGAGCCTTGTTCGTATACAGTATAACAGTGTATGCACACTCAGAAAAACGCGCGGGTCCTAATAACGGCAAATATACTTTCATTCACTTGCGAGTATATATTTCAATACGTTTGTCACGCAGAGTGAAAATTTTGGAATAAAGAGATATTCTATAAAATGATTCAGATAATGTCTTCGAGCGTACATTAATATTTGCAATTACAGCGGATATGTAATTAATGATCGTGTATTACAGAAAATACAGAGTGAAATATCGGTTGTACCATTTCGGAGAATGTCGTTGGCAAAAACGTAATAAGCAAGGCAGAAAAATTCTCGAAACGATAATGAAAGAGTTATAGGCAGACGTGTTATTTCACAGTGATATTTTACTTTGAAATTAAACAGAAAAGCGCTTTTCGCATGCGAAGGGGAAACGCAAATTACGCAACCTCGTCATGCTCCATGTGTGCAGGAACAGCGTAGACTTGTCATCAGGTGATTTCAAGTATAATCGCAATCTCCGCTTGTCTTCTTATGAGACGGAGTTTTCCTTCGAAATGTCATGAGTTTGAGACAGACAAAATAAAATGCGGACTTGTATACTAACACGTGAGGAAAGCGAGAAAAATTTTCAAAATTTAGACGTAAGACTAACTGCTAATTCATTTTTATTAATGGTTGTTGTTAACTTTATTTTTTATCATCATTTTTTAAAATTAGTTTGCCCTCCCTTCTTAGATATGTATGTTACTGTGTACACAAATACTATATTATGTTGTATGTTACTGTGTATACGAGGGTAGCCGCCCCGTTTTATTCTGATTTTTAGGTTTCTGAATAGGGAAAAGAGTGTGAGTTTGGACTTGACTTCCTCCGACTGCTTGATTCATGGAATGCAATAGATAAAGCCAGGTAACATGCATTTCTATCTTCTTTAATTTTTCTTTTCACATTTTCACATATTTCTTTTAATTTTGTGTTCCCTTCATTCGTACGTTTTTAATTTAATGTATAAATTTCTGCTATTAAAATTTATTAACATAAATGAACGAAAATGTATTGATTCCACTCCAATAATATCTTTGTTATACTACATCCAAACTGCAGACCGTTTAACATCAAATTAGTTACACAGCTAGCTATTATAACTATAATTTTTGTCATAAACATATCTGAGCCAAAACTGTATTTATGGAAGAGTTATTCATCTTAAATTCAGTCGATTTAGGAATATAAGTAAACATTTACGGCTATTGTTTTGACACATATATTAAAAAAGCAGGGAGCCTTGTTCGTATACAGTATAACAGTGTATGCACACTCAGAAAAACGCGCGAGTCCTAATAACGGCAAATATTCTTTCATTCACTTGCGAGTATATATTTCAATACGTTTGTCACGCAGAGTGAAAATTTTGGAATAAAGAGATATTCTATAAAATGATTCAGATAATGTCTTCGAGCGTACATTAATATTTGCAATTACAGCGGATATGTAATTAATGATCGTGTATTACAGAAAATACAGAGTGAAATATCGGTTGTACCATTTCGGAGAATGTCGTTGGCAAAAACGTAATAAGCAAGGCAGAAAAATTCTCGAAACGATATTGAAAGAGTTATAAGCAGACGTGTTATTTCACAGTGATATTTTACTTTGAAATTAAACAGAAAAACGCTTTTCGCATGCGAAGGGAAAACGCAAATTACGCAACCTCGTCATGCTCCATGTGGGCAGGAACAGCGTAGACTTGTCATCAGGTGATTTCAAGTATATTCGCGACCTCCGCTTGTTTGCTTATGAGACGGAGTTTTCCTTCGAAATGTCATGAGTTTGAGACAGACAAAATAAAATGCGGACTTGTATACTAACACGTGAGGAAAGCGAGAAAAATTTTCAAAATTTAGACGTAAGACTAACTGCTAATTCATTTTTATTAATGGTTGTTGTTAACTTTAATTTTTATCATCATTTTTTTAAATTAGTTTTCCCTCCCTTGTTAGATATGTATTTTACTGTGTACACAAATACTATATTATGTTGTATGTTACTGTGTATACGAGGGTCGCCGCCCCGTTTTATTCTGATTTTTAGGTTTCTGAATAGGGAAAGGAGTGTGAGCTTGGACTTGACTTTTTCCGACTGCTTGATTCATGGAATTCAATGGATAAAGCCAGGTAACATGCATTTCTATCTTCTTTCATTTTTCTTTTCACATTTTCACATATCTCTTTTAATTTTGTGTTCCTTTCATTCATACGTTTTTAATTTAATGTATAAATTTCTGCTATTAAAATTTATTAACATAAATGAACGAATATGTTTTGATTCCACTCCAATAATATCTTTGTTATACTACATCCAAACTGCAGACCGATTAACATCAAATTAGTTACACCACTAGCTATTATAACTATAAATTTTGTCATAAACTTATCTGAGCCAAAACTGTTTTTATGGAAGAGTTATTCATCTTAAATTCAGCAGATTTAGGAATATAAGTAAACATTTACGGCTATTGTTTTGACACATAAATTAAAAAAGTAGGGAGCCTTGTTCGTATACAGTATAACAGTGTATGCACACTCAGAAAAACGCGCGTGTCCTAATAACGGCAAATTTTCTTTCATTCACTTGATAGTATATATTTCAATACGTTTGTCACGCAGAGAGCAAATTTTGGAATAAAGAGATATTCTATAAAATGATTCAGATAATGTCTTCGAGCGTACATTAATATTTGTAATTACAGCGGATATGTAATTAATGATCGTGTTTTACAGAAAATACAGAGTGAAATATCGGTTGTACCATTTCGGAGAATGTCGTTGGCAAAAAAGTAATAAGCAAGGCAGAAAAATTATCGACACGATAATGAAAGAGTTATAGGTGGACGTGTTATTTCACAGTGATATTTTACTTCGAAATTAAACAGAAAAACGCTCTTTCGCATGCGACGGGAAACGCGAATTACGCAACCTCGTGATGCTCCATGTGGGCAGGAACAGCGTAGACTTGTCATCAGGTGATTTCAAGTATATTCGCGACCTCCGCTTGTCTGCTTGTGAGACGGAGTTTTCCTTCGAAATGCCATGAGTTTGAGACAGACAAAATAAATGCGGACTTGTATACTAACACGTGAGGAAAGCGAGAAAAATTTTCAAAATTTAGACGTAAGACTAACTGCTAATTCATTTTTATTAATGGTTGTTGTTAACTTTAATTTTTATCATCAATTTTTTTAATTAGTTTGCCCTCCCTTGATAGATATATATGTTACTGTGTACACAAATACTATATTATGTTGTATGTTACTGTGTATACGAGGGTCGCCGCCCCGTTTTATTCTGATTTTTAGGTTTCTGAATAGGGAAAGGAGTGTGAGTTTGGACTTGACTTTCTCCGACTGCTTGATTCATGGAATGCAATGGATAAAGCCAGGTAACATGCATTTCTATCTTCTTTAATTTTTCTTTTCACATTTTCACATATTTCTTTTAATTTTGTGTTCCCTTCATTCGTACGTTTTTAATTTAATGTATAAATTTCTGCTATTAAAATTTATTAACATAAATGAACGAAAATGTATTGATTCCACTCCAATAATATCTTTGTTATACTACATCCAAACTGCAGACCGTTTAACATCAAATTAGTTACACCGCTAGCTATTATAACTATAATTTTTGTCATAAACATATCTGAGCCAAAACTGTTTTTATGGAAGAGTTATTCATCTTAAATTCAGCAGGTTTAGGAATATAAGTAAACATTTACGGCTATTGTTTTGACACATAAATTAAAAAAGCAGGGAGCCTTGTTCGCATACAGTATAACAGTGTATGCACACTCAGAAAAACGCGCGGGTCCTAATAACGGCAAATATTTTTTCATTCACTTGCGAGTATATATTTCAATACGTTTGTCACGCAGAGAGCAAATTTTGGAATAAAGAGATATTCTATAAAATGATTCAGATAATGTCTTCGAGCGTACATTAATATTTGCAATTACAGCGGATATGTAATTAATGATCGTGTATTACAGAAAATACAGAGTGAAATATCGGTTGTACCATTTCGGAGAATGTCGTTGGCAAAAACGTAATAAGCAAGGCAGAAAAATTCTCGAAACGATAATGAAAGAGTTATAGGCAGACGTGTTATTTCACAGTGATATTTTACTTTGAAATTAAACAGAAAAACGCTTTTCGCATGTGAAGGGGAAACGCGAATTACGCAACCTCGTCATGCTCCATGTGTGCAGGAACAGCGTAGACTTGTCATCAGGTGATTTCAAGTATATTCGCAATCTCCGCTTGTCTTCTTCTGAGACGGAGTTTTCCTTCGAAATGTCATGAGTTTGAGACAGACAAAATAAAATGCGGACTTGTATACTAACACGTGAGGAAAGCGATAAAAAATTTCAAAATTTAGACGTAAGACTAACTGCTAATTCATTTTTATTAATGGTTGTTGTTAACTTTAATTTTTATCATCATTTTTTTAAATTAGTTTGCCCTCCCTTGTTAGATATGTATGTTACTGTGTACACAAATACTATATTATGTTGTATGTTACTGTGTATACGAGGGTAGCCGCCCCGTTTTATTCTGATTTTTAGGTTTCTGAATAGGGAAAGGAGTGTGAGTTTGGACTTGACTTTCTCCGACTGCTTGATTCATGGAATGCAATAGATAAAGCCAGGTAACATGCATTTCTATCTTCTTTAATTTTTCTTTTCACATTTTCACATATTTCTTTTAATTTTGTGTTCCCTTCATTCGTACGTTTTTAATTTAATGTATAAATTTCTGCTATTAAAATTTATTAACATAAATGAACGAAAATGTATTGATTCCACTCCAATAATATCTTTGTTATACTACATCCAAACTGCAGACCGTTTAACATCAAATTAGTTACACCGCTAGCTATTATAACTATAATTTTTGTCATAAACATATCTGAGCCAAAACTGTATTTATGGAAGAGTTATTCATCTTAAATTCAGTCGATTTAGGAATATAAGTAAACATTTACGGCTATTGTTTTGACACATAAATTAAAAAAGGAGGGAGCCTTGTTCGTATACAGTATAACAGTGTATGCACACTCAGAAAAACGCGCGGGTCCTAATAACGGCAAATATACTTTCATTCACTTGCGAGTATATATTTCAATACGTTTGTCACGCAGAGTGAAAATTTTGGAATAAAGAGATATTCTATAAAATGATTCAGATAATGTCTTCGAGCGTACATTAATATTTGTAATTACAGCGGATATGTAATTAATGATCGTGTATTACAGAAAATACAGAGTGAAATATCGGTTGTACCATTTCGGAGAATGTCGTTGGCAAAAACGTAATAAGCAAGGCAGAAAAATTCTCGAAACGATAAATAAGAGTTATAGGCAGACGTGTTATTTCACAGTGATATTTTACTTTGAAATTAAACAGAAAAACGCTTTTCGCATGCGAAGGGGAAACGCGAATTACGCAACCTCGTCATGCTCCATGTGTGCAGGAACAGCGTAGACTTGTCATCAGGTGATTTCAAGTATAATCGCAATCTCCGCTTGTCTTCTTGTGAGACGGAGTTTTCCTTCGAAATGTCATGAGTTTGAGACACACAAAATAAAATGCGGACTTGTATACTAACACGTGAGGAAAGCGAGAAAAATTTTCAAAATTTAGACGTAAGACTAACTGCTAATTCATTTTTATTAATGGTTGTTGTTAACTTTATTTTTTATCATCATTTTTTAAAATTAGTTTGCCCTCCCTTCTTAGATATGTATGTTACTGTGTACACAAATACTATATTATGTTGTATGTTACTGTGTATACGAGGGTAGCCGCCCCGTTTTATTCTGATTTTTAGGTTTCTGAATAGGGAAAGGAGTGTGAGTTTGGACTTGACTTTCTCCGACTGCTTGATTCATGGAATGCAATAGATAAAGCCAGGTAACATGCATTTCTATCTTCTTTAATTTTTCTTTTCACATTTTCACATATTTCTTTTAATTTTGTGTTCCCTTCATTCGTACGTTTTTAATTTAAAGTATAAATTTCTGCTATTAAAATTTATTAACATAAATGAACGAAAATGTATTGATTCCACTCCAATAATATCTTTGTTATACTACATCCAAACTGCAGACCGTTTAACATCAAATTAGTTACACAGCTAGCTATTATAACTATAATTTATGTCATAAACATATCTGAGCCAAAACTGTATTTATGGAAGAGTTATTCATCTTAAATTCAGTCGATTTAGGAATATAAGTAAACATTTACGGCTATTGTTTTGACACATAAATTAAAAAAGCAGGGAACCTTGTTCGTATACAGTATAACAGTGTATGCACACTCAGAAAAACGCGCGAGTCCTAATAACGGCAAATATTCTTTCATTCACTTGCGAGTATATATTTCAATACGTTTGTCACGCAGAGTGAAAATTTTGGAATAAAGAGATATTCTATAAAATGATTCAGATAATGTCTTCGAGCGTACATTAATATTTGCAATTACAGCGGATATGTAATTAATGATCGTGTATTACAGAAAATACAGAGTGAAATATCGGTTGTACCATTTCGGAGAATGTCGTTGGCAAAAACGTAATAAGCAAGGCAGAAAAATTCTCGAAACGATAATGAAAGAGTTATAAGCAGACGTGTTATTTCACAGTGATATTTTACTTCGAAATTAAACAGAAAAACGCTCTTTCGCATGCGACGGGAAACGCGAATTACGCAACCTCGTGATGCTCCATGTGGGCAGGAACAGCGTAGACTTGTCATCAGGTGATTTCAAGTATATTCGCGACCTCCGCTTGTCTGCTTGTGAGACGGAGTTTTCCTTCGAAATGCCATGAGTTTGAGACAGACAAAATAAATGCGGACTTGTATACTAACACGTGAGGAAAGCGAGAAAAATTTTCAAAATTTAGACGTAAGACTAACTGCTAATTCATTTTTATTAATGGTTGTTGTTAACTTTAATTTTTATCATCAATTTTTTTAATTAGTTTGCCCTCCCTTGATAGATATATATGTTACTGTGTACACAAATACTATATTATGTTGTATGTTACTGTGTATACGAGGGTCGCCGCCCCGTTTTATTCTGATTTTTAGGTTTCTGAATAGGGAAAGGAGTGTGAGTTTGGACTTGACTTTCTGCGACTGCTTGATTCATGGAATGCAATGGATAAAGCCAGGTAACATGCATTTCTATCTTCTTTAATTTTTCTTTTCACATTTTCACATATTTCTTTTAATTTTGTGTTCCCTTCATTCGTACGTTTTTAATTTAATGTATAAATTTCTGCTATTAAAATTTATTAACATAAATGAACGAAAATGTATTGATTCCACTCCAATAATATCTTTGTTATACTACATCCAAACTGCAGACCGTTTAACATCAAATTAGTTACACCGCTAGCTATTATAACTATAATTTTTGTCATAAACATATCTGAGCCAAAACTGTTTTTATGGAAGAGTTATTCATCTTAAATTCAGCAGGTTTAGGAATATAAGTAAACATTTACGGCTATTGTTTTGACACATAAATTAAAAAAGCAGGGAGCCTTGTTCGCATACAGTATAACAGTGTATGCACACTCAGAAAAACGCGCGGGTCCTAATAACGGCAAATATTTTTTCATTCACTTGCGAGTATATATTTCAATACGTTTGTCACGCAGAGAGCAAATTTTGGAATAAAGAGATATTCTATAAAATGATTCAGATAATGTCTTCGAGCGTACATTAATATTTGCAATTACAGCGGATATGTAATTAATGATCGTGTATTACAGAAAATACAGAGTGAAATATCGGTTGTACCATTTCGGAGAATGTCGTTGGCAAAAACGTAATAAGCAAGGCAGAAAAATTCTCGAAACGATAATGAAAGAGTTATAAGCAGACGTGTTATTTCACAGTGATATTTTACTTTGAAATTAAACAGAAAAACGCTTTTCGCATGCGAAGGGAAAACGCAAATTACGCAACCTCGTCATGCTCCATGTGGGCAGGAACAGCGTAGACTTGTCATCAGGTGATTTCAAGTATATTCGCGACCTCCGCTTGTTTGCTTATGAGACGGAGTTTTCCTTCGAAATGTCATGAGTTTGAGACAGACAAAATAAAATGCGGACTTGTATACTAACACGTGAGGAAAGCGAGAAAAATTTTCAAAATTTAGACGTAAGACTAACTGCTAATTCATTTTTATTAATGGTTGTTGTTAACTTTAATTTTTATCATCATTTTTTTAAATTAGTTTTCCCTCCCTTGTTAGATATGTATTTTACTGTGTACACAAATACTATATTATGTTGTATGTTACTGTGTATACGAGGGTCGCCGCCCCGTTTTATTCTGATTTTTAGGTTTCTGAATAGGGAAAGGAGTGTGAGCTTGGACTTGACTTTTTCCGACTGCTTGATTCATGGAATTCAATGGATAAAGCCAGGTAACATGCATTTCTATCTTCTTTCATTTTTCTTTTCACATTTTCACATATCTCTTTTAATTTTGTGTTCCTTTCATTCATACGTTTTTAATTTAATGTATAAATTTCTGCTATTAAAATTTATTAACATAAATGAACGAATATGTTTTGATTCCACTCCAATAATATCTTTGTTATACTACATCCAAACTGCAGACCGATTAACATCAAATTAGTTACACCACTAGCTATTATAACTATAAATTTTGTCATAAACTTATCTGAGCCAAAACTGTTTTTATGGAAGAGTTATTCATCTTAAATTCAGCAGATTTAGGAATATAAGTAAACATTTACGGCTATTGTTTTGACACATAAATTAAAAAAGGAGGGAGCCTTGTTCGTATACAGTATAACAGTGTATGCACACTCAGAAAAACGCGCGGGTCCTAATAACGGCAAATATACTTTCATTCACTTGCGAGTATATATTTCAATACGTTTGTCACGCAGAGTGAAAATTTTGGAATAAAGAGATATTCTATAAAATGATTCAGATAATGTCTTCGAGCGTACATTAATATTTGCAATTACAGCGGATATGTAATTAATGATCGTGTATTACAGAAAATACAGAGTGAAATATCGGTTGTACCATTTCGGAGAATGTCGTTGGCAAAAACGTAATAAGCAAGGCAGAAAAATTCTCGAAACGATAAATAAGAGTTATAGGCAGACGTGTTATTTCACAGTGATATTTTACTTTGAAATTAAACAGAAAAACGCTTTTCGCATGCGAAGGGGAAACGCGAATTACGCAACCTCGTCATGCTCCATGTGTGCAGGAACAGCGTAGACTTGTCATCAGGTGATTTCAAGTATAATCGCAATCTCCGCTTGTCTTCTTGTGAGACGGAGTTTTCCTTCGAAATGTCATGAGTTTGAGACACACAAAATAAAATGCGGACTTGTATACTAACACGTGAGGAAAGCGAGAAAAATTTTCAAAATTTAGACGTAAGACTAACTGCTAATTCATTTTTATTAATGGTTGTTGTTAACTTTATTTTTTATCATCATTTTTTAAAATTAGTTTGCCCTCCCTTCTTAGATATGTATGTTACTGTGTACACAAATACTATATTATGTTGTATGTTACTGTGTATACGAGGGTAGCCGCCCCGTTTTATTCTGATTTTTAGGTTTCTGAATAGGGAAAGGAGTGTGAGTTTGGACTTGACTTTCTCCGACTGCTTGATTCATGGAATGCAATAGATAAAGCCAGGTAACATGCATTTCTATCTTCTTTAATTTTTCTTTTCACATTTTCACATATTTCTTTTAATTTTGTGTTCCCTTCATTCGTACGTTTTTAATTTAAAGTATAAATTTCTGCTATTAAAATTTATTAACATAAATGAACGAAAATGTATTGATTCCACTCCAATAATATCTTTGTTATACTACATCCAAACTGCAGACCGTTTAACATCAAATTAGTTACACAGCTAGCTATTATAACTATAATTTTTGTCATAAACATATCTGAGCCAAAACTGTATTTATGGAAGAGTTATTCATCTTAAATTCAGTCGATTTAGGAATATAAGTAAACATTTACGGCTATTGTTTTGACACATAAATTAAAAAAGCAGGGAACCTTGTTCGTATACAGTATAACAGTGTATGCACACTCAGAAAAACGCGCGAGTCCTAATAACGGCAAATATTCTTTCATTCACTTGCGAGTATATATTTCAATACGTTTGTCACGCAGAGTGAAAATTTTGGAATAAAGAGATATTCTATAAAATGATTCAGATAATGTCTTCGAGCGTACATTAATATTTGCAATTACAGCGGATATGTAATTAATGATCGTGTATTACAGAAAATACAGAGTGAAATATCGGTTGTACCATTTCGGAGAATGTCGTTGGCAAAAACGTAATAAGCAAGGCAGAAAAATTCTCGAAACGATAATGAAAGAGTTATAAGCAGACGTGTTATTTCACAGTGATATTTTACTTCGAAATTAAACAGAAAAACGCTCTTTCGCATGCGACGGGAAACGCGAATTACGCAACCTCGTGATGCTCCATGTGGGCAGGAACAGCGTAGACTTGTCATCAGGTGATTTCAAGTATATTCGCGACCTCCGCTTGTCTGCTTGTGAGACGGAGTTTTCCTTCGAAATGCCATGAGTTTGAGACAGACAAAATAAATGCGGACTTGTATACTAACACGTGAGGAAAGCGAGAAAAATTTTCAAAATTTAGACGTAAGACTAACTGCTAATTCATTTTTATTAATGGTTGTTGTTAACTTTAATTTTTATCATCAATTTTTTTAATTAGTTTGCCCTCCCTTGATAGATATATATGTTACTGTGTACACAAATACTATATTATGTTGTATGTTACTGTGTATACGAGGGTCGCCGCCCCGTTTTATTCTGATTTTTAGGTTTCTGAATAGGGAAAGGAGTGTGAGTTTGGACTTGACTTTCTGCGACTGCTTGATTCATGGAATGCAATGGATAAAGCCAGGTAACATGCATTTCTATCTTCTTTAATTTTTCTTTTCACATTTTCACATATTTCTTTTAATTTTGTGTTCCCTTCATTCGTACGTTTTTAATTTAATGTATAAATTTCTGCTATTAAAATTTATTAACATAAATGAACGAAAATGTATTGATTCCACTCCAATAATATCTTTGTTATACTACATCCAAACTGCAGACCGTTTAACATCAAATTAGTTACACCGCTAGCTATTATAACTATAATTTTTGTCATAAACATATCTGAGCCAAAACTGTTTTTATGGAAGAGTTATTCATCTTAAATTCAGCAGGTTTAGGAATATAAGTAAACATTTACGGCTATTGTTTTGACACATAAATTAAAAAAGCAGGGAGCCTTGTTCGCATACAGTATAACAGTGTATGCACACTCAGAAAAACGCGCGGGTCCTAATAACGGCAAATATTTTTTCATTCACTTGCGAGTATATATTTCAATACGTTTGTCACGCAGAGAGCAAATTTTGGAATAAAGAGATATTCTATAAAATGATTCAGATAATGTCTTCGAGCGTACATTAATATTTGCAATTACAGCGGATATGTAATTAATGATCGTGTATTACAGAAAATACAGAGTGAAATATCGGTTGTACCATTTCGGAGAATGTCGTTGGCAAAAACGTAATAAGCAAGGCAGAAAAATTCTCGAAACGATAATGAAAGAGTTATAAGCAGACGTGTTATTTCACAGTGATATTTTACTTTGAAATTAAACAGAAAAACGCTTTTCGCATGCGAAGGGAAAACGCAAATTACGCAACCTCGTCATGCTCCATGTGGGCAGGAACAGCGTAGACTTGTCATCAGGTGATTTCAAGTATATTCGCGACCTCCGCTTGTTTGCTTATGAGACGGAGTTTTCCTTCGAAATGTCATGAGTTTGAGACAGACAAAATAAAATGCGGACTTGTATACTAACACGTGAGGAAAGCGAGAAAAATTTTCAAAATTTAGACGTAAGACTAACTGCTAATTCATTTTTATTAATGGTTGTTGTTAACTTTAATTTTTATCATCATTTTTTTAAATTAGTTTTCCCTCCCTTGTTAGATATGTATTTTACTGTGTACACAAATACTATATTATGTTGTATGTTACTGTGTATACGAGGGTCGCCGCCCCGTTTTATTCTGATTTTTAGGTTTCTGAATAGGGAAAGGAGTGTGAGCTTGGACTTGACTTTTTCCGACTGCTTGATTCATGGAATTCAATGGATAAAGCCAGGTAACATGCATTTCTATCTTCTTTCATTTTTCTTTTCACATTTTCACATATCTCTTTTAATTTTGTGTTCCTTTCATTCATACGTTTTTAATTTAATGTATAAATTTCTGCTATTAAAATTTATTAACATAAATGAACGAATATGTTTTGATTCCACTCCAATAATATCTTTGTTATACTACATCCAAACTGCAGACCGATTAACATCAAATTAGTTACACCACTAGCTATTATAACTATAAATTTTGTCATAAACTTATCTGAGCCAAAACTGTTTTTATGGAAGAGTTATTCATCTTAAATTCAGCAGATTTAGGAATATAAGTAAACATTTACGGCTATTGTTTTGACACATAAATTAAAAAAGTAGGGAGCCTTGTTCGTATACAGTATAACAGTGTATGCACACTCAGAAAAACGCGCGTGTCCTAATAACGGCAAATTTTCTTTCATTCACTTGATAGTATATATTTCAATACGTTTGTCACGCAGAGAGCAAATTTTGGAATAAAGAGATATTCTATAAAATGATTCAGATAATGTCTTCGAGCGTACATTAATATTTGTAATTACAGCGGATATGTAATTAATGATCGTGTTTTACAGAAAATACAGAGTGAAATATCGGTTGTACCATTTCGGAGAATGTCGTTGGCAAAAAAGTAATAAGCAAGGCAGAAAAATTATCGACACGATAATGAAAGAGTTATAGGTGGACGTGTTATTTCACAGTGATATTTTACTTCGAAATTAAACAGAAAAACGCTCTTTCGCATGCGACGGGAAACGCGAATTACGCAACCTCGTGATGCTCCATGTGGGCAGGAACAGCGTAGACTTGTCATCAGGTGATTTCAAGTATATTCGCGACCTCCGCTTGTCTGCTTGTGAGACGGAGTTTTCCTTCGAAATGCCATGAGTTTGAGACAGACAAAATAAATGCGGACTTGTATACTAACACGTGAGGAAAGCGAGAAAAATTTTCAAAATTTAGACGTAAGACTAACTGCTAATTCATTTTTATTAATGGTTGTTGTTAACTTTAATTTTTATCATCAATTTTTTTAATTAGTTTGCCCTCCCTTGATAGATATATATGTTACTGTGTACACAAATACTATATTATGTTGTATGTTACTGTGTATACGAGGGTCGCCGCCCCGTTTTATTCTGATTTTTAGGTTTCTGAATAGGGAAAGGAGTGTGAGTTTGGACTTGACTTTCTCCGACTGCTTGATTCATGGAATGCAACGGATAAAGCCAGGTAACATGCATTTCTATCTTCTTTAATTTTTCTTTTCACATTTTCACATATTTCTTTTAATTTTGTGTTCCCTTCATTCGTACGTTTTTAATTTAATGTATAAATTTCTGCTATTAAAATTTATTAACATAAATGAACGAAAATGTATTGATTCCACTCCAATAATATCTTTGTTATACTACATCCAAACTGCAGACCGTTTAACATCAAATTAGTTACACCGCTAGCTATTATAACTATAATTTTTGTCATAAACATATCTGAGCCAAAACTGTTTTTATGGAAGAGTTATTCATCTTAAATTCAGCAGGTTTAGGAATATAAGTAAACATTTACGGCTATTGTTTTGACACATAAATTAAAAAAGCAGGGAGCCTTGTTCGCATACAGTATAACAGTGTATGCACACTCAGAAAAACGCGCGGGTCCTAATAACGGCAAATATTTTTTCATTCACTTGCGAGTATATATTTCAATACGTTTGTCACGCAGAGAGCAAATTTTGGAATAAAGAGATATTCTATAAAATGATTCAGATAATGTCTTCGAGCGTACATTAATATTTGCAATTACAGCGGATATGTAATTAATGATCGTGTATTACAGAAAATACAGAGTGAAATATCGGTTGTACCATTTCGGAGAATGTCGTTGGCAAAAACGTAATAAGCAAGGCAGAAAAATTCTCGAAACGATAATGAAAGAGTTATAGGCAGACGTGTTATTTCACAGTGATATTTTACTTTGAAATTAAACAGAAAAACGCTTTTCGCATGTGAAGGGGAAACGCGAATTACGCAACCTCGTCATGCTCCATGTGTGCAGGAACAGCGTAGACTTGTCATCAGGTGATTTCAAGTATATTCGCAATCTCCGCTTGTCTTCTTCTGAGACGGAGTTTTCCTTCGAAATGTCATGAGTTTGAGACAGACAAAATAAAATGCGGACTTGTATACTAACACGTGAGGAAAGCGATAAAAAATTTCAAAATTTAGACGTAAGACTAACTGCTAATTCATTTTTATTAATGGTTGTTGTTAACTTTAATTTTTATCATCATTTTTTTAAATTAGTTTGCCCTCCCTTGTTAGATATGTATCTTACTGTGTACACAAATACTATATTATGTTGTATGTTACTGTGTATACGAGGGTAGCCGCCCCGTTTTATTCTGATTTTTAGGTTTCTGAATAGGGAAAGGAGTGTGAGTTTGGACTTGACTTTCTCCGACTGCTTGATTCATGGAATGCAATAGATAAAGCCAGGTAACATGCATTTCTATCTTCTTTAATTTTTCTTTTCACATTTTCACATATTTCTTTTAATTTTGTGTTCCCTTCATTCGTACGTTTTTAATTTAATGTATAAATTTCTGCTATTAAAATTTATTAACATAAATGAACGAAAATGTATTGATTCCACTCCAATAATATCTTTGTTATACTACATCCAAACTGCAGACCGTTTAACATCAAATTAGTTACACCGCTAGCTATTATAACTATAATTTTTGTCATAAACATATCTGAGCCAAAACTGTATTTATGGAAGAGTTATTCATCTTAAATTCAGTCGATTTAGGAATATAAGTAAACATTTACGGCTATTGTTTTGACACATAAATTAAAAAAGGAGGGAGCCTTGTTCGTATACAGTATAACAGTGTATGCACACTCAGAAAAACGCGCGGGTCCTAATAACGGCAAATATACTTTCATTCACTTGCGAGTATATATTTCAATACGTTTGTCACGCAGAGTGAAAATTTTGGAATAAAGAGATATTCTATAAAATGATTCAGATAATGTCTTCGAGCGTACATTAATATTTGCAATTACAGCGGATATGTAATTAATGATCGTGTATTACAGAAAATACAGAGTGAAATATCGGTTGTACCATTTCGGAGAATGTCGTTGGCAAAAACGTAATAAGCAAGGCAGAAAAATTCTCGAAACGATAAATAAGAGTTATAGGCAGACGTGTTATTTCACAGTGATATTTTACTTTGAAATTAAACAGAAAAACGCTTTTCGCATGCGAAGGGGAAACGCGAATTACGCAACCTCGTCATGCTCCATGTGTGCAGGAACAGCGTAGACTTGTCATCAGGTGATTTCAAGTATAATCGCAATCTCCGCTTGTCTTCTTGTGAGACGGAGTTTTCCTTCGAAATGTCATGAGTTTGAGACACACAAAATAAAATGCGGACTTGTATACTAACACGTGAGGAAAGCGAGAAAAATTTTCAAAATTTAGACGTAAGACTAACTGCTAATTCATTTTTATTAATGGTTGTTGTTAACTTTATTTTTTATCATCATTTTTTAAAATTAGTTTGACCTCCCTTCTTAGATATGTATGTTACTGTGTACACAAATACTATATTATGTTGTATGTTACTGTGTATACGAGGGTAGCCGCCCCGTTTTATTCTGATTTTTAGGTTTCTGAATAGGGAAAGGAGTGTGAGTTTGGACTTGACTTTCTCCGACTGCTTGATTCATGGAATGCAATAGATAAAGCCAGGTAACATGCATTTCTATCTTCTTTAATTTTTCTTTTCACATTTTCACATATTTCTTTTAATTTTGTGTTCCCTTCATTCGTACGTTTTTAATTTA
The DNA here is from genome assembly GCA_963931845.1 of Maratus michaelseni. NCBI lineage: Eukaryota > Metazoa > Arthropoda > Arachnida > Araneae > Salticidae > Maratus > Maratus michaelseni. The sequence continues at coordinate 281,599,731 of OZ007592.1, read as the reverse complement.
ATGTATAAATTTCTGCTATTAAAATTTATTAACATAAATAAACGAAAATGTATTGATTCCACTCCAATAATATCTTTGTTATACTACATCCAAACTGCAGACCGTTTAACATCAAATTAGTTACACAGCTAGCTATTATAACTATAATTTTTGTCATAAACATATCTGAGCCAAAACTGTATTTATGGAAGAGTTATTCATCTTAAATTCAGTCGATTTAGGAATATAAGTAAACATTTACGGCTATTGTTTTGACACATAAATTAAAAAAGCAGGGAGCCTTGTTCGTATACAGTATAACAGTGTATGCACACTCAGAAAAACGCGCGAGTCCTAATAACGGCAAATATTCTTTCATTCACTTGCGAGTATATATTTCAATACGTTTGTCACGCAGAGTGAAAATTTTGGAATAAAGAGATATTCTATAAAATGATTCAGATAATGTCTTCGAGCGTACATTAATATTTGCAATTACAGCGGATATGTAATTAATGATCGTGTATTACAGAAAATACAGAGTGAAATATCGGTTGTACCATTTCGGAGAATGTCGTTGGCAAAAACGTAATAAGCAAGGCAGAAAAATTATCGACACGATAATGAAAGAGTTATAGGTGGACGTGTTATTTCACAGTGATATTTTACTTCGAAATTAAACAGAAAAATGCTCTTTCGCATGCGACGGGAAACGCGAATTACGCAACCTCGTGATGCTCCATGTGGGCAGGAACAGCGTAGACTTGTCATCAGGTGATTTCAAGTATATTCGCGACCTCCGCTTGTCTGCTTGTGAGACGGAGTTTTCCTTCGAAATGCCATGAGTTTGAGACAGACAAAATAAATGCGGACTTGTATACTAACACGTGAGGAAAGCGAGAAAAATTTTCAAAATTTAGACGTAAGACTAACTGCTAATTCATTTTTATTAATGGTTGTTGTTAACTTTAATTTTTATCATCAATTTTTTTAATTAGTTTGCCCTCCCTTGATAGATATATATGTTACTGTGTACACAAATACTATATTATGTTGTATGTTACTGTGTATACGAGGGTCGCCGCCCCGTTTTATTCTGATTTTTAGGTTTCTTAATAGGGAAAGGAGTGTGAGTTTGACTTGACTTTCTCCGACTGCTTGATTCATGGAATGCAATGGATAAAGCCAGGTAACATGCATTTCTATCTTCTTTAATTTTTCTTTTCACATTTTCACATATTTCTTTTAATTTTGTGTTCCCTTCATTCGTACGTTTTTAATTTAATGTATAAATTTCTGCTATTAAAATTTATTAACATAAATGAACGAAAATGTATTGATTCCACTCCAATAATATCTTTGTTATACTACATCCAAACTGCAGACCGTTTAACATCAAATTAGTTACACCGCTAGCTATTATAACTATAATTTTTGTCATAAACATATCTGAGCCAAAACTGTTTTTATGGAAGAGTTATTCATCTTAAATTCAGCAGGTTTAGGAATATAAGTAAACATTTACGGCTATTGTTTTGACACATAAATTAAAAAAGCAGGGAGCCTTGTTCGCATACAGTATAACAGTGTATGCACACTCAGAAAAACGCGCGGGTCCTAATAACGGCAAATATTTTTTCATTCACTTGCGAGTATATATTTCAATACGTTTGTCACGCAGAGTGAAAATTTTGGAATAAAGAGATATTCTATAAAATGATTCAGATAATGTCTTCGAGCGTACATTAATATTTGCAATTACAGCGGATATGTAATTAATGATCGTGTATTACAGAAAATACAGAGTGAAATATCGGTTGTACCATTTCGGACAATGTTGTTGGCAAAAACGTAATAAGCAAGGCAGAAAAATTCTCGAAACGATAATGAAAGAGTTATAGGCAGACGTGTTATTTCACAGTGATATTTTACTTTGAAATTAAACAGAAAAACGCTTTTCGCATGCGAAGGGGAAACGCGAATTACGCAACCTCGTCATGCTCCATGTGTGCAGGAACAGCGTAGACTTGTCATCAGGTGATTTCAAGTATAATCGCAATCTCCGCTTGTCTTCTTGTGAGACGGAGTTTTCCTTCGAAATGTCATGAGTTTGAGACAGACAAAATAAAATGCGGACTTGTATACTAACACGTGAGGAAAGCGAGAAAAATTTTCAAAATTTAGACGTAAGACTAACTGCTAATTCATTTTTATTAATGGTTGTTGTTAACTTTAATTTTTATCATCATTTTTTTAAATTAGTTTTCCCTCCCTTGTTAGATATGTATTTTACTGTGTACACAAATACTATATTATGTTGTATGTTACTGTGTATACGAGGGTCGCCGCCCCGTTTTATTCTGATTTTTAGGTTTCTGAATAGGGAAAGGAGTGTGAGCTTGGACTTGACTTTTTCCGACTGCTTGATTCATGGAATTCAATGGATAAAGCCAGGTAACATGCATTTCTATCTTCTTTCATTTTTCTTTTCACATTTTCACATATCTCTTTTAATTTTGTGTTCCTTTCATTCATACGTTTTTAATTTAATGTATAAATTTCTGCTATTAAAATTTATTAACATAAATGAACGAATATGTTTTGATTCCACTCCAATAATATCTTTGTTATACTACATCCAAACTGCAGACCGATTAACATCAAATTAGTTACACCACTAGCTATTATAACTATAAATTTTGTCATAAACTTATCTGAGCCAAAACTGTTTTTATGGAAGAGTTATTCATCTTAAATTCAGCAGATTTAGGAATATAAGTAAACATTTACGGCTATTGTTTTGACACATAAATTAAAAAAGTAGGGAGCCTTGTTCGTATACAGTATAACAGTGTATGCACACTCAGAAAAACGCGCGTGTCCTAATAACGGCAAATTTTCTTTCATTCACTTGATAGTATATATTTCAATACGTTTGTCACGCAGAGAGCAAATTTTGGAATAAAGAGATATTCTATAAAATGATTCAGATAATGTCTTCGAGCGTACATTAATATTTGTAATTACAGCGGATATGTAATTAATGATCGTGTTTTACAGAAAATACAGAGTGAAATATCGGTTGTACCATTTCGGAGAATGTCGTTGGCAAAAAAGTAATAAGCAAGGCAGAAAAATTATCGACACGATAATGAAAGAGTTATAGGTGGACGTGTTATTTCACAGTGATATTTTACTTCGAAATTAAACAGAAAAACGCTCTTTCGCATGCGACGGGAAACGCGAATTACGCAACCTCGTGATGCTCCATGTGGGCAGGAACAGCGTAGACTTGTCATCAGGTGATTTCAAGTATATTCGCGACCTCCGCTTGTCTGCTTGTGAGACGGAGTTTTCCTTCGAAATGCCATGAGTTTGAGACAGACAAAATAAATGCGGACTTGTATACTAACACGTGAGGAAAGCGAGAAAAAATTTCAAAATTTAGACGTAAGACTAACTGCTAATTCATTTTTATTAATGGTTGTTGTTAACTTTAATTTTTATCATGAATTTTTTTAATTAGTTTGCCCTCCCTTGTTAGATATGTATGTTACTGTGTACACAAATACTATATTATGTTGTATGTTACTGTGTATACGAGGGTAGCCGCCCCGTTTTATTCCGATTTTTAGGTTTCTGAATAGGGAAAGGAGTGTGAGTTTGGACTTGACTTTCTCCGACTGCTTGATTCAGGGAATGCAATGGATAAAGCCAGGTAACATGCATTTCTATCTTCTTTAATTTTTCTTTTCACATTTTCACATATTTCTTTTAATTTTGTGTTCCCTTCATTCGTACGTTTTTAATTTAATGTATAAATTTCTGCTATTAAAATTTATTAACATAAATGAACGAATATGTTTTATTCCACTCCAGTAATATCTTTGTTATACTACATCCAAACTGCAGACCGTTTAACATCAAATTAGTTACGCCACTAGCTATTATAACTATAATTTTTGTCATAAACATATCTGAGCCAAAACTGTTTTTATGGAAGAGTTATTCATCTTAAATTCAGTCGATTTAGGAATTTAAGTAAACATTTACGGCTATTGTTTTGACACATAAATTAAAAAAGCAGGGAGCCTTGTTCGTATACAGTATAACAGTGTATGCACACTCAGAAAAACGCGCGGGTCCTAATAACGGCAAATATTCTTTCATTCACTTGCGAGTATATATTTCAATACGTTTGTCACGCAGAGTGAAAATTTTGGAATAAAGAGATATTCTATAAAATGATTCAGATAATGTCTTCGAGCGTACATTAATATTTGCAATTACAGCGGATATGTAATTAATGATCGTGTTTTACGGAAAATACAGAGTGAAATATCGGTTGTACCATTTCGGAGAATGTCGTTGGCAAAAAAGTAATAAGCAAGGCAGAAAAATTATCGACACGATAATGAAAGAGTTATAGGTGGACGTGTTATTTCACAGTGATATTTTACTTCGAAATTAAACAGAAAAACGCTCTTTCGCATGCGACGGGAAACGCGAATTACGCAACCTCATGATGCTCCATGTGGGCAGGAACAGCGTAGACTTGTCATCAGGTGATTTCAAGTATATTCGCGACCTCCGCTTGTCTGCTTGTGAGACGGAGTTTTCCTTCGAAATGCCATGAGTTTGAGACAGACAAAATAAATGCGGACTTGTATACTAACACGTGAGGAAAGCGAGAAAAAATTTCAAAATTTAGACGTAAGACTAACTGCTAATTCATTTTTATTAATGGTTGTTGTTAACTTTAATTTTTATCATGAATTTTTTTAATTAGTTTGCCCTCCCTTGTTAGATATGTATGTTACTGTGTACACAAATACTATATTATGTTGTATGTTACTGTGTATACGAGGGTAGCCGCCCCGTTTTATTCCGATTTTTAGGTTTCTGAATAGGGAAAGGAGTGTGAGTTTGGACTTGACTTTCTCCGACTGCTTGATTCAGGGAATGCAATGGATAAAGCCAGGTAACATGCATTTCTATCTTCTTTAATTTTTCTTTTCACATTTTCACATATTTCTTTTAATTTTGTGTTCCCTTCATTCGTACGTTTTTAATTTAATGTATAAATTTCTGCTATTAAAATTTATTAACATAAATGAACGAATATGTTTTATTCCACTCCAGTAATATCTTTGTTATACTACATCCAAACTGCAGACCGTTTAACATCAAATTAGTTACGCCACTAGCTATTATAACTATAATTTTTGTCATAAACATATCTGAGCCAAAACTGTTTTTATGGAAGAGTTATTCATCTTAAATTCAGTCGATTTAGGAATTTAAGTAAACATTTACGGCTATTGTTTTGACACATAAATTAAAAAAGCAGGGAGCCTTGTTCGTATACAGTATAACAGTGTATGCACACTCAGAAAAACGCGCGGGTCCTAATAACGGCAAATATTCTTTCATTCACTTGCGAGTATATATTTCAATACGTTTGTCACGCAGAGTGAAAATTTTGGAATAAAGAGATATTCTATAAAATGATTCAGATAATGTCTTCGAGCGTACATTAATATTTGCAATTACAGCGGATATGTAATTAATGATCGTGTATTACAGAAAATACAAAGTGAAATATCGGTTGTACCATTTCGGAGAATGTCGTTGGCAAAAAAGTAATAAGCAAGGCAGAAAAATTATCGACACGATAATGAAAGAGTTATAGGTGGACGTGTTATTTCACAGTGATATTTTACTTCGAAATTAAACAGAAAAACGCTCTTTCGCATGCGACGGGAAACGCGAATTACGCAACCTCGTGATGCTCCATGTGGGCAGGAACAGCGTAGACTTGTCATCAGGTGATTTCAAGTATATTCGCGACCTCCGCTTGTCTGCTTGTGAGACGGAGTTTTCCTTCGAAATGCCATGAGTTTGAGACAGACAAAATAAATGCGGACTTGTATACTAACACGTGAGGAAAGCGAGAAAAATTTTCAAAATTTAGACGTAAGACTAACTGCTAATTCATTTTTATTAATGGTTGTTGTTAACTTTAATTTTTATCATCAATTTTTTTAATTAGTTTGCCCTCCCTTGATAGATATATATGTTACTGTGTACACAAATACTATATTATGTTGTATGTTACTGTGTATACGAGGGTCGCCGCCCCGTTTTATTCTGATTTTTAGGTTTCTTAATAGGGAAAGGAGTGTGAGTTTGGACTTGACTTTCTCCGACTGCTTGATTCATGGAATGCAATGGATAAAGCCAGGTAACATGCATTTCTATCTTCTTTAATTTTTCTTTTCACATTTTCACATATTTCTTTTAATTTTGTGTTCCCTTCATTCGTACGTTTTTAATTTAATGTATAAATTTCTGCTATTAAAATTTATTAACATAAATGAACGAAAATGTATTGATTCCACTCCAATAATATCTTTGTTATACTACATCCAAACTGCAGACCGTTTAACATCAAATTAGTTACACCGCTAGCTATTATAACTATAATTTTTGTCATAAACATATCTGAGCCAAAACTGTTTTTATGGAAGAGTTATTCATCTTAAATTCAGCAGGTTTAGGAATATAAGTAAACATTTACGGCTATTGTTTTGACACATAAATTAAAAAAGCAGGGAGCCTTGTTCGCATACAGTATAACAGTGTATGCACACTCAGAAAAACGCGCGGGTCCTAATAACGGCAAATATTTTTTCATTCACTTGCGAGTATATATTTCAATACGTTTGTCACGCAGAGTGAAAATTTTGGAATAAAGAGATATTCTATAAAATGATTCAGATAATGTCTTCGAGCGTACATTAATATTTGCAATTACAGCGGATATGTAATTAATGATCGTGTATTACAGAAAATACAGAGTGAAATATCGGTTGTACCATTTCGGAGAATGTCGTTGGCAAAAACGTAATAAGCAAGGCAGAAAAATTCTCGAAACGATAAATAAGAGTTATAGGCAGACGTGTTATTTCACAGTGATATTTTACTTTGAAATTAAACAGAAAAACGCTTTTCGCATGCGAAGGGGAAACGCGAATTACGCAACCTCGTCATGCTCCATGTGTGCAGGAACAGCGTAGACTTGTCATCAGGTGATTTCAAGTATAATCGCAATCTCCGCTTGTCTTCTTGTGAGACGGAGTTTTCCTTCGAAATGTCATGAGTTTGAGACACACAAAATAAAATGCGGACTTGTATACTAACACGTGAGGAAAGCGAGAAAAATTTTCAAAATTTAGACGTAAGACTAACTGCTAATTCATTTTTATTAATGGTTGTTGTTAACTTTATTTTTTATCATCATTTTTTAAAATTAGTTTGCCCTCCCTTCTTAGATATGTATGTTACTGTGTACACAAATACTATATTATGTTGTATGTTACTGTGTATACGAGGGTAGCCGCCCCGTTTTATTCTGATTTTTAGGTTTCAGAATAGGGAAAGGAGTGTGAGTTTGGACTTGAATTTCTCCGACTGCTTGATTCATGGAATGCAATAGATAAAGCCAGGTAACATGCATTTCTATCTTCTTTAATTTTTCTTTTCACATTTTCACATATTTCTTTTAATTTTGTGTTCCCTTCATTCGTACGTTTTTAATTTAATGTATAAATTTCTGCTATTAAAATTTATTAACATAAATGAACGAATATGTTTTATTCCACTCCAGTAATATCTTTGTTATACTACATCCAAACTGCAGACCGTTTAACATCAAATTAGTTACGCCACTAGCTATTATAACTATAATTTTTGTCATAAACATATCTGAGCCAAAACTGTTTTTATGGAAGAGTTATTCATCTTAAATTCAGTCGATTTAGGAATTTAAGTAAACATTTACGGCTATTGTTTTGACACATAAATTAAAAAAGTAGGGAGCCTTGTTCGTATACAGTATAACAGTGTATGCACACTCAGAAAAACGCGCGTGTCCTAATAACGGCAAATTTTCTTTCATTCACTTGATAGTATATATTTCAATACGTTTGTCACGCAGAGAGCAAATTTTGGAATAAAGAGATATTCTATAAAATGATTCAGATAATGTCTTCGAGCGTACATTAATATTTGTAATTACAGCGGATATGTAATTAATGATCGTGTTTTACAGAAAATACAGAGTGAAATATCGGTTGTACCATTTCGGAGAATGTCGTTGGCAAAAAAGTAATAAGCAAGGCAGAAAAATTATCGACACGATAATGAAAGAGTTATAGGTGGACGTGTTATTTCACAGTGATATTTTACTTCGAAATTAAACAGAAAAACGCTCTTTCGCATGCGACGGGAAACGCGAATTACGCAACCTCGTGATGCTCCATGTGGGCAGGAACAGCGTAGACTTGTCATCAGGTGATTTCAAGTATATTCGCGACCTCCGCTTGTCTGCTTGTGAGACGGAGTTTTCCTTCGAAATGCCATGAGTTTGAGACAGACAAAATAAATGCGGACTTGTATACTAACACGTGAGGAAAGCGAGAAAAAATTTCAAAATTTAGACGTAAGACTAACTGCTAATTCATTTTTATTAATGGTTGTTGTTAACTTTAATTTTTATCATGAATTTTTTAAATTAGTTTTCCCTCCCTTGTTAGATATGTATTTTACTGTGTACACAAATACTATATTATGTTGTATGTTACTGTGTATACGAGGGTCGCCGCCCCGTTTTATTATGATTTTTAGGTTTCTGAATAGGGAAAGGAGTGTGAGCTTGGACTTGACATTTTCCGACTGCTTGATTCATGGAATTCAATGGATAAAGCCAGGTAACATGCATTTCTATCTTCTTTCATTTTTCTTTTCACATTTTCACATATCTCTTTTAATTTTGTGTTCCTTTCATTCATACGTTTTTAATTTAATGTATAAATTTCTGCTATTAAAATTTATTAACATAAATGAACGAATATGTTTTGATTCCACTCCAATAATATCTTTGTTATACTACATCCAAACTGCAGACCGATTAACATCAAATTAGTTACACCACTAGCTATTATAACTATAAATTTTGTCATAAACTTATCTGAGCCAAAACTGTTTTTATGGAAGAGTTATTCATCTTAAATTCAGCAGATTTAGGAATATAAGTAAACATTTACGGCTATTGTTTTGACACATAAATTAAAAAAGTAGGGAGCCTTGTTCGTATACAGTATAACAGTGTATGCACACTCAGAAAAACGCGCGTGTCCTAATAACGGCAAATTTTCTTTCATTCACTTGATAGTATATATTTCAATACGTTTGTCACGCAGAGAGCAAATTTTGGAATAAAGAGATATTCTATAAAATGATTCAGATAATATCTTCGAGCGTACATTAATATTTGTAATTACAGCGGATATGTAATTAATGATCGTGTTTTACAGAAAATACAGAGTGAAATATCGGTTGTACCATTTCGGAGAATGTCGTTGGCAAAAAAGTAATAAGCAAGGCAGAAAAATTATCGACACGATAATGAAAGAGTTATAGGTGGACGTGTTATTTCACAGTGATATTTTACTTCGAAATTAAACAGAAAAACGCTCTTTCGCATGCGACGGGAAACGCGAATTACGCAACCTCGTGATGCTCCATGTGGGCAGGAACAGCGTAGACTTGTCATCAGGTGATTTCAAGTATATTCGCGACCTCCGCTTGTCTGCTTGTGAGACGGAGTTTTCCTTCGAAATGCCATGAGTTTGAGACAGACAAAATAAATGCGGACTTGTATACTAACACGTGAGGAAAGCGAGAAAAAATTTCAAAATTTAGACGTAAGACTAACTGCTAATTCATTTTTATTAATGGTTGTTGTTAACTTTAATTTTTATCATGAATTTTTTTAATTAGTTTGCCCTCCCTTGTTAGATATGTATGTTACTGTGTACACAAATACTATATTATGTTGTATGTTACTGTGTATACGAGGGTAGCCGCCCCGTTTTATTCCGATTTTTAGGTTTCTGAATAGGGAAAGGAGTGTGAGTTTGGACTTGACTTTCTCCGACTGCTTGATTCAGGGAATGCAATGGATAAAGCCAGGTAACATGCATTTCTATCTTCTTTAATTTTTCTTTTCACATTTTCACATATTTCTTTTAATTTTGTGTTCCCTTCATTCGTACGTTTTTAATTTAATGTATAAATTTCTGCTATTAAAATTTATTAACATAAATGAACGAATATGTTTTATTCCACTCCAGTAATATCTTTGTTATACTACATCCAAACTGCAGACCGTTTAACATCAAATTAGTTACGCCACTAGCTATTATAACTATAATTTTTGTCATAAACATATCTGAGCCAAAACTGTTTTTATGGAAGAGTTATTCATCTTAAATTCAGTCGATTTAGGAATTTAAGTAAACATTTACGGCTATTGTTTTGACACATAAATAAAAAAGCAGGGAGCCTTGTTCGTATACAGTATAACAGTGTATGCACACTCAGAAAAACGCGCGGGTCCTAATAACGGCAAATATTCTTTCATTCACTTGCGAGTATATATTTCAATACGTTTGTCACGCAGAGTGAAAATTTTGGAATAAAGAGATATTCTATAAAATGATTCAGATAATGTCTTCGAGCGTACATTAATATTTGCAATTACAGCGGATATGTAATTAATGATCGTGTATTACAGAAAATACAGAGTGAAATATCGGTTGTACCATTTCGGACAATGTTGTTGGCAAAAACGTAATAAGCAAGGCAGAAAAATTCTCGAAACGATAATGAAAGAGTTATAGGCAGACGTGTTATTTCACAGTGATATTTTACTTTGAAATTAAACAGAAAAACGCTTTTCGCATGCGAAGGGGAAACGCGAATTACGCAACCTCGTCATGCTCCATGTGTGCAGGAACAGCGTAGACTTGTCATCAGGTGATTTCAAGTATAATCGCAATCTCCGCTTGTCTTCTTGTGAGACGGAGTTTTCCTTCGAAATGTCATGAGTTTGAGACAGACAAAATAAAATGCGGACTTGTATACTAACACGTGAGGAAAGCGAGAAAAATTTTCAAAATTTAGACGTAAGACTAACTGCTAATTCATTTTTATTAATGGTTGTTGTTAACTTTAATTTTTATCATCATTTTTTTAAATTAGTTTTCCCTCCCTTGTTAGATATGTATTTTACTATGTACACAAATACTATATTATGTTGTATGTTACTGTGTATACGAGGGTCGCCGCCCCGTTTTATTCTGATTTTTAGTTTTCTGAATAGGGAAAGGAGTGTGAGCTTGGACTTGACTTTTTCCGACTGCTTGATTCATGGAATTCAATGGATAAAGCCAGGTAACATGCATTTCTATCTTCTTTCATTTTTCTTTTCACATTTTCACATATCTCTTTTAATTTTGTGTTCCTTTCATTCATACGTTTTTAATTTAATGTATAAATTTCTGCTATTAAAATTTATTAACATAAATGAACGAATATGTTTTGATTCCACTCCAATAATATCTTTGTTATACTACATCCAAACTGCAGACCGATTAACATCAAATTAGTTACACCACTAGCTATTATAACTATAAATTTTGTCATAAACTTATCTGAGCCAAAACTGTTTTTATGGAAGAGTTATTCATCTTAAATTCAGCAGATTTAGGAATATAAGTAAACATTTACGGCTATTGTTTTGACACATAAATTAAAAAAGTAGGGAGCCTTGTTCGTATACAGTATAACAGTGTATGCACACTCAGAAAAACGCGCGTGTCCTAATAACGGCAAATTTTCTTTCATTCACTTGATAGTATATATTTCAATACGTTTGTCACGCAGAGAGCAAATTTTGGAATAAAGAGATATTCTATAAAATGATTCAGATAATGTCTTCGAGCGTACATTAATATTTGTAATTACAGCGGATATGTAATTAATGATCGTGTTTTACAGAAAATACAGAGTGAAATATCGGTTGTACCATTTCGGAGAATGTCGTTGGCAAAAAAGTAATAAGCAAGGCAGAAAAATTATCGACACGATAATGAAAGAGTTATAGGTGGACGTGTTATTTCACAGTGATATTTTACTTCGAAATTAAACAGAAAAACGCTCTTTCGCATGCGACGGGAAACGCGAATTACGCAACCTCGTGATGCTCCATGTGGGCAGGAACAGCGTAGACTTGTCATCAGGTGATTTCAAGTATATTCGCGACCTCCGCTTGTCTGCTTGTGAGACGGAGTTTTCCTTCGAAATGCCATGAGTTTGAGACAGACAAAATAAATGCGGACTTGTATACTAACACGTGAGGAAAGCGAGAAAAATTTTCAAAATTTAGACGTAAGACTAACTGCTAATTCATTTTTATTAATGGTTGTTGTTAACTTTAATTTTTATCATCAATTTTTTTAATTAGTTTGCCCTCCCTTGATAGATATATATGTTACTGTGTACACAAATACTATATTATGTTGTATGTTACTGTGTATACGAGGGTCGCCGCCCCGTTTTATTCTGATTTTTAGGTTTCTGAATAGGGAAAGGAGTGTGAGTTTGGACTTGACTTTCTCCGACTGCTTGATTCATGGAATGCAATGGATAAAGCCAGGTAACATGCATTTCTATCTTCTTTAGTTTTTCTTTTCACATTTTCACATATTTCTTTTAATTTTGTGTTCCCTTCATTCGTACGTTTTTAATTTAATGTATAAATTTCTGCTATTAAAATTTATTAACATAAATGAACGAAAATGTATTGATTCCACTCCAATAATATCTTTGTTATACTACATCCAAACTGCAGACCGTTTAACATCAAATTAGTTACACCGCTAGCTATTATAACTATAATTTTTGTCATAAACATATCTGAGCCAAAACTGTTTTTATGGAAGAGTTATTCATCTTAAATTCAGCAGGTTTAGGAATATAAGTAAACATTTACGGCTATTGTTTTGACACATAAATTAAAAAAGCAGGGAGCCTTGTTCGCATACAGTATAACAGTGTATGCACACTCAGAAAAACGCGCGGGTCCTAATAACGGCAAATATTTTTTCATTCACTTGCGAGTATATATTTCAATACGTTTGTCACGCAGAGAGCAAATTTTGGAATAAAGAGATATTCTATAAAATGATTCAGATAATGTTTTCGAGCGTACATTAATATTTGCAATTACAGCGGATATGTAATTAATGATCGTGTATTACAGAAAATACAGAGTGAAATATCGGTTGTACCATTTCGGAGAATGTCGTTGGCAAAAACGTAATAAGCAAGGCAGAAAAATTCTCGAAACGATAATGAAAGAGTTATAGGCAGACGTGTTATTTCACAGTGTTATTTTACTTTGAAATTAAACAGAAAAACGCTTTTCGCATGTGAAGGGGAAACGCGAATTACGCAACCTCGTCATGCTCCATGTGTGCAGGAACAGCGTAGACTTTTCATCAGGTGATTTCAAGTATATTCGCAATCTCCGCTTGTCTTCTTCTGAGACGGAGTTTTCCTTCGAAATGTCATGAGTTTGAGACAGACAAAATAAAATGCGGACTTGTATACTAACACGTGAGGAAAGCGATAAAAAATTTCAAAATTTAGACGTAAGACTAACTGCTAATTCATTTTTATTAATGGTTGTTGTTAACTTTAATTTTTATCATCATTTTTTTAAATTAGTTTGCCCTCCCTTGTTAGATATGTATGTTACTGTGTACACAAATACTATATTATGTTGTATGTTACTGTGTATACGAGGGTAGCCGCCCCGTTTTATTCTGATTTTTAGGTTTCTGAATAGGGAAAGGAGTGTGAGTTTGGACTTGACTTTCTCCGACTGCTTGATTCATGGAATGCAATAGATAAAGCCAGGTAACATGCATTTCTATCTTCTTTAATTTTTTTTTTCACATTTTCACATATTTCTTTTAATTTTGTGTTCCCTTCATTCGTACGTTTTTAATTTAATGTATAAATTTCTGCTATTAAAATTTATTAACATAAATGAACGAAAATGTATTGATTCCACTCCAATAATATCTTTGTTATACTACATCCAAACTGCAGACCGTTTAACATCAAATTAGTTACACCGCTAGCTATTATAACTATAATTTTTGTCATAAACATATCTGAGCCAAAACTGTATTTATGGAAGAGTTATTCATCTTAAATTCAGTCGATTTAGGAATATAAGTAAACATTTACGGCTATTGTTTTGACACATAAATTAAAAAAGGAGGGAGCCTTGTTCGTATACAGTATAACAGTGTATGCACACTCAGAAAAACGCGCGGGTCCTAATAACGGCAAATATACTTTCATTCACTTGCGAGTATATATTTCAATACGTTTGTCACGCAGAGTGAAAATTTTGGAATAAAGAGATATTCTATAAAATGATTCAGATAATGTCTTCGAGCGTACATTAATATTTGCAATTACAGCGGATAAGTAATTAATGATCGTCTATTACAGAAAATACAGAGTGAAATATCGGTTGTACCATTTCGGAGAATGTCGTTGGCAAAAACGTAATAAGCAAGGCAGAAAAATTCTCGAAACGATAAATAAGAGTTATAGGCAGACGTGTTATTTCACAGTGATATTTTACTTTGAAATTAAACAGAAAAACGCTTTTCGCATGCGAAGGGGAAACGCGAATTACGCAACCTCGTCATGCTCCATGTATGCAGGAACAGCGTAGACTTGTCATCAGGTGATTTCAAGTATAATCGCAATCTCCGCTTGTCTTCTTGTGAGACGGAGTTTTCCTTCGAAATGTCATGAGTTTGAGACAGACAAAATAAAATGCGGACTTGTATACTAACACGTGAGGAAAGCGAGAAAAATTTTCAAAATTTAGACGTAAGACTAACTGCTAATTCATTTTTATTAATGGTTGTTGTTAACTTTATTTTTTATCATCATTTTTTAAAATTAGTTTGCCCTCCCTTCTTAGATATGTATGTTACTGTGTACACAAATACTATATTATGTTGTATGTTACTGTGTATACGAGGGTAGCCGCCCCGTTTTTTCTGATTTTTAGGTTTCTGAATAGGGAAAGGAGTGTGAGTTTGGACTTGACTTTCTCCGACTGCTTGATTCATGGAATGCAATAGATAAAGCCAGGTAACATGCATTTCTATCTTCTTTAATTTTTCTTTTCACATTTTCACATATTTCTTTTAATTTTGTGTTCCCTTCATTCGTACGTTTTTAATTTAATGTATAAATTTCTGCTATTAAAATTTATTAACATAAATGAACGAAAATGTATTGATTCCACTCCAATAATATCTTTGTTATACTACATCCAAACTGCAGACCGTTTAACATCAAATTAGTTACACAGCTAGCTATTATAACTATAATTTTTGTCATAAACATATCTGAGCCAAAACTGTATTTATGGAAGAGTTATTCATCTTAAATTCAGTCGATTTAGGAATATAAGTAAACATTTACGGCTATTGTTTTGACACATAAATTAAAAAAGCAGGGAGCCTTGTTCGTATACAGTATAACAGTGTATGCACACTCAGAAAAACGCGCGAGTCCTAATAACGGCAAATATTCTTTCATTCACTTGCGAGTATATATTTCAATACGTTTGTCACGCAGAGTGAAAATTTTGGAATAAAGAGATATTCTATAAAATGATTCAGATAATGTCTTCGAGCGTACATTAATATTTGCAATTACAGCGGATATGTAATTAATGATCGTGTATTACAGAAAATACAGAGTGAAATATCGGTTGTACCATTTCGGAGAATGTCGTTGGCAAAAACGTAATAAGCAAGGCAGAAAAATTCTCGAAACGATAATGAAAGAGTTATAAGCAGACGTGTTATTTCACAGTGATATTTTACTTTGAAATTAAACAGAAAAACGCTTTTCGCATGCGAAGGGAAAACGCGAATTACGCAACCTCGTCATGCTCCATGTGTGCAGGAACAGCGTAGACTTGTCATCAGGTGATTTCAAGTATATTCGCAATCTCCGCTTGTCTTCTTGTGAGACGGAGTTTTCCTTCGAAATGTCATGAGTTTGAGACAGACAAAATAAAATGCGGACTTGTATACTAACACGTGAGGAAAGCGAGAAAAAATTTCAAAATTTAGACGTAAGACTAACTGCTAATTCATTTTTATTAATGGTTGTTGTTAACTTTAATTTTTATCATCATTTTTTTAAATTAGTTTGCCCTCCCTTGTTAGATATGTATGTTACTGTGTACACAAATACTATATTATGTTGTATGTTACTGTGTATACGAGGGTAGCCGCCCCGTTTTATTCCGATTTTTAGGTTTCTGAATAGGGAAAGGAGTGTGAGTTTGGACTTGACTTTCTCCGACTGCTTGATTCAGGGAATGCAATGGATAAAGCCAGGTAACATGCATTTCTATCTTCTTTAATTTTTCTTTTCACATTTTCACATATTTCTTTTAATTTTGTGTTCCCTTCATTCGTACGTTTTTAATTTAATGTATAAATTTCTGCTATTAAAATTTATTAACATAAATGAACGAATATGTTTTATTCCACTCCAGTAATATCTTTGTTATACTACATCCAAACTGCAGACCGTTTAACATCAAATTAGTTACACCGCTAGCTATTATAACTATAATTTTTGTCATAAACATATCTGAGCCAAAACTGTTTTTATGGAAGAGTTATTCATCTTAAATTCAGCAGGTTTAGGAATATAAGTAAACATTTACGGCTATTGTTTTGACACATAAATTAAAAAAGCAGGGAGCCTTGTTCGCATACAGTATAACAGTGTATGCACACTCAGAAAAACGCGCGGGTCCTAATAACGGCAAATATTTTTTCATTCACTTGCGAGTATATATTTCAATACGTTTGTCACGCAGAGAGCAAATTTTGGAATAAAGAGATATTCTATAAAATGATTCAGATAATGTCTTCGAGCGTACATTAATATTTGCAATTACAGCGGATATGTAATTAATGATCGTGTATTACAGAAAATACAGAGTGAAATATCGGTTGTACCATTTCGGAGAATGTCGTTGGCAAAAACGTAATAAGCAAGGCAGAAAAATTCTCGAAACGATAATGAAAGAGTTATAGGCAGACGTGTTATTTCACAGTGATATTTTACTTTGAAATTAAACAGAAAAACGCTTTTCGCATGCGAAGGGGAAACGCGAATTACGCAACCTCGTCATGCTCCATGTGTGCAGGAACAGCGTAGACTTGTCATCAGGTGATTTCAAGTATATTCGCAATCTCCGCTTGTCTTCTTCTGAGACGGAGTTTTCCTTCGAAATGTCATGAGTTTGAGACAGACAAAATAAAATGCGGACTTGTATACTAACACGTGAGGAAAGCGATAAAAAATTTCAAAATTTAGACGTAAGACTAACTGCTAATTCATTTTTATTAATGGTTGTTGTTAACTTTAATTTTTATCATCATTTTTTTAAATTAGTTTGCCCTCCCTTGTTAGATATGTATGTTACTGTGTACACAAATACTATATTATGTTGTATGTTACTGTGTATACGAGGGTAGCCGCCCCGTTTTATTCTGATTTTTAGGTTTCTGAATAGGGAAAGGAGTGTGAGTTTGGACTTGACTTTCTCCGACTGCTTGATTCATGGAATGCAATAGATAAAGCCAGGTAACATGCATTTCTATCTTCTTTAATTTTTCTTTTCACATTTTCACATATTTCTTTTAATTTTGTGTTCCCTTCATTCGTACGTTTTTAATTTAATGTATAAATTTCTGCTATTAAAATTTATTAACATAAATGAACGAAAATGTATTGATTCCACTCCAATAATATCTTTGTTATACTACATCCAAACTGCAGACCGTTTAACATCAATTTAGTTACACCGCTAGCTATTATAACTATAATTTTTGTCATAAACATATCTGAGCCAAAGTATTTATGGAAGAGTTATTCATCTTAAATTCAGTCGATTTAGGAATATAAGTAAACATTTACGGCTATTGTTTTGACACATAAATTAAAAAAGGAGGGAGCCTTGTTCGTATACAGTATAACAGTGTATGCACACTCAGAAAAACGCGCGGGTCCTAATAACGGCAAATATACTTTCATTCACTTGCGAGTATATATTTCAATACGTTTGTCACGCAGAGTGAAAATTTTGGAATAAAGAGATATTCTATAAAATGATTCAGATAATGTCTTCGAGCGTACATTAATATTTGCAATTACAGCGGATATGTAATTAATGATCGTGTATTACAGAAAATACAGAGTGAAATATCGGTTGTACCATTTCGGAGAATGTCGTTGGCAAAAACGTAATAAGCAAGGCAGAAAAATTCTCGAAACGATAAATAAGAGTTATAGGCAGACGTGTTATTTCACAGTGATATTTTACTTTGAAATTAAACAAAAAAACGCTTTTCGCATGCGAAGGGAAAACGCGAATTACGCAACCTCGTCATGCTCCATGTGTGATGTGTGCAGGAACAGCGTAGACTTGTCATCAGGTGATTTCAAGTATATTCGCAATCTCCGCTTGTCTTCTTGTGAGACGGAGTTTTCCTTCGAAATGTCATGAGTTTGAGACAGACAAAATAAAATGCGGACTTGTATACTAACACGTGAGGAAAGCGAGAAAAAATTTCAAAATTTAGACGTAAGACTAACTGCTAATTCATTTTTATTAATGGTTGTTGTTAACTTTAATTTTTATCATCATTTTTTTAAATTAGTTTGCCCTCCCTTGTTAGATATGTATGTTACTGTGTACACAAATACTATATTATGTTGTATGTTACTGTGTATACGAGGGTAGCCGCCCCGTTTTATTCCGATTTTTAGGTTTCTGAATAGGGAAAGGAGTGTGAGTTTGGACTTGACTTTCTCCGACTGCTTGATTCAGGGAATGCAATGGATAAAGCCAGGTAACATGCATTTCTATCTTCTTTAATTTTTCTTTTCACATTTTCACTTATTTCTTTTAATTTTGTGTTCCCTTCATTCGTACGTTTTTAATTTAATGTATAAATTTCTGCTATTAAAATTTATTAACATAAATGAACGAATATGTTTTATTCCACTCCAGTAATATCTTTGTTATACTACATCCAAACTGCAGACCGTTTAACATCAAATTAGTTACACAGCTAGCTATTATAACTATAATTTTTGTCATAAACATATCTGAGCCAAAACTGTTTTTATGGAAGAGTTATTCATCTTAAATTCAGTCGATTTAGGAATTTAAGTAAACATTTACGGCTATTGTTTTGACACATAAATTAAAAAAGCAGGGAGCCTTGTTCGTATACAGTATAACAGTGTATGCACACTCAGAAAAACGCGCGGGTCCTAATAACGGCAAATATTCTTTCATTCACTTGCGAGTATATATTTCAATACGTTTGTCACGCAGAGTGAAAATTTTGGAATAAAGAGATATTCTATAAAATGATTCAGATAATGTCTTCGAGCGTACATTAATATTTGCAATTACAGCAGATATGTAATTAATGATCGTGTATTACAGAAAATACAGAGTGAAATATCGGTTGTACCATTTCGGACAATGTTGTTGGCAAAAACGTAATAAGCAAGGCAGAAAAATTCTCGAAACGATAATGAAAGAGTTATAGGCAGAAGTGTTATTTCACAGTGATATTTTACTTTGAAATTAAACAGAAAAACGCTTTTCGCATGCGAAGGGGAAACGCGAATTACGCAACCTCGTCATCCTCCATGTGTGCAGGAACAGCGTAGACTTGTCATCAGGTGATTTCAAGTATAATCGCAATCTACGCTTGTCTTCTTGTGAGACGGAGTTTTCCTTCGAAATGTCATGAGTTTGAGACAGACAAAATAAAATGCGGACTTGTATACTAACACGTGAGGAAAGCGAGAAAAAATTTCAAAATTTAGACGTAAGACTAACTGCTAATTCATTTTTATTAATGGTTGTTGTTAACTTTAATTTTTATCATCATTTTTTTAAATTAGTTTGCCCTCCCTTGTTAGATATGTATGTTACTGTGTACACAAATACTATATTATGTTGTATGTTACTGTGTATACGAGGGTAGCCGCCCCGTTTTATTCCGATTTTTAGGTTTCTGAATAGGGAAAGGAGTGTGAGTTTGGACTTGACTTTCTCCGACTGCTTGATTCAGGGAATGCAATGGATAAAGCCAGGTAACATGCATTTCTATCTTCTTTAATTTTTCTTTTCACATTTTCACTTATTTCTTTTAATTTTGTGTTCCCTTCATTCGTACGTTTTTAATTTAATGTATAAATTTCTGCTATTAAAATTTATTAACATAAATGAACGAATATGTTTTATTCCACTCCAGTAATATCTTTGTTATACTACATCCAAACTGCAGACCGTTTAACATCAAATTAGTTACACAGCTAGCTATTATAACTATAATTTTTGTCATAAACATATCTGAGCCAAAACTGTTTTTATGGAAGAGTTATTCATCTTAAATTCAGTCGATTTAGGAATTTAAGTAAACATTTACGGCTATTGTTTTGACACATAAATTAAAAAAGCAGGGAGCCTTGTTCGTATACAGTATAACAGTGTATGCACACTCAGAAAAACGCGCGGGTCCTAATAACGGCAAATATTCTTTCATTCACTTGCGAGTATATATTTCAATACGTTTGTCACGCAGAGTGAAAATTTTGGAATAAAGAGATATTCTATAAAATGATTCAGATAATGTCTTCGAGCGTACATAAATATTTGCAATTACAGCAGATATGTAATTAATGATCGTGTATTACAGAAAATACAGAGTGAAATATCGGTTGTACCATTTCGGACAATGTTGTTGGCAAAAACGTAATAAGCAAGGCAGAAAAATTCTCGAAACGATAATGAAAGAGTTATAGGCAGAAGTGTTATTTCACAGTGATATTTTACTTTGAAATTAAACAGAAAAACGCTTTTCGCATGCGAAGGGGAAACGCGAATTACGCAACCTCGTCATCCTCCATGTGTGCAGGAACAGCGTAGACTTGTCATCAGGTGATTTCAAGTATAATCGCAATCTACGCTTGTCTTCTTGTGAGACGGAGTTTTCCTTCGAAATGTCATGAGTTTGAGACAGACAAAATAAAATGCGGACTTGTATACTAACACGTGAGGAAAGCGAGAAAAAATTTCAAAATTTAGACGTAAGACTAACTGCTAATTCATTTTTATTAATGGTTGTTGTTAACTTTAATTTTTATCATCATTTTTTTAAATTAGTTTGCCCTCCCTTGTTAGATATGTATGTTACTGTGTACACAAATACTATATTATGTTGTATGTTACTGTGTATACGAGGGTAGCCGCCCCGTTTTATTCCGATTTTTAGGTTTCTGAATAGGGAAAGGAGTGTGAGTTTGGACTTGACTTTCTCCGACTGCTTGATTCAGGGAATGCAATGGATAAAGCCAGGTAACATGCATTTCTATCTTCTTTAATTTTTCTTTTCACATTTTCACATATTTCTTTTAATTTTGTGTTCCCTTCATTCGTACGTTTTTAATTTAATGTATAAATTTCTGCTATTAAAATTTATTAACATAAATGAACGAATATGTTTTATTCCACTCCAGTAATATCTTTGTTATACTACATCCAAACTGCAGACCGTTTAACATCAAATTAGTTACACCACTAGCTATTATAACTATAATTTTTGTCATAAACATATCTGAGCCAAAACTGTTTTTATGGAAGAGTTATTCATCTTAAATTCAGTCGATTTAGGAATTTAAGTAAACATTTACGGCTATTGTTTTGACACATAAATTAAAAAAGCAGGGAGCCTTGTTCGTATACAGTATAACAGTGTATGCACACTCAGAAAAACGCGCGGGTCCTAATAACGGCAAATATTCTTTCATTCACTTGCGAGTATATATTTCAATACGTTTGTCACGCAGAGTGAAAATTTTGGAATAAAGAGATATTCTATAAAATGATTCAGATAATGTCTTCGAGCGTACATTAATATTTGCAATTACAGCGGATATGTAATTAATGATCGTGTATTACAGAAAATACAGTGTGAAATATCGGTTGTACCATTTCGGACAATGTTGTTGGCAAAAACGTAATAAGCAAGGCAGAAAAATTCTCGAAACGATAATGAAAGAGTTATAGGCAGACGTGTTATTTCACAGTGATATTTTACTTTGAAATTAAACAGAAAAACGCTTTTCGCATGCGAAGGGGAAACGCGAATTACGCAACCTCGTCATGCTCCATGTGCGCAGGAACAGCGTAGATTTGTCATCAGGTGATTTCAAGTATATTCGCAATCTCCGCTTGTCTTCCTGTGAGACGGAGTTTTCCTTCGAAATGTCATGAGTTTGAGACAGACAAAATAAAATGCGGACTTGTATACTAACACGTGAGGAAAGCGAGAAAAATTTTCAAAATTTAGACGTAAGACTAACTGCTAATTCATTTTTATTAATGGTTGTTGTTAACTTTAATTTTTATCATCATTTTTTTTAATTAGTTTGCCCTCCCTTGATAGATATGTATGTTACTGTTTACACAAATACTATATTATGTTGTATGTTGCTATGTATACGAGGGTCGCCGCCCCGTTTTATTCTGATTTTTAGGTTTCTGAACAGGGAAAGGAGTGTGAGTTTGGACTTGATTTTCTCCGACTGCTTGATTCATGGAATGCAATGGATAAAGCCAGGTAACATGCATTTCTATCTTCTTTAATTTTTCTTTTCACATTTTCACATATTTCTTTTAATTTTGTGTTCCCTTCATTCGTACGTTTTTAATTTAATGTATAAATTTCTGCTATTAAAATTTATTAACATAAATGAACGAAAATGTATTGATTCCACTCCAATAATATCTTTGTTATACTACATCCAAACTGCAGACCGTTTAACATCAAATTAGTTACACCGCTAGCTATTATAACTATAATTTTTGTCATAAACATATCTGAGCCAAAACTGTTTTTATGGAAGAGTTATTAATCTTAAATTCAGCAGATTTAGGAATATAAGTAAACATTTACGGCTATTGTTTTGACACATAAATTTAAAAAGCAGGGAGCCTTGTTCGTATACAGCATAACAGTGTAAGCACACTCAGAAGACCGCGCGGGTCCTAATAACGGCAAATATTCTTTCATTCACTTGCGAGTATATATTTCAATACGTTTGTCACGCAGAGTGCAAATTTTGGAATAAAGAGATATTCTATAAAATGATTCAGATAATGTCTTCGAGCGTACATTAATATTTGCAATTACAGCGGATATGTAATTAATGATCGTGTATTACAGAAAATACAGTGTGAAATATCGGTTGTACCATTTCGGACAATGTTGTTGGCAAAAACGTAATAAGCAAGGCAGAAAAATTCTCGAAACGATAATGAAAGAGTTATAGGCAGACGTGTTATTTCACAGTGATATTTTACTTTGAAATTAAACAGAAAAACGCTTTTCGCATGCGAAGGGGAAACGCGAATTACGCAACCTCGTCATGCTCCATGTGCGCAGGAACAGCGTAGATTTGTCATCAGGTGATTTCAAGTATATTCGCAATCTCCGCTTGTCTTCTTGTGAGACGGAGTTTTCCTTCGAAATGTCATGAGTTTGAGACAGACAAAATAAAATGCGGACTTTTATACTAACACGTGAGGAAAGCGAGAAAAATTTTCAAAATTTAGACGTAAGACTAACTGCTAATTCATTTTTATTAATGGTTGTTGTTAACTTTAATTTTTATCATCATTTTTTTTAATTAGTTTGCCCTCCCTTGATAGATATGTATGTTACTGTTTACACAAATACTATATTATGTTGTATGTTGCTATGTATACGAGGGTCGCCGCCCCGTTTTATTCTGATTTTTAGGTTTCTGAATAGGGAAAGGAGTGTGAGTTTGGACTTGACTTTCTCCGACTGCTTGATTCATGGAATGCAATGGATAAAGCCAGGTAACATGCATTTCTATCTTCTTTAATTTTTCTTTTCACATTTTCACATATTTCTTTTAATTTTGTGTTCCCTTCATTCGTACGTTTTTAATTTAATGTATAAATTTCTGCTATTAAAATTTATTAACATAAATGAACGAAAATGTATTGATTCCACTCCAATAATATCTTTGTTATACTACATCCAAACTGCAGACCGTTTAACATCAAATTAGTTACACCGCTAGCTATTATAACTATAATTTTTGTCATAAACATATCTGAGCCAAAACTGTTTTTATGGAAGAGTTATTCATCTTAAATTCAGCAGATTTAGGAATATAAGTAAACATTTACGGCTATTGTTTTGACACATAAATTTAAAAAGCAGGGAGACTTGTTCGTATACAGCATAACAGTGTATGCACACTCAGAAGACCGCGCGGGTCCTAATAACGGCAAATATTCTTTCATTCACTTGCGAGTATATATTTCAATACGTTTGTCACGCAGAGAGCAAATTTTGGAATAAAGAGATATTCTATAAAATGATTCAGATAATGTCTTCGAGCGTACATTAATATTTGCAATTACAGCGGATATGTAATTAATGATCGTGTATTACAGAAAATACAGAGTGAAATATCGGTTGTACCATTTCGGACAATGTTGTTGGCAAAAACGTAATAACCAAGGCAGAAAAATTCTCGAAACGATAATGAAAGAGTTATAGGCAGACGTGTTATTTCACAGTGATATTTTACTTTGAAATTAAACAGAAAAACGCTTTTCGCATGCGAAGGGGAAACGCGAATTACGCAACCTCGTCATGCTCCATGTGCGCAGGAACAGCGTAGATTTGTCATCAGGTGATTTCAAGTATATTCGCAATCTCCGCTTGTCTTCTTGTGAGACGGAGTTTTCCTTCGAAATGTCATGAGTTTGAGACAGACAAAATAAAATGCGGACTTGTATACTAACACGTGAGGAAAGCGAGAAAAATTTTCAAAATTTAGACGTAAGACTAACTGCTAATTCATTTTTATTAATGGTTGTTGTTAACTTTAATTTTTATCATCATTTTTTTTAATTAGTTTGCCCTCCCTTGATAGATATGTATGTTACTGTTTACACAAATACTATATTATGTTGTATGTTGCTGTGTATACGAGGGTCGCCGCCCCGTTTTATTCTGATTTTTAGGTTTCTGAATAGGGAAAGGAGTGTGAGTTTGGACTTGACTTTCTCCGACTGCTTGATTCATGGAATGCAATGGATAAAGCCAGGTAACATGCATTTCTATCTTCTTTAATTTTTCTTTTCACATTTTCACATATTTCTTTTAATTTTGTGTTCCCTTCATTCGTACGTTTTTAATTTAATGTATAAATTTCTGCTATTAAAATTTATTTACATAAATGAACGAAAATGTATTGATTCCACTCCAAAAATATCTTTGTTATACAACATCCAAACTGCAGACCGTTTAACATCAAATTAGTTACACCGCTAGCTATTATAACTATAATTTTTGTCATAAACATATCTGAGCCAAAACTGTTTTTATGGAAGAGTTATTAATCTTAAATTCAGCAGATTTAGGAATATAAGTAAACATTTACGGCTATTGTTTTGACACATAAATTTAAAAAGCAGGGAGCCTTGTTCGTATACAGCATAACAGTGTAAGCACACTCAGAAGACCGCGCGGGTCCTAATAACGGCAAATATTCTTTCATTCACTTGCGAGTATATATTTCAATACGTTTGTCACGCAGAGTGCAAATTTTGGAATAAAGAGATATTCTATAAAATGATTCAGATAATGTCTTCGAGCGTACATTAATATTTGCAATTACAGCGGATATGTAATTAATGATCGTGTATTACAGAAAATACAGTGTGAAATATCGGTTGTACCATTTCGGACAATGTTGTTGGCAAAAACGTAATAAGCAAGGCAGAAAAATTCTCGAAACGATAATGAAAGAGTTATAGGCAGACGTGTTATTTCACAGTGATATTTTACTTTGAAATTAAACAGAAAAACGCTTTTCGCATGCGAAGGGGAAACGCGAATTACGCAACCTCGTCATGCTCCATGTGCGCAGGAACAGCGTAGATTTGTCATCAGGTGATTTCAAGTATATTCGCAATCTCCGCTTGTCTTCTTGTGAGACGGAGTTTTCCTTCGAAATGTCATGAGTTTGAGACAGACAAAATAAAATGCGGACTTTTATACTAACACGTGAGGAAAGCGAGAAAAATTTTCAAAATTTAGACGTAAGACTAACTGCTAATTCATTTTTATTAATGGTTGTTGTTAACTTTAATTTTTATCATCATTTTTTTTAATTAGTTTGCCCTCCCTTGATAGATATGTATGTTACTGTTTACACAAATACTATATTATGTTGTATGTTGCTATGTATACGAGGGTCGCCGCCCCGTTTTATTCTGATTTTTAGGTTTCTGAATAGGGAAAGGAGTGTGAGTTTGGACTTGACTTTCTCCGACTGCTTGATTCATGGAATGCAATGGATAAAGCCAGGTAACATGCATTTTTATCTTCTTTAATTTTTCTTTTCACATTTTCACATATTTCTTTTAATTTTGTGTTCCCTTCATTCGTACGTTTTTAATTTAATGTATAAATTTCTGCTATTAAAATTTATTAACATAAATGAACGAAAATGTATTGATTCCACTCCAATAATATCTTTGTTATACTACATCCAAACTGCAGACCGTTTAACATCAAATTAGTTACACCGCTAGCTATTATAACTATAATTTTTGTCATAAACATATCTGAGCCAAAACTGTTTTTATGGAAGAGTTATTCATCTTAAATTCAGCAGATTTAGGAATATAAGTAAACATTTACGGCTATTGTTTTGACACATAAATTTAAAAAGCAGGGAGCCTTGTTCGTATACAGCATAACAGTGTATGCACACTCAGAAGACCGCGCGGGTCCTAATAACGGCAAATATTCTTTCATTCACTTGCGAGTATATATTTCAATACGTTTGTCACGCAGAGTGCAAATTTTGGAATAAAGAGATATTCTATAAAATGATTCAGATAATGTCTTCGAGCGTACATTAATATTTGCAATTACAGCGGATATGTAATTAATGATCGTGTATTACAGAAAATACAGTGTGAAATATCGGTTGTACCATTTCGGACAATGTTGTTGGCAAAAACGTAATAAGCAAGGCAGAAAAATTCTCGAAACGATAATGAAAGAGTTATAGGCAGACGTGTTATTTCACAGTGATATTTTACTTTGAAATTAAACAGAAAAACGCTTTTCGCATGCGAAGGGGAAACGCGAATTACGCAACCTCGTCATGCTCCATGTGCGCAGGAACAGCGTAGATTTGTCATCAGGTGATTTCAAGTATATTCGCAATCTCCGCTTGTCTTCTTGTGAGACGGAGTTTTCCTTCGAAATGTCATGAGTTTGAGACAGACAAAATAAAATGCGGACTTTTATACTAACACGTGAGGAAAGCGAGAAAAATTTTCAAAATTTAGACGTAAGACTAACTGCTAATTCATTTTTATTAATGGTTGTTGTTAACTTTAATTTTTATCATCATTTTTTTTAATTAGTTTGCCCTCCCTTGATAGATATGTATGTTACTGTTTACACAAATACTATATTATGTTGTATGTTGCTATGTATACGAGGGTCGCCGCCCCGTTTTATTCTGATTTTTAGGTTTCTGAATAGGGAAAGGAGTGTGAGTTTGGACTTGACTTTCTCCGACTGCTTGATTCATGGAATGCAATGGATAAAGCCAGGTAACATGCATTTCTATCTTCTTTAATTTTTCTTTTCACATTTTCACATATTTCTTTTAATTTTGTGTTCCCTTCATTCGTACGTTTTTAATTTAATGTATAAATTTCTGCTATTAAAATTTATTAACATAAATGAACGAAAATGTATTGATTCCACTCCAATAATATCTTTGTTATACTACATCCAAACTGCAGACCGTTTAACATCAAATTAGTTACACCGCTAGCTATTATAACTATAATTTTTGTCATAAACATATCTGAGCCAAAACTGTTTTTATGGAAGAGTTATTCATCTTAAATTCAGCAGATTTAGGAATATAAGTAAACATTTACGGCTATTGTTTTGACACATAAATTTAAAAAGCAGGGAGCCTTGTTCGTATACAGCATAACAGTGTATGCACACTCAGAAGACCGCGCGGGTCCTAATAACGGCAAATATTCTTTCATTCACTTGCGAGTATATATTTCAATACGTTTGTCACGCAGAGAGCAAATTTTGGAATAAAGAGATATTCTATAAAATGATTCAGATAATGTCTTCGAGCGTACATTAATATTTGCAATTACAGCGGATATGTAATTAATGATCGTGTATTACAGAAAATACAGAGTGAAATATCGGTTGTACCATTTCGGACAATGTTGTTGGCAAAAACGTAATAACCAAGGCAGAAAAATTCTCGAAACGATAATGAAAGAGTTATAGGCAGACGTGTTATTTCACAGTGATATTTTACTTTGAAATTAAACAGAAAAACGCTTTTCGCATGCGAAGGGGAAACGCGAATTACGCAACCTCGTCATGCTCCATGTGCGCAGGAACAGCGTAGATTTGTCATCAGGTGATTTCAAGTATATTCGCAATCTCCGCTTGTCTTCTTGTGAGACGGAGTTTTCCTTCGAAATGTCATGAGTTTGAGACAGACAAAATAAAATGCGGACTTGTATACTAACACGTGAGGAAAGCGAGAAAAATTTTCAAAATTTAGACGTAAGACTAACTGCTAATTCATTTTTATTAATGGTTGTTGTTAACTTTAATTTTTATCATCATTTTTTTTAATTAGTTTGCCCTCCCTTGATAGATATGTATGTTACTGTTTACACAAATACTATATTATGTTGTATGTTGCTGTGTATACGAGGGTCGCCGCCCCGTTTTATTCTGATTTTTAGGTTTCTGAATAGGGAAAGGAGTGTGAGTTTGGACTTGACTTTCTCCGACTGCTTGATTCATGGAATGCAATGGATAAAGCCAGGTAACATGCATTTCTATCTTCTTTAATTTTTCTTTTCACATTTTCACATATTTCTTTTAATTTTGTGTTCCCTTCATTCGTACGTTTTTAATTTAATGTATAAATTTCTGCTATTAAAATTTATTAACATAAATGAACGAAAATGTATTGATTCCACTCCAAAAATATCTTTGTTATACAACATCCAAACTGCAGACCGTTTAACATCAAATTAGTTACACCGCTAGCTATTATAACTATAATTTTTGTCATAAACATATCTGAGCCAAAACTGTTTTTATGGAAGAGTTATTAATCTTAAATTCAGCAGATTTAGGAATATAAGTAAACATTTACGGCTATTGTTTTGACACATAAATTTAAAAAGCAGGGAGCCTTGTTCGTATACAGCATAACAGTGTAAGCACACTCAGAAGACCGCGCGGGTCCTAATAACGGCAAATATTCTTTCATTCACTTGCGAGTATATATTTCAATACGTTTGTCACGCAGAGTGCAAATTTTGGAATAAAGAGATATTCTATAAAATGATTCAGATAATGTCTTCGAGCGTACATTAATATTTGCAATTACAGCGGATATGTAATTAATGATCGTGTATTACAGAAAATACAGTGTGAAATATCGGTTGTACCATTTCGGACAATGTTGTTGGCAAAAACGTAATAAGCAAGGCAGAAAAATTCTCGAAACGATAATGAAAGAGTTATAGGCAGACGTGTTATTTCACAGTGATATTTTACTTTGAAATTAAACAGAAAAACGCTTTTCGCATGCGAAGGGGAAACGCGAATTACGCAACCTCGTCATGCTCCATGTGCGCAGGAACAGCGTAGATTTGTCATCAGGTGATTTCAAGTATATTCGCAATCTCCGCTTGTCTTCTTGTGAGACGGAGTTTTCCTTCGAAATGTCATGAGTTTGAGACAGACAAAATAAAATGCGGACTTTTATACTAACACGTGAGGAAAGCGAGAAAAATTTTCAAAATTTAGACGTAAGACTAACTGCTAATTCATTTTTATTAATGGTTGTTGTTAACTTTAATTTTTATCATCATTTTTTTTAATTAGTTTGCCCTCCCTTGATAGATATGTATGTTACTGTTTACACAAATACTATATTATGTTGTATGTTGCTATGTATACGAGGGTCGCCGCCCCGTTTTATTCTGATTTTTAGGTTTCTGAATAGGGAAAGGAGTGTGAGTTTGGACTTGACTTTCTCCGACTGCTTGATTCATGGAATGCAATGGATAAAGCCAGGTAACATGCATTTCTATCTTCTTTAATTTTTCTTTTCACATTTTCACATATTTCTTTTAATTTTGTGTTCCCTTCATTCGTACGTTTTTAATTTAATGTATAAATTTCTGCTATTAAAATTTATTAACATAAATGAACGAAAATGTATTGATTCCACTCCAATAATATCTTTGTTATACTACATCCAAACTGCAGACCGTTTAACATCAAATTAGTTACACCGCTAGCTATTATAACTATAATTTTTGTCATAAACATATCTGAGCCAAAACTGTTTTTATGGAAGAGTTATTCATCTTAAATTCAGCAGATTTAGGAATATAAGTAAACATTTACGGCTATTGTTTTGACACATAAATTTAAAAAGCAGGGAGCCTTGTTCGTATACAGCATAACAGTGTATGCACACTCAGAAGACCGCGCGGGTCCTAATAACGGCAAATATTCTTTCATTCACTTGCGAGTATATATTTCAATACGTTTGTCACGCAGAGAGCAAATTTTGGAATAAAGAGATATTCTATAAAATGATTCAGATAATGTCTTCGAGCGTACATTAATATTTGCAATTACAGCGGATATGTAATTAATGATCGTGTATTACAGAAAATACAGAGTGAAATATCGGTTGTACCATTTCGGACAATGTTGTTGGCAAAAACGTAATAACCAAGGCAGAAAAATTCTCGAAACGATAATGAAAGAGTTATAGGCAGACGTGTTATTTCACAGTGATATTTTACTTTGAAATTAAACAGAAAAACGCTTTTCGCATGCGAAGGGGAAACGCGAATTACGCAACCTCGTCATGCTCCATGTGCGCAGGAACAGCGTAGATTTGTCATCAGGTGATTTCAAGTATATTCGCAATCTCCGCTTGTCTTCGTGTGAGACGGAGTTTTCCTTCGAAATGTCATGAGTTTGAGACAGACAAAATAAAATGCGGACTTGTATACTAACACGTGAGGAAAGCGAGAAAAATTTTCAAAATTTAGACGTAAGACTAACTGCTAATTCATTTTTATTAATGGTTGTTGTTAACTTTAATTTTTATCATCATTTTTTTTAATTAGTTTGCCCTCCCTTGATAGATATGTATGTTACTGTTTACACAAATACTATATTATGTTGTATGTTGCTGTGTATACGAGGGTTGCCGCCCCGTTTTATTCTGATTTTTAGGTTTCTGAATAGGGAAAGGAGTGTGAGTTTGGACTTGACTTTCTCCGACTGCTTGATTCATGGAATGCAATGGATAAAGCCAGGTAACATGCATTTCTATCTTCTTTAATTTTTCTTTTCACATTTTCACATATTTCTTTTAATTTTGTGTTCCCTTCATTCGTACGTTTTTAATTTAATGTATAAATTTCTGCTATTAAAATTTATTAACATAAATGAACGAAAATGTATTGATTCCACTCCAAAAATAACTTTGTTATACAACATCCAAACTGCAGACCGTTTAACATCAAATTAGTTACACCGCTAGCTATTATAACTATAATTTTTGTCATAAACATATCTGAGCCAAAACTGTTTTTATGGAAGAGTTATTCATCTTAAATTCAGCAGATTTAGGAATATAAGTAAACATTTACGGCTATTGTTTTGACACATAAATTTAAAAAGCAGGGAGCCTTGTTCGTATACAGCATAACAGTGTATGCACACTCAGAAGACCGCGCGGGTCCTAATAACGGCAAATATTCTTTCATTCACTTGCGAGTATATATTTCAATACGTTTGTCACGCAGAGAGCAAATTTTGGAATAAAGAGATATTCTATAAAATGATTCAGATAATGTCTTCGAGCGTACATTAATATTTGCAATTACAGCGGATATGTAATTAATGATCGTGTATTACAGAAAATACAGAGTGAAATATCGGTTGTACCATTTCGGACAATGTTGTTGGCAAAAACGTAATAACCAAGGCAGAAAAATTCTCGAAACGATAATGAAAGAGTTATAGGCAGACGTGTTATTTCACAGTGATATTTTACTTTGAAATTAAACAGAAAAACGCTTTTCGCATGCGAAGGGGAAACGCGAATTACGCAACCTCGTCATGCTCCATGTGCGCAGGAACAGCGTAGATTTGTCATCAGGTGATTTCAAGTATATTCGCAATCTCCGCTTGTCTTCTTGTGAGACGGAGTTTTCCTTCGAAATGTCATGAGTTTGAGACAGACAAAATAAAATGCGGACTTGTATACTAACACGTGAGGAAAGCGAGAAAAATTTTCAAAATTTAGACGTAAGACTAACTGCTAATTCATTTTTATTAATGGTTGTTGTTAACTTTAATTTTTATCATCATTTTTTTTAATTAGTTTGCCCTCCCTTGATAGATATGTATGTTACTGTTTACACAAATACTATATTATGTTGTATGTTGCTGTGTATACGAGGGTCGCCGCCCCGTTTTATTCCGATTTTTAGGTTTCTGAATAGGGAAAGGAGTGTGAGTTTGGACTTGACTTTCTCCGACTGCTTGATTCATGGAATGCAATGGATAAAGCCAGGTAACATGCATTTCTATCTTCTTTAATTTTTCTTTTCACATTTTCACATATTTCTTTTAATTTTGTGTTCCCTTCATTCGTACGTTTTTAATTTAATGTATAAATTTCTGCTATTAAAATTTATTAACATAAATGAACGAAAATGTATTGATTCCACTCCAATAATATCTTTGTTATACTACATCCAAACTGCAGACCGTTTAACATCAAATTAGTTACACCGCTAGCTATTATAACTATAATTTTTGTCATAAACATATCTGAGCCAAAACTGTTTTTATGGAAGAGTTATTCATCTTAAATTCAGCAGATTTAGGAATATAAGTAAACATTTACGGCTATTGTTTTGACACATAAATTTAAAAAGCAGGGAGCCTTGTTCGTATACAGTATAACAGTGTATGCACACTCAGAAGACCGCGCGGGTCCTAATAACGGCAAATATTCTTTCATTCACTTGCGAGTATATATTTCAATACGTTTGTCACGCAGAGAGCAAATTTTGGAATAAAGAGATATTCTATAAAATGATTCAGATAATGTCTTCGAGCGTACATTAATATTTGAAAGTACAGCGGATGTGTAATTAATGATCGTGTGTTACAGAAAATACAGAGTGAAATATCGGTTGTACCATTTCGGAGAATGTCGTTGGCAAAAACGTAATAAGCAAGGCAGAAAAATTCTCGAAACGATAATGAAAGAGTTATAGGCAGACGTGTTATTTCACAGTGATATTTTACTTTGAAATTAAACAGAAAAACGCTTTTCGCATGCGAAGGGGAAAAGCGAATTACGCAACCTCGTCATGCTCCATGTGTGCAGGAACAGCGTAGACTTGTCATCAGGTGATTTCAAGTATATTCGCAATCTCCGCTTGTCTTCTTGTGAGACGGTGTTTTCCTTCGAAATGTCATGAGTTTGAGACAGACAAAATAAAATGCGGACTTGTATACTAACACGTGAGGAAAGCGAGAAAAATTTTCAAAATTTAGACGTAAGACTAACTGCTAATTCATTTTTATTAATGGTTGTTGTTAACTTTAATTTTTATCATCATTTTTTTTAATTAGTTTGCCCTCCCTTGATAGATATGTATGTTACTGTTTACACAAATACTATATTATGTTGTATGTTGCTGTGTATACGAGGGTCGCCGCCCCGTTTTATTCCGATTTTTAGGTTTCTGAATAGGGAAAGGAGTGTGAGTTTGGACTTGACTTTCTCCGACTGCTTGATTCAGGGAATGCAATGGATAAAGCCAGGTAACATGCATTTCTATCTTCTTTAATTTTTCTTTTCACATTTTCACATATTTCTTTTAATTTTGTGTTCCCTTCATTCGTACGTTTTTAATTTAATGTATAAATTTCTGCTATTAAAATTTATTAACATAAATGAACGAAAATGTATTGATTCCACTCCAATAATATCTTTGTTATACTACATCCAAACTGCAGACCGTTTAACATCAAATTAGTTACACCGCTAGCTATTATAACTATAATTTTTGTCATAAACATATCTGAGCCAAAACTGATTTTATGGAAGAGTTATTCATCTTAAATTCAGCAGACTTAGGAATATAAGTAAACATTTACGGCTATTGTTTTGACACATAAATTTAAAAAGCAGGGAGCCTTGTTCGTATACAGTATAACAGTGTATGCACACTCAGAAGACCGCGCGGGTCCTAATAACGGCAAATATTCTTTCATTCACTTGCGAGTATATATTTCAATACGTTTGTCACGCAGAGAGCAAATTTTGGAATAAAGAGATATTCTATAAAATGATTCAGATAATGTCTTCGAGCGTACATTAATATTTGCAATTACAGCGGATATGTAATTAATGATCGTGTGTTACAGAAAATACAGAGTGAAATATCGGTTGTACCATTTCGGAGAATGTCGTTGGCAAAAACGTAATAAGCAAGGCAGAAAAATTCTCGAAACGATAATGAAAGAGTTATAGGCAGACGTGTTATTTTACAGTGATATTTTATTTTGAAATTAAACAGAAAAACGCTTTTCGCATGCGAAGGGAAAACGCGAATTACGCAACCTCGTCATGCTCCATGTGTGCAGGAACAGCGTAGACTTGTCATCAGGTGATTTCAAGTATATTCGCAATCTCCGCTTGTCTTCTTTTGAGACGGAGTTTTCCTTCGAAATGTCATGAGTTTGAGATAGACAAAATAAAATGCGGACTTGTATACTAACACGTGAGGAAAGCGAGAAAAATTTTCAAAATTTAGACGTAAGACTAACTGCTAATTCATTTTTATTAATGGTTGTTGTTAACTTTAATTTTTATCATCATTTTTTTTAAATTAGTTTGCCCTCCCTTGTCAGATATGTATGTTACTGTGTACACAAATACTATATTATGTTGTATGTTACTGTGTATACGAGGGTAGCCGCCCCGTTTTATTCTGATTTTTAGGTTTCTGAATAGGGAAAGGAGTGTGAGTTTGGACTTGACTTTCTCCGACTGCTTGATTCATGGAATGCAATGGATAAAGCCAGGTAACATGCATTTCTATCTTCTTTAATTTTTCTTTTCACATTTTCACATATTTCTTTTAATTTTGTGTTTCCTTCATTCGTACGTTTTTAATTTAATGTATAAATTTCTGCTATTAAAATTTATTAACATAAATGAACGAAAATGTTTTGATTCCACTCCAATAATATCTTTGTTATACTACATCCAAACTGCAGACCGTTTAACATCAAATTAGTTACACCGCTAGCTATTATAACTATAATTTTTGTCATAAACATATCTGAGCCAAAACTGTTTTTATGGAAGAGTTATTCATCTTAAATTCAGCAGATTTAGGAATTTAAGTAAACATTTACGGCTATTGTTTTGACACATAAATTTAAAAAGCAGGGAGCCTTGTTCGTATACAGTATAACAGTGTATGCACACTCAGAAGACCGCGCGGGTCCTAATAACGGCAAATATTCTTTCATTCACTTGCGAGTATATATTTCGATACGTTTGTCACGCAGAGTGAAAATTTTGGAATAAAGAGATATTCTATAAAATGATTCAGATAATGTCTTCGAGCGTACATTAATATTTGCAATTACAGCGGATATGTAATTAATGATCGTGTATTACAGAAAATACAGAGTTAAATATCGGTTGTACCATTTCGGACAATGTCGTTGGCAAAAACGTAATAAGCAAGGCAGAAAAATTCTCGAAACGATAATGAAAGAGTTATAGGCATACGTGTTATTTCACAGTGATATTTTACTTTGAAATTAAACAGAAAAACGCTTTTCGCATGCGAAGGGGAAACGCGAATTACGCAACCTCGTCATGCTCCATGTGCGCAGGAACAGCGTAGATTTGTCTTCAGGTGATTTCATATATATTCGCAATCTCCGCTTGTCTTCTTGTGAGACGGAGTTTTCCTTCGAAATGTCATGAGTTTGAGACAGACAAAATAAAATGCGGACTTGTATACTAACACGTGAGGAAAGCGAGAAAAATTTTCAAAATTTAGACGTAAGACTAACTGCTAATTCATTTTTATTAATGGTTGTTGTTAACTTTAATTTTTATCATCATTTTTTTTAAATTAGTTTGCCCTCCCTTGTTAGATATGTATGTTACTGTGTACACAAATACTATATTATGTTGTATGTTACTGTGTATACGAAGGTAGCCGCCCCGTTTTATTCTGATTTTTAGGTTTCTGAATAGGGAAAGGAGTGTGAGTTTGGACTTGACTTTCTCCGACTGCTTGATTCATGGAATGCAATGGATAAAGCCAGGTAACATGCATTTCTATCTTCTTTAATTTTTCTTTTCACATTTTCACATATTTCTTTTAATTTTGTGTTCCCTTCATTCGTACGTTTTTAATTTAATGTATAAATTTCTGCTATTAAAATTTATTAACATAAATGAACGAAAATGTTTTGATTCCACTCCAATAATATCTTTGTTATACTACATCCAAACTGCAGACCGTTTAACATCAAATTAGTTACACCGCTAGCTATTATAACTATAATTTTTGTCATAAACATATCTGAGCCAAAACTGTTTTTATGGAAGAGTTATTCATCTTAAATTCAGCAGATTTAGGAATATAAGTAAACATTTACGGCTATTGTTTTGACACATAAATTTAAAAAGCAGGGAGCCTTGTTCGTATACAGTATAACAGTGTATGCACACTCAGAAGACCGCGCGGGTCCTAATAACGGCAAATATTCTTTCATTCACTTGCGAGTATATATTTCGATACGTTTGTCACGCAGAGTGAAAATTTTGGAATAAAGAGATATTCTATAAAATGATTCAGATAATGTCTTCGAGCGTACATTAATATTTGCAATTACAGCGGATATGTAATTAATGATCGTGTATTACAGAAAATACAGAGTTAAATATCGGTTGTACCATTTCGGACAATGTCGTTGGCAAAAACGTAATAAGCAAGGCAGAAAAATTCTCGAAACGATAATGAAAGAGTTATAGGCATACGTGTTATTTCACAGTGATATTTTACTTTGAAATTAAACAGAAAAACGCTTTTCGCATGCGAAGGGGAAACGCGAATTACGCAACCTCGTCATGCTCCATGTGCGCAGGAACAGCGTAGATTTGTCATCAGGTGATTTCAAGTATATTCGCAATCTCCGCTTGTCTTCTTGTGAGACGGAGTTTTCCTTCGAAATGTCATTAGTTTGAGACAGACAAAATAAAATGCGGACTTGTATACTAACACGTGAGGAAAGCGAGAAAAATTTTCAAAATTTAGACGTAAGAATAACTGCTAATTCATTTTTATTAATGGTTGTTGTTAACTTTAATTTTTATCATCATTTTTTTAAATTAGTTTGCCCTCCCTTGATAGATATGTATGTTACTGTTTACACAAATACTATATCATATTGTATGTTGCTGTGTATACGAGGGTAGCCGCCCCGTTTTATTCCGATTTTTATGTTTCTGAATAGGGAAAGGAGTGTGAATTTGGACTTGACTTTCTCCGACTGCTTGATTCAGGGAATGCAATGGATAAAGCCAGGTAACATGCATTTCTATCTTCTTTAATTTTTCTTTTCACATTTTCACATATTTCTTTTAATTTTGTGTTCCCTTCATTCGTACGTTTTTAATTTAATGTATAAATTTCTGCTATTAAAATTTATTAATATAAATGAACGAATATGTTTTATTCCACTCCAGTAATATCTTTGTTATACTACATCCAAACTGCAGACCGTTTAACATCAAATTAGTTACACCACTAGCTATTATAACTATAATTTTTGTCATAAACATATCTGAGCCAAAACTGTTTTTATGGAAGAGTTATTCATCTTAAATTCAGTCGATTTAGGAATTTAAGTAAACATTTACGGCTATTGTTTTGACACATAAATTAAAAAAGCAGGGAGCCTTGTTCGTATACAGTATAACAGTGTATGCACACTCAGAAAAACGCGCGGGTCCTAATAACGGCAAATATTCTTTCATTCACTTGCGAGTATATATTTCAATACGTTTGTCACGCAGAGTGAAAATTTTGGAATAAAGAGATATTCTATAAAATGATTCAGATAATGTCTTCGAGTGTACATTAATATTTGAAAGTACAGCGGATATGTAATTAATGATCGTGTATTACAGAAAATACAGAGTGAAATATCGGTTGTACCATTTCGGACAATGTTGTTGGCAAAAACGTAATAAGCAAGGCAGAAAAATTCTCGAAACGATAATGAAAGAGTTATAGGCATACGTGTTATTTCACAGTGATATTTTACTTTGAAATTAAACAGAAAAACGCTTTTCGCATGCGAAGGGGAAACGCGAATTACGCAACCTCGTCATGCTCCATGTGCGCAGGAACAGCGTAGATTTGTCATCAGGTAATTTCAAGTATATTCGCAATCTCCGCTTGTCTTCTTGTGAGACGGAGTTTTCCTTCGAAATGTCATGAGTTTGAGACAGACAAAATAAAATGCGGACTTGTATACTAACACGTGAGGAAAGCGAGAAAAATTTTCAAAATTTAGACGTAAGACTAACTGCTAATTCATTTTTATTAATGGTTGTTGTTAACTTTAATTTTTATCATCATTTTTTTTAATTAGTTTGCCCTCCCTTGATAGATATGTATGTTACTGTTTACACAAATACTATATCATGTTGTATGTTGCTGTGTATACGAGGGTCGCCGCCCCGTTTTATTCTGATTTTTAGGTTTCTGAATAGGGAAAGGAGTGTGAGTTTGGACTTGACTTTCTCCGACTGCTTGATTCAGGGAATGCAATGGATAAAGCCAGGTAACATGCATTTCTATCTTCTTTAATTTTTCTTTTCACATTTTCACATATTTCTTTTAATTTTGTGTTCCCTTCATTCGTACGTTTTTAATTTAATGTATAAATTTCTGCTATTAAAATTTATTAACATAAATGAACGAAAATGTTTTGATTCCATTCCAATTATATCTTTGTTATACTACATCCAAACTGCAGACCGTTTAACATCAAATTAGTTACACCACTAGCTATTATAACTATAATTTTTGTCATAAACATATCTGAGCCAAAACTGTTTTTATGGAAGAGTTATTCATCTTAAATTCAGTCGATTTAGGAATTTAAGTAAACATTTACGGCTATTGTTTTGACACATAAATTAAAAAAGCAGGGAGCCTTGTTCGTATACAGTATAACAGTGTATACACACTCAGAAAAACGCGCGGGTCCTAATAACGGCAAATATTCATTCATTCACTTGCGAGTATATATTTCAATACGTTTGTCACGCAGAGTGAAAATTTTGGAATAAAGAGATATTCTATAAAATGATTCAGATAATGTCTTCGAGCGTACATTAATATTTGCAATTACAGCGGATATGTAATTAATGATCGTGTATTACAGAAAATACAGAGTGAAATATCGGTTGTACCATTTCGGACAATGTTGTTGGCAAAAACGTAATAAGCAAGGCAGAAAAATTCTCGAAACGATAATGAAAGAGTTATAGGCAGACGTGTTATTTCACAGTGATATTTTACTTTGAAATTAAACAGAAAAACGCTTTTCGCATGCGAAGGGAAAACGCGAATTACGCAACATCGTCATGCTCCATGTGTGCAGGAACAGCGTAGACTTGTCATCAGGTGATTTCAAGTATATTCGCAATCTCCGCTTGTCTTCTTGTGAGACGGAGTTTTCCTTCGAAATGTCATGAGTTTGAGACAGACAAAATAAAATGCGGACTTGTATACTAACACGTGAGGAAAGCGAGAAAAATTTTCAAAATTTAGACGTAAGACTAACTCCTAATTCATTTTTATTAATGGTTGTTGTTAACTTTAATTTTTATCATCATTTTTTTAATTAGTTTGCCCTCCCTTGATAGATATGTATGTTACTGTTTACACAAATACTATATTATGTTGTATGTTGCTGTGTATACGAGGGTCGCCGCCCCGTTTTATTCTGATTTTTAGGTTTCTGAACAGGGAAAGGAGTGTGAGTTTGGACTTGACTTTCTCCGACTGCTTGATTCATGGAATGCAATGGATAAAGCCACGTAACATGCATTTCTATCTTCTTTAATTTTTCTTTTCACATTTTCACATATTTCTTTTAATTTTGTGTTCCCTTCATTCGTACGTTTTTAATTTAATGTATAAATTTCTGCTATTAAAATTTATTAACATAAATGAACGAAAATGTATTGATTCCACTCCAATAATATCTTTGTTATACTACATCCAAACTGCAGACCGTTTAACATCAAATTAGTTACACCACTAGCTATTATAACTATAATTTTTGTCATAAACATATCTGAGCCAAAACTGTTTTTATGGAAGAGTTATTCATCTTAAATTCAGTCGATTTAGGAATTTAAGTAAACATTTACGGCTATTGTTTTGACACATAAATTAAAAAAGCAGGGATCCTTGTTCGTATACAGTATAACAGTGTATGCACACTCAGAAAAACGCGCGGGTCCTAATAACGGCAAATATTCATTCATTCACTTGCGAGTATATATTTCAATACGTTTGTCACGCAGAGTGAAAATTTTGGAATAAAGAGATATTCTATAAAATGATTCAGATAATGTCTTCGAGCGTACATTAATATTTGCAATTACAGCGGATATGTAATTAATGATCGTGTATTACAGAAAATACAGAGTGAAAAATCGGTTGTACCATTTCGGACAATGTTGTTGGCAAAAACGTAATAAGCAAGGCAGAAAAATTCTCGAAACGATAATGAAAGAGTTATAGGCAGACGTGTTATTTCACAGTGATATTTTACTTTGAAATTAAACAGAAAAACGCTTTTCGCATGCGAAGGGGAAACGCGAATTACGCAACCTCGTCATGCTCCATGTGTGCAGGAACAGCGTAGACTTGTCATCAGGTGATTTCAAGTATATTCGCAATCTCCGCTTGTCTTCTTGTGAGACGGTGTTTTCCTTCGAAATGTCATGAGTTTGAGACAGACAAAATAAAATGCCGACTTGTATACTAACACGTGAGGAAAGCGAGAAAAATTTTCAAAATTTAGACGTAAGACTAACTGCTAATTCATTTTTATTAATGGTTGTTGTTAACTTTAATTTTTATCATCATTTTTTTTAATTAGTTTGCCCTCCCTTGATAGATATGTATGTTACTGTTTACACAAATACTATATTATGTTGTATGTTGCTGTGTATACGAGGGTAGCCGCCCCGTTTTATTCTGATTTTTAGGTTTCTGAATAGGGAAAGGAGTGTGAGTTTGGACTTGACTTTCTCCGACTGCTTGATTCATGGAATGCAATGGATAAAGCCAGGTAACATGCATTTCTATCTTCTTTAATTTTTCTTTTCACATTTTCACATATTTCTTTTAATTTTGTGTTCCCTTCATTCGTACGTTTTTAATTTAATGTATAAATTTCTGCTATTAAAATTTATTAACATAAATGAACGAAAATGTTTTGATTCCACTCCAATAATATCTTTGTTATACTACATCCAAACTGCAGACCGTTTAACATCAAATTAGTTACACCGCTAGCTATTATAACTATAATTTTTGTCATAAACATATCTGAGCCAAAACTGTTTTTATGGAAGAGTTATTCATCTTAAATTCAGCAGATTTAGGAATATAAGTAAACATTTACGGCTATTGTTTTGACACATAAATTTAAAAAGCAGGGAGCCTTGTTCGTATACAGTATAACAGTGTATGCACACTCAGAAGACCGCGCGGGTCCTAATAACGGCAAATATTCTTTCATTCACTTGCGAGTATATATTTCGATACGTTTGTCACGCAGAGTGAAAATTTTGGAATAAAGAGATATTCTATAAAATGATTCAGATAATGTCTTCGAGCGTACATTAATATTTGCAATTACAGCGGATATGTAATTAATGATCGTGTATTACAGAAAATACAGAGTTAAATATCGGTTGTACCATTTCGGACAATGTCGTTGGCAAAAACGTAATAAGCAAGGCAGAAAAATTCTCGAAACGATAATGAAAGAGTTATAGGCATACGTGTTATTTCACAGTGATATTTTACTTTGAAATTAAACAGAAAAACGTCTTTCGCATGCGAAGGGGAAACGCGAATTACGCAACCTCGTCATGCTCCATGTGCGCAGGAACAGCGTAGATTTGTCATCAGGTGATTTCAAGTATATTCGCAATCTCCGCTTGTCTTCTTGTGAGACGGAGTTTTCCTTCGAAATGTCATGAGTTTGAGACAGACAAAATAAAATGCGGACTTGTATACTAACACGTGAGGAAAGCGAGAAATATTTTCAAAATTTAGACGTAAGAATAACTGCTAATTCATTTTTATTAATGGTTGTTGTTAACTTTAATTTTTATCATCATTTTTTTTAATTAGTTTGCCCTCCCTTGATAGATATGTATGTTACTGTTTACACAAATACTATATCATATTGTATGTTGCTGTGTATACGAGGGTAGCCGCCCCGTTTTATTCCGATTTTTAGGTTTCTGAATAGGGAAAGGAGTGTGAGTTTGGACTTGACTTTCTCCGACTGCTTGATTCAGGGAATGCAATGGATAAAGCCAGGTAACATGCATTTCTATCTTCTTTAATTTTTCTTTTCACATTTTCACATATTTCTTTTAATTTTGTGTTCCCTTCATTCGTACGTTTTTAATTTAATGTATAAATTTCTGCTATTAAAATTTATTAACATAAATGAACGAATATGTTTTATTCCACTCCAGTAATATCTTTGTTATACTACATCCAAACTGCAGACCGTTTAACATCAAATTAGTTACACCACTAGCTATTATAACTATAATTTTTGTCATAAACATATCTGAGCCAAAACTGTTTTTATGGAAGAGTTATTCATCTTAAATTCAGTCGATTTAGGAATTTAAGTAAACATTTACGGCTATTGTTTCGACACATAAATTAAAAAAGCAGGGAGCCTTGTTCGTATACAGTATAACAGTGTATGCACACTCAGAAAAACGCGCGGGTCCTAATAACGGCAAATATTCTTTCATTCACTTGCGAGTATATATTTCAATACGTTTGTCACGCAGAGTGAAAATTTTGGAATAAAGAGATATTCTATAAAATGATTCAGATAATGTCTTCGAGCGTACATTAATATTTGAAAGTACAGCGGATATGTAATTAATGATCGTGTATTACAGAAAATACAGAGTGAAATATCGGTTGTACCATTTCGGACAATGTTGTTGGCAAAAACGTAATAAGCAAGGCAGAAAAATTCTCGAAACGATAATGAAAGAGTTATAGGCAGACGTGTTATTTCACAGTGATATTTTACTTTGAAATTAAACAGAAAAACGCTTTTCGCATGCGAAGGGGAAACGCGAATTACGCAACCTCGTCATGCTCCATGTGCGCAGGAACAGCGTAGATTTGTCAT
Source organism: Maratus michaelseni (assembly GCA_963931845.1). Lineage (NCBI taxonomy): Eukaryota > Metazoa > Arthropoda > Arachnida > Araneae > Salticidae > Maratus > Maratus michaelseni. Next base: position 281,555,989 of record OZ007592.1, on the reverse strand, counting down.
CAGGTAATTTCAAGTATATTCGCAATCTCCGCTTGTCTTCTTGTGAGACGGAGTTTTCCTTCGAAATGTCATGAGTTTGAGACAGACAAAATAAAATGCGGACTTGTATACTAACACGTGAGGAAAGCGAGAAAAATTTTCAAAATTTAGACGTAAGACTAACTGCTAATTCATTTTTATTAATGGTTGTTGTTAACTTTAATTTTTATCATCATTTTTTTTAATTAGTTTGCCCTCCCTTGATAGATATGTATGTTACTGTTTACACAAATACTATATCATGTTGTATGTTGCTGTGTATACGAGGGTCGCCGCCCCGTTTTATTCTGATTTTTAGGTTTCTGAATAGGGAAAGAAGTGTGAGTTTGGACTTGACTTTCTCCGACTGCTTGATTCATGGAATGCAATGGATAAAGCCAGGTAACATGCATTTCTATCTTCTTTAATTTTTCTTTTCACATTTTCACATATTTCTTTTAATTTTGTGTTCCCTTCATTCGTACGTTTTTAATTTAATGTATAAATTTCTGCTATTAAAATTTATTAACATAAATGAACGAAAATGTATTGATTCCACTCCAATAATATCTTTGTTATACTACATCCAAACTGCAGACCGTTTAACATCAAATTAGTTACACCGCTAGCTATAATAACTATAATTTTTGTCATAAACATATATGAGCCAAAACTGATTTTATGGAAGAGTTATTCATCTTAAATTCAGCAGATTTAGGAATATAAGCAAACATTTACGGCTATTGTTTTGACACATAAATTTAAAAAGCAGGGAGCCTTGTTCGTATACAGTATAACAGTGTATGCACACTCAGAAGACCGCGCGGGTCCTAATAACGGCAAATATTCTTTCATTCACTTGCGAGTATATATTTCAATACGTTTGTCACGCAGAGAGCAAATTTTGGAATAAAGAGATATTCTATAAAATGATTCAGATAATGTCTTCGAGCGTACATTAATATTTGCAATTACAGCGGATATGTAATTAATGATCGTGTGTTACAGAAAATACAGAGTGAAATATCGGTTGTACCATTTCGGAGAATGTCGTTGGCAAAAACGTAATAAGCAAGGCAGAAAAATTCTCGAAACAATAATGAAAGAGTTATAGGCAGACGTGTTATTTTACAGTGATATTTTACTTTGAAATTAAACAGAAAAACGCTTTTCGCATGCGAAGGGGAAACGCGAATTACGCAACCTCGTCATGCTCCATGTGCGCAGGAACAGCGTAGATTTGTCATCAGGTGATTTCAAGTATATTCGCAATCTCCGCTTGTCTTCTTGTGAGACGGAGTTTTCCTTCGAAATGTCATGAGTTTGAGACAGACAAAATAAAATGCGGACTTGTATACTAACACGTGAGGAAAGCGAGAAAAATTTTCAAAATTTAGACGTAAGACTAACTGCTAATTCATTTTTATTAATGGTTGTTGTTAACTTTAATTTTTATCATCATTTTTTTTAAATTAGTTTGCCCTCCCTTGTTAGATATGTATGTTACTGTGTACACAAATACTATATTATGTTGTATGTTACTGTGTATACGAGGGTAGCCGCCCCGTTTTATTCTGATTTTTAGGTTTCTGAATAGGGAAGGGAGTGTGAGTTTGGACTTGACTTTCTCCGACTGCTTGATTCATGGAATGCAATGGATAAAGCCAGGTAACATGCATTTCTATCTTCTTTAATTTTTCTTTTCACATTTTCACATATTTCTTTTAATTTTGTGTTCCCTTCATTCGTACGTTTTTAATTTAATGTATAAATTTCTGCTATTAAAATTTATTAACATAAATGAACGAAAATGTTTTGATTCCATTCCAATTATATCTTTGTTATACTACATCCAAACTGCAGACCGTTTAACATCAAATTAGTTACACTACTAGCTATTATAACTATAATTTTTGTCATAAACATATCTGAGCCAAAACTGTTTTTATGGAAGAGTTATTCATCTTAAATTCAGTCGATTTAGGAATTTAAGTAAACATTTACGGCTATTGTTTTGACACATAAATTAAAAAAGCAGGGAGCCTTGTTCGTATACAGTATAACAGTGTATACACACTCAGAAAAACGCGCGGGTCCTAATAACGGCAAATATTCATTCATTCACTTGCGAGTATATATTTCAATACGTTTGTCACGCAGAGTGAAAATTTTGGAATAAAGAGATATTCTATAAAATGATTCAGATAATGTCTTCGAGCGTACATTAATATTTGCAATTACAGCGGATATGTAATTAATGATCGTGTATTACAGAAAATACAGAGTGAAATATCGGTTGTACCATTTCGGACAATGTTGTTGGCAAAAACGTAATAAGCAAGGCAGAAAAATTCTCGAAACGATAATGAAAGAGTTATAGGCAGACGTGTTATTTCACAGTGATATTTTACTTTGAAATTAAACAGAAAAACGCTTTTCGCATGCGAAGGGAAAACGCGAATTACGCAACATCGTCATGCTCCATGTGTGCAGGAACAGCGTAGACTTGTCATCAGGTGATTTCAAGTATATTCGCAATCTCCGCTTGTCTTCTTGTGAGACGGAGTTTTCCTTCGAAATGTCATGAGTTTGAGACAGACAAAATAAAATGCGGACTTGTATACTAACACGTGAGGAAAGCGAGAAAAATTTTCAAAATTTAGACGTAAGACTAACTCCTAAATCATTTTTATTAATGGTTGTTGTTAACTTTAATTTTTATCATCATTTTTTTTAATTAGTTTGCCCTCCCTTGATAGATATGTATGTTACTGTTTACATAAATACTATATTATGTTGTATGTTGCTGTGTATACGAGGGTCGCCGCCCCGTTTTATTCTGATTTTTAGGTTTCTGAACAGGGAAAGGAGTGTGAGTTTGGACTTGACTTTCTCCGACTGCTTGATTCATGGAATGCAATGGATAAAGCCAGGTAACATGCATTTCTATCTTCTTAAATTTTTCTTTTCACATTTTCACATATTTCTTTTAATTTTGTGTTCCCTTCATTCGTACGTTTTTAATTTAATGTATAAATTTCTGCTATTAAAATTTATTAACATAAATGAACGAAAATGTATTGATTCCACTCCAATAATATCTTTGTTATACTACATCCAAACTGCAGACCGTTTAACATCAAATTAGTTACACTACTAGCTATTATAACTATAATTTTTGTCATAAACATATCTGAGCCAAAACTGTTTTTATGGAAGAGTTATTCATCTTAAATTCAGTCGATTTAGGAATTTAAGTAAACATTTACGGCTATTGTTTTGACACATAAATTAAAAAAGCAGGGAGCCTTGTTCGTATACAGTATAACAGTGTATACACACTCAGAAAAACGCGCGGGTCCTAATAACGGCAAATATTCATTCATTCACTTGCGAGTATATATTTCAATACGTTTGTCACGCAGAGTGAAAATTTTGGAATAAAGAGATAGTCTATAAAATGATTCAGATAATGTCTTCGAGCGTACATTAATATTTGCAATTACAGCGGATATGTAATTAATGATCGTGTATTACAGAAAATACAGAGTGAAATATCGGTTGTACCATTTCGGACAATGTTGTTGGCAAAAACGTAATAAGCAAGGCAGAAAAATTCTCGAAACGATAATGAAAGAGTTATAGGCAGACGTGTTATTTCACAGTGATATTTTACTTTGAAATTAAACAGAAAAACGCTTTTCGCATGCGAAGGGAAAACGCGAATTACGCAACATCGTCATGCTCCATGTGTGCAGGAACAGCGTAGACTTGTCATCAGGTGATTTCAAGTATATTCGCAATCTCCGCTTGTCTTCTTGTGAGACGGAGTTTTCCTTCGAAATGTCATGAGTTTGAGACAGACAAAATAAAATGCGGACTTGTATACTAACACGTGAGGAAAGCGAGAAAAATTTTCAAAATTTAGACGTAAGACTAACTCCTAAATCATTTTTATTAATGGTTGTTGTTAACTTTAATTTTTATCATCATTTTTTTTAATTAGTTTGCCCTCCCTTGATAGATATGTATGTTACTGTTTACACAAATACTATATTATGTTGTATGTTGCTGTGTATACGAGGGTCGCCGCCCCGTTTTATTCTGATTTTTAGGTTTCTGAACAGGGAAAGGAGTGTGAGTTTGGACTTGACTTTCTCCGACTGCTTGATTCATGGAATGCAATGGATAAAGCCAGGTAACATGCATTTCTATCTTCTTAAATTTTTCTTTTCACATTTTCACATATTTCTTTTAATTTTGTGTTCCCTTCATTCGTACGTTTTTAATTTAATGTATAAATTTCTGCTATTAAAATTTATTAACATAAATGAACGAAAATGTATTGATTCCACTCCAATAATATCTTTGTTATACTACATCCAAACTGCAGACCGTTTAACATCAAATTAGTTACACTACTAGCTATTATAACTATAATTTTTGTCATAAACATATCTGAGCCAAAACTGTTTTTATGGAAGAGTTATTCATCTTAAATTCAGTCGATTTAGGAATTTAAGTAAACATTTACGGCTATTGTTTTGACACATAAATTAAAAAAGCAGGGAGCCTTGTTCGTATACAGTATAACAGTGTATGCACACTGAGAAAAACGCGCGGGTCCTAATAACGGCAAATATTCATTCATTCACTTGCGAGTATATATTTCAATACGTTTGTCACGCAGAGTGAAAATTTTGGAATAAAGAGATATTCTATAAAATGATTCAGATAATGTCTTCGAGCGTACATTAATATTTGCAATTACAGCGGATATGTAATTAATGATCGTGTATTACAGAAAATACAGAGTGAAAAATCGGTTGTACCATTTCGGACAATGTTGTTGGCAAAAACGTAATAAGCAAGGCAGAAAAATTCTCGAAACGATAATGAAAGAGTTATAGGCAGACGTGTTATTTCACAGTGATATTTTACTTTGAAATTAAACAGAAAAACGCTTTTCGCATGCGAAGGGAAAACGCGAATTACGCAACATCGTCATGCTCCATGTGTGCAGGAACAGCGTAGACTTGTCATCAGGTGATTTCAAGTATATTCGCAATCTCCGCTTGTCTTCTTGTGAGACGGAGTTTTCCTTCGAAATGTCATGAGTTTGAGACAGACAAAATAAAATGCGGACTTGTATACTAACACGTGAGGAAAGCGAGAAAAATTTTCAAAATTTAGACGTAAGACTAACTCCTAAATCATTTTTATTAATGGTTGTTGTTAACTTTAATTTTTATCATCATTTTTTTTAATTAGTTTGCCCTCCCTTGATAGATATGTATGTTACTGTTTACACAAATACTATATTATGTTGTATGTTGCTGTGTATACGAGGGTCGCCGCCCCGTTTTATTCTGATTTTTAGGTTTCTGAACAGGGAAAGGAGTGTGAGTTTGGACTTGACTTTCTCCGACTGCTTGATTCATGGAATGCAATGGATAAAGCCAGGTAACATGCATTTCTATCTTCTTAAATTTTTCTTTTCACATTTTCACATATTTCTTTTAATTTTGTGTTCCCTTCATTCGTACGTTTTTAATTTAATGTATAAATTTCTGCTATTAAAATTTATTAACATAAATGAACGAAAATGTATTGATTCCACTCCAATAATATCTTTGTTATACTACATCCAAACTGCAGACCGTTTAACATCAAATTAGTTACACTACTAGCTATTATAACTATAATTTTTGTCATAAACATATCTGAGCCAAAACTGTTTTTATGGAAGAGTTATTCATCTTAAATTCAGTCGATTTAGGAATTTAAGTAAACATTTACGGCTATTGTTTTGACACATAAATTAAAAAAGCAGGGAGCCTTGTTCGTATACAGTATAACAGTGTATGCACACTGAGAAAAACGCGCGGGTCCTAATAACGGCAAATATTCATTCATTCACTTGCGAGTATATATTTCAATACGTTTGTCACGCAGAGTGAAAATTTTGGAATAAAGAGATATTCTATAAAATGATTCAGATAATGTCTTCGAGCGTACATTAATATTTGCAATTACAGCGGATATGTAATTAATGATCGTGTATTACAGAAAATACAGAGTGAAAAATCGGTTGTACCATTTCGGACAATGTTGTTGGCAAAAACGTAATAAGCAAGGCAGAAAAATTCTCGAAACGATAATGAAAGAGTTATAGGCAGACGTGTTATTTCACAGTGATATTTTACTTTGAAATTAAACAGAAAAACGCTTTTCGCATGCGAAGGGGAAACGCGAATTACGCAACCTCGTCATGCTCCATGTGCGCAGGAACAGCGTAGATTTGTCATCAGGTGATTTCAAGTATATTCGCAATCTCCGCTTGTCTTCTTGTGAGACGGAGTTTTCCTTCGAAATGTCATGAGTTTGAGACAGACAAAATAAAATGCGGACTTGTATACTAACACGTGAGGAAAGCGAGAAAAATTTTCAAAATTTAGACGTAAGACTAACTGCTAATTCATTTTTATTAATGGTTGTTGTTAACTTTAATTTTTATCATCATTTTTTTTAATTAGTTTGCCCTCCCTTGATAGATATGTATGTTACTGTTTACACAAATACTATATGATGTTGTATGTTGCTGTGTATACGAGGGTCGCCGCCCCGTTTTATTCTGATTTTTAGGTTTCTGAATAGGGAAAGGAGTGTGAGTTTGGACTTGACTTTCTCCGACTGCTTGATTCATGGAATCCAATGGATAAAGCCAGGTAACATGCATTTCTATCTTCTTTAATTTTTCTTTTCACATTTTCACATATTTCTTTTAATTTTGTGTTCCCTTCTTTCGTACGTTTTTAATTTAATGTATAAATTTCTGCTATTAAAATTTATTAACATAAATGAACGAAAATGTATTGATTCCACTCCAATAATATCTTTGTTATACTACATCCAAACTGCAGACCGTTTAACATCAAATTAGTTACACCGCTAGTTATTATAACTATAATTTTTGTCATAAACATATCTGAGCCAAAACTGTTTTTATGGAAGAGTTATTCATCTTAAATTCAGCAGATTTAGGAATATAAGTAAACATTTACGGCTATTGTTTTGACACATAAATTAAAAAAGTCCTTCCGGCCTGTACCGGGAGGAAAAGGTAGCTTCCCTATATCTTCGTTTTAAAATTTTAGCTAATGTTACACGAAAACAGCAAGCTAAAATGCAAAGAAACGTTTACAAAAGATTCGTTAATACTGAATTTGAATAAGAAATTCGCCAAATTATTGAGCAATAGCCAAATTGGCTTCATTTATGAAGACTTATTTTGATCGCCAAATTTGGCGATATTTCACCAAATGTCGCCAATTTTGTCGCCAATGTCGCCAATTTTGGCGTTAACGGATATGAATATATAGTTTTATGCGTATGATTGGGAAAATTATTACAACAATGAAAGAAAATAATTTGCGAGTAATCGCGTTAATGTGCAGGTTTGTTTCAAAATGGCAGCCACCCTAGAATTTCAAACTGCTCTATCTCAGCCATTTTTTAAGATAGAGGTAAACCAAAAAAAGCTCTGGAATCCTTGTATCAAGGTCTAACACGTAATTAAAAATTAAATTTGAATTTTTAAATTTTTTGTATATTTATTTTAGATTTTAAGTTATTTTACATCTTTAAATGGCCGCCATCTTGAAACAAGATGGCGGACCAAGCTGGCCAACGAACTCGGTCGAGACATTAGTCACCTTAATACACACAATTAGTTTCATCAAAATCGATTCATAATTACGGGCGTTATCGTATGACATAGGTCAGATATATATATATATATATATATATATATATATATATATATATATATATATATATATTGATATATCTATATATATAAATCAACATTTGGACGGAGGGTGGTTTTGGGGTCTGGGGGTCATAATCGGTGAAAATATATCGAAATTTTCCGGAACTGCTTTCCTCCGAACGGCTGCAATAGGTAGTTTTATCCTTTTTTGTATTGAAAGCTACCTAAAAGCAGGGAGCCTTGTTCGTATACAGTATAACAGTGTATGCACACTCAGAAGACCGCGCGGGTCCTAATAACGGCAAATATTCTTTCATTCACTTGCGAGTATATATTTCGATACGTTTGTCACGCAGAGTGAAAATTTTGGAATAAAGAGATATTCTATAAAATGATTCAGATAATGTCTTCGAGCGTACATTAATATTTGCAATTACAGCGGATATGTAATTAATGATCGTGTATTACAGAAAATACAGAGTTAAATATCGGTTGTACCATTTCGGACAATGTCGTTGGCAAAAACGTAATAAGCAAGGCAGAAAAATTCTCGAAACGATAATGAAAGAGTTATAGGCATACGTGTTATTTCACAGTGATATTTTACTTTGAAATTAAACAGAAAAACGCTTTTCGCATGCGAAGGGGAAACGCGAATTACGCAACCTCGTCATGCTCCATGTGCGCAGGAACAGCGTAGATTTGTCATCAGGTGATTTCAAGTATATTCGCAATCTCCGCTTGTCTTCTTGTGAGACGGAGTTTTCCTTCGAAATGTCATGAGTTTGAGACAGACAAAATAAAATGCGGACTTGTATACTAACACGTGAGGAAAGCGAGAAAAATTTTCAAAATTTAGACGTAAGACTAACTGCTAATTCATTTTTATTAATGGTTGTTGTTAACTTTAATTTTTATCATCATTTTTTTTAAATTAGTTTGCCCTCCCTTGTTAGATATGTATGTTACTGTGTACACAAATACTATATTATGTTGTATGTTACTGTGTATACGAGGGTAGCCGCCCCGTTTTTTTCTGATTTTTAGGTTTCTGAATAGGGAAAGGAGTGTGAGTTTGGACTTGACTTTCTCCGACTGCTTGATTCATGGAATGCAATGGATAAAGCCAGGTAACATGCATTTCTATCTTCTTTAATTTTTCTTTTCACATTTTCACATATTTCTTTTAATTTTGTGTTCCCTTCATTCGTACGTTTTTAATTTAATGTATAAATTTCTGCTATTAAAATTTATTAACATAAATGAACGAAAATGTTTTGATTCCACTCCAATAATATCTTTGTTATACTACATCCAAACTGCAGACCGTTTAACATCAAATTAGTTACACCGCTAGCTATTATAACTATAATTTTTGTCATAAACATATCTGAGCCAAAACTGTTTTTATGGAAGAGTTATTCATCTTAAATTCAGCAGATTTAGGAATATAAGTAAACATTTACGGCTATTGTTTTGACACATAAATTTAAAAAGCAGGGAGCCTTGTTCGTATACAGTATAACAGTGTATGCACACTCAGAAGACCGCGCGGGTCCTAATAACGGCAAATATTCTTTCATTCACTTGCGAGTATATATTTCGATACGTTTGTCACGCAGAGTGAAAATTTTGGAATAAAGAGATATTCTATAAAATGATTCAGATAATGTCTTCGAGCGTACATTAATATTTGCAATTACAGCGGATATGTAATTAATGATCGTGTATTACAGAAAATACAGAGTTAAATATCGGTTGTACCATTTCGGACAATGTCGTTGGCAAAAACGTAATAAGCAAGGCAGAAAAATTCTCGAAACGATAATGAAAGAGTTATAGGCATACGTGTTATTTCACAGTGATATTTTACTTTGAAATTAAACAGAAAAACGCTTTTCGCATGCGAAGGGGAAACGCGAATTACGCAACCTCGTCATGCTCCATGTGCGCAGGAACAGCGTAGATTTGTCATCAGGTGATTTCAAGTATATTCTCAATCTCCGCTTGTCTTCTTGTGAGACGGAGTTTTCCTTCGAAATGTCATGAGTTTGAGACAGACAAAATAAAATGCGGACTTGTATACTAACACGTGAGGAAAGCGAGAAAAATTTTCAAAATTTAGACGTAAGAATAACTGCTAATTCATTTTTATTAATGGTTGTTGTTAACTTTAATTTTTATCATCATTTTTTTTAATTAGTTTGCCCTCCCTTGATAGATATGTATGTTACTGTTTACACAAATACTATATCATATTGTATGTTGCTGTGTATACGAGGGTAGCCGCCCCGTTTTATTCCGATTTTTAGGTTTCTGAATAGGGAAAGGAGTGTGAGTTTGGACTTGACTTTCTCCGACTGCTTGATTCAGGGAATGCAATGGATAAAGCCAGGTAACATGCATTTCTATCTTCTTTAATTTTTCTTTTCACATTTTCACATATTTCTTTTAATTTTGTGTTCCCTTCATTCGTACGTTTTTAATTTAATGTATAAATTTCTGCTATTAAAATTTATTAACATAAATGAACGAAAATGTATTGATTCCACTCCAATAATATCTTTGTTATACTACATCCAAACTGCAGACCGTTTAACATCAAATTAGTTACACCGCTAGCTATTATAACTATAATTTTTGTCATAAACATATCTGAGCCAAAACTGTTTTTATGGAAGAGTTATTCATCTTAAATTCAGTCGATTTAGGAATTTAAGTAAACATTTACGGCTATTGTTTCGACACATAAATTAAAAAAGCAGGGAGCCTTGTTCGTATACAGTATAACAGTGTATGCACACTCAGAAAAACGCGCGGGTCCTAATAACGGCAAATATTCTTTCATTCACTTGCGAGTATATATTTCAATACGTTTGTCACGCAGAGTGAAAATTTTGGAATAAAGAGATATTCTATAAAATGATTCAGATAATGTCTTCGAGCGTACATTAATATTTGAAAGTACAGCGGATATGTAATTAATGATCGTGTATTACAGAAAATACAGAGTGAAATATCGGTTGTACCATTTCGGACAATGTTGTTGGCAAAAACGTAATAAGCATGGCAGAAAAATTCTCGAAACGATAATGAAAGAGTTATAGGCAGACGTGTTATTTCACAGTGATATTTTACTTTGAAATTAAACAGAAAAACGCTTTTCGCATGCGAAGGGGAAACGCGAATTACGCAACCTCGTCATGCTCCATGTGCGCAGGAACAGCGTAGATTTGTCATCAGGTAATTTCAAGTATATTCGCAATCTCCGCTTGTCTTCTTGTGAGACGGAGTTTTCCTTCGAAATGTCATGAGTTTGAGACAGACAAAATAAAATGCGGACTTGTATACTAACACGTGAGGAAAGCGAGAAAAATTTTCAAAATTTAGACGTAAGACTAACTGCTAATTCATTTTTATTAATTGTTGTTGTTAACTTTAATTTTTATCATCATTTTTTTTAATTAGTTTGCCCTCCCTTGATAGATATGTATGTTACTGTTTACACAAATACTATATCATGTTGTATGTTGCTGTGTATACGAGGGTCGCCGCCCCGTTTTATTCTGATTTTTAGGTTTCTGAATAGGGAAAGGAGTGTGAGTTTGGACTTGACTTCCTCCGACTGCTTGATTCATGGAATGCAATGGAAAAAGCCAGGTAACATGCATTTCTATCTTCTTTAATTTTTCTTTTCACATTTTCACATATTTCTTTTAATTTTGTGTTCCCTTCATTCGTACGTTTTTAATTTAATGTATAAATTTCTGCTATTAAAATTTATTAACATAAATGAACGAAAATGTATTGATTCCACTCCAATAATATCTTTGTTATACTACATCCAAACTGCAGACCGTTTAACATCAAATTAGTTACACCGCTAGCTATTATAACTATAATTTTTGTCATAAACATATCTGAGCCAAAACTGATTTTATGGAAGAGTTATTCATCTTAAATTCAGCAGATTTAGGAATATAAGTAAACATTTACGGCTATTGTTTTGACACATAAATTTAAAAAGCAGGGAGCCTTGTTCGTATACAGTATAACAGTGTATGCACACTCAGAAGACCGCGCGGGTCCTAATAACGGCAAATATTCTTTCATTCACTTGCGAGTATATATTTCAATACGTTTGTCACGCAGAGAGCAAATTTTGGAATAAAGAGATATTCTATAAAATGATTCAGATAATGTCTTCGAGCGTACATTAATATTTGCAATTACAGCGGATATATGATTAATGATCGTGTATTACAGAAAATACAGAGTGAAATATCGGTTGTACCATTTCGGACAATGTCGTTGGCAAAAAAGTAATAAGCTTGGCAGAAAAATTCTCGAATCGATAATGAAAGAGTTATATGCAGACGTGTTATTTCACAGTGATATTTTACTTTGAAATTAAACAGAAAATCGCTCTTTCGCATGCGACGGGAAACGCGAATTACGCAACCTCGTCATGCTCCATGTGGGCAGGAACAGCGTAGACTTGTCATCAGGTGATTTCAAGTATATTCGCGACCTCCGCTTGTCTGCTTATGAGACGGAGTTTTCCTTCGAAATGTCATGAGTTTGAGACAGACAAAATAAAATGCGGACTTGTATACTAACACGTGAGGAAAGCGAGAAAAATTTTCAAAATTAAGACGTAAGACTAACTGCTAATTCATTTTTATTAATGGTTGTTGTTAACTTTAATTTTTATCATCATTTTTTTTAAATTAGTTTGCCTCCCTTGTTAGATATGTATAATACTGTGTACACAAATACTATATTATGTTGTATGTTACTGTGTATACGAGGGTAGCCGCCCCGTTTTATTCTGATTTTTAGGTTTCTGAATAGGGAAAGGAGTGTGAGTTTGGACTTGACTTTCTCCGACTGCTTGATTCATGGAATGCAATGGATAAAGCCAGGTAACATGCATTTCTATCTTCTTTAATTTTTCTTTTCACATTTTCACATATTTCTTTTAATTTTGTGTTCCCTTCATTCGTACGTTTTTAATTTAATGTATAAATTTCTGCTATTAAAATTTATTAACATAAATGAACGAATATGTTTTGATTCCACTCCAATAATATCTTTGTTATACTACATCCAAACTGCAGACCGTTTAACATCAAATTAGTTACACCACTAGCTATTATAACTATAATTTTTGTCATAAACATATCTGAGTCAAAACTGTTTTTATGGAAGAGTTATTCATCTTAAATTCAGTCGATTTAGGAATTTAAGTAAACATTTACGGCTATTGTTTTGACACATAAATTAAAAAAGCAGGGAGCCTTGTTCGTATACAGTATAACAGTGTATGCACACTCAGAAGACCGCGCGGGTCCTAATAACGGCAAATATTCTTTCATTCACTTGCGAGTATATATTTCAATACGTTTGTCACGCAGAGTGAAAATTTTGGAATAAAGAGATATTCTATAAAATGATTCAGATAATGTCTTCGAGCGTACATTAATATTTGCAATTACAGTGAATATGTGATTAATGATCGTGTATTACAGAAAATACAGAGTGAAATATCGGTTGTACCATTTCGGAGAATGTCGTTGGCAAAAACGTAATGAGCAAGGCAGAAAAATTTTCGAAACGATAATGAAAGAGTTTTAGGCAGACGTGTTATTTCACAGTGATATTTTACTTTGAAATTAAACAGAAAAACGCTTTTCGCATGCGAAGGGGAAACGCGAATTACGCAACCTCGTCATGCTCCATGTGGGCAGGAACAGCGTAGACTTGTCATCAGGTGATTTCAAGTATATTCGCGACCTCCGCTTGTCTGCTTATGAGACGGAGTTTTCCTTCGAAATGTCATGAGTTTGAGACAGACAAAATAAAATGCGGACTTGTATACTAACACGTGAGGAAAGCGAGAAAAATTTTCAAAATTTAGACGTAAGACTAACTGCTAATTCATTTTTATTAATGGTTGTTGTTAACTTTAATTTATATGATCATTTTTCTGAATTAGTTTGCCCTCCCTTGATAGATATGTATGTTACTGTGTACACAAATACTATTTTATGTTGTATGTTACTGTGTATACGAGGGTCGCCGCCTCGTTTTATTCTGATTTTTAGGTTTCTGAATAGGGAAAGGAGTGTGAGCTTGGACGTGACTTTTTCCGACTGTTTGATTAATGGAATGCAATGGATAAAGCCAGGTAACATGCATTTCTATCTTCTTTAATTTTTCTTTTCACATTTTCACATATCTCTTTTAATTTTGTGTTCCTTTCATTCATACGTTTTCAATTTAATGTATAAATTTCTGCTATTAAAATTTATTAACATAAATGAACGAATATGTTTTGATTCCACTACAATAATATCTTTGTTATACTACATCCAAACTGCAGACCGTTCAACATCAAATTAGTTACACCACTAGCTATTATAACAATAAATTTTGCCATAAACTTATCTGAGCCAAAACTGTTTTTATGGAAGAGTTATTCATCTTAAATTCCGCAGATTTAGGAATATAAGTAAACATTTCCGGCTATTCTTTTGACACATAAATTGAAAAGAAGGAAGCCTTGTTCGTATACAGTATAACAGTGTATGAATACTCAGAAAACTTGCCGGTCCTAATAACGGCAAATATTCTTTCATTCAATTGCGAGTATATATTTCAATACGTTTGTCACGCAGAGTGCAAATTTTGAAATAAAGAGATATTGTATAAAATGATTCAGATAATTTCTTCGAGCGTACATTAATATTTGCAATTACAGCGAATATGTGATTAATGATCGTGTATTACAGAAAATACAGAGTGAAATATCGGTTGTACCATTTCGGAGAATGTCGTTGGCAAAAAAGTAATAATCAAGACAGAAAAATTATCGACACGATAATGAAAGAGTTATAGGCAGACGTGTTATTTCACAGTGATATTTTACTTTGAAATTAAACAGAAAAACGCTTTTCGCATGCGAAGGGGAAACGTGAATTTCGCAACCACGTCATGCTCCATGTGTGCAGGAACAGCGTAGACTTGTCATCAGGTGAATTCAAGTATATTCGCAATCTTCGCTTGTCTTCATGTGAGACGGAGTTTTCCTTCGAAATGTCATGAGTTTGAGACAGACAAAATCAAATGCGGACTTGTATACTAACACGTGAGGAAAGCGAGAAAAATTTTCAAAATTTAGACGTAAGACTAACTGCTAATTCATTTTTATTAATGGTTGTTGTTAACTTTAATTTTTATCATCATTTTTTTAAATTAGTTTGCCCTCCCTTGATAGATATGTATGTTACTGTGTACACAAATACTATATTATGTTGTATGTTACTGTGTATACGCGGGTCGCCGCCCCGTTTTATTCTGATTTTTAGGTTTCTGAATAGGGAAAGGAGTGTGAGTTTGGACTTGACTTTCTCCGACTGCTTGATTAATGGAATGCAATGGATAAAGCCAGGTAACATGCATTTCTATCTTTTTTCATTTTTCTTTTCACATTTTCACATATTTCTTTTAATTTTGTGTTCCCTTCATTCATACGTTTTTAATTTAATGTATAAATTTCTGCTATTAAAATTTATTAACATAAATCAACGAATATGTTTTATTCCACTTTAATAATATCTTTGTTATACTACATCCAAACTGAAGACCTTTTAACATCAAATTAGTTACACCACTAAATTTTATAACGATAATTTTTGTCATAAACTTATGTGAGCCAAAACTGTTTTTATGGAAGAGTTATTCATTTTAAATTCAGCAGATTTAGGAATATAAGTAAACATTTCCGGCTATTGTTTTGACACATAAATTAAAAAGCAGGGAGCCTTGTTCGTATACAGTATAACAGTGTATGCATACTCAGAAAAACGTGCGGGTCCTAGTAACGGCAAATATTCTTTCATTCACTTGTGAGTATATATTTTAATACGTTTGTCACGCAGAGTGCAAATTATGATATAAAGAGATATTCTATAAAATGATGCAGATAATGTCTTCCAGCGTACATTAATATTTGCAATTACAGCGGATATGTGATTAATGATCGTGTATTACAGAAAATACAGAGTGAAATATCGGTTGTACCATTTCGGACAATGTCGTTGGCAAAAAAGTAATAAGCTTGGCAGAAAAATTCTCGAATCGATAATGAAAGAGTTTTATGCAGACGTGTCATTTCACAGTGATATTTTACTTCGAAATTAAACAGAAAATCGCTTTTTCGCATGCGACGGGAAACGCGAATTACGCAACCTCGTCATGCTCCATGTGGGCAGGAACAGCGTAGACTTGTCATCAGGTGATTTCAAGTATATTCGCGACCTCCGCTTGTCTGCTTATGAGACGGAGTTTTCCTTCGAAATGTCATGAGTTTGAGACAGACAAAATAAAATGCGGACTTGTATACTAACACGTGAGGAAAGCGAGAAAAATTTTCAAAACTTAGACGTAAGACTAACTGCTAATTCATTTTTATTAATGGTTGTTGTTAACTTTAATTTTTATCATCATTTTTTTAAATTAGTTTGCCTCCCTTGTTAGATATGTATAATACTGTGTACACAAATACTATATTATGTTGTATGTTACTGTGTATACGAGGGTAGCCGCCCCGTTTTATTCTGATTTTTAGGTTTCTGAATAGGGAAAGGAGTGTGAGTTTGGACTTGACTTTCTCCGACTGCTTGATTCATGGAATGCAATGGATAAAGCCAGGTAACATGCATTTCTATCTTCTTTAATTTTTCTTTTCACATTTTCACATATTTCTTTTAATTTTGTGTTCCCTTCATTCGTACGTTTTTAATTTAATGTATAAATTTCTGCTATTAAAATTTATTAACATAAATGAACGAATATGTTTTGATTCCACTCCAATAATATCTTTGTTATACTACATCCAAACTGCAGACCGTTTAACATCAAATTAGTTACACCACTAGCTATTATAACTATAATTTTTGTCATAAACATATCTGAGTCAAAACTGTTTTTATGGAAGAGTTATTCATCTTAAATTCAGTCGATTTAGGAATTTAAGTAAACATTTACGGCTATTGTTTTGACACATAAATTAAAAAAGCAGGGAGCCTTGTTCGTATACAGTATAACAGTGTATGCACACTCAGAAGACCGCGCGGGTCCTAATAACGGCAAATATTCTTTCATTCACTTGCGAGTATATATTTCAATACGTTTGTCACGCAGAGTGAAAATTTTGGAATAAAGAGATATTCTATAAAATGATTCAGATAATGTCTTCGAGCGTACATTAATATTTGCAATTACAGTGAATATGTGATTAATGATCGTGTATTACAGAAAATACAGAGTGAAATATCGGTTGTACCATTTCGGAGAATGTCGTTGGCAAAAACGTAATGAGCAAGGCAGAAAAATTTTCGAAACGATAATGAAAGAGTTTTAGGCAGACGTGTTATTTCACAGTGATATTTTACTTTGAAATTAAACAGAAAAACGCTTTTCGCATGCGAAGGGGAAACGCGAATTACGCAACCTCGTCATGCTCCATGTGGGCAGGAACAGCGTAGACTTGTCATCAGGTGATTTCAAGTATATTCGCGACCTCCGCTTGTCTGCTTATGAGACGGAGTTTTCCTTCGAAATGTCATGAGTTTGAGACAGACAAAATAAAATGCGGACTTGTATACTAACACGTGAGGAAAGCGAGAAAAATTTTCAAAATTTAGACGTAAGACTAACTGCTAATTCATTTTTATTAATGGTTGTTGTTAACTTTAATTTATATGATCATTTTTCTGAATTAGTTTGCCCTCCCTTGATAGATATGTATGTTACTGTGTACACAAATACTATTTTATGTTGTATGTTACTGTGTATACGAGGGTCGCCGCCTCGTTTTATTCTGATTTTTAGGTTTCTGAATAGGGAAAGGAGTGTGAGCTTGGACGTGACTTTTTCCGACTGTTTGATTAATGGAATGCAATGGATAAAGCCAGGTAACATGCATTTCTATCTTCTTTAATTTTTCTTTTCACATTTTCACATATCTCTTTTAATTTTGTGTTCCTTTCATTCATACGTTTTCAATTTAATGTATAAATTTCTGCTATTAAAATTTATTAACATAAATGAACGAATATGTTTTGATTCCACTACAATAATATCTTTGTTATACTACATCCAAACTGCAGACCGTTCAACATCAAATTAGTTACACCACTAGCTATTATAACAATAAATTTTGCCATAAACTTATCTGAGCCAAAACTGTTTTTATGGAAGAGTTATTCATCTTAAATTCCGCAGATTTAGGAATATAAGTAAACATTTCCGGCTATTCTTTTGACACATAAATTGAAAAGAAGGAAGCCTTGTTCGTATACAGTATAACAGTGTATGAATACTCAGAAAACTTGCCGGTCCTAATAACGGCAAATATTCTTTCATTCAATTGCGAGTATATATTTCAATACGTTTGTCACGCAGAGTGCAAATTTTGAAATAAAGAGATATTGTATAAAATGATTCAGATAATTTCTTCGAGCGTACATTAATATTTGCAATTACAGCGAATATGTGATTAATGATCGTGTATTACAGAAAATACAGAGTGAAATATCGGTTGTACCATTTCGGAGAATGTCGTTGGCAAAAAAGTAATAATCAAGACAGAAAAATTATCGACACGATAATGAAAGAGTTATAGGCAGACGTGTTATTTCACAGTGATATTTTACTTTGAAATTAAACAGAAAAACGCTTTTCGCATGCGAAGGGGAAACGTGAATTTCGCAACCACGTCATGCTCCATGTGTGCAGGAACAGCGTAGACTTGTCATCAGGTGAATTCAAGTATATTCGCAATCTTCGCTTGTCTTCATGTGAGACGGAGTTTTCCTTCGAAATGTCATGAGTTTGAGACAGACAAAATCAAATGCGGACTTGTATACTAACACGTGAGGAAAGCGAGAAAAATTTTCAAAATTTAGACGTAAGACTAACTGCTAATTCATTTTTATTAATGGTTGTTGTTAACTTTAATTTTTATCATCATTTTTTTAAATTAGTTTGCCCTCCCTTGATAGATATGTATGTTACTGTGTACACAAATACTATATTATGTTGTATGTTACTGTGTATACGCGGGTCGCCGCCCCGTTTTATTCTGATTTTTAGGTTTCTGAATAGGGAAAGGAGTGTGAGTTTGGACTTGACTTTCTCCGACTGCTTGATTAATGGAATGCAATGGATAAAGCCAGGTAACATGCATTTCTATCTTTTTTCATTTTTCTTTTCACATTTTCACATATTTCTTTTAATTTTGTGTTCCCTTCATTCATACGTTTTTAATTTAATGTATAAATTTCTGCTATTAAAATTTATTAACATAAATCAACGAATATGTTTTATTCCACTTTAATAATATCTTTGTTATACTACATCCAAACTGAAGACCTTTTAACATCAAATTAGTTACACCACTAAATTTTATAACGATAATTTTTGTCATAAACTTATGTGAGCCAAAACTGTTTTTATGGAAGAGTTATTCATTTTAAATTCAGCAGATTTAGGAATATAAGTAAACATTTCCGGCTATTGTTTTGACACATAAATTAAAAAGCAGGGAGCCTTGTTCGTATACAGTATAACAGTGTATGCATACTCAGAAAAACGTGCGGGTCCTAGTAACGGCAAATATTCTTTCATTCACTTGTGAGTATATATTTTAATACGTTTGTCACGCAGAGTGCAAATTATGATATAAAGAGATATTCTATAAAATGATGCAGATAATGTCTTCCAGCGTACATTAATATTTGCAATTACAGCGGATATGTGATTAATGATCGTGTATTACAGAAAATACAGAGTGAAATATCGGTTGTACCATTTCGGACAATGTCGTTGGCAAAAAAGTAATAAGCTTGGCAGAAAAATTCTCGAATCGATAATGAAAGAGTTTTATGCAGACGTGTCATTTCACAGTGATATTTTACTTCGAAATTAAACAGAAAATCGCTTTTTCGCATGCGACGGGAAACGCGAATTACGCAACCTCGTCATGCTCCATGTGGGCAGGAACAGCGTAGACTTGTCATCAGGTGATTTCAAGTATATTCGCGACCTCCGCTTGTCTGCTTATGAGACGGAGTTTTCCTTCGAAATGTCATGAGTTTGAGACAGACAAAATAAAATGCGGACTTGTATACTAACACGTGAGGAAAGCGAGAAAAATTTTCAAAACTTAGACGTAAGACTAACTGCTAATTCATTTTTATTAATGGTTGTTGTTAACTTTAATTTTTATCATCATTTTTTTAAATTAGTTTGCCTCCCTTGTTAGATATGTATAATACTGTGTACACAAATACTATATTATGTTGTATGTTACTGTGTATACGAGGGTAGCCGCCCCGTTTTATTCTGATTTTTAGGTTTCTGAATAGGGAAAGGAGTGTGAGTTTGGACTTGACTTTCTCCGACTGCTTGATTCATGGAATGCAATGGATAAAGCCAGGTAACATGCATTTCTATCTTCTTTAATTTTTCTTTTCACATTTTCACATATTTCTTTTAATTTTGTGTTCCCTTCATTCGTACGTTTTTAATTTAATGTATAAATTTCTGCTATTAAAATTTATTAACATAAATGAACGAATATGTTTTGATTCCACTCCAATAATATCTTTGTTATACTACATCCAAACTGCAGACCGTTTAACATCAAATTAGTTACACCACTAGCTATTATAACTATAATTTTTGTCATAAACATATCTGAGTCAAAACTGTTTTTATGGAAGAGTTATTCATCTTAAATTCAGTCGATTTAGGAATTTAAGTAAACATTTACGGCTATTGTTTTGACACATAAATTAAAAAAGCAGGGAGCCTTGTTCGTATACAGTATAACAGTGTATGCACACTCAGAAGACCGCGCGGGTCCTAATAACGGCAAATATTCTTTCATTCACTTGCGAGTATATATTTCAATACGTTTGTCACGCAGAGTGAAAATTTTGGAATAAAGAGATATTCTATAAAATGATTCAGATAATGTCTTCGAGCGTACATTAATATTTGCAATTACAGTGAATATGTGATTAATGATCGTGTATTACAGAAAATACAGAGTGAAATATCGGTTGTACCATTTCGGAGAATGTCGTTGGCAAAAACGTAATGAGCAAGGCAGAAAAATTTTCGAAACGATAATGAAAGAGTTTTAGGCAGACGTGTTATTTCACAGTGATATTTTACTTTGAAATTAAACAGAAAAACGCTTTTCGCATGCGAAGGGGAAACGCGAATTACGCAACCTCGTCATGCTCCATGTGGGCAGGAACAGCGTAGACTTGTCATCAGGTGATTTCAAGTATATTCGCGACCTCCGCTTGTCTGCTTATGAGACGGAGTTTTCCTTCGAAATGTCATGAGTTTGAGACAGACAAAATAAAATGCGGACTTGTATACTAACACGTGAGGAAAGCGAGAAAAATTTTCAAAATTTAGACGTAAGACTAACTGCTAATTCATTTTTATTAATGGTTGTTGTTAACTTTAATTTATATGATCATTTTTCTGAATTAGTTTGCCCTCCCTTGATAGATATGTATGTTACTGTGTACACAAATACTATTTTATGTTGTATGTTACTGTGTATACGAGGGTCGCCGCCTCGTTTTATTCTGATTTTTAGGTTTCTGAATAGGGAAAGGAGTGTGAGCTTGGACGTGACTTTTTCCGACTGTTTGATTAATGGAATGCAATGGATAAAGCCAGGTAACATGCATTTCTATCTTCTTTAATTTTTCTTTTCACATTTTCACATATCTCTTTTAATTTTGTGTTCCTTTCATTCATACGTTTTCAATTTAATGTATAAATTTCTGCTATTAAAATTTATTAACATAAATGAACGAATATGTTTTGATTCCACTACAATAATATCTTTGTTATACTACATCCAAACTGCAGACCGTTCAACATCAAATTAGTTACACCACTAGCTATTATAACAATAAATTTTGCCATAAACTTATCTGAGCCAAAACTGTTTTTATGGAAGAGTTATTCATCTTAAATTCCGCAGATTTAGGAATATAAGTAAACATTTCCGGCTATTCTTTTGACACATAAATTGAAAAGAAGGAAGCCTTGTTCGTATACAGTATAACAGTGTATGAGTATAACAGTACTCAGAAAACGTGCCGGTCCTAATAACGGCAAATATTCTTTCATTCAATTGCGAGTATATATTTCAATACGTTTGTCACGCAGAGTGCAAATTTTGAAATAAAGAGATATTGTATAAAATGATTCAGATAATTTCTTCGAGCGTACATTAATATTTGCAATTACAGCGAATATGTGATTAATGATCGTGTATTACAGAAAATACAGAGTGAAATATCGGTTGTACCATTTCGGAGAATGTCGTTGGCAAAAAAGTAATAAGCAAGACAGAAAAATTATCGACACGATAATGAAAGAGTTATAGGCAGACGTGTTATTTCACAGTGATATTTTACTTTGAAATTAAACAGAAAAATGCTTTTCGCATGCGAAGGGGAAACGTGAATTTCGCAACCACGTCATGCTCCATGTGTGCAGGAACAGCGTAGACTTGTCATCAGGTGAATTCAAGTATATTCGCAATCTTCGCTTGTCTTCATGTGAGACGGAGTTTTCCTTCGAAATGTCATGAGTTTGAGACAGACAAAATCAAATGCGGACTTGTATACTAACACGTGAGGAAAGCGAGAAAAATTTTCAAAATTTAGACGTAAGACTAACTGCTAATTCATTTTTATTAATGGTTGTTGTTAACTTTAATTTTTATCATCATTTTTTTAAATTAGTTTGCCCTCCCTTGATAGATATGTATGTTACTGTGTACACAAATACTATATTATGTTGTATGTTACTGTGTATACGCGGGTCGCCGCCCCGTTTTATTCTGATTTTTAGGTTTCTGAATAGGGAAAGGAGTGTGAGTTTGGACTTGACTTTCTCCGACTGCTTGATTAATGGAATGCAATGGATAAAGCCAGGTAACATGCATTTCTATCTTTTTTCATTTTTCTTTTCACATTTTCACATATTTCTTTTAATTTTGTGTTCCCTTCATTCATACGTTTTTAATTTAATGTATAAATTTCTGCTATTAAAATTTATTAACATAAATCAACGAATATGTTTTATTCCACTTTAATAATATCTTTGTTATACTACATCCAAACTGAAGACCTTTTAACATCAAATTAGTTACACCACTAAATTTTATAACGATAATTTTTGTCATAAACTTATGTGAGCCAAAACTGTTTTTATGGAAGAGTTATTCATTTTAAATTCAGCCGATTTAGGAATATAAGTAAACATTTCCGGCTATTGTTTTGACACATAAATTAAAAAGCAGGGAGCCTTGTTCGTATACAGTATAACAGTGTATGCATACTCAGAAAAACGTGCGGGTCCTAGTAACGGCAAATATTCTTTCATTCACTTGTGAGTATATATTTTAATACGTTTGTCACGCAGAGTGCAAATTATGAAATAAAGAGATATTCTATAAAATGATGCAGATAATGTCTTCCAGCGTACATTAATATTTGCAATTACAGCGGATATGTGATTAATGATCGTGTATTACGGAAAATACAGAGTGAAATATCGGTTGTACCATTTCGGACAATGTCGTTGGCAAAAAAGTAATAAGCTTGGCAGAAAAATTCTCGAATCGATAATGAAAGAGTTTTATGCAGACGTGTTATTTCACAGTGATATTTTACTTCGAAATTAAACAGAAAATCGCTTTTTCGCATGCGACGGGAAACGCGAATTACGCAACCTCGTCATGCTCCATGTGGGCAGGAACAGCGTAGACTTGTCATCAGGTGATTTCAAGTATATTCGCGACCTCCGCTTGTCTGCTTATGAGACGGAGTTTTCCTTCGAAATGTCATGAGTTTGAGACAGACAAAATAAAATGCGGACTTATATACTAACACGTGAGGAAAGCGAGAAAAATTTTCAAAACTTAGACGTAAGACTAACTGCTAATTCATTTTTATTAATGGTTGTTGTTAACTTTATTTTTTATCATCATTTTTTAAAATTAGTTGGCCTCCCTTGTTAGATATGTATGTTACTGTGTACACAAATACTATGTCATGATGTATGTTACTGTGTATACGAGGGTCGCCGCCCCGTTTTATTCTGATTTTTAGGTTTCTGAATAGGGAAAGGAGTGTGAGCTTGGACTTGACTTTTTCCGACTGCTTGATTAATGGAATGCAATGGATAAAGCCAGGTAACATGCATTTCTATCTTCTTTAATTTTTCTTTTCACATTTTCACATATCTCTTTTAATTTTGTGTTCCTTTCATTCATACGTTTTTAATTTAATGTATAAGTTTCTGCTATTAAAATTTGTTAACATAAATGAACGAATATATTTTGATTCCACTCCAAAAATATCTTTGTTATACTACATCCAAACTACAGACCGTTTAACATCAAATTAGTTACACCACTAGCTTTTATAATTATAATTTTTGTCATAAACATATCTGAGACAAAACTGTTTTTAAGGAAGAGTTATTCATCTTAAATTCAGCAGATTTAGGAATATACGTAAACATTTCCGGCTATTGTTTTGACACATAAATTAAAAAGCAGGGAGCTTTGTTCGTATACAGTATAACAGTGTATGCATACTGAGAAAAACGTGCGGGTCCTAATAACGGCAAATATTCTTTTATTCACTTGCGAGTAAATATTTCAATACGTTTGTCACGCAGAGTGCAAATTTTGAAATAAAGAGATATTCTATAAAATGATTGAGATAATTTCTTCGAGCGTACATTATTATTTGCAATTACAGGGAATGTGTGATTAATGATCGTGTATTACAGAAAATACAGAGTGAAATATCGGTTGTACCATTTCGGAGAATGTCGTTGGCAAAAAAGTAATAAGCTCGGCAGAAAAATTCTCCACACGATAATGAAAGAGTTATAGGCAGACGTGTTATTTCACAGTGATAATTTACTTCGAAATTAAACACAAAAACGCTCTTTCGCATGCGACGGGAAACGCGAATTACGCAACCTCGTCATGCTCCATGTGGGCAGGAACAGCGTAGACTTGTCATCAAGTGATTTCAAGTATATTCGCGACCTCCGCTTGTCTTCTTGTGAGACGGAGTTTTCCTTCGAAATGTCATGAATTTGAGACAGACAAAATAAAATGCGGACTTGTATACTAACACGTGAGGAAAGCGAGAAAATTTTTCAAAATTTAGACGTAAGACTAACTGCTAATTCATTTTTATTAATGGTTGTTGTTAACTTTAATTTTTATCATCATTTTTTTAAATTAGTTTGCCCTCCCTTGATAGATATGTATGTTACTGTGTACACAAATACTATATTATGTTGTATGTTACTGTGTATACGAGGGTCGCCGCCCCGTTTTATTCTGATTTTTAGGTTTCTGAATAGGGAAAAAATGTGAGTTTGGACTTGACTTCCTCCGACTGCTTGATTCATGGAATGCAATGGATAAAGCCAGGTAACATGCATTTCTATCTTCTTTAATTTTTCTTTTCACATTTTCACATATTTCTTTTAATTTTGTGTTCCCTTCATTCGTACGTTTTTAATTTAATGTATAAATTTCTGCTATTAAAATTTATTAACATAAATGAACGAAAATGTATTGATTCCACTCCAATAATATCTTTGTTATACTACATCCAAACTGCAGACCGTTTAACATCAAATTAGTTACACCACTAGCTATTATAACTATAATTTTTGTCATAAACATATCTGGGCGAAAACTGTTTTTATGGAAGAGTTATTCATCTTAAATTCAGCAGATTTAGGAATATAAGTAAACATTTACGGCTATTGTTTTGACACATAAATTAAAAAAACAGGGAGACTTGTTCGTATACAGTATAACAATGTATGCACACTCAGAAAAACGCGCGGGTCCTAATAACGGCAAATATTCTTTCATTCACTTGCAAGTATATATTTCAATACGTTTGTCAAACAGAGTGCAAATTTTGAAATAAAGAGGTAATCTATAAAATGATTCAGATAATGTCTTCGAGCGTACATTAATATTTGCAATTACAGCGGATATGTGATTAATGATCGTGTATTACAGAAAGTACAGAGTGAAATATCGGTTGTACCATTTCGGACAATGTCGTTGGCAAAAAAGTAATAAGCTTGGCAGAAAAATTCTCGAATCGATAATGAAAGAGTTATATGCAGACGTGTTATTTCACAGTGATATTTTACTTCGAAATTAAACAGAAAATCGCTCTTTCGCATGCGACGGGAAACGCGAATTACGCAACCTCGTCATGCTCCATGTGGGCAGGAACAGCGTAGATTTGTCATGAGGTGATTTCAAGTATATTCGCGACATCCGCTTGTCTGCTTGTGAGACGGAGTTTTCCTTCGAAATGTCACGAGTTTGAGACAGACAAAATAAAATGAGAACTTGTATACTAACACGTGAAGAAAGCAAGAAAATTTTTCAAAATTTAGACGTAAGACTAACTGCTAATTCATTTTTATTAATGGTTGTTGTTAACTTTTATTTTTATCATCATTTTTTTTAATTAGTTTGCCCTCTCTTGATAGATATGTATGTTACTGTGTACACAAATACTATATTATGTTGTATGTTACTGCGTATACGAGGGTCGCCGCCCCGTTTTATTCTGATTTTTAGGTTTCTGAATAGGGAAAAAATGTGAGTTTGGACTTGACTTCCTCCGACTGCTTGATTCATGGAATGCAATGGATAAAGCCAGGTAACATGCATTTCTATCTTCTTTATTTTGTCTTTTCACATTTTCACATATTTCTTTTAATTTTGTGTTCCCTTCATTCATACGTTTTTAGTTTAATTTACAAATTTCTGCTATTAAAATTTATTAACATAAATGAACGAATATGTTTTTACTCCACTCCAATAATATCTTTGTTACCCTACGTCCAAACTGCAGACCGTTTAACATCAAATTAGTTACAACGCTAGCTTTTATAACTATAATTTTTGTCATAAACTTATCTGAGCCAAAACTGTTTTTATGGAAAAGTTATTCATCTTAAATTCAGCAGATTTAGGAATATAAGTAAACATTTCCGGCTATTGTTTTGACACATAAATTAAAAAGCAGGGAGCCTTGTTCGTATACATTATAACAGTGTATGCATACTCAGAAAAACGTGCGGGTCCTAATAACGGCAAATATTCTTTCATTCACTTGCGAGTATATATTTCAATACGTTTGTCACGCAGAGTGCAAATTTTGAAATAAAGAGATATTCTATAAAATGATTCAGATAATTTCTTCGAGCCTACATTAATATTTGCAATTACATCGAATATGTGATTAATGATCGTGTATTACAGAAAATACAGAGTGAAATATCGGAGAATGTCGGTGACAAAAAAGTAATAAGCTCGGCAGAAAAATTCTCGACACCATAATGAAAGAGTTATAGGCAGACGTGTTATTTCACAGTGATATTTTACTTCGAATTTAAACAGAAAAACGCTATTTCGCTTGAGACGGGAAAGGCGAATTACGCAACCTCGTCATGCTCCATGTGGGCAGGAACAGCGTAGACTTGTCATCAGGTGATTTCAAGTATATTCGCGTTCTCCGCTTGTCTTCTTGTGAGACGGAGTTTTCCTTCGAAATGTCGTGAGTTTGAGACAGACAAAATAAAATGCGGACTTGTATACTAACACGTGAGGAAAGCGAGAAAAATTTTCAAAATTTAGACGTAAGACTAACTGCTAATTCATTTTTATTAATGGTTGTTGTTAACTTTAATTTATATGATCATTTTTCTGAATTAGTTTGCCCTCCCTTGATAGATATGTATGTTACTGTGTACACAAATACTATTTTATGTTGTATGTTACTGTGTATACGAGGGTCGCCGCCTCGTTTTATTCTGATTTTTAGGTTTCTGAATAGGGAAAGGAGTGTGAGCTTGGACGTGACTTTTTCCGACTGTTTGATTAATGGAATGCAATGGATAAAGCCAGGTAACATGCATTTCTATCTTCTTTAATTTTTCTTTTCACATTTTCACATATCTCTTTTAATTTTGTGTTCCTTTCATTCATACGTTTTCAATTTAATGTATAAATTTCTGCTATTAAAATTTATTAACATAAATGAACGAATATGTTTTGATTCCACTACAATAATATCTTTGTTATACTACATCCAAACTGCAGACCGTTCAACATCAAATTAGTTACACCACTAGCTATTATAACAATAAATTTTGCCATAAACTTATCTGAGCCAAAACTGTTTTTATGGAAGAGTTATTCATCTTAAATTCCGCAGATTTAGGAATATAAGTAAACATTTCCGGCTATTCTTTTGACACATAAATTGAAAAGAAGGAAGCCTTGTTCGTATACAGTATAACAGTGTATGAGTATAACTGTACTCAGAAAACGTGCCGGTCCTAATAACGGCAAATATTCTTTCATTCAATTGCGAGTATATATTTCAATACGTTTGTCACGCAGAGTGCAAATTTTGAAATAAAGAGATATTGTATAAAATGATTCAGATAATTTCTTCGAGCGTACATTAATATTTGCAATTACAGCGAATATGTGATTAATGATCGTGTATTACAGAAAATACAGAGTGAAATATCGGTTGTACCATTTCGGAGAATGTCGTTGGCAAAAAAGTAATAAGCAAGACAGAAAAATTATCGACACGATAATGAAAGAGTTATAGGCAGACGTGTTATTTCACAGTGATATTTTACTTTGAAATTAAACAGAAAAACGCTTTTCGCATGCGAAGGGGAAACGTGAATTTCGCAACCACGTCATGCTCCATGTGTGCAGGAACAGCGTAGACTTGTCATCAGGTGAATTCAAGTATATTCGCAATCTTCGCTTGTCTTCATGTGAGACGGAGTTTTCCTTCGAAATGTCATGAGTTTGAGACAGACAAAATCAAATGCGGACTTGTATACTAACACGTGAGGAAAGCGAGAAAAATTTTCAAAATTTAGACGTAAGACTAACTGCTAATTCATTTTTATTAATGGTTGTTGTTAACTTTAATTTTTATCATCATTTTTTTAAATTAGTTTGCCCTCCCTTGATAGATATGTATGTTACTGTGTACACAAATACTATATTATGTTGTATGTTACTGTGTATACGCGGGTCGCCGCCCCGTTTTATTCTGATTTTTAGGTTTCTGAATAGGGAAAGGAGTGTGAGTTTGGACTTGACTTTCTCCGACTGCTTGATTAATGGAATGCAATGGATAAAGCCAGGTAACATGCATTTCTATCTTTTTTCATTTTTCTTTTCACATTTTCACATATTTCTTTTAATTTTGTGTTCCCTTCATTCATACGTTTTTAATTTAATGTATAAATTTCTGCTATTAAAATTTATTAACATAAATCAACGAATATGTTTTATTCCACTTTAATAATATCTTTGTTATACTACATCCAAACTGAAGACCTTTTAACATCAAATTAGTTACACCACTAAATTTTATAACGATAATTTTTGTCATAAACTTATGTGAGCCAAAACTGTTTTTATGGAAGAGTTATTCATTTTAAATTCAGCAGATTTAGGAATATAAGTAAACATTTCCGGCTATTGTTTTGACACATAAATTAAAAAGCAGGGAGCCTTGTTCGTATACAGTATAACAGTGTATGCATACTCAGAAAAACGTGCGGGTCCTAGTAACGGCAAATATTCTTTCATTCACTTGTGAGTATATATTTTAATATGTTTGTCACGCAGAGTGCAAATTATGAAATAAAGAGATATTCTATAAAATGATGCAGATAATGTCTTCCAGCGTACATTAATATTTGCAATTACAGCGGATATGTGATTAATGATCGTGTATTACAGAAAATACAGAGTGAAATATCGGTTGTACCATTTCGGACAATGTCGTTGGCAAAAAAGTAATAAGCTTGGCAGAAAAATTCTCGAATCGATAATGAAAGAGTTTTATGCAGACGTGTTATTTCACAGTGATATTTTACTTCGAAATTAAACAGAAAATCGCTTTTTCGCATGCGACGGGAAACGCGAATTACGCAACCTCGTCATGCTCCATGTGGGCAGGAACAGCGTAGACTTGGTGATTCATCAGGCGGGTCCTAATAACGGCAAATATTCTTTTATTCACTTGCGAGTAAATATTTCAATACGTTTGTCACGCAGAGTGCAAATTTTGAAATAAAGAGATATTCTATAAAATGATTGAGATAATTTCTTCGAGCGTACATTATTATTTGCAATTACAGGGAATGTGTGATTAATGATCGTGTATTACAGAAAATACAGAGTGAAATATCGGTTGTACCATTTCGGAGAATGTCGTTGGCAAAAAAGTAATAAGCTCGGCAGAAAAATTCTCCACACGATAATGAAAGAGTTATAGGCAGACGTGTTATTTCACAGTGATAATTTACTTCGAAATTAAACACAAAAACGCTCTTTCGCATGCGACGGGAAACGCGAATTACGCAACCTCGTCATGCTCCATGTGGGCAGGAACAGCGTAGACTTGTCATCAAGTGATTTCAAGTATATTCGCGACCTCCGCTTGTCTTCTTGTGAGACGGAGTTTTCCTTCGAAATGTCATGAATTTGAGACAGACAAAATAAAATGCGGACTTGTATACTAACACGTGAGGAAAGCGAGAAAATTTTTCAAAATTTAGACGTAAGACTAACTGCTAATTCATTTTTATTAATGGTTGTTGTTAACTTTAATTTTTATCATCATTTTTTTTAATTAGTTTGCCCTCCCTTGATAGATATGTATGTTACTGTGTACACAAATACTATATTATGTTGTATGTTACTGTGTATACGAGGGTCGCCGCCCCGTTTTATTCTGATTTTTAGGTTTCTGAATAGGGAAAAAATGTGAGTTTGGACTTGACTTCCTCCGACTGCTTGATTCATGGAATGCAATGGATAAAGCCAGGTAACATGCATTTCTATCTTCTTTAATTTTTCTTTTCACATTTTCACATATTTCTTTTAATTTTGTGTTCCCTTCATTCGTACGTTTTTAATTTAATGTATAAATTTCTGCTATTAAAATTTATTAACATAAATGAACGAAAATGTATTGATTCCACTCCAATAATATCTTTGTTATACTACATCCAAACTGCAGACCGTTTAACATCAAATTAGTTACACCACTAGCTATTATAACTATAATTTTTGTCATAAACATATCTGGGCGAAAACTGTTTTTATGGAAGAGTTATTCATCTTAAATTCAGCAGATTTAGGAATATAAGTAAACATTTACGGCTATTGTTTTGACACATAAATTAAAAAAACAGGGAGACTTGTTCGTATACAGTATAACAATGTATGCACACTCAGAAAAACGCGCGGGTCCTAATAACGGCAAATATTCTTTCATTCACTTGCAAGTATATATTTCAATACGTTTGTCAAACAGAGTGCAAATTTTGAAATAAAGAGGTAATCTATAAAATGATTCAGATAATGTCTTCGAGCGTACATTAATATTTGCAATTACAGCGGATATGTGATTAATGATCGTGTATTACAGAAAGTACAGAGTGAAATATCGGTTGTACCATTTCGGACAATGTCGTTGGCAAAAAAGTAATAAGCTTGGCAGAAAAATTCTCGAATCGATAATGAAAGAGTTATATGCAGACGTGTTATTTCACAGTGATATTTTACTTCGAAATTAAACAGAAAATCGCTCTTTCGCATGCGACGGGAAACGCGAATTACGCAACCTCGTCATGCTCCATGTGGGCAGGAACAGCGTAGATTTGTCATGAGGTGATTTCAAGTATATTCGCGACATCCGCTTGTCTGCTTGTGAGACGGAGTTTTCCTTCGAAATGTCACGAGTTTGAGACAGACAAAATAAAATGAGAACTTGTATACTAACACGTGAAGAAAGCAAGAAAATTTTTCAAAATTTAGACGTAAGACTAACTGCTAATTCATTTTTATTAATGGTTGTTGTTAACTTTTATTTTTATCATCATTTTTTTTAATTAGTTTGCCCTCTCTTGATAGATATGTATGTTACTGTGTACACAAATACTATATTATGTTGTATGTTACTGCGTATACGAGGGTCGCCGCCCCGTTTTATTCTGATTTTTAGGTTTCTGAATAGGGAAAAAATGTGAGTTTGGACTTGACTTCCTCCGACTGCTTGATTCATGGAATGCAATGGATAAAGCCAGGTAACATGCATTTCTATCTTCTTTATTTTGTCTTTTCACATTTTCACATATTTCTTTTAATTTTGTGTTCCCTTCATTCATACGTTTTTAGTTTAATTTACAAATTTCTGCTATTAAAATTTATTAACATAAATGAACGAATATGTTTTTACTCCACTCCAATAATATCTTTGTTACCCTACGTCCAAACTGCAGACCGTTTAACATCAAATTAGTTACAACGCTAGCTTTTATAACTATAATTTTTGTCATAAACTTATCTGAGCCAAAACTGTTTTTATGGAAAAGTTATTCATCTTAAATTCAGCAGATTTAGGAATATAAGTAAACATTTCCGGCTATTGTTTTGACACATAAATTAAAAAGCAGGGAGCCTTGTTCGTATACATTATAACAGTTTATGCATACTCAGAAAAACGTGCGGGTCCTAATAACGGCAAATATTCTTTCATTCACTTGCGAGTATATATTTCAATACGTTTGTCACGCAGAGTGCAAATTTTGAAATAAAGAGATATTCTATAAAATGATTCAGATAATTTCTTCGAGCCTACATTAATATTTGCAATTACATCGAATATGTGATTAATGATCGTGTATTACAGAAAATACAGAGTGAAATATCGGAGAATATCGGTGACAAAAAAGTAATAAGCTCGGCAGAAAAATTCTCGACACCATAATGAAAGAGTTATAGGCAGACGTGTTATTTCACAGTGATATTTTACTTCGAATTTAAACAGAAAAACGCTATTTCGCTTGAGACGGGAAAGGCGAATTACGCAACCTCGTCATGCTCCATGTGGGCAGGAACAGCGTAGACTTGTCATCAGGTGATTTCAAGTATATTCGCGTTCTCCGCTTGTCTTCTTGTGAGACGGAGTTTTCCTTCGAAATGTCGTGAGTTTGAGACAGACAAAATAAAATTCGGACTTGTATACTAACACGTGAGGAAAGCGAGAAAATTTTTCAAAATTTAGACGTAAGACTAACTGCTAATTCATTTTTATTAATGGTTGTTGTTAAATTTAATTTTTATCATCATTTTTTTTAGTTAGTTTGCCCTATCTTGATAGATATGTATGTTACTGTGTACACAAATACTATATTATGTTGTATGATACTGTGTATACGGGGGTCGCCGCCCCGTTTTATTCTGATTTTTAGGTTTCTGAATAGGGAAAGGAGTGTGAGTTTGGACTTGACTTTCTCCGATTGCTTGATTCATGGATTGCAATAGATAAAGCCAGGTAACATGCATTTCTATCTTCTTTATTTTGTCTTTTCATATTTTCACATATTTCTTTTAATTTTGTGTTCCCTTCATTCATACGTTTTTAATGTAATGTATAAATTTCTGCTATTAAAATTTATTAACATAAATGAACGAATATGTTTTTATTCCACTCCAATAATATCTTTGTTACACTACGTCCAAACTGCAGACCGTTTAACATCAAATTAGTTACAACGCTACCTATTATAACTATAATTTTTGTCATAAACTTATCTGAGCCAAAACTGTTTTTATGGAAAAGTTATTCATCTTAAATTCAGCAGATTTAGGAATATAAGTAAACATTTCCGGCTATTGTTTTGACACATAAATTAAAAAGCAGGGAGCCTTGTTCGTATACAGTATAACAGTGTATGCATACTCAGAAAAACGTGCGGGTCCTAATAACGGCAAATATTCTTTCATTCACTTGCGAGTATATATTTCAATACGTTTGTCACGCAGAGTGCAAATTTTGAAATAAAGAGATATTCTATAAAATGATTCAGATAATTTCTTCGAGCGTACATTAATATTTGCAATTACAGCGAATATGTGAATAATGATCGTGTATTACAGAAAATACAGAGTGAAATATCGGTTGTACCATTTCGGAGAATGTCGTTGGCAAAAAAGTAATAAGCAAGGCAGAAAAATTTTCGACACGATAATGAAAGAGTTATAGGCAGACGTGTTATTTCACAGTGATATTTTACTTCGAAATTCATCTGAAAAACGCTCTTTGGCGCGCTACGGCAAGCGTAAATTACGCAACCTCGTCATGCTCCATGTGGGCAGGAACAGCGTTGAATTGTCATCAGTTGATTTCAAGTATATTCGCGACCTCCACTTGTCTTCTTGTGAGACGGAGTTTTCCTTCGAAATGTCATGAGTTTGAGACAGACAAAATAAATGCGGACTTGTATACTAACACGTGAGGAAAGCGAGAAAAATTTTCAAAATTTAGACGTAAGACTAACTGCTAATTCATTTTTATTAATGGTTGTTGTTAATTTTAATTTTTATCATCATTTTTTTAAATTAGTTTGCCCTCCCTTGATAGATATGTATGTTACTGTGTACACAAATACTATATTATGTTGTATGTTGTGCCATATTATATTGTTACCATATTATATAGTATCATTGGAAAAAGAATATGAAAATTTCTTATTATTTTTCCTTTGCATATGTTTGTAGTTAATTTTCGCTTTCATCAATCGGGGCTCATTCACTAAATATCTCTATTGCGGAATATAATTCAAGCCAAAATTGTATTGATTACTTCAGGCTTATTGATGAATTAAGTTTAAATACAGCATTTTGTCCTCCTGAAAATATAATAAGCTCTCAGAGTTTGTTGATCATCATCATATTTTGGGCAATGTGTTTTGTTATTACTTACCCATCATACGTAGTATAGGGTAAGTCTTGTAATCGTTTGAAAATCGAAAAAACTTTTTTGACGGATTTACACGTTTCAGACACTGGAAATTCCGAAAAACATATTTTTAGAAAAAAAATATGTAATAATGGGAAGAAGCATATTGAATTTCAGTAACCATGATTATCCGGAACTATTTTTTTTCGAACTCTCCAAATATTCGTTCTGATAAAAGGTATATAATTTTTTTCGAAATTGTTTATTTTAAGGAAGGAATGTAAAATACAATAAAAAAACATAAATTTTGCATAAAGAAGGAAGTTGATCGGATAATTAATTGCCGATATATTTGTAATCGCATTTTCCACACTCTTCGATTTTTCCTGACCCTGTGTTTCATTCAAATTGCATTTCAAAGATATATTTTATTTGGAAATGAGACACATAATCTGACGCAGTAAACCGTTAGTTAATATTGTTATCAATTTTGGAGTAATAAAGCATTTAAAATTTATGACCTCATCAAGCCACGATTTTATTAGAATTGCAATGCATTTTATAAATACTTTACACATGTTTTGTTTTCATGTTTTATGTTATGCATATCCATGATGGGTAAGTATTACGGTAGCACCCGACGACTAGTTTTTTTAAATATAGCAGCACCCTTTTATATCGGTCGCTCACAGATTACCGCTCTAATTCCGATGTCCTTAATAGAAACTTCTACCTAACTCTTTTATATGTAGTATTGTATACGTTAAGTATAAAAATATTTTTTTTCTTTTATTAAATGTATCATGAAATTTATAATATGCATATTAACAAAAGTTTTTATGGCAAATATAGGACGTTTTGTATAAACTATATGCATGTACTGGGAATTTAGATTACGGTCTGATGTAGCGATCTGATGTAGCGTGATTTGTACCGGACCTCAAAATTTTTGTGAACGTCCCAGCCGGACTGCTAGAGATAGAAACTCGATATCTAGTATAAATGTTCGTTTTAATACGCAGATGCTCTCTAAGCGGAGACTTTACAAAACTTCAATTTTAAAGGAATAAAATAAATGATTCTGTGTAAAAATCCTTGCAAAATAGAGTTTTGTCATGATTTCTAAATAAATATTGGGCATACAATTTTGAAAATTGGTAAGTTTGTTACTTCTTACATACAAGTGCTTTAAAGAAAGGGATTTTAAAATTCGATTTTCAGGAAGGTGATACAAACTTTTTATTTTAAAGACGTGAAGCATGTGCAGATCATTCACAACAATTTTATTAAATACATAATACAAAAGAATTGCATCTGGTAAATATATCACATGGACACTGACCTTAACATGTAGATTTCATTCATTAAACGTCTTCTGTAAAAAAAAAAAAAAAAAAAAAAAAAAATAGCTTTAGTGAAATCTCTCAGAAATAAAAAAACATAGGACTATTTCATATTCATACTCAGAAGTATTTATAACTTTAATATCACGCGACACAACCTTCCTTTCTTACTGAACGTCATTGCATGGTAATGTGTTTCCCATTTAAAAACAATAAATGAATTCCCTATATGCTATTTTTAACATATGTATCTAAAATATATGACAATACATTAATTTCATCATTTATATCTACAAATACATTCTGGATGAATATAATTTTAAATAACTTATTCTTATGTAAAATATACAAAATTAGCTATTTGAAGTGCATTGATCATTAATTCTGATTCATAGACACTAACACTAAAATGTAGATTTCATTCATTAAACGTCTTCTGCACACAAAAAAAAAAAAAAAAAAAAAAAAAAAAAAGGATAGCTTTAGTGAAATCCCTCAGAAATAAAAGAAGAAAATCTTTCAAAAGTTTTAAAAAAAGAGAGAGAGTATTGAAGTACAATTTCGACTTACACAGATCAAATATTTGACTATGAAGGAAAAGCAAGATAAACACAGAAGATATGCTGTTTTATTTTTGGGCCTCTAAAATAACCTCAAATATACTGCAACCGAAATTTACTGAATTGATTGTAAGGGATATTAATTGGAGGGATTTATTTCAAGAGATACATGACAAAAAATTTAATTTTAGAAAAAAAGGAATTAAAAAGTAATTAGTTATTTTCTTATATAGAGATGCATAAATAATGTTATAATATAAGGTAAATATTGTAATTTACATGGTACTGAATTTTTTACTATTTTTAAGAGTTAATCTGTGCTTTACGAATTCATATTGAAATATGAATATATTTCTTTTAAATATATATAATTAATCGATTGTTATTATGAAATAAACTTTTAATAACCTATTAAAATCTTATTTTTATTTCAGGTTAATTGGTCCATAGCGCAGCATTTCGGTAAATAAAGATAAGTGAAAGAAACTATAGTTTTCTAATGTTAACAAAATTAGTTCAGTTATTAGTCAAGAAATGGATATCAGTAATACTTCATAAAAATATTTGTTTTCTTTCTTTCAAGTTAAAAATAAAACAATAAAACGTTACATATCTCTAATGGCAGCGTGACTCAAATGAGACAAAATACGAAAGCATAATGACACAATTGAAACTCCTAATAACTACATTGGCATTACGTGACGTGGAAGGTTAGTAATGTCCAAGTCACTGTTAATTCTATCACAGCCCTCTGTAAACTAGGCTTACGCGCCGACACAAAAATGGCGTCTGTGTGGCTGTTGTAGGCGGAAATTTTTTTGTAGTTTTTTACTGTCCCTTGAATTTATGTACCTTTATTCTTATATATTATTCTTTGCCTTATTTAATGTCAGAAAAATAAAGCTAAATTTCCTATTCGAAAAAATTGGTATCTAAATTTAACGGCTTGTACAAACCTTAAAAAAACCGTATGTGGCAGCTGATATTTTTCAAGTTTGCACATAGGTCTAGTAATTAGGGGGCTGTGATTCAATATGTACTATTTATTAACAGTTTCTAAATGACTAATAAATTAGTCACGGTGACTACACAGCGGCGTTTCGAAATGTAGGTCATCTACGAATAATAATGTGACAAAAGAATGACGTCACAGTTGAGACTGCAGTAATTGTGGCATCAAGTCGACTGACTGTGCTGTTAAGGGTATTATCTATTATGGCAATCAATTATTTTGTATATTTATAATTATTTTGCAATAAAACGACAAGTGTACTACTGTTTCAAATTAATTCATGTTCTCCATAAATCAATAAATTTTTCAAAATAAGTTATTTAATGGCTTGAAATATAAAATGAGTTTATGTATTATACACAAATGTGATTCTTTTTCGTCGTGTAATAAATAAAAAAAATTCATTGTGAATGTAATTAACAATAATTTATTAATATGAATAAGGAAATTATAGATATGCATGAATCGTTATTTAGATTTAATTAGCACTAAGACTAACACAAAGATTTCATTCATTAAGCTTTTTATGTCAAAAGAAATAAGGTAGCTTTAGTAATGTCTTAGAGAAAGAGAAACGGAATTCTTTCGAAAAGAATGTTGAAGCACACCCGACTTACCCAAATCAAATATTTGAATAAGAAAGGGAATCAAGATAAACACAGAGATGTGTTGTTTTATTTCTGCATCTTGACAATTTTGAAATATCTTCAGGTTGAAATTTCCTAAACTGATTGTTCACAATATTCATTTCAGATTATATATGAAAGTATAAATTACAACCTTGATAAAAATATTTTACATATTTTTTTTATTATTTGTTTAAACATATTTATTAAAGTTATCTGTGTTTTATATTTAATTTATTTTATGAAGAAATTTCTGGTTCGAATCGACATTTAACCGGTTGTACGGTGTCGTATCGACATCTATCTGGACGTTGTAGTGTTAAGAATGTCCAAGTTCATTTTTTACTTTCAAATTCCACTAGTGTGACCAAGCCAATGGACCAAGGAGTCATTAACACTGCCAAGGTAAATTACAATACTCTCGAAGTACGACGATAGCATAATTTCCCTGTCCACCGCGGATTGACGATTGCGATTATCACGCTCTCTGATTGGTTGTTAAACCGAACGCTTCTTAAGTCATTTCCGATTGAATTTGGTTTCTTATATAATATCTATCAATTTCTATATAATCTAATTAATTTCAAAAAATAATACAATAAATAATATAATATAATATAATATAATATATAAAATAATATTTAATAATATGTAACATCAATATATATTATTAATATACATATTTAATTATATATATATATATATATATATATAAAATAATATTAATATATAATATAATACAATATAATAAATTATATAATCTAATTAATTTCTATTTTATCTGATTTCTATATAATTTATATAATATTAATAAATAATATAATATAATATAATTATATAATCTAATTAATTTCTATTTTATCTGATTTCTATATCATCTAATAATATCTATTAATTTCTTATGTAATAACTTTTTATGTCTTCATAATCCTCTGAACTACCGGAAATGGTTTAAGAAGCGTTCGTTTTTACAACCAATCAGAAAGCGTAACAATCCCAATCGTCGATCGGCGGTGGAGACGGAAATTATGCACGACGATACCTTCACCAAATGGAACACTGCAACAACCCTTGATGAAGCGAGTGTCGTCCTATTACATTACTGAACTCTATGCACATGCTTACCACAGCAGAGTGTCACACCGACGACGATTGCAAATTGTTTCAGAAAATCGGGCTTCAGCAGTAGCATGGAAGGCATTGGTGAAGAGGCGACCTCGCGCCTTAAAATTGAAGAAGACTGGCTCATCGCACAAGACACTCTAGGAGAAGATTGTGTGAATTTAGACACGTTCATAAATATCGATAAACATCTAGTCACCTTTGAGCTCAGAAGTCTGGATAGCATCATCGCCGATGTAACTGTGACTGGTAAAATGGAGGAAGAGGAAGAAGACTATGAACCATAACCCCTGGCCCCACCCTCATGCTCCGAAGTTACGGCGGCATCCAGTCTTCTCAGACGGTATGCATCATCGCTGGACGAATGGCCCTTCACAAGCGCGCTTTACCATCACCTGAATAGGACTGAAAACATCATGCTGAAGGCGCGGCTACATGTCAAACAGACGAAAAGTGATAGCTGCATTGCCAAAAATTAATTTCTATGTCATTATTGATTTTATTAACTTTTAGTATTATTTTTTTTTCCTTCTTTCTACAGTGACTTTTCGCTTTTATGATATTACTACTCTTTAGCTAACCAGAATTTAAATTTACTTAATATTAGTTTCAGTTCACGTGGTTAGCAGAAATTTTTGTGTTGGTTTTGTTCAATTTTATGTGTTCTGCTTAATAAGTCTAATTTTGAAAGACTTACGGGATTTTAACTTATGACTTCAACTCTTTATTTGAATTTCAAACTTTTGAACGTTGCTGCTAAATTAATACATTATAATAAAACAAATAAAATATAATTCTAAGGCTTCAAAACACTTTAAATTGCATACCGATTTATTATACTTATACAGTGTTATCAGATGGACGACTGGATAAAAATTCACGAACTTCGGTTAATATGCGAACCAGTTTAATACGCGAATTTTGAATGGTCCCTTGATTCGCGTGTTAACGGGGCTCGACTGTAATAGGAAGAGTATATAAAAATAAATATCTCAAAATTAGTTTAAGTGAGTGAAAAATATATTAAATTATTGTTATACTTTTTAAATCCTAACATTAAACTGGATCTACTTTTACTTTTACTGCCCGAGAAGGACTGCTCAGAATAGAAATAAAGTCTGTAGAGAATAGATATCCGTCTCAGTCCTCTTTATTGAGGTTAAACAAATTACAAAATCTGACATTAGAAAAAAAAACCAAAAAAGCAAAATTACATAAAACTGAATATACTTATTTTTTTAAGTGAAATTGTATCCCAAACCACTGCATGGTATGCTAAAGCATAAGTAACCACGCATAATATAAACAACTTCTTGCCAAACATTCACTTAAACTAGGTCTGCTCACAATGATTGTACATTTTCCATATTAATTATTAATTATTTATTCCATAACAATCAACAACGATTTTCACAATTAGTACTTAAATATTTAACTATAAGATATTATGCTAGTCTTCGAGCATACTATAGCATATGATATGATAGCAAGAACATATCAAAAGAATATCAATGAAAATATCAATTTTTATAGCACTTTTCGGAATGCATTGTATTTTTCATTGTGTTTAATTTAGTTTTACAGATGTTATTCTTTTTAGCACTTTCCAACCTAGTTGAAAAGTGCTTATGACTTCGGTTTGTCTGGCCGTATGGCCGGATGGCCGTCTGGCCGTCTGGCCGTCTGGCCGTGCTCTAACTCCCGTAAATATGCTCGGATTGCTCTGCAATTTTTATATGTTATTGTCGTTATCTATGGCACGTTCCCTATTTCAACAGAAGTGTGTAGCACTTATAGTTTTCTTACAGGGACACTCAAAAGAATTCCGCTACATTGCGGTCTATGGGGAAAAATCATTTGCGGTTTATTTTAAAAATGTTTCACTATTGTAAACGCATTGAAATTTATATAGATCACTAAGATGCATTAGAAGAAGCTTAATATGGAATAGTAGGTGTATAGCACTTAGAGTTACTTTACAGGGACAGTCAAAATAATTCCGTTACATTACGTCTATGGAGAAAAATCGTCTGCGGCTTATTTAAATGATGTTCCACTATTTTAAACGCATTGAAGTTTATATATATTACTAAGGTGCATTACAAGAGGCTTACTACAGAATAGTGTGTGTATAGCAGTCATCGTTCATTTACAGGGACACACAAAAGAATTCTCTACTGTCTGTTAACAATAATTCCTGGAAGTGCGTTTTAAGTTACTAAACGCGATTTTAATCTTAACTAGCTTTTTGTCTATTACGTGGTGTGTATAAATTCTGTAGATCCTATACAGGGCAGCACAAAAGTTCGCGAACACATTTCCGTTTATTGACAGAAACTCCAGAAGGAGAATTTAAACGGTGCTACGCGTTTCCTAACTAAACTAAAATTTAGCATCCTATGTATATATACAAATCTATAGATCATATACAGGGCTACATAAAAGTATTTGGATATTTTTCCGAATATTGTATATATTGAAAATTCCTGAAATTACGTTTTTAAATATGTTATGCGTTTTCCAAATTGTTTACTTAGATGTCATCTTTCAGCTTATTAAACGGTAATGATTTGTAAAATTATTTTAGAAGCGTTGGAAAGTGCTACATAATCTATGCTTGACGCATGATTTTTCGTTCTTGTTTACACATAACTTCACCCTATACTTTATGAATAATCCTGTTAGAATTGAACATATGAACCCAACAGCAGGCAGCGGAGTGTTTTGTAATGTACAGTTACATGATGATACAGTATGAATAAATTATGCCCAATCCTTTAATAATATCCACTGACAGCTTTGAAGTTTTATGATAAATGAGAATGCGATCCATAGAGATTTGATGGTATTTTCGGCATTTCAACTAAGCGAATGTTCTATGTATAGAATTTCTTATGTAAACATTGGAATATTCAAAATAGTGAAAAAGTGTATCGATATATAATCTGGAAATTTAAAATTCTTTTTTATTTAAAAAAATATATATCTTACTTATAATAAAATCTGAAAGCAAGAAAGTGTCTGTAATCAATCCGGGCTGGACCTGGACCACTCTGGTCTGCGAGTCGACCGTAGTTAAACGCCATGTTAGGCTTACTGAAAAACATATGCTAACAGATGACCACTAAATGATAATTTCTTCTTCTTGAAATAATGTCTGTTTAGCATATTTTCGTATAAAACATGTATATCATATCCAGTTATAATGTTTTAAGTTTTAAATTAAAAATAACAGATTAAACATCCGATTACCTGATGTAAACAAACGAATACTGTTGCCATTCAAAAACACAAATCCCATATCTAGGAAAAAAAGAATGACACTTTGAACGTTTCATTAAAATATCCGATTATGCTCTTAAAATATTTGTAAAAGCATATTAAAGTCTTTAAATAATTTAAAGGATTTCTTTAATTTATTTCTGTAAGCATTTTTTTTCTTAAAGCACTTTTTTCAGAAATAGCGATGATAGATAGCTTTCATAGAGAGGCTTTGCGATGATCCATTAGTCTTTTACATTTCGGCGCAGTTCTGGCGCCATCTATTGACAATAAATATAAACGAAGGAAGTTTTTGTTGAAAAATATATTTTATATAAAATATTAATAAAGTTGTAAAATACTATAAAATACATATAAGCATATTTTAGCACCATCTATTTACAATTAATATAAACAAAGATCTTTCTTTTGGAAAAAATATTATATAACATAATAATAAAGTTGTAAAGTAATATAAAATGCATATAAGCATATTTTTAAACTAAGAAAAATTCAGGGTGTATTGATTTATTTCAAGATCAACTTTTAAAAGCTTCAGCTTAATATCATTTCTTTCTTAAAAATCTAACTTTGTTAAATCAAATTTTAATCGCCTAGCTTATATCCAATTAAATTCTGAAAATTTGCTTGCATTGTAAAATGAATATGTCTTATGAAACACAGTTAAAATATAAGGAATATACAGTACCGCATATCACATACGTTAATTATATCAATGCAGATCAAATTTTGATATTTAACATGGTAACGTTTAAACCTAACTTTGTAGTGATAAAAAGAAAATGTAATTTAATAAGAGAATGTGAAAAGATATTTTTCAGTCATACTTATGCATTTAATAGTTTCAATTTACTTAACCCTTTAACGGGCGGTGTCCACAAAAAAGCACACCTAATTTTAATTCCAAACATGACAAATGGCACCAAGAGTATTTAATTAAAATTTTCATTTCATTCTATACCGGAAAATAAGAAAGTTTTTATTTTGTAATAAATTCGTTTGTAAATTCCGGTGTCAGCCCATTATTTCATCATTTTGCAAACAGACTTACTCCGCGCCGGAAAGGGTTAAGAAATAAAATAAGATGATTTTTAATGATCATTTTTTTTTTCAGGCATATTTTTAAAATAAGACA
The DNA here is from genome assembly GCA_963931845.1 of Maratus michaelseni. NCBI lineage: Eukaryota > Metazoa > Arthropoda > Arachnida > Araneae > Salticidae > Maratus > Maratus michaelseni. Next base: position 281,512,154 of record OZ007592.1, on the reverse strand, counting down.
AAATCAGGTTTTAATTTGATGAATACTTTTAAAAGTTAAAGTTATATTATCTACTTTCGTCGTTGTATTTATTTTAACTATTTTTTTCATTATTGGAAAACTTCATTTTTCTGTCATTTTAAATGGGATATTTTCCTACTGTGAATTAAGAAGCTAATATCCATAAAAATGCAATTGTCTGTCTCTTTTTATGTTTGTCTGCTATGTATTTGTTTCTTTATGACTGAAAAACTTTGTTCTTCAAGAAATATAAAAATTCAACTCAATTATACTATTAACTTAGACCATTTAAAACGAACAAAATTTTAATGTTTTGTACAATCGTTAAACCATTTCAGAATTTTCATTTATTTTTTCTTATGTAACCAAACAATGATCTGTGAGTCAAGCTCTTTAGAAACTCATTAATTTTTTTTTCAAAAACTTTCGCACCTGGATTATTTTTTAAATATTTTTTAATGTTTTGTCCAATCGTTGAACCATTTCAGAAATTGAATTCTCATCATTTGTAGTATTTGTAGAAATCATTTGCCATTCTTAAAATGTACTTTTCTACAAAACAGTCTTATGAAAATGAAACGCAGATCAACATTCCGTCATTTTTGACGGGCGTTACATACTAGTATATACATAAAATGGATGATAGTGAATGATGATCCGATCAAAAATTAAAACCAAAATGTACTAATTTTTTGTAGGGGAAATCCGGGTATAACCATATTGTCCAGTAAAAAGGACATCAGTTTTGACTCAGTTGAGCAGACCCCTAACGGGTTATGGCTGAAATACTTAGCTTTAGGAAATGTGAAAAAGAGGCCATTACGGTATATCCATGAGGGAATGTGTTTAGTTTCTCTAGTGGAAAGTTTATTTTATTATATAGTTTAATACTTGCTAGTTTTTAAAATTCTCAGACATGTATAAATTTAAATTTACTGAAACATTTTATATTACTGTATGCTGCAGATTTAACGAGGATTTTCTCTCTCAATGAAACTATTGCTAGCATTCATAAGTGCAATTTTTACGATTTGTTTTCTGATCTTCATTCTCTTGGGGTAAAACCATATATCCTACGGGGAATAAAACCGGGTACTGAAAAAAAATGTTTGAAAAGCCGATAAATATGTTTAAGGAAAAAGGCAGTCAAAATTACGTAGACAAGAGTGATTACTATTTTTCTAAAACTTAAAATGATGGAAACTCTTTTTCTATATTTTCTAAAATTATAATGAATATAATTGAACTTTTGTATTATTGTACAGAGATAAGTGCAAAATACTTACGTAAAGGTTCAGTAAATTTTGTTGGAAATTTTGCCTTTAAGAAGGAATTAATAATAACCCAAACAGCACACACCCATCTATAAGACATCTACAAGCTGTAAACCCAAGAAAACCGACACATCTATAAGAAGTCTACAAATATCCATGATACACCCTTTTCACCTCTTATGGAGATGTTATGTGTGATCTCTCTGAGTTCTATTAGACGTCCAAGATATCCAGGTAGTCTATGAGACCACGTCTATAAGACATCCAAGCATAGATCACTTTTCGACATGCAGTATGTCTTATAGCCGTGCTTAAGACTTGGATTGTAGATATCCAGGGACATCTGATATGTGTTTATAAGACGTCTAATGCATGTCTATTTATTGATACTCAGTACTTCTTATAGATATACTTAAGATATCCAAGAAATTTCATCAGAAATACAGCCTTAGGGCAAAAGTATTGAGCACCCCCATATTTATAATATATTTGGTAAAAATAATAGATGGATACAAATATTAAATTGTATACAATTAAGAATTTTCTTTAAAAAATAAGTTTTTTATTTTTTTTCAAAGATAGCAAACGCATAACTCATCTTTTAATGAAGCTATTTTCTTTAAAAACTTTTTTTTTAATTAAATTTTGTTGTTCTGTTAAGCCAGTTAATAAATAATCAAGAAAATAATTATTGTAAGAAAAGACAAAATGAACTTAGTCTTCAAAAACGAAAATAAAGAAAGCTTATGTAAAAAAAAAAAAAATACATTTATATGTAATTTTTATTATTTTATTTTTTAACATGTTTTAATAACAAAAATAAATTTTAAGAAATATTTATGCTGCTGAAGAGATCTTGGCATTTCAGGCAAGAAATATTTCAATTTCCATGATGATCTGTTAACTTATGACATAACAATGAAACTTCCAGAAAATAAAGTAATTTATAGTTTTGAAAAAGTAGGTGTTTAAAGAAAATGACTTCATTAAATGACAAGTTGCTTGTTAACTGTCTTTTTTTTTTTTTTTTTTTTTTTTTTTTTTACAAACCATAAACTTAAAAAGAAAATTCCTAAATGATATGCAGTTAAATATTTGTATATAACTATTACTTTTACAAATATATTAAAAATATGGGGGTGCTGAATACTTTCAGCCAAGACTGTATTTCCAATGAAATGACATTGTTTCCTTGCATGTCTTAAGTATATCTATATGAAAATTAGAATAATTCTTGCAGAAAATGTTAAAATATAAAGGAATTTGTCTTCAACAATGAAAATAGAGAAATCTTATTTTTAAAATATACTTTAAATTTATATGTTACTTTTATTATTTTAACTTTTAATATCTGTTAATAAAAATGATACAAGTTTTAGGAAATATTTTCATTGATGAAGATAAATGATTTATATACTTTGGCTTTTCCGGTAAGAGTTATTCTAATTGTCATGATTACCTATTAACTTGCATAGCATAACAATTGCCATACTATGAAAGTTTCAATTTTGAAACTTACTGAAAAACAAAGCAGTTTAGTATTTTAAAAAACTCATTTTTTTAAAGCAAATTGTTTAATTAAAAGTCGAGTTGTTAGTTTGCTGTCATTTTAGTTGTAATAACTTAACCATTAAAGACACAGACAGCAGTTGTGAATTCTAAAATAATTGTGTGTTGAACACTTGCGCTTCATTTACTCTCTTCCTAAACATCCTTCAATGTTGAAGTTCAAAATTTGTTCTACTTTTTCCTTATTTTTATCAGTAAGTCTCCACTGATGTACAAAATACACCGCCATTGAATTTTTATAAACTATTATATTTTCTTTCTAAATTAAACATTTTTTTTATATAAATGCGATATCTATTACTTGAATACTATTACTAAACATCAGACACTACGACTAATATTCAGGCCCCTGCTGGCACTTAGGAATACGTGCCCTTGCACCCTCTGCCTGAACCACCCTTAATGATGGCACATGATTTAATATGAAAGTGCCAACATAATCCTCTGTCCACCACCCTTTCAAGACATCCAGCATGGGCCTGCTAACACTTTGAAATAAGTTATGATAAAAATACGAGGGTGCTTAATAATTTTGGTAAAGACAACTGTAGATAAAATACTAAATGTTTCATTCCAATAATATCAGTATATTATCCCCCCCCCCCAAAACGAATATTTTGCAATGTTCTGCAACGAACCTTCAACTGATCACAAATGTTCTGTGGGAATAAAAAAATAAAACACAGAGAGATTTTCTTGTATATGTAGGAGTGCGATTTCATCTTGTATAGAAATGCTAAAGACATTTCGTAAAACGCTAACACACACAAAAACCAAAGAAATGACGAATTTCACAAGTTTACTCCGATCGAATGACAAATTTCGCTTTTTTCCCCCCTCGTAATAGACGATTTTTGCAATATTTTTGAGATTTTTCTCTCTGGTAACTGGCGAATTTCACATTTTTTTTTCTCAGAACCAATCATCGAACTCCGCAATTTTTTTCCCACGACTAATTCGAGAATTGCGAGATATTTTCCAACACTTCACTGATGAATTTCGCATTTTTTTATCCGCGACTGATTGGCGAATTTTAAATATTTTTGATATTTTCTTTTCACTGACTGGCAAATTTGTTCAGCTCTTTCTTAGGACCAATGGGCAAAAATTGCATTTAAAAAAAATTTTTTTTTTTTTTAAATTCAAGCAACTAATATCCGAATGTCTTGATTTTTTTTTTAAATCCACAACTGATTGTTAACTTTTGCGATATTTTCTTTATTGATCGATAAATGTTGCGGATTTTCTTGTGACAGAATGGAAAAAATTGTGGGTTTTTACAAGACTGATTGACGAATTTTGCGATTTTTTTTCTGACAATCCACCGATTAATTTCGTTTTTTAACCTGCGACTGATAGGCGAATTTTGCATTATTTTCTTTTTATCAATTGGAAAATTTTGTCGCTTTATCTTGGAATTGATTGAAAAAAATCGAGGGATTTCCCAAAACTGATCAACTAATTTAGTGGGGTTTTTTTTCAGCTGTAACTGATAGCCAACTTTTGCAATATTTTTTTTTCCACCGATTGGAAAATTTTGCAGTTTTGTCTTGTGACCAATTGGAGAAAATTGTGTTTTTCTTTCGCTACTGATCGACGAATTTCCCATTTTTCTCGACGATTTACTGACAAATTTCATGGTTTTTACCCACAACCGATTGAGAAATTTTTGCGCTTTTTCTTGGCAAAAAACATGAAATTTCAATCAAAAATCATTCGGTTGATAAACGTATTTCACATTTTTTGACCCGCAACTGATAGGTGAATTTTGCAATATCTTCTTTCTACAGGATGGCAAATTTTGTCACTTTTTTGCGACCGATTGGTAAAAGTTGCCGGGTTTTTATGTGACTGACCGGTGAATTTCAGATTTTTTTTCCGATGATCCACTGACGAAATTCATGTTTTTTTTTTAAACTGCAGCAGCTGAAGAACTTCACGATTTTTCCCCATGATCGACTGACAAATTGTGTGAGCTTTTCCTGCGACCAATTAATGAATTTCACAATCTTTTTCAACGAACGATTGATGAAGTTTTTCTGGTGATTGACAGACAAATTTAGAGCTTTTTCAAATGAATGCATAGTGAATTGTGTTGAAAATGAGAATTTGAAATGTTCTGCAGAGAAGTTCATTGTTCTGCGATGTATGTCGCACTCTTAAGCATATTCTGCTTTGGGGACTGTTGCCATATTTATATTGGAATATTTTTATCAAAGCATCGAGTAATTTTTTTTAATATTTCGAATGAAATATGTCTGCTATAATTCACTAAAATCTCATAGCTAAATTAAAAAATCTACCATATTTACTCCTGCATAATGCACACATTTTTACAAAAATTTCAGGTCTAAAATCCAGTACACACATACATGATACACTGAATATTTCTAATTGTATACATCAAACCATACACATTTTCACAAAGTATATATACATATTGCAGAAACTTTATTTTATGATATTTTAATAAGAGAGCAAAATATATATGAGCACATACAAAAGTAATTTAGATTTGAGAAAAGATTGTATATCATGATTTCTACAGATTTTTTTTTTTTTTTTTTTTAAGTTAAAATAACATGGTACACATTATACACAAGTAAATATGGTATTTAAAATCAGTTTGATAATTTTATCTTGTGAGAAATTTCTAAATCCTCCAGTATTTTGCAACAAGAGGCTAATAAGATTTGTTATTTCTCCCATATTATTTAAATTTAACAAATCTTTCTTGAAGAGGATAAAGACTTTTGGTAGATAAATTTTTCTTGGGAAAAAAAGAAATCTTTGTGATAAATTTCACACATACATTACACATCATGCATAAAATCTTTAATTTTTCATACCAATATTTTAGAATATTTTTTTCTTTATTTTATCATATAATTTCTTCAATTAAATTAGGCAAAGGATTCCATTTGTAAATACTAGTAATCAGATTCAAAATTATGTGTGGGACGCTCGTCGCAAAGTTGTTAACACAAATTAATAAATTTCTTATTCTGTTTATTTTGATAAAATTATTAGATAAATGTTTTAAAATCTATTTTGCATATTGAACTAATTTAAAAAATTTTTTATCAGTACAAAAATATTACTCCAATTAACTCACTGTATGAAAGAACCACTCAGAATTATTTTTTAGTCAATGTCTGCCTACATCAAAAACTTATTTCAATTCTGTGAGCTTCAGATACAAAGGGAAATTTACAAATTGACTGCTACCTCAATTTTGCATTTTTAGAAAAACAAGAAAAATTTTAAGTTTTAAATATTGCAACATGATTTAGATTAATGCTAAAAATTATTGCATGCTTTCTCATTATCATATCATTTTTGAAACATGTCAGCTCTACTACTCAATAAAAGTTTTAATAAAAATGTAAGTCTTTTTTTTCCTTATCAGCAATATTAGTAACTAGGTGACAGTGCTAGGTGGTACAGAATATAACTATAACAGAAAAAGGAAAAAAAAAAGAAGTGACTTTATTTTATTTGAAAAAAAAAATCTTTGGAACAGGACAAAATTCTTATTATTCTACTCCATTATCACTGCAATAGTAAGAGCTGATTTCTTCGAGCAGCACCTATAATAAAATAATAACACTGTTTTACTACATAACATTTTACGAATCACACAAAATGACATTTTGTTATATGAAAACTGAATTAATCTTCAATGAAACAATTGTAAGCCCCCCCCCCCTCCTCCTTAATTTTTTGCATGTGATTTCTTTAGTGATGGGCATAATGAATGATTTTGATATTTGAATGAATCATTCAGGCATGCACAAAAGCATAGTTGTCAAGGCTCTTAAAATTCTTTTTGTTTTACAAAAGTTCTGGTTTTAATTGATCAAAAATAGCAAGAAAGTACACAGCAATGCTTTTGTGTATGCCGGGATGATTCATTTGAATAACAATCATTCATTATGTCCTTCGCTATTGTTATTCTTAATTTTTAGGGTTACGTACTTAAAAAATAAAAACGGAACCATTGTATATTGAAATACAAACAAGATAACAAACAAATATTGAAATGCAAACAAGAAATTTCAAACTAACACTCCCATAGGATTAACATTAGCCCATGTGACTAGCACAGACTCTTGACTATGGAAGATTTGGAATCAAATGATTTTTCCATTATCCCGTCGACCACTTTTCAAGAAAAATTAATTATCACCAAACAGTAATGCCAAATAAACAAATGGAAGAATGTTGCCATTGGAATATCAAAATAAATACAATAAAAAAATATGGAAAAGCCCCACTCACCTAAGTGTCAACTATCAGTAAATTTAAACACAAAAAAATTACAATATAAATGAAAATAGAAAAAAAAAATCTTGGATATTCATTTATTTACATTATTTTTCTTAATTATCCTTCTCGGCTGGTGAATATAACGTCAGTTGAAATTGATGTATTGCACTTAACTATGCAACATAACATTTTTTCAATGCATTTTCTCTTTTAATATCATGGTGCAGCAGTTTAAGGACACAATTATTATTTTAAATAACGAAATAACTACTAAATCAGTTCATTTTAAAGATTATATTTAATTAAACAATAACAAAACATCACCATCAAAAATGGAAAATTCTTACATATACTGCTTTTTACTTTTAAAATTGTTGTGGATTAAAACTTAATAATTTATATTATTAATAAATGAAATTAGCATATATAATACTTGAGAGCATCCATATTTAGTTAGTAATCAGTATTCTAATGTCTTATAAAAATATATTTCAATATGTTTTTTTTTTACTAAACAATTATAAAACTCATGCCAGATAAGTCCATATGATGAGATTAAATTATGGAATGATCAACGTTGAAAGAGGAATTAGGATGAATATATAATATTTGAGGGGATTTTAGTAGATGTAAGTGTATAAAAAAAAGAGAGAACAGTTAAAAAAATAAATAAAAAAAACTTGTTGAAATGAAAAGCAAATGTTATTCATATTACTGTTTTTAACAGTGGAAAATGGTAATTTTATTAAATTGTTGTATGTATGATTTTAAAGATATGAGAAATATTAAAACTTGCCTATCAATAGCCCCAGTAACTAATTTGTGTGTGTATCAATCTACAGCAAAACAAAATATATCTATGACGCAGCAATGTCTACTATCACAAGAAATAATAGTAACCCATTAAATAAGCAAAATTTTCAATTGCAAAGAAAATACAGTAAGAAGATAACAGTAATCCAATGACAAAGTAAAATTTTGCTTTTTTTTTTTTTTTTTTTTTGTTTAAGTACAGTATTTTTTAAGCTATTAGATTAATCTTCAAAAATCTGCAATGCCCACTGTCATGTTGCATTATTTCTACTAGTGGGTTAATAGCCTTTAAAATTAGTTGAGTAATAAAATATGTAATTAAACAACTGTTGTCCTATTTAATTATTTAAAGAAGTAAAACTGAAAAAAAGGTGTAAATTAAATTAATCATAATAAAAAAAATCTTTTATTTTAAAAATATAGCAATAGTTAAGCACTAAGTATGCCTTGTTAAAATTTAGGTAACATATTTACAATTCTGACTCAAATCACCAGTCTGCTATGTGTTATTCCAATATTAATGTCTTCATTATTGAGAAATTAAGTTATTTATTAAATCCTAACTCAATAAAATGTCTTTTAAATTAGTTAAAAAATACTTAAAAATCTACAGTTTATAAATAAATTGCTTCAACGTATAAAAGCCAATTTTGACCAAAAAAGGCCAATTTTGGCCAAAAAAAGCCGGTTAAAACCAATAAAAGCCGCTGGCCTGGCTTTTATTAATTTTAGCCGGCTTTTTTGCAACCCTGCTTATCAAGTTATAAGTGCTTCCTGTCATGTAGCGACACTTTTTCGCACTTTACTGCCAACCACCTTGGTAATTTGGTTGAAAATGCAGACTTTGACAATCTTTTGTAAAAGATCTGCCTTTACTAAAAAATTGAAATCGTGTTTAGATTACATAGTTTCTGAATAAAAACACCTACCAATTTCATGCATTTGTAAGCAAAAATGAATTAAAAAATGTGTCATAAAGTAGCCTGTTTGGATTTGAGAACAGCCTTAATGGTGCCAAGTTGCACTTATTAAAATACATCAATTGGTTGCAAACCAAATTACAGAACTTTCCACTACATCACACATACATACATATGAATACATCCATGATACATAATTAATACATACATGATTTCACAAATAAATGAGTGAAACGCTTAGCAAAATGCTGGCATGCAGTTAATACGAAAGTACAGAAACAAAAATACATGCAAAATATAGAAATCTCATGCTTATACATGTTTTGAAGATACGACATGATGAACTTTAAATGTTTGTTTTCTATGTTTAAAAATTTACAAAATCCTTTAAAGTTAATAATCTTAACTTTAGCAGCTTCTCCTGCTACACCATAGTTACGGATTAAGAAATACATAAAAAAACAAGTCAGTTTTATCTTTATTTTTTAAAACTCAGAAATTCATGTATATAACTTATTTTTTTCTGTTTTTTTTTTTTTTTTTTTTTTTTTACTCTTGGTTCTCAAATGATCTGCTCAACAACACGAAACTTTCTGACTCATTTTTAAACACAAAAGCATAAAATTGGCAGGTCTGATCATGGAAGGGATTTGGAATCTAAATGAGTTTTCCATATTTTTTTTTTATCAATAAATCACTTATCGAGTTATAAGTGATTTGTGTCATGTGATGACATGTTTCTGACCTTTTTTGTGCTGCAGCATTGGAAATTTGAAAAATGGAAAACGTCTTTCAATTACAAAATTTCTGAATAAGAATGCCTGTAAATTTCATGCGTTTCTGAACAAAAAAAGAATTAAAAAAATAAGTCATAAAGTGAGTCGTTTGGATTTGGACCTTAAGAGAAAAAAAATATTTTTGATGTGTTACATTATACATTAAATATTATGTTAAAAAAAATTAGGTCTTGTACTGTTATTTTCCAAAGTATAAACTTCTAAGATTTATAAATTATACATCCATATACTTAAAGCTAACCTGCTTTTTAGTTTTTCGTGCAAAAATGCTATTTATACGCATGCGCGAGCAATCAGCTAGAGGCTTTTACTATCTTCAGACGCGATGTTCCAGCCAATGAGGTGAAGGCTTTTTCCTCTCTCTAGAAGCGTATGTGTTCCATTTGGTTGTTCGGTTGTTGAAACTTTATAGATTTCTTTTATTAAGGTATTTTTTCATTTTACCGTATTTATTTTCTTTTTAAGTCGTATGTATTTTACTACTTTGAATTTTTTATAACTAACCCTTTTTTTGAGAGAGAGAGAGATTTCGTGGCACGAAATTCCGCAAATCGTTTCTGATGTAAACAAACTAATTTTAAACTTTTAATATGTAATTCTGTGTGATATGATTAAATTCAGGTTTTCTCAGCGACGATCACAGTATTTTTACCAAATAATTTTTGTATTAATCAAGCTTTTTTGGTTATTAAGCATAGCTAAACACGAAAAAAAACTTTGTTATTTTAAGATTTTGATGTGAATTATTTGCATACATTTATAAGTCGAGTTTCACTGAATAATTCAAGAAAAAAAAATCTCATCATTATACATATTTAGTTATGCATTATTAATTATTTACTTGGCCTTTACTTTTAATATTTCAAACTTACAGCTGAATGTAACTATTAAAACATTTGAAATACTGTATTCGTAAAATGAAATTTCAGCTTAAACACTCGACAATTACTTTTAGTTATGCATTATTAATTATTTACTTGGCCTTTACTTTTAATATTTCAAACTTACAGTTGAATGTAACTATTAAAACATTTGAAATACTGTATTCGTAAAATGAAATTTCAGCTTAAACACTGGACAATTACTTTTACTTATGCATTATTAATTATTTACTTGGCCTTTACTTTTAATATTTCAAACTTACAGCTGAATGTAACTATTAAAACATTTGAAATACTGTATTCGTAAAATGAAATTAGTTTAAACACTCGACAATTACTTTTAGTTATGCATTATTAATTATTTACTTGGCCTTTACTTTTAATATTTCAAACTTACAGCTAAATGTAATTATTAAAACCTTTGAAATACTGTATTCGTAAAATGAAATTCCAGCTTAAACACTCGACAATTACTTTTAGGTTAAATTCAGGTTTTCTCAGTGACGATCACAGTATTTTTACCAAATAATTAAAAGTACTACATGCATGCATCTATCTATCTATATTAGAAATTGTGCAGGTTTCTGGTCGCTGTTTTGTTTACATATTTTAAACAAAAATTTCAATTTAATAATGCACTGAAAATTATAATGAATGCTTACAATTAAACACAACAACACAAAACAAAAAATTTCACAAAAACACATTATTTCCCCGATATTTTCCCACAACTAATCAATAAATTTCATGATATTTTATTGCGATTTTAAACCATGAACTTTAGTACTTTTCTGTTATACGGACACTATGCCAAAATGTATGTATGTATGTAAATGTATGTATGTATGTTTGGCGACAATGGTGTACGTATAATGGAAAAGTGCCTGAATTATTATTTATATATATATATATATATATAATATAAACATAATTGGCGACACAGCAAGTTTTCTGGATTTCTCCCTGTCTCTCTAACCACATTGTTAACAAAACAAAAAATTCACGAAAAACACATTATTTCCCCGATATTTTCCCACAACTAATCAATAAATTTCATGATATTTTATTGTGATTTTAAACCATGAACTTTAGTACTTTTCTGTTATACGGATACTATGCCAAAATGTATGTATGTTTGGCGACAATGGTGTCCGTATAACGGAAAAGTGCCTGAATTATTATTTTTTTATATATATATAAAATATAAACATAATTGGCGACACAGCAAGTTTTCTGGATGTGAAAGGCGGAGATGAATTTCATTCATTCAATGACCGTTTTAAAAGTTTCAAGTTTGGATTGAGTGCACCTGAACATAAAAACCGATACCTATTTCTATGTTCATGATTGAGTTATTTGGATATCTTTTCGTATAGCACAGAAAATCATTTCTCCCGCTTTCGTAATACAGATAAATTCTGGTGTATTTTTTTTCTTCTTTTTATATCATAAGTACTTTTCTACTTTAAATTTTTTAATTGTCGAGTTTCTAAGCTGAAATTTCATTTTTCGAATGCAGTATTTCAAATGTCTTAATAATTACATTCAGCTGTAAGTTTGAAATATTTAAAATATTAAAAGTAAAGGTCAAGTAAATAATTAATAATGCATAACTAAATATGTATAATGATCAGAATGACATATTAAAATGTGTACAGAATGACATGAAAATTTTAAAAAACTGAAATTTTGCACTTGCAACTTAATTGTAAATTTCATTGTTTACATTGGAAACGATTTGTGGATTTTAAGAATTTGCTGAACTTCGTGTCACCAAATTACTAAATCTCTCTCTCTCACTCTCCAAAAAAAAAAAGGGTTAGTTTAAAAAAATTCAAAGTAGCAAAATACATACAACACAAAAAGAAAATAAATACGGCAGGGTTGGCAAGTTTTTGATGCATGACGGTTTTTACCGGTTTTAACCATGGTTTTTACCGTCATGTCAAAAACCTCCTTGTCAAAAACTGTCAAAAACCCATTTTTTAGTTGTTTGTTTTTACATTTTTTTTTCATTCTATCTTTAATATCAAGCAGGGCGGTCGCTCTGCCAAGCCAAGCTTTAAAAAAAAACGCCACACAAACAACGCCAAGAACTGGACAAGACCGCTACTGCTTATTTACAGAAATCAACTTCACAATGTTAAGTCGACAAAACATGCCAGATTAAAATATCAGATATTAAATAAACCAAGCGTCGCAGGAAAAAAAAACGAAAACTACAAGAATCTAATGAAGAATTACTTCAATTTAAGACCAAACTCATCTTCATAAGTGATTTATAAACAGAGATATAGATTTTTTAAAAAAAACGTCGAGTTACTTAAAATGATCACTTTTTTCTTCGTCAAACTTTTTTTTTTCAAACAACCTACAGACCTTAATATTCGGCAGAATAAAAAAAGGATTGCATTTTTAGATAAGTAATTACGTAATCTATGTGCTTTTATAAAATCCGGTGTAAAAAAATATTATTTTCTATCCATAATTAGCAAAAAACTGTTAATTAACTTGGCGATTAAAAAATTATGCCAAAACAGAGATAAAACCCGCCAACGACCATGTACCATCTCTATTATAATAGCACAAATCAGTTACAGGTTATAACCACATCAAATTTCATCTGCAAGTCAGCCATTTTCCTCTGAAGATATTTTTTTTTAAATAAAACTTCACAATTATAAGAACACATATTTTATCAAATAATTAAATATGACTGCAAACTGTGGCAGATGATTGTTGCTAACATGAATAAGTATGAGAAATTGCCGGTCATGGATATGGATGTGGGTAGCTCAGTCGCAGAGCGTCGGCATGGTACGCATAAGGTCCCAGGTTCAAGTCCAGGCCCAGGTCAATTTCTTACTCATGTTTGTTTAGTGTATTTAATTGTCTGATAAAATGCGTGTTCTTATAAATATTGTAAAACAAAGTAATCAGACGTAGTGTTTATGCTGAAAAAGATATTTTAAATAAAAATAATTTACGTTTTTCGAAAGATCTTTATAAATAAACTAGCGGCCCTCCCTCGCTTTGCTTCGGGTTAACCTTGAAAACCTTCATCTCTTTGTGTTTTCTGTAGACCTTTTTAATGTGTACAATAATTAGTACATTATTTTGATAAATCTTGTAGGGTTCAGCCTGCGTTTGCAATGTATAAGCGGAAAAAATGAAATTATTTACGACATCACATTAAAAACCTCAAAAATAACAGTATTTCTCCACTATTTAATGGATATACATATAAACCTTCCTCTTGAATCACTCTATCTATTAAAAAAACCGCATCAAAATCCGTTGCGTAGTTTTAAAGATTTAAGCGTACATAGGGATATAGGGACAGAAAAAGCGACTTTGTTTTATACTATGTAGTGATTAGTTTTTGAGGGAAGATGTACCTTCTAAAATGTATACATTAAGAGTTATCGCCATTTAAAATTTCTTTCCAAACGTAAACAAAATTTTTGAAATGAATTAAATGTGATTCATTTATTTCTAAAAATAAAAAAAACACGGTAAAGGACAGGCATTTCGTTCGCAGGAATACCTTTCACGTCATTTTCCTATAAATTAATGAAATCAAGTTGTTAAATTATTTTTGTTTTAGAAGTGAAGTTTCCATTTAAATTTATTGTAACAGTACAATGTTTAATTGAATAAAATAAGGTTGTTAACTAATGTAACTAAGAAATTGCTAAGAAATTCCAAACATGCACAGGGCAACGCAAAAATAATAATAATAATAAACAAAAAATAAATAAATAGATAAATAAATAAATAAATAAATAAAAATCAGCTTTCAGAAATTCTAAAAATTGTTCCGCTATTCATATTATATATCTTCGGGGTCCATCCTCCCACTTTCAACCCTCCCACCCAAAGGGGGCACTTTTCTAAATTTTGCCGACACCTCTCATGTGATATATCGTTGGAAAAGTCTGTGAACGCTTAATCATAATATGCAGGGGGGGGGGGGTATTTTCTAAATTTTGCACATACCCCTCATGTGATACATCGTTGGAAAGGTCTGTGACCGCTTAATCCTATTATGCATCTCTGGTGTTCATCCCCCCTTTTGCCCCCCCAAGCGCGATTAGCTTTCACCACCAGGGGACGCTTTCCTATATCTGTTCCTACGAGTCGGATCACGACGGGGTATGGCTCATTCGACTCGACATCAATAGAGCCTTCCGATTTTAGTTCGTTTTTTCACCACCAGGGGGCACTTTTCTATCTCGGGTTCTATGGGCTAGATCACGACGGGGTATAGCTCATTCGACTCGACATCTATAGCCTTAACGATTTCAGTGCCCGAGGTTCATACAGAACAGATTGCGCTACCTGGTGGTGGAAGATGGAACTTGAGCGTGCGCAGCACGACTGCTATACGGTGCCGAAGGCAGCGGGAATCCGTGTCGGAAGTTAGTTTGGTTAGAGGTTTATGCTATTCGATGTGTAAATTAAGGGATTATCCGGTGCCGAAGGCAGCGGGGAACCAGGTCGGAGGTTCGTTCGGTTCGAGGTTTATCTTATTCAAGGTTTTACAAGATTCGAGGCCCCGATATAAATTAGGGGCCCGCTAGCGGGCGAAGCCAGCTAGTGCTAATAATAAAAGAGCGTGATATCACGTTTAATTTCAAATGCAGCGCTGACACGCTATGTACGTATTGCATTTTTATTCATTTCATCGATAAGTCAGTGATATTTTTTAACGGGGGATAACAAGTATTATAACAAGCCACATTTAGTATGTTGTTATTAGTTTAATTGAAAAATCTACTGGTATTTCTAGTTAACCTTTTAAGCAATGACTGAAAGTGAAATGTAATTTTAAATTATTTCTCATGTTTAGATTATTTAAATTATGTTTATTCTGTTTAAAAAAAAAGAAATGATATCTACAAAAACAACTTTTCAAAAGTAAAAAAAAAAGCCAAGCGTAAAAAAAAAAAGTTGTGGCTAAAAAATGGTGTGATATCAAATTTCCAAGCTATTATATTACTTTTTTAACTTTTTTCCATTAAAAAAGTTATTATATATATAAGTCGAGTGCCTACGTATATGTTAATAGAAATCGTTTTCTCCTGTACTAAATACATCCTAACGAGTTTCTGAAAATTCAATTTTTTTCAAATTATGCATGATGGGCTTGGCGGCCATCTTTCCATATTTCTAAGCACCCAAATTTCTAAAGTAAAAGCGTAATATGTTTGCAATGTAATATGTTTATAACAATTTCGAACTTTATATTTTAACTACGGACAGATAAATTAGATAAGACTGATATTTTGAGAAATTGATTTTTACTAGTTTGAAATTATTAATTACTGTAAAAAATAAATCAGAAGATGAATCTTTAAGATAAGTCATCATTATCTTAAGACACAATTTTCAGATCATACAAATCTATAAATGAAACGCTTAAAATATTTGCTTAAATAACAATTTTGAACTTCGGATTTTAACTACGGATTTGGATGCTTAGAATTTTGTGAATAATATGCAAAGATGGCCGCCAAGCCCATCATGCATAATTTGAAAAAAATTGAATTTTCAGAAACTCGTTAGGATGTATTTAGTACAGGAGAAAACGATTTCTATTAACATATACGTAGGCACTCGACTTATATATATGATAACTTTTTTAATGGAAAAAAGTTAAAAAAGTAATATAATAGCTTGGAAATTTGATATCACACCATTTTTTAGCCACAACTTTTTTTTTTTACGCTTGGCTTTTTTTTTACTTTTGAAAAGTTGTTTTTGTAGATTAATTGTTTTACATGAAATATTCAGTATCAGAAAGACTCTAAAGTATATTTATACACCCAAGAAAAACAAAAAAGAATTGCATTAGAATAATACGTTTACATCTCTGTTAAAAGATCTCTAAAATAATCTTAAACTATTTGGCATAGTCGAAAAAAATTAGATTTTTTGAAG
Source organism: Maratus michaelseni (assembly GCA_963931845.1). Classification (NCBI taxonomy): domain Eukaryota; kingdom Metazoa; phylum Arthropoda; class Arachnida; order Araneae; family Salticidae; genus Maratus; species Maratus michaelseni. The sequence goes on along the minus strand of OZ007592.1, from coordinate 281,495,688 downwards.
AAATCCTGTAACCTATAAGTATTAGATTAAACAATGGGTATAATTTCGGTACAATTTATTACATTGTTGAAAACAAAACTTTAAGATTCTACTTATTGAAGTGCAAATGAAAATCACTGTAATTGCATTTATGAAATACCTAAGATATGCATTTTAAAATATTATCTAAGAATATTCAAATTTATTCATTGCCAGTCTAAGCTTAACATCTATTGCAGGGCTGCCAACTACTATGCTTATTTTGAATGAAATAATTATTTTAGTACCATAAATTTCACTTAAGAAATATATTAAGGTATAAAATACTGCATGCCAATAAATAAATTCAGTATACAATTTATTAAATATATTTCTGGTTAAAAATATGAATATTTGATTTAAAAAGGCGTAGAAGTTGGCAGCCCTGCTATTGTCATACAATGTAACAACATTTTTGCGTCTCTAAAATAATTTTAATGCACTTTATTAAAAATGTATATTGAATGTTATTTAATAATTATAATGACCTTTTATTATCATTTAATATTAATGTTAATTGCAGTAGAATCTATATTGGTGAAGGTTATGACAAATATTGTTCTTTTCTTTTACTCTTGTATTTTTAAATCTTTCCCCAAAGTTGCCAAGTCTCAGGCTTTTTGGACACCAGTATTTTAGTAAAGAGAATGTTGTTTTAAGTAATCGGAACATTCTGCGATTTAAAAGAACAACATTATCTCTAAAATAATACTGGTGTGCAAAAAGCTAGAGACTTGGCACGTCTGCTTTCCCGTATTAGGAAATGATCTTCTTTTAAATAAATTTAACAAATGTAACTGTAAATAATAATAATAACAAGAACAAGGTAAAATCAATCTAGAAATGTATCAATCTAGAAATGTATTGTATGCTACACTTACACCATAAATTGGAGGACAATCGAAAATGATAGGTTTTTGACGGAATAAACCGGTAAAAACACGGTTTTTACCACTGTCATGTCAAAAACCCAACCCTGAAATACGGTAAAATGAAAAAATTACTTTAATAATAGAAATCCATAAATTTTCAACAACGACATCAAACGAACGTATCTCATCTTTCGTTTGTGATAAGGAACGCTCCTTTGGCCCCCTCCACTCATTGGCTGAATTGTCTGAATTGTAAAGGGCAAAATTGGGGGACAAAATGACTACAGCATTTCTGAGAAAAGAAAAAATCAGAAAATTCACAGAAAATAATTATTTTTGTTGCAAGTTGGGTTAACTGTCTTTATGGTTCGAGTCGATTTCAGACTGAGTGTAGATTTCGGCAAGTTGGATTTGAGTTAACCCGATTTTTCAAAAGTTAGTTCAAGTTCAGTATACTATTTCAGATTAAAACTATACCTATCAGGGCTTGAATTTCAGGGCGGGATTCGCGCGGAAAATTTTGAAATCCCGCCCAAAAAATTTCAGCATTTTTGGAGAAATTTGCATTATTTAATTTACCTGCAACCGAACGATAAATTTTGTGATTTTTTTTCCCCGCAACCGATTGACGGACTTTGTGTTTTTTCCGCGACTGATCGACGAACTTTGTGGTTTTTTCCGTGACAGATCAACGAATTTTGAGTTTTTTCTGCGACAGATCGACGAACATTGCGTTTTTTAAGCGACTGATCGACGAACCTTGCGTTTTTTGGGGACATATCGACGAACTTTGCGTTTATTCCGCAATCGATCGACGAAATTTTTCTTTCTTCCCTGACTGATCGACGAACTTTGCATTTATTCCGCAATCGATCGACGAAATTTGCTTTTTTCCGCAACTGATCGACGAACTTTGCGTTTTTTCCGCGACAGATCAACGAACGTTGCATTTTTTTCTGCGACTGATCAACGAACTTTGCGTTTTTTCTGCGACAGATAGACGAACATTGCGTTTTTTAAGCGACTGATCGACGAACCTTGCGTTTTTTGGGGACAGATCGACGAACTTTGTGTTTATTCTGCAATCGATCGATGAAATTTGCTTTTTTCCCACGACTGATCAACGAACTTTGCGTTTTTTGGTGACACATCGACGAACTTAGCGTTTTTTCCGCGACAGATTGATGAACTTTGCATCTTTTCCACGATCGATCGGTGAATCTCAATCAAGTAAAATCTAAAGTCAGAAATTTATTTAACAACCTAATTGTTAAGGGTCCCTAACACATTTAATGGAACTTGAAAAATACACTGCATATATAAAACTTAACTTTCTTCCCTTTTTTATAATAAAAATAAACATTTTACATAATCATTCTCAGTTGACTTAATTTTTTCAATGGTATTTTGTCATGTCTGCATTAATGTAATTCTTTAAATAGCACGTAAAAGAATAGTGGGGTTTAAAGATTTTTTTTCTCCCTCCCAAACATTACAACTCCCCTCCATTTAAAAATGTTGGTAGGGAGACTCCCGTCTTTGGAAAAATTGAATTTCAAGCCCTGCCTATAATATGTTTGTGTGTATTGAGGTTTGTATAGATGTTTGTGTGTGTGCTGTTTATAATACAGACAGTTTCATTTTTCACACGAACCTTTCAAAAAATTCACATTCTTTGCGCAATCCTTTAACAAAATTCGCATTTTTTTTCGTGATTCTTTAATGAAATTCGCATTTTTTTCTGTATCTTTTTTTTGTCGAGATTCATAATTTTTTCAGCTATCCTATGACATAATTAGTGTTTTTTTTTCAGCGATAATTTGACGAAATTTGTGTTTTTTCTGCGATTTTTTTTTTCACGAAATTTGAGTTATTTTCCACGATTCTTTTATGAAATTTGCGTTTTTCTGTGATCCTTAGACGAAATTTTCTTTTTTCGCAATGCTTTGATAATAATCACATTTTCTCTGCTGCCTTTTGATAAGATTCATGAATTTTCAGCAATCCTTCGATGAAATTCGCGTTTTTTCAGCAATCTTTGAAGAAATTCGCATTTTTCTCGCGATACTTTAACGAAATGTGCGTTTTCCAGCGATTTTTTGATAAAATACATTTTATTCCGTAATTTTTAGACGAAGTTTGGCAAGAAAGCGCTATCTTTGGGTGAAATTTCCTGTTTTGCGATTCTTTGACAAAATTTGCTCATCTTTTGTGTAAATCGCGTTTTTCTGTGGCCTTTTAACAAAATTCACGTTTTACATGATCCTTTGATGAAATTAGTGTTTTTCCCGTAATCATTTGACGAAATCTAGGATTTTTTTCCCGCGAAGATTGATTATGTGTTTTTAGTCTGCAGGTGCCCTAAAAAGTTTGTGACGCCTGTCGCTGCATTGCACACATTCTGCCACGGTGTATCAAACAAACAAAATTCATCCTAAAGAATTATTGTTTCGTTTCTGGAAATGAACAACCGTCAACTCATTGGCTGAATTATAAAGGGTGAAATGTGTAGGCACTGAGTATCATCTATACTATTAATGTCGGTAAACGTCTGTCTGTGTGTGTGTTGTTGTGTCTGGCGTCTGTAAGCACAAAACTCTGCATGCAGACGACGGACATAAGTGCTTTTGGTATAAAAAAATTCGTAAGTGGAGTTTTTAAAATTCACAACATTTTGCGGGAGAAGAGGGGTGCGAACGAATTTAAAAAATGAATCCGCATCAATAATTATGGCGGCGGGGGAGTATGTTTTGCCTACACGGGGCGGAGACTTTTCTTTGTTGACACCACTCATATGATATATCGTTCGAAAGGCCTGTGACTGCCTTTTCATGTTCCATCTGTGTGGTCCATCCCTCCCCCCCACTAATTGGGGCACTTTTCTAAATTTTGCACATACCACTCATGTTATATATCGTTAAAAAGGTCTGTGACCGCTTAATCATATTATACATCTCCGGTGTCCATCCTCCCACTTTGCCCCCCCCAAGGGGGTACTTTTGTAAATTTTGCACAATCCCTTCATGTTACGTATTGTTGGAAAGGTCTTTGACTGCTTATTCATGTTATGCATCTCCGGGGTCCATCCCGCCACTTCCCCCCCCCCCTTAAGGGGGGCAATTTTCTAAATTTTGTTGACACCCCTCATGTCATATATTGTTGGAAAGGTCTGTGACCGCTTAATTATATTATGCATCTCCAATGTCCATCTCCCCACTTTGCCCTCCCCCCTCCCCCAAGGGGGTACTTTTCTAAATTTTGCAGACAACCCTCATGTCATATATCGTTGGAAAGGTCTGTGACTGTTTAATCATATGCATATCTCCAATGTCCATTTCCCCACTTTGCCCCCCCCTCCCCCCAAGGGGGTACTTTTCTAAATTTTGCAGACAACCCTCATGTCATATATCGTTGAAAAGGTCTGTGACTGCTTAATCATATGCATATCTCTGATGTCCATCTCCCCGCTTTGCCCCCCCCCCCCAAAGAGGTACTTTTCTAAATTTTGCACACAACCCTCATGTTATATATCGTTGGAAAGGTCTGTGACCACTTAATCATATTATGCATGTTCCGTGTCCATCCCCTACTTTACCCCCCCCCCCCCCCGGGGGTACTTGTTTAAATTTTGCACACACCCCTCATGTTACATATCGTTTGAAAGGTCTTTGACTGCTTATTCATGTTATGCATCTCCTTGGTAGGGGCACTTACCATTTACTTGCACAACAGCGCTAAATGTGTCAGATGAAAGAAATTCCGCGAGTACATGTGCCAGTGAAACTTAGCCAATTGCTGTTCTTCAACCTAGCTTTAATTCAAAGTGGGTTTTTTATTTATTTGAATTATTCTGCAAAAGTTTCAAACATTTTAAAGCAGCTATGAATTTTATTTTTATGGTACTATCAAGTTTTTTGCCGTCAAATTTTGACGGGTTCCATCTAGTTAGTAAATAAATTGCCATTTATATCTCTCTTCCCACTCTGCTCCGAAAAAATTGAGTAAAAACATAAGATCTGATATTTAAAATTAATCTAGAATTTCATAATGCAATCTAGTGTAAATTTTGCAATCTCACAACAAACTAATTATTCTAAAAAACAAGACATTTTTTAATAAAAAATATACTAACCAAATATTCATGCAAGTCTTCCTGTCTTCAAATGTTTGTGATAGTGTGTTTCAACTGGGAGTCTAAAAAGATTCAAAGAAAGTTTCATTAGTATTCAGCAGCATCTATTATAGTTAAAATGTGACTGTGTTTATATTTCACACCAACTTTTCTCAAAATGATTAATTATGGGTTTTTCTTTCTTTTTTTTTTTTTTTTTTTGGAACAATTATTCGCAAAGATCCAAGGATGTCAAACTCAAGAAATCTCAAATTTTAAATCAGTTTGAGTTATTAAATTTTAATCAATAAGAAATTTCTTTAAAAAAAATTATTATGCATGCTAAACATCTTGAATCAGCCATACTCATCCTTTTATTAACGCGGGCCGCAAACGTATATTTGCGACGTTAGGTGGGCCGCAACACATACTTGTATAGTAATGTAAATATATAGATTTCTATAGCAAATGCACCCCGTTTTTTACCATCTCAAAAAATGCCCAACACGCCTAAAGAAGTATTCACTTCAAAAATATAATTTAAGTAACATTTATTACAAGGACAAAGCCATTTTATAACATTAAAATAAAATACAGCAGCAAAAACAGAAAAAGAAAATCCATCCAGAAGATTAAACAATCCTTTTTTCATCAGGGGTGGGACTCTCATAACTTATTTCTATCCTTCCTCTGAGATTAAATCCTATAAGGAGCAACAGTTTGGTTTATTTACGTTTATTTTTATTGCGAGAATGAAATCGAAGTTGCCAAGAAAGCGATCACCGCCAAAACAGACAGTTTCTAAAGCGCCAAATCCGAGCTGATCCTGGGACTGGCTTTTCAACAATATAACAAAGGAATGTACTCTCTAGTAGATTCTTTCTCTGAGGTCTCGGATCGCACATAAAAGGTCGCCAGGCCACATGCCCGCTTGTTGAGTATGGCTGTCTTGAATAGTTTAGTTTTAATACCTTCTGAGTCCCTTCAGTACTGTTTTGATTTTTTTGTCTCTTCCTTTCACTCCGATTTTTCAGATTTGTGAGACCTGAAGTATGCCGAAATTACAAATTTATTCTTTTATTTAAATTTTTGAGTCAAAAACCTCAAATGCTACATTGATATGTAAAATTTTACATTAAATATCACACATATTACATAAAACAGTACAACATTACAACATTACATGCAATGTTTAAAAAGTCTTTTACTGTATATCAATAATTAATATTTAGTAAAATATTACTGATACGTGCAAATTTTAACTTAATTTTGCGATATTTACCAGCATCCTATTGGCGAATTGAGCAGTTTTTTCCTGGCAACAAATTGACGAATTTCACGTTTACTTCCTGTAACCAACTGACAAATTTCGTGATTATTTTGCTCCTACCAATTGACAAATTTTGCTTTTTTTTGGCGACCGATAAACGAATTTCTCAAATATTTTCTGCACCTTACAAATGAAACCGGCATGTTTCTTTTTTTTTTTTTCACACACGACATATTGAAGAATTTCACGTTTATTTCTTGTAACCAACTGATGAATTTCGAAAATGTTTTCCTGCGATTGACTGAAGAAATTTGTGATATTTTCCTGCTACAAATTGACAAATTTTGCTTTTTTTTGGCGACCGATAAGCGAATTTCTCAATTTTTTCCCCACACCTTACAGGTGAAACTCACATGTTTCTTTTTTTTTTTTTTTTTACACGTGACTATTGATGAATTTCACGTTTATTTCCTGTAACTGTAACCAACTGACAAATTTCGCGATTGTTTTCCTGCAATCCATTGAAGAAATTTGTGATATTTTCCTGCTACCAATTGACAAATTTTGCTTTCTTTTGGCGACCGATAAACGAATTTCTAATTTTTTTTCTGCACCTTACAGGTGAAAAACTAACATGTTTCTTTTTTCTTTTTTTTTTTTTTTTTTTTCTTTTTTTTTTTTAACACGTGACATATTGACGAATTTCACGTTTATTTATTGTAACCAACTGACGAATTTCATGATTGCTTTCCTGCAATCGATTGAAGAAATTTGTGATCTTTTTCTGCTACTAATTGACAAATTTTTCCTTTTCTTGGTGACAGATAAGCGAATTTCCCAATTTTTTTTCACGCACCTTACAGGTGAAACTTGCATGTTTCTTTTCTTTTTTTTTACATGCGATTGTGGTCAAATTTCATGATTGTTTTCACGACTCATCGGCAAATTTCGCTATTTACCTGCAATAGCTTAACAAAATTTATAATTTTCCCCCAACGAGTACAAATATTGGGAAATTTTTGTGCGATATTTTCCCGCAACCTTTTGGTGAAATTCGCGACAGTAAATTTTTGCAAACCCAAAATAATCAGGGCACTTTTCCAGCTATATAAAAATGGGCAGAGCGCATTTACAACTATAAAAAAAAACAGGCAGGGCGCTGCACCCTCTTGAAAAACGCCTTGGGAAAACACTACAAGGGTCGATACAGACAAAATTTGGAGCCTATTTAGGGCCCCTTCACAAAAATCAATTTGATAAAATGGGCTCCTACACAAAATTCCTTTTAACAAAATTTCCCCCTTTCATAAAAACTTACTATTTAGGGGAGACTGGTACACAGTGGACTACTTTTTCAGTTAAATTTTTTTTTCTCTTTAACGGACAAACCGGGTGCATCCCTGCATGAAAATATTTTTGAATATTCCTTATACCTTTATACATTCATCACAATTTTCTCATAACATAGTTTTCAATACATTTTTCAAAATAAAAATTTTTATATGCACCCGTAAATTGGACCAGTGTGCCCCAGAAATGGGGCACACTGGTCCACCCACCGGGGCACAGTGGACCGCTGTTAGGCATTATCTGAAATGCAATATAAATCTATTTTTCATTAATCTAATTCTTTTTTATTTCCCCTTTATCCGCAAAATAACATAGTAATATAAATTTACAAGTAACATTTTGAAAAAAAAAAAAATATTATTATATTTTGAAAATAACAGATTAATACAGGAACAATTGTAATTTAGTTGAAGTTATTACTTAAGTACAAAAAAATCAGCGCACATTAAAATTTGCAAATGAAATTCCAAAATACTTATGAGTTATGAGTAAGATTGAGCCTGGAATTTTCCTGAAATACTTTCGGGTCTGGGAGCAATATTATGAAATCATTGACATCAACAATAGATTCATCTACAGTTTTGGGAAAAATAAACTGATTTCCATTCAATTTGCATCTCATGTATCTTACTTGAATAGAATCATCACCAATTAGACTACAGTTATATTTATCACAGGCAGTAAATACAAAACAAAATATTTCTTGCTATGTTAAATAAATTGTTATTTTTCTTTGTTTACTTTATTTTACAGTTAAATAACTTCTTTTAAACAATATTTCTTTATAGAAAATAAGCAATTATTAAATATTTTGAACATTCTGCATTACATGAGCAGAGTGGATTGTGGACCACTGTGCCCCATGTTGAAATTCAATAAATAATCATATTAATATTGTTTATAGCTTTCTTTTAAACATATTAACTTTAAAGTTAAATAAAAACAAGTATCTTAGCTTTGCAAAACAGCTGTTTTATAGGATTTATCTACAACCTTTAATTACTAAAAAAATTAAAATATAATGTTGAAAAATTTTACTTTTAGAAGATCAAAACAACCAATTAGGATAAAATAGTTCAATCTGAGCTAAACATATTTTCTGAACGCTATAAATAATCAGTGCAGTGCTGTTGTCTATTAGGATAGAAGAGAAGCTTAAAAATTTTTTAAATAAACAAAATAGTAGGGGGGTGGTCCACTATGCCCATAGGTCCAGTGTGTACCAGTCTCCCCTATTATTTATTATTCTTTGACTTTTAAAATGTGTAATTTGCAAACAAACAAGTTCACCAGAGAGGAAAACTTCAGCAAAAGTATTTAAAAAAGTTTGTTAATAAACGCTTGGATCGAATTTGAGTAGCTGGATTTCGACTTTCATTACAAAATGTTATTTTTCACAAAAATATAATAAAATTTTACAAAAATAACCTTTACTTTTCACAAAATGGGCCCCGCAAAAAAAAAAAAAAAAAAAAAAAAAAAAAAAAAAAAAAAAAACCTGCATTGATCCCTGCACTATAACAGTTAATTTTCTTGTTACTTTAAAAAAATAAGCAAATAAATAATGTAAAAGTTATTTAAATATGATTCTATTTCTTAATTTTTCTGAATATTTTTATTTATTGACAGTTAAAAATAAAAGTTATCTAGGGTTTTAAAAATATTTTAAAAAGCATTTTCTTTAGATATTGCCCACGGAGGGCACTCCCCCCTGGCCTATATCCCAAGTGTAGATAATTGGCCGTCAATAATCAACCCAACCCAACCCTTTAGATATTGAGCAGTATGACTAAATACTACATACTGAATATTCAGTGCATCCCTAATGGTTAATACACAAGTACCAAAAGATTAGTATCAAAGTGATTTGAAAAAATATACTCAAGCATAAATATCATATAATACACAATTAAAATATATATCTTTTACTGGGTATGTAAAAAAAAAAAAATGTGTCGGAACACAAGTTAAACAATGACAACAAATGAAGAAAAAAATGTAAAATTTAATACATATAGGATCAGAATTTTAATTGTTATACAATGTTCACTCTAGAAAGTAAAGGGCAGGTTGTTAGAAAATAATAACAGCACAAATGAAGCAGAAAACAGTCATTGTTCAGTAAAAATGGGCATTACTTCAAGAAAAAAATATTATTGTGTTGAGTAACGATAAAAAAAAAAAAAAAGGAATAGACGAGATACTGTCACACACTGAAGTTTGGTGAGTTTTTGATTGGCCTGCTTTCCAAGCCCATGCCAAACCAATAATTTAAATACAAGCATAGTAGCCAACTTAGGGGATTTTTTCCTTTTTTTATTAAAGAAAGAAGGAAGGTCTATGATTTTTTGCAAGCTTTTGGATACATTAATTTAGAAATACTCTGGTATTGGGGAAGATTTTAACAAGAGACCTCTGTATATAATTAAGGATGCATTTCGATATTTTAAAAAGGGTACGGTGCATTTTGCTAATTTTAGAGCAGGCAGGATGCTGCGCCCTTAAATATTGGTCTAGAAGGGACACTAAATTATAAATAAATACAGGGGGAAAAAAAGTAATTTTTTAAACAAGAATTACATTATTTATAGTATTAGTTTTAGTCTTAGCAAAATTTTATATATAGTTATTTTAGTGTAATTCTAAATTGTATGATAAATAATACACGAAACTGTTAACCCCTTTAAGGGCAAAGTATTTCAGTTGCAAACATGTTCAAAACTTTTTTTTTACCCTTTGAAATCTGAATTTGTCAAATAAATTCATTTAAAAATAAATAATAGCTATTTTTTCCGTTCATGTACATCGTAAAATCTAAATATTCTTCGAAAGTTCTGATAAATATTATGGTTTAGTGCATAAATAATCTAACACTGGCGTTCAAAGGATTCAGTGGGATCAGGATTCATAATGGTGATAAACAAAACAATATGTAGTTCATTAACACTCAATTACTACTAAAAACAATTACATTATTGCTTTCGTTGTACCTGTGAGATTATATTTCTGCATTTATACAATTTATACAGCGACATTTCGGATGTATTTTTCCTTTTAAACACAATATATATATGACTGATGAAACTTATCGTAACATTAAGCCTAAATCTTGTATATATGTAAGATACAAGAATTTAGTAATTAAGTGTTATATAAACTACACAGGAAAGTAAATAAAGAAATGAATAACTTACCTTTTACAAAAGTTGTCAGTATAATTACATCCAAGATTGCCGCTGTAAACAAAATAAACAACAGCCCCAGCCGCGGCGAGAGTGTCTTCAAACGACCTTTGACTTTCCGTTCCCGCATGCGCGCAGTTGCATTGAAGTAGGAGTACTTTTTCCATAAGATGAGCATAATACGTGTTATTCGCAAATCCATTGGATGAATCGAAAAGTATTTCCATTGGAGGTTGAAAAAAGCATTTCCTTTAGACGTCGAAAAAGTGATAGATATAATACGTCTATTGCAGGTCATAGACGTCTAATAGAAATCTAAATGAGAAATGGCTTATAGACATCTATTTGTTTAATGCTATGCATATCTAAAAGATGTCATGGACGTTATAGATGTATTTAGACTATAAATCGACATTTTATAGATAGAGTGTGCTGTCTGGGAAGGTATCCGACTTTACCCTACTTTTTCCTACAGTTCTGAAAAAAAAGAGTAATTATATATTTTTATCTTGTATATATGCTTTCTATTTTTTAATTTTTTTTAAATTTCTCATGGTGAATACTCTATATTTAATATATTATATCGATACATACATGCATATTTTCTTTATTTATATGCGTACGTACCTGCGCAAATGCAGCTGACACATTTAAATTCATTTAACGAACTTCCATCACTCTTATATAACATACATACACACATATTTATGTACAGAAAGTTTCAATACTTAGAAAAAGTTGCCTTACAATTTTATTTTATATGTTGTAACATTTTCTCGATTTCCTTTTGTTAGTTTTTATTGCAATGTTGGTTATACTTAGAAATATGAACGGCGGAATAAAACACACCTTTTGTAATTTTTTCTGATTTTCTGTAGTCTCCAAATGCTTTGTTTTTGTTTTTAACTATACACCTTTCTTCTGCTCAAATTTGCATACTGCATTTCGAATGTAAATAAGCATATAAATGAATTATTTCCAAGTCAATGGTCCAGATGACGAGAAAACAACATCGAGTTTATTAAATGCATCGTTGCGAATGAGTACTGTTCTCACTTATGCAGCGATAGAAATCATTCAAGCGACAAAATCTGCTATGTTTACGAAATTCTGAAAAGAGCTGATAAATACTTCTTGTGAGGGAAAAAAAGTGTTTTCTGTGTTAGTTGAATAGATCTATTGATGCAATAACCTTTTTATTTGTGCATTCTTTTTCATTGCCTGTGTTAATCTTTTTTATTTTTTATCTTTCGAAACATTCCATATATGAAAATGAGAGTGAAAAATGTGTATTTCTTTTTATATGGGTTTATTTAAGTATAATCTAAGGTAAATATCATTATTATATTTTAATAAAATCTCAATCTGATAATGCATTTATAATATGCAGAAATGTGATACTTTTTTAAAATTCCATTTTATATAATGTAGAAAATTTATTGCAATGACAATGACGATATGAATCTTTATTGTATTATTCGGACTGTTCTTAATGTATTACAAATATTCATCATGTCAAGATCACAACATTCGCATTGTTAATCATATTTATAATTAACATTTATAGATAATTACATATATTAAAGCATAAACACTACGTCTGATTGCTTTATTTTACAATATACGAACACACATTTTATTATACAATTAAATACACTAAACCAACATGGAGTGAAAAACTGACCAGGGCCAGGACTCGAACCTGGGACCTTCAGCGTAACGTGCTGATGCTCTGCCACTAAGCCACCCAGATCGATATCCTAGCCTGGCAATTTTCCACATTTATCCATGCTGGAAACAGTCATCGGCCAGCAGTTTGGCAGCTTGAGATGACAATAATACGATGAATAGATCGACAATAATACGACAATAGATAAATATTGTCATAAATGTGGAAAATTGCTAAGCTAGGATACTGATCTGGGTGGCTTAGTGGCAGAGCATCAGCACGTTACGCTAAAGGTCCCAGTTTCGAGTCCTGGCCCCGGTCAATTTTTCACTCCATGTTGGTTTCGTGTATTTAATTGTCTTATAAAATGCGTGTTCTTATATTTATAGATCATATTCAACGTACTTTCATATCCAGTATCTCATGGCCATTAACTTACGATAACATGAAAAAAAGGGAAATGCAAAAAGAAAAAAAATATCCTACATATTTTACACTGCTCAAATCCATAAACCCTTCCGAAATTAAGAATGTTTGCTTCAATTGGTCTTGAAGCTTTTTGCAGTTTCAGTCATCAAGCCATTTTTTTTCTTTTGAACACGATATATTTTCATATTTTAAAAATTGTATTTGAACTTTGTTATTTGACTTTGTATTATAAGTTCCTAAGGCAAAATAAAATCACTTTTGAAATAAGAAATTCAATGTAAAATATTCGATTGACGATAATTATCTTCTTTAATGAAAATTTTATAAAATAAACATAGTTTTTAAAATTAACTTAAAGTAATCTCTGCATTCATTTTTCATCATAGTAAAGCCATTTTCTTTAAATAAAAGTATTCCTGAAAAACATGGATACGTTTTCTAACTATGCAAATTTATTAAATTAGTATTCTTTAAATAAATAGTCATCTAGACCTTATTTTCACATGTACCTCTATTTAATGCTCTTCACTGCATTAGTTTTTCATTAATTAATTCTATTTTCATTATTCCGTATATTAATTGAGTAGATTGCTATTATAAATTTTTATTCCATGCGAATCGAGACGTATTAAATGTTTTATTCTTGTGTTTGAGTATAATGTATAATGTTTTCTACAATAATTGTTTGTAATTTATTGTCTTGATGAAATATTTCTGAACATTGTAAAATATGTGATAAGAAGCAAAATAAATTTTATTTTATTTATTATTACAAAACAAACGCTATGAAAAAATAAAATAATATATATATATATATATATATATATATATATATGTATATATGTAGTTAAAATACCTCAAGCTGTAAACGAAGAAATGCATTCAATCGACGAACCATACGATATTTACGTATGCTTAATGCTTAATCGTGCATAATGAACATACTGTTTTTGATAAGGAAGTACGAAACAAAATTATATTATTTCGCTGCATTCTTATTATACGTACAGTCAACAAAAAAATGGAGAATGAAAACACTTGTTATTTTTTTAATCGCCAAATGTCGCAGAGACTAAAGTAACTAATCGATTTACACTGGACAAAAAATTGTTGATTTTACAGTATAATCCTAGCATCCCTGGGATGTCAGCTGGAATGCCAGTATTACACTGTAAAATCAACATTTTTTTTTTTTTTTTTTTTTTGCAGTGTAGAATTACGTTTTCTCTCCGTTTATGTTTAAAAAGTACGTGTCCTACTCCATGTTAAAATTGTAACTGCTTTTGAAATTTTCAATACCAACATCCAATTTTGACATAATATTTGAATCCTTCAGTAAAATGTATGTACCAAACAGTACGTCATTCGGAAAAGCAGTTTAAGAAGTATGCAGACGTAAAGTTTGCAACTGCTAATGTTAAATTTATTTTTAACAGCTCTAAAACATACGGCGGGTAGTATTTTACGCACAACTCATAACCTACTTTTCGGAATTATGTGTAATGTAGATTAGCATAATTCAAGCTTCTAAAAATCGATTTCTGTTAAAAAGTCCATAATTTACAATTCATTTTTAATTGTAAAGTGTATAGTTTGTTAAAAAAGCTGAAATTTTTCTATAAACTAAAGAAACAAATAAACTAATAAGATTAAAATTTATTTATTGCAAACTTGTATGCAATAAAACTATATCATATGTAAATAAATCAACAAGTATATTTCTTAAATTCTATTTATTTCAGTACACTTTTACAAAATATATATTTTAAGGAATTGGAATGTACAATTTACGTAAAAAATAACATTTTCTTAGCTTATCTTTATATTCAGTAACATATTTTTGTTATTTGAGAATGAGCTGTCGGTGACCACGCCATTTTATTGAACTATCAGACATTAAATTTCTCCTTTGGACAGTTTTGAGAGCATTATATTTTCGATATGAGAAATTCTACAAATTTGCTTTTTAAATATTAAAACTTTTGTTGTATAAGCTATGCTTGTATTATTTATCCTTAAACATTAAAATAACATTAAAATATGTATAATCTCGAAATAGAGATTATATTTCTGCTTCTATTTTATTTTGCGTATAGGGAAAACGTACTTATGTAAGTAACAAATCATTAAATTAATTTTTGAAACTGAAATGACATCAAATTAACTCACTCCTGGAAGTTTCAAATTAAAAAATATGTGTTTAAACCAGATATATTTTTTTAGCCACATTTAGCATTTAGATCGTATGGAAGACATATATAGCATAAAAAAAATCTCTGAATATATTAAAATTTAAACTCAGGTATTTCTTTCTGGGAAAGAGGTGTAAGAAAAGAAAAAAGAAAAAATCTTATTTTGTAAGGAAAGCAAAAGAAAAAAAAATAAAGTTTCTGCTTTTGTTGTAAGCCATACCGAAAGTGTGACCTGTGCTATGTACATGGATCCAGAACATAATTTTTGGCAGGGCTGTCAGCCATGAGCTCTGGATTCCCATTCTCAAAAGATGACCAACTTTGCTGTAAATCTAAATTCGAAAGACATTGATTTCCATTTATACTCTTTAGTTGTCATGAAAATATTGAAAACAATCTTTATAGACAAACGTTTAGAAAAATATCCGAATTTAAAAAAAATTTTTTTTAAATCAAATTTTAGTAAATTTTGAAAAATTTACGAAAATGGCAATTTTTTTAAACAAATTATGAAAATCATTACGGAAACTATTGCCGCAACAAACGCTCAAACCTAAAAATCATCTAAAACTTACTTTTTATCAGGTGTAAAGCCATACATAGCTCTAAGGCAAATGCATAAAACGAAGTAAATAGGAAGAATGTTTTGTGTGTGTGTGTGTGTACTTCGTCTTGTTATATTTAAGACGGTAATTCGTCTCAACATCTGGCCAAATCACTGATTTGCATATGTTTATAATAAATTAGTTCAATTGAAGATTTTATTATCATTAAAATAGAGAAAGTAACAGAGAAACTCTTCTACTAGCGTCAAAATATCCTGCAAAAAGTTTCAAGATACACCTGTGAATGACAGAATCACGAGACAAGCTATAATCCTAATGGGACTACTAGTGCTTTATCCTCACAATACAAACGAATTACGAAATAAGCAACAATTTATATATAGAAACTGCATGAACATAAGTAATTATAAAAAATAAAAATTGAAATGTTAATAAGTGATTCTTTTAGCATCGGGTTACATTGCATTTACCACCTCAGACGTCCGCACCTTTATGCCAAGCAATTTCACAGAAAGAATTTTTGCAAGTGACTTTGCTTTCATCTGATAAATTTTAGAAAAGGCACTATAATTTCGAAGATGCAGCTGTGGAAAATGATAGGGACAAAGTTTAAAATACTATGGCAATTGGTATCATTTATTCAATTTCTACAAAATAAATACACCTAAAAATCTTTATTGTATCAAACATTGGGCAAGAAATTTTTGTAGTATTATTTTTATATTTTTAATGGCATATTTTACGAGAAGAAATTTAGAAAACAATGAGACAGGGATAGCGTAAAATTCTGAAAATAATAAAGATATTAATTAAAAAGAATTTCCATTATTTTCAATCAGATTTATTATTCTAGATGTCATAGAATAAAGGAGTCTTTTAAGAGTAATTTTGGCAATTTTTTCCGGGATATTTTGATAGCAGATTTTAGATCATTATTATTGCTAAAATATATCACTAATATTTTTTTATAGGTTCTCTACTGGAACTATCTGTAATGGCCAATTCAGCAATGTGACCTTATTTCTTACCACGATTTTTATTAAAGTATTATCCTGCAGAAAAATGTATAAGGGTCTTACAAATGAAAGTGGCATTGCTGTAATAACTCCGTCATTTGAAGAGTAAGATGACTGCACATGCTCCTATAAAGGGCGCATAGTACTGGAAATGCATGCGATATCGTCAGATCACGCCAGATGCACGTGTGATAGCGTGGGAGCACATTAAAAGACATCGTTCGCATCATGAATGCCGACAAACGGTGTCAACGCGGGGTCGTGCAATTTTTAACAGCGGAAAATGTAGGTGCTAATGAAATTTATCATCGAATACAAAATGTGTATGGCACGGAGTATATGCCACGCAGATCAGTATTCCGATGGTGTAGGGATTTTTGTAAGGGGGGCAATACCGCTGGGACGTTCTCGAACATTCCCCTTACAGCCCAGACCTCTCGCCGTGTGACTACCACATATTCGGTCCACTCAAGAAAGCTCTGAAGAGACAGCGATTTGCCGACGATAATGAGGTTCAAGCAGCCGTTGAAAATTGGTTCCAAAACCAATCCCGGAGGTTCTTCATACAGGGTATCTATCGTCTCGTTGACCACTGGAACACTTGTTTGAACCTGGAAGGTGACTTTGGTTAGCGTATCTGTTACGTCTGCATTACTTGATTCTTTCGTATATTAATTTATGTTGATACCATTAAACCATTTCTCAAACCGACTGCAGTGCCATTTTCATTTGGGCGATCCATATATTATTCAGATATAATAAGCGATACTGCTTGCAATAAATTTTCAAAATGACTATTTGGATATCCCTTATTATCTGTCGTATTTTTAGAAAATGTTATTCGACTTGTCGTGCTACATTCGAAACTACTTAAACCAAGTATAATTTCCTAAAATAAATTTGGTATAGGTTAAGAAGTGGGAGGATGTATTTGTTTTTCAGGGAGAACAAGTTGAATCTAGATGAATGGTTTCCGTTATTATTGGCATTTATTTGGTATGAAAAAACAATATTCTCTAAACGGTAGTACGGAGGAAAAAGTGTGTGTGTATGAGGGTGGGGGGAGGGTTGGTTGCATGAAATGAGGCAAATCGTTTAGCATGTTTAAACAGTAAAGTAACATTCTGAAATATCAAATTATTCAAACTGACAATCTATTACCAGAAGGTCCTTTTATTACATCAGGCGAATACATTTTTCAATAGGATAATTCCTCAATATATGCATCATCTGCATCACAATCATGGTTTAAAGGAAATAGGCTCATAAATTTTCAAAAAGAGTATATTGATATTTCTTAGTATCAGTTTTATTATTTAAAAATGTTATTGGAGTTGTCTTGCTTCATTCAAAATTATAGAAATCCAGTTACTTCCTACTCATCGAGTGCAATTTGCTAAAATGCATTTAGTATATGGCAAAATGTCGGAAGATGTCTTTTTTTCATAGGAAAAGAAGTTCAATCCATATAAACCAAATGGTTTTAATTTTTATTGGCATGTCTTTGATGTGAAAAAGCAATATTCTCCAAAACGTCAGAACGGAAGAAGAAGTGTGTATGTTTAGGGGTGATTTTGCATATAATGGGGCAACACTGCAGACTAAAATACAACTAAAATACCGCATTACATGATGCTCAAACATGATTATAAAAAAATATATATAGTACAAAAAAAGCATGGTTTCTCCGCGCGGATTTATTTAAAATATATATGGTTAAAAGGCAAAATTAAAAATTAAAATGTTTAGAAAAAAAGAAAAAAAAGACATCATCGATTGATCGAAGCAATGGTATTTCACGAGTAGAATAAAAATATGCTTTGTTATATTGATTAAATTGTATGGAAATGTATTCATTTTTATTTTTTTTTCAAGAAGCGGATGACGTCATTTTCTAATACAATTAAAATACGATTGTTAATTGTTTTCCCGGACCGTGCCTTTTGCTATATTCAATCAGATTTAACTGGAACTTTGATGGAATAAATGAGATGACATTCTAGCTTTCTATTGTTGTTTGCAAATATTTTTGTTCTTAATTTTTCTTTAGGAAGTTAAAGCAGCATCTAAAAAGTATTAGACTGCAGTGCGAAATCCTCGCACGGATCCACTGGTATTAAGATACTTTACTGACAATTTTTTACCAGATGTTCTTGTCTTCTGGTCGTCAGACGAATGTGTTTTGCAATTAGAAAATGCCCGGTATTTTTAAAGTAAATAGAGTCACATTGCCGTACTCACAGGTCACTGAGATAAACCCAGTAGAACGGACTATTAGTGAAATATAGGACAAATATTATGCCAAAAACGTCTATATAAAATCAACCATCAAATTATCTTGATAAAAAAATCCCAAAGATATTCTTAAGAGAGACTGTGACATCTAGAATGATAAGTTTCATTAAAAGTATTGGTATTTTTTTTTTTTAAACACTAATTTTATTTTGCTAGAATTCCTCGCTCTGCCAATAGTTTTACAAGCTTATTACATTTAACTTTATTTGCCTTCCCGTCAATTTTAACACACTTCCTGTCCTACAATTGACCTAATTTTTGATAATGTGACATATTTCAGGTGACATACAATATTATGTAAATAAAAATTTGGAATTTGCCTCCACCCTCGCCCTTGCCCCAGGGGAGAAGTACATTTGTCCAATAAGTGAACATAAATATTATCGCGTATGTGATAACGCATAGGTCAATGTTTGCTTCAGAAATAAGCTAATGTTCTTCGATTGAACCGTAGCACGGCTGGTAAATAAATGCGCCATATTTCAGTTACGCGCGTTTTATCAGTGGATGTAGGTTCGATTCCAAGCAGGACGTTGAAAGATTTTTTTTTTTGACAGGAAGCTGGATTAAAAATTGTACATCCGTTTTATTTATTTATTTTTTAACAAACTGTTACAAAACCATTGGCAAATTACTTTATTTCTTTTTTTTTAAATATTTATTTAAATCAATTGTCCTCCTACATTTTTTCCCTATTTAGTACATTATAATAAAAACTTGTCTTTTACTTTTTTTTATTTTTTACTTATAATTTATTTTTGAGTTTTCTTCATGTACAAATGTAATTAATATATATATATATATATATATATATATATATATAAAACCGCCTAATATTTTGCCGAGTGTTTGACATAATGAAATTAAACGCATTTCCTTTTGTAGAAATGAAATAAATTACATAGAATACTGTAGTAGTGTGAATACAGCAATTTAAAATTTGTCCTTTTTTATTTCAGAACTGTATAAACGTTGGTAAAAAATGCTTCTAAAAATTATTTTATGTAAGAAAAATAAAGAAATTAAAATTAAATTAAAAATGGATTCTTATACAATTATTCTTAAATGCAAGAAAATTTAATTCCTTTCTTAACTAAATAAAACAGTTCCTTTGTCAAAAAAGAACATTGCGAAACTTTTATGCAAATGCAAATGAATTAGTATTCTACTAATTAAAAAAAATCAGAAATTATTTTCGTATGGTATTCTATTTAATACTTTCTTTTGAAATTTGCATTCATTAATTTAATTCCGTTTCCATTATTGCGTACTTTAATTAAAAAGAATGATATTGAAATTTTCGATTCATTTCAAATGAAGTGCATATTTAATTTTATGATTTTTTTTGTAGCATTAAGTAATTCATTAAATTTTTCTAAAAGCTTGTTCTTTTTTCAAATAGGAATAATTATAGTATTTGCAAATGATATCGTTTAAAATGTATAAAAAATTACGAAATTCATTTTTCTGGAAATATTATATTATGAAAAATAAATAAATATATAAACTTGTGTTCGAAAAAAAGTATAATATTATTCACCATATTATTTAAATTTAATTGTTTTGGTTTCAATTTTCCACACTTGGATGTTTTATGAAACACAAACTTTTGACAATTAATCGATTAATTGGAAACTATTGTTCTTTTTTTAAAACTAGAAACTTGTGTACTTGATTGCAATTATTTCGAAAACTAGACTAATTTTCTTATTTTTGCTTGAAGTTGTAAATAACAACAGTTGTTTTAAAAAAGATATTTCAATGTAATCACCTATTTTCATATAAAGTTTAGAACAGACGAATTAAAAATTATTTCTTTTAATTTAATTAAAATATGATTATTTTTTTATATCTTCTCCTAGTATATCACATTTTTTTAAAATATAAGTTATTTTTTTCTATGCAACGTTCAATTCTTTATTTTCGTGCGACGAATTTTTATGATTAAGATTTATTTTTTGTTGTGATTACAATAATTTATTTAAAAGTATATCTACGCTCTCTGATTGCTTGCCGTGAATTATAAGTAATTTGTTTCTTTCAGATAGTATAAAACTTCTTTTAAAAAATATTGATTTAAATAATGAAATTTTTTTACACATGTATTATAGAAAAAATCGAATATCTATTCTACACCCCAGTTCAAATCATTATAATTCAAATATCCTATAAAAGAGGAAGACTTCAGGAACATTTGCTAATCTTTTAATTATTGAATGACTATTCAGGTATATTTTATTATTATCTTTGCATGTTTACTCTTTCAACGGTTTAATTTAAAAATATTAATTAATTAAATTGGGAGAAAAAAATACGTATGATATTTACAATGGGGATTATAACATTTCCCAATATTCTCGCTACACTCGATTCAAAAAAGAAGTATAGTAATAAATAAAAAGCAATAGATTAAGATATATTAAAAGTTTTTTAGACATAGGCTGCAATTTTGAAAAGTTAAATTAAAATAATTTAAAATATCATAAACGTATTAAAAACATAACGTATTAAAATAACATAAGAAATGTAATTGCATTTTTTATGTATTTTTAAGCGAATAACTTTAAATATGTCTACTAAATTGTAGAAGCATTGAATATTTTTTTTTAAGCTTTAAATCGGCAAATAAGGCCGAGGTTTTAAAATTTTCTATGTCCTTCTCTTTTTATATATGAAATATAATTTCGATCGTTAGAACTCCAAGCCACGTGACTTTTTTCATGTCAATATTGATGAAATTTTATTTTTCAATTTTTTTTTTCAATTAGATTTTCCGAATTAGGAATATTGAGCTGTTCAACGGGACGATTCTATTTATTAGATATCGAAAAGTGCATATACTTCTAATGTGTTTAATTGTTAAAGGATATTTTTTCAATAAACAATGACTATAATAAAACGTACTATTTATGGACAAATTAAACAAAAAATAAATTTATTTTATTAAATTTATTTACAGAAATATATAAATTAATTAGGTATTAATTTAAAACGATATATTTAAAATTATTAAAGTATCATAAAAGAATTCGAAGAATAAGTCTGAAATCTGATACCGAGAATTAATCATTAATATTTAATATTCTAATTTACGAAACGCAGATCTAAGTGATATTCCTTAAGCAACTATCTAGAACGGTCTTAATATCTATAAACACTCAATTTTTAAAATATTAGATACATTAACTAACATGAAAGAAAATATATAAAAAATTTAAGTTATAATATACAGATTACAAAATTATTTAAGCCAATGAAAATAAATTCTTATGTAAAATAAGAAAATACTTCGCATTTGGCATGCCTTTCCAAATACTTATTTTAATGAATGGTATTAAATAGATAATTGAACCCTTATTATGAAGGTTAGGATATCGTATGTTGTTACGATAACTAACTGATTTCCATGGTTGGCTAAGTTCTTCTGATGACTTAATAACTGAAAGCTATTTATATATTTAAATTGTTAATAAATGAATGTGGCAGAACAGATATCGAAATGCGTGAGATGTATTATTAATTATTTACTTTAACACTGTAGAGATATTGAATTAAAGCAGTGATCGCAATTACTGCAAAAAAATGTAGAAAGTGACAAAATTCCAATTCACAAATACGAGGTGGAAAAATATCATTATGTTTTTTTTTTATAACTTTTAGACGTTTGATTTTGAATAACATTTATGCAAAGATATTATCTTTATTTAATGAAAACACATCTCATGCCTTTTCACATTATTTAAAAATGTGCAATTGAAATAACAAAATGTTACCTCTCCCCTATTTTGGCTTAAAATAGCTTAATAAATTTATATTTATAAAAAACATTTCTATTAATGTTTATCAATATATACTTCATAAAGGTTCCGTCCTTAAAAAGTAAAAACGGAACCATTATAAGATCTTTCCTGTGTCCGTCTGTCCATCTGTAACAGACCCTTTTCTCGTAAACTATAGGACATAAAAAGTGAAACGTCGGAAAGTTATAAAGCTCGAGGTATCTATCGACGCAGAATCATCCAAGGATATTTTATAATGATTTTCGAAAAAGAACTGTCGGTAATTAGCCGATATATTAATTACGTTACTAGAAAAATTAGGGATAGTAATAGTTTGATAATTAATAAATTTAATGTACGGAATCCTTTGAATTCGAGTTATACTAGTCCTTGAGCGAATTATTTTTATGCAACATCACTTCTACAAATGCCTCTATAATAAATCGCTGTGTCACAAGAAATTTAAAAGTTACGTTATAAAATTTTAACAGCACATATACGTTCACAAAAGTACTGTGTATACGCCATAAAGTATAGTTCGTTAAGTTTAAAGTTCGAAATCCTTGTTTTTTCACAATTATAAAATTATTTTGCATTTTTACATTCTCATTAATTAAAAAATTTCCTTTAATATCTACAATATATAAAAGTGATATATATAAGTGATTAAATTTATTGATATAGTTAGTTTTAGGTATGAATGGTTATTTTTATTTCTGCATGTCACTCACTCGTTTATGATATCAATATTAAGATTCCTTTTATCATTTTTAAATAGATATTATTTTAACAGTGTGCATATAACTTTGCTTATTTGAAGATAAAATGTAATAAGGTATATATTTGATATTCCGTAACAAAGAAAAAAAGAAAACAGAAAGTAAATTTTTATTTATTGTTTTGAAAGAAAAGTTCTGTGTCCAAAATTCTTTGGTAGAAAATAAAAGTCAGTAGTCCGTTCATGCATCTTTAGTGTATAACTGTTATTTTTAATAGAACATTTTATAATATATTTGAATTATAGTTATAAGAATAGGTTAATGTTATCAAAGCTATTATAAGTAAGAAAAAAAGTATTATAAATTTTGTAGTTGATAGATGGAACACCCTTACATTCTACGGAATACGTTTAAAATATTTCAAATATCTATAAGTGCAATGAAATATTTTTATTTCCATTTACAGCCGATGGTAATCCAAACACATATATAACTATAAAATAGCCTTAGGTAAATAATGTAAGAAAATTAGTAGTAAGAAAATTCTTGATAAAATAATGATCTAGGTTAAATAATCTGTCAAATAACGATTTCTCTTTTTCTTATATAAACCATTCTCTTCTCTTCATGGATAAGTGAGTGTTTACTGTATATATTACAAAGTCTGAATGAATAAATGTACAATATCATAAAAAAAGACAAATTTTCTTCACTAAAATCAAGTTATTTGAGAAAATTATTTTAAAAGAGTAATTTTATGATATTTTTATTTCTGTTATTTGTCCATATTTTAAAAGATGCCGCTCCCATAAAGAAGGAGTGCCCTCAATCTTTCAAGTCATATTTACTAATTTTCTAGTACACTGGAAAAAAAAAAAATGTTGATTTAACAGTATAATACTGGAACCCCAGCAGCCAGTATTATACCGTAAATTTAACAGTAATAAACAGTAAAATAAGCAGTAATCGATGCGCGGCAGCGTATTACTGCTTATTTTACTGTTTATTACTGTTAATTTTACGGTATAATACTGGCAGCTGGGGTGTCAGTATTATAGTGTAAAATCAACATTTTTTTTCAGTGTAGTAATTTCTGTATTTTATAATGGAATTTAAAATTCGCCAATTAATTTTTGAACACTTGTGAACGCCTAATTTAGAGCAGTATATAGAATAAGAAACAGCTACCACAAACCACTTTGCATATTTAATGTTTTAGCAGCTATCTGATGTATATATTACTAAATGCATTACTAAAATAATTTTTTATTAGGATGCGCACCCAGTTATTATTACCAGACCGCTGAGCAGGTGGGCATGTGAGCACTCTAATACATTCCTACCAATACTTAAATAAAGGAGACACATCTTTATACAAACATGCAGTTGTTGCAGGCTGGCAACAGATAGCGAAGGTCTTGGAACCTATTGTTAATTTTGTGCTTAGGTTTACTACCCGAAAGACAAGCTGAAACGTATGCGGTTTATATATTAGACAAATGCCTCATTAATAATATTCATTTTCAGTTGTCTCAATGCAAATGCATTTACACAATAATTGAAATCAAACGCATAAGAAGAACCGCCTGGTAATAAATGTAATAAAATTTAAAGTTTGTATATGAAATTGAGAATATCATAAATTATCTATTAATAATTCGCTAAAAATGTCCGATAGCAGATAAATATGTTTTTACAGAATTGCAATTAAAATGAAGGAGAACTAACTACATACGGTATTCTATTTGAAATATTTTTTTCTTTAAAGAAAGGACTAATAAGATCAGAAAGATTGTCTTTATTAGAGAATATGAAACAATCCCATAAAAAACATTAAAAATCATTTAAATGTAAAGAAATTTAATATAAATAAACATCTGTTACAGAAATGTTTCGCAAATAATTTGCGTAGAGTATTTCATATTTATTGCAAATACTTTCTGCAGGGAATATGTATTTTTCTTCTATACAGTATACATAAAGTCAGTACTTATTTTTTTAATGGCTTTGGGACAGGTATGATTTTAAAATTTTCAATTGCTTACCGAATATAAACAGCCATGAAAATGAAAGGGTATCAATGATAAAATGTCAAATAATGCACATTGTTTACATTTAGTATTATATTTTTATGTATATATCCAGAGCTTACATTCACAGATTACAACTCCATAGTTTGAAATAAGCAGATTTAGAATGATATTTGAAACAAAATATTTATTTATTTATTTTGTGTACAGATATGCCATGCTGAACTACTTTCTGATTTAAATTACATATATTTTATTGAATGTATCAATATATAACCCAAAAAATATTTCCTATCTGCATCATTGTATTCAGCGTGACTGCTTGTTAATCTTTTTTTTTTTCTAAATAAAAAAATATATATATCAAAGCTTTTTTTTTTTTACATTCCTTTTTTAAAACTGCATCTTTCGAACTCAGCTTTCGCTAATGTGACAAATATTATCAGAGCTTTAAGTAAATAAAGTCATCTATTGGCAAAATACGAAAAAACCTTTCCCCGACAAAAAAAATATGTGTGTTATACATAATATAAGTGGCCATATCATAATAAAATCTACCAATATGGTGTTTTTTTTATTTTGACTTATTAAATTATACTATGTAATATTATATAATATTATTTAATTATAAAATTTATTCCACTTAATTCTTAATCAAAGAAAAACAGCAAATTTATTTTATGTTATTTAAGAAACATAATACGATATATTATCCGTTTTTAACTTATCAACAATTTACTGCTAGATATTTTATCTAAGATTAGCGAAAATACATCAAACCCTTCAGTATTGAATTATGCTTTTTAGTACTATCCTAGAGCTAGAGTCAAGTGGTTAGTCAACTCAAAGTCTGACTTTTATTGATTGCTATAGGTTTTCTACTAATGTAAGTTGAAGTAGTTCATATTTACATCTTTCTAAGAAATTGTTTTGACATTATTCGTCAAGGCCATACTTTTCGATCCATTATTTTATTCTAATTCTTACTCGCTTACAGTGTTTTTAAAATCGTATATTATTTGTATACATAAGAAAATTAACTTTTTAATCAAAATTGATTTCTATTTTTTAAAAAATATGAATAAAAATAAATAAATTACAATAAAGAATTCAGCTTAACTCCTGTTTTACAGATTAAAAGACTAAATATGTTAGTGGTATTTGATTTAAAAAAAATCTAAAAATAAATATACCTAATGAAATGAACACTTATTCGGATATTTTTTCAATAATACAGGCTGAATCAAAATAATTACCTTTGAAAAATTTATAATTACTTCGTTTTAAACGACGATATGAAGAAAAGATTTGAACGTAATACTGAAGAAAGTTCAAAACTTTATTTGCATATTTTACAACTGTTCTATGTTGTTCTCTTTGGTTACATATGGTGACATCGTATTCTACAAGCGTCCAT
Source organism: Maratus michaelseni (assembly GCA_963931845.1). Taxonomy (NCBI): domain Eukaryota; kingdom Metazoa; phylum Arthropoda; class Arachnida; order Araneae; family Salticidae; genus Maratus; species Maratus michaelseni. The sequence continues at coordinate 281,468,773 of OZ007592.1, read as the reverse complement.
AAAGGTTTCCTGACAGAACTCCTTGTGGCTTAATTTTTATGACTGATATTACGTCTATTTTATCTAAAACAGTGAACGATTTGAAGTGTTTATAGAGAATGTACACGCATTAGTTATTACGATCATGTTTCACGATGTCTAGCGTTTAAGGGACTGCAGCATCGATATTGACCACATAGGGCGACGTACATGGAATACTGAATTTCTTTTCCTTTTCTTCAAAACTTTTCTTCGGGTAGTTGTTTAAAACAATATTTTCGTCATTTGTAATTAGGGATACTTTATTAATCACACAGTAGAAAAAACTCCGAAGATAATTTTTTTATCTTATATAACAAGGTACTCTGCCTTCGCACTGAAATTCAAACTCTGCCCGAATTGCTTTTTAACACAAAAGTACTAAGCAAAAGCTAAAAGCACAAATACTTGTTAATGTTTAATTTATATTGTCAAATTTTTATCTTAACATTGTTTCAGATTATAAATTATAAAACGAATTAAGAAAAGGTTTATTGTTTGTTACTAAGACTTTCCAATTACAAACCATAATAATTAATTAAAAACTTAAAACTATAAAATATGTTTGTTAATATCCTTAATTTAGGTACATGTTTAGATAAGTATGCTTTTTAAGCAAATAAATTTATAATATTTTAAAATAAATTTAAAGACAATAATTAATAGTTAAATTCTAGAATTGAATTATAACAAAACTTCACCGTTTAATATCGTGAAAGATGATGTCTAAGTAAACTGTTTGGAAAAGGCATAACAAATTTGAAAATCCAATGCCAGCAATTGACGTCAATAGTCGGAAAAGTATTCGAATTTTTTTGTTTATCCCTGTATAAGATCTATAGATTTGTATATATTCTACATAGTATTCTGAAATTTACTTCAGTTAGGAAACACATACCATAGTTGAAAATTCGCCTACGCGAAATTCTGCCAATACGGGAAAGTGTACTCGAGATCTTTTGTGCAGTCTTTTATATCATATTTCTATAGAATTTATACACACCAAGTAAAATGCAAAAACGCGTAAAACAACTGAAAACGCATTTCCAACCATTATTATTTAAATATTATTGATAGACAGTTCTGAAACCGAATTATTTTTTGTGTCCCTGTAAATGAACGATGAATGCTACGCACACCTTATTATGTATATTTTTACAATACATTTAAAGCAAAAAATTAAAAATTAATCAATGAATGGATCTTGTCGTGCACGTCAGTGATATATATCACTTTTAATATATTTGAAATAGTGTAACATTACTAAAGTGAGCCGCAAACGATTTTTCCCCATAGAACGTAATGTAAGGGAATTCGTTTGAGTGCCCCTATAAATGAACTGTAAATGCTACACATTTCAATTTCAATACCGAACAAGTCATATTAAACCTCAATTACATATATCAATTGCATGACAATCCGAGTATATTTATGCGAGTTAGAGCACGGACAGACGGCAGACATACGGTAGACAGACACATCGAATAAATAAGCACTTTTCAACTATGTTGGAAAATGTTAAAAATGTATATTTTCATTAACTCAAAGATTCCTAGTGAAAAAATTAACACGCATTTATCTGCAAGAATGTGATTAACTAATTGAAACAAAGTATTATGTGTATATTGATGTATCTAGAGATATTTTGTAAACTTCTAGATTAAACTATCTAATTGGATTGGCTAAATAAATGGCACAGGAAAGTTTGATAGAATTTCTGGCTGATGACATTTTTTCTACCAAAAAAATTTATATCCAAACTCATTAAGCATCTATCAATGATAGATGCGCATGCATGATAGCGTATTACTGCTTATTTTACTGTTTATTACTGTTAATTTTACGGTATAATACTGACATCTGGGGTGTCAGTATTATACTATAAAATCAACACTTTTTTTTTTTGCAGTGTATAGTAGCAGAACCAAGGCGGTAAGGGTAACACGTCTTATTGAACCAAAACAAAAACGATTAATTCTTTCGAAACACGTTGTATACTTTACATATTTTGTAGCAATTTCTTTTCCTTTTCTTTAAATTTCATTTCAATGATGTTGTGTTTCAGAGGATGTAGTTGGCAATGACTTGCGTATGTACCAAAAAGTTTTATAAAGTGCGAAATGTTGAAGATTTGGATGTTTCAAGCGGTTAATGTAAAGTTGTATTAAAGCTTACACATTATGAATCTTACACGAATAACACGAAAATTATTTAGTCGTTCAAACTTTTAAGAAATATTTTAGGGTATGTTGTAACTGTCTGAGTCTTGTATTCTGCTAACCTTTCATAAATGTAATATGCAATAAAACATAATGAGCTGTATATAACCAGTAATCACTATTTACTAAGTAAATATCGACAATTTCAGTAAGTCGTAACATTAACGATCTGCAATAGGTCAAGTTTGGAGAATTCTACTGTAAAAAAATCTCTCATGGTCTGAATTATAATATATATAATGTCTTATGGATAAACTCATTACGACCGCACATACCGGTACCAGAAATAACGCTTAAGTAAAATTAAAAAAATATATATATCATAATTTTATCCCAAAATGATTTATATTTGTATGTTAAAGAAGAATAAAAATAATAAGAATAATAAGAATAGAGAAATCTTAAGTATAAAAGGTATTTCCTTGTTATAGCGGACCTCGCAATTACAATTACGTGAAAGTTGCAGTTTACGTTATATAACCTTCATATTTAAGTCATATATACCTTATATACGTATATAAAGTACATATACGTTAAGTATAATTCTGATTTACGTCTTGTACGTCATATATATATGTGTATATATATGTGTGTATATATATATGTGTGCGATACATGTTATTACAATATATGAGGGGATCCGTGCGCGAATATTTCTCACTGCAATCCAATTGTTTTTTACAATATCCAATATTTTTTAGATGCAGGTTTAAACTTCTAAAAAAATTAAGGATTAGAACTATCTGCAAATAACATTAGTCAAACCAGAATATCATCCCATTTATTCCATCAAAGTGACACTATAAACTGATCGAAGATAGGAAAGGCCATAAGAAATAGATATCAATCGTATTTTACTTGCATTAGAGGATGACATCATCTGTTTTGGAAAAAAAACTTGGGATTAAGAAAATTAAATTTAGCATTTGAATTTGAATTTTGCTTTTTAATCATAGATATAAAATAAATCCGTGCAGCAACTATGTCCCACTTAACCTTTCTTGAACATTTCTTTTTATAATAACTATTACGGTATTTTATTTTAGTGGAAACACTAATTTGAGAAAACCTTTCATTTCATTTATGAAAACAATTTACTGATTTAATTTCTAATTAACCGCAATTTTAATCAAAAAACATGTTTTAATGAAATGTAAGTGTGCTATGTCAGAAGTCTGTTCAATATCCTTTTATATGGTATCTCATTTATCGTTAGCATTTTGTATTTACTTAGAAAAAGGGATGTTGACAACCGAAATAATACATAGGATATACACAGTGGCGGCTCATCTATTGGAGCACATGAGCACGTGAACCCCTAAAGAAAAACGATAATAAATTAACATATTAAATAAAATAATATTAATCACATTTCCAGATATTTCTCAATTTCCTGTATGAGTTTAAACACATCCCCTTCCCCCTCTTTTAAATACGTACATGGCAAAACGTTACCGTAAAAATGTCAATTTTGAAAATTATCAATAGCGAGCATCGGTCTTTCAAGGATCGCACGTGCAATCCTTGAAATCCCCTTCCAAAGCAGCTTATATTGGAAAACCCCAATAAATAATCACCCAATTTAAGAAAGAAATATGTTATATCAATAACCTTCAACCTAGAAACGCAATAGGAAGTTTTCTTGCATCATCCTAAAAACACATCTGCTGATGACATCACTGTTTTATCTCTGCAATAACCAGAGACATTGCATCACTCAAAAACTGAACTTTGTTTTCTTCTAAAGGACTAATAAAAAACACTGTTTAATCTCTCTCTTGATCTGAACGGATCAAAATGTAAAAACTGAATATTTACGAGGAGCAAAATGTTAATCTCCTCTATTCTTGTAATAGATAAATCTAATGCTTATTAAAAGTAATCTTTAATCATTTAATAAGTTTAGTTCAATACGAAATCAAGCATTTCGTTCATCACACATTTAATAATAAACATTTTATTTTAAGATAGATTAAAGAAATATTTTAGTGCATTATTCGTGATGGATATACTCAAGTTTTACGCTCTATTGGATTAAACTGCTCGATGTGCCTGACCCTGCTCTTACGCTGAAATAGGTAAGTCGAAAAACTTTCCTTACCATTTGCTTTTTTTCAAGTATTAAAAGATTAGCGCGCGCTACTGAGCTTCCTGATGATATTTAGTTGAATGCTATTTTATCTCGTATATTGCAACAGCTTATACGGACTAAAGTGTCCAGGAGAGTATGAGGCAAAGTTATCGCTCCCATGTTTTCATTCCCACAACCTTCGGGGATAAGAGTTGTGTGCAACAGTGTGCAACAATATCTTCTAGACATGTTAGTGAGTTTAAATTGTGTTTCTATTATATTTAAATCAAGATATTTACCGCCAGCAGATCCAGTTCATATAAATTTTTACTGTGCCCACTGAAATAATTATTAATATTACACGCAATCTTTAAAATAAAGTGCATACTGCACTCAACCTACCTAAACACCACTTGTATTGTGTGAAATATTTTGATTCCATTGAAAGGCATTTCAGAATTCTATTTCTCATAAAACATGTTGTATTTGAAATATTGTGTGCGTCTCTCCTAAATAATAACACTACACAAGCCAATTTCAATTAAGACCAGGCCGTTCTGAGCATTAATTGTAATGTAATTGTATTTACATAGAAACATTTATGAAATTTCTCTTTTCCTAATATTTTTACTCAAAATTAACAACTATAATTACAAAATCTAGTTGGTTTATTTACGTAAATCTTTTTATTTTTCAGGAGGGATTTTGTTTGACAAATATAATTTACACAGGGTGTTGGTTCCGGCTCTCATTGGAACAACGTTTTATGATTTTATGTACATAAACGACCGAAACATTTATTAACTTCAATATTTCGATAAACTATGTAATCAGTACTGTATAGATAAATGGACTAAATTGTTGTTGTAGAATTCCGGATAACTTGATTATATTTCTTTTATTAGGAAGTTTCGTTTTCAGGGTTCTTGAGCCTTTATCAGTGATAACTGTGATACTTACTAATAAAAAAAGAAATTGCAGAAAGTTGCTATGGCTTAGCTTATTTGTATTTCTCCTAATTCTGAACAAGAAAAGAATTTATGTCTTTGAGAGAGAAAACCAATTTAAATTATTTGGAATACTTTGCATAGTCACTTGCATATTACATTAGCGTTTTAAATAAATTAGTAACATTTGGACTTGTTCTATTGAAATATTTAATTCAGTTGACAGTTTTTTAACACTTTCTAAAATAGTTGAAAAGTGTTTATGCATTTGGATTGGCTGGCCGTCTGTCTGTCCGTGCTCTAACTCCTATAAATATACTTGGATTGCTATGTAATTGATACATGTTATTGGGGGTTTACCATGGCAGGTTCGGTATTGAATATGAAGTGTGTAGCATTAAGAGTTCAGTTACAGGGTTACTCAAAACAACTCAGTTACATTATGGTCTATGGGGGGAAATCTTTTGCAATGTATTTTAAGATTCAACACTATTTCAAACATTATGAAATTGTTATACATCGCTGAAGTGCACTACAAGATGATTACTGTCGAATATAGTAAATGTAGCACTTATAGTTAGTTTAGATTGTCACTCAAAATATATTATGGTCCATTGGGAAAAATCTTTGCGGTTTTTTTAATCATGTTACACTGTTACAAACCTTAAAAAAAATATTTGAACATCTGAGTTGCACTAAAACAAGCTTTCGGTAGGTTATGGAGTGTAAACATTTATCATTCATTTACAGGCCCAAGCAAAAGTATTCGGTTACATAATGATCTGCGGAGGAAAACTTTTTCCAGCGTATTTTAATTATGCTACACTATTTCAAATATAATAAATTGATATACATGACTGATGCATACTACAAGTTACTGTTTGTACAATGTAACGTGTTTAGTATTTATCATAAATTTACAGGGACACACAAAAGATTTCGGATACAGTACTGTATCCAAAGTACTGTCTATAAGCGATAACCCCTAGATGTAGTCCTTAAGTTATAGTATGCGTTTTTAAGTATAATTAAATATTTGCATACTACATGCTGTGTATAAAGGCTATAGATCATATACAGGGCTACTCAAAATAATACGTAAGCATTTTCGAGTACGAGCGAGAATTGCTTAAAAGGGCTTTTTAGCCTATTTATGTTTTTTTTAAGCTGAACTACATTTAGTTTGCTAAGAGGTGTTTGTAGAATACAAATAAAATTATATACTGGACCACTCAAAGATTTGGATACACGACCGCCTATGGATGATAATTTCTGGAAGTGTGATTTCAGGCGTGTATTTCCCTGCATTAATTTTCAGCTTAATGTGTGGCAGGTAAAAATATCTGAAGGTAATATACAGGGCTATGCAAAAGAATTCAGGTGTTTTTTCATCTGTTAATAGAAACTACTGAAGGTGAATTTTCAACCGTGTTATGCAGTTTCTTACTAAACTAAATTTTAGCATACCTTGATGCACATTACTGACAACAACTGATACATACAAATCTATAGATTATATACAGGGATACACAACACAATTGGAGTACTTTTCTGGATATGGATGTATCTGCTGAAAAATGGCTTTCAAATGTGTTATGTATTTCTAAAATGTTTGTTTTGTATCTTATTTACCTTATTAAACAGCAAAAGTTTGTTAAAGTATTGTTGAACTGTTGGGAAGTGTTTCGTAATTTATGCTTGAGGCATGATTTTCCTTTCTTCTTTATATTTAATTAAAAATTACTCACTTTGTAACGTTGGAATTTTTCATGTTATAAATATTCTGGAGTGGTATTGTTCTTTTTTTTTATCATTTTTACAATATACACGCATGTGTGGTATTGTGGTCGCAGACATATAATTAAACACATCAGTTCGTATTAAACGAAAAAGTTTTATTTAAAAATAACTAACAATTGTAAAATCATGATAGTAAAATGTTAGATAACATTACAAAAGATTCCTGTACATTCAAGGTACAATTGCTTTCTCTCTCCAAAAACCAGGTTCGTCTACACCGAATACAGAAACATGCTGCCTCTCAATGGTGAAAAACTTCATCCCTTCCTCTCTGCATAATCCTTAAATTTTACTTAATTGACACACGCTTTTTGCATTCCCCTACCTATTCTTATAACGGGCTCCTATAAGTACATTACTTTTGTCATGCTATTCAAACGAATACCTTCCTGACACATTTTAAACTCCTTCAGACAATATGCTTATAGAAAAAGTTCACACACATTTAGCAATGCTATGCAAAACATGAAAGTATTTCATTCTTACTTGAAATGAACAAAGAAGATTTTCTCTCAAGGATAATCCTATTACAAAAGGTGTCAATCAAAACCTATCACTTCACTTTATTCTGGGATTATTTTAATCCTATCAGAATGAATAATACTGATGGCCTATAAGCCACCACACATACAATACAACTTACAATATGTGTTAGATAATTAAAAAGAATGATTTCATATTAAAAGATTTATTTCAGAAATGACAATTCAGGTGTTATGTTAACGCTACTATGTCCACGTAAGAAAATAAAAACATATTTTTTTTTTCAAAACGAAATATATGTATACCATGTTGTTTTTTAAATATTTTCTAAACAATTAATATTTTGGCTGAAAAAGATTCTATATTCTTTGTAAACATATAATGTATAATCATTCCTTTGTAGTCTTCTAATATAAATTTTAAGAACTTTTTTCAAAAGTTTAAAACTTTATAATAAAGAAAATTTGATTAAAGTAAGTGCATTTTTTTTTACTGAATGCAAAATTAACAGTAAAATTTTGAGTGTTCCTATAAAACTAAATAATTTTAATTAGATTATGAGTTTAATTAACCATCCGGAGAGCTCTTTCTTTCTCAGTGTAATCTTTTTTATGCGGCGTTCAAAAGTTTTAATAATGGTTTATTTTGCTTTACAAATATATTTTCTGGTTTAAAAACTAATGAAGAATAGTTAAAAATAAAAGCATTCCATGTTATTTTCCAAAAAGAAAAAAAAACTTGAACTTAAAAATTTATTAAATCTCATATCTTAATATACTCTGCTTTAAAAAAAACTTGTCACTTTTTTGTTGTTGTTCAATATTTTAATTACGAAAAGTGAAATATATGTTCGTTTATCGAACAAAAATAAAATATTACTGCGATCTCAATACATCTCAATATATAAAGTTTAAATATAAGATGATAATTAGGTATATGCTATACCTTTATTGCTTTATGCATATAAGATGCAACCGAAAAACACAACTAACAATCATAAAAATGCTGTTACATGGGATTAATTTCCCAATATCAAGTCTATATGCATATGCCTAAAGTCCAATGTACTGGTAATTCCATATATAATGATATCACTATCAGAAAACTGTCTGCTACATATTATATTACTTTCCTCTTGTCAGTTTTATTATGTTAAAAACAATATCTCGCCTAACAAATGATTCTGTTAACTAAGATTTTTTTTTTTTTGCTCTTTTTTGACTCAGTTAACAAATACGGATTCAGCCAACGAATGTTTTATAAAATACGTGTGTTAGCATAAAGCAAAAAAAGTTATTTTCAGTAAATGGACGGCGAAAGTCGTCTTCGTCAACGAAATTTCGTTTATCGAATGCGAATCCAGAACGAATTATTGCAAATATAATATTGCACGCATAGCAAAAATACTATTGCGTTAGGAAGAACATCATTAGGTAATAAAAAATCTAAATCAAATGTTGGAGAACATTGGCCTACAGTAAGAAATGTTATGTTGACGTAACGCTTGGCAATGCACCATTTGCCAACAATGGCCTAATATTAATCCAACCGTTAGCTGTTCAGATATGCTCTAAATTACTGTGGATTCTGTATCTTATTTATTAGAGAGTATATGTTTCTAACGTTGGCCAATGGTCTGTGCTACATGGTTAAGCTTTATTGAAACTCATGAAATTGCAAACCAGATGAAAAAAAGATTTAAAAAAAAATTAAAGCATAAAAATTGTACCCCATAGGCTGGTGAGAGAGGTAGATTTAGAAAGAAATGGAAGGTAGGCGTGTGTCTACGCAACATACAAATGAGAGCCGCCATTCGGCAGGCATTAAAAGGCGGCAGCCTAAAACTTTCGGCAATCTTGGGATAGTGATAAGGTATTTCAGATGTAAAGTTTATATACGTTCGGTCAGGCTTCTGTACCTTATCCATTAAAGAGTATATGTTTCTAACGTTGGCCAGTGGTCTATGCTACTTGGTTAAGCTTTATTGAAACTCATGAAATTGCAAAACAGATGAGAAAAATATTTAAAAAAAAAAAGAGAGAGATTTTAAAACATAAAAGTTGTACCCCATAGTCTGGGTAGATTTAGAAAGAGATGGACGATAGGCGTGTGTCTACGCAACATACAAATGAGGGCCGCCATTCGGCAGGCATTAAAAAGCGGCAGCCTAAATCTTTCGGCAAACTTTGGATAGTGATAAGGTATTTCGGATGTAAAGTTTATATACTTTCAGTCAGTGCAATAGCAAGGCATTACAAACTGCTAGAGAGTATATGTGTCATATTTTTTCTTTTGCATTTTTCTTGAAAACTATGCGCGTAGATGTATAGTTCTTTGGATACATTTATGTACTCATAGCAAAGATTCTCGTTCTGAAAAGCTTGAGTGCTGGTACCGAACATCCTTATATATTCCAAAGTCCTTTTTATTTCACTGGTTTCAGATTAAAAACTAATACCAATCTATAGTACAAAGGAAAACAACGCGCCTCGGAAAGTCGAGGAAAATGAGTTCAAAAGGCCCATTTTTCAAAGACAATATGTATACATATATATTTATTTATTTAAAGCACAAAGGATATGTTTTTATGCCAAGCCCTACAAATTTCTATCTCGTTCTTACACGTAAAATTATTTATCTATTTTATATTTTTAAGCCAAAAACTACGATGCAACTTTAAGCGAAATTGTCCACGACAAATTGTTTTGCTCAATTTGTATTTCTGTAAATATATTTTAGGTACGTAATCGTTAATCTGACATTGGCTTATTTTTCGATATGAGAATATCGTGTAAACATTCCGCTAAACGCTAGAAGAACAAAAAATAAACGGTATATTTTTTTACATAGACGGTTGAAAATATTCTTGATTATTCATTTGAAATAAAAGTTTCCCTTAAAACATAGATAGGTTTTACGTTACAAAATTATTTTACATATTCCTTAGGATATTCGCGGTAAGTATTTGAAATTCATTAAGATCTTAGCATGATAAAAAACGTGTATTTAGCATAAAAGGAGAAATAAGTATGAAGAATTCAAATCGGTAAGAATACGAGCAACTGGTTATGATATGAATAGCTTTAAGAAGCATTTATATGAAGAAAATATATTTTTTATGATTTCATTATTTGTTTACATAACTATCTTAATAAGTGTAGGGATTACTATTTTTTATATATTTTTTATAAATGAAATTCCTTGACAAGGTTTAACGTAATCTTTAAATAAATTTTAAAATCTATAAATGGACATATAGGCTTTTTCTTTTATAAAAGTGTCTACATTAATAACTGAAAATAATTTAATATTTATTCCTTCATATTTTATTAAAAGTCTCCAATATAGCTGAAAAGTGTTTAAGACTTCCATTCGAATATCACTTTGTCTGTCCCTATGTGCGACCCCACTCTAACTCTTGTAAGTATATTTCGATTACATTGTAGTTAAGTATAGCATGTACCGTATTGAAAACGGTGTGTGTTCCATAATAAATAGTTTACATGGACATTCAAATGAATTCCGGTACATTGCGGTCTCTGAACGAAAAATCTTGGAAGTTTATTTTAATCATGTTACAATACTTCAAACGTTAGGTAAGATGCATTATTGTACTGCACCATAAAGTATTTTCTATGGAGAAATAGCATCGTCTTATATTTTTATATATATATTTGCTACCAGTACTTTCAAACGATATTTCCTTAGTAGATTTTTATGATGTATAATTCATGTTTATTTGTTTCTTTATTCTTATACTTTTTTCACATGACTCCTTTAACATGTGATATACAGGGTGATTTTTTTTAAAGTTGTGAAAGTAAAACCCTATAACGAAAGAACCGCTGATCCAAATGACCGGAAATTTCACCCGTATGCTCCCAAAGCAATGGGAATTTTTTTAGGCATGGTTAAAAAAACTTAAAATCTCACCGACAGATGGCGCTGTATATGCAGTAAAGTCGGGAGAGGAGCTTGTGCAAGACACACGCACAGTGGATACTCTTCACTCTGTTGTGGAACATGCGTTCCAACTCATAGCTGAAAACATTGGACAGCACACTGAAAATCGTGTGCGTTAGTTGCAAAGTTCTGCACGAATGTTTTACTCCATATTTTTATTTCGTTCTGTTTCTACAGGTGTTTGTAGTTCCTTTTCCCAATTACTGCATTCTGTATATCAAAAACATACAGAATGCAGCAATTGGAAAAAGGAACTGCAAACACCTGCAGAAACAGAACGAAATAAAAATATGGAGTAAAACATTCGTACAGAAATGCGCAACTAACGCATACGATTTTCAGTGTACTGTCCAATGTTTTCAGCTACGAGTTGGAAACGTGAAACCGCATGTTCCACAACAGAGTGAAGAGTATCCACTGTGCGTGTGTCTTGCACAAGCTCCTCTCCCGACTTTACTGCATATACAGCGCCATCTGTCGGTGAGATTTTAAGTTTTTTTAACCATGCCAAAAAAATACCCATTGCTTTGGGAGCATACTGGTGAAATTTCCGGTCATTTGGATCAGTAGTTCTTTCGTTATAGGGTTTTACTTTCACAACTTTAAAAAAAATTACCCTGTACAATTACTCATAGACAGGGAGTGGAGTTGCTTACAACTAGGTATTCCCTTGAAACAATCAACTGTTTCAATGTTTGATTTTTTTAAAATAATTGTTTGTGAAACATAGTGGCAAATGTATAAAACGTATCGGACGCCAAAAACCCTTACCTATAAAAAGAGGTGTGTTTGATATGTAGGGATCGGCGCTAAGAAGAAAAAGGTGCGTTTTGCCCATAATAAACAAACTTTTAAGAGTGACTTTAGAAATTTAAATGAGACTTTTGGATTTTTTTGTTTTCTACAAATTAAAAAAAAACATTTTTTCTTATATGCTAACTATACTATACTACACTGCTCAAAACAATTAAAGGATATTGCAGTTTTAGGTGGATTTTGTATCTGGAAAACTTTTTAGCTGATTGATACATGGTCGACAGACATAGTAGGTTATATGAGAATAAATTACACATGTTTGGCAGAAAAAAATGCATTTTATAGCGCATTTGTGTACAAAAGGAAAAAAACACAATTTGTGCATATGAGAAAAAAAGAATAAGAAAAGGTGTTTTCTTCAAAGAAAATCATTTTCAGTAGGGGGTATGGTTTCCACGGGCGGCCAGCAACGTTGAACACCTTTGAGGCATGGACTCAATGAGGCTATTAATGACGAGTTGGGGTATTCTGCCCCACTCTTCAAGAAGAGCTCTTTCCAGTTCTTGGAGAGTTTGTGGGAGTTGTTGGCGGCCAGAAACTCGTCTTCCTAGAGCGTCCCAAACGTGCTCGATTGGATTCATGTCTGGAGAACACGCTGGCCATTCCATTCGAATGATTCCTTCCTCGAAAAGGAAATCCTCCACCAGGTTTGCACGATGTGGCCTGCAGTTATCGTCCATTAAAATGAAGTTATCTCCGATTGCTGCAGCGTAAGGGACTACAATAGGTCTGAGGATCTCATCCCTATATCGGCGACCAGTCAGAGCTCCATCTCGAATGATGTAGAGGTCAGTGCGCCCGTCAATGGAGATGCCACCATACACCAACACTCCTCCACCGCCAAATCTGACACTTTCGTGCACGAACGCAGGATTATTCCTACTGCCACGGTCCCTCCAGATGAAAATACGCCTATTATCCGGATGCACAGAAAAACGGGACTCGTCAGAAAACAGAATATTGCTCCATTCATTTCTCCTCCAGTTGACATGCTCGGTTGCCCACTCCCTGCGGTCGCGACGATGCCTTGATGTTAATCTAACACATACCATCGGACGGCGAGCATACAGACCTACAGCATGGAGCCGGTTTCGGACAGTCTGAGTTGAAATCGTGGTGCCTGTAGCTGAGCGAAGGTGTTGTTGGAGAAGAGTAGCGTTCATGTTTCGGTGTCTCCGAGCTGTTAACGCTAAATACCGATCTTCATTGGGCGTTGTTGCCCGTCTACGACCTTGCCCTGGTCTTCGGCTTGCACATCCACTCTCCAAAAAACGGTTCCAGATCCTAGAAATGACACTTTGTGACACTCCAATGGCTTGCGCTATTTCGGCTTGAGTTTGGCCCCCTTCTAACCTACCAACAATTCTCCAAGCTTCTGAATCTGTCAAATGACTTCGCTGAGACATCGTACTCATCGAAACAAAGCAATCACTGAATGCCGATCATCCTTGTCTTCATTCTCTTTTATCCAGTTGAAAGTCAAATTTCATTCGCTGCCGCTGAAGCGACGTTTTTGACGTCGAACTCAAAATTTGCATACTCCACAGTTTGAAAACCAGAAAAATTTGCATTTGTGATTCTCTTCTTCTATTTTCGGCAAAAAAAATTTCGTTTATATCTTTATTTTATATAAAATTTCAAATATCCTTTAATTGTTTTGAGCAGTGTATTAAGCTAATTTAATAGTAGACAAGAATCACTGAAACTACAGTTCAATTATTTATCCCTTTTTTCAGTAAAAATTTGACTTGCTTTTTCAAAAACCAATTTTCAACGTATCAGTTCTTCTTTGAAATACAGATGCTCACGTTCATAGCAGTTAATTGGTTAATAAAATTATTATAAGGCAAATCTCTTTATTCATTAAGTGGCTACCACCTGCATGCATCATTTTCTGTTGCCAGATTTTCATTTGTGAGAAACCTAATACGAACACCAAGTGTTCCGGTTAACTAATCTTGTGCTTTTCATCATTTATGAAATGTGTATTATTTAATCACATATTTGAAATTGTCATAAATTTCAATTGAACCCTTACTTAAATTAAGAAATAATCTGCAATGAAAAACTAAATTAAAAAGGATATAATATTATATTTAATATAATATCCTTTTACGAATTGACTTGATATTAATTCTATCTGCAGCATAAAATTAAACACTTTCCTTTAGTTGACATATTTCACACAGAAAAAAATAAAACCCAATTTTGGTCGAAAGATTCTTAGGTATGTGCCCAAATTGGGTCATGCCTGTTTTGGTAACCACTGTGTATCCCTTTTGGGCACTGTTAAATACCCATTTTCAAAAAAAAAATTTTTTTTTTTTAAATTGGTATTTAACAGTGCCCAAAATGGATACACAGTAGTAACCAAAAAAGGCATGACCTAAGTTGGGCACATACCTAAGAATCTTTGGACCCAAATTTGGTTTTATTTTTTTCTGTGCAGTTTGTAAGGAGGATCAATATTTAATCATCTACATCAGTAAATAAAACAATTAAATTATCTCATATTTAAAAGCAAAGTCCGTAAATAAATTACGTTATGTGAAAGATTGCCCAAATTAAATAATATATAGTACCATTAGAAAAAAAAAATTATAACATTATCAAAGTCATTAACACTTGAAAATTTTACACAAAACGTCGCTGACATTAGGAAACTGCAATGTATTTCTTTATGGTTAACATTACTAAACTTAAAAGTTTTGTTTGCACTAAACTATATTAAACATTTCGTTCAAAATTACATATTCTCACTTAGATGTTTAGCATGAACCGATTATTGAATTAAATTCCAAATCACGAACTAGGGAGAAACGAGAGACTTACTAACGCTTGTTTAGAATGTTTCATAAGCGGTAAAGAGGTAATGTTTCTAGATGACCGAAAATAATTAAGCAGAAACTGGATAGTTGAAATTCGTATATTGTATATCAAATTTGTATTTTGAATATTAAATTTGCCTTCAGCGGCATGTTATAAAGACTTTATCATTTCTTGCCATATTTATATTAATTCAAAACAGTAAAATGGGAAAATAGTCAATTTGCAGCAAAAAGGATGGGAAGGCAGGGATAGGAAAATTTTAATTAAAATATATCTTACTAATTTATTTATTTATTTTTATTTTTTTACATATAATTCTGCTATAAGTTTGTTTAGTGTTATCTGAAACATTTAAAACAATAAGAGATAAGTTAAAGTATTTGAAAATATTAACTTCCAGGTAATTTGAAAATCGAAAACATGATCTCGCACTCCTTCCTCAAGTGTGGGAAGAGTAGGGCATACATCTAAATTAGAACAAAAATACATTTACATTTTTAAGAATATTATTTACAGATACGATCTAACTTAAATCCTGGTTTTGCTTTATTTCTTAATATGCTATGTTTTTAATCTTTCAGTTGCGAAATTTTAAGCTGAAAGATTAAAAATCTTTGTAATTGAAAAATCATTTATTTCTGCTTTTACAGATCCAAAGTAAGTAGTCGCATCGATTTTGAAATTTATTTTGATACAACATTCACTTGTTATAACACCATACGTTGAACCAGGGTGAAACTATTGCCGATCTTAATTATATTTTAAACAAGACAATGCTATAATTTGCTTTTCAAATTTCATAAAAAAGTTAGTTTGAAGGTAATGAGATTCCCCCAATCGATTGGCCGGCTAATAGCTAAAGCCTATGGAGAATGTATGAGGTATTATAGTGCACAATATCTATCGAAAGAAAAGTCAAATTGTGCAGTATAAAGCAAAACCTCTATTACAATATGCCATTTGTGAAGTATAGCCTGTTTTGTCACCTCAACAAATTCGAACCGTTGTAAACTGTACGCCACAATGCCACAATGCTCCATTCAAATCATTGAATAAAAAGAAAGCGCAATTGGGTATGTGATATTTCTATAATTTAGAAAGATGTGTTACATTCTTATCATTTTGCTCCTATTCCATATCCAGTGTATACATAATTCACTATACTGTAATTATGAAAATAATTTTCAATGCTTTTTTAATGTTTGTATTTCATTTTTACTTTGATAAAATTTATGCATATGATTTATATCTATATATTAAAATTATATTTATTATGTAGTCTGTAAATGATTATTCCTATCGTTTTACACCCCACTGTACGTAGTTAGAAAGTAAATTTTCGTACGATTTCCCCGAGAATTAGAAAAAAAAATGACAAAATTGTAAAAGACTACTGGATATGACTGACTGAAACGAGGTAAATTAGAAAAAAAACTTCAATTCTGAATCAAGCTTTTTGATAAATAATTTTGCATATGAATACTGCCATTACATATAAAAATGTCTTGCAGTTATTTTATTCGCATATTTCAGTAAAATGATGAAAGCATGATTAAATTTATATAATAGTCATTGCACATAAGATTATATAATATTCACTGTTTTAGATTTTTTATTTACATTTATGAGTAAGACAATGAAAAATTAAATCTTGAGATTTGTAGATAACATTTTTAATCAACAGGTTTCAGAAACACTGTGGAAAATCAATTTCTGAAGGAGAGCATCAATATTAAAAGACTGTAAAATGTTTCGACATGAATAAATTTATGTAACAAAGCATTACGCCTAAGATTAAATAATATACAATTTACTTTTTACATTTTTGAGTAAGAATATTGAAGATGAATTCTTGAGATTTTGTAGATAACATTTTTGGTCAACATATTTCAGAAACACGGTGGTAAAATAAATTCGAAAACAGAACAAAACTAATAAAAAACTGTATAAAGTTCACAAAAAGTGTAAAATGTCTCGACATAAATAAATTTATATAATTGACATGGCGGGCCTAAGATTATATAATTGGCTTTTATTATTATTTTTTTTTTTTACATTTTCGTGTAAATGGAATTTGAAGATTTTGTAGATAACATATTTCATCAACATGTATATAAAACACCGCTGTAAAATAATTTCGAAAACAGAACAGATATATTAAAAAACAATAAAATTCACATAAACTTTAAAATGTCACGAAATTTTATCAATAAAAATAATTTGCTTTACGGACATAGTATTTACAACAATATAACCATAAAATTGTAATCCTATATTTAACATAGTGTATATTTGAACAAAACGTGTATTATCAACTCCTACATAATAAAAAGGTTTTTTTAGAGTACTTGTACAATATATAGAATTAAAATGTAGTTAATGTGGTATGTTTGATTTAAAACAAGACTAAAATATCTAGAATATATTATGTTAAATGAACGCTTGAAAGAACACAGAACCTATACATGATCTTTAGTTTTGTAAAGCATGTTTAGTTATCTTCATCAAAATCACAAAAATATTTTCCTTTCATATATCTATACTTTCCTTGTTAAGAAAAAGTTTAGTAAATCTTTTATCTCTGCTTCTCATTAATGTAGTCATATCTGTTCAGGAAAACTTATTTATTTAACATTGCATTGTCTAAAGCTAGAAGTTAACCAAACGTTTTCTTGGTGTTTATTTAAACTGTAGTTTCTCATGAAAAAGTTTTATGGATTGCTTCTGTATGCTAATGGATAAGATAAGAGTTTATTCCAGCTGTAATCTTATAATATTACCGAAAATAATTAGGAGAAAACATTGTTACATTAAACTTCATTAACACTGGCAAAGTTAAATATTTTCCTGCAAGTTTAAGTATTTGGCTAATGTTAAAAGTTTCACTGTATGGAATTTCGCACAATTAATAAACTAATTTATCCGTGCAATTTTCCCATTTTATGTTTAGTGTTTCCAAACTGATTAATAAAGCAAAATTAGCTTCGTGATTGGATATAAATATTAAAATATAATAAAATCAGTTAGGTAACATTTGTGTTAAGTATTTTTGAGTACTATATGATGTAATAATCCTCGACAAATTATTGTCTTCATCATAGTAACTATATAGCAACGAGATGCGTTGCATTTGCATTGTATGTCATCTTTCGACTTTTTTTGGGGAAAAATTAATCCAATTTTATTCTACTTTACAAAATTATTTATAATAATAATAATTTTAGTAAATTTCTTATTATAAGTCAAAAATACACTTTATGACCAAAAGTCACTGTACAATTTTAAACGTCTAGTCGAATATATAGAAAAATACTTAACGAATTCTTTTGGAACTTCAGAGACGAGAAGAACATGTTTGACCTCATAGTTTTTAGAGAACGTTTATCGCGAAAGCAATTAGGAGCCAATAACAAATTGAATAAATATAATATTTGCAATCCCCGTGTAAAATAAAATGCTGAAATTTATCCGTAGTTGTGTGTCCTGTTCAACATTTGTATTCGTTTGTGTAAGTATAAGAATATCAAGTATTTTTATGGAGATACAAAAGTATCTTTTAAAAAATCAAAAACTGTCCGCATTTTTATTTATATAATGCAGGGTTTTCAACCATATTTAACGTCACTTGCATAAACCGTTACAAAGTGGCAGTAAAAATAATGTAAGGCAAAAGGAATATGAAAATATCAAATATTTGAAAAATATATATATAAGATTTTTATGAAACCAATTTTTAACTGCACAGGTTCGAAAGATAAACTTTATTTATTTTTTTAATTTAGCAGTCAATTATATAGGGCAATATGATATGAGAATCATATATTAAGTTTTAACCTCCCCTTTCCTTTATTTAAATTATATTTTTACCCTGCCTTTTTCAAAATTTAATTGAGTTATCTATAACTACAAACAATAATCCGCTGTAATTTATACTCTTTCCCTTTTCATTTTCAGTTATACTCGATCACTAATATCTCACGGCTTTTCGATTAAAATAAAAAAAGAAAAGAATTAAATCAGCACAGATGCCTTTTCGTAATTTTACTTTCCGAAACCAAGCTTATAACACAATGTGTTCATAATGCATTTTTGTGGCCACAGTGTCAGTTAAAATTATGTCTATCTGTTCATACTGCTCAGATGCATGCCCTTATTTGGTAGTGGTAAAAACTCAATCACTCACACCCATTTCTAAAAATATATTCTGTTTGTTAAAAGCACAAGCTGTTTGGTCTCTCAAAATTCCGTTCGCATGAGGAAATATTTGTCGGTTATAGTCTCCTTGGCGATATTAATTTTTGAAACGAAATTCGTCCTTATGCCAATAATCTGGCAACCTGGCTTGGCAAATACAATTATTTATGCGTACCTCTGTCTGAAAGTATTCTCGCCTAGACACTCTGTAGCAACCCTATTTTGGCGAGATTCTTGTCAGTGCCACTCCCAGTTGTGTCGTGGAAACAACACACTCCGCTCCTAGCCTTCCTGCTGTTAATATCATCTTTCCCTGCTGTGTGCCCCTCCTCGGTACTTCCCCGGGTGCAGCGTGAATGGATAGTATTTACCCGGCGTGAGCCCGGTTACTCTGAACCTGGATTTATTTATCATCCTTTGGTATTCTGAATAAAAGCAGTATATGGACTTATCATGTATACCTATTAATTGCCATCGAATCTCAGAAAAACACAAAGGTACTATCTTCAACTCAATATGGAAAATCAACACCATAGGCAACTTATATAAATATGCCGCTAGAAAGGATGAGGCAAAAATATAATCCTATCCGATCATATTTTTTTTTGCTTATCAAACCATGGCTTTGAACCCTATTATGGAATATCGGTTTATTGTACTTACCAAAATCCTATTTTTAAATTAAAATGTATAGGTCATAAGCTACAAATATAATTATTGTCATTTAAAAGTTTTATTAGTCATTTTAATCGACGTAAGATTTCTTAACCTTGATCAATGAATTCTCTAGTTTTTGAGTAACGTTTTATACAGATGAACGGACCCAAGTGGCTGTAATTTCACTCATTGCTCTTGACCCTGGCTCTCTTCTAGACGCTATACCAATACTGATGACCAATAAAGTACCAATAAAGGCATAAAAAATCATTAGTTATTTTATTGTTATTTTTGTTTATATGTTTGTCTATGTTTGTTTACTTGAGTGAATGAAAACCCACCGTCATATGTCTTTTGTGTACTACCTATAGCAGATTTTTTTTTAAATCATCATTTTAAATGAAGAATACTTTATTCGACGTAAATATCGACATATTATCATGTATTTTAACTTTTAAATGGGAATTACTTTTGTATGCGTGAAAATAATATCACTTCCATGGCACCGGGTCCAATATACAAAGGACGAAATGTTTTCATAATTGTTGTCACCTTTGAAAATAACATAATTGAAATCATTCATTAAGCAACGTTTTACTATAACTTAGAGTACCATTATAAGAGAGAGGTGTCATAAGCACATGGCTCACAGTGGAGTATTTGATGCAAAATACTGGCCAAAAAGACAGAAGTTAAAATTTGCTCAACAATTGTAAAACGCATATTTTATAATAGCGGACTAACTGGTGCATCGATCTATGTGGAAATCAGGAGAATGAGTCATATCCGGCGGTTCCTAGCCTCAGTTGAATTGAAAGTGTCTTTGTAAGAAAACGTTCTTTTTTGTTATGTTTCAGTTTTGTTCTTGTGTTTAAATTTATACTTTGGCATGTGCATTTAAATAATTTTATTTTTTATATAATAAAAATAATTTAAATTCAAAAGGGGATAATATTAAGCATTTTTAAATCTAATTCATTGATATATATTTATTGAAATATATTATCATATTATCTAATATATTCAAAGCTTTTTAAAGCTGCGTCAGGGTTTGTCGGACCATTTTTGAATTATGATCGTATTGGTTATAGTTTCGAAGGCAAATTTTTTGTAAGAAAATTTCCTCATAGTATTGCCATTATTAGATATAAATGTTTTTTTTTTGTGAGGATTGCAAACCGTTTAAAGAACTCAAAAACCAGCATCTCTATACTAGAGAGACTCAACTTTGGTAAATACTAAATGCAAGTAATATATATATTATACGCATTGGTTTTTATAAATAATTAAACATTTATGTGTAGAAAAATTAACCACATTTAATTAAACATTACTTGCAAATAAAACAAACTTATCAACAATTAATTTCTTCTTGTAAACGATAACCAATTAAGTAAACATTGTATTATATATATATATATATATATATATATATATTTAATTTAAGAGCATTTACAAAACACATGAAAATTAATTTTGGCCAGAATTTTGCGTCAAATAATCCACTTTGTGGGGCACACTCAGATCCGAAGACATAATGTGATAAGTGCCTCAATTTTTTATCCAAAATTCTCTTGACATTTTTTTTGTTTGTTTGTTTGTTATACCCGTTTGTTGCCATTATATTATGAAGGCAATCTACGAAATTTGGATAAAAATGAAGTAATTTTCTAAACTTAATTTTCATAATCTTTAATTTAACAATATTTTAACTATAATATCTTACTTATATTGAGAAATTTAATAAAACTTATATTATAAATATATTTTCAATGTAAAAGTAAATTAGATTTATTCCACTCCACCAAGCAAAAACAATATATATATATATATATATATATTAATAATAATCCAAAGATGTCAGGCAATATACAATTGCTAGACATCTTGTTGTTATTAAGCAAGTATGGAATAAAAATCAAATTAATTATTAAATATGTAACTGAAATATAAACGATATTGCTTTCTTCGTTTCTTATTGTATGTGATTCCATGAGTTCTATAACTTGTTTTAAATAAATTTGAGGACCCAACTCGTGCTGCCCGGGTTACAGGATAAGGGTGAAAAACATATTTTTTATTGAAAACCCTAATAGATTTTTTACTTTTAACATTTTTTTTTAAAGATTGCCCACTAAGCGATACTCTCGTATTAGCCGCATGCCAGTAGTTAATATCCGAAGAAACCTCCAAAGATTTCGCTTCGTACAGCAGCCCTTTTGATTATGATAATATCAGTGATTTAAGCATGTATTTCGATTACACGTCTGTTAAATTTTATGTTTTATTTTTTATAGTATTCTGTTTATTTATTAGTGATTTTTTTTATTTATTTATGGAATATTAGCCCTTAACAAATGCAGAACTTTTTATATTGTAATTTCAAACGGGTTAATAATTCATAATCGGATTGCATACTAAAGAGGTAGATATATAAAAAAAAATCATGCTTGAAAATTATTTAAAAAAATATTAGTAAATTGAGGTACTGTTTTAAAAAAATGGTGCATTTTAAAGAATATTTTCCCCTTATTCGAATAATAAAAAAATAAAAATTGTGTAATGTTTAGAAAAAAATAATTGCAGTAAAAGAGAAATTCATCAATTCCGTTGTCACCGTCAATAGGATATCAACGTTACTCACAAACAATTTTTGTTTTATAATACAGATTTTCATCTCTTTAAAATTTAAAAATTATCATGAAATATATTTGCATGTGAACTAAAAGAAACAAAATGTCACCAGACATCGTTCTCCGTATCTTGAAGCGCAATTATCACATGCGCAGCATCCAGAACTTGCATTATATCAACTACGAACGTATTTCCGTTAGAATTGGAGGGTGGGGGGAAATGCTTTGTTTGGGAAAATTGACGTGCCTATTGTAATTGAGGGGTGCTTATAGAATGCTTCATTATCATTTTGTCTTTGTGCATTCCAGTGCCCACGCTTCAGATCTAATCGCGCTACTTCTCTTTAAACAATGATATTTCTCAGTAAAGCTTATTGTAAATGGGCACATTACGTACACATTGTGATACATGCAAATAAGGTTCAAGTTTGTTGGTAAAATTATAAGTAAAAAATTCAGATGTAAATATCAGCAATAGAATATATTGCTTTAAAAGTGGATATCCGTGAAATTATTTTTTTGTTTTAGAACTACATTTCGATTGCTGAAAATAAATAAATATTTACGCAACATTTACAAAACTTATTACATTAAATTGAGTAAAATATACTAAATATGTAAGAGATAGTATTTTTTTTTTTTTTGCAATATTTTAATAGAAAAAAATAACCGACTTATAATAAATTCATAAAACTGATTTATCATTTCTATACTGGCTTTGTATTTTAATGACAAATAACTGATTATGTAACAATTAAAAATATATATAATGCATTAAATATATGTTAAATTATATTATAAAATATTCGAATCTATCTTTTGGTAAATCTTTACATGGAATAAACACCGGATAAAAGAAATCAATAATTAAGATAAAAACGACATTGCTTTCGCTGTTTCTCATACTGTGTTATTTAAAGATTCCTATTAATCGTTTTTAGCCTTTTCGGGTACAATTTTTTTTCCAGTTTTTGTGAAAATTTACTTTTACCTTAATAATATTAAAAATAGCTATCCAAATAACAAAAGTTATGCTTTACTGAAATTTAACGGATATATCATTTACTGAAATCTAACGAAAATAATTATTCTGCGTACTATTCATGTGACAACAGACTAAGGAAGAAATTTTGAAGACGTTTGTGAAAATGTCTTATTACAACTGTATTAAACAGACATAACATTTTCTAACATTTTTTTTTTATATTTCATCACAATTTATAGGTTCAGACAAGTAGCCCCAATTTTAAATTTAAAGAGTGAAACATATGTTTGAAATAAAAGAATCGCCAACGGTGCAATGATAATTAAGCAAACTATAGTTATTTTTATTATTACTGAATGCTGAAACATAAAAGAAAGCATAATAATAAATGTATAGACATATACTACTATTATTACAGACTTATAATAAAGAAAATAATTGTTAAGACAAAATAATACTCAATAGAAAGACATGTACTATTCATAGTACACCAGACACGAAAGAGTTAAGTAATTATACCAACTGCAAGGTCGAAAAAAACATGTACTTTTGAGAGTTTGTTTTTCAGGAAAATGAAGCGAGATATTGGAAGAACTCTTTTTATATTTTGTTTATTAACACTTTAAAGAAAGGAAATTGATTTTTGTACAGAGAAATAAAGTTGGGAGTCCCCAGAAGCCCCGTTCCCCGGCGATGGTATCGTTCTGGTAACCGTCGACGGTGACGGACGTAAGTTTGTGGAATGTTATCTGAAATTATAAAAAAGCATAATGTCTTTACGCCGAACACTTAAAATAGAGAGTAATCGGTTTTCAAAAAATTATTTTAAACAAATTGGCGGCCATTCAAAATTAAATTACCGATTTAAAAAAAAAAAAAAAAAAAAAAAAAAAGGAAAAATTATCAGATCGCCAAAAGGACCGACTACTCTCTAGCCCTCAGAGCGTCTCAAGGATTTACTGCATTATTTTCATAAAAATGCTTATAAAATCTATATTAATTTAAATTTTCTTTCCCTGTTTGTTTCTACAATACACTCCATATCTCTCTTTAATATACCTTTAAATATATCTTAAAATATATATTAAAATACGATTCTGTTAAAAATATTTCTGTCTGCAGCCGATTGAAGTTGTTTTGAGGAAACAGAAAAATACGGGCAAACCGCTTAGAGGACTAGATAATAGTGTTGTTAAAAATTGATCAAAATTTGAAGAAGATTGGTTGAGGTTTGTTCGAGTTATCTTGATCACAGACTTTAAAAAAATAGTTTAAAGACTCAAGTTATGATTTATGTATGGTAAAACAAATTATAATTATAAATTAAGGCAGGGTAACTTTCTTAATTTTTATCAGATAGACTAGAAAATATAACGGAATGTTCTTTACAATATAATTATACTTTCAGAAAATGCAATAAAAAATGCATTTTTTCAAAGTTTGCAGATGGGTATAACTCCTTAAATAAACTTTAAATTCCTTAATATTTTTGAAAATTCTCATGAAATATATTTTCCTGTGAGGAAAAAAAAAAAGAAAGAAACGAATAATCATCACACAGCGTTATTCCCATGGTGAAACAGAAATGCCTCGTGCGTGGCATACTAGAATGACATTATAATCAACGACGAACATAGGCTCCCTGCGAATTGAAGGGTGGGAAAGACGCGTTAACAAGCTTCGTTTGGGAAACTGGACGTGCCGCCGCAGCAACATTTAATACATAATCTTTTGATGTGCTCTTGTCTCTGAAAGGTGCTGGCAGAATGCTTCGTTTTGTCTGTGCTAACGAGATTCGGTTACCGTAGTCCTAAGCCGCCTACTGCTCATTAACAATTATTAAAGTAAGGGCATTTCTCGATAAGCTCATTGCAAAAGGGTACGTTATACAGAGAAATAAATTAGAATAATTTTAAAGTACGCTGAAGAAACTAATTATTTTGTTAAATGTAAATATTAGCAGTCGAATAGAATACCTTGAAAAAATGAATTTATGTAATTATTTTTTTTTATATTTCTGTACAAATTTTGGGCTGTAGTCGATAAAAAAAAATATTCATGTAACGTTTACGATACGTCATTACATTTAAGGGGTGAGATCACGTTGAGCAGCCTGAAAATGACAATAATTAAACCAGTGCAAAAATCTCTGTAGTTTGAAAACCAATGAATGAAATACAACAATTTATTTTTCTATAAATTCACACATTCTTGTAGTTTAACAAAAACACTCAAATTATATACATTTAGCAATAAAAATTAATTAAATGATAACGACAAAAATGACTTTTTAAAATTATAAATACTAAAATATGCATTTTGCGCGCAAGATTTAAAAGATTCTACTGCAGACACATACTTAATATTTCACTTATTTTTACTTATACTACTATATTTTACACTGAACCTAAATTTAAAAGTATATTGAAATTCATTAGCATAATTAATGGCTTTTATAATGATATTCACTAAATTTAACAAAAATTTTAAATTTAATTTTTCAATACAAAATTTTCTATGGCAAAAATCAGACTAAATTTAGGTTCAGCATAAAAGTATACATGAAAATTAATCAAAGAATGAAAATAATCCATACATGAAAATTAAATAAAAATTAATAAGTTTTTTAATGAGAGTGCGCGCAATGCCAAAAAACACTGTTTTGAGAAAAGGGCTTCAAAGGTAACTTTATAGCATGACAGGAAATGACGTTTTACAAGATATTTTTAGCTATGACTTCTGTTCTAGTTGGAATTTTTGTAAAATTCTTTTTGCAGTGTATTTGTAATATTTTAAGGCATCCATGCTAATTTTTTTTTGAAAATCGATTTTTTTAAATCTTCAACGTGATCGCCCCCCCCCCCCTAATTCATTTAAATATATTACGAAATATGCAAAGCATTTTTTTTTTGTACAACTTTCTGCAGTTATATAAAGGAAATTTTTTTATGCAATAGTATTTTCTTAGTAGTTTTTTACCTAAAATATAGTAAATGCAGCAGGACTTCTGTTTATAGTTCGCTAAAATATTCTGCTTCGAAATACGGAAATCTATTTTTTGTGCTCTTTAAAAAAATCGGCATCTCCAGCAGACTTTCTACTGATAATTCGTAAAAATATATTTAGAAATATCCAAAATAATTTTTCTAATACTTTATGTACCTATGAAAAGCAACAATTGTTAGTTAAAGACTCACTTTTTCTAAGCAGCTTATTTACTAAAAATAACGAAACTAAATCAGATTTTTACTTACACAAATAGGGGTTCCCATCCAAATTCCAATGCACGATATACAGAACATGGGTAAAGATAATTTTTAATTGGAAACTCTAATACATTTTTTAAATTTAATTTATATATTTTAGATTGCTCATTAACAACACTAAAAAGCACTTTTAAATGAAAAATACTAATTATTTGTTCAACTAAAGTTTTAAATTTATTAAAAATGGTACTTTCTTATTCGCTGCATCTCAGTGGCTAGTAGCCAAAGAATTCGTTAAAGATTTCACTCTTTACAGCAATATTTTTTATTCTGATTATTTCAGTGATTAAGTGCATAATTCGATTACATATCTATTAAATTTGTGTTTTATTTATTTTTTTTGGAAGGTTTCAATTTATTATGGAATATTAGCCATTAACAAAAATAGAGTATTTATATTTTTTAAGTGCAAACGGGTTAATACTTCAGGATCGGGCTACGCGCTTTTTTTCCTTTTTTTAAAATAATATATATATATATATATATATATATATATATATTATATAGATTGTACAGATTGTATAGATATACAATGTATATATATTATAAAGATTATCAATATCTAACGGTATCTAAAATTTTATTGAATTTCATGCATTAGTTCTTGAGATATGACTATCGCTAAAATCATATAAATCATGAAAAACATTGGATAGAAACGCCACCTGTTAAGATATTTACACCAAAACCTAATCAGCAACAACTTATGTCAACGTCTACCTGAATCGGAAGTTTGAGGAAAATCCATGCATTAGTTCTTGAGACACAGCTATCTTGAAAATCTTGTATAAAGAGGATAGCAGTGCCACCTGTTGGACTAATTACACCAAAAACGAATCAGCACCAACTTATATCAATGTTTAATGGTATATGACATTTTATTAAATTCTATGCATTAGATCTTGAGATATGATTATCGCTAAAATCGTGTAAATTCTGAAAAATGCAGCGTAGCATTTACACGTGTTGAGAGATTTACACCAAAATCTAATTAGCAACAACTTATGTCAACGTCTAACTGAATCTGAAGTTTAAAGAAAATCCGTGAATTAGTTCTTGAGGGATAAGCTAGCTTTAAAATCTTGTATAATGTAGCATAGCAACGCCACCTGTTGGGCGATTTACACCAAAACTAATCAGCACCAATTTATATCAAGGTCTGAATCTAAAGTTTTATTAAATTCCGAGCATTAGTTCTTGAGATAAAGTGCCCACAAAATTTTTGTCACAGACAGACAGACAGACAGACTGACAGACAGACTCACAGACAGACATTTTCTAAAAACATTCAAATCGTGTTCAGGACATTCTAATGTATAAATCCATCGAAAATCTGAAGTCGAAAATCCAATACTTTCCTCTTGTAAAGATAGATGAAAGTAAAAAGTAGTGAGGCTGTTTTTATTATTTCTTAAAAAATACATGCTATACTTAGTACATTCTTTCTTTAAAAGGTTCTATTGCATCATACTTCTGGTGTTAAATATTAATAATAATCCATATTATAAAGCAAAAACATGTCCGTGAATAAAACTGATGTCATATTGACGGTGGCAACGACCTGACTGATAAATTTCTCATTTACAGCAATTTTTGTAACTTCCGAACATCGGCAATTTCATTTTTTACACCGTCGAATAAAAAGAAATGTACTTTCAAATGTAATTTGTTTGAAATCCTTATCTTAATTTTCTATTTCTTATGTTTTTAAAAATAATTTTTAACCATTTATAATTATTAAATCTGCGTGATACTCAATTCTGGAAGATAACTCATTTGCACATAAAACAATGTAAATAATTCAGCATTTCGTGTTTTCTGTGTAATATTCCATATCTAACTTGCCGAACGAAATTAAAACCTCATAGGAAAATAAATAAAAGAAGAATTTAACAGATATGTAATTGAACTACACGCTGAAATACAGAAATATGCAGAACCACAAACAGTTTCGCAATTTACAGATGGTATACGGCCAATACAAAAGTTACTTTTACCAAAGTACAAAAGATGCTTTGTTATGTAGTTGGTTGCCAATCTTAGAAAATATACTAACTATAAAAAAAAATTAGAGTTTTCAATTAAAAACGAAGCTGATTTAAGTTCTGTATACTGGGCAGTATATCAGGTATGTTTAATTGAGGTAGCTGCTGGATTGTTTGATAATAATAAAAGGGATTTTTAAACATGAGGAGTCTGTAAGATTAATAACGTAAAATTTATGAAAATTCCATGTTAAAATAGTCAAATTTTTCACTTATTTCATACAAATACATTATACAAAATGATACAATATGCATAGCTGACAACTGCTGTGATTGATACCATTTTGGACTATTTCAGACGAAAACGTTTCGAACGTTACTATTTTAAAATAGTAGTTGTGAAAAAATTTTAGAAATTGGCAGCTATGTAATATGTAGATATCGTCAATATATATGTTGTGGAAAATGAGGAAGAAATTTCGGATTGAAACGTTTGAAATCGCATGGGATACCCGTGAAAAAGAAACTCATGGATGAAATAGCTAGTTTTAATAATATTTTTAGATTATTAAATGTAAACAAATACGTTGAATTTTTTATATATAAATTAATTATATACTTCGTAAAATATATAAATTACGTAGGGTAAAGTGGTGTAGCAGTACACACTTTCGATATTTCATTAAATAACAATAAATGGAGAGCTTTAAGGGATGGTGTTATATTTTATTTATACTCTTAGATTATTAAGCTAACAAAAAAAATTGCATTAAAAAACTTATACGAAACACTTTCGGTATTATTTGAAAAAAATATTATCCCCTTGAATAGGCACTCCTGTACAAATAATAAGGGCAAGAGCGCGCAGCCAAGTGTGCAAGAGTGAGCAATAAAAAAGGAAGCGCTTCACTTACAAACATCACATTTGTAGCGACCACTATCTGCATAGTCTGTGCACTTTTCGTGTCACCAGTCTATGCAAGAAATGCACTCGCTCCAATCCTTTACGATTGGTTTTCTATAGATTTCTGAGCAGCCTGGCCATATCCACACATTCTTCTTTGGAGCAGTTTTTGTCTTCTTCAGTTTAATGTTACTCATTTTGGTAAATATTTGTTGGCTTTTTTCCGCATCATCATCTCCAAGCATCCTTTTGTGTGATGAAATGCTTAACATGTCAGACCTTCTGCTCCTCTTACTATAAGATCGTAGCACCAATGACAGCGGATACGGTGATAAGTCTGTCAATGTGACGTAAGATAAAGTTGTTGAAGTCGAAGCTATACCAGGCGAAACAGAAGTTGTGTTAAAAATTATTAAGTTACAATACATACAACAAGTGATGTTACGTTTAAAAATCGGGAAATTACTTTACTAAGAATCGATACAGTTGAATTATAATAAGAAAAGCTATTAAATCAAACTATAAGTATTTAAAACCATTTATACAGTTATAAGTGACAAGGAAAATAAGTAAAAGATATGTTGGACAAGAGGGCGTGCGCACTATGGCACAATTTGACACTCGCAGTCTTGCACTATCGTTACTAAAGAACTTCGAAACTTCATTAATGTCACTAATTGATAAGCAAATAAAAATCACTTAGGTGACAGGTAGTCCAATAATAACCTAATAAAAGATAAAATTTACCTCTGTAATTTTTATTATGATCCTGTTTTAAAAAACATAAATATTATAACGATAAAGCCCAAATCCCCTTTTCTCTTCTAAATCATTAAATATTTCACCAAAGTACGCAGTTTTCTTTTACTATAAACATATTAAGTAATTACATCGTTTACAACTGTAGCTAAATGCAAATCTCTGTTTTGAGATTGGATAATCGCTATGCATACTCTTGCACCACCCTACCCAATAGAAAAAATAATATTTTTATGTAATAATTCTCGGTCTGGAAAACTGCTTTTTTAGATAGATTGTACGATTATTACAAAGGATAACAAGTTGGAAATTGTACGTCAAACGTGACAAATGAGGTGCGTTCTGTTATTATTTCAGTGAAATAAATTATATCGTCTGTTATTATGATTTGATTAATTTTCGTAATAAAATAAGTACATTTTAAGGTGGCAACATTTTATCTTTTGTTCACATTTACTGAAAATTCCAATAGTCTTTGAAAATTTCAGAACTTTAAATCCATATTTAGACTCTTTTGTTTATTTAATATCTATTTCTCCGGAAACATCTATCCAAAAAACTGTTGATAGATTATTGGTTTGCTATAATTTTAGTATACAAATTCGATTTTAAATTCAGTAATGCGGAAATTATAGGACTCCATCTTAAGTAGGACGTAATCATCATGGGAACCTAGAATTATTACCTATTGTGGGATATCATTGAATTAATTACGTATGCTAGGATTTAATAGAATCAAGAAAACTTTTATTAATATCTTTTTAAGTTTTGATTCGATTTTCATAAAATTTTAAATGAATCGAAAAAAATTCTACAACGATTATATATATTAAATTTCAAACCATTCGGCTGGGTAGTTTTTGTGCTGTTATATGCAGACGGACAGACGGGCGGACAGACAAACGGACGGACGGACGGACGGACAGACGACGACTATAGGTGCTACGTATTTATATAATTTACGAACGCACCTAAAAAGAAAAAAAAAGCAAAAGAAGAATTAATTAGATTTTTAATAATTTTCATTTGAGAAATTATTATATATATGAGCACATTTTCTGTGTATTATGTACTGTTTATTTAAATTTTTAATCGTTAATCGGAATGATATTTATAGGAATTGATATTATGAGTTTAATTTTATAAACAGAAGTTCTTCAACATTTATAATACTGTGCTTAGATAGTAGATTGTACAAAATAAATGATTATACAAAATAAATGGATAATTGTTTAGCGTTACAAATTGAACAAAACTTTTTATCATGTGAAGCATTTTCTTTAAAACTACTCTCTTCTACGCCAATTTCTTAAATTTTTATTTTAAATACAAAATGCGTCGAGCACTTTTGAATCCACTGTTGATATACCTCTTTAGGGGAAATAATAGTAATAATTTAAATTAAATTTGTTTATAAATTTACTGATAAATTTGTCTTTATTGAGAGACCATTTTTTCTGTTTTATTATATGCTACATTTTAAAAAATATATAATAGGAATAAAAAAATATATGTATACTTTCACAAAATTGCTTTTTGTAAAGCTTTAGGTGTAAACGAGAGAGGGATTCAGTGTATGAAGTGAAAAAGAAAACTTACCCTATATCTCTGAAGCCCATTAATTTTCTATACTTCACATCGCATCGTGTGATATAGAAGTTCCTCATTATTTTTTTTTCTATATGTCAAAAAAATGTCAACTACTTTGTTCAGCGAAGTGAGAGATGGCCGTTTATTGGCACTTTTGACTCTTCTATCTAAGTCTTTAAAACTTATCTTGAAAAAGTATAATTTTATTTTCAACTTTTTACAGATGGAGGAATAGTTTTCATTTTTTATTATGATAAAAATCGCTTTTCCTATCACATAAAATTTAAAACTATATGTCTGATATACAAATAAAATATGATTTAACATTCCATATTGTATGGTTAAATATTATTTAATATCATTTTGTTATGAAAAAGTCATAATAAATGTATTACGTTAATTTGTAGTATAATTTGTACCCATTAAATAATGCTTATATCAAATATTCTATAACATTTCTCTGTATGGAAATCTGTACAGATGTTATATTCTAATATTTTTTTCATTCAATTTATGCCAACTTGAATTTTTACAGAAGATGATTGCATTTTAAAATAAAATTCTCAGAAAACTGTGCTAATGCTAAAATATTAAATGTATTCTATACTATAATTTTATACTCCATAATATAAAATTTAACAGCATACAAAATACATTTAATTACAAAAACCAACTGAGAAGACCGAACTATGCTCGGTTAAAATTAGCTTTTTGTTCAACTAAGCCTTGTGTTCAGTACAAAAATAAATTCCGTTCAGACTTCTCTGAACTACCAAAATCGTGCTTTCTGCTGTAGTGTGAATTATTCTTTGAATCATAAATCTAGGCTCCTATTGGGAATTTCTTGACAATTTTTTTAGTCCTAAAAACTAATTTTTTCACCAAAACTCGTCAAAATTTTGACAAATATCGCCAAAATAGGCGACATTAATTCATTTGGCACCAAGCATATGTTTTGGCATTGGTAATCTTCAACGTGAATTTTCCCGCCAAATTTTGCCACTGTTGACAACATTTTGCAAATTTTGCGAAATGTTGCAAACTTTGCGACTTTATTTACTGTCAACTGTTCAACAACTTAATAACTGTTTCAACCTTCATTCACGTTGGAATGCAGTTACCCATAGTGATCCAAAAACGACCCACTAATCAAACTTGCTTGAATATGTAACTTAGCCCAATAGTTTTCTCGTAATCCAATACGGTAGGATACGAAATTTAGTTAAAATCATTAGAGCAGTATTTTAGATAAACTTAGATTGAGCCGTAGTGGCCCAAAAATAACCCACTAATCGAAATTTCTCGAACATATGACGTAGTCAAAAGGTTTTATCGTAATCCAAAATGGCAAAATACAAAATTTCGAAAAAATTGTTTCATCCTTTTTTTACTCAAAATTAGCTTGACCCTGACCCGTAATCACCCGAAATGACCCATTAATAAAGTTTTCTCGATCATGTGAACTAACCCAATGGTTTTCTTGTGTTCAAAAACGGTAAGATAAAAAAATGTAATCAAAAGCGTCTCAGCCGCTTTTTACATAAAATTAACTTAACCCTGACTGTAGTGACCTAAAATGACCCATTAATCTAATTTTCTGGATCATGTGACCTAACCCAATTGTTTTCTCGTGCTCGAAAACGGTCAGATAAAAAAATATAATCAAAATCGTTAGAGCCGTTTTTTAGATAAAATTAGCTTGACCCGTAGTGACCCAAAATTGACCAACTAATTGCATTTTCTCGAACATGTGACTTAACCAAATGATCTTCTCAGAATCCAAAATGGTAAGATACAAAATTCCGTAAAAATCGTTTCAGCCTTTTTTTACACAAATATAGCTTGACACTGATCCATAGTGACCCAAAATGACCCACTAATAGAATTTTCTCGGACATGTGACCCAATGGCTTTCTCGTGCTCGAAAACAGTAAGATAAAAAATTTAATCAAAATCGTTTCATCCGTTGTTTGCATAAAATGAGCTAGACCCTGACCCGTAGTGACACAAAATGACCCATTAATCTAATTTTCTCGATCATGTGACCTGTCCCAATGGTCTTCTCGTGCCCGAAAATCATAAGATACCAGATTTAGACAAAATCGTTAAAGCCGTTTTTTAGATAAATTAGCTTGCTCCGCGGTGACCCACAAATGACCCACTTATCGAATTTTCTGGTACATGTTACACTGTTAAAAATAAATCCGTAAATTCACGGTAAAACTACTGGCAGCAAAGTTGCCGTACTTTTTCCTTTCCGTTAGTAGATTTTCCGTTTTGAAAGATAAAAGGACAAACTTCGTTTGCAGAAGCGGTAACTTTCCCTTAACGCTCTCAGAAATCACGGAAATATGAATGTGAATATGGCAGCACTGACAGGAAAGGAAAAAATTTCGTTATGAATGAACTCGGTTTTAAAAAATTACATCTCTATTTGTGCTGACATCTGTGGACTATTGCGGGAGTATTTACTATCTGATATACTTCAAGAACATTTTCTGGCTGACATTGGGTTTGAACCAGGGATGACAGTGCCTCGAGTCAAGTGTCTTGCCGGTTAGACCAGTGGGCGCTTTCCAGATCAGCAGTTTGAAACGATGATAGAGGATTTCTCAAAATGGCGGCTTAGAACTTAAACAATTTGGGGTTTAGAAGCTTGGTAATTTTGAAGTTAATTGCGGGGAGATTTATTTATGAAATGATGTTGATATTTTAAAATTGTAATATTACTAGAGGATAAAAACATGAATTATATATATTCTTAATTTGATTGTTAGATGTAAAATATTTTGAAATTATATTTTGAAATAAATTCGATAAAAAATGTTTGCTTTTTTGAGAAAATCGATTTTTTTTCAACTATTATATATTTTTTTAATGTGTTCGCTTAGAATATATTTTCAGTGCGAGTGCTTTTTATTACTTAAAAAAGTAAATTTCGAATAATTTTAAAGGAATGAGAAAATTATTATATTATTATTATTTAATTCGAAAGCATTATTATATTCGAAAGCATTATTTATTCGAAAGCAACAAAAGTTTGTTGCTTTTTTGAGTAAAATCGATTTTTTCACTTAATTTAACTATTATATATATATATTTAATCTGTTTGTTTAGAATATATTTTAAATACGAATATTTTCTTATAAATTTAAAAAATAAATTGCAAATAATTTTAAAAGAGTGGGAAAATTGTTACTTTTTTTAATTCGAAAGCACTATTTTGTTGTTGTTGTTGTTGTTCTTTTAAATAAACTCGACATTTTAATTCATTGAATTTTTAGTTTTTCTGTGCAGCAACATATCAGTTTTTTTAAACATTGAAAATAAATATGCAGCAGATAACGAAATATATCCGTTGGCCCCTTTCGTCTCCGTCCGTTCTGTTGTTTTCAGGAAATACGAGGAAATTTTCTGTTTTTTAACGGAAAATACCCTTTTGTCTCAAAAAGGGACTTTTTCTGTGAAATTCAGGAAAAAAACACCCGTAAATTTCAGATTATTTTTAACAGTGTACCTAGCTCAATGATCTTCTCGTGCCCGAAAACGGTAGGATACAAAATTCAGTCAAAATCGTTTGAGCGATTTTTTAGATATAATTAGCTTGACTCTCAGCTATAGTGACCCAAAATGACCCACTAGTCGAATTTTCTCGAACATCTGACCTAGCCTAATGGTCTTCTCGTGCCCGAAAACTGCAGGATACAAAATTTCGTTAAAATCGTTAGAGCCGTTTTTAGATAAAATTTGCATAACCACACACACACACACACAACATTTGCTCGTATTATAATATATGATATACTTTATTTGAGAATAAACGTAGAGTAACTACTGGTTTAAATATCTTAAGAAAAGTGTTACAATTAGAAGAAACATACCCGATTATAAATAAAACAAAATGTCTACTATAAACTAATAAATATTTTTTATTTCTTACAGCCGCATAGTAGGTACTGTTTTCGTTTGTGGAAAAAAGCATATTTAGTAGCAATTACAGTATTCTTTAATTACTTTATATTCTTAAAATGTATATTTAGCGTTTAGTAGGATAGTTTAATCGAATGTTTTACTTAAAACAAACTTTTTCATGTACAATAAAGTGAAGTTCTAAAAAATGTGTTATTTCTTATAAGATGTGTTTTGCATCTCTAATTCTTTTAAAATTTTTATATGGAATCGTTTTTCATTCATGGAAATGAAAATAAACAGTACTTTTAAATTAAAAAATGTTTATTTCCATATAGATGTAATTTACATTTCTTGTAATTACATCATTTATTTTTTTTTTTTACAATTTTTACTAATTTCTTTTAAAGTCAATTGATAGGACGGAAGGGAACTCCGAACATGGAAAAAAGACACAGAAAAATTATAAAAAGAAAATTGGTAGTGGAAAACATTAAATCTGCACCAGCGGAGTGAAAGTATATCTCTTAAATAACAGTTAAATGTCCATAACAATCTCAACAACTCTAGTGCATAAATAAAATTCACCAGAAAGAATCTCTTTTTAGTTGCTAATACGTTATTATATATATACATATATATATATATATATATATATATATATATATATGTATGTATATATAAGGCTCACTGGTTGAAACAATACAATGTTGATGACATTTTTCAAGAAGCATTTATAAAAGACACAAGATAATGATTATCGAAAATCTATACATCTTCAATATCGAAAACTATGTTAAAGAAATAACTATCGATTCTTAAACACCCTTTTCCAACGGAATTTTTTAAAGACATTTCTAGAAATGACAGTAATTTAATTTTCAATATCTAACATGATCATTTTACAATTGATGATGTAAATATCAGAAAAATACAAGAAGTAATTGTTAATACAAGTTTTAGAATTTAAGAAAAATAGAGACAATAAAAATAGTATATCCCCATAATAAGCAATGTTATACTGCTTATTATACTCGCTTATTATGCTGCATAGATTGTACCTGAAATTTATAAGTAAATTGTATGGTATTTTTGCTATCGAATTTCAACTTGAGATATAAAATATCAATAGAGTAATGGGAAATTATATTTATTATTGTCTACAAGGTTCATTTTAAGTACAATGAACATATATTGCTACATATAAAAAGGGATATTCGTTTATGATAATATTTAAATAATAATAATTTCTATAAAACAAAAAGATTCAGTTACCCATGATGGAATGTTTGGATTTCTTTCTTGCAGAGTAAACAAAACAAATACACTGTAAAAAATGACCAATGTTTCTTATTTTAAGAAAATATACTATAACCACGAACGAAAATATAGTATAATCTTCTGAGTTATCCGAAATTTAAAATAGCGTGTTCCATTGTCTTTTGAATCCACAGAAACCAATACATTTTCAAAATTTAAAGAATTACTTATAAAAAAAAGTATTTTTTGATGCCCGTATTTTTCAGAAACGTTTCCGAAGGGTTTTTATAGTGTATTAATTAGTGTTTTCAGCTGGACTACCTGTTTTTCGAATGTCATCAATTCTCAAGTAAACGTTTTCAGCCGCATAAGTTAATTCATACATGAAAGAGTAAATAAATAATCTTAATTTTAATGTTATTTTTAACGCTGTTAATTTTGCATGTCTGTCTGTTAAACATATTTTTGAGAATGAAAATTTTTACATGAGAATCGATAGCATTCGAAAAACAGGTATTCCAGGCTGAGGACACTAATTAATACACTATAAAAACCCTTCGGAAAGTTTCTGAAAAATACGGGCAGCGAAAAATACTTTGTTTTTATGAATAATTCTTTAAATTTTGGAAATGTATTGGTTTCTGGGGATTCAAAAGACAATGGAACACGCTATTCGGAATTTCGGATAACTCAGAAGATTATATTATATTTTTGTTCGTGGTTATAGTATATGTTCATAAAATAAGAAACTTTGGTCAATTTTTACAACACTGTAAAAAATGACCGATGTTTCTCATTTTATGAAAATATGCTATAACCACGAACGAAAATATAATGTAATCTTCTGAGTTATCCGAAATTTCAAATAGCACGTTACATTGTCTTTTGAATCCCCAGAAACGATTAGATCTTCAAAATTTAAAGAATAATTTATAAAAACAAATTACTTTTAGCTGCCCGAATTTTTCAGAAATGTTTCCGAAGGGTTTTTATAGTGTATTAATTAGTGTCCTCAGCCTGGAATACCTGTTTTTCGAATGCTATCGATTCTCATGTAAAAATTTTCATTCTCAAAAATATGTTTAACTGACAGACATGCAAAATTAACAGCGTTAAAAATAACATTAAAATTAAGATTATTTATTTACTCTTTCATGTATAAATTAACTTATGCGGCTGAAAACGTGTACTTGAGAATGGATAACATTCGAAAAACAGGTATTCCAGCCTGAGGACACTCATTAATATACTATAAAAACCCTTCGGAAACGTTTCTGAAAAATTCGGGCAGCAAAAAATAATTTGTTTTTATAAATTATTTTTTAAACTTTTAAGATGTATTCGTTTCTGGGGATTTAAAAGACAATGTAACATACTATTTGAAATTTCGGATAACTCAGAAGATTATATTATATTTTCGTTCGTGGTTATAGCATATTTTCATAAAATAAGAAACATCGGTCATTTTTTACAGTGAATGTAGGTATAGAAAAGTGTCTATGCACTACGGCATGAGGGCACCAAAAGCGTCACATAGCGGTAAACTGCAAAGCGAATACGGGATCTAGCAAAAACGGTATGAGATATAAGAAAAAGTCAATTACAAATTTATAGAGCGACCTTTACTATGAAATGATGTCTTAAATATAAAAATAACTTCATTTGAAGCCCTAAAATGTGAATTTTTATATGACCAATCATGGGTTTAAATGCGTCAATAATCGCTCATAGACGTACACCATTATAAGCCGAACGCACATTCACTAAACAGTCCAACACTTATCAGCTAATCACAATTTATTTTAACAAGAAAATCGTGCGAAGTCTGTTCAATGTGTTCACCATCTGCGGTAATTGTGTATTTCAGCTCATAGTGAACCCACTGAGCAGTCTTATCCTATTAAACTAAACCATACCTTGCTTACATGTGTTAGCATTATTATTAAATGTGCATCAGCCTTATAATGTTACACTTCTGCATTCAATTTGGGACATATTTAACCTAGTGATATGATATAAATAATTACATTTCAGGACTCCCAATAAAGTTACTTTTACATATAAAACGTTATTTCGTACTAAATCGTGGACACTCTAAAAGTTTCTCCTACTGTTTTCGAGATAGGAATGTTTCCACGGGTTACCACTAGGTGGTGCTGTAAGCCATCTCGTTGTGTGGCGTTAGCAACTTTAGTATAATAAATTCACCACATTCATGACTATAGCTCTCTCCGTTACGATATTAGTGAGAGTGGAAGAACTCTATTAGATACTCTGTATATATTCATCTCCAAGGAAGCAGTCGTGACGGTACATAAATTCTTACAAGGAATTTATATTTAGTTTCTATTTCTCTATAACCTTCTATATAATATTTGGCTCTCCAGTAAGACAAAGGATGATTACTAAAAGAAATTTTAGATTCTTATCACGTTATTTTGTATCGATTGAAGGATTGTCTGTCATTAATTGACATCTTGAGAATACCGGACTCCCCTCCCGTATAATCGATGAAACTGTGTGTGAGATGAAACGGAAATGTAAGTGAATGCTTATTTTGATGTCCACTTAACACGTTGTTGTTTCTCTGGTATTCCGCCTTTTTTTCATTATTAGAACACGCATAATACAAAGATTTGTCATATATTAATAATTGTACTTAAAGATTACTCATAGAATAAAAATATCGAAAATCATGAATTTTAACGATTATAAATTGTTATAATTTGTCCAATAAATAAAAAGAATAAAAAAATGCTTTTCTGGCCAATTTTATTTACGCACCAGACTGGTTTAGACTAATATCATATTTAGTCACGTACAATGCGAACTTCTACCCAGATATTTTTGGGGTAAAATGCGTGGCGTGCATTATGCACTGAATGAAACCATATATGTGTTCACTATATATTTCAATACATTACGTAAATAATGCGATAACATTGTATATAAACAGTAAATAAAATAAGTAAAACAAAATGCACTTCTTCATGTTCCAGTGTATGAGAAAATCTGGATTAGTATTACCCACTTCTGCGTTTTATAACAAAATGACAGGACAAAAAAAAAAGAGCAGGAAATTTTTCTAATTACGGATGATATCGAAACCGCAAAGAACAATTTTCAGAAAAATCGCCTCATACTAAATCGAGCACGAGAAAACGATTTAGCTAAGTACCGAATTCAGGAAAGTTCGTTTTGGCTGGTTAAAACAAACTCTTCTCTGAAAATGCTGCTATATATCAAAAATGGATCGAACGATTTTCACAAAGCTTCGCTCTTACACCTAATTTGAGTATGAGTAAAGGATCTATCTTAAGTCTCTTTTTGGGGAAAATTCGTTTTATCTGGTTGAAACAAACTCAGTACTGAAAATGTTGGTATAAATTGAAAATAGTTCCGACGATTGTCATGAAAAAAAGCCTTATTCGAATACAAGAAATCGAACTAAACAAGTCTGGAAAAAGTGGCTGAATACATCGATAGTAAACCAATTTAGTATTTTACAACTGCGGAAATGCATATAAAAAAATCGTAACTGATATCTCGATAACATGCAAAAATTGGATATAGTGTGTAATATATATAAAAAAAATGAAAAAAATTGACAACACTGGTTATTAAAACTTTTAGAAACAAGAAATAATGTTTTTATTAAACACTGAATAATAACAATTTGTCTTTAATCAAATCTTTATTATTAATGTTCGGATACGTCCTCGGATACGACCCGGGATGGAGGTTCGTCCCGTTCGAGAATTTATAAGATTCGAGATTTTCTACAATTCGAGGCACCGATGTAAATTAGGGGCCCGCTAGCGGGCGAAGCCAGCTAGTCTTTATTATTAATGTTCGGAAACGTCTGTCTGTCTGTCTGTGTGTCTGTGTGTCTGTACCTGGGAAAACTCGGCAACCGTAGCGAGTAGCGAAGCGCTTTTTTTCAAAAAATTCGGAAAAATCCAGGGATTGGTGACACTCAGTATCGAAGAAATCGGCCCCCAATTAAGGGAGTTATTAATTAACAAAGTCTCGAAAATTAGCGAAAAAGGGGCATTTTTTCCAAAACAAAGAAAAGATTTCACTTTTGAGCGATTTTACAAACCATCATTGCTAGCGCGATTAAGAGGTATGTCGGATATTGATTGGTCAATTGCCCAAGACAATGTAGGAGGGGCTTAACGCGTTTGAAGAGGATATTTTTTATTTAGTTGACGATTCATAAAAGCCTCAATGGTTCCATATTCACACTTGTTTTATTTTTAATGATGCTTGTGACATATTAAACGTGACAAACAAATATTATTAACTTAATCCATTTAAAAGAAAACAATCCATTTTATATACAAGCATAATTTAATATGGAACAGGTCAAATTAGCAACCAAATACTTCGCCTCTTGCATTATCTTTTTAATAAGAAAATGAAAACTAATATTTTAACTGAAATGGTGAATGAAAAATAATTTAAATTTGTAGCAGCTTGAGTAATTTTTTAAGGAGAAAAAAAAAAAACTATTCGTTTAGGATAAATTAGTGATATATAACAAACTTGATAAAGTTAAAAAATAAATAAATATTACTGTTTTTTTTTGGCATAATAATAAATTTTAAATAAAATTTACATAATTAAATTTTTTTCTGTAGAAGCAACACTTATTTTGAATTTTATTTATAGAATTTACTGGTAAAACTAGCTGGAACTAAAAGATTAAACTTAAATCAACAAACTAAACTAGTATTTCCCAAGAATGAAATTAAGCAAGGCACAAAAAATTAATAAATGTTTATTGTCATAATTATAATTGAAGTAAAAGTAAACATAAATTTACCAAGCTGTTACTAACCTTTTGAAGTGTTTCATAAAACTGACATACGGTTAAATTGGCATATAAATAATGCAGTTTTATCCTTTTACCTTTGGGGGGAAGGGGCCGGCGGTGTATTAATCTGAAGTTTTTTTAAACCATCGCTTTAAAGCAAAAGAGCATAAAAAAAATCATATAAATTATTTATTTTTTACAATAATCATTTTTTAGTTTCACAACAAATAAAACATTATAATTTTTTATGTATGCACAGAAAAAAATAAGTGAAATAAAAATTATTCGGTAATTAAATAATTCAGTTAGCTATAAAAATTATTAAAAAATTCCTTCTATTAAAAAAAAATACAACTCACAATATATAATTATAATCAGTTTTGAAGTAATTTAAGCATCTAATTGCATGACCTAGCCAGTATTCAATAATTAAACCCTTTCCTGCATGGGTAGCACCATTTATTAACAAAATTCAACACTAAGAAAAAATATGAATTCTAAAAATATATTACATTAGAAATTTCTTATCAAAATTGAAGCAGTAATAATGTATTTTTTGTATTTCATACAGCTATATCCAGAAAAAGCTAATAACCCCCCCGCCCCGCCCAAAAAGACCTTTTGTTTCTGTAAACACCCCCCCCCCCCAAAAAAAAAAAAAAAAATTAATAAACATATATTAAGACAAAATAAAATAGTAAACTATTTTCAAGTTTCTATAAACTCCTAACTATTTAATATTAAATTACACATTTTGTTCACTACATTATGATAAACTTAATTTAATCACTTATACACAAAATTGAAGTAATACTTAAAAAGAAGTAAATATCAGAATAAAATTTTATTTTATAAAGATTATTTTTTTTATTTTATAAAATTTAATTTTATTTAAAAAATCTTCATGATTCAAATTAATATTTAACGACAAATATCTTTTTTTTTTTTTTTTAATTATAGCTTTAAAGAATTCATGCATACGGATACATAAGAAATAATATTTCGTATGTTTAAATAACTATTATTTATGCATGCGCACAATATTGTTTTTTAAAAATAGAAGGAATTTAGATTATTACATACTTTCTATATGCGAAATTGGTTCCTAAAAGGACACAATACAACTCCCTTCCTCCCACTTCTCTGTATTTAAATATAAGTTGTAAAACTATTCAAAATACCATAAAAAAATATAAACATTGTTGCGTGTGAATAAAATAAATAAACAAATTTTTGCCTTTTAATATTCCCGAATAATAAAAAGCATATTCGTCCACCACAGAAAGGAAACTTCCATTAAAATAATGAGGAGAATATTTATTTTATATATTCGATGTAGAAAAAATCCATACCATACGAAAACAACGTTTCCTGACAGTACACCTTTTAACTCCTCCCCCAGTCGCTTCGTAATCATGTTTCAGCCAATCGTCATTTGACATTGCTCTTAATCGCGCTAGCAATGATGGTTTGTAAAATCGCCACTTTTGACTTGAACGGGGCCCTCCGTCGAGGCTAGCAACCGAGCCAATCAGCTTTCGTCTTCCACCCGCATCCCCATATTTTTCATTCCGGCTCTGACAAACATGGCGTACTGGAAGTTTTCCAGCCTTTTTTCAAAAAATCGCAAAAATGGTCACATCGGCACAAAAATTTGCAGACGGACGTAAAAAAAATCGCGAATTCATGAAGGTAAAATTCGTGAAATTCGACCAATTGGAAGAGAAGTTATCAATTAATAAACTTTTAATTGTATGTCGAAAAAAAGATCAGTTTTAATTTCAATACTTCAGCATGCGTCTAACGGCGACAAACGTCTGCTGAAGAAATAACAAAACAAAACATTTTTTTTTTTATAGTGGAAGTATTCCAGGTCTATCAAATTTTTTTGAAATATTACATTTATCGATTTGAAAATTATACATCCATCCGTAAATTTTCACAAGGATTCTAAATATGTAATTTTCGAATTTCTCCGATAATTAGGACAGAATTTACAATTATTTTTTTATTTAATTAGACCACTTAAAAAGATTTTATTTGGGAACACCCGATATCTCAGTTATATTTCATTAGCACAGACATCACGGCGTTTATTCATGGAGATAAAACAATTCCTTTTTAAAGGAACTGCGGTTTCTATAAGCTTATAAAAAATTTTAAAATAATAATTTTTGGATCTGAAGAAAACGCATCCTTGCTCAGAGTAGGGTGACATTCCAGGGATTCAAACAATTTTCGATTTCGGACCATAATTTTTGATTTTAGCAAAATCCCGATTTTTGTATAGGAAAAAAAAAAAAAAAGCTAAGGAATTATCTATTTCTTTTCAAAATATCTCCTGTCGTATGGGTCCCATCGCGACGCGGTTTGGCTAATTCGACTCGACATCGATAGAACTTACCGATTTTAGTTCCTTCTTTCACCCCCAGGGGTGAGTTTTTTTTTTCTCTTAAGTATGGTCCGTTTCTATAACTCAGAAAGTATGTTACGGATTTCCACCAAACGGATTCCAAACATCACAATTAAAGTAATAAGGACCCTCTATAACATTTTTTAAAGTTTCTAAGTTTATACCACTCTTTTCGAATAATAATATCAGATTTATATATTCATTTCATAATATCTCGAGTTATGCGAGTCCAATCGCAACGCGGTTTAGCTCATTCGACTCGATATCGCTAGCGCTTACATATTTTAGTTCCAAGCTTCACCACCAGTGG
Source organism: Maratus michaelseni (assembly GCA_963931845.1). Classification (NCBI taxonomy): domain Eukaryota; kingdom Metazoa; phylum Arthropoda; class Arachnida; order Araneae; family Salticidae; genus Maratus; species Maratus michaelseni. The sequence continues at coordinate 281,423,943 of OZ007592.1, read as the reverse complement.
GCGCTTCCGGAAATCGGGTTGTACGGGCCCGATTATGACGGGGTTTGGCTCTTTCGACTGGATTTTGACAGCTTTACAGATTTCGGTCATGTTCGTATAGAACAGATTGCGCCCCCTGGTGGTGGAAGGTGTAATTAAAGGATTTTTCAACCAACTCGGGTTCTATGGGTCACATCACGACGCGGTTTGGCTCAATCGACTCGTCATCGATAGAGAGTACTAGAGCTTATCGGTTTTAGTTCGTTTTTCACCACCAGGGAGCGTTTTCTTATCTCTGTTTCTATGGCCCGGATCACGACGGGATATGGCTCATTCGACTCAACGTCGATAGATGATACTACAGCTTATCGATTTTTGCTCCGAGTCTCACCACCAGGGGGCGCTTTCGTATCTCGGTTTCTAAGGGAAGGATCGCAACGGATATCTTCATTACGAGCTTAGATATTAATTATTACGAGCTGAGACATTATTTAATTATTAATATTTCAACTATGCCCAGACAAAAATAATAAATTAGTAGCAGACGATTGGGAACAGAAGATTCTCTGGTAAGGCTGAGTGCGGGCGATATATTATGATTTTAATTTAACATTTTTTTTTATTCGTCCCTAGCGTTTGATTGTGTTTATGTATAGAAATTAACAGTATTTTCAAATAGGAAATTCAGAGTTTTTTTTTTTTGTTTTTTTTTTTCAGTTCTAAGATTTTCAAATCGTCTTTGAACAAGTACTCCGGTAGTCTAATAGTCTAATTCAGTTGTTTGAGGAAAAGTAGTGTCATCTTTTTCTTTTAGAGTGGCAACCAGATATTATGACAGGGAAAACCGGGCTTCGCCCGTTATCGAAATTTTCTTTTTTTTTCAGTTTTAAGTTTTTCTACAGGTCCCTGTCTTTGAACTAGAACTCAGGTAGTCTAAATCAGTCGTTTGAGGAAAAGCAGTGTCATCGCCCCCTCCCCCCCCCTTTTCAGGTTTTTTTTCTCTTAAGTATGGTCCGTTTCTATAGCTAAGAAACTATGTTACGGATTTCCACCAAACTGATTCCAAACATCATAATTAAAGTAATACCTCTATAACATTTTTAAAAGTTTCTGAGTTTATACCACTCTTTTCGAATAATAATATCAGATTTTATATTTTGATTTCACAATATCTCGAGTTCTACGAGTCCAAGAAGAACGCGGTTTGGCTCATTCGACTCGATATCGATAGAGGATACTAGAGTTTATCGGTTTTAGTTCGTTTTTCACCACCAGGCGGCGTTTTATTATCTCTGTTTCTATGGCCCAGATTACGACGGGGTATGGCTCATTTGACTCGACATCGAAAGCCTTGACGATTTCAGTTATGATCGTATAAACAGCTTGCGCCACCTGGTGGTGGAGGGTGGAACTAACGTATACTGCAGCGCGTGCGCAGCACGACTGCTATACGGTGCCGCAGGCAGCGGGGACATGAGCCGGAGGTTCGTTCAGTTAGAGGTTTACCCTCTATAACATTTTTAAAAGTTTCTGAGTTTATACCACTCTTTTAGAATAATAATATCAGATTTTATATTTTGATTTCACAATATCTCGAGTTCTAAGAGTCCAATAGGAACGCGGTTTGGCTCTTTCGACTCGATATCGATAGCGCTTACATATTTTAGTTCCAAGTTTCACCACCAGGGGGCACTTCCGGAAATCGGGTTCTACGGGCCCGATTACGACGGGGTTTGGCTCTTTCGACTGGATTTCGACAGCTTTACAGATTTAGGTCATGTTCGTATAGAACACATTGCGCCCCCTGGTGGTGGAAGGTGTAATTAAAGGATTTTTCATCCAACTCGGGTTCTATGGGTCACATCACGACGCGATTTGGCTCAATCAACTCGACATCGATAGAGGATACTAGAGCTTATCGGTTTTAGTTCGTTTTTCACCACCAGGGGGCGTTTTATTATATCTGTTTCTATGGCCCGGATCACGACGGGGTATGGCTCATTCGACTCAACGCCGATATAAGATACTACAGCTTATCGATTTGTGCTCCGAGTCACACCACCAGGGGTCGCTTTCCTATGTCTGTTTCTATGGGAAGGATCACGACGGGGTATGGCTCATTCGACTCGACATCGATAGAGCTTAATAATTTTAGTTAGTTTTTTCACCACCAGCTGACGCTTTCCTATATCCGGTTCTACGGGCATGAAAATGACGGGGTATGGCTCATTCGACTCGACTTCGAAAGCCTTAACGATTTCAGTTATGATCGTATAAACAGATTGCGCCACCTTGTGGTGGAAGGTGGAACTAACGTATACCGCAGCGCCACGACTATTATACGGTGCTGCAGGCAGCGGGGAACCGAGCCGGAGGTTCGTTCAGTTAGAGGTTTATGTGCAAATTAAAGGATTATCCGGTGCGTGCGTAGCACGACCGGTATACGTTGCCGAAGGCAGCAGGGACCCCTGTCGGAAGTTCTTTCGGTTCGAGGGGGGTGCGAGCCGGAGAATACAAAAGATTCGAGGCACCGATGTAAATTAGGATTTTATCGATTTTAGTTACCGATGTAACTTAGGAGCCCGCTGGCGGGCGAAGCCAGCTAGTCACTATTATTAATGTCGGTAAACGTCTGTCTGTGTGTCTGTCTGTCTTTCTGTAAACGGATAAAAGTCGGGTCAGAGATGCCGGACGGAAGCGCTTTTTATGGCGGAAAATTCAGAAAAATCCGGGCATTCCGGAGTTATAGTTTTCGAAGGAGTCGGCCCCTAATTAAGAACGTTATTAATTAAAAACCTCATCAAAATTAGCAAAACAAGAAGCAGTTTTATCGAAACCCGAAAAGAAAATTTCCGTTTTGATAATCGCAGACATCCAAATTGTCGCTTTTTAACGCATCATCGAATGAAAAAAAATCTACCGGAGGTATCGATCCGAAAATCGGGGTACACACGCGGCCGATTTTTGTCGTTCCAAAAAGTCAATTTTTTTGATATTAGGACCGTAACTTTTCTTTATTTCGGCCAAAAACTGACCAGACATCCAACATTGACCCCAGACGGGAAAAAGTTTGCTGTAAAGAATGCCGGGTTGACACATCCGAGATCAAATCGCTCCATTCCTTTTTGAAACAAGTGGAAATAATGACTCTACATTCACGAAAATTTGCACACATGTGTATAAAAAAATCGCAAATTCAACAAAAAAAAATCGTAAAAATCGACCAGTAATTTTTAAAGATATCAATTAACACTCATTATGGAACGGCAAATGAATTTATTTCTATTCCAAAAAGTCAGCTGCTTTTTTATTTCAACATTCAACGCAGACAAATTGTCTGTGAATAAGTCATTTAAAAATGATTGTACTTTTTATACGCTATATAAAATTTTTAAAATTATCGGATTTTTGAATCTGAAAAATATGAATCCTTGCTCTGAGTGATCTGGCATATCAGGGATTCAAAAAATTTTCGAATTCCGACCATAATTTTGGATTTTAGCAAAATCCCGATTTTTGTATAGGGAAAAAAAAGAAAAAGAAGAGTAACTATCTGTAATAACTAGTAGTTTATTGTAGTCGGAGTATTCTACAATATTGTACAGTATTGTATTCTACAATATTATTAAACGACGCCTCTCTGTCTGCCTATTGTTTCTGTCTGTAACTCTAAAAACTTTTCTCACAGACGGAGTTGAAAGGCACTAAAGTTATCAAAATACGCAGTAAAATTCGAGAATTCCATTCTTTCAGGTTTTGAAAAAATTCGTCGGTAATTAGAAAAGATATTATTAAAAACTTTAAAAACTCATTAAAAATTGTGCGAAAAGAACAATTTTTATCCAATTTGCAGCTGCGTTTGATAAAAATTATTTCCAAGCAAGAAAGAGACAAAGTGTCTGCGGCTAAAAATACTGAAGTAGGGTTTTAAAATGGGCATGCAAATTATAAGATCTAATTCACCTACAGTTTTGAAAATAACACCACGTGAATCATCTCTCTCTCCACATTAAAAGATTGTAAAAATCAAGGAAATCCATCCATTAGAACCAAAGATATTAATTATTATTCCTTTAATTTGATTGCATAAAAATTATTCCTTTTAACTTGCTTCTTTCAGAGCCAGACATTGGGACGTCTAGCTGTCTAGAAAGATGAAAGATATGAAAACAGTTTAAGTGGAATTATTATAGGCTATATAAAATTATTAAAAATATTGATTTTAAGGACTTGAAAATTATGTATCCCTTCGTAATATGAAATGCCCTGTCCAAAAAATTAATTTTCGTAAAAATCGGATAATAATTCCTGAAGATATCAGTTAAAAAAGTTTTAATTTTGTGTGGAAAAAAGACCAGTTTTAATTTCGATACTGTGGATGTTTTTCTCGGTGACAGATTGTCTGGCAAATATTTTATTTCCGAAGGACAAGATAAACACAATAGGGCTTTCCGTCAGGCATCGTTAATTTTATTTTTAAATTATTGCATTTATCGATTTGAAATGTATGCATCCACGTGTATTTTTGAACAAGGATTCTAAATATGTAATTTTGGTTTTTCAACGATAATTAGGAAGGGAAATATCAATTAAAAACCCTTTAAGAAAGCAATTCATTTCTAAAAAATTGACACGTGATCTGATATTTCAGAGAATGAAACATTTTGATAAAAAACCGCATTTTCTTTATACTAAGAGATTTTGGGCCCTGTTATTTTTTTAAAATTATTATTATTGGATTTATCGATTTTAAATTTATTTATGCATCCATGTTTAGATTTTTACGGGGATTCTAAATATGTAAATTTGGTTTTTCTCCGATAATTAGGAAGGAATTTACAAATATTTTTTTATTTAATTATCAGACAGCTTAAAATTCAATGCCAGATATCAGATTAAAAGAAATATAATAAGGTGATCTGTTTGAAACTTGAAGATACTTTATAACACATAGCATAAATTTTAAAAATGAGGCCGCATCGAAAAATATGGGGAGAGGGGAGCACCTTGCGCCCCCCCTCCCCCCAAGGAAGGTACTTTTCAAAATTTTGAACACACCCCTCATGTGATATATCGTTGGAAGGTCTGTGACCGCTTAACCATATTATGTTACGGATTTCCACCAAACTGATTCCAAACATTATAATTAAAGTAATAAGGGTTCCCGATAACATTTTTTAAAGTTTCTGAGTTAGTACCACTTTTTTCGAATAATAATATCAGATTTTATATTTTGACTTCATAATATCTCGAGTTCTACGAGTCCAATCGCAAAGCGGTTTGGCTCATTCGACTCGATATCGATAGCGCTTACCTATCTTCGTTCCAAGTTTCACCACCAGGGGGCACTTCAGGAAATCGGGTTCTATGGTCCAGATTACGACGGGGTTTGGCTCTTTCGACTGGATTTCGATAGCTCTACAGATTTCGGTCATGTTCGTATAGAACAGATTGCGCCCCCTGGTGGTGGAAGGTGTAATTAAAGGATTTTTCAGCCAACTCGAGTTCTATGGGACACATCACGACGCGGTTTGGCTCAATCGACTTGACATCGATAGAGGATACTAGAGCTTATCGATTTTATTTCGTTTTTTCACCACCAGGGGGCGTTTTCTTATCTCTGTTTCTATGGCCCGGATCACGACGGGGTATGACTCATTCAACTCAACATCGATAGAGGATACTAGAGCTTATCGATTTTTGCTCCGAGTTTCACCACCAGGGGGTGCTTTCCTATCTCTGTTCCTATGGGAAGGATCACGTCGGGGTATTGCTCATTCGACTCGACATCGATAGAGCTTACCGATTTTAGTTCGTTTTTTCACCACCAGGGGGCGCTTTCCTATCTCCGGTTCTACGGGCACGAAGACGACGGGGTATGGCTCATTCGACTCGACATCGAAAGCCTTAACGATTTCAATTATGATCGTATAAAGAGATTGCGCCACCTGGTGGTGGCAGGTGGAACTAACGTATACTGCAGCGACTGCTATACGGTGCCGCAGGCAGCGGGGACCCGAGACGGAGATTCGTTCAGTTCGAGGTTTATACTATTCGATGTGCAATTTAAAGGATTATCCGGTGCCGAAGACAGCTGGGACCGAAATCACCCACTCGTGGACAGCCACCCGTGAGGTATAGGAACAATAAGTCCACGAGGGGAAAAATAAACGCTACCTGACACCGATAGCACCCATCCGCTCCAACCCCCACCGCAGGAGGCGCCTGTTTATTAGATTTGAAACAATGAATATAATTACATAACAATAATAAAATATAAAAGGTAAAAAATAACAATTTTTTGTAAATTGAAAGTTAAATATAAAATATTTTCGAAGTACACTAAGTTCATGATGTCCTAAATTTATGGTATTTTAGTTCAGAAAGTCAATGGTCAGTTCAGTCAATTTTTTTTAATTCTTTCGTAATGAAAGAGAAATTTTTATTGAGAATATTATAATTCTCTTTTAACTTTTGAGAGTTTGAAGGATTGAAAATGATATTACGAAGGTTATATCTGAGAGTTTCGTTCTTATCAAAAGGGAAGTGATGGATCATAAGAGGGCAGCATCCGAATATGTAGTGAACTGCATCTCCTTCTGCTTTATCGCATGGACATCTAGGTGAGGCTCTTTTTCTTATTTTATGTAAGTATTGTGGGAAACTGCCATGGTTACTCAGATAATACGGCAGTGTTGGCTGTTTGCAGAGATAATTTGGATCGACTTTTTATAGGTATCTCTGCCCTTATTACATGAGTCCCAAATGGCTTGCCAGTCAGAGATGGTTTTCTTTTTAAAATACAATTTTGCTATTGAAATGGGGAACAACAGATCTTTTCTTGATTGATATTGGTCTTGTAAGATGGCTTGCTTTGCTAGGAGATCAGCTCTTTCGTTGCCAGTATCACCCACATGAGATTTAGTCCATGTTATTATAATGGATTTATCAGGAATTTGAAGTAATTGATTGTAAATGTTTTTGATAATGTAGTTTCTAGGAAAAGCAACTTTTAATACTTCCATAGAAGAGTAACTATCTGTAATAATTAGTAGTTTATTATAGTCGGAGGTAGAGAACCATTTTATTGCTTTATAAATTGCCATTAATTCTGCTTGATATATGTTATTCAGTGGATGATGTCGTATTGCTTCATCATGTATATTATTTCCATCTTTATATATGGTGAAAGCACTGGCTACAACCCCTGGCATTTCAGAACCATCGGTGTAGGCTTCCACATCGTATTCTTTTGGATGGATGGATTTTCTATCTTCTATAATTCTGATATTTTGGACTCTGTAGTAATTGAGGAATCGATACGATTTTTCTTTCTGCATTATATTGTTAATGTTTTGCTGTGTGTTATTGATTAACAAATTTCTATTTCCTATTTTCAGTTGGTAGTACTGAAATTCATTCTGTATTTTTATTAGGATTGGTGGAGTTCCTGTAAGAAGATACAGAGCTTCGTGAGAGATAGTCCTATAGGTCCGTATTAAGTTTAATAATGCCAAACGCTGAGTTGAACGTAGTAATTTTCGGCCATCAGTATTCAAGTTTGGATACCAAATTTCGTAAGCATATAGTATTTGGCGTTCTATGACTGTTTGATACCATATTTTCAGGATGTCTGGTTTGATACCTTTATTAAAGAATCGAAATCCTCTAAATCCGTTTACAAAGTTTGCAATCTTTGTTCGAAGGTCTTTCATGTGATCTGTAAAATTGAATTTAGAATCTAACAATACGCCAAGATATTTAATATTTTTTACTACTTTTATTTTTATATTTTCTAATTTAAATCTCGGAAGTCTTCTTTCGAGGAGATTGCTACCGAAAAGCATTGATTGCGTTTTCTGAGTTGATATTTTTAAACCGAGTTCATCACAGATATTCTTAAAATGGACTATTTTGTTGTTGGTTGTAACTTCCATGTCTATTACGGTATTTCCCTCTATTGGAATCAAAAAATCATCTGCGTAAACAATAATATCTTCATATAGATTTTTATAATTTTTTATTATGTAGTTAGCTATAAGAAGCCATAAGAGTGGTCCAAGACAGGATCCCTGAGGGCATCCTTTAAATACCCTGAACCACTCTATATATTCATATTGATTTAAGCCTATACTTCTTTTGCTTATATAATTTTTTAGTAAGGTTTTGAGGTATCTGGGTAACGGTGAGTCATCAATTATTTCTGATAATTGGTGCCAGTTTATTGAATCGAAAGCACCTGTAATATCAAATGATATGATGCCCACATAAGTATGTTTTTGTAATAATTGTGCAATTTTCTCTTTAAGTCTCTCCAGAGCTGATATAGTGCTTCTGTTTTCACGGAAGCCGAACTGTTCATCTTTTAGATAGTTTATTGCTTCAAGATAAGTTAAAGTTCTATTTTTTATTAATCTTTCTAGGATTTTACCAATCATGGGTAGTAGTGTAATTGGACGGTATGAATCAGGTTTTGATGGATCTTTGTTTTTCTTTCTAAAATAGATGACTACTCCTTTCTTCCACGTTTCAGGAAAGTGTCCAAGGTAGAGACATTTGTTATATAATAACTTTATAAGCTTCATATTATTTTTTATCAAATTTTCTAAAATTCTGCCATCTACCCGATCATATCCTGGGGCTTTCTTTTTATTTTGTTGGTTAATTGCATATTGAATTTCTCTATGGGTAAATTTAAAATTGTTATATTCTTTTATTGATAGTGTGTTTGTGTTTTGAAATGATGATTCGAATTCTGGGCTTGTATTGTAATGGTAATGAAGTAACGTTTCTTGAATCTCTTTGTATGTATCATTTTGAGTTGAAGATTCCATGACAGAGTGGATGAGATCTGTATTTTTTAAATATTTCTGCTTCAGAATTTTAAAAGCAGTACCATACTTACTGTTTGTTTCCGAACAAAATGTTATCCAAGAATCAATTTTAGCTTTTTTAATATCTAATTTGTATTTTGCTTTGGCTTTTTTATATTTAATCTTGAGTTCTACAGAATCTGGATTTCTTTTATGTAGTTTATATATAGCATTTAGGTGGCTTCGCTGTACTTTAAGTTTGTCAGTATACCAGGATACATTAATTTCATGAGACAACTTTTTCTTTTTAAGTGATTTTTGCATGATGTTTAAAAGGATAACATTAAATTCCTCTGTCCACTTCTCTAACTCTGGAACAGAATTGACTGCTTTAAGTGTTGAAAGTAATGTTTCTTCATGTTTTTGAAACAGTTTATTGAATTTTTTAAACGTTTCATATTTGGTTTTGAAGCGGTATAAATTTCTTATTGTGGGTGTGACATTCAGAGTAAAAGTAATATATCGATGGTCTCTTAGTGATTTAAATGTCGAGTCTATTTTCCATGAATCTATAATATTTTTTGAATGTTCACCGCAGAGGGTCAAATCTGGTTTGCCTTTAAACTTGTCTCGCGCAAAAGAACATTCTGAATCAGGATCATTAATAATAGTTAATCTGCTCATTGCTAGATAGTCAAGTAGGATATATCCTCTAGCATTATTTCTTTTATAACCCCACGCCTGGAGGTGTGCATTGAAATCACCCCCAAGGATAAGGTTCGATGTATCTTCTATGACTATGGTCCATTCTCGGAAGTCTTCATCAAGATTTCCACTCGGTTTTGAATATTGTGATCCGACTTTAATGAATTTTGATGACAGTGATAGGTTTATAAATACACTGCTATTTGTTTGTAGAGTTTGAATATGAATTAATAAGGGATTGGATACGAGTATTCCCGACGTCTGATTTATTGAATGGTAGAAGGAACATGAAATTGGGATTCCCGTGAAGGTGTTATTACTTTTGTGATAATCCTGAACTAAAGCTAAATCTACTTTATTTTCATGTATGTACTTCAGCAATTGGAGATTTGCAGCCTTACAATTATTAAGGTTTATTTGAACTATTTTTAAATGATTTGGTGGGGTCATGGATTCTCCGAAATAATATCTATTGTCCAATGGGATAGTCTGATTTATTACATATGTAGCATTGGTTGGAGGTTCTACAGTTGAATCTTCTATAGAGTCATCAGAGATATTGAGTGATTTTAGTTCTGAGAACATACTTTTGAAGGATCATAGGAGATAGTAATATTTTGTTTTCGTTGCAACAATCTTTGAAAAATTGGGCAGAATCTAGAATTTGCACTGTGCCTTTCAATCTTTTCAGGTTTTACTGCGGTTTTATATTCTCTTTCACAGTTGATGCAACGATGACGTTCATAATTTTCTTTTATTTTGCATGTGTCTGTTTTGTGGTTACCTGTGCAATATGCGCATGTTAAATTATAATTTCTACAATTATCAACTGTATGGCCATAACGTTGACATTTATTACACCTAACCACTGGATTGTAATATTCTATACGGCATAAATTAAAATGAATAGGTAATTTTCTTCTTGAAAATAATGCCTTCGCGTAATGTTCTTCTGCATCAAGTACTATTTGGTATGTTTTCATTTTTTGTTTTTTGAGAACTTTTGCTATTCCTAGAGGAAAATTCTGTCCCAGTTCTTGATGTATCTTATCAATTACTTCAGTCTCAGTCACATCTACTGGAATTCCCAGTATAATGACTTTTTTTCTTTTAGCATCTCTAAGATCTGCTTCGGCCAAGTCGCTGAAACCTTCTATTTGATTTATAAAATCAATTAAAACCGCTGTTTTTTCGTCCGATTCTGTTTGGACTGTGAGCGAGTTTTTATCTCTTCCTAACGAACATGAGATGTATTTAAATTTTTTATTCCCTTTTATTTTGTCATTTAACATGTTTCGTATTACATTAATGGGAATATTCGTTGATTGACTTCTTCTTATTATTATTGCTGATTTAGAGTACTTAAAGCAAGGTGTTTTTATAGGTTGATCGGATGTAATTGCAGCAGCATAACTCTTGAGTTGTGCTCTTTTCGATATTTCGGAATCGATTCCATCTTCCAGATGGTCTTGATTATTAACTAAGTTTTGTTGATTTTTTATGGTATGAAACATTTCTTCTATAAGTGATGTTTGTTTAATTTTTTCGGTTATTTCAATCTCTTTGCTCTGAAGTTCTTTTTCCATTTTGTCAATTATTTTTGATTGTTGAGTGATTTGAGTTTTCATTTCCTTTATTTGATGCTCTTGTTCGTTTGTCGTAGTTTTCAGGACGTTATTTTCTTCTTGTTCAAAGTATAGATATTCTTTTATCTGCTGTATTGAGTTCGCTATTTGTGTTCGGATGTCTTCATCATAAATTTTTGAATTACTTTCAATTTGATTTAGGATATCTTCCAATTGATGTAGTGGAGATTTCTCTTGTGTTAAGCTCGTTAGTTCTTGCAATGTCATTGGTATACTAAGAGTGGAACTCTCTCCAGAAAGTACCTGTAAATTCAGATGGGCTGTTTCCAACTCTTCCTGAATCATTTCTTTTCCACAGTCTTCCTTACTTAAAACATTTTTATCACCACCTTCATTTCCTTTGTCTTTATCTTGTATGGATTTTCCACTGTGTATCAGTTTTTCATCTTCAATATGTGTTAGACTGTAAGAGGCATTTTGTAATTCAGTTATATTTAATGCCATTTTTGGGGATATCTCTGGGGATGGTGCCTTTAGTATATAGATATTGGTGAAATCTGTCTGTATTAGTTTAAGTCGTCTTTTTAATTCGTCTAAGTATAGGTGGACTATTGCAGATGTTCCTTTAGTGCGTTTTCTTACACCCCTTGTCAACTGCGTAATTAGATCGATAACATCTTGTGAACAACTTGCCTCTTGGCTGTCATATTCTTGAAATTCTCCTTTGTCGGTAATTTCATCGATTATCATGTTGACTATACCTTTTGACAGATGGTCGTCCTCTGTGGCATAATGTTTTGAAATTGATTTTAGGTCTATTTCTAGGCATGAGAGTTTGTTTTTGATTTCTTTTGAGTTGGTGTAGTAGCTTATATAGCTTGTATATTTTTCTAGTTTTACTATAAACCATTCCAAAAATGCCATTGGTTGGATAGCACCTTTTTTGCTTTTCTTTATATGAATATAGTATTGTTGTGCTATATCGCTAAGATTTAAATTCTTAGTGAATGCATCATTGAAAGTCAACTTTTCAGTCTGATTTTTGTCTACAGTTCTAGAGATTGAACTGATTGGGACGACGTCAACATATGCATAAGTATGAGAGTTGTCGACATATGAGTTCATTTTTATCTCAGCATGGGATTGTTGTCTATCTGAATCCATCATTCTAACTTTTATTTGTAAACTGATTAATATACCTCTTTCTATGATTATAAAACTATGACTATCTTATAACTATTTTTATTTCCCTTTCCGGGAACTTCTGAAGTGAAATGTCTGATGTATCAATATGTCAGACATATAACCAGTTCAATGATTTATTACTTAACTTCTCTTCACACGTATCACTAAACACTAAACTTTTAACTACTTATACATCTAATCAATCTAGAACCAGGAATACGGGCACCCCACATATGAGGAAGAATTTTGAATTTTGAAGAAAATTTTGAAGAAGAAAGATCAAAATAAAAGCCAAAAGAATAAGCCAAAGAAGAATGGTACCCCCACGTCCAAACCGGAAAGAACTCTCCGTGCTCATACCAGGAATTTTCATGCCAGAAATAATATGCAATAATTTACAATAATAAGGAAGGACAATGCTATAGGTGTTTGTACAATTATTCTATACATGACTTACAAATTGCTATGATATGCAAAACTGTATAATAAGAATTACACCTATAACAATAATGAGAAATTTAGATGTATTATTGTTGTTATAATGTTGGACTTTTTATATATAATTATTTACATTATTTGTTATAAAGAGTTATCAAAATGCCCTAAACTAAAAGTAAAAATGATTGCTCCAGACCAAAGAATCACACAGGGTCACAACTTACCTATGTGGGCCTATGCTATAGATTCCTCGCTGCGCTTGAACTACATAGAGCTATAAAATAGAGTATGGCACTGACACCCCCCTCCCCCCCCCCCAAAAAAAAAACAAAAAAAAACCACGCCCGCCTAAGCCGGAAGTGAAAATATCAGTGTAGTGCTACAACCGGACCTACGAAATATGGTATTACTATTTTGCAATATGTTTACTATTGAATGAGTTCAGTGATAGGCTACCGGTGCCACAAGGGTTAAAACTTTAATAAAACCAAATGGCTAATAAACAACTGGTAGGACTAATCTAAACATTATGACTAGAGGAATGATATATTACAACACTAGGACAGAAATTAAAGTAAAAAAGCTGTTAATGTTAGAGGGAAATAAAAATGGGGGGAGGGAACTGCTGCCGGCGGGGACAGTGTAAGGGGGAGTCACTAGAAGGAATGTGCAGAAAGAAACTCTGTTATTTACTTAAGAACAGTGAAAAGTTTAATGAAAATAATAATGTGCCCCTCCCTGCCCCCATAGCCGGTCCCCTATATGAGATAGAGAAAAACCGATGATGCCAAAAGATGCAGCGTAAAAAGTTCCCTAGACGCTGAGGAGCTAATTTGGAAAAAATTCTAAGCTCTATCTCCCATAGGAAGGGAGAAAAGTGGAGAAAACCAAATTTCGATGTTGGTAAAAAAAAGAAAAATGCTGATAATTGGATGTAAGACCCAAGTTACTGCGAGCAAACCAAGGGTTAAAACAGATAATGAGTACTACATTCTTAATGATAAAGTACCACACATAAGCCCCCCATTGTATTTCTATTGCTATATGTTTACTATTGAATGAGTCAGTGATGGGCTACCTGTGCAACAAGGGTTAAAACTTTAAGAAACCAAATGGCTAATAAACAGCTGGTAGGACTAATTCTAAACATTATGACTAGAAGAATGATATATTACAACACTAGAACAGAAATTAAAGTAAAAAAGCTGTTAATGTTAGAGGGAAATAAAAATGGGGGGAGGGAACTGCTGCCGGCGGGGACAGTGAAAGGGGGAGTCACTAGAAGGAATGTGCAGAAAGAAACTCTATTATTACTTAAGAACAGTGAAAAGTTTAATGAAAATAATAAAGTGCCCCTCCCTGCGCCCATAGCCGGTCCCCTATATGAGATAGAGAAAAACCGATGATGCCAAAAGATGCAGCGTAAAAAGTTCCCTAGGCGCTGGAGAGCTAATTTGGAAAAATATCTAAGCTCTATCTCCCATAGGAAGGGAGAAAATTGAAAAAAACACAAATTCAAAATAGGTAAAAAAGAGAAATACTATAAAAACGATGTTAAACCTAAAATACTGTGGGCAAACCGAGGGTTAAATCAGATTATGATTACTACATTTCTTGATGATAGAGTATTTCTCATAGACCCCCTTGCTATCCAAAAGTTTTACAAAAACAAAGTTTTTTCTTTCCCTTTCCTTTCAAGAAATATTCAATGCCCCCTTAATAAACATATTATTCAAGAACCCTTGTAATATATAACAACCATGTTTATACTCTTAATCAAACTCCATGTTACTTCAGTAATTAAATATATTAATCCATAACATTGTATATTTATTACTAAATACTGAACCTAGACCTTAACATATTAACAGAAACCTTTAAAATCCCATAATCCCTTATAATGAGTCCCAATTGGTCTACACCAAATTAACCAATGTGTAACTACTGTAATCTAGACCCCATGTCCACCCTAGAACTTAAAATTCATTATTTCTTATTGATCAAATGTTTATTTGTATTCCTTTAATATATATTTCCCACAATTCCACTTTGAAAACCAATCTCTGTTTTGAAACTGGGCTATATTTTTACCCAGAATCCTAACTTTATTTAGATGCTCCTTGGGTCTGTAAACAATGCTGTATTTTAATAACTAAACTCCCTAATACCATAAGGCAAACTAACTCTACACTAAGGTCTGGAGCTAATCACTAGAGATATTTTCAATTGAATACTGAGTGACAACTCATCACTACGGAACTTTATAAATGAACCGAAAGTAGCAGCCAAAAAGAAATGGCGTGATGATACTGCAAAGGCATCCATCTTGGATACCACAGAATTTCATAAAGAATTTTTTACTTTAAATATTTATAATACACTTCATATCCAACCAATTTCAAAAATGAAGACTTTTTTATGTACAGCATTTAATCCTACATTAAAATTCAACGTCAAATCTTAAATAATTTTACTAATTCCAATTGAAAAATACACAATTCCATTTGTTATGAAAAAGTCTATGGGTGAATAGCATTATGACACATACTTAAGATTTACGATAGCACAGTTTACAAATTATATTCATAAAACCACTAAAAATAAACATAAAATTTTTGAAAAAGGTGACGGAGAACACCTTGTATGTCTATTAATGAAAGAGAATAGTTTTTATGAGATTTAAAGTAATTAATTATTAAATAAAAGCATTTTCAAAAAAGTAAACAGTGGCCAAACTCGGCAATGTAAATCTCAGAAGCCTGTACTAGGATACAGTTTTAAGTACTTAAACAATGAAAAAACCTAACAAAAACAGTCTCCAGACCTTCATAATTAATTTTTAAGAGTCAAATGACCCATTAAACGAGTCTGAACATTAATATTAATTAAAAACTAGGACAAATTGATAGCACAGCTTACCAGCATTGTAGACCCGGAGCAAGTGTGCTCCAGAAAACAAACATTGAATTACTAAAATACTTAAAATTGTCCAATTGACTTGCAAATTTTTATTGAGCAGAGGATTTATATGCCTCCCCCCTCGTTAAAGAAAAGATCTGGGGATGGGAAGTATGTGAAAAAAAAAATTCAAATTAAAAATGACATGCCGATCATCCACACAGTGCACGTCAGCACTCAGAATCAGAAAACAAACTATGAAATTTTAAAAATAGTTAGAAATGTCCAAATGACTTACAAATTTTTATGTACATAGTATAAATATGCCTCCCCCCTGGTAAAAAAAATTAAAAAGATCTGGAGACTGGAAGTATACTTAACAAATTCACATAAAAATCAACATGTTAAAATCCCATACAATACATGTTAAAATTTCAAATTTTCAAATACCCTTTTGAGGGCCTATAACAATGTAAAAACAGTGTAAATGGATCATTTCATTAAAATAATAAGATACATGTCATTTTTAAGCACATCTGAGCACGGGAAGCTGAGAAATTAAGCAATTAAAATCTCTAGTGAGTGAAAAAAACATGGCTGCCTTATAGGCTGAAAACCAATGTTAAAATGCCAATGACAGCTGGGACCAGGGTTGGAGGTCGGTTCGGTTAGAAGTTTGTACTATTCAATGTGCAAATTAAGAGATTATCCGGTGCGTGCGTAGCACGACCGGTATACGGTGCCGAAGGCAGCGGGGACCCGGTTCGGTGGTTCGTTTGGTTCGAGGTGGATGCCAGCTAGAGGGTCGTTCGTTTCGATGTTTTATAAAAAAAGGAGATTTCAAAATATTCGAGGCACCGATGTAAATTAAGGGCCCGCTAGCGGGCGAAGCAAGCTAGTCCTTATTATTAATGTTCGTATCCGTCTGTGTGTCTGTCTGTGTGTGTATCTGTACCCGGATAAACTCTGCGAGCGTAGCGAGTAGCGAAGCGCTTTTGGTGTCAAAAAATTCAGAAAAATCCGGGCCTTCAGGAATTGCAGTTCCGAAAAAATCGGCCCTTAATTAAGGGAGTTATTAACGAACAAAGCTGTTTTAATTGCTCCAAAAGAAACCTACGTGGAAAGTACTCAGCGCATGCCCAGAAGAGCTCAATCCTCATCTTCCGCATAAAGAAGAAGGAAAGATCGCTTCGGCCGGTTTCGTTTGACGACTGTCTAAACTCGCCGACGGCGAACCGACAGAAATACGAAAAAACCGTCAACATATTCTCAAAGAACGTACTTTTACGTCTCTAACGATCCGGTCGGTTCGAAAAAATTTCGATATTAACCCTTTCAAAAAAAAAATCAAAAAGGGTTTAATTCGTGTTTTTGATTTTCTCCCTTCGTCCGAACCTCGCATCCGCCGGACTAAGAAAGATTCGGATAAACGGATTTCACCAAATAAAAGATCGGTCTCTGTCCTCTCCAATTCCTCCTTCCATTAAAACAAATACGTCAGTTAACCCTTCGAAAACGTATATTTTCCGTACACCGTTTTGCGATTTCGGCAATTTCGACTATTTTGAAAAATTCGCTGCGGCGGTTCCAAACAAGTCAATGAAAACTAAAAATACCAGACGAGATCTACATTCTTTATCCTTTCGAAATCTGCGATCGTTTTTGAAAAATACAAATATTAACCCTTCGAAAAAAATTCGCGCGCAGACTCACTTTTGCAAATTCCGATTCTCTGCGATTTTTAAAATCGCGCATCGGCTCTCTGAAAGAACAAAAAAACAAACAAACACACCCAAGTACATTTCCCTCCTTTCGAGATCACTGTAAAACCTTTAGTTTTAAAAAATATTTCAGTTAACCCTTTCGAAATCGTTTTTTTCCGTAAGTCTCTTTCGGTTTTTCAGCGATTTCTGCAATCTTTAAAAATTCAATTCTGGGCTTCGAAACAAGATACAAAAAATAAAAATAACGAGCTTAATCTACGTTCTTTTTCCTTTTAAAATCAGGTATCAGTTTCGAAAAATTCATTTTTTAACCCTTCCAAAAAAATGGTTTCCGAAACTCACTCGCGTGAATTTTCGTTTTTCGGCCCATGTTTAAAAATCCGCATCGACTCGGAAAATGTTAATAGAGATAAATAAAATACACCAGATCATAGCCACGTTCTTATTCTTCGAAATATATATTTCAGTTTTAAAAAATATGTACATTAACCCTTTAGAAACCGGTCGTTCCCGTACCTCACTTTCACGATTTCCTCTAATTTGCCAATGTATACACCCCCCCCCCCCTCCGCCGCAGGACTTTTTTTTATCGAAGTACACAAATTCCGAGAGAAGAAGCTAAAAGTGCATACATTCATCTATAGAAAGATGCCTTCGACTTTAAAAAATTCGATTATTATCAATTAAAAAAAACTCTTTTGTGAAACCCGTTTCTAGAAATGAGCGTTTTTCGGCGCAAGCACAGTTTAACAAACTGTAATAAGTGACTTTGCTTTCGCCGTAATTATCTTATTTATTAACGATCTTAAATCAAAAATCGTTATTCATTTTGCGTACAGAATTGAATGGGCTTTCCGAATATATGATTTATTTTGAGAAATAATTATATTTTCATGGTTAAAATTCTATTCTACTAGGATATTTGTGTTTTGAAGCAGCCGATTGAACTGCAAATATACTTGCTGTGTGTACTTTTTTCGGAAGCGCAAAAATATATCAAATTATTTTTTTTTCTAATTTTTATGTATCGGATTCTATATAGTTTGTTGAACTCCCGGTTTATGATTCAAGGCAGGAACATTTATTTTTAAAAGTTTTAGAATTTTTTAAATAATGGTCATTTTTCTATAGAAAAAAAAAAGAAAAAGCTAAGGAATTTGCTATTTCTTTTCAAAATATCTCCCTTCGTATGGGTCCCATCGCGACCTGGTTTGGCTCATTCGACTCGACATAGATAGAGCTTACCGAATTTAGTTCCGAGTTTCACCACCAGGGTGCGCTTTCCTGTCTCTGTTTCTATGGGACGGATCACGACGGGGTATAGCTCATTCGACTCGACACCGATAGAGCTTACTAGAGATTATCGATTTTAGTTCCGCATTTCACCACTAGGGGCGCTTTCCGAACTATCTTTCTATGGGCCGGATCACGACGGGGTATGGCTCATTCGACTCGACATCGATAGCTTTTCGAGATTTTACAATTAGGGGCCCGCTGGCGGGCGAAGCCAGCTAGTCACTATTATTAATGTCGGTAAACGTCTGTCTGTAAACGGATAAAATTTGGATCAGAGACGCCGGACGGAAGCGCCTTTTATGTCCAAAAATTCAGAAAAATCCGGGCATTCCGGAGTTATAGTTTTCGAACGAGTCGGCCTATAATTAAGAACGTTATTAATTAAAAACCTCATCAAAATTAGCAAAACAAGAAGCAGTTTTATCGAAACCCGAAAAGAAAATTTCCGTTTTGATAATCGCAGACATCCAAATTGTCGCTTTTTACGCATCATCGAATGAAAAAAAATCTACCGGAGGTATCGATCCGAAAATCGGGGTACACACGCGGCCGATTTTTGTCGTTCCAAAAAGTAAAATTTTTTGAAATTCGGACCGTAACTTTTCTTTATTTCGGCCAAAAACAGACCAGACATCCAACATTGACCCCAGACGGGAAAAAGGTTGCTATAAAGAATGCCGGGTTGACACATTCGAGATCAAATCGCTCCATTCCTTTTTTAAACAAGTGGAAATAATGACTCTACATTCACAAAAATTTGCTAACATGTGTATAAAAAAATCGGAAATTCAACAAAAAGAATCGTAAAAATCGACCAGTAATTTTTAAAGATATCAATTAAAACTCATTAATGAAAATGGAAAATAAATTTATTTCTTACGGAAGAGGAAGCTATACTGAGATTGGCAGGTGTTTTGATAATATCAGTGGAAGAATAGGAGACATCCCGACGCTTCTGACGAAAGAGATAAATTGATAAAACAAAGCATTTGAAAAGTATTAATGTTTTTATAGGTGATATAAATTTTTTAATAATATCAGATTTTCGAATATGAAATACATGAATCCTTGCTCCGCGTGATCTGGCATTTCAGATATTCAAAAAAATTTCGAATTCCGACCATAATTTTTGATTTTAGCAAAATCCCGATTTTTGTATAGGGAAAAAAAAGAAAAAGACGCTAAGGAATTGGTTATTTGTTTTCAAAATATCTCCCGTCGTATGGGTCCCATCGCGAAGCGGTATGGCTTATTCAACTCGACATCAATAGCGCTTACATATTTTAGTTACCAGTTCCACCACCAGGGGGTGCTTCCGTAAATATAGTTCTATGGGCCCGATTACGACGGGGTTTGGCTCTTCCGACTGGATTTTAATAGCTTTACAGATTTGGGTTAGTTCGCATAGAACAGATTGCGGCCCCTGGTGGTGGTAGGTGTAATTAAAGAATTTTGCCGCTAACTCGGGTTCTATGGGTCACATCACGACGCGGTTTGGCTCATTCGACTCGGCATAGATAGAGCTTATCGATTTCAGTTCGTTTTGTCACCACCAGGGGGCGCTTTCCTATCTCCGGTTCTATGGGCACGAAGACGACGGGGTATGGGTCATTCGACTCGACATCGAAAGCCTTAACGATTGCAGTTATGATTGTATAAACAGATTGCGCCACCTGGTGGTGGAAGGTGGGACTAACGTATACTGCAGCGCGTGCGCAGCACGACTGCTATACGGTGCCGCAGGCAGCGGGGACCGGATACGGCGGTTCGTTCAGTTAGAGGTTTATATTATTCGATGTGCAATTTAAGGGATTATCCGGTGCGTGCGTAGCACGAGCGGTATACGTTGCCGAAGGCAGCGGAGACCAGGGTCGGAGGTTCGTTCTTTCAGTTATTATCGTATAAACGGATTGCGCCACCTGCTGGCGGAAGGTGGAACTACCGTATACTGCAGCGCGTGAGCAGCACGACTGCTATACGGTGCCACAGGCAGCGGGGACCCGAGCCGGAGGTTCGTTCTGTTTGAGATTTATACTATTCGATGTGCAATTTAAGGGATTATCCGTTGCGTGCGTAGCACGACCGGTATATGGTGCCGAAGGCTACGGGGACCGAAATCACCCACTCGTGGACAGCCACCCGTGAGGTATAGGAACAATAAGTCCACGAGGGGAAAAATAAACGCTACCTGACACCGATAGCACCCATCCGTTCCAACCTCCACCGCAGGAGGCGCCTGTTTATTAGATTTGAAACAATGAATATAATTACATAACGATAATAAAATATAAAAGGTTATAAATAATGTAAAAAGTAACAATTTTTTGTAAATTGAAAGTTAAATATAAAATATTTTCGAAGTACACTAAGTTCATGATGTCCTAAATTTATGGTATTTTAGTTCAGAAAGTCAATGGTCAGTTCAGTCAATTTTTTTTTAATTCTTTCGTAATGAAAGAGAAATTTTTATTGAGAATATTATAATTCTCTTTTAACTTTTGAGAGTTTGAAGGATTGAAAATGATATTACGAAGGCTATATCTGAGAGTTTCGTTCTTATCAAAAGGGAATTGATGGATCATAAGAGGGCAGCATCCGAATATGTAGTGAACTGCATCTCCTTCTGCTTTATCGCATGGACATCTAGGTGAGGCTCTTTTTCTTATTTTATGCAAGTATTGTGGGAAACTGCGATGGTTACTCAGATAATACGGCAGTGTTGGCTGTTTGCAGAGATAATTTGGATCGACTTTATTTATAATTTTATAGGTTTCTCTGCCCTTATTACATGAGTCCCAAATGGCTTGCCAGTCAGAGATGGTTTTCTTTTTAAAATACAATTTTGCTATTGAAATTGGGAACAACAGATCTTTTCTTGATTGATATTGGTCTTGTAAGATGGCTTGCTTTGCTAGGAGGTCAGCTCTCTCGTTGCCAGTGTCACCCACGTGAGATTTAGTCCATGTTATTATAATGGATTTATCAGGAATTTGAAGTAATTGATTGTATATGTTTTTGATAATGTAGTTTCTAGGAAAAGCAACTTTTAATACTTCCATAGAAGAGTAACTATCTGTAATAATTAGTAGTTTATTGTAGTCGGAGGTAGAGAACCATTTTATTGCTTTATAAATTGCCATTAATTCTGCTTGATATATGTTATTCAGTGGATGATGTCGTATTGTTTGATCATGTATATTATTTCCATCTTTATATATGGTGAAAGCACTGGCTACACCCCCTGGCATGACAGAACCATCTGTGTAGGCTTCCACATCATATTCTTTTGGATGGATGGATTTTCTATCTTCTATAATTCTGATATTTTTTATTCTGTAGTAATTGAGGAATCGATACGATTTTTCTTGGGTCGGATGTTCGTTCGGTTAGAGGTTTGTACTATTCAATGTGCAAATTAAGGGATTATTCGGTGCGTGCGTAGCACGACCGGTATACGGTGCCGAAGGCAGCGGGGATCCGAATCCGAGGTTCGTTCGGCTTGAGGGGGATGCGAGCCGGAGAATACAAAAGTTTAGAGGCACCGATGTAAATTAGGGGCCCGCTGGCGGGCGAAGTTAGCTAGTATAGTATGAATTATGTAGAAATATATAATAAAATTCTGTCTTTACTCAAATACAGTATGCATATTTAAAAAACTACCTAGCGAGGCTCCATCTACCAGGTACTCTTATATTAAATTAGCATAACTGAAAAATAATCTAAATCAAACTTTATTAAATAGAAATACATCATGTATTTTATTCAATTAACATTCTGCAACTAAAAGAGTAGGAAGAGAAAGTTTTTTATAAATTCCGTCTCAAGATTCACTCATGCAGTTCACAGTTAATTATATTTGTCACTTCGTAAATAAATTCTGAGCTGAGAATTCATTTGCAATTAACGATATTACTTATAATTAAAATGAGGAATCATCTCAAACGCTTTTGATTACGTACATGTTATTTTATTTTTAATAATTGATAGTTTAAGTTTCACTGCTCGTGCCAGGGTGGACATGGCCGCCATATTGGCCATATTGAAACTACGAATGTTGCCAAACGATAATATAGAAATTCAGCCTTATTTCCGCGCCACGTAAGAGAAATATATATATATAGATCGTCAAATTCTGATAATTACTAGTAGTATTATATTCCAAAACTTGTACCGGTAAACATTTTAAAATAAATTTTCCAATGTGCGAAATATACATCATTAAGAAAACCTTAATGGTATTTTAATATTCGGTCAAATTTTTATGAGTAACTACTAAAATTTAGCTTCAAATGTTTTCATCTGAGCCAGGATTTTTACAAAATTATTCACAAATTTTTTTGCTAATAAAATAGCATAGTTAACATATATGAGTATTTTGTTTCATTGTTTTCCAATCATAAACAAGGGTTCGTAGTATACATGAATAAACACGGCAAATACAGGGTGTCCCACAAGGTACGCAGCGTCTAATATGTACAGATTCAGATAGAGCACATCAATAGGAGTATTTTGAATGGTAACAAGTGGGGTCCCCGAATATAGCGTGATAGTCTAATAACAGGATGAACATTATCATAGCTGCCAACTTTTACGCTTTTTTCCTACCACTAAAATTTTATAGTAAATTTTACCTTATTAAATCTCCGAAATCACGGGATTCAATAAGGCAAAAATTTCTAAAAATTTTTAGTAGTATCAAAAAAGCGTAAAAGTTTGCAGCTATGACGTTATTGACGAATCCGATAGTGGGTATTCCAAATGACGATGTGTACAACATGAAAGATTCCCCAGATGATTACGCAAATTTGTGGTAACCACTAAAAATTTATAGAAATTTTTGCCTTATTGAATCCTGTGATTTCGGACATTTAATAAGCTAAAATTTACTATAAAATTTTAGTGGTAAGAAAAAAGCGTAAAAGTTCGCAGCTATGATAACGTTCATCCTGTAATTAGACTATCACGCTATATTCGGGGACCCCACTTGTTACCATTCAAAATACTCATATTGACGTGCTCTATCCGAATCTGTACATATTAGACGCTGCGTACCTTGTGGGACACCCTGTATTTTCCAGTTGTTATATTGTTTTCATGTTGAATACTCCATGTTTAAAACATTCAGATGCTTATTTTCCTTAATTTTCCTTTAATTTTTGTATCTGCACTGTATTAAATTTGCAACAAACAGTTCAGTCGTTCAACCGTTTATATAATTAACCCCTTAAGCACCATATTCAATTTAGTGATAATATGCTGAATGCCAGATATATTGAATTTCTTCAAAAGTAGTTTATGTCATTATTTTTAATTACATGTGAATAATTTAATTACATGTAATGTAAAGAGATGAAATAAAGGTTCATTTATATTACACACAGAAATAAGGCTCGAAAAGCTATCATCACTATTGTCTATGTGATCATCAAAATTAGGAAAATAATCACTCTGCGTGTTTGACATAATTATTCTATAAAATCAGTATCTTTCAGATTTACAAACAAAATCGACAGCGAAACACTACAATTTACATAAGACAACTGAACAGAATGACCACTAGAATATTGATAAATTATTAGAACATTTCAGTCTGGACTTAAAAAGGGGACGTATGCACATACGTGCTGGTATTTCAAATAGAAGAGTTCATGACGTACGCAGGTACGTCGTGGTGCTTAAGGGGTTAATAATTACTTCATCATATTATGAAGCGTTCTTATTGGTCAGAATAGCGATCAAATTGCAGTTACGTTACAGTTATAGCTAAAGTCGATTTAACGACTGGACGATTTTTACAATGTTTCTTGGATACTCACACCTTTGTTACTTACTTCCATTTATATTATATATACACACCAACTTATAAAACACATACAAACAACAACTTAAACACATATAATGGATACAACAGCGCATTTTTCAATAAATAAAACTAATAGTGATTAATTATAATAATCTTCGATAATCGTTTTACAACTAAAATTTAAACCTAATAGATATATTAAGTTGATGTAAACGTGGCTGCAACTCTTAACTAGGACTTCCCTCAAAGGGATTAGTCTGAGTGATATTGCTGAGAACATAAAGTTAACAGTTACGATATAAAGAAGATATCAACAAGAATCTAAGTGAATATACAGCATATGATAGACAAGAGATAGATAAAGATACAACATATGAAAAATAGCAAATTAAATGATATAATTACAAAATATCATACATAAATTCATATACTGCTATGTTTTCATATGCATTTTTTTATAACATTTGGCAAATAATCTCATTTTCTTAAGCGGGAATTGCTCAAAGCTTAAAAAAAAACCGCCGGATCTTTTAAAACGATATTTTTAAAGTCACATAATCAGATTTGCAGCCAATAGCGTATTTTAGCAAGCGTAGTTTAACGCAAATTTAATTTAATTTTTGCAACATTTTCTTTGTGACAAATATCTAAATAAAATATTAAAAAATAAAATATTAAATATTGAAATATTAAATCAAATATTTAATATTTGAATTAAAAAAATTTCCTTTGTTTATTTGTATAACTATTTATAGAAATTCGTATACTTCAAACCACATTGATAACATGCTTTGCTACAAACATGTCTACCAGTCTAACTACTCGTATGTCTTAGCTGTGTCTCCCTCCGAACTCATCTGTCTACTGTCTCTCTACTCTTCTGTATACCCGTCTCAGTATCCATCTGTCTTTCTACCCGACTCTTTAATCGTGTCTCTACCTGTCTCGCATCCCGTTACACTACTCGTCTATCAACACGTCTGTCTGTCTATATACCCCTCTCTCTACCCGTCTGTCAAGTCGTCTCTGTACTCGTCTCCCTATCCACCACACTACCCGTCTCCTTACCCATCTCACTACCCCTCTGTCAACCCTTTTTTGCACCTGCCTCGGTACCCGTCTGTCTATTCGTTTCGCTACCCGTTAGCTTATCTCTGTCGCTATCCGTCTCTCTACCCGTCTGTCTACCCGTTTGTTTACACGTCTATCTATCTCTCGCCAACTCTTCCCAATATTTAAACAATTTAGTAAACGGAAGCCGTTTATCTGTTATTAAATGCAAACAGGAATAATTTATCTAAAGAGTGTAATCAGATGCAATTTTTTTAAATACATACATAAACCAGCATAATAATTCACCAGTTTTATTTTCATAGTAGTTTATGTAATTTGACAGTAAATCTCAACTTCTTCAACCCGAACTGCGTCAAGCTTTTTAAAAAAGCCCCAAGGTCCGTATAACTGGGAAGGGGAATTGTCCTCAGGGCTATTAGATACATGTTATTAAGTTAAGTGAAAGTTTCGTAATCGGGTTCGCAGCCAATTTCTTATGTCAGAAAGGGTGGCTTCACGCCATTTTAAATTCATTTCTGTAACTTTCTTTTTCTTTTTTTGTGGGTGGTTGGGGGGGGGGGGAGGGTTCCAAATATATGCACTTAAATTCAAACTTTTGCCCCCATGTTAATATTAGTGTTGTTTGTATTATCAATTAATACTTTGTTGATCGAGCTTCATTCGAAACAAATGTAAAAGACTTCTACAGTTTTTTTTCTAGGAGAAAGTTCCGTAATCGGGCCCTAAGCTAATCGGGGAATTTAATATCATTATTGTTTCTAACTCTTATAGAGTTAAAACAATATTGTTGCTAGCATTACTCTTGTTTGTGACCAACCTCTTCTGTGTATCTGAATAGAGAAAAGTTCCGTATCATGTACTGGTTGGTGCCAAAGGCAGTTGTAGAATCTTACAAATTTTTCTAGAGAGCGGAAAAACATGTTTTTAAAAATATTTACAAATATACGTTTATTAAACCATGTTTTTGAGCCATTTTAAAAAATTAAGTACGGTGCTAAAATAAAATTTTATTGTCATTTTCGATATTTTAATAAGAAATGAAAATACATAACAAACAAATTTAACAAAACTAAGCCATTTTTGGGTACTTCTCTATTATCCCGTCGACCACTTTTCATAACAAAAAACTATCGCCAAACTAAGATTAAACGCCAAAAATACAGTCCCATTTACTTGATGCTAGAAGCATTATACGTATTTGTTATGCCATCAAGTGGTTTTTAATTCGACATTTGCGTGTATTTTTCATTATGTTTTACTGATTTATTAGTTATTTCATTCATTAAAGTAACAATTGTGTCCTTAAATTCTTATATTTTATTTATTTTGATATTTCAATGGCAACGTTCTCCCGTTTATTTAGCGTTACAGTTTGGCGATAGTTTTTTGTTATGAAAAGTGGTCGACGGGATAATAGAGAAGTACCCATTTTTGTGATAAATAATTGTTATTGCCAGGGGGGCAAATTGTAAACAATTAATAAGCGAACTAAAAAAATTACCTGAAAAAACTTGTGGGAATCTCAAAAAAGAAATATCTGATATAAATAGCATTTAAAATCTTAAAATGGAGAAGTGGTCCGTATAAAAATGCAAAACATTATACACCTGATATAAGAATTTTTTAATTTTTTTATATTTCCGAAAGCACAGATAAAAGGGTAAAAATCCCGGCACAGATGCCATATACTCACCACGTTGGCGCGATTTTTCCCCCGCCCCTTTGGCGAAAACTGTTTGTTGTGTTTGTTTAC
This sequence comes from Maratus michaelseni, assembly GCA_963931845.1. Taxonomy (NCBI): domain Eukaryota; kingdom Metazoa; phylum Arthropoda; class Arachnida; order Araneae; family Salticidae; genus Maratus; species Maratus michaelseni. The sequence goes on along the minus strand of OZ007592.1, from coordinate 281,396,689 downwards.
TTTTATTTTTTATTTTAATTCTATAGATTATTTTTATATGTATATCAATATTAATTTAGGCACAGATGTCATATACGCACCAGATTGGCGCGATTTTTCCCCCGCCAATTTGGCGAAAACTTTGTTTTTGAATATTAGTTACAAATACCATACAATAATAGCATGTAATTTTTTATTTCAATATAAAAATAAACTAACGTTATAAATGAAATAGCTCCTATTATTCAAAAATGGGAAATAAAAATAAATAAATGATAGTTTGATATAAATAAATATTAATATATATAATAAAAACAATTTATAGAATTAAAATAAAAAATAAAAGTTAATAAACAACAATTGAAACAAAATAACCGGGTTACCATGTGAGGTATAAAATTTCCATTTTGTTGCAATCGCGCCAATGTGGTGCGTATATGACATCCGCGCCTTTATTTATATCAAACTATTATTTATTTATTTTTATTTCCTTTTTTAAAATAATAGAAGCTGTTTCATTTATTACGTTATTTTATTTTTATATTGAAATAAAAAAATCACGTGTACTATTTGTCACACTATTTGTAACTAATATTCAAAATCAAAGTTTTCCCCAAGCTGGTGGAGGGAAAAATCGCGCCAACGTGGTGCGTATATGACATCTGTGCCTTGTTTCATTTCACATAGAGGTACTGCTCTATTATCCCGTCGACCACTTTTCATAACAAAAAACTATCGCCAAACTGTTAGATTAAACGCCAAAAATGCAGTCCCATTTACTTGATATCAGAAGCATTATACGTGTTTGTTACGTCATCAAGTGGTTTTTAACGCGACATTTGCGTGTATTTTTCATTATGTTTTACTGATTTATTAGTTATTTCATTCTTTAAAATAACAATTGTGTCCTTAAATTCTTATATTTTATTTATTTATGTATTTTGATATTTCAATGACAACGTTCTCCCGTTTATTTGGCGATAGTTTTTTGTTATGAAAAGTGGTCGACGGGATAATAGAGAAGTACCCACATATGTATTGGTACTTTTATGTTAACTTGGCGCAGTTGATAAATCGCCAAATATTTTTCTCATAACATCTTCATATTGCATTCATTTCATTTAAATATAAATCTTTCACTGATTTCATTTGAAATACATACATTAAAAATACACGTCTTTCACTCATTTAATTTAAAATACACGCCTTTCACTAATTCCATTTAAAATACTAAAAAGGAAAAGAAAATAAGAAATAATGCCACAAATCGAAACCTTTTATTTAAACATCAAAGAATTGTTCCTAACATACACACGCGAAATAAAAAAGCTGCTAATGGTGTGATTTACGCCAAATCTCTAATACTAATACTACTCTTACTAATCTCTAATACTTTTCAAACAGAAAAATATCCAGATTAACTTTCCATTTTTATTAAATTGAAATATATTTTATTGTGCTGAATTAGTGCTTGCATATTTTTTTGCTCCATGTATTCCATGAACTTTTCAATTCCGATAGTCTACGAAAATCTCCCGCCGGTGAAAATGACGTACGCACAAAATTTAGTGACGTATGTACTTTAATTGTGCTTTTTTATCTATTTTTTTAATATAACTTCCAAACGGTTTGACACTTATTCTTGGTAATAAATAGACGACGTTGTCACCTTTATAGGTACCTGCTGTAAAAATTTGAACGAAATCCGTTAAATATTTTTTGACTTCTGCTTGACGAAAGGTTTTAATATCCATCGTAGCTATATATGGGGCAAAGTAATACTGCGCTGTGTATGAGCCTTCGTTGCACTCAGACAATAAAATAGTCGTTGGGGGCCACCCTAATACTTACCCATCATGGATATGCATAATATAAAATATGAAAATAAAAAATGTGTGAACTACTTATAAAATGCATTGCAATTCAAATAAAATCGTGGCTTGATGACGTCACAAACTTTAAAGGCTCGATTACTGAATTGCTTGAAAGAAACATCCTTATAACTCCAAAAATAATAATCCTATTAACTAGCGGTTTATTGCATCTGATTAAGCGTCAAATTTCCAATTAAAATATATCTTTGAAGTGAAATTTGGATGAAATACAGGGTCATGAAAAATCGAAGAGTGTGGAAAATACGATTCCAAATATCGCAGCAACTAATTATCCGATCGACTTCATGCTTTATGCAAAATTTATGTTTTTTTATTGTCTTTTATATTCATTTCTTAAGATAAACAATTTTGAAAATTTTTATATACCTTTCATCAGAACGAATATTTCGAGAGTCCGAAAAAAATTGTTCCGGTTAATCGAGGTTATTGAAATGAAATAGGCTTCTTCCCATTATTACATACTAAGTACATACCAAATTGAAAGTCTCTATCTCAATTTTTTCGGGAGATAGAGCGTTTACAGACACACACACAGACACACAGACGGACGGCAAAATTTTTTTTCTAAAAAATATGTTTTTCGGAATCTCCAGTGTCTGAAACGTGTAAATCCGCCAAAAAAAATTTTTCGATTTTCAAAACGATTACAAGACTTACCCTATACTACGTATGATGGGTAAGTAAAAAGAGTGAAGTGTCAATGACACCACTATACATCTATCGCTGTAGCAATTGTTTCTTTACAGAATCAGGCTGCTTTTCTTTTATAAACAGCATGACATTTTTTTCAGATTGAAAGGAATGAATACCTTTGTCTATTAATACATAAATTTCAAACTATTATGAATAGATCCATAAAATGATTACTAGGAAATGTCAGATAAAAGATTAGATTATAGATATAGGAGTTAATCGTGACAGCACATACATTTTCACAAGGAATTCACATTTTGTTCAGCATTCAATGACTCCCTACTGAATATCTCGTAGTCGTATAAAGATAAAGGATGATTACGAAAATAAATTCTCTATTCACATCATGTAATGCTGTATCGATTGAAGGATTCTGGGTCAATAATAGTCCAGCTTGAGAATAATGAATTCCTTCCCCTACAATCGATGTAACTATGTGTGCTGAGAAACGGAAATGTAAGCGAATGGTCATTTTGAGGCCCACTTAACACATTGTTGTCCCTGGTATTTCCCTTTTCTTCATTCTCAACAAGTAGGAAATATTGAATGAAAAAATTGGCTTTTATTAATTGTATATATACAGTGTACATTATACAGGTCGAACGTCCTTGTGAATAAAGCTTACTTTATTTTATCGTTGCCCAATTTTGAAGAATAAATTTAACTTTTAATGCATTTTTTTAAACTTCTAAACATCGCATATTTTCAACTGTTTACACCGTCGACTGGTAAAATTTTTTTTTTTCAAATGAATTTGTTTGAAAACTCTGTCAAAGTTTACTGGTTGTTTATAGTTCTAAAAATAACTTTTAAGTATGATTTTTTAAAATCTATCATCTCTATCGCGTGCAAACTAACCCGTTTGCACTTAAAAATGACAAAAATGAGATTAATGAAATCCTCCTTATATCTCTACGGAGAAAACTGAGAAGGTACATTTAAATTCTGTAAGTGTATGTACTCGGTAGCGAAATTACATAAGAAAAATCGGACAAAATCAACTAATATTTTTTGTTTTCTAAAAATCCATATCATATACACTGTAAAAATATGTCCTGAAATTAACAGGTGTTATTCTGTGAATTTTCCTTTTTTTACCTGAAAAATTCCGTTTTGGGTAAAAAGTGTAACATTTCCTGGAATTAACGGAAATTTTCAATTTACTGCTAGAGATATAACTGAAAGTTTCCGTAGGTCTCGGGGAACGGAGCTTTTCCGGCGAGACACGTTCTTTTCCGACGCTGATTGGAGGATATATTAGTTTGTCAGTCTGTGTCCTGTGTCAAAACCCCCACAGAACTGCGGAAGAAGCAATATGGCCGATACGGTAGTCCGAAGTAACTTGCGATGATAGCACGTGCTTTTTAGAATTTACAATTTTAATAATAAGTACAACTTTGGATGTAGACATATTTTACAGAATAAAAGTAAGTTTTATCTTTGTTTTTTATATCATTGTTTCAATAACATTATATGTATAATTTCTTTATATGTTTGTAAGATATAAATTTAGTTTTTAAACCACGTGTATATTACGATACGACAATAGCTTTCAATCATTTGCCTAGAATAAGTATTTTATCTTAAGTCATAAAAAAGGGATGATTTCGCATTTTATCTGATTTTTATTTTACTTCAACTCACTATTTCCTAACCGGACTTTGTTATTAATTTATATGTGTAATATGTGTCTAAAGATAATCTTTATTCATGTAGATTTAAAAAGGAAAAAAAAAGATCCCCGTTCTTTAGCTGTGCTTTATTTCGTTATTATATATTTTTTAAAATTCCAGTTTATCCGTTTGTATTCGAATATACTTTTTAAATCATATAATTATTTTACTTTCTAACAGTTTCTAATCAATTACTATGAGTAATATGGATGCACTGTTTTTTTTTACTCTTAATTTTAAAGTTGATTTTATGGGGGCAGATTATTATTATTATTTATTCTCTTTATGATTAGAGAATGCTGATAGTTGTTTGATCTTATAAGTGTTTTTTTTTTCTTTTTCTCACATATATTTTTCAATAGCACCTAGCGATATTTATAGAGTTATAGGTTGACTTGTAAAATTATTGTAGCATATTTTTTTCTTTTTTTTTTAATTATTAAAATAGTTTCGATATGAACAATTTGAGTACAATAAGGCCTCGTTATTAATTATTTATATTTGTTGGTTTAAATACCAGAAAGTGTTTACATCCGCGTAAGGGGGGGGGGGGTAATGACTACATTAAATAAACAAAAACTTTAAATAGGTAAAGAAAATGATTTAACGTATATAAATATATGTATATATACAGAGTTTCCCCCAGGTTTAAAAAAGGGCAGGGTGCTGCTGGTGAAAAGAAAGGCACTTTTTTAATTCTTAAGGGCACTTTTTTATTCTTGGGGGCACTTTTTGGATTCTTGGGGGCACTTTTCAGATTTTTAAGGGCACTTTTTTTAATTGTTAAATGTATTCTTTTGGTTTTTAAAGCCACTTTTGATATTTAAAAGTCAGGGCACTCTTTTTAAGACAATATTGAGTCAGTTTTTACTATGAAAGCAAATTTTTTAATGCAAATAGGAGAGAGGGCACATTTTTTTAATGAGGAGCAAGAAGGGTGCTAATTGTTTTACTGGAAGGGGCAAGAAGGGTGGTATTTGGTAAGCCAAAGGGCAGGCAGGGTGCAGCACCCTTCTGAAACTGTCTGGGGGAAACTCTGATATATATATATATATATATATATATATATATATATATATATATATATATATATATATATATATATATGATTTAAATTAGCAAGTATTTTCGAATACAAACTAACGGATAAACGAATTAAAAGCTAAAAAACAAGTAACCTTTTTCTTTTATGATTTACTGAAATACATTTTCATTCTCTCTCTAGGCAAATGAGTCCAATTTTTGTCTTCAAAAAACGAGATTTCTATCTTACATATATGTATAACAGAATTGATTATGCATACTAATAATATTAAAACAATGATATAAATAAATAAGAGATAACACTTAGTGCCCCAAGTCTTTAAAATATGTCTCAGTATGAAATAAGAAAAAAATAAAATATATAAACAGTGAGGGGGGAAGGGATAAAAATTGAAAAATATATATTAATAACAAGTGATAAAAATTTTACAGTTATACTGTTAGGAAATGAAAGCTATGGATAACTTTGAAAAACAATTATATATATATTTTAAAATGCTGTGATTACATATTTTTTCTTTCTTCTTTCAAAATTTTTCACACAATGTATTTTTTAGTACATTCTTTTTCTGTATTTTCAGATATCAGTTTAAGAAAATTTTGCCTACTTAACAGGACTGTTCACAAATTTTTTCCACCTCCAAACAGAACCTTTCACAAGTTTAATCATTTAAAAATAAAATCTGATCTGCCACAAAACAACTGAACTGATCACAGAACATATTACTTAGCTTTTTCATGTGTAAAGGATATACAGGAACCTGTATATAACGATAATTTCAAAATTTACAAAATTATAACTAGAATTTTCACAAATATAAAAAAAAACCTCTATAATTTCATAAAAACAGGACACTGCTTGAAAAATCTGGACAGACCCCTGATTTTTATTTCTAGATCATCAAATTTTAGTCATGTTAAAGAATTTAGCTCCAGGGTTTGAATGCTATTTTAAATAATAATTAAAATTGCAAATTTTAGCATACTTTATGGAAAATTTGCAATATTCTTATAATTAAGCTTCAGATTTTTTCTAAAAATATTTTTTCGTATAAATATATTTAATTCTTTAATAAAGATTTTTTTTTTCATTTCTAAATTAAATCACATTTTTTGGCTTTTATAAAATTTTGTATATTAAGTATAAGTCTCCTAATAATATGTCCTAAGAAATTAACATTTTAAACTTCTTTTTTCTGTGTACAATTCTTACAGAATGTCTCTTTTCCTTTTGTTGTCAAAATATTTCTAAAATATACATTTAATTTTATCTGAAGTTTTAAAATATTACTTGGTTTTGCTAGGATTTTAACACATAAAATTATAAATAAAATGTATATTTCAGAAATATTTTGACCACTACAAAAGAGACATCCTTTAAGTAGAGTACAAAGAAAAAAAAAAGTTAAACATATTTAATTCCTAAGAATAATAAATATATATATATATATATATATAACTGCCACAGATAGGTTTAACATAAGTGTGGGGAATTTGAGATATCACTTTCCCCTTTATGGGAGAAATATCGAACAGATAATAAAATCTGAAAATATCAGTTTTGTAAAACGGAAAATAACCGTCCTGAAAACTGAAAATGTCAGTTTCTAAAACAGAACATTTCAATCCTAAAACTGAAAATTTCAGTTTCTAAAACAAAACATTTCAGTTCCTAAAACGGAACTTTTCAGTTTCAAAAAAGGAACTTTTCAGTTTCGAAAACGGAACTTCTCAGTTTCAAAAACGGAACTTCTCAGTTTTGAAAACGGAAAAAAACCACGAAAGTGCATGTCTGTGAAAAAACGGAAAAGTTACGGCAACTCTGCTGCCAGTACCTTTTCCGTTTTTTTCAGGAGTTTGTTTTTACAGTGTATTTTTAAAAACATAAATCTCATAATACGGAAACATAATGAGTTTCATACGACAAATATGAACAGCGAAACTCTTTTTGTTTTATAGGCAGAAGTATGTAATGCATTACAAATGTTACTTGAACTCATTAAAGTTTTGAAAACCAACAAATGTCAATGAATGACTAGAAATCGAATTACTTGTATATTTAGAGGTCAGTGAAGTATTACTTTTTGAGTTTGTCATAGGGATTATATGCCAAAAAAAATCGCATGATAATCGTTAAATGACAATATATTTCTAAACAATATTTTGATCGCAATACTTTTTCAAAATTAGCATGTACTACACCAAGACAACAATGTAAGAGTTTCTAAAGGTATGGCAGTATTATCTAAATAAAAGATGTATATGCAAAATAACCAGTTTTGTTGCTTGAAATTATCGATCGAAAATGTCAAGGTGGCTTAGTACACTTATGGAGAATAAAATACTTATTAAAATAAACTGTGGCGTAATGTATCTTGCTGCAACGTACTGCGCCTAATGATCCTTTATATTAGTGTGATTTGTATAAATATATACATAATAATTTTGCATCAACAATCAGAAGCATTAGAATATAAATCAATCCCACCATTTAAACATTCATTAATACTCACAATTACATATATTAAGTGAAAGGGATTTCACAGCATTATTTTATGGTGCAATGTTTCTCAACTTTGCTAATTTGTGCAATAATCCATTTTTTAACTCAGAGTATTATGAATTTTAATAAAGTGTAGATAAATTAGGATTTTAAACTTATGTTAAATTTTAATCAAGTTAAATTTATGTAATTGATATATGCTTTTATTTAAAAACAAATTATCTATTTAATTATTTGTTTTCCCTATATCTACCTACTTTAATTAAACAATCTATCGAAACAACACCCTTTGACTTTTATTTAAAAAAAAAAAAAAATCGGTCAAGAACGAGTATAACTCGCTCTCAAAGGATTCCCTACATTGAATTTATTAATTAATATTTATTAATTAATAAACTTCTACTAACCCTACTTTTTTCATAATTTAGTTTCACTAGATTCGTAAATAGAAGGGGAGGGGGCATATTTTTCCAGTACTTTCGACGACATCTCTGAAAATATATTATTTCTAAAATTAAAACAAATATATTTTTGAGTTCGATGTTACGAGATCTTAAGAACGATACCGTACACGTTACATAAAAAACATTTATTTTTCAAGTAACTTAATTAATATCTCGAATAATTACCGACATTTTTTTCGAAAATCATTATCAAATATACTTGAACTATTCTGCGTCGACAGATACCTCGAGCGGCCTTCAACTCCCCCGCTGACAGCCCGAAAAGTAAAGTTTATGTGTAAGGGGAAAATGCTCTTTTCTCAAAAACTATGTTATCTAGAAAAATCTATACAGTTTTCCTGCAAGTTTTAAATATACTTCCACTACCCCTATTTTTTCATATTTTTAGTTTCAGTCGATTAGGAAATAGAGGGGGGGGGGTGGACCTATTTTTTCAGTGCATTTTCAACGATATCTCTGAAAATATGATACCTAAAATTAAAACAAACAACTATTAAGTTGTTTTTTTCCACTGTTATTGAGTAGGGAAACATTATACAAAATAATAAATGCAAAGGAATTTAAATTCCGTTTTGAAATTTAAAAGTATTCTTTTCTAAATCTAAGAATTTGCATATAATTAGAATAGAGGTAAAATGAATATCACTTTTAAACATTATGTATCGAAAAAAATACGAAACATCATTAAGGATATTTATTAAAAGTTTAGTTTTATGTATATTATAATGTTTTGTTTATATGGTAATGCGTGGTCTTGCATAATTTAAACCGATAAAAATGAAATTCAATATATGAGATTAATGTAATATCTTATTCAAATTTATAAATAAAATAAAATGGAATAAAGTGAACACAATATCATGTACTATCGACTGGCATATCTAAAAATATCATACAAATATTATGTGACATAAGCAAACAAGATTGTATTTAGTGTATGATTTAATGTATGCAAAACTTAAGAATTATTATTATAAAAATATTATAGAACACCAATTTCTAACTATCTATTTCCAATGTGTTTGTACATATATGTGGAAAGGAATTTATTCAAAGGCGAACATGTCGAAATAGACAATACTATTCACTGACATTTACCAATGTGTATCTAAATAATAGAAAAAATTACTCTACTCTGCTTATTATACAGAAAATAGCATTTCCCATCATCATACAATCTTTTATGCGAATAAATATTTTGAAATTGTTATGTGTTGTTTAAATAACTTTAAATCCATTCATTCATTAATTCGGAAGACGAAAATTTATCAATATTTATTCTATCGCAAACTCAAATGTCGACGTGCGAGAAATTATCAAGTAACAATGTGTTAATATAGGATAGAGCCGGTAGCCTCAGGCATATTTTAGGCTAGCGAAGACATGTTAACGAGCTTCATTACGGAAACGAACGTTCCACCTTCTCAGTTAATGCTTAATCTCATGATGTCCCACTGAAACTGCACGGGTAAACACCGAATACTTATTTCTTTTATGCAAACAATACTGGAGCCTTAATCCCTTTCTTTATGTTATCAATTACAGCGTTTTCTCTTTTAACCCTTTATCTACCAAATTATGAATCAACAAATTGTTCAATCTTAATAATTATCTTCCTTGATGTCTGAAGGTATATTAGACAATTTATATTATAATAATATGAAATTTAGATAAGGTTTTTCATTAAAACTGATTTAATAATGTGGTAGTAATAGTTCTTTTTGTGAAATATTTACAAGAATAATTAGATTAATTAACAGGAAATATCACAATTCTTTATCGGAACAATCTAAATAAATGCATTGTGATCCTATCATTAAATAGAAAGGTTTTTATAGTTGCAAAATTTTCATATAACAAGTTTCAAAAAGAGAAGATCTACACTTATGTAAAAGGTTGAGAAAAATACCACTTTATAAAATATTTAGCTTCCACTGTTTTACTGTGCTTTCTAAATGTGATCCCGAAAAGTATTTTGTATAAAAACAAAACCTTATTATCATTATTAGACAGATTAAAGAAATTTTATGCAAAGTTTTCTCTGGTGGTACTTAAAAGTACAGTCAGTAGATAAAGGGTTAAGTAACTATTTTTTGGTTTAGGGAAACATTATACAAAGTGATAAATTCAAAGGAATTTAAATTCGTATATTAGTATATACAGGGTGTTTCAAAAATAACCGGTATATTTGAAAAATCAATAAAAGCTAAACGGGCAGCGATAGAAATACACCGTTTGTTGCAATATGCTTGGGACAACAGTAAATTTTCGGGCAGACAAACTTTCGAAATTAGTTACAATTTTCAACAACAGATGCCGCTGCAGTCTGGAAAAATCTAAACCACGATATTTTCCACATATCCACCATGCGCAGCAATAATATGGCGTAGTATCTGAACGGAATTACCAGAAACCTTTGTAAACGTGTCAGGCGGGATGGCTTCACATGCAGAAGAGATGCACTGCTTCAGTTGTTCGATTGTTTCTGGATTGTGGCGGTACACCTGGTCTTTCAAGTGTCCCCACAGAAAGAAGTCACAGGTTTACAAAGATTTCTGGTAATTTCATTCAGAGACTACGCCATATTATTTCTGCGCATGGTGGATATGTGGAAAATATCGTGGTTTAGATTTTTCCAGACTCCAGCGCCATCTGTTGTTGAAAATTGTAACTAATTTCGAAAGTTTGTCTGCCTGAAAATTTACTGTTGTCCCAAGCATATTGTAACAAACCGTGTATTTCTATCGCTGCCCGTTTAGTTTTTATTGATTTTTAAAATATACCGGTTATTTTTAAACACCCTGTATATATTAGCTAAAAAAGTTATATGTATGTATATATATATGTATATATATACAACTTTTTCAGGCGACTACTTATATTTTGTGATTATTTTTTCGCATGATAAAATTTTTTTATTATATTTTTTTCACAACGTTTTAACAGAACAGAAAAAAATCAATATATTGGATTGATTTGATTTTATATTCGAATTAATATATATATATATATATATATAACGTAACAATGTTTTCAAAATTTCACATGCTAAAATATTACAATATTTTTTTCAAATGACAAGGTATTTAAATGTATTTAAATGTTCAATAATATTAATCGGATAATAAATAATGTTTAAATCTGTTTAAAGAAGTCCTTCAATATTTTACGCTTTGAAATAAAATCTTTCAATTTCTTATATTACCGTGTTCTATTTTCAATTAAATTTAAATAATACTTTAAAACTCATAAAAAATTTTGCAGATTCTGTGAATAACCACTATGAATTTCTATCAAAATATTGCTATTTTACAAGAATAACAATATTTTGTTATAAGAACTTTATTAACTGGGAAATAAAATTAGTGAAATAAGATAATTTTATATTTTTTACAGTTGTGATTTGTTACAGCAATCATTTTTTAAATGAATATATTTCGAATAGCTAAGCAGAATTTGATAATTAAATTATTACTTAATAAAAAACATTCGACATTTTTAAAACATGAATATATGGAATACCAGATTTTGAATTAGCTACCGAAACTAGTATTGTTGAAGTTTATTAATTGTCTATATTTGACAACTAAAAGCATGATCTAGAACTGAGTCAATACTTTTGCACTATCTGTCAAAATAATGTCAACTTTTTTATTCAACAAAGTGAAATATTGCTCTGAGATCAGAATATATATCTTTTAAAAACTCTTACTTGATCATTAAATTATATTTTTAAAAGTCCACTTATTTTTAAAAAAATATTTTTTTTCATGATGTTTAAATCTATTATGTTACGTGCGCTTACAGATGATAAAAAATAGCAGTAAAAATAAGTTATCTTACTTATATTTATTTCAATTTTTTTAAAGAAGCATTTTTTGGACGTTTTGGATTTTTTGGTAAGTACATTTTTTGGAGTTCAAACAGTAATTCATAAATGCATATTATAGGGAATTAAAATTTTCTTTTCAAAGAAAGGTATGAAAATGTCATATTGATAAATTTTTAAAAGTATTTATATGTTTAACATCTATGCTATAAATGCATGTTCTGTAAGGTAACCACGCCCTTAGTCAATGATGTTTTATTTTGAGGGAAAACGAGATTTTGCGCTTCCTGGAGCTAATGTGTCAACATTTTAACTTCAAGTGGTTTAACACTAAAGTAACAGGAATTTTCACTCGAGTTAAATATATATATATACACCAGATTATTTTATTTATATTTTTTATTTCTTCAGCGTTTGAAAATATTTTCAGTTCGAATTGAAATACAGTGCACTCTCAATTATCCGGTTTAATCACTGGGAGGGTTCACACGGACAATCGAACAACACGGATAATCCGAAAACTCCTTTTTATTAAAGAAAAATCAAAATCATTACAAGAATATAAAAATTACTTACATTTGCATGCTGTATACCATCAAACTAGCAATTTTTTTAAATATTTACTGCTTTAAAAAATCTGTAATGCCTCTTTGTTTCTGCTGTTTGTTCATCTCTTGCCGTATATGACACATATTTTACTATCCAAAATAATGTCACCGTAATCAAATCTACTTCGTCGTGTACATCCAATATATCACGTACAGTTTGTACTCCAGTTTAATATTCCTTTGCTAACTGATTCTCCATTATAAAGTTTTTGAAGGATTTCTAATTTTTTAAACATTTAAAACGTTTCGTTTCCGTTTTGCACCGATCCTTTTTACCAGTAAACAATTCCATGCTACTAACTGACGATAAACAAGACGCAAAAACTAAAGGAACACTTGCGAAAGTGAGAGAGTACAGCTGAAAAGTTATTGTACAGGCAACATTCTGATTCCTCCCCTCCTCTTTAACGCTACCCCATCAAACAGGTTCCAAAGTGTTCGATTTGATGTTTACGCACTTTACAATACTATAAGCTAAACCTGAACAGGTTCTAATTCACATCAACATCGATTTTATATGCATGATAAGCGTGGAAATGTTTTTCTTAAAAATATTTTGTGAGTCCGGAAAAAGCAGAGATAATCGCAAACCGTCTAATCCACGCACGGATAATCGAGAGTATACTGTATATTTATTTGGTATAGGTTAAAATGACCACGATGGCAATTCTCGTGTTAAACTCAAATGTACATTTTAATCTATCTTTGAAATACAAAACTTCTTCTATGTGAAACATTTTCCTCTAAAACTCTTCTATTTTTTTTTTTTTTTTTTTTTTTTTTTTTAAATAAAAATCATTTTCTCACCCAATGCGTGCGAACATGACACATATGAAATTGCGAAAAAAAAATCACATTTTTCTTTTCATAATAGCATTTAATGAATAATAATAATAGTGTTAATAGTGTTAATAGTAAATTGATTCTTATGACTTAATCAAACATTATGATCATCATGTTATTTATTTTTTATTTTAAAATAGACAGAAGCGTAAAAAGAAAACCATCCATATTAAACTCAGCAGTCCGTTTGTATCAGACGTTTTGTTTTTGAAAGGTTATAAATCATTTTCTCTTCCAATACATGTGAACATGGCACATATGAATTCACACGCTAAAAAAAAATCACATTTTTCTGTTCATAATAGCATTTAAATAACAGATGAGTTAATAGTGAACTTTTTTTTACATATTCAAATATGTTTGTCATCCTGTGATTTAGTTTTTAACTCTTTCCAACCTAGTTGAAAAGTGTTTATGACTTCGGTTTGTCTGGCCGTATGGCCGTCTGGCCATCTGTCCGTGCTCTAACTCACGTAAATATGCTCGGATTGTCTTGAAATTTTTATATGTTATTGTCGTTTTCTATAGCATGTTCCCTATTTCAACGGAAGTGTGTAGCACTTATAGTTTTTTTACAGGGACAGTCAAAAGAATTCCGTTACATTATGTCTATGGAGAAAAATCATCTGCAGTTTATTTAAATAATGTTTCACTATTTTAAAAGCATTGAAATTTATATATATCATTAAGGTGCATTACAAGAGGCTTACTACAGAATATTGTGTGTATAGCAGTCATCGTTCATTTACAGGGACACACAAAAGAATTCTCTACTGTCTGTTAACAATAATTCCTGGAAGTGCGTTTTAAGTTACTGAACGCGATTTTAAATTTAACTCACTTTTTGTTTATTACGTGGTGTGCATAAATTCTGTAGATCCTATACATGGAAGCACAAAAGTTCGCGAACACATTTCCGTTTATTGACAGAAACTCCATAAGGAAAATTTTAAACTGTGCTACGCGTTTCTTAACTGAACTAAAATTTAGCATCCTATTTCCTATGTAGTATATATTCAAATCTATAGATCATATACAGGGCTGAATAAAAGTATTCGGATATTTTTCCGAATATTGTATATGTTGGAAATTCCTGAAATTATGTTTTTAAATATGTTATGCGTTTTCCAAATTGTTTACTTAGATGTTATCTTTCAGCTTATTAAGCGGTATGATTTGTAAAATTATTTTGGAAGCGTTTGAAAGTGTTACATAATCTATGCTTCACGCATGATTTTTTGTTCTTGTTTATTTTAAAATAAATAAAAGTGTTAATAGAAAACCACCCTGCTTAAACCTAAAAAACTACAACATCCGCATTTGTTTACATCTCACAGCGAAATAAATATCGCGTTTCAAAGCCAAAGTGTACCATAGTTTTGTCGTCATATCACAAACGATTCCAAAATTTTCTCCGAGAAAGCAAAATTAGTTTCACTGCCTTTCTCAATGACATGTGAGAAAAATCTCATAAGTGAGATTTTAGACTACTCATTTTCTCCTGATAATTAATTTTTAAGTATATCATATTATGCTTAATCTGAATTTTTAATAACCGCTGATATATTTCAGAATAATAATTAGTAGATAGTCACAAACTTTATTGAAACATAAATGTGATATTGCAGTTTTTATTTAGACTAAACACAAATTGTAAGGGGACAGAAGTGATAGAGTCAGTAGTGACATTTTTTGCAATTTTGTTGCTTTACTTAACCTTCTCACCACCGCAAACTGGTATATCCGTTCACTATGCTGAAGGTTTCACTGCAATATTAGCATTTTTAAATTAACATAATTCTACAAATATAATGTAGTTTTAAAACATTAAGTAATAATTAGTAGTCTCAAGGGTTACATTCATAGACTTAATTAAGTTTTTTTTAATATCATGTTTAAACAATATAATAAAATATAACACCTTGTAATAGTATATTACTTTTAAATGCTAAAGGTGTAAAATTAACAACAATAATATAAATTAGAATAACTTTTATAAGTTGTTTTACATGTTTCGACTCTTTCCGAGTCATTTTCAAAAACAAAATGAGAATATTCTAAAGCTGCACGGGCTTTGAAGGTATTATTTTCATGTAGTTTTTTAAAAATTACGCACGTTATCTATTATTTTTTTACTTGATTGTTTATTTTCATATCTTTGACCATGGAGTAATTCTAGCCACAGTTTCGGTAAATTAAAAGATGCCGCATCGTTACATATAAAAACGTTGAAAAACTACAGCCCTGGTAAGATTATATCAAGAAGAAACCATCCAAATAAATTTCAATGAAAGTAAAATAATATTTCCCTCCAGTCTATACTATCCATCCATAATATGAGAAACCATAGAGATACTCACGCGCAAAAATACAATATGTAACGATGCGGCATCTTTTAATTTACCGAAACTGTGGCTAGAATTACTCCATGGTCAAAGATATGAAAATAAACAATCAAGTAAAAAAATAATAGACAACGTGCGTAATTTTTAAAAAAGTACATGAAAATAATAACTTCAAAGCCCGTGCAGCTTTAGAATATTCTCATTTTGTTTTCGAAAATGACTCGGAAAGAGTTGAAACATGTAAAACAACTAATAAAAGTTATTTTAATTTATATTATAGTTGTTAATTTTACACCTTTAGCATTTAAAAGTACTATCATGTTTAAAATATCATGTTTGTTTAACATTTTTAAAAAAGTTCAGAAAAAACAACATTAAACTTTTGCCCTTTTGCTCGACGATCAGAGAGTTAAACAAGAACGTTTTTGGAATGTTGTATGCACTATTTTCAAAGACATACCCAACCTACGATTAAATGGCTAGATATTGGTTAATCTATAAATATCAATATTTACATTAACAATGTGGGCAGTATTGAAGGTTAATAAAGGTACGCGTAACATTACTCTATTCCTTTCAATCCAGATAATCAAATTTTCTTTATGAACAAACAGTAAACATTGGCGACTTCTTAAGAACAAAATGTGCTCCCCTACTGAAAGCAATACAGAAAATGACTGCATACTGTCATCTGGTGGAAATATGAGGAAATTCATACACCGGGATAGTAGTGAGCAAAATAGTGAGGGCCAAAATTTTAAACACAGCAAATACAAATATTACATATTTCACTCCTATAAAAATTACATTATTACGCTCCATGTGATTCATGTTTATAATAAATCTATTGATTCTTCAAAATGTTTTAATAATTATATAGTTTAATGATCAAGTTATGGGTTGAGTACACATCCAGAAAAAGGAATTGATTAAAACTACAAAACATGTTTTGTTGAGTACATTTTGTTTGTTTTAGCAAAATTCAAGTAAAATTGAACCATTCTACTTGAATTAACAAAACATTTTTTGCTGATGATACAAATTTTTTTTTTGGAATTGCAAAAAAAATTTTTTTTGGTTGATTCAAACAAAATTTCCATTGACCTATATTTAAACAAAAAGTTTTGTTGGGTCAACCAAATTTTTGTTGATTCAACAAAACTTTTTTCTGGGTGCAAGTGACAGTAGTGACCTTAGGGAGGTTGAAATTCCATTTTAAAGATTAAATAACGGATTTTCACAGTAGAAGTAACATAATATCGTAGATCAATCACAGAGAAACGTTTTAAATGAGAATTTATGTTTCAAAGAATGCCGAGGGATATACTGGGGATTGAGAAACTACACATGAGTTATTTGATCATGTCTCTCACTGTGAGGTGATATTGCCCGCATACACAGTTGCCATAATGGATTACAAAGGGCGATTAGATGCAGAACCACACATTTACCTGAAATTATCAGCAATTGAACAAATATGAAAAAACTCTGCAAAACAGCATCCACAGGCTTCACATTAACCGTGTATACTTTATTATCAGTCACAATAACAAGTAAAGCATTGTAATGTTAGTTTTTAATTTAATGAATTTCGAGATTTTTTATGTATGGCCAAGTTTTGACAATATCATGTGTATTGGTGATAATGGAGAATAAATTGAGTATTCTACTATGGAAAATGTTCAACATTTAATATCATTGTAGAGACAATGCCCAGTTGTTCAGACATCACAATTTCTTTTTCCTCTGTTCCACAGCAATGCATCTAAATAACATTAACTTTTAAATCATAGGGTACACGTTAGGCTTAAGGGAATTCGCAATGGGAATTCAATATAAAAAGTGCTCCGCGAGGCAAAAATTTTTTAATCACTAGTTGTTACGCTAGCTATCAGTAGACGTATTTGTTCAATTTCTTTAAAAAACATGTGCTTCCCTAATTTTTATCAGCAGTGCAATTAACTCTTTTTCATTTGTTGAGAGAAGTGTTATTATATATCGTACATATATTGATGTGTAAAAATATGTTTGTATATTATAAAATATACCTGAGCGTACAGGATGTTTAAGATCTATGTATGAAAACATACATGTAAGGAGGAGATATATGTTGGTTGATATGGATATGAATGTATTAAATGAAAAGTATTTAGCATGAATATAAATAAAAAAATTGCAGTATACATATTTATTATTCTTATCCCCATTGAGCGTAAATTAAAACTGTCAAAAAGTCAGTTTTATTCAAGTTTGTTTTCATTTTGACTCTCCTATTAAACTAATAGATTCAATACTTTGAAAATAATTCTGTATCTTTCAGAGAAACATGTAAACTTTTCTTTTCCTTTAGACACTAATACATAGATTTAAAAATCCAATATTTTGTTTTTCAAAAGAATTCCTGTTTGCATCAATATTATTTGTTAAAAGCGTATGTAAAATAAAATAGTCTTACACCGAGAAAAATTTACACCTAACATTCTAAAACAATAAAGTATAAAAAATGCAATGCAGAAAATATGTCGCATGTAAAAAATAACAAATAAAACAAATGTCTATGCAGTTTTTCAAAGAGAAAAGATTAAACCCTTCTGCGTTGCATTGATTTAAGTAGCGTAATAATGCTGACATTGCCAGAGCATCATCCATAACATTTCCGATATAACAATGATTAACGGAAAACAATGTAATATCGACTTCTTGTTCAAAATGCATGATCATCGATTAATAAACACCCATTCGTTACCTAGTTTTATTTTTGAATAAATACTTAGAGTTGACAGTAATTTAATGTAGGTCTTTGTGATTGATGATTCAAATAGATCAATAAAAAAAGTTAAATAGTATTAGGAACTTTAAAAGTATTTTTTTGAAAATCGATAAAAACAAAATATAATAGATTGCCTAATAAACTATTATATTTTTCTATTTTTTTAACTGTCACCATTTAGAATCTTTGTTTCAGAATAGGTTTATAAAATCCAATAAAATAATTACAACACATTTTTTAAACATGCCCATATTTCCGAATAAAAGTATAGATATGATGATCGTACCATTTTGTAAGGCGCTACTTTTGTGAAAATTAAGCGCTACACGTTTTCAGATGTAGGAAAGTTTGAGAAAAACGTTAATCTTCCAAGTGTGTCATTGACTACAAAATACTCTGTGTTAATTATTTTACCTAAATAAACAAGAAATTTAGAAAAAAAATTAACGCGACTTGTTTCAAAAGAACGAGATGAAAGAGATAATTTTTAATCATTTTTCATTCTTTTCAAATCCATTTTCAAATAAATTTTCTTTTTATCCATCTTGATCAAAGTGACTGTTTCTGAAAAACGACTTTCTTGCAATGTGCAAAAGCGTGTTGACATGTGCAAAAAAAGTCACGTTATTAGCAGTGCCTATTTTTTATTTACTTACTGAGCGTATTTTAGTGAGAGTGACTTGGCTCAAGAGATTTATTTTGGGAGAACCAGATACAATGAAATCTACATTGTGACCATTTGACTCTCTTTATAGATAAAAGAGTGGTGGTACACGAATAAATGCAAAAAAAATTGTCCAATCTGTTGCAACATATATTGCAAAACTTGAAAATTTTCGCTCGAAAAAAATCTAGTAATCGTGTAAGAAAAGTCAACAAATATTAGTTTAGCGATAATGGAAGGCTCTCCAAGAGATTGTTCAAAATCTTCTCGATGAATCAAATTTATCTGCCTTAAGTTGCTAATTTCTGATTTATAAATGCTATTGTAGCTCATCGCTCAAGAATGTGTCCAAAATCCTATTGATCAATCAAATTTTATTTCTCGTATGCCACCTGTCTTACTTGTATAAAATCAGTATATTGCTCATTATTCAGGTTTGAAACGGAGTAGACAATCATATATTAAAATATATAAAATATATAACTGGTTTGTGTAACAAAAAAAAATATATAATAAAAACCGTGCTGCGATGAATACTTTTAGCATAAAGCCTTACATGGTGAAATGAAATTGGAATGTAAAAGTTACATTAAAATCCACTAAGTGATGCCTGAGAAAATTGAGGACATTACATCGTGGATACAAACACACACACACACACACGACCAAAAATAGAAACTTCTTTTTTTTTGCTTCAAAAATACCTGAGAGAAAATGTTGTTTCAGAAAAAAATACTTCTTTTATTTTGAAATCATGGCTTCATACTTTTAACGATTCATTTACTTCTAAAGATGTTTAACTTTTTCTGAAACGTTAATGACAATGTTTAACTGAATTATCATATGAAATCTTACGTACATTCATTTTAAGGGGCAATGTGCTCTTATTATTTGTTTATTGGCTGAATGGGTTTTAATGAAATAAGCTACCTTTAGGGACATGCTTCACCAAAAAAGAAAATCAACGCAAAACATAAAATAATTTTTTAAGTTATTTTAAATCATTGTCATAAGAACATGTTACCACATATTCTTAAACTAAGGTTCAAGACTAATGGTTTAAGACATATTTGAAGCATTATTGAACATTATGAGTAAGCAAAAGATGGTGGGATAAATAATATGGCAAAAATGTCCCGGTTTACGGTATGTAATTTTGTTTTTCGGATCGCAGACCTTTTGGTTTTCTTGCTGTTTTTGAGAAACATCGGGTGATTGCAATTTAATTGCAAACGGAATAGAAGAGTATTTTGTCTGATGTTTAAATGGATGTATTATGACAGGTTGTGATGGTGATGACTATCTAGAACGCATGTGTTTACAAGGTTCAGAGTATTATATTGTGGTTGGTGGTGATGTTGGGTCCAAGAGTCTGAGCTGCAGCGTATTCCATGACATGCAAATACAGTACGAATCAAGGCATTTTTTTAACAGTACTAGATGGCATTGAGACAGCTGTATAAGCTAATACAGAAGATAGAGTTTGGGTGCTTATGTATTTTACATATTTTGAGAATTGTTTTAGCACACTCGAGTATAAAATCCCAAGAGATGGAAATCTGGATTGTACATGTTCACATGTATCAGAATATTATGGATGGATGTTGAGTAATTTTAACATTCAGAATTTCTTTTTCTCGGATCTAATTTGTTCAAAAACGGTAATATGCTGTGTAATTAGCTTGACAAGTGGCACAGTGTTTAACATTTCTACAATTTGTTTTGCTGTGGCCGACGTCTGAACAGCAAGCACAAGTAATGAACCAGGACAAGATTGTTTCTCCATAGCACTCCATACATTCTCCATTGACTCTTAAATCAACGTAAAGGGTTAGGAATATATAACCGAACAGGACAACTTAGGTTAGATGTTTGATTTTTGTAGGTAAACTAGGGTTATTAAACGTCAGTATTATGTGCTGTGTAGAATATATTTTATCATTTTGACGGATTATGATTCAGTATACATCAGTAACATTTTGATAGCTTAAATTCTCTAGGAGGTCTTTTTTGTAGAGTTTAATAGGTCAGGTTCAGATATTACACGACGGTTAGTATTGAGAGTTAAATGCAAATACAGAAAACATACATATTATTTCTTTGCAGTTTGAGAGTAATTCTGATTAAATTGCCATGAAACGTGCAAAAGCAAGTCACCAGAGTTATGTTTTTTAATAGAGCGATCATCATTAATAACAGGGTGAAAGGTTTTTGATATCAGTAAAAGGGAAGTTTTCTTGAATGAATTTTCAGAAATACTATTGGTGTGATGAATAATTAAAAACAATGTATGATAGAAGTATCCTGTGCAGTTTAATTGTTCTCTACAGGGGAGAGAAATTGTAAAACTATTGTGGGTTGTTGCATTTGCACAGTTTTTTGAGTCTTGTAATGCCAATAACTCCGCTTGATAAACCGAGTTTTCGTTGTATGTCCTTATCTACAAAAACAACTTTTCAAAAGTAAAAAAAAAGCCAAGCGTAAAAAAAAAAAGTTGTGGCTAAAAAATGGTGTGATATCAAATTTCCAAGCTATTATATTACTTTTTTAAATTTTTCCATTAAATAAGTTATCATATATATAAGTCGAGTGCCTACGTATATGTTAATAGAAATCGTTTTCTCCTGTACTAAATACATCCTAACGAGTTTCTGAAAATTCAATTTTTTTCAAATTATGCATGATGGGCTTGGCGGCCATCTTTGCATATTATTCACAAAATTCTAAGCATCCAAATCCGTAGTTAAAATCCGAAGTTGAAAATTGTTATTTAAGCAAATATTTTAAGCGTTTCATTTATAGATTTGTATGATCTGAAAATTGTGTCTTAAGATAATGATGACTTATCTTAAAGATTAATCTTATGATTTATTTTTTACAGTAATTAATAATTTCAAACTACTAAAAATGAATTTCTCAAAATATCAGTCTTATCTAATTTATCTGTCCGTAGTTAAAATCTGAAGTTCGAAATTGTTATAAACATATTACATTGCAAACATATTACGCTTTTACTTTAGAAATTTGGGTGCTTAGAAATATGAAAAGATGGCCGCCAAGCCCATCATGCATAATTTGAAAAAAATTGAATTTTCAGAAACTCGTTAGGATGTATTTAGTACAGGAGAAAGCGATTTCTATTAACATATACGTAGGCACTCGACTTATATATATGATAACTTATTTAATGGAAAAAAGTTAAAAAAGTAATATAATAGCTTGGAAATTTGATATCACACCATTTTTTAGCCACAACTTTTTTTTTTACGCTTGGCTTTTTTTTTTACTTTTGAAAAGTTGTTTTTGTAGATATCATTTCTTTTTTTTTAAACAGAATAAACATAATTTAAATAATCTAAACATGAGAAATAATTTAAATTACATTTTACTTTCAGTCATTGTTTAAAAGGTTAACTAGAAATACCAGTAGATTTTTAAATTAAACTAATAACAACATACTAAATGTGGCTTGTTGTAATACTTGTTATCCCCCGTTAAAAAATATCACTGACTTATCGATGAAATGAATAAAAATGCAATACGTACATAGCGTGTCAGCGCTGCATTTGAAAGCAAACGTGATATCACGCTCTTTTATTATTAGCACTAGCTGGCTTAGCCCGCTGGCGGACCCCTAATTTATATCGGGGCCTCGAATCTTGTAAAACCTCGAATAAGATAAACCTCGAACCGAACGAACCTCCGACCTGGTTCTCCGCTGCCTTCGGCACCGGATAATCCCTTAATTTGCACATCGAATAGTATAAACCTCTAACCAAACTAACTTCCGACACGGGTCCCCGCTGCCTTCGGCACCGTATAGCAGTCGTGCTGCGCACGCTCAAGTTCCATCTTCCACCACCAGGTAGCGCAATCTGTTCTGTATGAACCTCGGGCACTGAAATCGTTAAGGCTATAGATGTCGAGTCGAATGAACTGTACCCCGTCGTGATCTAGCCCATAGAACCAGAGATAGAAAAGTGCCCCCTGGTGGTGAAAAAACGAACTAAAATCGGAAAGCTCTATTGATGTCGAGTCGAATGAGCCATACCCCGTCGTGATCCGACTCGTAGGAACAGATATAGGAAAGCGTCCCCTGGTGGTGAAAGCTAATCGCGCTTGGGGGGGGCAAAAGGGGGGATGAACACCGGAGATGCATAATAGGATTAAGCGGTCACAGACCTTTCCAACGATGTATCACATGAGGGGTATGTGCAAAATTTAGAAAAGTGCCCCCTTTGGGTGGGAGGGCTGAAAGTAGGAGGATGGACCCCGGAGATACATAATATGAATAGCGGAACAATTTTTAGAATTTCTGAAAGCTGATTTTTATTTATTTATTTATTTATTTATTTATTTATCTATTTTTTATTTTTTGTTTATTATTATTTTATTTTTTTTGCGTTGCCCTGTGCATGTTTGGAATTTCTTAGCAATTTCTTAGATTTGCCTTATTTTATTCAATTAAACATTGTACTGTTACAATAAATTTAAATGGAAACTTCACTTCTAAAACAAAAACAATTTAACAACTGGATTTCATTAATTTATAGGAAAACTAGCAAGCTACGCCCGCTGCGCTGGTCGGTTTCTACAAATGAACCCTGAATCAAACGAAATATATCGTTTAATTTGACCTTGTATTTGAAAGCAATCTGTATATTTACGTGGAATATCCTTCCACATTACTGAAAAATGACGCGATTGCGCTATTATATTTTCTAATGTGCAGTCAAAATTTTAGCTGTTAAGGACCAACTCTTTTATTTGGTCATTTACAGTTAGGGTTTGCTAAAGAATGATAAAACTATATGCAATATACTAAAACCATCACTAAAAATTATCGAAATAAAAATGCAAACAAATTAACTAACAAAATCCATTCAGAAGAAGTTTTTATAAAGGCTAATCTTTGATAATCTGATTATTGAACTTTTCCACATAATTCTAAAACAACAAAACGATATAAAATATACTAAAACAATCCTTACAAATTATCTACTTAACAATGCAAGTCGCAAAAAATACGCCCAGTAAAAACTATCAAAAAGGCTAATATTTCGGAATCGGGTTCACTTGATTATATAAGCTTCACACATAACTGTTGGACTAAGCAACGTAGGACAATATATAGTACATTAACACCATTTCTGAAATAGCATCTAACTAACAATACAATTCTCATCAAAATCCGTTCAGTAGAACTTTTTTAGAAGGCTAATCTTTCATAATCGGAATCAAATATTGAAAAGGCTAATATTTGATAAAAAAAATGGTCACCCGATTTTCGAATTTCCCCCTATAATTCTAGAACTAAGCAACGTTATATAATAAAACGTTCCCTAGAAAATTATTTAACAGTATAGGTTCCATCGAAATACATTCGGCAAAATCTTTTAAAAAGGCTAATCTTTCATAATCGGATTGATCTGATTATAGAATTCCCTGAATAATTATATAACTAAGCTACATAGAACGTTATGTTATACATTAAAACCTTCCCTTAAAAATTATCTTAGTTTAAGTTCTACGAAAATGCATTCAGCAGAACTCGAGTTATAAGCAGCCGGAACGAAATTTCATATATGTAGAAGTAAATAGAAGTATATTGCCATTAATATAGTTTGCATTTGAATAAAAAAAGGTACTTTTCGGTTAGCCGGGCACCAGTGATATATGAACACACACACACACATATATATATATATATATATATATTCATACATATAAATGTATATATATATATGTATGTTTATACATGTATTTGTGTAGATATATGTGTATATATGTGTGTGTATATATATATATATCACTGGCGCCCGGCTAACCAAAAAGTACCAAAAAAAAAAAAATACTGCGAAAATGCAGTCGTACACTTGAAAAAAAAAAACACCTTTTGGCCTAAAATCTCTCATCAAAACTGTTTTTCTTTTTTTTCTTTTCTTTCTTTTTAAAAAAAATAAAATTAGTAACAGTTTTTTCTTTTATTTTTCCAGATGTATAGCCATTTCAATTCTTTCTGCAACAAAAAAAGACACTTTTTGGCTTAAAATCAAATTGTTTGGGGTCAAAAGTAAAATCAAAATCGCCAAAAACAAAAGATAAATCGCCAAATTTGTTTCAATAGAAATCTTGCCCCTTGAATAATGTTTTAAGCGTTATGAACATTTCTAATCATGTTTAAATTAAATATTTTCGTTTTATAATATTCTCTCATCAAAACTCTTTTTCTTTCTTTCTTTCTTTCTTTCTTTTTTTTAAAAAAATAAAATTAGTAACAGTTTTTCTTTTATTTTTCGAGATGTATAGCCTTTTCATTTCTTTCTGCAACAGTAATGATCGCCAAAAAATTAGCAATGGTAACCTTTTCGGCCAAAATAACAGAACTTTCTATCATAATTCGATAGCTAATATACGTAGAACGTTGTGTTACATACTAAAACCTTCCCTGAAAAATTATCTCTCAAACAGTGCAAGTTCCATCAAATTCCATTCAGCAGATGTCGAGTTATAAAGGAACGGAACGAAATTTCCGTTTGTGTTTTATATATATAGCGAGGCTAACGAAAAAGACAGGCTACCGCGGTGCGTTCCACTTATCTTTTTTACAGACCGCTAGAGTGACGTGATGCTCTTTTCGTACACCTGCATTGGTGGATTCGAGCCTCACGTGATTCCCGCGGTCTGTAAAAAAAGATACGCGTAAAGCACCGCGGTAGCCTTTCTTTTTCGCTAGCCTCGTATATATAGTAGATGACTTGAAAGGTATTCCTGCGAACGAAATGCCTGTCCTTTACCGTGTTTTTTTTATTTTTAGAAATAAATGAATCACATTTAATTCATTTCAAAATGTTTGTTTACGTTTGGAAAGAAATTTTAAATGGCGATAACTCTTAATGTATACATTTTAGAAGGTACATCTTCCCTTAAAAACTAATTTATTTTTAAAGATCTTTCTAAAAACGTAAATTATATATTTAAAATATTTTTAAAGCATAAACACTACGTCTGATTACTTTATTTTACAATATTTATAAGAACATGCATTTTATCAGACAATTAAATACACTAAACAAACATACGTGAAAAATTGACCTGGGCCTGGACTCGAACCTGGGACCTTATGCGTACCATGCCGACGCTCTGCGACTGAGCTACCCAGACCCATATCCGTAATCGGCAATTTCTCATACTTATTCATGTTAGAAACAATCATCTGCCACAGTTTGCAGTCATATTTAATTATTTGATAAAATATGTGTTCTTATAATTGTGAAGTTTTATTTAAAAAAAAATATCTTCAGAAGAAAATGGCTGACTTGCAGATGAAATTTGACGTGGTTATATTATAACCTGTAACTGATTTGTGCTATTTTAATACAGATGGTACATGGTCGTTGGCGGGTTTTATCTCTGTTTTGGCATAATTTTTTAATCGCCAAGTTAATTAACAGTTTTTTGCTAATTAAGGATAGAAATAATTTTTTTTTTTTACACTGAATTTTATAAAAGCACATACATTACGTAATTACTTGTCCAAAAATGCAATCCTTTTTTTATTCTGCCCAATATTAAGGCCTGTAGCTTGTTTGAAAAAAAACGTTTGACGAAGAAAATAGTGATCATTTTAAGTAACTCGACATTTTAAAAAAAAAGCTATATCTCTGTTTATAAATCACTTATGAAGATGAGTTTGGTCTTAAATTGAAGAAATTCTTCCTTAGATTCTTCTAGTTTTCGTTTTTTTTTTCTACGACGCTTGGTTTGTTTGATATCTGATATTTTAATCTGGCATGTTTTGTCGATTTAACATTGCGAAGTTGCTTTCTGTATATAAGCATTAGCGGTCTTTATTCCAGTTCTTGGCGTTGTTTGTGTGGCGTTTTTTTTTTAAAGCTTGGCTTGGCAGAGCGACCGCCCTGTTTGATTTTGTTTGTATTTAGACTTTATTTTATTTTAGGGTTCAAAATGCAAATGCTGTCTTTGAATCAATTAAAAATGTGGAACGCTTCACTATTTTGCATGTCATTCTTGCGCAGGGGTAATGCAAATCTTCTCTGTATTTAGTATATATACAATTTTAGTATATATACTGCAGAAGCAAGTACAAGTCTACTCACCAAAAGATTGTTGCATACAGAATCAATATCCACTTCTCGTGTTGCAGAGGCCACAGCAGTGTGATGGTTTTCCTCAAATGCCAGGGTTTCCACTTTTAAAAAACACCAGTCGCTACACGCGGTAAACACGTGGGTGGTTTACAATTTTTGATAAGCTGATACAGAGAGGTTCATGTCCACTTATAAAGAATTGGCTTCACCTCCAAAGAAGAAACCGTAGCGCGAAGGAAACAACGAAGACAGAATAGATAGGAGAAAAGAGGGAAAAGGGAAGGATCGTTTAGATTACTGGGATTTTAAAACCTGTGAATGTCTAAAACAGGTATCACCCTGGGGGGACGTAATTTTATGGAAAACAGCTTATATGACGTACGTTTTTCAAAGGAACTACTGAAGTTATTTAAATATTTTAGTTGTTTCAGCAATAGCGGAACTGTATATTGATTGTTCTGCAAGTAAAAAAAAGTGAAAAATGTAACAGGTACGAGATATCGCAAATGAAATAATTCTAGATTACCTTTTCAATTAGCATTACTTAAAAGTAATTGATTTTCCAGTAAAAAAAATCTATCGAAATAGCACTAATTATAATACCAAACAAATACGCTTCAGCAGTTTAAGAGAAAATGGTACATCGATATAAGATATATTTCCATAATATATCGCAGTTGTTGATGCCCTTGAAAAAAAATTATTTTTCGATATTTTCTGGAATTTAAGAGCCAATTACTTAGAGACGATTATTTAACTTTTGTGACATAAACTGAATATGTTTCACATTGTAGGCCGGGGTCTTATACGACTCGTGAATTTTTTTTTTTTTACTTCATGGAATTGTTTTATTTGGGTTGTATTATGATGTGTGTTATTTAATGGTATGTTGAGAAAAACGATAAAAATATCTTCATAAATTTTATTATAGTGCTCACTGTACAGGAGTACAACAAATAAATTTTTTTTTGGTTTTACATAGGGTGACTTTCAGGATGACTTACAAAAATTAAATTCTATTTGGTTAGATAGCGAAGCATTGACTTTTAACATTTCTAATTCGACATTGGTTGTACAGAAAAATATAGATCGATTGAATGCAGACCTCATAATTTCATGGTTGGTAGGTTGTTTGTTATTTGTTGCGGCCGATTATCGGCGCAAGGGATATAGGCCGTCGGAGGGAGTTCCCTCCGTGGAGGATTTTTCTAAGGGATCATAACCCGTATTTAATCATGTTTCGATGAAAATCACGGAAAATTCCGAACGGTTAGGTCGACGAGTGTGACAGAGGCTTGAACCCCAGCACTTCCCGTCTACTAACTTTTAGACCAGAACTTCTCAACGACTGGTGGGGTCAGAATTTCTTGGAACTGCGTTGTAAGTAAAGATTTGGAGTCGTACAGGACACTTTGGCCATATTTTGAAAAATATTGACTATAACTCACAAAAATCTTGAATATATTCATAAAGACATGTCGAATAAAACGTAACTAAAAAAATAATAATGTTTCAATTTTTTCTGACTTTGGCCTAAATTGAGTTAATCATTTGAAGACATTATCTTAATATGTTTTTCTAATGAGTCTTCACAATAGAAGAAATATTCGACGGATTGAAGAAAAAAAGTGAAAAATTCCCAAAATCTAAGAAAATGAGTATAAAATGTAACTAACTTCTAAACACAATAAAGTGCTGCACTGCATGAATTTCCAAACATTTGAAAATTATTTTAATTTTGATATCATTGTTATTTAAATCTTTTTTATAAGTCTAGATTCCAGGAATTGTGTATTTTAATAGTGTATTTTTTTATGGTCATAACTCTGATGTGAAGCCGTTGAAAAAATAATGAATCCGAGCTACAAAAAAACCACAGGTTGAAAAGTTCATAAAATTTCTCAAAAAATGAAATTTATTGCTACAAATTTCTAAGTTTTAAATTTCTTACTTGTTTTAAAATAATTTCTTACACAATTTCTCACAAACTTAATAATAAAAAGTTATATTTAAAAGAATCATTTCTAAAATAACGTAAAACAAATAAGTCGATTGTGATAGAAAAAGTATTTGAGAATTAAAATATAGTTTTGTCACACATTTTACCCTACTAACAGAAAAATCTACTCTCACCACTTTTTGCTAAAATCTTTTTATAGCAAAATTTTCCATTTTTCTTCACCCTGGTCATATTTGGATAGTACCAGTGTTTATCTTAGTTTTGCTATATAGCCAGACTTCCCTTGAGCATATATCTCTCTTTGCGTAGAGAACCATTTGTGTGAAAATGAAATTGTTTGAAATCTAAAACTGTTATTCCCGTAATGAAAAAATACGTCATTTAATATCCAAAATATTATTCAGAAATGTGAAAAAAAATATATCACTCAATGTCAAATTATGATATTCAGCAATGACAGAGAAAGATATCACTCAATGTCAAAAAATGATATTCAGAGATGTTGGGAAATATTGGCCAACATTGCCAGAAGTCAAGAACTAATATTCGGGAATATCATTTAGAGGAAGGTCATTTAACGTTGGCCAATATCAAATTTTGGTATTGGGCGATATTACATTTTGATATTGGCCAATATCTTTGAGTTACCTAAGTTCTATAAAATGTTCAAAATTTAACATTTTTCTTTAAAATTTTCCAAGTAGTGTAAAAATTAGAAACTAAGAGAAAGTTACGTACTTTATCACGAAGAAAATATTGTCAGCTATAAATGATATACGTTGAATATTATTTCTTTTACATATATTTTGTAGTATAAATTATGTATACATTTGGGTATTTTTTGGCTGTATTAATATTTCTTCTAACGCATAATTCCTATCTCCCTCTAAAGGAATCTCCTTGGGGTATTTCGCATGTCAGTTGTGTATTGGAAGAATTGTGAAAAAAAAAAATCGCGATTCCCTTCACGTAGTGATATTGATTGTGGGATCTTGGATTCTTAATAGATAACTTGAGAATAGCGCTTCTCCTAATCAATAGAAACAAGAGATTTGAAAATCAACACCTCGAGTATTTCTTTCTTTCTTTAATTTTTTTTTTCTTTTGTTCACCTTTTTACTTTTTCACTTAGAAAGAGAGCGAAAATAATAAAGAATAAAGCGCTTTTTTGCTCAATAGAGAGATGGTGAAATATGTATAATATGATAAAAATAATATAGCTTACCAGAAATTATAAATTAGAATTATACACGATTTCTTGAAGATGTCTCATTATTTTAGATCTAGTAAACAAATTACTCTAAATCAAATTCCAAAAATTACATGTATTTTAGTTTACATTTATGATATTTAATATCATTCTTATAAAAGCGATGGAAAAAGAATAAATAAAAAGAAAACTGCCCAGTTAAACTGAGGGCATTGAGCTCACAGGCTATTCACACTAATTGTATATTATACTCTTATTTCAAAGAATTTGAAATAAGAGAAAAATAAAGAAATCAACAATATATTAAGGGGGGTCATCCCCCGTTACCCTCCGCCTCATAGTTAACTAATGAACCCCTTAAACTAATCAGGGAAATCTCTAATTACAATGAATATATATACAAAATTTGAAGAAAATCGCATAATTCTGCATGAAAAACCCATTTATATAAATTAAGGGGGATTACCCCCCCCCCGCGTTCCCCCCGTTATACTTAACCAATCAATCCCGAAAACTAATCAGGGAAGCGCCTTAACACAGTGAACTTATAAACAAAATTTGAAGGAAAACGGAATAATTCTGCATAAAAAACCCATTTATATAAATTAAGGGGGATTAGCCCTCCATTCCCTCCTTTATACTTAACTAATCAATCCCGAAAACTAATCAGGGAAGCGTCTTAACCCAATGAACCTATAAACAAAATTTGAAGAAAATTGGATAATTCTGCATGAAAAACCCATTTATCTAAATTAAGGGGGGATTAGCCCCCCGTTTTCCCCGTTTATAGTTAACCAATCAATCCCGAAAACTAATCAGGTAAGCGTCTTAACCCAATGAACCTATAAACAAATTTTGAAGCAAATGGGATAATTCTGCATGAAAAATCCATTTATATAAATTAAGGAGGGGATTAGCCCCTCCGTTTCCCCCCTTTATACTTAACCAATCAATCCCGAAAACTAATCAGGGAAGCGCCTTAACACAGTGAATCTATAAACAAAATTTGAAGGAAAACGGAATAATTCTACATGAAAAACCCATTTATTAAAATTAAGTGGGATCAGTCCCCCCGTTCCCCCCTTCATACTTAACCAATCAATCCCGAAAACTAATCAGGGAAGCGTCTTAACCCAATGAACCTATAAACAAATTTTGAAGCAAATGGGATAATTCTGCATGAAAAATCCATTTATATAAATTAAAGGGGGGGGGATTAGCCCCCTCCCCGTTCCCCCCTTTATACTTAACCAATCAATCCCGAAAACCAATAAGGGAAGCGCCTTAACACAGTAAACCTATAAACAAAATTTTAAGGTAAACGGATATTTCTATGAAGAGTTATCGCGTTACGTACATACATACATACGTACGTACATACAGAACCGGCGGGCACATAAGCTCTCAGGCTTTGATAGCCTGTGAGCTAATAAAAAGAAATCTGCCCAGTTAAACTGAGGGCATTGAGCTCACAGGCTATTCACACTAATTGTATATTATACTCTTATTTCAAAGAATTTGAAATAAGAGAAAAATAAAGAAATCAACAATATATTAAGGGGGGTCATCCCCCCGTTACCCCCCGCCTCATAGTTAACTAATGAACCCCTTAAACTAATCAGGGAAATCTCTAATTACAATGAATATATATACAAAAATTGAAGAAAATCGGATAATTCTGCATGAAAAACCCATTTATATAAATTAAGGGGGGATTAGCCCCCCCCGCGATTCCCCCCATTATACTTAACCAATCAATCCCGAAAACTAATCAGGGAAGCGCCTTAACACAGTGAACCTATAAACAAAATTTGAAGGAAAACGGAATAATTCTGCATAAGAAACCCATTTATATAAATTAAGGGGGATTAGCCCCCCATTCCCTCCTTTATACTTAACTAATCAATCCCGAAAACTAATCAGGGAAGCGTCTTAACCCAATGAACCTATAAACAAAATTTGAAGAAAATTGGATAATTCTGCATGAAAAATCCATTTATCTAAATTAAGGGGGGATTAGCCCCCCGTTCCCCCCGTTTATACTTAACCAATCAATCCCGAAAACTAATCAGGTAAGCGTCTTAACCCAATGAACCTATAAACAAATTTTGAAGCAAATGGGATAATTCTGCATGAAAAATCCATTTATATAAATTAAGGAGGGGATTAGCCCCTCCGTTTCCCCCGTTTATACTTAACCAATCAATCCCGAAAACTAATCATGGAAGCGCCTTAACACAGTGAACCTATAAACAAAATTTGAAGGAAAACGGAATAATTCTGCATGAAAAACCCATTTATATAAATTAAGGGGGATCAGCCCCCCACGTTCCCCCCCTTTATACTTAACCAATCAATCCCGAAAACTAATCAGGGAAGCGCCTTAACACAGTGAACTTATAAACAAAATTTGAAGGAAAACGGAATAATTCTGCATAAAAAACCCATTTATATAAATTAAGGGGGATTAGCCCCCCATTCCCTCCTTTATACTTAACTAATCAATCCCGAAAACTAATCAGGGAAGCGTCTTAACCCAATGAACCTATAAACAAAATTTGAAGAAAATTGGATAATTCTGCATGAAAAACCCATTTATCTAAATTAAGGGGGGATTAGCCCCCCGTTTTCCCCGTTTATAGTTAACCAATCAATCCCGAAAACTAATCAGGTAAGCGTCTTAACCCAATGAACTTATAAACAAATTTTGAAGCAAATGGGATAATTCTGCATGAAAAATCCATTTATATAAATTAAGGAGGGGATTAGCCCCTCCGTTTCCCCCCTTTATACTTAACCAATCAATCCCGAAAACTAATCAGGGAAGCGCCTTAACACAGTGAATCTATAAACAAAATTTGAAGGAAAACGGAATAATTCTACATGAAAAACCCATTTATTAAAATTAAGTGGGATCAGTCCCCCCGTTCCCCCCTTCATACTTAACCAATCAATCCCGAAAACTAATCAGGGAAGCGTCTTAACCCAATGAACCTATAAACAAATTTTGAAGCAAATGGGATAATTCTGCATGAAAAATCCATTTATATAAATTAAAGGGGGGGGGATTAGCCCCCTCCCCGTTCCCCCCTTTATACTTAACCAATCAATCCCGAAAACCAATAAGGGAAGCGCCTTAACACAGTGAACCTATAAACAAAATTTTAAGGTAAACGGATATTTCTATGAAGAGTTATCGCGTTACGTACATACATACATACGTACGTACATACAGAACCGGCGGGCACATAAGCTCTCAGGCTTTGATAGCCTGTGAGCTAATAAAAAGAAAACTGCCCAGTTAAACTGAGGGCATTGAGCTCACAGGCTATTCACACTAATTGTATATTATACTCTTATTTCAAAGAATTTGAAATAAGAGAAAAATAAAGAAATCAACAATATATTAAGGGGGGTCATACCCCCGTTACCCCCCGCCTCATAGTTAACTAATGAACCCCTTACACTAATCAGGGAAATCTCTAATTACAATGAATATATATACAAAATTTGAAGAAAATCGGATAATTCTGCATGAAAAACCCATTTATATAAATTAAGGGGGGATTAGCCCCCCCCGCGTCCCCCCCGTTATACTTAACCAATCAATCCCGAAAACTAATCAGGGAAGCGTCTTAACCCAATGAACCTATAAACAAAATTTGAAGAAAATTGGATAATTCTGCATGAAAAATCCATTTATCTAAATTAAGGGGGGATTAGCCCCCCGTTCCCCCCGTTTATACTTAACCAATCAATCCCGAAAACTAATCAGGTAAGCGTCTTAACCCAATGAACCTATAAACAAATTTTGAAGCAAATGGGATAATTCTGCATGAAAAATCCATTTATATAAATTAAGGAGGGGATTAGCCCCTCCGTTTCCCCCGTTTATACTTAACCAATCAATCCCGAAAACTAATCATGGAGGCGCCTTAACACAGTGAACCTATAAACAAAATTTGAAGGAAAACGGAATAATTCTGCATGAAAAACCCATTTATATAAATTAAGGGGGATCAGCCCCCCACGTTCCCCCCTTTATACTTAACCAATCAATCCCGAAAACTAATCAGGGAAGCGCCTTAACACAGTGAACCTATAAGCAAAATTTGAAGGAAAACGGAATAATTCTACATGAAAAACCCATTTATTAAAATTAAGTGGGATCAGTCCCCCCCGTTCCCCCCTTCATACTTAACCAATTAATCCCGAAAACTAATCAGGGAAGCGTCTTAACCCAATGAACCTATAAACAAATTTTGAAGCAAATGGGATAATTCTGCATGAAAAATCCATTTATATAAATTAAAGGGGGGGGGATTAGCCCCCTCCCCGTTCCCCCCTTTATAATTAACTTATCAATCCCGAAAACTAATCAGGGAAGCGCCTTAACACAGTGAACCTATAAACAAAATTTTAAGGTAAACGGATATTTCTATGAAGAGTTATCGCGTTACGTACATACATACATACGTACGTACATACAGAACCGGCGGGCACATAAGCTCTCAGGCTTTGATAGCCTGTGAGCTAATAAAAAGAAAACTGCCCAGTTAAACTGAGGGCATTGAGCTCACAGGCTATTCACACTAATTGTATATTATACTCTTATTTCAAAGAATTTGAAATAAGAGAAAAATAAAGAAATCAACAATATATTAAGGGGGGGTCATCCCCCCGTTACCCCCCCGCCTCATAGTTAACTAATAAACCCCTTAAACTAATCAGGGAAATCTCTAATTACAATGAATATATATACAAAATTTGAAGAAAATCGGATAATTCTGCATGAAAAACCCATTTATATAAATTAAAGGGGGATTAGCCCCCCCCCCCCCCCCGCGTTCCCCCCGTTATACTTAACCAATCAATCCCGAAAACTAATCAGGGAAGCGCCTTAACACAGTGAACCTATAAACAAAATTTGAAGGAAAACGGAATAATTCTGCATAAGAAACCCATTTATATAAATTAAGGGGGATTAGCCCCCCATTCCCTCCTTTATACTTAACTTATCAATCCCGAAAACTAATCAGGGAAGCGTCTTAACCCAATGAACCTATAAACAAAATTTGAAGAAAATTGGATAATTCTGCATGAAAAATCCATTTATCTAAATTAAGGGGGGATTAGCCCCCCGTTCCCCCCGTTTATACTTAACCAATCAATCCCGAAAACTAATCAGGTAAGCGTCTTAACCCAATGAACCTATAAACAAATTTTGAAGCAAATGGGATAATTCTGCATGAAAAATCCATTTATATAAATTAAGGAGGGGATTAGCCCCTCCGTTTCCCCCCTTTATACTTAACCAATCAATCACGAAAACTAATCATGGAAGCGCCTTAACACAGTGAACCTATAAACAAAATTTGAAGGAAAACGGAATAATTCTGCATGAAAAACCCATTTATATAAATTAAGGGGGATCAGCCCCCCACGTTCCCCCCTTTATACTTAACCAATCAATCCCGAAAACTAATCAGGGAAGCGCCTTAACACAGTGAACCTATAAGCAAAATTTGAAGGAAAACGGAATAATTCTACATGAAAAACCCATTTATTAAAATTAAGTGGGATCAGTCCCCCCCGTTCCCCCCTTCATACTTAACCAATTAATCCCGAAAACTAATCAGGGAAGCGTCTTAACCCAATGAACCTATAAACAAATTTTGAAGCAAATGGGATAATTCTGCATGAAAAATCCATTTATATAAATTAAAGGGGGGGGATTAGCCCCCTCCCCGTTCCCCCCTTTATACTTAACTTATCAATCCCGAAAACTAAACAGGGAAGCGCCTTAACACAGTGAACCTATAAACAAAATTTTAAGGTAAACGGATATTTCTATGAAGAGTTATCGCGTTACGTACATACATACATACGTACGTACATACAGAACCGGCGGGCACATAAGCTCTCAGGCTTTGATAGCCTGTGAGCTAATAAAAAGAAAACTGCCCAGTTAAACTGAGGGCATTGAGCTTACAGGCTATTCACACTAATTGTATATTATACTCTTATTTCAAAGAATTTGAAATAAGAGAAAAATAAAGAAATCAACAATATATTAAGGGGGGTCATCCCCCCGTTACCCCCCCGCCTCATAGTTAACTAATGAGCCCCTTAAACTAATCAGGGAAATCTCTAATTATAATGAATATATATACAAAATTTGAAGAAAATCGGATAATTCTGCATGAAAAACCCATTTATATAAATTAAGGGGGGATTAGCCCCCCCGCGTTCCCCCCGTTATACTTAACCAATCAATCCCGAAAACTAATCAGGGAAGCGCCTTAACACAGTGAACCTATAAACAAAATTTGAAGGAAAACGGAATAATTCTCCATAAGAAACCCATTTATATAAATTAAGGGGGATTAGCCCCCCATTCCCTCCTTTATACTTAACTAATCAATCCCGAAAACTAATCAGGGAAGCGTCTTAACCCAATGAACCTATAAACAAAATTTGAAGAAAATTGGATAATTCTGCATGAAAAACCCATTTATCTAAATTAAGGGGGGATTAGCCCCCCTTTCCCCCCGTTTATACTTAACCAATCAATCCCGAAAACTAATCAGGTAAGCGTCTTAACCCAATGAACCTATAAACAAATTTTGAAGCAAATGGGATAATTCTGCATGAAAAATCCATTTATATAAATTAAGGGGGGATTAGCCCCCCGTTCCCCCCGTTTATACTTAACCAATCAATCCCGAAAACTAATCAGGTAAGCGTCTTAACACAGTGAACCTATAAACAAAATTTGAAGGAAAACGGAATAATTCTGCATGAAAAACCCATTTATATAAGTTAAGGGGGATCAGCCCCCCGCGTTCCCCCCTTTATACTTAACCAATCAATCCCGAAAACTAATCAGGGAAGCGCCTTAACACAGTGAACCTATAAACAAAATTTGAAGGAAAACGGAATAATTCTACATGAAAAACCCATTTATTAAAATTAAGGGGGATCAGTCCCCCCCGTTCCCCCCTTCATACTTAACCAATCAATCCCGAAAACTAATCAGGGAAGCGTCTTAACCCAATGAACCTATAAACAAATTTTGAAGCAAATGGGATAATTCTGCATGAAAAATCCATTTATATAAATTAAAGGGGGGGGGATTAGCCCCCTCCCCTTTCCCCCCTTTATACTTAACCAATCAATCCCGAAAACTAATCAGGGAAGCGCCTTAACACAGTGAACCTATAAACAAAATTTTAAGGTAAACGGATATTTCTATGAAGAGTTATCGCGTTACGTACATACATACATACGTACGTACATACAGAACCGGCGGGCACATAAGCTCTCAGGCTTTGATAGCCTGTGAGCTAAAAAACTTCAAATATTTCGCTCACTGATTTGACGCTAGAATGACCATGTTGCAGTAAGTAATACCAGTTTTATTCTGTTTAAAATGATGCAGTATTATTAAAATTACCTTTAAACAATTCCAATAAATACATCGTAGCGTATCAAACTTATTTTGTATATCCCTGTAAACGTCCGATAAATCCTACATAAATGATTTTGTAAACGATATATATTGTGGTGCAATTCAAATTGACATATTTAATTTGATATGCTTGAAATAAAATTAATGACATTAATGTAGCACAATGGAATCATAGACCTGTATGTTTCTGAGTATTTTGTGTGTAAATGTATAATATGATAAAAATAACATAGCTTACCAGAAATTATAAATTAGAATTATACACGATTTCTTGAAGATGTCTCTTATTATTCATGCAATAAATTATTCATGCATAGAACAATAAATTCCACCAACTTTAAATAAAAAATATTCTGTACGTTATCATAATAACATTTAACAATTTGTAGCAATCAATGTATATTTACGAAAAATAAAACGTGAACCAACAGGTAGATAAATTTGAATTCCTGACCACGCTGCAGTTTATGTTAGCATTTGTTGTAAATGCGAATGAAGTTGAAGACATCAGCTGCATGTCAGAGATAATCAATAAGTAATGAAATTTATTTCTGTCATAGAATTTATTAAATAAATACTTAGATTAAATCGTAATGTCTTTCCTGTTTTTAAAGAATCTGCATTGGAAATTTTGCACACCAAATCTGTACTGGGTAAATCTTGAAATAAATATCGCAATTATCTTCATGTAATATTGTACTGATTGGATGATCTTGTATTTTTTAAAGATGTTTCGAGAATTACGCTTCTCCTAATCGATAAATGTAGTGTAAAAATCAAAATTAAATGTAAATTACTGTTTTCTGGTCTATTTGACATCTTCCATAAGGTTACGTGCTTTGTCAAGAAGCAAGCATTGCAAATGTCGAAAATCATTTCAATTATATATTTTTTCTAGTATACATTTGGATATTTTGTGTCTTCATTACTATTTCCTATAATTTATTATTTTCTTTCTCTCTCTAAAGGAATCTGATTAGGATATTTCACATGTCAATTGTGTATTAGTTGTATCTTCAAAAAATAATATCCCGATTGCCTTCATGTAGTTGTATTGATTGAGGCATCTTGAATTCTTAATAAATGTCTCAAGAATAATGCTTTTTCTAATCGATAAAAATAAAAGTGGCTAGATTAAAAAAAACACATTTAATATTTCTTTTCTTGATTCGCCGTAATAACCATTCAATTTTAAATTTAAAAATAATCAGAACATATAAAAGAATAGAGCGTTTGTTCAACAGAAAGATGGTGAAAAATGTATAAGAGTCATTCCATATAAGAATCATCCAGAATCAGGGGGTCTGTGATTAAATGGTAAACAGATTCATGTGATTTTCACAGTGAGATGACCATTAGAAATAAATAAATCCAGAATATTAATGCTGTGGGACCATTTGTTTTGATTTGGTGAGGGGTCAAAGGTCAGTGCCCTGCTTGAAAAATTCAAATTTTATGTTTTCCATAGTATTTCTCAGAGTATGCATTGAAGTTATCCCACAAAACAAATTATATGGGCGTATTATATAAGGTTGGTCCTTTGCTATTCAAGAATAAAAATTATGGGATATGTGTAATGCAGTGAGCTAGATGGCCGCAAAAGTTGATTTTTTTTCAAAATTTCACTATAGTTTTGACACATGTAGCGCTTTGCATTGAAATCATCCCATCATTTTTTACTACTGTTTGCTTCCCTACGGTGAAATGAAACACAGAAAAGTAGGCCTCACCACGGGCAAACTTTAATGCATTCCAAAATTGTATGCCAAATTTCCGAAAAAACGTATTTTTGCCTATTTTAAGTGAGGTATACCAGACATGCATTAAAGTCAGAAGCCTCTAAAATAATAATAGAAATGTAGAATAGCTATTCACCTTTCAAAATCACGAAACAGAATCATGGGCACTAAAGCACTTTACATAGGGTAATGAAAATCGCATTGTAATATAATTAGGAACTACGTTTCCCACGACCATAGCCTTCAATCATTGCCAAGAATAAAAACACTTCACAATTATTTCTGAAATGCATATATTTTTTATTTTAACTTGAATTTCCACATGTATAACAATAAGTATTTTTAATATGTTTTTGTTACAGGCAGTGAAGTTGTTGTAACCCTTTAACGGATAAAGCACTTCAATTGCCAAAATGCTGAAATAAATGATTGACACCGGAAATTATGAACAAATTTATTTGTATATAAATATACACAATATTTGACAGCGCGCGAATTGTACACAGCTGTAATTACAACATGTTAATATTGTTAAAACTAAATTGTAAATTAATATATTGTTTTTAACGCATTTTTCCCTTAAGTTGGGCGCAGGTGCCAAATCGGTAAATATTCTTTCAAATAAACAATATGGTTACAACTGTGTACGAATTAAAAAAAAAAAAGTATTTTTGTTAATGTGTAACCACGCTCACTAAAATATAACAACTGGCTGTGACACAACACTAGTGAAATATTTTAAACACTAAAAGGTAAAAATTTTAAATTTAAAAAATAAAAAGGAAAAGCTTATATTTAAATATATATATATATATATAAATTATTTCAGCTCAGTTATTCTTTAAAACTATAATTTAAGCATAAAACGAATTAATATTGAAATACAACAAATATTTCGTACAAATCTTTATTTTTAATTTAAAAAATAAAAAGGAAAAGCTTATATTTAAATATATATATATATATAAATATTATAATTCTTATATATATATATATATATATATATATATATAAGAATTATTTCAGCTCAGTTATTCTTTAAAACTATAATTTAAGCATAAAACGAATTAATATTGAAATACAACAAATATTTCGTACAAATCTTTATTTTTAATTGAATAAAATAGAAGTGTATATACATACATATATATATATACATATATATATATATATATATATATATATATATATATATATATATATATATATATACACATATATATATATACATATATATACATATATATTATACACTGTAAAAAAAATCACAGTATTTTTACAGCAAAAAATGCTGGCAATATGGGTGCCAGCATATTTTGCTGTGAATTTACAGCAGTTTTGTTTTTCATGGATAAACAGCACTTTTGTAAATTCACAGCATTTTTTGCGGTTAATTTTACAGCAGTTCAGTTTTTTTATTTTACAGCAGATTTGTTAATTTTACAGCAGTTCAGTTTTTTTTTATTTTACAGCAGATTTGTTAATTTTACAGCCGTTTTTGCTGTTAATTTTAATTAAATTTTAACAGAATCACTGTAAAACTTACAGCATTTGTTGTTCATATTTTACCCCCCCCCCCTCCCTCTCCGTGTATTGTTTTTTTGTTTTTCTTATTTTAACCTGAGACATATTTCAAAGACTTTGGGCACTAAGTATTACCTTTTTGTTTACTTATATCATTATTTTAATATCATTATTATATAATAGATTCTGTTATACATATATACGATACAAATTTCGGTTTTTGGTCAAGTATATCACCCACAAAAATTTTAGTCATTTGCCTATAGAGATAAAATGTTTTTTCAATAAATCATAACAAAGGAAGATTTTACTTTATCTAGCTTTTAATTAATTATTCAGTATTTCTTTACAGGACTTTGTTTAACCGTTTGTTTGTATTTGAAAATACCCACTAATTTAAATCATGCATATATATATTTTTTTTCCTCCAACAAATTTAGGGTTATTTTTTGTATCTATTTAAATATTTTTGTTTATTCAATGTAGCCATTATTTCCTCCACCCCTCAACACGAACATGCAAAACTTTCTGATATTTAAACTATCATTCATATATAATTAATAACAAGACCTTATTGTACGCAACTTGCTGATATGGAAACTTTATATTGATAAAAAACTTATTTTATGCTAAGATAATTTTATAAGTTTACATTTAATTCCATAAATATCAGGTCTGATTGAAAAATGAACACGGGGAGAAAAAAAAAACATTTATGAGTTCAAGAAACGTAGAATAAAATAATAAAAAAAATCTGTTCACAAAAACTTTAAAATTAAGTGTAAAAAATAAATAGATAAAAATGGACAAAAACATTAAACGAGTTGCTGCAAATTACTGCTGCGACAGTAAACAAACAAGGAATATTTTAGGAATTGATAAAATAGTGCATCCAGATTACTCATAATAAATGATTTGAAAATGGAAAATAAGTCACTGTTCGAAATATCGGCTAAATATATTAAATAAATAAAAATACTTAAATTACTGTCCAAAGTGATCCGAAAACTGTAGCTCGTAAAATATTTATAGGATTTAGAAAGTATATTCGAATGCGAACGTATGAACTGGAGTTTTGAAAAATATATAATAGCGTAATAAGGCATAGCTAAAAACAGGGATCTTGTTTAAAAAAAAAAAATGCTTGCATAAAGTTTCCCTGTGATACTTAAACTCAAATTATACGTAATAATAACAAAGTTCTAGAAGAACATACTGAGGTAAAGTAAAAAACAACATCCCCAACAAAACAGCATCCCCTAAGCAAAATCATCTATTTTTACGATTTAAAACAAAATATTTATTTTAGACAAATGACGTGAAAGTTCCTGCCGTGATATACACGTGGTTTAAAAACAAAATTAGTATCGTATAAATATATAACAGAATTTATATGATATTATTAAAACAATAATATAAGAAAACAAAGATAAAACTTACTTTTACTCTTTGAAATATGTTTGTAATCCATTATCATGTGTAATTGTTACAACTTTCATTTCTCGTAGAATCGAAGCGTCACTTCATTATTGGACTGCACCTGCCGCTGACCTAAATGTGTTTATTCCCCTCGTTTGAGATAATGACAACAACGCCGACAGATGTCGCTATCTATACAGCTGTAATCACTGTAAATTAACGAAAGAGCTGTGTTTGATTGCTAGGTGAAATATTAACAGCCTTTTTTGCAGTTTTTTCTTCCGTTTTTTTTACAGTGTATATATATACATATATATATATATATATATATACGCTTCTATTTTATTCAATTAAAAATAAAGATTTGTACGAAATATTTGTTGTCTTTCAATATTAATTCGTTTTATGCCTAAATTATAGTTTTAAAGAATAACTGAACTGAAATAATTCTTTTATAACTGAATGTTTTTTTTTACTTGAATTCTGTTTATGGCATATTTTCTGAAGATTTTTTTCTCTTGTAAATATAATTGCTATGTATTTCCGAAAAAAAACTCTAACGCTCTTAATCCTATTTATAGTCACTCTGTCTCTGTAAGCAGTTCTACATTATGGAAATAAAGTGATTTCACTGGATTAGTTCTGTAAAAGCGTTTTACATTATTCAACATAACACATTAATTATGATATTAATAAGTTTGACTCAAAGAGATGTGAATGAAAAACATATACACTAAAAAATGTGCCAAATAAATTAAGGCAGCACCATATCTCATTATAATATTAAACAACATTGCAAATTATTATCATGATACATATTTAATAATTAAAAACATAATATGAAAAGAACTATTTTAAACACACAATGTAGATGTTAATAACAGACTTGGTTTACTAAATAATTGGAATACAATCAGTGTAAAAAAAAAAAAAAAAAAAAAAAAAAACTCTCACCATTTTATAATATAATGTTCACTGTTTGTCGTGGAAGAAGAAGAGAGATACCAATCACTTAGGAATATTGCTTATTTTTATTTCATATTTTGAAATTATCTCTTACAAGTAAAGGTACTATCGTTTGTGGCGGCGAATTTCAATTTTTATCGCTCATTCGATTTGTCTCATCGAGCTAAGTAATTTGCTACTTCGGATATCGGCTATTGAGTTTTGATAATGACAGAGGGGTGGGTCAAAGTATAAAATTTTTTCATTGAAATCCAGTTGCCGCCAAAGAAATAAGTAAGATTTAAACTT
The DNA here is from genome assembly GCA_963931845.1 of Maratus michaelseni. Taxonomy (NCBI): domain Eukaryota; kingdom Metazoa; phylum Arthropoda; class Arachnida; order Araneae; family Salticidae; genus Maratus; species Maratus michaelseni. The sequence continues at coordinate 281,352,691 of OZ007592.1, read as the reverse complement.
ATTTGTTGTTCTTACATTGACATGCATTGATTATAGTCAATTTTTGTTACATTATTCATTCCGAAGAAGTGAGTAAAACAAAATTTTTTCCCACAGTGCGCACAATTAGCAAAGGCCTCTTCAGCTGACTCGACAACGCATTCAAAACAGCTCTGCTTTCATCTTAACTTGCGAAAACCTGCCTGGCAAGTATTGTATCTGCTATTACAAATTCATATAATAACAGCAATAATATAACCTTATAGTAGTTATTGTCAATGTATTCCACTGTAAAAACAATTAGTAAACATAAATCGCACTTATTTTTTTTGAAGGCACCTGTTTTTCACTGAACGACATTTTGAACTTTGACCCAGCCCCTTCTCTTTATAAAAACTCAATAGCCGATATGCGAGGTTTAAGATTACTAAGATCGAAGAGACGAATCTAATGAGCCATAAAAATCTAAATTCGCCGCCACAGACTGTAGTACCTTTACCTGTTTCATTCACATACTGAAATGAATACAAACTTTATTTTTTCGACAGTAAAACTCAAATATGACATTATAAAAAATATACTCCGTTTAACTAGTTTTAGTATAATTTTTTACGATTACTTTCTATAATTAGTTTCATAGTTATTAACAACAAAAAATAGGATTATGTCAGGGATATTTATTCTTTATACTGAAACCAACACAATGATAAAGTGTTATGAAAGGTACAGGTGAGAGGATAAAATAGCAATGCTTTATGTAAAGCTAATTCATTCCATTTATTTTATTCTCAAGATATACACAAAAGTAAATGAGCTAAGATAAACGTGTTCTCTATTGTATGTATGATCAAACACTTCGAACTAATTCAATAGAAGTAATAGTTAAGTTAGAATGAAACAGTTTTAAAGACATAAATAGGGAATATTAGGGAATATTTAGGAACATAGCTTATTTTTATTTCATATTTTTAAATTACCTCTTAGGAGTCTATTCACATTCACATACTGAAATGAATACAAACTTAATTTCTCGACAGTAAACCCCAAATATGACATTATAAAAAATATACTCCGTTTAACTAGTTTTAATATAATTTTTTTACGATTACTTTCTATAACTAGTTTCATAGTTATTAACAACAAAAAATAGGATTGTGTCAGGGATATTTATTCTTTATACTGAAACCAACACAATGATAAGTGTTATGAAAGACACGGGTGAGAGGATAAAATAGAAATGCTTTGTAACAATTTCAGTAAATCTCTCACAGTCTGCTAATTAGGCAGAGTAATCAAAGATAGAAGTTCCCAAGAGTTGGAAAACTTTTCTCACGCTTAGCTGTGGGGTGACAAGAATGCCGGTTACTACAATAGGAAAAGATGAGCTTCGATCAATCTTGTGAAACTGAAATTGCTAGACAGCAAATATTTCTCTGATCTGACCGTCTATATGTGGGGTCTCAGATCGTGGGAATTTCCTGCGTGAACATTTAAAAGTTCAGTAAGACCTCCCTAAAAAAGGCTTTATCCAATGACGTAAACTAAAACTTTTTTGATTGGTGATCGGAGAATCTTTTGTTCGAGCAAACGGACCGGAGAAGAGGATCGAGAGGAAGTTAGTTAGAGTTTCGGCAGGAGAACGAGTGTTGTTGGAAAACACTCATCTCAGGACGGTTTCCCTTCTTAGTAGGGAAGGACAGGTTTGCTGACAGATTTTTGAATGAGAGAGTGCGATCTCTCTGAAGTCAAGGCAACAGCCTTGGATTTGACCTTTCGGGGAGAGTGAAAAGTAGCACTAGTTAAGACTTTAAGATTCTAAAACTACTGTAAAAGACTGGACTATTTGGTGATTTGCTATAAATTACAAGTCGAGCGAACTCAGCTAAAAAAAATTGTTGTAAATAATTTTTACCTCTAGAAATTTCAAGAACGCTTTTTAAATAAAATTTGTTCTGAAATATTTAATGAAGGTGATCAATTGTGAAACGGCTCCACGCTACCCCATTTCAAAAACACACAACATCGTGGATTCTTTACAGCTGGTGGCAAGCGAGTCGGATATTTCGACAAAAATTTATTAGCATTAGTGAAGAGAGTCCAGACAGTAGCAGTGACGCCCGCCCGCATCTAAGCGCGCAAGATCTGACGCCAGTTCAGGAGAGGAAAGCAGAGACCGAAGCAAGCCTTGCAGTGTCACGACAGACAGCAGTTCCGTCCTGGAAGCAAGCCCGTGTTTACAGAGAACAAGCCCGAAGCAAGCCCTTGCATTGTCACGACAGACCACAGTTCCGTCCTGGAAGCAAGCCCGTGTTTACAGAGAATAAGTCCGAAGCAAGCCCTTTCTAGGAAACATCAGGAGTCGACAAACCGAGATAACCTGTGAAATCGACGACGTCTAGGCCAGACCCGAAACCGGCGACAGATAATGCAGACAAAGACTGTAGAAAAGGTAAGCTCAATTCATTTTTGAGTGGCTCTCATTTTGTTTACATATTCTTTGTTGAGGAAAATTCATTTCTGAGAAATTTTTTATTTGAATATTGATATATGATAAATTATGATAAATTTTTAAATCTAATAACTTTGAACATATTTGGAAAAATATATGTATATTTGTTATCAGCATAAAATTTGATAGTGTGAACTTTCTTTTGGCAGTAAAATAATATAAGGATTGTCAGGCTAAATGTGTATATATATAATTTTTTTTTTCCAAAAAAAAAAAAAGAGATAAAAATTTTGATTTTTCAAATAAGTCGATTGTCTATTCATGATTGAAAGATTTCAAAGGTGTACTTTTTTATATTATTAGTGAAACAATAGATGTTGTTGATAATCAAATATTTTGAATATGTGATGTTAGGAAAATTTTTTAGCAGTTGCAAAAAGTGGTCATTTTGTTACCTGCGGGGTCAGAAATATCAAGTATTGGTTGAATTATGTGCACAGAATTTCAAATTTCTAAATTTGTTTTAAATGTGTATGATCGACACCAAAACGTGTCAGTGTATTGAAAATTTTACAATATTGAAAGTCTATTTTTATATGTATACTATTTTTATTATTCCTCAAATTGAATTGTATTTAAAATTGTTAGTATTATGTGGGTAGTTGCAGAAAAATTTCCATAAAGTGTTAGAATCCCTATTGCATAAGTTAGCGAGCGAAACTATCATTTTCATCTTTATATTGTATTTACATAAAATTTTAAAATGCAAGAAGTAACTGATCTGAAACAGTGCAGGAAAATTGATTTGCAGAATTTAGCGGAAGAATTGGGAGTGGAAATAGGGAAAAATGACAGGATACCGGTAATTATCCAAAAAATCGAAGCTGCCGATGATTACGATAAAGATTTTGCATTCACGCAAGCTGCGTATATCATAAAAGATCGAGAAGAGAATAAAGAAAGGGAAAAGGCTGAAATACAAAGGGAATATGAGGAAAAACAAAGGGAATATGAGAGGGAGAAAGAAGAAAGAGAAAGAGAGGAAAAACAAAAAGAACGCGAATTTACGTTAGAACAACTTAGATTGACGCAAGATGCAAATAGACGTAGTTCAACTAACAGTACCGGGTCGGAACGCCCACCTAAACTGCCGCTCCGAACAATAATGCATCGATTTGATCCGGAAAGCTCTGACATAACTTTGTTTTTAAACTTGTTCGAACGACAGGCGACCAAAGCGGAAATAGAGACAGGTGACTTAGTGACGCATTTATTAGCTTTAGTGCCGGTAGAAATTGCAGAGTTAATTTTAAGGGAACCGCAAGATCAGACGGATAACTTTGAATACGTCAAAAAGTTTTTGCTTGAACGATTCCGTATGAGTCCCGAAGCATATCGTCAAAAATTAATGAAACATCCACGAAATCCAGATGCTCCATGGAAAGATATTATTTTCGAGATCAACAGTTATTTAGAGGGTTGGTTGAATGGTTTAGATGTCACGGATTTCAGTAGTCTGAAAAATTTATTGATAACTGACCAGATCAAGCTCCGTGCTTCTAGTGAAATGAAAGAGCATTTCATTGATTCGTGGGCAAACTACAAAGACCCGTTAGTTTTGGCAAAATGTCTGGACGAATACGAAGCAGTGAAAGGGATTTCAGATAAAAAAGAGAATGCGAGATCTTTTTATGATAGGAAATCTGAAGAAACGAAACTCGAGGGAAATTCTGGAGAAGAAAAAAATTCCGACAAAAAAATAAATTGGCGAGACAAGGAAATTAAAGACAGGGAACGTATCTTTGAACGAAAGAGGCGTTGCCATACGTGTGGAAGCGAATTTCACCTAATGGCACGTTGTCCGAAAAGACAAAGGGATATTACGGAAGTAAAATCTTTCGAGAGCATAAATCACTTAGGCGATATAAGCGAAGACAAAAGCTTGTTCCGACCTTTTTTGAGTGAAAACAAAATAAATGGGAAGAAGGCGTGTGTACTTAGAGATTCAGGTAGCTCGTATTGTGTTTGCCCATGGAATTTGGTAAATAAGAGCAAATTAGGCAATGAATATGTTTGGCTTAAACAGACATTTGATAAATATCCAAAACGATTTAGAGTGGCACGTATAAAAATGGAAATAAAAGGTCTCGGATATGTAAATACGAAAGCGGCAATCCTGCCTAGACACTCTAAAATTAAACACTATATCTTAGGTAATAAGACGCAGGCTTTAATAAATGAAAAGATAAAGCGAAAGCAAAAATCGCAAACTAATTCCAGTTTTGAGAACCCGGGGATTGAGATAAACCCTTTAACAGATCCACAAGGGCAGGAAGAAATTCTTTCGTCATTCCCCCCCGAAATGTAGAACCACCGTTCTCAGTGTATTGGGGAAAAAGAAACCCTTTTGAAAAGGTCAAGGAAAGTAGATGAGTTGGTTTTCGACCGGCAGGGTAATTCGAAAAATAAACGCGAAAATATGGAAGTGAGTGTTGACAGGAAGGGTTATCATTCGAAAGTTAATCTGGAGGAAGTGAGCGGATTCACAAAGAGTTTTCTAAAATCCTTCGAAATTCTGTTGAAAGAGAGTAGGGACAGTGGAAATTCACGCCTTTGTGACACTCTTGTTAAAGAAATTGAACGGTTGTGTAAAACGTATTGTTCGGCAAACACAAGTAAAGAAATTCAGTAGTAAGTATTTGAGTAAAATCCAATCTTTTGTACATATTTGATTATTTTTAGTTTTATTGTTATTTTGGGCATGTGTAGTAAAAAAGTATCTTTCAAAAAAAAAAAAGTCTCTAAAGCTAGATGTTCAAGCAATGGTAAGCAGTATATAAGAAATTAGGTCACTGATGTATATAGTGAGGTTAAATTGAAATGTTATTTGAGCCACTCAAATATGTTGAGCTAATCCTTTTTTTGCAGATTTTCCGCGTTTTAACCCGGAAAATGTTTTGATGGTGGGGGTGTTGTAACAATTTCAGTAAATCTCTCACAGTCTGCTAATTAGGCAGAGTAATCAAAGATAGAAGTTCCCAAGAGTTGGAAAACTTTTCTCACGCTTAGCTGTGGGGTGACAAGAATGCCGGTTACTACAATAGGAAAAGATGAGCTTCGATCAATCTTGTGAAACTGAAATTGCTAGACAGCAAATATTTCTCTGATCTGACCGTCTATATGTGGGGTCTCAGATCGTGGGAATTTCCTGCGTGAACATTTAAAAGTTCAGTAAGACCTCCCTAAAAAAGGCTTTATCCAATGACGTAAACTAAAACTTTTTTGATTGGTGATCGGAGAATCTTTTGTTCGAGCAAACGGACCGGAGAAGAGGATCGAGAGGAAGTTAGTTAGAGTTTCGGCAGGAGAACGAGTGTTGGTGGAAAACACTCATCTCAGGACGGTTTCCCTTCTTAGTAGGGAAGGACAGGTTTGCTGACAGATTTTTGAATGAGAGAGTGCGATCTCTCTGAAGTCAAGGCAACAGCCTTGGATTTGACCTTTCGGGGAGAGTGAAAAGTAGCACTAGTTAAGACTTTAAGATTCTAAAACTACTGTAAAAGACTGGACTATTTGGTGATTTGCTATAAATTACAAGTCGAGCGAACTCAGCTAAAAAAAATTGTTGTAAATAATTTTTACCTCTAGAAATTTCAAGAACGCTTTTTAAATAAAATTTGTTCTGAAATATTTAATGAAGGTGATCAATTGTGAAACGGCTCCACGCTACCCCATTTCAAAAACACACAACATCGTGGATTCTTTACAGCTTTATATAAAGCTAATTCATTCCTGTTTTTGTTTTTTTTTTACTATCAGGATATATACAAAAGTTAAGGAGCTAAGTTAAAGGTACTCCCTATTGTATGTATGATGAAACATTTCAAACTAATACAATATAAGTAATAGTTAAGTGAGATTGAAACACTTCTAAAGATATAAATATCAAGAAAGGCCTTTAGGAATAATTATAGAGTTTCTTACATGATAAACAATAGCAACGAAAATGTAGGTAAATATTCGGTGATTTAAATGATTTTTTAGTTGGAAATATGTCTGTGATCAGCTTTTTAAGACATGAGATATTTATTTTTATTTATTAAATTAATCATGTAATGAATGAATTGTGTAAGATGAAAAATATTAGAGATTATGAGAATTAGTAATATAAGAGTTCCAACACTTCTTGATTAGATTATAAATGAAGATATTTTATTATAACTGGTGTTTGAATTAAGTTTTTTAACTATGTTGTATTAAAATGGAATACTATTCTTCGTAAGAGGAATCTTAATAATACTGAATCAAATAAATAATTAATAAATAATTAATCAAATTAAATTAATTTAATTTAATTTGAAGTAAATAAATAATTAATCAAATAAATAATTAATGTAATAATATAAATAATATGATCGGGTTTTTTTTTTCCACACTCTTAAAAAATATATTTATACAACTCAACATATTTATTTAACCGTCTTCTCTAATTTTTTTATGGAATGCAAACAAAGAAAAACAAGAACGAAAAATCATACATCAAGAATAGATTATAAAACACTTTCCAACACTAACAGAATATTATTAGAAATTTAATTTTTTCATATAATAAAATGAGATAAATACTCAATTTTAAAAACACAGAACACAGTAAAATTCTTATTTTAGCATTTGCTGTCCATATACGATAATGTGTACGAATTCTTTCATGCAGCCCTGTATATGATCTATAGAATTTATACAGACAACATGATACACTAAAAGTTAGATAAATTTAAAAATGCCTACCATATCGTAAAGCACACTTCCAGCAATTATCGAACATAGTCAGTAATGTAATCGATTTATCTTGTACATATCTGTTTAAGGACGATAAATGATAATCACTTCTTAATGTATAGAAGGCGTGTTGGGGTGCACCTTAGTTCTTTTTTAGTTTTATTATGATCGAGATATCATAACATCGTTAAAATACACTGGAGCCGATCTTTCCTCATAGATTATTATGTAATCGAATTATTTTGTGCATCCTTGTAAACGAACTATAAATGTTACTTATTCTATACTCCTAAGAAAACATGTTGTAATCCACCTAAGTGATGCATATCAATCTCATTATGCTTGAAATATCGTAACTTCAACAAAATGCACCGTAAAAGATTTTTCCACGTAGACCATAATGTAACGGAGTTCTTTGTGCGCCCTTATAAACGAACTATAATTTCTACATACTCATTTACAATAACGGACATTCTATACTTAACCTTAATAAAATATATAAATTACATTGCATTCCAAGTATATGTACGAGAGTTAGAGCACGAACAGGTGGCCAAACAGTTCGACAGACAAACTGAATTCATAAACCTTTTTCAATTTTTTTGGAAAGTGTTAAGAAAGTCTATTTGGAATATTTGTTATTTACTCTACATTCAACATAAGATTTATTTACAAAATACTTTCAACGTTTCTTCATTAGATAAAAAACGTTTATCCGTAACTATTATTTGATTATTGCATATGATTTGTTTGAATAACAAATACGGTTATTCGTTTTTAAAAACGAAAGTAATAATACAATAAAATATAGAAGTTTTATGCACATATCTTTTTCACGTGTGTTTATTTATACTTAAAAAAATTATTTTTTTATAAACATGAATTTATACATTGCTAAACTGCGCGAAACACCGATGGAGTGAAAAATATCCAAGCCTGGAATAGAACCCTGGCCCTTGGAATAACGCTCCAAAGCTCTACCACTGAGCTACGAGGACAATACCCAACTTGGCATCTCTCACTCACATATGTCGGTAAGGCTGCAACCGCAGCGCAATATGGAAATGTCATCATGAGCACACAAACCCTGTGGCAAATTTGAGACGACATACGAGGAAAAGTCATTACGTAAGTCACAAAAGTTAATTAAATAATAACTTACAATGATAATCACTTCAAAACTATTTTTATATACGGTTCTCATCATATTCTCCACCAATATTTATGCTCTTATACCACCGTTTTATCAGTGCCCAAACACCAGTCGCGTAGCATTCTTTGGGTTGCTGTCTCAGCCACATTAGGACTTCAAGTTGAACCTTTTCATCCTCTGTGCGCATCATCTTGCTCCAAGATGGTTTTTTAGTGGAGTAAACAGATAAAAATCGCTTGGCGCTAAATCGAAGCTGTATGTTGGGTATTGAAGAAGTTGCCAACCAAAATTTTGAATTGTCTCCTGTGTTCAACTTGAAGTCCTAATGTGGCTGAGACAGCAACCCAAAGAGTGTTATGCAACTGATGTTGGGGCACTGATAAAATGGTGATATAGGTGCATAAATATTGGTGGAGAATATGTTGAGAAATAAAAAGGGTTTTGAAGTGAATATCATTATAAGTTATTATTTAATTATCTTTTGTGACTTACTTAATGTCTTACTGTCGTATAAAGCCACACAAAGTCCAGCATAGATCAATACATTTTCACTTACCGACAAATGGGAGTGAGAGATGCCAAGTTGGGTATTGTCCTCGTAGCTCAGTGGTTGTTGCCTTGGAGCGTTATTCCAAGGGCCCGGGTTCGATTCACGAATTGAACAGTTTTAACTATGTTGGTTTTTCGCTCAGTTTAGCAGTGTAAAAATTCATGTATATTATTCTTCGGTTTAGGGCAAATTTTACTCCTGTAAATTAATTGAAATATTAATTGTAATTTACTTATATGTTTTAATTTTAATTTATAAATCTTTTTTTCTGGTATACCAACAATAAAAAGAAAGGACTATATCTGATATACTTATTCTTTAAACTGCAACACATGATAAAGGGAGAATGGCGACAGAATAAATTACAAAAGCTTTCTGGTAACGTTAATTTATCCCTCTTTTTACTCAAATAATGTACATAAAAGATAATGAGCCAAGATCGAGATAAACATGCTGCATATATGCATGAGGCGCTTTGGAGGAATAAAATATGAGCAATTGTTAAGTGAGATAAAAATGCTTCTAAATATATGGATATAAATAAAATCCCTTGAGAAATATTATTCAGCTCAGTATATGATGAATAATGGAAGTCAATATGTCTAATAGTCATATGGAAAAATATATTGTACTTTGAATTCTCAAATGTCAGCATACCATTATTTGAAAAATTTCCATTTTTTCTTCCTTCTGTGCAAAATATTTTAAATTTTTAAATTATATCGATAAACAAAGATATGATATATATTTTGTTAAAATCTAAACCCGAATAATTTAAATTTAGGATATACATATTTAATTCTGGAACATCCGAGTATAAGAAAACGCGTTTTATGTATTAAAAATCCGTTTTACACAGTTATTGTTAAATGTTTCACTCCTATGCATTTAGCGCAATGTTTACAGATTTATAATTTTATAAGCTTTACGTATTTTTACATTAAGTATATAACAATCATTTTGGAAAAATTGATATTAGATAATTCTTTTAAAATATACATTTTCATTTAGAAAATCCACACGTTTTTTGTAAAAGGAGCAACCAAAATTTAAAACTTTAAAAATGAAACACATGGATTTAGAATCGAAATTTTACAATCGGTTTGAAAAATTTAATAGAAAGAATTAATAGCAGAAGATTCTTGCTTTAATGATAAACAAATAGATCTGCAAAAAATATTTTTTGATAATGTCTTCAATTTTATATTTAACATTAAGGTTTATTCACTACAAAACAGTTGATATAACCCAGTTTCTTATACAGCTAAGTATTATGCAATTAATTAGAAATTATGTTACTACTAATTCGTGTTATATAGGCTTTTATATTTCAAGAAAATAGAGAACATCACTGTAAAAAGAAAACAGAGAAAATATTGTTTGTTTTACATGGATAAGATACACTTAAAAATATACACAACGAGACAAAAAAAACTTAACACATCCTAGAATATAATCTCCAAACTGTCCCAGGAAGAAACAAACAGAAATAGTTATTCGACTAACAATCATGTCTTTTTTTCAATTTATTTTAAAAATAAAAGCTATGGGGTCGTCTTCAAACTGAAATTGCAGCAAACTCTGAAATTTTAAATGCGAATACCTAATTTTGCTATCATATTTTTATTTTTAAATACATTTTACTTTACAATAGCAAACGGGAAATCATCCGTTAAGTAGATTAGTAATTAAGAAGGTTTAAAGTTTTGAACTCGAAATGTTAAGTCCATTTTTAATCATTGCAAAACAAATTGCAATGAAGATATCTTTTTAATCATAACTCAAGAATTACTTGGCGAAATGAGCCAAAATTTTGGATTCTCATATTTGAAGCTTTTAAATCCATTTTTAATCGTTGCAAAACAAATTGCAATGAAGGTATCTTTTTAATCATAACTCAAGAATTACTTGTCGGAATGAGCCAAAATTTTAGATTCTCATATTTAAAGCTTTTAAATTCATTTTTAATCGTTGCAAAACAAATTGCAATGAAGGTATCTTTTTAATCATAACTCAAGAATTACTTGGCGAAATGAGCCAAAATTTTGGATTTTCATATTTAAAGCTTTTAAAATCCGTTTTTAATCGTTGCAAAACAAATTGCAATGAAGGTATCTTTTTAATCATAACTCAAGAATTACTTGTCGGAATGAGCCAAAATAGATTCTCATATTTAAAGCTTTTAAATTCATTTTTAATCGTTGCAAAACAAATTGCAATGAAGGTATCTTTTTAATCATAACTCAAGAATTACTTGGCGGAATGAGCGAAAATTTTGGATTCTCCTATTTAAAGCTATTAAAATCCATTTTAAATCGTTGCAAAACAAATTGCAGTGAATGTATCTTTTAATCATGACTCAAGAATTACTTCGCGGAATGAGCCAAAATTTTAGATTCTCATATTTAAAGCGTTTAAAAATAAATTTATATCAAAATATCGCTAGAGTACTTTCTATAATTGTTTCGAAAATATATTTTGAAATTAATTTTCGAAAGAAATATGAATTGTAACCTTTAATTTCTTTAAATAAATCGATTTTTACAAGCTACAGTTATAGGAATCCAAAATTAAAGATCATTCCACCGAGAATTTTTTCAGTTTTATTTAAAAATTGACTCATACTGTAATCTATTTTGCAACGATTACAAGTGAAATTAGCATTAGGTATTCCAAACTTTAAATATTTATAATTCTTAAACTATTTGGCCGAGTGACGTCCCTTTTGATAAACTATACCAAAAAAAAAGCCAAATATGATGTGAAAATTTGGTGTTCAAATTGAAAAAATTAAAAATTGGTACAGTATTTTAAAATTTCACTATAAAGACTACTTTTAACTTAAAAAAAAAGCATAAATTGAAAAAACATAATTTTCAGTCGAATTGCTATATCTGTTTTTTCTGTGACAAAAATTTAAATGCATTAAAATCTATGTGGCATTCTCTTCTATTTTTAGCCGACTGTACATTGTTTCAAATAATAGCAAAATGGAATTATTTTAATAAGTAAATGGCTGTTCTTTAAGTGCGAAAAAATATTCTATGATTGTATCTTTATACAAATAATCATTCCATATCATATTAATGTTTTTAAAATAAACTATCTATTTCTCAAAATCACATGGTCCATGGTTAATATGATTACCATAGAAAAGAAAATAATATAAAAACAATATTAATTTACTGTTGGAAAATGTGAAGGAAATTAAATATTATTTATTTAATAGTCATTCACTAAAATTCTAAAAAAAAAAACTATTTTGTATGTAATCACAGCGCCTGTGATAAATGTGGACCTTAAAAGGAATCTTATGTGAATTACATTTTGTGATTTTGATTATGGTAGAATTTTAAAAATATACTGTACCTAAATCAGACAACAAATGTATTATCCAGCCAGTCAAAACAACTAACATTTTAAGCTATACTTAAATGCGAATATCATTTACTTCTAAAATATTCTTCATCCACATATCTCTATATTTTTCTTGTATTTTTTATCTATCTGAATCGACTGCATCTCTGTTTAAGTCAAACAGCTTCTTTACAATTAAAACAATTAATTTATTATCAATTTTTCGAAAATTTTTAATGAATTTTATTATTAAGTACTTAATACCCGGAAAAAAAAAATACTAACTTAACTAATATGTTCTTTAAATTTGTAATGAAAAATTGTTTTTATCATACATCATATATTCGAATACGAGCAAATCTTGTGTGTGTGTGTGTGCGTGGTTATATATATATGCAAATTTTATCTTAAAAACGGCTCTAACGATTTAGACGAAATTTTGTATCCTACCGTTTTGGGGCACAAGAAAACCATTGGACTAGGTCACATGTTCGAGAAAATTCGATTAGTGGGTCATTTTGGGTCATTTTGGGTCAAGGTCAAGCTAATTGTATTAAAAAAACGGTTCAAACGATTTTGACTAAATTTTGTATCTAACAATTTTCGGGCACGAGAAGACTATTGGGCTGGGTCACATGTTCGAGAACTTTGGATTAGTGGGTCATTTTTGGGTCAACGCGGGTCAAGTTAATTTTATCTAAAAAACGGCTCTAACGATTTTGATTAAATTTTGTGTTCTACGAGTTTCGGTCACGAAAAAATTATTGGGCTAGGTCACATGTCCGAGAAAATTCGATTAGTGGGTCATTTTGTGTCAAGCTAATTTATCTAAAAATCGGCTCAGACTATTTGCACTAAATTTTGCATCCTATGGTTTTCAGGCAGGAGAAGACTGTTGGGCTAGGTTACATGTTCGAGAAAATTCAATTTGTGGGTCATTTTGGTCATGGGTCAGTATGGGTCAAGCTATTTTATTTTAAAAACGGCTCAGGCTATTTACACTAAATTTTGTATCCTACCGTTTTGGGGCACCAGAATACCATTGGACTAGGTCACATGTTCGAGAAAATTCGATTAGTGGGTCATTTTGGGTCAAGGTCAAGCTAATTGTATTTAAAAAAACGGTTCAAACGATTTTGACTAAATTTTGTATCTAACAATTTTCGGGCACGAGAAGACTATTGGGATGGGTCACATGTTCGAGAACTTTGGATTAGTGGGTCATTTTTGGGTCAACGCGGGTCAAGTTAATTTTATCTAAAAAACTCTAACGATTTTGATTAAATTTTGTGTCCTACGAGTTTCGGGCACGAAAAAATTATTGGGCTAGGTCACATGTCCGAGAAAATTCGATTAGTGGGTCATTTTTGGGTCATTTTGTGTCAAGCTAATTTATCTAAAAATCGGCTCAGACTATTTTCACTAAATTTTGCATCCTATGGTTTTCAAGCAGGAGAAGAAAGACTGTTGGGCTAGGTTACATGATCGAGAAAATTCAATTAGTGGGTCAGTTTGGTCATGGGTCAGTATGGGTCAAGCTATTTTATTTTAAAAACGGCTCAGACTATTTACACTAAATTTTGTATCCTATGGTTTTTGGGCACGAGAAGACTATTAGGATAGGTCACATGTTCAAGGAATTTTGATTAGTGGGTCATTTTGGTCATGGGTCATTATGGGTCAAGCTAATCAGCACCAATTTAGGTCAAGATCTAACAGAATATGCAGTTTTATTTAATTCCGTGCATTAGTTCTTGAGATATAACTATCGCAAATATCGATAGAAACACAGAATAAAAGCACCACGTTTTGAGAAGTATACACAGAATTGCTGCGCTACCTGTTGAGCGGTATATATCCAAACCTAATCAGTACCAATTTATGTCAAGATTCAACAGAATATGCAGTTTTATGTAATTCCGTGCATTAGTTCTTGAGATATAAATATCGCAGATATCGCGAGAAACACAGATTAAAAGCACCTCATTTTGAGAAGTAGTATACACTCAAACCTAATCAGCATATATTTATATTTTAGTCTAACAAAATATGACGTTTGATCAAATCCCGTACATTGGTTCTTGGGATATAGCTATCACGGTAATAGTGAAAACGCAGCTTAGCAACGCCACCTGTTGGGTGGTATATATACAAACCAATTCAGAACAAAATTATGTAAAGATATAATGGAATCTTAAGTTCGATTAAATTCTGTGCATTAGTTATTGAGATAGAGCGGCTACAAAATTTGTGTCACACACAGACTAACAGGCAAATAAACAGACATTTTCTAAATAGTCAAATTGTGTCCAGGACATTTCAAAACATGTATTTATATTTTGCATTTTGCATTTGAAATTCCTTCAATTTACAAAATAATGAAATATTTAATTTTTTTTTTTGCAGAATTGTGGCTTAAAAATAAATAATAATGAAAAAAAAAGTATATTTTGCTGTCAAATAATTTTATTTCCAAGTATTTTTACATGTGTTTTTTTTTTTAGGTAACATGGTTTTTTTGGGGGGAAAAGTGGGTTTTTTTCAATTTCTTGCTTAATTGGCTGTCATTTTGTAACATATTGATAGAATGAAAAATGCTCAGCATTAAAATCTTAGTCATAATAAGCCGTGAAAATATAGCTATGTTTAATTTTTTTTCTATTCCTTATTAGACTTTATATAAAGATAAATTCAAAAAATGGGGTTTTTTAGAGGACAGCACAATATATTCATGAAAAAATGCAAGACGAAAGTTTTCACGGTTCTAATACTTAATTCTTACGTATATATAAGAAAGTAAAAATATAAACGAAATTTCTTCAAAGTGTATAAATCGAAAGGATAGCATTATGCAGTTTATTCAAATAAACCTTTCAACAAATCTTCTTAAACGACTTCTGATATACGATTGGGAACAACAATGAAATACTTTCTGCATTCGAAATCCAATTTGGATAAACAAAGGTATCCAATCAGATAGTTCGATTGAGTGGATTCAATGATTTAGTTTGAGAGAAGAACGAAAGATTTAATGGAATTGCATAACGAGTTCCTATGACAAAAAATAGTTAATTTTTAGCAAGTACCAACTGCTATAGTGTTTAAAAAGAATTAAATTCACTCACCAAAGCGCATTAAAACAGAAATGAAATAATATTGTTTAGTTTAGTTATAATAAAAGATGACTTTTCATAAGATTTTTTTTTTAATGGATGAGTATTTTTTGTAACGTTTTGATGTAATTCATCAATGGTTAAAGTTTTTTATATAAGGGTTAGCTTTGACGCTTAAAAATTTACGGACTTTTTCCGGAATTTTTAAAAAATAATAAATGTGAAGTGTTAATAGCAATCCATTTACACTAATTTATTTTAAATCCATTAAAATAGAAAATACTATTTTATAATTTGACATGTTGAAAAATGGCAGCTGGATAACTGATTGGCGAGAGCACTTCGGGAAAAAAATGGATAAAACTGCGGACATGATGACTCATCTTAGGTGTGACTTAGAACGATGAGACAAAATAAAAATAGATTTTTTTAGTTCAAAAACTAGTGAAATACTGAATCCATTTGGAAAAAACAAAATATGCATTTTTAGTGAATTGAGTTTATTTCAAAGTGAAATGTAAGTTTTCGATCAAACATTCCTTTACTTAAAGTTATACTGAAAAGCTACAAAATAATCAGTATCGTGAAAAGAAAAAATCTAATATTTCAATAAAAATATATATATATGACAATTAATTAAAAAAAAGAACAAGTTGATTGATTGAAAATTGGTGGAGCTAGAAGGTCTACGAAATTTGAAAACGCGGATCTGAAAAAGGAAAATAAACGTACATAATTTTTTGGTTACAAGCTTACTCGCTACGACTCGCCCTTCTTGTATCGCTCCAATTCGAAGTGCTCTTATACTTTCGATATTGATTTCTAACCAATAAAATATGATTTTAATGAGTATAAAGAGTAACTTTAAGTGATCATTACTTTTTTTTTCTAATTTTAAATTGGTCCTATTGGATTTACCCGTAAGAGTCTGTATCATTTACGCGGAAACACTTGAAAGCTAAGTCTATGGGAATGATATTTTTAAATATCTCGTTTGCATTTATCGATTTTGGTTGCAGTTTTTTAACACTTTCCAACCTAGTTGAAAAGTGCTTATGACTTCAGTTTGTCTGGCCGTCTGCCGTCTGTCCGTACTCTAACTTCCGTAAATATGCTCGGATTGCCTTGCAATTTTTATATGTTATTGTCGTTATCTGTAGCATGTTCCCTATTTCAACTGAAGTGTGTAGCACTTACAGTTTTTTACAGGGACACTAAAAAGAATTCCGTTACATTACGGTCTATGGGGAAAAATAATTTTCGGTTTATTTTAATGATACATTATAATTGATATATATGACTAAGGTGCATTACAATAAGCTTAATATGGAATAGGGTGTGCATAGCACTTACAGTTACTTTACAGGGACAGTCAAAAGAATTCCGTTACATTACGTCTATGGAGAAAAATCGTTTGCGGTTTAATTAAATAATGATTCACTATTTTAAACGCATTGAAATTTATATATATCACTTAGGTGCATTACAAGAGGCTTACCACAGAATAGTGTGTGTATAGCAGTTACCCTTCCTTTATAGGGACACACAAAAGAATTCTCTACTGTCTGTTAACAATAATTCCTGGAAGTACGTTTAAAGTTGCTGAACTCGATTTTAAATTTAACTCACTTTTTGTCTATGACTTGGTGTGTATAAATTCTGTAGATCATATACAGGGCAGCACAAAAGTTCGCGAACACATTTCCGTTTATAGACAGAAACTCGAGAAGGAGAATTTTAAACTGTGCTAAGCGTTTCCTAACTAAACTAAAATCTAGCATCCTATGTAGTAGATATACAAATCTATAGGTCATATACAGGGCTGAATAAAAGTATTCGGATAATTTTCCGAATATTGTATATGTTGGAAATTCCTGAAATTACGTTTTTAAATAAGTTATGAGTTTTCCAAATTGTTTACTTAGATGTTATCTTTCAGATTATTATACGGAAATGATTTGTAAAATTATTTTGGAAGTGTTGGAAAGTATTACATAATCTATACTTGACGCATAATTTTTCGTTCTTGTTTTTCTTTTTCTAATGAGACTAGTTTTACTATTGGAACCGGTTCCAAAAGTGAAAGTAACTTTCTAAAAAAAAGTCTGCAACCAAAGTTGAAAAATTAAAAACTAGTCCGGTTAGAAATCGACCTCAACTATCCTATGTAAAAAAGAAATCATTTAAAAATATAATGTCATATTTGAAAATAACGTTCCCATAGACGTAACATTAGCTTGCGAGTGTTTTCACGTGACTAGTGCAGTCAACGAAAAATCTAATTTAGAAAATTTGATTATATTTTCTAATCAATACTAGTATAATGGTTTAGCTCCATTTTGAAAAAAAGTCATTGAGTTAACCAATTTTTTAACTTTTTCTAAATTAAAAATTAAGAATTATTGATAATAGAACGAAACAAAATCAATTCCTTGTATTATATATATATATATATATGATACAATGAATGGATATATTATGATGAATTATATATGATATATGATAATGATTAATATGATTATACATTAATATGATTATATACGATAAAGTCGTTCTCGATTATCAGTCTCTCCTTATACAAATCATCAATTTTTAGCGATTTGCATGAAACCTGATGTACATATGTTTTAGAACATGAGAAAAATTACTGTTACATAAATAATTAAAAAAAAAAAACATCAGAACATCATTTCCCCTTTTTTTCAACCACCTGCCATATTTTAGCATTATAGAAATCTATTTTGTTTCTTTTCTAATACAATTTTTACTTTATTCTATCTATAATAGAAGAAAGTATTGTAATCAAAAAAATTTTCGACTTCCGATTTTCGACGGATTTGCACGTTTTAGGGGTCAGAGATTTCGAAAAACATGTTTTTACAAAATGTCTGTCTGTCTGTCCTCATTGTATCATCGAAAATTTTTTGAAGTTATGTTTCAAATTGAACGATTTTTTTTTCTATGTTTTGCTAAAGCCAGCAGGTCCTACTTGAATTTGGGGATATTCCTACAAAAGGAGGCACTGCGATAGCGATTTTTGTTCCAATTTCACTATTGTATCATCTAAAAGTGTATGAAGTTATGTCTATAATTGAGCTAATTTTTTTGTATTATTTGTTTTACTATGGCCTGCAGGTCCCAGTTGAATTTGGGGATATTGCACCGGCAGGGGGCGGTGTGATAGTCATCTAAAAATTTCAAAAAGATGTTCAAAATATTTAGAAATCCTAAAATGTTTTTACTTTAAATGTTCGGTCTTGATCCAAGGTTTACAGAGTATTTTTTGTTTTGTCTCTATTTTAAAAAACGGCTGAGATACATCAGTCTGAAATTTTAGGGTGGCTGACATTTTGAAAGAACGCAGCACGATTCCTCCATAAACGGGCTTAATTTAAGAGTTTTAGTGAACATGGATTCGGCAAGTTTTATTTCATTGTTGTAACCATCGTTTCAACTCTTACATTCTTAACACAAAATATATTTATATTCGCCAACGTCAATTATCACCAAGCTTGGCGACAATTGGCGAAATTCGGCGATAAAAATACGTTGCCATATATGAAGCCAACTTGGCTATGTCTGTATAATTTGGCGATATTCTCATTCAAATTTAATATTGACGAGAACCGTGGATAACGCTTCTGTAAGCGGTTTCCACGCATTTTAGCTTCGTGTTTTTCAGTAAAATTAGCTAAAATCTTAAAACAAAGCAATAGGTAGAGTATCTTTTCCTGCCGGTACAGGCCAGAAGGAATTTTCGTACTTTAGAATAATACTTCGGCTGATCGCATGCAAGTAAACTCGACGATTCGCAAGAAGTATGATGTACAACAGAATGACGAAAGAAATTGCTTTTTTTGGCTGTGTGATAGCGAATTTTGAAGTATTAACATGTATAACAGAGAGAAGAAAGTTGTGGGGTTGCCATATCCGACTAGTTTCTTTTATTGTCACACCTTAAAAAAGCAGTGGAAGTATGAAACAAAAAAATTGTAAAAACACATGGAGTAATGCTGTTTTTTAAAGCCAATAAAAATTTAGACTCACGCGCTTTTTTTCACATATAAAATTGACGTCATTCTGACAAGAAAATTCTAATTTTTTACATATAAAAATTAAAAAGTTTTACTATAAATTCATTAAAAGGACGTAGTACTTTCATTTAAATGTATTTGAGGCTAAAACATGTACTATAATATAGATATATGAATTTCAATAAAATCATTTATGGAAATAAATAAATAATAATAATTTAAAAGATATGATGTCACTTTCTATTAAATGATTTCAATATGGCGTTAAATGGACTCTAAATAAAAGGCTGCTATGTTTTATTTCCTATTTCTTTTGTATACTACATCCATATCTTATAGTTATACGTTATAGCTAAGTTTTCTAATGCTGTAGAAGCAGTGGTAACATTTTCTATGATTTTTATTAATTAGAAAATGTAACATAGCAAGCATTTATTTAAAATCATGTCAAAAACATCCTTTCATGACTGTCGTCACGACTGAAAGCGTGTTGCAAATGACTTCTTTTTAATTTAATCATTGTTTTTATGAATGAAAATGTAAGTTTTCGTTTAAAAATAGTGACATATGAACTAGAATGTCACTAAAATCTACACAATTTGGTTAAACTGTTTTTAGTTTTTTTTCTATATTGTCAGATAAATCGTATATTTTTTCGTTACCTACGTCAAAGAAAACGCGCATTCTCATTTATAAAACTGAGATTTGTTTCTACGATTGAGACAAAGTAACGTGATTTTTCTGCGATTTATGGACATAAATGCACAGAACTCCGATATTGTGATCGTTGTATTATTGCACTTTTATTTATTTTACCTGAAAAGACCCCATGGTTAACACGTGCAAAGTCGGATGCCTCTGCTATAGTACTTAATATTTAAAGTACATTTTAATTTGTAAAATCAAGCGATATAAAAAATAAGCAAAATTAGATAATTTCCAAACACGAAAGATTTATAAATAAGATTCATACCAGACTTAATTTAAAATTCTCAGAATTATATTTTATTAAATCTATTATCATGTAGTGTCTGCTAGTTTATTTTATTGTAACAAGGTATAGATTGCATTACAGCTGAAGTCGTGTAATTGTCGAAATGTTAGTGATTATTTAAAAATATAGTAACAAAATATTTTATGCATAATAAGTATTTCAAATGTAAATTATCTAAAACTGGAGATTTCAAAAGTTCCTTTCTCGCTTACAAATGTCCAAAAACCTATTTTGGTTTTTAATGCATATTAGATTTTACATTTCTAAATCAGCAACACTTTATTTATAATAACTACAATTTATTGTGTCTTCATTACAATTAACAAATATACTAGAAATTAATAAAGTAATAGTTCAAATTTTATGAAAGTCCAAAAGTATAATTTTGGAATTATTTTCGACATGAGTGAAATTTTCACTATATTTATCTAGTGGAATATTTTTCATATTCCTTAAAACAGTTTAATGTTTTTGGAATATGGATAAATTTGTGTTTATTTATTTGGACTATTCACATATTAAATTTGGATTTAAATGAGCTTGAATTTTCTATAAATATAATAAGGAAAACTGTTTGTTATTGGGGAACGTTTTGTATTTCATACTCCAGAAAGCGTAATTTATAAAATTTCCAGATTTTGTTTTGACAGACAATTATTTTAAACACGTTCCTATTAATAGATACAAGATTTCAGCATTGGCTTATTTAGTAAAAGAGAAATAAACTTAATTTGTGAATGAAATTTTATTCTATTAGACCCCGGCTACGTAATCTAATAGGATTTATCACAGGTCTAACAGAACACACATATTGAAAGGCGTAGAAGAGTTATATTACAATTATTAAAATTTCAATGAACAACATCTGACTTTAAAAAATACTTTTTCTCTCTGATTTTATAAAGCGTAAATAAAGAAAAATTGGTCGAGATCCTTATTACTTTGTCATACTTTTATTGATAGTTAATTGATATAAAGGTATTAATTTAAACATACATAAAACAATATGACACATTAAGTTTTTTTAAATTGGTGGATTGAACTTTGTGCCACTGCATTAAAATAAATGATCAACGTAAAAATAGCACAAATAAAGAAAAATAAAATAGCAAACAGCTGTTTCGGAGCCTCTAAAGCTCCATCATCAGTGCCAAAGTTAAAACGATTAAAAACTGATTTAAAAGTTTAAGCCATGTAAGTATGCTTGGTCGCGAGCGGAGATGCAAGCATACTTACATGGCCTAAGCTTTTAAATCAGTTTTTAACATTTATTACGTTGGCAATGATGATGGAGCTTAGAGGCTCCGAAACAGCTGTTTGCTATTTTAAATATTTTTATTTGTGTTATTTTTACGTTGATCCTTTATTTTAACATTAAGTTTTTTTAACACAAATTGTATAATTTCACATACATTTTACGTAGATACAATGTTTATATGTAATCATTTTAGGGAGACTCCTAATCTGACGTGTCGCATTAGTCCTCATACCATTTTTAACTTCATTTAGGATTATTGTAAGTTAACTAGTTATGACTAACACAAAACGAAGATTTTCAATAAATAGCATTAATTAAAAGCTTCATAATCATTTGCAAGATTGTTTAAAACAGAATTACTGCTTTAACCAAACAAGCATTTATTAAGTTTTACAAAAATTCCTCTCAATTAGGCTTAAGAGTATTTTGTTTCTTAGTTTCTAACCAGCTATTGGGAAAAAATGTTTAATACATGTGCTTGTGTATTGCTTACACTGCTAGCTATTGACAAAAGACTGAACATTTATCTGATTTTTTTTTACGAGAAAATCTAATTAGACCCCAGGCTCCCAAACTATTTTTGTTTTTTCTACGATGTTAAAAATTGCATTAATATTTCTGTTTTTATTAAAAGAAAAAACAAGTAATTAAATCGACAAATAGTTTGAAGTACATACGATTATCAGAAATTCAGTTTCTTGATTTAGAAACTGCTTTACACTTTTAATTCTTCTACGATTGAGAGTCTACGAGATATGATACTTTGAATTTCATGAAATGTCGGAACTTGCCGGCATTAAAAACGCGATTCTCTAGAGGTGTAGTTTACTTAATATAGATTCAAGTAGCAGCTAACCATCTTTAAAACATCCACGCTCAAGTACATTTAAAGAGTAGTAGTCAAATTATCTAACTGGGTAACACCACTTTGACACCCCCAATTTTAAGGCTATTTCGGGTTTTTTTTTCCTTTCACATTTGATATCGATTTTTAACTGATAAAATATGATTTTCATGAATAAAATATATGATTACTTTACCGGTTCTTAAGAAGTCTTCTCTATCAGCTAAGCTCAGTAAAACAGCCATGCTCAAGTAACTTGAATGAGTAGTAGCCGTGTTATCTTTCAGGGTAACACCACTTTGACACCCTGAATTTTAAGGTCTTTTTCGGGATAATTATTAAGGAATACGAAGTTTTTATAAGACTGTTAACTTGTTGAGGCACGCTCTACTTCTATAGTTCCAAAATTTCCCCTTCACTTTCGATATCGATTTTTAACTAAGAAAATATGATTTTCATGAATAAAATATGATTACTTTACTGATTCCATAGAAGGCTTTTCTATCACTCCTCTATTGCTCTTCTTATCTTGATTAGTTTCTTTTTCTTTCCTTCTTTCTTTCTTTCTTTTTTTTTAAATACGTCTGGCCAGATCGTTGCGTTTTTAAATAAATTTTTAAAATAATATTCTATTCAAACTATCCTTAAGTGCTAATGTATCAAGCTTTAAGTATTTAAATCACCAAATCACAAAATATGATTAATGATGCGCAGACGATTTATGTATAATTTATTTGTTTAGTGCAAAAAGAAACATTCGAAATGAATGTAAATTTCTACATAGAAATAAGAAATTGACATAATCTTATAACAGTTTGTCTGCACCTTGGTTATAATTTCATTCAATATCACTTTCGTACCGTTTCTTAGCCAGGAAACATAATATTTGCAAACAAGAATCAAAGATAACATTAAATAACATTTAGTGTTGAATCATTGACTTCGTGCAGCAAAACTTAAATAATAAATAAAAGAAACATAACAGACCAAAGACATGATATTCATACTACTAATACAACGCAAGTTTATTACATTAAATATTGTTATGCATAAAAGAAGCAGAAAATAAAATTCACACACCTGTGTTAAACAGTGACATATCGATAAAAAATATTGTATCAGCCACATTATTCGCTTTTACGAAAATTAAAAAACAAAATGTTGTTTAGAGTTTGTGTTAAACAGAAAGGTATAACAAAGACTTTTGTTGTTCTTTTGTCAGATAACTAAGCATATTATAATTAAAGCTACTTTAAAAAAATTTTTCATGGAACAGCAAATCTAATTAAGGTAATAAGTAAGTTTAACAAGGTATCATGGCTGCTTAAAATCCATAATTATCGTGTTAGAAGTAAACAACAAGGACATAACTTCTTTTATTTATTTAGTGCTTTGGGCAGAATTAAAAATCCTTTTATCTCTTAGAAACAAAACGTATTTTTAAAGATATATAAACTGAATAAATTTATTAAATTTTTGCTTACACATGTACAAATTTTATATGTAATACATATATGTAAACTTTTAACTGCTCTATTATAGTGGTTTTGTGAAGGATAGATTTAGCAACGATCGTGTATAAAGAAACATTATAGAATCTTGTTTATCTGAAATCATCATTTTTTAACGAAAAGTTATTCCCAGTTGTTATTTTCCCCGAAAAGGATTTCCCAGCAAATATACTTAAAATAAATGTATTACAATAAATAAATAAATTTTTGAACATAAATGAAAATTACTTAATTTGGTAAGCTGGCAAATTACCTTTCCCTCTCTTAACAAAATTCATTACTGACGGCATAATTTATCATCATATGTTATCGTAATACTAGTAGAACACTAGAAATAAGACGGTAAATTAATGTCACTGATCTGAGATTTGGTTTACATAATATGATTAAACAGTCACAGACCTTTCCATCGATATATCACATGAGGGGTGTGTGCAAAATTAACAAAAGTACCCCTTGGGGGGGCAAAGAGGGGGGATTGTCATGGGAGATGCATAATATGATTAAGTGGTCACAGACCTTTCCAATGATATATAACATAAGGTTGTGTGCAAAATTTAGAAAGTACCCCTTGGGGGGGGGGGCAAGGGGGGAGATGGTCACCGGAGATGCATAACATGATTAAGTGGTCACAGACCTTTCCAATGATATATAACATGAGGGTTGTGTGCAAAATTTAGAAAGTACCCCTTGGGGGGAGGGAAAGAGGGGAGATGGACATCGGAGATGCATAATATGATTAAGCAGTCACGGACCTTTCCAACAATATATGACATGAGAGGTGTCAACAAAATTTAGAAAGTATCCCTTGGGGGGGGAGCGAAGTGGAGAGATGGACATCGGAGATGCATAATATGATTAAGTGGTCACAGATCTTTCCAATGATATATAACATTAGGTTTGTGTGTAAAATTTAGAAAGTACCCCTTGGGGCAGGGAGGGCAAAGTGGGGAGATGGACATCGGAGATGCATAATATGATTAAGCAGTCACGAACCTTTCTAACAATATATGACATGAGGGGTGTCAACAAAATTTAGAAAGTATCCCTTGGGAGGGGGGGGGGGAAGCAAAGTGGGGAGATGAACATCGAAAATGCATAATATGATTAAGTGGTCACAGACCTTTCCAATGATATATAACATGAGGGTTGTGTGCAAAATTTAGAAAGTACCCCTTGGGGGGAGGGAAAGAGGGGAGATGGACATCGGAGATGCATAATATGATTAAGCAGTCACGGACCTTTCCAACAATATATGACATGAGGGGTGTCAACAAAATTTAGAAAGTATCCCTTGGGGGGGGGGGGCAAAGTGGGGAGATGGACATCGGAGATGCATAATATGATTAAGTGGTCACAGATCTTTCCAATGATATATAACATGAGGGTTGTGTGCAAAATTTAGAAAGCACCCCTTGGGGGAGGGGGGGCAAAGTGAGGAGATGGACATCGGAGATGCATAATATGATTAAGCTGTCACAGACCTTTCAAACAATATATGACATGAGGGGTGTCAACAAAATTTAGAAAAGTGCCTCCCTTAGGGGGGAGGGGAAGTGGTGGGATGGACCCCGGAGATGCATAACGTGAATAAGCGGTCAAGGACTTTTCCAGCGATATATCACATAAGGGGTGTGTGTGAAATTTAGAAAAGTGTCCACTTGGGGGGGGAAGTGGGGGGATGGACCCCAGAGATGCATAACATGAAAAAGAGGTCACAGGCGTTTCAACTTGCAACTTTTTTCTCGAAAGCATTTGACAATATTAATTATTTTTTTACCCAAGACAATTTAACGATATTCTTAATTTTTTTGCGCAATTCGTCAAACGTTCATGGAAAAAATCATGAAATTCGCTAATCAATAGTTGATAAATTATAAAATTCAACAATCGATAGCAGTAAAATTGGTCAATCGATAACGGAAAAATCACGGAAGTCATCAAATGGTCTTCCGTAAAAAAATTGTCCTGCACACTGATGTGATGATCAAAAGAGTTTTGAAGTATAGGACACAATTAGCACTTGCCAAACAGCGAGTAATACTGAAAATTTGGCAATGGACTTTATTGCCACCACTGGTCAAACATAATAGTCACACTCACCAATTGCGATAATTGAATGGAAAAAGGTTTTCTTTTCTCTGATGTCGCTCGACAAATTTCGAAACCATTTGGCGAATTTCACGATTTTTTCCCTGAAATTGACGGATGTGATTTCTTTTCTCGAAGCCATTCGACGATATTCGAAACTTTTCTCCCGAAACCAGTTGATGAATTTTGTGATTTTTAAACTGTCGATTAATGAATTTTGTGATTTTTCCGCTATCGATTGACGAATTTCGCAATTTATCGACTATCGATTAACGAATTTCACGATTTTTTCCATAAACGAACAAATTGCGCACTTTCTTTCCGCTAATGTTTGACACATTAAGCACTTTACAATTCAGCCAATGAGTTGAACTTGACTAACGCAGGCCTTTCGAATGATATATCATATGAGTGGTGTCAGCAAAATTTAGAAAAGTCTCCGCCCCGTGTGGGCAAAACATACTTCCCCCCGCCGCCATAATTTTTGATGCGGACTCATTTTTAAAATTCGTTCACACCCCTCCTCTCACCCCGCAAAATGTTGTGAATTTTAAAAACTCCCCTTCCGAATTTTTTTATACCAAAAGCGCTTAGGTCCGTCGTCTGCATGCAGAGTTTTGCGCTTACAGACGCCAGACACACCAACACACACACAGACAGACGTTTACCGACATTAATAGTATAGATGATACTCAGTGCCTACACATTTCACCCTTTATAATTCAGCCAATGAGTTGACAGTTGTTCATTTCCAGGAACGAAAAAATAATTCTTTAGAATGAATTTTGTTTGTTTGATACACCGTGGCCGAATGTGTGCAATGCAGCGACGGCCGTCACAAACTTTTTAGGGCACCTGCAGACTAAAAACATATAATCAATCTTCGCGGGAAAAAAATCCTAGATTTCGTCAAATGATCACGGGAGAAACACTAATTTCATCAAAGGATCATGTAAAACGTGAATTTTGTTAAACGGCCACAGAAAAACGCGATTTATGCAAAAGACTCGCAAAAGATGAGCAAATTTTGTCAAAGAATCGGAAAACAGGAAATTTCACCAAAAGATAGCGCTTTTTTGCCAAATTTCGTCTAAAAATTGCGGAATAAAATGTATTTTATCAAAAAATCGCTGGAAAACGCAAATTTCCTTAAAGTATCGCGAGAAAAAATACGAATTTCTTCAAAGATCGCTGAAAAAACACGAATTTCATCGAAGGATTGCTGAAAATTCATGAATCTTATCAAAAGGCAGCAGAGAAAATGTGATTATTATCAAAGCATTGCGAAAAAAGAAAATTTCGTCTAAGGATCACAGAAAAACGCAAATTTCGTAAAAGAATCGTGGAAAATAACGCAAATTTCGTGAAAAAAATCGCAGAAAAAACACAAATTTCGTCAAATTATCACTGAAAAAAAACACGAACGTTGCTGAAAAAAATGTGAATCTCGACAAAAAAAAAGATACAGAAAAAAATTCGAATTTCGTTAAAGAATCACGAAAAAAATGCGAATTTTGTTAAAGGATTGCGCAAAGAATGTGAATTTTTTGAAAGGTTCGTGTGAAAAATGAAGCTGTCTTTATTAAAAACAGCACACACACAAACATCTATACAAACCTCAATACACACAAACATATTATTATAGGTATAGTTTTAATCTGAAATAATATACTGAACTAACTTTTGAAAAATCGGGTTAACCCAAATCCAACTTGCAGAAATCTACACTCAGTCTGAAATCGACTCGAACCATAAAGACAGTTAACCCAATTTGCAACAAAAATAATTATTGCCGAGAGATCATTTACCCTCTCTCCCTGTGCTGAAACCTTTCAGAAAATTTTCTGATTTTTTCTTTACTCAGAAATGCTGTAGTCATTTTGTCCCCCAATTTTGCCCTTTACTATTCAGCCAATGAGTGGAGGGGGCCGAAGGAGCGTTCCTTATCATAAACGAAAGATGAGATACGTTCGTTTGATGTCGTTGTTGAAAATTTATGGATTTCTATTATTAAAGTAATTTTTTCATTTTACCGTATTTATTTTCTCTTTGTGTTGTATGTATTTTGCTACTTTGAATTTTTTTAAACTAACCCTTTTATTTTGGAGAGTGAGAGAGAGAGATTTAGTAATTTGGTGACACGAAGTTCCGCAAATTCTTAAAATCCACAAATCGTTTCCAATGTAAACAATGAAATTTACAATTAAGTTGCAAGTGCAAAATTATTTTCATGTCATTCTGATCATTATACTACATATTTAGTTATGCATTATTAATTATTTACTTGACCTTTACTTTTAATATTTTAAATATTTCAAACTTACAGCTGAATGTAATTATTAAAACATTTGAAATACTGCATTCGAAAAATGAAATTTCAGCTTAGAAACGCGACAATTACTATTAGGTTAAAAAAATTTAAAGTAGAAAAGTACTTATGATATAAAAAGAAGAAAAAAAATACACCAGAATTTATCTCTATTACGAAAGCGGGAGAAATGATTTTCTGTGCTATACGAAAAGATATCCAAATAACTCAATCATAAACATAGAAATAGGTATCGGTTTCTATGTTCATGTGCACTCAATCCAAACTTGAAACTTTTAAAAATGTCATTGAATGAATGAAATTCATCTTCGACTTTCACATACAGGGAGAAATCCAGAAAACTTGCTGTATCGCCAATTATGTTTATATTTTATATATATATATATATAAATAATAATTCAGGCACTTTTCCGTTATACGGACACCATTGTCGCCAAACATACAATACATACATACATTTTGGCATAGTGTCCGTATAACAGAAAAGTACTAAAGTTCATGGTTAAAAATCACAATAAAATATCATGAAATTTATTGATTAGTTGTGGGAAAATATCGGGGAAATAATGTGTATTTCGTGAATTTTTTTGTTTTGTTAACAATGTGGTTAGAGAGCTTTTGTAAGACAATTTATTTGTGTTTAATTGTAAGCATTCATTATAATTTTCAGTGCATTATTAAATTGAATTTTTTGTTTAAAATATGTAAACAAAACAGTGACCAAAAACCCGCAAAATTCTAAAATCTGCATAAACTCCGGTTTTAAGCTATGAATATTTAAGGGTATATATATATATATATATATATATATATAGATAGATAGATAGATAGATGCATGCATGTAGTACATTTAATTATTTGGTAAAAATACTGTGATCGTCACTGAGAAAACCTAAATTTAACCTAA
Source organism: Maratus michaelseni (assembly GCA_963931845.1). Lineage (NCBI taxonomy): Eukaryota > Metazoa > Arthropoda > Arachnida > Araneae > Salticidae > Maratus > Maratus michaelseni. Next base: position 281,323,343 of record OZ007592.1, on the reverse strand, counting down.
AAGTAATTGTCGAGTGTTTAAGCTGAAATTTCATTTTACGAATACAGTATTTCGAATGTTTTAATAGTTACATTCAGCTGTAAGTTTGAAATATTAAAAGTAAAGACCAAGTAAATAATTAATAATGCATAACTAAATATGTATAATGATGAGATTTTTTTTTCTTGAATTATTCAGTGAAACTCGCCTTATAAATGTACGCAAATAATTCACATCAAAATCTTAAAATAACAAAGTTTTCTTTCGTGTTTAGCTATGCTTAATAACCAAAAAAGCTTGATTAATACAAAAATTATTTGATAAAAATACTGTGATCGTCGCTGAGAAAACCTGAATTTAATCATATCACACAGAATTACATATTAAAATGTGTACAGAAGGACATGATAAGTTTAAAAATCTGAAATTTTACACTTGCATCTTAATAGTTTGACCAGAATTTATCTCTATTACGAAAGCAGAAGAAATGATTTTCAGTGCTATACGAAAATATATATAAAAAAAAACAATTATGAAAATAGAAATAGGTATCGGTTTCTATGTTCATGTGCACTCAATCCAAACTTGAGACTTTTAAAAAGGTCATTGAATGAATGAATGAATTTCATCTTCTACTTTCACCTACAGGGAGAAATCCAGAAAACTTGCTGTGCCGCCAATCATGTTTATATTTTATATATATATATAAAAATAATAATTCAGGCACTCTTCCTTTATACGGGCACCATTGTCGCCAAACATACATACATACATTTACATACATACATACATTTTGGCATAGTTTCCGTATAACAGAAAAGTACTAAAGTTCATGGTTTAAAATCACAATAAAATATCATGAAATTTATTGATTGGTTGTGGGAAAATATTGGGTAAATAATGTGTTTTTTGTGAAATTTTTTGTTTTGTTAACAATTTGGTTAGAGAGCTTTTGTAAGACAATTTATTTGTGTTTAATTGTAAGCATTCATTATAATTTTCATTGCATTATTAAATTCAAATTTTTGTTTAAAATATGTAAACAAAACAGTGACCAGAAACCTGCAATATTCTAAAATCTGCATAAACTCCGGTTTTAAGCTATGCAGATTTAAGGGTATATATATATATATATATAGATAGATAGATAGATAGATGCATGCATGTAGTACTTTTAATTATTTGGTAAAAATACTGTGATCGTCACTGAGAAAACCTGAATTTAACCTAAAAGTAATTGTCGAGTGTTTAAGCTGAAATTTCATTTTACGAATACAGTATTTCAAATGTTTTAATAGTTACATTCAGCTGTAAGTTAGAAATATTAAAAGTAAAGGCCAAGTAAATAATTAATAATGCATAACTAAATATGTATATTGATGAGATTTTTTTTTCTTGAATTATTCAGTGAAACCCGCATTATAAATGTACGCAAATAATTCACATCAAAATCTTAAAATAACAAAGTTTTCTTTCGTGTTTAGCTATGCTTAATAACCAAAAAAGCTTGATTAATACAAAAATTATTTGGTAAAAATACTGTGATCGTCGCTGAGAAAACCTGAATTTAATCATATCACACAGAATTACATATTAAAATGTGGTACAGAAGGACATGAAAAGTTTAAAAAACTGAAATTTTATACTTGCATCTTAATAGTTTGTTTACATCTGAAACGATTTGCGGAATTTCGTGCCACTAAATCTCTCTCTCTCTCTCAAAAAAAGGGTTAGTTATAAAAAATTCAAAGTAGTAAAATACATACGACATAAAAAGAAAATAAATACAGTAAAATGAAAAAATACCTTAATAAAAGAAATCCATAAAGTTTCAACACCTACATGAAATTGTAATCCAAATACGCTTTTAGAGAGAGGAAAAAGCCTTCACCTCATTGGGTGAAACATCAAGGAATCCAAATTGTCTCTGGACAGTAAAAGCCTCTAGCTAATTGGCTGAATGCTCTCGCACGCGTATAAAAGTCATTTTTGCTTGAAAAACGAAAAAGCGGGTTAGCTTTAAGTATATGGATATATATTATAAACTGTTCTCCAAACTTTCGGTTATATACCAGATTCTCAGATAGCTAGAAAACAATTTGTAATTGTATTGTAACTTAATGCATCAGTAAATTACTAATTTACCGACAAGGTTATGATATATTTGATTTTAAATTGATTCGGATATCCCAATTAAATTTCAAAATCAAACACATTTTGACCTTTCATTACAAAGGGGTCATATAAAAATTGAAAGAATGTAACTTTTCGAGAAATAATAACAGCATTATTTCAATAAACATATTCTTATTTCCTACCATTTTTTTAGAACTTTTGTAATTTTCATTGTCTACTAATATTCTTCTATTAAAAAAGATAAGCGCATATCAGCATTTCTTGGGGACTCTGTTTTTGGTGTCCGCCTACAGAAACCAAACTCACAAGGAGAGGGCCAAGATAGGTAACCACAGATTTCGATTATTTTTATATATGTTGTAGGGTAGAAGCCCCTTAGTCTCAGGTTCAACGGATTTTATACAACGCTCCTTAGTTCTCAAGAAATAGGAGAATCTAATATTATTACACAGCTTGTAAGGGATCGACTACTCTCGTCTCGTGAGTAGGCGATGTTTAATTGAGATCGTAATTTTTTGTCCAATAACCGGCCATGTCAAGGCAACACTAGATACCGGGCTTGCTCATTCACTCTCAAAACGTCACAAATGGTGGCTAACGGCAACCAGCGATTGGTCAAAGCAACGCGCCCATCGTTTTGTACCAATCGCTGTATGTCTTTCCTCCTAGTCAGCCACCTTTTGTGACGTCATCATAATGAATGAAAAAGCCCGGTATGTAGTGTAGCCCTGGCCATGTGCGTAAAAGATTTAGCATTGCTCTCTTTCTCTAACTTTCGAGGGATGTCTGAATCTCGGAAATTGTGAGTCGCCGTGTTCTTTCAGTTATGCAAATTTACTGGAGCTGGTCGATCGATACTGTGAAGTATATAAGCAGCGAATTTTCATTTCAGAACAGAGCTCAGGGGAGCTAGAGCAGACTTAGCTTGGGGGATTTAATATTGAGATTTAGATTGAGACTTAGATAGATTTAGCCTTGAGACCTCGCATCGAGTCTCAAGATTAATAATTGGCCTTAGCATTTTATAGTGAATTTCTATACTGTTGTAAAGCTGATTTGTGCCTGCATCAGTGCTTATTTAATTTGAAATATAAAATTATTGGATCGTGAATTTGCTTCTAAATAGTTTAATTATCATATAGTTTTAATTTCTATACAGCTACGAGTCGTTAGAAAAAGCCTTTCGTTTTATTAATTTTTAGGAAAATCAAGTGGAGCTCGCTCAACTTCCCTACCGTTTTTTTTTAATAAACCGTTTTTGGTTTTAAAAATAGACTTGTTATTTGTCTCTGCTCTACCGCACGGCCTGACATCAGAGATGGCCGTCACAGATGGCGCCCAATTTAGTGGATTAGGTAACCTTGTCAGTCCTACTCACGGTGCCTTCAATGAATGCCCACATCCGAGGGAGATCGTTCCCCGAGTTAATTTCTCCGGAAACACTGATGTCACCGAATTTCTTAACAAACTACTTGATTACATTTCTTTCAACAATATCCCGGATAAAAACAAGTATTTAGTACTAAAATGTTCTCTAAAGAGGGAAGCCTTGCTTTGGCTAGAGAACATAGGACGTTTTCTGGTGACTGATGATGCTAAAAGATTTGAGCAAACCTGCTCGGAGTTAACTAAAGCATTTCCTAATGAGCGTAATGCAACTGAACTCAGGCGTGAATTTTATTGCAAACAACAATCTATATATGAAAAAGCATCCGGATTCTTCCTACGAAAGCTAGAAATAAAAAACAAGTTAGCTCTGGATCTTACTCATACGGAACTGTTAGACATTATTCTTCCTCTCTTTTTGGTGACAATCCAGGACTATGTAGAACTCCTTGCCCCAGCAAATACGGCAGAACTCTATCAATTACTAATAAAGTATGAAGCGCGACACGAGTCGGATCACCAGAGACGGAGAACCACACGAGAATTCAACGAGGGGGATAGGTTTATTAATAGGTCCAGGAATTATGATAATGAATATAATGGTCGTAATGTTCGTGGTCCAGTTAATTATGGGGATAGGCAAAATTTTCAAATAGCTAGTGGTGGTTTAAGGAATTATGATCAAACTTATAATAATGGTTTCAGAAGAAATGAGGGGGTGAGCAGTACTAGCTCGTCCTGGGTTAAACAGTTAGTGGTTGGTGAAAATGTCGTTAAGCGGACAGAGGGAAAGTCTTGTGGTATTAAAAATCGTCAGCAGGGGTTAAACTGGTAGGTGGCTGTTGCACGGAAGGTCAGCAATCACAGGTTAACATCTTCAAAGCCTTCTGTGATAAATTTAAATACGGTAGTAGTTAACCCAGTGGAATTACGTGAGTTGCTAATAGACGAGGCTAACGAAAAAGACAGGCTACCGCGGTGCATTTCACTTATCTTTTTTTACAGACCGCTAGAGTGACGTGATGCTCTTTTCGTACACCTTCATTGGTGTATTCGAGTATCACGTGGCTCCGGCGGTCTGTAAAAAAAGATATGCGTAAAGCACCGCGGTAGCCTGTCTTTTTCGTTAGCTTCGCTAATAGTTTTGAGTGGTATAGTGGTAAAAAGTGTTCTGGATACGGGTGCGGACAAGAGTTTTATATCGTTTGAGGTGTATAAGAAATATTTTTCGTATAAAAGGTTGCGACATGTTAATTTAGTGGTTCAGTCGGCTCAAGGGCTACAATGCAGTATAAAAGGTCTGGTGGATTTGGATGTAGAAATACGGTCAGTTAAAGCGAGGTGGCAATTTCTAGTATTAGATGGATGAAAAGCACATCGACAGTTCCGAAGTAAAGCACAAAAACGCAGCACGGATGATCTTCCCCCAACAACTAAACGACACCGGAGAATTGGCAGAAAGAGAACTTTGCATTCCACTTCACTATCGGGAGCCTCTCGGAAAAGACAGCCTTTTGATCCGACAGTCTTCGATCCTAGCCATCATCGAGACCCGCCTAGCAATCATCAAATGGACAAATCAGTAAGTCCGCCTAGAAGTCGTCGAGTGGACCCTACTAGCAATCGTCGAGTGGACCCTACTAGCAATCGTCGAGTGGACACTACCAAGGCTACACTAGATACCGGGCTTGCTCATTCATTATCATGACGTCACAAAAGATGGCTGGCCGCGACCAGCGATTTGTGTAAAGCGACGAGGCCGTCGTTTTGTGCCAATCGCTGTATGTATTTCAGTTACCCGTTTCGCTTTGTACCAATCACTGGTAGCGGCCAGCCACCATTTGTGACGTCATGATAATGAATGAGCAAGCCCGGTATCTAGTGTAGCCCTGACACTACACGAGCTCCTCCCAAAGGACGTCGCCATGGTTACAACACCCGGCTGCAGCACGACAAGCGACAGTGGCCTCTCCTTACCAGTCTGAATCAGAACGGAGTTTCGTCCAAGGATTTTGGGGACGGCGCCAGAGTTCTTCCATGAGCCTGCAAGCTTCAAGTTCTTCATTATGAAATCAGGTGACGACGTTCCATTTTTTTATTCTTATTTAAAGTGCCTATATAAATGTCAACAAGTTCTATGGACTGGACAAAGCAGCTGAACTGTTAGTTACCTTTCGACCAATGTTTGATTTTGTATCTCGGCTTCACAAGTTGTGCATTTAACTTCTGTTCAAAAATTTTTGTCAAAATGTAAGCTATGATGTCAGAACATCTTTTGAGTTTCACTGCTTTCATGTTCAAGAGATTGTTAAACTATTGTTTGTATAATTGTTGTATGGTTGTTCTATTAATATTTTATGTATATATTATGTGTATATTATTGTATTGTTCTACGTGTTGCAATTTAGGTATGCATTGATAGTTTATGGGTTTTTACACGCGCCGCGGCTAGGCGTGCACGTGTTTGGCGGTCAAGCGTTGTCCTTGACACGCGTGTTCTATCTGGTACTTTACTAACATTGTTAATAAGTTTAACCTTCTTCCTTCGGTCGTTGTTCGTTTTCGGTTTAGTTTTTCGTGTTGGGCTTTCGTAAGTTATGAAGTTTTGACGGTGTTACTTTTATTTCACAGTTATGATGTAAAGTTTATGTACTGTAAAATATATGCAGCTAATAAAGTTTGTTCCAGGAGGTAAAACCATCTTAATTCAGATAATCTATTTATATAAGTTTTTTTTTTTATTTAGTTACCAAGAAGAAGAGTTATGTCTTGAAGATTTTGTAATGTATATTTCCAATTTTATATTTTATAGAAATTGTTTTACTTTCACAGCTGTTTGTTTATAGCTGTTAGTATGTGTCCCCTGTAACCGAGCGAGTATCTACACTGAATTTTGGGGATGTTAGTTTTTGGCATGATTGAGAATTGTAAGTTTAAGAAAGGTACTTTAGTTGATAGGCAATTTGAGTTTGCACCTTTTTTGGCACTTTGTGGAAGTGTTGGAGGTAAAACTGCGTATTGATTTTGGCAATCTTTGAATTTTTTGAGGAAAATTTTGTGAGATCATTTTGAGGATACTTCGTACTTAAAGGAGGTTATGCTGAAAGTTTTTTTATAGATTTGACCAGTTTTTTGTGTGATGGGTTAAAAGTACAAAATTTTACATTTCGATTCCAAAATTTAATTTACCCGTCACACGTTGTGCTTATTTTTGACTCGAACTTTTTAAAAGAAAAAGACGCTGGTCTGCATTCAACCACCGCTTTTTCTTTCACAATTTCCGGGAGGGGTTGTAAGGGATCGACTACTCTCGTCACGTGAGTAGGCGATGTTTGAATGAGATCGTAATTTTTTGTTCCATAACCGGCCATGTGCGTAAAAGATTTAGCAATGCTCTCTTTCTCTAACTTTCGAGGGATGTCTGAATCTCGAAAATTGTGAGTCGCCGTTTTTTTTTCAGTTATGCAAATTTACTGGAGCTGGTCGATCGATACTGTGAAGTATATAAGCAGCGAATTTTCATTTCAGAACAGAGCTCAGGGGAGCTAGAGCAGACTTAGCTTGGGAGATTTAATATTGAGATTTAGATTGAGACTTAGATAGATTTAGCCTTGAGACCTCGCATCGAGTCTCAAGATTAATAATTGGCCTTAGCATTTTATAGTGAAGTTCTATACTGTTGTAAAGCTGATTTGTGCCTGCATCAGTGCTTATTTAATTTGAAATATAAAATTATTGGATCGTGAATTTGCTTCTAAATAGTTTAATTATCATATAGTTTTAATTTCTATACAGCTACGAGTCGTTAGAAAAAGCCTTTCGTTTTATTAATTTTTAGGAAAATCAAGTGGAGCTCGCTCAACTTCCCTACCGTTTTTTTTTAATAAACCGTTTTTGGTTTTAAAAATAGACTTGTTATTTGTCTCTGCTCTACCGCACGGCCTGATATCAGAGATGGTCGTCACAAGCTTAAGAGCCTACGCTAGTCACAAGAATTTTCAGTTCAAGATGGCCGCTGGCGTTGAGAAACAAACAAGAGGATGGTCTAACTTCAAATGATTGACAAGACAACTCCTCCAATTGAGAAAAAGAATGAATTCAACAAAAGATAACTGACATTTCTGTCACTCTTGGATAGCTGCCAGGATTTTAAGTCCACAAAAAGAAAGGATTTTGTACCTTATCTTTGCATGGAATTAGAAAAGAAAAATGTTAAACAGATATACAGATTTAAAACATTGTGTATTTTGTACTAGGGGAAAGGGGAAATTAAATCTAAGTGAGCAGAGCTGGGCAGTATCGAAAATATATGTATTTGAAATACATTTTCAAAATACATTTGTATTTTGTATTTTAATCAGATAAAACTAAAGTATTTTAGTAATGTATTTTGAAATGATTTTTCCATGTATTTTGTATTTTCAAAATACTCAAAATACATTTCTCGATTTTTCAAACAGTTCGTATAAGACTTAAAGCTGGTTTAAACCGCACATTACTGATTCGCAACAGGAAAATACATGCTTGTCTGTTTTGTCTAGTCTTTGAATTCAATTTCTAGAAGTTAATATAAACATTTTTTTTTTCGAATCTGGTATGATAAGGGTTTTTATCTTTGACCGAAACATTTTTGCTGAATGGGTATAACAAATGCTTTTATAATTCTTAATGTTGCTTTGGGAATTATAAAATTTTGTCCTGTGATACACAAGTATAGGATAGTCCAGAGTTTTCCTGGTATTGCATTTTTAAACTATGTTAGCAGTGTAAGACTGGATCGGGTTTGGGCATTACTTTTTGATGCAGACTCGGTCCGGGCAGGGTCAGATTTATTTTTTATGAACCGAGCCATTCTTCCTAGAGGTCAGTACCGGAAGAAATTTTCAGGTCCGATCTCGACCCAGATCGAATAAAATGATTGGTCCGGCCTGGCCCGTATAAAAAGCAGTAAAATTTGACCCGGTTTACCAATTTTTGCAAAAAATGCATATATTTTTAAATCACCATTATTCTTAGTTAAAAATTTAAATTTATACTTTTTGAAGAATAGTACGTATATTTCTAGGCAATAAAATTAAAGTACACGGAAACCTGTGAAAATAAACCTGTCTATAATGGAATCCTATCTTAAAAGGAAAAATGCGTTGATTGATGCAAAATGAATGTAATAATACGTATGAAAAGAATAGAATGCATTTACAGCAGGTGATGTACCACATAAGATGAAATGATTTTTTTTTCGCTCCTACACGATTCCGTTCTAGCAGATTTTTCTGTATAGTAATTTTCAGATTTGTAAATCTCTAAGCCATGGAAAATGGATTAATGATATTAATGATAACTCAAACATTTGCGTACGAATAGAAATTCATAAAAAAGATAAACATAGTTTATATGGGCGTAAGAAATACTACCTATTACATTCTCCCCTATGTTGAAATTTCCGGGAAATTTTTGCGGATCTACACCGATCATGACTTCCAGAACCCAAAACCACTCCAGGTTCAAAACTTTATCTATCTATCTATATTAATTTTTTATGGACACGATAACCTCAATAATTCTGCCTCTTTTCCAAACGGATACATAAAATCAAGGGGCATAAAATATCGATGGGAACACGGGGCGGGGGGGGGGACTTTTGGAAAAACAGAAAAAATATATAACTTCTTAAATATGATACTTATCGAATCCGTTTAAAGTTATTATTACTTCTAGGAAAAGGGCCGAAAACTTATGTATGACAGATTTTTGATATCATTAAAAAAGGCCTCAAAGGAGGGGGGGGGGATAGGGGTTTCAGAAAAAAAAATCATAACTTCTTCAATTCACAAGATATAAAATCCGCTTAAATTTATTACAAATCCTTTTAATATTATTTACAACTTTTATATTGCAAGTTTTTTGTAGAACCAACCCTTACAGCCGAGAAGAAAAAAAAAAGATCCTTGCCGACCTCGCCTAGCGACACAGCAAGATTTCAAAGTGGGCGGTCCCAACTGCCGCATCATAGCAAAAAATTTAATTCTTCTGCAATTCCCAATAAACAGGCGCCCCACGGTCTGCGTCTAAGAAATCTACCTGTGCCTGTAGGCCGAGCCGTCAGGGATTTTTGGGGGGTTACGGACCTATTCATACAACAGATAAAAATTTATAACATGACATTGGAATTAAAACATTTGTGTGTGAGATAGTGCATAAGAATTGAAATTAAAATTAATGTATTTTGTATTTTGAATGTATTTTGAAAATACATGTAATTTGTATTTTGGAATTTGAAAATTTGGAAAGTATTTTGTATTTTGTATTTTAGGCTCTAAAACTAATGTATTTTGTATCGAAAAAGGTTTTTCGATGTATTTTTCCCAGCTCTGTAAGTGAAAGCGATGGGGCGATCCCCATTTTTTAAATTTAGATATTTAGAAAATTTAGAGTTTAGAAAATTAGATTTTTTTAGAAATTTGCCCCCACCCAGGGCTTAATTTCTAAAAAAAAAAAAATAAATAAATAAATTAAAATTACCGGAGCCCTAATATTCCGTAGTACAAAAAACCGTAGCGTACCGTTCCCCTCCGTCGTCACTTACGTCTGCATATTTATATTTCATACATTATTTTCAAAATTTGAAGTATTTTTATATTATTATTTTTTTTTCACATAATAAAAAATTTAAATACATCTCTCTGCGTACACTTAGCGATCAACTATTCTACTTTTTAGTCATTATTACTTCCAAATATAAATCTTTGCCGAATCTTAATGTTAATTAATCGCAGAATTATGCGATTAAATAAGCTCAGAATTATGATTCGGAAATTGTGTTAACACAAAAAAATGAATAGTTCGCAGCTATGATAAATAGAAAAAGGCTTTACTTTTTATTCTGATCAAAATAGCATTAAAATGATTTGAAATGGAAAAAATTAAAATTTGAAATTTAAAAACAGATTGAGCTGGAGTCTGCCGAAACCCCAAGACTGATATAACAAGAACGAAAAATCATGCGTCAAGCATAGATTATGTAGCACTTTCCAACGCTTCTAAAATAATTTTACAAATCATTACCGTTTAATAAGCTGAAAGATGACATCTAAGTAAACAATTTGGAAAACGCATAACATATTTAAAAACGTAATTTCAGGAATTTTCAATATATACAATATTCGGAAAAATATCCGAATACTTTTATGTAGCCCTGTATAGGATCTATAGATTTGTATATAAACATAGGATGCTAAATTTTAGTTTAGTTAGGAAACGCGTAGCACAGTTTAAATTCTCCTTCTGGAGTTTCTGTCAATAAACGGAAATGTGTTCGCGAACTTTTGTGCTGCCCTGTATAGGATCTACAGAATTTATACACACCACGTAATAGACAAAAAGCTAGTTAAGATTAAAATCGCGTTCAGTAACTTAAAACGCACTTCCAGGAATTATTGTTAACAGACAGTAGAGAATTCTTTTGTGTGTCCCTGTAAATGAACGATGACTGCTATACACACACTATTTTGTAGTAAGCCTCTTGTCATGCACCTTAGTAATATATATAAACTTCAATGCGTTTAAAATAGTGGAACATTATTTAAATAAGCCGCAGACGATTTTTCTCCATAGACGTAATGTAACGGAATTATTTTGACTGTCCCTGTAAAGTAACTCTAAGTGCTATACACCTACTATTCCATATTAAGCTTCTTCTAATGCATCTTAGTGATCTATATAAATTTCAATGCGTTTACAATAGTGAAACATTTTTAAAATAAACCGCAAATGATTTTCCCCATAGACCGCAATGTAACGGAATTCTTTTGAATATCCCTGTATGAAAACTATAAGTGCTACACACTTCAGTTGAAATAGGGAACGTGCCATAGATAACGACAATAACATATAAAAATTGCAGAGTAATCCGAGCATATTTACGGGAGTTAGAGCACGGACAGACGGCCAGACGGCCATACGGCCATCCGGCAAGACAAACCGAAGTCATAAGCACTTTTCAACTGCTAAAAACCGAGCCCGTTTCATCACCATCTCTTACGTGAACGACACTTTACTTCATTTATTAGTGTTTTGATACAAAAGAAGGCAAAAGATTGGAGATGGGAGGAAAAGGAAAGGGTAATTTAGGATTCGTTTTTCGGAAGTGTTATTGCATTATGCTCCGGAGATTCTATCTTTACAAGAAGAAAATATTGGATTCGTAAAAATTTTCGACTTCCGATTTTAAACGGATTTATACGTTTTAGAAGACCTGAATACGCTATGACTGTTTTTAGAAAATGTTTGTCTGTATGTATATGACAAAAAAAATTTTTGGGCGGTCTATCTCAAGAACTAATACACAGAATTTAATAAAATTTTAGATTCATTTAGACCTTGATAAAAATTGGTGCTGATTAGTTTTTGGTGTGAACCATCCAAAGGTGGCGCGGCTATGCTGTTTTTTTTTCACGATTTCCGCAATAGCTCTCTCTCAAGAACTAATACACAGATGTTCACCTACCTTCCGATTCAGCTAGGCGTGGATATAAGATATTGCTGATTAGGTTTTGGTGCAAACAGTTCAAGAGGTGGTGCTGTTATGCTGCATTATTCACGATTTTCATATTTCAAGAACTAATGAATGAATTTTCATTAAATTTCAGATTCAGTTAGACGTTGACATAAGTTGTTGCTTATTTGGTTTTGGTGTTAACTACCCAACAGGTGGCGCTGCTATGCTCCATTTTTCAGGATTTACACTATTTTAGTGATAGTCATATTTCGAGAAACTAATGCATGGAATTTAATAAAACTTTAGATTTAGCTAGGTATTGATGCAAATTTGTGCTGATTAGTTTTGGTGAATATCGCCCAAAAGGTGGCGCTGCTATGCTGCATTTTTCACGATTTCCGCATTAGTTGTATTTCAAGCACTAATGCACAGATTTTTATCTACCTTCAGATTCAATTAGAGTGGACATAAGAAATTTCTGATTAGGTTTAGCTCTATACCGTCCTACAGGTGGCGCTGCGAAGCTGCATTATTCAGGATTTTCAAGAAAGCTATATCTCAAGGACTAATGCACGAATTTTCATCAAATTTTAGATTCAGTAAGACGTTGACATAAGATGTTGCTTATTAGGTTTTCGTGTAAATTGCCCAACAGGTGGCGGTGCTATGCTGCATTTATCAGGATTTATACGATTTTAATGATAGTCACATCTCAAGAACTAATGCATGGAATTTAATAAAACTTTAGATTCAGTTATGCCTTGATATAAAATGGTGATGATTAGTTTTTGGTGAATATCGCCCAAAAGGTGGCGCTGCTATGCTTCATTTTTCACGATTTCCGCATTAACTGTATTTCAAGTACTAATGCACAGATTTACATCTACCTTCAGATTCGGATAGATGTGGACATAAGAAGTTTCTGATTAGGTTTAGCTGTATACCGCCCAACAGGTGGAGCTGTGAAGCTGCATTATTCAAGATTTTCAAGAAAGCTATATCTCAAGGACTAATGCGCGAATTTTTTTCAAATTTTACATTCAGTAAGACGCTGACATAAGTTGTTGCTTAGTATGTTTTGGTGTAAATTGCCCAAAACATGGCGCTGCTATGCTGCATTTTTCAGGATTCCCACAATAGCAGTACCTCAAGAACTAATGCACAGATTTTCATATCCCTTCAGATTCAGATAAACGTCGACATAAGATGTTGCTGATTAGGTTTTGGTGTATACCGCCCAACAGGTTGCGCTTATACGCTGCATTTTTCAGGATCTCCACAATAGCTTTATCACAAGAACTATACCAGAACTATGCATGGATTTACAAGAAATTTCAGATTGAGTTTGACATTCACATAAGTTGTTGCTGATAAGGTTTCGGTGCATATCGCCAAAAAGGTGGTGTTGCTCTGCTGCATTATTCACGATTTTCAAGATAGCTATATCTCAAGAACTAAAGCACAGATTTTCATCAAATTTAAGTTTCAGTTAGACGTTGACATAAGATGTCACTTATTAGGTTTTGGTATAAATCGCCCAACAGGTGGCGTTGGTATGCTGCATTTTTCAGGATTTCTGAAACAGCTGTATATCAAGAACTAATGCACAGATTTTCATCTACCTTCAGATTCAGTTAGACGTATACTGTATTTTTCTTGATTTTCGTAATAGATCCATTTCAAGAAGTAACGCAGGGAGTTTCAACAAATTTCAGATTCAGTTAGACATTGACTTCGGTTGTGGCTGATTAAGTTTTAATGTATACCGCCCAAAATATACGCTGCATTATTCATGATATTATATAGCTATATCTGAAGAAATAATGCACGGATTTTCATTAAATTACAGATTCCGTTAGACGTTGACATAAGTTGTTGCTTTTTAGGTTTTGGTGTAAATCGCCCAACAAGTGGCGCTGCTATGCTGCACTTTTTCAGGATTTGCTCCATAGCTCTATCTCAAGAACTAATGCACAGATTTTCATCAAACTTCAAATTCCGTTAGATGTGGACATAAGTTTTTGCTTATTAAGTTTTAGTGTATACCGACGAACAGGTGGTGTTGCTAAGTTACATTTTTCAGGATTTACACGATTTTAGCGATAGTCATATCTCAAGAACTAATGCACGGAATTTAATAAAATTTTAGATTCAGTTAGAATTTGAAAAATGTGTACTGATTATTTTTTTATGTAAATCGCCAAACAGGTTGCGCAGTTATGCTGCATTTTTCAGGATTTGCGCACTAGCTCTATCTCAAGAACTAATGCACAGATTTTCTTCAAACTTTAGTTAGAAGTGGACGTAAGTTGTTGATTAGGTTTTGGTGTATACCGCCCAACATGTAGTGCTGCTAAACTGCAGTATTAGTGAATTTCAAGATAACTCTATCTCAAGGACTAATGCACGGATTTTCATTACAGTACAGGTTTAGATAGACATTGACATAAGTTGTTGCTTAATTGGTTTTGGTGTAAATCGTCCAACAAGTGGCGTTTGCATGTTACAAGATTTTACACGATTTTAGTGATAGTCATATCTCAAGAACTAATGCACGGAATTTAATAAAATTTTAGATTCAGTTAGACTTTGATAAATGTGTACTGATTATTTTTTGATGTAAATCGCCAAACAGGCGGCGCAGCTATACTGCATTTTACAGGATTTGCACACTAGCTCTATCTCAAGAACTAATACACAGATGTTCATCAAACATCAGATTTAGTTGGAAGTAGACATAAGTCTTTGATTAAATTTTGGTGTATACCGCCCAACAGGTGACACTGCTAAGCTGCATTATTCATGATTTTCAAGATAGCTCTATCTCAAGAACTAATGCACAGATTTTCATCAAACTACATATTCTGGTAAGCGTGGATATAAGTTGTTGCTTGTTATGCTTTGTTGTATATCTCGCAACAGGTGGCGCTGTATGATGCGTTATTCACGATTTTCAAGATAGCTCCGTCTCAAGAAATAATGCACGAAATTTAATAAATATTTGTATTCAGTTATGACCTTCATATAAGTTGGTGCTGATTAGGCTGATTAGTTTTTGGTTTAAATCGCTCACCTGGTGGCGCTGCTATGCTACATTTTTCACGATTTTCCGATTGCTATATCTCAAGAACTAATGCACAGAATTTAATAAAATTTCAGATTCTGTTTGACCGTGATATAAATAGACGATGATTACGCTTTGGTGTAAATAGCCCAAAAGATGACGTTGCTATGCTACTTTTTTATGACTTTCACGAAAGCTAAATCTAAAACACTAATGCACAGAATTTCGTCAAACTTCAGATTCATTTAGACGTGGGCATAAGTTGTTGCTGATTAAGTATTGGTGTATACCGCCCAACCGGTAGCGCTGGTATGCTGCGTTATTCACGATTTTCAAGATAACTCTATCTGAAGGACTAATGCACGATTTTCATTACATTACAGATTCAATTAGATGTTGGCATAAGTTGTTGCTTATTAGGGTTTCGTATAAATTTCCCAACAGGTGACGCAGCCTATGCAGCATAATTTCATGATTCCCACGATTTTAGAGATAGTCTTATTAATGGATGGAATTTAATAAAACTATCCAGTTAGACTTTGACATAAATTGGTGCTGATCCGTTTTTTGTGTAAATCGCACAACAGGTGGCGTTGCTATGCTGTATTTTTCTCGATTTCTTCAATAGCTCTTTCTCAAGAACTAATGCAGGGATTACCAACTAATTTCAGATTCAGTTAGACATAGGCATAGATTGTTGCTGATTAAGTTTTGGTGCATACCGCCTACTGGGTGATGGTGCTATGCTGCATTATTCACGATTTTGAATATAGCAATATCTCAAGGACTATTGCATGGATTTTCATTAAATTTCAGATTCAGTTACACGTTGACAAAAGTTTTACTTGTTAAATTTTGGTGAAAATCGACCAAGAGGTGGCGCTGCATTTTTCAGGATTTTCGCAAAAAACTTTCTCCTGAGCAAATGCAAAAATTTTGATCAAACTTCAAATTCAGTTGGACGTGGACATAAGTTGTTGATGATTATGTTTAGGTGTATACCGCCCAACAGATGGCACTGTACGCTGGTTATTCATGATTTTCAAGATAGCTATATCTAAATAATTAATGCACGGAATTTATTAAAACTTTATATTATGTTAGACCTGCATATATATTAGTGCTGATTAGTTTTTTGTGCAAATCTTTCAACAGGTGGCTATACTGTAGTCGTTAAAATATAGTAGGCTAAGTTGTAGACTATACTACATTTTTCTCTATTTTCACGATAGCTATATCTGAAAAACTAATGCACAGAATTTCATCAAACTTCATATTCAGTTAGATGTTGACATAAATTGTTGCTTATTAGGTTTTGATGTAAATTTACCAACACGTTGCGCTGCTATGCTTTATTTTTCAGGATTTACACGATTTTTGCGATAGTCATATCTCATGAACTAAAGCATGGAATTTAATAAAACTTTAGATTCAGTTCAACTTTTGTGTATGGGACTTTTGTGTTTTTGGTGTATGTGAAACATGTATGAGATAAAATAAAGTTTTTGGAGTGGCACATCCGACAAGTTTTCTTCAATCTACACAAGAAAGAAAGTATTGGATTTGTGAAAATTTTCGACCCTTCTTTTTTCTCTAGAACTACTGAAGTAATTTCAATAAGTATATATTATAAGTATTATAATTAGCTATATTCGGATAGTTTTGTTTTCTGGAAAATCAGTTCCTTTTTGTTATCATTCGTTTTAAAAAAAACGAATTATTATTTATTAGGGAAGAAATTAGGGTATTAGGGAAGAAAGATGTTTGCGTCTGGTAACGGGTTTGTTTCGAACCTGGTCCGGTTTCCATTCACTTTACTGGGACCGGACATGGTCTTCGCTCTTTCAGGGTTGAGCCACGCTCGGGTCTTACTTTGTCTGTCCTACATTTGCAGGCTGGTTTGAGCCAGTCTTCTTTTTTTATTGGGTTGACCCTGAATACCTGATTAAGGCGACTCTTCGAGGTAGAGTTTTTAATGCCTCCCTCTGGCATGTTTTTAGAAATTAAGTCGTGCCAGCCCGTGCCAATTAAGCTTTTGTACGGGCTGAGCCGACCTCGGGTAAAACTTTTAGCTTTTATATCGTACCAGGCCAATATATATATATATATATATATATATATATATTTGTACGGGCCGGGTCGATCTGGGCCGAACTTTTAGCTTTTATTTCAGTTGAGCCATTAAATTTTTTTGTGCAAGGGGTTGAAATTCCGGGCCTGGAAATTTCGACCCATGTAGACAGCTAAACAATATATGTAAGCTAGTTTTATGTGGTTTTATGCTTATTTCAGCCAACGTATCATAGGTACTGTATGTATGTTCCTTTAATATGTTTAAAAAATTGTTTACCGGATTACAACTAATCTTAGTTATAAAATGACGCTCGTCAACCGCCGCGCCCACGTCTTGGGGGACTTTTAACGCACTAGACCAGGAGGGTCCTCCTGTAAGTGCTGCGTGCCGGTAGCAGCGCCACCACCTGCTGACCACTCCTTTTAACCCAAGAGATTGACGGCAAAAGTCGATATGCAGTGTAGCCCACACTTCGAGGACACCACATCAAAACACTTGGGGAGACACTGAAGTCCTCCGACAGCTTCGTAGCTGGAACCCAAAAGAGGGAACCGAGTAATAGGCCTTATGCCGGACTACCCCAACGACGCTTATTGTACGGCAGTTTCCGATCATCGAATCATAGTGGAGGAGGTGCTAGTACCGAGTGTTGCTTCAAGCCGCCTCACCCAGTAACCAAGCGTCACTGCACAACCACCATGCACCGTGCTCTTCGGAGTTCGATCTCGCCTCCGTAAACGCCCCCAGATAAAGATTTGGAAACGATCTGACCGCTGTTAGCTAGTCGTTGCTCAGCGCCACCTTCCTCGACGCAGGGCGAGGGTCCCGCTCGAGCAACTGAGATGGGCCTACGAGGAATCCTTCTACCACCTAGGGAGAAGACTTCCAACATTAACTGAGTCTTCACGCTGCAGAAAACCTAAGATTATGAAGGGTTGACCCAAACTCAGTGTCCTGCTTCACCTCTATCACCGGCGCACCACATTGAGGTGGCGGTGCATCCGTGTCCTGCCCCCGTCCTGTCAAACATCTCGCTGTGTCGGGCTCCCGGTCATCTTTCTCACTGAAGGGGTCGAGTCGAAATCTCCAGAGGAGCCCGCCGAAATTCTTAGCTGTAAAGAAACAAACAGTCTTATATCTAGTTAATATTTTTGACTTAATTCTGAATACTGGAGTGTAATTAAAGCTTAAAATTGTCACTAGTAGTAAACTGAAGAGTATTATTGCCCTTCAAAAGATTGCGCCTTTATACGACTTCGGGAAGGTATCTCCCAATGTGTCCTGATATAGACATTTCCTCTAAAAAATATTTTCTATGAATGGTTTGTATATATATCGTCCTACCGTAGTATAAGATAATTCTAAAAAAAAATCCGAACAACCATTTTACTAGTACTAGTGTTGTAACGTTCTATCCTATAGCTGTATTTCCGAAGGGTTCGTTGTTCCTTTGGGAATTTTATTACAATGTGCAATTCCTCCATTGAGTCATAAGCGATGTTACTGAGATGTGAGCTCACCCTGTCTCTCTCTACCCACTGGTACCTCTGTATGCTTGGCGACAACATTTAACATCGCATCCAGATGCGTTCAGATCACATTCTGCGACGGCTGTCCTTTTGTCACCTTCTTTAATGTGGGGAGTATTGTGTCGTTCTAGAACGGACGAGAGTCCTGCCATTGTTATAACTTACCCTGCACTGTTAAAATAAATCCATTAATTCACGGTAAAATTACTGGCAGGAAAGTTGCGAGACTTTTTTCATTCCGTTAATAGATTTTTCGTTTTGAGAGATAAAAAAAGGAAAAACTCCGTTTGAAGAAGCGGTAACTTTCCGTTACATTCTCAGAAATACTTTCTTCGAATCACAAAAATATTCCTGGCATTACTGCCAGGAAGAGGAATTTTCCGTTATGAATAACCTCGGTTATAAAAATATAAATCTCTCTTTGTGCTGCCATCTGTAGATATTTATTATTTGATATACCTCAAGAATATTTTATGGCTGACCTTTGACTCGAACTAGGGACCTCAATGCCTTGAGCCAAGTGTTTTACATGTAAGACCATTGAGCCCTTGCTAGAATAAGATTTTGAAATGATGATACTGGATTTCTTCAAATCGCGGCTTGGGACTTAGAAACCTGGTAATTTTTAAGTTAAATGCGGGGAGATTGCGTTATGGGATAATGGTGGAGGTTTTAAAATTTTAGTATTACTAGAGGATAAAACATGAGTTATACATATTCTTAATTGGATTGTTAGATGTAAAATATAAATATTATATTTAGAATAAAATTCGGTAAAAAATGTTTCCTTTCTTGAGAAAATCGATTTTTTTCAACTATTATATATTTTTTAAATGTGTTCCTTTAGAATATATTTTCTGCGCGAGTGTTTTTAACTTAAAAAAATATATTGTGCATGATTTTAAAGAAATGGGAAAGTTATTTGTTACATATATATTTTTTAAATTCTAAAGCATTATTTTAGTTTGTTGCTTTTTTGAGTAAAATCTATTTTTTTTACCTAATTTAACTAATTTATATATATATATATATATATATATAATGATAATGAATTTCCGCCATTTTAGTTTAATTAATTTAATCCAAATTCTTACAATTCTATTGTTTTTCCTGTCTTTTAATAATATCTTAAGTATCATTTATATTTTAATTCCATAACTTTAAATCAACATGTTCTTTTAATTCTTAATCTAAAAACATTATTCTATTAAATGCAACACTTCTTGTAAAAAACACCTGTTTTATTTCTTCATACTTTAAGACATTGAATTTTTATTCCTTTGAAACATTTTGTAATACCATTTTTATTTTTATTAAAATTATTATTCCATATCCCATGATTCCTTTCAACTCCCGCGTAAACTATTCACTTTTTTAAAATTCTGCTCTAAAAGAAAGAGTTACGACACGATGTCAATGACACACCCTTTTGGCCCACTTTTTCAATCATTAACGAGCACGCCCCACCTCTTACTACCCCTGTTTTTCTCCTAACACAGATTTCGTTGGTTTCTTAGAGAGCACAATGTAACTTTGAGCTAACACTTCTTTATACTTATACCGCATACACTGACTTGGAAGGCAAATTTTTACGCAGGCCGAAGGGTCCAAATAACCTCGTCACTTGAGAAGTCCTTCCTGTACGCGTCGATAGATTTTCATCAATAAATTTTAATAGATCTAATCGGGTCTGAGGCTTCTATTGAAGTTGTGTTAATGTGGAGTTGTGCATTAGTATAATTTATTATGGAATAAACTATTTGTCTGAAACCCAGTCTCCTAAATGCTTTGGAGAAACATCTTTGGGAACTGTTGCCACAACTCAGCTCGATTGTACGACTGCAAATACTCTAAATATTTCGACTGTTGCTAACACTAAGAGTGTGATTTATATCAGCCATTTAGTTAACGTTTTGTGACACAGTCAGCGCTTGTCTTGAAAAAACTTTCATTGATCTCTTAACCAATGCTGCAGTTAAAACAGTATTCAGGCCTGCTCATACTGATAACGTCTTATATATAATTTTATATTACACACATATATATATATATATATATATATATATAGACCGGTTGCGTCATAAATTCGTGAAAAATTAAAAAAAATCATAATAAAAGAAGCAATGTTCGGAAAAATTTTAGTTTTACGCGAGTATGATCAGAAAGATTTTGGATATTTTTTCCCATGTATAAAAAAAAAATGATTCCAAAAGTAACCAATAGAGGGTGCTCACACGTCATACTAAGGCGTTTTATGCAAATCAGGCTCGCAATAGAACACCTGGCTGGAAATGGATTCGTCATTCGATCTCGGCAGCATGCTATCGTTGCCAGATAGAGCGCTGGTGGTTAAACTTTTTTACACGAATGGTGAATCGACAACTATTGGACTGAAAAAGTTTCGCACGGAGAAAGAACTTCAGGCGCAAAAAAACCCTATTTCATTGAATGGGATACTCAATTTAGTACGACGTTTTGAGAAAACGGGGAGTTTGGAAGATCGTCCACGCAGTGGCAGACCATCCTCGAGCACGGATCGTGTCCATGTTGTAAAAAGTGTCATGGAAGAATTGGCAGCCGAGACATCAATGGGGAGTAGCAGTGCTCGTGAAGCTGAGAGAATAACGGGGATTCCGTAATCGTCGATTCGACGTATTCTGCACGGAATCTTGGATCTGTATCCGTACAAGATACAGGCAATTCACCAGTTATTACTGGCAGATACAGATAAAAGACTAAAGTTTGCTACGTGGGCGCTGGCAAAAATGAAGTGGGACCCACAATGGTTGTTGAACGTCAACTGGACGGATGAAGCACACTCTTCACTGCATGATGACGTCAATACGCAAAACAGTCGTATCTGAACAACGTCAAACCCTCGTGAGTACCTGACCAAGCCACTCATGCTCTTCATTTGACTGTTTGGTGTGGTTTCTCCGCGTCTTTTGTTCTGGGCAGGGCCCGACTTATGCAGGGGCATGTGGGGCAGCTGCCCCAGGCCCCCAATCTGATCCCCCCTGCCCTCTTCTCTTAATTAGGATTTTTGTTAAACTGATGGAAAATGGTTTAAATTGGCCAAAAGTGACAAAAATTATTACATTTTCAAAGATTTAGGATAGGAGTGCAGCCCTCCAATTCCACCCCCTGCTTCTTGTGCCCCAAGTCCCCTCCTCTCCTAAAAAGAACAATCTACATCATAAGAAAACTAATGTTATAAAAATTTGTAGAAAAATACTTTAGAGCATGGGGAATGAAGTAACAACGTAACAAGTGTTGAAATTCGTTGCTATTAGTATAAGGGCCTGCCTGCACTCATCTTTCCATATTATGGAATCGCTCAAATATATGCTGATGCACAACAAAATATTAAATTTTTATAATATAATAGAAAATTTTACATTATAACAAATAACCAAGAATGATTGAAAGATCTGCATTTACAATTCAAAAGCTCACATGAGTCGTTATATTCCTATACCAAAAAACAGTGTTCTGTCATTTGTTAAAGTTGTGACCCTTTCTTGTGATACCCTGTATATGTATACAAATGTAAATAGCACTTGGTTCGAAATTTATGTATACATAAAATAAGTATGGAGTTTAACACTAGCCACTGCAACATAATTCACGAACAATTTTCATGGATAGATAGAAGTGGGCCTCCCAGAATGATGCTTACCCCGGGCCCCAGATAGTCTAAGTCGGGCCCTGGTTCTGGGTCCTTTCTTTCTTGAAGTGTCTTGTCCTAAATCCGGCTGGAAAACCTGTACAGTCACTGCAGAACGGTATGTTACGCTTTTGCGTGACCACGTTGTGCCTGCATGCAGGATGGTGTCCCGCTCCAGGTTGCACGTGAAGTCAAGACGTTCCTGTTGAACACTTTGACTGAAGACCGAGTGATAAGTCGAGGTTGTAAGTTTGAGTGGCCCGCGCGATCTCCAGACATGACCCCGGCAGGCATTTGGTTGTAGGGATACTTAAAGTGTCATGTACACTGGGGCTCACCAGAAACTTTGGTGGAGCTGAAAGATGCCATTCGACAGACCGTCGGTGGCATCGATGCCGACATGCTACATTCAGCTGTAACAGGCGTATTGATGCTAATACCTGGTGATAGTGGTCATGTTGATCATCCTTTACTTTAAAATAAATGCACAGTGTCATATTATTGTGATTTGTTTTATTG
This sequence comes from Maratus michaelseni, assembly GCA_963931845.1. NCBI lineage: Eukaryota > Metazoa > Arthropoda > Arachnida > Araneae > Salticidae > Maratus > Maratus michaelseni. The sequence continues at coordinate 281,300,492 of OZ007592.1, read as the reverse complement.
TCTATTTGTGTTTGCCTGATTTGCATAAAACGCCTCAGTATGACGTGTGAGCGCCGTCTATCGGTTACTTTTGGAATATTTTTTTATTATACATGAAAAAAATCCAAAACCTTCTGATCATACTCGCGCAAACCGAAAATTTTTCTGAGCATTATTTCTTTTATTATGAATATTTAAAGTTTGCACGAATTTATACCGCACCCGGTATATATATATATATATATATATATATATACTAGCTGACCCGACCGGCGTTGTTCGGGCCCATGATAATAAAATTAAACAAACCTAAAGTTTGTATGATTTTATATTAAATTATTTATTTAAAAGTGCTTTGCACGTCGACTGACAATCCTTTATCTCCATTTTCCGCAAATACGGACGCATTCTCTTAAAACGAACCACCGACGCGCGTTCCCACTGCCTGCCGCATCGTATAGTATGCATGCATTGCACGCGCTGCAAACTCTTTTAGTTCCACCTTCCGCCGTCAGGGAACGCACCCTGTTAAAAAGAAACCACCTTCCGAATAAAACTCCAAATCGTGTCCCCGCTGCTTCCAGCACCGAATAGCAAGCGTGCTGCGCACGCGCTCATAATCCTTTAGTACCGCATTCCAAAGCCAGGGGGCGCAATTTGTCCGATACCAACATCCAACACGGGTACCCGTTGTATAAAGAGTTGAATGAACCAATGCCCGTCGAAATGAGGCCCACAGAAATCTAAAAAATAATGCGCCCCTTGGCGGTGAAAGGTGGATCTAAAATCTGTAACACGAACGAAAACCAAGTCGAATCATCTAAAGGCCGTTGTGATTGGGAACCTGTAGAACCCAAGCACAGTTAGATAAAAAAAACTCGAAGGATTGCTTGTAGGGCACTTGGTTCAGTGCTCAACAACAATTCATTTACTTTGATTGTTGGTAACCATCAGGCATATACGGGTTGTGTACTTTTATTAGGAACATAAATTAAACATTTATGAAAATCGTTATTTAAAATATGCTGTATTCTCTATACATAACATTTAAAAAACGCTAAGTCAGAAGCTAAAAATGTTAAATTTCTTGGGAATTTGTTTTGTGTAAATCAGAGCAAGGCGTTAACCCCCTCCCTCCCCATACCCGCAATATAATTTGTTCAAGAAAACCACCTTCACATACATTAGCGTGATCATTAAAAAAAATTACTTTTTTTTGATAATTAGAACATAACGAAGACGCTACGCTATAATAGTCGGCAAATGACGTCCATTCCCATCCTCAATTTCAAATCTATATCTTAATTATTTATCTAAATTTTTGTTCATTAGTAAAATTAGTAAAAATAGTAATATCCTGTACCAAGCATAGATAATGAAAAACTTTCTAATAGTAACAGAATAATTTAACAAACCATCGCTGTTTAATAAGGTAAATAAATTATCTAAGTAAACATTTCAGAAAAACACAAAACACATTTGAAAACCAGATTTCAGCAATTACTATCCACAGCCGGAAAAGTACTCCAATTCTTTTCTGCAGCCCTGTATATAATTTATATATTTGTATATACTCTATAGTATGCTGCAATTTAGTTTAGCAATAAAACAAATAACACAGCTGGAAATTCATCTTCAGCAGTTTCTACCAATAGATGGAAACATACTTGAATTATTTTGTACAGCCTTGTATATTACATAAGTTTTTTGTACACGCCACATATTAAGCTATAGTTTAATTCAGGCAAATACACGCTGAAATCACACTTCCAGGAATTATCATACATAGTCAGCCATGTATTCAGTTCTTTGTGTGGTCCTGTATATGATTTTATTTATATTCCACAAACCTTCCTTGGTATACTAAATATATTTTACGTTCAAAATGCATAACTCGATTAAAAACCCATTTTAATCTATTTACGCTTTTGCACCGTAATGCTTACATTTCTTTTTGTTTAGCCCTGTATATGATCTGTAGCATTTATACATAACTCATAGCATTCAAAAATTTAGTTAAACGCATACCTAACTAAAATCCTACTTCCAATTATGGATTATAAACAATACTTCAGACACAGTACTATAACCGAAATATTTTCTGTGTCCCTGTAAAAGAATGATAAATGCTTTTCGCATAACAAGTATCTTGTAGTAAACCTCAATAATGTATATCCATTTCATTATATTTGAAATGGCGTAGCATAATTAAAATATGCTGCAAACAGTTTTTCCCCCGTAGATCATCATGTAAAAGAATACTTTTGTGTGGCACTGTAAATGAAAGAAATAAAAAAGGAAAACTGCCCAGTTAAACTGAGGTCATTGACCTCACAGGCTATTCACATTAAATGTATATTATACTCTTATTTCAAAGAATTTGAAATAAGCCCTTCGAAAAATAAAGAAATCGGCAATATATTAAGGGGGGAATCATACCACTCCCCACTTATAGTTAACCAATGAACCCCCAAAACTAATCAGAAAAGCGCTTTATCAGAATGAACCTATATACAAAATTCGAAGGAAATCGGATAATTCTGCATGAAAAACTCTTATCTAAATTAAGGGGGGGGAAGAGGATTAGCCCCCTACCCGTTACCCCTTTTATACTTAACCAATGAACCCCTAAAACTACTGAGAAAAGCGCTTTATCACGAAGAACATATGTACAAAATTTGAAGAAAATTGGATAATTCTGCATGAAAAACCCATTTATCTAAATTAAGGGGAGTTAGCCCCCGCTCCCCCCTTTATACTTAACCAATGAACCCCCAAAACTAATCAGAAAAGTACCTTATCACGATGAATCTATGTACAAAATTTGAAGAAAATTGAATAATTCTGCATGAAAAACTCATTTATCAAATTCAAGGGGGGGAACCCTCCCCCCTTTTACACTTAACCAATGAACACCCCCCTCTCCCCAAGTCCTCTCTGGGGCTATTAGTCAATTGTTACGAACGTTAAAATTTATAAAGTAAAAAAAAAAGCATGTAAATATTCAGAAAGATAAACTTATTGATTACAGTGTGCTGGACATATATACTTTTCCATCAAAATAAAAAAAAGTATTAAATTTGGAGTATCCCTTTTAAAGTTTTGCGTGGATATACATACAGAAAAAAATATATATATCAGAAAAAAATATAGCCATTATCACGGTGAGGTTTTTCCGAGAGGCGGATCTACAGAGTTCAGAGAATGCTTTGTCCAATCAGAATACCTGTGGGCATGCCCGATTGGAGGCAGTCCGCATATAATTAATTCAGGTGTTTTTCTCAATTTTTCTCAAAGTTGTCGCGTGATTGTACTCGCTGTAATTACAGTAGAATTATAAAAAGCATATTTTTGGAAAGCTTGAACACTGAGCTATCGTTGTTAGTTCTTAATTTTTTTTAAATTTTGCTGGTATCGATTTTATAAGAGTTTAAAAGACACAACAACTCGATTTTTACCGATCCAACTATTGAGTTGGTCCTCAGAAATAAACTACAACAGAAATCTAAAAAGTAAAAACTAACAACATTGTAGATTGGTCTCGGCTATCCTATGAAAAAAAAAAAATTTAAAATATTAAAATGCGAGCGAGAAATTGCGCGATAACCTTCCCATAGACTTAACATTAGCGTGAGCGTTTCTTCGCTTGACTAGTATAGGCTCTTAAGTGGGGAGCATTAGCCCGCGTTACCCCCCTTTATACTTAAACAATGAACCCCCAAAACTAATCAGAAAAGCGCCTTATCACTATGAAACTATATACAAAATTTGAAGGACGTTGGATAATTCTTGTTTAAAACCCCATTTATATAAATTAAGTGGGGGGGTAGCCCCCCGTTCCCCCCTTTATACTTAACCAATGAAACCCCAAAATTAATCAGGGAAGCGCCTTATCACAATGAACCTATAAACAAAATTTGAAGCGAAACGGTTATTTCTGTCAAGAGTTATCGCGATACTGACATACATACGTACATACCGAATCGGCGGGCGCATTAGTTCTCAGACTTTGATAGCCTGTGAGCTAAAAGGGTTCTTAACTCTACTATAAAGAAAGAATAATAAATTATCTCATTTTTTATATACACATTTTATTTAAAATGTAGAAAATCGAATATATATGTATTCTCATTCATATTCGAATATACTTTTATTCTCGTCTCATAATATATATATTTCTGCTCTAACGTTTTTGGAAAATCCATACAACCCGACCTGGAAAAACGTAATTCTGAACCACAAGCAACCTTCTACAGTGAAACAGACCATAAAAAGACAATTAGTCACTGAGACCCGAAAAAAATAGGGACAACTTGGCCCTATGAAGTATTCTATTCAACGATGAGGAAGTGTGCGCTATTTATAGGTTTTACAATATTTTAATATTAAACTAGTTGGATATGCCAATCTGAAAACTTTCTTCTATCTCATACATGTCAAAGCTTCAAAATTCGCTATTAAACCACAAAAAAAAATCAAAATTTTTCGTCATTCCGTTGTACGTCAGCTACTTGCGAATCTTCGGATTACCTGGATTCGAGCAGCCGATGTATTATACTAAACTACGAAAAGTTCTTCTGGCCTGTACCGTCAGGAAAAGATAGTCTCCCTATTGCTCGGTTGTGAGGTTTTAGCTATTTCTACTAAAAATACACGAATTTAAAATACGTTGAACCCTATTACAGAAGAGTCATTCCCAGTTCTGGTAAATATTGAATTTGAATGAGAATATCGCTAAATTGATTAAGTTGGCTTCACACGTGGCAACGTATTTTTTGTCGCCAAATTTGGCGATATTTCACTAATTGTCGCCATGCTTGGTGAATAATTTGACGTTGGCGAATATAAATATACAGTGTTAAGCATGTAAGTGTTGAAACAATGGTTACAACAATGAGCGAAAATTTACCGAAACCATGTTCATTAAAACTCATAAATTAAACCCATTTATGGAGGAATCCTGCTGTATTGTTTCAAAATGTGGCCACCCTATAATTTCAAACTGCTATATCTCCAAAATTTTTTAAGACAGAGGCAAAACAAAAAATGCTCTGGAATCCGTAGATCAAGGCCGAACATTTAACGGAAATTGTTTTTAGGATTTATAATATTTTTCTACAATTTTTTTAAATTAAAATCTTTAAATGGCTATCAATGCGCCCCCTCCAGCCACAATATCCCCAAATTCAACTGGGACCTGCAGGCTATAGTCAAAAACAGATACAAAAAGTTTGGTTCAATTATCTGCATAACTTCATGCATTTTTCAATGATACAATAGTGAAAATAGAGCAAAAATCGCGATCACAGAGCCCCCTTTCGTCGAAATATTCCCAAATTCAACTGGGACCTGCAGACTATAGTCCAAAACATATAAAAAAATTTGGTTCAATTATCTGTGAAACTTCATACACTTTTCGATGATAGAATAGTGAAAATGGAACAAACATCGCAATCGCAGCCCCCCCCCTTTCGTCGAAATATACCCAAATTCAAGTGAAATCTGTTTGCCACAGCCAAAAACATAAAAAAAAATTGGTTGAATTATCTGCATAACTTCATACACTTTTCGATGATACAAAAATGAAAATGGAACAAAAATCGCAATCGCAGCCCCCCACCCTTTCGTCGAAATATCCCCAAATTCAAAAAATTGGTTCAATTATCTGCATAACTTCAGACACTTTTCGATGATACAATAGTGAAAATGGAACAAAAATCACGATCGCAGCGCCCCCTTTCATCGAAATATACCACAAATTCAACTGGGACCTGCAGGCTATTGTCCAAAACATATACAAAAAATTTGGTTCAATTACCTGCATAACTTCATACACTTTTCGATGATACAATATTGAAAATGGAACAAAAATTGCGATCGCAGCGCCCCCTTTCGTTGAAATATCCCCAAAATTCAAGTAGATCCTGCTGACCATAACCGAAAACATAGAAAAAAAAATGTTTATTATATGCGTCATTTCATACACTTTTCGATGATACAGTAGTGAAAATGAAACAAAAATCGCAATCGCTGCGGCCCCTTTCGTCAAAATATCCCCAAATTCACCTGCAGACTATAGTCCAAAACATATACAAAAAATTTTGTTCAATTATCTGCATAACGTCATACACGTTTCGATGATACAATAGTGAAAATGGAACAAAAATCACGATCGCAGCGCCACCTTTCGTCGAAATATACCCAAATTCAAGTGGGACCTGTTTGCCACAGCCAAAAACATAAAAAAAAAATTGGTTGAATTATCTGCATAATTTCATACACTTTTAGATGATACAAAAGTGAAAATGGAACAAAAATCGCAATCGCAGCCCCCCCACCCTTTCGTCGAAATATCCCCAAATTCAAGTAGGACCTGCTGGCTATAGTCCAAAGCATATACAAAAAATTTGGTTCAATTATCTACATAACTTCATACACTTTTCGATGATACAATATTGAAAATGGAACAAAAATCGCGGTCGCAGCGCCCCCTTTCGTCGAAATATCCCCAAAATTCAAGTAGAACCTGCTGACTATAACCGAAAACATACAAAAAAAAATGTTCAATTATATGCGTAACTTCATACACTTTTCGATGATACAGTAGTGATAATGAAACAAAAATCGCAATCGCACCGCCCCTTTCGTCGAAATATCCCCAAATTCAACTGGGACCTGCAGGCTATAGTCAAAAACATAAAAAAAATTGGTTGAATTATCTGCATAACTTCATACACTTTTCGATGATACAAAAGTGAACATGGAACAAAAATCGCAATCGCAGCCCCCCCCCTTTTGTCACAATATCCCCAAATTCAAGTAGGACCTGCTGGCTATAGTCCAAAGCATATACAAAAAATTTGGTTCAATTATCTGCATAACTTCATACATTTTTCGATGATACAATATTGAAAATGGAACAAAAATCGCGGTCGCAGAGCCCCCTTTCGTCGAAATATCCCCAAATTCAACTGGGACCTGCAGGCTATAGTCAAAAACATATAAAAAAACTTGGTTCAATTTGAAGAATAACTTCATACACTTTTCCATGATACAATGAGGACAGACAGACATTTTGTAAAAACATGTTTTTTGGAATCTCTGACCCCAAAAACGTGTAAATCCGTTAAAAACCAGAAGTCGAAAAAAAATCGATTACAACTACTTACTTCTATTATAGATACTATTACTTCTATTATAGATAGAACAAAGTAAAAATACAAATGTGTTCATTTTTCTATATAAATGATAAAATTGTTATTAGAGGTACAATGGAAGACTTATATTTTGTATTAAAACACGAATTAGTTTTCTTTCATTTCCGGTTCTAATCGAAATATGTGAGGTTCGGGTCGATTCAAGGGTCGGCGAAAATTACTTTGTCCGGTTGTGGGTTGATGAATTGGTTTTGCCCGAGTCGGGTGGCGAATTGAATTAAAATAATATTTTTGTGTCGACCGCAAGAATGAAAACCCAACCCGATACCTAAATAATACAAGTCAACCCGACCCACAACAAAAATGTAGAAATCAACACGATCCGAAGTAAAAAAGTAGAATTTAACCCGATCCGCAATGAAATTTTTTTCCCAAGCCGACCAGAACCGCGGGTCATATTAGAACCTAATATCACTCCCCCGACTCCCCAGATCTGCCCTAGGACTTTAGTCAATTTTTACGAAAGTTAAAATTTATAAAGTATAAAAAAGACATGTAAATATTCAGACAGATAAACATATCATTGCTTAAATTCCAATGATACTGAAAAGAGACGCTCTACAGAAAGATATACCTATCGAGGAAAAAAAAAAGTATAAAAATTGCAGTATCCGTTTCAAAGTTTTGCGTGAATATACATATAGAAAAATATATACATCCAAACGAATTGTAGAATTTCCTCATTGGAAGGGGATTAAAATTTAAAGGTACAATATTATTGTTATAGAAATAAAGAATTTGAAATTTACTCAATTTTAACAGGCGTATTTTGATGAAATTAAAAAATAACGAAAGAAAAAAAAAGCTTGTTAAAATATATCTAATTATTCTTGCGAGTGTTTCTATTTTCTACGCCGAATTTTGAAAAATGGTATTAGCCAATTATCGTGATGAGGTGTTTCCGAGAGTTCAGAGAATACTCTGTCCAATCACTGAATATCTGTGGGCGTACCCGAGGGGAGGCAGTCCGCATATAATTAATTCAGCTGTTTTTCTAAATTTTGCTCAAAGTTATCCCGTGTTTATACTCGCTGTAATTGCAGTAGAATTATAAAAAGCATATTACTGGAAAGCTTAAACCCTCAGCCATCGTTGTTAGTTTTTATTTTATTTTTAATTTTGCTGGTTTCGATTTTATAAGAGTTTAAAGGACACAACAACTCGATTTTTACCAGATCCAATATTGACAAGGTCCCCAAAATTAAACTACAACAGAAATAGAAAAAGTAAAAACTAACAACGTTAGAGATCGACCTCAGCTATCCTATGCAAAAAAAATATTAAAAAATATTAAAATGCGAGTGAGAAATCGCGCGATAACCTTCCCATAGACTTAACATTAGCTGGAGCGTTTCTTCGCATGACTAGCGTAGGCTCTTAACCCTTTGAGGGGCGGTGGTATATATTATATACCACCTAATTTTAATCCGATTCAAACCAGAAACTTTTAATAAAATTTTACTTTTTTAACTTTGACGAGAAAAAGTTGAAAAATTGCTTATTCTTATTTTGAACTAAATTCTTTCCTAAATTCCGGTGGAAATTCAACGTTACAGGAGCACACGTGCTTGCCCCTGAAAGGGTTAAATACTTATTTTGTAAAGAAATTTCTGCGTTGGCCGTATCTCAGTTGTTATGGCGTCTGCTCGTTGAACCGTGGGCTCGGGTTCAAGACCTGGACATTCTACATTTATTTTTTTTATTTAAAATGTATTTAATATAGTTTTTATCAATACAATAATATTGAACAATTGTGTCAATTTGTAATTTTAAAGAAATCACAGTTATATATTGCCTTAACAAGGGAAGTCAGTGTGATGATAATACTTCTCTGTTTTTAAAGTAAGAAGTATAATTATATTAAAATTAGCATAAGAATTAAATTACAATATATTTTTTTTGGATATTAAAGGTTTTTAAATTTGTAATGCGTATGCTTCGCTTTAAATTATTTTGCTTTCTCATTTATCTTCTTTCTGCATTTATATTTATTTTATTTGAAATTGTTTCATTTTATTATAACTAGAGAGCGCCATAAAATACAGGGTCATTCATAATTCCCTCCGGGGTTTCGAAACGTTATAGTAAAAAAACGAAGAAGAATATGAAAAAAAGAAACATATGAAATTATTCCGAAACTATTCAAGTTTTACTTACATACATTACAGGTGTTCTATGTGTGAACCCTTGGTCACACGGCATACATCCATGCGATAGTCCAGTTCCTGCCATACTCCGTTTCTTTAAATCTGAATCAGTGGTGTCAGTTCAACGGGCCTTTCGTAATAAATATCGAAAACAGGGACCAACTGACAAAACAATTCATGTGTGGTACCGGAAATTTAAAGAAACGGAGTATGGCAGGAACTGGACTATCGCATGGATGTATGCCGTGTGACCAAGGGTTCACACATAGAACAACTGTAATGTATGTAAGTAAAACTTGAATAGTTTCGGAATAATTTCATATGTTTCTTTTTTTCATATTCGTCTTCGTTTTTTTACTATAACGTTTCGAAACCCCGGAGGGAATTATGAATGACCCTGTATTTTGTAACACAGTAAATTCGTTACAACGCAAATATTTAAGTTATGATATAATACTAGAGTCCCTATCACCTCGAGAACTAAGGAACGTTCTATAAAATCCGTTGAACCTGAGACTAAGGGGCTTTCTACTCTACAACATATATAAAAATAATCAAAATCTCTGATTGCCAAGCTTGGTCCTCTCCTTGTCAGTAAAGAATTAATTTTATATTGACACTTGATTACTCCCAGCTATTAACAGTCAATAAAATACGCGAAAATGAGCATCATTTTGCATTTTTTTAAACACATTTTTAAAAGTGTGGAATTTGTTTTAACGCAATATATTATTTCGTGCATTTCAGAGAATTAAAACCTTTTTTCCTTAATATTTTACTTTAAACATACATACAGTTTAAAATGTTACATATTTCAGTAAATTTATTTGTTGAAATAAGTACAAATGCTAAACGTTTTCCATGTTTCAGTTTTATTAAACAACAGAATTTTTATAATAAGGAACTTTCTTCAAACTTTTTATCGTGTTATTTAATTTAGTGGAAATTTAAAAAGAAATAATATTTTGCAAACCAAATTTTGTCTCTTTGTAGAAACTATACATTTATAGATCTGAAAGATAAGATATTATTCTTCTACCAGAATAATTCGAGATTCAAAGTTCTAATTAACGCAATAAATATTTCTAATACGGAAAACATCGATACAATAGGAAATAATTATGATGATAACACAAAAGTGCTGTTCCTTGTTTATGTTACTGGAATATTTTAGATTTATCACCCCAATTATTTCTATTATGTTATTTAACTAGATTTAATGCACGTGGAGTTTTGGTATTACAAATACAAACAATTTACTTTCCCATTCCTAATTACAGTTAATATGTTCTCATTTCTTGTTAAATTTTTCTTTCAAAAATGTTTATTTATATTTAATATTGGTTTTAAATTATTAGTTGTTAGTTATACTTTTAATGTTTAGGCTCACGTCTTCTTGTTTTAGTATTTACTTTAATTTTTACCTCCTGTTTTGTTACTAAAATTGTTTTATTGTATATTGCTTCTGTTAATTAAACTAATTTATTTTTACAAACTATGATTTTCTGAGGTATAAATTTTAAGTTATTTATTCAATTATTTAAAAAAGAAATCAATAAGTTCTACGACGATCTAATTTGCAATGTGTTTCTGTGAATATATGGATTTTGGTAATATGTAGTGTATTAGTTATGCACTGTAAAAAAAAATACAATGCAGGACCTTTCATGGGAAATAATGGGCAGCTAGTTTCTGAAAAGCGTTTTCCTTAAATATCTTCTTTTCAGTTCTAAAATATTCCTAATTAAACTTTACAACAAAATTACGTGATTAGCTCTTTCCCAAAAATTCTAAATTTTTTCCATGAAAGTTGACAACAGTATTGACAATAAAGTTAAAAATAATATTTTGTTAATAAAGCTTTTAAAAGTTTCTGAATGTATTCAAAAAAGTTCTTTGAAAACTGATATTTCTCATGAAAGTTGACAACAGTATTGACAACAATATTATGTAAACTGAGCTTTACAAAAGTTTCTGAATTTTTTCAAGAAACGTTTCTTGGAAACAGATATTTTCGATGAACGTTGACAAAAATATGGACAACAATATTATGTGGGTAGAGTTTCCCAAATTTTTCTGTATTTTTTTCAAGAAACGTTCCTTGAAAACTGTTATTTCAAATAAAAGTGCGTGATTTTTTTTACAAATAGTTTATAGAGTAATGACTAGAACGAACATGTCGTGCTTTATATCAAGGGGTTTTTTTTATAAGTCAAATTCGTTATATCGGGGATTATTTGTATTTCAATGGACAAGATTATTTAAATATCCTTAACAGCACTTTCAGGAGACAGACTTGAAAGAGAATTTTTTTTTTTTACTTTTTCTTTGAAAGACCTACTTTTTCAGTAAAAATGTGGACATGTCTGTTTACTTTGCTGATTTTTTTTTTCAAATTATAAATCAACTTAAATTAAACTCTTTCGAATCCCATTAAATATTTTTCTATTTTTGCTTTTTTGTTGAATGGTAAAACTAGAAACATTTTATGGCTGTCACTGAAATTTCAATTAATTGAGCTGGGAGAGCGAATGGAGTGAAGTTCTTATGTGGCCACTTCAATGGTACCTCAGTAACGCTGAGCCTCGTAACATTCCCATTTTTTAAATGATCGAAAAGTACTGGTGACATATCTTTTAGGCTGTTCAGATGAAACGGGGATATGGCACAGATTTAACAAAAACATAACAATTAATTTTGTACTATAAGCAGGGAATTTGGCAGTCGAGCGGGCAGATTTAAATAAATGCGATCAAGAATAAGCTCAATTTTACGAAAGGCTGAGGGGGAAATCTTTTCCCAAAAGACATTAAATTCACATCACTTAAATCAAATAAAAATGGCCACATTGTTCACTGTAAAATGAACCCCGTGGATTCTAATATTTATTCGTATATACGAAGCTTAATGTGTTATCAGTCTTAACGCCGTGGATTCTATTCAAGATCGTTAATTGGAATCCACATCAAGTCAAGAAGTGGAGAACTCGATTCACCAAAGGCAGGCTGCGTTAAAAATCAGGAACCTTAAGGCACTTTAAGCCGAGATGCATTCCAAATCCACCGAATCTATCTCATACCGCACTACATATAGCAACTACACAGCCACAGCTACTTAATTATCATATCGTTCCAAAAATAACCAATACAATTAGATTTCCAGAGATTCATACATTGCTAAACTTATAAAAATGACAGAATAGGTCACATTCACGTACAAATGTTAGGATTAAGGATACCACGATCGCACGTAAAATCTCAAAACTCACTCGACCACTAGAGTACTCTTATAAAAGAGTTGGTGGGAACTTTGCTACAAACTTTCTTTTGCTAACTAAATCAATCAATGAATTAAAAATTATTAATGTCTGATTGACGACATTAAATGAATATCTTTATATTTACTCGCTCATCTCAATTTTGTGCAGGCCCGCTTTCGCTTCCCTAGTTATACGACATAGGTAATTGTTCTCTTTGAAGAATTGTTACTTTTTATTTCGACAGTACGTGATGAACATAAATTATGAGGGAAAAGAAGAATTGTTTGTTATGCATAGTTATATAATGAAACATTATCTACGAATTTTCGAGGCCTCACATATCTGTTTATGATTTATTTTTTTACTTTCTGCAAGAACGGCTGCATCATTTCGTTCTTCATAATGTTAAGTTGTCAAATAACCACGCTGATCAATGAGCCTGTATGAAATCTTGTGATGAAAAAAAAAGAGAGGTTGCATATTTCAAGAGGGAGAATGTTCGACACCTGTAGCACTAATTTCCAATATTTATATTAATGTCCAACTTTTCGTCTCTACTTAACTCACTTTTAAATCATAGCTTGAATATATTTCAAAATAATTATTTAATTTTCTCGCAAATATTTGAAATTTTTATCCCCCCCCCCCCTCAAAAAAAAGTCTACATATGTATAATCGGCAAAAAAAAAGAGAGAGAGAGAACTGCCCATACATATTAATCCCCAAACTAAGCAGAAAAATGCAAATATCTATTCGATTGTGAATTATCTCTTTTAGTTTACGTTCAAAACATTTCTCATTTTTTACAGTGCAATATCATCATGTGTACGCACATGTTTTATTATATAACTGTGCATAACAAACAATTCTTCTTTTGCCTCATAATTTATGTTCATCACGTTACATTATTTTCGAAAATAAAGCTTTAGACTTTTGTAATGGAGAACAAAGCAGTATCAAATATATATCTATATATAAACAAAAATGTAACATAGTTTACGATATTTTCCTAGATACATTTCCGCGGATACATTGATCAAAAAGATAATTAGATTAACAAACTATTTAGCTAAATTTTCAGTAATTAACAATTATAATAACGTTTTGTCATGTTTTATTACTAAAAAGTAAATGTTTATTTTCAAAACATTCTTGCATGCATACCGTTTCGTTACAAATGCAAACATATTTAGCTACAAACACAGACATGTGTCTGAAAAAAAAATTGAAGCTGAAATAAATATTTCATAATACCTGTGAATTTTCGTGACATTTTAAATTTATTCTACTTTGCATTAAAATAGAAATTTTTGAATAGATTAAACTAATATCTAAACTAAGAGCAAACTCAAGAAATTATTTTCGAATGTGTTTTGTAAACTTTATTTCATATTAAAAAGAATATACCATTTATAAATCTTTTGCGATCTAAATTTCTTCAGTCAAAAAATATGTTTTGAATTTACTTTCATTAATGTTAGACATTAGACTCATGTTTTATTATTAATAACATGTTTTATTATTAAAAAGTAAATGCTTATTTTCAAAACATTCTTGCATGCATACCATTTTGTTACAAATGCAAACATATTTAATTACAAACACAGACATAAACCTGAAAAATAAAAATTAAACTGAAATAAATATTTCATAATACAAGAGAATTTTTGTGACATTTAAAATTTATTCTACTTTGTATTAAAATAGAAATTTTTGAATACATTAAACTAATATCTAAACTAAGAGAAAACTCATGCAATGATTTTCGTATGTGTTTTGTAAACTACATTTCATATTAAAAAGAATATTCCATTTATAAATCTTTTGCGATCTAAAATTCTTCAGTCAAAAAATATGTTTTGAATCTATTTTCATTAATGTTAAACATTAGACTCCATAAATGAACTATTTGAGAAGCGTTACTGAAAAAGAGAAAAAAAATCTGACTGCAAATATCCTGATTAGAAGATTTGCATCTAAACATAAAAATGCTTAAAAAACAGTATTTTTCTTGTTTTTTAACCTATTTTTATCATTAGCGCATATATGTATCTTTTCAGTAATTTCTTTTTTATTCAGAAATTCTGAATACGTGCTGGAAATATCGAAAGGAAATTACTTACTTTGTATAATCATGAAACGTCTGTCATTAAACAAAGCTGAAATTTCTATTAAATTTTTTGGTATGAATTTAGAATTTCTGGATAAAAGAAAATTTCCTGAAACGCACGCTATGATGCAACTGGGTTAATATACCTGTATTCACCTGTAATGGCTAATAAATATTTACAAGAAAAATATAAAAATTTAGTTTTGACATTTTTATCTGAGAAAATACAATTAATGTTTTTTTTGCAAAATAAATTCAAAGATAGCGCACTTATCAATAGATAAATGTTATTAACATACGATTTTGTCCAAACTTTCTTGTTGATAAATATCATTAAAATAAATACCGTTGAAAAAATCTCTCTCTCAATTATTCATGTGTTTATAGTTCCATGTTTGAAACGTAAACAGACTATCAATTACGATGTTTTGACAGTTTTTATCGGTGTAGATTTAGGATTTTTTGTCTTTTTCTTTTACAGTTTAAAATCTTTGTTTTGAAAATAATTTGGAACACTAAATATTTATATTTGCAAAACAAATACGTATTTTCACCCTTTTTTACAATACTGACGAATATATAGTGCCAGCTATTTCTCAATCTATGTTTATTTACATTTTCTTTTATATGTTTAAAAAATGTTTTCAGGTGAGAAAGTACGTATTTGAAACAGAATAATCTATTTTATTCCCTAAATTAAAAAATATATATATTAATGATTAAAAATCAGTAATGGCCCTTTAAAAAACCAAATATAATAATTTTAAACATTAAACTTCATATTAAGGATTATAGAAAATAATGCAATTGTTAGCACTTCAAAAACATAATAAATATGATCGCAAAATGGACACTTTCCAAAAATATTTAATAACGAATCTTAAATCACTCTTAAACACGAGATTCCAGTATGAAATTTTGCAGCGTGGAAGATGTACATTGTACATTGCAGATTTTGTTAAAATTATATTTAGACGATATCCCTTTCGGGTTTGGTGTACTATGAATAGTACATGTCTTTCTATTGAGTATTATTTTGTCTTAATAATTATTTTCGTTATTACCTTTCTGTAATAGTAGTAGTATATTTGTATATATTTATTATCATGACTTATTTTATGCTTTAGCATACAGTAATAATAATAATATTATTAGTTTTCTTAGTTCTCTTTGCACCGTTGGCGATTCTTACATTTCAACCATATGTTTCACTCCTTACATTTAAAATTGGTGCTACTTTTCCGAACATATAAATTGCGATATAATATAAAAAATATTAGAAAATGTTATGTCTGTTTATTGTAATAAGAAATTTTTCCAAACGTCTTCAAAATGCCTTCCTTAGTCTATTGTCACATGAATAGCACACAAAATAATTATTTTTATTAGATTTCAGTAAATGACATACCCGTTAAATTTAAGTAACCTTTAAATTTTAAGATTTGGATAGCTACTTTTAGTAATAATTATGGTAAAAGTAAATTTTCACAAAAACTGAAAAATAAATTCAGTCTCGAAAGGGATATTCAAGCATTTAGTTATTCATTAATTTAAGTTTTTAGCAGATATAATTACTGGTATTAAACAGAAGATAGTGATTTAAAAAGTTTATCTAAAATTTCAACTGCTTCGCATCCAAAAATATATATTGTATGTGTACCTACGGATTATTTCAAATATAGTATCCTAAAATTCGGAGTAATAGTACTAGTACTTTTTTACTGCACGGCAGCGTCAATTGTAAGAAAAGTGTGCCCAGTTTGCAACGAAAGATTTTTGGCATTTCTGAGTTCATTAAAATTGAGTTTCGTGAACGAAGAAGTTTATATACTAGTTGTAGAAACAACGTTCGATAACCACAAAAATCATATGAAAGTGGAAGATAGCGAGGCAAGATATACTTCATTGATTGTGGAATGAATTTCACTAACATATATATTTTATTAATACAAGAAGATATAACATCAAAGTATTTCAGTTTGATTTTAACTCAATATAAATTCCATCGACCACATTCAATTTACAGTTCATTACATACATTCGTATCAAGTGGAGTTCATGATTTTTTCATCACCCAATAAAAATGCGGGAAAAAATGCTTGTTTCCTACTATAATTTTGAAAACAGGCCTTTTTTCTACAATCAAATAGAAAATCATCGAAATACGATTCTAGTATAACATGAACACGAATATAGAAGCAGTCAGAAACTTAAAAAAAAAAAAAAAAAAAAAACTATTTTTCGTTTCCTTAAGGGGTAACATAACGTTGAAAGGCGCTATATTTCGGAATTTTTTTGTCACTTAATCTTTAAAATCATATTTTATTAGTTAAAAATCGATATCGAAAGAGAAAGCGTAATTTTATTATAGAAGTAAAACGCACCATATTGAGTAAAGAGTAACAAAACATTAAATGCATTTTTCTTTTTTTTTTCTTTTTAAGAGCAGAATTTTCAAAATCGATGGACAGTCTAGTTCAACTAGTTTTCAAACAATAAATCGACCTTTTTAAAAATTTATCATGACATATTTTTTTAATAAATTACGTGGCACTTTTTGGAAATATTAATATCTCGCTTTACTGTCTAACTTGAAATAAAAAAAAATTTCGAGTTCCAAATTTACATTTTACTCTGAAGTAATACCATTTCCACAAATATATATATAGTATATATTTAAAACGTCTAGTTTTCTAAATAAAAACACAATGTATTATCCCATTGTTCTAGGTTAAAACTACGATGCAGCGTCCACCTCTTGAACCTCTTTTTTTGAAGCGCTTCCGCCCATCAGCTGTTAAACCTCTAATTTTGCAATACCAGGTGCACCATAAATTCTTTAAAACTTTAAAAATTCATTAACAAGGAACAAATAATGCCAAAACATTACGGTTTGTACGAATGACATTAGAGGGAGATAGGATTTTTTTTTAATAACAAAAAAAGTTGTGGTTAAAAAAATACCGATAGATGACGCTAACATAAATAATATCAAGCAGATATATACAAGATCGGCTTATAGACCCTCTTCTTCAGAATGTTGGACAAGCTTCAGTATGCCAGCACATGAAACTGGACCTTTTCTCGTCTTGAGTCCTTTTACAGGGTGCAATTTACGCAATGCGTCAGTTGCTACTCCCCCGTTCTTGTAAAAGAGCAAAAACAACAACGTCTGATCTGGTAATGATAACATACTGCTGGCATCGAATGAAGAATCTATGTACATCGATCGATTTTACTGACAGCCTGATTTGCATAAATCTGCTTTATATTATGTACGCAGCGCAATCTATCGGTAATTTTTGACAGTCGTAGAGGTTAAGCTAACTTAAACTCGGACCAGAAGAGAGTAATACGCAGTAGAATGTGTCATTGCACCAGCCAATTAAACAGAACAAAATAGCGTTAGCTTTTCTGGATTTTAAATAAAATCCAGAAGGTCCAGAAATACATTTCAGGTTTCTGATGTTGAAACTAAAAAACTCTGAATATTAAAGTAATATAACAAACATATTCATAATCGTGATTAATAGCCACAGGCTATATTAGACGGTGAAAAACCATAGGAGTTCTAAAAAAAATAAAACAGAACTGCTTGCAAAATATCATCACCACAGCCGTGATACATGTCATTTAAACACAAAATAAATAATCATCTCATTTATTATGTCAAGCCACACATTTGCCAAAAAATTAAATAAAGCAAGATGCCAAAAGAAAAAATGTCAGAAGAAAAATTCTCCGCATGTAACTGTACACAGAAGCTTGCGTAAAATGCGAAGTGCCTGACTAAATAAGGGGAAAAAAACCCGGCAATGTGTGGATGCAAAGGATTTTGTTCGCAGCTCGGAAAAAGTATTGGCTGGTCAGTTAAAAATAAGTAAAGACATTTTAACTTGAGAAAACCTGTTATACCTGTCTGTCATTTTTTAAACAGAATTTTTTTGTTAAAAAAATCCGATTTTCCTAAGATCACTGTCGTGCAAACCGTAATTTTTTAACATCATTTGTTCCTTTTTAATGAACTTTTAAAGTTTTAACGAATTTATGTCGCAACCGGTATATCAGCTAGAAAAGTACAGTTATTTTATTTTAATGTATGTATAACAGATTAGTGTAGGTAAAATTTATAAACGCTTCGCATTTTTTAAAAAACAAAGTGGTAATATAACAAGTGGCGTCAAAGTGGTAATATAGCGGCCCTTATAATTTCTTTTTAATGATCAGATCCCTCTTTTCCCTGAAGCAATCCATTACATATAAAAACAAAATTATGGGAAATTTATTGTTATAGTAAAAATATAATAAATTCATTTATAAATTCATTTAACGCTTTGTAGTGTTTCGATAATATTGATTTTTCTGAGTTTTTACTTACTCTTTTACGCTAGAGTTTTCAACATAGCGTAAACATTTACGAATAAAAATCAAGCTAAAAAATCCGGATTGAAATAAAAGTTATTCTAGGGGAATTAATAATTATATTTAACGTAATGCTTCAGCTGAAAAATCAGAATTAATCAGATATGCATTACAAACTAAGGTACCTTCGTGTTATAGCGGCCCCCACAGTTACGATTATGCCAAGGTAGAAGCTATGATTTCGCCAAGATAATCGTAAATATATATATGCATATATACGCATATATATATATATATATATATATATATATATATATATATATATATATATATACTTCAAACACTTATATATGGGATTTTATACATCTTTATATACATATAATTAAAATCTTATATGTCATATACACATCATACACATCTTATACACATTTCATATATATACATCAAATATGCATCATATATACGCATATATATATACTCCAAACACTTATATATGTGATTTTATACATCATTATATGCATATAATTTAAATCTTATATGTCATATACACATCATACACATCTTATACACATTTCATATATATACATCATATATGCGTTATATATGACTATAACTTGGCCACATACGCCACGAAATGTTATATACATCATATATTATTATAATGTCATACATGCTTTATAATTTGGCGATAAATCTTGGTCGCTTGGGGGCCGCTATAACACGAAAGTACCCAAACTAATGTATAGAGAAGGTCTTTCAAAATTTTAATGCTATAAAAATTGAAACAATTAAAGCTAAAATATAACTTTGATGTAGTACACACCTGACCTACAGGTTAAGAAATTTGGTTCCTAAACAAATTATTTATCTTTGGCAAAACGATAAATTTATAAAATAAAATAAACAGAAAATAATAAAATGAAAAACTTAAAAGGGCCAGAAATGTACCTTTGTGTACCCTTGTGTACCGGAAATGTACGAAAAAAATGTATCTTTCTTATTAATACTTATAATGTTTAAGGACAAACGTGTCCGTGAGCAATTCTGACAACATTTTGACGTTGACAACACCAGGCTTCCAGACATCGCAAATTTTCAATTTTTACACCGCCGTATAGGAAAAAATATGTACTTTGAAATGCAATTTGTTGGAAAACTGTAACTCAATTTACCGATTTGGTGTGATTTAAAAAATAATTTCCAAGCATGATTTTCTTAAAAATCTATTTCTATTGCGAGCAGGCGATTATAGAAGATCAACCTGTTTACACTTTAAAGCATAAAAATAATTCACTATTTGTCTCTTTTCTAAATCTTCCATGACTAAATTAAAACATCATCAATAAATAAACAAAGTATTAAATTAGGGTAAACAAAACACAAATTTAACAGTCATGCAATCGAACTACACGCTTAAATCACGGAAATTATCAGAAGATAAAAGTCTGCTGTAAGTAGCGAAATCTTTGGCGACTTCTTCGGCTACTTACTCCGGTCATAGAGTGTTTGACTGACGTGATGTAGTAACGTAACGAAAAAGAAAACCTTCTGATGAAAATAGAAAATGGAATAGAGGTAAGTGACGGAAATCCCAATTATAGGATAATCTTCTATGCGATATCAACAACTCATCAATAAACAAATAATAAAGTACTTTAAGATTGCAGCAAAATGACTGTAATTATCTCATCGAAAAAGCCCATTCATAAGCTGTTTCATTAGCTACGTACATGGAATAACCTCCCACGCGAAAGAAAGATTATCACGAACTGTTATGTGTTTTTCCCTGTGACGTCATCCAAGGCTACCAAAGAACTCAAAACTTTTAGACTCTCAGTTCTGTAAATATTCTCATACAATGTAGTCATAGTTAAATGTCAGAGCAATGTAAATGCTCTGTTAAAATGTAATCCAGAAAAACAACATTTATTAAATCCTAATTTTAAATGTTAGAAAGAGTTTATTAATTCTACAGTGAATATTCAACCATACTAATACTATTATATTTCAGCAGTGATTTTGTAAGTTGATCTGTGATACTCTACGGATTACATCTTATGTGCGGAAAGTTGCAACATATGAACAATCATACACCACTGGATACACTTATAAAAGGTTTGAACTTCTAATCAGGTAAGCGACTGCATGCTTACTTAACTCTCTTTTTCAAATGAAGTTTTATTACAATAAAAAAAAAACTTTTTCACACATTTAAATTAACTGCGCCGCCGACAGTAAGCGGTACATTTACATGAATTTTATTTTATTTGAATAAACAAAGAATTTGTTTATATAAAGAAATTTAAAAAATACAGTAGGATTTAACACTGATTTAAACATTGATTGAATATTATTTAAAAAGGATAATCTTGAAAAGGTTAAGAAATTACGTGCCACTGCAAGTTCTTTAACTACTAAGTTAATTACAAAAATATAAGTAACTTTAAATGATGAAATTAAGGAAAATACAAAATCTAGTTTACGAGTATCTTTAGAACAGTTAAATATAAAATGTGAAGCTTTAAAGAAATATGATAGTGAGGTTGAAACACTTTTAAGTAAAGAAACTGAGTTGGAGGATGAAGTAATTTCAGATCAGTAATATCAGGATAAAATAATATGTTGTAAATGTAAAATAGAAGACAAAATCAGAAAATATTCTATCGAAAACGAAAGTAATGAGTTGAAAAATTTATGTATGAAAACTGTATCATCTAAAACTAATGTTAAACTCCCTAAATTAAGTATAAGTAAATTTTTTTGAAATTCCAGCAATTGGCATGAATTTCGGAGCCAATTTAAATGTCCCATTCATAAAAATGACAGCGTAACTGTAGTATATAAATTTAGCTACCTAAAATCATTAAAAGGGGGTCTGGCTTTGGAATCCCGGGTGGGAGCTAGAGTAAGTTTTTATAATATTTGAACTTTTAAGAATGTCGTACAGTTCTATACTCCTAAAATTACAGTTGTAAGAGTTGTAAATGTTGAGCACGGAACCAGCGATGTCTGCGAAAGGCAAAACATTAAAATCTATTATCCGTGAATCAATAAAAATCTATATGCGTAACGAGAACATTTGCAATGAATAAGCCTCTTTTGAATTACCTAAAAATTGGCACGAGGTGTA
The DNA here is from genome assembly GCA_963931845.1 of Maratus michaelseni. Taxonomy (NCBI): domain Eukaryota; kingdom Metazoa; phylum Arthropoda; class Arachnida; order Araneae; family Salticidae; genus Maratus; species Maratus michaelseni. Next base: position 281,278,288 of record OZ007592.1, on the reverse strand, counting down.
TTTAAATTTTAAACAAATTTGAAATTGTACGTCAAACGTGAAAAGTGAGGTGCGTTTGTACTATAGCTAGTTATATAAATATTCAAATCTTGATGATTTTTAATTCTGTGAAATGAATTATATCGTCTGCAGATTAATTTCTGTAATAAAAAAAAGTATCTCGGTCGCTTGACGATTAAACCTCGGAAGCTCCTATAACAAGAATTTTTTTTTTTTAAATATTTGATATTATTATATATAATGAATTTTTTTAAAAAAATTCAAATTTCTTAATAAATATTTTTATTAATATCTGCTAAAGTTTTGATTCGATTTTCATAAAATTTGAAATGTCTCGGAAAGTTTCTGCAAAGAAAATATATCTTAAATTTCAAACGATTCGGTTGGGTAGTTTTTGCGTTGTTATATGCTGACGGACGGACAGACCAGACGACGACAATAGGTGCTACGTATTTATATAATTACGAACGCACCTAAAAAGCAATAAGGTAATAATAATTTTGACGTTTACAGTTGACTATTTTTAAGCACCTGCTTTTATTATAGATATGATCTCGTAATTTATGTTTTTCAAGTTTATTTTCAAAAAATTTGCGAGAATAGTTTGATCTTGATAATGGATAAAAATTATTTATGTGTTCTGTTTTCATCCCTTAAGCATTTATATCTGTATTTTAATGGCAATTAGTGATATTATTATATGATTATGCCCTGTTACAAGATTAATTTTGTCAGAGTACATTAAAATTTCAATTATTATTTTCTACAATTTAATTTTTTTTTAAACTTTTGCAAAACATAAATAATTAAAGCAGTAATACTCTAAATTAAACACAGACTTCCTAATCCACGATCAAATGTCGTTGCGCCATTTCAAACTTTTCTAGCCAAATTTTAAGAATGAAACATATTTTTATAGTCTTCATTTCCTTTCATATTCCCCTCATTATTTCTTTGTTTCAAATATTTTAGAATTCAAATTTTAAAACAACTCATCTTTGATAAATAAAAACAATAACTTATGTTTCTCTGAAAATGTCATCTGAAATTCGAAACGTTTTTAAAACTTTAGCAGTCTGCGGGAATGTTATTTTCTTTAACATTTCTTATCTCTTCGGAAACAAAAATTGGATGTAATTGCTTAGGACATTTGTGGTTTTAAATGTTATATGAAAAGAAAGTTAAATAAAATCTATTGTCTAGTCTCAGACACAATGGAACTATTTGTTTTATTTATTTTAAAAATACGTTAAGATGGAATACTTAAATTAATTAAGTAATTCTTAAATGTATTGTTTCCATTATAATAAAGCATTGTTTTTGTATAAAATTATAGTTATCTTCAGATTTTTTTTTTCAATGTTTAAGACAAACAATGATGTTATTTAACATTCATTTATCTAATGAAATGGTTATTAAAAAAAAAATCTTACTAATGACATTCATCATTTCTTTCTGTCATTCTTAAGGATTATTTTCATGAAAGATTTTATTTTGCATTCTTTTTTATGTGATAGAGTTGATTACTGCATGAGGTGGACCCTACGACCCGTCACTTAAGAAAGTAGCTATAACCCAGAAATAACAATTTAAATCAATTTATTTAGAACCAATAATCGGTGATGATGGCAGTGGAGTACGGCAGTTAAGTTAACGCTGATGAAACTAAAACCTCAAGCACTAAGATAACGAAAGGGGGAAGAGGGGGAAGAAGCTGACACCAAGAATTTCGTTAAAGTCTATCATTAACTCTGAGCAAGATGACTAAATAACGTTTCGAGTTTTCTAGAACAATTTCCCACGACCAGTCTGAGAAAGCGGCTAAAACATCAGAATCGATAACTCTTCGGATAAGCCAACGAGTGGCACAGCCAGAGAAAGAAATTGGAATTATAGATTTGCTACAGTACCGCCTTTATTAATGATCAAGGCCAACAAGTGAGGTGACCATACCTGACGTCATCTCGCGAGTTCTCCAGCGGTGAAGGCTAAGGCTCCTATAAGGGGAGCTGACGCATATCCATTATGTTGCCCAAAATAACCGCCATATTGTGACCTAGCTCAGCATTAGGAAACCGGCTGAGCAGGTGTTTGCCGTCCCTGTTACTGTCACTCGTGGTCCACTAGTACGGTAAGCAAACCGGTTTTAGCTTGGTTTTTGGTCCGCTGGGTCATTAAATGGCGGCATGATTCAGCCTGTATTATAGAAGCTCTAGTGAAGGCAACGAGGACGTTCATGAACGAGTTCTTCACCAAATGAGTTCAAGATGGCGGAATAGACAGGAAAAGCTATTCGCCGTCTCCACCATCTCTCCTTTGCTTCCAGAGAAGAGGAAAGAAAAAGAGGAGATCAACCACCCGCAGCAGCGGCGGAGAGAGGGATTCGACTCGATTTCGAGTGGACGGAGCAAGACATACGGAGCTCGGGGAAGCGTTAGGAATATACTTAAGAAAAGAAGAATGCTTCGATGCAGAAATTCTAAATTAAACGATAAGCCACTGATCTGAGTAAGAGCACACCTTGTGCTTTATTCGAGAAACCTTTACCCTGTGAATTTACTGCTTAGAATATACCTAAGGAGTAGATAAATTGAGACTTTAGTACCAAAGAATTCTATTAAACTATCGATTAGTGATCAGACTGTTAGAAAGAACTTTTTTTGGTAACTTGAACTGAAATCTTCAGCATCCAAAACTTCGAATCTTTTATTTAATGTATTCATCTGATTAACATATATTGATTTAATAAATCATTAGTTATTCTGCTAAATATTATCTGTGACTGAACGCGATAAATTCACGTTACCACTACATCTTACCCGTATCACGTTCTAAAACACGACAGCTACGATGACCTCCAATCGCAATTCTAAAGAATATTTCTAAGAACAATATTGCTAGAAAAAACTAAGCATATCACTTATAGTTAAAATGTCACTTTGAAGAGAATCCCGTGGATATCAAATATATTTTTAAGTAACTAATGCAACCCCTTACCATATGGGCAAATTTCTCAGCTGGAGACTCTTACTCCACACTCAGAACGTCACTGCAGGCAGAATCGGTGCGTGACAGAATCAAATTCAAAATCCGGAAGTATCGAAGCTGTAGTCTTTACTCGTTAAATGGCAAGACCCGATGAAATCCGACAATTTTCACTTCTACCAGTGTATTTATAATAATCAGCCGAACATAAAAACGTAATTAATATATTACTGAGTAGAGTAAAAGATTTTGGAAGACTCAACCGTACTTTGCGAAAATGAAACAAATGACAGCATAGATGGCTCTTTTACTGTATACCGGTGATAAGCTGATACCAGTGGGTGGGAGGTGCCCATTAAAAATGCATTTAGTTATGTCACTGCGATAGCTACCCATGATAAGCATACATTGATTTACCTTGTTCCCCAGCTTTAGGATAAAAACAAACTCTTAAGTAATAAAAAACGCTCCAAGCTCTCCAAAGTTTAACCCTGCGTTGGTCGCATGTATATCTCTGTGATAAATCCCCCATTTTTATTTTGTAAGTTTTGAATACATTAGCCAGATCGAGAGCAACTGTCGAAGGTGAAAAATTGATACCGGTGGGTGGAAGGTAGAGGTAGCCACTGGTACTGAATCTACTTTGTTCAAAATTTATAAGAGGAAAATGGCGGCTCATATTACAGAGATACACATGGGTTTAATGTAGGATATGTCATGAATAGTATATGGTGAATATATATGTAGGAATCTCCAGAGAGTTTACAACTACTGTTCATAGATGGCAGCACCAGAGTTTTCAGAGGAGCATGGCGACATCACAGAAGCGGACATGCCCGCCCAGGTAGCCGAAGGAGACGAATTAATGAAGTGAATCCGTTAAATGATGAAAAAATCTGTGATGAAGTGAATGCGATGAGCGGCCAAGAGGCCTAGACAATATTGGTTTTTCTAACGCTGAAGCACTTAATATTATTTTAGTATATATCAAACATTCTGTAAATAGTTCTGTAATCTGGTTCGTAGTTAATTTAAATCCAGACTCCTATTTGTCATGAATGTTTCTTTTTCTAAATATACACCCATCCATAATACACATTTATTAATTTTAAATTATTATGTATGTTAGTTCAAAAACTAGCTATTAAAAAAGCAGAAATAATACATTTAATTATGTACCTATGATTATAACAGATAAAATTTCTTGATATCTTCTGGTATGTTATTTCAATATCCCATAAACATATTCCTTATATACTGAATTATTTCTGCCACAAACTGATAAGTTAAAAAATATTCATTATCAGCTGTGATTTGTAATCTTAAATACTGGTAGCATGCAATGTAACATACATCAGTATATTATTCTTACAACACTGAATAAAATATATTCTTTGCTAATGACATTTCACTCTAGGTGTTATAATGTGTATTGGATTTCAGTCATAGAAGTTTGTCATAATAAAGGACTTTTGTCATAGAAGCAAATTTCCAATGCTCTTTGATCTTAAATTCGGCAATACACATGTAAGTGATCTACGATAGCACATTGTGGAATGCATAAATTGGAAATTCAAAATTCATGTTAATGTGTTTTTGCATGAGAAAAAGTTGTTTTGTAATTAAAATGTAATAGAAAAAAAAATTTTTCCGTGAAATAATATATGTGATGCTATTTGCAACTTTTAAATAGAATAAAAAAATATATTTAGTTACGTCAAATTGATAAAAGGATTAATTATTTTAAAATAGCCTGTCTTACGTTATTATGAATAAGTTGCAAAAATCGTATATATTATTTCTTCTGTCAACATCCCTTTTTCTAAAAAAATACTAAACGCAGAACAACGAATGAGATACCATATGAAAGGATTTTGAACAGGTTTCTGACATAGTACAAATACATTTTCCTAAACATGTTTTTTGATTAAAATTTGCTGATAATTAAAAATTAAATCAACATTGTTTTCATAAATGAAATGAAAGTTTTTCCTCAAATCAGTGTTGCCACAAAAATAAAATACTGCATTATCAGATGACGTCATCTATAATGTAATTAAAATACGACTGTTAATTTATTTCTTGCGCGTATATTTTGAAAAAATATTGAGCTTTTAATCGAGTTTTTATTTAATTTTTACGCGTGGGTCACATATTGTTTATTTGTTTTCTTTGTTTAATCATGGCTGTGTATATGCGTACTGTATCGGAGCACCAGTAGATAACGTAATTAAAGGATTATCTTTCATTAAATATGCAGCTCATTCAGATTCACAAAAATTGTAAGTATTTATTTTTTAATATTGTATTAAGCTGTTAATACGCCTGCGAAGTCTGGCGTCACTTAAATGGCTGCTGGATCACAACATTTGAACATCCCATGTTTAAGTTCCCATAGACTTGCAAAAAAGTGGTGTCCGCAATATTAATTTATATGTATTTAAGACACTTTGCAAAATTTGAGGAAATACTTTCATATGAATTCCCCAAACGTCTGATTCAGTGCTTCAATTTTTTTTATAATTATTTTTTTTCCCAGTATATTGGGGGTTTTGGCAACCTAGAGAAATAACCTTGGCGAGAAAAAAAAAATTGGCAACATATTTTCTGGCAATCTATTCCCCTTATCTTATACTCAAGCAATCATTATATATATTATTTCTGTTATCAACATCCTTTTTTCTATGCACATACAAAACATACAACGATGAATGAGGTATTAGTCGAAAAGTTTTTGAACAAATTTCTGAGATAGTACAACCACATTTCGTTAAAAATCGTTGTTTGATTAAAAAAAAATCAGTTAATTAAAAATTAGTGCTAAAACGTACCAGGAAATAATCTCAAAGATTGCAGTGCGAAAGCTGCGCACGGGTCCTTCTGGGTTTTTTTAATACAATTAAGTAGTTCCGCCACATACACAGAAAATCATCATCAGCTGAATTTTGCAATCTTAAATAATAGAGAATAATAAGCCAATGTAGCAAATTGAGAGGAATTCTTAATATTGTTTGATCTTAGCTTATGGAGTACAAAGCGAAACGAAAATATGATATTCTTAATTGTATAAATAGGAAATTAAAATAAAATACCATTTTTTAAGCATGTGAGAACTCTTTCTAAAATTAAAATATAACAAAAAATAGTATTATTCCTATACGATAATGGTGCGACCCTATTAGCATTACCTGATACAGATTTATTTACAGTAAAATCCGAATTATAATCCGCCCTCTATTTTTTTTTAATCAAAAGCAATAATATTTAGGAAGGGGCCTATAATCGATATTTGTTTAATTTAAAAAACTGTCTTTGTGATTAAAATAGATATAAAACATGTAAGTCTTCCAAAATTCGGCAGACGTATGTTTAAGGGAGAGAAAGAAAAAAAAAATCCCACTAAACATTTGTCCCCTTAGACTCCCCCCCGCCCCAGCACAAAAAAATTAAAATCGTTAAAAATCCTTACTTAAAAAAAAAATCTGTGTTATTTGTTATTTTATTGTAACAATAAATAATCAATCTCCCCCATCCTGAAATTACTGCTTCCCCCTTTGATCTCCCCTGGTAGCAAACATGGATAGTTTGACCTTTAGAACTTTTTAATTTTTATTTAAATTACTTAAGTAAAACTGCGTAGTGATAAAATATCAGCCTTCTATAATATATTTAAATATTCGAGATGAAAAAAAAAATGCATAAATCATTCAGCTTTTTTTAGAACTAAGTACGTATTCCTTATCGAAATTGTCATCATATATCAGTTAAAAGCAATAAAGAAATAAATAAATGTATCAGAAAATTCTTGTCTCTTGCCTGCAAAATATGAAAGAAATAGTTTAAATAAGACTTAAAATTTACTTACAATTGCATGTTTAATGTATTATCATAGCATTTATTTTTTGGCAATTTATGATATTTTTTAAACAATCCGGCTAACAAAGTAACAGCAGAACGGAAGCAAAAATAAGAATAATAAAATAACTAATGCGTGTGGTGAATTCATTGTTTTCTGCATGGTAAAATTGAAACACTCTAAAAACGGAAAAACGTTATATAACATTCAGTGTACTTTTCTAACTTTTTTATTGTTTCAATAACGCAGTGTAATTAAAGGTCACAGTGAAAACGAGTTATAAATAAACTTCGCACACCTGTTTAAAACAATGATATACCACTAAAAATTTCCTTTTATCAGCCATATAGTTCGCTTTAAGAATTTTTTTTTCAATTTATACTTAGAGAAATGTACAACAAAAGCACTTTTTTTTTTTTTTTTTGCCAGAGAATTATGCGTATCATAATTAAAGATGAGTTTTAAAAGAATTTCTTTTGGAACGGTGAATCTAATTACTGTAATGAACATTTTTAACAACGTTATATGACTGCTTAAAACAGGAAATTATTATGTCAGGAATAAATAAAAATAAAAAGTTTTTTGTTATTGTTGTTATTTTTTCTTATATCTTTTTAAAACTTTAAATAATTCAAAGTACTTCTATTAAGAATAAACAGCATGTGTTTTGTATAATGCAGGTATTACATAAATCTTAAAATTATTGTTAATCGAATGTGCAATAAAAATATCAAATGATATTTTTACCTGAAACACGGTAATTTTTTTTTTATAATCACTTTTACCATCCTTAATTCTTAGCGAAAAATAGCAGGGAAGAAAATGTTATTTAAACAATATATTAATATAAAAATTTTTAGTAATAATAAATATGCCTTATGTGGATTGGAATCAGTTCATACGTTATCCTAATTTTACAACATGCTGTAAAAACAGAGATGTTACTTGAACTTGTAAAAAAATAAAACAACCACGGACGAAAATGTACAATAGCCTCTTCCGAGTTACCCATAACTCCGAACAGCGTCCTTTATCTTTATAAACTTACAAAACTAATGTAATTTCGAGATTTAAAGAATCATTTATAAATTAATTAATTAATTAATTAAAAATAAAAAAAATATTCTGCTGCCACTGATATTCGGTAACGTTTCCGAGTAGTTTTTATAGTGCATTAATCAGTTTTCTCAACCAGCATTATAAGTTTTTCGAATGCTATCAATTCTCAAGCAATCATTTTCAACAAACATGTTTTACAGACAAACATGGTAAAACTGAGCTGCGCCGCCAGGAGCTAGAGTTGAGCCCGTCAAGCACGTTGTTGCGAATGCCTCTTTGGCAATTAGCCAGATTTTGTCGGTTACCAGTGGCAACAGCTTTTTTTTTCAGTCAGATGTAAATTTGTCTTTTAACCGATTGTTCGGTAAAAAGTTTCAGCGCTCAAACGAGTGTGATAAAATAATAATATCCTATATTAAAATGTAAATAAAAGTATATTAAGTTTTTAAAGAAGACGTTTTAATTATCTGTTGAAACATTTTACAATAAGTGAACAAGTTTAACTTATTGATCCTTGATTGAAAGATAGAATGAATGGCGTCGTTGTTGAATAGAAGAATCTGCAGTCTGAACAAAATGACATGCAACACACGTCAACCGTCGCACCCAAGTCCTGAATGACTTTTAACGCACACGATCGGGAGAGGCCTCGCGTATGCGCTGCGACGGAAACACCGGTCGGAGCACCGCCACCTGCGCATCACTCCAATTCAACCCATGAAGTGACGACATAGGTCGTTACGATACGCCGTGGATCCCAAAATCAGAGGAAACCATCACGAAGACACTTGATGAATACTCGACGACTCGTAGCCGGAACCCCATGAGGAGAACCGGGTCCTCGGCCATATGTCGAGTTCCCCAACTATCCTTGCTTTGCCATGGCTTCCGATCGTCGAGTCCTAGGGAAGGAAGAAACGACTAGTTCATCGGCCGCGGTGAGACTAACATGGTAAAACTAGGCTGCGCCGCCAAGAGCCTGAGGATCGCCCTGCGCGTCTTCGACCACCGATAACATCATTAAAAGTAAAACTAAAATAAATGTTATTTTGTTGCTCTAGTAATTATAAATTAAATTATACATTAATTATTATGTGTAGTTAAGAATAAATAGTATCAGAAAAACCTATATTTCGGGTTAAGAAAACTGATTAATACACGATAAAAACTACTCGGAAACGTTTTCGAAAATCAGCGGCAGAAAAAGAAACTTTGTTTTTATAAATTAAACCACAAACTTATTTTGTGTTCTGGGGTTTCTAAAGATAAAAACGCTTTTCGAATCATAGATAACTCGAAGAAGTTATTATATATTTTGATGCGTAGTTATATTATATTTCATAGATTATGAAATATTTGTCATTTTTTGCATTGCACTTTCTAGAGAAAATTAACTGTTGCTTGTAAGAGCATATTTGCACCTTCTACTATCGTGAAATGTTATAATCATACCATCACAATACCGAAAGGGAAGGCGAAAGAGGATATCTAACGTATATGTTTATTAAAAATAAGTAATTATAGCAAAACATTTGTACAATTGATATGAAAATTAAATGTCATACACAAAAATTCTATGATAGCTGAAATATAATGTGGTTATTGCATTAAAATTGGTGTAAAAACAAATTATACTGCAAGATACCTGATATTAAGAAAACGAAGTTAAAAAAAAGGACTTTTGTGGCATTCAAATTCAATTTATTAAACAAACCATGGTTTATGAAATTATCAAATAAAGCAGTATTCATTCTAGTCCAGTAAATAAAAGTTGCTTCGGTTCTGCTATATAATTCAAATCGTATATAACTCAAATCGTAAGGTAGGTCATCATACTGTTCGTATGTCATTGAAAATAGTTTCTGACATACATAAGTGGATGAAAATACATATTGCTCAGTGATTTAATCATATGGTCATGTGGTCGCACATACAATTCACGACTGTATTCTCTACATGTGATCTCTCATATACTACTACACATTGTCCGTATACCAATACACTTCAACGAAGTGATTTAGGATGCGTGTAGCAGCGGACAGCCTTCATTATTTATTCAAGTGCACAGAAGGATTCTATTTCGACCAGAAAGAGCAATAATTGATGAAAACTCGATTTTTACATTTTTCAATTATGGAATGTATTTTTGCTTTTAATTTATGCATCGAAATTTAAAACTATGAAGAGTAGATGCCCTGTCTTTATTTGTAGACAGAGAGTCTCAACTTATTTTTATAACTGGAAATGTCTCTTAGCTCCTTCTTAGGAAAAGCAAGTATGTAGGATGTTGAAGTGGAAGAAGTAGTAAAATAGTGGTCATCCACATGTTGTTATAGGAACTTGTTCTTTAAATGGATCAAGACTCTTTTTCTAATTGTTATTTTTTCTAACATTATTTCTGCAGACGACGCACAGTGGAGTATTTGACCCGAAATCCTGGACAAAAATATTTTTCTATGTAAATATAGTCCGATTGCCTTGAAATTGTTAGAAGTTATTGGGTATCAATATGGAATGTTTGGTATTGTAAATGAAGTCTTTAGCATTTACGGTGCATTTACAGAGACACCCAAAAGAATTCCCTTACATTATGTCTATGGGAAAAATCGTTTGTTCTGTATTTTAATGATATCACACTGTTTTAAACGTACTGAAATTTATATACATCACTGAGGTGTATTAAGGCACTTATTGTAGAATATGGTGTGCATAGAACATATCGTTCATTTACAAGGACACACAAAAGAATTTGGCTGAAGAATAAATTTAACTATTGAAGTCTATGACCAATAATTGCTTGAAGTGCACTTGTAGTTGTGATATGCATTTTTGAATTGAATTTATTTTTAATATTACTTGGTGTGGATACATTCTATAGATCATATACAGGGTTGCACAAAAGTTCTCAAGCACATTTCCGTTTATTCCCTGGAATGGCTGAATGGAAATGTTTAACTTTGTTATGCGTTTCACTGAACTAACTTTTAGTGTACTATGTAGTATACATACAAATCCATAGCTTGGTTTAATATTTTATATCTTAAAAGCTGACGAAGTGTAAGTAAAATTTTAACACTTCACGTAATAATAAGTATACATTTTATAAATATTTTGACAACTAAGAAAAAAAAGAGACATCATTTAAGAAGAGCACAAAGAAAAAAGAAGTTAAAATATTAATTTACTAAGTAGATATTTTAAAAATACGAATACATCACATGCCCATAGACTTAACATTACCGAAGGGAGTTTGGAAGTCGAGTGACTAGCAGCCTTAAATGTTTACTGTTTATAAGAGAAAAGTAATTGTTGATAATTTTTTTATTTACTAGTAATGTTTAATTAAATGTATTTAATTGTACTATCTATAACATTTATTATTTACATTTAATTTACTTTAATAATAATTACTACATTCAATTTACATTTAATAAAGATTATTTACGTTTGATAATACATTTAATACAGTGGAGTCTCTACAGTATAGAAATGCTGGTTCTGTTTTTCAGTGTATTTAATAGATTACCAGTTTCAATCTGATTCTTCAGAACTCTGTTTTTCATCTCCTTCATCACACTTTTTTGGCTTTTATCAGTACTACCATCAGACCTAGCTGGAAGAAGAAGTTGTAGGGTCTCGCTACTGTATGGCTTGCACTTTTCCCTTGGTCTTTGTCTAGAGCAGTTTATAAAAGGATCACTGCTTAAAAGAAGCCAATTTGGAACATCTATATAGCAAACTTCTCTATTGCGAACTTTTCTATTGCATTTTCTTGAGTACTTTAAACGGTACTGTCTAAAGTGTTTGTTTTTGGACTCGGCAGCTTCTTCTGACCGTTGGCCAATGTGTACGACTGTTTTCTTAATTACAGTGCCACCATGAATCAAAACCTTGTGCTTTGTTAGAATCATGGGTACTAATTGTAAAGGTTCACATACAGTCTTACTGTTTCATCAGCAGATGTTTGGAACTTTTTTTCGTCAATGCGATGCCCACATTTTATGACTTCCAATGTTACTTACAAACTTTTAATCATTTCTGCGTCTTCTCCACACTTCTTTAATTCCCTCCTTTCTCCCCTTATTTTCTACCTATGAGCCTCCGAAACTATTTGGAGACACTTTTTTCAGTAAATAAGTATTTACAATTTGAAGCCGATCTGATATTTCTATCAACATGTATCGAGTTGCGTAGGTATGTACGTACTTACATAGGTACGTACATGCATACATACAGGATATGTAGGGGCAAAAGCTCTCAGGCAATATCCTGTAAGCTAAAAACCTGAAATACTAGAGTAAAAATAAAGTTTTTATCTTATCAATTCGGTTGCCGCAAAAAATGGGATTTAAGTAGTCCACCCGAAAAAAATTTATATAAAAAAATGGCAACAATATGCGGAAGATTTTTTTGCAGAAATTGGCACTCAAGACTATAACTAATACAATTATAATTCAAACATGGTCCGGCAAAGCGCCGCACATATTTAAAAAGCTTTCGATATGTTTAAATTAAAGCGAAAAACGCTTTAAAAATGACCCTTTCACATTTAATATTTTTTTATTACATTAAAAACTAAACTATTTAAATTTACACGTAGTTTAACACTAAGCTCTAACCTTTGTTAAACACGCAAGCCCTGTTTAGTTTCAATTCAGCAATTCATTGAGACACAAAAAAATTATATTTAAACATAACAACAATGCCTAAAATCAACAAAAAGCACGTCTTCTCACAAAAAAACTTCCTCTTCAACTAAGGCCAGGAGCCACTAGATATAACTCAGGTTCCAAAAATAGACGTAGATCGATGCATCAATTAGTTAGCTATTAAGAAATAAGATTTTTACAATTGTTGACGAAATTTTAATTTTTGCATTTTTGGCCAGGTTTTTGGGTCAAATACTCCACTGTGCGACGGTGCAGTGTTACAAAGAGCTTAGATTATAAATTTTTCGGTGTAAGAAGAGAATATTCAACTTATATTTATCTCTTTATAGGAGTTTTTATTGAGATAAAACAAAACTTTACAAACTTCCGTCTGTAAAGTGTTTTGCTATGGATTATAGGCCTTGGGAAGGAAATTAGGGCCCGTTGTTTTTAAATAAATATCCGAAAAATGAAATTTTTGAACGATTATTAAGAGATATATGCATAATATTATGATAACCTACGATAACCTCATCGTAATATATTCGTCGTAGAATAGATATAAAAAGGTATGCTAGATTTTAAAGTATATTTGTGTCTATTACAAACTAATGACTCTTCGTTGAGAACATCCGTCCTTAAAAAAAATATGGCGCTAAATATCCCTGAATCTTTAATCTATCTTCCATTCTTATTGAAATTTATTAAAATTTGTTGACTGTAACTCATGTTTTTTAGAAACCTTTTCATTTAAATGTATTTTTTTTTTTTATTCAAGCTCTAGATTTCGTATTACATGTAAATGTATTACATTTTTCAAAAAGTGACAATATTTTAAAAACGCCTAAATAATTCTGACGTTATTTAAAACTATATTTTAAAAAAAATTAATTCCTTTTCTTTAAGTATTTTTTTTTTTTGTGTATTTCAGAGAAGGAAAACAATTGTTTGTAAACACTTGAATACATCAAAGTACTAAATTACCCGTATCTAATTAATTTTGTCGCGTAAACAAGAGAAATGATAATTACTCGAATCCATTTAATCAAACAATACATAATTTACAATAACGAATTTTTGTCGACAAATTTACTGCATTATTTATCTTGGCGGAATTTTACAAAGGTAAATTGATTTTTAGAAGAAAGATTTTTTTTTTCTTTTCTTTAAAGCACAAAATCTTCTTGCATTCATAATAATGAGAATCTATATATTTCCATTGTTATAGCGAGTATGTCAGAATTCAATTTTCTAATTAACGTTATGTGTGTCTCCAATATAGAAGAACATTAACAGAAAAGACTATAATTTTAATGTCTATATGAAACGGCTGTGCTATGCTTATGTTACTGAGATAATTTAATTATTGCTTCAATAATTTCTACTATGTTAGTTAATTTAATTTGTTGTGCATGAAATTTTCGTGTAAATGCAAACATGATTTAATTAAATATTTTTATTGTTAGGTATGTTTATTAATTTTTCTTTGCATTTTTGTACTTACAAGATGCTTATTTACTTAGAAAATGCACAATGTAAAACAAAAAGACAGATTTTTTTATGTAGGAAATTATAATATAACGAGAGACAAAAATATACAATAACATTCCGAGTTACACACGATTCCGAAAAGCATTCTCCGCCTTTAGAAAACTTGAGAACCGATATTTTCGTGATTTAAAGAAGAATTTATAAAACCAATATCTTTTTTGCTGTGACTGATTTTCGGAAACGTTTACGAGTAACTCCGATAGTCCTATAATCAATTTTCTGAACCCGAAATATCGGGTTTTTTGGATGATACCGATTCTCCAGTAATCATTTTCATGTTAAACAAGCATGTTTTACAGACAAGCTCGACAAATTAACAACATTAATATTAACATTAACATTACATTGTTATTATTCGATGTTTAAATCCAATTACTTACCTGAAAATGTTTAATTGAAAATTAATATCATCCGAAAAATCTACCTTCATGTTTGAGAAAATTGACTAATACACTATAAAAACTACTCAGAAATGTGTCCGTAAATCAGTGGCAGCTAAAGAAACCGTGATTATAAACGAATTCTTTAAATCTTGAAAATAGAGGGTTATCAGGAAAGAATCATCCGCTTAGAAAATTTAATATTTTCCATAATTCCAAACAGAAAATTGTAATTAACATGTCATTGTAAAGAAAATATGTAATTTTTTTTCACAAGTGTTCGATATGACTTCCTTTAGTCACCTATATAATGTCATTGCGATATGCCAATTCTTGCTAAACACATTGTAATATCACGCTACAAACTGTTTGTTAAGCATCCCAAATGCGTTGTTTAAGTTCGGTCAAACTTCAGGGCAAAGGTGGTATGAACACAAGATCTTTGACATAGCCCCAATGGAAGAAGTTGCAAGTGGTTAGGTCAGGACACCTAAGAAGGTAGCTGTGTAGGATCAAATCATCGGCTGCACTGCGACAAATTCAGTGGTGTGTTAGCGAGAAGACAATGTTACAAACTAAACGTTTAACATTTTTCTTTTACGATGACATATTAATTATAATTTTCTGTTTGTAATTATGGAAAATATTACATTTTGTAATCGGTTGATTCTTCCCTGATAACCCTGTATATTATTTTCTAATTGGTGTGGTGTTTCAAATGATGAAGAACTTTTTTCGGAATAAATCGGATGAATTTTTTTTTTCTTGATTAAATTTTATTTTCGAAGATAAGAAACATTTTTTTATAGTTTAAAGTTTTAAAGTTTTAGTTGTATTTATATTGCTTAGATTCATAACCTGTTGTTAATCTTCACTGTTAGGTATGTATCTCCGAAATTGTGAGTTTTCTTTTAATTAATCTTAGTCAAACATAATTAGTGTTTTATATAGCAGTAAATACTATAACATAAACAATATATATTTCGTTTTAGAAAAACGTTTGAACTTCTTTTACAATAATAAATGTACATTTATCTTTAAGTTTGTTCTCGTAATATAAATCTCATCTTTAACGTCACCTGTAAAAAATGCAGCCAAGTCTCGTGACTCTATTTTCGTAAAAAGTTCTGAGATCGTGTAAAGCCAAGTTTAGCTATCTTATTAACTCTGAAATTTTCATTCACAAATCACTCCTAGTCTCTACATCTTTAGTTAAATATTATTTTGTGACTTGGCAATTACGCAGCACAGGGAAGTTATTACACCTTACTATGTTATGTGGGAAGGGATGAGATAATATGATTAAGGCTAATTATATACGCACAGGGAAGTTATTACACCTTAATATGTTATGGGATGGCATGGTATTATTTGATTAAGACTAATTACATACATCACATTCTCGTGCTACGTAATTGCCAAGTCACAAAATAATATTTAACTAAGGATGTAGAGACTAGGAGTGATTTGTGAATGAAAATTTCAGAGTTAATAAGATAGCTAAACTTGGCTTTACACGATCTCAGAACTTTTTACGAAAATAGAGTCACGAGACTTGGCTGCATTTTTTACAGGTGACGTTTTTGATGAGATTTCACTTCTTTTTGTAAGTAATCCTCCATTTCTTGATTTTGGGTTCTTTTTGGAGATCATCCACCGATTTTCGCTAAGCCCACACTCTATCCCTATTATTTACAGGTATAAAAAAATTTGAAGCTTTAGTTTCGTTTGCAAAATACTGTAGATAAAAAGATTTCAGGTTCCTAGGCCAGCACTACGTTATGGGAGGGGGAGTGTCAAAAGTACTCTCAATTGCTTCCAGGATAGGTGCTATCCATCTGAGATATTACTCGCAGTCCTAGATACTTGATATTTAGCATAAAAGAACTTTTTAGTATGAAAAGAAAGCCAAAATTAAAATTTCCGGAAATTTTTAATAAATCAAACTATATTCATTTTTTCGATGTTTTTTTTTTTTTCGTTTTTGTTTTCGTTTTTTTTTTTTTTTTTTTTTGGCTATTTTTTTACATTTACGGATTTTTTAATTTTTTCTTACTTTGTATACTAAACCCTACCAAATGTCAAGCTTCTAGGACTACAAAATTAGATTATTTTCAAATTTTTGACTTTTTATAAATTTATTGATTTTTCGATTTTACTTCTAAGTTTCCTGATTGTCATGCCAATATAGGAATTTTTTGATCCGTCTTCTTACGATCATTTAGGGTCAATTTAGAGGTAAATCAAGTGAATG
Organism: Maratus michaelseni; assembly: GCA_963931845.1. NCBI lineage: Eukaryota > Metazoa > Arthropoda > Arachnida > Araneae > Salticidae > Maratus > Maratus michaelseni. Next base: position 281,261,554 of record OZ007592.1, on the reverse strand, counting down.
TTAGAGTCACCATGATTTTATTTAGAAAGAACTATGAAACCATAACCAGCCACAGTAATGTCGGGAGGGTAGGGGGAGCTGTGAAAATTTTTGTGGGCTAACATCATTTAACAATCCATATTTCATATGCGAAGTAAATAGAGAACCTGTGAAAGAAAACAAACCTGTATTTAAAGAAATCGCCTATAACGTAGCCTGTCTATAGTGGAACTTTCCTATAACGAAATTCGTAAACGAAAGAAAAGAAAACCATAATCCGTGGGAAATAACATAAAACAATTAGGGGCGTTGTACTAGCTAATAAGACAATTATCTTAAAACTAATGTTTGTAGCAGTACAAAATCAAATTGTTTTCGAATTTTTGATTTGTTAAAGATATTTCGATTTTATTTTCGAATTTAACGAATTTTTTAATTGTTCCTTTTATTGAATAGTAAATACTACTTTTACACCAAGTTTTAAGTTTCTAAGAATACAAGATAAAATTATTTTCAATTTTTGATTTTTTCGATTTTATTTTATAATTTTCTGGATTTTTTAATTTTTCTTATTTGTATCCTTTATTACAAATTTCAAGTTTCTAGTGCTACAAAATCGAATTATTTTGAAATTTCCGATCTTTTTCGAGTTTTTTTGTTCTATTTTCGAATTTATTGTGTTTTAATTTTTCTTTTTTTGTATCCTAAATAATAAGTTTTTTCGAATTTTACAGATTTTTTTTTCTTTTTTTGTATCTTAAATACTGCCTTTATTCCAAATTTTAAGTTTCTAGCTCCACAAAATAGAATTATTTTCAAATTTTCGTTTTTTTCGATTTTTTGATGTTTGTTGATGTTTGATTGATGTTCGATTGTTGATGTTCGATTTTTTTATTTTCGATGCTTGTTGTGTTTTTATTTTTTTTATTTTTCTGAATCCTAAATCCTTTATTCCTTCACACCAAATTTTCAGTTTCTAAGACTACGAGATCATATTATTTTCAATTTCTCACTTTTTTTTTCTTTTTCTTTCTAATTTTTTTTTTTAATTTTTAATTTTTGAAAATTTTGATTTTTTGTTCGAATTATCCATATTTTTTAATGTTCCCTTATTTAGTATCTTAAATATTACTTTTATTCCAAATTACAAGTTTCTAGCGCTATAAAATCGAATTATTTTCAAATTTTCTTTATTTTTCGATTTCTTTATTTTATTTTCGAATTTTATTGCGTTTTTATTTTAACTTATTCTTAATCCTAAACACTATCTTTACCGCGAATTTAAGTTTCTAAGGCTAAAAGATCAAATTATTTTAATTTTTTCATTTTTTTCGAATTTTTCGAATTTTTGAATTTTTTTTTCGAATTTTCCGTATTTTTTAATTTTTCCTTATTTTGCATCCTAAATACTACCTTCATTCCGAATTCCAAGTTTCTAGCGCAACAAAATCGGATTATTTGAAAATTTTCGTTTTTCCGATTTTTCGATTTTATTTTCGATTTTCTTTGTGTGTTTTTGATGTTTTCTTTTTCTGAATTCTAAACACTACCCTCACACCAAATTTTAAGTTTTTAAGACTACAAGATCGTGTTATTTTCCATTTTCAATTTTGTTCGAATTTGTTGAATTTTCGAACATTATTTTTCGGATTCTATAATTTTTTCTTTCTTTGTATCCGAAACGCTAGCTTTACTCCAAATTTTAAGTTTCTATGGCTATGGGATCTACCCAGAGTGAGTGTGTGAGGGACAAAAAATCGAAACTTTGAGTTCATATACCGTCTGCACTAATTTATGGGTATTTTTTGAATTATCCATATTTTTTAAATTTTCCTTATTTAGTATCTTAAATATTACCTTTATTCCAAATTTCAAGTCTCTAGCGCTGTAAAATCGAATTATTTTCAAATTTTCCTTATTTTTCGATTTTTCGATTTTATTTTCGAAATTTATTGCGTTTTTTATTTTAACATTTTTTGATTCCTAAACACTATCTTTACCGCGAATTTTAAGTTTCTAAGGCTAAAAGATCAAATTATTTTAATTTTTTCAATTTTTTTCGAATTTTTCGAATTTTTGAATTTTTTTTTCGAATTTTCCGGATTTTTTATTTTTTCCTTATTTTACATCCTAATTACTACCTTCATTCCGAATTCCAAGTTTCTAGCGCAACAAAATCGGATTATTTGAAAATTGTCGATTTTTGTCGATTTTTTCAATTTTGCTTTCGATTTTTTTGGTGTTTTTGATGTTTTCTTTTTCTGGATGCTAAACACTACCTTCACACCAAATCTTAAGTTTCTAAGACTACAAGAACGTCTTATTTTCAATTCTCAATTTTGATAGAATTTGTTGAATTTTCGAATGTATTTTTTCGAATTTTCCGGATTTTATAATTTTTCCTCTCTTTGTATCCTAAACACTACTTTTTTTTCCAAATGTCAAGTTTCTAGGGATACGGGATCTACCTAATCTTTTTGATGACGCGGAACGAGTGAGTGAGTGAGTGACAAAAAATCGAATGTTTGAGTTCATATATCGTCTGAACTAGAAAAGACAGAAAGTTGTAATTTTAAATTTTGGTCCTGTGTGCCAAATACTCTAGAAAAACGAAGTTTTGAATTTTTGGGATACTCCAGCGCGGAGATATGGGGGGGTCAAAAGTGCCCTGAGTTGCTTCCAGAAAAGTATGCTTACGGCCGTGCTTTCTCGACTTGGCGGAGGCACTGCCGTGCCTCCAGATCAATCAGAAAATTGTCAATCATGACTGCTTCGTTTTTACTGAATTTTCAAACAATGTTTTAAATACTTGGAATGTATAAAAATCTAACTATATATTTTTTGCTCTATTTCGCTTTTTTTAACTATCGGATAAATTTGATGTTTTCTATATCTATCACCTAGTTACTAGCTTTATGATACTATTGCAGTAATTAGTCTCTATGACTGTTATTCTATGTTTTAATTTCGATTGTATGTCTATCATTTAGAAATCTGAGGTAACAGAAATAAAGCAAAAATAATCACATTATATAACTAGAATCATGATTTTCTTACATGAAACTTTCAACAGGTGTACATCACTTTGTTTGAAAAAGAATTACCTTACATGAAGTTCCGAAAACATACAGTATTTAGGCTATTTAAACCAAATGTACTATCTGCTATATTCTGAAATTTGGAGAGTATAGTCGGTTTAGACAAGAATTGTGAACATTTAAAGAACTTCGTGATGCCATTACGTTTTTATCAAATTATTTAATTTTCATGTACTTTTTAAAAATGTCGCATTTTATCTTTTATTTTTACTTGGTTGTTTATTTTCATATCTGCAGACATAATAATAATCTGAAAATAAACAACCAAGTAAAAATAAAAGATATCGTGTGTCATTTTAAAAAAGTACTTGAAAATTAAATGATAGCATTTTAAATAATAACTTGCAAGACCGTGCATTATGGAATATTCTCATTCGTTTGTTTTCGAAAATGGCTCGGAGTGAGCCGAAACATGTAAAACAACCTAATAAAAGTTATTTTATGTTGTTAATTTACACCTTTTAGCATTTTAAAGAAATATATAATTACAAGGTGTTATAATTTATTATATTGAAGTAATTATGTTAAAAATATCGTTACAATATCGTCATTATACTTAAAGATGGTAACGGAAACTTTTAGTTCGAGAATGGAATTACGCATCATGTACTTTTCCCTTAGATAAAAAAAAAATTGAGGATTGGAATTTTGGACTGTCTTCTAACATTGCTTGTTTTGGCGTTTATTATCAAAACACGTTAAAGTTATTTTTATCTTTCCAAGTACATTCAGTAAATCTATCTATATTATAAAGCAAACAAATGTCCCTGAGTAACGCTGACATCATATCGACGGGGGCAAAAACAACTATTTCCTATTCTTTTTGAAAATTTGATAAATTCTAAACGTCTTTCTTTAACAAATTTTATTTTTGTACCATCCAATAGTGAAAACACATACTTTCAAATGCAAGTTGTTTTATTACTGTACCTAAATTTACTGATTTTTTATGGTTTTATATATAATTTTGAAGCATGATTTGTTTTACATATTCTTTTCTATTGGCTAATTTTTTTCCGGCTGATATTTCCAAACGAAACTATTACTTAATCGATAAATAAATATTTATCGATTATTACAAATTTAACAAATGTAATTGAACTACGTGCTTAAACATTGAAATAATCAGAATTAAAAAAAACTATTCTAAGTAGCAAAATGTATAATAATTTATTCAACTAATAACATCTGGTATGCGGCTTACATGATAGTATCGCTTTCAAAAAATTTCAATATTTTATTTCAGTACATATGTGGTATTTTTCATATAAAAATGCTTTTTGATAATGTTAGCGGGAAATCTAAACAAATACAGTAAATGTAAAAAACAAAATCTATTTCAATTCAGAATGATTTTCAACCATGTTCTGTAACCCGGGTATCCCGGGTAGGATCGTCTGTCATACATAATGGAAATTTCGGATTCCACCTTCAAGTTCATAAATATGACCTTTATTCTGCGTCTAGTACCCAAGATTCACTATTCTGTGATATTTCACATATTTTACTAGAAAATATTCAAAGCTTTTTTCTTATCCTGACATCTAGTTTGTATATGACTGTTTTTATGGTTAGAGGAAGATGTACAGGTTACTTACATACCCTCCCAACCCCCCTCCCCCTCTCCAAAAAACAAAATAATAATAATAATAGTAATTAAAAAAATTGCAAATTCCCCAATGTATAAAAAAATCATGGAAAAAGGTTGCTGTTCTTAATAGAACTAATGAGAGCGGGGAATTTTACTATAAAGAGCAAAGTTAAAAGGGAAGTTTTTGGGAAAATCCCCAATCTAAAATTACATCGTATTTCTGATGATCTATTTTCATCGCAATTCTTATTTAAATTTCAGTTTAATATCTTAAACCAAAATGATAGTTGTGTTTTAGTCAGCCTAACAGATAAATTGGTACGAAAACAGATAGTTCAGATATTCATAAGAAATAATAAATCAGAAACCAAAAGTTTTCCTTATTGCGCATGGAAAATCTTTAATTTTTATTTTATTCCCAATGGAACATAACCTTTAAATTCTATAAAAAACTGTAAAAAAAATATTGAATATGAATTTGACAGAAATTTTCTGGGAAAACAAGCATTCTAACACAAATCACAATTTATAAAACAGAAAAACTACAATTTAAATGCAAATTGATTTTGATATTTCTTAATCTTTAACGAAATAAACTTTTCATATTTGTATTAAGGAGATTTGAAAGAAAGTTTTTTTTTTGTACCACATTTAAAAATGAAACAAAAAATTATAATATTTGGAAAAGCGCTGTCACAGAATTGAAAATAGACAATGATTGAAAAATTTGAATTATAAACACAATTACTTTTATTAAGGACAAAATATACAAAAATAAATTTATTACGAACAGACATGTGCTTTTACCTCGAGAATTATAAAGTCGATAAAACAGTAATTTATTTTAGAAAATATACATGAAAAGATTGAATTAGCTCAGGAAAGGATCGAACCAGGGATCTCATGAACAGTAGGTGAGAACGTTAGCGTCAAGAAAAAGGCCAAGCCAATTACTCTACGCTAGTAAATCACTCTATATTGTACAAGCGAGATGATATCGCTACACACTCCATCCCCATTGAGCGATATGCACTCGTGAACATTTGACATTTGACGGAGATTGCTTTGAGACCTATAAGCTACAAGGCTGTTTGTCTCGAATGATCCATATTTTTTATTCACAGAAACACATACATAACTTTGACAATTATATAAATCTTCTAGACAAGATAGAACAAGGAAATAACATAGAGTTACACCCGGGAGCTACACAAAGTGCGTGCAATGGAGCTGGCGGGAGTCGAACCCGCCGACCTGATTCCTACGTTCACAAGCGATTAGCGGAATGGTGTCTTAATCACTCGGTCACGGGTTGGGTTGGGTTGATTATTGACGGCCAATTATCTACACTTGGGATATAGGACTGGGGCACTCGGCCACGGAGGCCCCCACTCGTGAATGATGCTGTTTTACGCATATGTGATGCGCGATAACACAAGCTTTGTGCTGTGATCTTTTCACAGACTGTACTTGCAGGGAATTATTTATTTAGTGCTGCCATCTGTTGGTTATCAGATGAGTTGATTGTTTGTTGTTGAAGTGTTTCTGCGTGCCACCAATGAGGAGATTGGAACCGGTGGGAGTTAAATCCAGGGATCTCATGAACAGAAAGAAAGAACGTTAGTGTCAACCAAAAGGCCATGCCAGGTTACTCTATGCTAGTAACTCGCTTTATATTGTTCAAATGAGATAAGATCGCTACATACCTAAACAATGCCTTGAATTCTTTTTTATTTCAGAGTGTCTTCCTATTTTTCAAGGGAATCTTCCTTTTCTCTATAGCTTTTTTATTTCCTTGAAAATATTTTGTTATACAGCATATAAAGTTAGCTTTTAAACTACATAGGCGAGAAACAAATTAAGGGAACAACTATAAAATGGTACTTTATGTTAATGGTACTTTATGATAAATGATAATCGGTAAACATATATCGCGTAAAATTAGACAGACGTATAAAATCAGACATTTAATAAAACTTAAAATCAACACATTAAAATCACATAATATAAACAATAACAGTAGGCGTTTCAAGCTTTATACAAACTCCACATCAGTACAAATATCAATCGAAAACCAAAGCTGTTGTTTACACATGTTCACACTCAAATTTTTAAATTTAAAATATTAAATCACCAAGGTGTATATTGCACAATAGGACGACATATTCTAATGAATTGTACATGCTTCATTAAGTGGAGATTTCTGTAATTTTATAAAAAACCTTCTAGAAAAATTATACTTTTTAAATTATTGTAGAAATTTTTAAGAAGGTTGGTTTACAGGACTACAGAAATTCCCTCTAAATGAAGGATATACAATTCCCCCAGAATATGTCGTCTTACTGTGACGTATACTTCTCTGTGATTTACTATTTAAAATGCATAATTTTGAATGCGAACAAATGTAAACAACAGTTTTGGTTTTCGATTGATACTTGTACTGATGAGGAATATGTATAAAGCTTGAAACGTTAACTGAAATTATAATAAAACTTTGTATGAATCACCATAAAAACTTGTACTGATAAGGAATATGTAAAAAGCTTGAAACGTTAACTGAAATTATAACAAAACTTTGTATGAATCACCATAAAAACAAAAGAACACACCGAACGCATTTCAAGTTGGAAATTTTTTACAGCCCGTCATCAGTCAAGGTAAACAGTGTCCAAAGGGGACAAAGTCACAAACGGACAAAAGGGCGAAGGGAAGAGCTTACAAAGGATGCGACAGAGGGCGCTAGTTGAAAGGAAAACCCCAATCGTAGGGAGCACATGCGGAAGGGGAAAGTGTAACCAAAATAACAAGATAAAAATGTATAAATAAACCAAAATAAGTAAAGTAAAAATAAAATAAATAAATAAAGTAAAAAAAATAAAAATAAAAGTAAAATAAAATCCCTACCATCTTGACTACACTTTCCTCTTTCGCATGTGCTCCTCTATGATTGGTGTTTTCCTTTCAGCTAGCGCCACCTGCCGCATTCTTTGTAAGCTCTCCTCACTGCCCGTCTGTTAATTTGTGACCTTGTCTCCTTCGGACACGTCACAAATGTGTGACACGTGTTTACTTTGGCTGATGACCGGCTGTTAAAATTTCCAACTCGAAACGCTTCCGGTGTGTTCATTTGTTTTTATGGTGATTCATACAAGTTTTATTATTTAATTGTGATTTATCGCCATTTTCTCGATGCTGTTTCATCTGTTAACTAAAATTGTTTTCATTATTTGATAACTATACATTGTTTTTTAGTTTTATTAAATGAGTGGTTTTTAATGTCTTGTTAATCTTTAAATTCTCATGCAGACATACTATGTTTAGTTATTTTAAAATGTATCACATGACTAACAACGTATCAATTATAATTTTAACCGAAATTCCAATTTAGTAAACAGCTGTAAACAATGTCAGAAAGAAGTCAACTATTCTTAAATTGTTCTCTAACAAAGCGTTTATAAATGAATTCCGATAGATACATTAATGGTTAAATAACTACGCACTATGTTTTTTTAACAATTAAAAGCATATTGAAACAATAAACATCATTTTACATCACAACCATGTCTAGTTTGAAATTGAAAAACTGTGTTTCTATATAAAAAATACAGTAGTTTTAAATTAAATTAGAAAATTTTAAATACATTCTATCTGAGTAAAAAGCCTCAATTCAATATCGTTTTCATTTTTAATTGAAAATTTCAAAATGTCGTAAGCAATTACATCCTATTTTCTTTCAGATAAGAAATAAATAACAAATAGCGGAAAACCAAAATTTCGTTTTCTATTTCATATGACAATTTTAGAGAAATGTAATTTAATTTGTTATTTTTCGTAGATAAAATGTTTTCAGATTTGTGTTTCGAAATATTTATATTAGAAAAGTAAAAGTGGAATAAAATGGAGAATAACAAAACTAACAAAAATAGTCTGCATAACATTCCTCTTTACATAACGAATTCGATTTATAATTGTGCATAACGAATTCAATTTATAATTATGCATAATGAATTCCATTTATATCAATGTATAAATAACTTTTTAAAAGATCAAAGGGCTATGCAAGGTTTTTTTTTATTTTATGATCGATGTTTTTAAACTAACCGACATGCTTTAATAATTCCCGTATTCCTCAGTATTAGTTTGACGTTCGATAACTGGTACGAGGGCATTTCGAAAAGTAAAGGTACACCGTACGCCGGAGGAAAAGAAAAGTTTTGAAAAGCAAGTTGGCAACACAGGTGTTAACCTTGAACCGTTAGCTTTCTCCTCGCGGTCATTCGGCATTTCAACGTTGATTCTGGTTGGAGTAGGTCGTGTTTAAAATGGTTCCGCTGATTCAGAATCACGCAAATGCGAAGTTCGCTCCGTCATACGTTTTTTTCATGCAAGATGTCAGCGACCTGCGGATATTCACAAAGAAATTGTTTCTGTTTATGGGAACATTATGAATCGACAAAATGTAACGAAATGGTGTCGTCATTTCTCTGAAGGTAGGACCGATGTTCATGACGAACAAAGAACAGGTCGGCCATCTGTGATCTCTGATGCCCTTCTTCAGAGAACGGAGGAAGCAATTAGACGTCTCAAATTGAAAGAATTGCATCAGATCATACCGGAAGTGTCAATGACAATTCCACGACGATGATGAGATCAAAGATGAAGTTGAAAGGTGGTTCCGACAACAGGCGGAAACCTTCTATGACTGTGGGATACAAAAGCTTGTGCCCCGACTTAACAAATGTTTGGATAACGGGGGTGATATGTCGAAAAATAATAAATAATCCAGTTAATAAGATGTAACTTACGTTTTCTAAATAAATGTTTTTTTTAAGGAATGCGAGCCATTGTATCTTTACTTTTCGAAATGCCTTCGTACATTCGGAGACGACTAAATTTTTGAATGTTAGTCTTTGGTCTATTCTGGCATGTCAGAAAAGAGAAGATAATTGAAAACGGCAGGAAATAAATCATACATGTAACGTTACAAAGCTTTCAATGCACTCGGTTTACCACAAACAAATTTCCCTGGAAATATAAAACAAAATTTTAAATTTTACAAAATCCTGAAAATTGGTGATATTTAAATTTGGAATATTTTAAAAAATTTTTATTAACATGCAAATGTTATGTCTTTTTTCACAAAATGTGTCACTCTAAAATATGATTAATATATCAAAGAGCATATAATAAACCATTAAACTAGAAAGTTTTAAAATAATTTCTTAATAAATCTTTGAAATAAGTAAGTTATATAAACAATTATTTTCTGCATAATGTTTACAATGAAATGAAAATTTATTACAAAGGTGCAAACATTTAATCTAATTTAATCCACTTCAAAATAATAGAAAGTGAAATTGAATTATATTATAAAAGAGATTTAACAACAGTACAATCAATTTAACTGAAAAAGAAAAAAGAAATGCCAATTTTGGTTTCCTTTAGAAAGAAAAGTCAATGTTTTGACACTATAATTCCAGTTAGATATAAAGAATATATAAAAAAAATATGTGCTATACATAACAATATTTGAAAGTCTAAAAATTTTATTTTCATATTAAACGATGGTACATTTATTTGAGGGTTTATTGGAATATGTATATATATATATATATATATATATATATATATATATACACATGGATAACATTCCATTTATCTGTCTAACTCTCTATATATATATATATATATTTATGACATTAATTTATTAACTAATAAATAGAAGTATGAAATCTTAATTAGTTTCGGTAAATACTATTTGATATATAAGTAGATAGAAGGTAGCAATATGTATTATATACGAATTCATTAACATATTAGTAGAAGTATAAAAAATTAATTATTTTGTGTAAATTCTATAATATATATAAGTAGATCACTATAGATGGCAGCACCAGCACTATGTATTAAAAGAAATATCTCTTTTACATAATATCTACTCTTGGTAAGAATCTTTGAAATACTATGTAAGATTAATTTAATTCTGGTTAAATTTAATTCATATATATAATAGGATTTTGTACGATGTTAATGTAAAACTACAATGATATTATTATTTTTTACTATTTATATATATTACTAAATCTAATATAATAAATACGTAAATCAAACTTAATTTTGAATAATTATTATTCCAATAGAGGGCAGCACATTACTTGACAAATAAATGTTAATAATATTTTTAATTTACCTATAGAGGGCGCTTATCGCTTGTGTATTTACATTTTACTTTTAAAGATTAAAATTAAATGTAAAATTTGTATATTCACAAATATAAATTTGTTTTTGAGTGTATTTATCACAAAAATACATTTGTGTGTTTTAAATCAATTTGTGTTAAGGTGTAATAATTAAGGTGTTATTTCAAAATATGTTCTCTCAACTTAAAATTCAAATAATTTCTCTCAACTTGACTATATCATCAAGTATATGATATGTGCGCCATGTGGTTGTATTTCCAACTGTTTTCTGGTAATAATTCAGTATAGTGTTGTATACGGATTTTTGGATAATTGTGAGTAAAATATTTTATCTATTCTTTACAAGTTGTTTATTTCCAATTGTTTTCTGGTAATAATTCAGTATACCTGGATGATTATACTGATCTTAGCATATATGCCAGTATAATTGTGAAATACTGAATTTTTTTTTAAAACACGTGTGGGTACATCCAGGCTGAAGGTTATACCTACACGTGCTTTTTCACATCCAATTATAATTTAAATCTCTTGTTATCCAATTTTCCATTATATTTAGTTCATATTTCATTTCTTAATCCATTTGTATTCACTTGATATCAACTCCAAATTATTAACATTTTATGGTTTATTATATTTTTTTTTTCTTCTTTCTCTCTCTCTCTCTTTTTAAATAACCTTCATATTTTCAGTATTTTTGGTCAATTACCATTGAAGCACAAGCTATGGTAAAAATATGATTGCACTTGTTAATTTATTAACTATGTGGTATTCTGTCTACACATTATTATTAATTATCTCTTTGGAGATTTAATTAGAATGTTACAAGAACTTGATATGTTTTTTGAAATTCAAATATATTATAATTATGTATATATATATATATATATATATATATATTTCAAAATCCCCGCTTTTTTCAGTTTCTTTCCCAAGATTCCCCGGTTTTTCTCCTAATTAAAAATCGTCAGTCCTCCAATAACAAAATTTCCTTTTTAACAGCATTCCTGTAAATACAGATTTTTCCGGCATAATGAGACGGAAAGAGGGACAAGTTAAGGAAACAACCTATAGGAAAGCAGAAGTCATCAGCCAATTACAGAAGAGAATTACCTAGAATGCTGTTTACCTTACGTTCTGAATTCAAGGTAATTCTCTTCTGTGATTGGCTGATGCGTTCTGCTTTTCTATTGGCTGCTTCTTTAACTTGTCCCTCTTTCCCTCCCGTTTCCTTTTAGTCTTGCTTCTCAGTGGTTGCACGTCTTCTTTGCGCCTGACGAAGAAATACAAAGTTCTTTCGAAAGGCCTAGTGAATTCGTTATTTTTATGTCGTTATTAAGAAGTTTTTTATGCTTTTATAGAAACATATGAGTTGCACATAAAAAAGATATTAAACTTTAAAAATGTGTCATTTAATGGATCAAAATGATAATCTAACTTTTATTCTACAAGATACAAAAATTTTTAAAGAAAATGTGGATTCGGTAGCTCAATCGTTCCTTGATGTAAATTTCTTGAGCAAGAATTATCATAAAAATTGATTTTCTGTATAAATGTTCTTAAAAGCGCTTGAAAATTTAATATGATAATCTTAAAATATATTTTGTCAGATATTTTTTCACTCTAGCAAAGGAAAAAATTGGCATCTGCTGAAAATAAATCGAAGGAAAAGAAATGTTATTGAAATTCTAGCTATTAATTATTTGCGTGTCTTATTTTACAAAATAAAAGTTTTTTTTTTTTTTTTTAACTAAATGTCACCAGAAATTCTGAGTATAAAATTCGGCTCTGCGAGCTTTCTAGCACATTAGTTGAGCATTAAAGTATGTTACGAGACTTATAATACAGTTCATATAAACAATCTGTTTTTGTTATGTGTAAATATTTCTTTTTTTTTTTTTTTAATTTTCGTAAAAACTATTTAGAGCCATGAACAAAAATGTGTTTAGAAGGAAATGAGTTTTTTTTTTTTTTTTTTTTTTTTTTTTGAAATTCTAAATATTTAGAATAGCCGAAGAAATCTGGAAAAACAGAAGAATAATGAATCTAAAAAAAAATAGACCACATAAGAGTTTAATTTTCATTATTTGCGTAACGAATTCGCTTTATATTTAAATAATATTTTTTAACCCCTTGGGGACGAGCGACACGTATACGTGACGCATAAGATGCTCAGAATCCTCGATTATTCCCACCAGTTATTTTTTATTGTAAGCTTTGCCATATGTAATCCTAGCATTTCTGTGATTCAATTAGGCGAAAATTTCTGTTTTGAAAAACCGGTGGTAAAAGATTAAAAATTCTGTCGAGGACGCTCGTCGCGAAGGCGTTAAACTATAGTTCAAGGGGTTTATATAATTTAAGTAAAACAATTATTTTTTTGTGTTTTTTTTTCATTTAAAATTACACTTTAATGTTACTTGAGTTTTTAAATTTGTACAACGAAAAAGCTTAACTTAGCAAACGATATCAAAAGTTAACGGTTTAAATTTTACGTATTGCAACTATACTTCTGATTTTTTGTATGGTGTAATATTCTTTTCCTCTAAAGTTCTACTTTTGTGATCACTACAAAGTCTTGAATAAAAGTTTCGATACTTTTCCGTTATACGGACACCATTGTTGCCCAGCATACATTTACATACATTTAATACATACATTTACATACTTTTACATACATACTTTTACATACATACATTTACATACATACATTTACATACATTATGCATTAGCATACATTTTGGCATGGTGCCTGTATAACGGAAAAGTACCAAAGTTCCTAAATTAAAAATTGACAGTCTCTTTCATTTTTACTATGTAATTTATGTCAATTGACGCGTTGTATTTTTTACGTTATTATGATTGCAGTATAAATATTTATATATATGGTTTTGAAAATGAAATAAAAAAATTGCAGTAAGAATTTCTGATATAATAGACATATTTGTAGGATTTTGGTTGTGTCCATAAAATACAACAGTATATGAAGATAAAATAAATTTTTTGGTGTCTAGGATCAATAATTTATAGTACATTTTGTTTTCAAAGTTAGATTATATAGAAGTTTAATATGTCTTGATTATTTGTAACAAATAAAATATTTACAACGATAATTATAATTAAGTATAGAAATTTCGACCGTCTGTATAACTACTGCACTTAAAAATTTGCACGATCCACCTGATCGGCTTAAAAATTAAAGAAGCACTCCATCGAGGTACACCTGACCACTATGAAATCTAAAGCACATCTGCTATTGTTCTCACGATGAAAATGTACTGATCATCAAATTTTTATCGTGCGGGAGTCTGAGTTCTAGATCACGTGCCCCAATTAAAAATTCTCTGCGCCTTGCAATCCAAAGTTTAGATAAAAAACTCTTGCGACCGCATATTTATGAAAATTCAATGTGACATCATAGTTAAGCATGATTAAAGAATTATTTTCAATATTTTCGGAAACATTTGGAAAAGCGATAAGAAATTTTATAAAACAATATAATTACGGAATCTAGTTTTATAGAAACGTTTCTGAAGTTCAAAGAACATTTGCTCCCTGTAAATTTCGGAAAGTATATTCCTGTTAGTTATCATCACACACTGGCTTTTGTGGCTCACATTTGGTTCATCTCCTAATGTTTCCTAGAGAGATTTTTTCCAGAATCATGAATATCTATGAGGTAAAGCTGAATTCTTTTGTACAGTAAATGCAATTTATACAATAAATGACGCCACAAATTACGTCAAAATATTACGACCACTCCTCATTGAAACTTCGACACGTCCATGCAGCATGTGCCATGATGTGATAATCTGTCTTTTCTGATGAAACGTTTGTTCTTAGTCATAAGCAGTGGGAACTTTCGATAGGGAAAAAAGTTATTTGAATGACTTTGAATAAAACATTAATGCTGACTCCAGAAGTGCCGATTTCTGTATATCACAAAATCGCTTCTTGTCTTTTCTCGTATAAGAATGTGACGCGGCTTCAATGCGGATTTTTTGCTTCTAAGCAAAAAAAAAATCTAGCGAAAAGTGGAATTGTGCGTGAAAATTGCTTCTGAACAATAGAGGTACCCGGTGACTGACACGCATTGTTTATAGCAACAGAAGAGTAACCCATATATTGCACACATGGAAAAGTATTGTAAGTAGTGGTTCTGTTGAAACATTGTGAAGGTTCTCTTGATGTATAGTTTTTTCCCATTTAAATGCAATCTGTTCTGAATAAAACATTAAAAGACAATGTCGCAAAGCAAAAATGGTTGGTTGATTGATTACGAGCACTGCGATCATATTTTGCACAAGAGAGCAACACAGACCGGGACCTAGATTTGAAGTAGTATCCGACCCACTTCGAACACACATTCCTCAGTTGGGACTCCGACAAATACATCTTGTCCAGAATCTAGCACCCTAACAAATAAACAATTTAAATAGGCCTGACAAAAAGAAAATTTTGACTTTATTTCATTCTTTGTACTCCTAATGGCTGCAAAATAACTTTCTTACACATTTAATTGCCATACATTTTCGTAAATATATATCTGTATACATCAGACATCTATGTTGGATTCTGTATATTTATGGGTGTAATAAATAAACATAAAACTAAATGAACATATAAATTATTATGTATGTTGGAGCAAAAGATGCACACACGAAGAGTTCAAATGGGCACATGAGAGTCAAACGTTGTTGACACATGGAATACACGATTTCATTGTAATATATTAGACACATAAGGAAAAATGGAAAAATAACTTCATCTAGTGATTACGATCAGACGGGAAATTATTTACTTTTTTTCTAAAGCCACTTTCCAAAGCAACTTTCTAATTTTCTTTTACTTAAATTCTAAAGTGTTTCCTTAATATACATATACTAAATTTGTATTATTCAGTTTAACATTTGACTTAAATAATCATTGATCATATCATCATTCACGTTTGAAACAAAGTTCATTGATCCTCTACCTTCGTTTTCCTTCATATTTGTTTAACAGAAATTAAAACTGAACTAACAAACATCCAGAGAAAGTAATATAAATGGTGTGTTTGTATTTAGTTTCAAACGACTTGAGTTATTTAAGTACTTAACTTAATGCAGATAAATGTAAATTTAAAATGTTCTAAAGTTTTTTTTTATAGTTTTAAAATTTAATTAAACATTTATTTACTCAAAATATTCATAGTTATTTTACGGAATTGTTTTCACTAGAAAACTAAAATTTCTACGCTTTGATAAAATTTGCTGAACTTCTGTTAGATCTAATAAATATAGAAAATTCCAATGAATAAAAGAAAAAGCATGTTGGCTATTGTAAGACATAGGCCATTTTCTTGAATATTTTTGCATGTAACTGCTTGTAAGTAAATATCTTTTGGGATGTATTTGCAATTATTTCACAAAAGATTTGAGCTATATATGCAGAAATATTATCTATTGTCCTTAAAAGTAAAACTGGAGACGAGTAATATTTCAAGAAAATAATAAAACTTTGCGCTATTCCTTCATTCTTCAATATATTTCAAGCGACATTTAAAAAGAAATCTCGAAAGAAAAAGTAATTCTTCTCGAAAAGACATAAAAACGCAGTTTGTAATATTGCCTGATCTTTGAAATATTAAAACTTTAAATTTTAACTGACGGGTGTTCTGATATTTTTAAAAAGTATTTTTTTATTTTATATTCATATTCTATCTTCTTTAAAGATTCGTCAAAAACTGCTATTATAGCACGTCGTATATGCAAACATTTAGTTTAAGTATTTTAAACTAAACAATGAAAACAAAACCAGAAAATGGAATATAAATTTATAGTAGCCCCAATCGTCACCTACCCCGGCAGCCTACTCGGGCGTGCGGCGCACGCTCCTGTGTGCTTTGATTTTATATTTTTAAACAAAAGACGTAGCCCGGGCCCGTGTTAAACTTAAATAGGCATAAAATCAGATTACACCATGAGTGCTACGCACGTTCCGATATGTTGTGATTTTATATTTTTAAACAAAAGACCGGGGTAGCCCATGCCCGTAATATCCTCCCCCCCCCCTCCTTGCCTCGTCACCCTCTTTAACGCCGAGAAAAGTATGTATTTCTGTATTTCGGAAGGCACGAGCAGGCCGCAAATAGTCCAAACAATTGTAACAGTAAAGGCTCTAACAGAGAGAGAAAAGTTTATTTTAGAAAATAATTTTTTTGTAAGTGTTACTAATAATATTTTAATGATAAATGTACGCCGGTTATTTTGATATATGTATTTTTTTGTATTTTGATAGGCAGAACGGATGCAGACTTATAAATATTGCAGAAATACCTCTGAAACGGTTCGACTTTTCGGAAAAAAACATTTTCTTGAAAGAGTTAGTATTAATATTTTTTTCAAATGAATTGCACTGTCGTCGTACAGAAAATATACAATTAAGTGGATATATATTAATTTCTCGTATTTTGAAAATTCGAATGGAAGTAAGTTTGAAAATGTAGGAGAAAATACATGAAAACGATGTTTTGAAAATATATTAAAAGCCCTAATATTAATATATTTTTAGCGCATTGCGCGTTTAAAGGACCCTCTAAATGCACGTGCGAATTGTTTTTCCGTATTTCAAATATGTATCCAGGTGCGCGCAGCAAAAAACGTAAAAAAAAAAAAAAAAAAAAAAAACAGTTCTTTAATGCCGGGACTGCAGAGCACGCATTTTGAGAAAAAAGGGACATATTTTTTATTACAGTTCGTTGTAGTTTTCAATTAAAATCTCGGTCAATTATCAAAAAGTGAAAAATCTGAACTTTTGCTGTATCAGTATCTACCATGGACTATCCTTACCCAAATTTTCAGACCTATACGTGCGGCAGATTTTGTTAGCCTTCGCCGATAGACAAACACACACACAGAATACGAAAATATCTTTAATTTGTGTAGATTATGCAATAGTGAGCAAAAATATAAACTTTTGTAAAATTATAAAGTAATAAAAAAAACTATTTTCATATTTTTCGTACATAGAAAACTGTGTGATTCTGGACGTTACTCTCATGTCAAATTTAAAACACTTTAGAAATAGTGCATTATGACAACGATTAAATATACAATACAAATAATATTTTCTTAAACGGTAATGTGCCGTCTGTGAAACTGCTGCGTTAACAAATTTACAAGTTGTATCAAAATGTTTGACATTTAAAACACCTGTTTTTCTGCTTCAAAATGAAAACTATGGTTCTGTTAATGCATCAGTATCAAAGAATGAACGTTTACATTCAGTTTATAAGTTATTTAGAGTTTTGTTTTACTGAAAAAAACTAGAAATAAAATTGTTTGTGTGCTGATTTTCAAGTTGGCAGTTAAAGGTTAATAAAATTTAATTAAACAAATGACCAATGATGCAAGCTAATCATGTACAAAACAAATATGTACACACATACGTAAACTGATTTGCACGTAAAACTTCTTGACGAATCGCAGTAAAATAAAAATATGTAAATTTTTATCCCAAATTCAAATTTGTTACATTTTGACGCAGGCAGGATGTTATTTTTATCCTCAGATACATAAATAATTCATATGTATGCTTAACGATGCATATAAGGAAAATGATTTTATAATTTGTCGTGTTAAATAGTTTAAAACACGACATTTTGTATTAAAGTAGTGTATGTGAAACTGTTGTATATTTTGCTGTATATATGTATTTCCTTCAAATAGTTAACTAATCATTTAATTATTTAACATGTATGAAATGATTAATACGCATAAAACTGAAAATAGACAAGCCTCTTTTTTATATAAACACTCTTTTATAAGCATTCAAAGTTTATCTTAAAATCACTAATTATTTCATGACTGCAATTCATATTTTTCCAATATCGTTGTAATACATAAATTTGGCGTGGGCTCCATTTGTGGAACATTTAACGCTTTAATTTACGCTTAGTAAAAAGTGCGATCTAATGAATTTATTTCAAAAATTATAATATTTTCTGTTTATTTTTTCAAAAACACTATTCTTAATTGTTTTCTCAACGTATAATAATAATTTATTAATAAACTTATTTATAAACTATTAATTGATTTATTCAAATATATAAGGTTGTTGCCGCTGTTATGGCAATGCTAAAGTTTAAGAATTTCCCTTGCCATCATTCTGAAAAAATCAAAACCGTTTTATTTTTTTAACGTTCTCAGGTTAATGAATTTTCATTAAAAAAATATTGCATTCTCCCTAGAAATAGTTTTACTACTCACAAAAAAAAAAAAAAAAAAAAAAAAAAAAAAACAGAATTTTAAAAGTCTGCCAAGTGGCCATATTAGGAACATGTGAAAATGATATGGCCACCATTGTTCCATGCTTCACAAATCCTGATTTTCTTCAATTTAAAAATGCTGTTCAGCTAAATCAAATAATTTCATTTCAAAGTAAATAAACACGGTACTCAATAATTATTTTTGTTATTCAAAAGTGCATTTGAAACAGGATTGTTCATCAAAAGTAAAGTTGTTTACAAAACTGACATTACAATTTAAGCTTTTACTTAGAAAAAATGTGAAATCCGTTCAGAGTTTTAGAAAATTTGTTAAAACAAATTACTTATCGCAACTGGAACAATTAAAAATGTCTTGGCGCAAATCATATGGCCACATGGACGGCCCTATCAGGAGCAGCTTTTACGAGAATCGTTTGAATTTGAACGAAATATACACCATCAACGACAGCACCAATTGATAGAGCATTAAAAACTGAACAGAGTATGATGATATTCATAAAAAATATCTTTTAAAAACGTGCATAAAAAATTAGACTTACAAAAACAGATAAAAACAAGAAGCAATCACACCAAAAACATAAAATAGAAAATTAGTTTCAATTTCCACAGCCTAAATGAATGGCACGTGATATACTGGAACGCTCTTTCACGGTATGCTCATGCCATTACGGAATTTTTTGGTTAGCTAACGTATAATAGGGGGATGGCCATATCAGCATCATGGACATAACAGAGTCACTTACCTTATATATATATATATATATATATATATATATACATTGCAAAAAATGTTGATTTTACAGTATAATACTGGCACTCCAGCTGCTAGTATTATACGATAGTAATAAACAGTAATATAAGCAATAATACGGTACCGCGCATGCGCGGCAGCGTATTACAGATTATTTTACTGTTTATTACTGTTAATTTTGCGATGACTGTTAAACGATTTTGCAATTTTACTTACGATTTTACTGTTAAGTATACTGGCATTAGGGTGCCAGTATTATACTGTAAAATCAACAATTTTTATTTTTTTGTACTGTAGAGAGAGAGAGAGAGGAAGAGAAAGAATATATGGCAATTTATCACATTACGGTAAAATGCCTTAAAATTAACTTATTAATTTAAACATTTGTTTAAATTATTATTGCATTGACATCGGTAACAGACCTGTGAATAAAATCTTTATAATTCTAGCACATCAGGAAGTGAGTAAAATATCTATTACAAAATTCCATCTTTACATACAAAAACCAAGTTAAGTTTTAAAAGAAAGTGTAAAAAACGCTTCGTTCATGCGAATTTGAATTAAAATGTCTAGAAAAGGCATTTATAAAAGAGATAAAAATTTATTCAAACCCATATTTCAAAAAGAAATAAAATAAAAGAGTTTAGATTTATCTTGATATAAAATCTTGTGTTTGGTGATTTTTAGATGAAAATCTTAAAATCCGATAGTGTTTGAAATACAGCAAACATTTGTAAACTAAAATACTGCTTTAAAAATAAGAATTTACAAATTATCGGTTATTTAATTCAAGCGTATATGAATGTAATTTAAGGATATAAAACGGTACATAGATAACATAGTCATACATTAATTTATACCTATCATTTATTATATCTTTAGAATATAACAGCTATTTCAAAACGAAGATCAATTTATTTAATACCTTTTGAGATAAGAACTGCTTTTAAAATATCTCCGATCTCTCATATTTCCTGCTTCCTTTTCAAAATGCAAATAATTTGCTTTTCAAACTCAGAATAATTTCCTCGATTCAAAAATATCACAAAAGTAGAAAATAAATTTCATTCTTCAAACATTTTAATGCAAAACAGAAAACAATTTTTTAAATTTCGATTTTTCTTATCATTTTTTTTCCATTTTAAATTATTTTTTGTGAAGTACGTATCAAATAAGATGTAATTGCTCGTGACATCTGACATTTTATATTTACATTTTACCAGAAAAGACATAAAATTTGTATGTAAAAAAAAAGAAAACTAAAAAGTAGGATAAAACATAAACTTTTATGAAATTAGATATTTTCTTAACTTAGTTTTACTGCAATAATACATCTTTAATGATTAAAACATGGAGTGTATGTTCATAATAAACTTTATTATTATTTTTTTCTTGTGATATAACGCAAATGTACAGTTAAACATGCACATATTTTCTATCTTTATTAAACTAAAACTTAGAAAAATACATTAATGGTGCTAGGGTATTTTTTTATGTTTAATCTTTTAATGCACAGTTATTGGATCTTTAAAATTTTTGTTAAAATATTTGTCATCTGAAGTTAGTTTTTTTTCTTAATCAATTAATTAATTCTATTATTAATAAAACTTATACTTTAAAAATGTGTAGTGAAATATTACTTTTTTATTACATTTTGCCCGTTTTTGTTATACTTACATTTCGATAAATAATACGTGGATTTTATACATCTTTGTAAACATTTTCTAAAAATACATACCATTTCCGTGAGTTGTTACATTATTAAATAGTATATTTACTAATACTACCAATAATATTGTTATTTAAAAATTTTGCGGATATGATTTTGTAATTTTTTTATTGTAACATGTGTTATTTGTTTAAATTCTTTCGCATACGAATAAAATTGACAGCGAATTTATGAGAAATTGGTTATTTTATATTTCAGTATCATCTTAAGAGAAAAAATTAAAATTTTAACCTACATTTGAAATTTATTTTATTACATACAGCTGACAAGTCCAGCGTTGCCCAGGCCCGTGCTAATAAACTTGATTTTATAACCCGATTTTTTATGAACTGATATTCTTAAATGAAAAATTCGCGAAAAACTCTTGATATGTGGCGAGATAAGCGTTTCAAAAGAAACATTTTCTTGTTTTTGAGTTTTTTTTTTTTTTTTTTTTTTTTGAGTTTTACAGTTTTGTATTCTGAACACTTTTGAATTTTTATAAGTTTTAAATATAACGATTTTACAACCCATGTAAAAATTTCGTGAAAAATATTGTTATCTAGTTGTAAAATAAGTTTGTCTTCTTCAAGATTTTTTTTGTTTATTTGTTTTCGCCTAGGCCCCTTTTATATAACAATAAAAAATAGTTCTCATCTTCCGAACTCTCTGAAATTTTAATTGGTTATCAATATAACTCTATCCAGGCTCTCAACCACTCCGAAACACCCCGCTTTTTTCACGTTCTTTTTTCGAATATTTCTCAGATTTTATTTTTTTTAATAGTTCTATACTTCTGAATGTTTCTAAAATCTTGTAAGTGATTGAAATCTGGTCTCTCGAGATTCTCTAAAAAGATTATGTCGAAGTACGGACGTTTAGTTACTTTTAGCGTAGAAAAAATTTCGACTCCCTGAGACGTGAAGTGACTGAGTTTTTAAAAGGGTTAAAATTGATATACAGGGTGTCCATAATTAAACGACCCTAATTTAAAGTTGTCTACAGACGAAAATATTGGTCAGAAAGTTGTGAAATTTTGTGGAGAACATAATGAAGGGATGGGAATTTGTTTGAGCAAAGAAAAAATTAGTTCAGAATTTCGCCACCAGAGGGCGTTTTTTAAATGAATTACACATTTAGCATATGTTTGCGATAGTTTACCAATTTTATTACAGCAAAAGATGTTCAACAAGACTTTTTTTATGACATGTTCTTAGCATTTCCCAAAACACACTCCGGACGACTGTGGAACATGCTATCTTACGATTCCAGATGGTAGCTGAAAATGATGTCCGTCATGTGGAACATATGTTCTAATAAAATTTTTAAACTATCGTAAATGTGTGCTAAATGATATGCTAAATTATCTATAAAAATATCTATAAAACGCCCTCTGGTGGTGAAATTCTGAACTATTTTTTTTTCGCACAAACAAATTCCCATCCCTTTATTATGTTCTCCATAAAATTTCACAGCTTTCTGACCAATAATTTTGTCTGCAGACAACTTTAAAGTAGGGTCGTTTAATTATGGACACCCTGTATTTTGTAAATCGATAGCACCGTTAATTAGAAGAAAGTTTCATTATTAAGACAATATTTTTGGTTTGTGAGAACGTCTAAAATTGCGCCCTGGAAAAGCGTTTCCATAACGTGGAAAAATGTCCTTCGCGAAAACGATCCTTTGTGAAATTTTTTATTAAAAGAGTCAACAACGATATTTTTTCAAATTGAGTATGGCATTTGAGACGTAAAAGCATGGTTTTTTTCGAATATATATTCCAATTTTAAATGAACCGAACGGTTTGGCCGATTTCGATTAACACAAAACTACGAAATTACACAAAAAACTGTACATTCGGTTCTTATTTTTTTCCGAAATGTGTAAAATTTGGTTCTGAGCTTGCGTGAACGTTTTTGCTGGCTCAGGAAGAATGATATGTGTTTTTGATGAGTTTTTAAGTAATAGCTCGGCTAATTATTAAAACATTAAAAATCTGAACCTTGGGTGCTTCAGAACCGTGGACCATCTACAACCAAATTTTTAGATTTCTGCGTGCGGTAGATTTCGATAGCCATCGCACACGAACACACAGACAGGCAAAAAACTTTCTTTTATTAATATAGATGCTGAAAAATTTAGTAAAATTATTCTGTTATGTTTTTCATGTAATTTTTAAAATTTCTTTAAATACTTTTCAAAATATACTATTACGCCACATTTCGAGAATGTATTGTATTTATGTAAATAATGCTGAGGAATTTGGAACTTTAATTACTATGAATTTTTTAAAGGCATTCTTCAAAAGTAAACAGGATTTTATCTCTTTCTTCAAAGACAAATAGCAATTGTTCGTAAACATTTCAGCTTGTTGATACATAAAATTCACAATTACTAATTTACAATTATAATCAGTTTAAGCAAATAATTTTGCTATGGAAACATGGAAAATATAATTATTCGTTCGTATGTTATTAAATCAAGCAATAAATTCAGATCCTTCAACTGTTTTGCCAAAATATTTATCTTAGTGGGAATTCGAGAAGATTAAATTAATTTTTACTAGAAATATCATGTTCTTTTGTTGAAAATGTGCAAGGAATGTATTATGGTTGTTCTACAAAATAAATAAAGATTCGAGGTTCCAATTAACGTGAAGTTTGTTTCAAATACAAAAGAACGTCTTCAAGAAATATTGTATTTCTGATATTTACAATAAATGGCTTTTATTTGTTTATGCTACTGAAGTATTTCAGTTTTGTTTATTGTCTTAGTAATTTTGAATAAAATATTTAACTATATTTTATAAGGAAGAAAACTTTTCCGTTAAAAATACAAACATGACTTAATTTTAGTCTTAAGTTAGTTTAGATTAATTTTATTTTTAATAAATTTTCCTTCCAGTTTTCACTTTTTTCTACAAGAAAAAAGTATTGGATTCGTGAAAATTTTCCACTTCCGGTATTCGACGGAATAATACGATTTAGAAGCTCCTGAACACGATTTGACTGTTTTGAGTAAATGTCGTCTGTGAGTCTGGTTGTCCGTCTGCCTATATGATACAAATTTTGTGGGAGCTTTAACTCACGAACTACAGTGCAGAACTGGATGAAATTTCATATGAAATTAAATCTTTATGTGAACTGATGCTGATTAGTTTTTGATCAAAATCTCCCAAGAAGGAGTACCGCAAATTCGATGATTTGCTCGATTTATGTGATGCCTATATCTCCAATTTATGTGCGCATAATTGAACGAAACATCAAATTTAAAACCCCCATGATAGGAATAGACTGTTATTCAATTTTAGTTGCGGTCATCTAAAAGAAGGTGCCGAAATTCGATGAAATGTTCGATTTATGTGATGCTTATAACTCCAATTTATGTGCGCATAATTCATCGAAACATCAAATTTAGAATCCCCATGATAGGAATAGACTGTTAGTCAATTTTGGTTGCGGTCATATAACCCTTTAAGACCTGACCTACACAATTGTGTAGGTGATCCTAAGGAAAAGAAAAACAATTTCCTCTTTCCCTGTGATTTAAAGCTGAGTCTGCACCACACAACTGTGTGGATCCTCTTTGACATAACCTGACAACATAATTTTTTTTAATCAAATATGATCCTATTAATTAAGGTTAAAAACCAAGCTTTTAATGTCTACAAACTCTTCAGGTCTTAAAGGATTAAAAAAAGGTGCTGAAATTCGATGAAATGTTCGATTTATGTGATGCTTATATCTCCAGTTTATATGCGCATAATTCAACGAAACATCAAATTTAGATTCCCAATGATAGGAACAAACTGTTATTCAATTTTAGTTGCGGTCATTTAAATAAAGGTGCCGAAATTCGATGAAATGTTCGATTTATGTGGTGCTTATATCGCCAGTTTATGTGCGCATAATTCAACGAAACATCAAATTTAGAATCCTCATGATGAACACAGACTGTCATTCAATTTTATTTGCGATTATCTAAAAGAGGGTGCCGAAATTCGATGAAATGTTCGATTTATGTGATGCTTATATCTCCTGTTTTTGTGCGCATAATTCAACGAAACATCAAATTTGGAATCCTCATCATGAAAATAGACTGACATTCAATTTTACCCGCGGACATCTATAAGAGGGTACCGAAATTCGATGATTTGTTCGAATTATACGATGCTTATATCCTCAGTTTAAATGCACAGAATTCAACGAAAATTCACGCTTAGCATCCTGAATTTGCGAATACATTGTCATTCAATTTTGGATGCAGACATTGAAGAGAAAGTGCCAAAATTCAATTATTTGTTCGATAAATTCGATGTTTATATTTCTAACACACAATTCAACGAACTTTTACCTTTCGAGTTCTCATCATGGGGATAGATTGTCATTTAAGTTTGGTGACAAACTTCTAAGAGAAATGTTCTGAAATTGAATGGTTTTTTCGGAATATGTCATGCTTATATTTCCAGTGTAAATGTAAGCAAATAAATTTGTTTTTCCTGCATTAAAAGTCTGCATTGTCCACAATTCTATAGAAATATTATGCGGTTATATATAATAAACAAGTTGAAAATTGTAAGTTAAACGTGACAAATGATGTGCGTTCGTACTATAACTTTTGTTTTACTTTGTAAAACTAGTCATCACATGGTTTGCATCATTCATATCCGCAGAGACTTTTTACTCAACTAATTAGTTTTTCATTATTTTATCCTATTGTAAAGACGTTATTAAAGTAATTTTTTAAAAGGAGTTTTGTTTCATTAAATACATTTAATTTTTAATTTTGTTTTACTTAAAAATCTGTTTTATTATTTTTAATAAGTTACTTAAATACTGATTAATGCTTAACCCTCTAATGCCCACCAGTAAACATTTTTTACCGTACAAAAGATTAAAGAAAATCATATTATCCATAAAGTGATATACAATTTCAAGATTTGCTCACAGCAACAACAACTTGGAAATTGTACGTTAAACGTGACAATGAGGTGCGTTCCTACTATAACTAGTTTTACAGTGTAAAAAAAAATCATCTTTATTATTTCAGTGAAATGGACTATATCATCTGGTATCAGCGAAAAGAGCATACCTTTCCTCTTACTACGTATACCACGTTTACAGATGCGATATTTTTTCGATACCATACAGTGGTGCAAAATTCACCATGGAGATCTTTCTTTGTGAATGACTGGCTCCATGGTATTTTTATGATTCACGATAAAAGCATCTCTTGTGTTTATTTACTTTAACGGATTCAGATATTGGGCTTTCAGCCTAATTTCAACTAAAGTTATCTCAGAATCTATACATATATGAATGTAACTTATCTCTTAAACAAACAATTTTTTGAACGATCTTTCTAAAACTGTAATTTGTATGAAAATTATATTCGAAAAAATAATTTTGAATAAAAGTGGCCGCCTGGCATATGAAAATAAGTGGTCAGCCCGTATTTGTTTTCCTCAGTCACAGTGACTTGCGTTTTTATTATATAGATTACGTATGATAGAAATTATTAGAATGAAGAAAACTTTTATTATCTTTTTAAGTTTTAATTTGATTTTTATAAACTGTGAAAGGACCCGACTTAATTCTGCAACGATTATATAGATTAAATTTCATACCATTCGGTTGGGTAGTTTTTGCTCTGTTATATTCGGACGGACGGATGGACGGACTAGACAAAGACTATAAGTGCTACATATTTATATAATTGCGAACGCACCTAAAAAACTATTTGGCTAAATCGTGAAATTTCTGGTACTATTAAAATCATTTAATTAATTGATTTTATTTATATAGAAGAAAGTTTTCTGATTGCCACAGTATACTAGTTTAGGATTGTTACATTTTTGTGACTATCAGTTTTAATTTCTAACTGATAATCATGACTACTGAAGTTTCGGACTTTTTATAATGTACATTTAAGGACTACCGTTACCTAACTGACTTTCGTTTTATGTATTTTTTTTTTTAATCAATTTGTGACTATAACACTGGAATATTGCATTTTGTACACTATATAAGATTGATATATTTTTTTATCAATCACAATATTACCCATTAATGATCTACTGCAATGTACTAATAAATCTTTATAATTGTTTTTAAGTATTTATTATACACTGCATTTATGTAACTAAGATATAGCATGATATTCGTCTAATACAAAGTAAAAAGACAATTTAAATTGTTCAAATAATAAAACAAAACACCAAATTAGCTTTTAAAAAGAAATTCAATAACAAAAGAATAAATTAGCAATGATAAACAGTAGTACGATCAAAACAATCATCTAAATGAAAAAAATATATATGTCGTGTTTCCAAGTTCAAATCCGGGAAGAAGGCAGTCGTGCTCGTGATAAATAGGGTTAGCTATGTTATTGGTTTCCCTTTTAGCTCGCATCAGGCGGCCGTGTGGTATCATCAACAACAAGAAATGTCAGTCCATATTTTTGTCGAAGAACCTTTTATTTCCAGTTTAAGACATCTCTTCAGGGAAAATGCTCATTAGCCAACGCTAAACGAAAAAAATACAACGTTCCATTATTTACTAGAATCCGTCCCGATTCTTTTAGAAAACACCAGCGTCGAAAAAATCCTCTCCGAATCAGGATGATCGTGTTTTTAAACTAGCTTACGTAATAATACAGAATACGTCACGTGACCCACTTCTATCGAATCAAAAGGTCTCTTTTGGAACTTTATCAATATTTCCGGTGGATTTATTTTGTTGTAAAATGCAAAAACTTTCTACGCCCTTCCAGAATATTCCATAATCTCGTACCAGATGCCTGTCATATCAACAAACGAGCTTATCTGTTTTTGAGGCTGTAGCTAAACTTCGAATTTAATACGTAATAAAAATAATAAGAAGAAAAGAAAATGAATCTTTATAAAAGGGGAAAAAAAAAAGAAAGAATTAAAGTTTTTCGGAAATATTTTAATAGACATTTGATATTTAATAATAGGATAACTTTATGAAATAAGGTTTTTTGAGCGGAATATTTTAAGAGATACGATATTTTAGCATTTAAATAAAGAAGTTATAGCAATTTGACAACACGGGAATAATACTAATGAATTTTAATAATGGATTAAAATAAAGATGTTCTATTTAAAGAATAAATTAAAAAAGCTATCGCCATTTTTAGAATAACTACATTCGAATAAGTATTATTAAGTGGATTAGGAATAATTGGCTTTACATATGGATAGTAAAAGGCTATTTTAAGAATGAGAATTATTTTAATAAGCTGGGTTATATACCGAATATTATTGAATGGACAAATTTTATAGAATAATTGCGGAAAAAATTTAAATTTTGTAATATTATCCCCCCTCCCTAAAGATTTTGGATGAAGTTAATAGTTAAGTAACTATAAATTCAGACAATATAAATTTAATACTTTAGAAATTTGAATTTTGACTAGTATAAATTTAGAGACTGCCAGCAAGGAGATGGTGAATTTCTGAAGAACTGGAAGACAAAAACAAAAACAAAAATAAAATATTAGTAATCAATTAAAATTAATAGATAAATAAAAATAAAGCTACGAGCATTTCCCCTGTAAAATAATACAAGAAATGGTTACAATCTCACTTACCATTTGTAAGTGCACAAGAAAAATACAATAACAATAAATAATAAATATTAATAAACAAGAAAAACAGGATAATAATAGTAACAGAATTTTGCTTTTACCAAGTTCACAAGCTTTAGAATAAGTAGTCACTAGCAAATTGTTAAAACAAAGTTAAAAAAAAAAAAAATTCGACTTAATTCAAATTTGAGTTTATTAGATCCAACTGTTTTATTTCAGTCTCTTTCTTAGATCGTGATAAGTCCTCATTTTTTTTTTTTTTTTTTTAAATGGTTACTGCAGTCCCTTTCTTAAAAATACAGTTTTTATGTAAAGGCTGAAAATAAAGACATTACTCCATCAAAATTTTAAAACTGTAGTCATTCTTACCAATTCTTTATAATGACCTTATAATGCTAGCACTTGTCACAACATCTTCTCTTAAGTATCACATTAATTTTCTCACATAATAAACAAGTCAAATTATCTCTTGGTAATTTATTGTACTTGGAATATGTTATCTTTGTTATATTCCTGTGGGATCTGTTATATTTCTGTTGGGATCCCAACATCTTTAACTAATATTTGTCAAACATTTTTTAACTAATAAATAATATAACTCTTCAATAATATAAATAAATGCTATAATAAAATTCAATTCCTAAACATAACAATAATAACTTTCAATATAACTAATACTTCTCAACATATGTAGTAATTCATAATATAATTCAATAGTAGAAATAATAATGATATAATAAAATTAGTATAATTTAAGAAAATATCACAGTTTGTTTATTTATTGTTAGGGAAAATATTGGTTGAGGAATAAAATAATTACATAGCAAATAAATAAATTTCTTATTTTTTAATTATATAAGAAAGTATTTTTGCCAGTCGAAAGTATACAAAAAAAAATATATATATATAATAATTTCAAAATCCAAATAAATTTAAATCTAAATATTTAGAAATTGAACTCTCAACCATTAGTTCCTTACAATAATTTTTTCCTCTGATACCCTTTTACAAAATTATACTGTTAAGTTATAAGTATTCATATCCTAAATGCAGAGAGTTGTTTTTTTGGCAAACTTAGAATAAATAAAGACAATAAATAACAAATAAAAGATGTTAATTTTAGCTGAGAAATGGAATACAAAGGCAATTAGTTTAGATACTTAATTTTCTATTGTCACACCAAAACAATCACTGTAAAATCACATCATCACTATCCAATCATTTATATAATTATAGAAATACTTATAAACGGTTACTATTTGATTATCTATTGAAGTAAATAACATAATATTAAATTTTTTTAAACAATTGGTTTAAGAAAAAGTAAATAAAGTAAAAATAGTTCATTTTGATATAGAATTAAAACATTTAATTTCATTTTTCAACATCAATTTGACAATTCCTAAAATCAAAATACACATCTTATGCCTGCATAAGGTGTCTACTCAACCTCAAAAACTCTCAAAAACAAGTAAATATTTTAGTTGATCAGGCTAAAATATAACCACAATGTTGAAATAAAAGCTGTGACATTTATTTTAAATTTTAAAATATTAAACTTTCAAAAATGGGTAATATCTCTGTTGTACACCAAAGACATACCTGATAATGTTGAAACTAGAGTAATAAGAGATATTTAAAGAATTAGAATTTATTCTATTGTTTTTACTTTAGTTTGATTTTGTGATGGTGATTGTGATGTCTGTGGTGATTTTGATTGTTGTTTGGGTTGCTCATGAAATAGTCTGAAGTTATCTGGTGAAAAATAGGTTGCGAATTGTTCCATGTCTCCAAATTAAGACCCTATATACCCTTCTGACAGAACATAACTGAATTCAAACCTTTCCTATTGAATTTTTAAGAATTATAAGAATTTGTGAATCCAAATTAAGCATTAACCAGAACATTTATTCAATAAAATACATAAAAATCTCCTAAATTTTATTTATTATTTTTGCTAAATTTAAATTTAATATGTTGCATTAACTACCTTAGAATAAATTTTTTTATCATAGTAATAATAATAATAACAATTGTATCATCAGCAAAAAGAACAAGAAGAGCAACATCATCAACAAAATTTTATTACATACCCTATGAATTTTTTGAATGCAACTTACCTACATTTTCCTATTTCTCTTCTAAATATTTTTATTATTTGTCATCAAGGAAAACATGACTTTATCTTCATATTGATCGTCATCACGTATTAATTCTATCATCACATCATAATTATTCTGAGTATTCAATTCTAGTAAATTTATTACTGCTGAGGACTTGGTAAATAATGAACTTATTTTTACCTAAGCTATGGACAAATGAGGTGTAAAAAAAATTCCCCATTGGTGAGCTTAAGATTATTAAAATTCAAATTACCTAATAGAGCAATTCAGCTAGGTTAACATAGTGCTAAATGTCTACATGTTCTAGTAATTTAATTTCTACCTGACCTAGCATTTTATTTAAACACTTTATTAATATTATAACACCATCAAAAATTTTCAAATTTTCTATATTAAATATTTTAGCAAGTTGGTAAATGCATCATAAATCCTACATTAAATGAAAATAAACAATAACATACTAAATTTAATTTTATATATTCACAGTTTAAATAAACAATAAAATACTAACACTCTATTTACATCATAAATAATCTTTCAGTGGCTCATTAATTTACTACAATTCAAACCACCAGTCACTTATTATTCAACATACAGATTTTTTTTTTTCTCTCCTCATAATAGCTGTTTTGTAGCTTAGGTTTGGCATGGTGCCAGGAATGTTCCCTTAGGATAAAAATTGTCTCTTTATAAAATACAGATCAGATCTTAGTAACATATTAAAAATAATAGAATTTTTCTTTTAAGAATATCTGTTCTTAAAACATGAAAATATAAATTATACCGCTGTCTATAATATTACAATGACGTATTACACGAAATCATCAAATAAATTAATTAACCTTAACAACACTTAAATATTTGCAACAGAAATAAATTTTAAAAACAAAAATTTAATCAGTATAACGTAGTATATAAAACCTTTAAATTTCAAAGTAGACTATTAAATAAATAAAACATTTTAAATATAACATAAACTAATAAATATCAACATATAAAGATACAAATAAATAAAAATACCAACTTACAGTTACTCTTGAGCATATTTCACAGGATCACACATCTAAAAATCGTGACACATCTAAGAGTTTCACACATCTAAAAATCGTTAATTTCTTGATAACACAAAAGTTCTGCTTTTTCGCAATCCTTTAAAACCAACACCATGAAGACGCTTATGAAGATGAATAGTATATTCTCTAGCAACAACTTCACTTAGGCCAACTTTTCCTCTTCTTTTCTCTTTTAGGCTTGACCATTTTTAATTTATTATAAAAGTACAAAATAACAAAACACCAGACGTAAACGTGCTGTAATGGCGTAGACGTCCTCGTAACATATTCTTCTAATCGGCAAATTTCACGTTTAACTACACAAACTTTCTGTTGATCACCAGCATCCTGTCCGACTTATTATATTAATGTCGTGTTTCCAAGTTCAAATCCGGGAAGAAGGTAGTCGTGCTCGTGATAAATAGGGTTAGCTATGTTATTGGTTTCCCTTTTAGCTCGCATCAGGCGGCCGTGTGGTATCATCAACAACAAGAAATGTCAGTCCATATTTTTGTCGAAGAACCTTTTATTTCCAGTTTAAGACATCTCTTCAGGGAAAATGCTCATTAGCCAACGCTAAACGAAAAAAATACAACGTTCCATTATTTACTAGAATCCGTCCCGATTCTTTTAGCAAACACCAGCGTCGAAAAAATCCTCTCCGAATCAGGATGATCGTGTTTTTAAACTAGCTTGCGTAATAATACAGAATACGTCAAGTGACCCACTTCTATCGAATCAAAAGGTCTCTTTTGGAACTTTATCAATATTTCCGGTGGATTTATTTTGTTGTAAAATGCAAAAACTTTCTACGCCCATCCAGAATATTCCATAATCTCGTACCAGATGCCTGTCATATCAACAAACCAGCTTATCTGTTTTTGAGGCTGTAGCTAAACTTCGAATTTAATACGTAATAAAAATAATAAGAAGAAAAGAAAATGAATCTTTATAAAAGGGGGGAAAAAAAAGAAAGAATTAAAGTTTTTCGGAAATATTTTAATAGACATTTGATATTTAATAATAGGATAACTTTATGAAATAAGGTTTTTTGAGCGGAATATTTTAAGAGATACGATATTTTAGCATTTAAATAAAGAAGTTATAGCAATTTGACCACACGGGAATAATACTAATGAATTTTAATAATGGATTAAAATAAAGATGTTCTATTTAAAGAATAAATTAAAAAAGCTATCGCCATTTTTAGAATAACCACATTCGAATAAGTATTATTAAGTGGATTAGGAATAATTGGCTTTACATATGGATAGTAAAAGGCTATTTTAAGAATGAGAATTATTTTAATAAGCTGGGTTATATACCGAATATTATTGAATGGACAAATTTTATAGAATAATTGCGGAAAAAATTTAAATTTTGTAATATATATATTTATTATATATATGTATTTTTCTTTAATAACAAATTTAATGTACATTTTATTTCTTAAGGTTAATTTAGCAAAAATTCATCTTTTTCACGTGCTTCGTCTTTCTTCTGCACCATTAATCATCTTTTATTTTGATGCTCCGATATTATCTATCCTATGATGATTCTTATCTTAAGATGAAAATATTGAATGGTATTGACACCTTCCTAGAATACCATTATACTCAGAATGAAAAGGTGGGGGGAGGGTATCGGAATTTCTATTCCTGGGCAATCGGGTGCAGTTTTAAAAGACATCATAAGAAATTGCTTACTTGTTATTAAAAATACTTGAACTATATTTTATTAACTACGGAGAGTGTTTTCTCTCTTTCGAGGTGAGTGGGGAAATATCTGATATTGTATGTGATAGGATAGTATGATCGCAGCTTAAAAAAGACAATATCGGATATTTCCTGATAAATAGCTTTTTCAGGAAGAAAACGTTTGAAAATGCTCCGTGTGACAGATTACCTCTCGTTCGCTATTTGTATCTCCTACGATAGATACCAGCTCGAATTCCGCCAATCAGTGCCCTGTAATAATAGCTGTACTTAGTTCGGTTATGATGTCTTCTACTCACACACACATTTAAAAAAAAATTAATCGGTTATCAAAAGGAAAAAAATCGCCAAATGTTGTTGATTTTCTCTTTTAATGACTACCTGGCTATTGTATTAAGTTATTGGTTTGGCGCACCAATCCAAGAGTCGCCGAACATCCGTGCGTGAGTGTATCACATCTGACCCCTAAGTTCTTGGGTTTTAAACAACTTTTTAAAACACACAGAAGCGATTAATCGCCAAGTGGCTTACATTAATGGATTCCATTCAGCCTTCAAAATAACCCTACTTATAACGCGAATAAGCTACTCGAAGGAAGCGAGAGGCAATAGCATAAATATGAGATCGTATGACAGTAGGTGTGATTGAACTTTAGAATGTCCTGATTTGACGCTCTATCAGCTCGGACGGAGGAACGGATACGAAGAAAAAAAAGCTTCGGGCTCTTTATCTGCGCAGTTATTATTTTATACCCCGCATATAAATCTGTACAAAAAGTATCTAAATAATTATCGAAATAAATATTTAAATCAAAAGCCAACAAGTTAAATAAATTACATCACAATAAATTTTCTCATAAATTTGGTGAAAATTGCTCCTGGTTTAGAAATTAAGTACTATTGAATAAATACTTTGGTAATACATCTTTGTTTTTACAATAGATGATTTCAGAATGCTTACGACAGGTTATATTTATTCTACTTTGTTTTGAATTATAAAAATTAAATAAACTTTCTATTCTTTAATTATATTTTCTGCTTTTTAGCGTTTAAAATATTTCGGTGTTGCAATTTCATAGACAGTTGACATATTTTGGCGAAAGTGGTTTGGCACCTAATTAAATCCATTTTATTTTATTTTATTTTATTTTATTTTATTTTTATTTTATTTTATTTTATTTTATTTATTTTTTTTGTAAGCAGTTGTAACCGTAAAGAATATTTGGCGATTTATTACTTGTGGCCAGTTAACGCAAAATACATTAAAATAAATTTATAAATTTATAATTAAGTTCTAAAACTATTCAAATATTGTATTATCATCGGAAACACATCAATGTAGAACATTTTTATAATTTTGTTCTATTAGGAAGTAAGTTAAATATTTGTTACAAAATTCCATCTTTACATACCTAGTTAAGTTAAATAAAATAGTGTAAAAACGCTATTTTATTTTCCTTTGAACGTTGTTTTAATGCATATTTTTTACCAAAATCTCTACGGATTATCAAATTGTTCAGAAAGAAAACCAATAATGATGAAATTTTTACTTCGGCATTTTTTCTAAGAAAACACACTTAATGTTTTGGCAAAATAATATTAAAGATACATTTTTCAACAGAACAATAACATAATTTATTTTAACAATTTATGAAAAAATGCCGTTTATTTTTTTAAAGAATACAGTTTCTGAAAGTTAATTCATAATTACTCGTTTGTTTAGAAGTTGATGTTTAAAACGGAAACAGGTCATCAATCAATATGTTTTGACAGTTTTCATCGTTGTAAAATTAATTATTTTTTGCTCTTTTTGTCATTAAATGCTTTGTTGCTAAAATATTATTTAAAAAGTTAAGATACATATGTTTACGAAAAACAAAAATAAAAACAATATGTGTTGTTTTTTTAATGTTTGTTAAAAAACTGTATTTTTTTGTATATACTATTCGTTTGTTTTATACGGAAAACTTTTGAAAATAATTACTTACATAACAAAATTCCATAAAAAAAAAGAAAAAGAAAATATGTTTATGTTTCAAAATTGTATTGAAATAATACAAAACTAGTAGTATTATTTTATCGTTTATTTTATACGGAAGCTTTTTGAAAATAATTACTTACATAACAAAATTCCATAAAAAAAAGAAAATATGTTTATGTTTAAAAATTATATTGAAATAATACAAAACTAGTAGTATTATTTTATAGTTTATTTTATACGGAAACTTTTTGAAAATAATTACTTACATAACAAAATTCCATAAAAAAAAAGAAAATATATTTATGTTTAAAAATTATATTGAAATAATTCAAAACTAGTAACTGTAATTTGAAACCAAAAAAGATGCAATTATTTCTCAATAAATATCTTCTTACAGAAGTGGAAGTCAAATTATAAGCTGAAATAACAAATTATCTGCATGTTAACCAAATAAAAAGATTTTTTTTTAATATTCTTATTTCGGCAGTACATAAGACATAGAAATTCATGTCATTGCTTCAAATTTTTATATATACAGGTTTCTATCGATTAGTGCACTAATCGATGCGTACATTGAATGGAAATAATTGCAATAGATCCGTAGCCAACTTTCTCAAAAACCCAATATACGTAAATAGACAATGTAATAATACACTATGATATCGTTTCTGATGTATTATTGTTAGAAAGTGCATATAACATTTTGATTTGAAACTTTAAACAAGTTGGAAATTGCACGGCAAACGTGACAAATGAGGTGCGTTCGTACTATAACTAGTTTTATAAATATTCAGATCTTGTTGCAATAGCTCTTGCACTCTTATGCAAAAATGCACGAATAAAAAAATGATTTTATGTGCAGATTTTCATATTATAGATATTAATTTTATTTTATGAAATTAAATTCCAATACACTTTTATACAAACAATTAATTACAATTCGGCTACATTAAACCTATACTATGCGCAAATATCCAATACAAGACAATGTAGAAAAATCATCGTTATTCTTTCACTGAAAAAAATAAATTATATTGTCTGTTATTATGATATGATTAATTTCCGTATTAAAATAATTTTAAGTTGGCAACATTTTATCTTTTGTTGGCATTTACTGAAAATTCCAATGGGAAAGTTAAGACTAGCTTTGAGAATCTCAGAATTTGAAATACATATTTAGACTCTTTTTCTCTTTAATATCTGGAAACATCTATCCATAAAACTGTTGGTAGATTATAGGATTGCTATAATTAAACAGTTTTAGTATACAAATTGGGTTTTTAAATTCAGTAATACGGAAATAATATGACTTCTTCTGAAATATGACGTAATCACCACGGCAATCTAGAATCCTTACCTATCATGTGATAGCATTGAATTAATTACGTATGATACGATTTCATAGAATGAAGAAAACTTTTATTAATATTTTTTAAAGTTTTGTTTCGATTTTCATAATATTTGAAATGACTCGAGATAATTCTGCAACGATTATAAATATTAAATTTCAAACCATTTGCTTCAGTAGCTTTAGCGCTGTTATATGCCGACAGACGGATGGTTCAGACGACGACTATAGATGCTACGTATTTATATAATTACGAACGCACCTAAAAAAGCTTATTGAACTTTTTTTCATGAACTTTTATTAATATATGAGTTGTAAGCGAATTTAATAAGTAACAACCGAGAAACATAGAAAAAATGTAATTTTAATTATGTATTAATACACACCTTTAGGATCTTTATATTAGCTTACTTATTATTAGGTTTTTTTTTTTTTATTTAAATAATTTGATTTAAAACTTATTGGATTAGA
Source organism: Maratus michaelseni (assembly GCA_963931845.1). NCBI lineage: Eukaryota > Metazoa > Arthropoda > Arachnida > Araneae > Salticidae > Maratus > Maratus michaelseni. The sequence continues at coordinate 281,223,664 of OZ007592.1, read as the reverse complement.
TAATGATTTCTACAAACTTACACACACAGTATAATTTATTTAAGCGAAAACATATCAATTGCAAATGCACAGTCATTTTCCTTCGTTTAGAAATACATATTAAGGTAATACAAGTATCTAAACCCTGATACACATACATAATTCTTTCTACTGATGTCTGAGTCTATATCTATCAAATGCTGTATGAGGAATTCCATTTTTTAAAGATTTTTAAAAGTATTTCAATGTTATATCTTTTTTAGTCATTTTATTTTTAAAAAATCGACGCCAAATAATACGACGCCAAAAGTGAGCAAATAAACCATCTAAACATGTTGACGCTAATTAAAAGAACTCTAAGAGAGATATACCTGCATATATATGTAATTTTTTTTTATTTCCCCATTTGTGCATGATGTTTCTGTGTTTTCTTATAACGGTTATATGTAAATAACAGGGTAATCCATTTTTAACTTCTTAAACCCATAAAAGCAAAACAATGCTCATTTTACCTTATATTGTGTCAATATTCCAGTTACCGGGAATACTTCTAATGAAATGCCAATTTTGGTTAAATTTGTACACAAGTTGTGGGTTTACGTTACAAATATTGTCAATGAAAGTCCTCAATTACAGTTATATTAGTTTAACTTGAAAATATTCGCAAAGGATTGGCGAAATATTTTTTCCAATATTACTGTAATATTGGTAAAATGTAAAACACCATTTAATAAAAATAGTGCTAGTATTGGCCAGCCAATACAAAAATAGTTATTCAATATTGTTTTCCTACAAGTGTAGAAGAAGATTGTATAAAATACAGTATGTACGGAAATAGAGGACATATGTTACTATAGTGACGACAGCTAGAGATATGTTGTTTTCCCACTTGAGAACACAATTCTTGAAAATAATATATAATTAAAACTTAAATTTTGTTTCAATTAATAACTTTTAAATGCGTATAAGTATATTAAATGTATGCTTTTTTCATATTTTTAATAAATTGTAACTCTTAGTACATCGTAATACCAACCTTAAGTCAAACACAGCAAATCAGATTATTTTTTAAAAAGTTATAAAATCTACATAAATTTATCAAGATAAAAAATTTTGCCTACATGAAATACAAAATTGTATTGCAAAAATAATAAAGACGATATATGGTGTGGTTAGCTTAACACAGTTAGAGTTACTTACAGATTTTTTTGAAACATATAAAATACAGAAGGCAAAAGAAACACGTACTATAAACCAAATATCCTCTTATTTTTATTTGGCATAAAATGTATCATCTGTCTTTATTAGATGACTATTTTACTATGTTTTAATACATTTTTTGTATTCAGTACTGATAAATAAAGAAATCAATATACATTCAAATCACTTAAGGGTATCTTCTTAAACATTCATTATTCTAACAATTTAAAAAGTTGTTTATTGCATATATTTATAACAAAAGAACGCAAGTTTATTCTAGTATAGTTGGTTATTGGTATTGACATTAAAACTGTGAAATGTATTATTTAATTCTTAAGTGCCAGTCTGTTCGTGTGACAATCAAAAAGTCATATCCAAAAAACTTACACTTACAAATGTTCAGTATCACAAAAAAAAAATTATGATATTTTTTATATTTTAAGACCTGTAGCTCAACAAAGATAGACAGGGTTCTTTATACTTTATAGCTTAGATTGCACTCAAAGTGGGAATTACGAATAAAACCTCTAATATTTACGAATCCTAGGGCTTTTACATATAATTATGATGTAAAATTGTGGAAAAAGCACATATTCAGAATTAACGAAATTCAACGATTTGGAATGAAAAGAAATTTATTTGTTTAACGAATTAAAATGAGCTACATTTGTATTAATTATGTTTAAATAATTGCCGAAACGTCAGTGAAGGCTCACTGTGGAGACGCGAAAAGTTTTTGGTTTCTGTCTGTCTGTCTGTCTGTTCCGCGATAACTGCCGTAAAAAACGTCCGATTAGGTTGATTTTTGGTAGGTATGTTGGCAAGATACCCGGAATTAGCTGTATAGTTTTTGGTTAAATTTGGTTCATTCGTTCGAAAAATATAGAACATTTCTTTTTATGTCATAATGCTTTTCTATGAGAATGCAAACGATTTTCAAATTTCAAACTTATTAAAAACTTAAAACCCGAAAACTGGCAATTTTTAATAAAACTTCGCATAAAAATAATGCGATTCACTTGAATTTTCCTTTGTTGATATTCTTTGAAATATAGTTGCTTAGCAACCATTTAATGAAAGAGAGAAAAAAAATGCATCGGAAATTTTTGTAAAAAATGAGAAAATAATTTTGTAAAAAATAATAGAATAAAATGTATTATATTATTAGAGCAGATGTATAAAATTGCACCAAACATTGTACACCTAATTTAAAAAATCTGACGAATGTATTAACAAAATTTCAAATTAATTTGAATAATTTAAGACCTGACTTGATAAATTTTAGCATTCATAACTTACACGTTAAATACATTAATCAAATGCGCCATTTTATTTCAATGGATGAAAATTTTCAAAATCGTCTGAATTCCCATAAGAAAGCATTATGACCTAAAAAGAAATGTTTTATATCTTCCGAACGAATGAACCAAACGTCACTAAAAACTATACAGCTAATTCCAGGTACCTCACCAACATACCTACCAAAAATCAAACTAATCGGATCATTTTTGCGGCAGTTATCGTGGAACAGACAGACAGACAGACAGACAGACAGAAACCAAAAACTTTTCGGGTCTCCACAGTAAGCCTTCACTGACGTTTCGGCAATTATGGATATTAAATTTACGAAATGGATATCTTAATTTAATTTGATCGCTTTGAAAATTTCCCAATCTATTTATTAGAATTTCTAAATTAATTGTATAAATTATTAGGAAATTTTACGCATTAATATGAAAGATATGACAATTTTAATTTCTCATTTTTTACAAAAATTTCCAATGCATTTTCTTTCTCTCTTTCATTAAATGGTTGCTAAGCAACTACATTTCATAGAATATCAACAAAGGAAAATTCAAGTGAATTATTTTGACGCAAAATGTTATTAACAAAATAGTTAATTTTCGGGTGTTTTTATTTTTTAATATGCTTTTTCTATTGAAATAGATTTTAACTACTAAAGAAAGATGACCAAATCGGCTTTCCAAACGAAAAAATATAAAAACGTTGAAATTGAAAATGGAATATAAGTTTCATAAGAGAAATTACATTTGTATAAGCATATTTAATGCACGGAATTTTGTTATATTTCAGCAACACATAATATTTAGTGGTTGAAAAATAAGTATTCTTTTAAGGATAGGATAAAACCTCCTGTACAAAGAGATGGTTAATTTAATGAAATTAAAATAGTAAATGCACTCAGACATATACTCGATTAATGAAAGCGCACAATTACTGGAAATAGATATTATAAAATTAAAAAAACAACGGGGGGTTCAGGGGGGCGGAGGCCCCCTTAAGATATGTAATCTTATAGTGAGGAAAATACAGTAATAAGTAGGTTATCCTATCATTTATCAGACATAAAATTGTGTTTAATGTGATACTTCTAAAATTTTTGGAACTTTCAATAAATCTTATATTCTTATAAATGTATAAATAATTTTAAAAAAAATTTAATTTTAGACTATCAAATATTATGCAGCTTATATTAAAAATGATTAATGAACAATGATTTGTAGAGCTGACGTTGAGGCCTCTGATCTGTAGATTTACTAGTTTAATTTAACGGTTGACTTAATTATACAATAAAATTCAATGGTTTTCTATTATCATTGCCTGGGATATTTGTTTAAAAGAAGTGCAAACCGAATTTACAAATGTCTAGCGTAACTAATAGAAATGGTAAGTCCGTATTTCGTTGCAAACGACTTACACTCTTTAGGTACTTGACTTAAATTAGCATATATAAATGCAAGTAGTAACTCCATTAACTCTTACAGATATAATGAAACATTTATTTACATAAGAATCTCAGATATTTAGTGAAATTATTTTACTTAGTAAATATAATCGCTACATATTCCTTTAATTTCTGCTGGAATCTTTAACTATTCAAAATTCTAGTAGATAAAATAATAAATTTGTTTCAAAATGTAACATAAATGTCATCTTTATTTTAAAAAAAATTCATATGATTGGTTTTAAACAAAGATTTATTCATTTCATATTGTTTTACTCCTATAAGAGACGGGAATCATGTGTACAATCGGCAAATAAAAAAAATAAAAAAGCTTTTTTTTTAATCTATGATTGTTCATAAAGTCATTTTTAACATAATAATTCTTTGTACTACTTATTTTCACAGATATTATTTTATTTTCCAACACATAAACAAACATTGTACATGTCCAAAAGTCTTAAAAAATACTTTTAAATCTACAGAAAACCAGTCAATCTGCTAAAAATTGTAAAAGAGTAAAAATGATGAAAATAAAACCGCCAGGTGAAAATGTTTTTACTCTTTTACAATGTTTAACAGATTGACTGGTTTTGTGTAGTTTTAAAACTATTTTTTAAGACTGGACATGTAAAATACTTGCTTAAGTGTTGGAAAATGAAATAATGTTTGTGAAAATAGGTAGTACAAAGAATTATTATTATATAAACAAAAATATATATATAATTGTAATAGACATTCGGTTCGACATTATGTCTCCTTTCAATTTATCTTTTAAAAAAAGAACTCCCGACGTCGTCTTCATACAGAAATTGTATCAAAATCATGTGATTTTGACATCATATTTTACTTTATCCGTAGATGTTACCTTAGGAAACCAAACGGAGATTCATTCGGTAAAGTAAAGTTAAGAATTATGAAGGTTTATGATTTGGAACTCCTAATGTTATATTCATTTGTAATCGTTGCAAAATAAATTACAATGCGGATAGATTTAAGGATGACTGAAAAACTACTTGGTGGATTTGGTTGTACTTTTCGATTCGCATTCTCGTAGCTTATAGAAATCTGTTTCTGCTAAAACAATTATACGTTATAACTCATTTTTTTTAATTTGTTTTTTTGCAGTTTACTCAAAAATGTTTTCACTACTCCCTAAAGCTTCTCTAATGCCAAAAGTAACATCAGAATAGTATTATTTTTATCAAAAATAACGAAAATGTGCGCTATTCCACTGACTTTTCAAACTGGTATTTTGCTAAAATACAGAATTCATGCTTAGGATCATGTAAATATTTATGTACACTGTCAGAAATGGATACTCAAATTCCACAAAATTTTCTTCGTTTTTGACGAAACTGTTTCCTGGGAAATGCTCCGAGCGAATATTTCGTGAAATCGAGTAAATTTTTATCCTAAAAAAAGTGAGGAAATTAATTTTGTCAAATTGCTTGTTCGAAAGTGTAAAAAAAAGGCCGGAGGTGCCATCTATTGACAATTTTAGAAGCATCTGCAGTTGATAGAGAGGGAAAATACATCGCTTTTCTCAAGACTTCAAGGGGATTGGAACGCGCGACCTTTGGTGTGGGAGACCAATGCGTCTGCCTCGGCAGCGGGATCTTGAGTGAATTTGATTTTCAATGTATCTACGCGATGTCGATGTGTGTTTATATTTTTAGAAGGTAGACTGTATTTTTATCGATTCTGTTATAATTTCTGTATGTTTTAATTAATAAGGCTAGATTATTATTATGGTTTTTCTATGGTTAATAAATAATTAGAATATGCCTTGATTAATATAATTTATTAGAGAAATTTCCTTTGTTCAATGAATGATTAGAATATGGTCTAGTTGATTTATTGGTCAGAAATTATAAATTTTGAAGTGCATATTTGAGGAGAGTTTATCAATTTTAGATTATGGGGGTTAAAATTTTAACACGTTTCTGTTTATAGAGGGCAAAGGGATCAGTTATGCATATTTTTAATTTGATTGTTATATTAAATATAATTCTTAAACAAAAAAAAAAAACTCATGAAATTTAGTTTTTTTTTTTTTTTTTGAACGATTTTGTAGCAACAAAAATAATCTGGCCGTGAATCGGAAAACAGTGTCGTCAAATATTTGAGTTTTTATTTCATTAAAAATCACTTATTTTTGAAACGAAATGATTGTCCAAAATGATGAAATATAACTCAAGAATTGCTGAATCGTCAAAAGTGAGAGTTTTATTTTTGACAGTGAGAAAACACTTTCGTCAGATATACGATGTTTCGCGTTTCGTCAAAAACCACATGACTTTGTGAAGAAATGATACTGTCAAAAATAACGAAATAAAGCTTAAGGATTGCCGAATCGCCAAAATTGAGTGTTTTATTTCTGAGAGTGTATATCTTGAAATATTAATTAACGCAAATGCAAACTGAAACTATTTTAATAATTCTTGTGCTGTGGTTATTTTACATGTAGTATTTCCGTTATTTGCTATATTGATATTGTTCTATAATTTAATTAAGAAAACAAATGTTGTTTTGCTATTACGGTTATACCTTCTAATTATATATATTTTAATAAAGCCACGGATTTTTTTCTCGTTTATTTGTCATAGCACGCAGAACAATAAGTAGTCTATACTAATATTATAAAGGAGTAAAGATTGTTTGTTTGTTTGTTTGTAGGGGGTAATCTCTGGAACTACCGAACCGATTGCAAAAGTGATGGTGGCAAATTGATGGTGACAACCCCTGCTCCAACATAGGCTATATTTTATGTCGGTGCCACTAACCCCAGGGGGTGCAGGAGCAAAAAACGTTCTAAAATTGCCATTTTTTAGCTATCAAACTGGCTATCAAGCCCTGAGAGCTTGCCAGCCGGTTCTGTATGTATGTATGTACTTACGTAATGCGATAACTCTTCATAGAAATATCCGTTTTCCTTCAAATTTTGTTTACAGGTTCACTGTGTTAAGGCGCTTCCCTGATTAGTTTTCGGGATTGATTAGTTAAGTATAAAGCGGGGGGATCGGGGGGCTAATCCCCCCCCTTAATTTATATAAATGGGTTTTTTATGCAGAATTGTTCCGTTTTCCTTCAAATTTTGTTTATAGGTTCATTCAGTTAAGGCGCTTCCCTGATTAGTTTTCGGGATTGATTAGTTAAGTATAAATCGGGGGGGATCGGGTGGCTAATCCCCCTCTTAATTTATATAAATGGGTTTTTCATGCAGAATTATTCCGTTTTCCTTCAAATTTTGTTTATAGGTTCATTGGGTTAAGACGCTTCCCTGATTACTTTTCGGGATTGATTGGTTAAGTATAAAGGGGGGAACGGGGGGCTAATCCCCCCCTTATTTTATATAAAAGGGGCTTTTCATGCAAAATTATTCCGTTTTCCTTCAAATTTTGTTTATAGGTTCACTGTGTTAAGGCACTTCCCTGATTAGTTTTCGGGATTGATTGGTTAAGTATAAAGGAGGAAACGGGGGGCATATCCCCCCTTAATTTATATAAATGGGTTTTTCATGCAGAATTATCCCATTTGCTTCAAAATTTGTTTATAGGTTCACTGTGTTAAGGCGTTTCCCTGATAAGTTTTCGGGATTGATTGGTTAAGTATAAAGGAGGGAACGAGGGACATATCCCCCCTTATTTTATATAAATGGGTTTTTCATGCAGAATTATTCCGTTTTCCTTCAAATTTTGTTTATAGGTTCACTGTGTTAAGGCGCTTCCCTGATTAGTTTTCGGGATTGATTGGTTAAGTATAAAGGGGGGGGGGAACGGGGGAATAATCCCCCCTTAATTTATATAAATGGGTTTTTCATGCAGAATTATCCCATTTGCTTCAAAATTTGTTTATAGGTTCATTGGGTTAAGACGCTTCCCTGATTATTTTTCGGGATTGATTGATTAAGTATAAAGGGGGGAACGGGGGGCTAATACCCCCATTAATTTATATAAATGGGTTTTTCATGCAGAATTATTCCGTTTTCCTTCAAATTTTATTTATAAGTTCACTGTGTTAAGGCGCATCCCTGATTAGTGTTCGGGGTTGATTGGTTAAGTATAAAGGGGGGAACGGAGGGCTAATCCCCCCTTATTTTATATAAATGTGTTTTTCATGCAGAATTATTCCGTTTTCTTTCAAATTTTGTTTATACTTTCACTGTGTTAAGGTACTTCCCTGATTAGTTTTCGGGATTGATTGGTTAAGTATAAAGGGGTGGAACAGGGGGCTAATCCCCCCCTTAATTTATATAAATGGGTTTTTCATGCAGAATTATCCCATTTGCATCAAAATTTGTTTATAGGTTCATTGGGTTAAGACGCTTCCCTGATTAGTTTTCGGGATTGATTGGTTAAATATAAAGGGGAGGAACGGAGGGGGCTAATCCCGCCTTAATTTATATAAATGGGTTTTTCATGCAGAATTATCCGATTTTCTTCAAATTTCGTATATATATTCATTGTAATTAGAGATTTACCTGATTAGTTTAAGGGGTTCATTAGTTAACTATGAGGGGGTTAACGGGGGGATGACCCCCCCCCTTAATATATTGTTTATTTCTTTATTTTTCGATGGGCTTATTTCAAATTCTTTGAAATAAGAGTATAATATACAATTAGTGTGAATAGCCTGTGAACTCAATGCCCTCAGTTTAACTGGGCAGTTTTATTTTTATTTTTTATACTGAAGGAGCTAGAAATTTGAAATTTGTCATTGTAGTTACTTATAAGATGTAAATGCTCTCTAAGAACAAAATAAAAAAGAAATTTAAATTTAAAAGGGTGAAATGAGCGAAAAGCGTTCTAAAAACAGTCTAAATTACAATTTCTATGAAATATCTGGAACTGCAGAACCGATTTCAAAAGTAATGGGGGCAAATTAATGGGGACAATCCCTACTCCAACATAGGCTATATTTTATGTCGGTGCCACTAACATCAATGGGGTGCAGGATCGAAAAATGTTCGAAAATTGCGAGTTTTTTATACTGAAGGGGCAAGAAATTTGAAATTTAGCATTGTAGTTACTTATAAGATGTAAATGCTCTCTAAGAATAAATTTTAAAAAAAATCGAAATTTAAATGGGTGAAATGAGCGAAAAGTGTTCTGAAGTCATTCTAAATTACAATTTCTATGGAATCTCTGGAACCACGGAACCGATTTCAAAAGTGATGGTGGCAAATTGGTGGTGACAATCCCTGCTCCAACAGCCTCTTTAATAAAAAACTATGCGTTGCTGACGACTGAGTTTTTCGCTAATTGTTGCAACAGATTAATCTCGGAAAATGAAACATTTGAAGTTACTGGAAAAAATGATAGCTCAAAAAGTATTTGTCAGAAAATTGTTAGACAAACTGCGTTTGAAAGGTAAAAAATTGTATTTTTCTTAATATAAATTTTAAATCTAATGATTATTATGTCGTTTTTCAAATATTGAATTTCAAAAATTACCAAATTTTCCAATGGAGTACCATAGCGAAACCTTCATGCGTAAAAAGATAATGATAAGGGCGACGTGTCCTGACGTGTATATTGGCTATAGCACGAGTCACAAATTATAGTAGCCTTATTATTCTGTTAAAATATAAAAGTTATTTATGAAATGTCAATATTTTGTTTGATTAAAGGTTCGTTAAAAGAAATTGACCAGCGTAGCGGGCGTAGCTTGCTAGTATTATATAATACAGAGATGTTTTTAATATTCTATGCATATGATCTCCGAAGCTCTACTTATCTCGATTAACCTTTTAAGCACCACGACGTACCTGCGTACGTCATGAACTCTTTATTTGCAATACCAAAACGTATGTGCGTACGTCCTCATTTTAAGTCCAGATTGTAATGTTCTAACCAATTCGTATCGGAAAATTCTATCATTCAGTTATTAGATATTAATTTTGATATCTAAAGTATAATAATTGACGGGCAGAATTTTCCGGTACGAATTGGTTTTCTCAATCGGAAGGAACTTCCCGAACAACCCAGTATCTTGTATTCAGCATACTATAATGAAATTGAATATGGTGCTTAAGGAGTTAATGCGTTCTGAACTGAATTACTCTATGATAAAACCCGGATATTTATAGCAATCTTGGATATCAATCTAATATATGTTGAAAATAAGACACTTTTTATGTCAAACTATGATAATATACAGCATATTTCTTTCATATACTTACTTGTCCAAAACAGGTGTTGTTTTGAGATTGATTTAATAGGGAGTGATCACCATTTTTACAAGAACTGTACAATATCTTTACTTGTATGTTGAGAGGAAGTTTAGAATTCTGCTTAATGTATCAGCAACACATATTGAAAGTTGGACTAATCCTATTTTTAATCTTTAGCTTGATGATGAATCTTTTACTGATGGTTCAAATATACTAATTTTGAAATAGATCATTATAGAAATGAATAAATATCGACTATTTTATAAGTAACAAAAGCAAAATAAGTTAAAAATACTTTTATTATTTCATTTTTCGCATTTTGTTGATCTTCTAAATGCTTAAAATGCAAACTTTAATGTATTTTCTTGGATGGAAGAAATTAGAAAATGATAATTTGCTTTTCCGATAAATGTCTTTCTGGAGAGAGAAAGTTTCCCTTAATCGATTTTCAAAGAAAAAAAATCGATTACCAATTATTATTTGTTAAGTCAAATACAAATAGGAAATTGTGATAATGATTAGGATTAAAAAAATAAAGATTTAAGAATTATAATTGTAAAATAGTTGTGAAAATTAAGAATTATAATTGTAACAATTTTAGCATCTAAGTAACTTTTTTGAAACTTCATACAAATTTATGTAACTGTGGTAGATAAAATATTTTTATAAATATTTATAGTAAACGTATATTTCAATTATTAACAAGTTGTAAGGACCTTCTATAAAATAATTACTTTATATAAATACAAAGCAAAGTAAATTGAATTATTATTGTTTTTTTTTTTTTTTTTTTTTTTTTTTTAGATTTCCCATCTTTTTTTATTTGATTGATTTCCTGAAAACGTGAAATTGAAATTTTACAGCCTTTCTCTGACTGGTAACGAATAAAAAATAATGAGAATTTATTTTGATAAGAAATTTATACTGGTAAGTGCAAATTTTTTTGCAAATTTGACTTTTAAGAATAGGCTTTTTTGTCTTATTATTCAAATAAAAATATATTGTTAAAATTTCATAATGATTCCGTTTAATAAAGTATAAAATAGAACATACGTTGCTATGAGTAACATTTTAGAAATATTTGAAATCTTTATATATTTTTTTCATGAAAATATATCTTTATCGGAACTTGATTTTTGAAGCAGGGATTATTTTATGTTGTTATTAAATAAATTGAATCCAAGTGATAAAATGTCCTAAAAACTACTTTAAAGAAAATGAAAATCGTAAATATCCTGCTATAATAAAACTTTAAATAAATTTTATATTTCAATATATAATTTTGCCTAATTTGTTTAATTTCAAAATTTAGTAACCTCTTTTTATTTAGTTTACTTACGATACAACAATATTTCAAACATTCAAATTAAATTAATATTGAAAGTATTAGTATGTTCTACGTTATAGATTCAGGACATAGTCAAGTTAATATTCTCATAGTATACTGTTAATATTTTGGTTGAGTTGAACCAACTTTTGTTGATTCAGTCGCTGCAACTTATGGTAAAATCTCGTTCCAATATTTAAAGCTACGGTTGAACCATAGCTCAGTTGTTGGTATGAGGTGTCCCCATCAGTTGACTATGTTCTGAATCTTACTATGTTGAACATGTTGGAGCTATTGTAGCACCAAAAAATGATTCAACCCAGCACATTTTTTTAACAGTGTGCAATTAATATTTAGCATTCTTCTACACTGAGAAAAAAAATAACTCCTTCAATTAGAATGAATAGTTAGACTGTTTTAAAATTCCTAAACTAGAAACATAGAAGTCCGAGCTATGCGAATAGGGAAAACAATAAACTGAATAGACGAAATGATCGAGAATTTTTAGTCTCTTGTTTTCTAGGTGACGAAACGATAATGAACTGTGTAAATTGCGATAAATTATCACTTTATTTCTGGAATGGATATACAGTGGAACCCCGATTTTACGTTTTTCACGGGGCCAGCAGAAAAAAACGTACGAAACGGGAAAACGTAAAATCGGGGTCAAATAGAGAAAAACACTTCAAGAAAACAAATTATACAAAAATAAACTTACCAATACCATATTAGTATTGAAAAAAGTCTGTTATTTATTGCGTTTTCTTTTAAAGTGTAATTTCACATATACCCTATTTGCAATACAATGCAAGTTTTTGCTATTTTTTTTCTTAATTTTCATGTCCAGTTAAAATTTCTTTAAAATTTTTAAACTCGCAATGGCTTCTGCCGATGAGGCCACGATGTCTTCTGGATCTTCATCAATATCATCCTCACTTCAATATTGCGAAATCAAATCGGAAATATTCTGAATGTATGTGATAACGATAACATCCTTATTGCAATCAATGTACTCATCAACATTGATATCTACAAGTATAAATTAATACTCTTTTGTCTTCCATAAAGAGCTCTTCCGGCGGCGCTTCACTGTAAATTTCGTATTTTGAAAATTCTCCCTTCAGAAAAGCATGTGACAGGCATTTTTCATCTACACCATTCCACGTCGATGAGATGAAATGAAATGCATCCAGCACATTTAGCTTTGTTTTCTAAGCAACTTGAAGCTCAACTAAAACAATTGAAAAAAGACCTTTTTTTTACCAGTTTCTTTCTATAATACATTGTGGAGGATCTGTTTATTCTCAAGTCACGTGGCTGAAGTTAACTGGTACAGTTGGGTGGGGAAAATTCTATACTCATATTCTTCAAATTCAGATTAACATGAGTGCACTGGTCTACGAAAAAAATTATTTTTCGCTTTTGTAAGCTCATTTTTACATTCAACTTTCTTACAAAATCTTCAAAAAGATTTAGGATCGCCAAGCATTGTGGTTGTTAATGTTTTTGAAGCAACGGGGCTTCTTGGATTTACCAATCACAAAGGGTGTTAGATTCTCAGTTCCGTAATAACAAAACTGTTAATCGCACTTTTGATAGCTTCCGATTGTGCCACGTTTCTCCCTTTCACGGTGTATGTTCTATCAGGGAAGAGATTAAAAAAAACCAATCCGATCTCATTTGTGTTAAAGGTGGCTGTTTTGAGTAATTACACACAAGAGAAGGCAAAGTTTTTGTCCATCCATTCATCAGCGACCACAGTATTTACTCCATCTGCCTCACTACAAATAAACTTGTAAGACAAATTATACCTCTTCTTGAATCTGTCGATCCAACCGTTGGATGCCATGAAATTCTGCATTTCAAGTCGAGAAGAAATTTCAAGAGCCTTTTCTTACAAAATTGAGCCATTGATTGGAATCTTGGCGGCACGGGCTTGTTTAAACCACTCGTATAAAATATTTTCCAGTTCCTTAAAAGGAGAGGTTTTCAATGTTTTTCTTTTCTTTGACAAATATCCCAGTTTTTCAGATTTTAATTTCACAGATACCTCTCGTTTTAGGATGGTTTCTAAAGTGAAATAAATGATACCAAACGATTTTACGCGATCCACTTTAATTTCTTTGGAAACTTTGGATTTTTCGATAATTTCTGCCTTTTCGGCTACAGAGAAAGATTTTCTTTTAGACATCCTACTTTTTACTGGGAATCACTAAGAGATAGCAAAAGAAAGCCCCCCCCCTCCGATATCACATGACGCAGGTTTGGTCAAGTGCTGATAAACGAATAATAGTTCTTCGTTACTTTGAACTGCTTTTGGTAACAAACAACCAGTTGACCAAGTGAAAAGAATTTTTGTTCTTTTCAAAATTTTTCCATGAGTGAAAAAAGATAAAATTTCCTGAGGTAACTCACGTAAAATGACGTACTAAGCGGGAAACGCTAAGAGTAAATAACGTAGAATCAAGGTACATTTAACATTATCGGAATAGGAATTTTCTGGGACCGACGAAAAATAACGTAGGAAGCGGGATAACGTACGAAACGGGTTACGTAAAATCGGGGTTCCACTGTATAAACTAACATTATAGTTACTAAAACTAGCGTCTTGTGTTCTCATCTATTTGCAGATATTTTTAAGTTTGACCACGAGAATATAGGAAAACACTCATGAATTCTAATAGGAGACTCTAGAACTCTCTGGCAAAGGGAACTAGAATTTATAGGTATGAACTATTTTTTCATGGAACTATTTTTTCTAGAGCCACAATTTAGATTCTAGTTGAGAAGGTCATATTTTTTTTCTCAGTGTACTGGGGATAGATGTTCTAGCGTTTGTATCATAGTGGTAAATGCAAAAATCTTTACAGTCCTTGATATTTTGTATCATTTTTAAACTTTCTTTTTTAAATAGCAATAAATCAAATCATAACTTGCAATTCTTGTATAAAAGCATAAACAGCATTTATTTAACTTTTCATTCACTAATTAGAACACAACGAAATTTTCCTAAAATTGTAACTTAAATAAAAATTCAAAATTCAGATTACAATTACATATTTACAATGTTTTTGGTTAACGTCACTAATGAGAAATATTAGTGTCAGTCAGTGCCTAAGCATGTTGGACGAATGAGTCTACAATAAAATTCGCATTCATTTTATTTAGTTCTCACATCAAAATATTTGGATCATGTAAGATTTGCCACAGAAATTCTTTCGCTCATTAATATAAGTATAATCAAAGGGCCTGCAATGATTAGAAGATTATAAAGTCTACAGTTCAGCATTCTGATATTCCACTGATTATCACATTTCTCGCAGTAACAAGAAGCCCGAGTTTCGATATTTCGATAATGAATCTTTACAACATTTGAAATCGGTTACACTTTCTTAATTTCATTTTGTGATTAATAGCTTGTAACATACAATTAATTTTTCTTTCTCTCATTAGAAAAGTATGAGTTTTTATATACGTATTTTTTATCATAAAACATAGGGCTATTTCAAAAAATCACGTTAGCATCTACTTTTACATTCTTTGCCGCAAACACCTCTGATTATTTTTTAGTGCGTTTAGTAGTTTTTCGATTTCTGCTTCAAAGTAACCAATTGATCTATTTTTTCCGAACCTGTTAGACATATATGTTGGTTCTAATTTTACATAATATTTAATTTTGATATAATTACTATTTTTACAAATTGTTCATTGTCTACCTGTGTCTACCAATAAAATTTAATGAATGAAGTTTTACCTCTTTAACAAGACAATTCTTAGAGGAAATAACTGTGTTTGCATGTTAATATTCATTGGAAAATTTCCCATCTTTTTATTTAGTACAATTATAGGATTTGTAACCATATTTCGAACAATGAAAGCAATGGCAAAGCTACCACTGGCGACTATTTTTTAACTCTATCTGTCACCACTTTCTCAAAACAAAATTTTTTCATATATATTTTGACAATATGTGCAAGAGATATATACTACAAAATTTATTTTTGTAAAATAGTGATGCGAATAGAATATAAAAATAGTCGCCAGTGGCAGCCCTGCAATGGAGATTTTTATCTTCATTATTATACAATAAATACTACTATTACATAGTTAGATATTAAAATGCTGAGCAATTACATCTCGAATCTAATTATTATAACCCTGAAGAATACGTCCTTGTCACGTGTCATTATATCAGCATCTACCTGTGCATTTTTTGACGCATGCACCTCTGAACACATTTAGTGCTGCTGTTTCCTGCATCTCAAAAGAATTTTTCTGAACTTTATTCACATAACATTACTTCACGAACTTTTAACGGAGAAGTTAATTGTGACCACCAACATGATTAGCACCAACACATTCCTTATGTTTTACACATATACTATTTTACCAGTGGATAAGTTAAAGCAAAAACGGCATGTACATAAAAAATAAAGAACTGAAGTAAGCATTCTGAATACTATTCGCAGTACCAACAATTATTGAAGCACAAATGTTCTGATATTCCCGAAATCGCAGAAATGGAAATAGGGACTTCTTTCAGCGCATATTGTACAATCGTGGAGAAATAGTATACCCCTGTCGTCGTACCCACTTATCTTCGTATAAAATGTGACTGGTACCAATCGATTATTAATAATGTTTACTAATTATTTATCTGCTTAAATGTCGCTCAGGGGCTGTCTACATATACAAATTGTACTAAACATGAAAATTTTCAAGTACATTTTAACATTATATTTGGATTTTTCGTAAATTTTACTTTCATTTAGCAAACGGGATCATTTGGTCAAGTAATATAGGAATTATGAAAGTGAAATTTTTGAACTCCTAATGTTAAATTCTTTTTTAGTCGTTTTAACCCCATCGGCCCTGACGTCCTACTAATAGGACATATCTTTTATTGAGTATTATTCTGTCTTAAACATTATTTTTATTAATTCCAGCACCTAATAGTGATAGTATGAATCTCTACATTTCCTATTATGACTTCACTTATGTTTAGCATTTAGTAATAATAATAATAATAATAATTTTCATAATTATTAGCAAGCCGTTGGCATTTCTTTTAATTAAAACATGCGTTTCACTCTTTAAATTAAAATTTAGGAATCCTTTTCCGAATTGGTAATTTGTGATAAAAGATAAAAAATATTACTAAATTTTTACGCTTGTTTAATTTAGTTGCAATACGACATTTTCCAAACGTCTTCAAAAATTCTTCCTTAGATTATTGTTATATGGAAAACACGCAAAATAACTACATTTGTGAGGTTTTGGTAAAGAACGCATTTGTTAACTTTCATTAAACCCTAACTTCTGTGATTCCGATAGCTATTTTTAATTTTGTTAGCATAACAGTAATTTTTTTCCAAAATTGAAAGAAAAAATCAGGGCAGAAGGGGTTAAAACAGATTGCAATGTAGGTATCTTTTACACATAATTCAAAAACTACTAGCTGTAATTCTGGATTCGCATATTTGAAGATTATAGAAATCGAAAAAACGCATAGGGTAAACTGTGAAAAAAACGCATAGGGTACAATTCATATTGATTTTTTTTTTCAAAAATTAATTTCAATTTTTTGAGAAAAATATGTATTGTAAACCATAGATTTTTTAACAGAAAGCGATTTTTAGAACCTTCAAATCTAGAAATCGAAAATTACAGCTCATTCCTCCAAGTAGTTTGAGTTATGCCCAAAAAAACTACCATCATTTATTTTGTAATAATTAAAAATTTATTTAACATTAGGAGTTCCAAGCTTAAATCCTTAATAATTATTACTTCACCGAATGACGTTTCGTTTGATATTCAAAACTAAAATATAACTAAAAATCCAAATATGATATATAACATATGTGCAATTTCTATATGTGTGCGACATCTTAAACAAAATTTCAAATATCGCATGGATTACTAAATGTTATTACTAATCGATTGGTATCAGTTACCTATTTATACGATTATTTTCGGTTGACTAAGTAAGGGAGTTAATTTTATTTTACGATTGTCCATTCCAGGATAAGCGAGTATAAAGGTTGAGAGTGCTTTAACCTGGGTCTCTTCAGAGTTTTTTGGCCAAAAATGTAATTTTTTTAGATATTTCTTATCGATTTCTCTTATAAGTAAAGCGAGTGAGTGTATTTCATGTATACACAATGTGTACGTGAAGTGAATCTGGGTTTACTTTAGTCTAAAAGCTTGTCTGAAAGATTCTGTCAGAAGTAAATGGAAAAATAACTAAATGAATACAAAATTTCTTCTTAATAAAATATTTGGATTTGTTTAGCAATTTTGGCTGAATCTTAAAAGACTGAAATTATTTTAAATTGTATTATATTTATACTGTATTTTAGATTGTAAAACAGTATCGAGGTCAAAGTTTACCAGAGAGCAAAAATGATTATTATTTTTTCAATTAAAAAAATAATTAAATATTC
The DNA here is from genome assembly GCA_963931845.1 of Maratus michaelseni. Lineage (NCBI taxonomy): Eukaryota > Metazoa > Arthropoda > Arachnida > Araneae > Salticidae > Maratus > Maratus michaelseni. Next base: position 281,205,797 of record OZ007592.1, on the reverse strand, counting down.
AACTTCAATTTATAAAATACAAATTCTCGCACCAGTTTGCCGAAAAATTGTATTTCTGCATGATTGAAAACAATTTGTATCATATTTAGCTTTTAAGTTTTTTTTCTAGGATGATTTAGCTCAATACTCACTTTGTCATATATGAAATAAAGATAATTCAGATGATGATTCAATGCCTCTTGTTGAGAGACGTGGGTACGACGTTAAATTCCCCTTCTCAGTTTTAATGATTTTCAATGAAAAACAGAACTTCTTCCTAAAATATATTGATTTTGTTTCGCATTTTTGATTGAATCTTAAAATACTTTCAAAATTTTCTAAATTGTATTGTAATTATACTATATATTAAATTGCAAAAAGGTATTGACATCAAAGTATACAGGGAGAGCAAAAAGGATTATTTTTTGGAATGTAATGAATGATTTCGAATGATAAGTGGAATAATAAGCACAAGAATAACTAAAAAACGATATATGAATGGATGTCTGGAAGAAGGACCTATGTAACAAATTGTGGAAAATTAGATTTTTTTTTGTCGGAAAAAACCTATGTGGAATGTTGGATGATTAGCCAGGGCTCGGCTCAAAATTACATATTCATAATATTACATATTTCATAATATACAAGTTTGTTTATTTTTATAAAAAATTAAAACAATAAACGAGTTTAAATATTTCCTTTTTGAGACGTCTGTGAAATACTTTTATACAAATTTGTTTTTTCGAATGCATGCATATTCCTTTCCGATTTCCACAACAGTTATTGTGATAGAAATTTCATTGTATCGAGAATCAATACTTTTAGAAACAAGTTACACATCATATTTTATTTTAAGTATGACTATTAAAGCAAGGCTAATAAATTAATTTTCTCACAGAACAATAGAATTTCTAAATAATCATCATTAACCGCGGAATGTCGCACGCACTAACAATAGAATTGCCAATAAATTACAAAAGCATGTAGCTCGTTTGGTGAAACAACAAAGAGGTTAGCTATCGCCATTGGCACATCAAGCTGTTAAGTACAAAAACTATTTGTTTAGATAGCTCATAAAGGTAAATTGCCTTTTCTGGTAAAGCGAATTTTAAATGCGCTGTAATACATTATTCTGCAGTTCTTAGATAACAGAGTACTTTAAACACTTTTAGAAAATATAGATAGAAAACTTTTTATACATTCTCTTATATTTTTATCAATAATTACTGAAATAACATGAAACTTATAATAGAAAATTGCTTTTTTATAAATGCACTATGGTATAACTTTTATTTATTTTTTATTTATAGTGAAAAGTTTCTAATATTTGTTTAAAACATTACTTGATAACCATATTTGTAAACTTTTAACAGTAAAATTATTATAGTTAGCACTGTTTTTACTGGTATTAGATGAGTATTAAATACTTGCTCTTTTTCTGGCAAAGAATGTATAATAACAATGTATAATGTAGATTACTCCGAATCACTATGTACTGCAAAAAATATTTAATTTGAAATTAATTTTATAAACGAATGAAATTATTAGTTTTTTATGATTAAAAATAACTTTTCAAATTTTGGAATCTCATGCCTGATTTTGAATGATATAAGTGGAATAATAAGCACAAGAATATGTAAAAAAATTTAATGTATCAATTTAATGTCTGGAAGAAATACCTATGTTACAAATTGTGGAAAATTAGATTTTTTTTTTGTCGGAATAAACCCTATGTGGAATTCTGGATGATTAGCCAGGGCTCAAAATTACAATTTCATAATATACAAGTTTGTTTACTTTAAGTAAAAAAATAAAACAATAAACGAGTTTAAATATTTCATTTTTGAGACAAAAAAAAAAAAGAAATTGTAGAAAAGTTAAATACTTTTATACAATTTTGTTTTCTCAAAAGCAATGCAGATTCCTCTTTGATTTCCACAACAGTTACTGTGGAAGAAATTTCATTGTATTGAGAATCGATATTTTTAGAAACAAGTTACACATCCCATTTTATTTTAATTACGACTATTAAAGTGAGGCTATTGTATAAATTTTCTCCCAGAACAATAGAATTTCTAAATAATCATCATTAACCACGGAATGTCGAACGCACTAACAATAGAATTGCCAATAAATTACAAGAACGTGTAGCTAGTTTGGTGAAACAACAAAGAGGTTAGCTATCGTCATTGGCACATCAAGCTGTTAAGTACAAAAACTATTTGTTTAGATGGCTCATAAAGGTAAATTGCCTTTTTCTGGGAAAGTAAATTTTAAATGGGCTAGCATGAAAAATGAACTACATTATTCTGCAGTTCTTAGTGAGCAGAGTACCTTAAACACTTTCAGGAAATATAGGTAGAAAACTTTTTAACATTTCTCATATTTTATCAATAATTATTGAAACAAACTGAAACTTATACCAGAAAATTTCTTTTTTATATATGTACTAAGGTATAAATTTATTTATTTTTTATTTATAGTGAAAAGTTTCTAATATTTGTTTAAAATATTAGTTTGATAACTATATTTATAAACTTTTAACAGTAAAACTGTTATAGTTAGTATTTATTTTAAAAACTTGTATTAGATAAGCATTAAATACTTGCTCTTTCGCAGGTAAATAATGTATAATGATGATTACTTCAAATCAACATATACTGAAGAAAACTTATTGAAAATCTATTTTAAAATTAAATAAAAATGTTAATTTTTCTGATTATAAATATCTTTTCAAAATTTAGAATTTAATGGTTGTTTTCGAATGATATAAGTGGAATAATAAGCACAAGAATAAGTGAAAAGCATTATATGAATGGGTGTCTGCAGGAAGGGCCTATGTTAGAAATTGTGGAAATTTGGGATTTTTGTTGGAAAAGTGCTAATATGAAATGAAGAATGATTATCAAATTTTAAAAATTGCCATTTAGAAATATACAAAGCTGTTTACCTTAAACAAAATAATTAAAACAATGAACTAAAAAAATATCATTACTTTACGTATTCACCTAACTAGTTTTTTTATTATTCCTCAGTGTTCAGCATAAAGAAAAAAGTAATGCAGTGAATAATGCAACGATTTCGTAATGATCATAAACTAGTCTAACATGCTGAAACGAGTCTTTGTGCACATAATTAAGCACATGCATGTCTTGAAGTTGGAGGATGCCAATTCAAACATCTATTGTAATTCAAAACAAATAAATACATTTTTGGAATTTTTTTCTGATTTTCTTTTTTCAAAATTTCACTCTCGGCTTTTTGTGACACTCTGTAGGTAACATGAACCAACCACAAAAAGTATGTGACAAACATTAAATAACAAATCAATTTGATCTATTATCTACTTTTCGTTTGCAATATATCGAAAATAGACTTATTTCTTGCAGTTATTTTAAATAACTAACAGTCTGGTGGTTAAACACACCAAATGCTATCCAAATGTATAGGAATAAGAAAAGCTTTTTGCCTCCTTTGACATATGAGCATATATTATAGTTGAGCCTGTTAAATTGAGATCCGGCATTTCTTAAAATGACACAGGTAAAAAAAAAAAATATAGGAACTTTTTTTTATAAAATATAGCACTATTTTTTCAAAGGTAAAAAGTAATCTTGTTGAGAATCTTCTATAAGCGCCAGAGATACGTTTACGAATGCAAACATGTAAACACCCTTTATGACCGGCTTTGTATCCTTTAGATTGAATACGATATGTTGAGACATCTGTTACAATAAAATTTGAAATAGATTGTAAGTTTATCATAATCTCCATTCAAGAATTACATATAAATAATAAGAATACTAGTTTAAAACATTATGTTAATCTGCATCAATTCAAGATCTTTCTTTTAATGTGGGCAGTGAATTTGGGTATAGGGAAAATTTATTTATCATACCTGAAATAATATGTATTAAAGTTTAACTTAAAAATAAGATCTTCTTTTCTACAGTATAAGTTGCGAAGTACATACATATAAAATAAATCCAATACTGAAATCAATATTTAATAACATTTTCTGAATTAAAAATCGCAGCAGAAATAGATTTTTGCTCAATTTTTATTTCTGGAAAATGTATCAGAAAATACTGAATAATAACGAAATATACGCTTCTTGCCAATATGTGCAGCATTAAAAATACAAATAACAGAACATCAAAGTTTCCCGAAAAAATAAATCTAAATAAATTGAATTTTATTTAAATTCGAGACGACGACACCTTTTCTCTAGAAAGTAAATTATTCTGCAGCAAAAGATTATTTGAAATTGATACGGTGGGTCTTATATAAAGCCCGAAATTATATGCTAGTATTCTAAAAAAAATCTGCACTGTATCAGTATTCCAAGTTTCTTTACACATTTTCATCAAATGTGTTGATTATATTTTCTGATCTGTGAATCAAACGCTATCTGAAATCAGATTTAGAACTTACAGAGTGTTTATCTATGCAATACTTTTATTCTGTCACTGAAATAGGTTTTAGAAAATTTCTTTTCTTAATGTACATGGTGTAGCTAAAGGTTCTCACGTATATAAAAATTTTCTTATATCATTATGTATGATAAATATAAATATAAATTAAATAACGTGCTTATAGGTAGCTCTTAAATTTTATACATAGTAGTTTTAAAAGATTGTAGCAACTTAATTCAGTGGATGATATTGTCCTACATCAGTGGTTCCCAACGGGGGCCGTGTGCCCAAACCATTTCTTGTCACTTTATTTTTGTCTTTTTTTGGATAACTAATGTTGTAGGATACAAACGAATGTAATATCAGCAGATTAAAAAAAAAAAAAAAAAAAAAAAAAAAAAAAAAAAAAAAAAGATTTTATTCAATTTAAAAGAATTTTTAAAAGAATATTAACCTTGAATAGTTATAAAAAACACTTTTAATGCAATTATTACTTTTCTTTTATACTTAAAATATTTTTTACATTTTCCGGTTATTACTGTATTTCAGATTTTTTTTTCTAAAAATTTTTGGACTTGCATTTATTGGATAAGACACGTATTTTTATTCGCTCTGCAATATGTCAGTGTCATATGAAGAAATATTTACACACTAGCCGCCATTGGCGACCAGTTTGGTCTCCCTTAAATGTATGTTAAGCACTGTAACACGTTACTTTTATTCATTATTTAATTTTTACTCCTTAATCCTTCGCCAAACCGGAAGATTCTAATAGAAAAATCAAGAACTTTTGCAATCATGGTATCATTTTGTATATTTTTTGTTGTTATATATTTCATATTTCTTGACAAAAATCACTTAACCCACTTAAGCATTTATGCTTCATGTCCGTTTGCATATCAGTTGCTATATGTTCGCAAATGCGGAGATTCTTAAACATAATAAGTAATTTTCCGTAATTGGGTCTTTGCCAATTGGCGTATTTTAGTTAATACGATTTGATGCAATGAAGTCTATTTTGTGAAAGTCTTTCGTAATATCCACATTTACACTGAACCATATTGTTGCTAATATTTTTTTGTTTCTCGCACACTTTGGCTGTAGACTCGATTACGGAAAATTAGAAAATCTATCATTATTCTCATCTAAAACGTCTTGAATAATGTGCCACAATCAGGCTGCATATTATTGCACGTAATTTTCGAGTATGGTTTGGTGAAACATTGAACTTTTGGAAGGAAGTTTTTATAATCACATTCCCTTTAAACCATATTTTCTGTCAGCACTTTTGACCCGTGGCGTACAATCTGATAAAAAATATTCACGAATTTTCTTCTAGATGCCGATCTCTGTTTGATTTTGTTTTTCTCTGCTCCCCTTTCATGATTTCGTTCAGGGGTTTTCATAACTGTGTAATTCTCTTACTTTGGCATTTCTGCTTAATGTCTACTGACTATTAAGATCCGTAACAGATAAATCCGTCGCGCCAACATTGGCGCCTATAATTCTAATTACAGCAACCCGTTTTTCCTCTGTATATTGTAACTCTATATTTAATATTATGTAGTAGAAATATAAAAGACAATTGAAGACGTTTTTATTGATATAGTAGATATAGATATGTATATTATATTCATAGGTATATAGTATGTGATTAGAATATGTATCTCATATTCATTTCGGCGGATATAAAATATCGTAATAAAACTACCATCGTAAATATCTAAGTTAAACGTCATCAGTATGATTTTATGTGTTTTATAAATGTACACTAAATTATTTTTTTGTATTATTTTACTTTGATTTTGTATTATTTACCATTTTTAATGATGGGTCCTTTTGGGTACAGTTGTCACAGACGCACTGGATATCATTTTGGCGATATAATTATTGGCTGAATAAATTAACCTTTGTGTGTGTTTTATAATAAAATTTTGTGTTTTTTAATATAAAATAAACTATTTCATAATAAAATAAAATAATCATGCTGTTATAGCAATCTCTAACAGGTACCTGAAAATTGGGTTTTCTCGCCAAAATGGCGCAAAACAAAAGTCGTGCCAACCCCGGTGCGTCTGCGACATCTGTCAGAATTTAAAATACATGCCTTTCACACTTTTAGTTTAAAATAGAAAATAGAAAAATAAGAAATAATATAAATCAAAACATTTGATTTCAAAATCAAAGTATCGTTTCTAATTTGCATACGCGAAAAAAAAGCTGGTATTGGCGATTTTAAAAATGCTATTGGCGAGATTTGCGCCCAAATAGCATAAAAGTACTTAATAATATTATGTATTTCATAAATGTATTTTAAATTACTGTCTTGAACGCGATTAGTCATTAACAATGGTAAATATGACTGGCGATTAACACTCATTTTCGGTGATATCCCTTCCTGCCACGTATAATACATATATATCAAATTAACTAATCATTTCCAAATTTGATTCATTAAATATTATTACATGAGTTGTATTTGTTTACATTCAACTTACATTTACGTCAAGAAAAGATTCGGAAGGAAGTTGAGTTGTATAAGCACTTCATCAAACGGAATTATGGTAAACTTTAATTGTCTCACAGGTCCTGGAGCGAATTATTTTTTTGACACCAGGCAGCGTTCCAAAAAAATCATTCACGGAGAACTTACTTTACGAACGATTATCTCCATAGTTTAATGTTTTAATATTTTAAACCTTCACGACGAATGAATCTTTTCTTTTTTATGTTTACTTTCATGGATAGAGAATTTGAACTGCGAAGCTAATTTCAACTGAAGTTATTGCAGAATACATACATAATTGAACGTAAGTCATCTCTCAAATATTAATTTATTTTGAACGGTCTTTCTAAAAATGTAACTTTTATGCAGTTTTATTCGAAAAATAATTTTGAAATAAATGGCCGCCTGGCATATGAAAAAACGATGCGGGCATCCCGGAACTGTTGATGACAGTCACATGACTTACGGTTTTATTATAGAGATGTCTACTTAAAATTCATAACACATGGGCTGATAAGTTCTAATAAAGGTTCTGATAAAGGTCTAATAAAGAAAACACAACTTTTTAACATAATTTTATAACTTTATAACTTTAAAACTTTTATAAATAACATAACTTTAATAATAAATAATACTAATTTAATAATAATAATTTAATAATAATAATTTAATAAGTAAATAATAATAATAATTTAATAATAAATAACATAATTTTATAATGAAAAAGCTACAAACAGTGCTCAGAATCATCGACTCATTGTTGTTTTGGGGTCAAAAGTCAACACGCGCGGCACACACTTTGACAACAGCTTTTTCATAGACAAATGTTCATTCAAAATAAAACCTATACGTTCCTTGGATATCTTCAGAGTCTGAACTATCTCCTGCAACTTCGACTTCACTTTACAGTTCCCCAAAACGATTTTGTGGACTTTTTTTTTTTTTTGTTTTCCGGAGTAACCACCTCTTTTGCGTGGTGCATCACTGGCGTGCGTACGACCACGTTTAAATTCAGCTAACCAGTCAATAACGGTTGATTTACCTGGTGCATGTCCAGATAACACATATCAAGCCAACCTTTTGTTTAAACGGTTTTTTTCCCATCAAATAACAATTCTTGAAATTCTTGTTTATCCATTTTTTTGTTTATCAACAAAGCCGCTCAACTAAGACCACTCTAACATTTTAACCGCACGGCGAATCGTCATGACATTTTTTCTGCTACATTTTAAAGGTCAGTATGTACTGAAAAAAGCATCGGTTCGGCGATTGCAACGCCATCTGTGTGCCAGACCGGGAACTTATCAGCCGATGTGTTAAATATGAGAATCGAGAAATGCGTCTTGTATATTGTGTGATTCATAGAGATATCTTATTGTCCAAAAATTCACGATCTGTTTCAAATGAAATGTTTAAGTCAATTATAAAATGTACGAATACTTTCAAGTTTAATGCAAAACTGTGAGAGTTTCTTAAAAAATATTGAAAAAAAAAAAAAAAGAGGCATAAAACACTCTGTTTGCACACTGAGGTAAATTGGCAAAAAGCGAAACTCTTTTGGACATGTGTGAAGATGTATGACTTCATTGCATTTATAGAATTATGTTCAGAACATATTCTATAAAATATTTAACCTGTTTGGTAAGATAACAAATTGTGAAATGACTTGTCATTGTTAATGTTCTTTCAATCTTCGTCCATGTGAATAATAAAGTTTAATTTTCTTAAATAAAAATTATATGTTATATAAGAACAGCGAAGGAGTGGAGTGGAGGAGGGGGGGGGATCAGGTCTTTTGAGTTGCTTTGGTGGGGCGCGGCCAAAAAAAGGTTGGGAGCCACTACCCTACATTAACATATAAGAAAATTCGCATATTTATTAAAGTTTTAATTATCATATTCAAATAGGCAATACTTGCAACTTAAAATGCATTCAAACAGTTTTAAATGAGTCATTCTGAACATGCTACCGGGTCAATACTTACAATACATGCAATACTTATAGGGTGCCATTCACAGGTATATTTCATACACTATCACTTATACAGATTTTTCTATGTTAAATCAGCATATTTTAAATGACGGACCGTAGTTGAACTTCTACTCGAAGAGCAACAGATCAGTGTAAAAGTGTCTTAAAAATTAAAAAGTGTCTATAATTAATCTCCTAGTTCCCGCGTGCAGTACTTCCACATTTAAAATTCATTCAGATACTAATGTTATAAAAATTCAGAGGCGGGCTTCTCACCGCCGCGACCTGATATATCCGTTCACTATGCTGTAGGTTTCACAGCAATACAAGGTTTGTTTAAATTAATATAATTCTACAAATATAATGCATTTGTAAAACATCAAGTAATGATTGATACTCTCAAGGATTATACTTACATACTTAATTAAGTTTTTTATCTCAAGTTTGAAAATTCAGATTTTTTAAGCATTTAAAAAAAATTACAGAGAAAACAACATTACAAATTTGCCCTTTTGCTCGGTGGTCACGTGGTTAAGAGTTACTGCTTTATAGCCCCCTAATAACTTTTAAAGAATATTTCAATTTGTGATTTTATATATTTATTAACACTTTCCAACCTAGTTGAAAAGTGTTTATGACTTCGGTTTGTCTGGCCGTCTGCCATATAGCCGTATAGCCGTCTGGCCGTCTGGCTGTCTGCAGTCTGTCCGTGCTCTAACTCCCGTAAATATGCTCGGATTGTCCTGCAATTTTTATATGTTATTGTCGTTATCTATAGCATGTTCCCTATTTCAACTGAGTTGTGCAGCACTTATAGTTTTTTTACAGGGATACTCAAAAGAATTCCGTTACATTACGGTCTATGCATTGTAATTCATATATATCACTAAGGTGCATTACAAGAAGCTTAATATGGAATAGGGTGTGCATAGCACTTACAGTTACTTTACAGGGACATTCAAAAGAATTCCGTTACATTACGTCTATGGAGAAAAATCGTTTGCGGTTTAATTAAATAATGTTTCACTATTTTAAATGCATTGAAATTTATATATATCACTAAGGTGCATGACAAGAGGCTTACTACAGAATATTGTGTGTATAGCATTCATCGCTCATTTACAGGGACACACAATTGAATTCTGTACTGTCTGTTAACAATAATTCCTGGAAGTGCGTTTTAAGTTGCTGAACGCGATTTTAAATTTAACTCACTTTTTGTCTATTACTTGGTGTGTATAAATTCTGTAGATCCTATACAGGGCAGCACAAAAGTTCGTAACCACATTTCCGTTTATTGACAGAAACTCCAGAAGGAGAATTTATAACTGTGCTACGCGTTTCCTAACTAAACTGAAATTTAGCATCCTATCTAGTACATATACAAATCTATAGGTCATATACAGGGCTGAATAAAAGTATTCGGATATTTTTCCGAATATTGTATATTATGGAAATTTATGTTGGAAATTCCTGAAATTTACGTTTTTAAATATGTTATGCGTTTTCCAAATTGTTTACTGAGATGTTATCTTTCAGCTTATTGCGCGGTAATGACTTGTAAAATTAGTGTTGGAAAGCGTTACATAATCTATGCTTGACGCATGATGTTTCGTTCTCGTCCATTTTGGATTATAAATTCGTAAGCACTTTATCCGGTACCGGTACGTAACTTTTCGTATTTATCTTTGAATAATGCTCAAACTTATCGCTAACATAAATACGCAGTCTGCAGCTGCATTGCTCTATGGAGGAGCTATTGATAGATGTAGCGAAGCCCTGACTGTAGTATCAACATACCGGTGATGCGCATCTGTCCAGTACTGTTGTCTTTTCCCTCCGATGCGCTATTTTTGAAGTGATAAAGTTTGTTTTAATTTTTTTATGGTGGCTTTGTACAAGTCCTAATGATTTTCGGCGGACGTCTCTGTGGTTTCTTTTCTTTCTTATACCTTTTGGCTTCAAAAACTAACTGACTTTCGTTGATAATATATTACAGAATAAAGTTTTTTGAATTTCTTTTTATTATTTTCAAAAATATAATTTATTTTCTAGCACCCTCATTATTTTTACCAACAGCCGCCGAGAAAAGCATTAAAATATGTATAAAAATGATAAATAAATGTTCACAGATGTGTAAGTTGTTAAAAAGTATATTGATACAATATTAGTAATAACAAATGCTTTAATAACTTAATATGAAATCTCAATTTTTGCAAATACTTACTAATAAAAATTAACACTTACTTTTAAATGTGCAAAAATATGGGTAATGGTTTATTCCGACATAAAATAATTGTTTATTTATCTGCACCAAAAACACAAATTTTCTAAAGAAAATGCTTCCAGCGATATTATGTTTTTATAACATGTTTATTGAGGGCAAATGTTTATAAATTTTATTTCTTTTAAAGAAGATAAACTTCTTTATATATTTGTTTTATAAATAATAGAAATATTAAAATGATCGAAATCAATTGGTAGAAGTCTGTATAAATATTTCATTTTCATTTTCCATAATTCTCAAGTTCTTGATGATACATTTTTGAAATTATTATAGAAAACAATTAACATTAAAATTTCAAATTATTCTTGAAATTTCAAAATTTCAAGATTTGCTGCTGCTCATTTTTTACTACAAGTGTTAACAATTCTATTTGTTATAGAAAAGTAGATAGAATTTATTAGGAGAATAGAGTAATTTTAACGATTATCGATCTAGGGCCATAGTAAAAGTATATGAATTAATTCTTTGAAAATTCCATCTCTTCCGCTCGATTGTCGATTTCGAAGTACATAACATGTCTATATTGGATGGTTAGAATGTGACAAATATTACATCAGAACTCATCTTTTTGCGAGACTATGATGGCTGCAATTTTATGTCTTAGAAAATGTTTTGTCGCAACTTTCACAGTTATATTGTACCATCATATTTTGTTCTTTAAAAATGGTTTTAACATTTCTGAAATTGATAAGATTTTCATTTTTTTACTACGGTTTCTTATCTATAGCGCAGAAATGGGTTTAATGAATCATTTTATATAGAGTTACAAAAGGAGATAGATAGTTTTTATCTCTAGCAAAATCAGAAATACTATGAGAATTCTGATCAGTGTTCAAACTCTTTCAGATTGCAAAAATTGTACCTAATTAGGAAATAAAATTTCTGTTTGAATGTATTCTTCAATTTTTGCCTCAAGAGTTTAAATATAGAGTAGTTCCGGGAGAGTCGCCGCATACGGGATAGATGCCGCACTCATTGTATTTCTTGTAATTATCGATAGATGACAGTCAAACGCACAGTATAGCTGCGAAATGATATTACTTTAACCCCTTAACTGGTTTGCCCATACACCGTACATGCAAGAAGCGTTTGCTTGTTCGATGCAAATCGTTTGGCTACCACTAATTTTTAAACGCAATTTTCCTTTTATTTATAGATAAAAAAATTTCGATTATAAGAGGCGAATATTTTAGTTTGGGAAACGTGGTATTTTGCTCATATTTTAAATTTGTTGTGTCAAAAAAAATAATAACCTGATAAAGAGTTAACCAGTGTACAGCGTGAATCCCATTTCGATGTTTACCTGTAGCTGTACAATCCTTATTTTGAGATAACCACATGATTTCACGATCCAAACATTTAAACACATTATGCTTAAATATGTTTTATACGCTAATTACTAAATGCATGCATGATTTCGAAGTCAAAACTAAGTGTAGTGTCTGTATAGAGTACTGTTTGGTATGGTTACGCCATTTTCCTTTGCGAGGGCAGGCAACTGGGATGTGCGGCGTCTATACCGTACAAAATGGGATACATGTCGCACTGCGATCCCGTTTACGTGCCCAGTTCCTTTAGTACGGGATGCCTCGATTAATAAAATTCAGTTCATCAGACATTGATGAATGTTGAATCTGTATAACGTCTACTACACCTAAGGAGAAAAGGGAAAAATAAAAAGGAAGAATGCAAAGAAAGATGCATGTCTAGATGATAATAATGTAAAGTTGGATCACACATGTGGCGCAGACGTTCTTTGGAAGGAATGTGTAAAAAACTACTCCAAGAGTAAGAGGAAATGTGATTGGCTTCGTTGCATGATGTGTCAAATGTGGTTGCATGAGGACTATATGCTATTTTCGGTATTTTTTGTGCAGACTGAGGTCGAAAAAACAGGTCTATTAACAAATAAAACAAAGTAAAAATAATTTTGCTTTTTATGTTTCCTCTCTAATGCACTGATGCCACGTTGTAACTGAAATAACAATTAAAATTAAATCTTAAAAAAAATAAATAGATAATTTTAGTAGTAAACATTTTAGTAGTAAGTTAGTTTCTTTTTGTTCTTACATAGTTAATTATAGTCCAGTTATGAATATTTTTCTATATAATTTCATTCTATTCTTATGACAAGCGCGGCATAACTACCGCAAAAGTGCGGCGTCTCACCCTGAATGTACGAGTGACGCGCCGCATTGTAATGTTTTAGAAATAAAATTGTTGAAATACATTAATTATTTTTTCGTCGCAGTACACATGTTGCATATTTAACATTAAATAGCACAGCAGGATTTTTTTTAGTTTATGTGCACCATGGGATTTTATACACAATTTTAAAAAAAACATGCGGCACCTCAACAGGAATTACTCTATTGAAAAACTTAACTTGTAAGAAGTGTTCAAGATGCATACTAAAATTTTCTTTGGTCGAAAAGCATAAACAACACTTACAACATACTATCAGTATTAACTGGTTACAAATGGTAGAACCTGTTTTATCTGTCTTACGCTGCCACGTAACTATAAAATTTGCATTCTACAACACTTTTATTAGGATGCATTGTGTAGTATTCTACAGAAACATGTGTACAATTTCTCTGAAACGAAATAATATAATATCAGTAAAATGTTCTTAAATATTCGGCATTTTGACTTTTAATAATTCTTTAACACTAGAAACTAACATGCCTGAAAAATAGACAGACTCAGATTATGCGGATATGAAACCCTATGATGTGTATAGAGTCTGCGCTCCACGGGCATTCATTAAAAATATAGTGTCAACATCTACATGCATATTTTTGCAATTAACATACAGAAATACAATATTTAAGAAAAAAAAACTTTTGATGTAAGTATTATTTTTCTGCGAAATCATTTCAGCTATTGCCTAAGCACTTGTTAACTTTGGTATCTAGCTTTTGAACTATTGACATGGAAATTTTTATCACTGTTCATATATTTTATGAACTGTAATATAAATCTCGTATTTTTGTTCTGTAAGCTGTTTATTTTTCGAAGTTCATTAGGATAAGTGGAAATTTTCAATAAAGATCAATGTACATCCCTTACAACGTGTCTCTCCATTGCTCATCATAAATTTTAGTCATGCATTCAGAAAATACGCTTCACAACGTTAACGCTCTTTACACAGTATGATGAAAAATGTTACCTTTTTAACACTAACTGTATAATGGCAATTTTGTAATAAGAAAATGCACGTCATAGCACACCTCTCTTTTGACAAACTTTTGATTTCGACATGTGCTTTTCCCAATACATTGAGCACATATATGACAAACGTTCGCATTTTTGCGAGTATTGCACATAATTGTAATTACGAAATCTAAACAATTCATTTAACTTCAGCATTTCCATTATGTGCATAACAGCATGTTAATGAAGTATGTTGTAATCTTTAAGCATTACATATGCACGTAAATAAATAAATCGAAATATCTAATACTGAATAAATTCACAAGCACACGGTCCAGTTGCATCCATTTAAAATTGCAATTGTTGGAAACAATTGAATGTTATGTAATTTCTCAAGCTGTCACTCACAATTTCTCGCTTACATTGATTTCTCACAATGTTTAAATACATTTCCATTTTAACATAATTAACTTTGTTTAATTGCATTCCTCTGGGTATTTAACAATTTTTAAAATAAATCTCATTAAATTTATTTATCATGCATTAAACCTTGAATGATTTCTAGTATTTTATGTTATGAATTGAAGTACACAATAATTGTAACAAGATAATAATGGCATGGTATAGATGGAAAATGAATATGTGAATTTTAAACGTTGTGTGTAGTCAATCAATCATATTGACTATTTATAAACTGAACTTACTACAAGCTTCTGAATGTTAATTTAATGTCGACATCCATCATTTACATACCCGCTCTTAAATGGGTTATTTAAAGGGATGAAATAAATTTTCATTTTAATGACTATATTACTTGGATAAACTGCAAATTACAACATTTCCAAAACTAAAAATATATTATAATTCAAACGTATCAATAATTATGTCCCAGAAGAAAAGAAAGAGTATAGCGTTAAAATATTTCATATTATTTGTTGAAGGAATGGATTACTGTAATAAGGTCGAACCCACGGCTTAATTATTACAATTTAGTTAGTTCGACGGGTATTAACAAATTTACATATTTAGTCGATAACGTCCGAAAACTGTCAGTTAACTTGTCAGTTCCCCGTAGAGATTTGCCGGAGTAATTTTTTTTAAGTGAAAGCGATTTGATCAATTTAATTTTCATTCAAATTTATCATTTTTTAAAGTTTATTATATTTTAATTGTTTTTCACTATTTAGCCTCTAATAAGACAAATATATACAATTTTAATAAATATTGTTTTTATTTGGCTGTCATAGTATAGCACACTACTCTTTTCTGTTACTTTCTGAATCAGTTCTGATAACTAAAAGTCACGTAATAATGTCTTAAAATATTTTTTTCCCTCATGAAATCAGCTAGTCTTATCATGTTTAAAGACAGTTAAATAGGGGTAAAAAATTGTATTTCAAATTAATAAAACGTTAAAAATAATTTATAAAACATTATAAACAACATTTGTAAAACATTACTTAAACGTTTCCTCACAGGGCAGAAAAAATTCAAAAAAACACAGTGTTACCTCGCCCGTATCCACAATGCTGGAAACATTTCCATATTATAATAAAAATTTTAAAGTATAATTCTCAAATAATCATAAATTTTAGCTTAAAAAAATATTTTATAATGATTTAGTTCCTGCATTTTTAGCTCAAATTACACCGTATAATAAAATTTTGGTAATTTTAATAAGTAGTAGTATTGATCACTAAATAATTGTACTTTGCTAAAAGAAGTGTAGAATGGAGACATTAAACACTTAGTAAAAAGTCAAATTCATCCAACAGTTTCGGTTAAAACTCTATAGCCATCCTCAGGGATAGAGTTTCTATAGAGCCTTTTTCATCTCAACCTAAGGAAAGTGGCATCAACACTTTGGTGGGATGTACTAGTGGTTCCCACTTCATATTATTCATCCCCACAAAAAACTCCAAGCGCTCTGGCCAGTGTCGTCTGTGATAGTGCGCCTTCGTGTTCCTGCTGTCCCAAAAGCCAAAATAGCAAGTAAATTTGGTAACCCCGCCTTGGAGACCCATCAGAAATGCCACAATTGCAAAATCACCAATGAATTCCCAGCCATATTCAGAATATTTCAATGATGTTAGTAGGTTCTTGATGCTATTGTACGCCTCCTATTCCAGGCATCAGGGGCTAAAAAAGGGCAAATAAAGGAAAGTTTTGGTGTAGTTTTGATATTTGGTTCCTTTATGTTGTTTGCGTCGCGGAACACGAATCGGAGGTTTTCCAACAAAGGTTTTGCCAGAAAATACATTTTTTTTTACAAAAAATATGTAAGAAACGGACTTTTTTCTATTTTTTCAAAATAATTCAAAAACTATGTATTTTGCGTAAAAGTCGATAATATATGAATTACAGAAAATAAAAATTTCCTACAATTTATGTACTGAACGATTTCTTTCTCTGATCAATCGTTTAGCCGTGAGAGTGCTGCAAAAACGGATGTTGTAAACAAAAAACTGTAAAAAAACGGGAATTACGGAACGTCAATGTAACATGGAAACTAAACATTTCACGCAAACGTTAATCATTAATGGTACTGAAATTAAATGATTGACTATATTTTGTGCATTTGAGGTACACAAAAAGTGCGGATCCGGCGCCAGGGACAGCTGGGAGCAGTGTAGCAGCTCCACCTCCTCTCATGAGTCGAGGGTGCCCCTCCTTCTGAGAGCTTGTACTCTAAAAGGAGATAAAATTGGGAGTGGGTAAAAGACAAAAAACTGTAAAAAGCGGGAATTACGGCCCTGTACGTCGATGTAACATGAAAATTAACCATTTAAGCAAACTTTGACTATTAATGATACTAAAAACTATGTGATTGACTGCATTTTACAATGAAGTTGTCTGATAATAACTAGGAGGACTCATTATGAATCGTTATTTAGTAGACATCGAGTTGGTTCCTATTAATCCCAAAACTTTGTTCCAACGAATTTTGCTTGCAAACATTCGGATGAAGACCTTGAGGAGTTTTTGACATACGATCTATGCCCTTACTCCTTAACCGCGTTCGACAATGGCTTAAGAAAAGCAACCAAATCTAGTCCCTAAAAGGTATTCAAATCCATATCAAACAAGCCGTTCAGTGGCAGGATTCAGTTTGTCATTGATGGTGGTTTTTTATTGCATAGGGTTGTTTGGCCTAAGAATCAACCTTTTTCAACAATCTGCAACAAATATGTTGAGTACGTATAGTCCAAATACCAACCGCAAGCAGTAGTTGTCTTTGGTGGCTACCCTGAGGACTTACAAAGACTTTTTACATGATGTCAAAAACTCCTCAAGGTCTTCATCCGAATGCTTTGCAACCAAAATTCGTTGGAACAAAATTGTGGGATTAATAGGAATCAACTCTTTGTCTACTAAATAACGATTCATAATGAGTCATCGTATTTATTATCAGGCAACTTCATTCTAAACTATAGTCAATCACATAGTTTTTATTATCATTAATAGACAACGTTTGCTTAAAATACAGGGTGGTCATAAAAAACTATATAGCCGATATATCGAACTCTAGTGGCCAGTCCGTTTAACCGATCGAGATGAGATTTCAGATGTAGTTATTCACAAATATGAGCTCGGTATTCTGTGAACAACAACAAATTGGCGCTCTCGGTTACGGTTATAGCTACAGAAACTCGAAATTTTCAAATGGCAACGCCCATTTTTTTTCATCTCAAAATGCTCAGCGCATGCGAAAACCGTAAAACGTGTTGGAACGGTACGTGTATCGCAATAAATGGACGCGTTATGCACGCACAAAAACAGCTCTGCGAACGGCCAAAAAAAAACACGATCAGGGCGGACGAAGGAAATTTGCATATGACAGAAGAAAAACACCAATCTCGGAACGCCGTTCGCCAGAGAGTCAGCGTAGAAAATGCATAAAAAGTGGGGTGGGAATGTTAGTTCTTCAGTCGGGAGCACGCACATGCCGAAGAAATGACTCTTCCAGGGACAGTTCGTGGTGAATTGGTCAAACTCTATTATCAAAATGGGATGAATGCTGCGAAAACCTTGCGTGTTTACCGTCGAAACCATCGCCAAATACGTGGTCCATGTAGCCCGCAAGCTCTTCTTGATTTAGTAAAGAAATTCGAAGAAACTGGCTGCGCATGTGATAGACCGCGACCAGGACGACCAACCGTTCCTGAGGATACTGTTATGGAAGTGCATCACACAGTGACTACAGGACACTTGCAAACTGCAAGAGGTGCATCTCGTGTATTGGATATACCGAAATCAACGGTCCTAAAGCTACTGCGCTCTGTAATCTGCATGTTTCTTTACCGGTACCAGCGCGTCCAGATGTTGGAAGTGGGAGGCCATCAACAACGTATAGACTTTGCTAATGAATTTCTTATCCGATATGATGGAGATAACGACTGGCCTCTTCGCATATTATAGACGGACGAGGCACACTTCACCTTAACTGCCAACGACAACACCAAAAATTGTGTGCACTGGGCAGACATGAATCCGCACGCTGTAGTTACCAGTACCTTTATACGACGCACCAGTACCTTTATACGACGTCAAAGTTACTGTGTGGTGCGGCATTGCAGGCACAATTATTCTCGGGCCGTACTTCTTTGAGGAAGCGACACCAACGGGATTTGTAACATTCTCTGTAACAGGCTCCCGCTATACGGCAATGCTGCAAAATTACGTCATACCAGAATTGCTGCAGTGAAATGCACTGAATGACTTCGTTTGGATGCAAGATGGTGCACCTCCACATATAGCGAAGTCTATTCGCAGGGCCCTGGAACAGCATTTTGGCGACCGTGTCATCTCACGCCATTTTCCATTTCCGTGGCCTCCGCGATCCCCGACCTCACTCCTATGGATTTCTGGTTCTGGGCATATATCTCAAATCTAGAGTGTACATGTGATCGTGTTTACTTGTTTTTTTTTTTTTTGGGGGGGGGCGTTTGCAGATAACATGCAGAGCTGTTTTTTGTGCGTGTATAATGAGTCCGTTTCTTCGATACGCGTACGATTCCAACGCTCCTTAGGGTTTTCGCATGCGCTGAGCATTTTGCGACGAAAACAAAATGGGCGTTGCCATTGGAAAATTTCGAGTTTCTGTACCTATAACCGTAACCGTGAGCACCACTTTTTTGCCGTTCACAGAATCCCAAGCTCATACCTCTGAATAACTATATCTGAAATCTCACCTCGATCGATTGAACGGACCGGCCGCTAGAGCTCCATATATCGGCAAAGTTTTTTTATGACAACCCTGTATATAATTTTCATGTTACATCGACGTACAGGGCCGTAATTTCCGCTTTTTACAGTTTTTTGTTTTTTACCCCCTCCCTACATTACCTCCTTTCAGAGTACGAGCTCTCCGGAGGAGGTGCAACCTCAAATCCATGAATGGAGGTGGATCTGTCTTCTGCTCCCACCTTCCTCCGCACTTTTCCTCTGCCTCAAATGCATAAAATATAGTCAATCATATAATATTTAGTATCATTAATGATTAACGATTCGGTAAAATGATTAGTTTCCATGTTACATCGACGTACAGTGCCGTAATTCCGTTTTTTTTTTTTACAGTTTTCTGTTTTTAGCACCCATTTTTGCGGCACTCTCACGACTGAAACCTTGTTCAGCGAAACAACTTTCAGTACATAAAATGTAGGAAATTTTATTTTCTTTAATTCATATATTTTTACTTTCATGCAAAATGCATAGTTTTGGAGTTAATTTGAAATAACCGATAAAAGTCCCAAGTGCTCAGGACCGACTTACTTCTTAGAAAAAGCTTATGTTCCCTTCTTAAGAGATATTTTACCAGATTCTACATTAACTATTAAATAAACGGAAGATTTCATTCAAAAAATCAAACATATACAGCTACCAGATAATTATATAATGGCTAGTCTTGATATTATTTCATTGTATCCATCAATTGACACACATGTAGTATGTAATAAGATTTGTGATGATATTGAACATATAGAAGAATTTAGTGATGATATGAAAATAACAATAAAAAGAGGACTTAATCTAATCATCCATAATAACTATTTCACATTCAATAGTAAATATTATAAGCAGAATCACGGAGCTCCAATGGGTTCACCTATTTCAGGTTTATTAGCTGAATATACTCTTCGCCCATTGGAAAATAAAGTTTTTGGCACATTTCACTTAACACCTCACACTTGGCTCAGATATGTTGACGATATTTTTATAATTTGGCAGCATTTTGACAGTAGTCTTGATGAACTTAAAATATTCATAAATCAACTAAGCTCAATCGACAATAACATTAAATTCACTGTTGAAATTGAACATAATAAAAGTTTTCCATTCCTTGATGTAATGTTAACAAGAACAAATAAATCTATCGACAGAGTTGTTTTCCGGAAAAACATGGCTAACCAATCTACCATACCAAATAACGCATGTTCTCCCTTTACATACAAAATTTCAGCCTACAGATTTCTCATAATACGAGCCTTTATAATATGTACTGAAAATAAATTGAATAATGAATTAGATAATATTCGTAAAATTGCTTATAATAATGGTTTTAAAGTACACCATATTAATAAATTAATCATGGATATCACCAATAATAAGAAACCAGAAAAGAAAGATGATTCGCAAAAATACAAACTTTATACTCTGCAATACTATCCAACCTTTTTGAAAAATTAAAACACAGCCTTAAACGTTTCAATATCTGCTTAATAGCCACACCACCTAAGAAATTAAAGAATATCATTTGCAGTAAAATTGACCCAATTAATTTTGAGAATTATTCAGGAATATATGAAATACCTTTTATTAAAGAAGACGGATCTAAAAATTACTACATAGGCATGACCAGCAGGAAATTTAATTGCAGAAAAAAAAGAGCATATAGCTGATATTAAATACAATAGAAAAACTACAGCCCTGGCAAGATTATATCAAGAAGAAACCATCCAAATAAATTTCAATGAAAGTAAAATAATATTTCCCTCCAGTCTAGACTATCCATCCATAATAAGAGAAACCATAGAGATACTCGCGTGCAAAAATACAATATGTAACGATGCGGCATCTTTTAATTTACCGAAACTGTGGCTAGAATTACTCCATGGTCAAAGATATGAAAATAAACAATCAAGTAAAAAATAATAGATAACGTGCGTAATTTTTAAAAAAGTACATGAAAATAATAACCTCAAAGCCCGTGCAGCTTTAGAATATTCTCATTTTGTTTTTGAAAATGACTCGGAAAGAGTCGAAACATGTAAAACAACTAATAAAAGTTATTTTAATTTATATTATAGTTGTTAATTTTACACCTTTAGCATCTAAAAGTAATATACGATAAAAGTCCGTTTTTTACACGTTGTTTGTAAAAAAAATTATTTTCCGGAAAAACTTTTGTTGGAAAACTTCAGATTCGTGTTCAGCGACCCCACAAAAACACAAAGGAACCAAATATCAAAGCTACATCAAAACTTTCCTTTATTTTTTACCAAATGACTGGACTAGCCTTGAGGTTCACAGAATGAGTCAAGGAGAGTGATGGATAGGTATTCCCATTATGAAGTAACACAGCTTTAAGACTTCTGGACGGACTGTGAATAAACAAGCGCCCTTCATTTGGTTTGCATTGTATGTCAATGGCTTCAAACAAATCGAACACATTGTGATAGAAACACAGCCCATCGTGACAAGAATGGAAGCTTGAAAATATCTGATGTTATTTCCTCTGACTTGTGACAAGTACACTTTTATGTAACAAGTCCCACCGCTTCAGCCTAGAAGTCAGAATTTCAGCACTGGACTTCGTAAGACCAAAGTCTCTAACCAAGTCATTAAGGTCTTTCTTCTCCAACTGCATTCAGGATCACCAACTTCGTGTTCACTAATATGATGTGGTGGTGTTTTCTGGAGATACATTCTAGGATTCGTCTACAGTTTTCACACCTGACATTAGATGTCCACTGCTTAGCAAAATCTCCGACAAGAATGACGAAATATAATTTGTAGGCATCACAAATAACACTACACGCTTTTAGGTGGTACTTTTTTTCCCCTTGCCTTGATAAATAGTCCACATATATAAACAAGTGGGAAATTGTACGTTAATCGTGACAAATGAGGTGCTGTCGTATTATAACTAGATTTACAATTTAAAATAATCATCCTTATTATGTCGGTGAAATTAATTATATCGTCTGCTATGAACGAAATGAGCATGACATTTTTTTTTATTACGTATGCCGCGTTTACAGATGCGATTTTTTTTAGACACCAGACAGCGCTTCAAAATTCACCATGTAGATCTTGCTTTGCGAATGATTACCTCTATGGATTAATAGATTTATGACTCATAAGAACGAATCTCTTGTGTTTATTAGCACTTTCCAACCTAGTTGAAAAGTGCTTATGACTTCGGTTTGTTTGGCCGTCTGGCCGTCTGCCGTCTGCCGTCTGCCGTCTGTCCGTGCTCTAACTCCCGTAAATATGCTCGGATTGCTCTGCAATTTTTATATGTTATTATCGTTATCTATAGCATGTTCCCTATTTCAACGGAAGTGTGTAGCACTTATAGTTTTTTTACAGGGACACTCAAAAGAATTCCGTTACATTGCGGTCTATGGGGAAAAATCATTTGCTGTTTATTTAAATAATGTTTCACTATTTTAAACGCATTGAAATTTATATATATCACTAAGGTGCATTAGAAGAAGCTTAATATGGAACAGGGTGTGCATAGCACTTATAGTTACTTTACAGGGACAGTAAAAATAATTCCGTTACATTACGTCTATGGAGAAAAATCGTCTGCGGTTTATTTAAATAATGTTTCACTATTTTAAACGCATTGAAATTTATATAGATCACTAAGGTGCATTACAAGAGACTTACTACGGAATATTGTGTGTATAGCAGTCATCGTTCATTTACAGGGACACGCAAAAGAATTATCTACTGTCTGTTAACAATAATTCCTGGAAGTGCGTTTTAAGTTACTGAACGCGATTTTAATGTTAACTTGCTTTTTGTCTATTACGTGGTGTGTATAAATTCTGTAGATCCTATACAGGGCAGCACAAAAGTTCGCGAACACATTTCTGTTTATTGACAAACTCCAGACGGAGAATTTTAAAATGTGCTACACGTTTCCTAACTGAACTAAAATTTAGCATCCTATGTAGTATATATACAATTCTATATATCCTATACAGGGCTGAATAAAAGTATTCGGATATTTTTCCGAATATTGTATATGTTGGAAATTCCTGAAATTATGTTTTTAAATATGTTATGCGTTTTCCAAATTGTTTACTTAGAAGTTATCTTTTAGCTTATTAAACGGTATGATTTGTAAAATTATTTTGGAAGCGTTGGAAAGTGCTACATAATCTATGCTTGACGCATGATTTTTCGTTCTTGTTTTCTTTAATGGATTGAGTAAAAATTCTTTTTTAAATTGAAACCTCTAATAGATGTTTTACATTTAATATATTTTTTTAGGCTGCCCACTAACAACACCAAAAAGCATTTTATATGAAAAATGTCCACATTCAAGAGGTTAACTGTAGAAGATACAATCAAATATTTCTCTACTTACAGCTTAATTATTGATTTTCATTTTTTTCTGAACATATTTTTGTTTTATAATTTACTAGCAAGCTACGCCCGCTACGCTGGTCAATTTCTCTTAATGAACCTTTAATCAAACAAAATATTGACATTTCTTAATTCACTTTTATATTTTAACAGAATAATAAGGCTACTATAATTTGTGACTCGTGCTATAGCCAATATACATATCAGGACACGTCGCCCTTATCATTATCTTTTTACGTGTGAAGGTTTCGCTATGGTACTCCATTGTGAAATTTGGTAATTTTTGAAATTCAATATTTCAAAAGTGGCATAATCATTATATTTGAAATTTATATCAAGAAATATACAATTTTTTACCTTTCAAACGCTGTTTGTCTAACCATTTTCTTTTCGAGCTATTATTTTTTTCAGTAACTTCAAATGTTTCATTTTCCGAGATTAATCTGTGGCAAAGATTAGCGAAAAACCCAGTCGTCAGCAACGCATAGCTTTATATTAAAGAGGATGTTGGAGCAGGGATTGTCACCATTACTTTTTAAATCGGTTCTGTAGTTCCAGAGATTCCATAGAAATCGTAATTTAAAATGTTTTCAGAACGCTTTTCGCTCATTTCACCCTTTTAAATTTCGATTTTTTTTATTTTGTTCTTAGAGAGCATTTACATCTTATAAGTAACTACAATGCCAAATTTCAAATTTCTAGCTCCTTCAGTATAAAAAAAATTGCAATTTTAGAATGTTTTCCGCTCTTGCACCACTCTCGGATTAGTGGCACCGACGTAAAATATAGCCTATGTTGGAGCAGGGACTGTCACCATCAATTTGCCACCATCATTTTTGAAAACGGTTCTGTAGTTCCTGAAATTCCATAGAAATTGTAATTT
Source organism: Maratus michaelseni (assembly GCA_963931845.1). Classification (NCBI taxonomy): domain Eukaryota; kingdom Metazoa; phylum Arthropoda; class Arachnida; order Araneae; family Salticidae; genus Maratus; species Maratus michaelseni. Next base: position 281,180,997 of record OZ007592.1, on the reverse strand, counting down.
AGAATGTTTTTAGAACGCTTTTCGCTCATCTCACACCTTTTAAATTTCGATTTTTTCTAGAATTTGTTCTTAGAGAGCATTTACATCTTATAAATAACTACCATGCCAAATTTCATGTTTCTAGCTTCTTCAGTATAAAAAAAATCGAAATTTTAGAACGTTTTTCGCTTCTGCACCCCTCTAGGGGTATTGGCACCGACATAAAATATAGCCTATGTTGGAGCAGGGACTGTCACCATCAATTTGCCACCATCATTTTTGAAAACGGTTCTGTAGTTCCTGAAATTCCATAGAAATTGTAATTTAGAATGTTTTTAGAACGCTTTTTGCTCATCTCACACCTTTTAAATTTCGAATTGTTGTAGAATTTTTTTCTTAGAGAGGATTTACATCTTATAAGTAACTACCATGCCAAATTTCATGTTTCTAGCTCCTTCAGTATAAAAAAATTGAAATTTTAGAACGTTTTCCGCTCTTGCACCCCCCTGGGGGTAGTGGCACCGACATAAAATATTGCCTATGTTGGAGAAAGGACTGTTATCATCAATTTGCTACCATCACTTTTGAAAACGGTTCTGTAGTTCCTGAAATTCCATAGAAATTGTAATTTAGAATGTTTTTAGAACGCTTTTCGCTCCTCTCACACCTTTTAAATTTCGAATTTTTTTTAGAATTTGTTCTTAGAGAGCATTTACATCTTATAAGTAACTACCATGCCAAATTTCATGTTTCTAGCTCCTTCAGTATAAAAAAAATCGAAATTTTAGAACGTGTTTCGCTTCTGCACCCCCCTGGGAGTAGTGGCACCGACATAAAATATAGCCTATGTTGGAGCAGAGATTGTCACCATCAATTTGCAACCATCACTTTTGAAATCGCTTCAGTAGTTCCACAGATTATCCCCTACAAACAAACAAACAAACAAACAAACAAACAAACAAAAAAACAATCTTTACTACTTTCTAATATTAGTATAGATAAATAAGTTTCTGAGATGTTTTGTGTGTTTCTGTATGTCTGATTTTCAACGACATATCTGTTCTAATGCTAATAAAATGACTTTATTGTTACGAAAAATGGAATAAAGAAAAGGAAAATAATAATAATATTATACTTTTTTTATGCTATTTCTAATTAAAATTGAAAAGAAAGTATGTTTTCTATGTGAATAGATGGCGTGTAACGAATATCGTCTGGTATTTGAATTGACGAACATATCTTTAGTTTATTAGTTAATGATTTAATGGTTCTTTTGTTTAGATTTTGTTTAAAAATTGTATTATAAAAATTATTTCAGACATTACATTCACATTATTATTTTTTCCTAAAAATCTGAAAGATTAAAACATTGTTTATCGTATAAAGTACCATTTTTAGAAATAAAGAAAATCGACGGGAATTTCCAGTGATAGAAGATGCAGCTATTGTAAACTATTTGCATCTTAGTACCGAATAGTTTGGCATACTATTTTAATTATAATCTGTTGCAACCTGGTAACTAACTTTTCATCTCAGAAAAATCGTTTTAAATCCCATTGTTTTTTTTAGTATGCGAGCAAGCCAAACCTATAGTGAAGGCTTGGCATTTATTCTCGTCCTCCATTCCTTCCTATATTGTTTCAAAATCTTGAAAACGGTTGGCCTTCTTTGCATACAAATACGTCCAGGACTGTCTTTGTCATTAAATGTGTGCAGTTGCAAGAAAAGCTTTTGGGTTCCTAAATGATTTCGAAGGTAAAGCAAAAACTTTTGGTTGGACGAAAGTAGTATTTCTTTTATATATAGGGTCAGGTGCAGGTTTAAAACTATTAATCACAATATTAACTAAACAAAGACTGAAAAAAGTCTTTAATCTCTGCTGGTTCAGGTTGCAGTGCACCATCCCACTCTTGCCACAGCTCTGCATATGACCATATAATGGTACACATTAATACACTATTTAGATAAATGTGAAAAAAATTTTCTTTGATCTCATTTATTGTAGAAAAACAAAGTATTCATTATAATTAGAATATAACAGAATAGAATATATATTAGAAAATAACATTTTAAAAATAGGGGATTGCTGCGGGGCCAAGTGCAAAGATTTTTAGTACTCAAACTCCGACTCCCACGCTCTCCAAAAAAAAAGTGTTTGAAATTATTTTAATATCGCTGGTAGCATCTGTAAACGCTGAACCGGGAATAACCCTATCCATTTGTGACAGCACCGAATATCACCATACAATGATATATATATATATATATATATATATATATATATATATATATATATGTGTGTGTGTGTGTGTGTGTGTGTGTGTGTGTGTGTGTGTGTGTGTGTGTGTGTGTGTGAAGTTCTGCATAAAAAAGTACACCAGGGTCGGAAGTACTTCATCATATTACAAAAAATAAATTACAAAAATTGATATAAATTTTGGTATCAGGAGGGTGGGTGTCAAGATAAGCGAACAGATGACCAAGGCCCAACTTGCCCGTAATTTAACCAGATCATGTATTTAAAATTACGGATATTAGCTTGTATATGATGATTACATTACTAGAGGTGAGCAAAGTGAGATTTCAATTTTAAACTCTCTTCGTTTCGATGATAAAATGGCACGATAAGCAAAAATAAAAAATGATAAGTTTGCTCCTATCAGAGAAATCTGGACGAATCCATTTTGATGTACAAAGATTTATACAAAGCAGGAAGTTATGTAACAATTGGTGAACAGTTATTAGCTTTCAGGAGAATATGTCCATTCCGAGAGAAAAACTTAGTATCGTATAAAACAAAACTCAGAAATATCTACAATTTATTGTCTTCTACTCACGATCAAACAAAATATAAATTCAACATGTACGAAGTCAGAAACTGTTGAGATTTTTAATTCAAAGTTTAGCTCCGTAGATTCTCTGGAACAAATGTGCTACAATATGTCCGGTAGCGGAAATCCATGGTCCCTTTATGTATTTTTAGGTATAATTAATACAATGTTAGTTAATGTACATGTAATACATGTTCACAATGTAAGACACAAACATGAAAATTCATTATCCAGAAGAGAATTTGTAAAACAACTCAGTAAAAACTTCGGAGGTGTTGGATGATTCAGAATATACAAGTTTCTATTTTCACCAGATCCGTAAAATCAATATCTTCTATATTAAAAAATGATATGCCAGCACAAACACCGGATCCTTCTGGTACCAAAAGATACGTGCAATTTTCTAAATGAAAAAAAAATCGCAACTTTAGAAAACTTGAGTTTACTTTATTTGTTTAGCTACTATATTTTATAATATCTATATATTTCACTTTACCTTGAAATAACAAATCTCACATTGTATAAAATATAGGAAATTGTTCTCCATTCATTAATCAGTTTCTCAGAACTTAGTTTTAATTTCAAATAAAAGAAACATTTTCACACATCATAAGAAATATTGATGAACCTATCTTAAATTTATATTTGTTTCTCTTATTATGTTATTGGACCAAAAAATTAACAAAATTCAAATAATAACAATAACATTAACATGAAGAAAAAAATAACAATATAAAATGTAAAAATTAATTCTATTTAATAAAGCACAAGTATTTTTTGAAATATCGTTACAATTATGTAAAATAATAATTTTAAAAAGTCATCGAGTAAAAAATATGTTCATGCCTAAAAGTGGTGAACCATGTAATGATTTTATTAACAGCTCATTTTATGCATAAAATCTAATTTCATCACAATTACAGATATCGCCTGTTTCATTAGTTTGCTAATAATGTTATTAACACAGAATTTATCGAAAAAAGCTGCCTTGTTGTCCAAAAAGGATTTTTTGCAGCAAGTCCTACTTTTGTAATTTGTAGATAATGACACTTAAATGACACGTAAAGACAAGAAAGAAAAATCATGTGTCAAGAGTAGATTATGAAACACTTTCCAACACATTCAGAATAATGTAACAAAACTTCATCGTTTAATAAGGGGAAGATGATGACTAAGTAAACAATTTAGAAAACGCATAACACATTTGAAAACACAATTTCCATCTAATATCAGAAAAATATCCGAATTATCTTGTGAAGCTCTGTATATGATCTTTAGATTTGTATATATACTACATAGTAGGCAAAAAATTAGTTCAATTAGTTCAGTAAACACATAACACAGTTACAAGTTCCCATCCAAAACTATTTCCATCAATAAGCGAAATGTACTCGATTATTTTGCGCTGCCCTGCATATCATCTATAAAATTTATACACATCGAGTGATATGCAAAGAATTAGTTAAATTAAAAAACGCATACCAAAATTGAAAACTCACTTCCAATAATAATTGCTGAAAAACAGTACTGGAACCGAATTCCTTGAGTGCCCTGTAAACGAACTATAAATCTACTTGCTTCAATTAAAATACGGAACATGTAATGGCAAATCTCAACAACATATATTAAGTACATGGATATCGGGGTATATTTATGCGAGTTAGAGCGCGGACAGACAGACAGACAGACTACCAGGTGGCAAAACATACCGAATTCATGAACACTGTTCAAATATTTTGGAACAGAAGAAACATCATATCTCAAGTTTGCTTCTCGCTCTTTTATTAGATATTGCCTAAAATGCAATTCAAGCATGAATATTTAAATAATAAAAGTAAACGAAATAAATTAACAAGTTTATTAAATTTAAGATAAAATGAAGTAAAAACAATTTTTCTATTGGAAACTAATTTTTTTTTCAATTAATATATATTTTTTTAGATTGCCCATTAACAACACGAAAAGCTTTTTTACATGGAAAATATCAATTATAAATTCAAATAATGTCTTGAAATTTGTTAAAAGCGATAGTTTCGTTTGTTAATAGCTGAAGAAATAACTGCAGATTTCACTACATACAGCAGTCTTTTTTATTCTGATTGTTTCAGTGTTTAAGCACGTAGTTCGACTACATATCTTGTACTTTTACTGCCCAAGACGTACTTCTCAGACTAAAACCAAGTAAGTAGAACAGGGATGTGTTTCCCGGTCCTCTTTATTGAGGTTAAAATAATTACAAAATCCCGCCGGTAAACGCGACAGATGGCGGGGTAATGAACAATAGATATGAATATATGAAAATTATATTTGTGAAAAAATAAAGTACAAAATATTATCACTGTCGGAGAATGCAAAGATCCGACCTGACATGTGGCAGTGAACAAGGAGGAAAAACAAGTCCCTAGCTCAGTGATAAAATTAATAAAGGAAGGTCACACAGAAAGTTAAAGATGTTTTTAAGCTTTAAAAGCAAAGCGATAAAATATGCCAACGTGCTGTTAAAGGTCAATTATAGAAGTAATGAGAGGCAAGGGCGACATCACTGCATTCACAAAGAGGACAAAGGGCTCTTTTGAAAAAGAGATATTTCCCAAAGAGACCATGACCAGTAAGAAAAGCTGTAGTGGAGGGAGAGGAGGAGAAGATCCAATTATACCAATGGGACCAGATCATAATTATATCTACCCTTATCCAAGTAGTCCCAGTGATCCTGCCACTACTTCATAAAATGAGCGCGAATATGTCTTTTGATGTCTTATTATGTCTATTTATCGGTACTGGAAGTGAAAAATCAACTGATGATCTATAAGTTGCTCCCTTTGCCCGCATATTCACCGTTTCATCGTCTAGGATATCCATATGGGCTCAAACGTGGCCTAAGTAGGTTTTACAGAAACGATTTTTAAGAAGTAATTTAATCATTGCTGATTTATTGATCTAAATGCATAGAGTGCCTGCAGGCTGGAAAGAATATCGCTAAAAATTGGAATAAAAAAAATACTGTTTGTTGATCGATCTACTCTAAAGCTTTAAAAATGGCAAAGAGTTCTGCTTGGAAAATAGAATTATTGTCCTCCAGCCTGCAGGCCCACCAGCGAATCACTTAACTCAGTTCCGTAACGTAGAAAGCTGCACCTACGCCGATATAGTGCGTGAGCCATCGGTGAGAAGCATAATATTTTGAGCGGGAGAGTAAGAATTTAAAGTCGGATTTACTTGGAGGTGGGAAGTCTCCTCTGCCGTATGAATCTGCCAGCAAGGAATCTTGCTTTGAATTCTCATTTGTGGGAAGCATTGTTGTGAGACACCTTCATTCTCTATATGGAGGATGCTAAATTTAGTGCACTCATATTTAATGGTAATGAAAATGGGTGAAATAACCGTTAATGTAAGTTTAATTTGTATTTAATTTATATTATTTTATTTATACGTTTATTTATTGATGAAGTAATAATTCTTTACTGAATATGACAAACGCTGCATTATTTATATTGTTTTAAGTGTAAACGGGTTAAGCTTTCGTAATTGAGCTGCACACAATAGATAGATTTTTTTTAAATCATGCTTGAAATAAATTTGAAAAACATAAAACAAATCAGTAAACTAAAGATACACTTTCCAAACAAACGGTATTGCAAAATACACTTTTTACCTCTTCAACGGTGTGAAAATTAAAATTATGGTATGTTTATAAGTAATTAAACTTGCCAAAGAAAGAAATTGATTGCTTCAATCGTTTTTACCGTCTATATGACGTCTACGTTATGCATGGACATATATTGTTTTGTAATATAAATAGATATAAATTTCGCTCCAAAAAAAAAACTTTCTTTTTTACTTTACTTTTAATATGTTCTTACACAAACGTATTTACTTATATATATATTGGACACTCATTTTTCAAATATTTGACACTAAAAAGCGGTGTGCACATTTCCGTAATCCATAGTCGTGTGGACGAGTCGCCAGTATCAAATTTCGAACTGTAACTTGTTCATTTGCTTTAGGACATTTTCATATTCAAAGAATTTATTCAAATTGTGCCAACTATGTCAACCAACATTCCAGAACTTGGCAATACTCGCTTAGACATGTTCCTCTCTGGGAGGGAATCATATAATATAATGTATAAAGTGGGAATCATATTATCGTCAACATTGATCTCTTGTCCAAATTAATCTCTCTGAATGAAATCTAACAAATACTATATTTTCTTAAAAAAGCACATATTCAAATCTGGTTTTAATTTTATTATCAGCATGAGATTGATTAAAAATGTCATTTAATCTATCTAAAGCTTTATGTCGCTTCTTGAATTAAATTTTTCCAACAATACATGTTAACCCGCCAAAAACCTTTGTATCCTCTGAGTGAAATGCCTTTGAAAGGACCTCTAGGCTTATATTTTCAGTTAATATGTACCATGGTGCATTTATGAGGATTTTGAAGAGTTTACCTAATCATAGGAAAACGTCCAATATCTCTCGGATTTTCTGATAAGGTACTAGTATAACCTCCAAAGTTTTGTATCTCCTCCAAACAAGCAAGGACTTGAGTTGGTCTTCAAATGTCAAAAACAGACAATAAGTCTCATATTTATTTTGCCTGAATTTTAAAATGTAACTAGATTCTAAAGTTGTATTTGTAGGATTTCAAATGTTTGATTATTACTTACCCATCATACGTAGTATAGGGTAAGTCTTGTAATCGTTTTGAAAATCGAAAAAAATTTTTTGACGGATTTTCACGTTTCAGACACTGGAGATTCCGAAAAACATATTTTTAGAAAAAAAATTTTGCCGTCCGTCTGTGTGTCTGTGTGTGTGTCTGTAAACGCTCTATCTACCGAAAAAATTGAGATAGAGACTTGCAATTTGGTATGTACTTAGTATGTAATAATGGGAAGAAGCCTATTTCATTTCAATAACCTCGATTAACCGGAACAATTTTTTTCGTACTCTCGAAATATTCGTTCTGATGAAAGGTATATAAATATTTTCGAAATTGTTTATTTTAAGAAATGAATATAAAAGACAATAAAAAAACATAAATTTTGCATAAAGCATGAAGTTGATCGGATAATTAGTTGCCGAGATATTTGGAATCCTATTGACCACACTCTTCGATTTTTCATGACCCTGTATTTCATCCAAATTTCACTTCAAAGATATATTTTAATTGGACATTTGACGCTTAATCAGATGCAGTAAACTGCTAGTTAATAAGATTATTATTTTTGGAGTTATAAGGATGTTTCTTTCAATTAATTCAGTAATCGAGACTTTAAAGCGAGGCTAACGAAAAAGAAAGGCTACCGCGGTGCTTTACGCGTATCTTTTTTTACAGACCGCCGGAGTCACGTGATGTTCGAATGCACCAATGCAGGTGTACAAAAAGAGCATCACATCACTCTAGCGGTCTGTAAAAAAGATAAGTGGAATGCACCGCGGTAGCCTGTCTCTTTCGTTAGCCTCGCTTTAAAGTTTCTGACCATCAAGCCACGATTTTATTTGAATTGCAATGCACTTTATAAGTAGTTTACACATTTTTATTTTAATATTTTACATTATGCATATCCATGATGGGTAAGTATTACGGTGGCCCCCAACGACTAGTTTTTTAGGGGCGCTCGTAATTATATAAAAACGTAGCACCTATAGTCATCGTCTGGTCCGTCCGTCCGTCCGCATATAACAGCACAAACACTATCCAACCGAATGGTTTGAAATTTAATATGTATAATCATTGCAGAAGTTTGTTGAGTCATTTAAAATTTTATGAAAATTGAATCAAAACTTAAAAAAAGATATTAATAAAAGTTTTCTTCACTCTATTAAATCCTATCATACGTAATTTATATAACAAAAACGAAAGTCATGTGACTGAGGAAAACAAATATGAGGTGACCACTTCTTTTTTCATATGGCAGGTGATCATTTTTATTAAATATTATTTTTTCGAATAAAATTGACATAAAAGTTACATTTTTAAAAAGATTGTTAAAAAAAATTGTTTGTTTGAGAGATGAGTTACATTCTAATATGTATAGATTCTGAGGTAACTTCATTTGAAATTAGGTTGACAGCCCAATATCTCAATCTATTAAAGTAATAAACACAAGAAATTCGTTCTTCGTGCGTCATAAAAATATTAAACCATGGAGGTAATTATTCGCAAAGCAAGATCTCCATGGGGAATGTCGCAGTGCTGTCTGGTGTCGAAAAAAATCGCTTCTGTAAACGTAGCATACGTATTACGAGAAAAGACATGCTTATTTCGCTCATAACAGACGATATAATTCAATTCACTGAAATAATAACAATGATTTTTTTACATTGTAAAACTAGTTATAGTAGGAACGTACCTCATTGTCACGTTTAACGTACAATTTCAATGTTGTTGTTGCTGTTATGCGATCTTGAATTTGTATATCACTTTATGGATAATAAGATTTTCTTTACTCTTTTGTACTGTAAAAAAAGTTTACTGATGGGCATTAGAGGGTTAAGAATTAATCAGTATTTAAGTAACTTATTAAAAATAATAAAAGAGATTTGTAAGTAAAACAAAATTAAATGTATTTAATTAAACAAAACTCCTTTCAAAAATGACTTTAATAACGTCTTTACAATAGGAACAAATAATAAAAAACTAATTAGTTGAGTAAAAAGTCTCTGCGGATATCAATGATGTAAACCATGTGATGACTTAATTAACAAAGCATATTATGCTTAGAATTCTAATCTGTTCGCGATCCGGAAATTCGCCCATTTCATTAGTTTTCTAATGATGTAATAACCTAGATATTTGCGAAAATGACATCTTGTTTTCTTTTTCTCACAACCCAGAAATATAATTCTACCAGAAAAAAATAACGGTATTAATAAAATGAAAATGTTAAAATATTTTTTCGACATTAGGAAGGATTGTCACATTATTAAAATAAAACTTTTCACCTTAAGGATTAAGATTAAAAAAATATATTTCAAGAGCATTATTTATTAAAAATGAAATATTTTCCCCTATTAATTTTAACAGTATATATATATTTTTTAAAGAATAACACCTGATAATACGAAATCGCAAAAGACTGGCAAATAATTCTGTTTTAGGCAGGTTTTGTTATAGCAGGCAAATTATCTATTATAACCCTATTGAATGCTGTAGTTGAGATCATAACAATTTCTGTTTTGAGCAACACTTTGTTGTAAACAGATTCCGTTTTTACAGGTTTGTCTCTATTTTTTCGTCACATATTTTTCGTATTCAGACATACGTAATAGGAATATTTTACTTTTTTAAATCTCAATTACATTTTCGTAAAATACACTGGCCTCCAAAAGTTAAGCTACAAACAGTCTTTTGAGTCTAATTTTAAAACAAATGAAGATAAAAACATAAAATTTAGAAGAATTGTACTTAAAACAGTTATTTATCGAATTTTACTTAATTTTAACGTCAAGCATGATTTACAAATAAAAATTGCATTTTTTGCAACAGTCCACTAATTAATAAAAAAAATAAATAGCAGTTTTTTGTAAAAAATAAAATAAATAAAATAAATAAACGGATTTTAATAAGATATGTGCCCTGCTTTACTTGTAATGCCTTTGTGGCATCTACTTTCCGTACTGTCAATTAAGTCTTGGATACTGGAATAGGAAACAACGCCCATACATGGAGCAACGCCTGTTTCAACTTATTTAACGACTTCGAAGAAGGATTTATGACAGCCACCTGTCTATTCAGATAGTCCCAAAGATGCTCTATCGGATTAAGGCCCGAAGTTTGAGCTGGCCCTCCCATTCGCTCCAGACCTCTATCCTCAAGATATTCAACAACGATTCTAGCTCAATGCGATCGGGCATTATCATCCATTAAGATTAATTCATCACCAATAGCACCACCGTACGGTGTGCCAACGAGAAAAGATCTCGTCTCGATATTTCACAGCAATCAGAATTCTTCCATGACCCACAGGGAGGTTACTGTGCCCACCAGAGAGATTCCATCCCAAACCATGATTCCACATCCTCTATAACTGTGTCTTTCAACAATGTTACATGGCTAGAACCGGATGCCTTGTTCGCACCAGATCAACAAACGAACTGAATCACTCTCCAAACCGAACCGGAACTCGTCTGTGAACAGTACAGAATCCCATCGTTGTCCTGTTCTAGGTAACGTTCTCTCTTTCAACATAAACGGGCACCTCTGTGTTGTCGATTAAGAGGGACACGTGAAACGGGTCGTCTTGAGTAGAGTTCTTAAATGCAAAGACATTTGTGCACCGTAGTGTCAAATATTGTCATCCTGGTTGCGTTAGGATGATCTGAAATGAGCTGAACCACAGTTGGTACCTCCTCCTTTGGTTCAAAAGAGCTATGAAGCGATCTTGTGCAGGGGTTACAACCTGTGAGTGTTCTTGAACAAGTGTTTTTGATACTGAATTTTTGAATTTAAATTGATCCCAGAGTCTCTGCCGAAACTACGAGATGCATTAAGACGCCTAGCAGCACCAACATGTAATAACCTCATTTCCATTCATCCGATTGCCCGCTATCTTGACGCATCAGGTAAACGACATCTCCTAATTATGGTCAACACTATTATAACACAAACAATTAAATATAAAAAAACAAAGCATAAAAACATTTCCACACAAGTTGCAAAATTTTCATATTCGCAGTTTCCCTTTGACTGCTATATAAATGCCCAGTTCTTTAAAATATTGAGATGAGTGTAAATATTTCACAATATTTTATTGAAGTTGCTTATGATAATTCATATAAACCATACTTTTTTACGTTTATTAATATTATTTTAATAGTGAGCGTCGAAAAAGCGGTTGTACTTTAACTTTTGGAGGACAGTGTATTGGCTTTTTTCTTTTAATGCCGTGTACAAAAATGCTCTTTCAATTATATTATTACCCTCTTCTATATACATAAGTAAAAAGCATCGGAATCTTGAAATTTTTTGATGGATTTACACATTTTAGAATGTCCTGAACACGATTTGATATATTTTGGGGAAATGCCGGTAAGTTTGTTGTTGTTTGTTGTTTCATATCCTCCATGTCTAGCGACAGCTAGATTTGTTCCATGAGGTTATATAATTGCAAGAAGTCCAGAAACAAAAGAGGATGTCTATTTTTGTTATCGTGGGGGAATTGGAGACAGTCCAAAATGTGGTCAGGAGAAGCATTCCCAGAAGCACACTTATTGCAAACCCGGTAAACTTTTTGTCCACCATAAAAAGCAAGTCCCCTCAAATTACCACTAGCAAATCTGGATAAGGTTGTCTGAGATTTTCGGTCGCAATTGAGGCCCAAGGATCAGCCTAGATTCGATCTTGGGTACCATACGTTTGCTGGAGTGACCTGCCACTTAACATTGTTTCTATTTTTAACACTTTCCAACCTAGTTGAAAAGTGATTATGACTTCGGTTTGTCTGCCGTATGGCTGTCTGCCGTCTTCCGTCTGCCGTCTGCCGTCTGTCCATGTTCTAACTCCCGTAAGTATGCTCGGATTGCCCTGCAAATTTTATATGTTATTGTCGTTATCTATAGCATGTTCCCTATTTCAAATCAAGTGTGTAGCACTTATAGTTTTTTTACAGGGACACTCAAAAGTATTCCGTCACATTGCGGTCTATTGGGAAAAAGCATTTTCGGCTTATTTTAATGATGTCACGCAGTTTCAAATACATTTTTAAAAGATATATATCACTAAGGTGCATTACAAGAAGCTTAATATGGAATAGGGTGTGCATAGCACTTATAGTTACTTTATAGGGACATTCAAAAGAATTCCGTTACTTTACGTCTATGGAGGTTTGCGGTTTAATTAAATAATGTTTCACTATTTTAAACGCATGTAAATTAATATATATCACTAAGGTGTATTACAAGAGGCTTACTACAGAATATTGTGTGTATAGCAGTCATCGTTCATTTACAGGGACACACAAAAGAATTCTCTACTGTCTGTTAACAATAATTCCTGGAAGTGCGTTTTAAGTTGTTGAACGCGATTTTAAATTTAACTCACTTTTTGTCTATTACTTGGTGTGTATAAATTCTACAAATCATATGCAGGGCAGCACAAAAGTTCGTGAACACATTTCCGTTTATTGACAGAAACTCCAGAAGGAGAATTTTAAACTGTGCCACGCGTTTCCTAACTAAACTAAAATTTAGCATCCTATGTAGTATTTATACAAATCTATAGATCATATACAGGGCTGAATAACAGTATTCGAATATTTTTCCGAATATTGTATATGTTGGAAATTCCTGTAATTACTTTTTAAAATATGTTATGCGTTTTCCAAATTGTTTACTTAGATGTTATCTTTCAGCTTATTAAGCGGTAATGATTTGTAAAATTATTTTGGAAGCGTTGGAAAGTATTACATAATCTATGCTTGACGCATGATTTTTCGTTCTTGTTCCTAATTGATGAGATTTTATTGAATGTACAGACAGGGGCAGGGGCAAAACCTCTGAACCGCTCTTTGCAAGTTTATCTGCAGCCTCATTTCCTTGAATGTCCACATGTGAGGGTATCCACTGCAGATGTATTACCCGAGTCAGGGAAATCCGTTTCAGCAGATTAGTAGATGGAAATAGTAGTGCTATCACCCGCATTACTGCCGTCTTTTAGATGTTGGATTGCGCTCCTACTGTCCGACAGAATCCATACTTCACCAAAGCACTTTTCTGCCAGAATGGCTTTAGTCTTACTTCAATGGCAATAAGTTCACTTCTAAAGACAGAGCAAAAGTCTGGATTTCTAATGCTCATATTTTGTACACCATCTGGGGTCTTGAAAAAAATACCACTGCCTGATTGGTTATTTTCATCTTTACTACCTCTGTGTATATTTTGATGGCATCTTTCGGTATTCTATCAATAACCTCAGGAGCTAGCTGTTTAAAAAGCTCAGGGATACTTGAACTCTTGGTCACTGGGATAAGCAGTTCAGTATGAAAAAAGACCCCAGTTGATCCAACAGAGGGATCAATACTGGACTTAATGGAATAAGCCTCCACGTTTTTATGAATTATACCCAGGGAGGTAGCCAGGCTTAACGGGCTGTTCTTCTTAAGCCTTTGATTATTTTTCCATTTCTGAATGAACTGCGAAGTACGATTCTGGTTACCATAACTAATGAGTTTGTTATAATATTTGACTAGACAAGTGTCTCTTCTCATACTTAGAGGTTGGAGATCCGCTTCATATAGGACTATGTCATTCGGGCAGCTGTTTCTAAATCCAGTTGTGATGCGGGCAGCACTCAATTGAACTTTTTCCAGTATCTGAAGATTAGAAGTTGAGGCGCTTGAATAGATAGGAAACCCATACTCTAATATAGGTCTTATAAGTGACATGTTTGTGCAGGACACAAATTTGTGCCCGCTCTATCTTAAGAACTAGTGCACGGAATTACACCAAACCTCACAATTTGTTCCTCCTTAACATGAATTAGTGTTGATTAAGATTTGATGTTTATCGTCTAACAGATCTGCTATGATGTTTTATTTTTCCAAGTTTCAATGATAAATGCGTCTTGACATGTATCAGATGGACTCTCATCAAAACATATATTCAGTAAGACCTTGTCATGATTTGGCACTGATTAAATATTGTTGTATATTCCCCAAAAGTTGGAGATTCTGTGCTGTGTTTTCATGATTTCTGCGATATTTATATATTGGCATCTATGGGATGGAATTTCATCTGACATCATATTCAGTTATACCCCTGTATAAATTGATGCTGTTCAAGTTTTGTTGTATATTGCCCTTCAGATGGTGTTAATATCTGGCGATATTCACAATATACATGACAGCAGGTTTGGCAGTAATCGATTACTTCTTTAATTGATTGATTAGTGGACGAAACGTTCAATCATACGAAATTTAATGATGAATGTAATCATGATTGAAATTGAAAAAGTAATTATGTTTACAATTTTTTTATGATTAATTTAATCTGAACTAATTCAATCGCGATTACTTTAATCATTAATCTAATTACACCGACGAAAATTAAATATGGCCGCCATTTAACTTTCTGAAATTCACATTCATTGCTGTGAGACTGTTATTAAGAGTCACTACGTGATTTTCCTTATTAAAAATTATACATGGTCACATAAAATTATCCAGATACCCTCAGGTCAAAATGTATAAATCATTTAGGTTTGAAGGGACAGTTGAGTCCATTTTTATAAAAGTGGTACAATTTTGTTTTGTAATTATTATAGGCAAAAGAGAACAAAGTTATCAAATAATTAAATTCTCAATAAACTAAATAACTGAAATAAAATTGAATGATGTTTATATCACAAAAAGTGTTGCGACAAACTGGAGCAGAAAGAATATGTTATAAGCAAAATAAAACTGTTCAATGTTGGCTGTCCATGATAAATTTATAAGAATAAATCATTAGCGTTGCTTTTTATTTTTTCACTTTCACCAAAATGAATCTTTCAGACTTGCTCACAAACCAATTGATATCGTAATATACTCATGACATGTTGTAGACAATTTTTAAACACTTTAAAGAATTATAAATGAAAAATTCTAAATCAGATATATAATGTGTTGCTGCAAATGGTGTTCAAATAAACATACTGTAACGCAGAAAGCCCCTTCCAGAAAATCTAGAAATACTCTCGTTCAGTTGTCGCGTGAGCTCAGCCGAAGGAAGTATGTTTTTTCGAAGAGCGGTGTTGTAAATAGAACGTGATGTGTTTTTTTTTGTTCTCCGGAAATGTAAAAAGTGAAGTCTTATATATATACGTGTAATGTGCCGTTTGTGATGTGCGTGTTTTATGTCAACATGTAATAAAATTTATGAAAATACCAGCAACGCATGGTTCCTGGTGTTATTAAAGAAATATTCTTTCAGCCCCGAGATACTAAAAGTATAATTATTCGTCGGTATTGCTATTAAAAAATTGGCTACCCAACTTCGGGCCAGAAATCCAGTGAAAAAATGCAAAGTGCTATATTTCTACAACTACAAATCCGCAGTGATATAATTTTAATATAAAGAAGGAAGCTTTCAGAGCTTTTTCGGATTTCATAAGTTATAACCAGAAAATGGCGCAACCAGTCGCCATTGCAATATACGATTTTGATGTGTTATTAAGCTTCGTTTTTAAAGTTCTAAAATTGTTTCGTGTACGCCCAAGAAAATAATACGTTATGTGTGTTTACAAAATTCTTCTAATTGTGTAACTCATGTGTGAATTGGTAAAAAACGGATCCGTAATTTCTTCTTATAAAAAACAAGGAATGCATTCTTTTCATCAGTTGGGATATTCTTAACTTAAGTTTGGTTGATCTTAATATTATTATTAACTTCAGTTTGATTATTCTTAAATTCAGTTACATTATTCATAACATTATTTTGGTTTTCTTTCATTATTTTGTTATGTTTTATTTTGTTCTTACAATTTTTCCCCTTCCCCCCTCCCCTACTTTTGATTATATTCTTGAATGCTTATCGTGACTGTGTAGTATTTTATTGATTCATAATAAGAAAGAAAGTAAAACTGATATCAGTTTCAAGTAAAATTATTATATTATCGTTTTCAAGTCAAATTAATATAAAGTATTCGTAATTTTATTGTAGTTATCATAAAGATTTTTCTTTTTCTTTTATTATTAGTTTTAAAAGAGTTGATTACTTTTGTTTTCTTTTATTATTGGTTTTAAAATAACTGAGTACACTTTCGATATAAATGTTTGTTCTTATTTAATGTTGAACGTAAGTATTTAATTCTGAGTTCTTGATTTATTGAGAAGAAAAGCATTGTTGTGAAATTTAAAAGTGAATGAGTAAGTTATGCAAGTTTTGTTGTTTTGATTTTATTAAGGTAGAAAGTTTTTTTTAAAGTTGTTCTGAACAAAACTGATAGTAAGCTGTCTTAGTAATTAAAAAATAATATTGGTTAAAAATTTAATCATTCAGTTATGTGTTTTGATTTCATTTAGAATATTATTTAAGGGACAATTATATTATTCAGTTATGTGTTTTGTTTTCATTTAGAACATTATTTATATGACAACTATTCAGTTACGGTTTTTATCTCATTTGAAATATTTTGAACGTGTCGCGTTATGAAATTCAGTTTATTTAAATCAAAAGAGATTTAATGTTTGTTCTGTTTTGTAGTAAGAGTTCGTATTATGGTTAAAGCTCACTGTTTTGTTTTATTAAAAGTTTATATGATTTGTAACGGCAAAGCTCACGTTTGGGGTACGGTTTAAACGAAATTTTTGGCATTTATAGGGTTTTCGGCTGGTTGTTTTTGTTTAAATTAAGTTTTGAGTTTCATGTTAATTGATATTAAGAATCACGTGAACTTAGCCCATGTAAATTTTATCTGTAGAAAACAACTAAGCTCGGGTTGTTCTAAGAAAAGGTTTTTAAAAATGTAATGATGGCTGTATTTTATCCAAGATATTAGTTTTCTATTAAAATTTCGTCAATAGTCGTTTTCTTTTAGTAAGTTATTTTTCTACATATTTAATAGGTTATGGGCCACATCTCGCTATGAACTGCGATAGTTAGTTATATATAGTCTGATTAATTAAAATTAGATACAGAGAAATTAAGTTTTACTCATGGTAACTGAAGTAAAACATTAGTTTAGCTTAGTAGAGAAGATTATCAATAATTTTTTTTTGAAATCTTATCCAAGTTTAAGATTTAGAAATGGATTTAGCTAAGCAAGTTAAATTATTGACTGGTGAAGTCGACTGGCCAATATGGAAACGCAAGATTAGAGATTTACTTGACTATCATGAAGGAGCACTTGATGTTATTGATGGTAAATTAAAGAAACCTGAACCGCTAAGTAGCAGTGCTAACGAAAAAGAAATCAAGGAACATAAAGTAAGTTCTGATTTATATCGTAAAGCTAATAGTTACGTAAAATCCGTGATAGCAAGTTCAGTTACTGACAAAGTTTATCAGAAGATTATGGATAAAGAAACAGCACATGAAGTGTGGGAAGCCTTAAAGCATCATTTTGAAGCTACGTCAAAAGACCAGTTATTTAAGATATGTACAGAGTTTTTCGCATTTAACTGGACGTTAGGCGATGATGTCTCAACTCACATAGCTAAGTTAAGAACCATTTGGAGTGAATTAAATAATGGACTTAAAGATATATGTGAAAATAAGTTACCGGATTTGATGTTAGTTTGTAAAGTCTTGCAGATTTTACCACGCAAATTTGAAACATTTAAGTCCAGCTGGATGCTGTTGTCTAAAAACGAGGACAGAACATTTGATGAGTTGACAGAGCAACTTTGTATGTTTGAAAGAAATTTTATCAAAACCGATGACATTACTGTTCAGGAAACGTTAGCTCTTTCAAGATTAGAAAAACAGAATAAAGATAAAAATTTCAAATTTATCAGGAAATCATATAAAGGAGATACTTGCAACTACTGCAATCGTAAAGGTCACTGGGTAAAAAATTGTAGAAAATGGATTTCGGATGGAAAACCTGCCAAAAAGTCGCCAAGTAATGATACTAAAGATATAAAGAAACCCGCCAATGGGGCACTGATGTCTATTTCTGTCGAAACTTATACTTCGGAAGCAGATAATTCAACAGCTTTTTGGATCGATAATGGAGCAACTCAACATATCACGAACTGCGCAGTGTATTTTACAGATTTCACGCAATTTCTTAGTCCTTGTAGCATTAAGGCTGCTGGAAAGGAAAGATTGGCTGCTGTTGGAAAAGGAACTATTCGTTTTAAATCTTTTGTTGGTAGAAAATGTCAAGAAATTCAGCTGAATGATGTCTGGTATGTACCTGAAGTCAACAAAAATTTATTTTCGGTGTTAGCTGCTCAAGACAGGAATCAAAATAGTGAATTTCGATCGACATCTACTGAATGTTGGTTAAAGATAAATGGTCAAGTGGTAATATATGGAGCACGCAGTGTATCTGGATCTTTGTATAAAGCAATTATTGAGCCAATTATGCCAAAGAAAGTTTTAGAAATAAATAATACTGAGCAAGACTATTCTTTATTGCAACTTTATCGTGAAAGATGGGGTCATCAAGACAAAAGTCATATCAAAGAGAAGCTTGAAAAAGAATTAGGAATCAAAGTTCGACTGGAAAATAAATTATGTGAACCATGCATTTATGGAAAAGCACATCGCTTACCTTTTGGAAATAGAAACAAAACAACTGAACCAGGTGAGCTTATTTCGGCTGACCTTCGTGGTCCGTTTCCTGAATCTTTTCAAAAGAAACGATACTTAGTTGTATTTAAAGATAGTTTTACAAAGTTTCGGTATGGTTATATCATAAAAGAGAAGTCAGAAGTCAGTAATGTATTTAAAAATATGCTTGCTCATGCTAAAACTATGGGATACAGAATCAAAGAATTTTTGAGCGATAATGGTGGAGAATTCGACAATGGAGAAATTAAAGCGATTCTACATGAAGAAGGAATTATGGAATGATTCACTGCACCTTTTACACCACAACAGAATGGATCAAGTGAAAGGGAGAATCGAACAATTGTAGAAATGGCAAGAACATTCAAATACTCGAATCCTGAAATTAGTTTTCCTGATGCAATGTGGGCTGAATTAGTTTCTTCTCCAATATATATCCTAAATAGAACGGGAAAATCTTCAGTTGAAGGAGTTAGTCCTTATGAATTGTGGATCAGAAAGAAACCTAGATTAAAGCATTTACGTGTTATAGGTTCTACGTGTTATGCTCATATTCCTGTACAAAAGAGAAGAAAAATGGATAGAAAAGCTATCAAAGGTTATCTAATAGGTTACGATTCTGATGAGCGTTACAGAATTCGGCTGAAAGAAGAACACAAAATGATTTTTTCTAGAGATGTAATTTTTCATGAAGAATTAAAAAAATGCGATAATTGTGTTCAGTTACCATTCAACGATAATGAACAAGAAAATATAAGTGATATTTCTAATCAGGGAATGTACGAAGAGAAACAACTTCAAGAAAATGAGGAGCAAGATAATATAAACGATAGTGAAGATGACAGTGATGAAGAAACTAAGCCATCACATGACATACAATTAAGAAAACGTGACACAATACGAAACCTGTAAGGTTTGAAGATTATATAATGAAAGCTGAGTCACTAATTCACGAAAATGAAAATCCCGAGACATACATAGAAGCAATCAACAGCAAGGAAAGTTCAAATTGGACAAAAGCGATGGAAAATGAAATAGCCTCTTTAAAAGAAAATGAGACCTGGGAATTAGTTAATTTACCAGAATATTCAAAAGCTATACCATGTAAGTGGGTTTATAGAATTAAAACAAATCCAGGTGGCAGTGTTAACAAATATAAAGCCAGGCTTGTTATAAAAGGTTACAGTCAACGTAAAGGCATTGATTACAGTGAAACATTTAGTCCAGTAACAAAATTGGAAACAATACGAGCAGTATTGAGTATTGCGGCTGAAGAAAAAATGCATTTATCGCAATTTGATGTAACGACAGCATTTTTGTATGGAGAAATAGATGAAACAATCTACATGCAACAACCAGAAGGATATGAAGACGGAACAAAAAGAGTATGCAAGCTTAAGCGAAGTTTGTATGGTTTAAAGCAAGCTCCACGTTGTTGGAATAAGTGTTTTGGTCAATTTTTATTAAAACTTGATTTTAAAGTAAGTGATGCCGACCCATGTCTATACATTCGTGAGAGAAATGGGAAAAAGTTAATTATAGCATTGTACGTAGATGATGGATTAATTGCTGCAAATGATCAACAAGAGTGTGAAATATTCATCGAAAAATTGAAAGCCAGATTTAAGATAGTTACTGGAAACGCCTCTTGTTTTCTAGGACTTGAAATTGAATATCAGAAAAACGGAGCTATTACTATTAGTCAGAAAGGATATGCCAAGAAAATTCTTAAGAGATTTGGATTTGAAGAATGCAAGCCAGTAGCAACACCAATGTTAAAAGAATCAAGATCGCAAAATACTGAAGAAATTAAGAAAGTTGATTTTCCATATAGACAAGCCGTTGGAGCTCTAATGTATCTAATGGTAGGAACGAGACCTGATTTAGCTTACAGCGTAGGAGTTTTATCAAGAACGTTAGAAAATGCATCTGCTGAAGATGTAATGAAAGTCAAAAGAGTTTTTCGCTACATAGCAAAAACGAAAAATTTTGGTATTAGTTATCGTGTAACAAGTTCAAGACGAGTATTACAGTGTTACAGTGATGCAGATTTTGGAGGATGTACAAAAACTGGAAGATCAACATCAGGATCTGTTATAATATATGCTGTTGGTGCAATCTCGTGGCACAGTCAAAGACAAACTCTTGTCGCTACTTCAACTACAGAAGCTGAAGTTATAGCAGCATCTGAAACAACTAAAGAAATTATTTGGCTCAGAAGATTATATGAAGGTATAATAAATCTAAAGGAAATACCTATACTTCAAGTAGACAATAGTGCAGCTGTAAAACTTGCACATAATCCTGAATATCACAGAAGAACAAAACATATAGAAATAAAGCACTTCTTCGTTCGTGAGAAAGTATTAGAAGGCAAATTAGTTGTAGAGCAAATTTCAACTGATAAACAGGTTGCAGACATTATGACTAAGCCATTAACTAAGACTCGATTACTTATCTTATGTGATCAAATGGGATCAGACTAGAGACTAAATATGCAATTAACAAGGGAAAGTGTTGAAATTAAGTTTTGAGTTTCATGTTAATTGATATTAAGAATCACGTGAACTTAACACATGTACATTTTATCTGTAGAAAACAACTAAGCTCGGGTTGTTCTAAGAAAAGGTTTTTAAAAATGTAATGATGGCTATATTTTATCCAAGATATTAGTTTTCTATTAAAATTTCGTTAATAGTCGTTTTCTTTTAGTAAGTTATTTTTCTACATATTTAATAGTTTTGCTAAAATTTAAAATGTCTGACCTTAATAAAGCTTGCAAAGAGGATTTGTTCCAGGTTGCGTTAGAAATGAATTTAGATGTGCAAACCACCATGACCGTTGTCACATTGCGTGAAAAAATCAAATCCTCCCCCTCGTTCGATGTTGATTTTGTGAATTCATTAATCAGGAATCAAATTGCAACTCGGGAAGAAGAACAACGTAGGCGGGAATTAGAGGATAAACAAAAAGAAGCAGAGTTAGAACAGCGTAAACTGGAATTAGAAGAGAAGCGTAGGGCAGAAGAGCTGGAATTAGAAGAGAAACGTAGGGCAGACGAGGAGTTTAAAAAGCTTGAGATGAATTTTGAGCTTGAGAAGCTTAAGTTACAGGTTCAGTGCCAAAGTGTTTCCAGTGGAGTGGTAGGTGGTAATGCGACAGGGATAATATCTCCCGCGGAAAGTAAGATAGATGTCCAAAGGTTGTTGCCTACATTCAGGCCAGAAACAGATGATGTAACTTTGTTTTTGGTGCTCCTGGAACGCCAGTTAAAGCTCTCGAAGGTACCTGAGCATCTATGGGTATCGTATTTACTCAGTGTTGTCCCATCTTCTATTTCTGCGCTTATCGCTCGTGAATCAGAAGATAACGCTTCGAATTTTTCACATGTAAAAGATTTACTTCTAAAACGGTTTAAAATTAGTGCCGAAAAATTCAGACAGCTGTTCTTTGCTCATCGCAAGGTAAAAGAAATCTCTTGGCGAGATTATTACTTCGAACTTCGAGCTTATTTTGAAAACTGGCTTAAAGAGTTAACTGTAAGGTCTTTTGAAGCACTCCAGGATCTGATCATAGCAGATCAAATGAAAAGGCGCGTGCCTGTTGAATGCAAACAGCATATGTTAGATGACTGGGAAAATTTAAATTCGCCAGTCGACCTCGCCGAAAAACTAGATGCCCATGAAATTATAAGCAGTACGTTCCCAAAAAGAGATCTGGTTGTACCCCAAATGAAAAAAGAGTTTTCTCGTCGAGATAATAATTGGAAGCAGAGTAAGTCTCCAAAAGAAGACAAATCTCCTCCTAAGTTTGGTAATCGACGCTTAGAATCCGATATTGTTTGCTATGGATGTGGTAAAGTGGGATTTATTAAGAAGAAATGCCCAGATTGTACCCCTTCGGTTAACAAAGAAAATGTGCAAAAACATCGTCTTAAGTTGTATAGTTTAAATACTTCAACAGTTTCAGCTCCAAATGTGCCTATCACGATCTGCAATAAGAAAGTATTAGTCTGTGTAGATACGGGAGCGAATCGTTCCATTGCGGGAGAACGTATGTATGAGCTATTTTTAAAAACTGGTGTTGCACTGAAACCTCATACTCATGATGTCACGTTGGCTGACGGAATTACAGTAGCCAGAGAAACTTTGTCTGCTACAGTTCCAGTAGAGATTGAAGGTCGAGTCTTCAAAACGGAGTTCATTGTATTACCAAATGCTAAGGGTAATAGAACGCTTTTAGGCAGGGATTTTT
Organism: Maratus michaelseni; assembly: GCA_963931845.1. Lineage (NCBI taxonomy): Eukaryota > Metazoa > Arthropoda > Arachnida > Araneae > Salticidae > Maratus > Maratus michaelseni. The sequence continues at coordinate 281,157,707 of OZ007592.1, read as the reverse complement.
TGCACAATGCTAACATGGTGTTAGATACTGCCAACAAAACGTGGTATTTCAGTAATAAACCTCAGAAAAAGTTTCATTTTGTAGATGAATACATTGAAGAAAATAATTCGTCAGCTGGTGCGGTCGAAGTCAATCCATACACCTTACGTGAAGATAAAGGCAAAAATTTAACTTCTGACGAAAGAGAAAAACTGAATGGTCTTCTAAAAAGGTATGAAAAATGCTTTCAACCAGGGGGAGAGACAACCCCGTATGTAGAGCATCGTATCAATACAGGTGATAGTGCTCCTATTGCTGCGCCACCTTCTCGGATGATTCCTGCTAAGAAAGAAATTCTTAAGAAAGAAATAGACAATCTTCTAGCTCAGGGAATCATATAAGAATGTGAATCACCTTATGCTTCACCGGTGGTTCTCGTACCAAAGCCGGATGGCAGTATGAGGTTATGCATTGATTACAGAAAACTAAATGCAGTTACAGTGGCAGATAAATATCCATTACCTCGAATGGAAGACCTTTTGCATGAAGCCAAGCATACTTCTTATATGTCAACTTTAGATCTTCGTTCAGGATATCACCAAGTCCGAGTCTACCCACCAGATCAAGCTGCATTTGTCTGTCCTTTCGGTACTTTTCGTTTTTTAAAGATGCCTTTTGGACTCAAGAACGCTCCTGCTACGTTTCAGAGAATGATAGATCAATTTAGAAGTGGTCTTAAGGATGTCCTTGCTTTGTCATACCTAGACGACATCATCGTTTTATCAGACACCTTTGAGAAACATCTCTCAGATCTTACGGCTGTGTTCGAGAGACTCATAGAACTTAAATTAGATGCCTAGCTTGAAAAATATAATTTCTCTTGCGAAAAGGTCAAATACCTAGGGCACTGGATAACACCAAATGGTCTAGAAGTAGATCCAGACAAAGTATCTGCAATTAAAGCGATACCTCCTCTTAAAAATGTGAAAGAGATCCAGTCTTTCTTACAGACCTGTTCTTGGTACAGAAGATTTATACCGAATTTTGCTGATATCTCAAGACCCCTTAGTAATATCACGAAAAAGAAAGTTATTTGGAAATGGGGAAACGAAGAGCAAACAGCCTTTGAAACTCTAAAACAATGTCTCATAACACCTCCTGTGCTTAAGCAAGCTGATGGGACCAAACCATTTATTCTGCGTACTGACGCTAGTAACTATGCTCTTGGCTCTGTTCTTCTACAGGGTGATGACAAGACCTCTGAACATCCCATAGAATACGCTAGCCGTCGTCTTACAAGTGCTGAAAGAAATTATTCCACTACAGAACGCGAGGCATTAGCTGTAGTCTGGGTCTTAGGAAAATTTCGTGGCAATGTGGAAGGTCAAGAAGTAGTTGTAGCTACGGACCACCAACCTTTAAAATGGCTTCTGAGCCTTAAGTCACCATCGGGGAGATTAGCCCGTTTGGCATTACAAGTACAATCGTTCTTATTAAAAATAGAATATGAACCTGGAAAATCTAATGTTGTGGCTGACATGCTATCACGTCCTGTCTGTAGTCATCAGTCTGCTTTCTGTGAGACATGCAACTTTGTCAGCATAGACATGCCAACAAGAAGCCCAAAAGATATCAGAGAAGCTCAGTTGCAAGATGAAAATCTTTAAAAGATTATAGATTGTTTTGAAGACGAACAGAAGAGTGAAGACTTCGCCAATTCGACTGATAGAGGATTCCTGATGAATCAAGGTGTACTTTACCTGTATGCTCCTGAATCAGACGCCGAGGAAGCGCAACTGGTCTGGTCATTCCAGTACAAGAAAGACAAAACATTTTGAAACTTCAATATGACGACCCCTCAGCAGGACATTATGGTGAAGCAGGTACCTATCAGAGAATTGCTAAGAGATATTATTGGATAGGCATGAGAACATATATTTCTGAATACGTGAAGAAGTGTCCAGAATGCGCTCGTTATAAATCAACAGAAACCGGCTTGTTTATTGCGAACACCTGCTTATGCTCAGCGGTTTGAGACCCTCAGCCTTGAGCTCTTTGGACCATTGCCTCGTAGTAAAGAGGGGCATCGATGGATTTTTATAGTAGAAGGTTGTGCCACTAAATGGGTAGAACTGTTTGCCTTAACAACTGTCACTGCCCAAGAATATGCGACTACGCTGATTGAAGAGATTTACCTTCGTTACGGTATCCCAAGAAGACTTCTAAGTGATAACGGCCCTCAGTTCGTGAGCGCTGTCCTACAACAAGTTTGTTACCTTCTTGGAATTGACCAATCATTGACACCTTTGTACCACCCTCAAGCCAACCCAGTCGAACGGAAAAATAGAGACTTGAAACCTCGAATAGCAATCCTTGTTGGGAATGAACACGATTCCTGGATTGATAAACTTCCTTTTAATAGATTTGCTATGAACTCTGCCAAATCTGATACAACAGGCCAAATTGCCGCCTATCTGCATTTTGATCGAGAACTAAGAACAATCGATGATGTGGCGAACGATTTTAGAGCAGTTGTTGAAAATGACAATTTTGTTCCTGAAATAACTCCATATCTTAAACGTCTTGCAGATGTCTCAAATAGAGTGAAAGAGCGAGTTGAAATAAAACAAGATCAGCGTAAGAAATATTATGATAAAAATCGTAAAAGAGTTTATTTTACACCTGGTAAAAAAGTATGGGTTACCTTACACCCTGTGAGCAAGGCAAGTAACCAGAAAACAGCAAAATTTATGCCTAAAAGGGATGGGCCATATGTAGTTTTGACTCAAAAATCACTGGTGACATATGACATTGCCAGTCTAGACAATCCTACTCAGCGAATTGGATCTTACCATGTTTCAGCCTTGACACCATTCCAAGAAACTGAAACTACTCCAGTTGCACATCTGAGAAAAAGAGGGAGACCCAGAAAACATCCTGTTTCCTCTCCGAGACGTATGTCGGAAACAGAGGGGGAGGATGTATCGCAGAAAGCCCCTTCCAGAAAAATAGACTCTTCCCGGCGAAACGCGTCGCGCATCACGTGATCTAGAAATACTTTCGTTCAGTTGTCGCGTGAGCTTAGCCGAAGGAAGTATGTTTTTTTGAAGAGCGGTGTTGTAAATAGAACGTGATGTGTTTTTTTTGTTCTCCGGAAATGTAAAAATTGAAGTCTTATATATATACGTGTAATGTGCCGTTTGTGATATGTGTGCTTTATGTCAACATGTAATAAAATTTATGAAAATACCAGCAAAGTATGGTTCCTGGTGTTATTAAAGAAATATTCTTTCAGCCCCGAGATACTAAAGCTATATTTATTCTACAGTGTTGATATAATATTATATTATGCTTTTATCATAAAGAAGTTGCATCAAACTGAAAAAGAAAGAATGTTGTATAAGCAAAATGTAACAGTTCGATATTGGCTTTACACCATACTATAGGAATAAATCATCAGGGTTAATGTTCATTTTTACCCCCTCTCACCAAAGCGAATCCTTAAAATATACTCAAAAGCCAATTAATTTCAGATGTTTTAATTTTTAAAGTAAATGCACGTTTGATTTACGTTCTTTTACAAATTTTAGTAATTAATGAACATCTTTTATTTGCTTTCATACTTTGGAATTAATACGCATTTTGATCCATTTTCTTAAAAAAGGCTCTTTGTTTTATAGGAAAATGACTAATTTTGTTTCATTCTTTTGTATTTAAACCCTTAACTCCTGTTAGCGGTCTTACAGACCGCTCCTTTTTTATGTTTATGCCATGTTAGTATATTTTTTAATCTGGCTAATATCTTGGTACGATATTAGTTGAATGGAGCGCCAATTCGTTATTTTAACTGCACTATCAGGCTTTCAAGTTACGGCATGAAACTAGCTTTACTTGCTTTATAACAAAAATAGTTTTATTAAAATCTGACTGTTCGTTTTTACTTCATTGTTACTCCTCCTAAAATATGGAACGATGGACAATATCAAAAACAGAAATTTTAAGAAGTTTTTGTTATTTAATATTTTTTCTTTATCAATCAATATTTAGTATATAATTATTAATCATCTAATATTTAAATAATGTTTTCTCTGTGTTGTAAGAACCAACTGTGGTAGAGAGGTCAGCGACGACAAAAATGACTACGTCTTCGACTTAGAGATGAAATTGTGATATAAGACAAAGTTATTATTAATAGATGAAAAAATGACTTGCCTGCCTCGGTATTTTGGTACGATGTGAGCAGAACGGGGTGATTTTGTACCAACAGGCGATTTTAATGGAACTATTATGTTACCGACTTACGACAAGATTCTTTAACATATCATATATCTTGACTTGTACAATACAAATTTTTCAATCTGTCTCCTGATAAATTGGTACAATATTAGTAGAATGGAGCGCCAATTCATTATTTTAACTGTACTATCACGTTTTTGAGTTACGGCATGAAACTTTGGCGTGTGATCTGTCTTAACTAGTACATTGCAAATATTTTAATCTGCTTCGTGATATCTTGATATGATATGAGAAGAACGCGGCGCCAATTCGTCATTTTGACAGCACTTTCACGCATCAAGTTTTGAGATGAAATTGTTGTCAAATTAAAGCTTAAACATTGATTTTTGAAAACCCTTTGAAGGGCAGTGGGATATAATATATCCCACTTAATTTTAATTCCCAAACGCCCAACACCGGAATTTTGGAATTAAATTTTACTTTTATAATATATGTGAAGAAAAGCTTTTACTTATTTAGAAATACATATGTTGATAAATCCCGGTGCGGTTCAATGCTTTCAACATTTTAGAAACATAAGTACTTTACCCCTGAAAGGGTTAAAATATTTATTACAGTCTAAATGTAAGAAGATACCCAGTTCCCACCCTTTTTTCTTCAAACTGGAGGAATTATTACAGGAGATTCCACCGGAAATGTAAAATTAATTTTAATAAGATTAAGTACACCAATCTGCGGACTCAATCAGGACTAGGATTTTTAATTCATAAGATAACTTCAGTGGTTTCGAGCTCATTCATTACTCACACATTTGTTCTTTTGTACCCATATCATACCCACTGTTGCCAGACGGCTACATTTTTTAATTCAGTTTTCTTGATTGCCACCAGTTTTTAGAGAAAGTCAAATCCGCCTTATTTAATGACAGATTAAATAAGCCGAACACAGGGCGAATTATACCATTTTAAAAATAGTGGTACCAATCAAACAATCTCAATTCTAAAAAAGTAACCCACTGGCGACACTGTATAGTACCCGAACCCGAAATGTCTGCTTAAAGTCAACCTGAAACAGGACATGAACACGAAGTATCACACCCGAGCATAACCCAAACTCGAAGTGAAAGAATATTAATCTATATTTAAAATATACTATTGAAAGGTAGTCTGCAAGTAAACCTCTAATATCAATTCTATCATTATTGCATAAAAACGAGCCTATATACACTCATTACATTAAAATATATAGTTTGTTTTATTTGTTAAATATTCAGAACTTTATTTTGAAAAAATTGGTCAAACCAAGATCGACCTCAAATAGTAAAAACCAAATACAAAATATTTAAAGTCAACCCTTCCCAAGCCAATCCGCATGTTGGGTCAGGTAGAATTGCACTCGACCAGATACAGGACTCTAACTGCGAACCCAGGGGCATAAAACGGGAAGAAACATGAGGAAAAATAAAAATAAATAAAAGGGAAAAGCCACAACAAAACATTTCGGTTTTAATCATTAATCATTAATTAGATTAATCAATTAGATTGAGAATTCATTTAATCGTTAATCGGAAAGACGGATTGAAATTAAATTATTTATTATTCATTAATCTATAAGTAGGATTGAAACGAAGTTCAATCGTCAATCTAGATTAACGATTAAACATTTAATCGTTAATTTTCAATCGTTAATCAAATTAAAACTTTGCACCACCCTGCGTGACAGCTTTATCTCAGAATCTGTGGAATGGAATTTCACCAAATTTAATGTATAAGATACTTATATATAAAAATGTTTTTATTCGATATTGAAGTTAATCACTCAACAGGGAACGCTGCTTTTTGTGGTGAACATTATAGCTGTACCTGACTTTCTATTGAGTAGGAATACTTAAGATTTTATATTTGAGTTTAATAATTCAAGTACAGTGGACGCTCGTTAATTCGAACTCAAAGGTTCTCAGAAATATGTTCGAATTATCCGAAGTTCGAATTATCCGATGTTAAGAGAAAATATAACTTAAAAAGCATATCACTGAAGAAGAAAAATCTCCTAGTATGTATAACCCCACAAAATATATTATACTATGCTATTTAAAATTAAACGCATTAGAAAGCAATAAAGACTTACCTTAATCATAAAATGAAGCAGTAGGTACGCAGTAGAAAGAAAAATATGAATTACACTTTTGGAAAAAACTGTAAAATGGATGTTTGGTTTTGTTTATTATGCCTACATTTTTCAGCCAATTTCTCGATTCGAAGCAAACATTTCAGTTCATTTTCAGAGGAAGGTTCCATCTGAATAAATGCTATCAGAGTTTTTATAGAGTCCATTATGGCTTGCTCATTAGGACGGTTAACAATCTATGCATTCTCTTCTGAATCCGATAAGGTCTCTTTTTCATCTTCTCGGATAGTTTTTATTATGTCATCGTCACTCAGTTTTCTACAAACTTCTACGTCTTCATCTACCCTTACATAATCAGAAAAAGTAACGTTATCACATTTACATTTTTTGAATTCAGGAAAATCGGTATCAATATCGTCACATTCTTCAATACGATTCTTCTTTTCGGCATGCATGAATTTAGCATGACGAAAGCAATTACTAATTGTGCTTTCTTTATCAGCGTCCCATTCAGCGTATAGATCATTTATAGCTGTCAGCAGAGTAATGTCGTAATTTTCACCACAATCTAAAGAAAAAAATATTTGTTTTTAGAGTCTCTTACGATAATTTGTTTTAAGATTCTGGATGATTCCTTCATCCATTGGTTGTAGCTTCGCAGTTGTGTTTGGCGGCAAATATTCAACCTGTATGGAACTCAGTTCTGGAAAATTATTGTGGCAGCTTGCGTTATCCACAAATAAGAGAATTTTACGCTTTCGTCTTGAAAACTGCTTATCTATTCCTTTTAACCCTTTAACGGGCGGTGGTCACAAAAACGGACACCTAATTTTAATTCCAAAACTGACAAACGGCACCAAGAATATTTAATTAATTTTTTTCTTTTATTAAGTGCCGGAAAATAAGCAACTTTGTATTTTCTAATGAATTCGTTTGTAAGTTCTGGTGTCAGTCCATTATTTCATCATTTTACAAACAGATTTACTCCGCACCGGAAAGGGTTAACCAGCTACTGTAGATGTCTCATGTCATCCATGCTTTTGCATTAGATACATAATCAACTGGAAGTTTTTTTAATTCCTTTAAAACACCGTGGCTTCTTGGACTTTCCAATCACTAATAATTTAAGCTTTTCGCTCCCATCCATATTAGCACAAACTAAAGCTGTAATCCTCTCTTTACTGTTTTTACCTGCTACGCAATTTTCCTCTTTAAAATGGAATGTCTTGTTTGGCAAGTATAAAAAAGTGCAGTTTCGTCCGTATTAAAAATTATTTTCGGCCGGTAAGTAGATAAAAGCCCTGTCAGTTTCCTACCGAAATTAGAGCATGCGTCTTCGTTTACATCAGAGCTTTGGCCACATACAGTTTGATAAGAGATATTGTGCCTTGACTTAAATGGAGAAAGCTATTCATCACTGCATTTACAATTTTCAATACCCATTCGACTTGCCAATTCATCCGCCTTCGTCTGCAGTAGGGGTCCGTTTATCGGAAAGTTTCATGATCTAGCATCCTGCAACCATAGCAGTAGAGCTTTTCCTAGATTTTCTTGGGACGCATTTCTCATGCGTTGCCTTCCTGCAGCAAATTTAGATTTTTCCCATGAATCTAAAATTGATTCCTTGTTTTTCAAATAAGTTGACAATGTATTTTTTTAAATTCCATAGGCAGCTGCTAACTTTGTTTTACATTCGCCATTCTCTACTTTCTTTAAAATTTCTACCTTTGTCTCCAAAGTTCGGGTTCGTACTTTCCTAAATTTTTACACGGTCACACCACACACTGAGGAAGAAAAACTAGAGCACATTAAAGTGTCTGCACTGTAATCATAACTAACGCAGCCCACTAGAATCTGTAGTAAAAACTGTTATTTTTTTCTGAAATTCTAAACAAATCGATAATAAATAAAAAAAATGATAGTGCTCCCCATCGTGCTGCTTCTTCGCGCGCGCTCTGTTTCTACTCACGCGGGTGGATTCCGCTTGGCGGGGGGGGGGGGGGAGGAAAAGTACGTTGGGGTGTTTTTAGTTTATGTTTCTAACTATAGCGGATGGCGTGCTTGAAAATGAAATACAGATGATTTTGACACACAAAATAATAAATACAGCATGCATTTTTCTCCGTTAAACGAGTAAAGATAATTTTTTTGTCAAATCTTTAGTTCGAATTAACCGAAGTGATAAAAATTAGTTCGAATTAATGAGATGTTTGTAACATTGATTCCAATACAAGTTTTGGGGGCTTTTGAATTAGTTCGAATTAACGGAAAGTTCGAATTAACCGAATTCGAATTAACGAGCGTCCACTGTATTTGATTGTAAAACAAGATAATTAACTAAATGCCAGTTTCAAGATATTCAAGATTCAAGACTTCTAAAGATAACTACGAACAAAACTACTGTGCTTTCTCTAAAACAGCTGATTTGTTAGACTGGATCGTCATTCAACTTAAAGGCAAATTTTTTGTCCGATAGATTTTACATTATTATACTTATGTGCAAAGAGTTTTCGTATTGAAAATTCATATCTGAGAATTATCTTTGATTTTAATAACATATATTGGGTAAAATAAAAACCCCTTCTACTTTTAAAAGGGTGCAGTTTATTCATTTTATGTGAAAATCAGAAAAAATATATATATATCATTTTACACCCGATCACTACCGTATCAAATATCTAAAAACACCGTACTTTGACACCGCCTGGTGTCAAAGATTTTCTTGAAAGAAATGAATCTCTAAAAAAAAAAAAAAGAAGATTTTTTTATTAAGTTTTACTTTCGTCACCTAAGAAATAGATATTTTTCCCATAACAAAAATCCCTAAATATTCCCCAGAAAATTTTTTTCCCTAATAACTCCTAATTTAGCAAAATTTAAGCTGTCTTCGAAGACAGCATGATTACAAGAACAATCAATCTACCAACGAAACACCAGACTTACTAAAACAAACTTTTATTTTTATCTATAACAAATATCTGTTTAATTTTTGTGGTTTTAATTTTCTTTTCTCTTTTATTTTACGTAACAAAAAGCTTTTTCATGACACTTCAAAAATATCATTGATTTTTTATAATATATCCATCAAAATGTTTTACATGTTTTAAAAAATTCATTCACATTGAATTTTAGAACTTTGATATGCTCGATCTAAGTATAGTATCAAATATATAGGAAATGTACAACATTTTCTAAACAAATTTCTATATGAAAGTTGTGTTTTGTCGTGCATGCATCACAAAAAGTACTGCGCTTCTTTTTATGCGCAAACTATATTTCTATTTGTGTAAGTCATAGAAATACTCTTTGCTTTGCATACTTTTTCTTACATAATAATCATGTTCGTAATCTTGTTTCCCATTCGCTTCACTGATCTCTCAAAAACTTTTTATTACGTGATGTAATTACACAAAAACTCATTTTTATAGTAAGTTATACAACGATGCGTAGTAACACATTTAAAGTTTAATTTATTTTTAATTTTAAAATATTAACTAATGTATCTTTGACATACATATTCAAGTAACGGAGCCAGTGAATATAAATAGTAGATATCGGGTTAAGGTTTTGTCAGGAATACTTGATAAACTCATCTTCTCTGTTATATTTAGGTGGTTCCTTTGTTCTTTCATAATATCGTTAATGAAGTTAAAACCAGATTGCAAAAAAGGAAAATTATTAAAAACACGATCATCTTCTCCCACAAATTTGAACCCTATGCAGGAATTGTATTATATATCACCAAAGTCTTTTATATCTCTCAGCATCAAAATTGTTTGTTCTGTTTTTTACCTATTCGAGTTCTAATAGTGCTTCTGTAATGTTACATTGCTTTTGAAATAATTTGTGGTAACTCTCTTAAATAACTGACGGTATCTACTTATCGTACAGCTTAAATCTCTAAACGCCTCCCGTAGTTTGACAAGTTTTGTTTTTTCTACCTATTCAAATAGAAAAAAAATCACATCTTTATCCAGTTTAAAGATTTGTATCAATAACTTTACATTTACTATATGTAACTACAGCCCTTATGTAGGAACGTATACATAAACTATGTACATAGAGATCTAAAAATTACAAAATAAATAAAACATAAATAATTGAAAAAATATAGACGGTAAGATATGATTTTCATATAAATAATCATTTATCATTGTGCATTTACTGCATGTAAGTCCTGATATAGGAAAAAATACATATTCGCACAGGGAGATCTAAAAATTACAAAAGAAATAAAACATCAATAATTGAAAAAATATAGACAGTGAGATATGATATTCACATAAATATACTGAAAGTCCCGGGATATTTCTTATAGAAAAATGAAAAGTAATTGCTAAAATAACTGTATTTGTCACCAAAAGACAACACCTCATTGTTCCAAAAGTTGCTGCCTGTCGATTTTTAAGTCATTAGATACTAGGAATTACAACATGAGTTCTTTTAGATGCTCTGTAGAGAATCGTATTATGTCTGACAGATATTTTGTCTAACTGCATCCGTTATATTTAACATCTAACACTAGAACTACCGATGCCGGTCATGTAAGACCCAGCCCCTTTTTTTTTCGCTCTATCACTGTTGTTTTCAGAAAATAAATTTAAATTGCTTGACTTTTCCTAAATATATAGTATAATTCCTTAGCACAAATTTAGTTGAAATCCAACGAATACTTTTCTATCTACATGTCTGTATACCTAGAATTACAGTTAAGTGTGTTACAGTGTGTTAAATGTAAGTAAAAATTCCTGGAGATATATATATTTAATTTTTATTGTGTTTCAGTATCTTACTAATCTGTAGGAACATTATTACGAAATACAAATTGAAAATTAAATGTATATTTTTTGAAATATTTTATTATTTTACATTTCCTACGTCACAGTATCAAGCCGGAATGTTACATATGTTATTCGAGCTATTGGTATATGATATTTTCTAAGCATATTTTCAAATTTTTCTAAGTATTAAAGCTTATAAAGAACATAACCTCAAATTGTTGTTTAATAGGTCTAATTGTTTAAAAGTGGTTATCATAGAGAGTTTTATAAATTTTTTACAGGGCTAATGAAAAAGTATTTGAAGTGCAAATCTACGACTGCAATTTAAACAATAAATTAACATGTACAACAAAGGATTCATCTACAGCTGATACATTGATATTCGAGTTAACTACACAATTAATTCATCCGCAGCCCTCTTTTTCCGTACCCACGCACAATTCGGGAAGATAAATACTTGGTTTTTAATGTGGGCGTTATTCCTGATGTTCCCAGTATAAATTGCTCCGGGAAATTGTTGGAATAGTTCATCTTTACATGATAGTGGATTATTTGCATCGAAATTTCTTACATTTTTCCTGTTGAATGCTTCATCTATATAAGAAACTGTGTATGTACTGAAGAATAGGTGAACTCGAATAGTATCTATATCTACTTTCCCCACCACACTGTATTACATCACACAAAAATTTTTGTTTGAAGTATACTTTTTTCTCGTTGCATCATTAAAGAATTTAACACCGTCAAGATTTTCTTGGTTAGTTGATGATACTGGCAAAACTCAGCTGCGCCACCAGACGCCAACTGGTGGCCGCCAGGCACGTCAACCGCCTCACTCAAGTCCTGAGGGATTATAATGCGCACGACGAGGAGGATTCTAAAGTTTGCGCTGCGGCCATGGGAACGCCGTCATCTCCTGACCACTCCCATTCTCCCAAATGGAATGACGACATACGCTGCTGCAATATGCGGTGGACCCCAAACTTCGAGGATATCACCACAAAATACGTGGATAGCCCGTCTCAGTCGACCTACAACTTCGGAGCCGGAATCCGAAAGAGGAGACCGGGACCTAGGCCTTAAGAAGGGTTCCCCGATAAACTCTTGCTTTACCACAGCTTCCAATCATCGAGACCTATGGATGGAAGAAATGACTAGTCTCATCGCCTGCGACGAGGAGAAGGGGCCTCTCGCCAGCCCGGGACCTTGAGGAAAGGGATCCTTGAACGCATAGACACATCCTGGCTTAGGTTGTTTCTGCACGGCCCCCTGAAGCTTTTCCTCCGACGAACTCCAATGGCAAAACGTTGGCGTGGCCGGTCGACGCAACAGGGGGTCATTCGGAAACGCATGAACTATAAAACATACACAAAAAAACACAACAAATGTTAGACAACAACAAAAAGTTAAGTTAGGCACAACTATGGACACTGAAGGGTATGGAAAGATCCTTCAAAAGCACCTGAGAGGTGGTCCCGATCGAGATTAGTAGCATGAAAGTTATTTCTAAGAATCCTGCTGATCTAACCGTCGGTCGCAGAAAGCTTCAGTTACGCAAAGGCACGCTAGATTGGTTTCCGACCCAGGTTCGAATTTTGGCGCGATCGCCGTCGCGTTAGTCGGCGAACCAACGGTCCGATTCCTCGTAATCGAACTGTACAGGGACAGAGCCTACACCCTCCCAAGGAGATGATACGGTTTACGGTGACCTGAATGGCCCCGAGGATACCTACACACTTGGTACGAACGGACAATCCCCGTTCTACCCGACAATACCGGTCGACACACAACTACTCCATCTGCAGAGGGTGACGTGGTGGATGCGGACTATGCCAGTATCTACGCTCTGCCACCTGCCAGTACCGAGGATTACTTTACGCCGCCTCACGCACTAACTAGGCGTCCCTACAGTCACCACGCACCGTGCTCTTCGGAGTCCAATCGTGCCTCCGTCATCGCCCGAATAAATTGTGGAAACGGCCTTACCACCGTTAGCTAGTCTGTTGCTCAGCGTCACCAACTCGACCCGGGGAGCAACTGAGATTAGCCTGTGGGGCATCCTTACACCACCTAGGGAGGAGGCTCCCAACATTGATCGAGTTCACACGACAGAAAACCTGCGCTTTTGAGGGGGAGGCCCAGACGCGGTGGCAAGCGTCACCGAATCTTTCTGGCACCTCCGGCTTTTTCGGACGCTCCTTTACCCCCGGCGCAAAACATTGAGATAGCGGTTCATCTGTTTCCTGCCCCCGCTGTGTCGAAGAACATCTTGCAGTACCGGGCTTCCGGTTATCTTCCCCATTTAAGTGGCCGAGTCGGAATCACCCAGCGGAGAATATCTCGCAATGCTCCTTGTCATCTTCCCCACTGAAGGGTTCGTTTCAGGACCACCCGGTGGGGCTCACCAGTGGTGGTACTGTGAAGACTGATTGATGTATAATAGGGTCAATTGAGGTAATTGGGAACGAATTTTGGTATTTTCAATTATTGACAGCTTTAAGGAGCACTTGATCCATGTTAAACCTTGTTAAATCGAATATATTGTTTCACTATTATACTTCCGTTACAATTAGTTATTGGGGCTGTGAGATGTAATTAAGTTATCTAAAATTGATTGTTCACAACTACTCCAGATGTTGTGGGGTAATGATGAACATCTATTTTTGTGTCCGGATGGTATAATACAAAAACATACCAAGTTCAAACACAACTTTTGTTCAACAAGAAGTTCATACACACATTATTCTACCACTAGTTGATGCACCCGACGTTGCCCGATTCTGTGATAATAGCATTCAATATACATAAAATTAATATTGATTATTTTATATTTTTAAACAAAAATCGTTCCAAACGAATTTAGGGTTAGGGGCTTTAATGCCCTGATCCGCGTATACCACTCATGCTACAGATGCTTCGATCTATTTGGAATTTATAATTTTTAAAGAAAATCTTTCAAAGGGAACTTAATGTTGGGACCTCACTGCCTTTGGCAACGTATACCCTCGAATTTGTATAATTTTATATTTTTTAATGAAAATCTGCCCAAACAAGCCTAGAGTTGGTGGAGAGTGGGGGTGCCTTCGGCACCGTAGATTGGGCGTGCTACGCACTCACCGGTCTGTTTTAAATTTATATTTTTAAACGGAAATCTTTCTAAATAATCCAAATTTTGGGGATCCGGCTTCCTTATATTTTTTAACGAAAATCTATCCATACGAGCTAAAGGATCCCCTTATAGCGATTTCAAATATAATTTATGACATTGAGATATAGAAACATTTCAATACGGAGCAAAAGTTCCTCAGAAACACTAAAGATTTCACTGTACAAGCAGTTATGTCTTCGTATCAGGCTTATTAGTAATTAATATGGCTGATGTAAAACTGACTCTGTTGTTAATTAAGATATCAATGGTGCGCCTGTAGATGAATCCTATATTGTACTTGATAATTTATTTTTTGAAATTGCAGCCGTAGATTTGGATGTCAAATACTTTTTCATTAACCCTGTATTTAATCTATAACACTCTCTATGATAACCACTTTCAAATAATTCAACAGGTAAAACAAGGTATTTGTATTTGAGGTTTCTAGGGGATTGAAGCGTTGGAGTAAAAGGAAACAAAAAATACAAACTAAGAAAAATGAAAATAAAAACGTAACTCTGAATCATTTAAAAGGAAATGGATGGGGTAAAATACCTTTTGGCATATTTTTAATTTTTAAATATAATTTCTTTTAAACAAGACAATAGCCCTTCCAGAAATTTTCTGTTGGATCAAGAATTAAAGTATTTCTTCCGTTCGCGTTACTTATTTACAGATCATTTAAAATTGTTTGCTAATCCTAATAATATTATAAATCTCATTGTGTGCAAATGTTAGGCTGAAGCCAGCGTCAAAATGGAGCATTTAATGATCCTGTATCTTTGCATATAGGTTAATTATAACCCTCATATGAACATAGGCTGGTTTTTGTTTATTTTATTCCAATATTTTTCTTAATAATTCAAAATTTCTTTATTTTCATAGAGAATAAATGACACTTTTTCGTATAATATTTTAAAATGGTTAAATTTACTTTACCGTTGCTAATAATTTATCGTTGCCAAAACTAATTCAAAACCCGAAATAATAATTTTTAATCAACAATTTGGTTACAATTGAAAAATTTTCACGTGAAAAATGAAAATGAAATAAAAAAATTAAAGAATTAAAAAGAAGATTAAATATTATTATTAGAAATAAAATGTACTTTTTTTAGTTTTTGATGATAATATAAGGTTTCAATATGCATAACCATAGGAAACAGGCGAATATGACGTGTAACATCTAAAATAAAGCGGATATGCTTTGATTGGTGAAATAAAACGATCTTGGGTTTTTTCTTCACTGTTCTTTTTCTTTTGTATGGTAACAATACTTTGCGTTTTACCGTCTGCGCGCGGCTAATATAACTATGCCGTATTTTTTAATTTAGTTTTTAAAAAAGTAAAAAGAAGTTTCAATAGAAAATGGCTAACAAATGTCAATAGTATTCTCCGCAAAATTATCCATGTCGAAAATGATGTCATGGATAGCGAGAAAGTTTTTTTCATTCTCAAAACTAAAAGAAATAACTCGATTACCTAAAAAAAATGACCAATGTTAACAGTTCCATTTCTGTTGATAAAACCTAAAGATTTAATGTTATTTCGTTAAAATAACATAATTTCCCCTATGCCAGTATTGAAATTGATTGCCCGGAAAAGAAAAATAACAAGAATTATGTCATTAAAAAGGGATTTCTCTGGGGAAAAAGAAACGTCATATTTGTATTAAAACGGGAATTTTCCTTTAAGTTTTAAAATGAGTGTAAATCAACTCCTTACATTAATAATACAAGGATCAGTAAGTATAGAAAGTAGATGAGTTTCACGCCATATTTATAACGAAAAATTTAAATGTTTTTTTTTATCTATACTGATTATTAAGCATGAGTATCCGTTATATACAGATGAGAGTTTTCTGCTAAAAATCACATCATAAGAATCTATTATATTAAAATCTGACCGTGTGTAAGTATTTCGAAACTATTCCTAGACTATTGTCACATAAACTCTCAGAATTTAAAAAATTAAATTAGATGCCAAGATTTTTTTTTTTTATAATTTTAACGAAGTTTTTCTAAAAACTGAATGTAAATTACTCCATATTTGTGTATAAAAAAGGAGAAATAAAACAGATCAGTATATTTTTTACACCATTTTCTCATTAAATCGGAAAAACAGAATTTATTTTCATTTTGAATAGATGGTGAAAACAAAATCTGGATTTCAGTAAATTATCCGAAAAATAAAAACATATTTTCACATATTCAAACTTCATGAATCAATTTATTCTGGAGAACAAAAATTGCCTGTCAACATACTGCCATTTTGAAAACAAGATTTGTTTCAGCTATACATTAAACCAACGAGGCAGATTTGAATTTAAAGAAAGAGCATATACTATTTCCAATTAATGTTTTTTTGAAGGATGTGCTGTTAAAACGTTTCACAAAGGCGTTAAAAGTAAAATTGTTTATCAGGTAAAATTGACATTTGTTTTTATTCAATTCGTCTTCAATTTCCACGATTTTATTTGGCCCTCTTTTTTGCATTGGTTGCAATTTCATTTTCGCGATTATTTGGCACAAAATTTCACATTTTTAAGACGCAGTTATGTCAAGGTCCCTATAACAAAAAATACCGTATTGTCTCCTATGAAATGTGCTAAATAGTTTGTTAATTATTAACGTTCTTAATCATAGGGAGTGAAATATTTTGCTTAATTAGTGTATTTATTCTTCTTTTAATGTTGCGTGCACGAAGTCACGGGTAACAGCTAGTGTATTTTATAAATAAAAACAATGCATAATTAAACATTTAAATTATCATAATATGATTCTTTAGCTTAAACATATATCCTCTTAACCGAGGAGGTAGGTACAAAGTTTATGTACAATTATGACATAAGAAGCAAAATCCATTTTTATAATTTTGGAGACAACTAAATACGAATATTCACGTGATCAGTCTTTAAAGCTTGGCTCCGTCCTCACATGGACAGGTGCCTCATTCTTGTACTCACAGCGAAACTTTAACAGTGTCCGGCAGGATGTTAAACTAATCGGATCGGTCTGGTTCCTTGGAAAATATCATACAACAATCTCCGGAATAGAATATGTAAAATATGGACTTGATACTATGACGGTAGGTTCCCCGATTATTTTATCGAGTTTAAAAGCGTCTGGAGGAAATTATGACCAGCGGAAAGCGTCCGGCAGGATGTTAGACCAATCGGATCGGTCTGGTTGCTTAGAAAATATCATAAAAAAATCCCCCGAATAACATATGTAAAATTCGGCCTTGATACTATGAAGAAAGCTGCCCGATTATTTATCGAGATTTAAAGCGTCAGGCGAAATTTATGATCATCACAAAGCGTTCGGCAGGATGTTAGACCAATCGGATAGGTCTGACTGCTGAGAAAATGTCATAAAACAATCCCCGAATAACGTATGTAAAATTCGGCCTTGATGCTTTAACGTAAGTTCCCCCATTATTTATCGAGCTTTAAAGTGTCTGGCGAAAGTTATGACAAAAGGAAAGCGTCCGGCAGGACATTAGACCAATCGGATTGCTTTGGCTGCTTCGAAACTATCATAAAGTAATCGCCCGAATGACATGTAAAATTCGTTCTTGATACTATTACGTAGGTTTCCCGAGTATTTATCGAATTTTAAAGCGTCTAGAAACAGTCACGATCAACGGAAAGCGTCTGGCAATAGTGAAAATAGGTTTATATCACCATCCCATTCACCAGATTTGATACTTTAACGTACGTAAGCAACATTCTTTTGTACCTTTAGTACCTTCTACCTGCAAAAAGAAACCTGATTCAAGTTAGCTAATACCCATACGTTCTTATCTACTACAGTATACATACACAGAAAAAATCTTTGGTTTGATACTATAACGTAGGTCCGGCGGCTCTGGGCTCTTACTCTATTAGCATTAGATTCGTCGTGAAATAGTGACTCAAAAATCGTTTTTTAACACTTTCCAACCTAGTGGAAAAGTGTTTATGACTTCGGTTTGTCTGGCTGTCTGGCCGTCTGTCCGTGCTCTAACTCCCGTAAATATGCTCGGATTGCCCTGCAATTTTTATATGTTATTGTCGTTATCTATAAAATGTTCCCTATTTCAACTGAAGTGTGTAGCACTTATAGTTTTTTTACAGGGACACTCAAAAGAATTCCGTTACATTACGGTCTATGAGGAAAAATCATTTGCGGTTTATTTTAATGGTGTTACACATTTTCAAATACATTGTAATTGATATATATCACTAAGGTGCATTGCAAAAAGCTTAATATGGAATAGAGTGTGCATAGCACTTATAGGTACTTTACAGGGACAGTCAGAAGAATTCCGTTACATTACGTCTATGGAGAAAAATCGTTTGCGGTTTAATTTATTAATGTTTCACTATTTTAAACACATTGAAATTTATATATATATCACTAAGGTGCATTACGAAAGGCTTACTACAGAATGTGGTGTGTATAGCAGTCATCGTTCATTTACAGGGACACACAAGAGAATTCACTACTGTCTGTAAAAATAATTCCTGGAACTGCGTTTTAAGTTGCTGAACGCGATTTTGAATTTAACTCACTTTTTGTCTATTACTGGGTGTGTATAAATTCTGTATTTCATATACAGGGCAGCACAAAAGTTCACGAACACATTTCCGTTTATTGACAGAAACTCCAGAGGTAGAATTTTAAACTGTGCTACGCGTTTCCTAACTAATCTAAAATTTAGCATCCTATGTATTATATATACAAATCTATAGATCATATACAGGGCTGAATAAAAGTATTCGGATATTTTTCCGAATATTGTATATGTTGGGAATGCCTGAAATTACGTTTTTAAATATGTTATGCGTTTTCCAAATTGTTTACTTAGATGTTATCTTTCAGCTTATTAAACGGTAAAGATTTGAAAAATTATTTTGGAAGCGTTGGAAAGTGTTACATAATCTATGCTTGACGCATGCTTTTTTGTTCTTGTTAAATTCTCTACCGTGCCTTCTTTTTCCTTTTCAATATGTTTTCCAGTTTTTTATAATTGATTTTAGAGCAATTATTGATTTCAATTGAACTATCGGTTATAGAAACAAGTGTATTATAATTGTTTTACTAACTCGAGAAAACAATGGCAGCCAGATTTATTTTTAAATAGTTTTATGAAGCAAACAAAACCAGAGTTAACTTGGGAATCCGGATAGTATGTTATTGTATTAAATTAAGTTCGGTATAATGAATGAAATAGGATTAAATCTGATCAACTATATGTATATATTAATGTGAAAGAGTTAAAAAATTGCAAATTAAAGTTATACAGAAAATCTTCAAACCGTTCAATAAAACCATTCAGAGTGTTAATGGAAAAAAAAATAACTCTTACAATTAGGCAATTTTAATCTTTCGTTGTCTCACCAAATGAAACATTTTGGGACGATTTGGCGTAATGGAGATCGGCAGCGAGAACCCTGTTTGTAACCCAACAAACTATAAAAATTTAAAGCACAATTTTGATAATCAATTTTATGAATATTTACGAAAGAACATTTGTTGAGGCAGTTTTGTCCTCTTCAGCATGTAAGCGTGCACATGACATAGATCTCAACCATAGTACTAAAAAGCCAATTGACTTAGTAAAATGAAGCCATTAAACCAAACTTTTACATGTTATAATTTTGGTATATTATAATAACAATTTAAATTTCCAAATACACTTTCAAATTTCCTGCATTCATATTGAAACAGAAAACAAATTATATACTGTGAGTATTTATTGACGTAAATATTGTTTAAACAACTATTCACTAGATAAGATATATATATTTCTCTTTATCATTTTTATAAGCTATATTTTTATCAAAATTCTAATTTGATTATTTTTTTCATTTCTCACAATTAATTTAAGTTGATTTTATTCTTCAATTTCTAATTTTTTGTTAACAATTTCAAGTAGCTAATCTATTAGTAATGAAGAAATACCAATGATATATCTTATGACATTACTAATATCCATATCTTTAGATAAATGAATCAAAAGCACTAGAGGTAATCATAACTCAAGACAAGAATGTATAAATTACATACATTTTAGGACATACTTGTCTGTAACATTCAAACGCATAATTTTGTAATTACCACTAGAACATTTTGTTAAAATTAAGTTAAGGGTTGAAAACTTAATTTGTGATGCAGACATTCGAGCTTTGAAAGATACTAATTGCCTTAAAATAACTCTCTAATGAAACCAAATGCACTATGTGTCATTGCTCTAGAGGAAAATTTGTAAGTGACAACTATGCATTATATCCTTTTTAGTCGTAATAAATTTGAAATGGAATTAATAAGTTTAATACCGTGGGAGGTAACTTTGCAGTATGAAGTAGATAAATATTGTAAAGGTGTTTTCGCGAGGAAAATGTTATATTCACTCGTTTATTTCGAAGCAATTTTAAATTGAATAATTTCGAGTTAAACAGGGAAAAAAAGTAAGGGGAGTTTAATACTGTATGAGAACAGAACAGAATATTTTAATGCTGAATTATTCAATATTATATCACTATTATATTTATAATGTACATGAATACTGACGTACAAAATATTTCACTACAAACAATATATATGAAACATTTTTGTTTCAATATTGCATACTATAGTGGTCGACTCTGAAGAGGTCGACTCTCTATTGTCTTGCGTTGCTAACTTTTGTACGTTAATGTCCGTCTTATTCTGTCTCTCTTTATGTAGGGTGGTCCTAAAATATATGTCAAAAATGTAAAGGTAGGTAGAGGGGACCTAGATAAGAAGATTTTGTATAGGAATACGGGTGCGAATATCCAGCTTTGAGGCAATAGAGGGCGTTGTTGAGTTCACCGGATTAAAGCGTTTCGCTACGTTGAATCGTCATTCCCCGCTCGGATTTCGAGCAACATGCATTGTTACGCCAATGCGGAGCTTGCGACATGTGTTTCATGTATAGGTCTGCGCAAGGAAATTGATCAGCTCCTCAAAGGATCTACATGGAATGACTCCTGGGTAGGAATCTGCCGGATCGCCGAACATTTGAGCGTCTTCATTGGATTTTGTGCACGAAAGGATCGTTTTATGCTTTCAGGTGTAATACGGGCAGAGGAAGGTATCGCAGAATTCCTGGAGTGGAAGAAGCAGTAATTTGCAAGTAGAGGACAGTCCTTCAACAAGCTCAAGAACATTAGGACGTGCATTGGGTGTGAAGCATTTCCTTGCGCAAACCTCTACATGAAATGCATGTCAGTAAGTTCTGTATTGATGTAACGATGCATATTACTCGCGGGGAATGACGATTCAAACTTGCGAAGCGATTTCATCCGACGAACTCAACAGCGCCCTCTACTGCCTCAAAGCTGCATTCCCGCACCCATATTCCTATACGAAATCAGTCTTCTTATCTAGGTCCCATCTACTTACCTTTACATTTTTGACATATATTTTAGGACCACCCTGTATAGATTAACCCCTTAATCGTCGTTCTAGACACATTCATGGGCAAAATTTGTGAACAAATCTACCTCGCCCGTCACCCTCACGGGCTGAACTATTCATAATTTTAATTCTATCTCGCACCATTTTCTCAAAACAAAAAGCTTTTAATGTATTTTATCAGCACCTGCAGAAGAAACATAATACAAAATTTATATTTTATAAAAATAGTTGCCCGTAGTAGCCGTAATATCTAGGTTTATTCAATGATTTTGTCACTCCCGAGATTATTTTAAGTGCCTTTAAGTGCTCGATAGATGGCAGTACTGAATTTAAAAACTTGATTTCCAAAAAAACCTTGACGGGCAGTCATTTGTAAAAAAATTTTGTCTCTCGCTTGTCCCTCGCGGACAGAGTAAGCTAATTTTTTATTCAGATTATTCGACTCCCACCAGTTTTTTTTTTTATTTTAATACCGTAAATGGGCCTTATTATCGTATTATTTAATCTATCATTAACTAAGACGATTATTTCTAGTTCAAAACAGTGGTGACAATCAAGCAATCTCAAGCAATCGCAGTTTTAATAAAAGTATATTGTGTAAAAAAATAGCTAAATATAAGGTAAGTAAATTTGTGAATTTTAAAAATTTTCCCATCCTGGGTATTTTAAATTTGTAAAATAAAATACACTGTTTCTGTTACTAATTATGTCAGAAATTTTTTAATAATAAAATGGGGCAATGAAAAAAATTGACGATTTTTGAAGGAATTTTCCGAACGTAACGCGAAATTTAAGGGCTTAATAAAAGAATAATTTTCCCTGTGTTTGTGTGTCTGTCTGTTTGCTTATAGGCGATGACTAGAGAAATCCATTGCACATAGAAGTATGGATAGAGAAGGACAGATCCAAATGTAAATGAAGCTCAATTTTTAAGGTGCGTTCATAATTATATAAATACACACCTATAGTCGTCGTCTTTTCCGCCCGTCCATCCGCATGTCCGCATATAACAGTGAAAAAATTACCCAACCGAAAGATTTGAAATTTAATATATATAATCGTTTCAGAATTTTGTCGACTCATTTCAAATTTTATGAAAATCCCATTAAAATATATATTACAATACAGGGATTTCAATTTCAGAAAAAAAATAAAGGAAAAAATAATTTTCTAAGGATTTGGATCCGCACTAAACAGAAAATACAAAGAAAATGACACCATGTTGATATAATCATTGTAGATAAAATGTTTATGACAGAAAATGTATGTTTCATCGTCAATAAAATCCATTTACTGATCTTAAATTCACTTCCATCTAGTAAATTAATAAAAGAAAAATGTTTGCCTGCGTATGTGTAAGGGTGTCGTTTGCTTACTTAATTTTTGCTTTTTAAAATCTGCCAATTCAACAAAGATAAATAGAAACCTTGAACCGGCAAACAAAGAGATCTGTAGCAAACCTCTAGGCAGCAAGTACTGCAACGATGCCAGCAAAACTATAGTCAGGTGGATCACAGCTGTGCTGTGTTCTGGCTTTTTCCTCCCAGGTACTAACTCGTCAAGCTAGGCACTAATGCCTGACAGGTAGGAGCCTGGATAGCGGTATAAAAAATGGTGTCTTTTGTCGATGGCTACAGAAATCTATCGGACGTAGAGGTTTGCAAATTTGGATTCAGATAGATGAAGAGTATCTGAATGCACATGAGCTAAACTGTGATCATCCACAATTAGATACTTTATTTTTCATTACTTAAAATTTATTGTTCTATCTCAACTTTTAAAAATATTCACTATAATTAGAACAAAATGGGGAAATCTCAACAAAAGAGAGTTCCACAATTCTTTCCTTGATTATATAACAAACTTGATTATAAAAACATGTAAAACACGTGCTTTTTTAAAACACTTGTAAAATTTTAATGAGGTTTTCTCTAAAAAAAATTTATAAAGTGCATTACCTTATGTAAAACTAAAAGAAAAATAATAATAAAGCAACTAATAGACTTAGCCGTTTTCAAAGTTTGTTTATTTATTTATTTTTATTACTTTTTATTTTTTTGTATTCATTGTAAAGTTTTAAATTTGTTAAAATCTTGTGTTGTAACAAGCATATTTATTCTTGACTCACTTGGAGTTAACTTTATTTCTTTCAACTAAATATTTTTCATTGAGATCTTTTATGAATGGACCATGTTGTTTTGGAGTGAAGTAGTAAAGTTTTAAACTTGAGAAACTTAATATGAATCGGGAGAGTTTTTTCACATTGTTTTTGCGAATAATATTTCATAATGTTTGTATAATGTTAGAATAACTGTAGTGTAAGAGTATGTGTTACAAGAGAATAGAAAATGAAATTTAAAATGCACAAAAAAAATCATGTTTTATGCATAGATTGTGAAACACTTTCCAACGCGAAACATTACTATTTAACGGGATTTAAAAAATACATATTGAAATAAAAACCTCAAAAATACACAAGTTCATTACTTAAAGTAAAATTAAAGAAAAACAATTATAAAGCAACTAACATGGCCAGACAAAACAAAGTCATAAACACTTTTCAATTATATCGGAAAGTGTTAATAAAAAATTAAGCATTAGAATTTATATATTAGAGCCATACACGCTAACCTTTTAATTCAAAACACATCATCGCATGTTTGCAATAGTGTAACATCATTAAAGTGCACTGAAAATAAGTTTTCTTATAGGCCATAATGTAACGAATTTTTTATGTGACCCTATAAATGAATGAGAAATGCTATGCATTTTATACTGCACACAAAGAATGTTGTATTGTACCTAAATAGTGTATATCAATTTCGTTATTTTTGATAGAGTGTTACTTTACTAAAATTCAATGTAAAAGATTTTCCCTCATGGAGCATAACGTACCGGAATTATTTTGTGTGTTCCTGTAAACGAACTATAAATTTCACACATTCCACTTTCAATATGGTGGGACCTTTTGTAAACCTTATAAACATATACGTAGTTCATAGTAATCCAAGCATACTCACTCGATTTTGAGCACGGCCAGATAAAACAAAGTCATAAACACTTTTCAATTATATCGGAAAGTGTTAATAAAAAAACAAGCATTATAATTTAGATATTAGTGCCATACACGCTAACCTTTTAATTCAAATTATGTACAATTATACATTTTCGACCGAACTTAAAATTTTGTCTTTTGTGTTCAGTTATAAAAGAACCTAGAGATGAATAAAAAAATAAGTTTAGCTTAAATTTTTTGAAATTATGAATTTTTATTTATTAGATTAGAATAATGTCTTCACTGTCGTAAATAAGTTTAAACTAATTTTGTTTCTTTTAATATTAGTATTATTTTTTTTAGATTTCTTTTAGTTTTCCTGAGTTTTTGCATTCCGAAATTAAACCAATGGAAAACACAGAGAAATATTTCATTAAAGAAATTTGGTTAATGTTTTTTTAAAACGTAAAACTCATGATATATCATAGCTGGAGTTTTATGAAATACTATTGAGAATTAACACTGTTTCAAACATTAAACATTTATTAAAAAAATATTGAGTCATTTGATATTATTTTAAGTAGTATACACTAGAAATAGATATTTTTTGTAGTGTGGAAATAATGCTACGAAAAGCTTTTCTTTTTTTATCACCTCTTGTTTTGTTGGTTTAATTCCGTTTTTTTTCTCGGAGACATGTAATAAAATATGAAATTTTCGTTATTATTCAATTTGAGGAAAGTTTATCTTAGAATGTTTAATGTTTATTAACATAGTGTAAAGACACATATTGCCTGAAACACAGTGCATCATACAACATTGCACTCTACAACTGAATGCAAAAAATATTTGCTTTTAATTAAAAAAAATTAAACATGGAAGACTGTCAAACGCCTAAATATCACAAATACATAGTAGAAATTAAAATCTTAGACTGTTATGTAAGTACTAAAAATAAACTAAATGCAGTTAATAGGTACTAACTTATAAGTGTGTAAAAGATGCGCGAGAAAAATTGCAACTTTTGTTTTTGGGAGTTAGAAAAAGTCTTCTAATATACCGGGTGTCCGAAAAAGATTGAACCGTTTTGAAAGAATCATAACTCTAAAAATAATTGAGTTAACGAAATTATTTTTTTTTACAAAGTACTCGGCAATTATCCAAGATTTGTTGATATTGCTGTTTTAAAGTCGTGACATTTAGACTATGCGCAGAATCGATGATCTAAAAATGCAAATCGTACCACATATTCGCAATTTCTTCGGTGATTCCGGAGTGGAAAGTGCTTAAGTCTAAAACTATTAAAGGTATGGGGAAAATGTCAATTAGAAAGTTCTTCATCATCTTCGATTTAGTAGGAAAGGATCCACTATGTACACGAATAACTTAAGCAAAAAGTTTAAATTGCGAATGTGTGGTGCGATTTGCATTTTCCGATCATCGATTCTGCGTATCGTTTGAATGTCATGACTTTAAAACAACTACATCTAACAAATCTTGGATATGTGCCGAGTACTTTGGAAAGAAAATAATTGCGTTTTCTCAATTTCTTTTAGAGTGATGATTCTTTCAAATCTGTCCAATCTTTTTCGGACACCCTGTATATAGACGAGTCTTTCTATGCTTATCAAAAACTTCACAAGCTGACAAGATATTGCTGAAATTGTGCCATATCTTTATGGAATTATATGCGAAACTGTAAACGATAGAACATCACTGTGGGGATGCAGAATGTCGCGACTTTGCACTTCAATCTAAATTAATTGTAACCTAGCTTGAAAAATATACTCCAACAGATTAGACAATGCTGAAACCTGTGCATGTGCATGTTTACTTGCGCATGAAACAAATAATTTAGCATAGTTCAAATAAATTACAAAATTAGGAATTAAAACTAATATAACACAAAATTTATGCTATAATATTTCAAGTAAGCTTTTGACATTTTCTTATGCATTTAGTAGAAATATAATTAAATATTTTCACTACAAAAATAAATTTGTGGCTAGAGATATCTTTTAATTAGAGTTACAAATCATCTAGAAATAAATACAATAAATACTTAATGATAATATTCATTTATAAATCATTTCAAATTTCCATTTGAAAAAGAAAAACTCGTGTAATGGCATTTATATGGCAAGTATTTCATGAAAAATATCCATTTATAATTTGCCTTATAAAATGTCTCTAGACAGTAACTTTATAAAATATTTTCGCAATAATCCGTGTAGTTAATGATGGTTCCTACTAGAGAACACTCACATGACATAATAATGTTCAATAAAACGTTTAATTAAAGAATAACTGCTACATTTGATTAAGGAAATGGTGCCCCGATATATCCATAATTGAGTAGCAATTATTGTAATATGAAAAACATCTAACATATACTATCTTTCCCCGAAATTGGAAAGTTAATCTATGATTACGTACGCATGAAAATGTTGTCATTAATACATGTGTTAATACTTAGGGTGAAAAGTATTATACTTAGTAAAAGTATGTTAATTTTTAGGGTGAATATTGTGACTTGGCAATTACGCAACACAAGGAAGTTATTACATTAGCGGTTACGGAAAAGAGAATTGAAAAGGAAGCATTAAAGTTTGAAATATATACTACAAATATTCATTTATATATTAAGTCACACTTTTAATATCAACAGATTCCAAATGAAAATATCAGTAGCGATTTTTGAAATAATTATTATATTATCATGTGTGGTTGGTAATTTTTCACAAAATGACATATTTTAGTATTCGTCTTTTATTTCCTAATCTTTTTAAATATTTTTGAAAGATTTGGAAATTTTTGTTTAAAATTAAAAAATTTCACCACGCTATAAATATCGTTTAAGGAATATTCTCATTTATCATCTTGGTAAATTACTCTGTAATTACTCATAAATGAAAGTGGGGTATTAAACACACTTTTATAAACATTGAATTATAACCAATCATCCAAAATACGTCACTAAAAATGCCAGAAGTGCTCTTAATTCGTTTCAGTGACATTGTATATATTACAGTCAACTATATTCCAAATTACAGAGATTCGATTTCGGTGTTGTTTGAACTCGAATGGCAATCAACATTTCTTGTGATGATTGCCATTTTTATTTATTATGATGATTGCCATTGATTTGCCACATTTTACTGAAATCAAAGTATGTATGTTGAAAGTATCCTTTCAGTATCTTTCTTGGTTTTATGTGCGACAATTGTTTGTTTTCAAGTGTGATATAAACTCCGATAATTATGTCTAGCTTTCGTTCTCAACCTTGTATATGCAGTAAGTTCTACAAGAGTGTCCGGGTCATAGTTTCATTAATAGATTGCCCATAGATGTCTTTTTGGTTTCCGGTATTTCTTGAACATTTGGCAAGAATTATTTCATGTTATATATTCAGTTCTACATGTTATGTTGTAATTAAAGCAACCTATTCGAAACGAGTGCTGCGTATGCAAATCGTTTTGAGGCAGTTTTTCTTTGCACAAAAAACTGCCAAAAGCACCAAAACAATCTTACGCTGCTGCAGCCCGCTACATAAAAAAGTCAGAGTGGTTCGTCAAGAAGTGGTTAAAATTGTAAAACGACAACAAAAATGTGTAAAAGCATGCGTGGTCCACCCAAGGAAATTGCATGGTTCGGCGTACAGTGAAACACCCTGTAATGGTCCACACATGCGGAAGCTTCTGTTCAAAGAGTTTTGATGTTTTACACTCGTTTACAAGCAATTTAATGCTAAACAAATGATTAAAAAATATCAAAAGTGTTTACGGAAGTCCTTCCAAAGATGGTTTGGCCAGATAACAGTGCAGGGGTGATTCAAAAAGAAAAAGACCCGAAACACCGAAGTCGTGAATTGATGACAACGCGATGAATTGATCCTCCCAGTCGCTTGATGGCAGTTTAATTGAAAACGTGTGGTAAATCATGAAGATGAAATGCAGGTAAAATAGTTTGTACATTTTGAAGCCTCTTAGTCGCCGTGTATGGAAACTTTGGAGGTCACTTCCTTTGGAAAAAGCTGAAAATCTCGTCGAAAGTATGCTTTGACGGTGCCAAATTATACCCGAGAACAAATGAGATTGAACAATATATTAAGTAAAGCAATTTAGTTTAATGAATCTACTACTGTATGCAAATTTATTTTTAACCTGTTTGTGTGTTTCTTTTTGAGAAACAGACAGAACGCTCTTGTGAAACTGACTGTATATATTAGGGTGGATCGAAAAGTATAGGAAACTTTTTTTTAAAATAACTTTTGTCGCGGGGTGCAAAAGTTGTCTTTTATGTATATTAGTTTACATAGATTTTTTTATTGAAATCCATTCATATCTTCCGTTGCCCCAAACGCCCCAAAAATAGTTAAAAATTGAAACTTTTATGAAAATTTAGGTACTTTTCGGTTAGCCAGTGATATATATACATGTATATATATACACACACACTTAAATACACATATCTACATATACATATATATACATACACATATATATGCATATATGCATATACATATATATGTATATACGTATGTATTTATATGTGTACATATATCACTGGCGCCCGGCTAACCGAAAAGTACCAAAATTTATAATTTTTTTTGTTTTTTTATTTGATTTAAATTACTTTTGGCGCGGGGTGTGAAAGTTATTTTTTATGTATATTAGTTTGCATGTTTTTTTTTTTTTCGAAATTCATTCATATCTTCCGATGCCCCAAGCGCCCCAAAAATAATTAAATTTGAAACTTTTATGAAAATTTATATTTTTTTTTTGCTTTTTTATTTTTTTAATTCCATTTGACGCCGTGTGAGAAAGTTGTGTATTGGGTGCAGTGTTGAATTCAGACACTTTCCTCCGGAGGGCGACATTGTAGAGTTCCGTGGGGGATATTCCCATTTCAACAGTTAAAAGCTTAAAACCTTAAATCTTCCGAGGGGACATTTCAATGCTCCGGGGGGGATGTCCCCCCTGGCAACCCCTTGAATTTAACACTGATTGGATGTATTTCATAATTCTGTAGTTTACATATTTTTTTTTATCGAAATCCATTCATATCGTCCAGTGCTCCAAGTATGGTTAAAAATTGAAATTTTTAACAACATGTATTAAAAATTTTAAAGTTACGAAAATTGTTTACAAATTTGGCAACGTGTTTAATTAATAAAGTATAAACTTATAAATAATAATAATTTTATAATAATACATGAAGTATAAATTTAAAAATCAAATCATTAAACCATAAAAATTATAAAAATTTAACTTACGTAGTAAATTGTTTACTTCTTTTA
This sequence comes from Maratus michaelseni, assembly GCA_963931845.1. Classification (NCBI taxonomy): domain Eukaryota; kingdom Metazoa; phylum Arthropoda; class Arachnida; order Araneae; family Salticidae; genus Maratus; species Maratus michaelseni. The sequence goes on along the minus strand of OZ007592.1, from coordinate 281,127,716 downwards.
ATTTGGAGATTTGGATATTTCTAAAGTTTGTCATCGTTTTTGTAATTAAGTGTTTGATATGGCTTCTTGATTTTATTCTATTCAATATGAAACCCTGCCTCTTTTCTTTTCCAGATATGCACTTTATGATGTCTCAGGCTCTAGCCGAATGCATCTTTTGATAGCTTGAGTTTAGCATGGATATTTTGACCATTCCTCCGTTTTTCCTACATTTACCATGGCTTCAATTTCTTCCCAAGCTACATTCATCAAAAGAGCTGTTTCAAAACGCCCAACTCGTTGCTAGTGAATAAGCTCACAATAATCCTTTACTTTGAAGTGCATTTTTGGTACTTGAAAAATTCTTAATTCTGGTGAACGTCTATTTTCATTTCTAGCACAAAATGGCTTTCGTATTGCTAAAGACCTGATAGGCTCTATCTTATCTGAGAGCATTGATAATAAGAAATTTTCAGGATGACAAAAGAAGCTAATAACAGCTTCTTCAATCTTTCTTAGTTTTAGTTCCAAATATCTAGAAAATGTGATAATTTCCCAAATATACCGCTCTGCCTTTATGGAGGGTTTTGTTATGATATGGAACCATAAAGGTCCATACCTTCATAATATATGTTGTAAGAATAATTAGATTATCAGTCGGATTTTTTGTAGCCACCTCCACTCTTAACATTTTACATACAGACGTTAGCCATCTTGAGCAAAGAACTGGACCAGGGTCTTTAAATATCAGGTAAGAACCACTTTCTCCACGTGATATTGCTTCGCAAGTATCGTACAAATATTGCTGATCATTACTGAGAAACATACTATCTATGTTATCTGGCATATGCTCCACAATTATTGAAGAAAAGGAAGCTACATGTAGCTCCTTGCAGGGTTTGATTGCTGTACCAATTGGCCCACAACATGTTTAGGACCAATTATTGCACCATCTAACGAATTTAGTAAATGTCGTAAAGACAACTCATTTGTATGAAGCAAACAAATGCACCCTTGTAAAGGACTATTGGGTTCCAATTTCATCAGGCGAATAACTCCTCCTTTGTGCCCAATATGTACATTTATTCCGTCGCATCCAATTACTGTAAGCCCATTTTATCGTATGTTATTTGATTAAAAAAATGATTATTGCTTCTTTTATGGCTTTAGCTTCTGTTGCAACTGTAACGTGTCCAGTATGCGTTGAGTCAGGTTCCTTTACAAGAGAATAATGTTCCTTCTTTGTGATCTTTGTGTAGTACATTGTGCTCTTCATCACTTGCATTTTTGTGTTGTCTATTTCCCATAGAAAAATAATCCGGTTAAAATAGACAGAGCCAACGCTAAATTGCGCGTCTCTGCAACTAAATTTCGTATCTTTGTACGCTATCGACGAATTTTGTTGCGATCCGTACAATTCCAATATCTTGTAAAACAGCATTGGCAGACTGAAGCAGCTGCTCTATTTGAAATTCCGTATACAACAGTATAGTATAAAAAATAATTTTATACATTTAATAATAAACAATAAACGGTTTTTCATTCTCTGGATCTACTTTTTACGCAATACAAATGATTATTTAATTCTTATTTTTAGTTATAATTTTTCGTTCAAAATCTGCATAAAAATCGATTTTCGGCAAATATTTAAGTGTCTTGGAGCACCCCGAATAAATTTATCAAAGTTGAAATTTTTTTGCATGTATACTAGTATGCTTAAAAGGCAACTATCGCACCTCGCACTCAAAGTAATTAAAGAAATAAATTTAAAATTAAAAAAAAACTAATTATAAATTTTTATAAAATATTAAATTTTAAGTAGAGTTTCAAAGACTATAAATGCAAGAAAATAATTACAAACAGAAAATTATAATTAACATGTCATTGTAAAGTTAAAAGGTTAATTTTTTTTTTCACAAGTGTTCGATACGGCTTCCTTTTAGTCCATATTGCGATATGCCAATTCTTGCCAAACACGTTGTAATCTTTCATTATTAATTGTTTTTACAGCATCACAAATGCGTTGTTTAATTTCGGGAAAACTTGTAGAAGAGGGGCCGCAAGGGGTTAAGTACACTTTCAAAGACTAGAAAAAACCCGGTTTAAACCGGGTTTTTTGGAAATCAACTTGTTTTTTTTTTTGAATAAACCAGGTCTTTTGAGAATAAACCGGGTCTATTGGAAATAAACCGGGGAATAAATCGATTTTTTGCAATTCTAGGGTTACGTCAGGTGACCTGGAAGGGTTATTATGTAGGACCAAATCATCGACTGCTCTGCGACCAACCCATTGGTGTGGTAGTTTTCTGTTTAGAAAAGACAATGTTACAAACTAAAATCGTAAAATTTTTCCTTTACAATGATATATTAATTATACTTTTCCGTTTGTAATTATGGAAAATATTAAATTTTGTAATCGGATGGTTCTTTCCTGATAACCCTGTATAATCCAAGCTATCTAGGAATGCAGTTCCATATAGGATTCTCTGTTTTCATTGGTATAGCATACATTAATTTATCCTGTAAGTTAAACATATGTATAATTAAATGGTCATGTAATTATGTCACTTGTTATGTAATGGAATTCCGTTTTCAACATATTGAAGCAATAATTATCATATACTCCTGTGATATTAATCTCTTGAGTATAGATTAAATTGTGAAATTCAATACTTAATGTCATATCTACAATTCATATTATCTCTTAATAAAGATTTATTGTGAAAGATTCTGCTCAAATTCTGCGAAGGGAACCATTTGTATACTTAAGCTTTAGTAGTTCCAGTGTCTTAAACATTTTTACATTTCGCACATTTTGAAAAGTATATGTTGTTATATCTATTCAAAATAAGTATAAAACTGAAAATAGTGGTTTTTGTTAAATGCACTCGATGTTTATCTCGAAAACCACGCCTAATTTCATGACTGCAATTCAAGTTTTTTCCCAAACATTTCCGTTACAATACATTAATTTGGCATGGGCACCGAACGCGATTATGGAAAATTCCCTGTTTTTTTTTACGCTTCAAAAAAAGCAAGCTAGAAAATTTATTTAAAAAAATTACAATTTTTGCCCTGTTTTTTTTTTAAATTGATATTATTATTATGTTTTTCTTAAGATATGAATACAGGAAAAAAAAAACATTATTTAAACAAAATTTTGGGGGTTCTAGATTGATTTCTCAACGTACAATCATAATTTAATTAATATGAAACTATTAACTGATTAAAGCGTATATTTAAAAAAAAATTCACTTATTTTTTCCCCACTTTATAGTGTTTAAAAAAATTCATTGTTGCAGTCTCACAGCCAAGGGGTCTTTTTTGGAGGGCATGGTTAACAGATCATTAACTACATTGTTGTTCTAACTCGTATGCAATTGCAATTCTCAGGAATATTTAACAATTTATCACCTGTGGCGGGCTAACGACAAAATGCTTTAAAATTAAGTTATTATTTTATAATTAAGTTCTAAAAATGTTCTGTTATCATTGGAAACACGTCTTTGTGTATATTTTTTTTATAATTCTAGCATATCAGGAAGCGAGTTAAAAGTAATTACAAAATTCCATCTTTACATACAAAATTAAGTTGAGCTAATTAAAAGAGTGCAAAAAAATTTCAAATACCCCGCAGTGGCGCAGACGATTAAGCTCGGTTTTCGTCAAGATCCCCGAAAGTGAAGCAGCATCGACCATGGTCAATGCTTGGGAGGGTGACAACCTCTCTCGACTGTGGCTGCTGTGGGACCGTGTACTTTAATGGGAGCTGGTGCACGTAAAAAATGTTCGTGGCTCCAATCCTCCAAGTTTGAAAACGATACCTCTGGGGCTGCCAATCCAGGTACCGGTCTCTCATCTGGAATTGATTCAAAATTAGGAGACCAGCTCTAGAAGTTCAACCTCTCTTGAGGCTCTGGCACCCCTTCTTTCAGAGAAGTGCCATGGAACTTTCAATGACACGACAACAATAACTAGATTTTAATTTTGTACTTCAAAACATATTTGACTTAAGATGTCTGCGTACCTAAGGAGAATTTTTACACTTTTTTTATTTAACTCAACTTGGTTTATCAATGTAAAGATAGAATTTTGAAATCGATTTTTCTGATATGCTAAAATTAAAAAAATTACGTTCACAGGAGGGTTTCCGATGACAGTACAACATTTTAATATTTTTAGAACTTAATTATAAATTAATAAATTAATTTTTAGGGATTGTTTCGCTAGCCAGACGCAGGTGGTAAATCGCCCAAAATTCTTAAAAGTTACAACTGTATACAAGTTACAACAATAATGGAATCAAGTAAGCGCCTATCCGTGCTCGCTAAAATACGTCATCTGTCTGTGAATGCGCTATAATGCAATATTTTAAACACTTAAAACTACGGAATAAATTATAAATAAAAAATAAAGAATGTAGTCTTTTTAAATACACTTTTATTAATTAATAGTTTAATATAATTAAATTATGGTTATACGTTGAGAAAACAAATTAGAAATCCTGAATAGATAGTATAATAATGCTTTTTTGCTATCCTGTTGCCGTACCTTAAAAAATAAATAGAGCAACAATTATAATTGTTTTAATCAATTAGCAAGTTTGAGCTTTCTACTAATAATAAAACAAAGCGGTAAATTTTCCATAATTGGGTTCCACGTCAAATTAACGTATTGCAACGGACATTTTTGGGGCAAAATGAATCATAGTAAGGAATTTAGGCGTGATTTTTAAGATAAAGATTGAATACTTATAAAAGATATTTAAAAAATATATATTTTTACTTTTATACATACTTTATACGTATTTAATACTTTAAAATTGCCTTCCCATGTACATTATAACGTAGAATCTGTTGTATTAAAATATAATATGCCAGTCTGTTTATATTTTTCCACTACTCCATCTAGAATATGAAATGTTGAGCGATGAAATTAACATCAGTTATCTGCAAGGATCAAAAATGTGATATAAGATCCCAGAACTTTAAAATTTGAATTAATTTCCGATATATTGATTTTTCTATTTAAATACAGGGTGTTTATAAAGTCCCGGACCCATTTTGATGTTTAATAACTCATAAAATAATAAAGATATATTAAAATTAATAACATAAATGGTTAGATAGACTCAAAAAGTTTCATGACCCTTGTCAATGAACTTCTACGTGTGCCCCCTTCATCGCACGGAGAATATCAAGTCGATAGTCAATTTCACGCCAGGTAGCGGCAAGCATGTCGGCATCCACAGAGGCTATTGCGGTTGTAATTCTGGCTTTTAAGTCATCAATGTTCGACACTCTCCTCCTGTAAACATTGTCCTTTACAAATCCCCAAAGGAAAAAGTCGAGCGGCGTTATATCAGGTGATCTGGGTGGCCAAGGAATTGGACTTCCTCGCCCAATCCATCTTCCTGGAAAATGGTCATTCAAAGAAGTACGAACGATGGTACCCCAATGAGGTGGTGTACCATCTTGTTAGACATGTTGGAAAACTTCGTATTTCCACAACTAGAAGAGCTTCAGCCACATGTCTTTTTGCAACAAGATGGTAAACATCAAAATGGGTCCGCGACTTTATAAACACCCTTAGATAGTGAAAATAAACGATTAAATTAAATTTTGCAAGAAAACTCGAAGAAATAAAAATATACTTACACGTATTCAAGTTTTAATTATCTATTATTTCTACCGAAACTAAAACCGTCTGTCGACAATATTGATATTTCACAATCATTAATTATATCGTAGATTATTTTCATCTTTACTTTCAAACAAGGACGAAGAATTCAACAGTAATATTAAATAGCATTTAATAAATAGTCATTATAAACCTAGATATTTTGTTCAATGGCCCATTATCACACTTTTAGTTGACGTCATTATTATTCTTTTTTATTGAAACATGGATTAATATTCAAACACGGATTCACTTTCGGATTGGGACTAGAATTCATTTTCAAAATTAAAATATTTTTGTTGTTGTTCTTGTTTCTTTTTATTGAGTACAGAGAACTATGGAACACATTTCGATACCTTTAGGAGAGGGTTTTCTGTAGAGTGTATTTTTTTTAATGTCGCTTTCCGTCTTCTCACCCCCTTTTTCCTAGGCAAGAAAGATAACAATACGTTGAAGATCAATTTTGCCAAACACAGAACCGTAAGAAGTGTTTCTAATCACAAAATGAGGGGTGCCGATTGTAAAGTTGTAATCTGTCACAGCAAAAATTTCGATTATACTATTTTCAGAAAATCTACTTTTCCAATTAACAAAGATTATTAAATGAGATACAGATGATCGTTTTTACTTAATCTGTATACATAAAAGCCGTTCTTGGTATGTGTATGTGTGTATGTATGTCCCTTGTACAAATCTACAGGCTTTGTCCGATTTGAACAAAACTTGATGTACATATGTTTTAGAATACGAGTAAAATTACTGTCATCTTTAAAATTTTCGCAAACCCTTTTCTACCACTTTTTTCAAACATCTCCGATAGTTTATCATTACAGAAATCTATTTTTTTTCTAATTCAATCATTCTTTCCTGATGCCACACCCTAAAAAACGGCATAACAATTTCAAAACAAATTATAGCACTTTTATTTTGTTTTATAAGCCAATAATAATTTAGACTCACTCGCTATATTTTTGCATTTCCGAAATTGAAGTGATTCTAAGAAGAAAATGCGCATTTTTTACCTATATAAATAGAAACGATAACTTAAAGTGCGTTAAAATGATGCAGTACCTTATTTTTAATTTATTTGTATTTAAATTTATCTAATTTAATACAGACGTTTCAATTTGAAGAAAACAATTTGGTAAAAAGGTTAAAAAAAAGGCTAGGTATGACGTCACATTCTATTAAAATGAAAGTTTTCAATGTAATTTCAAACTGACTTTAAATAATCGTCTTCTATGTTTTATTCTTGCTTCGGTGGTATACTACAGCTGTATCTTATAGCTATACGTTATAGTGCTAAGTTTTTTATTGATTTAGAAGCACTGGTAACATTTTCTATGATTTATATTGAAGAGAGAGTCATTTCTTTCGTTTTTCAATAAAAACTTCACGACTAAATGTACATAAAAATTGACATAACTTTCATCTAATCATTATAGATTTAATTTTTATTAATGAAATTTTAAGTTTCAATTTTAAAATGATGTTTTATTATCAGTAGAAACTCTTGATCTTCTGAAATTAACCTTTATTATTATCCATATAAAGTAAAGGCTTACCCCAAATTACGTTTCAGCCACACGAAATAGTGTTTTTAATGTTATTCTAGTAGCTCGGTTAAGCAATTTAAACACAATTTCAAAGTAAATATTAAGATACTCCTTAATGTCATTTTTACTAACACTGTGTTTCCATTATTTTATTTTATTTTTGCTGCTTTAAAATTATTGGCACGATATTTAATGAAATCTGGCAACTTTTCAGTTATATATATATATATATAGAATCTCTTTATATTAAAAAAAAGTAACCACCGCCGCCGCAGCCGCTGTCAGTGAATATTTTGTGGCTGGAGGTCTTTCTGGACTAATATTCAGAAAACAATTGCATATAAAAATATGAAAATTGGTAGTTTTATAAAGAAACGCTCAATAAACACGCTGAAGCATACAGTTTTTAAATCGAAGAATTATTGTAAGAGATATTTAATATTAAAGTTCGTCAACATAGTTCTTTAAAAGAAAAGTTTTATAGGAACGAAAACTATGCACAGTGATTTAACCATAATTTAAAAGTATATAGTTGACAAGCTTGCGGGGTGCAGAGTGCAATTATTCTTTTTAATTTTAGTAATTTTTTGAGGTTATATTTAAATTTTTTATTGAAATTTTCATTATTTTCATGGAGACTTATTTCATATTTCAAAAAGTACATTTTTTGAATTGTTACCAACTTTGAAAATAGTAGCACATATAATATGCCCTTTCAATTAACACTTTTAGTGCCAAGGAGCGCCGGCCGTCGCGCTCCTCTCGCTCTGTGTTTTTGTTATCATAGTATAAAATCTTCTGAAGAGAATGTTGAAAAAATTATGAATACTGGTGTATTGTAACGGAAATGGTGAATATTTCTCTTGTTCATATAAATTATCTATAAAAATGCACTATTTTACTGGCATTTTTAGCATATATTGATAAACTATGTATGGCACTAAAAGGGTTAAGAAATGTATTTACATGTGAATCTCAAAAACAGAAATAAAACTTAAAAAAATAATTAAATGATCACGCGTTAAAAGCAGTAATTGCAGAAAAGTACGTAATAAAAAATATACTTGCGCGTCAATATTAAATTATTACGCGTTCAAAGCATTAAATGGGGAAGCTTACGTCATATTTAAAATGCTCAAGTAACAATATTTCCAAACAGTTTCAATTTAGAAATATATTTACACTAGAGATTAATTTATTTCGAAAAAATATTTTGCCTGTTATTGCAAATTTTAAAACAGCTTAAATAATATTTCCCTTCAATTAAATATTTTTACATTTAATAATAGGAAGAAAACTTAGAAAATCACGTAATATTGGAAACGATACATTTGAAACGTCTTACTGAAAACAATTTTCGGTATCTCTCCATTATACCGTTGAAAATTTTCAATTAAAAAAAAATCTATCGCAAAATTATTCGCCAAAGTCTAATGCCCAAAAAACCAATGGAGAAATGTTGCTATTGGAATATAAGGCACTAATCGGCTAAAGTGTCAGCTATCAATAATTTTAAACAATAAAATTTATAATACGTTAAAGAAAAGAGGGAAAAAGGGTAATCTTAAATATTTATTTATTTACGATACTTTTCTTAATTATCCCCCTCGGCTGATGGATAGGTATTTATCATGATAGTTGAAATGGATCTGTTGTGCGTAACTATGCATAGCAACATTTTTCAACGCTTTTTCTTTTTTAATATCATGGTGCACCATTTAAGGTCGTTATTATTATGTAAATTATTGAAATCTATACTAATATTATAAAGGAATAAAGATTGTTTGTTTGTTTGTAGGGGGTAATCTCTGGAACTACCGAACTGATTTCAAAAGTGATGGTAGCAAATTGATGGTGACAACCCCTGCTCCAACATAGGCTATATTTTATGTCGGTGCCACTAACCCCAGGGGGTGCAGGAGCAAAAAACGTTCTAAAATTGCGATTTTTTAGCTATCAAACTGGCTATCAAGCCCTGAGAGCTTCCCAGCCGGTTCTGTATGTATGTATGTACGTACGTAATGCGATAACTCTTCATAGAAATATCCGTTTTCATTCAAATTTTGTTTATAGGTTCACTGTGTTAAGGCGCTTCCCTGATTAGTTTTCGGGATTGATTGGTTAAGTTTAAGGGGGGGGGACAAGGGGCTAATCCCCCCCCCCTTAATTTATATAAATGGGTTTTTCATGCAGAATTATTCCGTTTTCCTTCAAATTTTGTTTATAGGTTCACTGAGTTAAGGCGCTTCCCTGATTAGTTTTCGGGATTGATTGGTTAAGTATAAATGGGGGGGATCGGGGGGCTATTCCCCCCTTATTTTATATAAATGGGTTTTTCATGCAGAATTATTCCGTTTTCCTTCAAATTTTGTTTATAGGTTCACTGTGTTAAGGCGCTTCCCTGATTAGTTTCCGGGATTGATTGGTTAAGTATAAAGGAGGGAACGGAGGGGGCTAATCCCTCCTTATTTTATATAAATGGGTTTTTCATGCAGAATTATTCCGTTTTCCTTCAAATTTTGTTTATAGGTTCACTGTGTTAAGGCGCTTCCCTGATTAGTTTTCGGGATTGAGTGGTTAAGTATAAAGGGGCGGGGGAACGGGGGGATAATCCCCCCCTTAATTTATATAAATGGGTTTTTCATGCAGAATTATTCTATTTCCTTCAAAATTTGTTTATAGGTTCATTGGGTTAAGACGCTTCCCTGATTAGTTTTCGGGATTGATTGATTAAGTATAAAGGGGGAGGGGACGGGGGGCTAATACCCCTTAATTTATATAAATGTGTTTTTTATGCAGAATTATCGCATTTCCTTCAAATTTTATTTATAGGTTCACTGTGTTAAGGCGCATGCCTGATTAGTTTTCGGGATTGATTGGTTAAGTATAAAGGGGGGAACGGAGGGCTAATACCCCCTTATTTTATATAAAAGGGTTTTTCATGCAGAATTATTCCGTTTTCCTTCAAATTTTGTTTATAGGTTCACTGTGTTAAGGCGCTTCCCTGATTAGTTTTTCGGGATTGATTGGTTAAGTATAAAGGGGGGAACGGGGGGATAATCCCCCCTTAATTTATATAAATGGGTTTTTCATGCAGAATTATTCTATTTGCTTCAAAATTTGTTTATAGGTTCATTGGGTTCAGACGCTTCCCTGATTAGTTTTCGGGATTGATTGATTAAGTATAAAGGGGGGGGGACGGGGGCCTAATACCCCCCTTAATTTATATAAATGGGTTTTTCATGCAGAATTATCCCATTTCCTGCAAATTTTATTTATAGGTTCACTGTGTTAAGGCGCATCCCTGATTAGTTTTCGGGATTGATTGGTTAAGTATAAAGGGGGGAACGGAGGGCTAATCCCCCCTTATTTTATATAAATGGGTTTTTCATGCAGAATTATTCCGTTTTCCTTCAAATTTTGTTTATATGTTCACTGTGTTAAGGCACTTCCCTGATTAGTTTTCGGGATTGATTGGTTAAGTATAAAGGGGGGGGGGGAACGGGGGGGCGAATATCCCCCCTTAATTTATATAAATGGGTTTTTCATGCAGAATTATCCCATTTGCTTCAAAATTTGTTTATAGGTTCATTGGGTTAAGACGCTTCCCTGATTAGTTTTCGGGATTGATTGGTTAAGTATAAAGGGGGGAACGGAGGGGTCTAATCCCTCCTTAATTTATATAAATGGGTTTTTCATGCAGAATTATCCCATTTTCTTCAAATTTTGTATGTATATTCATTGTAATTAGAGATTTACCTGATTAGTTTAAGGGGTTCATTAGTAAACTATGGGGGGGGGGGTAACGGGGGGATGACCCCCCCTTAATATCTTGTTTATTTCTTTATTTTTCGATGGGCTTATTTCAAATTCTTTGAAATAAGATTATAATATACAATTAGTGTGAATAGCCTGTGAACTCAATGCCCTCAGTTTAATTGGGCAGTTTTATTTTTATTTTTTATACTGAAGGAGCTAGAAATTTGAAATTTGTCATTGTAGTTACTTATAAGATGTAAATGCTCTCTAAGAACAAAATAAAAAAGAAATTTAAATTTGAAAGGGTGAAATGAGCGAAAAGCGTTCTAAAAACAGTCTAAATTACAATTTCTATGAAATCTCTGGAACTACAGAACCAGTTTCAAAAGTAATGGTGGCAAATTGATGGGGACAATCCGTACTCCAACATAAGCTATATTTTATGTCGGTGCCACTAACATCAATGGGGTGCAGGATCGAAAAATGTTCGAAAATTGCGACTTTTTTATACTGAAGGGGCAAGAAATTTGAAATTTAGCATTGTAGTTACTTATAAGATGTAAATGCTCTCTAAGAATAAATTTTAAAAAATCGAAATTTAAATGGGTGAAATGAGCGAAAAGCGTTCTGAAGTCATTCTAAATTACAATTTCTATGGAATCTCTGGAACCACGGAACCGATTTCAAAAGTGATGGTGGCAAATTGGTGGTGACAATCCCTGCTCCAACAGCCTCTTTAATAAAAAACTATGCGTTGCTGACGACTGGGTTTTTCGCTAATTGTTGCAACAGATTAATCTCGGAAAATGAAACATTTGAAGTTACTGAAAAAAATGATAGCTCAAAAAGTATTTGTCAGAAAATTGTTAGACAAACTGCGTTTGAAAGGTAAAAAAATGTATTTTTCTTGATATAAATTTCAAATCTAATGATTATGCCGTTTTTCAAATATTGAATTTCAAAAATTACCAAATTTTCCAATGGAGTACCATAGCGAAACCTTCATGCGTAAAAAGATAATGATAAGGGCGACGTGTCCTGACGTGCATATTGGCTATAGCACGAGTCACAAATTATAGTAGCCTTATTATTCTGTTAAAATATAAAAGTTATTTATGAAATGTCAATATTTTGTTTGATTAAAGGTTCGTTAAAAGAAATTAACCAGCGTAGCGGGCGTAGCTTGCTAGTAACTAATAAATGGGTAAAATATCATTAAAAATACAGATAAATGTAGAATAAAAATCTCTCGATGACATAATAATCACGTGTAACGCATCTGATATCAATTGAATGTGAAGCCACGGTAACGCAATTTTAGCGTTATATTTTGGGAAAGTTTTTTACTTTTTTTGGATATTGGTCGACGGGATAACGGATAAGTACCCAAATTTTTATAACATCATTATAAAATTCCCCGATGCAGCGACATTGTTTACTTAGCCATTTTACACAAGTTTATTTTCAAATGTTTAATTGATCTTATTTAATCAATCACGAAAACAGTTGTTATCTCTTTCGACTGCAGTTGATTCGACCTTAAAATAATTAATAGCTTTTGGCACGCTCCTTATCAAATACTATATGTCAAAACATTTAGTATTTAACTGAGAAATAACACAATGGGGAATTCTGCTATCTCTAGCCAAGTTTATATACTCATGATAAAATCTGTTATTGCGATTTTGAATTTTAAATCATTTCTTAAAATAATTCTATATATTACAAAATACTCAGACAAGAAAAAATATTTTTATATAAGGTAAAAAATTTACAAGCATCATATCACACTGAGATACTAAAAGAAATAAAAATAAAAATAAACTATTCAACTTCATCTATTTCTTCTCCGTGTTACTGTTGTAGTAATGTAGCATAAAGAGTTTAGATTTTTTTCTTAAATATTTACTTTTTCATAGTATAATCCTTCCCAAAATTCCAAGAAGATAGATTCAATTGAATACTCTATTCCGCTTCCTTGAAGATTAGAGTCCAAAGGCAAGAAAAGAAACTTGGGTATACCAAACGTAAATATAAATGTTATTTTCAAGAAGCGCGGGAGAATATTATAAAGATAACTATGGGATTTTATTTTCATACTACAAAATCATGTCTTACAGAGAAACACAATTTCCAGTCATGATTCCAAAGAAATCATTAATACAGAAAGAAACGCTTTTTAAATTTGAAATATATCATTTGAGATGAACAAAATAGAGATTGTTAAATAAAAATTTATCTATGAAGAGGTATTTTAAACTATTTTATTTTATTACTAGATATCCGCCAATGCTAATTTACTTTACTGATTAGTTATTTAATTTACTTTAAAGCATCTAAAAGGTTCTTGACTGGTCACAATATTATATAAATTTTGGCATGCTCAATATAGAGTCTAAGCCAAAACGTTGTTTTTGACCGATGAATAAAAAATACGGAATTAATGTTATGTCTACTCAAACTTTTATGCTCATTAAAAAACATGGTATATATATTTCCTTCGCATGTCCATTATAAAGTCTATGCCGAAACGTTGTTTTTGATCGATAAATAAAAAGTATGGAATTAATGTTATGACTCGTCAAATTTTTATGCTCATTAAGAAACATGATATTTATATTTTTTTTCGAACAACACATATGAACGTCTCCTTTGACGTTATAAAATACAAAGACCACAAAAGATACTTTAAAAAGTAAATAATATATATTTATACTTATAAAATAAAGTTTCGCTCAGTGTGTCTCTGTGTGTGTGTGTGTGTGTCTTTTGGCGATGGTTAGAAAAATCTAGCCCACCTAGAAGTCTATAAATTTAGGTGTGGATTGTCCAAGGTCAGACCATGTATACTTGCGTCTCGGAATTTTAATATTTTCATAATTACTCAAGATATTAATTAGAATATCATTAAACATCGCATCGAAAATGCCGTCTTTTAAGTCAAAATGACTAAAAAAAAGAACTGCTGTTCTGAATTTGCTAGCGGAAATGAACGAATTCGATTTTTTTTTACTAATTAGCGAATTTTAAGAAAACTAATTAAGATATCAATTTGAAAATTTCTGAGCATATGTAAAAAAAAAAAAAAATCTTCATCCGACTATGTGATTTTTGAAAAATTCGGCCTGTAATTTTTCATAATTTATGTAAAAAAACTGCCGGTGCCAGTGAAAAAAATCCCAGAAAATTTCAGACAGGGATCTTCTTTCATTACAAACTGAAATACAAAGACATCTGTTTCTCTGGCGATCCCTCCATTTAGTTTTCGAAAATGAAAGGAAATAATTGCCAATTTTTACTAATGAACAAAAATTTACATAACTAATTAAGATATAGATCTGAAATTGATGTTGGGAAGTGTTGTCATCTGCCGGCTATTTTAGCGTAGCGTCTTCGTTATGTTCTATTTATTAGAAAATTTTAATTATTTTTAATGATCGCGTTAATGTAGGTGAAGGTGGTTTTCTTGAACAAATTATTCGTTATATTTGCGGGTATGGGGAGGGAGGGGGTTAACGCTTTGCTTTGAGATTGTTATTATCTCGGGCCTGGGCAACGCCGTGCGGGTCGCTAGTGTATATATAAAATTAAGTTCTATAAACATTATATCCACCTCAAATATTAAATAAAATAAAATAAACAAATTTCTTCAAATTCTTCTTATTTTTAATTTTTAATTTTTTCTTATTTTTAATTTTCTTCTTATTATTATTTTCTTAGTGTTACACTGAAATAAAGCGATATAAAGAATTGAGATTTAATTTAAAATATATACACGGTAAAAAAACTCAGAAGCGTTTTGGCACAAGGCGGAAAGGTTTCCGGAAATTTGTAGTAAACTTTGTGTTCTCCTCAGTTACTTGTTATTTCGGAATCGTTACACGTATTTTCGGAAAAATATTCAAAGCGGTGAATTATTCTGAAGACGTCAGAAACGTTACATTCCATACCGGAAATGTTTTCGAATAGGTAGTGTAAAATGATGGTTACTGAAAAATTCGGAAATGTTACACTCATTCCGTGTAAAGTTTTAAAATGGAATTCGAAATGAAGTAATATTTGCGCTTGCTCATCTACTCCGACCTATTGCACATGTCATTATCATGTGATTTCTATTGTTCTTAAGAGGAAAGACAGCTTAAAACAGATGCAGATGCAACGTATTTATATGAGCTGTAAGTATTCTGTTTTATAATTTCTTTTATTTGAGGGAACAATATGCTTAAAAAAAATAATATTATCAGATTCTATTTTATTGCATATTAATATTACATTTGCAGTTAATCTTTTGTTGTATACACAAAGTTAAATAACTCGTTCGATAGTTTCTTTATAATCTTGTTCCATGAATCTATAATAAATATTAGATATTTGATTGATGAATTATAATGTAGTACTAGTATTAATGAAGTACAGATAGCACCGTATATACGTCTTTAACATCTTTTCGTTTTCAGATCGGTTCCATTTCATAACTTTTCTAATGATGAAATGTATCGTTTATATGACAGAAACAATTCCTAATTTCACTTACATTATACGTTTTTCCTTCATTTTTTATGAATCAGATATTTATAAATAAATATAATTGAAAATTTGATTTATAAATCTATAAATAATTCTTTTTTAAAATCCGGTCTCGTGAATTCCATGCTGTCAACAGATACATATGCATTATGAAAATGCTTTATTTCCCAAAATTGATGTATTAGTTTTAATACCGTAATTTCCGGCGTATAATCCGCGGATCAAACAATTCGGTTTCAACCCAGAAATTTTATTCAATAATTGAAGGCAAATATTTACAGCGATCTGAGAAGTAACACTTTATAAAATAAAATTTCTGGGTCAAAACATGATTGTTTGATCTGCGGATTATACGCCGGAAATTACGGTAATAAATATATTATATAATTATATATTATATATAATATATAATTTAAATAAATATATTTTTTAATCTTGTAAGTATAGATATTATGTTAAAAGATTTCGTATCTGTAAATAATTATTTTATTATATGAACTGTATAATTATAAAAATATATTTATTTTCTCAGGTTATCTCAGCACTTCTCAAGTGATACGAATAAAATAATACCTTTAAATGTATATATTTAGAAGCATGATAGTTGTAAAACACTATATTAAAAATATTTACAAACAGACAAAACATTTTTTATCAATATATCTATTTATAAGTATACAATTCGTGAAAATAAAACAATTACCACAGATATAAAATATTTTCGAATAGTGTAACTATTTACAAGATTTTAAAAAAAATGTTGAAATGTAATACTAAAATCTATCTATTTATAAGTATAGGAAAATTAAATATTTTCATTGAGTCTTTAGAGGATGGAACTCATGAGGCTGCATTAAAAAAAAAGAATTATTTATTGATCCATAAATCAAATTTTCAACGTTATTTATTTACAAATATCTGATTCATAAAAACTGAGTGAAAAACGTATAATATAAGTGAAAATAGGAATTTGTTCTGTCATATAAACGATACATTTCATCATTAAAAAAGTTATGAAACGGAACCGATCTCAAAACGAAAAGATGTTAAAGACGTATATACGGTGATATCTGTATTTCATTAATACTAGTACTACAATATTATTCATCAATCAAATATCTAATGTTTATTATAGATTCATGTAACAAGAGTATAAAGAAACTATCGAACGAGTTATTTAACTGTGTATACAACAACTTCTAAACTTGTTGTACATGTAAACTTGTAGTAGGTAAACTAAAGAAGTTTCCAGACGACTCAACTCTGTTCCTACAAAGGAAAATTTGGAAGCCTCTCTTCAGTAGAAAGCCATACTTTCAAATTTGGAGTTATTTTAAAATGACAGAAGTATTTGTCATAGAATTAAGATTTTTCAAAGTTTATTTCACCTGCATAAATATCTTTAAAGTGATATCTCGAGTAGCAGTCTAATAATAAAAGGTGAATAATAAAACGAGTTCAGAAAAATATATGTTTCACACCAGAAATTACAGAAAGTTTATAATATTGCTAATTCTAGATCTTATAATTCATTTACAAGGATCATTTTCTATAGTATGATTAGCGATAGCGAGTTCGCTCACCGAACTTCGCAGAAAACCCAACCACGATGATGTGGAGTGGGGTTTCGCCTCGAGCGAATGTAATATTAATTTTTTTTAAAGAATATTGTTCTCTCAAATAAAAGAAATTATTAAACAGAAATACACAGACATATTTCCAAAACACACAGAAACATTTCCGATGTATACAAAAATATTTCTGATGTATGCAGAAACCTTTCCTATGTATACAAAAACATTTGCGATATATGCAGAAATCTTTCCGATGTATACAAAAACATTTCCGATATATGCAGAATCGTTACTGAATATCTGACTGAAATATAAAGAAACGTTTCCGAAATGCACGTAAATGTTTCCAAAATATACAGAAACATTTCTGAATATCTGACCGAAATATGCGGAAACTTTTACGAATATCTGACCGAAATATGCGGAAACATAACAGAACCGATGGGCCACATTGCTTCCCCACCAGATAGAGTAACGTTTCCGAGTTTTTTTTTACAGTGTACTTTTTCATGTAATACTCCAATTTCTCAAATGTCCAAGTAAATACCGAGTGTCTTAAAAGTTCCCGTACTGACGACATATAAATTTATTATTCACAAAACAACAAACTTTAACACGATTACTTTTATGCTCATGATAAAAATCACTTTTAACATCAAGTAGGAAAAAATACTGAACTTACATTTATAATAAATGTTCAAAATGCCCACCCCTTTCTAGGAGACAAAGCTGAACTCGTTATAGAAACGCGTTTTAACATGCTGGAAGTGATTTCTTGTATCCTTTGAGTAATGTCAATTTTCAGATAATCTATTGTTTGAGGATTATTTGCATAAACTTTGTTCTTTAAATATCCCCACAGAAAAACGTCCGGGATGCTCGGATCAAGGGATCGAGGTGGCCAAAGATTTTTTGAGATGAGTCGAGCGCCAAAAAATTCTTCATTCCTGCAAAAGTGAATCAGCTTCTCAATGTTCGGTGGCTTTATCTTCTGTATGATTTTTACACGGTGAGCACGAAAATACAAGGATCTTAAAGCCTCACGTGTTGATCCTCGAGATTCGCTCATTTCTTGCGCCAAACGTCTCACGGATTTTTGAGGAGTTTGCAATCGCCTTCGTTGAGTGTTTTGCAGAAAGGCTGGTGTAACAACTTTAGGTCTTCCAATCCTGTGCTTGTCTTCCACCGAGCCTGTATTACGATAGTCAAACGAGCCAATATAGCGAATCTTTACTCGGTATTGCATCATTTGAATATTAATATCGCCAAACATCTTTGCACCTTTCATACCATTTACATTCAAAATAAGTTTCAAGCAGCGCAATTCTCTGAATGCGTGATAAACTCATTTCACTATGAAGAACAAAATAACATAGAACTTTATTATCGCACCAATTGAGCGCGAAAAGAACCAAACGATAAAAACTCAAGAATTTATGAAATGATAAGCAGACGATAAAATTTAATATTTAAAAAACAAATCACGGACAATGAGTTCTTCAAGTTGGAATACGAGAACTTGTAGGACATACCGTATATTCAATTGAAAGTTCTTTTCTGTTTCATTAGGGACTAGAATTAGAGGGAATGGGGAGATATATCAAACTAAATGAGAATATTCTTTCAAGATGCACAGTAGATTATACTAGAAGGAATGATAGGATTTTTTTTATTCGTCTTACAAAATCGTGTATTTTAGATAATAAAATTGTCTGCACTATAAAAAAGACAAATGTTTTTTATCTGCGAAAATATACAATAACCCCTACCCAGATTTCTATAAGTGTTCTTTATCTTTAGAAACCTCAAAAATCACTAACTTTCTATATTTAAAAAAGCATTTATAACAACTATTTATTTATATATTTATTTATTTTAGCAGCAAAAGAAACTTTGTTTTTCCAAACGTTTCTTAGAAACTGATAAATATATAAGTTTGTAAAGTTAGAGAACATTTTTCAAAGTCGTGGATAACTCTAAAAAGTTTTTTTTTTTTTTTGGATCTGCACTGCATTGCATTGCATTGCTTCTTAATTCCGAAGATCAAAATACTACAGAATGTAGAGCTTTTAAAATACTGAAAAATGACACTATTGCACTAAAAGTGCTACAAAAATTTGATTTATTTCAGAAAATATTTATTGTATCACATTTTCCAAAAGTCAGAGAAGATAGACTTAATTGAAAACTGCATTCCATTTCATTAGAGACTAGAATTCGATGGCAAAAAAAAATAATCGGAGCTATATCAAACTAAAATGTGAATATTTTCTTCAAGATATACCGTAGAATATTCTAAGGCATTATGGATTTTATTTTGTCTTAGAAAATTATGCCTTTTAGAGAAATACAATTGCATGTCATGATGACAAGTGTCACATTGCTACAGAACGGTCAGCACCGAAATATGAAATATGATAGATGATATACAAATAAGACGAAATTTTACCGATATAATAAAGCGATATGAAGAAATCAGATTTATTTCAAGAAATATATATATCTTCATATTATAGTTCAATTTTCCGGAAGTTGGAGATGATATATTTATTTGGAGATTCTATTCTGTTTCATTAAATACTAGAAGTCTATGGCAAGTAAAGAATTGGAGATATTTCAAAGTAAATGTGAATGTTCTTTTCAAAGTACACAGTAGAATATTTTAAGAAGGAATGATGGAATTTTTTATTCGTCTAACAAAATCATGTTGTTATGAGAAATAAAATTCTCCATGATTCTAAGCGTCACATTGCTATAGAATGGTTGGTTCACTTCAAAATATGAAATATTATAGATGACATCTGGATAGATGATATTTTACTTCTGCAATGAAGAATTTAGGTTTATTTAAAAATATTTTTTTTTCAATACAATAGTCTAATTTTCCAAAAGTCCGAGAAGCTATATTCAATTTAAGATTCTATTTCATTTCGTTACAGACTAGAATTCGACAGCAAGAAAAATAATCGGAGTAAACGTCGGAGTAAAGTTTGGGAAAGTTCTCTTCAAGATATTCAGAAGAATATTCCAAGGAATGTTAGATTTTCTTTCGTCTTACAAGGAGAGTGTCAAGCTTGGTAATCTCAGATTTTGATTATTTTTATATATGTTGTAGGGTAGAAGCCCCTTAGTCTCAGGTTCAATGGATTTTATACAACGATCCTTAGTTCTCGAGAAATACGGGGGTATAATATTATAACACAACTTAAATACTTACTTTGTAACGAAATGACTGTGTTGGTCGTAGCTCAGTTGGTATGGCATCTGCTCGTTGTTCGGAGGCCCGGGTTCGATGCCGGAACGCGCGAAGCTTGTTTTTCTCATTTTTTTAAATAAATATACTTGTGCAATTATAATTTAATAATCTCAATAAAAATTTTGCTAACATAATTAAATTATAATTCAGCATTTTTTATTTTTAAACCATTATTAAACATTTCTCATCATTTAAAGAGCTTTAAAAAATTGGATCTATTATTGACTAGTAAAAATTTAAAAATCGTTATAAAATCAGCATATTTACTATTTAATTATAGAATTCTTCTCCCATCGCAATAAAAAACGAAGATATTTCAAATGCTGGATTATTTGTTAAAAATCCATTGTTTTGCAATAAAATTTTACAGTACTTCAACGCATTTGTGACATCACTTTTCTGATTTTCATCGAACCCCGACACTTCAGATTAATCTTCTTGTGAACTAACTACAGCTTGCTCTTCCATTTTTATACGATTATAAACTGCTTCTTACTTTAAAAACAGAGTAGTATTAACATCGCATTGACTTCCCTTGTTAAGAAAATTCATAAATGATGTTTCTTTACAATCACGAATTGACACAATTGTTCAATATCGTTGCATTGATAAAGCGTAAATGGAATACATTTTAAAAGTGATTTTAAAAAAAAATCAAAAATGCTAAATTAAAATTTAACTATGTTAACAAAATTTTTCATTGAGATTATTAAATTATAATTATAAGTATATAAAAAAAATTTGGAAAAACAAACGTAGCGCGTTCAGGCATCGAACCCGGGCCCTCGGATTAACGAACAGACGCCATGCCAACTGACCTACGACCAACGTAGCAATTGCGTTACAAAGTAAGTATTTAAGTTGTGTTATAATATTAGACCCCCCATTTCTCGAGAACTAAGGAGCGTTGTATAAAATCCCTTGAACGTGAGACTTAGGGGTTTCTATCCTACAACATATATAAAAATAATCAAAATCTGTGATTACCAAGCTTGACACTCTCCTTGTTAGAGAATCACGTCTTTTAGAGATATACAATTGCCTGTCATGATGCTAAGAGTCACACTGCCATAGAATGGTTATCCTCGAAATATGATAGATGATAGATGATATCCAGATAGACGATATTTTACTGATATAATAAAGCGATTTGGATTTATTACACGAAATATATACCTTTTCATATAATAGTTCAATTTCCCAAAAATCCGAGAAAATATATTTAATTGAAGATTCTATTTCGTTTCATTACATACTAGAATTCTATAGCAAGTAAAGAATTGGAGATACATCAAAATAAATGTGAATGTTCTTTTCAAAGTACACAGTAGGATATTCTAAAAATGAATGATGGAATTTTTCATTCGGTTTAGAAAATCATGTTATTAAGAGAAACAAAATCCTTCATGATTCTTTGAGTCACACTCCTATAGAATGGTTCACTTCGTAACATGGAATATGATAGATGACATCCAGATAGATGATATTTTACTGCTATAATAACGAATTTAATTTTATTTTTAAAAATATGCACTTTTTCATTCAATAGTCTAATTTCCAAAAATCCGAAAAGATATATTGATTTCAAGATTCTATTTCGTTTCGTTAGAGACTAAGAATTTGAGGGCAAGAAAAGAATCGGAGATATATCAAACTAAATGTGAATGTTCTCTTCAAGATATTCAGTAGAATATTCTAAGGAATGATGGATTTTTTTTCGTCTTAGAAAATCCAGTCTTTTAGAGAAATACAATTGTCAGTCATAATTCCCAGAGTCACACTGCTATACAATGGTTCGCATCGAAATATGATAGATGATAGATGATATTCTTATAGACAATATTTTACTGATATAAAAAAAAGCGGTATAGGGAATTGAGATTTATTTCGAGAAATATATATTTTTTCATATAATAGTCCTAATTTCCCAAAAGTTCGAGAATATATATTTAATTGAAGGTTCTACTCCGTTTTATTAAATACTATAATTCCATTACAAGAAAAGAATTGGAGATACATCAGGCTAAATGTGAATGTTCTTTTCAATGTGCACAGTAGAACATTCTAAGAAGGAATAGAGGATCTTTAAATTTTTCTTTCAGAATCATGTTTTTAAGAGAAATAAAATTCGCCATGATTATAAGAGTCACACTGCTATAGAATGGTTCACTTCGAAATATGAAATATAATAGATGATATTTTACTGCTGCAATAAAAAATTTAGATATATTTAAAAAAATATATACTTTTTCCATACAATAGTCCATTTCCCAAAAGTCCGAGAAGATATATTCAATTCAAGATTGTATTTCGTTTCATTAGAGACTTAAATTCGATGGTAAGAAAAGAAACGGAGATATATCAAACTAAATGTGAATGTTTTCTTCAAAATACACAGTAGAATATTCTGAGAAGGAATGGTAGAGTTTTTTATTCGGCTTACGAAATAATGTCTTTTAGATAAATACAATTGCCGGTCATGATGACATGATTGCAAGATTCACTTTGCTATGGAATGGTTCGTTTCGAAATATGAAATATGATAGATGATAACCAGAAAATGCTATTATTAAATGAAAAATCTGCGTTAAAAAAATGTTAGTTTTAAACTTAACATATTTTTCTAACATTCACTAAACTTCATGCGTTTTACTTCATTGTTTATTTATATGATTTTTAAGAAAAAGTTCAAAATACTCTCGAGCGACAGTCAAAATCTTCATTTTGTAAATGAAATACGAAACTTTATAAATACTTATGTCAATGCTATATGCTATATATCAATTTTCAAGTCTAATTTTTATTTTCCTGTACCTGTAAATATATTTTTTATTTATTTATGTGTTTATTTTATAAATACATTATGTGTAATTTAAGCAATTTCTGCATTAGTCTTTACTTATGGCATCAATTGTGATCTATTTTGCTATTTCACATTTCGTGCATGCTTATTTAACTGCTTTCAAAGGACCGTTGTTTCTACGCAAACTCACAAAGCATTGTTAAAAAATAGTTATGTTTCAGAAATTAATATAATTAGCTTGATATACATTTAATCATTAATGTACTGGGAGTAATTAGACCCAATTTGTCTAAACTCTTGAACATGGTCATAGAGCAAATTTTCATGATCACATT
Source organism: Maratus michaelseni (assembly GCA_963931845.1). Lineage (NCBI taxonomy): Eukaryota > Metazoa > Arthropoda > Arachnida > Araneae > Salticidae > Maratus > Maratus michaelseni. Next base: position 281,104,248 of record OZ007592.1, on the reverse strand, counting down.
TTTAATGAGGCAAGGGTCGATCCAGGCAGAACTGTGTGCCTATTTATGACCCCTTCACAAAATTCTTTATTATAAAACAGATCCCTTCACAAAATTGCTTTTAATAAAATAATCCATTTCACAAAATTCTATTCCATAAAATCTTACTATTTATTGATTATTTATTATTGTGTGACTTTTAAAATGTGTATTTGTAAACAAATAAGTTCACCAGATAGGAAAATTCAGCAAAAGGATTTTTAAAAAGTTTTTGTTAATAAAGGCTTTGTTCGAATTTGAGTAACTGAATTTCAACTTTCGTTACAAAATGTTATTTTTCACAAAAATAACCTTTACACTTCACAAAATGGGTCCCAAGAAAAAAAAAACCTGCATCGACCCCTGTAAGGTTAGCTATAATGTTGCACAAAGTATTGGGTCATCCGAAAAGTTCTCTGGTTTTTCAAAGCGAAGCGCGGTTTCGTCTAGTTATTTTGCTACTGCCGATATAGTCCTTGAATCACCGAAATATGTAAATATGGTCTTCTGCTTGCGTTACATGATTCATTCTTGAATTGTAGCATAATTTTTGTTTCAGTGCAATGCTAAGAATGGAGAACGAAAAAATTCATTTTCGTCAATTATGCTTTTGTATTTCAAGAAAGGTAAAAATTTTAGTGAGACAGCTCGTAAAATTTGTGCTAACTATGGACAAAAGGCTTTTTTCAGATGACACAGTTCGCAGGTGGTTTGAGAGGTTTGAGCACGAAAATTTCAGCCTCGAAGATGCTGCTGCTGCTTTGGACGACCATCATCTGTAAAGGAGGATCCATTAAATGAAGCTGTCGCTGAAAATCCACGTTACACAGTTCAGGAGCTATCACACAGACTATATATTTCAAAAATTACTGTGTATGATCGTTTGATAGCTTATTTTAATAGGTCCTCCTTTAGAGATGATGATGGTCGTCCAGAGCAGGCATAATCTTCGAGGCTTAAATTTTCGCGCATAAACTTCTCAAACAACCTTCGAACTGTACCATGTGAAACAGCGCGTTGTCCATATAAAGCACATATTTTAAAGCAGTCTTACTAGCATTTTTTAGTTTCTTGAAATAAAAGAGCATAAATGACGAAAATGATTTTCTTTCTCCATTCTTATCACTGCATTGTAACAAAACTTATGCCCCATCCAAGCAAGAATTATGCAACACAAGCAGAAAAGCCGGAATTTATATATCTGAGCCATTAAACGTCACTCCTTATCAGCAGTACCAAAATACAAGCAGACGAAATCAGGCTTCGCTTTGAAAAAACGCAGAACTTACCGGATGGCCCAATATATTCAGAGAGTAATCATATTTTTAACTTCATTTAAACTTGCACTTAAACTTCACCTTCGAACTGTATAATCTGAAAGAGCACTTTTTACATATACAGCACAGATTTTACGAGCAATCTGACTAGCATTTTTTCCTTTCTCGAAATAAAAGAGCATAAGTGACGAAAATTAATTTTTTGGTTCTCCATTCTTAGCATTGCACTGAAACAAAACCTATGTCACAACACAAGCAAGAATTATGCAACGCAAGCAGAAAAGGCCAAATTTACATATCTGGATCATTCAAGGTTACTCTTTATCAGCAGTAACTAAATATAAGAAAAAAAAACGCGCTTCACTTAGAAAAACCTCAGGTCTTTCCGGATGACCCAATATTTTAGGGAACTGTGGATGATACAGAGGTGTGATAGGATTGAGCGTAACTAGCCAAAGGGTAAATATCTCTCCAAAACTGGGAAACAGTGATATCAACTATAATTTGTATGGCCTATGATCTGATTCCATTTTATACAAGGATTGACAGTGAAGAAAGAAAATGAAATGACATTATTTTTAAGATAATCATAAAAGTATAGAATTTAAAACGTGTTCTGAAGGAATGGTTCCTTCCTTTTTCATTAATCTAAAGTGTGTACAATTACTAAAAGGTAAGAAGCAAGACTCAAAATTTATTCTGTTATATGTTCTGCTTCTTTTGTTTTTGTACTTTCAGTTAATTTATCCTGGAAAAAGTAAAACACATACCCTCAAAATGAGTTGCTTATTCTATACAATTACGATTTTTTTCAGAAAGCTATACTGTATTTAAAAGATCAAGGGTAAAACAAAATAGCATTTCAAGTAGCTCTTTAATTTGTGGAAATTACAACACTTTTTTTTTAATGTTTTAAGTGAACCAAAGGCACTGTACCGCGAGGGATTGTACGCAAACAGACCAGCATGAAATATAAAATTAAAATCAAAAATGCTTATTAGGACTTTCTTTTTTTAATGAAGACCTTATCCGAAATTGATGTAAGAATTTTTTTTTTCAGTTCCTACTATTAGTTCACACTCCCCCTATATATATATATATATATATATATCTTGTTCAAATTTTCAATCGTTAATAAAATACTTTTTATTCATCCCCTCAAGTTCAAATACATCTTTTTAAACTTGAAGTCGCTGACACTTGATGTTAATACAGTTTTTTACAAATATTAATTCATTAATTAAATTAAATTAATAAATTTTAGTTTTATACGAGAGAAATTATTTCAGACATTAGTTCCATTTAAAAGCACTCACTCACAAGTCTTGATAGCGCAGTCGGTTAAGCTCTGAGTTGGTAACCACAAGGGCTCGGGATCGATACTCGACTGGGACGGGAGGAAATTATCCCGTACTCGAAAATAAATTGCTCTTGCATAAGATATTTAGCAGGATATAAATTTAGGAATAAATACCGTCAATGGCGAAGAGTGTAGATCGCTGGGAAAAAATTTCTTTTTGACCTAAATAGGAATTGATTTTTTTCATATATTACTTGTTAAAAATATTATTCATTTATACCATCAGGTTCAGTTCAACAACGAAATGCTTTAATATATTTTAATTTAAACTTTATTACTTAGCAAGGTTTTATGAACATTTTACGAACTTTCTTAATTTACCGCTTTTTAAATTTCTAATAACAAATTTAATTTAACTTCTTTGTACGGTTTCTCCTGTAAAAATGTAAATATTCTGAGAACTTTTGAAATCTAGGCTTTCTGTTCCTAAAATATTAAAACACATCATGGAATAACTATTATAACAAATAGCACGTCTTACCTAATAATTTCTAAGAAGACATTAATTAATCACGAGGTTAAACATAATGGAAGAATTCGTATTTTCTTTTTCGTGTTTTCCTCATAATTGATACGTACAAGCTTCTATCACATTTTTGAAAGTTTAGGAAGTTTATTTTAAGCTAGTAACTCGCCTTTGTTCATTAATTGTGCTCAAACTTGAGTAATAAAGTTTTAATTGTGATTGACAAACATTACAAAAATGACTATAATTAAATGTCATGAGAAAATGCGATTTATAAACAGTTCTTAAAAGTTATGAATTTTTTTCCTCCAACATTAGACACAATAAATTTCATAATGTAACATTTAATTTTGTTTTGCATCTAGTTTGTTGTTATGAGTTCATTCAAATATTTATTATGTAATCATTCAAGGAGGTAAAAATGTACGAAAGTTTTTTAAAACTCAATGCCAAAGAACTGCGACAGCTGTTGAAGATATTCACTCAAGAGAGTATTTTGTGAAATCAATCTTACTCGTTTCAGTTCCAAATAATTGCGATAGATGGCGCTGCATTGTCTCAAACTATAATATTGCTCCAAATAATCTTGTAATTTAAAAACTCAAACCAGTTTTTTTGGCATTTCAAAAGTTAAACAGAATGAAGATTAATAGAGGAGTGAGATTTGATACATTTTTAGTTATAGTCAGCGGGGTAGTCCTGTGAAAAAAAGTTAGGACACGCTCATAGTTGTCTGATTTACCGATAGAAAAAATGATACTGAATGTTACCTTTCATTTTGAGCTGCAGAGAAAAGTTAATTGAAAAAGTAAACAGTTTAATTTAATTTTGCTTGTAATGTTTTAAAAAGCTTGTCTCTAATTGAAAAGTTCAGAACTGTATTTCGTCGAATTAAGTTATATCATTTTCCGTAGAGATAATAACGCGGAGAAACTCAAAAACATACATAAATTTTGTCACAATTCTAACAAAGTTACAAAAGTTAGAGAGAGAACGGATAAACAGCATGTCAGAAGTGATAATCAGAAGTGATAAACCGAAGTGATAAACAAATTTCAACTTTGTTGAAAAGTATTAAAAATCGGGGCTTTATTTCTTAAAATTGTTAATATATTAGCGTGCTTATTCCTTTAAAAATTAATAAGTGAGGAAAGTCTGCGTCCTCCCGCCTCCCTACCACCCCCTCGAAAATAAAAAAAAGGGGACGCTTGAGATAAAATAAAAAAGTGAGGGGACACCGTTCCCCTTCGACAACACCACTGGTTATAGTTAAGGCAAACATAACCTCTTAAGAACACTCCAAACATTAGGAAACGTGCTAGGCTTTTCGAAAGAACTTTGTATTTATTGAACAGGCGCAAAAGGCATGTGCTACTACCTTGAAGGCAGTAGCAAAACAGTCTTGCTCCTGCTTGAAGAAACGCATCAGTCTTTCAAAAGGCTTAGCATATTTCTTAATTTTATGGCGTTATTAAAAAGGGTTCTTTTCTTTGCCTTTATTGTATTGCATTAACATGTTCAGTATTTTAATGTTAGTTTCAATGTTCTGGCTATTTAAGGAAGCACGTGTCATCTATTTGTTATATGTCGAACTAAATAAATTAAGTGTAGTAAAGTCATTCCCAGTTTCACACATTAATGTCTTACAAGAATAATTTAAGTAACTGTCATTGTTTATTCGTTATTTAATTTTAAAAGATTTAGCCCATTTTATGGCGCGCTGTATCAATAGATTACCTTAATTGTTTTTGGAAAATTATTTTGCCAATTAATTCTTGTCAATCATGTCCGATTATATCTTCAAAATCACGCCTAATTTTATAACTGCTATTCAAGTAATTAAAAAAAAAAAAAAAAAAGTTACAATGCATTAATTTGCTGCTGGTACCGATTACTAAAATCCGCCGTTTTTATTTACGCTTTATAGAAATCACGAACAAGAGAATTTACTTTTAAAAACTTTAATTTTTTGCTCTCTTTCCATCTAAAGATATGGAAACGGGTAAGGAAAAACATTTTATAAACTATGTTTTTAGTATATAAACTATTATATAAACTATGTTTTTAGTATATAAATTATTATATAAACTATTATGTTAAACTATGTTTTTATTTATAATTTGGTTCTAAAAGTATTAAATGTGTATTTTCATCGTGAACACATCTGTGTACATAAATTTTACATGTCTGGATTATCAGAATATGAAAGATTATCAGGAAATTGGTTACAAAACTCCATCTTTAGATACAAAAATCAAGTAAATTTAAACAAGTTGAAAATTGCACGTCAAATTTGACAAATGAGCTGCGTTCGTACTATAAATAGATTTATAAATATTCAGATCTTGGTGCAATAGCTATTGCACTCTTATGCAAAAATGCATTAATACAAAATTTATTTTGTGTGCAGATTTTCATATTATGGATATTAATTTTAATTTATGAAATTAAGTTTCAATACAATTTTACAAACAATTAATTACAATTCTATTACATTAAAATTATGCTATGCGCAAATAGCCAATACAAGACAATGTAAAAAAAAAGTCACCGTTATTATTTCTGCGAAATTAATTATATCGTTTGTTATTATGATATGATCAATTTCCATAATAAAATAAGTACATATTAAGCTGGCAACATTGTATCTGTTGTTGACATTTACTGGAAATTCCAATGGAAAACTTCAGCCTAGCTTTGAAAATTTCAGAACTTGAAATCCATATTTAGACTATTTTTCCATTTAATATCTATTTCTCCGGAAACATCAATCCAAAGAATTGTCAGTATATTATAAGATTGCTATAATTAAACACTTTTAGTAGACAGATTCGATTTTAAAATTCAGTAATGCGGAAATAATATAACTTCATATTAAATATGACGTAATCACAATGGAAACCAATAATCATTACCTATCATGGGATATCATTGAATTAATTTACATATGGTAGGATTTAATAGAATGAAGAAAACTTTTATTAATATATTTTCAAGTTTTGATTCAATTTTCATAAAATTTGAAATGATTCAATAGAATTCTGCAACGATTATATATATATTAAATTTCAGACCATTCGGTTGGGGAGTTTTTGCGCTGTTAGACAGTCAGACAGACGACGACTATAGGTGCTACGTATTTATATAATTACGAACACACCTAATAAAAGGGTATAATTTTGCGCATAATTTTACAGATATTTAACGTAAATTAAGCAGCTTTAGTTCAAAGCATAGCAGAAAATAAAATAAAAAACCTTCATATGGAATTAAATGTTCGTGACATGAGAGATCAAAGAAAATGGATATAAGTGTCGAAGTCGCGATTAATAGGAACATTTCGTACTACTAATAGACAAAATAATGAAATTTTGCTTATCAGAGAATTTTCGTTAAAGTACAAGCCAGAAGGTTAAAAGCTAAGCATAAACAATAAAAATGTTTTCTAACAAATACAGAATCTATAAAGTGTTATATTAATTTCAATAATAAATAGGTATAGGGGAAATTGTCCTAATATGACATACCCTAAGATAAAAATGCTTCTATTCATATTTTGTTTCTCATGATCTTTATAATTTACAAATCAACTTCACAAAGTATACAAAATGCAATGGTGCATTTTAAAAAGTATCAAATACAGTCACAACATCATAATAACCATTTATATAAAATGTTGCACTATGTCATTTTATCTACAGTGCTATCCTAAAACGGCACACCTATAAGTTGCTATTAATTTTACTTGCATACATCACAAATACTTTTTTGCCCACCAATAAACACCGGCGCACTCAGTCTATGCGTACTTTGCACACTTAACACGTTTTATCCACATCTCCTTCGGTTTTGTGTGCCTGAATCAATCATTGCAATACAGACTGTAAAAAGTAACATAAATATGCTACTAAATAAAGTTAAAAACCTATCTTAAAATCTCTGGTGTCTAATTCTTAATATAAGTATAAAAAAAACACAATTCTAAAAGAAAAATTCATGCACTGTAGAGTTAATCAACGTTATATCCATGCATCGCTGTTACGAAATTCTTTGAAGAATAGAAAGCAAAACGAAGTAAATTTTCGCTAGAGTATTTTTATCAGGTTATCTTTCAGGAATCAAATTTCTACATGAAAATTAATTTAAAAGTTCTTAAACTAATTTAGTCAGACAAACTGTTTAGTTAATAAGAGTAAAATTAAGTAACTTATTATTAAAACTATTTATTTCTGAAGTACTTTTAATTATATTTCAAGTGATTTAAGATTACTTAAATGGTTACGAAACTTAGTATTATTACGGCATAGAGAGTAATTTTTATAAGACTTCCCTTCAAATACTTATTGTTGCTTTTAAATTTGCTTTTCTTTTACTTTTTTTATACTTTACAAATATATCTGATTAATAAAAATGTGATTGTTGTAATAAAAAATTCAAGGTATTTCTAATACACTAAATGTGATTACGTCAAAAGAAATAGGGATTTCTTTATTTTATATTTCAAATAATTGATAAAACTAAATTAAATTAAAATATATAACTAAAACTAAAATATAAAACTGAACTATAATTAAGCATATAAAAAAAAGAGTTTTTAAAAATACGAATAAAAGTAACATCGAACATTAAAAAATTATAATTATTAATTATATTATTATGATTATTAAGTGATTACTTCAAAGTAAACAGGATTTCCTTTATTTTATATTTCATATAATTGCTGAAACTAAACTAAACTATCATAAAACTTTCAGATCATCCATAAGGTAAAGCCAGGAAAGATGGCGCAGTCGGAGAGATTGCGCACATAGAGATTAGGGGGGAAGGAATAGAGTGATCGAGCAGCGACTCCAGGTAGTTGTACAACAGCAGTAGTGGCGTGTCTACTTGAAAGTGCACGTTGATTGTTTTGAACGTCTAAGATAAAACATTGCTATTCAGTTTTGCTTTACGAAAGTAAGTACTTGAATTTTCATAGCTATTCATCAGAATTTCTATACAATGTCAGCAGTACAAAATATTTTAAACTTAAACGATTTCTCATAAGCTACTAATCTAGACTAACAATGTGAACGAACATCAACGGCTCGTTTTAGTAGCGACATTGTTTAAATAAAAGGCCACGCAATCTCTCCTACCGAAATTGGAGAGTTTGCGCATCTGCTACTTAGGAGAGATGGCGCATTGTTCCTATTAGTTTCCATGCTAGGAGAGATTACGCAGCTTATTGGTAAATTTGCATGAAAAAAATGAAAAATGAAAATGGACTACTTTTAAGTTAAACATGTTATCAAGTAACTTAATATTATTTTGTAATCTTACCTGGACTTGCTTTTTCTGATTCTTTAATTTTAGTTCCTTTAATTAAAATTTTTTAATCGTTTTTAAAAGTATTTAATTTTTCTGGTTATTTAATCATTAGATTGAAATATTCACTCCTAATACAATAATATTTGTTCACAAAAAACTTACAACAATGTCATTTAAGAGTAATTATTATTGTTAACAATTTAATTGTAGTTATTATTAGTAACAATCTCTCCTACTGTGCGCAATCACACCAACCCTGTAAGGACAGATTGCGCAAAATAACTTTCTTGGTTTTATTACAACTGTTCTAACAGAAGAACAAAATAGCAATGGAAATGCATAAAAAACAAATGAAGTAAAGGTTATTCATGGATAGTTTAGCAAAAAATTAATATTTAGATTTTTTATTGTTATGCTTTTGAATTGTGCGCAGACTCTCCTAGCTTTACCTTATCTCTTCACGTCACTAAATTTTCAATTCTCTTTAATTATTTGATAAATAATTATTTTGCACGTTCCTACATTTTAAAATAATTTAAAGGTCTTTATTTTCTTACAGTAATATTTTCCCCGTTTTGGACAACACATTTTGTAAATTCTTCATGCTTTTTGGTCTCATGTTTGAAATGAAAAAAAATATTGTATTATGAATCAAAAAACTTGAAATGATCCGTAAAACAGAAAAATAAGTATTAGATATAATTCATTTGGTAATGATTAAATTGAAATTTAAGTAATTCTACTTATTTTTAGAAGCCTTATAAAATTAAATCCCATTTGTGAACTGTGAAACATTGTTATACAATACTGTTTCACATTCCTTGCTGTGTATAAAAATGTATGTACAAAAGTTTCATATTTTATGTCTTAGAAGCGGTTATCTCGCTTTCTCGGCACCACCGCCTCGCTATTTGCGGCAACACTACTTGTAAGATGCATATTTTATTAAATACTGGAGACGAGAAAGGGAAAAGATAAATGAGCGAATTTTTGGAATTTTGTAATGTTCCTTCTATACTATAATTTGACTATGATAAGAAAATACGCAACCTTGGAAGAAGTCGTAATATAACGGGCAAAAACTTAATGTAGCATAATTGGTGAAAAGTCGATTTATTAAAATATAAATTAATCTTTGCTAGTTTCGGGTTCTGATAATCACTTAGTTAGAAAAAAAGGATTCGTATACACAATTATCTTACTCACACACTAGATAACTGTGGTTGACTAGCAAACGGAATTGTGACAATTTTGACTCTTTTGCGTTAATGTAATGCACTGATTGTACAAATTTGCATAGTTAGTAGCATGCTGTAATTAATTTATGCTGTTGCAAACCATACTCTACGGACCTATAAATTCCCACCAGAAGTTTCTGTTTATGTACAAAAGCGCAGTGTTAAGTGACTTTCGAAGCTTCATAATCTAAAGGTAAACCTGGACGTATTACAGCTTTTGCGTCAACTGTGTGCCTACTTTAAATGGCCCAAATATCATCACCATTCCACTTACAACCTCATAAACATCCCTTGTTCACGCGTGTTATTACAGTAATTGGAGTCAGTACGTAAAAATATTTATTTTTTCGCACAATAGCGTACAATACGTATTACGTATACAATACGTACAATAGCGATACTTACTTAGAAATAACTTCAAGGATTTCTACAATACTACAAATCGTGTGGGATATATTCTTATGAATTTATTTCCGATAAAAGATCCTACAAGGAATTTTAAATGTATTTATACAAAATGCTAATTAATTGTTTTTAGCTCACAGGCTATCAAAGCCTGAGAGCTAATGTGCCCGCCCATTCTGTATGTACGTATGTAGTTATGTACGTAACGCGATAACTCTTGATAGAAATAACCGTTTGGCTTCAAATTTTGTTTTTAGGTTCATTGTGATAAGGCGCTTCTCTGATTAGTTTTTGGGGTTCATTATTTAAGTATAAAGGGGGAAACGGGGGGCTAACCCCCCTCAATTTAGATAAATGGGGTTTTCATGCAGAATGATCTGATCTTCTTCAAATTTTGTATATAAGTTCATTGTGATAAGGAGCTTTCCTGATTAGTTTTGGGGGTCCATTGATTAAGTATAAAGAGGGGAAACGGGGGCTACCCCCCTAAATTTAGATAAATGGGCTTTTCAAAAATAATTATTCGATTTGCTTCAAATATTGTATATATGTTCATTGTAATAAGGCTCTTCCCTTAATAGTTTTGGGTGTTCTCAGGTTAATTATAAGGGGGAATGGGACCCCTTTAATATATTGTTGATTTCTTTATTTTTCGAGGGGTTTATTTCAAATTCTTTGAAATAACAGTATAATACACAGTTAGTGTGAATAGCCTGTGAGCTCAATGCCCTCAGTTTAACGTGGCAGTTTTCATTTTTATTCTGTTATTTAGCGTTATTACTTTCGGGACAGAATATTCACAAAAATCCTTTATAGATTTTAATGAGAGAAATAATAAAAGCCTAACTATTCAAAATATAGTAATGTAAAATTCAAAAATTTAATTATTCATTTATATAAGTTCAAATAAAATCTTTAACGAGCTTTAAAAATTTACTTATTTTATATTCCTACTTTCCAGTATTTAATCTTTTAATGATTTCTTTGCGGCAATAATGATATCAGTTTAAAGTAGTAATCTGGAGTATTTTGAAAGCGCAAACTTTCACATTTTAAAGTATTCTAACGAAATCAGCAAAAATCACGTTTCCCTACGTAAATTGAAAGCATTTGTTAATTAATCAGTACACTAAATATTATGGAATAATTCGTAATCTTCTTTTTCCTATTTACTCATAACAGATACTTATTACCTGGTAACTTATATGTGGAGGCTTTAGAAGTTTATTTCAATTAGTTAAAAGGCTTTGTTAAATAATTGTACTTAAATTTGACTAATGAAGTTCTAAATAAGATATATGAATGTAAAGGAAATATTTATAATTACAAGTTATAGTTAATGAAATTCATGAGCATCTCATAACATATTTCAATTTCGAAGAAAATGCGTTTATTATTTGAAAATCATTTCTCCCTTAAAAATATACTTTATAATATTTCTGTATTATAATATGTATGATATTGAACTATTCAAAATCGGTTAAAATTTCATTTATCACAAGTTTTGGTTGTAAATTTTAACTAACCATTTTTCACTCCAATTTTCAACTTAACATTGTATGTTTATAATCACATTTTTGCATTATCTTGTTCTTATTTTATAACTACGCAAACTTAACAAATTCATAATAAAAGAAGCAATTCTCTGGAAAGAATTCGGCTTGCGCGAATATGATCAAAGGGACATTAAAATATTTTCCATGTATAAAAAATGATTACAAAAGTAACCGAAAGAGGGCACACATACATCTTACTGAGACGTTTTATAGAAATATAAACTCGCCGTTTGCTCAAAATGTCTTACTAAATCCAGTATCCCATTCAATGAAATAGGGTTTTTTTGCGCCTTCAATCCGTTCTCCGTGCGAAACTTTTGCAATGCAATAGTTGTGGAATCACGATTTTAACCGCCAAAGCTCGATCTGGTAAAGATAGCCTGCTCAGAGATCGAATGATGAATCCATTTCTCGCTAGATATTTTATTGCTAGCCCGATTTACATAAAACGTCTCAGTATGACATGTGAGCTAGAGATGAGACGGGCTCAGCCCGAGCCCTAAAGCCTGGACCCGGCACGGGCTCGGGCTCGATTTTTATATCAGCCTTCGGGCCCGGGCGGGCTCGGGCTCATTCCTTCTGAAATTGACAATTATATTTATTCTCATAGAGAAAAAATTAAAATCTTTTTTTCCCATAAAAAATTACATATTCAATTTCAAGTAATTTTAATGTTATTTTGAGCAGAATGAATAGAAGGGGAATCAGAAATCTTATTTTTCTTTTCTAGTATTAGAATGTTACTTTAAAAGAAAATTTACAATATTTGCAACGTGACTGACGACTGGTTGATGTGCCGCCAAGGTGGAGTGGCGGAAATAATATTTGTTGCTAGATTTTCGTTTGTGACAGTAGAATATATTTTAATTGGAACGTTTATTTTATTTTATTTTTTTAGAGATCTAATGAGAGATGAATAATTTTTTTTCGTTTTTTGTCAATCAGTATTAGTTTAGGTTCGCAAATTTTTAGTCTTCTATTGTGTGCGAGTCATACTCGCTCTTCTTATGAAAACAACGTTAGTGATTCTATTTTTAATTATGAACTCTGCTCATGCTAAATCTCTGCTCTGCACATTTACGAAGTCACTTTCATTCGTAAGTAGATATAATTGTCATGGATTGTTATTCAGATAGAAAGCAATCGAAGAGTGTTTCAACTTTTTCTATAAAGGCACAGGATCTTTGAGATAACGGTGTAAAATTTGTAATTTAAGCTGATATTCAGGAACACGAAATATTGTTTTGACTTAAGAAATAATTATAAGTTACGAAATGCACCTTTTATAGGAAATAGAAAAGTTTGTTCGATTCTTCGGCATAGAAATAGTAATTTCTACAAATTTCATTCATTTATTTATAAAATGCACTTCGTTAAAGTGTACATTAGATTTGCTTATTGGGAGAGAAAAATATTAACATCCTTTTAAGGAAGTATATTTTATTTGATACCAATCTTATCTTTTGATCAGATAGAATGTAAATTTCCATAAAATTAATTATGTACACGAAGATGAACAGTTATTTTTGCATACGAAGTTTTAAAGAATGAGATATTACTTTTAAAACAAATTTTAAATACTATGCAATTTTTTTCGGTATCGGGCTCGGGCTCTAATTACACAAAAGGTTTTGGGCACGGGCTGTCTCGGATTTAAAATCATCGGGCTCGGCGGGCCCGGGCACCGAAAAGAAAGCCCGAGCTCATCTCTAGTGTGAGCGCCCTCTTTCGGTTACCTTTAGAATCATTTTTTTATGCATGGAAAATCAATCCAATATCCCTCTGACCATATTCGTGCAAACCGAAATATTTTCAGAGCATTACTTCTTTTAATACGACTTCTTTAAATTGCACGAATTTATGGCGCACCCTGTATAAGTTAAGTGTACTAGTAATGGGTCATGTAAAGTCTATATTAGGAAACCTGCTTTGAGAAATTTAGAACAAGCTTATTTATAGCAGTCACGAGCAACTAACGTGACCACATGCAACTAAAGTGAAAGGTAATTAAGTGACAGTTTCAATCATTCATCTGCAATGTAAATGTTTGTGACTGTGATTTGTAAACTTGTTTTGCATTTATAAAACAAATGACAACTATAGGTCTTAAATGGCACTTTATTCATACGTTTACCTTAATATGTTTCTTTTTCACACTTTCCAACATAGTTGAAAAGTGTTTATGAATTTTACTTGTCTGCCCGGTTCTAACTGGAGTAAATATAATCGGATTGCTATATAATTTATATTGAGTAGTATTGAAAATGAAGCGTGTAATGGTTCATTTACACGAAAGTATTCCATGAGGAAAACTCGTTCCCGATGTTTTTCAATATTGTTGCACTATTTCAAACATATTGAAATTGATATACAGGGTGTTCAAAACTATGTGTCAGAAATGTAAAGGCAAGTAGAAAAGACCTATATAAACATATTTCGTATAAGAATGTGGGTACGGAAATGCAACGTTGAGACAGGAGTGGATGCTGTTGAGTTCGGCGGTTGAAAGCGTTTCGCTGGCTTGAATCGTCTTTCTCCACACGGATTTCAAGAAACGTGCATCGTTACATCAATGCGGAGCTTGCCGACATACATTTCATATATGGGGCTGAGCAAGGATTTAGAGCGGCTGGTCATAGAATGTACATGGAACGATTCCCTGGTAGGAATCTACCGAATCGCCGAACATTTGGATGTCTTCATTGGGAGTTGTGCGCGAGTGGATCATTTTTTGCTTCCTGGTGTGATACGGGCACTGGTAGCTATCGCGGAATCCCTGCAGTAGAAGAAGAAGTATTACACACAGTACAGGCTCGAGAGGTGTCGGATGTGCGCATCCTTTGAGCAGCCACTCCATTTCCTTGCGCATCTCTATACATTAAATGCATGTGTGTAACGATGCATTGGTGTAACGATGCATGTTGGTCGAAATAGATGTGGGGAATGATGATTCAAGCCAGCGAAACGCTTTCATCGGCCGAACTCAACAGCTGCCTCTACTGCCTCAACTCTGGACTTCCGCACCCACATTTCTATACGAAATCTGCTTATTTAGATCTCCTCTACATGCCTTTACATTTCTGACATATAATTTAGAAACACCCTACATATCACTGAAGTGTTCAACAAGATACTTACTGTTTGAATATGGTGTGCACAGGATTCATCGTCGATGGCTAATTTTATCAATTTGTATAAATTAACTGTTAATTCAACGATCCTATTATATGAATCTATGTTTAATGAAATCATTGATATACTGAATACCTTGCTATTATCATATGTTTTATTTTAGGAGACTCGGTACCCTTATTTTACGAAAAATTACGATTGCATGTTCCCCTCGATTAGTGGGATTAATTAGTCCCGTGAGATTGCCGCATTAATCTAAACATACATTGAATGGAAAAAACTGCACTAAATGCACAACCAAGTTTTTCAAAAACCCAATACATATAAACAGACAATGTAATAATGTACTATGATATTGTTTTTGATGTATATGATGTATCAATATGCATTTGATGATAATGCGATTATTACACATTGATTTGAAACGTTAAGAAATGTTTATTTAATTTTTAAGAATTTCCATAAAGCCTCTTCATCAGTAAAACCTCAAATTCTCCTCCATAATGTTAAACCAACTGGCGTGTGATGTATGCGTATTTTGAAAATATCTCGTTAGGAAATTAATATTTTTAACTTCTGTTTTCTATGTACTGTTCTTAAAGCATGCCTCCTTTTTTTTAAGCTGTCAAAATATTTTTTAAAATACATTATTATTATTTTTACATTTTATATATGCTGTTAAATATATAAGTGTTAAAACTTACTCAGTTTCGCTAAGATTTTAACCTATAAAGTTTTAAATTAAGTAAATATTTTAGTATGGACAAAGTGGTGTTTCAGAGGACGTAGTCCGAAGGTGGTTTGAGAAGTTTAAGCGTGGAAATTTCAACATCGAAGATGATACCGTTTTGGACGACCATCATCTGTAAAGTTGGACACCTTAAAAGAAGCTGTCGCTGAAAATCGATGTTACGCAGTTCAAGAGCTATCCCACAGACTAAATATTCCAAAAAGTACAGTGTATAATCATTAGATAGCTTCTTTTAAGAGGTCCGCCTTTACAGATGATCATCCAGAGCGGACATCATGCTGCAATTTCCGCTCTTAAACTTCTCAAACCACTTTAGCACTACGTCATCTGAAACACCACTTTATCCATATACAGCAAAAAGATTACGAGCAATTTGACTGGCATTTTTTCCTTTCTTGAAATAAAAGAGCATAAATGACGCAAATGAATATTTTGGTTCTCCATTCTTAGCACTGCACTGAAACAAAATTTATGCCATAACCCAAGGAGGAATTATGCTAAGCAAGCAGAAAAGATCAAATGTACATATCTGGTTTCTTCAAGGTCAGTCCTTATCAGCAGTAGCAAAATATAAGCAGACGAAACTGCGCTACAGTTTAACAAACATCAGAACTTTCCGGATGACTTAATATAATGACATTAGGAGAACTGTTGGAAATGAACTATAATTGGATAAGTGATAGCGGAAGTGCTGTAAGTTACATTCCGATACATGACACATACAGCCCATTTATGTTTGGAGGGAAATGGCGACAATTTCTTGTACATCATATGGTGTCATAACCTTTCACAGACAGCAAAGAAAATATCTTGACAATACCATTACGATATCTTCATTATTGTAAAAGTTATAACGAAAATTCATTTTCAACTTACAGTCACACACTCGGTACTTTTCAATGATAAAATCGTTTGCGACTCTGGTTTCTCTAAAATGTTATGTCGTGTCGTGTAATAAATTTCACCTCTGAATGTTTCTCTTATCTGTATAATACTTTGTATAAATTATCAAATCAGACTTTTCAAATTATATATCAAATTGTGACAGCATTTTTCTCTTGCATATTTTATAAATTGAGAACTTTACCTTATAATATATTTTGTTGATTCATCATTAGTTGTAGAATTTAATTATATTTCTGCATTCATATTCACATTATTAGTATGGATACCTTTAAAGCAAGTTTCTCTTTAATGTAGTGAGAATATCTAAACTGAATTTCATAAATGGGTTATTATTAAAAAATGAACTTTTTTATTAACGAATTTATTCATTTTAAGTCATCAACTCTATAGTCATCATTATTCTACAGTATTTATAAGCTAGTATCGTGAACACATTCTCCAGCTGATGTTAAACCAATGACATTGTTATTTTAAAATAAATTTTCTCGTTTGCTTTTCAGTATTTCATATTTAATTATTTTTATTTTATTTTATTTTATTTTTTGCGTAAGATATCACAGATCGAAGTATAATCGGGTATTTTCATACTTTTTCGATTTTTTTTTATTATTTATTTTTTTTTCCAGTTTTTGCAATTTTTTGAGGACACTTTTAGTTTCGGAACGACTTCCGAAATTAAAAGTGTCCTTAGAAAAAAGACTGTAGCCAAACTCGATAAATTTCAAACATACTCAGTTAAAAATCAATCTCAGATACCCTATTCAAACAAATGATTTAAAAATTTTGAAATTCTAACAAGAAATTTGAAAAGAACGCTGCCAATGGTTTAAAATTACCTCGCGAGTATCTCCGCGTAGGCTCCTAATTTAGTGAAAATATCTTGATTTGTTCTTATAGAATAGTTATTATTGAAAAAATAGTGTTATTCTTAAGTCACGTTTATGCATTTTAAATCAAAAACTCGTTAATTAACTCCATTCGAACAATTGAATCTTCAAAAAACTAAAGGTAAGAAACTGAAAAATGCATCTATTTGTTTCTGAATTAAACTGTTCCTATACTGTTAAACAGATTTTCCATATTTAAAGAATTTATAACACAAAGGTGAAATCCAAAAAAAGAAAAAAAAAAGGAGAAACTTTATTGTTTATAGAAAAAAAGTTTAAGAAAAATGGAAAGTTTAGAAAAAAAATTCAATAAATCCAATTCAAAATAAATGAATTCAATAAATCAAATAACTAAGAAACACATTTAACTATCTCTATATTCTCAAAACACACCAAATTATATTAAAAATTATTTAATTTGAAATTTTCCTATAAATATAAATATTTAAATAAGATGAATTCCCCTGAATTCACTTCTGAAAATCATTTCAGTAGAGTGTAGCCGATAAAATTGCTTCCCTACCTCAGAATAATTTGCCAAAATCTGAAAATAGCAGAATAACTGCTTAGAAACTTGTGGAATCAACTTTCCTTCGAAGTACCGGGAATATCGAAGAAACAAATAACAATCTGAGAAGATATATTTCGATTCCTAGGAAACTGATGCACATACTTTAATTTCCCTGTTCAAGATTCTCCTTAATAAGAGATGGAATTCTAATTGTGAGAAACATAATATCGAATTCCATTATAAATCTGCAGCATTGATTTTCAATTTAATTATCTCCTTAATTTGGGGTTTAGATGGTAGATCGGAAATGCATTAGCATTACTATTATGTGACATATTGTGTAAAATGTACTGACATATATTTGTAATTACCCTGTAATTACCCTGTTTTACCCTTATTTAAACAAATTTAATATTCTAAACGAATATTAGGAAAGAAAATTAAAATAATAATAATAATAATAATAATTGCATACATTTAAATTTATTACAAAATACTTCTGCTTTATAGTATGTAATTTCGTCGTCACTACGTGTTATACTGTAACTGTACACTGTATACATAATACAACATAGTACAGTGTATACTTGTAAACTTATTTCGGAAAGTAGGTATCATTAGAAGTAATAAACATAAACATTATACAAATAAACTTACAAATCCATTTAAATATATTCTAGCGCATATAAGTCTTACTTTATTGTGCTTTAAGTTAAACTTGTAACGCGCTTTTAATTTTGTAGGGGCGCGATGAGTGCACGCGTTTGTTTTCCTCGAAGCGGAACGTTTTTTCCCTTCTGCTCCGTCGTGTGTTAATGATTTAACTTTGGACAAAGACGGTCTTTCCTAGACGATAAAAATTTAATACACCTATCCTGGGTGTTGTTTAAAGTATAGATTCAGTGAATCTTTGATGTTAAATTGTTCGTGTATTTATGTGTAAGTTTGTGATTGTGAGTGCTGCCAATAAACGTGATGTCTAGATACAAATGGAGTCATTACTGTGTTGAAAATACTGCACTACAAACTTGCTTTTTAAGTGTTTTACATGCTTTCTTTTAACTTACATTTCTGTCTGCATGTGGCAGTCCAATCTTGTTACTCATTTTTCACCCACTTCCTGTTGACATAAAGCTTTGAAATTTGGAATATATATGTACTCTTGAGGACAATACGTGAATTGGACATTGTTTTTTTTTAATTCGATCTCTAAGGGGGAGGGGGCAGCGTCAGCCCAAAACTTGCATTTTCCCCATAGAAATAACGTTACGATTGTTTAATATTAATTGAAAAAAATATCTCCATTTGTGATGCAGTCACATATTTTATTTATTTTTTCATTTTAAGATGTTTCAAAATTAACATTTTCCCATTTAAATTGTATTTAAAAAAGGGATTTATTTTTTATTTCTTTATTGAGTGCGCCTTCCTAAATTGGTAATAAATAAAACCTAATAATAAGACATAATTAATATACTACTTTAAAATAACATTTCTTTTCTATTTTTTTCCGTTACCGTTTGCTAAAGTGTTAAAAACAATTAAATTTTATACTTCCCCTTTGATATTCCTTTTTATTTCGGTTGTCTGTTTTTATTTAAATAAAAACAGTATTTTAAGTAATAGCACAGATGTGTCGGTAGACTTCGCGGCTCCTCATAGGGTTGTTGTATTTGGCATGTTCGTTTCGCCAAGGGCGATGTTTGTTTTTACTTTCTGCCCACTCAATTTAAAATTTTCCTTTTATTTTCTATCTAACGTCTTTTACCCGTACGTTTAGTTGGGAATCTATGTTTTTCCAATTGTATGTGATGGCGTTCGACCATCACGTGTGCCATTTTCGTATAGTGGAGTATAGAATCTCAGGTTTGAAAAAAAATTTTTACTGAAAGAAAAGTTGACTCTCAAAAGATTAAATAATTCCATTTCGTACACGACCAATCGTTTTATTTACAAGTCAATATTAAATAGCAAAGACGCTGACAAATCACGTGGTATAGCATTTGCACCCAAAAATTATTAAAAACAGACATAAGTATTTTTCTTTCAATACACGTTAACAGGAGCACAAGCCTTCTTGCTACCCTCACACTTACATAACTGACTAATTTTTTATCTAAACAATATCACCAACACAAATACTGGCGAAAAAAATAGATTCCCAACTTAACGTACGGGTAAAAGACGTTAGATAGAAAATAAAATGAAAATTTTAAATTGAGTGCGCAGAAAGTACAAACAAACATCGCCCTTGGCGAAATGAGCATGCCAAATACGACAACCCTATGAGGAGCCGCCTAGTCTTACCGACACATCTGTGCTATTACTTAAAATACCGTTTTTATTTAAATAAAAACAGACAACCGAAATAAAAATGAATATCAAAGGGGAAGTATAAAATTTAATTGTTTTTAACACTTTAGCAAACGGTAACGGAAAAAATAGAAAGGAAATGTTATTTTAAAGTAGTATATTAATTATGTCTTATTATTAGGTTTTATTTATTACCAATTTAGGAAGGCGCACTCAATAAAGAAATAAAAAATAAATCCTTTTTTAATACAATTTAAATGAGGAAATGTTAATTTTGAAACATCTTAAAATGAAAAAGGAAATAAAATATGTGACTGCATCACATCATTGTTGCAACATTAATTCATTTTAGCCACATTGTTGCCCGCATCATTATGGCGTCGGTATAGAGAGACGCACACATTTATCCTTCTATATATAAAAAATAGTAATGGTTTAAAAATGGACCAATGAAAATCTGCGTAGATATTCCGGGTTATTCTCATCGTTTTTTTACTAGGAACTTTTTTGAGGAGCAATTACTATTTTAAAGCCATCCTACTGATTCGAAAATCATACCACCAGACGCAAAATATAACAAGCTTTCAGAAATTCAAAAAATTATCACGGTCGGACAATAAAAACTCAAAAAATCCTTAAAAATCGAGTAAAATATCTTTTATTGAAAAAGTCATTTTTTTATATTGTTGCCAATTTCTAAATAAGCGCAAATGATTATATTTTATCTCAAATAAAAAATGTATATGCGTGAGACTATTAAAAACAATAATGAAAGTTTAAAATAATAATTAAATGATCACGTGTTGAAAGCAGGAAATAAAGAAAATTACGTCATAAAAATCGTGTTTACACATGAATATTAAAAATAAAAAAGATGAATTAAATGAAAAAGCATTATAACCAGTTAAATGAAAGTCATTTTTTTATATTGTTGCCAATTTCTAAATAAGCGCAAATGATTATATTTTATCTCAAATGAAAAATGTATTTGCGCGAGACTATTAAAAACAATAATGAAAGTTTAAAATAATAATTAAATGATCACGTGTTGAAAGCAGGAAATAAAGAAAATTACGTCATAAAAATCGTGTTTATACATGAATATTAAAAATAAAAAAGATGAATTAAGTGAAAAAGCATTATAACCAGTTAAATGAAAAAGCATTATAACCTGATTACAGAAGATAGTCGCCGTTCGTGATATCATCATCTTTTTAAAACAGGATACATTGCATTTACCAGGTTTTAAGAGGCTGTGAAATCAGAACGGGGGTTGGTGAGCGTAGAGAGCAGGGGGCAGAGTCCCCTAGTGCTTTATAATATAAGTTGACATTTTGTAAATTTTAATGAAAGCATGTTTTTTAATTACATTTATCTTATTTAATATACGTAAGCACACTTAAGATAAGCAAAGGACACAGAATTAACGTAATATTTATGCATCTACACTCAGAGAAAAGTTATGTTTAATCAACAAAAATTTGGTTAGCCCAACAAAACTTTCCGTTTAAATATGGGTCAATGGAAAATTTGTTTGAATCAACAAGAAAAATATTGTTGATTTTTTTTTGCAATTCCAACAAAAAAATTTGTATCGTCAGCAAAAAAAAAAAAAAATCTGTAAATTCAAATAAAAATGTTTCAATTTTACTTGAATTAACAAAATTATTTTGTTGAAAATTTTCTCAAAATAAATATATTTATCTGTTACTTTAAGAGTTCTTTTCAGTTTCGGCAACAAAAACTTTTGTTTAAAGAACAATTGTTTTGTGTAATTTTAAGATTTTTTTTTTGTTTTCACAACAAAAGGTTTTGTTACATAAACAATTATAATATTTACTTTAAAATTACTTTTTGTATTAGAACCAATCTAAATCATTTTTTTAGGTAATTTTTAATTCATTTTCAGCTGTGACTTACGCTTGTAATCCTTGAAAAATAACAAGCAAATTTTTATCCTGCTTTTTTTCAAGCGTAAATCTTCAGTTTGAACAATGTCCCCAGCTGGGAATCGAAACCAGGTCCTCAGAATAACGATCTGAGACTCTAACCACTCAGCCAGAAGTAACGGCATCCAAACTCGAAATTTCTCACTCTTATATATGTCGGACAGGCTGCAAACGCAGCACAAGATGGAAATGTCATCATGAGCACAGCGCCCGTTTAAGACATAAAAGTAGGGGAAGCCCGACGTTACTCTGGGGCCCCCTCTACCAATTGCTTTGTTATTTACTAAATCCATTTTTAGTATGCTGCAACAATTTGAAATTTTACCATCAAAATTTCGAGTAAACAACAATTTAGAAAGAGCGAACTACTTAGATAAACATTTCGTAAGGAAAAAGTGCATTTTTTACCCTGATTGATTTTTTTCCGTAAAAAGTTATTTTGAAAAATAAATTTGGGGGTACCTTCGTATTTGTTTGGGTAAGCACGGGCTTCCCGGGACTATTCGGTAAACAAGCCCTGCATGAGCATGCAAATTTCTGCGGCAAACATGAAACGAAAATACAAAGCCCAGCATACGGCAACATATAGTTAATTTTTAATTCATTTTCAGCAGTGAATTACGCCTGTAAAAAGCAGGATAAAAATTCACTGGTTATTATTCAAGGATTACAGGCATAATTCACTGCAGAAAATTAATTAAAAATTAACTGAGTTGCCGTATGCTGGGGCCTCAGAGCGCTATTCTGAGGACCGGGTAAGATTCCCGGCTTGGGGCATTTTCCACTCTGTCGGTTTACGCTTGAAAAAAAAGCAGGATAAAAATTCACTGGTTATTATTTAAGAATTACAGGCGTAAATCACTGTTGAAAATGATTTAAAAATTAATCCGTGCATTAGTTCTTGAGATTTAGTTACAGTGAAAATCATGAAAAAAATAACATAGCAGTGCCACCTGTTGGGCTATTGACACCAAAACGTAATCAGCTTCTATTTATGTCAAGGTCTAACTCAATCTGTATTTTGATGTAAATCAGTGCATTAGTTCTTGAGAAATCGCGAATCTATTGCAGAAATCGCGAAAATTGCAACATAGCAGTGCCACCTGTTGCGCGATTTATGCCAAAAACTAATCGGCACCAATTTATATCAGGAAGTAACTGAATATAAAGTTTAATTAAATTCCGTACATTAGTTCTTGAAATAGAGCGCCCTCAAAATTTTTGTCACATCCAGACAGACAGAGTCATAGACAATCATTTTCTGAAAACAGTCAAATCGTGTTCAGGACCTTCTAAAATCCATCGAAAACCAGAACTTGAAAATTTTCATGATTCCAATACTTTCTTCTTGTAAAGATAGAAGAAAGTAATAAATGGGATAGGGGGATTTTTAAAACTACCTTGGTCCGTCCCAGTTTAAAAAGTTTTAACTATCCAAAAATTATGTTAATCCTTTAATTAAACAGCTATATAAGTCAAATAAACCAAGTTACGTGTGAGAGTTATGGTTAACACGACAATTTAAATTTTGTAAAAGCAACAAAATTTTGCTTGTATTATAAATTACAAAATTATGGTAAAATTAAAAAAACAGATTTTGTTAATTCAAGTAAAATTGATGAAATTTTGTTAAAATTTTGTAAGAGTGTTAACAATATTTTTTTGTTAATGCAACAAAATCAACTTTTTACTTCAACTAAAACTTTTGCTTGAAATAACCAAATGTACTCAACAAAACATGTTTTGTTGTTTAAATCAATTCCCTTTTCTGGGTGTAAATAAGTTCCTAATTAACTTATATAAATGCCTACATTCGTGTAATAATTAATAGGAATATTTCAGCAAATTTGAAGTTCAGACCTATTACGTAATATTTTTATAAATGTAAGGATTTTTGTTTTGTTTTGTTTTGTTTTTTTACCGCAGAAGTTTACATGTTGTTTTTAATAAAATTAAATAAAAAACAGCTTTCGTGTCAAAACATTTATTATACTTTTGGTAGTCAATGTAATATTCTATCAAACAAATTCTGTAAATAAAATTAATGTTATTTCTTAGTAATTGAGAAATATTATTGACATGGAAATTATTTATATGAAGCCATATATTTTCTTTGTTACATAAACTCATATAACTCCGTCTCAATATATATTCTTATCTACCGTTAAGAAGCCAAACGTCTGTCGGATAATCACTTTATTCATACTCATTTCTATATCCGTGTATGGGCTATTTTGTGATGCATGTACACATTTGCATCAGGCAATTAGCTGTAAAGCACACATAGTTTTGCAAATGCGTAAGTGTATGCCAATATATTAAGTCTGCTCTATAAAAGCAAATGTGATTTGAAACTTGCACATGTCTAATGAAATGCTGGAAAGCTGTATTATATTTTCGAAAAAAATATAGAAATTCTTAATTTCAATTTAACTCGTATTATCAGAATTATTTTAGCAAAAGAATAGAAATAAAGTGAGAAATATGAAATTAGTAACTTTAAAATTTCTAAATTGATTTGCTGAATTAAAAATTATGCAAATCGACGTTTATTCGCAAAATATACTAATTGAAATTTATAATATTGAAAAATAAATTTCAATAAAACAATAAAACGCCCAGAAGGTAAACTGAATGTGAATAAGAAATGGTGTAAAGAAGCTTTTTCAGAATACCTCACAAAATTAGAATATAACAAAAACACTTTTTACTATTGAAATGTGTCCGTATTCATTATGAGAAGAGAGTATTTCTCTCTCTCGACAGCAGCGTTTCGTGATTTTCATGTAATATATGTTTCATATAAATAAAATGACTATATTAAAAGAACAATGACTCCCGAATATTGTTTAATAACAAATAAGTTACAAAAATCTCATTAGTATCATTAAATCGTTTATACTTTTTTGCCAGTGAAACAAAAAGATTTTGACAACATTGAAAATACTTACTTATTTTTATGCACACAAACAAAAATCACTATGCTTTATTTGCGCAAACATATTTTTAATAGAAATCACGTACTTGGAATAAAAATACTTTATTATGTATATACAAGATGTAAACAAACTTTAAAAAAAAATAAGAGTGGTGATAGGATAAAGACAGACGAAAAATATTTGCTATAGAATCTAGGATCAAAATCCATATTTATTCAGTCAAAAACAGCTGGTTGGTGACTAGCCGGAAAAGGAACCGAGATTTTTTTATAACATCAATAATAATAGATATATTTTAGCGAAAAGTTCAACTTTCTTACACTGCTTTGTGCAAATGACATTACGAGAAATGGGGAAGTAGATGATCATTTAACAGTCATTTGTAGATGACATTTAGTGTTGTCCGCTGCCTTCGAAACATGGAGATTTTCAATCAATGTTGTTTGAACTTAGAGAGTAGCCAGTAAAATATGCCTAGTGATGACATAACATTTTACACACTGTGAAGCATATTTAGTTGAAATACTTTTATAAATGTTAAATTCTCTTCAAAACAAAATGTCTCTTATAAACCAATATACATGCTCATGCTCAGTTTTTTTTATTTTTAAATTATAAATAAGCCGATTATGATTGTAGGTTTTATGAGGATATATTTTCCGTCCTGTCATCAACTGTCCTTTGTGTACACTTTCCAACAAATTTGGAAAGTGTTTAGGAATTTGTATTGTTTGTCTGTCTGTCTTGCTCTAACTCGCATAAATATACTCGGATTTCCATGCTATTGATATATGTTATTGAGGTTTACTGTGGCATGTTTGATACTGAAAATGAAGTATGTAATATACATAGTTTATTTACAGGTCCACTTAAAGTAATTCTTTTACATTACGTCCAATGGGGAAAAATCGTTTGCGATGTAATTTAATGACGTTAATTTATTTTAAATATATTGAATTCGATATATATCACTAAGGTGCATTTCAAGAAGCTTCCTACAGATTATGGAGGGCACAGCATTCATCGTTCATTTACAGAGACACACAAAATAATTCGGTTACACTACTGACTATGAACAATAATTGCTAGAAGTGCGTTTTTTCAGATGTTGCACGCGTTTTGAAATTTAACGAATATTTTGCATATTTTTCTGGTGTCTATAAATTCTGTATATCATATACAAGGCTGCACAAAAGGTCTCGAGTTCATTGCTATCCATGGACAGGAAATTGCCGAATGGAAATTTTCAACTGTGTTATGTGTGTAATAACTGAACTAAATTTTAGCATATTTATGTAGTATATATGTATTCTATTTATAATATACAGGTCTGCAGGAAAAAAAATCGGATATTTTTCTAATTATTAATGGTAATTACTCTAATTGTGTTTTCAAATGTTTTATGTTTTCCGTATTGTTTACTTATATCGTGGGCGGGGCTAGTTGAGCTTAAGCCGAAAGGTAAGCCATCCTACCCGGTTTGACCTTGACCTTGTTTACTTAGATTGAAAAGGAAACTATCTTATTCCCATTTTCAAAAGTTAAATTATTTTTTTAACTAAAAATAGTCACAGATTGGCAGCAAGATTGGTCATATCCTCTAAAAGGCCGAGATAATTATGAAATTTTATGAAAAGTGGATCTGAACTTTATTTGCAAAAAGACAGTCCTAGCCATACACAGTACTTACAGTACATTAGTGGACACGGCAGCTTCCCATCATTTTTAAATAAAATAGCAAAACACTCCTCCCCAACATGCATATGTCAAAAAAGCTCAGGCACGGTTCTACATTACATATATGGCAGCTGTCCTCTAATTAAACATAATTTCAATTTCAATAAAAATGTCACAGTGAAACAAAATCTTAATATAACTCTGTTTGATCCTTTAAACTATGATAAACTAAAAGAAAATAACAACATTCTGAATAAACATGTCTTATTTATTAAAAAGGATCTATGATCCTTTTTCTTAATTTTATAAAGTTTATAAAGGAATATATTTTGTTATTGAAATTTGTATATTAAAGTTCACATACTGTTCACATTTTGATAGTCTTGCTGTTCCTGTTTCATCTTGCTGTTTGAGCCGTGCAAGGTTACTAGTTGTGTTATGATCTAGTATTATTTTAATAAATTTTCTAATTTCTTCCTTTTGTACTTTTTCTTATATTACACTAGGGGGCTCTGCCCCCTGTTCGCTACGCTCACCAACCCCCGTTCTGATTTCACAGCCTCTTAAAACCTGGTAATGTATACTGTTTTAAAAAGATGATGATGATGATGATATCACGAACGGCGACTATCTTCTGTAATCAGGTTATAATGCTTTTTCATTTAACTGGTTATAATGCTATTTCATTTAATTCATCTTCTTTATTTTTAATATTCATGTGTAAACACAATTTTTTATGACGTAATTTTCTTTATTTCCTGCTTTCAGCACATGATCATTTAATTATTATTTTAAACTTTCATTTGTTTTTAATAGTCTCGCGCAAATTCATTTTTTATTTGAGGTAAAACATAATCCTTTGCGCTTATTTAGAAATTGGCAACAATATAAAAAATGACTTTTTCAATAAAAGATTTTTTACTCGTTTTTTAAGAATGTTTTGAGTTTTTATTGTCCGACCGTGATAATTTTTTTAATTTCTGAAAGCTTGTTATATTTCGCGTCTGGTGGTATGATTTTCGAATCCGTAGGATGGCTACAAAAAAAGTAATCGCTCCTCAAAAAAGTCACTAGTAAAAAAGCGATGAGAATAACCGGGAATATCTACGCAGAATTTGATTGGTCCATTTCTAAATCGTTTTCGGCTCAGTTCCAGATTACTTTTTTTTTAATATAGAAGGATTTTTTTTTCCTCTTTTCTTTTTTTTTCATTTTTTTTTGTTACATATTAAGAAATTTTGTGATCTGAACTAGTATTGTAAAAACTAACTTTGTACTAATTTTATTTTCATCTCTTATGTAATACTCAACACCTGCATTCTAAAATATGAATTTTCGATAAACATTTCCCCTTGTGGAGAAAAGTTCCTATGCTTAACGGCTGGTTCTCCACGAGAAGGTGATTTCATTTGTTTACTTACATATATATTTCACCTTATTAATCTCTGAAATTTTGTTACAGTATTCTGAATGTGTTAGAAAGTGTTTCATAATCTATGCTGAAGGCACGATTTTTCATTCTTGTTTTTCTTGAAAGTGTTCTTGAATAAACAAACATATATATATGAGAGGTATTAAAATATTAAAATATCAATTTAAATCGCAAATTTAAATTATTTTTCCATTTAATTTAATTTTCTAATTCTTAATGCTTAATTTTGAATCTGCCCCTTTTAATTTGTTTTTCTTCCCAAAAATTACAATTACTTTCAAATATTACATTCTATCCAACCAAAAAGTGACAGATAAATGCAATCTGCAAATGTCTGCGGTTTTCTGTCGCCAAGGCCTCTTACTAGAACACTTTCGTGCAGAGAACCTGACAACAATCAAAATCTATTAAACCAAATTAAGTTTAAGATTACATCTTGTTGAGACTTTCTCCCCTACTGGAAAAAATTAGAAGTTCAATATTAAACGCACATAACACGCTCAAAGCATTCAGATTTTGAGAGATTCAGCTTTCCGCTGAATCTATTATGTGAATTTAAATAATAATAATAGCTGTTGGAACCTCCAAATAATAGATCGAAGTTGATGTATAATGGAACTGCTGAGTAAAATAGTTCAGTCTACAACAAGGTCCTGAGTCAAGTTACATCTGACGGAAATTTCTTACACACAGTGATACACTCTCTCTCTCTCTCACACACACATATATGTATAATTTTATACAGAATGTTATATATTTAAGCTTTTTATTACTTATAATATAAAATTTAACGCTGTCAGGTATCGTATCTTCAACTAAGATAAATATTATATTTTTTCTTCCCCCACTTTATTAATAGACTCTTTTAAATTTAGGAAAAAACTGCTATCGTATCACATGCCAATTTGTTTTTTCAATATTCGATACTTGCGCTGAAAATTTAAATTCCATAATGTAAGAATAACATTTCCATATAGGCAAAAATATTTCTAAATACGTTTTCAAAATTTTCAGAAATAAGCTAGAAAATAGTAATATACTCTTATGAAAAATTTAGGAGACAGATTCTTTAATAAAATTCCTTACACTTATGTAGCCTGATGTTTAATTAACTTCTTATTTAAAATAATGTCATAGAACATAATTCTCACTATGTTTAATGCTTTTGACAAATTTTCTAAAACTTGTACTACATTAAAGGCTGAATCTTGAAGCTGTTAAAAATAATTATAATTTTATGTCATTTCTCGTGATAAGTAAATAATATGAAACTGTATTAAAACTTTACATATTTTAGTACCAATACTCTAATAAGTTCCTTAAAACATATATAAAATACGTTAATTGTACTATAATTCCAGTCAAATACTTTATTTTATAAAATTGTTTTATTGTTAATGTTAAGATATTGTAATACTGTTTTTATTATTAAATTCTACATTAAATTACCTTCAATTTGATATATAAACGTTTGTATTTAAGTGAAAATTAATATATTCTACAAGCACACAAAGTTGAAAAACATGAAACTTTCAAAAAATGTCCACACATTTGGCCACCTATATATATATATATATATGTGTGTGTGTGTGTGTGTGTGTGTGTGTGTGTGTGTGTGTGTGTACTAACCTTGATAATAGCTGTCATTCAGATGATTTTTTCTTAATCGTATTT
The DNA here is from genome assembly GCA_963931845.1 of Maratus michaelseni. Classification (NCBI taxonomy): domain Eukaryota; kingdom Metazoa; phylum Arthropoda; class Arachnida; order Araneae; family Salticidae; genus Maratus; species Maratus michaelseni. The sequence continues at coordinate 281,074,447 of OZ007592.1, read as the reverse complement.
TCGACCTTAGAAAATAGACTCTCAGCTGAGACAAAAGTCATCACAACACTTAAGTATTGTTTTGCTAAGGCATAAAATTTTTGATAAATACGTTTTAGGTCTTCGCAGATTTCCAAAGATTTGTTTGTGATGTATAGCTACAGTTATTAGTAATTACAAAGGTATTTCAGAATTCATATTTGCCGGTAGGATTTGAGACACTGTCAGAAGATCTTATCAAACCTATTTTATTGTCTGATGCTTTTGATAACGTAATAAAACTTTATAAAATTGTTATTTTTGGAATTAAAATGCTCTTTAACGTCGGTTTTATTAAATATGCTAAAATATCTCCAAACATATTTTTTAGCATCCATACTACTTCTTTAAACTTACTTGTTCAATAGTAATAAAAAATTTCATTATACAAAACAAAACTAATACATTCACACATTCGTGAAAAACATAACAATCCACCTATCAGAGGAGATTTGACAAATCAATAATGACAAAACACTTATCACACCTGAGTATATTTGACTCCTTGGTGAGCAGAATCGACATTTGGGACAATGGTATGGAGTAAGAGACTGTACTTTTTCCTTGTTTCTGGTTTCGCTAATGATGTATAGTCTGCAAACGTAGATATGATGCCTTTCTGACGGCGCACAGTGGGATGATTTGACGATCTAAGTGGACAAAATTATTGTATTGAAGTTTAATTAGGTTTTACTGGTTTTTTCGAATGTATGTATAAGTTATAAAATACACAAACAGTGATAAATATTAGGTTTATTTATATTATTATTATTTATATTATTATTCATTTATATTATAATATTGTATTGTTATTGAAACTACACACGTATTCAAAGTCTCAGTTCAATCGGATAATTAAAAGTGGTTTAAAATTGTCTTGCAAGATTTGAACTGAACATAATTACATAGTCTGCAAGTTAATATAACTTGATGATTTGCAAACTTTTGAGGAGTTTTCTTAAGTCCCCAGTACTCTAAGAATGACATTTAGATTTTAAAAATACTTATTGCTTAATAGTGTATAACACTGTGTTAAAATTTAAAACAAAATTTGTAAACAAGATGGCGCTTATTTTCAAACAACAATACGTTAAATCTTGTGACAAACGTCTGACATGTGTCCGGTAAATTCCTGCTTTTCAATAAAACAGATTAGTCACGACGTGCTTTCGAACTTACAGGAAACTAGTGCAACCAAAATTCCCTCAAACCAACTGCCTTTTCAACACTTTCCATCCTAGTTGAAAAGTGTTTATGACCAGTTTATCTGGCCGTCTGACCGTCTGCCGTCTGTCCATGCTCTTACTCCCGTAAATATGCTCGGATTGCGCTGCAATTTTTATATGTTATTGTCGTTATCTATAGCATGTTCCTTATTTCAACTGAAGTGTGTATCACTTATAGTTTTTTTACAGGGACACTAAAAAAATTCCATTACATTACGGTCTATGGGGAAAAATCATTTGCGGGTTTTTTTAATGATGTTACACAATTTCAAATACATTGTAATTGATATACATCACTAATTTTCATTACAAGAAGCTTAATATGGAATAGGGTGTGCATAGCCCTTATAGTTACTTTACAGGGACAATCAAAAGAATTCTGTTACATTACGTCTATGGAGAAAAATTGTTAGCGGGTTAATTAAATGTTTCACTATTTTAAACGCATTGAAATTTATATATATCACTAAGGTGCATTACAAGAGGCTTACTAAAGAATATTGTGTGTATAGCAGTCATCGTTCATTTACAGGGACACACAAAAGAATTCTCTACTGTCTGTTAACAATAATTCCTGGAAGTGCGTTTTAAGTTACTGAACGTGATTTTAAATTTAACTCAGTTTTTGTCTATTACTTTGTGTGTATAAATTCTGTATTTCAAATACACGGCAGCTCAAAAGTTCGCGAACATATTTCCGTTTATTGACAGAAACTCCAGAAGGAGAATTTTAAACTGTGCTACGCGTTTTCTAACTAAATTAAAATTTAGCATCCTATGTAATATATATACAAATCTATAGATCATATACAGGGCTGAATAAAAGTATTCGGATATTTTTCCGAATATAGTATATGTTTTAAATATATGTTGTAAATCCCTGAAATTACGTTTTTAAATATGTTATGCGTTTTCCAAATTGTTTACTTAGATGTTGTCTTTCAGCTTATTAAACGGTAATGGTTTGTAAAATTATTTTGGAAGCGTTAGAAAATGTTACAAAATCAATGCTTGACACATGATTTTTCGTTCTTGTTTACAGACGTAGTTAATTGACATCTCGAATTATTTCGACAAAACTCGCACGGATGTCGGCAAAGAGACATTCAGCTACCAGTATATGCGGTCTTGTTAAATTCCAAGATAATAGGAAAAATGAATCTTGTCCCTCTAGATCATCAAAACGCCCCACTGTGCGAGGTAAAGAAAATTTTCACATTACATAATTAGCCATATTAACCCTTCTTTGCATGAGCTTTTCTCTTACAATTGTGTTTTTTATACATATATTAAATATTAGACACCAGAAATTTTAAGATAGATTTTTAACTTTGTTCAGCAACATAGTTCACGGGAAATTTACTGAATTAATATTTCTATATAAATATAGTGGTGGCGAAGAAGTTAATTTATTTATTAAAAGTTAAATAAACAGTGATGGAAATTTACATCACTATGCAATTAAGTGTTAAACTACTAAGCCAAGATGTTTTTTATTTACGTATTCTTTTGAAAAAAAAAATCACTTAAATATATATATATATATATGTGTGTGTGTGTGTGTATGCTGAAAGTGATTACATTAACAAAAATGCTTAAAACGCCTTATAATAAACATACCTACTGTACTTTTAAAAAGTAATTAAACCTTTATGTTTGCTGTAATCACTCTCAACATATTCATTTTAGTTTTAATTGTAATAAGTTTTCTCATATAATTCTAAAATCAATTTAGTTAGATTTATTTAAAAATGAACCAGAAAATTGCTTAGAGTTGATTTCCGCATAAATATTAATTTCTGAGTTATATCGACATATCGGATGTAAAAAACCGTCATATTTATTTATTTATTTATTTTAAATTTAATTTTTATTTATAAAATTCCAGTATGGTATGGCCCCACCAGTGGCTGAGAGGTTCTGCTCTCAAAGCTGGTAGACGGGAGGTGCTGGTTTCAAACCCCTGTCGCGCTCGTCGACCTAACCGTTCGGAGTTTTCTGTGGTTTTCTTCGAACCTTGCCGTAAATACGGGTTAGGATCCCTTAGAAAGACCCCCGCAGAGGGCACTCCACCTAGGGCCTATATCCCGCGTGTAGATAATCGGCCGTCAAAAATCAACCAACCAGTATGGTATGTATTTATTGTATTTGGGTGATAGTTATATATGATAAAGTCTCAATATATTTTTTCACGGGCTGCGGCAGTTTTCCTACATTCTTAAATAAAATCGGTAAAATGGATAACGATCTATGTGTTTGTGGCCAGAGGGGTGATCCTATCCATTATGTCTTCGGGAAGTGTAGATTTATGAAATATAAATTTCATAGGAAATTTCCAACACTCCTCGAGGACATGATGGATATTATTAATAATAATGAATCACTAGGCAAATTATATCAAAATTATAATATCTTAAATGAGAAATATTCTTTTATAAACTACGAATTTTATTTTTAAATCTAAAATATTTTTTAATCCTGCTATTGCTCGTCCTGTGAAGGTTATTTCGCTTCATGGAGACGGTTGTCCTCTTAATTTGCGGTGTTATGTATCTTCAACTATATTTTCTGTTTATAAGTGTTTATTCATCAAGTATATTACTCTAGTTTTATTCATTGTATATAAGTGATTATTATTCAAATATAAATTTTCCATTGTTTTATTCATCGTGTATATTTGTATATTATTCGAGTGTAGTATTCATTGCATTACTCATTATAATTAAGTGTATAAATGTTCGGAAAATCTTGCTAACAATTAAATAGTTAAAATAATCAATATAATTGATTATCTAGTAAAATGTAAATATATCAAGTGTACTACCTGTAAATACATAATTGGTACTTTACAATTCATATATTCATTCATCTACTTCTTGCATGGTTAATCATGAGGGCAGACATTTCTTAGGGTTGTCTTTTAAAAAATGGAAAATGTTGTTAAACTTAGAAAATTACTGTTATCATCTTGCCAAGAGCTATTATGTATAATGTGTAAATATTGAAATTTGTAAAACATGTAACTTATATAATTATTGTGTATACATTTTTTTTTTAAATCTACTTACCTGTAAAAAACTGTAGCTTTAAATATTGTGTATATAATCTATAATATTCAAACATTGTATAAAATCAGGCACGCCCTGAATAAATAGGGCTGCCATTTGTGAATTAGAGTTTGTATAATTTACTATAATTTACTTTTCAATTTGTAAATGTTTTCCCATGGCACGCCCTGATAAATAGGGCTGCCACTTATGATTGATGGTGTAAGAAATTTTAGTTAATCCGGAGACGGTGGTGTCGTTTGGACGGTAGAGACCTTCCTGCCTTGAGCTTGGGGCTTGTCCCGCTTATATGCCAAAAGCGGATCTTCAAGGCGGGTGACAGCCAGCCAGACTGCCAGTCTGATGTTATAGAGAGTTCAAGATCCATGTCAAAAATCGATATTTTTGGGTCCGATACATCGATATTTTGAAAACAACATTAATTGGAACTTATCAAGATATTCATTTATTTGATTAGAATTATTCGTGTTGCACTTTACATGACAGAAGTATTATCATCTTGTTTTGGAAAAATTATTTTGCATTCAACATTGCATATATGATACTTTATAGATACAATTCCTGATGAGAAAAAAATTATGATTTCTATGGTTTCTACATAGAAAAATATTTCAAATAGTCAAAAAATTCCAGTATGATATCCACTTATTGTATTTGAGTGATAGTTATATGTCGGAAAATAGATGTCTGATGTTAATAAAAATGTAGCTTATTTTTCTAAATAAACCAGAATCCCATACTAAAATAAAATTATCCATTTCATAATCAGCAAGGTGCGTAAACGTCTTAGTATTTCCGAACAGTATGGCACCACTGTTTCGAATTAAAAATGTTTATTAATATTTTTTCTGAACATTAAAACCCTTTCGACGATTAAGCTCACAAAATGTAATATTTTTCTGTGATTATTTAAAGGGAAAATTTCTACTGGAAAATTGTAGTAAAACTGTACGCACGCTGAAACAGACGTTATACGTAGATACATAAAGTAAGTTTGTTGATTAGTGTATTACTTAAAAGTTGGTCTAAAATCTGTATCAATAAACAATATACTTTGTCTGTCTGTGTACACTGTAAAAAATTCCCATATATATACTGGTGATTTTATGTAAAATTTTGTCTTTTAGCGGAAATATTTGGTTTTCAGTAAAAATCGTGCATTTTCCTAAAATTAACGGCAAATTTCTTTTTATCCTTACTCGTTGAATGTTACAAACAAAAAGGTTCTTTCCAAGACAAACAAACGAAAAAGTTCCTTTGCAATTGAAAGAAAATTGAAAATATACAGTTAAATTTTCGTATTTGAAGTTTTGCCTGTAACCTTGTCGTTGCATGTAGCCAGATGGAGTAGGGAACAGAGCATTCATCCTCTTGTGGTATGTACCGAGATTCAAATTCCAAGGAAGGCAAGTCAATAAAAAACGGAAGTAATAATGCGCAATACAAATACGTGTTCTGTATAAACGACCATCAGTTTATATAATTTCTGTATATATATATATCTTTTTAATTATGCTCATTTTTTAAAACAGAAATTTCCCTTCTTGAAAGTGGCAGAATATCAAAACAGAAGTGTTGTGAAATAACGGTGAATAAACGGCAACATTGCTGCCCGTACATTTTTTGTTTTTTCACGGATATTTTTTTACAGTCCTGCACTTTAAAAAGCCCATGTCGTGAGGATATAACTGGCAGAAAAATATATCTATAGAAGGACCAAGAACATCTGAATGATATCTTTTTAAAGTTTAATTTAAATTTCTCTAAATGTAAATTTTAGAGAGTTTTGAAATAAGGGTGATCTCGAATTCATGGTACAAACTTTAAGGGTTGATACAGGACACTGTAACAATCATTTATTGTATAGGAAACCAGAGTCAGAAATGCATTTATTTAGTCTCATTCCAATCCGAAGTCGCGTATTCGTTCATCCCTTTAAAATTAGTGAAGATATATTAACAAAATTCGCAGCAGACGCATCTTTGTATGAATTGTAAGGATATTGTACGGATTTCATTAAAATATCTTCACTACTATTAAAGTTATGAATAAAATCGCGATTTAGGTTTGGAATGACAACTAAATAAATGGATTTCTGACAGTGTTACAGTGTCCTGTACCAACCTTTAAAATTTGTACCATGAATTCGGAATCACCCATCGAATAAACTATCTCATGCATCCAGAATATTTGATAAGTAACAGGAGTTGGCATAAGCAATTGCTACATAAATGTTTCAACGACCTTTTTTTATGAGTGATCAAGATATGATTTTTTAAATAATCAGGAAGAAAGTTGTTTCTTATTTAATAGCATTAGTATTTTTTTCAAATAGCACGTGAACAGAAAAGAAGACCCTTTATAACATTTCCCAACATAGTTTAAAAGTGTTTATGACTTCGGCTTGTGTGTCTGTCTGTCCGTCCGTGCTCTAACTGTTGTAAATATACCCCGATTGTCTTAAAATTTTTGTATGTTGTTGACGTTTACTATAGTATGAACCCTTTTGAAAGTTGAAGTGTGTAGCTTTTATAGTTTGTTTACAGGATTATATTACAGTTAAAATAGTCCTTTAGATTTCAGTTAATGAGAATAAATTGCTCACTGTCGTAAATATACCCGGATTGCCCTGTAATTTTTGTAAGTTATTGACGTTTACTATAGTATGATCCCTATTGAAAGTTGAAGTGTGTAGAATTTTCTAGTTTGTTTACAGGAACAGTTAAAATATTCCCTTAGATTTGAGTTAATGGGAAAAAATCGTATCAAATGCATTTTTATAATGTTATGCCATATCAAACGTAATGACTTTGATATGCAATTATGAAGCGCACTAAAACTTGCTTTTTGCAGAATATGGAGTGCAAAGCATTTATTATTCATTTACAGGCTCACACAAAATAATTCTCTTTAACAATGTTCGACGGAAAAAATCGTTTGCAGTGTAAAATAATTATGTTACACTATTTCAAACATAATGGAATTTATATGCGTTACTGAGGTGTTCTTTAAATTTCTAACTGAAAAGTATGGTGTGCATTGCGTTTATCGCTAATTTACTGGACCACACGGAATAATTCGATTACATCAGTCTATGTACGATAATTACAGTATGTGTGGTAAAGACTTTCTCAACTTTAGTTTGTGTGTTTATGTTTGACTAAATGTTTGCATAGTACGTGGTGTGTACAAATCTTGTTGATCATGTATAGGGATACATAAAAGAATTCTTTAAGTATTACTGACTGTGGAAGTGGATTGCTTAATGGTAGTTTTTAATTGTGTTACGCATTTTCCTGCTGAACTATATTCAGTATAATAATAGAAGTTTGTGGAATATGAATAAATTTATATACAGTGCTTCACAGAAAACAAGATACATTGTTGTTTATTGTTAGTAATTGATGTAAGTGCGTTTTAAGTTGTCTTATACGTTTTTTACATGAATTAAATTTGAGTTTAATATCCGATTTGTACAAATGTCTTTAGATAATATACGGGGATGTATAAAATAATTCTATCGCATTTCCATCTATTGTCGAAAATTGTTAAATGTGAATATTATACTGAGCTAAATTTTATCATGCTATGTCGTATATATCCAAATCTATAGATCATATACAGGGCAGCACAAATAATTCGACTCCTTTTTTGACTATGGAAGGTACTTTTTAAAATGTGTTTTTATGTGGATTGTGCAATGTGTTGTATGTTTCCTAAACTCTTTACTTACATATCTTCAGTTTCATTACAACTTTCTGGATGTATTGGAAAGTATTTCATAATCTATGCTTGATGCATGATTTCTCGCTATTGTGTATGTGTTACCACTGATACCGTGTTACTTTGTATTTCTTGTGTTTGTATAGTGTGTCTTATACATTTGTCAGTACTTTATTTGAAAATGCATATTTTAAAAATATAATGAGTAGATTAATTAATTATATCTGCTAAACAGATATACTATTTTAGTAAAGTTCTAACATAAAATATATTTTAATGTAAATTTACACGATGCTATTATTGCATATTAATTTATACGTCAGTTCATTTGTTAATAAAAAGATCGTTAGTAGAATTAAATATGAAAACAATTTTATTAAAAATATTCTATTTAAAATACAAAATACAGAGAAACTAATAATTAATTGATGCATGCAACGAAGGCAAAAAAGAAATATAATAAATTTCTTCGACTAACGTATGTGAAGAATCATACTCAATTTTTTAAAAAAATAAATAATTTAATAAATAAATTCTGCTAATTAGATACATGTAATTAATTTCTAACAAAAATATTTTATGTGTACAGGCTATATTTTTATTGCATTTAATTTTTTTTTAATTAATAAGAAATAGCTCACAAGTAGAATTAAATATTAGAAATTAATTTTATTAATAATGTATGAAAAAATACACAGCATCTCATAATAAATTAATAATTAAAAATAGAAACAAAATTCTAAAAAAAAAATAATTAAAACCCGTGAAGACACAATCCGCAACCATCGGATTAAATGGCTGGCATTCTCACCAGTTCTCCAAATCATTCACCCCCAGAACAGTATAAGTAAATAGGCCATTTCTGCAAGATAGTTGTCATAATTATATTAATTGAACATTACTAAGCACACAAACACACATACAAATAAAGAGAAAAATCTAGACACAGAGCTTTCTTGTCTCCTTTCTGCAAGCAATGCTGGTTGGTTCAATTGGAGTTCAGACTCCTAAATTACGGTACAATAAAATTGTTCAAAAATAGAAACAAAATTCTAGAAAAATAAAATTAAAACACATGAAGACACAATCCGCAACCATCGGATTAAATGGCTGGTATTCTCACCAGTTCTCCAAATCATTCACCCCCATAACAGTATAAGTAAATAGGCCATTTCTGCAAGATAGTTGTCATAATTATATTAATTGAACATTACTAAGCACACAAACACACATACAAATAAAGAGAAAAATCTAGACACAGAGCTTTCTTGTCTCCTTTCTGCAAGCAATGCTGGTTGGTTCAATTGGAGTTCAGACTCCTAAATTACGATACAATAAAAATGTTCAGAAATAGAAACAAAATTCTAGAAAAATAAAATTAAAACACATGAAGACACAATCCGCAACCATCGGATTAAATGGCTGGTATTCTCACCAGTTCTCCAAATCATTCACCCCCATAACAGTATAAGTAAATAGGCCATTTCTGCAAGATAGTTGTCATAATTATATTAATTGAACATTACTAAGCACACAAACACACATACAAATAAAGAGAAAAATCTAGACACAGAGCTTTCTTGTCTCCTTTCTGCAAGCAATGCTGGTTGGTTCAATTGGAGTTCAGACTCTTAAATTACGATACAATAAAAATGTTCAGAAATAGAAACAAAATTCTAGAAAAATAAAATTAAAACACATGAAGACACAATCCGCAACCATCGGATTAAATGGCTGGTATTCTCACCAGTTCTCCAAATCATTCACCCCCATAACAGTATAAGTAAATAGGCCATTTCTGCAAGATAGTTGTCATAATTATATTAATTGAACATTACTAAGCACACAAACACACATACAAATAAAGAGAAAAATCTAGACACAGAGCTTTCTTGTCTCCTTTCTGCAAGCAATGCTGGTTGGTTCAATTGGAGTTCAGACTCCTAAATTACGATACAATAAAAATGTTCAGAAATAGAAACAAAATTCTAGAAAAATAAAATTAAAACACATGAAGACACAATCCGCAACCATCGGATTAAATGGCTGGTATTCTCACCAGTTCTCCAAATCATTTACCCCCATAACAGTATAAGTAAATAGGCCATTTCTGCAAGATAGTTGTCATAATTATATTAATTGAACATTACTAAGCACACAAACACACATACAAATAAAGAGAAAAATCTAGACACAGAGCTTTCTTGTCTCCTTTCTGCAAGCAATGCTGGTTGGTTCAATTGGAGTTCAGACTCTTAAATTACGATACAATAAAAATGTTCAGAAATAGAAACAAAATTCTAGAAAAATAAAATTAAAACACATGAAGACACAATCCGCAACCATCGGATTAAATGGCTGGTATTCTCACCAGTTCTCCAAATCATTTACCCCCATAACAGTATAAGTAAATAGGCCATTTCTGCAAGATAGTTGTCATAATTATATTAATTGAACATTACTAAGCACACAAACACACATACAAATAAAGAGAAAAATCTAGACACAGAGCTTTCTTGTCTCCTTTCTGCAAGCAATGCTGGTTGGTTCAATTGGAGTTCAGACTCTTAAATTACGATACAATAAAAATGTTCAGAAATAGAAACAAAATTCTAGAAAAATAAAATTAAAACACATGAAGACACAATCCGCAACCATCGGATTAAATGGCTGGTATTCTCACCAGTTCTCCAAATCATTTACCCCCATAACAGTATAAGTAAATAGGCCATTTCTGCAAGATAGTTGTCATAATTATATTAATTGAACATTACTAAGCACACAAACACACATACAAATAAAGAGAAAAATCTAGACACAGAGCTTTCTTGTCTCCTTTCTGCAAGCAATGCTGGTTGGTTCAATTGGAGTTCAGACTCCTAAATTACGATACAATAAAAATGTTCAGAAATAGAAACAAAATTCTAGAAAAATAAAATTAAAACACATGAAGACACAATCCGCAACCATCTGATTAAATGGCTGGTATTCTCACCAGTTCTCCAAATCATTTACCCCCATAACAGTATAAGTAAATAGGCCATTTCTGCAAGATAGTTGTCATAATTATATTAATTGAACATTACTAAGCACACAAACACACATACAAATAAAGAGAAAAATCTAGACACAGAGCTTTCTTGTCTCCTTTCTGCAAGCAATGCTGGTTGGTTCAATTGGAGTTCAGACTCTTAAATTACGATACAATAAAAATGTTCAGGTACGTTGAACAAGGAGCCCGCCATAGTTTTGTTCAACAATTTGTGCATTAAAGAATATTTTTTTTACATGAATGGTATGTCTTACCAAGTTTGTTGCTGTATTACATCCAGATTTTTTTTTTTTTTTGTAGCTTTGAATATCAAGTGGTTTAAATCAACCACTTACACTGAAGAGTTTATAATTTATTTTATTTTTTCTTAAATTAATTGTCATTCTTCGTATACAAATACGTAAATTAGTGCAATTAATTATATTTAATTTTACTGATACTGCATTAGCGCTATTTTATATTACAAGACCTAAATTTGACTTCTTACTTCGCATTGGACATCATTAAGTAGACTCGGTCTTTGGACACACACACACAAAAAAAAAAAAAAAAAAAAAAAAAAAAAAAAAAAAATCAGTTGGGAAACTTTTGTAAACTGTGTTATGTGAGAAAGAAAACTACGGATCTCCGTAGCCAAGAGGTATGAAGTATGACTTCTCCAGAAAATGTTTGCGAATACATAAAACATTAGGTTTGATCCCCTCAACCTTCGAAGTATATTCCAGTTCCTTGTGTTAAACATATATATTATTTATGTTATCAATATCCCTTTTTATATGCATTTGCGAAACGCACAACAATTAATGATACATTATTCGAAACGTTTTTAACCGACTTCTGACATGGTATAGTCACATTTCATTAAAACATGTTTTCGATTTAAAATTGCAGTTAATTTAAAATTAATTCATCATTGTTTTCATAAATGGAATACAAGATTTACCTCAAACCAGTGTTGCCAGAACAATAAAACACCGCATTATATCATGCTCAGCAATGATTATCAAACAATAAATAAATAGCACAAAAAAGTAAAGTCTGATGTCCTCGCAAGGGTTAATTTTACATTTATGATTAAAAAGCAAAACTGAAATTGAAATTTTTAGAAGAAAAAGACACCATCGATCGAAACAGTAGTGTTTCACGTGTAGTATAAAAGGTATACTTTGTTATATTATATCAAATTTTATTTTATATGTATTCAAATTATTTCTCTTTGTCCGATGTTTTTCCCGAAGCGGATGACGTCATCCTCTAATGCAGTTAAAACACGATTTTTAATTTTATCCTCGCGCTATCTTCTATCAGTTTTTACTGTAATTTTGATGGAATAAATGATATTTTGGCTTGATAAATTCTCTTTGTAGATATTTTTAGTCGTCAGTTTTTCTTCAGTCGTTTAAACCTAAAATATATCTCTAAAAATATTAGACTGCAGTGAGAAATCCTTGCACGGGTCCACTGGTGAAAATTTTCATGTGATATGTGTCTGTTATTCAAAGACAATTCACTAGTTGATAATTGAGATTAAGTATTCAAGACGGAATATATTTGTCCAACCAAGAGAACTATAGACCAGGTTACTAGAACTATACCAGAACTATAGACCGCTTTCAATAAGGAGGAACGCACCTGAGTTGGTGGTAATTAACGAAAAGAGTCATTATTCGCATGTTTGAAAAAAATATGTCACAAATATATCTCAGTATGATAGTACGTCTATACGATACTACGATACAAATGCGCCTCACTTTAATGCCCAGAAGGTCTTTAAAATACCAGTTTTACATGTAAAAATAATCTGAATAAAAAAAGAAAGAAAATATGTCACATTAAATTACGCATTACACTTTGCAGAAGGGTGACTGTACCAAAAATTTTGTAGCTGAAGAAGTGGAAATGTGCGTATGCAAACATATGCAAATAGCTTTGTGCATATGAAGACAACATTCTATACAGGCGACATAGGATTTACAGGTTTGCCTTTAGCTTGCGAACAATATTAATAAGAAAAACTTCTTTTACAATGTATTATTTCTTTTAAAAAATCTAGTATCAAAAACCATGCGTAGGTGATTTAAGAAAATCTTCAAAGGATGTCGCGATGGGTATAGTGCAGGTATAGGCAACCAATATCTTCAGTGGCAAAGTATATGGGATTTGGCTTCAATAATTCAATATACATAACAAATATATACATAAAAAACTACGAATTTACTTAATGGCGAAAGATATATATACATTTTTTAAGGATCGAGGTGTTTTCAGTGCTACTTGTACCAAATTAATAAATCTCTCTCTTCATACTATGTATGCAACAATTTTTTTTTAATCTGTTTTGTTTTTTATATGAGTTCACGTTAATTAGAATCTACCATACTAAAAAGCCAAAACTTATATTTCTTAAAATTTGGACAGACCATTTCTAATGGTTTAAATTAAAAAATGCGTACTTAAAAAAAAAATTGCTTACTTTATGAAGCGCAATTCAGAATTCACCGATAATACCTGTTTTGGCTCTTTTTTCTTCCAATTCCTACTATTAGGTCACACTCTCTATATATTTATATATCTTGTTCAAATTTTCAATAGTTAATAAAATATTTTCTATTCATCCACTCAAGTTCAAATACATGTTTTTAAACTTGACGTGGATGACACTTGATGTTAACACAGTTTTTTCAAATATTAATTCATTAATTAAATTTAATTAATTAATTTTAGTTTTATATTGGAGAAAAAAAATTTCTCCCGATTTTGTTTTGTGGCATAACAAAAAAAAAAAAAAAAAAATACCACAACGATGATTATAAAAAAAATGTTCAATAAAGATAAGGTGGGACATTAATGCTGCACGGGTTTATTTTATTTATTTATGATTAAAAAGTAGGAATTGACTTTAAAACAAAATTTATATTACTTGTTTATAAAGAAGATAAGACTTTCCATTATTCACAGTTTGAAAGGTTTAAGAAGTTTAAGAGCGGAAATTTCAGCCTCCAAGATAATGCCCTCTCTGGGATACCATCCTCTGTAAAGGAAGACTCTTAAAATAAGCAATCGCTGAAAATCCACATTTCACGGTTCAGAACCTATCACACAGACAAAATTTTCAAAAGAAGTACAGTGTATGATTATTTGATAGATTCTTTTAAGAGGTTTTCTTTTGCACATGAAGATGGTCGTCCAGAGCAGGCATCATCTTCGAGGATGAAATTTCTGAGCTTAAACTTCTCAAACTAACTTCGAACTGTGTCATCTGAAACAGCACTTTGTCCATATACAGTACAAATTTTACGAGCACTCTGACTAGCATTTTTACCTTTCTTGAAATAAAAAATCATAATCTGAGGAAAATGAACTTTTTGGTTCTCCATTCTTAACACTGTACTTAAACAAAAATTATGCCGCAGCACAAGCGAGAAGAATGCAGCGCAAGCAGAAAAGATCGAAAATACATATCTGGGGCATTCAAGATCACTCCTTATCAGCGGTAGTAAAATATAACTAGACGAAACCGCGATTTGCTGTGAAAAACTTCAAAACTTTCCGGATGACCCAATATTTAAAAAAAGAATCCCGTAGTCTCCGAGCCTTGTTTAGTGAATTAAATATGGCGTTTATAATGTAAAAATAGCTTTAATTGGATATTTTTCTATTAAAAATGTATAAAATTTAGATTTTGTATAAAATTAACAAACATAGTTGCGATTAGAAATTATGAACCGACTCGTTAAACACTGATAACCGCTTTGTAAATGTCTGCCAAAAGATCCACTACGTCGCAATCTGTGGCGGTCAACGTGTTAAAAAGGAAATAAAATCTTCTTTCCGACTGTGAATGCATTTTCCTTTAGCTATATATTTTTTTAAATGTTGCAGTGGATTCATTCCTCAAATAGTATTACGCACATAGAATACTTATTTGAATTACTTTGACTGTATTAATCCAGAAAAACAATACATAGACCAGATCTTATTGTTTATGTATATGTCTTATACCTTTTTGGAAGTTACAGGGGTCAAACTTTGATGTTAAATGAAGGTGGCAAAATTTAATTTATATCTCCCAAAAACACTCCTATTAAAAGATGTTGTAATTAGAAAGCTGTTAAGTAATTAGTATTCTCCAGATCGAAAGACTTTAGAAATTACATAAATAAAATTTTGAAAATATATTAAATATATAAGTATATGAATATGCAAATTATAATCAGAATTGCAAATTCTTTTAATTATACTACGTTGAAATATTTTTGGAAAAAAACATTTTTCAGTAGGTGAAATGCTTTGTTTTTATTAAAATGAATTGTTTTTATCTAGTTTATGATGAATGCCTGTTTTTAGATCAGAAAATAAATTACAAGAAAAAAAATGCTCTAAAAGAAAATCATCTAAATCAATCTGTTACATTAAATTGAATTACTTTTTAATGAAATTGTTTCCAAATTCGTGAATAAGAAAGATTTTTTTATTAATTTACGTTCAATACATTGTCCCTAAAATTTAAACGTTTCCCTTAATACTTGAAATTAATAATTTCAGTCTATTTTATTGTTTTCTGTTAGATTCATAACACTACGCTTACATTAATAGTTCACAATGAAATTTTTATGTTCCTTTTAAAGTAATGAAATATTTTCATAAATTTCATTTTATTGCCGTTTAAAATTCAAAGCAAATTATCACAAATATTTACTTTACCAACAGAATAGCATAGTAAATCATGAAATTTATAATATAGGTTGCCTTTCTGTATAATTTGATTTATAATTTATTTCATCTCTGAAGAGGAAAATGCATTATGTGCCTTTTGCATATTTAGCTATAGGGTATGAATATATATTAAATTTGTTTTCGTTTCCGTACAGTTTCTGTGTAAATGCTATGTTTCAAAATATCGTGTCTGAATCAAAAATCTAGTTATAAGCAATTTATCTAATTACATTCTAATAAAACTGCAGTGTTGAAAATGCACACGTATAATTGGTAATGACAATTAATCTTTCTTCCCAGAATAAATGTGTTCATTTTGATGCATTTTTGTAGCATATGGCGAATTATATTAATCATGTTATAAACATCCAGATTTCGTTTATTAAATAAGCTGCCTTTTCGCAATTAGTTGTTTAAATTATGCTTAAGCATTATTTTTACGAAATTAATTATATTAATTGCATAATAATATCAAAATTTAAATATTGTTATCTATTTACGCTTGAAACGTAAGTTGGTCTGTTTTGACTGATGGTCAAAAAATAAGAAAAAAATACAAAAATAGTCGTATCAAGCTTTTTGTTTGAAAACAACATTTGCAATGTTTGCATAAAATATAGAGAATATGTTGATTTTCAAATATCAAAACAAAATTTGTATAAAAACATTCCTGAAATTAAAGCACAACTATTTAATGACGGGGATGTCTGCCTGAAAACATTTTATCTTAATTCGCAATATGAAAAAATTCGAAGTAATGCAAAATATCCAAATTGGAAATAATGCGCAGAAGAAACCATTTGCAAATAAAAAATATTGGAGAGTTGTAGGTTGATTATATAGGATCTACGTTCATAATTTGCACACGAGAGGTAAACAATCAAAAACCTCCATTTAAAGTGGAATTCGATTCATTATAAACATCCATACAGGAATTGGGATTCGAACCTAGCACTTCTAGTCCAGTAGCCAGCGGCCTAACCACTAGACAAGCAAGGTGGACTTGGCGACTTGTAAGGGAGTTGTAAACACTTGCAAGAAACTCTGATGTTTCGAGAGACCTTAAGGGGATACTTCACTGGCTCTCCCAGACAGAGCATCTAATGTTATTTCAATGGGAGAAATTTAGAAGTGTCATCTTTTCGCATTTTGCTCGAATTTAGTAATTTTTGTAGCTTTCAAAACCTGTACATTTAAATTATGCACGCTCCTTTCAAATTTTATTTTATTATTTTTTTAATGTGATATAAGTGCGTTATTTTAGGATTATTGAAGATTCATGTTTAGTGTCTTATCGCGAAAAATCTGTTTGACATTTTAAAATTTGGTAAAGACACAATCGTAGCCTGATTATTTAGCTTTCCAAAAATGCTTTTTATTTTGATTAAAAAAAATTTTAATCGATGCTACAATCCTAAAATAATTGTACTGCCTTTTTTAAACAGCCGAAAACAGTAAAATGACCGCCCCAAACAAGTTACCTCCCTTTCTTTCCGGGAACTCAACGGGGAGTCAAACGGGAAAAATCTTCATGGAGCGATAAGAAAGACCACCTAATGTGTGAAATTTTGCCTTTGGCTATCAGTATGCAACTTGTAAAGCTGCAAATTTCATTTTAAGAGCAGAGAAGAAAGTTTAAAAAATGAAATGATGTAAATAGATGCTGATTATTTGTTTTACTAGGCATCCTACAGATTTTTAAGAAACGTTATTGATTTGGGATCGATAAATATTTTTTTCCACCTCTCACCTCTGAAGTTTAATACCCGATATATTTTTTAATTGCTTACAATAGTAAAATGAAAAAGCGTTCATTTGCTAAACAAAAATACTAGAACTATCATTTATTCACTCTTTCTCGGGAAAAAACAAACATACAGTGGCAAGTGTCATTAAAATGAATAGATAGACAATAGACATATCCAGCGAATACATACAGTTGTATTTAAATTTTCTACAATACCTTTTTTCTATTATTTATTACACAACTCTTACTGAGTTAGTTTTAACGTTTCTTTCGAAAATATTAAATATTTATGCGGTAGATTAACTAAAAAATAACTATTGTATAGCTTTATTATTAAAATTTGTTACACTAATTTAAAACTCAGAAATGATGAGATTATATGGGTTCTTTTTTTTCGGTAAATTTCGTAATTCTCCTTTCACAAATGAAACATTTTTAAATTATACTTCAAAGGGGAAAAAAAAAAAAAAAACATATTTCAGTGCGATTTATTATTAGTTACTATAAATGAAGCATTATTTATTTTAGCATGCAAGAATTTAAATAAATGTGTCAGTAATCAATTTTTTGTCAGACATATATTTTGTTTAAATCTGTTTTTAAATCCAAAGGACCTACTTTCTGACACATTTCAGAATTCATTTTTCTTCGGAAACGCATGAAATTGGCAGGTGTTCCTACTCAGAGACTATGCAATCGAATAGCGTTTCCATTATTTTAGCAAAGGCAAAGCATCTTTCAGAAAATATTATCGAATTCGGCGTTTTGAACCGAATTTCCGGACACGAAATACCGGGAAAGAAGAAAAACCTGTCGTCAGATGACAAAAATTGCTTATAAATCAATAAGTAGCTTATTTATCAAAACATGGAAAACGTATTCGATTTCAAATCGCTTTAATAGTCAGGCTGCCAATTTACGTTTAAAAGAAAGTTTCGCGTTTGTTGAGTAGAGAATTTGAGAACCACCTCAAATTTAGTGAAAATTTTCGCCTTTCAAACAAGCGTTATAAATGCTCACTCCTCCATATGTAACAAATGCTCTTGGCTGTTCTCAAATCTAAACTGACTACTTTATGACATATTTTTTAAATTCTTTTTTGTTTGGAAATGCAGGAAATTAGCAGGTTTTCTTATTCAGATATGATCGAAACACGTATTCTATTTTTTGGTAAAAGCAGGCGATCTTTCAGAACATACTGTGAAAGTCGACTTTTTGACCGAACTCTCGCCGCGGCGCCGCGGAGAAAAGCGTGTTGTCACGTGACAGGAATGGCTTATAATTTGGCTCTAATTGCAACAAACTGCCTCAGACGAAATGTGATAGTATCGTTAGAAAAATTAAAAACAATAAAATGAAAGTGCAAAATGAAAAACTATGAATATCTTATGGATTCGTCAGAGGAGTTTCATACGAATAATTCATTGTAAACATGTTAATTCGTCGAATACTGTCAAGCATAAAAATGACAATATTAAGCTCCTTATAACATATCGAAAAAACCACATATATATATATATATATATATATATATATACATGTGTGTGTGTGTGTGTGTGTGTATGTATTATATGTTCAGTGTCCGATATTTTAAATACGGTTTGTAAGTCTAAAAATTTTTTATATGAAGAAAGTGTTAATTCTTAGAAATTACTAATAATATTTTTAAATATTCTAATCTGATTTTGAAAAGAGTAGTAAATATGCTTTTGTGCATGCAAATTGGGCAAATAAAATTTGGATTATCTTTGTATCACTCGTATATTTGTTATATTATGTATGTCATTGAAATCATCAATAAACAGGGTATTTATTCTTTTTTGTATCGTGTAATCATTAATATAGTATATGCACAAATCAATAAAAATTGCGTTTATATAATAAAAAGTTATTTATAAATATATTTCCATTTCATTCTGTTAGCTATTAAAGGAAAAATAAATAAATAAAGCAGTGGCGCAGCGTAAAATGTAACAATGGAGTAACATAAAGCTAGTATTACATTTATACAAATTGTTTCAACAAAGATGATACAAACTTTAAGAAGTGGAAGAACACACTCACAGGTAATAATTTTTGTTTAGGAAAATTTGGATTTTCCCTTTTGATGCAACCCTTTTTTTGTTCAATCAAAAGTACGGGGTGTTTCACTCCAAGCCGAACACGAATTTTTGTTCATAAATTTAACGATAATGAAGCTATTCGACAAAATATTCAATAAACCTTATGCCAAATGTAATGATAGCACAAACTGGTGGAAATCACCATCCGCATCCAAGCAGCGCTGAACTAGGCGCTTCCTATTTTTTCGTAGGGGTTCGGTCCGATCTTGTTTCTACCAAAAACGCCAATGTTTCTTAGTCAATATTATCTTACGTGGTATAGCAAATTATATGCCCACAATCTATGCAGTGGTCGATGCAGGGTTTTCTTTTTTCTTTTCTTTTTTTTTTTTTTTTTCTTGGGGCCCATATTGTGAAAAAATAAGTTATTTTTGTGAAATTTATTATATTTTTGTGAAAAATAACATTTTGTAACGAAAGATGAAATATAGCTACCTGAATTCAAACAAAACATATAATAATAACTTCCTTCTGCTAAAGTTTTCCTTTTCGGTGAACTTGTTTTGTTTGCAAATTACTCATTTTGAAACATAACAAAATAAAAAAATCCCTGACGGCTCGGCCTACAGGCACAGGTAGATTTCGAAGACGCAGACCGTGGGGCACCTGATTATTGGGAATTGCAGAAGAAAGACCTATTTGCCATGATGTGGCAGTTAGGACCACCCACTTTGAAATGTACCTCTGCCTGTATGTGGAGCCAGCAGAGATGTTTTCAAATTTTTTTTTTCCGTAAAAGTTGGTCCTATAAAAAACTTGTCAATATAAAAGTTGTATATAATATTAAGAAGGTTTATACTAAATTTAAGCAGATTTGATATCTTGGGAGTTGACGAAGTTATGAATTTTTTTCTTCTGAACCCCCACCCCCCCACCCCCCCACCCCCACTCCTTGGGGGCATTTTTAATGAAATCAAAAATCTGTCATACATAAATTTTTGGCCTTTTTCCTAGAAGTAATAATAACTTTAAACGGATTCGATATGTATAAAAATTAAGACGTTATGGGGTTTTCTCTGTTTTCACGTCTGCTTGTAGGCGGAGCCAGCAGGGATTTTTTTTTTCTGTAAAAGTTGGTCCTATAAAAAACTTGTCAATATAAAAGTTGTAGATAATTTTAAGGAGATTTACAATAAATTTAAGCGGATTTGCTATCTTGGGAATTGACGAAGTTGTGAATTTTTTCTTCTGAAACCCCTATCCCCCCCCCCCTCTTTGGGGGCATTTTTAAAGAAATCAAAAATCTGTCATACATAAATTTTTGGCCCTTTTCCTAGAAGTAATAATAACTTTAAACGGATTCGATATGCATAAAAATTAAGAAGTTATGGGTTTTTTTCTGTTTTCACGTCTGCTTGTAGACGGAGCCCGAAGGGATTTTTATTTATTTATTTATTTATTTATTTTTTGCCATAAGAGTTGGTCCTATAAAAAACTTTTCACTATAAAAGTTGTAGATTATTTTAAGGAGATTTACAATAAATTTAAGCGGATTTGATATCGTGGGAATTGACGAAGTTATGAATTTTTTTCTTCTAACCCTCCCCCTTTCCCCCTCTTGGGGCCATTTTTAATGATATCAAAAATCTGTCATGCATAAATTTTCGGCCTTTTTCCTAGAAGTAATAATAACTTTAAACGGATTCGATACGTATCATAATTAAGAAATTATGGGTTTTTTTTTCTGTTTTCACAAAAAAGTTTTCTGTTTCACATTTCCCCCCCCCCTTGGTTCGATTTTACGCGTTAACGAACTTGACCGAGATTTTATGCCCCTTGATTTTATGTATGAATTTGGAAGAGATTTGTGCAGAATTATTGGAGCTATCGTGGCCATAAATAAGTGACATAGATAGGTTGATAAAGTTTTGAACTGGCGGTGTTTTTGGGGTCTGGGAGTCATGATCGGCTTAGATCTGCAAAAATGTTTCAAAAATTTCAACTTAGGGGAGAATGTAATAGGTAGTATTTCTTACGAAATCTACCTAAAATTATTAATGAAGAGTATGTTTTTATGGAATGAAATTTTGGGAAGGGAACTATTTTATTAAAATGAATTTTGTGAAGGGTTTTGGTAAATAGATTTTTGTGAAGTGTTCCTAAATAGGTTCCAAATTTTTTCTGGATTTACCCCTGTTAGGAAATATAACGGAACAATCATGTAGAGGCACTGACTTACGTGAAGACGTATTAAAAAAATAATGTGATTTGAGATGAAATTAAAAATTGGTTCACAAATTTAAATCACAATTTTAAAGCTGTATGAAAAAAAAAGCAAACTTCTTATCTGTGATTTAAATATTTCTTAGTAATTTAGTAAACCAAATTCAATTTCTAAAAATATTTTAAACAAATGTACAATATCATAATTATTTTTACAAGATAACTGCCCAGCACGACGCAAGATTACGTAAATTTTCTTTCATTGACTCCTGGCCCGAAACTGCAGAAAAACGTAAGAACAGCTTCCGGAACAAAATCTGTACAAGAAAAAGTAAGCTGGGACCACACTGGCCCGAGTTTAATGAAATTAAATTTGCTCGTATACCTAACTATAATACCTGTTTATAATTTATTCAAGCCTGTGAAACAGAATCGTAAGAGATAGGAAAAAAAAATCTGTTTTAAAAAAATTGAGTCTTAGCGCATATAAACTGTATGTTTTTTCCCGCCGGGACAACAAACTATTTCGATTTCAAACAAAATTCCGTTTCCGTTATAAACAGGTTCTGTTTTTACAGGGTTTACTGTATTTAAAACAACTTTCTCTCAGCTTTAACAAGTAAAACTATTCAAATTCTATTTCTGTACGTTCAAAATTTATCATGCATTTTTTCGTTTTTATTTTCCGTGGAATTCGATGGTCAGTCTCATTTCGGAAAAAGAAGAGCAAAGAAGAAAAACTTGCCACTGTACAACAGTGCGATAGGATACGAAATAAGTGACCAGTTTTAACTGGTATCTATTATTCGTTTTCTTCATTCCTAATCAATCACTCGCCGGGGTACAATTCCCCTCAATTTTCACCTCCGGCCAATTAGATAAATAAGTGGGTGTGATCTTAACCTATGATATGAGCATTCTGTTATCATTTAAAAGCTTAGTATATATCATTGGACTTTTAACGTGTCGATCTTTCTTATTAGGATACGCCTTTCGAGTGGCAACGTTTTCTTTCCAGGTCGCAAATTTGGTTTTTGAGTTGAGTGAAGTAGCCTCTTTCAAAAAACGATGCTGTAATCATTTCAAAAGGAACCCAATGCGTAAAGGCTGCGTGTATTTGTAAGTCGTAGCATTACTTCGCCGACAGACGATAATCTCCTCTGCCAAAATGAAAACGCCATGGATAACCAACAGTACGATAGCTTACCCAGAAGATGTCAGTAATACATAAAAGCTCATATCTCGACAAGCATTTCGTTTAAACATGTGTTCAATGTCAAAGATTAAGTTCTCATTACGGGATAGTTTCGAATTAAGCTCCAGAGTGATTCATGAACGATTGGATATAAAAACTAGCCTGCGCCGCCAGGAGCCCACGGGGGTCGCCGGCGTCACGAATACGACCATCGCACCCAAGCCTCTAAATTGCTTATATCGCACCAGATGCTTTGTATATGGTGACTTGATACCGATGGATAAACATTTTAAATAAGTCTATTAGAAATTAGGCAGTTTATTAGTATGAACAGGAATAACACCAAATAGCCTCACTCATCTATTTATTTTCCAAATGGATCAATGACAGCTGTCTGATATCGTTACGGAATCTTACACCCATTCTCTTCTCTTTTTAAAACTTCCTAATGTATTTCTTTTACATGCTAAAAGGTGTAAATTAACAACATAATACAGAGTAAAATAACTTTTATTAGGTTGTTTTACATGTTTCGGCTCACTCTGAGTCATTTTCAAACACAAATGAGAATATTCTTTAATTGCACGGTCTTTGAAGTTATTATTTAAAATGCTATCATTTAATTTTCATGTACTTTACAAAAATTACCCACGTTATCTTTTATTTTTACTTGGTTGTTTATTTTTATATCTGTAACCATAGAGTAACTCGAGCCACAATTTCGGTAAATTGACTAATGAGTAAAAAATTAATTAAAATGACTCGAAGTGAGCCGAAACATGTCAAACAACCTAATAAAAGTTATTTTACTATGTATTACTAGCCGCCACTGGCGACCAGTTTGGTCTCCCTTAAATGTATATTAAGCATTGTAACATGCTACTTTTATTCATAATTTGTTTTTTTGTTCTCTTAATTTTTCGCCAAATCGAAGAATTCTAATACACAAATCAAGAACTTTTGCAATCATGGTAGCATTTCGCACATTTTTTGCTGTTAATGATATCCTCATTTACACTGAATCATATTGTTGCTAATTTATATATATATTTGTTTCTCTCTAACTTAGGCTGTAGACTCGATTACGGAAGATTAGATAATCTATCATTATTCTTATCTAAAACGTCTTGAATAATATGCCATATTCGGGCTGCATATTTTTACACGTAAATTTTTATTATGGTTTGGTGAAACATTGAACTTTTGGAAGCCAGTTTTGATAATCACATCCCCTTTTTAAACCGCAACCCGGCGGTTTCGGTTAGATTTTGCTTCGTATGGTAACCCAGTAGAGCAGATTCCGTATGTTTTATAATAAAATAAATATTGTGTATTTTAGAATAAATTAATCGTTGTGTGTGTTTTATATTAAAATTGTGTGTTTTTTAATATAAAATGGTACTTTTCCGTTATACGGACATCATGCCAAAATGTATGCTAATGCCTAATGTATGTAAGTGTATGTATGTAAATGTATATAAATGTACGCATTAAATGTATGTAAATGTATGCTTGGCGATAATGGTGTCCGTATAACGGAAAAGTACCTATAAAATATACTATTTTATAATAAAATAAAAGTAACATGCTGTTTCAGAAATCTCTAACAGGTACCTGAAAATGGAGTTTTCTCGCCAAAATGTCCAGAAACAAAAATCGCGCCAACCCCGGTGCGTTTGCGACAGCTGTTCCACATTGGATTTTAAAATCAAAGTATCCTTTCTAATGCACACGCGAAAAATAAAAGCTGATTTTGTGGATTTTAAAAATGCTATTAGCGAGATTTGCGCCCAAATAACATAAAGATGTTATGTATGGATTTTATAAATGTATATTAAATTACTGTTTTGAACGCGATTGGTCATTAATAATGGAAAATGTGATTGGCGATTAACAATCATTTTCGGTGATCTCTCTTTCTGGCACGTATAATACATAAAGACCAAATTAACTGACAATTCGTTTCGAAATCTGATTCATTAAATATTATTACATGAGTTGTATTTGTTTACATTCAACTTACGTCAAGGAAAGATCCGGAAGGAAGTTGAGTTGTATTTCATTAAACGGAATTCCACAAACTTTGATTGTCGCACAGGTCCTAGTGCAAATTATTTTTTTGACACCAGTCAGCGCTCCAAAAATTCATTCGCGGTGAACTTGCTTTGCGAATGATTACCTTCATGGTTTTATATTTCTCTCGTTCACGATATGTTTGTTTATTTTGATGGAATGAGATATTGGACTGTCAATCCAATTTCAACAGAAGTTGTTGCAGAATATATACATAATTGAACATTGAACATACAGCATTGAGTCATCTCTCAAATATTAATTTTTTTTGAACGATAGTTCTAAAAATGTAACTTTTATGCAGTTTTATTCGAAAAAATAATTTTGAATAAAAATGGCCGCCTGGCATATGAAAAAGTGAAGCGGACATCCCGGAACTGTTGATGACAGTCACATGACTTAGGCTTTTATTATATAGATGTTGTTATTTTACACCTTTTAGCATTTTAAAGAAATATATTATTACAATGTGTTATAATTTATTATATTTCCGAATGTATTTAAAAAGTGTTTATGTCTTCGGTTCGTCTATCTGCTGCCTGCTGTCTGTTTGCCCAAGCTCTAACACCCGGAAATGTGCACGGAGCAGAATGTACTTTATATATGTTTTTGTGGTTTACTATAGCATAATCTCAATAAAAATGAATTATTTAGCATTTACAATTTATTTACAGGTTCACTCAACATAATTCCATTACATTATGGTCTACGGGGAAAATCACTTGCAATGCATTTTAATAGTGTTACACATTTTCAAACATAATGAAATTGATATGCATATCCGTGGTTCACTGAAACTTGCTTTCTGTAGAATATGGAGTGCAAAATTCCTTCATTTACAGCGTCACGCAAAATATTTCCGTTACACAATTTTCTAAGGGAAAAATCATTTGTTATCTCTATTAAAAATGAATTATTTAGCATTTACAATTTATTTACAGGGACACTCAACATAATTCCATTACCTTATGGTCTACGGGGAAAATCACTTGCAATGCATTTTAATAGTGTTACACATTTTCAAACATAATGAAATTGATATGGATATCTGTGGTTCACTGAAACTTGTTTTCTGTAGAATATGGAGTGCAAAATTCCTTCATTTACAGCGTCACGCAAAATATTTCCGTTACACAACTTTCTAAGGGAAAAATCGTTTGTAGAATATTTTTATGATGTAACACAACATAATAAAATTGCTATAAACTACTGAGGAGCACTGTACATATGTTGAGCTCAGTATTTATCATTCAATTTCAAAGAAAAACAAAATAATTCGGTTAGAGTACTGCCTATGAGAGATAATGGGTGGAAGTGCGTTTTCAGTTGTGGTATGCGTTTTGAAGTTTAACAAAATATTGCATATTACGTTTTGTGTATAAATTCAAGACATGGCATTCAAGGACCTTCAAAAGAATCCGTCCTGTCTGTGGGTTTAAATTGCTTGATAGAGATTTTAATTGTGCTAACATTTCCCTGCTGTAATATAATAAGTATACTAATGCATGTTTTTAGAAATATATAAATTCATTTATAGTGTTACGCAAAGAGCTAGACACAAGCAATCTATGAATGGAAATTGCTAGAAATGTGTTTTTCGTTGTGTTATCCGTTTTTTCCCCTGAATGGAATTTCAACTTAATACGTGGTATGTATAAAAATCTGTAAATAATATACAGAACTGTATAAAATATTTCGTGCGCACTCTAATCTACTGTCGAATATCGATGAAATTCTGATTTTAAATGTGTTGTGCGTTTTCTAAAGTGTTTACTTACATATCTTCTTTTAACTTATTTATTAGTGGAGATTCATTAGAGTATTCTGGATGTGTTGGAGAGTTTTTCATAATTTAGGCCTGATGCATTGTTTTTCATTCTTGTTATTTTGTAATAGACATATACGTCATGTTTATGGACGTGGAACTAAAAAGGATTACTACAAAATTTGTCCTTCTTCTAAGATACTTTGAGCGGGAAACAAATCTTCAAGTACGGAAAGTTTGCAAGATCTCGAAGTCGGAAATTGATAAAGCATGTGTGGAGCATTTTGGGAAGAAGAATCGCAGGCCGCAATGTTCCACAATTTTCCACCCTCCAAAATCAGGAATATCCTGTTCTACAAAAATGTGCAATACTATCACAAAAAGTCATTATTATTGAAAGCATGAATCGGTGTTGACGAGCATGGTTTCATTTCCAGGGTGTCATACGCACTGTCATATATTGAGTTTTCTTAATATGAAATTTGTCTATCAAAAATATGATATTCATAATCTTAGTAATTTTTTCTTTCAATTGCTTTCGTTTTAGTATGTGATGTATGATATTTATAAGTGTCTGTTTTTATCAAGCTTATTGGAATGTTACAAATAGTTCAGGGCTCACTATTATTCTACTGTTGAATTTTTAGCAGAGTATTAAAAGTAAAACTTATGGATAATTTTATTTTTTAAATCGATCTGAAATTAATTTTGCTTTGTGGGAAACAAGAATGAGAATGTTGAAATTTACAGTCTATAGACGGAAAGATTTTATACTGTTAGTAATGGGCATTAATTAACAGAACAGGATTAATTGTTATTGTACTAGAACCTGTTAACTTCATTAAAATGTTACTTTTAGGAAGTCCCTTTTAATTAAATAGGAATTGATCAAGAAGAGCTTGCGTCGTCTTGGGCTTTTCGTACAGAGAATTTCGGTTCAAAACCCAAGCTTAATTTTCTGAAATATCTTTTGCTTTTATCGAAAAATGCAAATCACTATTCAATTTCACAATTTTTGCTTAAGATATGCTTGAAAAAAAATCAGGAATTTGTCATAATGTAGCTAGATCAGATTTGAGAGAAAACCGTTAAAGAAAACACAGTATGCGAGAAGATAATTTCTACGAAAATGAGACAGTTTAGGTAAAATTTTAAGCTATATTGCCTATTTTTACAAGTAAATGTCTGAGGTCTTGCCTTTAAAAAAAAGAAAATACCAGCAAATCGAAATTTTCATAACCCTACCGCGAGCGTTATATTTCTAACTACGCATCAGGAAGAAAAGTAGTAAAATTCTTCTTCCTAACTTCTTATTTTCCACACAGCGAGTAACAGATAATTGTGTTACTTGTAATGAAATTGTCTGCTTAAACTTTGATAACTATTTCCTCTAAATGTGATTGTTTAACCATTTGTTTAACCAAATAATCAGACTCGTTTATTAAAAATGACAGATAGGTTCTTTTGAAATTATTTTTGCAATCCAGATGTGTACACTGTTAAAAAAAAGACATTTCTACAAACACAAAACTGCTGTTCATTTCGCACTCACATTCGATTGCAGTTGAATGTACTGTAGCTTTCTTCGGTTAGCAGAAAGGAAGTTAACTGTAACACATACCGGCCATTTCTTCCCGCTTGTTTCTACCTCTGAACTGTGTTGCTTGTTTGAAGTGATATGCAACTAACTCTGTTTCTGTATTTAGAAAAGTAAGTAAAACTTTACAAAACACGTAAAATGCAGTATGTACTTCAAATGTTTGTTCTCTTCTTTTAATAACATGTTTTATTTTTACTGTCCTTGAACTAGGAAACCGCATTTTATAGATTTAGTAGACTGGGTACTGTAAGCCTATTTTAAACATAACAGCGTTGCAGAAATAACAGCAGTTGCATTAACTTAATAGTACAAACTACTGTAAATTTAACCACACAATGCATGTTGAAATAACAGCAGTTGCATAAAATTAACACCACAGACTACTGTCAAATTCTCAACACAATGTGCTGCTGAAAAATAACAGCAGTTGCGTAAAATTATTAGCGCAAACTGCTGGCTTCTGAATTGCCAGCACTTTGTGCTGTTAAATCTACAGTGGTTTTTCTTACAGTGTATGTGTGGAAGAACTACATATTTGTGTGAAATTATTTCGAATAAAACATTAAAATATTCGTTTTGCAGGAATAATAAACAAATGAAATGATTTTCATGCATGGGTTTAAAGTGGTATAATGATTCGCGTAATTTCGAAAGTTTTTGCTCACACTGTGTATGGCAGGGTGTGGAAAGAGAAGGTGAGTATTGAGGTCCTGGGTTTTTATAAAGAGGATTTAAGGCTTACCCTTTATTCTTTCTGAACTTTGCAGGCTAGTAGTGTTTTTCCAATAGTCATATTCTGCATTTGTTAAAGGAGACGTAGAATTTATTTTATTTTAATGAATAAAAGACAAATATTTTTAAAAATCTATATTTATTTACTACTTTATAGAGCTTCAAAATTATGATATTTTAAATAATATGTTCTTTTACTTCTAAACTATATTAAATAAAAAAAAATTCATTTCAATGTGTCTATTTGATCATTAGTATTGTAATTTCTTATATAGTGGGTTGCGAACATATAATCGGAAAAATGCTGTAATAGTGTCTGTATAAATATGTATACATGAGGATCATGAGGACACATGAGGACACAAAGATCAATCACATTTAGAGGACTTTTTAAAATATATTTTTTAATTGTACGTAATGTAGATTATTGTTACACTGGGCCAATGACAGGCAAAGATAGCTGTCCTATGACCCTGGATCTTAATATTTCGGCTCATGTAGACCAGTATATTTACATGAAACTCCTTAACATACGATCAATGAACAGCTGATAGTAAATTAAAATTAGATAAAATCAAGCTATTTTTAAACTATTTTTCTGGGGGGGGGGGGTTAGTTTGTATCTGACAATTTAAACAGTAACAAAAATGAATTAAAGCTAATAGATAACATAGTTAATCGATGAAATTACTCGAGCAGTCACATTATGATTGCGAGAACCTTTTTCTACAAATCATGCTGATAAAAATATTTTTTATATTTATACATGGCGTCCTTTCTCATCGTTTACCAATATCTAATTTCCAAGGCGTTAGTTTTAGAGTTATAGTTACAATAACTAAAATGTCTCAAACGCCATCATATGAAAATCGGTTTATGTCAAAATAATTACTTTTTAAATAGTTACGAAATTAGAAATTTTATACTATGTCTGGGTTCTATGAGTTTTATCCAGAAAAAGTTTATTTTCTAACAATCCATAACAATTCAGCTTAGAATTATGTACACTATCACTATATAAATTCGATATTTTATTAGCTATGATATATGTAACACATTTATATAGTTTGAATTTAACATTTATATATTAAACGTTTTATATACTTTAATAATTTCTAAATCATATGAAACAACGAAAATAAATTTAATGCGCTAGATTCCATATCTAAACTAATAAAAGAAAGTTTCGCTCTGTGTGTTTGTGTGTCTGTGTGTGTGCGTGTCTGTTGGCGATGGCTAGGAAAATCTGGCCCACCTAGAAGGCTGGAAATTTAGATTTAAGTAGTCCAAACCCTCTCCTGTTGCAACATTACTTCAGAATTTTAATATTTTAATTACTTTCTGAAATATTAATTAAAATGCACAAAGAACTCTCATTAAAAATACGCTTTTATTATCTTGGGTTGGTTGGTTCGCTGGTTGGTTGCATCGATTCTTCACAGAAGTAATTAAATAAACCAGAGTAGCGATGCATAAATAAGGATTTCTAACTAAATAGTGTGAACATGGATTGAAGTTATCAACGTAGAGGAGCCATGTGATTGTCGCGCCACCTGTGCATGACAAATTACACATACGTCCCACTGATTGAAATATTTTGCAGGCATATTTTTCTTCATGACAATTAGTCGGGTTTAAGTTTTTTTTTTCTTTTTTATTATTATGATGAAGATTAAAACTTTATTTAACAGATTGTTTTTTATATTTGCGGGAATGAAGAGGGGCAAGGGTCTAATTACATTTAAGCTTCAAGATGTATTTCTAGAAAGCAGTTACCAGAATTTCCGAATAATAGTGTAAGCCAAATTTCAAATTAAGTTCCTAGCTTAACCAAATGAATCAATCATTAAAGATGTATTGTGATCCTCCTAATTAGTTATTTGCTGAAGGTCACTTGAACAACCCTCCGCCCCCCTCCCGGCCCGTCCTTCAAGGTTTTTTCTCTAACTCTGCTCCGTTTCCATATCTCAGCAACTATCTTTCCGATTTCAACGCAAGTGATTTAAAATATTATAATTAATTTAATAGTCACCCTTTATAACATTAAACTAAATTTATGAGTAGCGGTTACCACTATTTACGAATAACAGTTTAAGCCAAATTTTTAATTAAATTCAAAGCTTAAGGAAACGAACGAATTTTGAAAGATGCATAGTGGTCCTCCTAATTAGTCATTTGCTGAAGGGGACTTGAACATCCCCCCCTCCCGGGACCTCCTTCAAGGTTTTTTCTCTAATTATGCTCCGTTTCCATATCTCAGCTACTATCTTTCCGATTTCAACGCAAGTGATTCCAAACATTATAATTAACTTAATAGTCACTCTTTATAACATTAAACTAAATTTATGAGTAGCGGTTACCACTATTTCCGAATAATTGGGTAAGCCAAATTTGTAATTAAGTTCCTAGCTTAAGCAAACGAACGAATATCGAAAGATGCATAGGGCTCCTCTTAATTAGTCATTTGCTGAAGGGTATTGAACAACCCTCCCCCCCCCCGGCCCCTCCTTCAAGGTTTTTCTCTAACTATGCCCCGTTTCTATATATCAGCAACTATCTTTCCGATTTCAACGCAAGTGATTCCAAACATTATATTTAACTTAATAGTCACCCTTTATAACATTAAATTAAATTTATGAATAGCGGTTCCCACTATTTACAAATAAGAGTTTAAGCCAACTTTGTAATTAAGTTCCTAACTTAACAAAACGAACGAATATTTATGCATGCATAGTGGGCCTCCTAATTAGTCATTTTCTGAAGGACACTCGAACATCCCCTCCCCTTGGCACCTCACTCAAGGTTATTTTCTCTAACTGTGCCTTATTGCAATAACTGGGCTAATAATGTTCCAATCTTCTCGAAACCAGCTCAATTTTGTAGTGCGCCTACTATACAGTAACGTAGGTAGCGGGGACCTGTCTCAGAAGTTCGTTCGGAAAGAGGTATGTTTAAAACAGAATGTTCCCCTGGCGGTGGTAGGGGGAAATAAAAGATTTTCTAGAGCGTACGAGCATGCCGGGTATACGGTTCCGAAGCCATCGTAGACCGTGGCCAGAGTTCCGTTTTTTAAGAGATTTAAGTTTATTACAAGGGCTCGGGCAACGCCGGGCGGGTCAGCTAGGGATAGATAAATTTTAAAGGACACTTACCTAAAGTTTTATATAATAAGTCCATTTTTTTTTTAAATAAGACTAAATCAGGTTTCTAACAAATGCTAACGTAAAATTTCTGGAGAGAAATACAGATAAGAAAAATTAAGAATTCAATATTTTGAATGAATTAATTTTTAGATGACTAAAGTATACAAAGGATGTGAATTATCGCTTACTACACAGGGTACAACCAAATATCTTTGAATTATTTATCTTTTAATGTTTTAAAGTAAATTCGATTTTATGTAATGTAATTCTTAAGTCTAGAAAATTTATGCTGAAACCTGGTCAAAATTGTATTTTATTATTCAATTCTGTGAAACAAGTAAGAACGGGACCTGTCTATAATGAAATTCAGCGTTAAAACAGAACAATGTTTAAAATAAAATTAATAAATGAGTATCAAATGTCGAATTAATAGAGCAAAATTTATTAGAAAGACTTATTATTTATTAAATATAGTAAAACCTGTGAATACGGAATGAGAGAATGGACTGAAGAGAGAAAACCATCTTACATGAAATTCGGAAATCTCTGTGGCGGTTTCCTATGGCTATTGTTTTCATTTACAACTTAGATATGGAAGAATATGCAATATGCATGGCTTTTGATGCAAAATTGTAAATAACAAAAAAAGATGTAAATTCTATGACATTTTTGTATTAGAATCCATATACTAACTTTACGCAATATTTTTTATAATTTTATTCTACGCCGTTATTGACTCAACTCTATGGAGTTAATTGGACTATTGTTATAAGGACTATTGTTAATGGCATAACTTAATGGTTAATAAGGACTATTGTTAATGGCATAACAGATGATCAAAGAGAAATAAATCAATTTAAGAAGAAGTTAACTGCGACTATGATTATGCATAAATTGCCTGAACTCATGGACAAAATTGCAAGACTTTTCAATGAGAAATTAATGGATAATTGCAGAAGCGTCAGTTAAGGCTCACTGAGGAGACCCGAAAAGTTTTTGGTTTCCGTCTGTTTGTCTGTCTGTCTGTTCCGCGATAACTGCTGTAAAATTCGTCCTATTAAGTTGATTTTTGGTGGGTATGTTGATGAGGTACCCGGAATTAGCTGTATAGCATTTAGTTACGTTTGGTTCATTCGTTCGTAAAATATAGAAAATTTCTATCTAGGTCATAATGCTTTCCTATGGGAATGCAGACGATTTTCAAATTTCATTTTTAACTGAAATGACAATCGCATATTTGAATAATGGATTTAACCCTTTCCGGCACAGACAAATTATATTCGTAAAATGAGAAATTATTGACCGACACCGGAATTTACAGACGACTTTTTTAGAAAATAAGAACTCCTTAGTTTAAGCTTTCATTGTAGAAACAAAATTTTATTAAAATATTCTTGGTGCCGTATGCAAGTTTGGAATTAAAATTAGGTGTGCCCCACTGAGCTCTATATGTAACAGGAGTTTAGAATCAGCGGTCAGAAGCATGAAAGGCAAAAGTAAAAAATATGTTGTCAATGTCAGATATTAGTATTCTCATTTACTATTATTCTAATTTATGCTTTTATAATTAAGCTATGCTTATCTAATTCATAAATAATTCACTAATCATGTAAGGGAAAGCGATAGACAGCATGTTTTGTCATGAATGCGAGCTAAAATTATCGTCACTGTATCCTTCCGCGCTGACCGCGGGAAATCATGTTGGGCATTAGGAAGACAGATCTCCTGTTATATTTGGAGCTCAGTGGTGTGTCCGGGCTGGGACCACTGTGCCCGAAAGGGTTAAACGTAAAATTAAGAATGCTAAATTTTCGATATGGAGGTCTTAAATAAATGCAATAGCTTTTAAAATTTGCTGATACATCTATTAGAATTTAGAAATTAACTGTTTAAATTATTTTTAAAAAATTTTGCAACCGCTCGGGAAATATAAAACATTTTATTTTCCTATTTTTTACAAATTTTAAAATGCATTTCTTTTTATTTCCTCTTTATTTTATTAGTTGCTTAGCAACCCTATTTCAAAGATTATCAAAATAAGAAATGCATTTTTTAATCTAAAAAATTACAAGAATAAGAAGTTCATAAGATTTTCGGATAGTATTGCATAAACCGTGTTTAATTTAGCGCTTCTAATTTCTGAAACCTCCAAAGTATTTTATATGCCTATAAATATGTATGTAACATAAAAAAAAATGAATTGCGGATTGTAAGATGCTAAATAATATGAAAAGTGAGATTAAAAAACAATGAGTTTCAGAGCTGACCTTGAGGATCCTGATCTGCAGATTTACTAGTAAATAACATTCGAAATCAGACAAAATCCGACCCACGAGAACATCTCTAAAAAGGGAATTCAAAATCGCAGAGCGGTTTTCCTCGACTTAGGCAAAGCAACATAACTTAAGAATTTTATTGAAATACATTGCTTTATTTTCAAAAATTAATTTTTTTTTCTAAATAGAATATTATTTTTAGAAGTATTTTTTATACGATGTACAAAAATTCACTATTCCTTAAAAAATTATTACTTAAGTTCTTCAAACTAATAAAATATCTAAGTAAAGAAAAAACATTTAATCCTTTTCATATTTTGCGTACTATATATAGTTAACTTCTTAATTTCTTTCTTTCCTTTGCCTTTTGGTTTGTTCAGCTCTTCTGCCCTTAAAAATATAGCGTAGAGTTGGGGTTATGGATTCTAATACAGTTTTACCTGTTTATGCCATTGCTGCCTATCATTTATTTTTGCTGTTTGCTACTTTCCATCTAAGCTCCCCCCCCCCCCCTCCTATTTCTAAATAGCAAAATTGTAAGTGGAACAAACGGACATAGAAAACTACCGCTTAGGCTTCGAATTTTCAGCTGTCAATCATTTATTTTAGCTGTTTCCTACTTTCAATCAATGCCCCTTATATCCCTGTATAGCTAAATTGTAAGTGGAACAAACTGAGATATAAAACCTCAACGTGGGCTTCGAATTCTCAACCATCAATCATTTTTTTTTTGCCGGTTGCTACTTTCCATCTAAGCTCCTTATATTCCTTCATAGCTACATTGTAAGTGGAACAAATGGACATAAAAAACCACTGCATGAGATTCAAATTTTCAGCTGTCCATCATTTCTTTTTAGGTGCGTTCGTAATTATATAAATACGTAGCACCTATAGTCGTCGTGTGGTCTGTCCGTCTGTCTGTCCGCATATAACAGCGCAAAAACTACCCAACCGAATGGTTTGAAATTTAATATATATAATCGTTGTAGAATGCTGTCGAGTCATTTCAAATTTTATGAAAATCGCATCAAAACTTTAAAATATATTAATAAAAGTTTTCTTTATTCTATTAAATCCTATCATGCGTACTCTATATAATAAAAGTGCAAGACATGTGACTGAGGAAAACAAATACCGGCTAACCACATCATTTTCCAAATGCCAAGCGGCCATTTTTATTCAAAATTATTTTTTCGAATAAATTTGCATAAAAATTACATTTTTAGAAAGATCGTTCAAAAAAAAAATGTTTGCTTGAGAGATGAGTTACATTAAAAAATTTATAGATTTTGAGATAACTTCAATGAAAATTGGGTTAACAACCAAATATCTCAATCCATTAAATTAAATAAACAAAAGATTCATTCACCGTGAGTCATAGAAATATTAACCATGGAGGTAATCCTTCGCAAAGGAAGATCTCCATGGTGCATTTTGCAGCAGTGTCTGGTGTAGGAAAAAAAATCACATCTGTAAACATGGCGTACGTAATAAGAAAAAAAAGGCATCCTCATTTCGTTCATAGCAGACGATATAACTAATTTCACTCAAATAATAACCACAATATTTTACATTGTAAAACTAGTTATAGCAGGAAACGAACGCGCCTCTTTTGTCACGTTTAACGTACAATTTCCAACTTATTTTATTTGCTGCTTTCTATCAAAGCCTCTCATATTCCTGCATAACTAAATTGTAAATGTAACAAACGGACACAGAAAACCCACTGTGTGGCCTTCGAATTTTCAGCTATCCATAATCTCTTTGGACTGTTTGCTATTTTTCATCAAAATCCCTCCTATTTCAGAATGGCTAAATTATAAATGAAATAAATGAACATAGGAAACCACCGAGACTCCTTTGTGATTTTCAGTAATTCAAATTCTCCTCTCTATATTATTGACTATTATTAATTTATAATCGTTAAGGAAGGATTCCGTTACAGAAAGGTTCCGTCTTAGCAGTTTTTACTGTGTACAGTAAATAATGCACATTTCTTGTAAACAAAACTCGTTTAATTAATCGTTAGTTCTTTCCTTATTTATTTATTATTGTATTTGATAATTTTCCGTTTAAGAGAAATTTTCGGTATAGACACGTTCGAAATTCCCATGTTTTAATGTATCTAATAAAGAATAAGAATTTCTAGTAAATAATTTTCTTTAGTTTAAAAATTTTTACTCATTTATTCATATATATTTAAGTATGCATCATTTTCTTTTTAAATATGGATTCCGTTACCGATACGTTACATCGTCACAGATTTTAGTGAATAGAATAAATATATGCATTTGTATTAAATATATCAGGTTAAATTAGTCCTTTAGTAATTTCACTAATAATTTTTGATTAATAATGAAATATTTTATTTATTATTTTATTATTATTATCGTTGAAGCCAGGATTCCATTGGAGAAAGATTTTTTTACAGGATTAACTGTTTACATTATTTAAACAGTATTTTTATTAAAATTAAGCGATTAATTAGTGTTATATTCGTTTATTGTTAATGTGTTATTAAGTGTTTTTGGTTTTAGGCAGTTTTACTCTTTAATAGACAGGCTCGTTTTAATAGACTGTTTTCAGTTAAGAAACAGTATTTCTTTTAAAACTGCTGAAATAATTAGTGATTTATTTATTTATTTTTAATTTATAAGTGTTTTTTGTTTCATTTTCGGTAGGGTAACGTTATAGAGACGCTCGTTTTAACAGTTTCGACACTTTTCGGTCAATAAACAGTATTCTGCTTAAATCTACTTACTTAATTAGTGCTTTATTTTTTTCATTATTATTACTTTTTTATTATTATAATTCTCTTTTAAGAAGGCCTGCGTAATAGGAAAATTCTCTTTTAGGTGTGTTTCCGTGGTCTATTTCTGTCTGATTTTAGATAGGTTGTTCAGTATTCATTACTGTTTATAAAACAATTTACAGATCTCCTATTACAATCTTTCGTGGGTGAAAGATAAGTTTATCTTAGTTTGCCTAGTCTACTTATTTGGTAAAGGTTTTGCATTGAAAGCGCTTCCATCGGGTGCACTTTAATTTAATTCAATGATTTTTGTAATTGCTTACACGCTTAAATGGATTTTCCGTAAGTCACTTAGCAAGAGAGCTACACTTTAGATACAAGTCCAGATATTTCAGAATTAAAGAGTCACGACATGGCGCAGCGACGTTTAATTGCATTTTGTTGATAATCGTAAATGCTAATCTTATTAAAAATGCAGCGTCGAAGTATATTTAATGGATTTCGGGAGTAGGTAAGTTGATGCATCGCATAATTTCGTTTACAATGGAATTAGCTATTCACTTTTATATACATTTGATTTTAGAGCATTTCATAGCGTTCTTAAGCTTTTAGTTATTTTTTTACTGATGGATTTTTGAACTTTCAGTATACACACACATATGTATATGTATATATATATGTGTGTGTGTGTTGTGTGCATACATATGTATGTACGTGTGTATGTAAAGATGTAAGCTCCGTTTTGAATAAAAAGAAACGGAATCAAAATTTTCATTCTCGCCTAAACCCCAAATTATAGCATTTAGTATGCATGAGAAAATGCTTTTAAAAAATGACTCAGGTTTAAACATCGCAAGTTATGTTTAAAACAGTTAATTCAAAGGCTTCCCACAGGTGCTTACGTTTAATATCACGATTTCCGAAAAGTAAAATTCGCCTTACGTAATGATACACATTCTGTGATTAAATGAATTGAATATTACTATTTGGAAACAGAAGTATTTTAAATTTAGTGTCCCTGGGAATCCTAATTCAACTTTAAGTGTAAACAAACTATTAATACATAATTTGTTTAACAGAAAATTTGTTAAGTTCCAAACTAAATAGATATTTTAATACATATTTTCATCGTTATTATGTTCAAGGCTTGCAGTTTGAAACTAGAAAAGATCTTACTTACTATTATTTTATAATTCAAATATTTATTTTGCGAAGATAATATTTCAACAAGCTGGAAATTGTACTTCAAATGTGACAAATGAGGTGCGTTCCTACTGTAGCTAGCTATATAAATATATAGATCTTGATGATTTTTAAATCTGTGAAATGAATGTTATCGTCTGCAGATTAATTTCTGTAATAGAATAAGTATCTCGGTCGCTTGACGATTAAACTTCGGAAGCTCCTATAACAAGAAAGCACCGATTTAAAAAAAAATTCAAATTTCTTAATAAATATTTTTATTAATATCTCCTAAAGTTTTGATTCGATTTTAATAAAATTTGAAATGTCTCGACAAAATTCTGCAAAGATAATATATCTTAAATTTCAAACCATTCGGTTGAGGAGTTTTTGCGTTGTTATATGCGGACGGACGGACGGACGGACAGACAGACGGACGGACGGACAGACAGACGGACGGACCAAGCGACGACAATAGGTGCTACGTATTTATATAATTACGAACGCACCTAAAAACGACTTTACATCTTCCTTCATATAATTTTAGATATTCAATAATTTGTTCATATGTCGATGTTGTTGTTTCACAGTTAATTTTTTCTATTCGTTTGCGCTGTAGAGTAACGAATCAATGAAACTAAATTTGACTTTTGGTAATTTCTTCTTCATTTATATGTGAAGTATTAATTGTAAAAGGAATTTAATGCGTTTTAAAATCTACAACCCATAATATATAGAAAAAAAACTTTAAGACAGGGGTATTTTATAAAATTGATTGGAAATTTTCAGCTAAAATTTGCTCTTATTATATGTATTGCATTAAAAAAACAAAATATATTTGTGCGTATCAATATCAAATATTTAAAAAATTAGATATATTAAAGCAATGTATCATCGATGTATGAAATTTGGAATTTTATTTACTATTCAAAATAAAGCTCAGTTTAAATTTCACTTATTATGTGAGTTACAAAAGACTGCGAGTTATATTAATTGAAAATACATTTTGAATTTAAAAAATGGAATATAAACATTTGTGTGTTTTTGTGTATTACCATACGCTTAAATGAAATATTCCATATGAGTCGAATTTCAAATAGATTGGAAGTTTACACATTATAGGTTTTGATAATAGTTTTTGTCATTAGGCGATTGCATACAAAAATATTCTATATTTGAAATTCTATATCTCGAAATACGATAAAGGTGTGAATTTTAAGACGCTATATAATAAATCTTAAATTTTCAGCAGATGGAATTTGTTCTCTAACAATTGTAAGCTTTGATGACAACCATTTTTAACGCTGTCCAATGTACTTGAAAAAGTTTTATGAGATCGATTTATCTGTGTGCCATCTGTTCGCGTTCTAACTTTCGTAAACATTACTTTACTTTTCATGTGACTGGTATATGATATTAAGAATTACTATAGTAAATTTCTATTCCAAAACGGAGTGCGTAGCATTTATAATTTGCGGGGACACGTAAAGGAATTCGGTTACATTATGGTCTATAGCGAAAATTGTCTGCAGTGCATTTTATTCATCTTACACTACTTCAAACATAATGAAATCGATATGTGTTACAGAGGGTTATATAGGGTTTACAGAGGGTGTTATATCATGCTTTCTATAGAATATGGTGTGCGTAGTATTTATCTTCTTTTTTTCAGAAACACACGCAAAGAAAATATTTTACTGTATGAGCTATAATTGCTAGAAGTGGGTTTCAGCTGTGCTATGCGTTCAAAGCATGTAACATACTACATTTTAGTATAAAACTGGTGTGAGCAAATTCTATAGATTACATACAGTGCTGAAGACAAGAATTTGTAATCATTGTCGTCTATGGGCAGAAATTGCTTAAACTGCGCTGTGAACGATGTTATACATTCTCCAGCTGAATTATATTTGAGTATACTAAGCAATGTTTGAAGAAAATAAAGAAATTATTTAACAGGGTTGTGAAAAAGAAATTGGATACAATGCTATTTGTCATAGGGGCGCTTTTAGTTGTGTTATGAGATATTTTTTTTTTGTGTGTGTGTGTGAAAAATAATCTAATAAACCTCTTTTTCGCAGTAAAAATAAATAAAAAAGACACATAACCACACACAAATTCCACATATAAGCCATAGCATATCAAACGTAAATTCGAACTTTTATTCTTCAAACTGCTCAGACAGTCGTACATGCACATTTATCAGTCAATTTCTCTTAACAGCTATAATATATAAAGTGTCATAGAGTCAGTTGGTGTAATTATGAATATCGGGTAATTCAGAACAAGCTCTCGTGGGAGAGAGCTGATACTAAAATGATGTAGAAATCAAAGGTGTGCATCCCTTTTGCAGACAATTTTCATAATTACCCAATACTTTGTATTCCGCTGCGTAACAGAATTTGTACATGGAAGTGTCATAAAAAAATGTTATTTTTTTATTGCTACAATTGCTAACAATTTAGATGATAATGTTAATGCTCTTAATTTATCATATTTATTGAATACGAAAATGTGTTTACTTTAAATAGTATCCCATAAAATTGATATTTCGTGTTGAGAAAAGCTATTAATATACTAGAAAAACAACTCGGAAATGTTTCCAAAAATTACTAGGAAAAGAAGAACATTTTAATTCAGAAATGCTCTTCTAAATCTCGGAAATTTACTAATTTCTGAAGAAAATGGTATGCTTTGCAGAATCGTTGGCAGTTTTGAAGAAGTTGTATTATATTTTCTAAAACCTTTAATAAAAGAACTATTTCAAGAAACATCTGTCTTTTTTTACGGTGTGGTGCATGTGTGTTTTAACTACCATTTTTAAATTTAGAATGGTGTTACGAGTCCATACAAAGGTATAAAATTTAGTTGAATTGTTAACACATTGACGAACAGTAGGAACAAGTGAAGTTCGAAAATTGACACTACATGTTTTTGTAATTTTTAGAATATTAGAAGTATAGTTTTACTCCTTCTGCTTAAATAAACTTAATTTTGATTAATTCAGAACCTTTAATTAGGTTGCACTACTCCCTTCACAACCACGTCAGGGTGGTTAGTGGTCAGGGAAAAATACAGTCAAAAAAAGTGATAAACAGATTTGGCTACAGTATATTCTTATAGAAAAATGCATGTTGATTATTTGATCAAATAATCAATTTGAATTTTTCTATAAGAATATACTGGGAATTATTATTTTTTGTTACTGTATTTTTCCCTGACCACTATCCACCCTGCACGTGGATACTGAAGCTGCAATTCGTATAACAGGTGAAAAACGAACTTCAACCTAAAAAATTGTATCCAAAACATGACACTGGGCTTCTACTTGTACGCCGGTAAATGCACATTTGTGCTGCTATAGCGGTAGTGTCTAAAAACGACCATTTCGTTTTGGGCGGCTATAGCCGTCATGCCCCATTGTGAACTTCGCTTTGGTGGCTATAGCCGCAAGTGTCCGTCAACGTGTTAATCTTAGTCAATAATGAACTCTTTGAAATTTTCTTCCGTTGTCAAACAGTTGTCATTGTAACATTACCGTCTTTATAAAAGTTACATTCCAATTACACATAAAATTTATGACAATAAAATTATTATTGTCTATATTTTATATATTGACGTATTTCGTATTTTTTAAAAATAAATTAGGTTCTAATTTATTACTACTTTATCCTAAATTTTTATACTTTAAATCATATACATTGTATACAATTAAAAAGAAAAAAGTTAAAGGCTTACAAAAACTCTCATAAACTAAACTTAAGCTATTATTTGCAATCATAATATAATAATTATGTTTTTTTAACTCTAAATATGAAAATATTTTCAACCAACCACATGGGCGACCATATATTTATTTTTTTTCTTTTCCCATATTGAAAAAGAAAATCTGCTCCGGGCAATTAATTATAATTTGTGATTTTCATAACCGAAAAAAAAAATTCTCGCTATAATTAAAATACTTTTTATTATAGATTATTTTCAGTGATGATTAAGGTAAAATATTACGCTGTGATAAAATCGGCAAATGTCCATTTTTTTATAGTAACATTCAGAAAAAAATGAGCTTTTTTAGAAAATGTATTAAACTTTTTATTTCGGATATTTGATGTTTACATATTTATTTTAAACAAGTTCAAAAGTAAAGTATATAGTAAAAAGGAAATTTATTTCAATTGTACGAATGTGCAAGGAGATTACTTAGCTAAATAATTAAAAGAAATATCAAATTACGATATTTTTGGTTGGAGAAATGTAAGCCAAAGAATTTAAATTAATAAAAAGAATCCTTAAGAGTTTACTGTTTATTCCTGTTTACTTTTAATCTAAAT
The DNA here is from genome assembly GCA_963931845.1 of Maratus michaelseni. NCBI lineage: Eukaryota > Metazoa > Arthropoda > Arachnida > Araneae > Salticidae > Maratus > Maratus michaelseni. The sequence continues at coordinate 281,031,562 of OZ007592.1, read as the reverse complement.
AGAAATAGATTAAGAATATTATTCCTAAATATAAACTAAAAATGACTAGAAAAACACTAATGTAGGTTTTTATTTTAAAATCTTGCAATTGTTTAAATGTTCACCTGACTTATAACTATAAATGACCATATATCTTCAATTTCATTTTAAACAACCTTTATTATTTACTCAAAGAAGCAATACGATGATGAGATCACAACACTTCATACCAATCCATACTATAACATATTCGTAAACATAAATAGGAATTCACCTAGAATTCTACTTTAAATCATTTACTTTAAGCATATCGGATTACCAACCTTCATATTGAGTTGCACTTATTTCTCTCGCTTACTATTTTAAACTTCACCGTTCATCAGCCTCATAGTCATCTTGCGATATCATATGTATCTACTAATTGTATCCTTGAGTCTATTATCTTGTACTGTTAAGAATATTAATTTACACATTGTTATTATTTCAAACCCACAATAATATAGTAGGAGGCTTTTATAACGAAGATGAAAATTTTTGTTAAATGTGAACTCCATTATAACGCACTCCCTTACAACATTAATGCATTTCAATAAAATGTAGAAAAACTAGTGTACACTCAGATTAAAGACAAAAACTTCTTAAGGTATCCGAAAAACTTCGGAGGTGATTTTTTTGAAAATTTCTCTTTCTGCCAATTTTTTCTAATGACATTTAAATTAAAACTATGAAAATATATAAACATATTAGAAATTACACAGAAATATTTTTTTAAGTGAAAAATAGTCAAAATTATCTAAAAATTTGACAGTTGTACAAAACATGATAACTGAAAATCAAATCAATACATTCACATTTTTTAAAATGCATAATAAACAGAATAACTTTCTCTAGTACATAGACTAGCCGCATTATAATAATATCTCTATCGCAGAAGCTATGACACCTGAAGTACTAATCTAATGAAAAATTTATAAAATTTCTTCAACTTCTTAACTTATACCAGTGTAAATATAAAACTAATTATTCTCTCAATAAACATTTGCAAAATAAGTTTTAAAAAATTCAAGACATTTCAAGCATAATTTTTTGCTATCGGACGTTTTGCTTACAGTAAAAATCTGAAAATTTTCATTTTAAGAAAAAGCTAAAAATAACCTTTAAAGGCGGTTCTTGCTATAAAATAATTATTATTCTTTAAAGGTCTTATTATATACTCCATGTATGTTCTTGAACATGTAATCCAATTTAAATGCCAAATCTCGAAAAAGAATAATGTAACCATACATTTCATTTTTCACTTCCGGTTTGCAGAACGATATTTCCGGTTGTAAAATTCTTCGGCAAGCTGTAATAGATGTAATTTTACACGGCTATAACACAGGTTCTAATTCAGATACAAACACAATTAAAACAGAATTCGATAGATAAAAGATCGGATTTTAATATTATTGCAAAAATGAAAAATCGATATTTTCATCGAAAATGACGTTTCAAAGGTGTGCGAATACCTTAACACCATAAAAATAAGAAATGAGAAAGAACTTTGTATTTTGTCATCATGTGCAAAAAAGACTTGCTACCACTGTGAAGGAAGGAGCAAGATTGAAAGGAAATAGGAGAGAAAGGTATATGTTAAAGAAAACAGCCAATAGGAAAGAAGAAAGCACAATAAACTTAATAGGCAACTTAAAAAAATAAAAAAAAATAAAAATAATAATAATAATGACACTAATAAAATAAAGTAAATGAAAATCAAAAACAGATTAAAAATTAATTGTATATTTAATTATTAATAAGTAATTGTCTTTCATTTAATTTCTTTTCAGTTTTGCTCCTGCCTTCAAAGCCTGCCTTTGCGCCCGATGAAGAAAGAGAAAGTTCTTTCAAAAATCTTTCAGCATTTCTTATTTTTATGGTGTTATTAAGATTATTTTTTTCCTGTATTCGCCTGTATCTTTATTCAGAAATTCAGTGCAATTGTTAATTAATAGTTACTACTAGGAAATATAGGCCTATTAGCAAAATTACAGAAAATGAAACAACCCATAATAGTTTTGACCCATTTAATTCGATTTTTAGTTTTGTTTCAAATACATTACTTAATACTAGATATAATATTAATTCATCGTAACCATCTCATGCATGACTGTTTTTTTGTTAAAAAAGAAGTACCGAATTTTACTTGAACACAAATCAGATAAATTATAAAAAATTATGTTTCATAAAATATAGTTAACCAATATTTAAAATTTTACACCTTTGCTATTTGAAAATTACATTTTATTTAAACAAAATCCCTAACCCTTTTGTAGTAAGCATCAAGTTAGATTTTTTTTTATTTACTATACGACAATTTAAATGGATATTTCAATATTAGTTAAGGCTGTTTCTGGAATATTACTACATGCTGAGATACATTTTGAATCTGTTCAAACCTTCTCATTTGAAGTTTTCTCTGTTTTTGATAAAATCTGCATCGTCATCTGATTTAAGTGAATTTTGATTTTTTTTTGTACTCGATGGATTACCGACTTACGTAATTAATGCGTTCTGCAGAATTTTACGTAACTCGAATTTTACGTAAGTCGAATGCGTAATTTGCTTAAGTAAAATTTCGTAAGAAACTGCAATATTTATTATATATATATATATATATATATATATATATATATATATATATATATATATATATATATATATATGGATTATTTACACAGTATTAATTTTTAAATAAAGCATCATGCAGCAGTATTTACTCGGATATTAATTATATAAGTATGAAAAAATATAAAGATAAACTGAAAAAACACTTTTCAAATAAAAAATACCTTGTGGAATTTGGGATTTATAAATGTAACATTGATGGAGTGATTTATAATAATTTTGAAATTACTTCAAATGACTATCAAAATAAAAAATAATTAAAAGAGGACTGACTTACCTCTTCTCCACGAATTTTCGATGACAAGACAAATGTACTCCCAAAATAAAATAATTCTTGATAAGTACAAATTGTATTTATTAAGAATTAGATGACAACAATGAATAACGAACAATAAAGATTAGTTATTATGATAATACTGTATATTCCCAACAAAAATATAACTCTCTCTAATACATAAAACTATATTATAACAGTTATAATTTTTATCTACATATTTTAGTTATAAAATAATTATCAAAAGTATGCAAACGCGTATCAAATGCGCTAGTTAGTTCATAAATGTAATTTTCAAAACAATTTTACGTAACTGCGAATTTACGTAAGTCGCAGTATACGTAAGTTGTGAGATGCCTGTATTTGAAATCAACCTCTTTTACTATTCGATTACCATACATATTGTTTCTGTTGTCAAAATACTTTTGAAAACAGATGAACGACAATAATCTTACGTATATTATAGAAAAACGAAAATGTATTTGTAAAAGGCAAACACAAAAGAGAAACATTAACTTACATTCCTTAATACTATAATGTTTTTTCAGATACATAATTTATGTAGGAAAAATTAGCTTAATATATTACGAATGACACTCAAAATCTAATAATAATAATATTAATAGATAAAATTAAGATACAGAAACATCTACCAAAGTGCCTGATCTATTCGTTTATAAGCGGGATAAGTTCCCAACTTCTGGAAGAAACTTTGCCATTCATTTTCAATTGAACCATCATCTATATATTTAAAACGCTAAGCGATTTTTTTCGACAATTCGTGAGAGCAAACTACTGCATCAAATTACACCATTCTTTTTTTAATGAAAGATATTTGGACACAGATTTGTTATCGTACATTCGTTTGTTCGAAAATTTAATTAATTAGCCGCAATTTTCAATTAAATTTTAACTTCTGCTTATGACGTCATAAAGTCGGTAACTCCCACTGTTGCGAAAATAGAGTTTATTATCTGAACTCCGTGGTTCGCCAATCTTTTGACATTAGCTAATATCAACTAGGTAATATTGTAACATTGTAATATAAAATCTTAAAAAACTTACTTAAAATTAGCTGTAACATAATCATATTAAAATATCTAAACATAAACATAGCAATATGAATAACAAATCTCACGTAAAATGTTTCAATTTAAATGATTCCAATTGAAACAAGATTTGGAGAGTTATTCCTGACGCCCAGCTAACATAAAAGTACCTATTTTATTTTTTTTATTTACACATATATTCAATTTTATTATAAAACACCAGGTTGTCATACAAAGCAAAAATCGTCATTTTTGCGCCAAAAATGAATCCCTGTGCGTTTGCGATATCTGTACTTATTTAATAAAAATTATTTTGGTTGCCCCGCATATTGCAAAATTAATTAAATCCATGATTATTGTTTCTTTCTCAGATTACAAATAAGAAATTTTTGCACAGATGTCATATACGCACCACATTGGCGCGATTTTTTTACCGCGACAATTTGGCGAAAACTTTGTTTTTGAATATTAATTACAAATAGCATGGAATAATAGCACGTGATTTTTCATTTCAATATAAAAAATAAAATAACGTAATAAATGAAATAGCTTCTATTATTTAAAAAAAAAAGGAAATAAAAATAAATAAATGATAGTTTGATATAAATAAATATTGATATGCATAATAAAAACAATTTATAGAATTAAAATAAAAAATAAAAGTAAATCAACAGCAATATAAACAAAATAACCGGGTTACCATGTGAGGCATAAAATTACCATTTTGTTGCAATCGCGCCAATGTGGTGCGTATATGACATCTGTGCCGAAAATTTAATGCTTAACGAAATTCAATTATTTGATCGATCGCAAATTTTGGTACTTTTCCGTTATACGGACACCATGCCATACATGTAAATGTATATAAATGTATGCTTGGCGACAATGGTGTCCGTATAACGGAAAAGTACCCAAATTTTTCTTAGTTCGGTCTATACCAAAAACAAACATTTTACAGGTAACTGGAAAATCGCCAAAAATGACAGCTTCATCAGCAGTTATGACTGCAAAGTTGTATAAAATCTAATAACATGAATTTTACAACGTTTATGCGAAACACCACAGAGAACGCACGCTATTTTTATATAAATAGGGGATATTTAAAAGGATAAGAGAACTAACAACCTGCAATAATATAATGCATGAAAAAGTAAACAAATACGTGATTCAGCAAATCTTAAAAATAAGCATTTCTGGTACTTCTCTATTATGCCGTCGACCACTTTTCATAGCAAAAAAACTATCGCCAAACTGTAAAATTAAACGCCAAAACTGCAGTCCTATTTCCTTGATGTCAAAAGCATTATACGTGTTTGTTATGTCATCAAGTGGTTTTTATTTCGACATTTGCGTGTATTTTTAACTATGTTTTACTGATTTATCAGTTACTTCATTAATTAAAATAATAATTGTGCCCTTAAATTCTTATAATTTATTTATTTAATTATTTTGATATTCCAATGGCAACGTTCTCCCGTTTATTTAGCGTTATAGTTTGGCGATAGTTTTTTGTTATGAAAAGTGGTCGACGGGATAACAGAGAAGTACCGTATTTCTTAATATAACTATAAAATGCAGAAAAATATTCTGGTACTTCTTCATTATCCCGTCGAAATTCCGTTCATTATCCCGTCGTCTCATTAAGAAAAAAAACTATATCCAAATTAGGTACTTTTCAGTTAGCCGGCACCAGTAAAAAAAAAAAAAAAAACTTTTACTTCTGCGTATGACGTCATAAAGTCGTAATAACTCCCACCGTGGCGTGGCACAGAGTAACCAGAAACTCCGTGGTTGCGAGGATAAAAGAAAAATAATAAATATTAAAAGCACGGGGCTTTTCGGCCGAATTTTTTAATTTGCAAGTTAAATTTCGGTGAAAATATTTATCCGCGTGTTTTATAAGCGAATAATAATTCATATTTATTGTGACGTCACCGGAATATTGTCCATTGGGTTTATTTTATCATTATGCATTATAACTTTCTTGATGCCATTTTTTCATTACAATTAAATACAAAATATATTTTTATTTGTATACATGGTGTTTAAGCATAAAAGTAACCTATACAATGCACGTGTGAAAAGTTTGCGTCGAGGAGAATGACGTTATGCTTAGCTTGAAATGCATTTTAGCATTGATAAAACTAAAAAGAAAAATTGATTGTGTCAGCATGACGTAATTTATTTTTAAATTTTTAATTTTAAAGGTCAGAATTGGAGCCTTTATTGGTTGCTTCATCCTGGTTGCATACGTTGATTACATGTTACCAATTACTTTTTTTTTTTTAATTATAGGTTAGAAGATTTCATTTTTTAATAAAAAAACACAAAAGTAAAGGATTTCAGGAAAATTAAAATTATTTAAAATAGTGTTATGGTAAAAAAAAAAATAAATAAATAAATAAATAATGATTGTATTTTTAACTAGAATAAACAATGTAAGGCTAATATTTTATAGGAATTATTTTGGTAGGTTTGTTATAAGTTCATTTAAAAGTTCCTTATTAGGGGCAAAGTCTTATTTCTTTCACTGTGAATTTCTCTTTCAATGTCAAAAAATAATGGTAGTCTACTTTTGGACGCCAGCCAAAACACAGTTGCAATTTTTAGAAATGTATAGCGGTTGTGACAACAAACGGCGCAATCGCTTTAGCTTTCATCGCGCTTACATCACTTCTAAATACTTCAAATTATCAATTTATTTACTACATTTTACAATTTCCGTTCTTACATCATCAATTAGAAAAAAAAATTAGTTTTCGATTGAAATTTATTTGAAAACTGAAATTTTAAATAATTTTCAAGCATGATCAAGTTGATTTTTCAAGCAATTCTATCTCAACAATGATCATCAGTTTGCTTTAATAATGTAACATAGTCCCTGGGAAAGTTGCCCCAATTGTTAATAGATTTTCCTAACCATCATAAAAACTGAAAAAAAAAATAAAAACCCCTAATAAATCATAAGATCAGATTATCCATAAGATAGAGCATTTTGGCGCTAAACTATAGAATCTGTAAAAAAAAAAAAAAAAAAAAAAAAAAAAAAAAAAAAAAAAAACTATTTTTAGTTTATGATTAACATAAAATTGATATGTTGAATTCGTTGATGTATTATATGTTGCATCAGAATATGCTATGAACTGTATTTTATTATTTTTTTTTTTAAAGATTCGTTGGATATTTAACTGTATAAGAGGAAAAAATCCCCGACTGTGATGGCAAAGGAATAATCATCCTGATTATGTAAAGGGACCGAAGAAATCATACAAATAAATTACACTTGAAAACATTAAAAATCTCTCTTACCTACAGATTGATTTATTATTGTAAAAAAAATTCTTCATCTTTACATAACAGGTAATATATAAAAATTTGTTTAAGTCAATTCCTACTTTTTAATCATAAATATATAAAATAAACCCGTGCAGCATTAATGTCCCACGTTATCTTTATTGAATTTTTTTTTATATAATCATCGTTTCGGTATTTTATTTTTGTGGCATCACTAATTTGAGGGAAATCTTTCATTTCATTTATGAAAACAATGGGAGAAAAGTTTTCCCCCATATAAAACTAAAATTAATTAATTTAATTTAATTAATGAATTAATATTTGAAAAAAACTGTATTAACATCAAGTGTCATCCACGACAAGTTAAAAAAAATGTATTTGAACTTGAGTGGATGAATAGAAAATATTTTATTAACGATTGAAAATTTGAACAAGATATATAAATATATAGAGAGTGTGAGCTAATAATAGGAATTGAAAAAATGATTAGCTTACAACAATGGATGCGTTTCAGAATATATGGATTTGAAACGAACAATGATTAAAGAAGAAATTTAAAACTTTTAATTTAAACATTTTAAAACTTTTTTTAACGTCGAATTTCGACGGCGCGTTTGGGGAGATGCAATGCACATGCGCATAGGAGCTCATTCGGTTGCATTATTACAGAGGGGGGGGGGAGATGTGTGCTTTATTTACTATGTTCTTTTATTGAATGAATATGAGATGAACGTAGGGATATACTATTTGTGTGATACTTCATAGGTCCAGGAAATTTTCTTTCTTGCCGTGGGGAATATGGTGGTAATATCAAACTGATTTGCATTAGTACACGGTTGTTCACGGATTGTTTGTTTGGAGTTTGCATCGGAAATAGTACTGTAATTCAGTGGGGGAAAAACTTTTAAATAAAATATTGAAAAGACTGTTTCATACGCAAGCTTATTTTACTAATATTGTTATTGTAATTTTTTCCGTCAAGTTTTGACGGGTTCCATCTAGTTTATATTATTATTACAACTTTTTGGTTTCATCTTATTTTACATTTATGACGTTATATTAAAAAATTGAGAATGGTATATAGCTTATTCAACAAATTCAGGAAGTAATGAGTAATAGTACATGGTATAGTATTCACATGCTACTATCTATGAATAGCAGCATAGCACTATCTTATACAAATGCTTTTCAGCATTCAAAAATGAAGTTAATAATAGTATTAGACTATAAGAATTACAATTACCAATAAATAACTTTATTGATGATTCTTTCATACCATACGTTACCAAATAATATCGAAATAATTACTTACTTAAATTCGTTTCATACCAGTATTAATATCATACCATAATAGAAATGTATAAAACTATTGAGTTAAAATACAATCTTCTGATAGACTGACAGCCGTGACACAAAAATACAGGGTGTCCAGCGAATAAGACCCTGATTTCAAAATTAAATATCCCCAAAACAAAGATCAATAAGATTATGCGGTAAACGGTCTCTTTATTAGCTAAGCTGTAAAAATGTTATACAGAAGTTTCGAAAATTTAGTTTTTAAAACCGTTAATAGATGGTGCTGTAATCGCAATGCCTATAAATTGTACTTCGAAGTCCAGACCGATCAGTGCGACCGTTGAATCGTCAAAGGAGGTTAGCGTAGAGGTTCAAATTATGTATTCCATTGAACAACGTGTTTTTCTAGTACTGGAGTGTTACAGATTAAAACGCAGTCCTACAGCAGCAAGGCGCAACTTTCAAAAAAGATTTACTGTTCCGAAAGGACCCGATTCGAAAGTCATTCGCAAGCTCTTTGCCAAATTTGAACGAACCGGCAGCGTGGATGATAATCGAGTAGGAAACGTTGGACCCAGACAAACTGTAGTCACTCCTACAAATGTCGCCAAAGTTTTTGGAATTGTTCAGCGAAATCCAAGGAAGAGTGTGCGAAGAATTGCATAAGAGACTGGTTTAAAGCGTTTCAATACGCAAAAAATATTGAAAAACAGCCTAAGAATGTTTCCATGCAAAATCCAAAGTCATTATACTATACCCACAAGAGGTTTGGGACAAAGGATTGACTTTGCGAACCAGATTCTCTCAATGATTGATAATGAAGGGTATGATGTTGGCCGCATCTAGTTCACAGATGAAGCACATTTCCATTTGAATGGATTCGTGAATAAACAAAACTGGAGATTTTGGGATTCCGAAAATTCTCATTTGTGTGAAGAGAAACCACTGCATTCGCCTAAAGTTACTGCTTGGGTTGCGGTATGCACCAGAGGCATTATCGGCCCTTTTTCCATGCGACAAACGATCACTAGTGAACGTTACTTTGTAATTTTGTAACAATTTGTCAGCACACAACTAGCGTTGGAGGATCGACCAGGTAACGATTGGTTCATGCAAGTTGGGGCTGGACCACGTTGTACAGAAAAGGTGTTTCGACTTCTTGATGAGTACTTCGGGAATAGAGTAATTGCGTTGGATTATCCCAAATTTACTGGCACAGGAATGAATTGGCCTCCATATTCACCTGATCTGACTCCTTGTGACTACTTTCTGTGAGGCGCATTGAAAGACACTGTCTACCGGAACCATCCCACTACGCTGCATGAGCTTGAATCGTCGATTTGTGTGGCATACGATTCCATTTCCGTTGATACATTGCAGGATGTGATGTCAAATTTCATTATTCCTTTACGCCACCTCATTGTTTCGAATGGTGAACATTGAAAGATTGCGTTCTGATTGAAAAGAATGCTTGACTTGACTTTTTTTTTGTTTTATATTGCTTGCATAGAACGAGGTTTTCGGCATACAGCGCCATCTGTTAACGGTTTTTGAAGCAAAATTTTCGGAACTTCTGTATAGCATTTTTACAGCTTAGCTAATAAACAAACCGTTTACCACATAATTCTATTTATCTTTGTTTTTGAGATATTTAATTTTGAAATCAGGGTCTTATTCGCTGGACACCCTGTATGTGTGCCAGCAATATTTCCCAGAGCACAATGCCACACGAATACATGTGTCACCAATAATTTCATAGAAGACAATGTATTGAAATGAAGCGGGTCTACCTACGTATAGTTTATTAGGACGTATTATAAAAAATGTACCGCGTGGCCGTCAGGCGTGTTTGATGATCTCAGTATGGCGTTCAATGTATAAAAATAACTAAAATTTGGTATTTTTGGAATTAAAAATACATAAAAGTAATACTTTGTATAAAATTAACAAATATTACCGCGATTGGGAATTGTGAACCGACTCGATAAACACTGAAAACCGCTTTGTTAATGTGTGCAAAAAAAGTTACTTCGTCAGAGTCTACGGCGCTAAACGTATTATATTATCTTCTATGTATGAGACTTGTCATACGAAATATGGAAGGAAAAGGGCTAAAATTTCTAATTTTATGTAGCATATAGGGTTTCGAAATATGACATATTCTTAAATGCTCCAAATATTTGATATATGTGAAAAATTATATACATATTTACTGAAAATATTGTGAAACGGAATGTATTAGATTGGTGATGACATCCATCATTTACAAGCCCAAAATGAGCAATTCTGGCAATAATGTGGTTAAAAGGGAATGAAAATTACAAGAATAGAATTAATAATTCGGCAATCTGCCCTCACTAAATTGCATTACTTGATTGGGAAATTTTAGGAATTAATCAGTCATATGCTTCTTTTTGAAAAGAAAAAGATACTGAAAACACGTACCGGAAAAAATAAAACAGAATTTTTGTTTTAAAAATAAAACTTTTGATTAACATTCATCTCTTATAAAATTTTCATCGTTCTAGTTGCCTAACTGTGCCTTTAGAGCCGGTTAGAGTTGCCAAAATAACGTAATGTCAATTTCAGACAGTGTTGCGATATACATAATTTAGTTAACATCTGAGCGTCAGATTTATCATAAGGTTGAAAATTCTAAACTCGATTCTAGCGATGGGAATAATCGAGTTATTATGATAATCGAATGATTTGAAAAATATTGATGTATTCGTTTTTAACACTTTTCAACCTAGTTGAAAAGTGTTTATGACTTCGGTTTGTCTGCCATCTGTCTTCTGTCCGTCTGTCCGTATGCAGTCTGTCCGTGCTCTATCTTCCGTAAATATGCTTCGATTGTCCTGAAATTTGTGTATGTTATTGTCGTTTACTATAGCATGATCCCTATTTCAACAGAAGTGTGTAGCACTTATAGTTTTTTTACAGAGACAGTCAAAATATTCCTTTACATTACAGTCAATGGGGAATAATCGGTTCAAGCGTATTTTGATGACGCTACGTCATTTAAAACATAGTGAAATTGATTTATAACTATGAAGCGTATTAAAACACGGTTTTTGTAGAATATGGGGTGCAAAGCATTTATTATTCATTTACAAGGTCAAACAAAATAACTCTTTTATACATCGTTATATGGGGAAAAATTGACTGCAGTGTAATTTAGTGATATTTCACTATTTCAAACATAATGAAAATTATATGCATTACTGAGGTGCACTATAAATTGCTCTCTTGTGTGCATTGCGTTTATTTACAGGGACACACAAAAGATATTGGTTACAGTACATGTGCGATATTTAGAGTCTATGTGTGATAAGTGCGTTTTGAACTTTGGTTTGCATTTTTAACTTTTTTTCATAGTATGTGTGTGTTTATAAACTCGGTTGACCATAAACAGGGCTACGCAAGGAAATTCGTAAGTACTACAGACTATGGGAGTGAATTGCATAAGGGTAGTTTTTAATTGTGTTTACGCATTTTCCTGATCAACTATATATTTAGTAGACTAATAGAGGTTTGTGGAATATAAATAAGTTCATATACAGGGCTACGAAAAAAAGGTACATTGTCGTTTACGGTTGGCAATTGTTGCAAATGAGTTTTAAGTTGCCTTTTAGCTTAATAGGTGGAGTGTACAAAAGTCTTCAGATAATATACAGGTCTGTACAAAAGATTTCGAGTGCATTTCCATCGATTGGCGAAAATTGCTAAATGTGATTAATCTAACTGAACTAAATTTTATCATACTATATATCCACGTCTATTGATCATATACAGGGCCACACAAAGTAATTCAACTACTTCTTTTGTCACTGGAAGGTAATTTCGAAAACTGTGGTGTTATGTGTTTACTAAACTGTTTACTTACATGTCTTCTTTCCCCTTATTTAACGGTGATGTTTAGTTACAGTTTTCTGGCTGTGTTGGAAAGTGTTTCATAATCTATGCTTGACGCATGATTTTTGGTTCTTGTTATGATTGAATCTAATTGAACGTTCTCAGTTCTAGGGAAATTCAAATATATATTTTTTTAATTTAGTGAACAGTATTTAGGAAAAAAAAGAAAAAAGAAATGCTTTTTCTAAAATTTTAGAAAAAAGGCATTTATAAGCCACTTTTAAATATTGTACGTAATATTCTATGAAAAAGTATTACGTAGAAGGATTTTTGTTGAATCTTATCAACCAATCAAAAAGCACACTCACGCAATTACAGTTTTAATATTTATCATCTATCAGAAAAACAAATGACTCAAAACAAGTTAGGTGACCTAGTATTTCTTTTTCTTTTCCTTTTTTTTTTTTTTATATTCCGATTCGTCTTTCTGTGGTGCATACATACAAGATTAAGCTTCCACGTAGTTGTGTTCCTATCACTGTATATCAGTCGTCTAGAGATAAAAAATGTCCCTGAAATGATTTTGTTTTTTCCTCTTTTCTTAGATCTTGGTGGATTGCTAACACCGAATTTCCTCTTTTGTAAAAACCTTTTGTAAATGTTAATATTACTTTAGGCAAAGTATTTTTTTAATATCTAAAAAAATATTTTACAAAACCGCTGCTCGGAATTCCATGTACACTTTTTAAATCCATATGATTGCACTTATTTTCTAAATTTTATTAATAATAATTTTAAAAAATCAAATATATCTATTAGTTCATTCGAAAAGTTCTGCGGTTTTTCAAAGAGATAAGCCCAGTTTCGTCAAGTTATTTTGCAACTGCTGATAAGGAGTGACCATGAATGACCCAGATATGTATATTCCGTCTTTTATACTTGCATACTGCATAATTCTTGCTTGGGTTGTGGCACAATTTTAGTTTCACTGCAGCGATAAGAATGAAGAACCAAAAAGTTGAATTTCGTCAATTATGCTCTTTTATTTCAATAAAGGTTAAAAGACTAGTCAGACTCCTCGTAAAATTTGTTCTGCATATGAACAAAGTGCTTTTTCAGATGCCACAGATCGAAAGTGGTTATAGAATTTTAAGTACTGAAATTTCAGCCTCGAAGATAATGCTCGCTCTGGGACACCATCATCTGTACAGGAGGAATCTTAAAATAAGCTATCGCTGAAAATCCACGTTATATAGTTCAGGAGCTATCACACAGACTAAATGTTCCAAAAAGTACAGTGTATGATCATTTGATAGCTTCTTTTAAGGGGTTCTCCTTTACAGATGATGGTCGTAAATAGCGAGCATCATTTTCGAAGTTGAAATTTTCACGCTTATACTTCTCAAACCACCTTAGAACTGTGTCATCTGAAACAACACTTTGTGCATATAAAGCACAAATTTTAAAGCAGTCTGACTAGCATTTTAACTTTCTTGAAATAAAGGAGCATAAATGACGAAAATGTTTTTTTAGGTAGTAGCTTTCAATACAAAAAGCAACCTATTGCAGCCGTTCGGAGGAAAGCAATTCCAAAATATTTTGGTATATTTTCACCGATCATGACCCCCAGAGCCCCCAAAAACAACCTGCCGTTCAAATGTTGATTTATATATATATATATATGTCATGCTGTAACTTTCTTATTTATGGACCGATTTGGATGTAACTGAGTATGTGTATAGGACATACTAAGGTCTCGACCGAGTTCGTTGGCCAGCTTCATCCGCCATCTTGTTTCAAAATGGCGCCAGTTAAAAAAATTTAAACTTTTTAAAATTCAAAAACACGTACAAAAAAATTTTAAATGGAAAAAATGGCTGAGATATGGCAGTTTGAAATTTTAGGGTGGTTGAGATTTTGAAACAATCTGATATTCGTTATGCTATAACTCTCGTATTTAAGAACCGATATAAATGTGACTGATCATGTGTACAGAACATACCAAAGTCTCGACTGAGTACGTTGGCCAATTTCATGTGCCATCTTGTTTCAAAATGGCGGCAAGCTAAATTTTTTTAATTTTTTAAGAAATTTAAAAATATGTATTAAAAAATATAAATTGAAAAAAAATATTTCCGTTAAATGTTGGATCGTGATACAAGGATTCCGGAACATTTTTTGTTTTGGCTTTATCTTAAAAAATGGCAGAGATATGGCAGTGTAAAATTCTAAGTTGGCTGATAGTTTGAAACAATCTGATTTTTGTTATGCTGTAACTCTCATGCTGAAATGCGCATTCAAATTCAGTATTAACGAAAAACGGGATTGAATCTTCTATAATCGGGTTCCAAGCAATTTAGCTTCGGGTGTTTGAGTAAAATGAGTTGAATTTAAAAAAAAATGGACTATGAAAGCTACCTTTTTTTTTTCCAGTACAGGCCTGGAGGACTTTTTTTTATTTTTTTGTTCTCCAATCTCAACACTCCATTGAAACAAAACTTATATCCTATCTAAGCAATAATTATGTGCAACACAAGCAAAAAAGCCCGAATTTATGTATCTGGGCCATTTAACGTCACTCCTTATAAGCAGTAGTAAAATATTAGTAGACAAAACCGTATTTCGCTTTGAAAAAACGCAGATCTTTCCGGGTGACCCAACATATTCAGATAGTAATAATATTTTTTAGCGTTCATCTTTAAAAAAGTACAAATGGAATCATTATAAGATCAGATCTGTCAGTCTGTCACAGCCTTTTTTTTAAAAAAAACTATGAAGCGTGGAACGATCAAACTTGACAGTGTTATAAAGGCTATTGACCCACATATTTATAGATTAGCCATTCACAAATTGTTTTCGAAAAAATATAGGAGGGCTGTATGTTACAGTATCATACAATATATACAAGATGTGGTTTATTGTTCTGAATATTAGAAGATAAAGCGCACGAAACCCCCCCTCTTTTTCGCATACTTTTCAAAGTTGTTTATATTATCATTCAGAGTACCCATAGAAACCAACTCAAGCAACACCCAAAAAATAATGGACTTATCCACATCAAGACGAAGCTAGAGTTCAGATGCATAAGATGGCAGTCAGAAAGGATTTTCGCTCCATGAAGATTGTCGTGGTTGCCGTCCGAAAGTACTTGGAGAGTTTTTAAAACCTTTTAAATATCTTTTACCATCTATTTGTATTTTTAAAATGTCACCTGTTAAGTAACATTGAGATCTATCGAATCTCATATTGATATTTAATCGTGTGTATCGTTCAAAAATTTCATGACAATAAACTAAAAAATATATTTGTTTAAATTTTAGATATTATATTTTTAGAGATATAGTTGAACATGTTTTATTGAAAAAAAATATGTTCCTCCTCTCCCTATTTCCAAATCTACTGAAACTAAAATTATGCAAATGTTTTAGGAGTTAAATTAAACCTTGCAGAAAAACTATAGCAATTATCTTAGATCACATAGTTTTTGAAAAAATCGCATTTTTCCGTTACACACAAATTTTACATTCGGGCGCTCAGCCGAGGTGTTAAGTGGCACTCGAGGTACCTATCAACACGGAAGCATCCAAGGACAGTTGATAATGTTTTTCCAAAAAACTCGTCGGCTATTAGCCGATATATTAACCTTTAAAGATACGGACGGTTTGTCCACACAAAAACATACGGGCGTGCACTCTATGTTCCATCGACTTTTAAAGCTTAAATAACAACTTTTAATTATATATTTAGGTAATGCAATTCCCACTAGTAGTATAAAAGCAATAAACATAAAATTGTTAAGAAAAGACTAATTTAATTAGAATTAATGACCTAATTACTTTCGGATTCGCAACTGGTTTCACTGATTGGGGCACACTCAATGCGCCACACGTGCGCATGGTGCGTAAAGGTTAATTAAAAACCTATTTATGAAAACGTGTAACGGAAAAAGGTGGTATTGCAATATAAAGTTTCCAATATAATTCCGAAGTACTCTTGGCAGAATGTCCTGTTTAAACTTCGTACAAATGTTCTTGTGTTTTGTTAAGGCGAATCATAGTGATAAATAGTCAACGTTTTCCATTCCAGTTGAGTTCAAATATTAATGGCATTTATTAAAAAATAATTCATAGAATAATTCTAAGACATTAAAATCAATAGTTTTCATACAATAAGTGCTTATACTCAATATGTAATTCATTTATAATGAAAAACTTTTAGGTTACAAATCACTTCAATAATCATGCCTGCAAGTACCATGTTGTTGAGCGTAATTCTATTTTTTATTGCCTTGAAATTGTGTACTGTTACGTCAAATATGATTGACAGTGACTTCTTGTGAGCAACTCTGTGACCTCTTTCTGAAGCGTGGTTGGCACTGTACAAGTTTAAAGTTTGTACAAGTCTTTGTTTCAGAGTGAGAAATATTCATCGTTTATCATTCCAATAGCATTAAATTATGACACGTGGTTTTGTTTTAGGTATACGAGTATAATGTCTTTCAAGAGTTCTGATATTTTGTTTAACTATCTACTGTTTTTATTCAGAGATTTTTTTTTAATTGTCTTGCATTCTACTATTACCCTTTCTTGGATTTTACTAGGTTTGTCGAGTATTCTTTTAGCAACGATTTTTTGTATTTTTGCAGTTAGTAATTAATAGATTTATTGTATTGAATCCTTTGTGCACGAGTAAAACTCGCACTTGACCGATTATTTCTATTAAATAATCAATATGCCAACATATTTTGAGGTACATATAATACAATTGTACTAACAGTATCCACAGAAATATTTAAAATATATTTGGTAAAACGCATACATAGGTAAAAAAGAGAAATTTGGGACGTAACCACTCAATTCCTAGGAGCTTGAAGAAACTCCGTCCTAAACATTATCTTTTACTTGCTCTATTTTATCGAATGCGATCGAAAAAATTTTTAAGTAATTTTTCATGACGTTATTCAAATCATCGATATTTATTGTATGTTACTGAGATGTGTAGATTTTATGCGGCACGTAAAAGAAATACTGAGATATATATTGCCTTTGAGGTCATTTTTAAAATACGTTTTCGATTATATGATGAGTCTTCTTGTTGAGTCAAATTTATGTAGAATGTAATCTGCATTGCGCATCAGTTAATAACGCTATACAGATCGAAATCCCCCCCCCCACACACACACACAAAAAAAAAGTTTACCCCAAGTTTTGCCATACATGAGTATTTATTGCTTAAAGTACTTTTCTGTGAAGTCACTTAACACATTTTAAGTCACTATTTAACACGAATTGGAAACAATGCTGTGCTTGCTTATATTATATTGTTAGCTTACACATGAATATCTATCACACTGGCGCGCGGTGGTTGAAGTTTAGGTTAAAAAACATTTAGGGGTAGAGTAGAAATATAACAAAAATTTATATATGTATATTTTACTTCACACTCAAATGCTTCACATGTATGACTAACTAAATTAACTGTTTATTAAACTAAGAAGTTGATTCAATTAAAATTTGATTCATAAAAGTGAAAAAGTTAAATAGTTATTCATAAAAATTGTTTAACATTGATTTATTTGTTAACAGAAACTGCTACGGCTTAAGCTATCCCCCCTTCCATGCTGCAAACTTCACAAATCTTTCTGAAATATCATTGTAAAATATTAATTTTTATAACGCAGTTACACACCAATAATTATAAATATGGAAATATAATGAATTTCTTTAAATTTATATGATAATAATTTAAAGTTTTAAGTATAATTTCATGCATATAATTTTGTACAATTCTATACAATGTAAACTGAGATATATAGCTATAATTTTTATCGTAAAATGCATAGCAAAGCAGGCCTCTATTTAGTAACCATAGCCAAAAATCATTGAACAAATTGTATTTAGGACATCCCAAAAATGTCAAAATCGATAAAGACCGTAAGTCAAACATTTTCCCGATTTTAATACGTTCTTCTTATATATACACACATATATATACGAAAAGATTCTAATTTAACTAAAAAAATACCCATTAATATTCAGAAATGTTCCAATATGGACTGCCCAATAAATTTTACTAACAGAGCTGTTTTTAAAAAAGTAGATAAAATTTATTATGTCTCTTAAAAATAATAAGAAACCTAACAAAAACATTAAAAAGCAATTTTGCGATCGTTAAATAAATACACAGATAGAATTTTTCAAAAGTGAAATTATTTTTTCTTTATATTGTTTCAACTTTTTGTGTTAATCTAAAGATTAACTTATATTTTCAGTATTTTTCTATCGATGTCTTTAACGGAACGGCCGCTGCACGCCATTTTGAAAAAAAAAGGATATTTTTTATGAGTTTTCGTTGTGCATAAAAGGGAATTTATAATAGAGTTTTTAAATAATATCTCGGATAATTATTAAAAAATTCAAAATATGAGCCATAGGTGCATTAGGACCTGCCTTGGACTATCCTTATCCAAATATGCATACATTTGGTACATTTTCCTAGCTATCACCGAGAGACAGACAGGCACACAGAGAGAAAGAAGCAGAGCAAAACTTTCTTTTATTAGTATAGATAATAATTATAAACAATAACTATAACATCCGTTGTACTTGTAAAAATTTTATAATATTATAAAAATTCATGTAATTAGTGATTTAAATTATTTTTCTTACATTTAGTATTTACACGCAAGGACAATGTGAAGATATTAAAGAAAAAGGAACTAAATTATGAGAGACATTTTTCTTTTCATTTAGCTATTTATGGATCAATTATCCAATTTCAATTTAAACTAAACATGTAAATGACCACATGTTAAAGAATAATATTATTTTCCGAATATTTTACAATTTCACTTATAAGCAGAGAGCAAAATTTCTGAATTATTTTTTTCCAAAACCTTAAATTTCTAAAAAATGATAATTGTCTAATTTTAAATAAAAAAAGTTCCTTTAAAAATAGGTTTGAAATGCAAGTACAGTAAGTTTTCAAATGCAATAGTATGAGATAAATTCATGAAAATTTGCCCTGCCAGTGGAATATATAAAAATAAATTTTATAAATTGTATAAAACATATAGTCTTTTTTGTTTATTATTGAAAGACGAATGTAACTTTAAAAAATTGTTGATTAATAAAATTTAGAAAGTGTATGGAACCTTTTAGAATGTGAAAAAAATAGAATTTTTTCCAAGGGGTCATTTTTCTAACAAGATTTTTTTCTAAGATATCGGTAAGCTTTAAAAAACGTTGACGTTGGCATTGTTTGCAGAGCTATAAAATATAGGGTAAGTTATAAAATTGTATTCACAATCACATGCATATACCACATTCTCTTCCAAGCTCTAGTAAATTGCATGTAAACGATCATCTGAAAGTGACTAACCTAGAGTTCCAACTACTTTCTATAGAACAGTACTTTTCTAGGCACAATAGCTTCAATAACGAGCAATGTGGCTATAAGGCAGCTCAAACTTTTTTATTTCCTTTATTTAGTAAACAGTGATTTTTCTTTGTGGGTCGTTGTAAAAGAATCTTTTTACATACCAACTATAACACGACACTGAATGACATGCAAAACCATACGTAAAATGTGGTGAACTCCGTGACGCAAGACTATTTTTTCTCAGGAGTGAAATTAATTGAGATACCATCTAGATGTTATCCGTGTAGTTGTAACGTAACATATTGAATAGTTATGAATTTTAATGTGAGTATAATCAAACGCTATTTACATCATTCACTTACATTATATATTTTAGTACATACAATGTTACACAATTTAGTCTGTTATTTTAAATCACTAAGAAATGAAAATTTCCCCTTTCTAAGCAGGTTTTTGTTTTTCCTTTTGTGACTCATGAAATGCATATTTAGTTCATTATCAATAAATGTATCTCGAAAAATTTAAAACCTTTTCGAAAAATTGTTACATTCTGTGGCAACACATTTCTAAAATCTAACCTCAAATTACTCTAGGGTTATAGAGTCATCAGTCGAAATGTCTACATAGTTTCATAAATAAATTAAACTTAAAAAATAAATAACAGTATATCGTAATAATTATATAAGTCTAACTAAATAATAACTCTATTCTATGATTAAAGAATCACTGTATTCTAAACTGATTTTGATCTTTAAAGACACAGAAAAGCGTGATTTGGATACATAATATAATCTACTGAATATATTTAACCTATATAGAAATCAGCGTTAAATATTAATAAGGAAATGTAAATGCACCTGTATAAATATCTAGTTTACATACCATATTAATAACCCAATTTAGTGTCTGTGTTGATAAACCTAACACAATTCTATGTTGATCCTTCTAATTGCCATATACATTAATTCAAGATAACATAATTATGCGTAAGTACGATATTATAGTTGGATAGTAAAGATTTTATAAACGATTGAAAATTTGCAATAATTACAAATTAATAAAATTTATTTATAACATGGTTATATCGTATTTATTTCATTACGTGATGTGTGATCTACGATCTGTCGAACTACTAGTTGAAGACTATATACAGCCTTATGTAAATAAATTCAATTATTTTTATAACTATTAAAAATATATTTAAAAATCATCTATCATTCCGAATAATGCAATATTATAAACACATAATTATGAATCCTCCAATTGAAATTATTGGTCGCAGAAACTATTTTACTAAAACGGTTCTTTATGTACTAAAGATCTTTTTAATAGAGATAGTCTGTTTCCAGCTTAATATTTAGATGAATTTGTTACTACACCAGATTCATTTTCATTAACTTCGAGATGTAATAAATAATTTTCTTTAAACATGAAAGCAATACTTTTCACGGATATTATACGTCGTTATAGATATAGAATATGCCCCAAAAATGTACTCGAGTAGCTTGATAGTTTGGCGGAAATATTTTCATTACACTAATGAATTAAAAAATAAATGCCTACAGAATGGATTGAGATATAATATTTAAATCCCATAAAAATGCATCCTTTAGACTTTTGAGCAAAGTGATACCATAAAAATGGCATAAAACTAACATTTTTTTTCTGAAATTTTCATGCAGAAATGTCTGATTCTTAAACTATAAATCGAGTAAAAATCAATGTTAATATAGTTAGATCAGCGTAAAATACGAGAAACGATTTTTTTTTCAGGCAGCATGAATTTGAAAGGTCAGTTTCGGGGAAATGCAAATATCGCATATAATACTTACACTTCAAATTACATACCAACGCCATGAATGAACTAGAAGGTGTGTTGTATCAACACTACCCACAGATAATGCTTTAGGACTAACAGTACTTGATTGAATGACGTATATGTGGATCGGCCTTTCGAGGGGAGTAACCGTGTGTTCCAGTGAAAAGGTGCTTCGGAATAGAAATGTTAATTTTGTCTTGTCAGGGGAATTAATACTATTTCGATTAAAGATTGGATTGCTTTTAATTAAGATAGGTACTTATTTACAGTATATATGTGCATTTTTATGGATATTAACAATATTAATCATTATCTATTAAAATATAGTTTATACTTTGTCCTTGTTGCATGAGTAGGCTTAATCCCATTCTGTAGGCTTAATCGAAGCTGGTGATGTAAAAAATATTGCATTACTTTTGCACTATTTATTTATTTAGTAAATAATTAACGTCTGGCGCAACAATTTTTGTATTCAATATGAATTTGCTTTATTTGTAAATGTAATACATTTTAGTTAAAAACTGCCTTTAAAAATTGCCTTTATTTTTATGCATTTCAATAGAAAGTTGTGCTTAAATAATTTCATGTATTTCATATTTTTCAATGCAATTCTTTTTAAAGATTTAGCACGATTTATGCAAATATTTTTAATACTGCTGTGAATTTAAATAATTTTTTTCAAGAAACATTTGTTTCTCTTACAAAAAAAAAGGTAAACTTCATTTATAAAAATAAGTTGTGAGAAATCACAACTGTTTCCTTCTGAATCTCACCCCCTCTTTCTCCCCTATGTTTAATGCCTGTTATTGCTAAAATATTGATATATATATTCATACAGAGATTAAATTATCAATTTAAGAACATGCAAATATTAACTTAAATGCTTCTACTGTCACTAATTCGTATGCCAGTCACTAATTCGTATATCAGTTAGTGAAAAGAAAATGATTAACATTGTTAATATAAAAAAAATGCTCATATATACCGTAAATATGTACTTGCTTTAATTGAAAGCAATCCAGTCTTTAATCGAAATATTAATTTTTATGAAACTATGCTAGAATCCAAATATGAACTTCATTTGCACATTAACCAAAAGAGAAGTGTTAATGAATCCTCTTAAAAAGATAGCTTTTAATTTTCAATAAAAATAACTATTTTGTATTTCAAATTTTGTTGTATAAAACAAATTTTTCTTGATACTCAATCCTACGGTTTGGTTTTTTTGCGAGCTTAAAAAGCAAATTGTGTCTGTTTTGAATTAGTTGATCTTCAATTTTATTATGCAAATTAAAAAAAAAGAAAAAAAAAAAAAAGCCATTTATATAATTATTTTATAGTTTCAGAAAGAGAGTTGTGCAAGGTGATGTCACGAACAGGTTTTTGCTGCTGCTGTAGCACAGATATCGGTACATTTATCTATGCTTTTTCTACTTGTGTGTCCTACACCTTTTTCAACGTTTTACGGTAAAAATCACGTGATGTGAACTGCTCTATGCTTGGATATAATCAGTTGAATCAATAGCCGATCTGCCGTGACGTCAAAATTGAGCTCTTAGGCATTATGTATAAGTAACTTTTGTTGAATACATGTATGTAAATTAGTGATCAAAAACCGCCTTTCCACTTACAGTGCCGGTAAACTCTCAAAATTCATTAAATTCAAAGGATCATAACTTGGTAAGATTTGATTTTAAAAGAATGGGGTTTTGCTTTAATATCTTTCTTAAATCCTCCCATTTTTTTAAATATAAGGCATTTGAAATGGAGCCGTTGGCAATATAAAAAATTGAATTTTGTGTATTAACATGTATAAATCCCTATGTAAAAGAAATGCCACATACAAAAGCTACAATGATTTGCGTATTTTTCATAATTGGAAGTATTTTTCTGTTATCAATGTTTTAAGAGACAATCGCCATTTAATCTGAATTACTCGGTATATTTTTTTTGATAAAATGTACAAAATATTTATTTCGCTTTAATGATAAAACCACTTATTAAATGAAAAAAAAAAAACATTTTTAACGATCAAATTATAACAGAAAGAATCCAGGACTCACTAAACTCCTTGAAACAAATATTATTTAAGAAAGACAGTCAGACGGTTGAAAGAAGTCAGAGAGGTTAAAAAGTACTCTCTGCTTTTGCGAGAAAAAAAAGTTTCTAATTTAAAATATTGTTAAAATTATTATTCCTTTTCTAAATAAGTGTTTTGATAAGGCAATTGCAAAGTATGGTTGGCATGTTAAAAAAAATAATAACATGATAAAATTTATGTAATTATCGTGAATGCTTAAAAGATGGAAAGCTATATTAACATTGCCCAGGTTATTTGTACCTGCATAAGTGCATATGTCATGGAACCGTATTAAAATATTCAATGTTTCTAAATTGAAATGCAAACCTTCTTTAAACATTCTGCTGGTCTGACATAAAAGCCATTGCGCAGTTTTAATCTGACGTTGTTTCTACCTGGAGATGTTGACATTACCTAAATAAATATTATAGGTAAAATGTAAAAAGAAAAATAAATATAATAAAAGTGCCACACTGACATATATTTACATGTCAGAATGCCAATTAATTATTTATAAATTTTACTTTAAAAGATATATTTTACCCCTCTGCTGACGTGATAACATGGTCTGCAGATTAGATAAAATTTAAATGTTTTCGACTGAGAACCGCTTTACATTTATCTGGCATTTTATCCGCCTTCTTCCATAATCACGGTATGTGTCTCTTTCTATGATCCAGTTTCTTACTGTAATATGGAGTGTACAAAGTGTTTTTTTTAAAAATTAACGATTAAAACTAATTCTGAAGACATTACTAGAACTGAAAAATACATCTATAATATAAAGTGACTCTGCGAAACAGGAGGCAGGAAAAAATTTGGTGGTTAACCATCTCGACCCATATTGCCGCCACCTTCATTTCGGATGTAAATTTTTTTAGCCGGTTTGATTGGGTGTCCCGGACCATTAGGTCCGGGAGGCAGCGATACATTTTTGCAAACAATTTTAGCGTCGACAATTTTCATATAATGACAGATTAGATGGTGCAGATGACGAAACTTCCAGACAGCTGGTGCACCATTTGTTGCCATAGCAATATCACACACGGCTGCAAAAAATGCTCGGCTGCTTAAATGAATGGCAACCTGATTACTACTGTTTCTGCAACTGAGAGACAATAAGCAATAGGGTTGCAATACATTTTACATTATAGCGTCGAGTGCGATGTTGCTATGGCGAAATCTAACGCTGATGCTCCAGCTGACCAACAGATTCGTTATCTGTACAATCTAATTCATCATATATACCAAAGTCATAGACGCTAAAATTAATTATAAAAATGTGACGCTACCTTCCGCACTGTAAAGTTAAATACTGTCATTTGAACAATAGAAAACAATACCACAAGAGAAAGAGACAAATAACTTTGAAAATTCATTTATACGAAATTTTAATTTATTGTATTTCAAACGCTTCATTGTAATTTAACCTCTGATAATAAATAAAAATATAAAACAATTAATACTCATCATTGTGTGTAAAACTATTCATTGTAGTATTCTGTCTCCTGAAAACTTAATAATTATACATTTATATTGGGGCATCTTCCATAATCGAAATGTTCTATAATTTTGATATTGTTATGTTTTAGTCAAGCGAAGATAACAGCTACTGTATCATTAGTAAAAGAAAAAAAATATATATGCATATAAAAAAATATTTTCTTCATTCATCATTTACGATATCAACTTTTAATTGCATAAGCAGCTTCAAATATTAAGTTCTGAAACGCAGATATTTTTTTCAGACTTACGTTGTATAATCTAGAAATAAGCGTATGCAGTTAGAATTCTCCTCCGCCTGAACGATATTCCAAATGCCGAGCCATGTACGAAGGGTATGCAAAGTTTCCATCCACAAAGGTAGCACAGTGAAAAGGAGAGCAAACGACGAGAAATTCGAGGAAATTAGGAATTAAATTCTGAATAAATTATTTTTGATTGGAGAGTTACACAAAGAAAATTATCACACACATTAAAAGTATTATATTATAGAAGAATTCTATAGCATATCGGTTAATTAAATTTAAATAGATCAAATTATATGAGAATAGTTGCCCCCAACGTATGTAATTTCAATAAGTTCTAAAGGATAATATCAAAATATTTTATGTTCAAAATTAAATAATTTCTATTCTTTAATACAGAAAATTCTGCTTGTTATCAGAATCACGTTTATTAATTTTGTTTCTTATAAACGGTTGATCCTTATAACCAAAATTTTTAATCATTCTATCGCAAATAGTTCTAATTGTACTTAAGTATATATAGGCTCATAGCACTAGTACTTGACGGAGAAAATTCAAATAAGAATAAAATTTCACCTGCTTTAATTTTTTACTTACCCATCATACGTTAGTATAGGGTAAGTCTTGTAATCGTTTTGAAAATCGAAAAAAAATTTTTGACGGATTTACACGTTTCAGACACTGGAGATTCCGAAAAACATATTTTTAGAAAAAAAATTTTGCCGTCCGTCTGTGTGTCTGTGTGTGTGTCTGTAAACGCTCTATCTCCCGAAAAAATTGAGATAGAGACTTGCAATTTGGTATGTACTTAGTATGTAATAATGGGAAGAAGCCTATTTCATTTCAATAACCTCGATTAACCGGAACAATTTTTTTCGGACTCTCGAAATATTCGTTCTGATGAAAGGTATATAAAAATTTTCGAAATTGTTTATTTTAAGAAATGAATATAAAAGACAATAAAAAAACATAAATTTTGAATAAAGCATGAAGTCGATCGGATAATTAGTTGCCGAGATATTTGGAATCCTATTTTCCACACTCTTCGATTTTTCATGACCCTGTATTTCATCCAAATTTCACTTCAAAGATATATTTTAATTGGAAATTTGACGCTTAATCAGATGCAATAAACCGCTAGTTAATAGGATTATTATTTTTGGAGTTATAAGGAAAAACCTCTTTCAAGCAATTCAGTAATCGAGCCTTTAAAGTTTGTGACGTCATCAAGCCACGATTTTATTTGAATTGCAATGCAGTTTATAAGTAGTTTACACATTTTTATTTTAATATTTTACATTATGCATATCCATGATGGATAAGTATTACGGTGGCCCCCAACGACTAGTTTTTTTTTGTAAAATCTTTTAAACATAATATTAAAATAAGGATTTTTGCATATCAAATGCAAAACTGGCTAAGAATTTTTTTTCCAAATTTGTTTGTTGCAGTAAAGATTTTACAAGTTTTTTTTACGCCACTTCCAAAATTGTAAAACACCTATAAAGTTTTCGTATGCAACTCTAAATTGTAAAGTTCGTCATAACGAGAGATTATTTTGATCTTCTATCGGATTGTGATTCGTCAGGTATTATAACATCCATCATCATCCAAATATTGTTTTTTTTCTTTTTGGGATAATTTTATCATCCGTCTTCTCTTCTTTCGTCTGTAGATCTAAATTATCTGTAGATTTTCATTTTGCAATCCGTTCATTTATTTCACCGTCAACTGAAATCAAATATCCAGCTGCATGGCTGTTTGCTTCTTCACTGTTAAAAATCTGCAGCAAACTGTCCAGTCATTTGACCGTTTTTGTAGAAAATGGTTACATAACCGCTATTTAACTCTATTCTGACCATAAAATGAGCAATAATACAGTCAGAATATAGTTAAATTACGGTTATGTAACCGTTTTCTACAAAAACGGTCAAATGACTGGACAGTTTGCTGCAGATTTTTAACAGTGTTCAGTGCATTGTTCTCAAATTCATGCTTTTCTGAAACAATTGAAAATGCAGGTATCAGAGATACGATTCAACCCATTTGCTATCGCATGTATTAAATAAATCACGTCGAATTGTTTGCCAATTTCTTTTCCGATCTTCTGATCATTTTCTTTCGTCAATGGTGGCTAAAATTTTGTCGGTTCGGTACAACGATTTAAACGTCTTTATATTGCCCTTATAAAAGCGGTGCATAATTGACGTTGTATAGGGATGTAGAAAACATAGCACATACGAATGAGCTTTACTAAAAGATAATCTACACAATTACTTAAAAACAACACAATTTTTTTTTTTAGAATTCAGTTCTTAATTTTTTTAAAAAAGAAAGTCAGTATTTGTAGATACTAGTCATGATCTTGCTAGTCATTCAGGAATTTTACGGAATTTCGTACGATACCGGAAGTTTTTCTATTTCAGCGAAACATCGTGGTAAGTTGCTTTCGACCATTTATCAAATGCACTCTATTTCCCCTTCTGGTCGTTTTCATTGTTAAACTTCATATTAGGTAGCTTTCAATACAAAAAAGTATAAAGCTACCTATTGCAGCCGTTCGGAGGAAAGCAGTTCCGGAAAATTTCGATATATTTTCGCCGATCATGACCCCCAGACACCAAAACCACCCTCCGTTCAAATGTTGATTTATATATATAGATATATCCATATATATATATATATATATATATATCTGACCTATGTCATACGATAACGCTCGTATTTATAAATCAATTTTGATGAAACTAATTGTGTGTATTAAGCTCACCAATGTCTCGACCGAGTTCGTTGGCCAGCTTGGTCCGCCATTTTGTTTCAAGATGGCGGCCATTTAAAAATTTAAAACTAAAATAAATACACAAAAAAGTTAAAAATTCAAATTTATTTTTTAATTACGTGTTAGGTCTTGATACAAGGATTCCAGAGCATTTTTTGGTTTACCTCTATCTTAAAAAATGGCTGAGATAGAGCAGTTTGAAATTCTAGGGTGGCTGACATCTTGAAACAAAACAGCACATTAACGCGATTACTCGCAAATTATATTCTTTCTTTGTTGTAATAACTTTCCCAATCATACGCATAAAACTATATATTCATATCCGTTAGCGCCAAATTCTCGCCAAATTTGGCGACCAAAATAAGTCTTCATAAATAAAGCCAATTTGGCTATTGCTCAATAATTTGGCGAATTTCTTATTCAAATTCAGTATTAACGAATCTTTTGTAAACGTTTCTTTGCATTTTAACTTGCTGTTTTCGTTAAACATTAGCTAAAATTTTAAAACGAAGATATAGGAAAAATACCTTTTCCTCCCGGTACAGGCCGGAAGGACTTTTTTAATTTCTTTCCAATTGATGTTAAATCCGAATTAAATAAGATCATGTGATCCCGCATCACTCTAATATACAGATAGATTGCCTCATCTATGTTAAAAATTTGGTGTGACGCATAGTCTTTTAAGAGTGCAGGCAAGCGTTCTCAAATTCCCCTTTTTTTCTGATTCAACGTCTATATCAAAATAGCCCTACATATAGGCGCATTAATTTTTAGAACTTGTCTAAACGATCGAAATAGAGTCACAGGCTTTCCATACAGCTTCTGTTTTCATTGCATATTTCTAGTACTGTAAGTAGCCTCCATAATTCGATCAGAGCACTTTATAATTTTACAAAACGCCAGTTCATTTACACCGAAATGTGATGCAGTTTTTATCTGACTGAAAGATGATGATAAAGAATCATATTCCTAAATTAAATTTAGTTTTTAACAGAGTTCGTATGCTTTTACCACAATTTTTAATGGATTTTTTTCTATTTAATATTTAAATAGCGGAAATTGTAGGAGCCTCATTTAATTTCAGGTTTTGTAATACTTTTCTGCATTTAAATTAAGAGAAATATTGTATTAAAAAATTGTGGTAAAAGCGTACGAACCCTGTTTGATTTCAATCAAAGGCTTTTCTAGTTTGTAAAAAGACGAACGTAAACATACTGTAGAAAAATAACAGATTTTCATATGAATTTTGCATTTTCTTCCCCATAGAAACGGAAGGTAACTTAATTTTTCCATTGTATACTAAGTAAAATATTCTAAAATTTGAATAGCAAATTACATTGAATAAGAGAGAGCAAATAGAAAAATCGAAACTCTTAAATAAATTTTTAAGCATGTTTTCTTATAAAATATTTTACAGTTCTTATTTTGAAAATATATTGAAAATATTATTACTATTCTTTTTTCCTAAAACAAAAATATTTGAAATTTCTAATGTCAATTGGCAATATACTTTTAACTTTCTTTTAAGTAAAAAATTTTTCTTTGTATTAAAATAATTAAATTCATTTTTTCTGTAAAGTTATTAACAAACCATATTTATTTTTTCTTTATATTTCTATTTTTAAATTGTGCAGAAAAGGCTTTTTTTATATTTTGTATTGTGTATAATTAATTCCTGCAAAAATTTCGAATTCTCGACAATTAAAGGTACAATGCGTTATTTAAGAACAACACACCGTACTTGCTTATTTTATTTATTTATTTTACTGTTAGCATATAAAAGAAAGTGGGATTAGGGTTTTTGTGAAACATTGGCCATCTTAATATAGCAGTTATGCCTTCAAGGCAGGGCCTGATTAACGTACAGGCCAACTAGGCCACGGCCTTGGGCCCACTGCTGATAGGGGCCCCAAAATGGGTAAAATGATTTAGAAAAAGTTTCTTAAAAATTAAGTTTTCTGCAATTATTTTCTCAAAAACAGAACAAAAATATTTTTTTTCACTTTTCAACTGCATCATAAAATCTAATAATAATCCTCGAAAAAAATTCTAGCCACTATTTTAATTTGAGAGGTCCCCAGAAAGTTGCTGGGCCTTGGGCCCCAGACGACCTTAATCGGGCTCTGCTTCAAGGAGGACTTTTAGAGGGAAAGTGAACCGAATTATCCTTCTCGTGTAAGGAAAACCAAGAAAACTTATACGATCATCCTATCCAAATTGCACTGGTATCGAACTAGCGGCTTTACACGAGCTCCTCATTTTTTGGCCAGTGTGTTAACCATTACGCTGAGTGGGTCTAAGAAATTATATTTTTGTAGTTTTCACGCGCCAATTATAATGTAAAAATAAAGCATGAATGTAACAATTCCAATAAGTAGAAAACTGTGGAAGTGCGTAACCTTCCGTTTTAAAAATGTGCATAATAATTAAAAAAAAAACGTTAAACAAGAAAGAAAAATCATGCATCAAGCATAAATATTGAAACACTTTCCAACACTAATAGAATACATTAACAAACCTTCGCTGTTTAAGGTAAATAAAATACCTAAGTAAACAAGGTCCAGGTAAAACTGGGAGGGGAGGCCTACCTTTCAGTTTAAGCTCAACTAGCCCCACCCAGCAAATTTGTTTACATAATTATACTGAACATTACTAAATTATACTTTGTGATATTGAGCAATAATTATACTATGTAATTGTAAAATACAAATTCTGAAAATACAGGATTCCACAAATAAAAATTCTGAAAATACTATTTACCAATTCTACTTAGCAGTACTAAATACTACTATGTGATACTGAGCAACAATACAACAATTTAGAAAACACAAAAAAACATTTGAAAGACAGATATCTGCAATTACAGGCCACAGCCAAAAATGTACTCCATTCTTTTGTGCAGCCTTGTATATAATCTACACATTTCTATATACTCTATATAGTATGCTGCAATTTAGTTTTTTATAACAAAACACATACCACAGTTGAAAATTCACCTTCAGCAGTTTCTACCAATAGACGGAAACATGTTTTAATTCTTTTGTACAACGACACCGTAAGATATTTATACACGCCACATATTAAGCTAAAGTTTAATTCAGGCAAAAATACACTGAAAACTATTGAAATCACACTTGCCAGAAATTATCATACAGATGCGGCTATGTATCCAGTTCTTTGCGTGCTCCTGTAAATGATTTCTTTTATATTCAACAAAAAACTCTTAGAATACTAAATATATTTAGTATACTAAATATATTTCATGTTCAACATGCATAACTCAATTAAAAAATCCCTTTAAACAATTTACGCTGATACACAGTAATGCTTACGAATTCTTTTGTGTGACCTTGTATATGATGTATAGCATTTATACATACCACATAGTATGCAAATATTTAGTTAAAAGTATACCTAACTGAAACCGCAATTCCAGCGATTCTCGCTTATAGATAATAGTTCGGATACCGTATTTTATCCAAAATCTTTTGTGTGTCCCTGTAAATGAACGATAAATGCTATGCACATCATATTATACAACAAGTATCTTGTAATAAACCTCAACAATGTGTATATCAATTTCATTATATTTCAAAAATAGTTAAAATATACTGCAAACAGTTATTCCGAGTAAACCATTATATAACCGAATATTTTTGTGTGGCCCTGTAAATTAATGACAAATGCTTTACACTCCATATTATACAGGAAAAGATTTTAATACATCTTAGAAAATTACATCAATTAAAATATGTTTGTAATAGTGTAAAATGATTAAAATGCACCACAAACGATTTTTCCCACAGACCATAATATAACAGAATTCTTCTGAGTTATCCTATAAACTAATTCTAAGTGCTTCACGTGCTATATTCGATAGTAAACATCTTGAAGTGCATCTAAGCGATGTGTATTAATTTCAATATATTTGAAATAATGTAACATCATTAAAATACACTGCAAAGGATTTTCCCCATAGACCATAATATAACGCCATTCTTTTGAGTGCCCCTGTACACGAAGTATAAGAGCTACATACTTCCTTTTCTATGCTGAACATTCCATAGTAATCGTCAATAACATATGTCAATTACATGGCTATCCGAGTATAATTACGCGAGTTAGAGCCGGCAGACGGCAGACAGACAAACCGAATTCATAAACACTTTTCAACTAGGTTGGTAAATGTTAAAAAGAAAAAAAGAAATATTTGTCTTCAAACACTAAGCAATTAATTTTATATCAACGGAAGCTTACAAAAGCTAGACACAGAAACATGAATGCATTTCAGTGACTGTCCCTTTCTACCCACACGCAAAATGTTCATTACCAAAGTAACAAGTTGTGATTCGTTCATTGCAAAAAGAAAAGAAAACAGAGTTAATCTTTGGAGTTCCAATATTCCGTGGAATCAAATAATATCATATGCAGAAACACAATCTGCTTTCCTATAATAGCCCTCAACACTATGAACCAAAAGTTAAGAGAGCCTTGGGCAATATTGCAGATGGATGAAATTTATTCATTAAATACGAAAGGCTTCCATCGAAATAAATTAGCGAAGAGGTGGATATTTGTTCCTTGGTTCCCTTTTCTATTTTTAAAACGTATTATTTGAATGTCTCGCAAACATTTCAAATCGTACTTGTCGATTATACGTGGGTCACTCTGAAAGTTTTGCAGTACCAAAAATCTACAGCATATAAAAATTTATTTTATCTCAAAATAATCATCATTACACTTAATACATTTCATTCTTTGAATCCAGATTTCAAACTTTTTTCCACTCCTCCAGTCTAATTTCTTCCTCAAAACCATCTAAATCTGGTTGCATATGAAACATGAGAAGTCGTAAAAGACTTAGAAAGTATTTTAAATTAAGTCGTTTTCATGTAAACCGTTCTTTAAAATCATAGAAAAATCATTACATGAAATGGTTCTCTTGAGATCGACATCCTTAGTTAGTGAGACATTGGTTTCAACTAGCCTTGAGCATGACAGCCATGTGACAAGGAGTTGGCGGAAAAAATTTAACACGCCACCTAGTGACGACTCATATTTATTAAACGGCCGTCGTTAATACCATCCGGCATGCCGATTTTATCAACAGCAAAACTTATAGAGTGAGACCCGAGTATAGGTTAATAATTAATGTAACAAAACAAAGATCTTTTATAACAGTTAAATAAGTTTAACGAAATTGTGCTCTTGTATATAAATGATGTAGTTGATTACCGCCTTTTTTTAAAACTTTCATCTCCTTGCTTTATTCAGAATTCGCTTGTCAAACTTAGCTGCCACCAAAATCACATTTAGCCACATTAGAAATAGAAATAATTAACTAGA
The DNA here is from genome assembly GCA_963931845.1 of Maratus michaelseni. Classification (NCBI taxonomy): domain Eukaryota; kingdom Metazoa; phylum Arthropoda; class Arachnida; order Araneae; family Salticidae; genus Maratus; species Maratus michaelseni. Next base: position 280,997,999 of record OZ007592.1, on the reverse strand, counting down.
ACTTGCAGGCTTCATTTTGATAATATTATTTAATTTTATATAAAAAAAAATCTTCCAGAACGGAACGTTTTTATTTCAACGTGCTTTCAATCCACGTTTTTAGGTGCGTTCGTAATTATATAAATACGTAGCACCTATAGTCGTCGTTTGGTCCGTCCGTCTGTCCGTCCGTCTGTCTGTCTGTCTGTCCGTCCGTCTGTCTGTCTGTCTGTCCGCATATAACAACGCAAAAACTACCCAACCAAATGGTTTGCAATTTAAAATATATTATCTTTGCAGAATTTTGTCGAGACATTTCAAATTTTATTAAAATCGAATCAAAACTTTAGGAGATATTAATAAAAATATTTATTAAGAAATTTGATTTTTTTTTAAATCGGTGCTTTTTTGTTATAGGAGCTTCCGATGGATGTTAAATCGTGAAGCGACCGAGATACTTATTTTATTACAGAAATTAATCTGCAGACGATATATTCATTTCACAGAATTAAAAATCATCAAGATCTGAATATTTATATAACTAGCTGATACATATATATCTGAATATTTATATAACTAGTTAAGATATTTGTATGAACAGTGTCATAAAATATATACTTAACTAGCTGTTTAACCCGTTCTACGCACGGGATATCATGAATTTAATTCTAAAACGTGCGTACGAACGCACCTCGTTTGTAACGTTTGACGTACAATTTCCAACTTGTTTAATTTTAAATTAGAAATAGAATCCTTAGTTGAATGTATGTAAATGAATATGAGCATCAAAGCAGATTAAACAAGAACACCATGATCAAGGAAGGGCTACTTTGCATGAATTTGGACAGTTTATTAAGCGAAACTCATAGTATAAAAAATGAAAATGATTTTGGTATATAATAAGACAATGTTATTTCAGTTTCGTTACCATAAAAAAACATATTTTTAATTTTTATTAATTTTCTAATATTGTTGCATAATATTCCTTTGTAGCGCTTTAATTTTCACCCACTTACTATACTTATTATATTAAAGAAGAATATGTAACTTTCTTTACATATTACGTAGGTTAAAGGTTAATATGCAAAGGTTTCTTTACATATTAACCTTTAGTAGGGCTTTTGTAGGCCTACTAAAAATTTATTGTGTTATACACAATCTCTTTAGTTTCTACTGGAAACTGAAGATAATTTTTAGGTAATATTAATGTAAGAAAATAACAAAATTCACAAAAGTGCAACTTATTGTTTAAACTCTGCTCCATTTTACATATCGAAGGGCATAGTCGGTACATTGGTAATGTTTCCCCCCAAAAATGGTAAATTGTTCTATATACATAGTACACTCAGAAAATTTTCCAGTTTTTGTCAGGAATACAACTTTATTTTACTGAAAATAATAAAATCGCATTTTACTTTAAATCTATATTTCTACACTGAGAGAAACATAAAAGATGGGTTACGACGTATTTCCAGAAAACAACTCATTTCACTAACATTCCGTCCTCTTTTCTCAGAATGTTTACGCAAGTGAAGAAACACAAAACAGGAATTTCAAAGGATTTTGGATGGATTCTGAAGTACTAGGAGTGAAATGCTACCTTTCAGCGGATTCTATTTAGAATGACATTTCTCAATGACACTGTATTGAATTCTTTTAGTTTATAGAATTTCTATAGATGAGAAAAATTCTATTTATATGAGTGATGGTTATTAAAAAAATGATTCCTTTTAAAATATCACAAATGAAATTTAATGTATTAAGCTTAAAAATAAGTTATTTTTTAAATAACTATAAACGAAAAGAATTTAATTTATATAGATCAAATCATACTTATTTACGTTAAAAGGAAAATGTATCTTGCTTGTAATAATGCTTTTATATTAGAAAACTGAATAAAAGCAATTGATGAAAATACTTTCTATTCACATTTTCAATTAATTAAAACATTGCAGCTAATTTCGTAACTTTCTGTGGTACTATGTGTAATTTATAATAGATTTTGGGAAAACAAAGCAATTAGTAGATTTAAAACCAGTAAAAAATCACGAATTGAATAATTTTGATAGGTGTTTTAAGCAAATTTAAATATAATCTGATATATATCTACCATTTATCTAATTTTTTGAACAAGACATATAACTTTGAAAATATTTAAAATAAAACGTATTTAAAGTGCACGGTATAAACTAAATATTATTAAAGAGAGAAATGTTGCAAAATTAACTGTAAGACAAAAAATATTTTTCTTACAATTTTATATTTTAATTTAATGTCATTTAAATAACATTTAAATTTACCTTACAATGTCTCTGTGTCTATACTCATAAAAGAACATGCCCTGACTGACTCATAATCAACACCAAACGTCTACAGTTGCTCTTAGGACAATGAAATTTGGAAGACATGCTACTTACACAAAATATTTAACTTAATAAGCACCCACTAAGAAAGGCTTTTTGAAAATTCACCCACTAAAGGGACTAAAGGAGGGTCCGAAAGTTTTAGGTCATTTCGACGTATTGAGTAGCAGCGTTAGGTACGAGCGTGAAATTCAGGATAACTAATCTATTAAAAAAATAGTTAAACACGTATTTAAGTTATTTTAGAAATTCAACCACCAAATGGCAGTTAAATTGAGGGTCGGAAGTTTTATGTCATTTCGCCATACCTCAACAACAATTTATGGTAGAAGTGTAGAAGTGTGAAATTCTGCATAACAAATCTACTAAAAAGTTACATACGTATTTCAGCGATTTTACAGCTAGTTGAGAGATTTTGTTGCCAACATTTGACTATGAAACCAACTACTGAATATCAGACGAATAAGACACTTATTGCTTCTTTTTGATTAGATATTTTGCATTAGACAGCTTTCCAAGGATTTTTTTCATTTTAAATTTCATATTTTATAAATTATTTTTGCGCTTTTCGACATTTAGAGTTCAGATTACAATCATTATAAAAATATAGTACATTTCCTCCTCTTCTCAAAAAACATTTTTTGGAAGAAAGATTTACGATTTAAATACTGATCGTCATATTTATGGGCTCGGTAATGCACAAGTCTTTGTTACAGTGCTTGCCGTATAATCAGTTTATAGACGCGAAACCCACAGGCATCCTGTTAACGATTTATGAACCCAAAATTTACAGATCCCCGCTATAGTGATAACTTTTTCAACTATACATGGCTGAGAAGCACACAGGACCCCGTTATTTTCATCACCGTGTTAACGACTTATAGGCGTGAAACCAACACGGCCACTTTACAATGATCTTGGGTTATCCCATTTTCGTTTATTTTATCCGGAAGTTTTTCTTTTCCTCTACATCAGCACGGGTAGGGCTGATCTGGCCTTTGTCAGGGGGCTCATGAATAAAATATATTATTTATCTCGCGGTAATCGTTATTTATATGTTTTTGATATTTTTTCAGTTATTTTCGTATACTTTATATTTATAAAAGAACAAATCCTGACTGACTCATCTATCAACGCCAAGCCTCAACCGTTGCTCCTAGAGAAATGAAATTTGGAAGACATATCTCTTACACAATGTAGACATCCGCTATACTCTATGTAATTTCAATTGACTTCTCAAAGACACCCGCGCTCTCCACATCATCTCTTCGCTGTTGCGACAGTAGAAGACGCAAGATTCTGGCGCCGTTGTCCAACTCATATAATTGAACAAAGGACGAAGCTTTCTACAGATCTCAAGTAGAGGGGGGAAAGAAAAAGAACGGGCAGTTAGACAAATTGAGTGTTACCACAGTTACAGATCTAAGATAAAGACCAGAAAACGGACCTTGAGAAGTCAATTGAAATTACATATGGAATAATTAAAGATATTTCAGATTCACACCCTAAAAGGGTTAAATGGGGGTCAAAAGTTTCAGGTCATTTCATCATATCTCAGCAGCACTTTTAGGTAGCAGCGTGAAATTCAGCATAGTAAATCTACTATAAAATTAGTTAAACAGGTATCTCAGCCGTTTTAGAATTCCAACCACTAAGCGGCTTTAATGAAGGTTTGAAAGTTTTAGGTCCTTTTTCCATGCCTGAGACACAGTTTTATGTAGAATGGTAAAATTCAGCATCACCTTTCTCTTAAAAAATAGTTAAACACGTATTTCAGCGATTTTAGAGCTATCTTAGAGATTTTGTCGCCATCATTGGCTATGAACCCGACTATGGAATATTAGACGAATAACACAACTATTGCTGATTCTTTATTAGATATTTTTCGTAAGACACTTTTTCAAGAGAAATTTTTTTTTCTATTTCATATTTTATAAATTATTTTTTCAATTTTAGTCTTTTAGCGATCGGATTTAAATCTTTATACAAAATATAGTACATTTCCTTCTCTTCTCAAAAATATTTTTAGAATTAAACATTTATGATTTAACCCTCTGAGCGTCTGAGGGCTTTCCTGCATTTTCACTTAAATGCTCATAAAACTAATATTAATTGAGATTTTCATTCACGGTTTGTTTCTAAAATACACGTCATATCTCTTTATCATGCATATATCTTAAAATACAATTCCGGTAAAAATATTTTTGTCTACAGCTAATTTAAGTTGTTTCTATGAAACGGAAAAATACGGGCAAAACGCTTAGAGGGTTTAAATACTGATCGCCATATTTATGTGCTCGGTTATGCACAAGGCTTCGTTATAGTGATTGCCGTATAATTAGTTTATAAGCGTGAAACACACAAGGCTCTGTTGAAATGATTATCATTTTAACGATTTATGCACACAAAATTCAGGAGAACCCGTTATAGGGATCACTTTTTTAATTATATACGACTGAGAAGCACACAGGACCCGTTATTTTCATCACCGTATTAACAATTTATGGACGCGAGACCGACAGGGTACATTTACAGTGATATATCTTATGTTATCTTATGTCACCATATATCTTATGTTATTCCATTTTTGTTTATTTTATACGGAAACTCTCCCTTCTTCCTAGATGAGCACGAGCAGGGTAGAGCGGCGCAAGTCTTTGTCAGTGGGTTCATTATTATTCATGTTTCAAATACTTTATTTCGATGCATTTTTTATATGATATTATCATTAGTTATTTTCGTATAATTCATAAAAAAGTACTTTCTTTATATTTTCTGTTTGCATGTAAAATGCCCTTTGTTAACCCCAGGCGTAGACTTGGCTTTACTCTTCAGAAGGCATGTGATCCCTCACCCCCCCCCCCCCCTGAAGCGACCGTCTAGACGGGGTTAGTTTCTGATAAGATTGCGACATAATCGCGTAACTTGACGTAAGGGAAATCATTTTAATTATTCCAAGTAAATTAAAAATTGAACCATACACCAACGACTAATTACGCCAGCCTTACAATCTGTAATATAGTTTTAATAAGACCCTATTATAATTAAAGTTCAAATAAGCCTAAAGAATGCTTAGATTTAAACTATTGCAAAGAGTAAAAGATCACATGCTCTGTAAAATATTTAATATTTATGTGCACAATTTAAATTCCTAAAATACATTTTCTTAGATTATACAAGCTACTATTCCTTGCAAATTATTTTTATTTTTTTGCATGAATAAGTACACAATACATGTCTTCTTACTTCATTTTAAAACTACACTTATTTTGAAATTCCCATAGTCGACAGAAAATAATAGAACAAAATCAAAAGAAAACATTTTTCTATTGGAACGCAACTGCAATTATTATGCAAAGCAATTAAATAAATGCATCAATTATTTTTAATGCATAAATAAATTCAAACTTTTACGAATAAAGTTTATTGTAATGAGGATAAAATAAACAGCGATTTTTCATTTTTCAAGCATATTTCCCATGTAGCACAGATAAAGTATCTACTTTTCCAGAATATGCAGTAAACAAAATGCAGTAAATGTCTCATTGCAAAGATTTATTCTTTAAAAGTGTATCTGAAACTTTTCACGCTACACAAAGTGACATTTAATTTGCACTAAGTCACTAGTAATTTATGAAGTGGTTTGTCTAATTATCTACTAGTTAGAAAGCATCCATTTCAAAAGTTTAGTTTTTTTTTATGCAGTACCTTTTAACTTTTAATAGTAGTTTAAATCAAAACACTGAGAACAATTAAATAAATGCATAAGTTTTAATGCATAAACAAATTATAATTCTTATAAATGGAATTTATTGTAATGATGATAAAATTAACTGCTTTTTTCATATTTAAATATATTTATTTTTATGCACACATAAAGGATGTACCTTTACACAGCTGACAACTTTTGCGCTTTTTTATTAGAACTATTTAAGAACAGAAATTTTTGCCTTATTTAATCGCAGCATTTCGGAGCTTAAATAAGATGAAGATTACTAAGTGATAGCAAAAAAGCAAAAAATTGGCAGTTAAGCTTTTCCAGAGCATTTTCTGAGCAGAATACAGTCAAAGTCTTATTACAAAGTACATGGAACTTTGGACTTTACAAAAATTTACAAATTTTCATTTAATTTGCACTAAGTCAGTAATTTATGACATGGTTTATTTCTTTATCTACTAATTAGGAAGCACCAGTTTCAAACGTTAAGTTTTGTTTATGAAGAACCGTTTAACTTTTATTTTTATTTTGAATCGATACTTTGAGAAAGCTGAACAGATAAAAAAATATTTATTGTTAAAAAAAACTATATTACTTTCTCGCGATTTAATTGTCTGTATTAATACACTAGCATTTTGATTAAGTAACTGGGAAAAAGATATATTATTAAATATATTTAAAACTATCGAAGAAAAAAAATAGTTACAATTATCCTCTTTAATGTTTGTTTGTTTATTGAGAACATACATCTGACTTGTGTGCTTGACATCAAGTGCCCGCTTATAAGTCATCGTCAATATACAGAGACGAAATATCCACAAGGAAATTTACAACACCAGAGAGTTACATCCGGGAGCTCCACAAAGTGTGTGCAATGGAGCTGGCGGGAGTCGAACCCGCCGACCTGACTCCTACGCTCACAAGCGATTAGCGGAATGGTGTCTTAACTACTCGGCCACGGAGGCCCCTCCTCTTTAATAAAAAGGTATGTGTTGCTGACGACTGGGATTTTCCCTAACCGTTGCCACAGATTAATCTCGGAAAATGAAACATTTGAAGTTACTGAAAAAATTAATAGCTCGAAAAGTATTTGTCAGAAAATTGTTAGACAAACTGCGTTATAAAGTTAAAAAATTGTATTTTTCTTGCTATAAATTTCAAATCTAATGATTATGCCATTTTTCAAATATTGAATTTCAAAAATTACCAAATTTTACAATGGAGTACCATAGCGAAAGCTTCACGCATAAAAAGATAATGATAACGGTATTGTGTTCTGATGTATATATACTGACTATAGCACCAGTTACAAATTATAGTAGCCGTATTATTCTGTTAAAATATAAAAGTGAATTATGATGTCGCGAGTGCATGATTTTTATTTAATTCTCGACGAGTACCATATTTTTGTCCACCTCAGTAAGGCATATTAATTTCATTATATTTGAAGTATTGTAAATTGTAACTTCATTCAAACCCAATTTGATACTAACGGAAATTATTTTTCCCCATAGACACCATAATGTGTGAACCCCATAGACACCATAATTTAACACAATTATTAATTTTTTTTAAATGCTGACCTATTCCATAATAAACTGTACAGAGAATTGGCCTAATTTGTCCTTAACAGCCTAAATTTTGTCTGACACATTAAAAATGTAATAACGCAATAGCGTTCGTATGTTTTTGCAGAAATGCAGAAGGACATTCCAAGTAAAGATCCATAGGGTTTTAAAATTCAAGGTCAAATTCAAAGTCAGTATTTCACTTGATTAAAGGTGTGTTAAGAGAAATTGACCAGCGTAGCGGGCGTAGCTTGCTAGTTTGGTAATAATGTGATAAGTATGTGGCGACTTGAAAGAAATTGTTAATCTCAAAGCATTTATTATAGCTAATTGTTGAATTTATAGCAGACAATTGTAAAAAGTTTCTATGCAAGATAAATTATATTTTATCTCTAAACCTACAATAATTTGGACAACATTGTTAAGAAACAATTTAAAATTTATAATAAGGTGTCACATCTGAGCTCAGTTTTTAAGTTATTAAATAATTTTTCGCAAAGCATAGAAATACACATTGGAGTATTTTTTTGGAAATGTTCTATTTATCTGTATTAGTTGCTGTCGACTTCATACGCTTGAAAGTAAGTTACAGTAGCCTTTTTATATATATATATAATGTTGTTTACATAGCAGGTTACGGTGCTGGAAATGATTTAAACAATACAATCAATGTTTTAATAAGTTTATTTTTGAATAATCCTCAAGAATTTTCAATAAAAATTCCTTCAACTATCAGTTTAATCTCCATATTCCAATATGAAAATACATTAAAAATGACAGTATTTTGATACGAATATAGTACTTTTTAAAAAATGAAAATGCATGATTTCTTTCGAAAACCGAGTCATTGTCATAGTTCGAAACATACCACATTTTCGACTTTAAGGTGATGTATTTTTTGTTTTGTTATAGAGGGTAACCACGCGTGTAGATTTCTGGTGCACTAACCCTTCAAAATGTAGCTATTTGACCTTGATAAAATAGGGAATACTTAAAATTCCATTAAATAACGTGACAGATATTGAAAATAGTGTTTCACATTTCCGTATTCATAAGCCAATACAAATCATACATGACCGTGATCGTGACGTTAAAAAAATATAGTCCATTAGTAACGAACATATCCGCCATATCACGTAATAAGGTAGTGATGACTCGTTTAAGATAACAGCAACAAGTGTATTCATTATTAATAAGCAATGGGGACTGCAGTGGAGCTGGTAGCAATCTAAATAGGTTTATTTAGATTCAATTTAACTTCCACTAACTCGCAATTCAATTTAAATTCAAAACTTTTAATGTAAGCCTAACTTACAAAAATTCGAAATGGCTTCTGAAGATCGTACCTAGGATGACTTCGGTATCTAAGAATATCTATCTTTCAAAATACTTTGCTAGAAAACAATTCAAATGTCCTAAATGTAACTACTGATTATAAATTCATGCTTTCTCAAAATCACTTCATTCAAATACGGTGAAGCAACTTCTTGCAAAAGGGCAAATAGTTCCAGTAAAACCAGACAGCAATCTACGAGCACGAGGTAGAAAAGCGATCTTACAATCCAAGGCGAGAAAACCTAGTCTAGGAGTTCTCTCTGAGACAGGACTCTACTCAAATCCGCTCATTCAACCTTTCACTTCCATATTCACGTTACTTTATTAATTTAAGCTTAAGTTATTAATTATTATATTTAAGTTACTTTTCCTTCACGTGACTTACTGAAATTATAAGTATTCCCTATTTTCTCAAGGTCAAACACTAGCAACATTTTCAACCACGCTAGACCACCACAACCTAATTTACATAAAACTGCATGAAATAACCTCAAAATACAGATTCCCAGAAGTACAATCTCACTTGTAATAATTAGAGATGATTAGATATCGCTTTCATGCACACATCGCACAAAATGCTCGCAATCAAAAACTATTCATAAGCGAGTAGATAGCTTCTGCCATACACTGAGATCAATGCAACTGCAATTATTTTTTCGTGATATCTTATTTTAAATTACTAATGATTAATATATATATACATATATTCAGCTGTTTTGATGCTAACTTAGCCCCACCAGTGGCTGAGAGGTTCTGCTCTCGAAGCTGGTAGACGGGAGGTGCTGGGTTCGATCCCAATCGCGCCCGTCGGCCTAATCGTTCGGAGTTTTCGTGGTTTTCTTCGAGCCGTGGATTTATCCATGCGTAAATACGGGTTAGGTTCCCTTAGAAAGACCCCCCACGAAGGACACTCCCCCCGGGCCTATATCCCAAGTGTAGATAATTGGCCGTCAATACTCAACCCAACCCGATGCTAACTTATATTCGAAAGATGTTTTATATGGGTTTTTATGACGTATTAGTTTTTACAAATTTAGATACTCATTTAATTATGTTCTTTAGAAAGACTTGCGCCGTTTAAAAGTCTTTAGAGATGGAATAATTAAGAATGCTTTCTCAGTAAAGATTTGTACTATATACGAAATATGTGCTCCAATGTGAATGTTTAACGTCATAAATAATGCCATCACAATATTTAATAAATTCTTATTAAGAACATATTTTTCATATTTTTTTATATCTTTGAAGATAGAATTCTGAAAAACCCTTTAATAATGAGTGTGAAGGTTACAAAGGATACATATAAGAGATGTTTCGTACTATTTAAAAAATTGCATGAAAAACACCACAATTTGAAGTCTTCTATACTTAATGAATAAAGAAAATGAGTCTTTTTAGATTTTTTAGCCCACTATTGTATTTTTAAAATTGTAGCCTGAAAAAAACAGAAATGTACAACAAAATCTTCTTCATCAATTATCAGCGTTTTCTGGCTCTCTGCAAATTCATAGAATCATAAGTATTAGTACATCTAGTATTTGATCTAGTATTTGATATTTTAGAAGAATGGAATGTTTACTATTTTACTTGTTAGTGAACAGAGAATGTTTTTTGTAACATAACTTATCGGAATCATGGATCATATACAATGTTTAATTATTTCGTAACTATAAAAAATTAAATATCTTGACGTAAATGGCTTTTGATATCACGAATAACAACATTTGAAACATTATTCTGATGGGAACTACACCTGCAAACCATTGGCTCACAAAATTTTTGGGCTCATGTTCCTCCGTAGCAACTCTAAAATCATTAACCCTCCTGCCCCTTCCTGTGCCATACAATTCTTATTTTTTAAAATATTAACTTTATTCACTTTTAAAAAATCTACAGGCTATTAATTAAATCAAACTTTAATAACTTTAATTCAAGCTTTTTCTATAACTCTCTAATCATTTTATTAGCTAACTCTAAAATAAAGGTACCTACTAAATTAAAATCATAAAATAAAGATATCTATAAAAAAGCCTTTTAATTGGTTTACCGAAAACTGTTGGGTGGCAGCACCTGGATTCCTATATTTTCAGGAGCACTCTGTCAATTTAACAGAAATCAACTGAACATTTAAAATCCCGTTTTAAACTATACTTTTTACTTGATTTTGATTAAATTAAAACAGTGTTCCCGAAATTTCCAAAATTACAAAATTGTCTCAGATAATTAAAATGGACCTTTATAGAGATACTTCAAATCCTAAGAGTGGAAGTACGTAAGTTACCGAAATTTCGAATTGCCTCTTTTCAAATTGAAATCCTTCCCCTACGCACAACGTTAAGAACTGATACCTAAACCTATCGGTTTAAGATTCAGCTATTGGATAACCATATGAGGAGACAACATGTACGCACACATACACACGTACACGTATATATACAGGGTGATTCATAAGTAAGTATACAACTTCCAGATGCTGTAAAACAGGAGCAGTTTAAGGCACGTTCCCCAAATACAAGCCATAAGGAGGTCTACTCAAAGTTTTTTCCCCACTGCTGGGAAAAGTGATATAGGCGATAGCCAGCATGTCACGCGAATATCAGTAGAAATGGCTCCTTCTGCAGTGGAGAAAGAATTTTGTGTTCTTGAATTGAGCAAAACGGAATCTTCCCCATTGTGAAACGGCATTTTTGAACGCGATTTGGAAAAGAATCTCTAATCAGAAAATCTATATATATATTTGTCTTACGTGGCGCGAAAATAGGGCTGAATTTGTAACTTATGGTTTGGCAACAACTGTAGTTTCCAGAGCTCAGACCTTTGAACAGACTAGATTGTGTTAGATCAGCTCCTCGTCCGTCCAATATGGCGGTCAGTGTGAGAGCAGTGAAACTATAGAATGAAACTCGAATTAGCAATTATTAAAAATAAAATAACATGTACGTAATTCAAAGCGTCTGAGATGATTCCTCATTTTAATTATGAGCAATATCATTAATTTCAAATGAATTCTCAACTCTTATTTAGAATTCATTTACGAATTTCACTCACTCAAAAGACGGAGAAAAAAAAATCAACTGTCTAGATATCACCTGCCACCATCTGTTGCTGTATTGATGAAGTAAAAAATAATTCATTTTGTAAAAATCTATAATCAATAAACAAACTATCTTCCTATCACGTAGTTTTTTTTTTATAATGAATTTAAGTCGTGCTGTACAAAAGATCCTTTTTTCATAGTATTTAAATGATTTATATGCTCATTATAGCGCCAACTAAATGCATTTTCAGTTGCGTTTTCAACGGAGAATTACTTTTTTACATTAAAATAAATTGTCAATTGATATGTTCAAATGTTTTATGGTAGAATTTATTCCGGCTAGAATTGCTTAAAAAAGGGGGTGAGCGAACGAAGTGAGCTGTGACCGCGTAGCGGTCTCAATGTGAATTGCTTCGCAATTCACGGGGGGGTTGGCGAGCGTTAGCGAGTAGGGGGCTGAGCCCCCTAGTCTATTTATGATTGGTTTAAAAAATCTATGCAACTCCTTAACCTATGCAAATCCTTAGCCACATGACACACACATAACTGGTAATCCATTTCAGCCCACTTTGCCCAAACAACCCATAGTTTCAAAAGTTTTAAACTAATCAGAAATGGATTTTCTGGTTAGAGCGCCTTTTCCAACTCGTGTTCGAAAATGGCGTTGCACAATGGTGACAGATTCCGTTTTGCTCAATTCAAGAACACAAAATACCTTCTCCACTGCAGATGCAGCCATTTCTACTGATATTCGCGTGACAAGCTGGCTATCGCCTATGTCACTTCACACAGCAGCGGAAAAAAACTGTATGAACATACCTACCTTACGGCTTGCATTTTGGGAAAGTGCCTTCAACGGTTCTTGTTTTACAGCATCTGGAAGTTCTATACTCACTTATGAATCACCCTGTATATACGTATGCTTATTTAAAAAAAGCGCCACCAATAAAATAAGACTATCGCACCTTTTTAGAGAGAAGAATCATGTATTTTCGGACTTATACTTGAAAATTAACATATTTAATCTTGTAAAGGAAAGTAGAATCAAAAATAGAATATATAGACTTGTACCGGAAATATTTAATAGAAAATATTAATGATGTAATTAAAAATCTTGGGAAATTACTATTGCTTATTTGGTGTGGACTAAATTCTAGATGCCTAATCGTCTTATTGCGATGATTAGAAAAAAAATCAACCCACTATTGGATGGCATTCACCGTTGTGATACCTCAACTTGTACCCAACCAATACCTCCCGTGAACTGCACAGGAACTCTAGGAAAATAAATAAAATTTCAATGAAATCGTAGTGCATTTGAGGAATTTTAAGTGTTTACGAATTTTATTGTTACAAAAATTACTATATATTGAAATCCTTTACAATTACAATTTAACTGATTATACTTTTTGTTATTTTCTGCACAACATTTCTGGTGTCAACGTTATTTTACAATACTACTCTATTTTTATGTTTTCCATATACAATGTAAAACATTAAAAAACAAAACGTACATTCAAAATAAGAAAGCAGAAATGGCATTCTGAACGTAGAAGTTATCAGTGAGTCTGCTGCCACTAACTCTAAAATTATTGTAGCTTGAGTAAGAGATCGACAGACAACGACGAGAGAACAGCTTTGTCTCAAATGGAAACCTCGTTTTGTCCTCTTCAGCACAGACCACCTACTCGTATGTTCTTGATCTCTGAAATTTTTAACTTCCGACCAGTTACTAACTTCGTAACCGAAGTAAAAGTGATTCACAACGCATATTTCATTATCTCGTATTTTTTTCAGTCTTTTAAATGGGGTATTTTATATCCTCTTACTTGCTCGCATTACTGAGAAATATTTCAATTTATGCTTTCATTTTATTCGCCAATGACTTCTAATCGTTTTCGTTTTTCGTAAGATTATACAAAAATGAGTCTGTTGCGAATTTTGTTAAAATATCTTCATTACTTTTAAAGTTATCAACGAAACGTGACTTCGTATTGGTGACCGACGCCCTGTAATTTACACCAAATAAATGAATTTTTGACCCTGATTTCCTATACAATATATACATTGTTCCTATACAATGAATGTTTTTTACAGTGTACTGTACCAACTTACTGTAAAACTCATTTATTGTATAGGAAAACAGGGTCGGAAATCCATTTATTTAGTCAAAATTACAGGGCCTCTCACTTCAATCCTATATCGCGTTTTCATTCAAAACTTCAACAGTAGTGAAGATATTTTAACAAAATTTGCAACTGATCCATTTTTGTATGAATTATAAGCATATTGTAAGGATTTAGTTATAGTATCTTCACTACTGTTAAAATTATGAATTAAAACACGACTTCGGATTGGCTACATTTTTTACTATATAAATCGATTTCCGACCCTGATTTCCTATACAATAAATGTTTTTTACAGTGTACTGTACCAACTTACTGTAAAACTCATTTATTGTACAGGAAAACAGGGTCGGAAATCCATTTATTTAGTCAAAATTACAGGGCTTCTCACGTCAATCGTATGTCGCGTTTTCGTTCAAAACTTTAACAGTAGTGAAGATATTTTAACAAAATTTGCAACAGACTCATTTTTATATGAATTATAAGCATATTGTAAGGATTTAGTTATAGTATCTTCACTACTGTTAAAATTATGAATTAAAACACGACTTCGGATTGGCTATATTTTTTACTATATAAATGGTTTTCCGACCCTGCTTTCCTATACAAAAATTGTTTGTTACAGTGTCCTGTATCAACCCTTAAAGTTTGTACACTGAATTTGGAATCATCCTGTATATTAAACAAACTTACTTTGCTCTTTCTGTCAACTGTGATAACGATGTAAGAAGTACAAGGAATTTCTACTAATTGCGTCCAAAGTTCACTGCCTATCATTCAATAGTCTGATCACAAATAAAAAATGGCACGTAATATAAGTTTTTGTTCACATATGAAAAAAACACCTCAAAAATATTTTAAACACCCATTTATTTTACCTTAAAAAAAAAAAAATTGTTTACTAGTGTAAATTGTTAAAAAATTGTAACAAACTGTCCACACTTTTGACCTTTTTTTTATAGAAAACGATTACATAACCGTAATTTATCTTTATTATGATCATAATATGATCAATAGTATGATCCGATACATGCATAATGTGATCAGGTAATCGTTTTCTTTAAAAATGGTCGAAACACTGGGCAGTTTCCAATGTATTTTGTGCAAACATTCAGTTTTATGAACATTTTTCTGTATTTTTCTTCTTAGAAACCTTAACAGACCCGTAAAAGAATAAAAGCTCAATATCACTTAAATGTTTCATTAATTGAAATTTTTTTTAATTGAATATAAAATCCTTACTTTCTACTCTAAAACCCTTTTGCTATATTCTATGTATTATCTTAAAGAGATAATTTGAATATTCAACAAAGCATTGTGTTATGTTTATCAACAAAGCCTTCAATTGATTTACTAATTCGATATGTAAAATAGATGCGCACACAGGTGTATTTAGAATCCATAGTTAACACTGAATACTGATATGTATATATCCTTAACACACTGGAAAATAAACGATCAAACAATTCTGCAGTGTGTTATATAACTAAGTTTGATTTTTAAGAGTACTGTGATACTTTAAATATAGTACGCAACTGACACATTAAATTCAATAAATAGCCTTATCATTTGACTGAATATGTTATGCGCTGTAACTAGTGTTTATATTTGTTTCAAAGTACAATTTAGTGATATCAATATATTACGTCTTCTCACATACAACTTTCTATCCTAGTGTGACTACAACACTTTAAAATGTGTTGTAAAATCTATTTTTTTCGTATATAATGACATATTTTCATATATTTTTTGTGGTGGTATTGAGGCAAAAATGTATTTCACGAATCGTTAAAATATATTTAATGTACGACATTAACAAAATGATAATGAAGAAAAATGATAATGAAGGTTGTTATCAATACAAAAGGTTATAAAATGACTATGACTATCACATTTCAGTTTAAGTAAAAATTTTCGTATGTATTTTGCAAATTTATTTTTACGTTTCAGCAAGTAAGATAAACTACATTAACACAAATATAAAACAAAGATATTTTCTGTGGTTAGCACTGAAATAATCAAAATTCACAGAAGTGATCTTAAGTATCTATTATAAAAACCGAATAATTGTCGAATGTTTATTAGAAGCCATTTTAAACTGGTTAAAACTTGAATTTACTAAGATTAAATAGAATGAATAATTTGTTGTACTTCAAGTTATGAAATTAGGTTTGAATCTGATGAGATGTTCAGATTTTTAGAGAAAATAAAAATAAATAAATATAATTATCATACAGTTGGAGCATTTTAATTATAGTGGATTTGTTAAATTAATATTTTATTTTGGAATATTGTTCTAGAATTAGTATCGCAGTATTATTTTTAGGTTAAACATCTGGGCAGGTATTTTCGTACATATTCCGTTTTCAGAAACATTTCTTAAACGACTTTGCTGCATTTACAATATAGGAGAGTCGTTTTTTTTTCAACCATCGAGCCGCTAAACAGCCAGACAAGTGATAAGAGTAAAGGATGCGCAGTGGGCATCTGCCCATCTCCTTAACTATACCTTCTGCTATTATCGACGCCAGCTCGCCATCTTCAGCTGGGCTGTAGTCAAGTAAACATGGCTGGTACGGTTGATGCTCCCAAGAAGTGCGAGTTACGTAATGTTATTTGCTTTCTTCAGCCACAAGGGAGTAGTGCAGCAGACATTAACCGAAGAATGATACAGGTGTATAGGGAAAACTCTCTGTGATGTACAGTGCTGCTGGAACAGCTTATATGGGACGTGTTTGATCACCCGCCGTATAGCCCCAACAAAGCACCGAGTGATTTCGATCTTTTCCCTAAATTCAAGAACTGGCTAGGAGGAAAATGCTTGCAGACGAATGATGAGCTTCAAGCCACCGATCAGGCTCATCTCACATCACTGACGGCAAGGTTCTTCGAAGAGGGTATTGGAAATCTCTCCACCGATATGACAAATGCCTCAATCTTCACGGCAATTATGGAGAAAAGTAACAATGTTTGTACATAACTTTTAGTAATACATTAATTTTGTTTAATACTTTTGTCTTTTTTTATGATCCATCGGAGGTTTAAAAGAAAACCAACCCTTGGATTTCGAATTTTAGCATTTTTGATCCTATTATTATAAATAATCAAAAGTTGTAAAAAATATCAAAAGTTGTTAAAGAATTATGAGAGCCAAGTTAGATAACATAATTCATTAATAAATTTTGAATAAGTTTGATAAAATTTTAATATTATTTATTAATTGATTAAATGTTTCGAGTTGCAACTTTACACAGATGTAACTTTGTCTGTATTATTAAAATAACTTTCTGAATGTAGTAATAGTTTTCGTCCTGTTCTTAAATCAAAAGTTATAAGGTAAAGAAATCCCGGCAATCATTTACGGACACTCTATATTTTAGAGTATATAAGAAAACTGACTATTTAATGTTATTGAAACAATGATACAAATAAACAAAGAGATAAAATTTATTCAAATTTTAATATAGGAATCCAATCTCTATGAATACAATAATAAATTCAGAAAGCTGTCTAAAACGCTAACGGTTGGAATGTGGTCTGAGTACTTCGGTGCTAAGGAAATTACAGCGTTTTCTGTAATTTGATGCTAAAATTACAGCGTTGCTGCTTTGCAATGCTAGGAAAGCGAGCAGCAAGCCATCAGCATTATATCACGTTTTTTTTTTTTTTTTTTTTTTTTTTTTTTTTTTACAGTGAGGTTTCCAATTTTCCTTTACAATAAAAATATTGTACAATATTTATTTAGTACTAAGCTACAGTGTTGACTGTCGTAGTATTTTTTATTCAAATCTTTTTTTTCCAATAATTGAAATCAGTAACACTTTATTACTAGAAATAAAAGAAAAATAAGAGAAAGAGAAAAATAGGATAAAGAAAATATAAAATATAAAAATATTGTATTTTTTACATTTATTATAAAAATGTATCAGACAATTTAATTACAACATTACTAAGAGTGTGTACGTACCAGAAAAAACTATATATTTTATGTTATTTAGATAATATTTCCAATTGAAAAAATAACACTTTTATAACAATGTATGAAGCTCTAAGAAATATTACTTTGAATTGTTCTTTTCAACACGATGTTCTCTAAGGCAAAACCTGCAGCTAAAGCCCTTTTAATTTACATTTTATATACAGAATGACATCCGCAATTATATCCCGTTTGACACCCACTTCAGATAAGAATAATTCGAGATTACTTTTTCCATAAACCTAACCTTCAGAAACATTTTGTTTTCGCCAGTCAAAATTTAATTTTCTCATATTTCTCTCTCGGAAATAATTCCGAATTTGAAATTTAAAATAACAAGAATCAAGAAAAAAAAAGAAATAAAATGCAAAATTTAAAATATTAGTGGATAATAAGCAATTTTATTTAAATAAAATAAAGAACAGAATATTTCTGTTTTTATGACGAGTATAAAAATAGGATATTTCTGGGATTACACTGCTCTTATATTTAACTTGTAAATGATGTTTTTGGCAAGAATTTTAACTCAAGTAAATGTCATTAAAATTTTTAAGCCTGTTTTCTTCTCTAATTTATTTCTTTATTTTCTCTTCAATCTATATAAAATAATTATCTTTTTGTTCCATTTATTAAAAAAATTAAACAATTAAGAAAGAAACGAGTATTAATAATGTCTCGTAACAATATGGGAAAACTCTTGGTGGCAGTTAAAAAACAATTGGTGAAAATGACATTAATGTAAATTTATTATACAGCAGCATTCACCAGTTAATAGTTTCCACACTATTTCAAACACATTTTTAAAGATTATTTTTAAAAATCATTTTTAAAGATCCTTTTTAAAGATAATTTACTTTCTAAAGCACGAATTCAATGTTTTTAAAACTTATTGAACATTTTTGTCACATTTTAAAAATGGAATTATTAAATAATTTCTGTACGTGTCAACAGAATGTCATTTCAAACTGCATGGAGTACCAGCAAGCAAACAGTTATTCCACCTATATCTTTAACAGATACCTTCGATATTAATAGTTACATATTTAGTTAAATTTATATTATCAAGTTTTTTTTCTTTTTCCTTTTTTGTTAAATAGACCAAAGTTATAATTTTATCATTATTATTTCTGGCATTTTTCAGACGATCAGGCAGTTAGAAAATGTCGTAGAAATTAGTGTCCATTGACAAAAAAAAAGATTCCAAGACTTGCTTTACATTATTTTGTAATCCAGGATGTATTCTGTTCGTAATCAGTATTTTACAAAGCAGTAAAATGACCTAGATAGCAGAAACCAGAACCGGCTAATCCAATCATATATTTTATAACTGTCCTTTCAGAATGAGATGTGGCATTACCATGTTGCAATATTATATGGTTTTCAGTTTGTAAGACCTTTTGGCAACAATATTTCACTTTAGCATTCCAATATTTCGTAGTACTAAATAGTTGCAATTAAAGTTACAAGCTCAAGAGAATTATTTTTTGTGTAACCCACCACGCGCATAAGACAGCGTTCCAATATTTTTTGCATGAACTGACCAAAGTTTAGGTGTCCGAGTGAACTCTGGCAGAAAACCACTATTTATTTAATATAGCATTATTGTGTAACACCTACTTTTGTATCGCTATCAATCACTCTAAGAGTTTTACTTTCGGTTAATAACGCATTGTAAGTTGGTCGTCTATATGAATTTATTTGTTATTAAATACTTCATAATATCCATAGAAACTGTCATTAATCATACCAAAATTTTAGCTTTTGAAAAAGTTATTCTGAGCATCAACGTCATAAAATCTGATTAATTTTTTTTAAATAAATTCATAATACTTTTAAA
This sequence comes from Maratus michaelseni, assembly GCA_963931845.1. NCBI lineage: Eukaryota > Metazoa > Arthropoda > Arachnida > Araneae > Salticidae > Maratus > Maratus michaelseni. Next base: position 280,978,060 of record OZ007592.1, on the reverse strand, counting down.
TATAAATAAAAACGTTCAGCAGATATTTTTATCTAAACGAATTCTGCAGAGATTTACAAAAGTAAATTGTAGGGAATAATATCCATGGATGAAATAATTTAACTAAATGAGGCCGGCTCATTTTCCATTTTTATTGACGAAGCGATATAGAAAAAATAAATTGTTAGAAATAAACAAATAAAAATGTCTTTGAAAAAAAAGTAAAAAACTAACTTGACAATTTCGAGTGTTGCAAGGTCAATCACATGACGAAATTATGTATATCTCACATACGAAAGAAATCCATCGTCATAACAACAGGTTTTTGGACGATAAAAAATCACTATAACAATCCATAGCGAAAAAGAAATCTCTCATTGGAACTTCATTGTCCCCAACAGAAATTTCTCATTTTCATTTTGCCTTTTAAAAAATCGTTTAAAATTAAATTAGTAATATATATATATATATATATATATATATATATATATATATATATATATATATATATATATATATATATATATATATATATATATATTAATGATTTCCGAGGGATTTTTTCATGTAGTGATGTAAAATATAACATTTTATGGATAAGGTGTCAAAGAAAAATCAGTTTATAGAAAACGAAGTCTTCATTTTCGGAAAAAGTGGTATTTAAAAAAAATAGCAAAAAATCAAAAATCTCTCTACGAATTTCAAATATTTTTTTTTCGGAAGAGAGCACAAAATATATTAAATTGGACGAAAAGTGTTGAATTTGGAATGCTTTTATGAGTGGATCAAAATCACCAGCAAAATTTAAAAATCGAGGAAATGCGCGATTATTTTTATCAAAATAAAATAACAAAAAGTCTTATTAAAAAAAACGAAAATTTGAGAGCGTACATCCGAACTATCGTCCGAACTCCGTCTATAGGGAACCACATTTGCTGCCCTACGTGCAATAGATTTTCGCTAGCTGTCGAACATACACACAAACATCTTTTTTAAATAAACATATATAAAGAGATAAGACATTTTACATGAATCTCTAAAAATATTTAAAATATATGCTGAGACACTTTTTTTAAGCATTTCAGGAACAATATAAAAATTTTATAAAAATTTTTATTAGAGTGTTAATGAAAATAAGTACAAACTGTTCTGTTACTTGTTAATAAAACTATCCAAATAATAGAATATTTCAATGTTTAACATTATTGTTCCTCGCTTAGCAGTTACTATGTAAATTTCAAACTTAGTAGTATATTATTTCTAAGAGTTATACTGTTTCATATTATGTTCAGATAAACATAATCTTACCTTTCTTAGAGATTATTTAAATGCTACAAAAAGATTTTTCATTTCTATAATTAATTGCTATGCATTTTTGTTTTATTTCAATGTTATTTTAACCATTTTTCAAAGAAAAATAATATTTTTATTTTACGCTTGATTAACTATATGACTTTTCTGTCATAGCGAATATGGCTTACTTTGCAGAAAGAATTGATAAAACAAAATAAGTATTTTCACAAAAAAGAGAATAAAAAGGAAGAGCGGAGAGAATTTTGTATTTTATGTGACCGGAGAATGGAAATATAATTTATTTTGTATCATCTTTTACAAAGAAAAAAATATCTGAAATTTGAATTGTAAATTGTAAGGAACTTAAAGCGAAAAAAAATTGAAAATTTAACAATGTAATAAAGTTAACACATGCTTTCCTATAGAAAATCAGATTATTTTCTGTTATTTCTTTAAAAGTTATTATTGATAAGGTTTAGATATTGTAATTTTCTATTATTTATTGTTAATCAGTCAAAATATTCTGTAATATGTTACTTATTAGAATTAATTAAAAAACTTCCGCTTCAAGATTTTAAAATTATTGAATATTTTAAATACTAAAAAATTACTTCGCGTCTGTTAGCGTTTTAAAATCTGACGAAAATTTTATTCTATAACTTTGAATTATTTGTGATGAAAAAATGTACATCTGAACCATATTTTAATTACCCAATGTCTTATTTGTTAATTAATAATGTTTATTTCTTATTATCATTTATTTTTTCATGATCAGTTGGTGGGAGAGTGGTGAGGTGATTTATAAATAATAACGGTAACAGTATCAATGATTATTTAGTTTTTTCAAATAAGTCACATGTTAAAAATGTCAAAAGAAATTAATCATTACTCTCTATGAGCCCCCTTCAGTTTAAAATATCATTCCTTTAACTTAAGGAGACACTAAGCAATGACATGTATTTATTTTAAACCTGTGATTTAAAACACAATAAACAATTACTTAAAAATATATGCGAAAAAAGTGTCGCAAGCGCGTTTATGGTACAACACAAACTGATTCATTGTCAACTAGTTGCTTAATCATCAAAAACTGTTGTATACTTTTTGATTAATAAATTCAAAACAAATCAATAATTATATTATTTTAATTTTAATTAAAATAAAGTAAATTTTTTCAACACAGTTGTGAAGATAATTTATGGCGAAATTATAAAGAAGTATACTTTTTAAAATTTTCATTTTTAAATGAAGTAAAACAATTAATCTATAAAAATAAAATTTTTAATACATTAAATAAAAATAAACGGATAAATTATAGAAGAAAATGCATCTTTAGAAAGTTTAATTTTATATTATTTTATAATTCTTATGGAGAACATAATTTTTAAATTATGTATCACACCGATATAACCAATATATTAATTTACCAATTCACTATTTTGGTAACTTAAATATGAAACACGTATAAAACTCTCTGAAAATTGTCTTATTCAGATATATGTCAATAAAAACATTCAACGATGCTATTGCTTGACACTTAGTAACATTTTAGTAAAAATAACTAAATTATTTCTTGCAATATTTTGTTTTAAAAACATAAAAATCAATTTATTTTCACAATGATATCCAATATTAATTATAACTTCCTGTGTAGCTAGCGACAAAAATAGATTTCTATGAAAATTTGAGAATACCTCAAGCAAAGACAAATGGTGGAAATAAAACGGGTGAACATTATAAAACTACTAGCTGTTACCCGTGACTTCATTCACGCAACATTAAAAGAAGAATAAATACATTAATTAAGCAAAATATTTCACTCCCGATAATTAAAAATGTTAATAATTAACTATTTATCACATTTCATAGGAGACAATACAGTATTTTTTGTTATAGGGACCTTGACATCACTGTCTTAAAAAAGTGAAATTTTGTGCCAAATAATAGCAAAAATGTAATTGCAACCAATGCAAAAAGGAGGGCCAAATAAAATCGTGGAAATAGACGAATTGGGTAAAAACAAATGTCAATTTTATCTGACAAACAATTTTACTTTTAACGCCTTTGTGAAACGTTTTAACAGCCATCCTTAAAAAAAAAGACATTAATTGGAAATAGTATATGATTTTTCTTTAAATTCAATTCTGCCTCCTTGGTTTAATGTATAGCTGAAACAAATCTTGTTTTCTAAATGACAATATGTTGACAGACAATTTTTGTTCTCCAGAATAAATTGATTCATGAATTTTGAATATGTGAAAATATGTTTTTTTAATTTTCGAATAATTTACTGAAATCAAGATTTTGTTTTCACCATCTATTCAAAGTGGAAATAAACTCTGTTTTTCAGTTTTAATGAGAAAATGTCGTAAAAAATATACTGATCTGTTTTATTTCTCCTTTTTTATCCACAAATAAGGAGTAATTTACTTTCCATTTTTAAAGAAACTTCGTTAAAATTTACATAAAAAAAATCTCGGTATCTAATTTGATTTTTTTAATTCTGAGAGTTTGTGTGACATCCTCGGATCAATGATGACAGGTATTAAGTAAATCGCGTTACGTTCGATAGTCTAGGAGTAGTTGCGAAATACAAACACACGGTCAGATTTTAATATAATAGATTCGTGTTCATTTTCCTTTTCTTAAAATTATGATGTTATTTTTAGCAGAAAACTCTCATCTGTATATAACGGATACTCATGCTTAATAATCAGTATAGATAAAAAACATTTAAATTTTCGTTATAAATAGGGCGTGAAACTCATCTACTTTCTATACTTACTGATCCTTATTTTGTTAATGGAAGGAATTGATTCATACTCATTTTAAAACATATTGGAAAATTCCCGTTTTATTTCAAATATGACGTCTCTTTTTCCCCAGAGAAATGCCTTTCTAATGACGTAATTCTGGTTAATTTTCTTTTCCAGGCAATTCATTTCAATACTGGCATAGGGGATATTATGTTACTTTAACGAAATAATATTAAATCTTTAGGTTTTATCAACAAAATTGGAACTATTAACATTCGTCATTTTTTTTAGGTAATCGAGTTATTTCTTTTAGTTTTAAGATTGAAAATAACTATTTCTGGCTATCCATGACATCATTTTCGACATGGATAATTTTAAGGAGCATATTATTGACATTTACTAACTATTTTCTTTTGAATCTTCTTTTTAATTTTTTAAAATTTAAATAAAAAATACGGTATAGTTATATTAGCCGTGCGCAGACGGTAAAACGCCGAGTATTGTTACCATACAAAAGAAAAAAAAAGAAAAAAAAGAAGAAAAAACCCAAGATTATTTTATTTCACCAATCAAAGCATATCCGCTTTATTTTCGATGTATGTCGTCAAATTCGCATGTTTCCTATGTTTACGCTTATTGAAACTTTGTATTATTATCAAAAACTAAAAAAAATACGTTTTACTTCTAATAATATTATTTCCTCTTCTTTTTAATTCTTTATTTTTTTTTAATTTCATTTTCATTTTTCACGTGAAAATTTTTCAATTGAAACTAAATTGTTGAGTATACATTATTATTCCGGGTTTTTAATTAGTTTTGGCAACGATAAAATATTAGCAACGGTAAAGTAAATTTAACCATTTTAAAATATTATACGAAAAAATGTCCATTTATTCTCTATGAAAATAACGAAATTTTGAACTATTAAGAAAAATATTTGAATAAAATAAACAAAAAACAGCCTATGTTCATTCGAGGGCTATAATCAACCTATATGCAAAGATACAGGATCATTAAATGCTCCATTTTGACGCTGGCTTCAGCGTAACATTTACACACAATCAGATTTATAATATGATTAGGATGTATCAACTAAATAGTAAAAGTGAGGATTATGGGAATGCTAATTCCTTCATAAAAATGTTATGATGAATGAGGATCAAAATACCCTAAATTGCTACGGTTGTGAACGACAAGGCATTATTAAGGCCAAGTAACCTACTTTTTCTCCAATTAACGAAGTTGCATCACCTCAATTTAGTGCCGTAAAAGTTTTGTCATTTTCTGTCCATACATTGTAAATATATTTGCTAAAAATAAGAATACAAATATGAATGGCGTAGGTTGTGCTGATACTTTTTCTACGCACTGTATATCCGGTGAAACCCTCTATCGCCGTTTGAATGAAATACAGACTAAGTTTGAAAACACAAAGATTGACATTATCCTAGCACATGGATTGCAAGGAATTGTTGAAGTTCACAAAACTAAAGTGTATAAATATTAAAGGTCATTCCATTAGAACAGTACTGTTTGCATTGCCGTTTGCCAAAGATAATCGAGGACTACTTGGAAGTCATTTTTAATGCAAAGCTGTAATTGTTTTATATATTACGAACCAACACTGGTACTTCATCAGACATCCTAAAAGAAGTTTATTTTTGAAAAAAGATAGTTTTTGACCTCTGAATGAAACCTAAGTAACACCTGTTAAAATAAACGGTTTACATATTAGCGAAAACGAAGACAAACATCTCACTGAAGATCAATGAGTTCAACTTAGTAATAAGCGTGAAGAGTTTTCTAATATCTTCAGACTACGGGAAGCTATATAAAAGATTAAAACATCTTCTGCATTCGTATCACTTTTTGGGAAAGAGCATACAGTTATATTTATTGTCCCGAAAATTATAAATCATACAATGCTACATTACGCCAACATAACAATTTTTATAAAATACATGACCATGCACAAAAAAATTTTGGATACTTTATAGTGATGAAATTCCTAAAGACCAGTATTATATGGACCAACCTCATTCAAAAAGTTAGGCAAATAAATAAAAATTACCTATTTGGCGTACCTCGGTCAAAAATGTCATGTATTTCTAGAGCAGAAAATAATGTAGAAGTTGAAAATAAAATTCTAAATTATTCAGATAGTTTCTCTTGCCCACATGAATGCGAAATTACTGTATTTATAAACAGCAAAGAGAATACGCTGAATCTGTTAAAGATCGCATAAAAAGATTTGGCGTTTTAATGAATATACTGTTTTTGAAAGGTGAAGCAGTACTTACTGAAGCATTTTCTGATGTTACACATCAAGGAAATGTATATGCTAGGGTCATTTTCCCTCAGAATGAGACTCTTGTCTAGATGGAACCCGTCAAAACTTGACGGAAAAAAATACTATAACAATATCAGTAAAAAAGTTTCTTTATTATTTAAGAAGGGAGTGCCTATGAAACAGTCTTTCAAATATTTTATTTTAAAAGTTTTTTCCCCAGTCAAATACAGTAATATTTCTGGTGCAATCTCCAAACAAACATTCCGTAAACAACTGTGTAATACAAATCAATTTGACTTTACCGCTATATTCCCCTCGGTAAGGAAAAAATTTCATGGACCTATGAAGTATCATACAAATAGTATATTCCTACGTTCATCTCATATTCAATAAATAAAAGAACATAGTAAATAAAGCACACATCTCCCTCCCCCTCCCACCCTGTGATTATGCAACTGAATGAGCTCCTATGTGCATGTGCATTGCATCTGCCCAAAAGCACCGTCGAAATTCGACGTTAAAAAAGTTTTAAAATATTTAAATTGAAAGTTTTAAAATGTCATATTTAATCATTGTTCGTTTCAAATTCATATCTTCGAAAACACATCCATTGTTTTAAGCCAATCATTTTTTATGTAAAGATGAAGAATTTTTTATAGTAATAAATCAATCTGCAGAAGAGGGAGATTTTCAATGTTTTCAAGTGTAATTTATTTGTTTGGATTCTTCCGTTCCTTCAGATAATCAAGATGATTATCCCTTTCCCATCATAGTCGGGGATATTTTCCCTCTTATACAATTGGCAAATGAATCTTAAAAAAAAAAAAAAAACAATTCCTAACATATTCTGATATCTGATGGAACATATACATCAATGAATTCAACATATCAATTTTATGTTCACATAAACTAAAAATAGTTTTTTTTTGACAGATTTTCGTTTCTATGTTATGGATAATCTGATGTTATGATTTATTACTGTTATTATTATTATTATTATTATTATTATTATTATTCACTTTTTATGATGGTTAGGGAAATCTATTTTCAATTGTGGCAACTTTCGCAGGGGCTATTTTACATGATTGAAGCAAACTGGTGGTCATTGATAAGGTAGAATTGAAAAACTTTTGATGCTTGAAAATTATTTCTAAAAATTTCTAAAAATAGCCACTGTATTTTAACTGGCGTCAAAAAGTAGAAAATCATCTTTGACATCGAAAGAGAAATTCACAGTGAAAGAAATAGGATTTTGCGCTAATAAGGAACTGTTAAATGAACTTATAATAAACCTACCAAAATAATTCCTATGGAGAAATTAGTCTTACATTGTTTATTCTAGCTAAAAATAAAATCAGTATTTCAAGGTGTTTTTTTTTCCTACCACAACACTATTTTTAATAATTTTAAATTTCCTGAAATCCTTTACTTTTGTGATTTTTTTTTATTAAAAAAGGAAATATTCTAACCTATAATTAAAAAAAAAGTAATTGGTAACATGTAATCAAGGTATGCAATCAAGATGAAGCAATAAATGACGTCTCCAATTCTAATTTTTATAATTAAGAATGGAAAAATCAGTTAAAATTACGTCATGTTGACACAATCATATACATTTTTCTCTTTAGTTTTATCAATGTTAAAATGAATTTCAAGCTAAGCATAACGTCATTTTCACCGGTGCAAACTTTTCACACGTACTTTTTATATACGTTACTTTAATGCTTAAAAACCATGTATACAAATTAAAATATATTTTGTATTTAATTGTAATGAAAAAATGGCATCAACAAAGTTTCAATGCATAATGATAAAATAAACTCAATGGACAATATTCCCGTGACGTCACAATAAATATGAATTTGTATTCGCTTATAAAACACGCGGATAAATATTTTTACTAAAATTTAACTTGCAAATAAAAAAATTTGGCCTAAAAGGCACGTGCTTTTAATATTTATTATTTATCTTTTATCCTCGCGACCATAGAGTTTAGAGAATAAACTCTGTGCTTTGCAACAGTGGGCGTTATCCGAATTACCTACCTCATGACGTCATTAGTAGAAGTAAAAGTTTAATTGAAAATTACGGCTAATTAATTGAATTTTCAAACAAACGACTGCACGATAACAAATCTGCGTCCAAATATATTTCATTTAAAAAAAGAATGACGTAATTTGATGCAGTAGTTTGTTCTCACGGGTTGTCAAAAGAAAACGCTTAGCGTTTTAAATATATAGATACTGTTTTTGAAAGGTGAAGCAGTACTTACTGAAGCATTTTCTGATGTTACACATCAAGGAAATGTATATGCTAGGGTCATTTTCCCTCAGAATGAGACTCTTGTCTCAGTTACAATCAACATCTTATGTGGTACACCTCAAAAGTATCGTAATATACCTCTTGAAGATGCTTAATGTTGCTATGTACACACACTCTTTCAACGATAATACATATATTGCGAACGCGCGAAAAAAGATTGTCGTTATACTTAATCGTGAAATACAGTTTCTTATGACCGTTGGATTTCACTATCAGAGATCAACTATATCATAAGGTGCAAAAGACGAGAGAAAATGCAGTCATTATCACGTGATGATGAAGTGCTTGGCATGATTCTTTTGCCCCTAAAGATATAAAAATGGATACTCCATTTAAGCTAAAAGTGTATTTTGATGTGACACAGAAAGAATTAGATTTACTGAACAGAATAATGCACTTGATGAACCAAAGCTCTCCACTAGACTTTTTTGGTACTAAACAAGATCTGGAACTAAATCGAAGAGAATGCCTGATATCAAAATGTCTCTCTCTAGACAACGCGCACTTGCAAAGTGCAATCTGTATATTGAACATAGCTCATATAGATTGAGGAGAAGACTGTAATATGTCACTTCAAAATGAATGTTTAAAATTTATTGTCAGATTTTAGTACTAGAGAGTGGCAACAGCCTTCAGGGGTGGTTTAAATTTTTTTCCATGTTGATATGTAAAGATTTTCTGTTCTTAAATGTTTTATTTTTTAAAATATCGAAACGAAAGTGTGTTCATTAAAAATGTTTATTAACCTTGTTCAAAATGGTAAAGGTCGTATTACTTTGTGTACAGCTGGGATTGTAATTGTATTTTGAGTATAACATCATGCGGATCTTTCTATTATGTTTCTTTCGCCATGACAATGGTAGTTACATTTACAAAGAGTACTGTACTGATTTTTACTACGTACAGTCGGCCAGAAAAATAAAGAGTTTAACCTGTACAAATTATTCCGCGAAATATCACAGAAAAAACGAAAATAGCCATTTTATCTGAAATTATGTCTATTTTATGTTTGAAAAAAGCTTAGAGGGCCATCTTCATAGAGAAATTATACCAAACTCTGAAATTTTCAACACGAGCACCCATTTAGGACATAATATTTGAAATTGTGAAAAAAAATTACTCTATTATTCCAAACGAGAAATCATTTGGTGATAACCTTTAGGATATATGCAGATTTATAGTTTTGAATGAATAATGTTAAATTCATTTTTAATACATGTAAAACAAACTACAATGCGTGTATAATATTAAGCTTAACTGAAAACTATTTCGAGGAATGAGCTGTAATTTTGGATCCACGCATTTGAAGTTTCAAAAAAGCGATTTCTCTTATTACATTTCGTTTTCGAATATTTATTTCATATTTTATGTATTTTTTAATTAGTGTTCGAAAAAAATATACATTGTAACCTAATTTTTTTTTTTAAACAGAAATCGATTCCTAAAAGCCTCAAATATATAAATCTAAAATAACAGCCCAGTTTGCATAGAATAATGCCTATAAAGTTTGCTTTTTAGGTAATGCCTATCAAGCTGCATACACTGCAGATTATTTTACAACTATCAAAAATGAATTTAACATTAGGTGTTCAGAAGTTTACATTTGCATAATTCCTAAGCTACTTCCCCGAATGACTTTTTATTTGGTATTCTAAGGTAAAATTTTCTGAAATGTCCAAATAAGATCTTAAAATTATGTGTTGAAATACCATTGGAAATTTCCAAGTTTGGTACAATTTCTCAATTTAAGTGTCCTCCTAAGCCTTTTTTAAACGTAAATTGAAATATATATATATATATATACAATTCGAGATTGAATCGCTATTTCCTTTTTCATGCTTTGGCAATTTAATAATTTAAGTGTATTGAGATGCGATTTAAATGTATATTTATTATGTATGCATATTTAGTATTTAAATGTATAGAATTTTTTTCTTTTTCAGGCCGTCTGTACAGTATAAAACCGGCTATTTAATATAGATTTGTTTCCCATTCAGTTTATTTCCAGTATTTAAATAAATCATCGAAACTATGTACATGCAAATAAAATTAGAGCAAAGAATCGAAGTTCAAGAATTTTTTTAACTTAATTGCTTAATGTCTCATTTTTTTTATGTTCTTGAAATATAACATGTTCCTTCTTCTTTCTGGTTTGTTTCTTAATTCCATTGCATAATGAATTGCGGATAAAATAGTTGAATATACACCTCATATACATAATTGATTATTTTCATGTTCATTATGTAATATGTTTTGTCAATTTGCTATTTATTTAATTAATTTTTATTCTAGCATTTAATAGGTATCATTTTATTAGTATATTTTGAAATAAAATTAGAGAAAAGAATAACAGTTAAAATGTTTCATGCATAAACATTTAATATCTGGTTTTTTGTGTAGTCTCGATAAACATATAAGATATTGAAATTTTGTGCATTTATTGAAAAAATATCTCTAATTTCCTATTATACCTGGTTATAATGTTTTGAAGGATATTAATACAATTATAAGTACAGGAAAAAGTTTTTTTACGTATTATGCATATTCATTATTTTATTTCTAACCATAATTTTTGCTTTGAATAAGATCAGAGATTACTGAATTAAGCTAAATAATAAAAGGAATTAATATATGCAGAAAAGGAAAATATTACTTCACAAAATAAATACAATTAACTCGAATTGTATCCAATTTGTTAAATGTTGTTAAAGTGTTTTCGAAATGCGATAATTGAAAACTCGTAGAAAATGAAAAAAATACTTTGATTTCTGAAATCAATTTGTGATATGGTGATTTTTTTAAGAAGGTATTTCATAATTTGTAAATGTAATTTAATCCTAAGTCAGAAAATCATTCATATCATTAACTTTCTAATGATGCTGATAACAGAAATGCTAACACAAATACATCTGATTTAATTTTTAAATAACCAAGAATAAGAATTATTATCCTCAAAAGACTATTATTTATTATTAAAACATAATTAATTATAAAGGACAAACAGAAAAAAAGTAAGATTCCAAAATCTTCTTAAATTTTAATCAAATCTCTTATTTTTTTATTTAACTATATAATAATAATGTAAACAATAAATTTTCTTCATGAAAATTTTTCGTGTGTGTGTATATATGTGCGTCGACTTGCCAAGTTATCCAGTAAATAAAGTTAAAGAATAAAAAAACTCAAATTTAATTAATAATATTAGACAAAGAGAGACAGAGTGTTCTTTACATATTAATAAAGCTTCAACTTTGCATATTTTCTTATAATTTTCTTTTGCTTAATCCATAAATTTACTAAGTTTTACGAAGTGAAATCATTAGTCAGGTAACGTACACAGTATGTTCGCAGATGAAAATTCTTATGTAATGTGTACTATGGAAGTTATAAAGTTACTGTACTCTCCTCAGATACACATTCAAACAGGAAAGCAATATAAAGGTATTCCAACTTACACACATGCTCAAAAAGTACGTAAATGATCGGAAACTTCCGATATTAGACATTTTGTTCAATATCCACTGAGATATTTGAAAAATCTTCCTTGAAGTTTGTATGTGCAAAGAAGATGTTTGAACAAACATTTTTCGGGGATGAAATAGCCATGGGAGCAAATATGAGACAAAAATAAATTGAATAAAAAATAAAATTAGCAATCTCTCTTCAACATAAAATGATCGAAATATTCATTCTCTGCAGGAAATAACTGAGCAGGCTCTTTACAACGAGTGTATGCATTTTTGTAAGGACAGCACACATGTTTCTGAAGATATTAACGTTTATGTAAAAAAAAAATCTTATTAATTTTTTATTTATAGTAATGGAATAATTTTCACCTGCGCATGTGCGAGCGATATCAAAAACTTTTTTTTTTCATCATTTGGCAATTAACTGTAAAGGGAAGCAGGTATAGAAAGGCCAGTGTAATGTCAAGAAAATACAGAAATACTTCGACGATACAGTTTGCTGATTGACGATTTGGGGGGAAACCTTTATCATCCAACTACTTTAAGAAAGCAACTGCAATTCAGGTAATTATATCGACAATATCTTTCTCAGTTTTGGAGATATTCGACTGATCATTTCAGATAAATTACCACATTTGACTTACCAAATATGACAAAAATGGTATCGTTTGCACATGCCCACTTAAAAAGTTTTTCATACAAATTCTCATACCTCACCAAATATTCAATATGCACTTTTTTTACTATAACACATCGGCTGATAAGTTCCCGGTCTGGAACACAAATGGCATTGCAATCGAAAAACGGATCTTTTTAAGTAAATAGTAACCTTTAAAAGGTAGCAGAAAAAATGTCATGACGATTCACCGTGTGGATAAAACGTTAGGGTGGTTTCAGTTGAACGACTTTGTTGATAAACAAAAAAACGGTTAAACAAAAATTTCAAGAATTGTTATTTGATGGGGAAAAACACCGTTCAAACAAAAGCGTGGCTTGATAAGCGTTATCCGGACACTGCAGCAGATAAATCAACCATTATTGACTGGTTTGCTAATTTTAAACGTGGTCGTATGGTCACCAGTGATGCACCACGCAAAAGAGGTGGTTACTCCGGAAAGCATAAAAAAAGCCCACAAAATCGTTTTGAGGAACCGTAAAGTGAAGTTGCAAGAGATAGTTCAGACTCTGAAGATATCCAAGGAACGTGTAGATTTTATTTTGAATGAACATTTGTCTATGAAAAAGCTGTTGTCAAAGTGGCTGCCGCCCGTGTTAACTTTTGACCCAAAACAAGTTGAAAATTGTACGTCAAACGTGACAAATGAGGTGCGTTCGTACTATAGCTAGTTATATAAATATTCATATCTTGATGATTTTTAATTCTGTGAAATGAATTATATCGTCTGCAGATTAATTTCTGTAATAAAATAAGTATCTCGGTCGCTTGACGATTAAACCTCGGAAGCTCCTATAACAAGAAAGCACCGATGTTGCAACATTCACATTTCTTAATAAATATTTTTATTAATATCTCCTAAAGTTTTGATTCGATTTTAATAAAATTTGAAATGTCTCGACAAAATTCTGCAAAGATAATATATCTTACATTTCAAACCATTCGGTTTGGTAGTTTTTGCGTTGTTATATGCGGACGGACGGACAGACAGACGGACGGACAGACGGACGGACCAAGCGACGACAATAGGTGCTACGTATTTATATAATTACGAACGCACCTAACAACAACAAGTCGATGATTCTGAGCACTGTTTGGAGCTTTTTCGTTATAAAATTATGTTATTTAATATTAAATTATTATTTTTATTCATTTACTAGCAAGCTACGCCCGCTACGCTGGTCAATTTCTTTTAACGAACCTTTAATCAAATAAAATATTGACATTTCATAAATAACTTTTATATTTTAACAGAATAATAAGGCTACTGTAATTTGTGACTCGGGCTATAGCCAATATACACGTCAGGACACGTCGCCCTTATCATTATATTTTTACGCATGCAGGTTTCGCTATGGTACTCCATTGGAAAATTTGGTAATTTTTGAAATTAAATGTTTGAAAAACGGCATAATCATTAGATTTGAAATTTATATCAAGAAAAATACAATTTTTTACCTTTCAAACGCAGTTTGTCTAACAATTTTCTGACAAATACTTTTTGAGCTATCATTTTTTTCAGTAAATTCAAATGTTTCATTTTCCGAAATTAATCTCTTGCAACAATTAGCGAAAAACCCAGTCGTCAGCAACGCATAGTTTTTTATTAAAGAGGCTGTTGGAGCAGGGATTGTCACCACCAATTTGCCACCATCAATTTTGAAATCGGTTCCGTGGTTCCAGAGATTCCATAGAAATTGTAATTTAGAATGACTTCAGAACGCTTTTCGCTCATTTCACCCATTTAAATTTCGATTTTTTTTTTAATTTTTTCTTAGAGAGCATTTACATCTTATAAGTAACTACAATGCTAAATTTCAAATTTCTTGCCCTTTCAGTATAAAAAAGTCGCAATTTTCGAACATTTTTCGATCTTGCACCCCATTGATGTTAGTGGCACAGACATAAAATATAGCCTATGTTGGAGTAGGGATTGTCCCCATCAATTTGCCACCATTACTTTTGAAATCGGTTCTGTAGTTCCAGAGATTTCATAGAAATTGTAATTTAGACTGTTTTTAGAACGCTTTTCGCTCATTTCACACTTTTAAATTTCAATTTCTTTTTTATTTAGTTCTTAGAGAGCATTTACATCTTATAAGTAACTACAATGACAAATTTCAAATTTCTAGCTCCTTCAGTATAAAAAAAAAAAAACTGCCCAGTTAAACTGAGGGCATTGAGTTCACAGGCTATTCACACTAATTGTATATTATACTCTTATTTCAAAGAATTTGAAATAAGCCCATCGAAAAATAAAGTAATAAACAATATATTAAGGGGGGGGGGTCATCCCCCTGTTACCCCCCCCCCCATAGTTAACTAATGAACCCCTTAAACTAATCTGGTAAATCTCTAATTACAATGAATATATATACAAAATTTGAAGAAAATCGGATAATTCTGCATGAAAAACCCATTTATATAAATTAAGGCGGGATTAGCCCCCTCCGTCCCCCCCCCTTTATACTTAACCAATCAATCCCGAAAACTAATCAGGGAAGCGTCTTAATCCAATGAACCTATAAACAAATTTTGAAGAAAATAGAATAATTCTGCATGAAAAACCCATTTATATAAATTAAGGAGGATTATCCCCCCGTTTCCCCCCCCCCTTTATACTTAACCAATCAATCCCGAAAACTAATCAGGGAAGTGCCTTAACACAGTGAACCTATAAACAAAATTTGAAGGAAAACGGAATATTTCTGCATGAAAAACCCATTTATATAAAATAAGATGGGATTATCCCCCCGTTCCCCCCTTTATACTTAACCAATCAATCCCGAAAACTAATTAGGGAAGCGTCTTAACACAGTGAACCTTTAACCAAAATTTAAAGGAAATGGGATAATTCTGCATGAAAAACCCATTTATATAAATTAAGGGGGGATTAGCACCCCGCCCCCCCCCCCCCTTTATACTTAACCAATCAATCCCGAAAAACTAATCAGGGAAGCGCCTTAACACAGTGAACCTATAAACAAAATTTGAAGGAAAACGGAATAATTCTGCTTGAAAAACCCATTTATATAAATTAAGGGGGGGGATTAGCCCCCCGATCTCCCCCCCCCCTTTATACTTAACTAATCAATCCCGAAAACTAATCAGGGAAGCGCCTTAACTCAGTGAACCTATAAACAAAATTTGAAGGAAAACGGAATAATTCTGCATGAAAAACCCATTTATATAAATTAAGGGGGGGGGTATTAACCCCCCGTTCCCCCCCCCTTATACTTAACCAATCAATCCCGAAAACTAATCAGGGAAGCGCCTTAACACAGTGAACCTATAAACAAAATTTGAAGGAAAACGGATATTTCTATGAAGAGTTATCGCATTACGTAGGTACATACATACATACAGAACCGGCTGCCAAGCTCTCAGGGCTTGATAGCCAGTTTGATAGCTAAAAAATCGCAATTTTAGAACGTTTTTTGCTCCTGCACCCCCTGGGTTAGTGGCACCGACATAAAATATAGCCTATGTTGGAGCAGGGGTTGTCACTATCAATTTGCCACCATCACATTTGAAATCGGTTCGGTAGTTCCAGAGATTACCCCCTACAAACAAACAAACAAACAATCTTTACTCCTTTATAATATTAGTATAGATTAAATTATTATTATAAAATTATTATTATAAAATTATTATTATAAAATTATTATTATTATTATTATTATTATTATTATTATTATTATTATTATTATTAATTTATTATTATTATTAATTTATTATTATTTATTATTAAATTATTATTATTTATTATTAAAGTTACGTTATTTATTAAAGTTATAAAGTTATAAAGTCATAAAGTTATAAAGTTTTGTTAAAAAGTTGTGGTTTTTTTTTAGACCGGGAACTTATCAGTCCATGTGTTATATATATAAATATTCTAAATGTTTTACAGAAACATTAATATCTTCAAGAATATGTGTGCTATACTTGCGAAAATGCATACAAACGTTGTAATCAGTCATTTCATACAGTGACAGAGCATTTAGAGTAGTTTCTGTTTTAAGGTCTCCGCAAATATTATCTCTTTGTTAAATTTTTTGTTGGACATCAAATTGCCCTCCTGACTAAATCTTCACAAAGATATATAAGTTCAAACTTCTTCTTTACTATCTCGAAATTCACGGATGAGTCATGAAGCTTTTCTTCAGATATTCGATAAAAATTGTTCTGTCATTCGTTTATTTCTTATTTATAAAAAACTACATTAAAAAATATCAAAATAGAAATTTTGAAAAAAAAATCTTATATTGCTATTTTATTAGAAGTATTTCCACCGAATGCAATATTATAATATGCATATGGAATGAAACCAATATTTCTTAACTACTATGGCCACTGACAATTAAAGAACTAATCAAATAAAAGTATTTTATTTATAAACTAGCTCACTCGCCTGACGTTCCTCAGGCCCGTGATAATAACCTTAAATATACTTTAAATTGATGTCGAAAGATTTTATACTTTTAAACGAAAGTCTTTCCAAACGAACCTAATGTTGGGAGGCCCCACTACCTTCGGCAGCGTACACTTTCGAATTTCTATGGTTTTATATATTTCAACTAAAATCTATCCAAACTAACCTATACTTGAAGGCGCCAATCCTTTCGGCAGTGTATGCAAATGCAAACTACGCACGCTCTGGTATGCTTTAGCAAACGAACCTAAGATGTGTATGCTTTTAAAAATTTTAAACAAAATTCTTTCCAAACGAACTAAGAGGCCAACTTTTAATTCTGACCAAGAGTTCTGAAAAAAAACCTAATTCATAAAAAACGCGCCCAGGTTCTTCACACTTTTAAAACGCGAAATGCTTTCTTCCAGTGATACAAACCTGTCTTAAAGACACAATTCTCTCAAAACGCGAAACAATATCTGGGTAGACAATAATAAAATGAAAAAAATAGTGTTGCGAATCCGTGAAACTACTTCTAGAATTTTATTTATTTATTTATTTTAAAATAGTAAATATTAATATTCTTTAAGCAAAAATACAGTTACGATGGAACATATGTATCGGGCATCAGTGTGCATTTCTTTAATTTTCACCCATAAAAGGGAAGTGCATTTCAAAACTGAGAAATAATGGAAAAGTTAAAGGACATTTATTTTATTTTATTTATTTTTTTTATTTTTTATTTTTTTAATAATAAATACTAATAATTTTTAAAACCAAAGATACGGCCAGAACCGAAGAAGTACACTGATTTACTTAGTATGTCTATTTTTTTCCGTTTGAGAAACCGGAGGTTTCAAAATGCAGAAAAAGATGAAATCGTGAAAAGGAATCAGAATACACGAAAACCGAAATGAACTCGAACTTTGAAAAACATATCTTTAAAATATTAACATTAATTTAATAATTTTTAAGGACATTGTTAGAAATGGAAAAGTACCCCGAAAGAGTGTTTTTATTTTATTTATTTATTTATTTATTTTTCGTTTTTTCGCCGAAGAAGCGATGCGGCAACTTCAAATATCAAGAACAAAAGGAAAATTTGAAAACTGACGCGTAATTGAGCTCCAAAGAAAATTATTTTTGGAAATAGTAAATATTAATATACATATATTTAAGTACGATATTGTTACAACCAACTGGAAAGGTACAAAAAGAACATTTTTGTGATTTCTTTTCATTTTTTTCTGTAACTGCATGGGAGAGTCGGAGATCCCGATTTCAAAATGCAGAAAAAACAGAACGCTTCCCTTTCGTCTGCGTGAAGATCTGAAGAAAGCCCGGATAATCGCAATCAGAAACGGTATAAAAAAATAGTACCTTGCACTCAAATGTATCGTTTTTTTAAAAAATATGCTCAATTGTTTATGAATTTAGTATCAATGCAATATGGATAAAGATTCTAATGTAATACATGTCAGCAACATGCATGACTTTCAGGCTTTGATAGCCTGTGAGCTCATAAAAACGGGTATTAAAAGAATGTAAATATAAAAAACAGTTTGTGATTGTGATTGAATAGATTGTTACACAATTACAGTTTTATTGTACGGCAGTTTTTGTTTTAAAGATCTTCTTTCTTTTTCACTACAATTATAAATCGTAATTTTATTTTAGTGTAACACTTTTCACTCACTAACACTGATATCCATAACCATTGAAAAATTTCAGTTTTCTTATTGAATAATATTATACAATTAAAAAGTAAAAAATTGGAACCCTACAACAAGTTTTTCTTTTCTTTGGGAGATGGAGGACGAAGGGAGGTGTGGGGGGGGTTCTTATATATTTTTAGCTACTTTGCCTCATTTTAAATAAAAATATATAAACAGATTATTTCCTATATATTTCAGGAGGGTGGGAGATTGAGCTCGTATCCTCCTGTAGTATATATCTACAGACTTGATAAAATTAGATAACATGTTTCAAGGTATTGTGATATTTTTCCAGAAATAGCATAATTTAATTTTGGAGATTAACAAAGTACTATATAAAAACAAGAACGAAAAATCATGCATCAATCATAGATTATGAAACACTTTCCAAAAAACTATAATGAAAATTCACTGTTACATGCGTTGAAAGAAAATATATGTTAATAAACCATTTTAAAAACACATAACGTATTTTTAAAAAGTTAGTGTCACCAATTACCATCCGTATTGAGAAAAATGGTCGAATTATTTTGTGATGCACCGTATGTGATCTATAGAGTTGTGTATATACTATATATAGCATGCTAAAATTTAGTTGAATTAGAAAATGCATCACATAACTGAAACTTTTCCGTACGGAAAAGAGCTCGATTTCTTTTATTTAGCCCTGTATTTTATCTAGAGATATTTATACACACAGCATATTATCTAAAAAGTATTTCAGGTGAAAAACGCACAGCACAATTAAAAACGCACTTCCGGTAGTTACCAAACATAAATGGCAATGTACCCATTTCTTTGCTTAGCCCCGCATATGAATTTATTTATATTCCACAAACTTATCTTAGCATATTTAATATAGTTCAGCAGGATAATGAATAACACAATTAAAAACCCACCTAAGCAGTTCACGCGACTTTCAGCAATTATCGGACATAGAAAGTACTTTCTTTGTAGATATTTTTTGTGTGTCCCTGTAAATAAGCGATAAAAGCTATGCACACCATATTGTACACCATATTTTACAGTAAGTATCTTATGATGTATCTCAGTAACTTATCTTAATTCCATTAAATTTAAAATAACGTAACAACATTAAAATACACTGCAGACGATTTTTACTCGTAGACAATTATGTAACAGAATTATTTTGTGTGATCATGTAAATAAATTACAAATACTTTCCAATAAATATTCTACAGAAATCACGCTTTAATGCACCTTAGAAATGTATAAAAATTTCATTACGTTTTGAGTAGTGTAACATCATTAAAATGCATTTCATACCACTTTCCCTATTGATCATAATGTAAACAAACAATAAATGCTACAAACATCATTTTGAATAGTTTTGACATTTGACAGAGGTTGCTTTGAGACCTATAAGCTACAAGGCTGTTGTCTCAAATGATCCGTATTTTTTATTCACAGAAATACATACAGGACTTTGACAAATTACATAAATCTTCTTCTTGGGGACGGGATAGACACAAGGAAGTTCACAGCACTGAAGATACACACACAATGACATCCATGCCTCACCCGGGATTTGAACCCTGGGCCCTCACCGTGGCTGACGCCTCCGCTACCAACCACGCTGCCGGGCGGAGTTTTTGAATAGTGATCATGCTACAGTAAACCTCAATAACACATATAATTTACTTGACAATCCGAGTATATTTACAGCAGTTAAAGCACGGACAAATAATCAGACAGATAAACGGAAGTGATAAACACTTTTCAACTATGTTGGAAAGTGTTAAAAGTAATGAAATAAAAAAGAAATTGATCAAGTTGTGTCTAAATAATGGACGTTTTCCTTAACCATTGATCGATTTATTTTTTAATAACTTATATATCGCTAACTTATCACTCAAAATTGGTGAAAATATGTATTTTCTTTTTTTTCTGCATGCGGAATATGTAGTAAAAGTATGGTGTTACCTCTTGCAATGTGTAGTTGGATGACTCATGCTGTGATCCACACTTTGTAGAGAAAGTTGAAGATACTTAAAATTGGAAAATTAATAGATTGGAGAATTTTAGGTAGTAAAATTTTACAAATAGTTAGCTAATTGATTGGTCAGTTACTAGTACCTGTGGCCCTTTATGCCCCGACGGCGCTTTAAAGTAACCATTAAAAGAAACTTATTATAAAAGTCCTTTAACACATCTATTGTCAGTAATGCAAATTTGCATGGGTTCTAGATATTTCAATTTATCATTTTTCAAAAGCATTATTCGCTGTACAAAGCAAAAATATTTTTAAATGGATATTTTCATTTTCCAATTGTAACTACTCAGCGTTTTAGTTGCGTTCGTAATTATATAAATAAGTAGCACCTATAGTCGTCGTCTGGTCCGTCTGTCTGTCTGTCCATCTGTCTGTCCATCTGACTGTCCATCTGTCTATCCATCTGTCTGTCCGTCTGTTTGTCCGTCCGTCCGTATACAACAGCGGAAAAACTACCCAACCGAATGGTTTGTAATTTGATATATATAATCGTTGCAGAATGTTGTCGAGTTATTTCAAATTTTATAAAAATCGAAACAAAACTTAAAATATATTAATAAAAGTTTTCTTCATTCTATTAAATCATATCATACATAATCTATAAGCACGAGTCACGTGACTGAGTAAAACAAATACGGGCTAAACACTTCTTTTTTCATATGCCAGGAGGCCATTTTTATTCAAAATTATTTTTTCGAATAAAATTATCCATTAAAGTAAGTAAACACAGGATATTCGTACACTGTGAATCATAGAAATATTAAACCATGGAGGTAATCATTCGCAAAGCAAGATTTACATGGTGAATTTTGCAGCGCTATCTGGTGTTGAAAAAAAAATAACATCTGTAAACGTGGCATGCATAATAAAGAGAAAAGAAAGACATGCTCATTTCGCTCATAACAGACGATATAATTCATTTCACTGAAATAAAACGATGATTTTTTTTTACATTGTAAAACGAGATATCGTTAGAACGCACCTCATTTGTCACGTTTAACGTACAATTTCTAACTTGTTTGATGTTGAAAGGCATTCAGTTGAAAGCTTCTATTCTGAAATTTTTCTATGTTTATATATAACGCGTTTGTGCATTTGTCCATCAAAATAGTTACATTTGGCGATGAAAATCCAATTATTTTTACTTCTTTACTACTTCATATTCAGCAGCTGATTTTTTACACATTTGCTTAATTAGTAAGAATACATCTCACTATATTTTTTCTAAAATTTCTGAGATTTCGTTTTCTAAGACATTCCTTCTTAGAAGATGCTGAGTATCTGAAACTCCGCGTTTCTCGAGCGAGTTAAAAACTTTTGATAGAGAACTTCTAATATTTTCAAACGCCGAGAGAGAATGGTCAAGATCAGTGTAATGTTTAAATTAATATATTTAGAAGCTTTTGATTGATTTTTGGGTCTCTGACCGCAAGCGAAGCCTGTCCAAGACCTCAGTGCAGATGAACTGCAGACACTTGCTGATATTTAACTAACTGAAAAGAAAAAAATACATTGATATTTTATCTAACTTATATTACATTAGCCACAAACTGTGCAAATTAATTATTCTTAAAAGAAATAAATAGAAAGGGTTAAATTGACCCACTAATACTTCTAACCGAATAATGCATTTGTCAAAAACGACAGTATGTTAATGCATTTTTTTAAATCTCTAATTCTCACTGAAATCGCGCTCGACAGTGTTGGCGGCATTTGTACATTTATCCACCATAATGGTTACATTTGGCGATGAAACTCTTTAATATATCTCTACTACTTTCTTATTCATAATTAGAAGCTGATTTTTTATACATGTGCTAACGAATATGAATACAACTCACTCTATTTTTTCTAAAATTTTTTGAGATTTCGCGTTGAAAGACATTCCTTAGTAGAACAGGCTGCGTATCGAAAATTCCGCGTTTTTCGAGCGCATTGAAGACTTTTGATAGAGAACACGTAATATTTTCCAGCCGCGAGAAAATGGTCAGGAAGGATGTTAATTTTAACTTAATTGAGTTAGCAGCTTTTGATTCATATGTGGGTCTCTGACCGCAAGCAAGTTCCAGCCAAGCCCTTATTGCAGAAGAAACGCAGACACTTGAAAGTAATTGTTTTAAATCTTAAAGTTGGATATAATATCTGAGAAAAATATTTGCCGTGCCAAAAAATGTAACAGATTCTGAATTAGGTATTAAGAGAATATTTAAATTTTAAAATTAATTTAAATTTTAGATGTAGAATCGGATTTTGATATTTTAACATCTTTCATATATACTCTGGATGTAAATATATAACAGCCATGCATACAAGTATTATTACTGACCCATCATACGTAGTATAGGGTAAGTCTTGTAATCGTTTTAAAAATCGAAAAGAATTTTTTGACGGATTTACACGTTTCAGACACTGAAGATTCCGAAAAACATATTTTTTGAAAAAAAAAATTGCCTTCAGTCTGTCTGTAAACGATCTATCTCCCGAACAAATTGAGATAGAGACTTGAAATTTGGTATGTACTTAGTATGTAATAATGGGAAGAAGCTTATTGAATTTCAGTAACCTCGATTATCCGGAACTATTTTTTTCGGACTCTCGAATTATTCGTTCTGATAAAAGGTATATAAAAATTTTCCAAATTGTGTATTTTAAGGAGTGAATATAAAAGACAATTAAAAAACATAAATTTTGCATAAAGAATTAAGTCGATCGGATAATGAGTTGCCGAGATTTTTGTAATCCTATTTCCACACTCTTTGATTTTTTATGACCCTGTATTTCATCCAAATTTCAATTCAAAGATATATTTCAATTGGAAATGAGACGCTTAATCCGACGCAGTAAACCCCTAGTTAATATGATTATCACTTTTAGAGATATGAGTATGTTTCTTTTATTCAATTTATTTCAATTCAGTAATAGAACATTTAAAGTTTATGACGTCATCAAGCCACGATTTTATTCGAATTGCAATGCATTTTATAAGTAGTTTACACATGTTTTATTTTCAAATTTTATATTATGCATATCCATGATGGGTAAGTATTACGGTGGCCCCCAACGACTAGTTTTCTTAAGAGATTAAATGAATTATAAATCGAAGGCATACTAAAATATTCACTAAAAGGCATACTAAATAATAATACTTTTCTACGCTATTTTGTTAGTACAGACAACATATCTGATAAATATGTTCTGATTTTTCAATAATATTGATAAAGGTAATGTAAGGTAATGGAAATATTCGAAAAACTTTAACAGAGTTATATAAACTTAGTTGAATAAATTTAACGTTAATATTGTATTATGAATTTCACAGAAGAGGTCAATGAAATTTATGAATATTATGCATATCAAAATTAGAAAAAAAAATTAATGAAACTTAAAGAAATAGCATAAATTAAGTTTTGATATTATTATGTAAATATAATTGATTTTATGAAAAAAATGCTTCTGTGTTATTTAAGCATATAATAAGGGAATATTATCTTATTTAATAAAATTTAATTAGGTGTCTCTTTATTAATAAATTTCTCAATATAATGCATAATATGCTGCATAAATGCATCAGTTTGAAGACAATCTATTTAGGAACAAAGGCCGCCCTTATAAATATAATATATGCGAGTCTTCAACGCTGTACGCTTGTTTCACTAAAATGAAATTCTATGGTTTGCTGCTAACAAAATTTTCATTTAGAGATGATATTTTGAAAGAACACCAATTATCATGAAATAGTTCACAAACGAAAACAAATTGAGCATTTATATATACACCCTAAACAAATTGTATAAATCATGCATGCATTACATATTTAGAAGATGAAATAATATAGACATCGAATTACAAAGTAAAATGCATGCAAGTTCATATATTTTCGGACAAATTATGTCAGTTTATTGCTGACGGGAATATGAATTATTGTGATATTATTTATTGTAATAAATTAAAACGGGTGGAAATATTTCATAAATTAAACATGAATATACAAAATATTATTGAAAAGATTTAATGTAAAAGTTAAATTACAGATGCAATAAAAGTCTGTGTAATATATTAAAACTATTCATTTCAATACTTAGAAAATAACATCCTAAATAAAAGCTAAGATATTGGTTATCAAATTTATAGTACATCTACATCTTAATTGAGTACGCATTCATTAATTTTGCCTCACGGAATAAGGAAATTCAATCTTATTCTATAATAATAACAATGTTTAATTGTATGTTTGTCTATATATGTGTCTGTGTGCTGTCTTTTGAAGAGACCTGTGCGCGCAGAGCTACACGGTTTGGTAGGAAGGTACCTGTAGATTTAACGTTATGCAAATCGAAGCCGGTTTTCGAATTTTATGATTAGGCTTTTTTTTATTTAAATTTATATGCGACTTTTAGCGTCTTTTAACGTTTCGCAATTTCACATTTTTAGCATAATATAGCATTTTTCCACTTTTTTTAATCAAGTTTATTTAGAATTAGTACAGAGATTTATGATTTTTTCACTATATTTTTAGTGCTTTTTTCGTGTTATGCTGAGATCTTTTGACATCCGTGAAAGGAATCGGGTATCAATCCATTACCTTCTAGTACATTTTGTCATTTCTGACTTTTGAATTTTTTGCGAATTTGTAATGGGATTTTTAGGTTTTTTGAATATTGCGAGGATTTTTTAACATTCATAATATAGAAATCCTGTTTTAGTCTCCTAGCCCAATATAGTAACAACCAATATAGCCAAACCAATATATTGGCCAACCAATATAGTAAATTCTGCAATTTTTGAATTTATAGCGAAATATTTATACATCCTTTAGAGTTTATTCACATTCCTCGACGATTTTTTGACATTTATAAAAGGAACCTGATTTAGTAAAATTTGTTCCCTGTAATTTTTAAGGACTTTCCTTAAGTTTTAATCTTAAAAATACATGCATAAAAAGCTTACAACACTCTGTTTAAAAAAAGAGTTTCAATTTAACAGAAAATTAACCATCATAAAAATTCATTACATCTGATATATTTAATCGAACAAAAGCATTTTTTGTATATAATAACAACAAGATACAGTGGAAAATGTAACAAAGTCAGCGTAGAATGTTTTTCATCATTATGAAAAGAGTTTTTACACAACGTTATTTTCGAGGTGACTATTTCGCGACCATTATTTCCAAACAATAATTTTCGTGGTGAGTTTCTATTACACATGCTAAAAAAATATACCACGAAGATTACTGTTTGGATATAACGATCAGAAACTGTTTGGAATAAGTTGTCTCAATGGAAAATTGCTTATGCATATTTACATGCTGATTTTGCGAAAAATTTTAATTTTTTTTTTATAATGAACAATTTTGCACAAATAGTTTTATGCTGCCTGGCTGGTAAATTATAAAGTTAATCATATAGATACTAGAAATTCAAATTAGTAGATTTGATTATGTTATGTTATTAATTTGATTATGTTAATAATCAGATTTGATTATGTTATGTAGATTATGTTATTTATTACATCATAATTTAGTTAAAAATAAATTTAATATGATGTAAACTTTATGCATCATCATACTATGTATGTAAACTGCTAATTTAATACATCTGAAAGAATCTATTTTCTCATTCCAAACATATAAACGAAACTCTCTGAAATTCCATACCACCTACGACATCAACTTCTCTACAAAATACCGGGGATTACTAAGTATCCAATAACTTTGAGAGGAGGGATTTCGTCTCCTAGGTAACAGATACTGCTGAGGAGCTTCATATTCTTGAGTATCACTAGTAGTTAATCGGCAAAATCCTCATATACGCCCCCCCCCCCATCTCTAATAAATTCTGCTTAACTATACCCCCCCCCCCCCCTAGTCGCAAAGATAGTCATGTCTTTGAAAGAAACACTGTTACAGCTGTGAGGTATAGAGATGAGATCTTAGACACCTATGTTTGCTTTTTCAGAGGTGCAGTTGGCCCTGATTTCGATTTAATGGCCGACAACGCCCAACCACATAGAATTCATCTGGTCGACGATTTTCTGGAAATTGGAGATATTGGCCGGATGGGCAGGCCAACCAGATCTCCAGACCTCAACCCTATACACTATGCCTGGAACGCTCTGGGAAACGGAAATTGCAACAATCCCCTCTCCGAGAATCATCCAAGACCTGAAAACAGCGTTGCTGAACGACTGGTAACAATTGTCACAGGAACTCATAAAGTGCCTTATTTTCCAGTATGAAATCGCGGTGTGAGGCCGATCGTAAGAGGAGACCATACCCCTATCAACCCATTTTTTCGTTTGATTCTTTTACCACTCTGTTTCCGATGAGTGTCATGCACAATCATGTGTGTGCATTATAACAGTTGAATGGTTATTTTATTTGCATTATATCAACCTATGTTGATAACAAATTTCATTAAAATCTGTGCAGTAGAACTGAAGATAATTGACCAAATCTGAAAATTCTCTTAATTTTGTACACCAGTGTATGTAAATATAAAGGTATATGAGAAAACTGTAGTTATAAAAGTGTATTTATTTTAGTTAAACTTACTTAAACTTGTTCAGTATGAAGGGTAAAAAAAAAAATCCCTAAAAAAGTTTTTATTTCTTCAGGGATTAGATAAAAAAAAAATAAAAGTATATTTATTTATTTTCATTTTGTCGCCAACCGACGATAAATCATGATAAAATAATTTTTTTTTTTTTACGGACGCTATATCGAGGTTCCGCAGAATTTCTTTTTATATACATATATATATATATCCTCATGGGAAGAATATTCTGTAATTTATTTTTAAATTTCTGAGTGCGCTTATGAAGACCTTCCTTGTGACAACTTCTTGTCAAATTAGTAATAATTTCCATTTTTATTTTTTTAATTAGGTCTATAAATAGAAAAAGGAATTTTTACGGACGCGAAAATCGGAAATGAACGTTATTTAGGCTCTAGCTATTCTCGCTAGCCTTCTTTTTAAGCAAAATTTTAGAAAAAACTATTTTAATTTATCACGCAAGCAAATATTTATTTTGAACGATAATAAATAAATGAATAAATAATGAAAAATAAAGAATATTCTATCCAAATGCTAAAAACGGACATTGTCCCTTTTATTCTAACTTTCAAATATTTATGAATCACATTAATTTGTATTTATTACATCATAATTTAGTTAAAAATAAATTTAATATGATGTAAACTTTATGCATCATCATACTATGTATGTAAACTGCTAATTTAATACATCTGAAAGAATCTATTTTCTCATTCCAAACATATAAACGAAACTCTCTGAAATTCCATACCACCTACGACATCAACTTCTCTACAAAATACCGGGGATTACTAAGTATCCAATAACTTTGAGAGGAGGGATTTCGTCTCCTAGGTAACAGATACTGCTGAGGAGCTTCATATTCTTTCCTAGTTCAAATCATTGTGTTCAAAAAGAACGAAAGAAAGTCTAATTATATAAGATGTTATATCGAATTTAGCGATTTTAAGCATCTCTTTAATTTAATTTAATTTTTATATTTCTTCCGATGAAAAAAAAAATAAATCTGTTAATATCATAATTAAATCTAACATATTTTAGCTCAGATTTATATGCATGCTGAGAGCATAAACAAATATAATTATGTATTGGAAGCACATATGGGTAATATAAATGCAATTCATCTTATAAATCCCACGTATGTAATAATGAATTATTATTTGAAGTGTTAGTGACCGTAACTTTACTAGTTATGTAAATACACTTGGACTGAATTACAAAATAATATACAATATGTAACATGTAGATATGTTTGTAAAAGTAACAGAAATGTCAGTCATGAGAGAAAAATGTATTACTGATAAAAAAAAAATTGTACTTGTTTATTTTCCCGTTGACCATTTACACGTCATGTCGCCAAACAATGTGATTAAACGCTATTAATGCAAACATGTGATCTGTGACGTCACATTCATCGTTGTAAATTTTGTGGAAGAATCCAGTTTACGTTTTGTAATGTAAGTTATAATATAACTGCTAATTATTCCTTGTTTTTCTGAGTAAATAAAGAGGAATCTGTATGATGTGTCGACTACTATGATTATAAGAGTAGGCGAAGTATTGATTGCAAACGTACTATTGTCCAATAATTGTCAATGTGCGTAAAAGTTATCAAAGCTATCTTTCTCTAACTTTCCATGAATGAGTGTGAAAACCTCGAAACTTGTGATTTCTCTCTTCGTATCGATATTTATGCAAATTTCTATATATGGTCAATCGATATGGCAGTACATCGAGTTTCTTCTCCCAGTGAAGTGCTCTTAGATCCGACTAGTGAAATCAACTATCCGCAGCTGAGAAGGAAGAGTGTTTGTTGGTAAGCGTGTAAATTACGTTATTTTGTGCTAATTCAAATAAAGGCGTTTTGGTGCTCACGGAGTGTCGCTTTCAGTGTTATCATAGGCGGACATCTTCACGTCGGAGTTTGACTAGCTTGCCTAGTGAACAATTTCCAATAAGAATATTCGATTTTGTTGAAGGTATCTCGCCTTGCCGCCTCGTCAAAGGTGTAAGTGGTATTTTGAGTCATCTCTAATTGATATTGGAAGCTTTATTTTTCTGAGTGAAATTTTGCGGAAACTGGTTTCTTTCTGGCCTGAGGAAAAATTGTAGAACTTTTCTCAAAACCCCTGCCCGTTTAAAGATTTTAATAAAAGTGACTTTCATTTTATACATCTTGACTTTCAATTTATACATCTTCCGACTAGCTAGCGTTGCTCACTGTCAATAACAGCGGCATGGCTGTTGCATCGTTCCTTTAAACTTCTTCATCATTTGAGTTAGAGCAATTTGTTTGGTAAGACATTTTGTATAATATCAGCATACCTATCTATAAAAAAAGTGCCCAGTTAAGCTAATGGCATTGAGCTCACAGACTAATCACACTAATTGTATATTATATTCTTATTTCAAAGAATAATGCACCTCGAAAAATAAAGAAATTGAAAATAAATTAAGGGGATTCCTAATGTTGCATTCATTTTTAATCTTTGGAAAACACTGAAATGCGGGTATTTTTTTAAGCAAAGCTCAAAAACTAGTTCGTGGAATGAGGTGTAACTTTGGATTCGCATATATGCAACTTCTAACATCGATTTATGTTAAAACATTCATTGATGACAAATACAAAATTTTCGAAAATAAATAAATTTTGAGATTATTTTTGGAAAAAAAAGTATGAACTCTTACCTATGGTGGCACATTCATATACCTAGCATTTTGCGCATCGCTATTTTGAATATGGAATCACCAGTTACACGTGTACTGTAATGCAATATTATAAAGTAAAGGACAAAGCTTTTAATCTGGTATTTAATTAATTTTCTCTCAGTCTTTTAGAGAAAGGGTTTGAAGTGATGAGAATAAGATAAGATACTAAGATAAAAAATACGTTTCATGGTTCAGATACGTCTAGTGATATTTTCTTTACCCTTGTAAATTGAAATCTTTTAGGAAAAACGTCAGTCATTCTGGTCCCCTTAAGGATTTTTCTGAGTCTCGTTCATTTATTCCATTGTATGGAAAAGGATCATTTATTTGAAGGTTTTAAATATACATTACTTCTTTGAAATACATTAAATTTTTTAATTCAGTCGGAACGAAATTTATTTGCAGTCGCTGATCAAATTTAAAATATATTTATGATTAATTTTACTATGTAATACGTGTTACGTATCTATGGTATAGTCCCATTAATATTTTAATATTGCAGCATGTAAGCAGAAAATATGTACAATAACGGCAATAACATTCTGCTACACTGTTAAAAATTTTCAAGTTTTGCTGCATAGTCACTCCATAGCTTTTATAGAATATCTTCGTTTTGACCAATGAAAATGCCCCTTAATATAGTAAAGTAACCGTTTTCTCTAAAATCGGTGGAGTGTGTCTGCAGCAAAAGCTGAAGATTTTTAACAGTGTACTTACCATTAATTAAAAAAACATTAAAAGAAATTACCCTTGCAAAAGCATGGGCAATTATTCGCTATTATCTTACTACTTTCTCCTTGGTATTGCATATATTATTGATTTTATTTTCACTAAAAATTTTATTTTACATTATGGTACCAAAATATGTTTGTTACGTCACGCGTTGATAGTTTACAAAATTATCCATTTCAAAATAATTTCTAATATCATCAAAAATTGACCACTTAAATTAGAGCTTTTGAGCAAATGTTATTTAAATATAAATTTATTGTCAAATTTGAAAGAGTGGT
Source organism: Maratus michaelseni (assembly GCA_963931845.1). Lineage (NCBI taxonomy): Eukaryota > Metazoa > Arthropoda > Arachnida > Araneae > Salticidae > Maratus > Maratus michaelseni. The sequence goes on along the minus strand of OZ007592.1, from coordinate 280,946,864 downwards.
GGAGTAATTATGCGATGTTTATAAGCGAAGTTATAAACGATCAAAAGGAAATCTGTAACACTTGCCGGTACTCCGTATGTTACTTTTGAGATTATCAATACTAAGGTACGGACACGTTTGTGCTTTAAAACGTAAAAAAAACATCGTGTCATTTTACATCAATATAGCTAAAAGACATATTCCCATATATATCACTGCCGTTTCGTGACAAAAAATCTGATCATTAATTTTAATTTTTTAATCTTGTCAATAGATAAAGAAATTGGATAACATTTACCATGCAATGGCCGTAGTTGATCGTTTTTAAAACTATTGAACTTACAATGCCAAACATACCACAGCTCTTAATTTGTGAATTTTCCTCACTCTTATTTAGTATGCTTCAGAATGGAAAATTCGTTAATTTTGCTTCTAAATTCGGTTAGTAATTTAATAAGTTAAATAAATTTATAAAAATATAATTACTACATTCTAAGGAAATCAAATTTCTGTGTACTAAACGAAAACCTAGAAAATGACATTAATATACTCGCGTATAAGTCGAGGAATTTCTGACAATTTTCGGCAAGCAAATTAGGGGGGAGGGGTCGACTTAAACGAGAGTCAATTAACACAACAAAAAAAACTTCAAATACTGCCACAATTGTGGCTTTTTATGTGTAAGAATAATAAAATAATATTTAAAATATACAAATAATAATAATTTATCATTAATAAATATTTCATTGATTTGTTTCTGTTTACTTACCACCTTTTCGCATTATTTTTCGTCTAGAAAGTGAAATCTTTGGGTTGGTTTTATGCAAAACTGAAGTAAAAACTTAGAGGGTCGACTTATACGCGGGTTTTTGATTTTTACAGAATTTGTATTTAAAAGTTTGGGGGTTGACTTATACGCGAGTATATACGGTAGGAGATATTACAGTGAGAATATCTTAGACTTAAAAAAGTATTAAACAAAAATGTACAATTTTTCGAACGTCATAGAATTTAATTTTGTCTGTGTATGTAAACATTTTCTTATGATTTGAGCATACTTAACTGCAATTAATAAAACAAAAACTGCAATATTTAAAATGAATTTCCAATTGCACAGATGTGTTGCAAAATTTTAAATGTAAAATATAACGGTGATTTAATTAACTAAAAGAATTCACATTATTGTTTTATAGAAAAAATATGTAGGAAAAGACTATCGAAATGTATCTAATCACTAAAAAACAACAACAACAAATTTAATATAAAATAATCAAATACATTAAAACAACGGTACTTCTCTATTATCCCGTCGACCAGTTTTCATAACAAAAAACTATCGCCAAACTGTAAGATTAAACACCAAAAATGCAGTCCCCTTTACTTGATGTCAGAAGCATTATATGTGTTTCTTATGTCATCAAGTGTTTTTTAATTCGACATTTGCGTGTATTTCTCATTATGTTTTACTGATTTATTAGTTATTTCATTATTAAAATAACAATTGTGTCCTTAAATTCTTATATTTTATTTATTTATTTATTTTGATATTCCAATGGCAACGTTCTCCGTTTATTTGGCGTTACAGTTTGGCGATAGATTTTTGTTATAAAAAGTGGTCGATGGGATAATAGAGAAGTACCAAAACAACTTTTCAAAATATTATTAACAGAAGTTATAGAATATTGACTTTTAATATTGATTATTATTGGTATATTTAAAGGAAATTAACTACTATATTGAAAACTGTAAGTTTATATATTTACTATATTTTGCATTATATTAAAGTTCATAAGAAACCACATATTTTCAAATATGTATCATTTATAAAGAATTTTTATAATGAAAAAAACATTTTTTACGTTTAGGAGTACTTGTTTAATAAGAAATTTTTTTTTGAGGGGTGGGGAAAGTAAACCTGAATCTTTATTAAGAATATCACACATAAATATAATTACTTTTAATTAATTTTCATACTCATTTCTATAAAATAGTAAAAAAATCACAAAAGCTTCTAAATATATTTTTAATTTGCATAAAAGTTTATTCGCATTCGAAATTTTACAAAGAAAATAAATAATTCTTTCGTTTGTCTAATGCAATTAAAAACTATAATAATTTAAACCAGTAAAGTTTCTCATATTAACTTTTAAAATAAATAACTATTGAAATTCAGCAAGCAAAAAAATGAAAAGTCAACAGCAACAAAATCCAGCAGCAATCATGAATTCTTTTGGAATTTTTTCTTTACATTCATAAACCCGTTTCTTTTTTTTCTATTAAAGGATAAAAATTTCTCTTCTTTTGACACACTCACTTAAATAAAGCCATGTTTCATCCAGTGTTACGATACTTTTTTATTTATCACCATCTATGTATTTGTTAAAGCGAGCGTTAGAAAGCGCTATCCACAACACATTGGAAGACTTTGGAAAGTTTTCCAAGAGGTGTGGGAGAAAATTGATATGATTTTACTAAGAGAAAAATCGATTATGATGGAAATTTCGATCCAGTGTCATAATAAGAGTCAGGGTTATACAGTAGAGTAAAATTGTCGCAAAGAATATGGCATATGTGTTCAGAAACTAATTGTCAAAATCGTTTCCATAAAGTTTCAACGACCTTCTGTATACATGTAACGATTGCTGCGTTTTTGTTAGAAAAAAAGCCATTGTTTTTAAGAAAAATGCTGCAGCCTTTTCAGCGCCGACAAATTTTTAATAATTTGTTTTTCCTTAAATAGGTCTGTCATATTTTTTATATCCTATACAAACAGATACAGTTCTTTAAAAATACTACATTATACTTACAACATGAATTGACATTGTGTATTTTATGGTCGGTTTTCCCTCTAATCGCAGATAAAAATAATTTTAAAAGCTTTTTTTTTTTTTTTTTTTTTTTTTTTTTACTTTATATTATTGCTTTCCTTTTTAGAAGAGGTTTCAAATTTTAATTAAAAATTAACTTATCGTCAGGAACAAGATAATTGTTTTTTCATGAACTGATTGACGTAATTTAATTTTAAACTTGGGCGTATGACTAACTAATATTAAATACTTTGAAATTGTTTAATCCAGTATCATTTAATGACCAATTTATTAGTTTCCGTTTCACTGGTGAGAATTAGATTAATTAAAAAGAGATGGACTCTCTACATATAGGATTAAATTAGCCCGCTGATCACCTGCTAATTCTAATTAATACCAAGTAATAAAATTTTCTTTGTGATAAAAGAAAACATGAAAATGTTCTTGTTTTTACTTAAAATTTCTTTATATTTGTTTTCCTTGTAAGATAAAAAAATGAAAAATCAAATTCCAATAAGGGCTCATCAAATTTTTGTACTATTTTAAAATAATATTTAGGTATTTTAAATTTTACACAGAAATAAATTTTCTTTCCTTTTCTGTTTTTTAAGGTATATACATGAGATTAAATGGGAATTAAACAAATCGTTCTTACTTCTCCTAAGTTCTCTATTTAGGTGAAAAATGTAATTTGTAGGTACATTTCAGATTTGACTTACCAAATGTAACTCAATGGAGATGAGGTAAATGTAGAAAAAAAAATTGCAAATTTGTTAAAATTATAGTTAAAAAATCCTTTACAGCAGGACGGTCCAACGTGGCGCAAGAAGGCGCCATGGCGTAATTTAAAGATTTTCTTGGCGCGCATTTGAAGGTTTCCTGTTACTAGCTTCTTAAAAAAAATTAATTCCATTTTAAAAGAGGCTCACTTTAAAATCATTAATATTTGCATCAGAAATATTTTTAAATTTTCTGAAACTGTATTTCACGCATTAATAACCAAAAATAATCATGCTTATTTTCAAGGTCTGTAGTTATTGATTACAAAATTTTGTATAGTGTAATAATGATAGTTCAAATTGGTAACAATCGACAATAAGTCTTTTAATGTGTCTAGAAGTAAAATGCAGATTAAGAAGCGTTTCTCCCAATCATCAGTGCATGAAAGCTCAACCTTTTTTTTTTTCTTTATTATAGTGGCCCATTTGCTGTTTTAAAGTGAAAGAGGTAATTTTTCCTCCCAGACTTTTGAAACCATAGATAATCTTTCTCATTTTGCTTTAAAAAATACGATAAAATCGTGCAAAACGATTTCCGTCAATTAAACTTCTTCTAGACTATCATTCTGAACTGGTAATCGTTTTTGAACACTTTAAAATAAAATAAATGGCACTCAATAGCTGTTAAAAATGAATATTTTTAAAGAGAGAACTTTAAGTCTTTTTTTTTTTTTTTTCAAAAATGTAATATTGGGATTGTGTGCAAGCAAATACTTTTCAATATATTTTCATAAAAATTTCAAAATATATAGTGTATGGTAGGCTGTATAAAATAAACAAAAGTTTTATGTTTTTTTTTTTTTTTTTTTTTTTTTGAAAAATATTCTTTTTTTGGTGTTAGATTGCTAAAGGATTGAAAATTTTATAGAAGCAAGATACATTTTTATCTTTAAAACATAAAAATGCTATAAATAAACAATTTTGTGGGGTTCTGTGTAAGCACAAGACTCTCAAATATTTAATTACCAAACATTTTGTTTTACATTTAGAAATTCGTTAGCATTCAGGCACTCAACCTTTGATTTCAATTTTCTGCTCAACAAATTAAAAAAAAAAAAAAAAAAAAAAAAAAAAAAAAAAACTTTAAAAACTAATTTTCCCCACTATGAACTAAAAAAGTGAAATGAAGCAAGAAACATATATCCATTACTACCTTTAAAAATTGTATTTTTCTAATGTATATTTTTAAGATATAAAATGACAAAAATGGCCAATTTTGTTTTCACTTTTCGACGTTTTAAGTGTCTTGAGTCCCCTTAATTAGCTATTCGCCTCAAATAGCTAGTCAACGGAGTTAACTACAACCGTTAACATGGTGTCTAGGTATAGTAAAATGAGAAAGCGCTAATTGCATGCAAACATGTGGAATTATAACGTGGATACATATTTACTTATAACATTAACACATGTAAGCAAGATACGGTTTGTTTTAATAAGAAATTGAAGCTATAAGGGGTGTACAGTGAAGATGAAGTTGTAAGTAATAAATGTGTAAGGGGTAGTGAATCATGTGTCCCGATGTTCGGCACATTGAGTATCGACTTGAGGACTAACATTTAGATTTTCTTATTAAAATAAATTTTACCTTGTTGATATGTCTTAATTTTATTCATAAATGTACATCTGGTTTTAAATTCCACACTACACTGAATTAGTGGCAAATAAAGCTGGCGACTGAATATAAAAAAATCACATTTGAGGACTTCTAATAAAGTTACTTTAACATATAAGACATCATTTCATACTAAATACTCTCTACAACTTTGACGTTTTTTCCGATCTTCTGCCGTTTATGCGATAGTAACACTAACACCGCAGTTGAACGCTAGGGGGCGCTACAAGAAACCCCTTCACATATCCGTTTTACTATACCTAGCACCCCAATTACCATTCTAGCGAACTCGGTTTATCAGTTATTTAAGACGAAACGGAATTATGGAAATACCTTATATATTATCATAGTGCAAAAACTCCCAAATTATCTATAATTTTTTATTTATCTTATAGGTAACAAATAACTTATATTTTATTAATAACAGGAGAGTTGGCAAGTATTTATTTCCAAATTTTATCATGGAATAAATACAGAATAATTTTTTTGGGCTGTGCCACACTAAACAGGTTGTGATAAACAAACATGCACGTAATTTTTCGTAGTTATATAAATAAATGTTCGACTGATGGAATATCTGTACTTTTTCATTATGCAGTAAAATATTTTATATATTTTTTACTTATATTGCCTTAAGTTTTACCAAAATTCAATGTAACCTAGTTACTTACGATTTTGGAGATTTTCCCCTCTTCTTCAGAAACCATTTAGAGAAGGATAATCGCAAACCGTTGTATAATTTAGAGAAACGTTTGTGAAATAAAAAGGCTCTTTTGTTGCCAATAAATTTCGGCAAAATCGTTTCTCTTCATTTCGGAAATCTATTAGTTTTATAATGTTTGTGATTGTTTTTTTCATTAAGGTTGTTGAAAATAGTGGAAAGCTTCCCAGAATCATGTGAAACTACGGAGTTGTAATAAATTTGCATTTCTATACGAAGAAACTTCTCTTACAGTTTATTATATCAAGCAAATCGAGCATCATGTAAACTATTTCAAATCGAAGAAAATGTTTCTACTTGCACAAATAAATAATGTTTTTGTTTTTTTTTTAATTATTAATTGAAGTATTTTGCAATACTGTTACATTAAAGTTAATCATCTTTCATCTTTATTTTCAAATAAATGATATTTAACTATATATAAATTCTATACTTTCTGAATAAATTTTTTTTAATAAATTCTATGTAATACAAACGTAGATATTCTTACCAAAAGAAGTCTTGTTAAAAATAGCATCTTTACAATTTCTGTCACTATAAAATTATTTGAAGGGAATTGTTTTACTTTTAGTACTTTAGAATTTTTCAGATGCTCCTAAAATATCTTAAAACTGATGCTCTTTATATATTGATTTTTCTAAGCTTCTTACAGAAGTTAAGCAAGCAAAATGTTCTTGAAAAACAATAAACAAGAGCATTAAACGTATACATTTTTATTTAAAAACATTTATAAATAAAGTGTAAAGGATAAACTGACATAAAGTGTCATTTCTGACAGCAATTCCAGTTCAGGAAAGCAACGATCTTAAAAAACGAAGCCCTATTAAAATGAACAACAGTAGAAAATGTTTGTTTTTTTCATATTTTAATAGGTATAGTTGTGGATAAAGTATTTCTTTGTGCGTTATTTCAAGGAAAATCTGCATTATATGATACAACCTCTTGAATAAAGATAAAAAGTGTGTTATCGTTTGCATTATTTTTATATAGAAAGTAGAAAAATACGGAAGAATTCATAAAAAGTGTTATAATTCCAATTATTTATTCATTTTTAACTGGGATTATATTTTAATATACATATTTGATGGTTTCTCAATTTTTGCAATTGTTAAAAAATAATTACAAAATATGAACTTATATAGCTTCATATAGACATTTTAATACATGTCAATCCATATGAACAAAATATAAAAACCTTTATTAAGATAAAATGCAATGCTAAAGCTTAAATACTAGTCATATGTTTAGAGATAAGTCATAATGTTACACTAAAAGATATTGAATATTTGTGAAAAATGTTTTGAAATCAATTAAGTATATTTCTTTGTATTATGTACTTTTGTACTGTAGTAATTCCGTGTACATATGCATATGCACACACTTAAACATACTATGCATGTTACACTGTATATGTTATTATAAATGAGGAATTTAAAAAACAATACGAAAAGATTGGACTAGTTATATAGCATCTCTCGTGCCATAAACAAGAAATAATATATTTATATTGCTGTACACATCTATCTGGCATTTTCTATTTTATAAACATCCATGGCCATTGTTTTAAAAATGTGAAAAAATATTTCTTTATTACAATAAACAGAAAAAAACTAAACATATACCGATACAATGCAAATAGTTCTCTTAAATAAAGCTCATTTGCATTATTCTACTAATCTATATATCATTATTATTTTACTACATAAATGGATGACATTTCATGCAAAAAAAAATTAAAAGACTATTTTAAATTAAAATGTACAAATCGTAATGTATATTACTTCATAAATCATTCTCAAAATCAAAGGCATTTCTTTAAACGTACTTTTTTATGCAAAGTTTTCATGAAATACTTTTCTGAGAATATATTTCAAAATAATGGAGAAAATTCTAAATTTTTCAGCCAAAATTATGAGATGAAAAGAAATTTAAATAGCACCCAGATGCCATTAAAATGCATAGATCATTAGTGTTTCCATGTTTCCCACAGATGTTTTAACGTCGAGTATTTTCTGCGATAGCATTTCTTTTTCCTTTCTTACTTTTTTCTTTCAGAAGTCATGTCTTTTGATACTTTTCATCATTAACTTTAATCTGTAAAATAAAAGGAACATCTTTTTAAAGAAGCGCAATGCTGAAATTAAAAATATGTATTTCATTATATTTTATTGAAAATGGTTGAAAAGGTTTATGACAGCAAATTTATTGTTTGAGAGAGTAAATACATTTTGAATTGAATTTGTTGATAAAATTCTCAAAGATTTAAAATTCGGATCTTTTTTTTTTTTTTTTTTTTTTTTTTTTTTTGCATCGCAGTTACAGGAAGCTTCAATGTTAAATTATCACTTTGAAATTATTTTCCTGTTGTAATTATTCTGGTTATATCATTGAAATTCTTATATTATAAATGTTTTCATTTAGTATATAGGCCAGTAAAAATAGGATTTTGCTAACCAAAAATTCGCGGAAAGCTGGAAATTGTTTTAATCACTTTGTTTTACATCCAAATGAAGGGATTTGAAGTTTGTCCCATTTTTCCTGGTGAGCTTTATATGTAGCACCACAAAAACCTCAAAATTTTCGGACTTTTTTCAGTATTTTGCAAATAACTTAAAAACCGTTCACTCTACAAAAATTATCCTTATGCACAAATTGTCGAGCATAAAATTCTGCGTCGATTGAGTATTACAGACCAAACATTCCACCAATAGTAAGTGAGATATGATAAATCAAAAAAGTACATTTTTCCAAAATTTTCTTTGGAAACTCATAAAATTGGTGTTTTGAGTTCCAATTGTCGGTTAAATGAATCATTTCGCTTACAAAACAGTATAATTGCATAAATCGACGAATGGTTCTGTTTAATTATCAACTTCAAAATTTAATTACATCAATATAGGATTTTCACCAACCTTTTCAACAGATGATTACATTTGAAATGCAACCGATTTCTCCAAATTAATTTTAATTCTGCCGTCTGTAAGCAAATTATTTTTTGAGGTGCATAAATGATTATATTTTGAAAATCCAATGAAATGATGAATATAACGGATAGGTAATTGAAAAATAAAAGAATTGTACGTGCACTTAAAATTACGCATTTTACAAAAAGTTGGAAAAAATATAATAATAGATAATCAAGAAAAATTATTTATTTAAAAAAATTATTATAAAAGCAACGCTAATAAAATCTACTCAAGTTACATGAGGGGAAATACAGGAAAATCGAGCTTAGAGCGTTTTTTTTCAGGACCTTGAGTTGTTCATTCTTCTTCCTCTTCCTCTAGATTAGTGTTGCACAAACTTTTTGTATGAAAATCGTTTGCCACCACTATCTTCGAAAGGTAAGCTTTGATACATCTAATAGCAAGGTTTCCGTCATTAACCTAAGGTAACTTTTTCTGTGTAAAAATAGTGGTAATGTTGGTGGCCCGCGGGTCACAGGTTGTGCATCCCTCTCTAGATGGAAGGCCTCCTCGTCCATATTTACTTTTTCGTCGTATCCGGTTTGTGGGTCTTCTTCCTCCGCGGTCTTTGTGCACGGCACACATTTACAGTGGTAACATATAGTTGAGCCATTTAACCCCGTTCTTTCTACAAGAACATAAACCACCTTTGCATCCCTTTGCACATTTTCATGACAGAGTGTTTAGGAGCTTTGTTGGGGCAGCTACAACGTTCGTGGTCACTGGAAGTATACCATGCCAGAATAACTTTCAACCTCAATCAGTGAGATTCACCAGCCTTCCATTCCAAATATTGATATGAAGAAAAGCTCTGAATGAATGTTGTTTGGTTGCATCTTCAGTTGGCGGCAGAGAAGCGAGGTTAAATTGGGTCTTCATAAGGTATTTTGCAAATATGTTGTAACGCAATTTGTACAGTGTTGAGGCTTCGTCGTACTGGGGATTGTATAAGGTGGCAAAAAATTTCTGCCCCGCAGCACTTACTTCCTGAGGGTAGCATATTGGTTATAAAAGACTGTTGGAACATCTTGTAAGTGAGCATTTTTCCATAAGCTTGACAAATTTCAGTTTGCCCTGCCTGAAGAAGGCCGATGTAGAATCACAGCCACTAAAAGCATGGAAGAATAGGATGTTATTCTTCACAATAGGCGAGTACTTGAAACTTAATGGCGAATACAAAACATTGTCTGACTGTCCTTACCCAGCTTTTCAAGTATATTTGGATGAGTGTGGAGCAAATGCATTCAAAAGCACAAGCAGATCCATATCTTCCCCAACTATGATGACACGTTCTGACTACTGATTAAGTTGGATGGCTAGCATCACGATGGTAGTATCTGCATCCTCGACAGCTTGCTCCACAGTAAAATTGTCTTGCTCCAGATTTTCAATGAGCACATTTATTAAACGGAGTTTATTGCCTTCATTTGCAAGGAAGTGCTCTTTTTGCAATTCTTTCCAAAAACTAATAAATTTTTTTTGTCACTGACTATCAGCCAGATTCAGATATTCGCTCTAGGATCTTAAAGTAAAGATCTCTAAAAAGATGCGTTTTAATTGGTTGATCGAATTTCTGCTCATGTGTCTGGCGGAAGCGCTTTGACTTTTGTGTTTTCCTAAGTGTCAATTTAAAACAATTCAAGCAAAAAATGTTTTAAACCAGAAAATTTATTTTGCAAATTATTTCTTAAATTTGTGTTTTATATTTGATTAATTTTAAAAAGAGTTTTTCAAATTGTTTTAGAATTCAGCGGACGGACAACTGAATTTCGCTGATTTTTCAAATTGTCCCCTAAAAAGTGAAATTGCCCCCTATTGGGCATGTGCCTCCCCATCCGGAACCATTGCTCTATATGCTTGCTAACATAACAAACATGCTCCAAAACCTTCATAGCTCAAAATGAATATAGTGTAACATTTAAATATTTATAATAATAATAGTTCTACTATTTTATACTTGGTCTCTAAGGTTTCAAAATTGTAATCATAAACGCAAATATATGTGTGAGTACTTTTGATTTGGTTATATGAGCACTTTTTGAGTTGTTCAGAGTCAAAAAACCGATTTTATGTGTTTTCTTTAGAAAATTTTAGAAAAATGTACTTTTTGATTTATCATATCTTGCTTATTATTGGTGGAATATTTAATCTGTAATACTCAATTGACGCAGAATTGTATGTTCTACAATTTGTGTATTAGGATATTTTCTGTAGAGTGAACGGTTTTTGAGTTATTTACGAAATACCGAAAAAAAGTCCGAAAATGTTGAGGTTTTTGTGGTGCTACGTCTAAAGCTCACCAGGAAAAATGGGACAAACGTCAAATTCCTTCATTTGGATGTAAAACAAAGTGATTAAAACATTTTCCAACTTTCCGCGAATTTTCGGTTAGCACGGCTCTTTTTTGAACTAATTTTACTGGCCTAACATGTTAATTATCAGCTTCGTTTCGATTGCACAGAAGCAGTGTGTTCCTTCCAATAAAGTTTTCTTTTAGTTGTGCTAAGGTAATTGCTTTCCATTTATTTCATTGTTCTAATTAACATATAATGTTTATCTAATTTTGAAACAAACATTAATTTTTTTTTTAAATGTAAATATATGATTTTATTGAACACGCTTTTTTAAATTCACATTAAACGTACAAGAAATTTCAATAGTAAGATTATAAGATTTAATAGGTGGTAGTTCTTGCTATAACAATCAATTTTCGTAAAGAAATTTAGTGTTGTAACTCATAATTATCATGACGAGTAGACTTAAAAGAAAGATCCAGATGACCTATTATGCAGAAATCTCTGCAAATAATTAAAATACAGGATACGTTAAACAAACTAACATGATTTTCACACTTATCAACTACAATAATTAACATTTTTCATAGAACACAGTTTCACTTTCACATTCAAAAAATTTAAACATTTAGTATCCAAAAATCGTTACATATCAATATGGGAAGAATTAGTCATTTTATAAGATTGTTTGCTACTTGGTTGTCCTAAAAATTAACAAGGAAAGTTTAAACAATGACAATAAGGTGAGATGTTACAGTGTCGTAAAGTAATTCACAAAAAAATACAGGACGTCTCTCTTCAATCGGAACTTGGATATTTTCCCATAAATTAAAAAATAATGGAGCTGTTTTAATGAAATTTTCAATAGAATTACCTTCCTTTGAGTAAAGTGCGATGGCATCACCAAAAATGATGGAATGTTCACTACCTTGCTCACGTACATCATTTGTAATGCCATCTAATAGGAAGCATATAGTGAGGCTTTGTTTGGATGTTGATAGTGCCCACGTTCACCATTTTCTGAAAATGTCTACCACGGACTGCAGGAGTCATGTGAGGTTATGGTTTCCAGGCTAATACGCGAACCAGCGAGCTGCTTTTTAATCGTAATACACTAGGGGAATAAGAATTATCTCTGCAACTTTGTATACTGCAACTCGATAATATCTCAACGATAAACATAGAGTCAAGTTACGTTGCGTGTACATGCAAAAACAATATATGATGTTTCATTTGTCAGTGAAACGGTTAATAAGCAAAGATTCGTAAATTTATATGCAAAAAAGCTGTTTCTAAAGAAATGTCATGGAGGGTGTTATACATTGGCATTTTCTACTCATCTGTCTATCTATCTATCTATTTATCTATATTTATATAAATACATAAGTAATTCTCAGACAAATGGAAAGGAATATTCTGACGCCTCTTTATCAAGTGCATTAAGGCGAAAGCGCGGCATGAGCTACCGGACCTGTACCAATGGGACAGCCTACGGAGCCAGTTTATATCCATTGTGGTACTATAGAAACGCTTAGTCTCGTCTCCCTCTACAAAAATAAATAAGTCTGCTTCGCATTTCCGCCCAAAATTTTGTTCATCCTCAAGAGCAACTTATCTAATAGAAGCAACCCGTTTATCTGTCTCCTCTCACATTCACTTTAAATTCACCAAGCATGATGATCTAAATCGTTGACCTATTCAGTGCCAAAGCAACATATATAATAGCAATCTAAAACCGGCCAACACAGTATACTACAGTAATTCCCTAAATAGTGCTTCAGTCATGATGTCCAAGGCGTTTGTCAGATGGATCTCATGCTGTGATCAGGCTAATTTCGCCCCGCGGTCAGGTACACAACCCGCTAAGCTAGGCACTCCGCTCGGCAGATAGGAGCCTGATCAGCAGTAAAAAAAAAAGTGAGGAATATGCTGGAAATTGCCCAGTCAGATCAACAGATATGACACTGTGTTAATTTTCTATCTATATAGTATCTACATTCTAGGTAACTGTTATTATGTTATAAATATATATATATATATGAAAAACTCTAACACTATATTAATGATTTAACATAATTTAATAATTTAATACATATTTTTTTGTAATTTTATAATTTAGAGAAAAGTGAAGATGTATGATGAAAGTGTGAAAAAATTAATTTTGTTTTGAACAAAATGTCATAAATCAAAACAAGCGCTAGAAATTTTAATTATCTGTCGTCAAACAGCATGTACTTGACGCTTCACATTTCGGAACAAGCGTATCTGTGTATATAGTATCACTGACTGAATTACTGCGCTTTTCCAGCATTTCCTGCTATTTTTCATATTTAAGACAAAGCAAAATGAGCCTATCCAAAATTTAACATTTTCTCAAAATTTTTACGGAAACTCAGCTTTAGTTATAATGAAACACCTTTCATTTTTTGACGGACTAATTGTATTGTCATCCCATGTTCCTTTTTATTTTCATAGGATGTGAATAAATTTAATTAAAAACTAACTCATCTGCTTGAAAACGAGATAATTAATTTTTCATAAACTGATTGACGTAATTTAATTTTAATCTTGTCCATTGCGTATAACTGAGTAATAATAAACGTCTTGATATTTTTTAAGCAGTGTCATTTCCTGGTTCATATTTCTATTAATTTTCATGGACGTAAAGTACCATAATTCTAATGAGATATGGTCTTCTATTAAAATTCTTTTATGTTCTAAGTAATAAATAGAAATAACATTTAATTTTACATAAGAAAATTAATATATATATTATTAATTCATATATATATATATATATATTCTCATCGCCATTTAAAATTTGTTTAAGTTTTTTCATAGTTAACCGAGAGAACACAATTTCAGTGGTACTAATAGTTCTTAGAGTATTTCACATACTTTTAAAAGAATATTTACATGCTGCAAAATTCTAAAAAGGTGTGTATTTTTCCACTCAGTTTTAATAATATACGTGAAACACTGTTTAAATCGACAGTTTTAAAAGCAAATATTAGTTTTGTCAACTTTTGCAATTCGATATTTAATACATGTAGACGGCGAAACATTATTAACGCATAAAAACATTAAACATTATTATTAAACCTAATTATTAAACTTTAGGCACCACATACAAAAATAAACCATGTCAAAAAGTTAGGTTTTCAAAAAATAATTATGCGAGTTTAGTGAAAAATATAAGTGCACTCTTATTTTATATTGTTATAAAAGTTGACTGCACTAGAGTACGCGATTTACGCCGCATTAAATTATTAGTTTTCCGTCTTTCAGATTCAGGAAATACTATTTAACTCACGAGAAGACGGTAACCTTGGCGACTAACTTACACGTGATTGTGAAAAATATTCTCCAAGTTTCTAGTGTCAAGTGAAAGTGGAAGTAGAAAAAAAACCTGTAAAGAGATATCAGTGGAAGCACATGTAGTTTTAAGCCAACCCTGCACTAATTTTCTTTTGGAAATATGTTTTTTTATACTCATGTTACACACCAGAAATTTTAAAGAATATTTTTTTACTTTATTTAATAGTTGAAATTTTTACTGTTATTACTTTTATTTTTCCTTTACGTAATTCTTTACTACAGTTTAATTATTTTCTTTACGGCTCCCTATTGCCTCGGAAGTCGCCGCTTACCTATACACTGGAAGCAAAGTTGCACGCAACTAGGCATTCCAATCAGCTATCTACATTGTTCCATTGTTGCAATGTGATTACAAAAGGCGAATATTGTTATTTAAAGATAATTGTTGCATGAAACTGAATGTATTTATTAAATGTTAAATTTAATTTATTCATATATATGCATCACTGTGTAGTGTAGGATTTAATTTTTTACGCCCTGCTAGTCTTTCGAGGGTAAATTGATTAAATGTCATAGTAAATATCTGACTCATTTGTGTCTAGGCCAGCGGTAAAATTACGATGTGCCCCCTTTACACACACACTCTATAACATATATCTCTTATTATTTAAAAAGTGAAATCTATTCGTATGGAGAATGCCTAAACAACCTAAACAATAACGATTCATTTCACATTTTTTTTAACTTAACAAAGAGGTGAAGTTTCTGCAACAAAAATTTTTTAAACATAATTCTATAAATGAAATGAGGCTAAAGTATACATCGTGACATGCCAAAAATGAGTTTTGTTGTTCCTCCCAACTTAACTCAGTGTTAAAGAAAGGTGCTATGTGATCCGAATTTTTATCCTTACAAAATGCTTGAAGAGATTCTCACATTTAGCATTAAAATTTATAGCATTGGCAACTTTTATAATTAATTTTAGTAACTTATTAAGAGTTGATGGAAAATATTTGGATACTAAATTTTCTCTCTATGGATATCACAATGCACAAGAAGAGTTCCAAAATTCTCATCTTTCCCTTTCCCATTATTGTTAATTGACTATCTGATTAGTATTATCTGATTTTGAAGTGTAAAACGTATAAGTCATATATTTATTAACTGGGTAGGAGGTCTGCACTGCAAGCATAGATATTTACTATTTACTCATTTCCCTTTTCACTACTATTTAAGATTTATACATTTTATAAATTTGATAGTACCTTGTTTAGATATTTGAAATATTTTTGACGTTAAATATGTTCATGACAGTCAGATTTAGATATACCCTTAACTAGTTTCAAGTGAATAGTTTCTTTATGTGACATATAGCAGAGAAAATTGAAATACAAGTCTCATTCAATAAATAATCAAAATATTTGTAAAAAATTATAAAATACATTAAGTACCAGAAAATCATAGAAGAATATAATTATAGAATTTTTATACATGAAAAATAAATTACGGGTGTCAAAATATTATTAAAGATGGTTCATATAATTATATTGGTTTTGATTCTATTTTAAACGTTTGATTGGGAAAATTTTTGAAATTCAACAAAAAAAATTTCCCAAAGTTTTTTTTTTTTTTTTTCAATTTTAGTTTTAAATTTTGTATGTCTTACTTTTATTTTTAGTCTACAACCATTTTTTCCGAACAAAAATTGACAGCAAATGGGTGAGTAACAAAATTTGAATTGCCTCCCTATAAAGTCATATTGCCCCCCGGTGACGCGGACGAATCACGTTAAGAACCACTGGTTTGACATTGACTGTTGGTCAGCACTGGGAGCAATTGGAGCAACTTATGTCGCTTTTTATAGAGTTCGTCGTTTAGAAGATATTTTCATCAAAGTTACTTTTGGGAAACAATACAGTTGATTACATTAGAAAAAAGTCCTTCCGGTCTGTACCGGGAGGAAAAGGTAGCTTTCATAGTCCATAGTCTACGTTTTTAAAAAGTCAACTCTTTTTACTCAAACACCCTAAGTTAAATTACTTGGAAACCGATTATAGAAGATTCAATCCCTGTTTTCTTTAACACTGAATATGAATGCGCATTTCTGCGTGAAAGTTACAGCGTAACAAATATCAGATTGTTTTAAAATCTCAGCCACCTAAGAATTTCAAACTGCCATATCTCAGCCATTTTTTAAGATATAGCAAAAAAAAAAAAAAAAATGTTTCAGAATTCTTGTATCACGTTCTAACACCTAACACAAACAATTTTTTCAATTTATAAATTTTTGTACATGTTTTTGAATTAAAAAAGTAAAAATTTTAACTTGCCGCCATTTGAAAACAAGATGGCGGATGAAGCTGGCCAACGAACTCGGTTGAAACCTTAGTATGTCCTATACATATGCTGAGTTACATCCAAATCGGTTCATAAGTAAGAGAGTTATAGCATGACATATGTCAGATATATATATATGGATATATATAAATCAACATTTGAACTGAGGGAGGTCTGGGGGTCATGATCGGTGAAAATATGCCAAAAATTTTTTGGAATTGCTTTCCTCCGAACGGCTGCAGTAGGTAGCTTTTGGTATTGAAAGCTACCTAATAAATGCACTTGGTGAGAGATTAGCATTTGAGCATTACCTGCAGAATATGACGACTGAATAAACATTTGAGAATGAAGATTCAACAATGGACATTAACCCACGAATGGCAACAACCACGTATCTGCGGGTATATTATACCTTCAGAAAAATACTATTTTCTGAACATCAGGAAATCAGAATGGAAATATCCCTCAAGCCTATTGGTGTTTTTTTTAACTACACACAGCTGACGAGACATGGGTAAAGACCATGGTTACTGCAAACTTAGTTTTATACTGCTAAACGGTAAACATAAAACAAATATATATATATATATATATATATATATATATATATAAATGTTGTCTCTTAATTGTATGAGACTCAATGCTCCAACATTTCGGCCCGATGCGATGACATTGTTACCCTGGCAAAGATATTTTTGCAGATTTCAGTACTGTTATTTGAGAAGCAATTTTCAAATCGAAATTAGTTGGAAGTCTTATATTTTCATGTAATTGATACATAATGTTTTTTCTTTGAAAAATTAGGCTGCATTATGTTTGTCAATGAAAAGCAAAATATAGTTTTAAAATGTTATAATTTTACATAAAATGTTATATAAATGTTATATACTATAAGAACAACAGTTTACATATTCAGCTTACGCAAAATAAAAACATTGCCATCATATGCATTACATACATAATCTTCAAACCAAATTAATAACAACAGTACTAAAGAATATATTTTTCCTTATAAAATTTCTTGTCATTTCTTGAACATTCTTGTCAGGATGATGTTAACTTCTTCTCCCAGTAACAATATTTTCCTAGCAGAATAGAAAACGCCAAAAGACACTGTGTTTTAAAGCGCTTGTTTAATATAAAAGTCATGCTTTCAAAATACCTCTTTTTAAGCACTACATTTATTTTCTTTATTTCACTCACGGATTCTATTTTCTTAAAAGCTCTTCAGTCTTTTTCCCTTAACTATTTTTTTTCGAAGGAGCACGCTTTCATCTGTCTAAGAAAAGCATTTTTCTCTTTTAGGTTTCCGTACTTAAAAAGTAAAAACGGAAGTATTATAAGATCACTCGTGTGTCTGTATGTCCGTCTGTCACAGCCATTTTTCTTGAAAACTATGGAACCTGAAAAGTTCAAGCGTGGGTCAATAAAAACTATTGACCCACTTATTTATAGATTATTAACCATTCTCAAATATTTTAAGGAAAAATTTAGCGAGGTTAATTAAGTTACCTGAAAAAAATATATATACATATATTGTGTGGGGAAAGCTCTTGAAAAATCTCGCAGCACTGAACTCAAAAATATATTTCTATGAATTTAGGTATTATATTTTCAGAGATATTATCGAAAATGTACTGGAAAAATATGTCCACTTTCTATTTCGAACGTACTGAAACTAAAATTATGGAAAAAAGTTAGGGGTAGTAGAAGAGTTTTGAAATCTTGCAGCAAAACTATAAAGATTTTACTAAGTCGCATAGTTTTTGAGAAAATCGTATTTTTCCGTTACACACACGCACTTCACTTTGCGGCGCTCGGAAATTTACGAGCGCTCGTGGTACCTATCGACGCATAATAATACAAAGATTATTGGTAATGAATTTTGAAAAAAAATTGTTGGTAAGTAGCTGAGACATTAATTAGAAACCTATCTAGAAAAACGCGGCACGGACCAAGGCGACGTTGCGACTTTACGACCTCTTTTAAAAGCGCGCTTGACACAATTCCAAGTTAAAAATATTTTGTTGGAGTATCACTACTTTTTTGTAGATTTTTTAAATATATTTTTATTCATTCATTCTTCAGGAATTTTCACTAAACAGTGGGTTTCCTCGACCTATAAAAATTTTTGAGAGATATTTTCCATTTCTCCCTGTCCAGGGTAATATCATCATTTAACTTATAAATCTTCATTGACTTTTGAATAGAAGTTTTCCAAGTCATTCTTGGTCTGCCCCTTCTTTTTCCTGACTCCATTCAAAAAGGATATTTGGAAGGCGTCCATGTTTCATTCTGCGAACATGTCCATGCCATCTAAGCTTATTATGTTCGACTGTATTTACAGCATCCTGTTTAACTTGCACGATTTCACGTATTCTTGAATTTTTAATTTTTTTTTCAGCCTTGACTTTCTTGCTGATCTTTGCAAGAAATTCATTCGGGTAGAGATGAGTTTGATTTTCAGGGGGTGATTTTACGTCCATTCTCTGCGCCATACAGTAAAACGCTTTGCACGATTGCACTATAAATTAATCGTTTAGTTTTATGGAAAATATTACTACTCCACAGAACAGAATTCAACATTGCAATTGCTTTTCTGCCTTCATCAAATCTCCTTTCAACATCTCTTTGCTTTATCAATTTTCATGAATGATAGATCCAAGGTACTTGAATTCCTCAACAGTTTTAATATTAATATCATCCAAAAAATATCAATTTTCTGACTTGTTGTTAAGTGCTCAGTTTTACACATATTTATATTTAATCCCCATTCATTATAAGTATCCTTTAATTTACGAAGCATGTACTTTTCATCTTCTGCTGTGATACCTTGATTATCCGCAAACAATAAATGATGAATATATCTACTAACACTCAGTTTAAAATCCATTTTACAACATTTCTTCGTCCATCAGCGGCAGACATTAGTGCATATCTATATACCGGGTGAACCAAAAGTTCGTTAAAACTTTAAAAATTCATAAAAAGGGTAGAAATTATGATAATGAAGTGCGGTTTGCATGAGTGGCTCACAAAGTAGTCGGATTTTTTTTTTTTTTTTTAGCAGCAAAAATTTTTTTTTTCAAAATGTCACTGATAGAGGGCCAGAGGCGGATCCAGCCTTCCATTTAGAGGGGGGTCATATATATATATTTTTTTTGGGGGGGGCGGGGGGGACCAGATGTTTTCATTAGCAATTTTTGAATCTTAGATCCAAATTGACTATTTTATTTTCTGACATATACCCGAATTCATTTTCTTTCGTAAATGCATGAAATTTGCAAGTATATTCGTAAATGTATAAAATTTGCATGTTTTATTCAGATACCAAGAAATAAGAATTTCTCCATTTAGTTTAAAAACAAAGAATCTTACAGAAAGTTTTCTCAAAGTTCGCAATTTAAATCGATTTTCGGGCTCGGCAGTAATGGAAATATCGTCTTAAGGAAGCAATCAAATACACTTCAAAATGTACAACATTTATAGGAAAATTAAAAACGATGTTCTATTCTTAGATGCTTAAACAATAATGCCTGCATTTTTCTTGCATTTTTATATAAAATTAATTCCGGGAATGTATTAGAGAGATTAGAAGTTTTAAGGAGGATTAAAAGAAAAAAATAATGAAAACACATTTAATACATATTTATATTTTTAAAAAATGCATTGTTCTGTAGAAGGGTTTTTCGTTTAGAGGGGGGGGGTCATGACCCCCATGACCTCCCTCTTGGATCCGCGCTTGTAGAGGGCGCTGGCAGAGCGCGCTGAAACACAATGAACAGGACAACAGTACGCTATATCCATATATTCTTGCATTAACTATTGTTCAACATGACCTCCAGACCACATTCTTTGTTTTCAGTCCTTTCACCGTGAGAAATTTTCGCAACGCAACAATTGCTGACTCTCCGTTCAAATAGAACAAATTCACCAACAACGCTCAATCGGGTATTGATACCATTCTGAAAGCGAATGAGAAATCCTTGTATATCCCGGTCTTTTATTGCAGGATTAATTTTCATATTTCTGCTGAATCTCTCGCATGTTAGCGCCATCTACAGGTGACCTTTTTAATTTTTTTTTAAATTTTTTAAATTTTTAGTATTATTATTATTATTATTATTATTATTATTATTATTGCTGCTAAAAAAAATCCGATTACCTCGTGAGTCCTTTATTGCAAACCGCACATCTTTATAATAATTTCTTCCTTTTTTATGAATTTTTAAAGTTTTAACGAACTTTTGGTTCATCTGGTATGTAAAATGCTAAGGTACGTAGCGGCGAAAAAAGGATTTTTTCTCTTTTACTGATGCCAACTAGTGCCTTATTTTAACTAATTTACTAATATTAAATAAAGCATTTGTGGTATCTATTTAAAACTCACCACACATACCTAAAGAAATTTTCTGCATCCGAAAATGCAATTTTTCTAAAAATCGTCCAATAATTTTGCTTATTCTTTCGCAAAAATTCAGCTACTTTCTTTAAAGAAAGAAAAATAAAGAGTGAAGTCAAACAACAACAACAATAAAAAAACGCGCCATTTTTTATTAATTAAAAAATTAGCTCCATTGATGTTACCTGATGCAGTTTAACCTCATTGTTGTCCGCATCGTTATGACGCCAATATTATGTTTTGCACATATTTGTTATTTATTATATAGATTGAATAATAGTAAAAAAAAATAAGAATAAATAGTAATTAATTAATAAATAATCTTATTGGGTGGAGACTTCCGTCAAGTCCAACCTGTCATTTTTAAAGATTCAAGATAGCTAACGGTTTCAAGTTGTATAAAGAACCATAGACTTTTGTCTGAGTTTTACATTATGATACTTACAGAAAATATGCGTGCCATTCAAACAGAGAGATAGTCAGCAAGTTGGTTGTTACAGGTTGACGAATGTCAAAGTGGAAAACTATTAAGTTGCTCCCAATTTGCTAACCAGATATACAAGATCCAGTGCAGCAACCTTTCAGTGTCATTGATTTTCCGGCATTAGCACCTCAAAAGCTTAAAGGACAAGCCATACTAACAGTGACAAACAATTTATCAATTAAAATTAATATTGTGTTTTACAATGTATGTCAGGAATTGAAAAGGTTTAAGAAAGCATTGACACCATGATAAGTGATGATCCATAAGATCAACTTGCATATACTGAAGAATTTTTAAATGGTTTAACACCAACTGGAATGTCATCTTATAAACTGAAATTAAAGCCAGTAACTATCATAATGTTACTACGAAATTTAGTACCTTCTAAAGGTCTGCGCAATGGCACAAGACGTATAGTAAGTAATTTGCAGAATAATGTTATTGAAGCAAAGAAAAAAAAGACTCCAATATTAATGAAATTTTTCTCCTCCCACGAATAGTACTTATTCCATTAGACAATAATATGTCTTTTACATTTAAGCGTATACAATTTCCAATCCAATTAGCTTTTTCAATGAATAAAAATAAATTCCAGGCTCAACTTTTGAAAAACTTTACTTAGATTTTTCAACACCAGGTTTTCTATGGTCAGTTGAATGTGGGTATTTCGAGAGTTAGATCTTCTAATTCGATTACTGTAAGTACCCTTGAGCTCTGAAATTTACAATTGTGTATATAAAAACGTTTTTTATGCTCAAAAATAAAAAAAAAGATAAAAATATTTTGATAATTGTGAATGGTTTAGATACTTTTAAAATAGTATGTATACACTTTTTTAATTTCAAAGAGTATACATAAGAGTATACACTAAATATTGTGCGCATGCAAAGGTTTTTATATATATGATGCTGAAAACATACCTCTGTTTTTAAATGTCTAAATGGTGTCCATATCTTATAATGTGTATATATACTTTATATTAAAGTACCCAGTCCTAGTGGAGATGTTTTATACATAGTATTTATACATATAATGCTGAAATTCATGTATTCTCATTTACATATATTTAAAAGAGTAGATACTAGAACGCAGATGCTCTGCGCGGTTTCGGCTAGTTTTAAATAAAGTTGGTGAAAGATAACAACCTTGCAGAAAACCTTTATTAGTGATGAAAAAACTTCAGACAACGTATTTCCAAGTTTAACTGTACAGTTGTTTCTATAATAAATTTAGATAGAGGATAATCACAATCACATTGGATTATATGCGCTTTTCCAGCGAATTTGTCAATTAGCTCACTGTATAGCTGGTATATTTTTCAAGATGTTTGACAGGTCTTTTTATATGAGTTACTCTATAGAATTAAATAGCAAATCATGGAAAATAAATCTTTGGTATAGTTCGCGCATGCTCAGTTACAAATTATTTCATACAAATTACCATATCTAATCAAATATTCAATGTATTAATTTTTTAATCGCAATATACTGTTTCTACTGTTCTTGAAGTCAAACATGGTCCTTACATCCTCGAATTTCAAGAACAATTTGTCAAGAATTTTAGTAGCTATTCGACAAACCGTGTAAAAAGCGAAAGCGTCCGGTCACTGTCCCTTAATTTTTTGACAGCAATGTATTTATCATAGTTCCTGATTTATGTAACATTAAACTTCGAGTGTCTTTGTTTGGATGATACACTGTATATAAACGATACTGATTTTTTTCATTAACTTAACGTAGAGATTAGGTTTAATTAAAATCATTTGCTATTGTATCATTCCACATAATTTCAACATATTTTTGGAGCGGGGTTATCCGTGCTATATTTTTAATTTTCCTAAACTTTGTGGAAATCTATATAGAAAATAAGCTAACATTCATTAGTAAAAAAAATACATCTTAAAATTCTTTTTGATTATAACGGGTCAAAGTGTGCGATTTTACTACTTTTCTAAAATATAAGGGTTTATAAAATCTGGAAATCTAGAATAATTTTTGAACTATCAAACATTTCTAACAGATCTGAAATCTAAACACGCTTTTCTTATGAGACCATATAAATATTGTGTATGTGTAATTCATGTTTATAAAAAGTCCTGAAACATAGATCAAAATGCCAGTTTTTGAAAACATATATGTCATGAAGGGTTATAGATAGAAGTAAGGACTTTTTATATTTGTTATTAGTTTTTCTAAACGTGTTCAGAAAAAACAAACAAGTTGTTATCTCCTTTCTCTCTAGAATTATAACAATATAAGTTTTGAAAGTGTTTAAAAATCAGCATTTATGACAGTTTGTAACTCAAAAGGGAATAGATCTGTCCGTATAATGGCCATAATGTGTAAACAGGGATTTACAAATTTCTTAATGTATGGTAGCCAGCAAAAAGTTCTAGTCGCCAGTAAAAAATATTTACCCCAAATCCATCATTAATTTTCTAAGAGCACAAACCTTTTTATGAAATTATTGAGCAAAAATAATAATAATCGTGGTTTAGAATTATTAGTTATATAAATTAGAATAGTACATAATATAGAAAAGTAATATAAACTAAGTTTGCTAATGAAACGTATCAAAGTTATGTATCTCTGAATAATAAAAAAAGAAATACTGGAAAAGCTAAGTTAACCGGCATGTCCGGATATTTGAGTACCTACAAATTCTGAACTTTCCAACATATATTAACGAGAAATATTATGAGAAATTTACTTCAAATGGATTACCTTATTTATTTACTAAAATGAATTTACTTCTTTAAAATGAAAGGGATAGATTAATCAGTTTTAATATTGAACACAAAAACATGATTTGAAACTTAGAAAATTTTTGAAACATAACTGCCAGATTTACAAAACATTACAAAAATTGAAAACATCAAGGAAGACATAAGTGCGCTGCCGGACATAAGGTACGTTTAGATAAAAAAAAATATGTTTAGAAACATATCTGGCATTTAAAATTTAAATCTCAATAAAAATTATACAAAAATGTATTAGTATTAAGTGTATTATTATACTAATATATGTATTTTCTTTTAATTTTGTAAAACCTTCTTATTTTAAAACCAGTCGTTGCAGGTGCACTATTATTTGCACTATTATAGCTTTAAAAATAATTGAATTTCTAATATAACTCATATTCAAAATATTAGAATAATTACTTTTTTTTACAAATTGAAAATATCGTTTGGTAATTTAATGTCTTATAATGCAAATAATGATATTTTTATTAGGAACTTACTGTTGATTAAACTTATTTATTAACTTAAAATTAATATCATTTTTGAAAAGATTAATTGAAAAAAAATTATATTGAAACGTTAAAAGATTAGAATATTTATTCAAGTGGTTCAAAATATTAGATTATTTCACATTATTTCTCCTTTAATTATCACTAATTTATAACTGGTGGCATCATTGATTAAATTCAGACGATTTTATTTAAAATCAATATTCTTTTTGCAGTTACTTTGCTTTTTCGTCTTAAAATGGGTCGTGTGAGTGATATTCCTGAATCTATTAAACTTCGTATGGTTGATTTGTATCGGCACGGTAAAAATAAATGTTATATAGCGAATTATTTACATTGTTCGCAATCAAGCGTTAGTAAAATACTAACACAATATTAAAAAAAATGGAAAATTTCAAAATAATAGCCGAAATGGCTGCCGAAAACCAAAATGATCTGCTAGAGATGACAGGAAAATGAAGCGTATAGTTAAGAAAAACTGTTTTAAAAGTGTGCGATTCTTGCACCGAAAATGGAAAGGAAAAGGAGTGCAACTTTCTACATCGACAACATTAAGACGTCTCCATAAATTTAAGTTAGAATCTCGTGCACCGAAAACAAAACCTGTCATGACTGCAAAACAAAAGCGTATAATATTGAATTAGTGTGAATCAAGACGTTTATGGAGCGAAGAAGATTGGAAAAATATATTATTTAGTGATGAAAGTATGTTTTGTGTTTCATTTGGTAATCAATTTATTCGGGTTTGGAGAATGAAGCCAGATGTATTTGATAAAGAATGCCTTAAACGTTCCATAAAATTTGCTGCTAGGGTCATGGTTTGGGGTTGCATGAGTGCAGAAAGACCTGGAAAATTATGCATCGTCTACGAAAAGGTTAACTCTCATATATATCAAGAAATTTTGGAATATTACATGATTCCATCATCAGAAGATTTATTTGAAGATAATTTCATCTTTCAACAAGATTTAGCGTCACCGCATACCTCGGTGTCAACTAAGAATTGGTTCCGCCAACGCAACATTAAGGTACTTCCTTGGCCACCAAATTCACCAGACTTTAATCCCATCGAAAACGTATGGTGTATAATAAAGAAAAAACTCCAAGAAAATCCTCATTCAGGTAAAACTGAGTTAGTGGCACATATAAAGTCTATTTGGACTAATATTGATAGAAATGTTTGTAAACATCTTGTATATAGTATGCAAGATCGATTGTACGCTGTTATGAAAGCTAAATGGGATGCTACAAAATATTAACTACCATTTACTTCATATTCATAAGGTAATATTGTTGCGTAAAATAAAATATTGCAATAT
The DNA here is from genome assembly GCA_963931845.1 of Maratus michaelseni. NCBI lineage: Eukaryota > Metazoa > Arthropoda > Arachnida > Araneae > Salticidae > Maratus > Maratus michaelseni. The sequence continues at coordinate 280,920,597 of OZ007592.1, read as the reverse complement.
TTTGAACCAATCTAAATTTTATTCTAATATTCTGATGTGTTTCAGAAAGCTGTATACCTAATTTATTGTACTGTATTTTATATTTCGCAAATGTTAAAATCTTATCTAAACATTCCCGAATTAATTTATAAGAAATTTAATTGCATTTACTTAGTATCAAAAATAAATAAATGAAAAATAATTTTTTCTCATTACATTTTCCCAGTTATTCTAATATATTTTGAATATGAGCTGTAGATTTTAAATTCAGCGTGAATCACTTAAAACAGTTTGTCAAATTATTTAATTTTAAAACTGTCACCGGAAATATTAATTGTTAATAATTTAAAAAAAATGGAAACACAACAGTTACACTTTCACCGTTTGCTCGTACACAAGAGATCGCAGGTAAACTAAAAATTTAATTTATGATTTATGTAATATAAACAGCACAGTTCAAAATATTAGTAGTTCTAAAAAAATAACTCTTAATCCTCTCGCTCCACCGAAACTCATATTAGGCTAACTTATATGATTCTTGTCTGCACAGCTTCTCACCGCGAGAACATTATAAATTTCATTCTGAGCTTCTTTTTTTTTCAGGAAACAAAAAACTTCATTTTTATTCATTTGTCTTTTCTTTCGATCAAAATTAAATAAAAAAACTTACTTAATACCCTTAAAAATTAATTAATTAATTTTGCTTTAACTGATTGACATAATTTAAATTTTATCTAGTGTATAAAACGAAGTACAGATGAACCATTTTTTTTCTCATAGTTTCCTTCCGAATTTTTATTACCACTTCATCAACGGAAAATATTTTAATTATAACATTTTAACCACTTACGTTAGTCTACAGATCTAATTAAAATCTTGAATAATATTTTCTTATGGACAAGGAAAAAAAGTTAAGAAATTTTCCATTTCGTTAGTTAAATTTTTGCATTATTTAGGAAAAATTTCAATTTTATATTAAAAAGACATGTGATTGGACCGCTTTTAATTTTGTAAAAGTAATATGTTTAATCTGCTTGCCAGGTAGGATTTTTTTTCGGTAGGTACAAAACATAACAAATTTATCTAGTGTTTTAAATTATTTTTAAACTTTTGAAATAAAATAAATTTCCAACAGCAACCTTCTAGGAACATTTAAAAATTTTTTAAATAGTTTATTATTAAAATTAAAATAAAAAAATCTTCAAGAAGCACAATTTAAGAATAATAATAATATTTAACAAATCAGGTAAGAACGATATTTAAAGTCTGTAGGATTATTTAAAACTGGTGTAATAATATTATAATATCGCCTTCTACTATCGAAATTCATATAGCCATCTCATTAGATTGTTTTACTTGAAATAATTTAATATGTTGTCAAGCGGGAGAAACTGCATGATTTTTGTTTCTATTATCGCATTCTCAAAAATCAGTCACATTTGTTTATTACTTTTAAACATTTAGAACTAATACTTTTTACTAAACATTTTTATTACATACTCTTTGTTAGTTTATTAAATTTCTGTTATTTTTTTATGTCCCATTTTAAAAGTAAGAATATTTCAATTCGAAAATTATAGTGTATCGTTATCATTTCTATAAGGTTGCATCATTTCGTTAATGAGAAAACTGATAGATATAAAAAAGTAATATGGAAAATTTCTAGCCTCCTCAATCCAATCCGGAAACTGAATCTAAATAAATCCTAAGTCCCGTCGTTATAAAAGACCTATCGATTGTATTTGCTATCTGAGAGTGTTTCACCTATTTTTGGAAACACTAGAAATTCAACCACAGCCAATAGTAAAACAAACCCATGTTTTTTTTCTTTTCTTTTCTTTTAAAGCATTAAAAAATAATAATTAAATTAAGAAATACTCGCACCGCAAAAAATAACAACAATAATTTATATAAATAAAAAATATATATTTTTTATTATGTGACAGAATTTCCTATGCTTCCAATCATGATAATTAGCCATCGAAAATTGACGGATAATATATTAGTAAAGATACGCAGGAATACTGTTTCTTAATAGAAATACCCATTTTTAGGTGCGTTCGTAGTTATATACATACGAAGCACATATAGTCGACGTCGGTCCGTTCTGCAGTCCTCAACAGTGAAACACAGTATAACAGTGAAAAAACTACGAAACGAATGGTTTGAAATTTAATATTTTTTCTCGTTACAGAATTTTGTAGAGTCATTTAAAATTTTATGAAAATCGAATCTTAAAAATACATTAATAAAATACATTTATGAAAGTTTTCTTCATTCTATTAAATCGCATCATACGTAATTAATTCAATGATATCCCATGATAGGTAATGTTTCTAGGTTGTCAATACGTTATATCTAAGATGGAGTCATATTTTTACCATATTACTGAATTTATAAACTGAATTTGTATACTAAAATTGTTTAATTGTAGCAATCCTATAAACTACCGAGAGTTTTTTGGATAGATGTTTCCGGAGAGATAGATATTAAATCGAAAAATAGTCTAAATATGGATTTCAAGTTTTAAAATCTTCAAAGATAGGCTTAAGTTTACCATTGGAATTTTCAATAAATGTCAACAAAAGATAAAATCTTGCCAACTTATAATGTACTTATGTTATTACAGAAATTAATCATATCATAATAACAGATGATATAATTCATTTCCCTGAAATAAAACGATGATATTTTTTTTACATTGTCTTGTATTGGATATTTCCGCTTAGTATCAATTTAATGTAACAGAATTATAATTAATTGCTTGTAAAAGTGTATTGAAACTTAATTTCATAAAGTAAAATTAATATCTATACTATGAAAATCTGCACATAAAATATAGTATGTATTCATGCATTTTTGCATAAGAGTGCAACAGCTATTGCACCAAGATGTGAATATTTATAAAACTAGTTACAGTACGGACGCACCTCATTTGTCACTTTTGACTTACAATTTCCAACTTGTTAACACGTTTGTAAATTCGATTATCTGCCTGTCTTTCTGTCTGTCCGTACTCTAATCCATGTAAATGTACTCAGATTGCCATGCAATTGATATATCTTAATGAGGTTTACCATGGCATGATCGGTATTGAAAATGAAGTGTGTAACACTTACACTTTCTTTACACGGACACTCAAAAGAATATTAGTTACATTACGGTCCATTAAAAAAAATCATTTGCGCTTTATTATAATGATGTTACGGAGGAAATACCATAGGATTATATGGGATTTCCTCCTCAATTTATCAATTATTGCTGTAATTTTTCGAGTTTTCGGGATATTTCACTGATCTTTTTATATGAGTTGCTCTATAGCACTGACTATCAAATCAAGACAAAAAAAATTTGCTGTAGTTCGCGCATGCACAGTTAAAGTTTATTTCATACAAATACCCATATCTCTTCAAATATTCAACATATTAATATTTTAATGACAGTATACTATTTCTATAATTTGTTTGTGAAGTCTTCGGAAAGCGGTGTTAAATTCGGTTAAAAACACTGCATGCTAAAAAAAAAAAAAAAAAAAAAAAAAAAAAAAAAAAAAAAAAAACTTTTGAATTTTTTACAGAAACGTTAAGATCTTCACTAATATACGTGTTATGCTTACACATATGCACACAAATGTTGAACAGGACCTACATAGTCATTTGCAACAGTGACAGACCATTTTTAGCATTTTCTGTTACTTGGGTGATCGAAAATATTATTTTATTATTAAAATAATTATTTCCCCCTGTAATTGTCCTCGCAGAAAAATATTCATTGAAAAACAAGTGCTTTACACCCTCAAAGTTCAAGGGCATTTCGGGTGTTTCCTCACAAGTTTCGGTAGATATTCGAGGAAACGTCTGAAATTGGTCACTGCCCGTTAATTTCTGGACACCAGTGTAGTAAATTTTGTATTCTGCAATTTTTTAATTCTTCGTGATTTTTTTTTTTATAGAATTTTTTATAGAATTTTTTTTATAGAATTTTTTTTTATAGAATTTTTTTTTCACTTTTTGTGGAGATATTTTCACATACGTAAAAAGAATACGGTTTCTATCGTTTTAGCATAATACAATCATTTGTTTTTCTATTTTCAATAAAGTTTATTCGTAATCCGTAAAACGATTTTAATTTTTCATGTGATTTTAAAGTTTTTTCACGTTTTTCAGCAATTTTTCAACATTTGTTACAGAATCGGGTTTCAACCTTTTAGCCCAATATAGTAAATTTTGTCCTGTAGCAATTCATTTTTTTAAAAGAGATTTTTAGCATGTTTTCGCATCCGCGACGGCGTTTTTTAAACATTCGTAAAAATAATCCGGTTTTAATATTTCAACTCAAATACAGTAAATTTTGTCCTCTGATATGTTTTTTAATTTTTTGCGATTTAAATCACATAAAAAACTTTCTGCGGATTTTCGAAGTTAGCGGCAATTTTTTAAAACTTGCAAAATGAATCCGTTTTCATGCATTTAGACCAATATAATATACTAGGGGGCTCAGCCCCCTACTCGCTAATGCTCGCCAACCCCCGTGAATTGCAAAGCAATTTACATTAAGACTTCTACGTGGTCCCAGCTCGCTTCCCTCCTATTTGTTTTTGCAGCAATTCTAGCCTGAATAAGTACTATGATAAATCATTTTAACATTTAAAATTGACAAATTTTCCTAACGAAAAAAAAAATCAAGTTGAAAACTTCGTTGAAAACAGAATTAAAAATGCATTTAGTTGGTGCTACCAATGAGCATAAATCATTTAAATACTATGAAAAAATGATCTTGGAAACACAGTTATGTTAAAACTCATTACACCTGTAATATTGTACAGCACGACTTAAATTACTTTCAAAAAACTAAAACACTACGTGATAAAAAGATAGTTTATATAAATCAACAACCGTCGTTTAAAGTTCGTCCGACGTGAAAAATACAGTATCTTTCAGACGTGAACACGTTTTCTACTGTGTGTAAAAGCACAGCATTATGCTGTGTATCTGATTTCCTGATTGCATCACGTGACTGTAAAACGAACCAAACACATACATATCTCCGAAAACAGCTACATCAGCTGATAGACGATGCTGTGTTTAAAAAATGATCCGAATTTTGATCTGCTGACTGAAACACATGGCCAGACAAATTACCACTCAGAGTCATCTCTCTGAAAACTACGGTTGTTGCCAAACGCCAAATTAGAAATTCAACCTAATTTTAGCAAAAACAAATCAAATAGTGCGTAGGACAAAATTTACAATAATTTACCAATGTCGAAACCCTGCAGTAAAATGAAAATTAAAGTTAAAAATAGCAGAAAACAAAGTTTACTATCGTGGGTACTAAAAACCGAATTCCTTTTACTAACCTGGAAAAATCGCAGCGAAACGCAAGAAGACAATCAAAATCGCATTAGAACTTCGCAAAAAAATCAAAAATCGCTGCACGAATTATTAAATTGTTATTATTATTATTTTGAAATGCGTACAATATTTAATATAGTGCGCATTGTAAGAAAAATTATTTCACGAATGTCAAAAAATCGCCACGCATAGCGAAAAAACGCTAAAAATCGTATTGAAAATCGTTTTAAATATGGTTTAAAATTCAAAACTCACGGAGGACAAAATTTTTTATATTGGGCTAAAAGTTTGAAACTGAATTTCTTTTAACAATGTCAAAATATTGCCGAAAAACGCAAGAAAACTCTAAGAATTGCATAAAAAGATTCGCGAAAAATTCAAAAATCGCTGTACGAAATTCAGGTAAGCTTTATTCCGCATTTCTGCGAATTGCCTCTTTTATTGAAATTTTCACTTAAATTTAATCTCCCATTTTTACTTTTTTTTATATTTAAAAAAAAATTCTGAATTATTTTTTACTTTATGTTAGCAATAAATAAAATCAATTACCTAAATCCCCTTTGAAATTACAACTTCTCCTTTTTCCGTTTCTTCCCTCAGCATCGCGCACACAAAGTTTAAAATCTTTAAAATACTTTATTTTTAAATTTTGTGTGCATTGTTACTCCATAATAGCAAAAATTAAATAATATAATCAATCATCTAAATGACCCTCTCCCTTCAAAATTTTTATATATCTCCCTTCATTGCCTAAGCTATCAAATTTTAAAGTGTTTAAACATGTTCATTATTTATTTATTTTTTGCTGTATTTGTTGCTTTCCTGTGACAATAAATACTCAATCATCTAAATTTGCTGCATCTACACGAACACCCCACACACACACACTTTCTCCGATGTTTTTGCCTCTCCCGAGTGCACAAATCGCTGTATTTTATTTTTCTTCTCTATTTGTACTATCAACAATTATCAATCATCTAAATAAATCCCTAAAATAATTTCTACTTAATGAAAATGATATAAACTGAATCAAGTTTCTTGAATCCTTAATTAATCTTATTTTGAAAAACATATAAATAATTTCTTAAAACAAAATTCAATATAAATTACTTAGCGGTGTTTCATTAAACACTATAGAAAACAACAACATATAAAACCAAGCACTTTCAAACACTTACGTGTTCAACAGCAGGGTTAAAAATTGTTAAAAATGTTACAAATCAAATATCGAGTTCACTGCTTAATAGTTGATGGACAGTTCAAAATCTGAAAAGAGGGGTGAAAACCTATGTTGCACCTATCTTGCTCCAGACCGTTCCATGATTTAAATTAATGTGGGGAAGGAGTTTATGGTACTCGCAGCAACCTGTACCAAATTCTCGGGATATTGTATGACAATGTATCATTATACGTAAAGGTATTTTGACGTAGAATTTCTATCGACTCTATAATTAATAATTTTTGGTAACTTGATACTTTTCTAATGAACTTTAGATCCTTTAAAATCTATCATATCTTGTTCTTGATACAGTTTACAAATCGCCATTCGTTTTCGGTTTAGTTTGATATCATCAATGTGTTCTGCCAACCTCTCTTTAAACGGAGTAAGACAGATAAACAGAAATAGAAAGTTGCTCACCGGGTCCAAGGAATGGGCCAAATCAACAACAACAACAACCGCTGTAAACTTTCGGGATGTCATACCAACATAATCCATTTTCTTCTTATTATCAACCGCTGTAGCAGGGATTAGATATGCACCTGTGGATGATATATCCTTATGTAAGATTCCGCAGGTGTATGTCAAATCCCTACTACACCGGTTGATAATAAGAAGAAAATGGTTTATGTTGGTATGACATCACGAAAGTTTAAAGAGTGGTTGGCAGAATACACAGGTGTATATCTAATCCCTTCTACACCACTTAATAATAAGAAGAAAATGGATTATGTCAGTATGAAATCACGAAAGTTTAAAGAGCGGTTGTCAGAACACATTGCGCATATAAAACTAAACAACAGTCGAACGCAGATTTCTAAACTGTATCAAGAACAAGATATTATGATAGATTTTATAAAAGCTAAAGATCATTAGAAAATTATCAAGTTATCAAAAATTATTATTTATTGAGTGGATAGAAATTCTACGTCGGAATACATTTACGTTTAATGATACATTGTCATTCAATATCCCTAGGATTCGGTACAATTTGCTGGGAGTAAGATAAACTCCCTCCCCATTTCAGTTTAAATCATGGAACGGTCCGGAGCAACATAGGTTCCCCAACCCCACTCTTTTCACATTTGGAACTGTCCATCAATTATAAAGCAGTGAACTCGATCTCTGGTTTGTGACATTTTTTACGGTTTTTACCTCTGATGATGAACACGTTAGTGTTCGAAAGTGTTTGGTTTTATATGTTGTTGTTTTGTATAGTGTATAATAAAACACCTTTAAGTAATTTAATTTGAATTTTGTTTTACGAAATTATTTATATAATTTCTACTACCCTCAAAAACGGAGATTTCCTAGGTATAAGGGTTTGCCAAACAAAAATTATCATTTTTTTGTTGTTTGGCTTTTCTCAAACCTTTTTAGATTATGCAAAGCTCAACACAACTTAATTTTAGCATCAGCAAAAAGCATATAAAGCAATATTCATTTATTTTACTCAAACCATACCACTTTCTCACTGCGGGAACATATATAATTTTCACATTCGGAGCTTCTTCTTCTTTTTTTTTTCTAAAAATAAAAAAAGCTAGTTTTTATTCATTTTTCATCTCTTCCGATCATAATTTAATTAAAAACTTACTTAATATCCTTAAAAAATAAATAATAAATTTCCCTTTAATTGATTGACATAATTTAAATTTTATCTAGTGTATAGAACGAAGTAGAGATGAACCATTTTTTTTCTCATCGTTTCCTTCTCATTTTTTATTACCTCTTCATCAACGGAAAATATTTTAATTATATCATTTTATTCGCTTATGTGAATCTAGAGATCTAATTAAAATCTTGAATAATATTTTCTTATGAACAAGAAAAAGAATTCAGAAATTTTCTGTTTCGTTAGTGAAATGTTTGTAATATTTAGGGAAAAAATAATTTTATATTAAAAAGTCATGTGATTGCACCTCTTTTAAATTTGTAAAAGTAATATATTTAATGTGCTTGTCAGGTAGGATTTTTTACGGTAGGTACATTACATAACAAAGCTATCCGGTGTTTTAAATTAGTTTTAACTTTTCAAATAAAATTAGTATAAAACTGTGATCTTCTGTGAACATTTTTTTAATAAATTTTAAATAGTTTATTATTAAAATGAAAAATAAAAAAATCTTCAAAAAGCACAATTTAAAAAAATAATAATAACATTTAAGAAACAGGTAAGAACGATATTTAGAGTCTGTAGGATTATTTAAAACTGCTGTGATAATATTATAATATCGCCTCCCGTTGTCGAAATATATATAACCCTTTCATTAGATTATTTTATTTTATATAATTTATAAAGTTGTCTATTTAAGGGAAAATCTGTAAGGGAAAAGAATTGCATATTTTTTTTCTGTTTATTTTTATCTCTATTATCATATTTTCAAAAATCTGTTACATTGTTGATTACTTTTAAACATTTGTAACTAACATACTGTTTGTAGGTTTATTAAAGTTATATTATTTCTCATATGTACCATTTCAAACGTATGGATATTTTCATTCAAATATTAAACTTTATTGTTATCATTTGTACCCGGCTACATGATTTCTTTATTGAGAAAAGTGATAGAAGTATGGTTAATTTCTGGCTTCTTCAGTCTGGGTCAACTTCCAAGTAATGTCTTTGTAAAAGGTCTTTCGATTATATTTGCAATCCTAGACTATTTCTCCCATTTTTTGGAAACACTAGAAAATTAACCACAGCCTAAAGCAAACGCATGGTTTTTTGTTTTTTGTTTTTTGTTTTTTGTTTTATGAATCATTAAAAAAGATTAAATTCAAATATGTTTGCACCGCCAAAAATTATCAGAAATAATTTATATAACATAAAATAAATTCCTTTTACATGTCCTCTCTGACACGTGTATTTACTGTACTCCGGCCCCTTTCAACGATTTACCTAATTATGAACGACGTTTGTAGTCGTTGTTACGTAAAAGACCTCGGTGTACTACAATTTTTACCGGTGTGCCTCGTTATGCTAATACTTTTAATTTTTGTCCTTATAGTTTGAAGAAAAAAAAATTCTATGTATTTCCTATAATCATACCTATACTAACTATATTTAAATGTATGACATTGAAAACTGCCTTTAAAAAAACAAACTGGGGTAGATTTACGCTCTTTCTGCTTCACTTTGCCTTTATTGCGAACGAACTTCCTTTTAAAACAGTTAAACACCCTTTCTCATCATATACGAGGGTCGATCGAGAAATAAGGTTCCCAAAGAGCTCCAGCCGCACGGGAAGGTGCGAGGCGAAATACGGCAACGGCGCACGGTGGGAGATTTGCTGATTCTAGCTGGCCAAAAGTCAATTTTTAAAAAAAATTCCTTTCATAATTTATTTTTTACCTGATATTGCTTAATAGTTGGGGCGTTGTGCCCTGCGAATGGTTTTGATATATATATAATTGTATGGTCCAGAGACTAATGCAAAGATGGTGTTTCTTATTTTATAAATGAATCACGTTTTTTGAGTATAGTTGTTCAATCTGTTATTTCAAGTAGAATAAAAAATAGTGCTATATTATGGACGCTTCCGAACTAAATATTGACTTTGTTTTATCGGATTTATGTGCATAAATCATAAATTTTCAACAGATCACTTCTTAATTCATATTTAATGTCGCAGAAAACTTTCAAGTGGTATCGAAATTGGCACAGAAAATTCTCGAAATTCACTTTGGATATGGAAAACATAATGTAGAACTTTCTCCATTGTGTCTTATGAGTCCCACTATTTACATAAAGTTCTGCTATGTAGAGATAAGTAAAACTATACAATTACATACATTCATATATATATATATATATATATATATATATATATATATATATATAGAATGCCGTTCTGTCCGTTTTGGACATTAATCATAAGAAACTGCTGAGGTAACGAATAAACATTTCTGTGCCTGTAGATTTAATTATGCAAGAAAGTTCTTGAGAAAATCATCTAACTAGGAAATTCTTTTATATAATATTGTTGACTTCAAATACTTTCCTAACTAATAAAATTACAAAATAAAAATTAAGCAACTCTTTTTTTTCTAAAGACAGTCATTGCGTTGTTAATTTTTCAAGATAGAAGAAAAGGCTCTATATTCTGAGAGCCAGAATGAAGAACTTTCAGATGATGAAGTGTTGAATTTAATTTCTAAGAAATTTTCATTTAAGCTGTCGAATGTTTGTTTTGTATCTGAATTTTTAATAGATTATTGGAAAAATATTTTTTTTTATGATTTGTAGTATTATAATAGAAAAATATTTTTATCACTTTAAGTCCCATTCTGTTAACAAAGTAACATTAAGTTTATCAATACGTACCTATTAAGTAATTAGATTAACTTATTTATTCATTGTCTTAACGCTTTAAACGTGTTTATCCTAATTGAATGACACATAAAATGTATCAAATGCATATTTCAGAGTTTTAATGTCTCAAATTAATCAATTTCCAATTCAAAATAACCCTGTCCAAAGAAACTTTGATTTAAAACGTAATAATTTTTTTAAATGAGTTTAACATATCATTTATTTAAATAAAACATAGCGTTCAAGAGAAATAAATTGGAAAATAATTTTGGCCAGCTAGAATCGACAAATATCCCACCGTGCGGCGCTGTATCCGGCTGTTCCTGCACTCGCGATTCCCTCAGCCGCGATTCGCTGCGCCGCTCATTGTTGGCTCAGCAGCCGTCCAAGATGGAGGTTCCCATTGTTGATCCCGCTAATTGCGAGATTCGTTCCGTAATTCTCTTTTTGCACGCCAAATGGACTCCGCGCGTCCAGAATCGCCAGGGCCTGACAGCCGGTGTAACGCTGCTTCACGACAATGCCCGACCTCACGTCTCCCGTTAAACCCAGGAACTTTTAACACACTTTGGGTGGACTGTCATATCCCACCCACCTTACAGTCCGGACCTCGCACCTAGTGATTATCACTTGTTCCCCAAGTTAAATGAACACTTGGGTGGCCAACGCTTCCGGAGCGACGACGACGTCAAAGAAGATGTGAAACGTTTCCTCAACGGCTTGGCGGCGGATTTCTACAACATTGGGATACAGAGATTGGCGCACCGTCTACAAAAATGCGTAGAAAAAGATGGCGATTATGTAAAGAAATAGAGCAAACTTTCTTTTTCCAACGATGTAAATTTCTATGAGAAAAAACAATGTTGTCTATTTGTAAATTTGATGGGAACCTTATTTCTGGATCAACCCTCGTATTTACTTATTTTTCTACGCAATTATCCTTATTTAATACTTTTCTACTCATTTTTCTATCTTTTTCCTCCTTTTCCACTCTTAAATTGCAAATTAAATCTGATTGGTTGCTTTACGCAAGTTAATCTTGATTGGCTATTTTACTTATTTCGGAGTTGCTGACGAAGTTGACGGTGAAATCCTCTGCTTTTCTTTCATTATACAGTGCATTTTTACTAATTTTATACTCTTTTTTTCATAACTACTTTAAGATGTGATAGACACATACTCATATATAGTTGCTTAGTTGCTTTCAAAAATCCCCTTCAACTGACCTTCTGTTTCTGTTTCTGTTTTTATATGTCTTGAGTGATTGCTTCATTGTTTTATTCATGATAGTTAGCCACCGCAAACTGACGGTTAATAAATAAATTTGCAAATATATGTAGAAATCCTATTTCATGAGCAGTTTACCCCCCCCCCCACTTTCTTTTTATCAGTGTTTGATACATAACCGAATTTATCGGTACCTCAACTCTGCAGAAAATAGAACAAAGCGAATAATTGCAGCTTTATTTACGGAAGTTTTTGTATTATTAACAAATACAAGGTAATTATTTCTCTTACACCTACTAAATCATTTTAAACAATATTGAGACAGCATGTGTCGATTTTGTTTCATATATATATTTTTTTTCGTTAAAAAAAGTTACCATATTTGCTCGTGTATGCCACCCATTTTTATACCAAAAATTATTTAAAAATTGGAGGGAGGAGGAAGGCCGAGATACACTAAGATTTGACATTTGAAAACAGCCGCGGGAGAAAGCAACAGCAACGGTGAAAATTAATGTAAGTATTACATAATACAGTCGAACTCGATTAATACGGGATGCAAGACAATTATAAAATTCCCCTTATTGACCATTACTCGTAATGCCTGGGAAGATAACGAAAATTTTAAAAACCCACAATTACTAGTTATTAAACTATTTATTACTTTATTTTCTCTAATTTTATCAATGATAAAATTAACTTAATATCACAAAGTTAACATTCAACATTCAGTTTCACCTTTGTGAGTATCATTTTATTCAGACGAATCTTTTCTGTTACAAAATCCCAATACTGAAGTCAAAGCATATAAATAACTAATTTCATATAAATCCAAAGGACATGACTGAAATACAGAAAACTGATCACTTCCTTTTTTCCCGGAAAATATCGGCTAACATTTCAATAGTCACTTCCAAAAAATTATCAAGTCTCATCAATTTTCGAGCTATTGATTCCACATATTCTTCTGATTTTGATAGTGAAATAAGAGACATGAAAAATCTTGTCAATACGGCCTACAGTCCGTATTTATAGAAATAAAAAAAATAAAGGTTTATTTATATGCTCCTTCCTTTCAATGGCTCAGTTAAGCATTTAAGAAAAGAGCGGTATTTGAAACGACTTTATCGTTCCCTTTGTTTCATTCTTTCAACGTATGCCATATATACATCATATGCATCTTATACACACACACATATATATATATGTTATATATTCGTCATATATGACTATAACTAGACGATATGAGTCTTATTATAATGATTTATAATTTGGCGATAAATAGTGGTCGCTAGGCGATTCATCTTCGGCCACCGCTATATTCAAATGTACCTTTTTTTTCGCCAAATACATTAAGATTGGGGGATATGCGCGTTACACGAGGTCACGGCCTATTGAAAGGTGTTTTAGTAGCTTTTATTATTTATATAGAGCTTTATTTTTAGTAGTATTGTGTCTCATACGCTTAATATAGAGCAAATACCGCATATTCCAACGTATATTGCGCAATTTAGTTGCAGTAAAATTGGTCAAATTTTACAGGTGCCCGTTATACGGCGGGTAGAAATATATGAAAAATTAAAAATTAATCATAATAATAGAGTTTTCTATATTATTGAATAAGAGAAGAAGACGTGATTATTTGAATAAACGAAAGTATAATTCTAAACCCAATGTGGAGACTGAAGTGATAGGATTGGGTAGCATATGTTTTCATTTAGCATTTGCTTATTTATGTTTGTACTAGTTTTTATACTTTTAAATATTTGATAGGATTGGGTAGCATATGTTTTCATTTAGCATTTGCTTATTTATGTTTGTACTAGTTTTTATACTTTTAAATATTTGATAGGATTGGGTAGCATATGTTTTCATTTAGCATTTGCTTATTTATGTTTGTACTAGTTTTTATACTTTTAAATATTTGATAGGATTGGGTAGCATATGTTTTCATTTAGCATTTGCTTATTTATGTTTGTACTAGTTTTTATACTTTTAAATATTTGATAGGATTGGGTAGCATATGTTTTCATTTAGCATTTGCTTATTTATGTTTGTACTAGTTTTTATACTTTTAAATATTTGATAGGATTGGGTAGCATATGTTTTCATTTAGCATTTGCTTATTTATGTTTGTGCTAGTTTTTATACTTTTAAATATTTGATAGGATTGGGTAGCATATGTTTTCATTTAGCATTTGCTTATTTATGTTTGTACTAGTTTTTATACTTTTAAATATTTGATAGGATTGGGTAGCATATGTTTTCATTTAGCATTTGCTTATTTATGTTTGTACTAGTTTTTATACTTTTAAATATTTGATAGGATTGGGTAGCATATGTTTTCATTTAGCATTTGCTTATTTATGTTTGTACTAGTTTTTATACTTTTAAATATTTGATAGGATTGGGTAGCATATGTTTTCATTTAGCATTTGCTTATTTATGTTTGTACTAGTTTTTATACTTTTAAATATTTGATAGGATTGGGTAGCATATGTTTTCATTTAGCATTTGCTTATTTATGTTTGTACTAGTTCTTATACTTTTAAATATTTGATAGGATTGGGTAGCATATGTTTTCATTTAGCATTTGCTTATTTATGTTTGTACTAGTTTTTATACTTTTAAATATTTGATAGGATTGGGTAGCATATGTTTTCATTTAGCATTTGCTTATTTATGTTTGTACTAGTTTTTATACTTTTAAATATTTGATAGGATTGGGTAGCATATGTTTTCATTTAGCATTTGCTTATTTATGTTTGTACTAGTTTTTATGCTTTTAAATATTTGATAGGATTGGGTAGCATATGTTTTCATTTAGCATTTGCTTATTTATGTTTGTACTAGTTTTTATACTTTTAAATATTTGATAGGATTGGGTAGCATATGTTTTCATTTAGCATTTGCTTATTTATGTTTGTACTAGTTTTTATACTTTTAAATATTTGATAGGATTGGGTAGCATATGTTTTCATTTAGCATTTGCTTATTTATGTTTGTGCTAGTTTTTATACTTTTAAATATTTGATAGGATTGGGTAGCATATGTTTTCATTTAGCATTTGCTTATTTATGTTTGTACTAGTTTTTATACTTTTAAATATTTGATAGGATTGGGTAGCATATGTTTTCATTTAGCATTTGCTTATTTATGTTTGTACTAGTTTTTATACTTTTAAATATTTGATAGGATTGGGTAGCATATGTTTTCATTTAGCATTTGCTTATTTATGTTTGTACTAGTTTTTATACTTTTAAATATTTGATAGGATTGGGTAGCATATGTTTTCATTTAGCATTTGCTTATTTATGTTTGTACTAGTTTTTATACTTTTAAATATTTGATAGGATTGGGTAGCATATGTTTTCATTTAGCATTTGCTTATTTATGTTTGTACTAGTTTTTATACTTTTAAATATTTGATAGGATTGGGTAGCATATGTTTTCATTTAGCATTTGCTTATTTATGTTTGTACTAGTTTTTATACTTTTAAATATTTGATAGGATTGGGTAGCATATGTTTTCATTTAGCATTTGCTTATTTATGTTTGTACTAGTTTTTATACTTTTAAATATTTGATAGGATTGGGTAGCATATGTTTTCATTTAGCATTTGCTTATTTATGTTTGTACTAGTTTTTATACTTTTAAATATTTGATAGGATTGGGTAGCATATGTTTTCATTTAGCATTTGCTTATTTATGTTTGTACTAGTTTTTATACTTTTAAATATTTGATAGGATTGGGTAGCATATGTTTTCATTTAGCATTTGCTTATTTATGTTTGTGCTAGTTTTTATACTTTTAAATATTTGATAAGATTGGGTAGCATATGTTTTCATTTAGCATTTGCTTATTTATGTTTGTACTAGTTTTTATACTTTTAAATATTTGATAGGATTGGGTAGCATATGTTTTCATTTAGCATTTGCTTATTTATGTTTGTACTAGTTTTTATACTTTTAAATATTTGATAGGATTGGGTAGCATATGTTTTCATTTAGCATTTGCTTATTTATGTTTGTACTAGTTTTTATACTTTTAAATATTTTTATTGTATTTCCAGGCAACATATTTCAGGAAGGTTTCTTCGAAAAAAGAGAAGGTGAGCGTAATAGGGCGATTATACCTAAAAATTGAAAAATAAAGTTTCAAATCGTAGGTGCGCATTATACTCCGGAATATATGGTAACAAATCTCGGTCAAGTATTACTCGCGCTTAAAGGGTTCAGTACATTAAATTTATTAATTACTATTTATCAATTAACAAACTTCTACTACTCCTCATATTTTCATAATTTTAGTGTCAGTCGATTCGGAAATAAGAGAAGAGAGACATATTTTTTGTTTACACTTTCGACGATAGCTCTGAAAATATAATACCAAAATTAAAACAAATATATTATTGAGTTCGGTGTTACAAGATCTTTCGAACGATACCCTTTTTTAAGTAACTTAATTAATATCTCGACTAATTACCGACATTTCTTTCGAAAATAATTATCAAATATCCTTGGATGATTCTGCGTCGATAGATACGTCGAGCGCACGTCAACTCCCCCCGCTGACCACTCAAAAAGTAAATTTTGTATGTAACAGGAAAATTCGTTTTTTTTTTCAAACACTATGTGATCTAGGAAAATCGCTATAGTTTTTCTGCAAGCTTTAAATAAACTACTACTACCTCTAAGTTTTTCATAATTTTAGTTTCAGTAGATTCAGAAATAGATGGGGGGGGGGGGTAATATTTTTGCAGTGCATTTTCTACAATATCTCTGAAAATGTAATACACTTAAAATTAAAAAACAAATATATTATTTAGTTCGGTATTACGAGAATTTTCACACGATACCCCACACGATACACAAAAGAAAATATGTTTTTTCAAGTAATTTAATTACCCCCCCCCTAAATTTTTCCTAAACATATTTGAAAATGGCTAATAATCTGAAAATATGTGGGGCAATAGGATTTATACCTTTCCTATATTTGAACTTTCCATGTCCCCTAGTTTACGAGAAAAAGGGTTCTGACAGACGGACAGGCAGACACAGAAATGATCTTATAATGGTTCCGTTTTTACTTTTTAAGTACGGAACCGTAAAAGAGATGTTATTTTATTAGGAATCTATATTTTTCTAAACGAAATTTGAAAAGGGAAAAAAAGCACATATTCTGGAATATGTATAGGATTGCAATAATGAGGCACTTCTCCTATAAAATGTACAATTTCATTACAAGTAGGGCCGGACACATGCTTTATTAAAATCCGCTTATTTAATTTTTTTTCACAAACAGCTGCTATTTATTTTTTTTATCAAACAGTGGATTTTTGCAAAAAAATCAATTTTTTATTTGTAAATCATGCTTTACATTAAAATTAAATAAAAATCGATAAATAACTTTTTAAAGTACAATTCTTCATGTTTTATCTTCATTTGTTTTCAAATTAGACACAAAAGACTGGTTGTACCTTAACTTTTGGAGGCCAGTATATTTTATTTATATTTTTATAGATATCTTTAACGTTTTGATAAACCAGTACTTAAATTCCTCACTGAAGTTATTAAATCTACCGCAGTTTCATCTGAATAAAAAAGAGTGTGCCAATAAAAATAAATTATGTTTGTGGACATGCTTTCAGGCATCGTGCATAACAGTATTAGGCGTCCAGAGAATAGAAATTTGGGAATATTAGAGTTTTGAATATTGCTAGATTTTATTTTTCTTATACCTTGGAAAAAATCAGCTGTTCTTATATTTTCAAAGGTATTTGAAATCAGTGTATCTAGCTTCTATTCTTCTGCATGCGTTAAAATACAAAGATATTCCTAAATTTTTAAAGTCTGTGAGGTGGGTTTTGCATGAAAATTAATGAGTGTAATTACAATTATGCGTTTAAATTACTATTGAAAATTGTAGTTCTAGTTTCTCTAATTCATCAGTTACTAAAAAAATAGTGTAATTAAAACTATTGAAATGGTTAGGTAGTGTAGTTTTAAGAAAATATGTGTTACTTTTTTCTATTTGCAAATTGAAAAAAATGTAGTTCTCATTTAAATAAAAATATATATATATATATATATACAGGGTGATTCATAAAAGATGGGCAGAACTTTAAGGGGTTATAGTACACTTAAAGACAAATAATATTAAATAGGAGACTAAGGGTCCCAGCCGTATTCCCAAGGAGATAGGGGGCATTAAAGTTTAGGGTCCGAAATTTCAAATGATTATAAAACATGGAAAAATTGGTCGATTCGTTTGCGGTTTTTGCAAAAAATTTTCTTTATGCCAGTATTTTCTTGAAATAAAATTTTAAAGTTCAATTTCAAAAAATGCCGATAGGGGGCGCTTTAGACTTTGGAGTAACAAACAACTATTTTTTAACGTTATTTTTTGTATTTCTTTAAATGATTTCGAAAGCTTAGACTTAAACTTAAATTTTGATCTAAAAATCTGAGTCCTAACGAGTAGTTAAGTAGCGTAAACTGAAATTTGAAATTTGAAACCCTTCTCCCCCCAGAACAAAAATCAGTTATTCCCGATCTTTGTGTCGTAGATTAGGCTCTAACTACTGCCGCGTTTTGCTAAAATTATTCTTTATGTCAGTATTTTCTTGAAAATAAATTTTAAAGAAAACTTTCAAAAAATTCCGATAGAGGGCGCTTTAGACTTTGGAGTAACGAACAACTATTTTATACCGTTATTTTTTGTGTCTCATTAAATGCTTTCTAAAGCTTAGACTTAAACTTAAATTTTCAGCTCAAAATCTGAATCGCTGAGCGTGGTTCAGTAGCGAGGGGAGGGGGTTCAAATTTCAACTTCTGAACATAGTTCAGTTTGCACTACTTAACCATGCCCAACGATTCTGTGCTGTGATACGAGGCAAAAATACAACTTTCGTCAAGGACTGCATAGTCGGAATTCACTCATAAAGGCACTGGCACAGTTGGAAACGTCGCTCATGCAAACGTTAAAGCTCCATTCCTGACGCTAGTCACCGGGTGAAGAAGGAAACAGAAAGTATGCAAATGTCAAATGGGGAAGAAGAAGAACACGTATGCAAAATTTCGACACGATTCAGGCATAAAAACCACTGAACGGTGAGTCAAGTGTAAGTCGCTGTAGTAATGAATCGGAAGATGGTGCCCTTCACGAATAAGGAAAAGGCTGAGATGCATTTAATTTACGGAGCGGCAGATGGAAATGGTGCAGAGGCACAACGAATGTACGGAGAGCGATTTCCTAACAGGCGGTTGCCTAACCGCAAAACTTTCGAGCGCTTGCACAGACAGTTGTGTGAGACGTGATCATTTCTCGCTTCCCGGTCGAATGCAGGTCGTGCAAAAAAGGACGAATCAGTAGTTGTTGCAGAAGCCATTCTGGATGTAGTAGCGGCGCAGCCAAGTACAAGTACACGAACAGTGGCTAGCCAGGTGTGTGCAGGTGTGTGCTAGCCAGCCTCACAGTCCACGACTTGGAGGGTACTGAAGGATGAACATTTGCTCCCGTTTCATGTGCAACGAGTCCAGAAACTGTCTCCAGGGGATTATCCAAATCGTATTGAATTCGCCCGCTGGTTTCTGCAGCAGAACGCGCTAAATCCACATTTTGGACGAACTGTGCTTTTCACCGATGAATGTACCTTCACACGTGAAGGTACATTTAACACACACAATGCACATGTATGGGCGGATGTCAATCCACATGCTACGTATCCACATGCTCATCAGAGACGCTTTTCCATCAATGTTTGGGCAGGAATCCTCGGAGACCACCTAATCGGACCGTACCTTCTTCCTGAACGCCTCAACGGTAAAACATACCTCACATTTCTGCAACATGTGCTGCCAGACCTGTTAAACGTTGTTCCTCCACGCATCCGGCGGGTCATGTGGTTCCAGCACGATGGAGCGCCAGCCCATTACGTACGAGACGTCCGCAACTATCTGGACATCACATTTCCGAACAGATGGATTGGTCGAGGTGGTCCTGTTGCTTGGCCTGCTCGCTCGCCAGATCTTTCACCCCTCGATTTCTTTTTTTGGGGACGATTGAAGGCTCTTATGTATGAGACACCCATTGAATCCCCCGAGGAACTGGTCGCCAGACTTTCCGCCGCTGTAGGGGAAGTGCTCGAAAAGCCTGATGTTTTCGCGAATGTTCGCCGTTCCATTCGTCGCCGTTGTTCTGCGTGCATAACCTCTGGTGGTCACAATTTTGAACATTTATTGTGATTACATGTTAATAAACATGCTTTGGTAACATAATCCTAATTTGTGTCTTTTTACCTCGTATCACAGCACACAATGTGTGGACATGGTAAACTGAACTGTGCTCAGGAGTAGAAATTTCAAACCCCTCTCCCCAGAAACTTAACCACGTCTAACGATTCAGATTTTGGGCTGAAAATTTAAGTCTAAGCTTTAGAAAGCATTTAATGAGACACAAAAAATAACGGTATAAAATAGTTGTTCGTTACTCCAAAGTCTAAAGCGCCCTCTATCGGAATTTTTTGAAAATTTTCTTTAAAATTTATTTTCAAGAAAATACTGACATAAAGAATAATTTTAGCAAAACGCGGCAGTAGTTAGAGCCTAATCTACGACACAAAGATCGGGAATAACTGATTTTTGTTCTGGGGGGAGAAGGGTTTCAAATTTCAAATTTCAGTTTACGCTACTTAACTACTCGTTAGGACTCAGATTTTTAGATCAAAATTTAAGATTAAGTCTAAGCTTTCGAAATCATTTAAAGAAATACAAAAAATAACGTTAAAAAATAGTTGTTTGTTACTCCAAAGTCTAAAGCGCCCCCTATCGGCATTTTTTGAAATTGAACTTTAAAATTTTATTTCAAGAAAATACTGGCATAAAGAAAATTTTTTGCAAAAACCGCAAACGAATCGACCAATTTTTCCATGTTTTATAATCATTTGAAATTTCGGACCCTAAACTTTAATGCCCCCTATCTCCTTGGGAATACGTCTGGGACCCTTAGTCTCCTATTTAATATTATTTGTCTTTAAGTGTACTATAACCCCTTAAAGTTCTGCCCATCTTTTATGAATCACCCTGTATATATATATATATATATATATATATATAAGGGTGGAAAAAAGTCTTTATTTTTACATAGTGCGAAACTCGCTTGGTATTTGACTTGGATCATTTGATTTCTCATTTGAGCATTGTCGTTGCTCCTTTATAAAATACAGTTTTTTCTTTCAATAATGAATGTAACCCAAAGTTTAATAGTACTTTTGCAACATTTTATACTGCGATAACTAAAATACACTTTATAATAAAGAAAGAAATTTAAAATTTCCTTTCTTGACATTTTTGACTGACACCATGCATTTTTCTTGTAAAGGAAACGAACAAGACGGTTTCATTCTTTTCAGTTACTGTTATTTTCTTCTTTCGTCTATCATCCTTCTAACTTTTCTCAGTTTTTCTTTTGTCCTGTTAGTAAAAGAAACAATGCGATATCCACAAAATATGCCTTTTTATTTATTACTTTAGATTACTTTTCTTTTTCAGGATATAATATATATATATATATAATTCTTTTCGTATTTGTAAAAGTATTATTTGTTTAAGTTGTTTCAATATTTCATATACTTATTAATATTTTTATTTCTATTTCTAATTTAATTTTTCTTATTTTTATTTAATTTTATTACCTTATTCATTTTTTGTAGCATTTTTGTATTATTTTATGTCATACTAGCTTAACCGCCCGGCGTTACCCGGACCCGTGATAAAATTAAACAAACCTAAAATTTGTATGATTTTATATATTTAACCCAAATTGAAATTATAGTATGGAATTATGAAATTATTTATTACGAGCATGACATTATTTATTTAAAAGTGCTGCGCACACAAGGAAAATCTTTTATTTCCACTTTCAGCCGATAGGGATGCATTCTGATATAAATGAATCTCCGACACGTGTTCCTGCTGCTTGCGGCACCGTATAGTAGGCGTGTAGCGCACAAGCTGCAAAATCTTTTAGTTCCACCTTCCGTCGCCAAGGGGCGCAGTCTGTCCCAAACAAACCACCTCCCAAACGAAAGTCCGACACCTGTCCTCGCTGCTTCCGGCAACGTATAGCAGGCGTGCTGCGCACGCGCTACAAAATCCTTTGGTTACACTTTCCACTGACAAAGGACGCAATTTGTTTCATACGAACATCCAACATGGTACCCGTTGTATCAAGGAAGATGAATAAACCAATTCCCGTAGAAATCGGCCCCATAAGACTCGATAAAATTATGCGGACCTTTGCGGTGGAAGGTGGAACTAAAATCTGCCACGCTATCGAAAACCAAGTCGAATCATCCAAACGTCGTTGTGATCGAGCCCATGGAACACGAAATCAGAATGCAAGTGCTCAACAACAAATCATTTACTTTGATTGTTTCTATACATCAAGTAAATACGGATTAAATATACTTTTATTAGGAACATAAATTTAATTTTTACGAAAATCGTTATTGAAATTTCCGGTATTCTCTATATATAACATTTATAAAGCACTACGGGAGAAACTAAATATGTTAAATTTCTTAAATGTAATTTGTTTTGCGTAAATCAGAGTAAGGCGTTAACCCCCTGCCTCCCCATACCCGCATATATAACGAATAATTTGTCCATGAAAACCATCTTCTCCTATATTAACGCGATCATTAAAAATATAATTATATTTTTCTGATAATTAGAACATAACGAAGACGCTACGCTAAAAAAAAACACCAGATGGCGACCCTTCCCATTCTCAATTTCAAATGTATATCTTAATTAATTATCTTAATTTTTGTTCATTATTAAAAAATTGGCAGTTCATTTTCGCAAATTAAATGGAGGGATCGGCCATAGAAACAGATTTCTCTGTAGTTCGTTTTTTAATGAAAGCAGATTCCTGTCTGAAGCTTTCTGGAATTTTCTGACTGACGTCGCCAGATTTTTGACAGTTTTTTGCAAAAATTAAGACAAATTACCAGCCGAATTTTACAAAAAATGCATTGTCGGAGGCTGGAGGCCAGTGTATGATGTATTTTTTTATTTTTATAGATATCTTTAACGTTTCGATAAACCGATACTTAAATTCCTCACTGAAATAATTAAATCTACTGCAGTTTCATCAGAATAAAAAAGAATGTGCCAATAAAGATAAATTGTTTACATGCTTTCATGCATCGTGCATAACAGTATTAGACGTCCAGAGAATAGAAAATTCGGGATGTTTAAGTTTTGAACATTGCTAGCTTTTATTTTTTTATACATTGGAAAAAATCAGCTGTTCTTACATTTTCAAAGGTAGTTGAAATGAGTGTATCTAGCTTCTATTCTTCTGCATACGTTAAAATACAAAGATATTCCTAAATTACTCAATTACACATTAAAATTACTCTATTGCGCATGGAATTCTGTGAAGCAGAGCTCCTTGATATGGCGGTCTGACGAATTTCGTGCTCATAGTTGCTTAGACTATGCAGCTAATTGTAAGTGAATGGCATGCTAACAGAAACTGCAAAACAGTTTCCGAGGCCGTACGAAAATAGACAGACAGACAAATTTCATTTTAGACAAACTTGTTATTACAAGAAGAAAGTCCCATCTACTACAATCTTGGGTAATAAATCATTTGATATACTATAGATTTATATGCGTTCTACATAGTAGGCTAAATTAAGTACAGTAAAAAAAAAGAATAATATGTTGGAAATTTACTTTCCGCAATTTCTACCAATAGATGGAAACATGTACTTGTATTCTTTGGTACAACCCTGTATATTACCTATAGATTTTTACATACGCCACATATTAAGCAAAATTTTAAATAAGGCTTATAACACTCTTTAAACGTGAAATCACACTTCCAGAAATTATCATCCTTAGGCGGTCATGTATTCAGTTCTTTGCGGGGTTATGTATGTGATTTTTATTTATATTCTACAAACATCTCTTAGTATACTATATGTAGTTCAGCATGAAAATGGATAACTTTAATTAAAAACCACCTTTAAGAAATTCACGCTCACACTCACAAATTCTTACGAATTATTTTGAGTAGCCCTTTTATGCAGACAATGTATAATTCTTATATACACCATGTAGTATGCAAAAAGTTAGTTAAAAACTCCTGCCATAACTTGAAAACGCATTTCCAGCAATTATCGCTAATAGACAGTACATCCGACACAGTACTGTATCCGAAATCATTTGTGTGTCCTTATAAATGAACGATAAATGCTATGCACCTCATATTATACAGTGAATATCTTGTAGTAAACCTCAGATATGTACATCAATTTCATTATATTTGAAGTAGTGTAACATCATTAAAATACTCAGCACGCAGTTTTCTCCGTAGACCGTTATGTAACGAAATTATTTTGTGTGACCTTGTAAATGAATAATAAATACTTTACACCACACATTTTTACAGAATGCATGCTTTAGTGCACTTTATGAATGCATATTAGTTATTTTATGTTTGAAATGGTGTCACATTGTGAAAATGCTAATTAAAAGATTTTTTACCATCGACCGTAATGTAACGGAATAATTTTGACTACTACTCTTATAAACGAACTAGAAGTGCTAATAACTTCATTTTTATTAGAGATCGCGCTATAGTAAACGTCATTAACATATACAAATTACAGAGCAATCCGAATATATTTACGAGAGTTAGTTTACAACCGCAGACAAACCTAAATCATAAACACTTTTCAACTATGAACTATTCACTATAAATAATAGTATCACTATAAAAAAAAACTCAAGTACAATACTTTTTTTTCTTTATTGGAAAGTAATAGTAATAGTTCACTTTTTGGAAAGTGTTAAAAATGCATGAAGTCGTACTTCAATATTTTAATAAGGGTATTATATAATATACACACTTTCTAATTTGCCTAAAAATTATGAAAATTCTATACGAATATAGCGAAAATAGCACCATTGTATAAAAAAGATAAAAACCGCATATGAATATTCCATGAGAAATATATTCCGATATTTTATCACCGACTGACAAAGAACCAATTTCGTTCAAAAATGTTAGATTTTCTCGAATGCTAGACTTTCCGATAATATATTCTTGAGCATATTACCATTCTATGAAATATCAATAATTTATATCGATATGAATTATGGCATTGATATAACATATAGTCAATTTATATTGAAATACTTACGACGAAAATAACGTTTATGAAATGAATAAAAAAAACTGAATTTGATACTCGAAAAATATATACTTTTTACTCGACATCAGTTCACATAAAAATATATACATTTTCTTATGTGAAGCATTCAAATATTTCTATCTTTTCAAAACTATTTCTCAAAATTTAAAATTAATTATAAATGTTGTGATTCATAATCTACAAATTCAAATTTATTGAAGTTGTTATTTTATGAAAGTTTAAGAAAAATTTTACAAATATTTATTTAAAAAAAAAACTCAAGTACAATACTTTTTTTTCTTTATTCAAATTTCATTTAGGTATCAGATTCATTAATATTTAAATTAAATTATTTCTTTTAAATTACATTCATGATAAATACTTCATGCTTAATCACTTAACAGTTTCTTTTTCCGGAATATTGTCAAAGAAGGAACACATTTTTGAAGAACAATTTTAAATTCAAATTATTATACAAATTAAAAACAACAATCAAAATAATTATAGGTATTAATATATTAATTTACTTTTATTTACAACGAGAAAAAGGGGTTTTATAGATAAATAAATTGAATAGTGTCGTCAGAGCAGCTTTTGGGCACAACTGTCAAGTGGTTAGTACATTACGACCATAGTTATATACAGTATGCCCACTAAAGTCCCTTGCCACCCTCTTAACTTCAGAACGGCTGCTGCTATATTCATAAAAGTAGTGTCTAGCTATAGTAAATTAGCCATGCGTTACTCAATGCTACCGCCTACGGCGCCACCTGGTAGAATGTTGCGAAGTTAGCATTGCTATCTCGAAAACGGAAAGAGGTAGAGAAAAAAAGTGATTTACAAAGTTGTAGAGCATCATCAATTTAGTACGAAAAGACACATTGTGGACATTAATGCGAAGAATAGAACGGTTAAAACACGCATTTGTCTTTTCGGGATTTCTTACACTGTGACGGGACAAAACGATCTTAGAAAGAAAAAAAAGCAACTTGTTATAATAATATACCTTTATTTTAGATTTTCAAACTTCTCACCGTCAGCTGCAATGCATATTTGGATGTTTGTTTGAATTTCACGTTGCACACGTTGGAGCATAGAGGGTGACACGTTAGCACAAGCGTCCGAAATGCGTCGTTTAAGGTCCTGCAATGTTTGTGCAGGGGTCGCACACACCTGCTGTTTCATAACTGGCTGTTTCTTTCTTTCTAAGCTCGTTTTGTTACGTCACAGTGTAGGAAATCACAAAAAAACAAATGCGTGTTTTATCCGTTCTATTTTTCGCATTAATGTCCACAAGGTGTCTTTTCGTACTAAATCGTTGATACTCTACAACTTTGTAAATCACTTTTTTTCTCTATCTCTTTCCGTTTTCGAAATAGGAATGCTAACTCCGCAGCATTCCACCAGGTGGCGCTGTAGGCAGTTTCATTGTGTAGCGCATGCCTACTTTACTATACCTAGACACCACTTTTATGAATATAGCATTAGCCGTTCCGAAGTTAAGTGGGTGGCAAGGGACTTTAGTGGGCATACTGTATATAGTGTCCTTACTTATATGCTTAAATACGCACATCATACACACTTGAATTCATCGAACATACTTTAGAACTTCTTACATAGTCTTATACATGTTCTAACATGCATATACCAGGGGTGATTGTGTTCCGGTATTTTAAATACCGCTAAAATTATCTAGCAATATTTTTATTATGTCATCGCAGAATTCATCGACTGAAGAAGAAAAATATTTCTATATAAATTTAGTGGTGTATAAAATACCTGAAAACTTGTAATATTTCGCGTCTGGTGGTATGATTTTCGAATCCGTAGGATGGCTAGAAAAAAAGTAATCGCTCCTCAAAAAAGTCCCTAGTAAAAAAACGATGAGGATAACCCGGAATATCTACGCAGATTATCAGTGGTCCATTTTTAAACCATTACTTTTTTTTATATATAGAAGGATTAGTTGACTTTTTTGTGAATTTTAATGAAAGCGTGTTTTTTTTTATTAAAACAAATACATTTAATTTTTTTCCTATTTGATTGCTGCTTTTTAATGTTGTGGATGACTGATTATTAATTACTGATTTTCTAATCTGACTGATTAAATTATCCTAAGAAATTTTGGGGCATATTTCTGTCTTCTCACTCATTCTAAAGTATGTTTTGATTTAAATTAGTCAAAAGAAACCTAAACCCTCGAGAGGCAAACCTGCCAAACGATCAGATATAAAAAATTGTTTGAGGTAAGTTTTTAACATACAATCATAATGCTCATAGTTTAAAAAACATCAGGAAATGAAAAATATAACTTTGAATAAAAGTAAAAATAGCTTTAAAAAACACTCTGTTATAAACATTCAATATTTATCTTTAAAATAACGCCTAATTCCATGACTGCAATTCATGTCGTTCTTGAAAAAATGTTCGTTACAATACGTTAAATTGGCACGGTCTTCGACTACTGAAAATTCACGGTTTTGATTAGCGCTTAATAGAAAACAGGAACTAGGGAATTTACTAATCAAAATTTTAAATTTTTGATATCTTTATTTTTAGGTCAGTTCGTAAATATATAAATACGTAGCACCTATAAGTCCTCGTCTGGTCCGTCCGTCTGTCTGGTCCGTCCGTCCATCCGTCCACATATAACAGCGCAAAAGCTACACAACTGTATGGTTTGAAATTTAATATATAGGGTGGAACCTCCAGTAACTGACACTTTAAGGATTTTTCTTCTTCAAATCACTATTACAAAGTTTTAAATATAATTTATATTTATCTTTGTTTTTGAATGTATAGTAAAGATACGTTAAAAAATTTCTGTTGACAAAATTTTTGAAAAATTATTATTGAAGTGAAAACTTTTTAGGCGCGTTGGGCATTTTTTGAGATGGGAAAAAAATTTGAATTCGCTATCCTGTTACCGACACCACTGTATATGTTGCAAACGAAAACTGAACTGAAAATGAAATACAAAACACGGAAAATATTATAATTTAACGAGCACGAGCAAAATAGACGGAAGTAATATAAAGAAAATGAAAACAATGAAATATTTCACGAAAGTCTTAAGAAACGTGGTTACCGATACGGAAATGAAGTGAAATCATTTTATAGAAAAGAAAAGTTTGTTGATGTTGATAGAAATTATAGATACCGCAAACAATACAAGCAGTATGAAGATAGAAAAAAGCATAATGTTCACGAATACCGTAAACAAGACAGGCAGCAAAGAAGTCATTTTTGGAGTGATAGGAAGCGGGAACCCTATTTTGCAGATAAATGTTATTACAAAAGATATGAAACTAGATCTCATGGAAGAAATGATGAATGTATTGAGAGTTGTTTAAATTGTGAATGAAAATTCATAAGTTTCATTGGTATTCATTTCAAAGAATACAAATTAAATTTTATATTTCATTTATTTGTAAATCTACGTTTTAAGCAGTAGATAGCCGTTTTTGTATATAAAATAATATGCATTATTTTTCATGTACAATAGCGCATTAAATGAAAATTGTAATATAATTTTTGTAGTAGTAGTTTATAATAATGAATAAAAAAAAACACTTCATTTAAAAGTATTTCCTGCGCAATAAAACGTTTCCTGACGATTCAAAAAATACACATGTAATTGTTCAAGTTTTCCCTTCTGTCGGCACTCCCGGAGTGCCATTTTTTTTTATTACAAAAAATTTATTTTTGTCATAAATAAGGCCAATATCTCTAGTAACTGACACTATCTCTTTTTTGAAAAACCAATAGCTGAAAAATAAGTTATAACAGTTAAGACAAATAAGTTACCACTAGATGACATTACTTTTCAGAATTTCACAAGAAAATGCTTATTTGAGTTAGATTTCTGCTGCAGTGTCAGTTACTGGTTAGGTGTCAATAGCTGGGGGTTTCACCCTACTATCGTTTCAGAATTTCGACGAGTAATTTCAAATGTTATGAAAATCGAATCAAAACTTAAAAATATATTAATAATTTTTTTTCTTTATTCTATTAAACCCTATCGTACGTAATCTATATAATAAAAGAGCAAGTCATGTGACTGAGGAAAACAAATACGGGCAAACCCACTTATTTTTTCCTATGCCAGGCGGCCATTTTTATTGAAAATTATTTTTTAAAATAAAATTGCGTAAAAGTTACATTTTTAGAAAGGTCGTTCAAAAAAATTGTTTACTTGAGAGATGAGTTACATTAAAAAATGTATAGACTCTGAGATAACTTCAGTGGAAATTAGGTTAACAGCCGAATATCTCTATCCATTAGAGTAAATAAACACAGGATATTTGTTCATTATGAGTCATAAAAATATAAAACCATGGAGGTAATCATTCACAAAGCTAGATCTCCTTGGCGAATTTTGCAGCGCTGTTTGATTTAGAAAAAGATGCGCATTTGTAAGAGTGGAATACGTAATAAGAAAAACTAGTCGGATGTGTCAATCCCAAAACTTTCTTCTACCTCACACAGGTTTCGCATACACTAAAAAGAATCGGCACGAATTTATATCAAGGTCTAACTGAAACTCAAGTTTTATTAAATTACGTGCATTATTTCTTGAGATATGACTATCGCTAAAATCATGTAAATCCTGTAAAATGCTGCATAGCAGCGCCATCTGCTGGGCGATTTTTACCAAAATCTAATCAGCACCAATTTATATCAGAGACTAAGTGAATATAAAGTTTTATTAAATTCCGAGCATTAGTTCTTGAGATAGAGCTATTGCGTAAATTACGGAAAATGCTGCATAGCAGCTCCACCTACTGGGCGATTTTTGCCAAAAACTAATCAGAACCAATTTATATCACAGATTAACTGAATATAAAGTTTTATTAAATTTCGAGCATTAGTTCTGGAGATAGGGTGCCCACAAAATTTTTGGCACATACAGACAGGCAGACAGGCAATCAGGCAGGCAAAGTCACAGACAGACATTTTCTAAAAATAGTCAAATCGTGTTCAGGACCTTCTAAAACATACAAATCCGTCGAAAACCGGAAGTCGAAAATTTTCATGAATCCAATACTTTCTTCTTGTAAAGATAGAAAAAAGTAAAAAGGGCATGCTCATTCGCTCATATCAGACTATATAATTCATTTCACTGAAATAATAAGGATGATTTTTTTACATTGTGAAACTAGTTATAAAACGAACGCACCTCATACGTCACGTTTAAAGTACAATTTCCAACTTGTTTAAAATATGACAAAAGGAAAGAAAAAAACATTATTTAAACCAAATATTCAGGATTCTAAATAATTTTCTTAACATTTAGTTATAATTTAATTAATGTCAAACCTTTAAATAATAAAAAAGTAATTTTTTAAAGTTTTATTATCATTAATTTTAATTTTAATTTTCTACTTTTTAGTATTTAAAATATTTCGTCTTTGCAGTTTCACAGCACGTTGTTGTATTTTGGCGGAAGGGATTTGCCACATAAATAAGCCCATTGTTTTTGTAACTCGCAAACACTTGTAGGTATAAAGAATATTTACAGATTTATCTCCCGAGGCCGTCGAACGGAAAATGTATTAAAACTAATTTATTAATTTATAATGAAGTACTAAAATATTAAAATGCTGTATTGTCATCGGAAACGGACCTGTGTACAGAATTTGTACAGTTCTAACATATCAGATAGTAAGTAATAATTCCATTTCAAAACTCCATCTTTTCATATAAAAATCAAGTTAAGTTTTTAAAAAAAAAAGTGTAAAAATATTATCTTTTGCGACAAATAAAATATTTATGTAAGTAAAAAGAATTTATTTGAAGAATTTAAAGCTTCGGATCAATAGCTATTTTCTGTCGCTCAATATTTAGATTGATATTTGAAATCCCTTCCCGTCATTTCTGAAAGCCAAGAAAAGTTTTCGAAGATAAAGTTTTCGATCGTCTTTATGATAAACAATCATAGTTTCAAGCTTATTTTTCTTCCTTGCGGAAAACGAACTTTAAGAAATAATCGGTCGAAACAACATTTAAATTATGTTTCAAACACTTGTTTTTATACAAACAATTTGAAATTATAGTTTAGTAAATGTGAGGTAGTCGTTTTAAATTCATATAAAATAGTTAGTATTAATGTAGAAATATATATTCTTGGCTTTCCGAGATAAAAAAAAATAAGCTTTTATTCATTATCAAATAATTTGGAATTTTTTTGAGTTTCGGATCAATAGCTATATAGAATCATTCAGTATTTCAATTGCAATTACGAAATCCATAAGTTTCTTTTTTTTCTGAAAATGGAGACTTTGGGCACCTTTAAAATAATAAACTTAGCAGGGATTTAATTTTTCAAACTGAGCTTGATACAGAAAGCAAGGAAAGCAATTTTTAGAATAACATATCATTTAAACATCCTTGTTTATGGTCAGTTATTTTCGTGTTGTACTTTTAGTAGTACTAAGATTGCAATATATTAAATTCAAGAAAATGTCAGGAAAAAATATAGATATCGCCTACAGCATTATGACTTCATGGAAACATTTTTCTCATAATGATATAATCACTTTTCTTTACTACTTTGTATACTACAACAAATTTGAATAACTGCAAAAGTATGATGTGGCAATAGATGAACACATATTTTAAGCATAATTTCGTTAATATTTCCTCTTTCATAAAATATAGAGACTCGTAATTTGTAAACACTAAATATTGTTTTCCCTTTGTGTACACAGCTTGAACTAATAACATGCAAACGTTTTCCATGAGGTTTAACACAGATGAAACTGATGACCCGTCTATTACATGAACTCTATGATCCATAAACTGCAACTGGTTAATATTAGCAGTGCTAGCAGATATACTAAATTTTTCTAACTTTTCTACGACTATTTTAAAACTATGATTTTCTTGTCATATTCCTTTAATATCTGCAATAGAAATGTATTAGAAAGAATGTTTTTTAATTAGTACAAGCAAAGTTAGAAAATTTTAGACAAGCTCTGTATTAATTGTATGAATTCAAGCATTATCTTGTGGAAATATTCGATTTAAACATCCTATAATTTAGAGAAAATAAATACGTTCTGCTTCAAAAATTCTTGATATCCCAAGGTGTTCATTCGGCTTCTTGGAAATGTTATGGACTTTGTTAAATTATACTCAAAGCCTCCCATACCGTAAAATATCCATCCAGATTTGTCTTTCGTAGGTCACGACAATATGGACTCCAGTCGTCCGAATCGGAATTTTTTTCATCACAGGAGATAACTCGTGGAAAATCACATTTTATAAACAATTAATGTTACGCTCATCACAACTTTCGAAGTTCGTGTGTCTCAGTCTTTCTCGGCTTGGAGTTTTATTTGAGCATTTATATTTTCGAGAACTTATCCTCTTTAATAAAAAGATATGCGTTGCTGACGACTGGGATCGCTAATCGTTGCCACAGATTAATCTTGGAAAATGAAACATTTGAAGTTACTGAAAAAAATTAATTTTCGAAAAGTATTTGTCAGAAAATTGTTAAACAAACTACGTCAGAAAGGTAAAAAATTGTATTTTTCTTGATATAAATTTCAAATCCACTGATTATGCCATTTCTTCAAATATTGAATTTCAAAAAGTACTAAATTTCACAATAGAGTACCATAGCGAAAACTTCACGCGTAAAAAAATAATGATAACAGCAATGTGTTAGCATGAGTCACAAATTATAGTAGCCTTATTATTCTGTTAAAATATAAAAATGAATTATGATGTCACGAGTGCATGATTTTTATTTAATTCTCGACAAATAATAGATGCGCCATTTCTTTTTAGTTGTGAATAATATAGGTTAATTCACGTTATTAAAAAATGTAGCTATAAAACATATAAATCAATGGAAAACGGTAAGTAATAAATTGTAAATGTAGTAGTAAAGCGTATTAAAAAAAACATAACTTAGTGAAATAAGTATCCGTTTTTATGTTATTTTAGGATATTCCAGGTAAAGGTACAGATTACTTTAAAATACAAGGTTAAATTCACCGATATATTTCGTTTGATTCAAGGTTCTTTTGGAGAAACCGACCAGCGCAGCGGGCGTAGTCTGCTAGTTTTATTATAAAACTTGTATCAAATTTAATTAATCTTTATGTGGTTTCTCGCAAACCGGGAAATCGGCTTGAAGACAATTGCCGAAATGTAACTTTTTTTTATTAAATATACTTTCCTAAATTTGTTTTCTTTCATGAAGTAAGTTTTTGAGGTCCAATATACACGACTTTATCACACCATATGATTTACCCAGTTTTAAAATAATAATAAATTAACTCCATGAGATTGCCTAAACTTTTTTAACTATCACTCTGGCTAAAACACTACGACAGTTATACACTGCAAAAAATAATTGTTGATTTTACAGTATAAAACTGGCATCCCAGCTGCCAGTATTATACCGTAAAATTAACAGTATTAAACAGTAAAATAAGCAGTAATACGCTGCCGTTCAAGCAGTAATACGCTACCGCGCATTATGTTATTAAAATAAATATGCTACTTTTTTGTTTATGCATCCAAGATTCCGTGGTAGATTGTTCACTGCAAATTAATTTTAATTTCGGTACCAGTGCTGTTTGATGGTTTTGTGGACTTTTAACAATATTTTAAAGTTATGTTGCTAAGAAACGCTTTTACGAAAGAAAAAAAAAAGAAAAAAAAAAAGAAGAATGTTTGATTGGTTTTAATTTTATCACATTGTTCATTTGTTTCTAGGAAATACCAGTATAATTTCTTTATTAAACGTTTCACCTTTAATAAAGAACACTGTATGCAACCTAATTGGTCATTATCTTTTTGTTTATAAGGGGAAAAATGTAGTCGCCATATCTTTATGATACGAGGTTTGCAAAACAACATTTTTAAAGCTTTGTAAATTTTTTGAATACGGGATGTTAAAATATTGGGCATCTTATACATAAGCAGCATATATTTCAGTTCTTCTTCCTGTAAATAACACTAAGTTCAAAATTGAAACTGAATGTCAGGAAAACCGCTACACTGTAAAAAAAAAAAAAAAAAAATCTTTTAAAATACAAGATTTTCTGTAAAATTTTACGGAGTAGTTTCATTTTTCCAAAACTTCAGTACAATTTCCGTAAATGACATTAGTTCCGTTAAAGAGATTTCAAATCCGTAAATATGCGGAAAGTTTTCCGTAAATTTAATGTTTTTTCCGTATTTCTTTCAAAACAGTACAATGTCCGTATTTCTTCCAAAATAGTACAATTTCCGTAAAAGACGTTTAAAGGTTGAGTACAGAAATCGCCTTACTAGAGTTCTTAGAGGATACTTGCCTGTCCCGGCTCGACCCGCTGTTCCATTCTAACCGAGGGCATGTCAATTTATTGTGAAAACAATAGTAATATTTATATTTGTTAATGAAATATTTAGAAATTTGTTTTATTTTTATAAATTACAGATTTTTTTTCATAGTACTTCTAAATTATGATTTTTTTTCACTAATTTTTTAAAATTTTATTTTAAATTTTTTAACGTGAGGCAATAATGTTTTATTTAAAGGTGTCATAACATAATATCTCTGCAAATTGGTTTTAAACTAAATTGATTTGGCTTATAAATTTATGAATTACGCTAAAAATTATTATTTTTATAAATTATAAGTTTACAAGGTTTACTAATTTTTCCTTAAATTTATAAAATTAGTTAATATTTTTTCTTTACTTTTATAAAAATGAAGTTTTTAAATTTATAACGTTTTGAATTTATTTCGTTAGTTCATGTTTTTATAAATTAAACTAATTTAATTTAAATTGAATCAATAAGTCCAGATTTAAACTTACCTATCCCAAGGTCATTAAATTCAAATTTTTCTCAAAATATATTTTTTTCTTTTAATATTTTTAAAACTATTCAGTTTAACAGAACCGTACGCAAAAGCTCTCAGCATAGCTGGAATATAATAATTGAATTTATTGTAAAATTGTTTATTTACATAAGTTTTTTAAAATAAGGTATTAAAAAAATATTTTAATAGCATGTAATAATCACGTCTGATTAAGATAATTGTTGTTTTTACTGGAATTGTTAAATAGATAATGAGGCAAATAATTTTTAAAAAGTATATTTTCGAAAAAAGGAAATGTTGGTACTGTTGCAAAATGAAGCTTAATACAATGTTTTGTGCGTATAATACATAATAAATTAAAATTTATCATTTATAAGGCATCAAATAATACAGCAAAATATTGAAAATTATGAAAAGGAAATATTAAAGACATTGGAACTCTGAAAAAATCAATCTACAGATGAAACCTCAAGTTATTGTATCATAAAAAGCGACTAAAATGAGTACCAACATTTGATAAAGCAGCGTGACCAATCATAGCGCAGTGGTCTAGGTTGTCAATTTAGTAAACGGTAGGTTACGGGTTCGATTCCGCTTGTGGCAAGGGTTGGTAAATTACTATAAACTCACTCAGAAATGAAAAAAATAAGCAGAAATGTATCTATCCCATATAAGGTTGTCCTTGCGAAGTAGTTTTTTCTTGTTTTTTGATCCTATAAATGTTACTTTAACGACATAAAAATTTCTCAAAAATACGGAAGATATCTGTTATAAAACGGAAATTTAAAAACGGATATTTCATAAATCACGGGAAATTTCCTAGAATTTACGGAATTTTTTTCCCTGTAAAATACGGAAATAGTACTGGCTCCTTGTTTGCCAGTACAATTTCTGTTTTTTTTTTCAGGATTTTTTTTTTTTTTTTACAGTGTATCATTTCCTTAAATATATCGCCTCCTGGTTGTTTAAATAAATATGCTACTCTTTTATTTGAGTATCCACGGTTCGATGGTAGATTTTTCATCTTCTATGAGGTCAGTCCAAGCTGGATTTCTAGTAATAATAATTATGTACGCATCCTAATTGTATTTTAATTTCTTTTAAAATCGCCAGACTAAACCTAATCCTTTGTAACTCAACAATTCCGATTTGAAAAATATTTACTCAGATTGTCGAATATATCATTTTAAACATCTAAAAAATAATTACAAAAATTAGAACCATAAAAATAAACATATATTGACTAAATTGTATTTTTTTTATATCTGAAAAATACAGAAAATTACATATTTCTCATATTTTGTAATACAAACTTGTAAAGTGTACGAACTTACCTTTGTAAAAAATCTATTTTTAGACGTCTCCATGTAAAACATTAATTTTTTAACTGTAAATAAAGGTGCTACATACCTTTAATTTTTACCTCTTGCAATATATAATAATCGTTTTTTATGATTCTCTACTATATTTATGATCTCTCTGTGATTCTGTGACTTGCCTTTGTAAAAAATCTATTTTTAGACGTCTCCATGTAAAACATTAATTTTTCAACTGTAAATAAAGGTGCTGCATACCTTTAATTTTTACCTCTTGCAATATATAATAATCGTTTTTTATGATTCTCTGCTTGTAAAAAATAATTAAAATATGAAAATATATAACGAAATAACGTCATAGCGAAAGAAATGTATTTTTAAATTGCAATGAAAAGGAAATTTATCATTTTAAACAAAACAAAATAAAATTAAGAAAAAGTACTAAGTTAAAGTTTAGAAAAATAATATAGCTCAGTACACACCTAGCAAACAAACATTAATGACAGCTTCCTTCAGAAGGAATATACATCTATAACTTAAATACTTAAAAATTTTTAAAATAAACAACAGAGGGGAAATATAACTCTTGAAAATATCATCTTTTGCAATAAAAAATATTTATAAAAGTGAGAAAGAAAAAGCATTCCAAGGATTTGGAAGTATTTCGAGTTCCGGATCAATAGCTATTTTTATTCGTTCAATATTTAGATTGCATTTTTGAAATCCCTTGCTGTCATTTCTGAACGCCAAGAAAAGTTTTGAAAGATTACGTTTTTGGTTGCCTTTATTATAACGGAGATAGCTGAAAGTTTTATTTCGTACAGCGAACTTCAATGAGTATTGAGCTGCATTGAAACAACTTTTTGGATTACTTGTACTTGAAATCTTTTTTGAATCATTCTTTTTTAGACATAAATATATATATTTGAAATAATGATTTCAGTCAAACTGAAATGCAGTTATGTAAACTAAATTACAAAAAAAAATCGAATTTAAAAAAATATATATCTTAAATAAAATTAGCCGTTCTCCGGTTTTATTCAAATAAAAATGTGTTATTTTAATGAGCAACTAGCTAAAATGTCATCAGAATGCTTAGAGGTTCATTTAGGATTTTGAATTTGTAAATAAATTAAATATCAAAATGTCTTATAACTTTTAGTAACACGTATGAAACAATGGAGAAGTGATTTTCAGTTCAATAGCCTGTAAAATCAGAGAAAGCATGCAAAATAACAGAATGGAAATTAGTGAAGCGATATTACAGCAAAAGAAATGCTGTATTTATAAATAATACACAAAATAAAGTTGAATTGTGGAAGGTTTGATATGTTAAAATACAGACATTAAATTAAACTCTATTGATAAGTTTCTAAATATGAGTGGATGCACGTACAAAGTGACTGGACTTGCAACCATAGCAAGCAAACAGGAAGTTTTGATTGTATTTTCTTATAAAAATTAAAATTTAGTTGTAAAATTATTTCAGCCATTAAAATCGCAAAAAAAAAAAAAAAAAGCTGTACTAAATTTTTGACAAACATTATAAAAGGTACGTCTAAACAATTTCACCGATTTGCATATCATCTACTATATATGTAAAGTGAAAATGGAAATTTCGTTCGGGCTGCTTATAACTTAAGTACTTCTGAATAAATTTTAATGGAACTTGATCTGTTAATTAGATATTTTACATGAAAGATTTTAGTATATTATATATCGTTCTACGTTGCTTAGATATAGAATTATGGGAGAAAGTTCTGTAAACAGGTGAACGCGATTATGAAAGATCAGCCTTTCTAAAATATTTTTTAAATGGATTTCAATGGAAATTGCACTGTTAGAAGATTTTTCCGGAAATGTTTCAGTACATAACATATCGTTCTGCATTGGTTAGTTATAGCATTCTGAGGGAAAGTTCTATAATCAGATGAACCAGATTATTGAAGATTAGCCTTTTAAAAGATTTTATCTGGATGGATTTTGATGGAACTTGCATCGTTAGTTAGATAATTTTTCAGGGACGATTTTAGTATATAACATAATTTTTTACGTTGCTTAGGCATAGACTTATTGTGTAAAGTTCCATAATCAGGTGAAAACGATTATTGAATGTCAGACTTTTTAAGTTCTACTGGGTGTATTTTGATGTGACTTGCATTGTTAGTTTCAGGGATCCTTTTAGTATATTGCATATCGTTCTACGTTGCTTACTTAAAGAATTACATTGTTAAAAATTTGCATATAAATTGTCCAGTCATTCAACCGTTTTCTATAAAAACGGTCGAAAGACTGGACAGTTTACTGCAAATTTTTAACATCTTATGGGGAAAAATTCTATAATCAGATGAACCCGATTATTAAAGATAAACCTTTTTAAAAAGTTCTTACTAGACGGATCTTGATGAGACTTGTAATGTTACTTACATAATTTCTCAGGGATAATTTTATTATTTTGCATATAGTTCAATCGTTCTTTACCAAATCCTACTGTAGATGATCAACTAGCCCACATTTTGGTTGACTCACTAGAAGATATAAGTGCAATAGCGTTCGAATCGCTTTTAGCCATGCGGAAGGACTTCCTAGGTATAGGTCCATATTGTTATTAAACTCAAGGTCTAATTCCCCATTATATTTCTTTCGATTTAAGGTTCGTTTGGAGAAACATACCCGTGTAGAAGGCGAAGGCTGCTAGTGTACTTATACACCGGGCGAAAAAAAATGTCCCGGAACGGTGTAATATCTCGAGAAATATACATCAGATTCAAAAACGGAAAATATGTGTTCAATATTTTCGAAAAATCTGTTTAGGCATATCAAAGTTGCCTTTTTCTAAAATACTGAACACGTATTTTACCGTTTTTCAATCCGATGTATATTTCTCGAGTCATTCGACTGTTTCCAGACTTTTCAATGGAAACGATTCTCACTGCATGTTACTTGATTACAGCGCCGTCTACTATTTTCTGAAGAAAATGTTCAACACTAAAGTTACGTATTTTTTCCCGTAAAATCCGAATCTGCAATAAAAAAAGGGGGGGGGGGTATCATTTAAGATTTCGAATTTACTCCCCTTTCTCCCATGGGACAGAGTTGGAAGGCAACTTTTATACTTCTAAATAGATTGTTCAAAAATATTGAACACATATTTTCCGTTTTTAATCCGACATCTATTTCTCGAGATATTATACCGTTCCGGGACTTTTTATTCACAAGGTATAAAATGCAAATTGATATTTCTTTCCGTCTGCTTATAACTTGAGTTCTGCTGAAGGAATTTTGATGGGACTTATGCCGTGAATTAGATTATTTACAAGGAAGATTTTAGAAGGTTTCATATTATTTTACGTTGCTTAGTTACAGATTTAGGGAGGAAAGTTCTATATTGAAATGAACACGATTATAAAATGTTAGCCTTTTTAAAAGGCTCTACTGAATGGATTTTGATGAGGCTTCTACTGTCAGATAACTTTCTAGGGAAGGTTTTATTATATAACATTATATCATTATACGTTGCTTGGTTATAGAATTATGGGTTAGTGAAACTTAGTTTTTTTTTAATGTTCTAATGATTGGTTTTAGATGGGACTTGCACTGTTAAGTAATTTTTTAGGAAAGGTCTTAGTTTATAACATGCTTAATTATAGAGTTATGGGGGGAAATTCTGTAATCAGGTGAACCCAATTATGAATGATTAGCCTTTTTAAAAAGTGCTAATTAACGGTTTTATATATGACTTGTAGTAAGTTACAATGTAAACATTATACGTAATATTCGCATTTCGAATTGCAAAACTGGAATTCTACGTGAGCGGAGCTGCGGGCATAATCTAGTTTTACCATATAACATCAAAATAGATATTCAGCCAAAATCGTAGTATTATGATTCAGGTTATTTCCAGTGTTTTAGATATAAATGAATAGATGCTTTCAACATTGCAAAACAGCATTAGCATGTTGATTTTGTTTGCCTTTGGAACTTAGAATTTAGTTGAAGACTCATTTTAGAATGCTTTACAGGTGAATTCGGAAAAACAAAGATAAACACAGCCTCTAATTTTTATAAAAAACCTTTCAAAACAAACTTAAATGCAGTGTTCTACCATATTAGTTTTATTTAACATAAAATAGAAGTAAACCAATATTTGTTATATTGGAGTCCAATATTGCGTCAATATGACATCCACCGGGAATACCTCCGAGGAAATACAATTATGTGTTCAATATTGTTTTACAGTGATAATATTCGTAATGAAATTGTACTGTTAGAAACTTATTGGCAATAAAGTGACGAATTGTTGCTATTTTGGAATATTTGTTGCGGCTTGTTTTTCGGCTGTTTAAATATGAAAATAATCATGCAATATTGGTAAACTGTAAACAGCCCAATGTTGGGACGGAATATTAATGCCAATAATGGCCAAATGTAGTTAACACAAAAGAGGAGGTCGGGGCAAGAAAGTGCCAAGCAACATTTTTGGTGAAATAAATCTAACACTGTCTAATATTGTAAATTATATCCTACATTTATTTTGTTTTATGGGTCACTTGGTGACAGCATATGTTCAGGTTTCATTTTGACCCAAGATGTTTACGCCCCCCAAAGGAGATAGCTAATTAAAAAAAATGTAATAGTGATTTCATTAAATTAATGCCATATTGTTACTCAGAATATCTCAAATATTACTAAGACATTGGAGAGAAAACTTTATGTTATATATCTTGATTTGAGTATTTGATCAAATTTTCAAATTGAAAAATCTCAGAAGTTCAAAAATGTGTCTTAGCACTCTCTTGCCCCGACCCCGACAAAATATCTGTCCAACAACGTCTTGCTACAATAGTATGAACAGTCTTCACAAATTTCCTTTCGAATACTTCCATTTCAATCCCTATTGAACTAAGAGATGTCAATATTGCACGTGTACAAATTATTTTAATATTCTTTTGAAAATTTCCAGAAAAATGTAATTTTACAAGATAACATTTTCACATACTTCAGTCATGATATTACTGATATACAAAACTCACTGCGTCGGCAGTACCTTAAATGTATAGGAATTCTTTATATATTTAAAAAAAAATAAATGAACGAATAATTCTTAATCCTGCAGCGTTTTAAATATCAAAATTTAATTTTAAAATAATTTTTTTAGCATCACATCAACATTTTTTTTTGTTACTACACGATAATGAAACTTAATAATAAATAATCATAATATGTAATGGTGCATTAAATTGATAATGCCCTCATGCTGAATTTTTAGACAATGCATTTTGTTTATTTATAGCGATAAAACGTTTGATAAGACATAATTCATTTAATTAAATTTTCA
The DNA here is from genome assembly GCA_963931845.1 of Maratus michaelseni. Lineage (NCBI taxonomy): Eukaryota > Metazoa > Arthropoda > Arachnida > Araneae > Salticidae > Maratus > Maratus michaelseni. The sequence goes on along the minus strand of OZ007592.1, from coordinate 280,878,811 downwards.
AAATTCCACATAACTTTTTACATTATTCCCCATTAACCAATTAATGCAGCTTTCGAAGTTATTGAAATTCAGCATACTTACCAGAATGATTAATTACCGGCTATTTCTGAATGCGAACGAACAAAAGAGAATTACTTTGATCGTTCACCTAGTTATGTTCATAATGAAAAGTATCATTAATTAAATTTTAATTCCAGAAGAAAAGTATTGGAGAGCACTTAGCTAAGCGATGTAAAATTATAAATTATATTTTGCACTTTTTTTTTTACATTTCATTTTAAAAATTGTTAGATATCTAAGAAAGAGAAAAAGCTGTTAACGTATTTTATAATTACAAATATTTTAAATAATGAAACAAAATTTCTCGCTAATTTTGAATTAATTTGAATTTTGTATAGTCTATTACAACTCGTTTGATTTTAGAATTTATTACTTTGCACAGTTTGTAATTCGGAGTTTTGAACTAACTCTGTGACGGTTCGGCTACTCTGATCATGTGAGTAGGCGATGTTTTGAATGAGATCGTAATTTTTGTCCACTGACTGTCTATTGTGCGTAAAAGTTGAAAAAGGCTCTCTTTCTCTAAACTTCGATGGATGTTGTGTGAATCTCGGAAATTGTAAGTTTCTGTTTTCTATCAATATTTATGCAAATTATTGTAACTGGTCAATCGATACCGGGTATATTTAAGCTTCGAATTTACGTTTAGAGTAGAAGCTAGGATCTAGTATCTGGTATCTTATATTGGAGCCTCTCTTGCGACGAGTAAAACTTGATTTCGTAGCTAATCTGCCGCAGCACAAGTGGATATATATTTAAGTGCCTTTTGAAATGGTGGAAAGCCTGTATCAGAGCTCACCTGGCTTATGACATGGAGTTGACGCATCTTAAAGTTGTACCCTGACAATCCGCTGTCGACGGACTGTGAGTTTTATTTTCATATATATTCTTATTTACTTCATTTGAGTGTTTTATTTTGTACGAAATACCGCTTCAAGTCGAAGTTTAAACTATTTATTTTGGAGTTAGGCAAAACTAGTAGTTCCCGCTCAATACGCTGCCCGATTAGTTTCAATAAACTTAGTTTAAACCTTAAACTCTGGTGTTTTCCCTGTATTACTGACAACCTGGTACTCATACTGACATAATGGCCGCTACAACCATTCCATTGAATTTTCACTATCCTTTAATATTATCATCAATGTCCGGTGAAATCAGTTGTTTATTATGTCTGGTCTCATGTAACTGTCCGATCCAGATTTCTACGCTAGACAGGTTAAATTTTTCTATTGCTGTTCTTAAACTAGCACACGTTCGTACAGCCCGCTTATACTTATTCTAGATCTACTCAGAGCAATTGAAAATTGTTCATATTTGGTCGGCTTAGTCCGATCCGTTAAAATTTGTTAAATCGGACCAGTCGGTATACTTAATCTTTCTATCGGTCCTGCCCGGCCCGTTTATTTTTTTTATTGGGGCGTTAAAAAAATTGACTTTATTCAGACTGGATTTGCCTGTTTTAAAAAAAAGTGTATTTATTCTGCGTGGCCCCACTCCAGGTTTCCCGTGGTTCCCAGGCCAGTCATGTGCTTGAAATATGGAATATCATTCGAGGGTCAGGCTTGTGGAGATCCCTATGATATGTTAGGTTTAGCTATCTTAAAGTGTGGGCTAGATTATGTGTATAAATTTTATTCAAATAATACAATTCTAATTTGAGTGATAAAACAGAAAATTTAATTTTAAAAGCTTTTTTTTTTAAGCATCACTCCAATATACTTTTATTATTATTCATTTACTAAATTTAATGGTAATTAATCGAAAAGGTAATGAAATGTATACATTAACACGTTCATTTCGCGTATAGCGTCTGTACTATGCTAGTCGCCGAAACGTGAGGCGAGTATAGTACCAGCACTACCCCGGGTTTTTCACATAATCACCTTTGTTATTCGGATTACTAGGATTTCGTGATTGGGCTTGTCGGATTCAGTATCGAACAAGCTTTTGAACTTGATTTTATGCCGACTGTTAGCTATTTTTGTTCCTTTTAAATCATTTTTTTTAAATTTCTTCGTTTTTTTTTAACACTTTCCAACATAGTTGAAAAGTGTTTATGAAAAGGGTTTGTCTGTCCGTACTCTAATTCGCATAAATATAGTCGGATTGCAATGTACTTCATATACGTCATTGAGGTTTACCCTGGAATATTCGGTATTGGAAATGAAGTGTGTAACAATTATAGTTCATTTACAGGGGCACTCAAAAGAATTCTGTTACATTATGGTCCATGGGGGAAAATCATCTGCGGTGCATTTTAATGGATGTTACTCTATTTTAAACGTAATTAAATTTATATATATTATTGAGGTGCACTAGAAGATGGTTACTATAGAATATGTTATGTGTAGCACTTACGGTACGCGACAGCTGAAAAGAAAATTATTCCGTTATATTATGGTTTACGAAAAGAAAAAATTGCGGCGTATTTTATTGATGTTACTGTGTCACAAACATAATCATATAGCTGTGAATTTCTGAGGTGGCCTTAAAACATGCTTTCTGTAATATATGGGTTTGAGAGCATTTATCGTTCATTTACAGGGCCACACAAACAAGTTGTTATACAATGGTTTTAAATTATGTTGCACTTTTTCAATCATGATGAAATTGATACACATTACTGAGGTTTATGCAAGATGCTTGCAGTAGAATATGATGTGCATCGCATTTATCATTCATTTACAGGGACACATAAAAGATTTTCGAAAGTGCGTTTGCTAAAATTTCGTTTTCAGTTATCGTATGCGTTTTTAAGCTTAACTAAGTTTTTTGCTTACTAAAATGTGATGTGTTTAAATTCTATAAACCAGATACAGGGTTACACAAAAAAAAATTCGTAAGCATCACTGAGAATGAGTGTGCATTGCTTAAAGATCTTTTTTTAATTTCAGCTATGTATTTTCAAGCTCAACTACATTTAGTATGTACTAAGAGATGTTTGTAGAATATAAATAAAATCTTATAATGTACTATTCAAAGAACTAGATACACGGCCGCCTATGGATGATGATTTGTGAAAGTGTGATCTCAGTAGTGTTAGGCGTGTTTCTGGCTCAATTAAATTTTTGCTCAATATCTGACGTGTATAAAAATCTGCAAGTAATATACAGGGCTGTACAAAAGAATTTAAGTACGTTCCATGTATTGGTAGAAATTGCTGAAGGTGAATTTTTAATTGTGTTATGCATATTCTTACTATACAAAATATTAGTATACTATGTAGAATATAACAAATCTATACATCATGTACAGAGTTGCACAAAAGATTTGTAGTACCGTTTCAGCTATGTTTGGTAATTCTTGAAATCTGGTTTTTACTGGAATATACAGGGTATTACATCAAAATGGGTTGAGGTAATGAGAGAGATGGATGTGATGAAAATCGATTTGATTGTTTTGATTGAGAAAAAGGAATCAGGAATTGAAAAAAATGGAGAATATATCCATTTATACTCAGGAGTTCCAAAGGAGGAAAGAGCGAAGCGAGGAGTATCAGGACTTAGGTATCGTCTTTACCTTATTAAATGGCGAAGATTTGTAAAAGTATTCTCAAAGTGTGGAAAGTGTTTCATAATCTATGTTTGACGCGTGATTTTTCTTTTTTGTTAAGCTTTTTTTTAAAGCTATTTTGCTATTATTTGGTAAAATAAAAGTTAACTCATAAAGAATAAAAAAGAATGGCACCAAAGAGGGAAGAACTTTGTCTTAGTAAGCGTAATGAAAGTGTTAATTGGATATTTCACTAAATACTTATTTTCTTACGATTTTCTCTACTTTGTTTGTTTATAGTGATAAAGCGTTTTGTAAGAGATTATTTATTTAGTTAAATTTTCAAAACTCCAAATAACTTTTTATATTATTCCCATTAATCAGTTAAAGCAGCTATGAACGTTATTGGTATTGAACGTATTTACTCGAATGATTAATTGCAATGATTTCGAAATATCAGCGAACAAAAGCGAACATTTCTATAGCTGATTTGGTTATGCTCGTAATGGAAAGTGTCATTAATTAAATTTTAATTGAAGAACAAAACCATTCAAGAGTGCTTTTCTGAGCGATGCAGAATTTTCAAGTTTATTTTGCTCTTATTAATATCCCATTTTTAAAAATGTTAGATATCTGAAGTTAAGAATAACATGTTAAAGTACTTTAAAATTGGGATTATTTAAATCTAATGAAATGAAAATGTTCTCTAATGTTGGATTAATTTGAATTTTATATGGTCTACTTAAACTAGTTTGAATTTTAAATACTTTTACTTTAACGCAGTTTGAAAAAAAAAAAAGAAGTTAGTTTTGAACTATCCCTTTGACTGTATTTTTATTATTCATGACATTCTGCAAAACATAATAAGAAAATAACCAAGAATCGGGTTATGAAATTAAATAAAAGGAGCTTGAAAACTGCATATTTCAAATTTCATTAAATGCATTTCGTCAGTTTTTGAACTTAATAATAGATAATCATAAAACGTCTTGAAACACACTAACTCGGAATTTCACTTAATACTGATTTTTTATTAACACTTTCCAACATAGTTGAGAAGTGTTTCTGAATTTGGTCTGTCTGTCTGCCGTATGTCTGTGCTCTAACTCGCGGAAATATACTGCAAGTGCCACGCATTTAATAAACGTTATTGGGGTTTAACATGGCATTTTCTCTATTGAAAATGAAGTTTGTAGCATTTATAATTTTTTTACAGGGATACTGAAAGGAATTTTATTGTATTACGGTCTATGTGGAAAAATAGTTTCCTGTGTATGGTAATGATGTTACACTATTTCAAACATATTGAAATTGATATATATATATCAGTAAGATAAACTAGAAGATGCTTACTATATAGAATACGGTGTGCATAGTATTCATCCTTAATTTACAGGGACACACAGAAGAATTCGGTTACAGTACTGCCTATGAAAATTAATTGCTGGAAATGTGTTTTCAGTTGTGGTGCGCGTTTTTAAATTAAACGAATTTTTCCCGTATTACTTGGTGTGTAGAAATTTTATAGATCATATATAGGGTTTCACAAACGATCTCGAATACATTTCCGTTTACTGACGGAAATTGCTGAAGGAATATTGTCATCTGTGCAATGAGTGCCCTAACGGGACTAAATTTTAGCATACTATGAAGTATATATATACAGAATAATAAATAATATACAGGGCTGCACAAAATAATTCGGATATTTTTCCGACTATTGATGGCAATTGCTGAAATTGGCTTTTCAAATGTGTTATGCGTTTTCCATATTCTTTATTTAAATTTCATCAGTTGGAGAATCGTATTTCTGTTAAATTTCTGTGTTAAATAAGATTGGGCCAAGAAGCTGAAAAACTGTGACATTTACGTCTCTGTGTTTTTGTAGGTTTGTTCTCTGAAATTCCGTTGTACAACAATGGGACTGAATGCGTAGTAGTGATTATCTGCTACTGTAAATTCCTAATTTTCCTGGAATTTCCGCGACCTAACCTTTGTGTCATCGTATAAGCGATATTAACATTATGTTTATGCGACTTTCAGTCTATACGAAATAGGAACAATATAAAACCATCCCGAAAAGTTAGAAATGTAGATACATCCAATCAAGAGTACTTTGGATTTGCCTACGTAAAAACATTATTTATTTATTTATTTATACTAAAGGATCCAACGTCGGCTACTCTGGTTACAAAACGTACCACCTGACCCGGTGTACAGAACATAGATGAAAATTCTTTTGAATTGAAATCTATAATAATAATAAAAAAAACCACAATATATTATTTTATACTATTCAGTAACAACATAAAAAAGTGCTTTTATATCAAAAATATCAATTCTGTGCTCAAATACAGTTTTAAAATTTATTAGAAATGACACTTTCATATTTTCCGCATGCCAACAGTTAATAGCCAAATAGGTCACCGGAAATTTTACGATTTATAGCAAGCTTTTGGATTCTAAATATTTCAGTGTTAATACGGGTATTTGGATTACACATTTGCTAAAATTATGTTTTATTTATTTATTTAAGGTATTAATTTCGTTATTTAACAATAGTTGCAAACAAATGTTGAATTATTTATGTGAGAAAAATGAGCTAAGCCTTAACGTGAAACCTCTCAACTTCATGGATTATGAAGACTCACGAGCTAAGATGAAGATGGATGAGATCATTATTAGTATGATGTTCGTTGGTGTAGTTACACCATGTTAAGCCATGTTAAGTTGGCCATGTTAAGGTGGATTAACTACTATTCAACTACATATAGATTATTTCTTCATGTACTTTGTATCTTACACTGTTAAAATTTTGCATCAAACTGTCCAGTCATTCGACCGTTTTTATGAAAAATTGTTATATAACCGTACTTTAACTCTCTTATGACCATACGATAGGCAGTAATATGGTCAAAATAAAGTTAAATTACGATTATGTAAAAGTTTTCTATAAAAATGTTCAAATGACTGGACAGTTTGCTGCAAAGGGTTATAGCCAGGTTTCCTATTAAAATATGCCCTTGAGTCAAGCAGATCAAGTCCTACATGAATCGATAGCCCTTCAATGGAGATGCGTTTTTGCCAAGTTTGAAGCATATATGTCAAACCCATGGGCAGTTATGACTCTTTATGTGCGTTTTGGAAAAAAGTGCATTGTGAAGAAAGTAGTGATCGAATTTCCCCGAAAAAAATCACGGATGTGTAATATTAAAATACAAATAGTGTATATTATTTTAAGATTATTTTCGGCAAAATAGCCAGTTTTATAAATTTTTTCTTGTTTTTAATTTAACTTTTTAATTAAGAATACATCGAAAATTTTCAGTGACCACCTTCATGTTTTTACCAAAATTACTACGAGTTATAATGTATATTTGGTGTGAGTTTCAACTCTCTACGCTGGGTGCATCATAGAAAAAAAAATTAAAATATTTACCAGGGGTGGGGGGAGTTGCAAGTTGCATGTGTTATTAAAAGTTCATGCGCAGTTCTATGTACAGTTTATGCATGTAGCTACGCTGTTGGTGGCAATCATCTGATGGAAAGCATTTTGTTTTGTTAGTTGACAGTTGACTGATTTTGTTTTTAGTTTTCTGCGCAGTTTTACTTAACACGCTGCTTTTCGTCTTTTAAACATGAAGCCCCGCCTATGGGCGTTACCTTTTTTACTTTCTTCTATCTATAATAGAAGAAAGTATTGTAATCGAAATTTTTTTCAACTTCAGGTTTTCAACGGATTTACACGTTTTAGAGGTCAGAGATTCCGAAAAACATGTTTTTACAAATTGTCTGTCTGTCCGTCCGTCTGTCCGTCTGTCCGTCTGTGTGTCTTCATTGTACCATCTAAAAGTGTATGATGTTATGCTTCAAATTGAACCAAATTTTTTTTCTATGTTTTTGGCTATGGCAAGCAGGTTCTATCAGAATTTGGGGATATTTCGACGAAAGGGGACGCTGTGATCGATATTTTTGTTCCATTTTCACTATTGTACCATCTAAAAGTGTATGATGTTATGCTTTAAATTGAACCAAATTTTTTTTCTATGTTTTTGGCTATGGCAAGCAGGTTTTATCAGAATGTGGGATATTTCGACGAAAGGGGGCGCTGTGATCGATATTTTTGTTCCATTTTCACTATTGTACCGTCTAAAAGTGTATGATGTTATGCTTCAAATTGAACCACATTTTTTTTCTATGTTTTTGGCTATGGCAAGCAGGTTCTATCAGAATTTGGGGATATTTCGACAAAAGGGGGCGCTGTGATCGATATTTTTGTTCCATTTTCACTATTGTACCATCTAAAAGTGTATGATGTTAAGCTTCAAATTGAACAAAATTTTTTTTCTGTTTTTGGCTACGGCAAGCAGCTTCTGTCAGAATTTGGGGATATTTCGACGAAAGGGGGCGCTGTGATCGATATTTTTGTTCCATTTTAACTATTGTATCATCGAAAAGTGTATGACGTTATGCTTCAAATTGAACCACATTTTTACTTTCTTCTATCTATAATAGAAGAAAGTATTGTAATCGAAATTTTTTTCGACTTCCGGTTTTCGACGGATTTACACATTTTAGGTGTCAGAGATTCCGAAAAACACGTTTTTACAAAATGTCTGTCTGTCCGTCTGTCGGTCCGTCCGTCTGTCCGTCTGTCCGTCTTCATTGTATCATCAAAAAGTGTATGAAGTTATGCTTCAAATTGAACCTAATTTTTTTTCTATGTTTTTGGCTATGGCAAGCAGGTTCTATTAGAATTTGAGGATATTTCGACGAAAGGGGGCGCTGTGATCGATATTTATGTTCCATTTTCATTATTGTACCATCTAAAAGTGTATGAAGTTATGCTTTAAATTGAACCAAATTTTTTTTCTATGTTTTTGGCTATGGCAAGCAGGTTCTATCAGAATTTGGGGATATTTCGACAAAAGGGGGCGCTGTGATCGATATTTTTGTTCCATTTTCACTATTGTACCATCTAAAAGTGTATGATGTTATGCTTCAAATTGAAAAATTTTTTTTTTCTGTTTTTGGCTATGGCAAGCAGATTCTATCAGAATTTGGTGATATTTCGACGAAAGGGGGCGCTGTGATCGATATTTTTGTTCCATTTTCACTATTGTACCATCTAAAAGTGTATTATGTTATGCTTCAAATTGAACCACATTTTTTTTCTATGTTTTTGGCTATGGCAAGCAGGTTCTATCAGTATTTGGGGATATTTCGACAAAAGGGGGCGCTGTGATCGATATTTTTGTTCCATTTTCACTATTGTACCGTCTAAAAGTGTATGATGTTATGCTTCAAATTGAACCACATTTTTTTTCTATGTTTTTGGCTATGGCAAGCAGGTTCTATCAGAATTTGGGGATATTTCGACAAAAGGGGGCGCTGTGATCGATATTTTTGTTCCATTTTAACTATTGTATCATCGAAAAGTGTATGACGTTATGCTTCAAATTGAACCACATTTTTACTTTCTTCTATCTATAATAGAAGAAAGTATTGTAATCGAAATTTTTTTCGACTTCCGGTTTTCGACGGATTTACACATTTTAGGGGTCAGAGATTCCGAAAAACACGTTTTTACAAAATGTCTGTCTGTCCGTCTGTCGGTCCGTCCGTCTGTCCGTCTGTCCGTCTTCATTGTATCATCAAAAAGTGTATGAAGTTATGCTTCAAATTGAACCTAATTTTTTTTCTATGTTTTTGGCTATGGCAAGCAGGTTCTATTAGAATTTGAGGATATTTCGACGAAAGGGGGCGCTGTGATCGATATTTATGTTCCATTTTCATTATTGTACCATCTAAAAGTGTATGAAGTTATGCTTTAAATTGAACCAAATTTTTTTTCTATGTTTTTGGCTATGGCAAGCAGGTTCTATCAGAATTTGGGGATATTTCGACAAAAGGGGGCGCTGTGATCGATATTTTTGTTCCATTTTCACTATTGTACCATCTAAAAGTGTATGATGTTATGCTTCAAATTGAAAAAAAAAAATTTTCTGTTTTTGGCTATGGCAAGCAGATTCTATCAGAATTTGGTGATATTTCGACGAAAGGGGCCGCTGTGATTGATATTTTTGTTCCATTTTCACTATTGTACCATCTAAAAGTGTATTATGTTATGCTTCAAATTGAACCACATTTTTTTCTATGTTTTTGGCTATGGCAAGCAGGTTCTATCAGTATTTGGGGATATTTCGACAAAAGGGGGCGCTGTGATCGATATTTTTGTTCCATTTTCACTATTGTACCATCTAAAAGTGTATGATGTTATGCTTCAAATTGAACAAATTTTTTTTTCTGTTTTTGGCTATGGCAAGCAGGTTCTGTCAGAATTTGGGGATATTTCGACGAAAGGGGGCGCTGTGTTCGATATTTTTGTTCCATTTTAACTATTGTATCATCGAAAAGTGTATGAAGTTATGCTTCAAATTGAACCACATTTTTACTTTCTTCTATCTATAATAGAAGAAAGTATTGTAATCGAAATTTTTTTCGACTTCCGGTTTTCGACGGATTTACACATTTTAGGGGTCAGAGATTCCGAAAAACACGTTTTTACAAAATGTCTGTCCGTCTGTCCGTCCGTTTGTCCGTCTGTCCGTCTGTTCGTCTTCATTTTATCATCAAAAAGTGTATGAAGTTATGCTTCAAATTGAACCTAACTTTTTTTCTATGTTTTTGGCTATGGCAAGCAGGTTCTATTAGAATTTGAGGATATTTCGACGAAAGGGGACGCTGTGATCGATATTTATGTTCCATTTTCACTATTGTATCATCGAAAAGTGTATGAAGTTATGCAGATAATTGAACCAATTTTTTTTTCTGTGTTTTTGACTATAGCCTGCAGGTCCAGGTCGAATTCGGAGATATTTCGACGAAAGGGGGCGCTGCCATCGCGATTTTTGTTCGATTTTCACTATTGTATCATCAAAAAGTGTATGATGTTATGCAGATAATTAAACCAAAATTTTTTAATATGCTTTTAGCTGTAGCCAGCAGGTCCTACTAGAATGTGGGGATATTCCGCCGGAAGGGGGCGCTGTGATAGCCATTGAAAGATTTCAAATTCAAAAAGATGTATAAAAAAATTAGAAATCCTAAAAGTTTTTTCCGTTAAATGTTTGGCCTTGATCCGGAGAATCCGGAGCAGTTTTTGTTTTGTCTCTATATTAAAAAATGGCGGAGATATAGCGGTTTGAAATTTTAGGGTGGTTGACATTTTCAAATAAGACAGCAGAATTAATCCATACACGGGTTTAATTTATGAGTTTTAGTTAACAGGGTTTCAGCAAATTTTCTTTCATTGTTGTAACCATTGTTCCTATTTTTAAATGCTTAACACTATATATTTATATTCGCCAACATCAAATTCTCGCCAAGCTTGGCGGCAATTGACGAAATATCGCCAAATTTGTTGACAAAAATAGGTTGCCACAAATGAAGCCAACTTGGCTGTAGAGGACTAATTTGGCGATATTCTCATTCAAATTCAATGTTGACGAGAACTGGGAATGAATCTTCTTTAATTGGGTTCCACGCATTTTAGCTTCGTGTTTTCCAGTAAAATTAGCTAAAATCGTAAAACCAAGGCATAGGGAGGCTATCTGTTCCGGTCGGTACAGGCCAAAAGAACTTTTCGTAGTTTAGTATACATCAGTTGATTGTATCCCGGTAACCCGATGATTCCCAAGCAGCTGACGTACAACAGAATGACGAAAAATATTGATTTTATTGGCGATGTGAGGACGAAATTAGAAGTATTAACATGATTGAGATAGAAGAAAGTTTTGGGATTGGCACATCCGACTAGTTTTTCTCTGTTTTTGGCTATGATAAGCAGGTTCTATTACAATTTGGGGATATTTCGACGAAAGGGGGCGCTGTGATAGCCATTTAAAGATTTAAAATTAAAAAAGATGTGCAAATTAAAAAAAATTAGAAATCCTAAAACTTTTTTTCGTTAAATGTTTGGCCTTGATCCGGAGAATCCGGAGCAGTTTTTGTTTTGCTTCTATCTTAAAAAAATGGCTGAGATAGAGCGGTTTGAAATTTTAGGGTGGCTGACATTTTCAAAGAAGACAGCAGAATTCATCCATAAACGGGTTTAATTTATGAGTTTTAGTTAACATGGTTTCGGCAAATTTTCTTTCATTGTTGTAACCATTAATCCTATTGTATGCTTATCACTATATATTTATGTTCGCCAACGTCAAATTCTCGCCAAACTTGGCGACAGTTTGCGGAATATCGACAAATTTGGCGACCAAAATAAGTTGCCTTAAATGAAGCCAACTTGGCTGTAGAGGACTAATTTGGCGATATTCTCATTCAAATTCAATGTTGACGAGAACTGGGATTGAGTCTTCTTTATTTAGGTTCCACGCATTTTACCTTCGTGTTTTCCAGTAAAATTAGCTAAAATCGCAAAACAAAGGAATAGGGAGGCTATCTATTCCTGTCGTTCAAGCCAGAAGGACTTTTTGTAGTTTAGTATACATCGATTGTTCACATCCCTGTAACCCGACGATTCGCAAGCAGCTGACGTACAACAGAATGACGAAAAATATTGATTTTATTGGCGATGTGATAGCGAATTTTGAGGTATTAACATGACTGAGATAGAAGAAAGTTTTGGGATTGGCACATCCGACTAGTTTCCCATTATCTCACAAAAATGTTTATAACCAGATGTTTTTTTTTATAAAAAGATGTATGTAATAGTAATATTGTTTCTAATTGAACTATTAATATGCATAGTACTCAAATTGTAAAAATGCGAATTTTGTGTATTTTCTTTGACAAATAATGTAACATATGAAACACAAAAGCACCGCCCATGGGCTGAATTACAGATCTCTAAAAGACGTGAATTCATGTATCCCGTTCAGAGCCTGATTACCAACGGAATAATCCTGTACCAGTAAAAATGAAGAGAGATTTCGGTCTTATTCAAGACAGTAATTTTTTTGCGATTAGAGCGTTTAAATAAGGCAAAAATGTCTACTAAAATTTACTGGTGGAAGTTTTCCCCGATTGTGTTTTTCTCAGTGTCTTAACACTGTTTTCGATTAATAAACAACAGTGTTAAGTCAAACTGAGCCGAACACTATTAAAAAAATCCGTCAACTGTCAACTAACAAAACACAATTGCATCCTTCAAATGATTGCAACCAACAACATAACTACATATGTAAACTGTACATAGAATTGTGTATGAACTTGTAATAATCCACGCAATTTGCAACACCGCCCACCCTGGAACACATTTTTAATTCTTTTTCTATGATGCACACATCGTAGAGAGTTGAAACTCACACCAAATATACATCATACCTCGTAGTATTTGGTAAAAACATGAAGGTGGTCACTGAAAAATCTCGATATATTCTTAATTAATTAAAAAGTTAAATTAAAAACAAGAAATTTTTATAAAACTAGCTATTTGCAGAAAATAATCTGAAAATAATATACATTATTTGTATTTTAATATTCCACATCCTTGATTTTTTTCGGAGAAATTCGATCACTACTTTCTTCACAATGCACCTTTTTCCAAAACGCACATAAAGAGTCATAACTTCCCATGGGTTTGAGATATATGCTTCAAACTTGGCAAAAACACATCTCTATTGAAGGGCTATCGATTCATGTTAGACTCGATCTGGTTGACTCAAGGACATATTTTAATAGGAAACCTGGCTATACCCTTTTTAACAGTGTATTAACTATTCCTATTCGTATTCAAACAAATGTAATCAATTGAAATATTGTTCATAAGTTATTTCACTATTTACTAATCACACATTTATATTTTTATATTATTTTACGTGCAATCGGTTGGTTGGGTTGTTGGTTGATTTATGACGGCCGATTATCTACACGAGGGATATAGACCAAAGGAGGGAGTGCCCTCCATGGGGGTCTTTCTAAGGGATCCTAACCCATATTTACGGCCAGGTTCAAATAAAACCACGGAAAACATCGAACGGTTAAGTAGACGGGCGCGACAGGGTATGAACTGAGCACCTCTCGTCTACCAGCCATGAGAGCAGAACTTCTCAGCCACTGGTGGGGCTTACGTGCAAACGAAATAACATTCTGTTATCTGGCTGCACGCCAGTTTGCAGATTTTGATGAATGCGACATGCGTTTTTAATGCGATCGACTTTTGGTTAACCAACAATTCATTTAGCTGTTCACCATCACTCATGTTTAACTACACTACTTGGTGTAGTTAAGCATGCAACCATTTTAGGAAAATAAACATACAATGTTACTAAACATTTTCCATCCGAAACAAAAAATGTTTTTAACAGCAAAGAGCTCCAAACTCAACCCGTGGCATGCTGCAAATACGAAAGTATCCTGTAGAATAAATATTTATGAAATCTCTTTTCTCCTAATCGCGTTTATAAAGCGCACGAGATGACAGCCAAACAAGCTCAATCCATTGCCAATTCTGATAACCCATTGATTTTGCATATTTTTTTTTATTACTACAAATGTTTCTTTACATTATTGTAGCAAATATATACTTATGGTTGAGATTTAAAAAAATATATAAAGCTTAAAGAATATTGTTAAGAACATAAAAACAGTGAAGTGTGATGTAGTGTTCAAACGAATTGCATTTTAAAGTACGTTTTATCATCTATTCAACGATGTAAAAGTTTAAATTATGTGATGTTTAGAAAGGAATGAATTTGCATTAAAAGGGAGATCTCATTACGTTACCACCGTCGATAAGATGACAGCTTCACTGACGGACATGTTTTTGCCTTAAAATATATAGATGAGGTCTGTCCAACCTGTGTGTAAGAATGGGCGCAGCTCAGGTTATGGAAAACAATGAAGCATTAGAGAACATATATCATATTCACAATGCTCAATCCGTGCAACAACATCTCACATAAATAAGCATATTTTAAAATGAATTTTCGATAAATAATATGAATTATAACATATAAAATTTTTAACTGAAATCCATTTTCTTAAGCTTTAAATACACAAATGTAAAATTTTTGACATTCCGCAAAGTAATTTTTAAGTTAGGTTTTAAAATCCACCTACATTATAATTTGTAATACAAATATTATATTGTAAATATATTTGGAAAGAAATATATATGCTGTTAAAATTGGGTGTTTATTTTTACAATTTCGGAGTTTGATACAACTGCAGCTTGAAGATGACCACTAAGATTATTTTTTTAACATAAATTGTAAGAAAACAGAATTTCTCGTCGAATGGTTGTTTCCGTCTTTGAGGACAATTTGCCCATGTAAAATGTAATCTCTCCCTCTCTCTCTTTTTTTTTCTTTGGATCGACTGTACTACTACTATATAACTATTCTGCATATTTTAAAGAATTTTTATGCTCATTTATATGCATATCTAGCTATTTTTTTATATTTATATGCATACCAATAATATCGATATTAGTGATAATTCACGAACTGGGGGTCTTATTTCAAAATTCTAATGTTTTCCTTGCATTTATTGATCAAGAATTAAACTCTGTTGATTTTTTAATAAACATTAATGAATTTCCAAAGAAAAAAATATGCACCACATTTCAGTTTCTTTTTAGTAATAAAAAAAACAACCTTACTATGCTCCAAACATGAATAGACCATTTGTCATAGCTAAACGTTTTATTTTTGAATTTTTAAAGTTAAAAGTTTTGTTAAAATTTTGTTCATCGCAGTTAACGTATTATTTTTTTCCCAAATTTCAAGCAAAAAATCATCATTTATGTACTTTTCGAACATGCAGTGTAGATTCATAAATCATAGTTAATTACATTTGAATTTGTGTAGCTTGGGTGGCTCATTATAAAAAGTAGAAAGCAGATACAAAATTGATTTTTTTAATAAATGAAATTTCCAAATGTTTGCTTTCACTACTCTAAAACAAACTCTTTTGTCACGCAAATAGAGTTGTCGTTTCAAGCTAATTTTTTATTGTCAGATTAATTAGTCTGAAGAAATTTAAATTCTGAAAGCAGAGTCGCATGTTTCATTTATATAATATTTTTTATAATGAATCTGGAAAAATTAAAACAAGGAAGAAAAATCATCTGCCAAGCATGGATTATGAAACACTACCAAAATACTTTAACAAACTTCCGCTGTTTAATAAGGTAAATAAGATACCAAAGTAAACATATTAAAAAATGCAAAACACATTTGAAAACCCGATTTCTGCAGTTACTGTCCATAGCTGGAAAAGTATTCCGTTTCTTTTATGAAGTTCTGTATTTGATCTATTGATTTGTATATATTCCACATAGTATGTTAAAATTTAGTTTAGTAAGAAAACAAATAATATGTTGCTGATTCTCTTTCAGAAATTTCTACCAACAGAGGGAAACGTATTTGAATTTCTTTATACAGCCCAGTATATTACCTAGTGCACGATATTTATACACGTTACATATTAATCGAAAATTTAATTCAGGATAAAAAAAAAACGTCATAAACTAACTGAAATCACACGTTCAGAAGTTATCATCCATTAGGCGTCCCTTTATCCAGTTCATTTCCTTGGCTGTACAATTGTACATGATTTCATTTATATTGTACAAACATCTCTATGTCTACTACATACAGTTCATCTTGAAAATGTATAACTCAATTAAAAACCAACTTTAAGCAGTTCGCTCACAATCAGTAATATTTACGAATTCTTTTGTGTCCCCTTGTATATGGTCTATAGCTATTTATACGCAAGATAGAATGACCATTCTATCTTGGTCGCGTGCGGAGATACAGGCATAACTACATTGCTTAAACATTTGGATCAGTTTTTAATCTTTTAAATTTGGCACTGATGATGCAGCTTTAGTAGCTCTGAAACAGCTATTTGCCCTTTTATATATTTTTATTTGTGATATTTTCACGTTGATCATTTATTTTAATATAAATATGAATGAAGGTTCACTGAGCTTTTATTCTGTTCTGGTGTTGAAACGCAAAAAAAGGTGTTTTAAATTTATGTATAGTTATTTTAAGTTTTTTACTGTTTGAGATGGTGCAGCTCAGTGACATTTTGTACTAAAACAACAAAGAATGCTTAAGAAATGCCCAACATTTTACATTTCTCTTCAGCAAGAATAACTTTAATAACTGTCACCGTTTGCTTGCTACTCCATTTTTCTAACTGTCCCTCAATTTTAGGAAACTATATATGAATATATGCTAGAAATAATCGTTCATGTATTAGTTTCATTTTCTGTTCACCTTTCACCATCTCTCACCATTTTATAACGTATATATCTCATTTGCAAATTTAAATAAATTTCCTTGTATCAAAAAGGCGCGTTAGTCGCTGGAATATCCAGTAATTATTATATGAATATTTTAATTAATATGTTTTATACGTGTACAGGGATTTGAAAATTTAATCATGTGTACTATTCACTGGTACAGAATGCTCATTTCTCTATTGCTGTTTATACAGAAAAACCTCTGCAAACCAAATCTTCCAACAGCGTATTTTTGCTTTAAATGAAAAAGTTATGATCCTCGCAAAAAGAATTCAATGCTCTTCTGGCTCAGACGAAAATATGCCTAAACCAAATTTTCTGCCAATTCCTGGCGATGGAGCATATTTTATTGTATTTCTAATCAAGCTTTGTTGTCGATAATTCAGGATAAATATAAATATTTCATTAGAATTTTATTTTTTTCATAAGAAATATTACAAACTCGTTAGAAACAAATACTACTATCAACCTTACCGCCTAACATGAAACAAATAATCTATTTTCTGTGGGATTGTAAAAGAATCAGATGTCATCGAATAAAAAGAACTTTTTATCATATCTTTTGTAAACATATTTATTATTATTATAATGATTTTATTGACAGACAGATTTGTAAATTTATTAAGGGGCTTAGATTCTTTGAGTGTGTCGAAACGATCAAAAACATCACTATTTTAAAATTATCAACACTCACATAATATACAATTGAGATTTATTTTTTTTTACTTCTTTTAGTGTCCAGACCAATTAAGCCATCCGGACGACATCCGGTTTGTACGTTTTTTCACTCTATTGGTTGTACGTTGTATAGTAAAGTGATAATCCACGTCCATTGTATTTGAGTTATTTACGGCGTAATTTCAGCTCTGCTGAAAAATTAGTTAGTATATAAATTTTCACCGATACTGGGTTTGATTTGTCTCATGTATACCACTAGGAGTATGCTCATGATTGACGTTCCATCTTGTGCTGCAAGGTTGCAGTCTAGCCATATAAGAGTGAATGAATGCTAGACCGGATGTCGTCCGGATGGCTTAATTGGTAAAGCACTTGGAGCGCTATACCAAGAGATCCGGGATCGAACCCCGGTTTGAAAATTTTTTTCACTCTATTGGTTGTACGCTGTTTAGTAAAGTGATAATTCATATCCTTTTTATTTCAAAGAATATATTGTTCATTCTTATTTGCATTACACTGAAAAAAGGAATAAGACACATTTTCTTAATATAGTAAAGTATAATGAAACCATGAACGAAAACTTACGATAATCTCCTCGGAGTTACTAACGATACCGAAAAGCGTTCTTCATCCTTAGAAACCTCGCAAACAAATATATTTTCGAAATTTAAGGAAGCATTTATAGAAACAAAGTTTATTTTGCTGCCTCTGATTTTCGGAAACGTTTCCGAGTAGTTTTATAACATATTAAACATATTTCTCAATCCGGAATATAGGTTTTTTTATGCTGTCAATTCAGAAGTAAAGATTTTCATATTCAAGAACATGTTTTACAGACAAACATGTTAAATCAACAGCATAACAATAATTTAAAATTAATATTATTTTGTTACTCTTGCATGTGTAAATTCAATTACACTGTAAAAAATGACCGATGTTTCTTATTTTATGAAAATATGCTATAACCACGAACGAAAATATAATATAATCTTCTGAGTTATCCGAAATTTCAAATAGTATGTTACATTGTCTTTTGAATCCCCAGAAACGAATACATCTTCAAAATTTAAAGAATAATTTATAAAAACAAATTATTTTTAGCTGCCCGAATTTTTCAGAAACGTTTCCGAAGGGATTTTATAGTGTATTAATGAGTGTCCTCAGCCTGGAATACCTTTTTTTCGAATGTTATCCATTCTCAAGTACACGTTTTCAGCCGCATAAGTTAATTTATACATGAAAGAGTAAATAAATAATCTTAATTTTAATGTTATTGTTAACGCTGTTAATTTTCCATGTTTGTCTGTTAAACATTTTTTTCAGCATGAAAATGTTTACTTCAGAATGAATAGCACTCGAAAAACAGGTATTCCAGGCTGAGGACACTCATTAATACACTATAAAATCCCGTCGGAAACGTTTCCGAAAAATTCGGGCAGCTAAAAATAATTTGTTTTTATAAATTATTCTTTAAATTTTGAAAATGTATTCGTTTCTGGGGATTCAAAAGACAATGTAACATGCTATTTGTAATTTCGGATAACTCAGAAGATTATATTATATTTTCGTTCGTGGTTATAGCATATTTTCATAAAATAATAAACATCGGTCATTTTTTACAGTGTACGCATCTAAAAACGTTTAATTAAGAATTAATAGCGTCATAAAAGCCGATATTCCGGTTTGAGAAAACTGATTAATACACTACAAAAACTTTTCGGAAAATTTTCGAAAATCCGAAGCAGCAAAAAAAACCTTGTTTTTATAAATGATTTTTTTTAAATCTCAAAAATATGTTGGTTTCTGAGGTTTCTAATGATAAAGAACGCTTTTCGGAATCATGGTCTTTTTTTTATTGTTTAGTTTTACAAACCTCAAAACACATACACATTACTAAACCGAAATAGAAAAACGTATTTTTAGTTTAATCTCAGGATTCAGCATTAATAAAAACCTCTTCTTCTTTAATTCGGCCTTTTTAGATCAATTTCGTTTTACGAAAGAACTAAATTAAAAGCATTAAAAATTTCGGCAGTTAAATTTCCCTGAATCGACTGACATAATTTAATTATTAACCTGTTAGTATAACTTGATCGAAATAAGCATTCGCCTAACCTTATCCTTTCCTATTCATTTTTTTTAATATTATCATTCAAAAAATATTGAGTGAGTGTTTTTTTTTTCAGAATTTTATTAGATCTAATTAATATACAGAAATAATGTTTTGCTTTACGGGTAGAGAAAAAAGCATATTTAAAATATTTTTTATTGGCTAATTTTTAAGCATTAACATTTTTTAGAGGAAAAGTATATTAATTTTTCCAAGGTAAAAACTAAATGTTTTCAGCTTTAGAAAATATCGTTTTTTAGTATTAAGTTTTAAAAAGCTGTATTTTTGATACGTGATATGTTCTTAAAATATACAAAAATGTAAGTATGTTTTAATAATAAAAGTAATAGCGAAGTTTTTAAATCCAATTTAATCTTTTTTTTAATTTAAAGAAGTTTAATTTAATTTATTCTTTTGAAATTTGTATTTGCGTTTTGTACACTGCAAATAGAGGCGTCTTAAATTCAGACACTTATGTGTCTGAAAATGTAATTCAGACACTTAAGTGTCTGAATCTGAATTTTCAGACATCATAGATGTCTGAATTTAAGACACATAAGTGTCTTAATAAAGTGATGGTATAAATAAACTGAGAAAAATGTCTGAACACTGGTGATATGTCTGAAATTAAGACATTAAGAGATTCAGACACTTAAGTGTCTGAATTGGATATAATTGCATACTATGTGTAGTGACCGTGATACAATTATATCATTAATTGTTGGAACTAAGATTTTTTCGGAAGTTTAAGTTTTTAAAAAATGCTTTTCAGAAAAATATAAAGTTCTCTAAAATTTACTTGCAGTTAATAGGAGAAAAAAAAAGATGATTTTTTGACATCTGTTGTAGATGACAACTGTTTATCATTCTGCAAGGGAAGGGGGGGGGGGGTAGCGCAAGGAATAACAGATCCCTTCCTTATAAATAGTTGAAAATAATACACTGCTCAAAACAATTAAAGGATATTTGAAGTTTTATATAAAATAAAGATATAAACGAAATTTTTTTTGCCGAAAATAGAAGAAGAGAATCACAAATGCAAATTTTTCTGGTTTTCAAACTGTGGAGTATGCAAATTTTGAGTTCGACGTCAAAAACGTCGCTTCAGCGGCAGCGAATGAAATTTGACTTTCAACTGGATAAAAGAGAATGAAGACAAGGATGATCGGCATTCAGTGATTGCTTTGTTTCGATGAGTACGATGTCTCAGCGAAGTCATTTGACAGATTCAGAAGCTTGGAGAATTGTGGGTAGGTTAGAAGGGGGCCAAAATCAAGCCGAAGTAGCGCAAGCCATTGGAGTGTCACAAAGTGTCATTTCCAGGATCTGGAACCGTTTTTTGGAGAGTGGATGTGCAGGCCGAAGACCAGGGCAAGGTCGTAGACGGGCAACTACGCCCAATGAAGATCGGTATTTAGCGTTAACAGCTCGGAGACACCGAAACATGAACGCTACTCTTCTCCAACAACACCTTCGCTCGGCTACAGGCACCACGATTTCAACTCAGACTGTCCGAAACCGGCTCCATGCTGTAGGTCTGTATGCTCGCCGACCGATGGTATGTGTTAGATTAACATCAAGGCATCGTCGCGACCGCAGGGAGTGGGCAACCGAGCATGTCAACTGGAGGAGAAATGAATGGAGCAATATTCTGTTTTCTGACGAGTCCCGTTTTTCTGTGCATCCGGATAATAGGCGTATTTTCATCTGGAGGGACCGTGGCAGTAGGAATAATCCTGCGTTCGTGCACGAAAGTGTCAGATTTGGCGGTGGAGGAGTGTTGGTGTATGGTGGCATCTCCATTGGCAGGCGCACTGACCTCTACATCATTCGAGATGGAGCTCTGACTGGTCGCCGATATAGGGATGAGATCCTCAGACCTATTGTAGTCCCTTACGCTGCAGCAATCGGAGATAACTTCATTTTAATGGACGATAACTGCAGGCCACATCGTGCAAACCTGGTGGAGGAATTCCTTTTCGAGGAAGGAATCGTTCGAATGGAATGGCCAGCGTGTTCTCCAGACATGAATCCAATCGAGCACGTTTGGGACGCTCTAGGAAGACGAGTTTTTGGCCGCCAACAACCCCCACAAACTCTCCAAGAACTGGAAAGAGCTCTTCTGGAAGAGTGGGGCAGAATATCCCAACTCGTCATTAATAGCCTCATTGAGTCCATGCCTCAAAGGTGTTCAACGTTGCTGGCCGCCCGTGGAAACCATACCCCCTACTGAAAATGATTTTCTTTGAAGAAAACACCTTTTCTTATTCTTTTTTTCTCATATGCACAAATTGTGTGTTTTTCCTTTTGTACACAAATGCGCAATAAAATGCAATTTTTTCTGCCAAATATGTGTAATTTATTCTCATATAACCTACTATGTCTGTCGACCATGTATCAATCAGCTAAAAAGCTTCCCAGATACAAAATCTACCTAAAACTGCAATATCCTTTAATTGTTTTGAGCAGTGTATAAGGTATATAGCTTGAAATACTCGGAGAAATGAGCGCCGTAAGAAATAAATGTAGAGAGGGGTAATATTTTGGAATAGATGAGACTGTGAGGCACAGCCAAGTACTAATATATATATATATATATATATATATATATATATATATATATATATATATATATATATATATATATATATATAAACATGATCTAAGCTAAATTAAGATTTGTTTTGTGCGAACTCATCGTGCAAGACAATTTTTAAACGTAAAAGCAATACAAAAATTTAACAATTGAGAAATATAAAATATTGAAAGATAAGTTTCTAAAAACAGTTTGAAAATAAAAAACTTTTTTTTTGTTATTATCATGGACGTTTAAAAAACAAAATTAAAAGTTTTCTTTTACGTCAATTTAACGGTTAAGAAATATTGAACATTCGTAATTAAGTTTCTAACAACGTTTTTAAAAATACAGAACTTTAACAGTTTCTTTTTTCTGCTAACCTGATGCTGCCCCCTCTACACACACACACACACCCGTTTAAGATGTACAAGAGACACATGAACGTTAAAAAGAAAACAGAATTTAAAATTGACTTCTACGATAAATTCAGAAGGGGGGGGGGATTGCAAAAAAAATTGTAGTTTTATTTTCTATTAGCTGTTAATTATACTATTAATTTCTCTGTAGACTCCAGATTTTTTCCCTTTTTTTTCTAATTTTTAATTATCAGACATAAAAACACTTAAGTTTCAAGATCCAGGGTGGGGCAATGACCTTCCTCATCTCTCCCCCTTACCAGCGCTTATGCTAAGAGAATGTTTCTACTAGGCCGCATCCCCCCTCCCCGGCTAACAATGGTATGGTAGCAGGGTTTTGTCCACCTAGTACAATTTAAATTCACATTTTTAATATAATTTATGTGCTATAATTTTTTGGCAACAATTTTCCGGCATCCCTAGACATTTTGTGCTTGGGACAAACGGTATCGACTTTTTACGAACTCTATGTTAATATCTGGATTGCTTAATTTTGTTCATCTGTTTTTATATTTAAAAACTTTATAAGTAATTAATAATTAATGCTCGTGTTTATGATAACACCAATTATAAATTCTGTAACTATGCGCAATCATGTGCTGGCCAAGAAATTTATTATTATTTTAAAATTAACTTTGATTCTTAAAAAAGTATAGAAATTTACTTTTCTTTAGTTGGCTTAAAGTAAATACTGTGCAAAGAATAGTATGATTGCATGTATGCTTTTTTTAATTATTATTGTAATGAGGCATTGAGTCTGAGATTGCATGTATGCTTTTTTTAATTATTATTGTAATGAGGCATTGAGTCTGAGATTGCATGTATGCTTTTTTTAATTATTATTGTAATGAGGCATTGAGTCTGAGAATACAGATGAAGGCTGTTCATAGAAAATTTTACAAAGCTTAATAAAAGTATTTATTCCTTTTTTTTCTTTTAAGTATTTCTAGTAATCATAAAATCAGTATTTTTCTAAGATAGTCAATGCATTAAGTATTTAGCTGATTTAAAATGGTGAAGGTAGATCGCCTGTTAAGCTTATTGATTTTATTTTTAATATTGTTTATAAATGAAAATAAATTAGAAATGTACAAGAATATCGTAAACTGAAACTTTTTGTTTTTTCGACAATTTTAAGCTGCAATTTTTAAAAAGTTTGCAAACTTTTAGTTTATTGTACTGCACGAGCTACTGTTGAAAAAGAAATTAAATGTATTTCTTAGAATTCAGTTTGTTTACATACGATCAAATGGGAAAATCAACGTGTAAAATATGAACGAATGTTCAAAATTTAAAAAAATGATTAATATTGATTGATATAAATGATATCATTTTTTCTATTTTTCAGCAATTTACAGATATGCTTTTGAAATATTTTATACCTCGTTTTTCCCATTTGCAGTTGTGCAATAAATCAAAATGAAACTTAATGTGATCAAATGTGATTTTACAGACATTCATTTAAAAAAAAACAATATTTTTTCTTGCTTTTTTTTAATTAATGAGATAAATTAATTCTACCTAGTTTCTGTGTAGTTTAAAGAATACTTAAAAAGTTCTGAATGGTACGAGGGAAGAATATTTTAATTTTATTCAGTTATCCATGTTATTTTTACATAAATTTTATTTTGATGATGCTTTAAAAAGAATTTAAGCAGAAATATTATTTTAAGTCACCCCTCTTCAAACATACATTTCGTTTTGAGTAAGACAGATCAGTCGGTTCAATTATTCTAGGGTTACAACAAAATACACCATAATTGAAGTTGTTGGTGCATTTCATGTTAAAGATTTTTGAGAGAAAATTTTTTTAGGGATCCATAATAATAATTTTTTGCTTTATCGAATAGAAGAGGAGCTGACACCACCAATGGCCCAAATGTTAGAAACCACCGAATGATGAAAAATATTTTAGAAGCCCATTACGCACTGATTTTTTTTAACAATTAGGCAGTGGGGCTCTGTGTAAATATTGATATGTGCCAGCACCATCAGAGAATGCGATTTTTTTTAAAACCTTATTTCGACTTTGAACTGATTTTAATTAAGATTTTGTACTGTTTAAGTAGGATGAAGTTAAATGCAAAGGATAAACTATTTATCTAAATGTGTTCATATATATTTTAGGTCATCGAGAGTGTTTATTTTTTGTGAAGGTATATGGAGGGGGGGGCGGGGCGGAGGCTGGAGGACAATGTAAGCCGCTGGTCTTAGAATTCATTTGGAACACATTTTCTGTATTCTCAGAAAAAAGTAAACATTTTCTATGCTTTAGAATCTACATATAAATGGATATGTAAGTATGAATATATACAGAAAAACCTCTCAATAGCAGACATCTTGTGACCGTGAAACTTTTCATCTCGTGACTGTGTGTGTGCTTTTCAGAGGTAAAACTATACAAATAGTATGTATGTGTTGTGGAATGAAAAAGGTGATCAATAAATAGAGATGTCTGCTGATCTGAAATGTTCATTATGGACTGGAGGTTTTACTAATATACAGAAAAACCTCCATAACGGACATTCAAGAATAGCAGACCTCTCTTTTTCAAGAACCATAAAGCAGGGTAGGGTTTCCTCCAGAAGCAGGACCTGATTAAAGTTTGGGCAAATCAAGCTGTGGCCTTGCCTCTTCTCTGATTTTAGGGCCCCCAAATTTGGTATGTAATTTTCATAAAGCTAATATTTAAAATCTCTTTTGACATTGTACTGATATAATCAATATTTTGAACTTTTACAGCAAGATGAGATTAAAAACAAAAAATATACCTATCTAAAAACTTTAAAACCTCTCTATAGCGGGCACTTCGGGACCGCGGAATTTGTCCGCTATTCGGATGTGTCTGCTTGTTAGAGGCAAAAGTATGTAAATATAAGTGTGTTGGGATTCAAAAATATGACTGATAAATAGGTGTCCGCTATTCAGGAATGTATGTTATGGAGGTTTTACCTTCAGTATCCACTATTGGGAGGTTTTAATGTTTTTAGATAAATATATTTTTTGTTTTCAATCTTTCTTAATGTAAAAGTTCAAAACATTCAATATAATCAGTAAAATGTCGAAAAAGATTTAAAATATTAGCTTTACGAAAATTGCATACCAAATTTGGGGGCCCCTAAAATCAGGGGGGGGGGGGTTCCATAGCCCTGCCCATGCTGTAGTCCGGTTCTGCTTCTGGAACAATACTCAGGTCTGCTTTGGTCAAATATTTTTCATTTATTGAAGATTCAATGTGGTCAAATATGGCAACATTTAATGCTTAAAAAAAAATATGTGGCCAGAAATGGCTACTTATTGCCGACAAATCAGAGCACAAAAATGGCCGCGATTCAAACGTTTCAAATGCCTGAAATTCAGACACAAATAAGCGTCTTAAAAATTTAAGACACTTTAAAGTGTCTCTTTTTTGAACCATCCATTTCCGACACTTAAATGTCTGAATTTCAGACACTTCAGTTTACAGTGTAAAGTGTAGAATTCTGATAGGTACTTTTGATTAAGGATATAAAAAATAGGAAATTTACGCTTATTGGAATTGCCAGCAAGTTCAAACTGTAGATATGTTTTTGTAGGCATAGATGCTGTAAAATATAAGAAATCAGTTCAATTCAGGAATAAATATTATTCGCATGAGAAGGGGAATTTGCTTAACTTCTTTCAGAGCGGGTTTCTTCTAACCTGCATAAGGCTACATCCTCCCTTAGAAAGCTGGATAAAGAATATTCCAGTCATCTCATTTTAGTTACACAGGATGTAAAGTTGCTTTGATGCTATCAATCATCAACAAAAATTGTACAATATAGATCATTAAAATGACTGCAAAAGCGTTCAAATTAAAGTGGTACTCCGGATTGTGTTGATAAAATAGTCTTGCCATTTATTTTCAAAAAGTTACCTTTTTAAAAACATTTTATACGGCCCCTTTCTCCTATAAGTTATATTTAGAAAAATTTCCTCCGTGCTTTATGAAATAAAACAGTAAAATGTCCATTCTTCTACCACCAAAACTCAATAAGTTATGACATTTGAATTTTATGAAATTTTGTCGATTCTCGTCATTAAAAATGGATAGACTATTTCTTTATTGCCGGAAAATTCAAACATTTAATAAAATTAAAGGTAGCAATGACTCCCGATTTATTTTAGTGGATATAGGCAGGGCGCTCCGCCATGTGATTTCGAATCAACCCGGCCTCTGCGTGGTTTAGGAAGATGACCGGAAGCCTGGCAGAGGACGCCTTGTCGGAAGGTTTCACTTTCGAGATTAGGCTAAAGCAGCATCTGCGATGGGAGTCAGTACCGACATAGCACCACTTCCGGGTCCATGGACGTGATTGACTATCGTTGGTCAATGACTGCCGGGGTAGTCCAAGCTGGGTGAAGCATCGTGCAGACTGTGTCTCACTCGTCTTGCTCTCGACACTCCACAGCTTAGTCAAAATGAGTGCTTCTCTTGGCCGAGCTTAGGGCCCATGGCGGCGAGCACCGGAGACATTGATTGCAGGTCGGGGCCAGTGGGGGCGCTTCTTAAAAACATAGAAAGTAAGTGGTTGTTCCGGTGAGGATACGCAAATGGGCTTGGACGGTACCAAGGCCTGGCAGGACCACATTTTTGCTTTCATTCTGTACTCTGCCATACGGCACCTGCAGCCTAGTCACTTGGGGTCGTGACGGTGGTAAGGGACTCACTTTCCTAATTTTTTTATTTCTATTGGAATTAAGTGTACTAACATTTTCTGTTTTTGTGGTTTGTCAATTTCCTAGAAAGAAATCCAGTAACCTCCACAGGCACTCCTCCTTTCCGACTGAGTATATAGCAAATCTCAGGAGGGAGCCATTGCCTAGTCTTTGGGTCTCTGGTTGGTCTCATGGGCTCCTTGAGGTGCTAGGGGCCGATAATGTCATGAACACCCCCCTGCGAACCGAATCTGATCCGTCCCCTTTAGTACCCGTGTGTTACCTGTCGTAGCGGCTGGATTTCATTGTAGTTCTATCGCTGCTAATGTCCAGTATTGGATGGGTAGCTACAGCACATAAGTCTTAGCTGGTAAAAAATGGAATTTTTATAGTTTTACTTGGAAGAGAAAGGATAAAAAATTCGAAATATAATTTATAGGATCAATGGGCGGTATAAAAAATTTGAAAAGGGTAACTTTTTGAAAATTATTAGGATATTTCATCAACATAATCTTAATTAATACTAATTTTTGAATAAATTTGCTATTTACATTGTCTACTTATCTCCAACAGTTAAAAAATGAAAGTGCATTTAAAACTTTTAGGGACATAATTTATAGTTTACTGCTTATGTAATAAAGAAGAGTATTGGAAGACAAGGGCGCAACTAGAAAACTAGTCGATGAACTTCCTGTTGACATATAGAGCTAAAATTATAGGGTAAGGAGTTCAAAGGTCGATCATTGTTTTTGCTTTAAATGATAATTTAAATGTAAATGAAAGGCTGTCCTTACTTCTCCTTTGCTCTAAAGAAGACACACTTCATTCTCTTCCAGACACACTTCATTTCAAATCTCATTCGTTCCCACACTTCATTTCAAACTATCAGCTTTTCAAAAATGTGAAATTTCATTCCTTTTATGAGACATTCTTCGTGTGATTTAATTTTCAGTGATTTATTCTATTACTAAAAATTTGAAACTATTGTTCTTACTTACCAATTTCACTGTCAGTTTCAGTGAATTATTAATTAGGATTGTTAAATAGTGTTTTTTATTTATTTATTTTTTTTATTTATTTTTTTTTACGCTACGAATTTTAGTATAGCATAACAGTTTAGAAAATTTGTTATAGAAGTTTGAAAGCGTATTAAAATGAAAGGTAACTTTCTTGAAATGTAATAAAGCGATTTATTTCTGTATAAAATTATGTATTATTTTATAAAACAATAAATATTACACTATGTATTATACTGCAATATATAATATTGGATTGAATTGTAATAAAACTTGCCCATTTATTTTCATTAGAATTAGAAATTTTAGAAATATATTCTGGTTTTATGATTTTATACTTATTTTCTGCCCCCCCCCCCCCAGCATATATATATATATATATATATATATATATATATATATATATATATATATATATATATATATATATATACTATTTCTGATTGCTGATGCATGCAAATATTGAATTATTGCATGTGAATATTATATATATATATATATATATATATATTAACCCTTCCACGGCGAAGTTACGTATCTTCAATTCATCTCGAACATGGCACATGTCCGTTACGTGTAGCTTGCTCATAAACCTAGAATTTCAATATCACTTTCCAAAAGTTTTTTTTTTTTACTTAATCACTTAATTACACCGATTAAATAAAAAAAATATGCATATTCGAAATAAAAGGTGCCCCATAATAGAAAATACTATATACGAGATGCTCTTCGCGAAGAGATGAGTTAATAAATACTTTTTATATAAACCAAGTTAAGTTATTAAAATTGAAACGATACCGCGTGGCGAGTTCAGAAAGTAACCTCCGTTTGAATATAAATCAAAAACCTGCATAAAAATCTATTTTTATTATATTACATCTTAATACTATAGCTTTTAAATATTTTTCAACGTACTCGCCATTTAAGTTTAGGCATTTGTCATAGCATTAAACTATTTTATAAATTCCTTCTTCATAAAATTTGGCAGCATGGTTACATTGCCAGCTTTCCGCGGCACTTTGAAGTTCTTCGTCGTCATCGAAGCACTGCGATGCAAATTACTTCTTCATGTGAGTAAAGCGACGCAAAGTCCGGGCTGTAAAGGGGATGATCGGAATCGTCCCATTTGAACTGATTCTGAAGTTATTGAGTTTGTCGGTCACTGTCAGGACGAGCAATGTCATGATGATGATAACGATGAATTGAATTTATGATGAATGTCTGCTACTGAAACATTTTATGCCTAAATAAATTTTATTACAGCACACACCTTGCATTTTGCATTATTCTGTATTGCAGCACTCATATTTCGAGGTTATAACAAGCGAATGAACGAAAGAACGAGGCTCACACTGCCACAGCTAGATGCTTACTGAGTCAGAGATCACGCCGATGTAGCACTGACGCCCACTACTAACAGCGCCACGTTACAACGACTGTTTATTTCCAAATTTGCCTCGTAATTATTAAAAGATCGATTTCTTTTGAAACTTGAAATATCAAGTTAATTACTGAAAAAGTGAAAAAGAGAGAAAATAATCAAAAGTTTTGTACTTTATTAGAAGTTAATTACACATGAGACTTAATAAATTAACTTCTTTTAAAGATTTTAAGGTAGAACATCATTACGTTTACCAAGCTAGTTTGAGATAAATACATTACTAACCCTCTTAGTAAATCAATAGCTAAATGTAGAAAATATTTTTGAATAATTAAAATCGGCTGTCATTTTTCATGCAAAGAAAACATGTGTTGATATCTTATTAAAATTCTGAAAATCGTAAAATTCAGAACTCCAATTTTGCTTGTAAAAATCTTATTTGATGACAATAGTTACTGATTGTATAAAAGAACATATCTAAAAGTTTACTACTTTTATGAATTTCTCTGTACCCAATATGTGTATACACTATTTATGATGCTTGATGTATTCAGATATTGAGGTAGACACAAAAATATTTTTATTAAGAATTAAACTTATTGCTATAGAAAAATTAAATAATTTAAATTTATAAGTTGTTAAATCTTTAAAGATTGATATATTTTGAAACTTTAAAAATTAGATTGCAAATGTCTGGCAGACAATATTCGAGAAATTATAAAACACTCTAACTTTATGTACTTTATAAAATGTTATGTTTACTTAACTTCTTTTTCAAAATTTTAAATCAGAACGTGACGTTTACCAAGTTAGTTCTAGTTAAATACATTATTAATCCTCTTATTCACGAATAATTAAATCTTGAAAGTATTGTGGAATTACTAAAATCTGCTATCTTTCTTCATGTGAAAAAAATATAATGAGACCTTATTAAAATTGCAGAAATGTAAATAAAATGAATGATTTAAATAAAATGTTTTAAGTACTCTAAAAAAATATTAATTATAATGGATGTAATGTATTAATTACTCCAGCAATTTGAAAAAATAACTGTCAGTGCATAATAATTAAAATTTTAATTAAATAAGGAACACAATATACACTGCTCAAAACAATTAAAGGATATTGCAGTTTTAGGTGGATTTTGTATCTGGGAAACTTTTTAGCTGATTGATACATGGTCGACAGACATAGTAGGTTATATGAGAATAAATTACACATGTTTGGCAGAAAAAAATGCATTTTATTGCGCATTTGTGTACAAAAGGAAAAAAACACAATTTGTGCATATGAGAAAAAAAGAATAAGAAAAGGTGTTTTCTTCAAAGAAAATCAGTTTCAGTACGTAGGGTTCAGTATGGTTTCCACGGGCGGCCAGCAACGTTGAACACCTTTGAGGCATGGACTCAATGAGGCTATTAATGACGAGTTGGGGTATTCTGCCCCACTCTTCCAGAAGAGCTCTTTCCAGTTCTTGGAGAGTTTGTGGGGGTTGTTGGCGGCCAGAAACTCGTCTTCCTAGAGCGTCCCAAACGTGCTCGATTGGATTCATGTCTGAAGAACACGCTGGCCATTCCATTCGAACGATTCCTTCGTAGAAAAGGAAATCCTCCACCAGGTTTGCACGATTGGCCTGCAGTTATCGTCCATTAAAATGAAGTTATTTCCTATTGCTGCAGCGTAAGGGACTACAATAGGTCTGAGGATCTCATCCCTATATCGGCGACCAGTCAGAGCTCCATCTCGAATGATGTAGAGGTCAGTGCGCCCGTCAATGGAGATGCCACCATACACCAACACTCCTCCACCGCCAAATCTGACACTTTCGTGCACGAACGCAGGATTATTCCTACTGCCACGGTCCCTCCAGATGAAAATACGCCTATTATCCGGATGCACAGAAAAACGGGACTCGTCAGAAAACAGAATATTGCTCCATTCATTTCTCCTCCAGTTGACATGCTCGGTTGCCCACTCCCTGCGGGCACGACGATGCCTTGATGTTAATCTAACACATACCATCGGTCGGCGAGCATACAGACCTACAGCATGGAGCCGGTTTCGGGCAGTCTGAGTTGAAATCGTGGTGCCTGTAGCCGAGCGAAGGTGTTGTTGGAGAAGAGTAGCGTTCATGTTTCGGTGTCTCCGAGCTGTTAACGCTAAATACCGATCTTCATTGGGCGTTGTTGCCCGTCTACGACCTTGCCCTGGTCTTCGGCCTGCACATCCACTCTCCAAAAAACGGTTCCAGATCCTGGAAGTGACACTTTGTGACACTCCAATGGCTTGCGCTACTTCGGCTTGAGTTTGGCCCCCTTCTAACCTATCAACAATTCTCCAAGCTTCTGAATCTGTCAAATGACTTCGCTGAGACATCGTACTCATCGAAACAAAGCAATCACTGAATGCCGATCATCCTTGTCTTCACTCTCTTTTATTCAGTTGAAAGTCAAATTTCATTCGCTGCCACTGAAGCGACGTTTTTGACGTCGAACTCAAAATTTGCATACTGTTTGAAAACCAGAAAAATTTGCATTTGTGATTCTCTTCTTCTATTTTCGGCAAAAAAAATTTCGTTTATATCTTTATTTTATATAAAACTTCAAATATCCTTTAATTGTTTTGAGCAGTGTATTTTTCTCATATAATTACTTTTTAATTTGTCTATGTTTTAATTTTTATTTCTGTAAAATCTTCATTGCTTTTTCAAGAATAAACCAGTCGTATGTGCCAATCCCAAAACTTTCTTCTATCTCACACAGGTTTCGCATACACAAAAAATGAATCGAATCAGCACAAATTTATATCAAGGTCTAACTGAATCTAAAGATTTATTAACACTAGAACTACCATGAGCCGTCATTTTGACGGTTACCAAATGAATATATTCCGATTCGAACCAGAAAATTCTTTTTAAAATAAATTAAATATAAAACTCACCGAAATACGTTAAATGAATAAGTTAAGTAGTTTTAAATAAAATTACTGGTGTGCAATAGTTTTAAAAAACTTGAGTAACATTTCCGGTAGTTCTAGTGTTAAATCCCGTGCATTATTTCTTGAGATATGACTATCGCTAAAATTATGTAAATCGTGAAAATGCAGAACAGCAGAGCCACCTGTCGGGATGGGAGATTTACACCAAGGCCTAATTAACAATAACTTATGTGAACGTCTAACTGAATCTCAAGTTTGATGAAAACCGGTGCATTAGTTCTTGAGATATAGTTATCGTGAACATCATGGAAAAAGTAGCATAGCAGTGACACCTGTTGGGTTATTTACACCAAAAAGTAATAAGTATCTATTTATGTCAAGTTCTAACAGAATCTGAAGTTTTATAAAATTATGTGCATTATTTCTTGAGATATAGCTATCATGAAGAACGTAGCATAGCAGCGCCAGTTGTTGGGATAACTACACTAACACATAATCAGCGTCTATTCAAGTCAAGGTCTAACTGTATCTGAAGTTTGATGAAAATCAGTGCATTAATTCTTGAGATAGAGCTATTCTAAAAATCACGAGAAATGCAGCATAGCAGGTGCTGTTGAGTGATTCCCACCAAAAACTAATCAGCACCAATTTATATCAGGGACTAACTGAATCTAAAGTTTTATTAAATTCCGTGCATTAGTTCTTGGGATAGAGCGCCCACAAAATTTTTGTCACATACAGACAGACAGAGTCACAGAGTCAGAGTCTCTCAGACAGATATTTTCTAAAACAGTTAAATCGTGTTCAGGACCTTCCAAAAGATATAAATCCGTCGAAATTTTTCATGAATCCAATACTTTCTTCATGAAAAGATAGAAGAAAGTGAAAAATATGAAACAAATCATTCATTTTACTTTAATAATTATCTTGAACAAAAAAATTTACATCTACATTTTAAAAATATTTTAAAAGTTAACTAAAATATATTTTGGAAATAGGGTAGTATTAAGAAAAATATGGAGATTACGAAAATTCAAAATGTTGAATATAAAATAAGAGCTTGGCTTTGTGTCTTGACTAAATCTAAATTAAAAGCAATGTAAATTTAGTGAATCTTAAGTTTAATCATAGCACCGAACTTAGAACTAAATCTATATAGATTTCATTATTAAAACTCAATTTGCAGACAATATATCATGTTTATCGTTTAATGTAGCTTTCATATAATTTAAATGATTTCGTTCATCTTGAAAATATAAATATTTTCATAAATGTTTTCGATACTTTTGGATCTGTTATATACATCAGTAAGCGTTTTCGTATTTATTTATACATTTATTTACGTTTTCTTCTGTAGTCATCAGTAAAAGAAAAATGGGGATTCTGCATCATCAGGCGCAATGGCAAGGGTGGAGGGTGTGGCTTACAGATGATGGACAGTTGACAGGTGATGGATGAGGGATAAGTGAGTGCTGGATAGAGGACAGATGATTGATAAGAGTGGTTAATAAGCTTAATGAGTTCATTAAGCTTAATAAGGGTTACGAACGAACCTAGTGTAAGACGAACGCGGTGCAGTAGAGAGAGAGAGATAAGAGGCGAGATTAGAAGGTTGATGAGAATGTGAATGAAGATGAAAGCGACGAGGTCGTAGGAAAAAAGGTATACTGACGAAGAACGGAGCGACGCAGAGACAACATCTCATGAAATCCGGGCGCAGACTAAACGAGTTGTGCAGTGTCACGAGGATATATGACATTATCTCATAGGGGGCGCCACGATCGGCGCTCTGATTGGCTGCTTCCATAATTTTTAAATTAAAAAGTATATATTTATTTATTTATTTGTTTTGTTAACTATTTTGAAAATGATTTTCAAATATCGTGGAATTAAAAAAATAGATTACTGAAATGGCAATAATTTAAGTGGAATAAAGTAAAGAGTTTAACAAGTTTTAATGAATCAAAAGTTTTGAGAACAATTAGTTTTAAAATAAGGAAAGGTTTAATTTTTAATAAAATTAATAAATGACATTAATTTTTGTATCCACAAGTTTTTTAATGAATTAAGCGAATTAAAGGAAGGTTCATTTTTCAAATTAAATGTTTTGCTGAAAATGAATAATTAGTTACACAAATATTTTAATGATCAGACACTAATAAATTTACAAAATTAAATAAACAGGTTTTGTGCAATGTGGAAAATAATTATATTTTTATAGTTGAAGTATAACCATTGCTTTTTTTAAATAATATAATTTTTTTTATGAAATTTAATTAAAAAATTAATTTTAAATTAAATAATTTTTTAAGTTTAGAGTGATTGATTTATTGTTTTTAAGCGGTGGATTTGCTGTTTGAGCGGAAGATTTGTTGTTTTATTCTAAACATATCTTTTCTTATAGATCACAGCATATGTTTATAACGCAAATCGCCCGATCAATGCTTATAACGACAGCTCAAATGCTTATAACGACCGCTAAAATGGTTATTACGACCGCTCAAAACATGTTTTGAGCGGTCGATTTGTCGTTGTAGACGAAACATGTGTCTATTAGAAAAAACAATAGGCATATGGTTAATAATGACAAATCACCCGCTTAATATTTAGAACGACCGCTTAAAACACAAAAATAAGGTAGAAAGTGCGAGCTAGTGAATTTTTATGCATAACACAGCTTTAAAAAGCGATCAACAACCTTAAATGTCTTTACTTTTTTTAAAACTTATTGTTATGAATGTTATGTAAGAGAAAAGAGGAGTCTGTAGTTGAATTTATTTAGGTTTTATCTTGCATAAGTGGAATTTTTTTTTTTAAACTACCAAATGCTAATGACATAACGGGTATTTTTTTTAAACAGCAGCCACACACATATGGTGAAAGTGTGTTCTAATTGAAACCGTTAACTTACACATAGTAAATTTATTAAGATAAAAATAAGTTTTAATATAAAGTCGGAAAAGTTAAAAAAGTGTCATACCCAACAGAAGATAATAAATGGCTGAAATTTAAAGAATTTGCATATCAGTTACCTATACCGTTTGTGATTTATTCTGATTTCGAGACACTGAATGATATTTTCGATGTTCATGTATCACTGAACTTAAAGAAGATTCTTCACAACAGCATATTAGGGAAGAATTTTCTAATATTATTGAATCCTTTGAAGAATTTTTACAAAGAGGATCTGGATGGAAACTGGGAAACAGAGTGAATATTGTTCTCACAATATATGAGTTTCAAACCTGCTAACTATGAGTTTGACTTATTATTAAATGATTGTTATGCTAACCATTAGGCTGATCATGATCATTCCGGGTTCTGTTTTCACTTGTTTTTGAATACGATCTTTTTCAGTTTCCTGCTGCTTTATTTTTATTTAATAAATGTTTTCTAAAACTGAAGCACTACACATATATGTTAAAAAATGCAAGTTAATAAAAATTTTATCATTAAATTTTTAGAAATTGTTAAGAATGTTTTTGTTTAACCATTACTAAGAATGACCGTTAACCAAAATATAAACTTAGTTTTTTAATAAGCATTTTTTTAATGAATACAATGATTAAATAAACCAATCGCTCGTAAACTAAACAAAAAATTTGTAATTTATGTTTTAAAAGCATTTTTTAATAAATCGTTACACTAATGTTTTGAATGATTGAAATAAACAGAATATTTTAAAGAATAGGTATAAATATATTGCTAAACTTTTACTAAGTATTTTAATAAATAATATTTACAAAAGATGGAGCACATTAATTATAATCAACGGAGACTTAGTTAAAGCGTATGCATTCTCACTTTTTTTAAGTATTTTTTTTTCTTAATGTGGATGTCGTTCTATTTATTGTATCATCCACATTCCGTACTAAAACATCATTTTCTGAGAAAACAACTTATTATTTTTTACGTGGGTATGAATATGTAATAATTAGCCTTGATAGAACATATCTGAAGAGAGATTTAGTATATCTTGACAAAGACTGTGTTGAACACTTTTTAAACCAAATGATGTGATGGAAGAAAATTTTAGGATGAAAGTTATTATTTACTAAAACCGAATATTTTAAAGAACAGTTATAAATATATTGCCAAACTTTCATTAGGTATTTTAACAAATAACATTTCTATTAAATAAATAAATATATTTACTTACAAAAGACGAAGCTCTCTACTTACCCGTCTAATCAAGTCAACTACTAAACATGAAATGAATAAGCTGCATTCTAAAAACCTTTTAAACATATTATCATTAAAATATCCCCAAGTTATTTAAATATCACCAAATGACTAAAATATTGTCAAATGATTGGTAAAATATCGCCAAAAAGGTGCCAAGAAATTTAAGTGCTTATCTTTGATTGGCTAAGCAATTAATCACGATTATTCTGAAACAAGCGCCCTCTATAGAAGATTACTTTAGATAATGCAAGACAAATTCGTCAGATTGTTTGTATTCATCACGGTATAAAGACGTTCACTGATGTTGTTTGTTTAAGTTATTAAATTATTTTTTACTTAAACAGTTAATTAAGGTAAACTTAACATGGATGCATTTCAAGAAACTTCTGTATTAGAAGGTGGTACTAGTAAAACCATTTCATCGCAGTTAAAAGAAGATTGTGTTTCGAATATTCAAATAACACCCTCTTCATCAGTTCAAGCAAAACTACCTTATACATGTGGAACATGTAAAAAAAAAAATTCCCCGGATATCTATGTTTTTAAAGGATATGAACTTCCATTTACCGAAAACCCCCTTTAAGTATGATGTTTGTATGAATTCATTCAAAGCAAGAAATGCCTTACTGCAGCATATGTTAAATAATTGTGAGACAGATAATGCTAGTAAAACTATTTCATCAGAGTTAAAAGAAGATTGCGTTTCGAAAAATGAAATGACACCCTGTTTATCAGTTCAACCTAAAGTACCTTATACACGTGTAACGTGTAAAAAGGATTTTACAGAGATATCTACGTTTTTAAAGCATATGAACTTACATTTACCAAATAACCCCTTTAAGTGTGATATTCCTGCAAATGCATTTAATACAAAAAGTGCCTTACTGCAATACATGTTCATGCATTGTGAGACACCTACTAGATTTAAATGTAACCAGTGTAGAAATAGCTATTATAGAAAAAACATGTTAATAAAACATGAGGCTGAGCATAGACCTTATAAATGTGATGAATGCGGCAATCACTATTTACTAAAGTACCTGTTAAAAATGCATAAGAATTTGAATCATAAGAATTTGAAGACTAAGAAAACACCTACCCTTCTTAATTGTGATCTGATTGCCTAAGCAATTATCGCATGATTATAGTAAAACGAGCGCCCTCTATGATTTGATAACTTTAAATTATACAAGACAGATTCTTCAGATTGTTTGCAATCATCGCGGTGTAAACGCGTTCGCTGATGTTGTTTGTTTAAGTTTTAAAAAAATATTATTTACTTAAACAGTTTATTAAGTTAAAGTTCCGCCAATATAAGACGACTCTTCGAAAAATAGGCAGTAAAAAGGAATCGCTTTCACAAAAAGAAAAAAAGTTATTATACAGAGAGGCAGATTTTTAAATTTATTAATCCCTGCTGCACTAACTGTTTTAACATAGATGATTCATGGAGATATTCATGGAGAATTATGCTTTGATACCAGAGGAAAGCCTATCTAAACATGTTCCTAGTAAGACGCAGATGAACCAGTTTGATATGGCAATGTCCAAAAATTTCAACAGTACCTTACCGAATAATGAAAAGGTACAACAGTATTATGAACTTTTAAAAAGAAAAATGGACTTACAAGAGTTTAACAAGCCTTTGCAAGCCAAACAAGGTAAAGAAGAACCTGAGAAACCTATTTTTTTCAGAAACAGCGACTCAACAAGAGCCCAAAATTCAAGAAGATGTATCACTTATTTTATCTTCAGTACCCTCTTACATAAAGGGACCTGCCCAAGCATTGCTACGCATATCAAAGAAAAATCCACAAAATTTCGACTGGGATAAGAATTTAGTGGTGTCTTACGAATGAAAAAACATTCCCTATTTAAATTTAGCTGACTTATTTCATCTTATTTTTTCTGTAAACAAGGAAGCTCCTATTAAAGCACAGAATGAATTGTTACAGCATTTACAAGGTATGCACATACCTGAAAGTTTTATTAAAAGTAAATATCTGTCATCGCATACCCATGTAAAGGAAAAAAGCGGATGTTGTTATACCTGATATCACTGTAACAAAAAAGTAAAAGAAAAAAATCTAAGGTATTGAAATAGGAAGATTATACATAAAGCAGATGAAACGAAATAAAAGTGTTGTTTTTTGAAACCTTATCTTTAACAGTCTTTACACATAAAACAGTATTAAGAAACACATACACATAAAACCTATACTTATAAAGAAACACATAGAAAATAAACTTATACTTACGCAAAACAAGAAGCAGTCACGGTAGGTTAGCGGCTACTTTACCGGTAAACAAGCTAAAAGTACCCGAGAGATATTTGAGGGGTTTGCCGCGAAAGAGACGTTAGGTGTCCGATAAGTGAGAGCTAAAAAACCATACGTCCACACCTCACGAGCGTCAGCGAGACAATGACGTAGGCAAGCGGGTTTGTTATCTCTAATCTTAATCAGAGTTCAACCAATCAGAGACGAGCACGTAATTAGCCG
This sequence comes from Maratus michaelseni, assembly GCA_963931845.1. Taxonomy (NCBI): domain Eukaryota; kingdom Metazoa; phylum Arthropoda; class Arachnida; order Araneae; family Salticidae; genus Maratus; species Maratus michaelseni. The sequence goes on along the minus strand of OZ007592.1, from coordinate 280,839,501 downwards.
CAGGGCAGGTGTTAGCCTGTGGCAATACCTCCCTGACAGGCTGGCGTACGTTTGATTGACAGGTGAGTGGGGGTAGAAAATTTACTCCCCCTGACTACTATGTTTTAAAAAGTAAAAATAATTAATGAGTATTGTTAATTAAAAAATTAAGACTGCAGGGTGTAGTAATTTTTTTACCCCACTCATCTGTCAATCAAACAGATGTCAGCCTGTCGGGTAGCCAATCAGAGCGCCGATCGTAGCGCCCCCTATGAGGATGATGCCATATACTCTTGTGACACTGCACAAATCATTTAGTCTGCACCCGGATTTCATGAGAAAAGGTTGCCTCTGCGTGGTTCTGTTCTTCGTAAGTATAAATTTTTCGTGCGATCTCGCATCTTCATTCGTGCATCTTTATTCACTTTCTCATTCACTTTCTAATCTCTCTACTACACCGCGTACGGCTTACACTAGGTTCGTTCGTAACCCTTATTTAACTTAATGAACTCATTAAGCTCATTAACTACTCTTATAAATAATCTGTCCATCTATCCATCACTCACTCATCACTCACCCATCGCCTGTCACCTGTCCATCATCTGTAAGCCACGACCTCCCCCTCCATCCTTGCCATTGCCCCTGATGATGCAGAACCCCCATTTTTCTTCTACTGTCATCGAATCACCATCCATAAATATGATTTTTCTTCACCAAATTTTTCACAGTTAAAAAATGTTAAAACAACTTTCCTTTTTTTTAAAATGAATTAAACTTATCTTTTACCCACCCAGTATGAGTACAAGTTATTTATGATGCATCCAGGTATAGAAATATTACATGCAAAATCATTTACATTAAGAAGTAGACTTTTTATATGTATTTCTATCAAACAAATGTAATTTACTAAAATGTAAGTTTTACTAATTCTTTTAAGATTAAGTTCTTAGGAAATTTTCAAAAGTTCATTCCAAACTTCCAAGAGACATTTACAAAGAAATCGAAACAAGGAGAAAATATTTTTACATTTTAACATTTGAAAGTCTTGTGTATAATTAACTCCATAATCAAAATTTTACGGCAGAACGTGACGTTTACTCAGTTAGTCATATTTAAATATACATTACTGATCCTTCTAATTCATGAATATTTAAATCGTAAAATATTTTCGAATAGTTAAAAGATGTTGTATATCTTCATATAGATGAAATATGTTGAGACTTTATTAAAATTTCAGAAACTTAGAATAAATAGGTAATTTACATAAAATATTCAAAATCCTTTCAACCAAGAAAAATAATTACAATGCATAATTTATACATTGATTGCGTGAGAATTAAACAAAAATGATTCATACAACACATAAATTATAAAATTTTAATTAAAAAAATATATAATTTTTCTTTCATACTGTTCATTTTATGCTTTTGTATTTTTCCGTAAAAATCTTACAGATTTAATGCAAGCATTAAAATTCACGAAACAATCTTTTCATTCTAATTTATTATCTTAAGTTATAAAATATTACCATTTGAATTTTTATTTTATTTTTACAGTTAAATAAAACTTGCTTTGAAATGTGATAATGCTTGAAAGAGTAACGTGAATAAAAATAACTGAAAATACGGAATGTGTAACAAAATAAAGAGTGATAGAATATTAATTAGTAAATATGTGCTCACTATAGAAATAAAAAACAAAAAGACAAATGTTTCTTAATCTTCGAAAATATAATGTAACCAGGAACGAGAATAAAAAAAAAACTTTTTTAAGTTACCAAGGATTTCGAAATTATCTTTAGAAACGTCAGAAACCAATGTATTTTTTTTATATTTAAAGAAGAATTTATGAAAACAAAAAAGAAATTCCAAGATTTCATGTATTTTAAATATTCTCTTTCGTTTTGATAGCATAAATATTTTCATGAAATATTTTAGATATTTAGTTTTGTATCTATGGAATACATTAATAAAAATTTTCTTATTTATTTATTTATTTTTAGTAGCCATGAAATTACCATTTTAACTTATTTTTTCATCGTTAAAAAATGTTAAAACAACTTTCCTTTTTTAAATGAATTAAACTTATCTTTTACACACCTAATAAGAGTACAAGTTTTTTATGATGCATCCAAATATTAAAATATTACATGCAAAAAGATTTACATTAAGAAACAGACTTTATATGTATATTTCTATCAAACAAACGTAAGTGATTAAAATGTAAATTTTACGGTTCTTCTCTATTATCCCGTCGACCACTTTTCATAACAAAAAACTATCGCCAAACTGTAACGCCAAATAAAAGGGTTAATGTTGCCATTGGAATAGCAAAATAAATAATAAAATATAAGAATTTAAGGACACAATTGTTATTTTAATTAATGAAATAACTAATAAATCAGTAAAACATAATGAAAAATACATGCAAATGTCGAATTAAAAACCACTTGATGACATAACAAACACGTATAATGCTTCTGACATCAAGTGAATGGGACTGCATTTTTGGCGTTTAATCTTACAGTTTGGCGATAGTTTTTGGTTATGAAAAGAGGTCGACGGGATAATAGAGAAGTACCAATTTTACTAATTCTTTTAAGATTGAGTTCTTCTGAAAATAAAAAAAGTAAACTCCAAACTTTCAAGAGATATTTACAAAGAAATCGAAACTAGGAGAGAAAATATTTTTACGTTTTAACATATGAAAGTCCCGCGTTTAATTAACTTCATAGTCAAAATTTTAAGATAGAACGTGACATTTACCCAGTTGGTCATATTTAAATGCATTGTTAATTCTTCTAATTGATGAATATTTAAATCTTCAAAATATTTTCGAATAGTAAAAAGATGCTGTAAATCTAAATGTAGACGAAATATGTTGAGACTATATTAAAATTCTAGAAACGTAGAATAAATATGTAATTTACATTAAATATTCAAAGAACTTTCTAACAAAATTAATTATAATATTGCACTTATTGCGTGAGCAAATAATTAAAAAAAATCCACGGGGCATGCAAATTTTAATTTTAATTAAAAAAATATATCTAATTTTTCTTTCCTACTGTTCATTTTTGTGTTTTTTCTATTTTTCAGTAAAAATTTTCCGCCTTTAATATAAGCATTAAAATTCAACAAAAAACAAACTTTTCATTCCAATTTATTAATTAATCTTACGTATAAAATACTACCATCGGAATTTTTATTTTATTTCACAGCTAACTAAAACATGCTTTATAATAACATAAAGCTGAAAAAAGATGTAGAATAAAAATAACTGAAAATATGGAATATATAAAAAGTTGCTTATGTGTGAAACAAAATAAAGAGTGATAGAAAATTAATTAGTAAATATACATACACTGAAAAAAAAAAAAAAAAAAAAAAAAAAAAAGATTTTTAATCTACGAAACTACAATATAACCGCACACGAATATATACAATAACCTCTTTTGAGCTAACCACGATTCCAAAAACCGTGCCTTATCTTGAGAAACCAATGTATGTTTTAGATTTAAAGAAATATTTATAAAAATAAAAATAAATTTTTGCTGCCACTAATTTTCGGAAACGTTTCCAAATAGTTTTTTCTTCTTTATTTAGTGCATTAATCACTTTTCTTAAACCGAAATACAGATTTTTTATGATGCTATCATTACCAATTAAACATTTTCAGCTCCGTAACTGAATTTATACATGCATGAGAAACAAAATTATATTAATTCTAATGTTAATGTTAGTGCTGTCAGTTTATCATGTTTGTCTTCAAAACATCTTTCTTGAACATGAAAGTGTTTGCTCGAGAATTGATAGCATAAAAAAAAATCTATATTCCTGTTTGAGAAAGTTGATTAATACACTATACAAAGTACTCGGAATTTTTTTCCAAAAATCAGTGGCAACAAAAGAATCTTAGTTTTTATAAATGTTTCTTGAAATATCGAAAATATTACGGTTTCTGAAAATGCTTTTCGGCATCGTGTGTGTCGGAGGAGGCTATTTTTTATTTTTATTCGTAGTCATATTATATTTTCCAAGATTTAGAAATATGTTTCTTTTTTTACAGTGCATGTAATCTTACACATGAAAATTTCATTAATGAACACACAATTTACGAGCATTATGCCATTATACAGTCTGCCTCAAAACTTTAAGATCAGTCGAAATATGTCCTTTATTAAATAATAATAAAAAATTATACAGAAAAGGTATTTATTTATTACATTGTTAACTCATCAAGGTAAACCATATCAAAATAAATAAATATTTACATTAGCACAGACGTTGACAAAAATTTTTAAAAATCGGTTACTATATAGAGTTTTAACAGTTTATGCACAATGGAAAAAACTATCATGTAACACTTACATATGATGGAATTTATTAATTAATTTCCCCGGTTTCGGTAATTTCAAATAAGCATGTTTATATTTAATCGATTAATTTTTGCAATGTTATTGGTTGCAAAGGACACACTGCTTTTTTTATGGCCACTAAGAGTTCTTCAGTAGAGTCATATTATTTTTTCCGGTTATTAATTTTTGCGGGTTAAGCTAACAAAATGTTCTAAATTGGAAGTGGGCTGATGAAAATAGTAAATATTTTGCCCTGAAAGCTATTGCTTGTACTATATTAATTGGCGGTTAAAGCATTATGTTGCTGAAATTGGATCCCTGACAAAATTTCGTAAATCATCCCCTTGACATTTATTTTCAAAAGGTTCTGTGGTCATCAAAAAAAGAATGAGGTGGAATTAAACATATCAACGACATCCACCGCTTACCTATGACCTCTAGTCTCCCAACAGAAGTCATAAAACATGAAAAGGAGCGTCTGACCACATAAAACGTGTCGACGAAATGAAACGTAGTCTGTTCGGAACTTTAAAGTTCGAATAACATAAGCAAATGCTACTTTAAGGTTAAAACACATGCGGTACTTGTCATGTGGTAATTTCCTGTTGTCCTTCGCTCTCTATAAGTTTTCAGCCTTCCTAGCATGTTTAAGGCTCAGAGGTCAGCAGGAGACATCGCTGACAGGTTTTTCAGCGCCTCTTTCTTTTGTTGAGAATCCCCTTTATTTTTTATGTCTACAGAGCCTTTGGAAAAGAACGTTTTCCAGGGACGTTAAGCCATTAAAAAGCCATTAGAAAGCTTATTAAAAGAAGTACGCGGCTGTTTTTAAGGTCATGCCGATAGTATTTCCAGCCATCAGGGCCATCAAAATTTCACATTTTTTCGTCGCTGAATAATACAGTGAGTCACACGCCCCTTTAAGATATGTACTTTCTAGCCAAATCCTCGTTAGCTTTTTTATGGTGTGATTTTAGACGCGTTTTGCAACACATTTTTTTTAATGAACTTCTTAGATTTCCAGGTGCATCTAGGTATTGTGCCTTTCGACACATTTACACCGACATTATTTTAATTTCCCTTATTAAGCTGCTATTACTGTGGAGAAACGATTTAATTTGAAACCAATTATCCGATTTCTCGATAAGTCTGAATATTCGTTACATGTAGCCATCCCCGTCTTTGTTTTCGGTCGAAGTTGTTATTTTTACGTAGCACTTGGAAGCAAGTACTCAAGCTTTCAACTTTCTCACAAACGAAATTATACATGTATTACGAAATTATGCTTGAAATTTACTTTAAAAACCATGAAAAATTAGTAAATTAAGGTATAATTTTCAATCAGATTGCATTTGAAACTATTCTTTTCTATTCGACGGTGTAAAAGTTGAAATTGTGCGATGTAATTGCTAATAATTTCTCGATAAAGCGATACTGATTGCTTAGTGCGTTGTCACCGTCGACATGATGTAAGCGTTAATCACGGACATGTTTTCGAATTTTAATAGAGATATGTAATGTCACAGTTGTAAGTATTGCTATAGCAATAGCGTTAATTTTTGAATTTTTTCTTTATTTTTGTAGCTAAATTTTTGTTGTATTTGAGTTTATTTTGTTAAGGTTATTTGATATGCATTTTGAAGATAAACTATCGTGAAATTTAAAAAAAAATGTTTTCAAGTGCCTTTAAAATTGTACCGATAGTTGATATCATAATATAATAAAAATATATTTATATGTATGAATCTCATATTTTTTTTCCTTTGAAAAATAAAGCAAATTTTGTTTACAATTTTTCTTTTAGCGAAATTGTTCCTTGACGACTGTATTGTATTTTTCATTGATTAGAAATCCTCATTTTACATTCTTTTAGTTAACTTAGTTGATGTATCTGAAGATGGAATTTTGTAACCAATTTTCCTCTTACTTTCTGGCATGCTAGAGTTATAAAAATTGCGTACGCAAGTGTCCTTCCGATGTCAATACAATATTTTAATATTTTAAAAATATTATTATTAATTAATTATCTAATTTTTAGAAATTTTTATGTTAGCCGAGAGCGAGTGATTAATCGCCAAATATTCTTTATGGTTACAACTATATACGATTTACAACAATGTAGTTAATTATGCGCCAAACCACGCTCATTAAAATTGATGAACCAGCTGTGAAACTACAAGAATGAAATATTTTAAACACTGAAATGTAGAAACTGCAATATAAATACAAAATAAAGATTGTAGCGTTTATTTTGTTTTTTTAATACACTTTTATTTACATTCCTCGAAACCTTCAACATGATTTATTTTCTGATTCCAGTTTCTTTTTTTTTAGTCTCAATCTGAAACAAATAACCTAAAATTAAAAAAAAATACCACATTTTTCTTTTTTTTAAATATTGGTATTCAGTTATTCGCAACTTGGATTTCCATGACATTTAATCTATCAAAAAATAATAGCATATTAGCTTTTATTTTTGAGTTGGGATTAATGGCAGAAATCATTTCTCTAGTCCTATAACAGATATTTGACTATTTCTTCATTTTTCAATGTTATAGATTGTTAATATTTTTTGAAAAGTTATAGATACTATAAAGCAAAAAAAGAGAACTAATAGAAGATAAGATTATTTGTATTTTCTTGTGTTGTGTGTGTTTTCCTTTTTTTTTTCTTTTATAAAAATCTTAAAATATTGTGAGAGCCAAAATTTCTTTCTAGTAAAAGCAGACTTATAGCTTCTATTAAAAAATGTATTTTCAAAACTACTGAAAAAAATTAAAGATTTGTGATGAGACTAGATTTTTTTTCTTTTTTTTTACCCTGTTAATTTCTGAAACTGAAAAAAAATGTTTGCCAGTGTTTTTATTTTCCGACATATATCTGAGATAAAAAAAAAAATTAACGGAATTTCAACAAAGGAGATTATACAATTCGTTTATATATTTTTGTGTGAAGGTGATCTCCTAAGCCTATTTTGTAACACAAATTGAAAGAAGATATAATGTCCAGTCGAATGGTCATTTTCGTTTTATTTTTTCTGAGACAATTTAGTATTTAAAATATTTGGGGGTGTTCTCTATTTTTTTTTTCTTTTGCCAACTGCATATTTAGAAAACAAGCAAAGCAAAGATTATATTTTGAGCCAAAGAATGCTCAAATGCAATTTAATGGAATTCTTCAACCTATGCCAGACTAATGATTTCAACAGAATACAATTATCAAAAAAAAAATAATGATAGTCATTACACCAAATTTTAAAAACCACCGAATAAATGTTTTTACTCCAAAGCTCCTTCTATATTAATTTTTACAATCTTCTTATGTTGAAATTTTCTTGAGGGAACGTCTACATATTCTAATTGTATCAGACCCCAATTTTGGCATTAAATTTGATTTATTCGGTAAACGTTACCTTCGGATATTAAACGGGAAGTAATACTAGATCCAGTAGTTTAGGAATTATACAGATTTAAAATATGGAACTCCCAATTTTCAATTCGTTTTTAATCGTTGTAGAAAAGATTTTAATACGGAGAGTTTTATAAGCATAACTGAAAAACAACTTGGCGGAATTATCTGTGATTTTAGATTTCTATATTTTAAACTTCTAGAAATCGATTTATTTTTTCAAAAGAAATACACATACTACAATTTATTTTTTTCGAAAATTAATTAAAAAATATATTTATTTAAAATTTTAGAAGCCTTGTATAAGATTTAATTTGCCAGTTTTTTTTCTTTTAAGTTCGGATTCCTGTTATTACAGAAATTTTTCAATTGTTTCAGGTTTGCATCATGTGTTTCTTGTATATGATTTCGAATATATTATACGCACTAGAAGGGAAACGCGAAATTCACAGAAGAATAATTTGCATTTTCTTTTATGAATTAATTCTCAATATATTTTTTAACAAAAAATACTTTGTTATAAAACTTTTATTATAAGCATCACCACATACAATTACTGTATGAACTTAATACTAAAGAAGATTTCTCGTAAAAAAGTTTTTTAAACTTAAAAGAAAGTAAAAATAGAGTACAAAAAAAAAATAAATATTGCACATTGTTTAATTTCTAAAACTTTGGACTTGTTTTCTAGTAATCGTTTATAAACTTTAGTTTTTATTTTCAAACATTTATCTCAGAGGGGAAATGTTTCTTTCAAATCTCATTATTTGGAAAATGATGCCTTTGATTTTTATAAGATTAGATCTATCAAAAAGCATTATACTCTGAAATTTACAGTTTTATACATTAAGAAATGTAGTCGATACAAGAAATATTTCTTTGTCTTAATACAGATATACTGTAAAAAAAAGACAACAATTTATTAATCTAAAAAATATAATATAACCATAAATATACAATAGCCTCTTCCCAGTGTCCCATAATTCCAAAAAACCTTTTAAAAAAAGTGTGTTTTTAAGATTTAAAGAGGCATTTCTAAAGCAAGGTGCCTTTTGCTACCAATGATTTTCGGAAATGTTTTCGAGTACTTTTTATAGTGTACTTTATATACTGAACAATTACACATATTTAGCTACGTAATTGAATTTATACATGCATAAATTGCAAAGTAATCTTAATTTTATTGTCATTATTAATGGTGTTAATTTATCATGTTTGCCTGTACACATGTTCGTTTAACATGAAAATGTTTGCTCAAGAGTTAATAGCATCCAAAAAACCTATATTTCAAGTTCAGAAAACTAATTAATACACTATAAAAACTACTCGGAAAAGATTCCGAAAATCAGGGGCAGTATGAAAAACTGTTTTTATAAATTCTTCGTTAAATCTCGAAAAAATATTGTTTTCCGAGGTTTCTAAAACTAAAGAAAAATTTTCGAAATCGTGGGTAACTTGGAACAGGTTATTGTATATTTTATTTCGTAGTTATATTATATTTTCGTAAATTAAAAAATATCTACTTTTTTTGTACAGTGTAGTATTGTATTTTTGGAATACCACCTAATAGCATTCATTATCTTACATTGTAAAGCAACATACTTTCAGATCATTTTTACCTGCAAAAGATAGCAAATGTTGTTTTTATAAGGGACGTTCAAATAAGAAGGATACTTTTGCTGTAGCGCCACAAAGTGCTGTAGTTGAGCATAAAAAATAAGTGCAGAGGCAAGCTTATTAAAGGAAAGGTGTTACTGCAGATAATGCTAGGCCACATGTTGCCAATAAGTCTCTAGACTTGCTGGCAAAATGTCGGTGGAAGTCTTGAAAGAGCCTCCATACAGCCCCAATATTAGCTCCCCATGTGACTCTCATATTTTCGTCCCCTTATTCGCTGAAAGGTCAACGGTTCATATGTGAGAAGGAAGTGCAGGACATCGTGGAAAACGGGATCCATCTGCAACCACGGAGTTTCTACACTGAAGCCATTCACTCCCTTCCTATGTGCTGGGATCAATGCATTAATCGCAATGGCAGTTACATTTAGTTGGAGTGTTACACATGACCTGTAATTACAATATTCTGAAATTAAATATGCTTTAAATATAACCGTAGTCTCCCTTTCATTTGAACGTTCCTTATAAATTTCCCTTTCATATATATGCTTTCTTTTTTTACTGGGGTATTTATCTGTTATCAAAAGCAGTTTTTCTTTACATTGCGTCATTTCCAAAACTAAACATTTTTTACAGCGTCCTCTTAATTCATTATTTTTTTTCGCAGCTTCCTTCTCAATGTAAAATAAAAATCACTTGTCTTTTTTCTTCAAATCTTATTATTTGGTATTTGACACCTGTTGATTTCTAGATGATTAGTTCTATCAAAATGTATTAGATTCTGAAATATCCCGACTTTTTTTTATGAGTCGTGATTACGGCAGGAATATCTCATCTTTTGTTGCTAGGATAAATAATAACTGTTTATTGTATTATTTCATCTCTGCAATGCAATTCGTGTATTTTCAAAAGATGCTTTTGCAATATTTAAATTTGTCATTGACCTCCATTATGAAAAATTTAGGACTTTCATTTACACTTCATAGAAAGAGCGAACAAGAGTTTATTATAAAAATTATAATTGTTATTCTGTTTCTTTCTTTAAGGTATGAAAACAGAGGAAAAGAAGCATTATATAAACTATATCTCCAAGGTTATAGCGTCCCCTTATTTTATTATTTTTTTTCGCAGCTACTTTCTTAATGAAAAAAAAATGTATTTTTTCTTCAAATCTTATTATTTGGTATTTGACACCTTTTGATTTCTAGTTGATTAGTTCTATCGAAAGGTATTAGATTCTGAAATATCCCGATTTTTCTTTATCAGTCATGATCAATGACAGAAATATCTCATGTTTTGTTGCTGGATAAATAATAACTGTGTATAGCATTCTTATACTATGTGTTGACATAGCGGTTGTTTGAAAAGTTATATATATTTATATACTGTTTATCTTAAAAATCACGCCAAATGTCATGTCTACAATTCGTGTATTTCCAGAAAAGTGCCTTCACAATGTTTTAATTTGGCGTTGTCCCCGCTTTGATTTACGCTTCATAGAACGCGCAAACTGGAATTTATTTAAAAAATATATAATCATTTATCTGTTTCTTTCTTTAAGCTACGGCAAACGGAAAAAAGCATTATTTAAACTATATGCGAAAAATTTCTAAATTGATTTCCCAAAGTATAATCATAATTCAATTAACATCAAATTATTAAATGATAAGAGAATATTTAATAAACAACAACTTTTACAAAAATAAGTACACTTTTTAAAATTTATATTTTGTACTTTGTAGTATTTAAAATAGTTCGTTCGTACAGTTTCATAGCCAGTTAGCAAATTTTGGCGAAATTGGTGTAGTGTATAATTAACTCCGTGTTTTTTGTAACTAAAAAACCGCTATAACCATGAAGATTATTTGCCGATTTTTCCCTATTAACGGAAAAATGCCTAAAATTAAGTTAATAATTTTTAATTATGATCTAAATATATTAAAGTGTTGTATTGTTATCGATACACACATATGTACAAAATTTTTAAATTACATTCTTATCAGAAAATTAGTTACACATCGATAACAGAATTCTATCTTTACATTTAAGAACAAATTGAATTAAATAAAACAATGTAAAAATTGCGTTACATTGGCAGATTGTAGTTGTGCTCCGGAATTATTGAGATTGATGATTTTCCAAACTTTGAATTATCTTAGTTTTAAATAGTTTTCTTTTGTTAATGATTACTTTACATATGTTCCAAATATCATGCTTTTAGAAAAAAATCATAGAAGCTAGTGATTCATATATTTGATATTGTCACAATAGTATTATTTCTCTGTGATTTTACTTAATACTTCTTGACTCAACAACTGCTATTTGAAATATTTTTATTCAGATGTTAGAACACATCATTTTCAGCAAGTTAAAAAAAAACAATGGTACTCCGGGAGTGCCGACAGAAGTGAAAACTTGAACAATTACGTGTGTATTTTTTGAATCGTCAGGAAACGTTTTATTGCGCAGGAAATACTTTTAAATAAAGTGTTTTTTTTTTATTCATTATTATAAACTACTACTACAAAAATTACATTACAATTTTCATTTAATGCGCTATTGTACATGAAAAATATTGCATATTATTTTACATACAAAAACGGCAATCTATTGCTTAAAACGTAAATTTACAAATAAATGAATTATAAAATTTAATTAATTGGTATTCTTTGAAATGAATACCAATGAAACTTATGAATTTTCATCCACAATTTAAACAACTCTCAATACATTCATCATTTCTTCCATGAGATTTAGTTTCATATCTTTTGTAATAACATTTATCTGCAAAATAGGGTTCCCACTTCCTATCACTCCAAAAATGACTTCTTTGTTGCCTGTCTTGTTTACGGTATTCGTGAACATTATGCTTTTTTCTATCTCCATACTGCGCGTATTGTTTGCGGTATCTATAATTTCTATCAACAAACTTTTCTTTTCTATAAAATGATTTCACTTCATTTCCGTATCGGTAACCACGTTTCTTAAAACTTTCGTGAAATATTTCATTGTTTTCATTTTTTTTATATTACTTCCGTCTATTTTTCTCGTGCTCGTTAAATTATAATATTTTCCGTGTTTTGTATTTCATTTTCATCTTTTGATTTGCTCTCGCGAGTTGAGTCACTTTTATCTGTTTTCACCGCGCGTGCTAAATTTATCTTGAAATTATTTTCTGAATTATTTTCATTCATAATACCAATCATTTCGCTTTCGGCACGTGAACTATTTCCTTTTGATACTTTCGTTTCATTGTATGAATTGGCAACAAATACAGAGGTGTCGGTAACAGTGTCGCGAATTCAATGGTTTTTTCCCATTTTAAAAAATGCCCAACGCGCCTAAAGAAGTTTTCACTTCAAAAATAAAAAATCTAGAACATAAAAATAAAAAACTATTGACAAAAATTTACTTTTTTCACATCTACAAGAAACAGAAAATGATATACTATTCATAAATATTGTCAATTCTCTAATACAAAATTGTAAAGCATATGAACTCACCCCTGTAAAAGTATATATTTGATGGCGTCTCCAGCCGTTTCAATTTGACAAAATTTACGAAGTTCATTTTAGGAATAACGATGTGAAACTGCTCAAATGATAAATAAAATGTTGGCATGAAAAATTACCCCAGTATCGCCATCTATTGATAATTCTATGAACAATTTATAATAACTTCTGTGTTGGAAGATAGGAGCAACAAATAAAATCGTCTTTTGAAACCTTCTATATAAGTAAAATTGACTTTTGTGTATAATGCATATATGCATTTCGGTGATACAGAGGGTTAAAAATATCACTATTGATGTATAAACAAACACGAAATAAATTTGTCCACCATTTGGAAAAAATACCTACCAGCACAAGTATCAATAAAATCGGTTCAGAAGAAGTTATGCCTCTTTTCCACGATGGATGTTCAATATTTACAATATATATTGCAATATTTCTTTAACACATACAAAAAGAAGAACGAAAAATCATGCGTCAAGCATAAATTATGTAACACTTTCCAACGTTTCCAAAATAATTTTAAAAATCATACCGATTAATAAGCTAAAAGATAACATATAAGTAAACAATTTGGAAAACGCATAACATATTTAAAAACATAATTTCAGAAATTTCCAACATATACAATATTCGGAAAAATATCCGAATACTTTTATTCAGCCCTGTGTAGTATCTATAGATTTGTATATATACTACATAGGATGCTAGATTTTAGTTCAGTTAGGAAACGCGTAGCACAGTTTTAAATTCTCCGTCTGGAGTTTTTGTCAATAAACGGAATTGTGTTCGCGAACTTTTGTGCTTCCCTGTATAGGATCTACAGAATTTATACACACCACGTAATAGACAAAAAGCGAGTTAAAATTAAAATCGCCTTCAGTAACTTAAAACGCACTTCCAGGAATTATTGTTAACAGACAGTAGAGCATTCTTTTGTGTGTCCCTGTAAATGAACGATGATTGCTATACACACAATATTCTGTAGTAAGTTTCTTGTAATACACCTTAGTGATATAAATAAATTTCAATGCGTTTAAAATAGTGAAACATTATTTAAGTAAACTGCAGACGATTTTTCTCCATAGACGTAATGTAACAGAATTCTTTTGACTGTCCCTGTAAAGTAACTATAAGTGCTATGCACACCCTATTCCATATTAAGCTTCTTCTAATGCACCTTAGTGACACATATAAATTTCAATGCGTTTAAAATAGTGAAACATTATTTAAATAAACCGCAAATGATTTTTCCCCATAGACCGCAATGTAACAGAATTCTTTTGAGTGTCCCTGTAAAAAAACTATAAGTGCTACACACTCCCGTTGAAATAGGGAACATGCTATAGATAACGACAATAACATATAAAAATTGCAGATCAATCCGAGCATATTTACGGGAGTTAGAGAACGGCCAGACGGCCAGACAAACCGAAGTCATAAACACTTTTCAACTAGGTTGGAAAGTGTTAAAAATGCGTAATGATTCATCCACCCAAATCCAAAACCCACTTTAAAAAAATCACATAAAAAACCACAATGGTTTCTTTAAATAATCTTGGTACTTTTATCATAAATGTCATGACATTTTTTTAGAAAATTTAAAGGAATAAGCAATTATGTGGCTTAAAAAATTCATTAGAATTTTTCCCGACATTATTAAATTTTTAAAAAGTTAGAATTCACGAGATTTAAATTCCCTTAAGATTTATTTTGGGGAATTTTTTAAATGGTGGAATTTTACTGAAGATAAAATGTAGCCACATAATAGAAAATTTAAATGTTCTCATTAAAAACATTTTTATTTTCAAAATTACTTGAAAAAAATTATTTTAATTTCATAATTATTTTTCAAAATATTTAACAGTTTTAACAAATTTTGTTGTTTATTGAATAAACTTCATTGTATATTTTTGCGTAAACATATATATTTTAGAATGAATGATGTTTTTTTTTTAATAAAAGATATACTGTTCTAAAAAATGACATAACGCACATCAATGCATATTTCCAAGAATAAAATTTTATAAATATTGTGTTTTTGAAACTAGTTAATTTTATAACCTTATGGTGAAAAAAAATCAACTACTTTTTCATTTCACAAAAAAATACATTTTCCAGATAAATTTATGTTTAGAACTTTTTTTCTTTATAGTAATAATTATGAGGGGATTTTAGAAATAGTTTTCCTTTACATTGCTAATTTCACAGATTATAAACTATGATTTGCAGTTTCCGGATATTGTTTATCTTCATTTCCAAACACTCATCTTAAATGAAATATATATATATATATATATATATATTTAATTTTTTTATATATTTAATAGAAATATTATATATAAATATTTAATACAAATATTACATATAAATATTTAATATAAATATACAAATATATTTTTTTATAATATATATACATATATAATGCATATATACATATATAATACATTTATAATGTATATACATCTTATTATACTGAGAGACTTGCGCAAACTATATATGTCCACTTAACAGAATATTGCCTTAAACGGAAAATTTTAAAGATCCCTACTGAAGAAATACCATAAATGTATAACTGCTTAGATGGAAACCTGTATAAAACAAATTTTTCCTATAATTCTGTTTTCACATTCTTTTTTCTTTTTTGGATAAAATCGAAGGATTTGATTTCAATAAGATTATTTTTATTAAAAACCAAAAGTTCAAAGAATTCAGTTTTTCTGCTTTATGAATTGTAAATAATGTAACAATTTCGGTTTATGTTTCGTTGCCTTGTGACTGTTGCATTACAATGCACATTATGTGATGCCTGAACCGGTTAACTGTTTTTAATACTTTCCAACATAGTTGAAAATTGTCTGCCCGTGTTCTAACTCTGATAAATATCCTTAGATTGGCTCGCCAGTACTATATGTTATTAAAGTTTACCATAGCATTAACCCAAATGAATATGAAGTATGTATAGTTCGTTCAAAATTAAAAGATAATTTAAACAAACATAAGGTTTGCAAATTTACGCCACGGAGTTTAAGTTTTGGGCGTTTTTCGCTTATTCGGCGATTTTATAAAAATTCATTAATAATTATTTGCTTTAAAAAATATTTAGAAGAATTTGTTGACAAATATTTAATGTTTAAATTTAAATAAGCAAAATTATAATAACATTTAATTGATACATTAATTGCCCAAATTAATTTTTTTTTCGACAAATTGTATTTTTTATGCAAAGCAGCGATTGTTGCTTTGGTAACGACCAATGGTTGACTAGCATTGATTGTAGACAAAGCTTTGCAAAATCTGCCAATTTGAACGTGCTTTTATTTAAGCGTTTTCCATCTTAATTTTGATCAGACATTGGCTCTTATGGTTCGTGTACAGGGCACAAAAAATAATTCCATTACATTATGGCCATAGAGGAATAATTGATTGCGGTGTATTTGAATAATGTTATCATATATTCTAATACGAACAAATCTTGTGTGTGGTTATATATATATATATATATATGCATATATATATGCAAATTTTATCTTAAAAACGGCTCTAACGATTTTGACGAAATTTCGTATCCTACCGTTTTGGGGCATCAGAAAACCATTAGGCTAGGTCACATGTTCGAGAAAATTCGATTAGTGGGTCATTTTGGGTCATTTTAGGTCATGGTCTAGCTAATTGTATCTAAAAAACGGTTCAAACGATTTTGACGAAATTTTGTATCCGACCATTTTCGGGCACGAAAAGACTATTTAGCTGGGTCACATGTTCGAGAACTTTCGATTAGTGGGTCATTTTTGGGTCAACGCGGGTCAAATTAATTTTATCTAAAAAACGGCTCTAACGATTTTCATTAAATTTTGTGTCCTACGAGTTTCTAGCACGATAAAATCATTGGGCTAGGTCACATGTCCGAGAAAATTAGAATTTGTGGGTCAATTCTGAGTCATTGAGGGTCAAGATCTAAAAAGCGGCTCAATTTACACTAAATTTTGCATCCAATGGTTTTCGGGCACGAGATGACTGTTGGGCTAGGTCACATGTTCCAGAAAATTCAGTTAGTGGGTCATTTTGGGTCATTTTGGGCCATGGTCAAGCTAATTGTATCTAAAAAACGGTTCAAACGATTCTGACGAATTTTTGTATCCGGCTATTTTCGGGCACGAGAAGACTATTGGGCAGGGTCACATCTTCGACAACTTTCGATTATTGGGTCATTTTTGGGTCAAAGCGGGTCAAATTAATTTTATCTAAAAAACGGCTCTAACGATTTTGATTAAATTTTGTATCCTACGAGTTTCGGGCACGCGAAAGTCATTGGGCCAGGTCACATGTCCGAGAAAATTCGATTAGTGGGTCATTTCTGGGTCATTGTGGGTCAAGATCTAAAAAGCGGCTCAATTTACACTAAATTGTGCATCCAATGGTTTGCGGGCACGAGTAGACTGTTGGGCTTGGTCACATGTTCGAGAAAATTCAATTAGTGGGTCATTTTGGTCATGGGGCATTATGGGTCAAGCTATTTTATCTTAAAAACGGTTCAGAGGATTTGAAATAAATTTAGCACCCTACCGGTTTAGGGAACAAGAAGACTATTAGGCTAGGTCACGTGTTCGAGAAATTTCGATTAGTGGGTCATTTTGGTCATGGGTCATTAGGGTCAAGCTATTTTATCTTAAAAACGGTTCAGAGGATTTGAAATAAATTTAGCACCCTACCGGTTTAGGGAACAAGAAGACTATTAGGCTAGGTCACGTGTTCGAGAAATTTCGATTAGTGGGTTATTTTGGTCATGGGTCATTATGGGTCAAGCTATTTTATCTTAAAAACGGCTCAGACTATTTACACTAAATTTTGCATCCTATGGTTTTCGGGCACGAGAAGACTGTTGGGCTAAGTCACATGTTCGAGAAAATTCAATTAGTGGGTCATTTTGGTCATGGGTCATGATATTTGAACTCAAATTTAATTTTGACCGAGCATAGCTCGGTCTTCCCTGCTCGTGATACTTCAAACATAATGAATTGATATTCATAACTGAGGTGGACAACAAAATACTTTTTATTGAATATAAAGCGAGTAGCATTTATGATTCACTTACAAGGACATGCAAAAGAATTCCGTTACCTTATGAACTATCGGAAGGTATTATTTGCAGTATATTTCAATGATGGTACTCAACGGCAAAAACAATAAATTTAATATGCATCACTGAGATGCACTGCAATATGCTTTCTATAAATCATGCTTTGCTACCATGCTTTGCTGCCATCTTTTACACCCAAAATTATTTGGGTACAGTACATTCTATGATCGATAATTGATAGAAAAACGTCTCAATTGTGGTATACGTCCTTGTACCAAACAAAGCATTATCATTGCCATATGCGTAATAGCTTAAAGTGTGTCATGCATTTTCCAGTGTATTAATATGTGGTGCTAGCTCATTAAATAATGCATATACAGAATTGTGAAAAAGTGCTTGGATACAGTTTATTCCATGAATGGTAATCACTTTAAGTATAGTTTTATTTGCGTTTGGCCATATCTAGTTCAATTAACATATGGTTATAGCATATCCAGTTCCTGAACCTGCTCGTTTTTACTAGCAGTTTAAAGTGAAATCCAACTTTATCATAAAGGAGTGCATAAAATGTTCCTGTATAAGTAACCATATATTCTTTACAATAACATTTTCGAAAAATATTCGTATTCTCGTATATTCTCGTATTATTCCTATTTTATACTAGGTGCGCAACTAAATTTACGGGTTTTTTTTATTTATAAAAAATGGAAAAATTTAAGAGAAATGCAAAAAATGATTTATTCAAAGTATCGTCCCTCGCTAACTACACATTTTTACCATCTGTCTGGCAATACATGAATACCGCGACGGTAAAAAGACGCGTCTTTGAACCGAAACCATTCATTCAACCAATTTTGCACTTCTTCGAAATTGGCCAAGTGTAGCCCAGCCAAGGCATGCGCCATTGACCGGAACAAGTGATAATCGGAAGAGGCCAAGTCTGGTGAATACAGCGGGTGCAGTAGCAGATGCCATTTCAGTGTTTTGATGGTGTCCTGGACGATGGAAGTGCGATGGCACGGAGCGTTGTCATGCTGCAATATCACTTATTCGTGTCTCGTGTCCCATTCTGCCCGTTTTTCAAGCAAGGCATGGTTCAAATTATTCAGTTGTTGTCAGCAGCGATTCCCATTAACAGTTTCGCTCGGTTTCAGCAGCTCACAGTACACGATTCCTTTCTGGTCCCACCAAACGCAGAGCATTGTCTTCTTTCTGAAGTGATTTGGCTGTGCCTTCGATGTTGAAGCTTCGCCAGGTGAAAGCCACGATTTTTTGCGTTTGGGATTCTCGAAATATATCCACTTCTCATTGTCAGTAACAATTCGATGCAGGAAACTCTTTCTTTCATGCCGCAAAAGCAAAATTTTGGAAGTGGCTCTTCGATTTTCCACCTGTCTCTCAGTCAAAACATGCGGCACCTATTTTCTTTCCTTTTGAAATTTTCCCATGGCATGTAAACTTTTGAAAATACTTTGGCGAGCCATGTTTAATGTCTCTGCAAGATGTTCTTGTGTTTGCGTATCATCTTCATCCAATAACGCTTGCAGATCGGCGTCCTCAATTGTTTTTGGTCTTCCGGAGCGATCCTTGTCCTCAGTGTCGAAATCGCCATTTCTGAAGCATTTAAATCAATTTTCACAGGTAGTTTTCGATGGTGCATGTTCGCCATAGGCATCCTCAAGCAAACGACATGCTTCTGCTGCATTTGTTTTCAAGTTAAAGCAGAAAAGCAGAGCTTCCCGCAAATGCTGTTTATTTGGGACAAAACTCGAAATTTTCGTTGTTAGAAAAAATATTTTTTCGTTTCGATATGTGTTGTTATTACGACTGGTAATTTTTAATAGATATCCAAGCTATTAGAAAAACACAACTTTAGACATGTATGTCGAATACATGGGCCATTAGCGCCATCTATGTGTGAAACCCCGAAACTGAGTTGCGCACCTAGTATATCATAGATTTCAAGATAAATTGTTTATTAAATGGTCGTGTACATTGTTCAAAAACCTTATCCGAATAAATTGGTAGAATGAAAGTTGAACACTTCAAACTTAACAATCTACGTAGCAGGTATATGGAATCATTATATGAGTATATGTATCTGGCTTGATTTACGCTTGCTGTGGAGTAGGGATTTATCGTGAATAAATTAATAACGACACAGTTCTATAGTAGCGACTATTTATGAAAGCATGTATATGCTCAAAAAATGATAACATGTGTTTTCAATACTGAGACCTAATTACTTGGGACTTTTGCTACATGCTTTAACTCCGTAAGTGACTATATATTTATATTTTAATAACATTGCCTTTCACATTTTACCTATTTTTCTGGTGTTATGTTTCATTTTTCTTGTTTTCCTTGTATGCATCCAACACTGATAATTTGTGTTTTAAAATTTGAGATTTAAATAATAAGAATTTTTACAAGTCGTAAAAATACTCAAAAATCAAAAAACTGTATTTAATTTTAAGCGACGGTTTTTAACAGTGTAGCAGAGGGTAATGCACTTATATCTCTTATCGAATTCAGCTTTAACAGAACCACTGAAAGTTCCTTTCTGTAACCTTGACTAAGTTTCGAAAACTTCAACAGAAACTGTACTCGAAATGTGAAACTAATATAGATTTCCGAAATGTGTTTCGAAGTTAAAATATGCAAATGTGAAGGCCTACTGAAAATAGTCATTACATGAGATTTTTGTTTCATTGGACATTATTGGATTTGAGAAAACATCTCTTATTAAATTTCTACGTTAAAATATCTTTTACAGATTATAAATATTGAAATAATTTATGGAACCAATATAATACGAGCTGTTAGCCATGCCTTTGATCACGCAACATTAAAAGAAGAAGAAAATGTATTAATTAAGCAAAATATTTCACTCCCGATAATTAATAACGTAAACAATTTCTCAACTCGCTTTATCACATTTCATAGTTGATAATACGGTATTTCTTTTTTATAGGAACCTTGATATAAGTCTGTCTTAAAAAGAAGTGAAATTTTGTGCCAGATAATCGCGAAAATGAAATTGCAACCTATGCAAGAAGGAGGACCAAATAAAATCGTGGAAATCGACGAATTGGGTAAAAACAAATGTCAATTTTACCTTATAAAGCAGTTTACTTTTAACAACTTTGTGAAACGTTTTAACAGCCATCCTTCAAAAAAATTAATTGAAAATAGTGTATACTTTTTCTTTAAATTCAATTCTGCCTCCTTGTTTTAATGCATAGCTGAAACAAATCTTATTTTCTAAATGACAATATGGTGACAGACGATTTTTGTTCTTTAGAATAAATTAATTCATGAAGTTTGAATATGTGAAAACATGTTTTTATTTTCCGGATAATTTACTGAAATCAAGATTTTGTTTTCACCATCTATTCAATTAGAAATTAAATTCTGTTTTCAGTTTTAATGAGAAAATGTCGTAAAAATATATTGATTTGTTTTATTTCTCCTTTTTTATCCACAAATATGGAGTAATTTACTTGCCATTTTTAAGAGAAACTTCGTTAAAATTTACAATAATAATAATAATAATAATAATAATAATAATAATAATAATATATCGGAATCTAATTCAATTTTTAAAATTCTGAGAGTTTGTGTGACATCCTCGGATCAATTATAACCGGTGTTAAGTAAATCGCGTTGCTTTCGATAGTCTAAGAGGAGCAGTTGCGAAATACAAACAGACGGTCAGATTTTAATACAATAGATTCGTGTTCATTTTCCTTTTCTTAAAATTATGATTTGATTTTTAGTAGAAAATTCTCATCTGTAGATACTCATGCTTAATAATCAGTATACATAAAAAAAACATTTAAATTTTTCGTTTTAAATATGGCGTGAAACTCATCTATTTTATATATTTACTGATCCTTGTATTACTAATGTACGGAATTGATCCACGCTCTTTTTAAAACATATTAGAAAATTCCCGTTTTATTTCAAATATGACGTCACTTTTTCCCCAGAGAAATCTCCTTTTAAAGATACAATACTTGTTAGATTTCTTTTCCTGGCAATCATGACGTAAATTTTAGCAGAAAACTCACATCTGTATGAAACTGATATTCAAGCTTTTTATTAATCAGTATCGATAAAAAATATTTCAGTTTTTCATCTTAAATATGACGTCTATTATCTATCTACTTTCATTATAATTTGATGCTCATGCTCCTTGTATTACGAATATTTGAAAATACATGTTTTATTTTTGACGTCACGTTTGTCGAAGCCAAGGAGGAACCTTTTCATAGTTCCACGGTTCAAGCGAATTATTTTCTTAATCATATAATTATTGTTCATTTTTCTTTCAAATTATAACGCTGTCTTTGACAGAAAGTCTCTTCTCAACGTAACCGATATTCATACTCCATATGTAATAACAAATACTCTATATTTTCTTTTCCAATATCACCTTCTTTTGAATTCTGTTTAATTTTAATTTTTTACGTGGAAATCGTTCATTTGAAAAATAATTGTTGAGGAAAAATTATTAATTCTGGTTTTGTGGTTTATTGTCAACGATAATGCTTAGGAACGTAAAATGATTAATTATATTTTACAGGATATTTTTCATTGATTCTGTATGAAAATAACATTTTTAATTATTAAGAAAAATATTTGAAAAATAAAATAAAATGTAGCCTATGTTTATTTCAGGGTTATAATCTATCTATATGCAAAGATACAGTGTCATTAATTAAATCCTCCGTTTTGACGTTTATTTCAGCCAAACATTCACACACGCAATCACATTTATAATGTTATTAAGACAGGAAAAAAATCGGCAGTGGATGCTAACCGAGTCACATTGATGTCAAGATCTCCCTTTTTCAAACGAGGTGCAAATGACTAAAAACGTCGATGTGATTTCATAATGTGACAGTCTAAAGAAACTATATGTGCATTTTGGTCACCGATGTGGAATTTTTTGGCATTATAATGAAGTAACATCCATTGGTTGTGCAATAATGGATGATGAGTGTTAAATCTGTATCTTGAAGTAATTTCATCAAAGTTACGAATTTCATCATTTAAAATAATAAAAACGATAAAAACTAATCGTTTAACAGAACGAAACAACAAATTTTTGGAAAACCTAATGTGAAAATGTCGAAGACTGGATGAATAACAATGATAATAATAATTAAAAAAAAAACACTTGTTTTAAAACTAATAGGATTCGGGCAATGCAACACCACTTAACATACGTTAATGAATCTTACAGGAAATTAAATTGCTTTTCATCTAATTATTTCATGCGTCATTTTTATTCACTTTATGCTAATACGTAATAACAAGTTACAGATTTTCTCTTAAAATAACACGATGAAAAAAATTAATAGAGTACAACGATGTCATCGCATATCATTATCAGATTCGTTCCTTCTCGTTATTTGAAAGTCAAATGATTTTTTTTCTCCTCAATCATTAAATTCAATTTTTTCTTCCTCACGTTTTTTTTATGCATTTTATCATGAGCTTCAGTCTGAAAATGAAAAGATTTTTTTTCGCATTTGCATAAAAATGCATGTAGGAAGAATATATCTTTCTTTTTTTTTTTTTTAAATAAGACTTGTGAAAATTTATATTTCTTTCAAAAATTAATCTGTGTAATACATCAAAACATATAACAGTAGAAGAGGTTTATTTCAAACCAGTGCACCCTTCTGAGGTTTTCGCACTGCAGTTCAATATTTTTCAGCAATATCTAATATTTTTTACATGCAGGTTTCAACTTCTAAAGAAAAATGAAGGATAAAAATATCTGCAAACAACATTAGTCGAGGTAGATTATCATCTCATTTATCTCATCAATGTTACAGTAAAAATTGATCAATGATAGCAACAGGCACGCAAGCGAAAAAATAATTAACAATCGTATTATAACAGAATTAGAGGATGACATCATCTGCTTCAGGAAAAACACGGGACAAAGAAAGATAAATTGAATACACATAAAATATAATTTAATTGATTATAAAACATACATTTTAGGGAACACGTGAAATACAGCTGCTACAATCGATCGATGGTGTCTTTTTCTTCAAAACATTTGAATTTGAAGTTTGTTTTTTAATCCTAAATATAAATTTAACCCGTGAGCACTTTACCAATTTTGTACTATTTACTTTTTTATAATAATTTTTGAGCCCGATATATTGCGGTATTAATTTTTTGTGGCAACAGTGATTTGAGAAAAACCTTTCATTCCATTTTTGAAAACAATGCTAATTTAATTTTTAATTAACTGTAATTTTTAATTAAAATACATGTTTTAATGAAATGTAAATGTACTATATCAGAAGCCGGTTTAAAAACCCTTCGAATGGTACTTCATTCATTGTCGTGCATTTTGTAAAAGCTCAGAAAATGAGATATTGACAACAGAAATAATAAATGTGATAATCGAATAGTAAAAGAGGTTAATTTCAAATAATCGATCAAGTACAAAAAAAATCAAAATTCTCTTAAATCAAATGACGAGCAGATTTTTATCAAAAATAGAGAAAACTTCAAATGAGAAGGTTTGAACAGATTGAAAACGCATGTAGTAATTTTCCATCAACAGCCTTAACGAATATTAATATCTTCATTTGAATCGTCATATATATACTACGGGGCTCAGCCCCCTACTCGCTAACGCTCGCCAACCCCCCGTGAATTGCAAAGCAATTCACATTGAGACCGCTACGCTGTCACAGCTCGCTCGCCCCTTTTTTTCAGCAATTCTAGCCGGAATGAGTTCTGCCATAAGACATTTGAACATATGAAACTGACAATTTTTTTGAAACTGACAATCTCAAAATGTATTTAGTTGGCGCTACCAATGAGCATATAAATCTTTTAAATACTATGAAAAAAGGATCTTTTGTATAGCATTAGAAAAAAAAAAAAAAAAAAAAAAAAAAAAACCTACGTAGAAATTATTTTTTACTTCCTCAATACATCAACAGATGGCGCCAGGTGCAATCTACACAGTGGATTTTTTTTCTCCGACTTTTGAGTGAGTGAAATTCGTAAATGAATTCTGAATAAGAATTGAGAATTCATTTGAAATTAACGATATTGCTCATAATTAAAATGAGGAATCATCTCAGACGCTTTGGATTACGTACATGTTATTTTATTTTTAATAATTGCTAGTTTGAGTTTCATTCTATGGTTTCAATCCGCCATATTGGAGGTGGAGCCAATCTAACACAATCTAGTCTGTTTATTGGTCTGAGCTCTGGAAACTACAGTTGTTGCCAAACCATAAGTTACAAATTCAGCCCTATTTTCGCGCCACGTAAGACAAATATATATATAGATATGACGATTTAAATGAATATCTTAGAATTTACTATAGTAAATTATAAAAAAAAGTTATGCTTATTACTACAAAAGGGTTAGGGATTTTGTATAAATAAAATTTAATTAAAACAAAGGTGTAAAATTTTAAATATTGGTTAACTAAAATTTATGAAACATAATGTTTATAAACTGTTGATTTGGGTGAAAGTAACATCTGGTACTTCTTTCTTAACGAAAAACCAGTCATGCATGAGTTGGTTATGAATTAATATTATATCTAATATTAAGTAACGTATTTAAAACAAAAACAACAAAAAAGAATTAAATGTGTCAAAAATATTATGGGTTGTTTCATTTTCTATAATTTGCTAATATAATTTATTCTAAACCTTTATGTTCTAATAGTAACTATTATTAAACAATTACACGGAATTTTGGAATAAAAGTAATAATACAAGCAAAAAAAGTAAAAATAACACCATAAAAATAAGAAATGCGGAAAGCTTTTTGAAAGAAATTTCTCTTTCTTCATCTGGTGCAAAGAAGACTACCACTTCGAAGGCAGGAGCAAAACTGAAAGGAAATTAAAAGAAAGGCAATTGATTATTAATAATTGAATATACAATTAATTTTTAATATCTTTTTGATTTTCATTTATTTTATTTTATTTTATTATTACTATTATTACAATTATTATTTTTATTTTATTTTATTTCATTATTACAATTATTATTTTTATTATTTTTATTTTATTTTATTTCATTATTACAATTATTATTTTTATTATTTTTATTTGATATTATTTATTAAAGTTACCTATTAAGTTTACTTATTGTGTATTCGGCTTTCCTATTGGCTCTTTTCTTTAACATGTCCCTTTCTGTCCCGTTTCCTTTCAATCTTGCCCCTGCCTATGCAGTTCACAGTGGTAGCACGTCTTTTTTACGCCTGAGGAAGAAATACAAAGTTCTTTCGGGAGTCTTTGTTCATTTCTAATTTTTGTGGTGTTATTAAGAAGTTTTTGTCTTTATTTGTGTCTTTATTGTGTGTGTGTACACCAGTTTTTAAAATTTAATTGAAATGTATTAATGCTGTAAGGAAATGTGTTATAACGGAGTTCAAAATTTACAAAAATTTTCATCTTCATTATAAGAGGTTTCTACTATATTAATGTGGTTTGGAAATACAGGGTGCGGGAAAAGTTTTGAATGGGCATAAAATCCATTTTTTCTTTTGAAAAAATTGTAAATGTCAACAATTTATTAACAAATATATTAAAATTAACATATAAATAATGGAAAACAGATCAGATCTCAAAGTATCCGCTTTTTTCATTGATACACGTTCATAGCCATTTTGGGATATCATTGACTGCGGCACGAATTTCTCACCGGGACGATTGGTCCATTCCTTAATCAATTTTGCTTTTAAACCACCCAAACATTCATGGGAAATAGTCAAGACTAGTGGTGTAGTCGAAGGGGTCCGCGGGAGGACGGCGTCCCTCTACTTTTTATTTTATCTTATACGTCCCCCTACTTTTTATTTTCAGGGGACGCGAGGGAGACGGGAGAACGCAGAGTTTTGAAACACATTATTTTTTAAAAGAAAAGCACGCTAATAAATTAATAATTTTAAGAAATAAATCACTTATTAACACTTTCTAAAAGTGTAATTTCACTAAAAGTGTTTATGACTTCGGTTTGTCTGCAGTATGGCCGTCTGGCCGTCTGCCGTCTGGCCGTGCTCTAACTCCCGTAAATATGCTCGGATTGCCCTGCAATTTTTATATATTCTTGTCGTTAGCATGTTTCCTATTTCAACTGAAGTGTGTAGCACTTATAGTTTCTTTACAGGGACAGTCAAAAGAATTCCGTTACATTACGGTATAAGGGGAAAAATCATTTGCGATTTATTTTAATGATGTTACACAATTTCAAACACATTGTAATTGATATCACTAAGGTGCATTACAAGAAGTTTAATATATGTAATAGGGTGTGCATAGAACTTATAGCTATTTTACAGGGACATTCAAAAGAATTCCGTTACATTACGTCTATGGAGAAAAATCGTTTGCGGTTTAATTAAATAATGTTCCACTATTTTAAACGCATTGAAATTTATGAATATCTCTAAGGTGCCTTACAAGAGGCTTACTACAGAATATTGTGTGTATAGCAGTCATCGTTCATTTACAGGGACACACAAAAGAATTCTCTACTGTCTGTTAACAATAATTCCTGGAAGTGCGTTTTAAGTTGCTGAACGCGATTTAAAATTAACTCACTTTTTATCTATTACTTGGTGTGTATAAATTCTGTAGATCATATGCAGGGCAGCACAAAAGTTCGCGAACACATTTCCGTTTATTGACAGAAACTCCAGAAGGAGAATTTTAAACTGTGCTAAGCGTTTCCTAACTAAACTAAAATTTAGCATCCTATGTAGTATATATATACAAATCTATAGATCATATTCAGGGCTGAATAAAAATATTCGGATATTTTTCCGAATATTCTATATGTTGTAAATTCTAGAAATTACGTTTTTAAATATCTTATGCGTTTTCCAAATTGTTTACTTGGATGTTATCTTTCAGCTTATTAAACAGTAATGATTTGTAGAATTATTTTGGAAGCGTTGGAAAATGTTATATAATCTATGCTTGACGCATGATTTTTCGTTCTTGTTTTTAATACTTTCCGAGGAAATCAAAAAGTTTTTATGAGTTCGGGTCTTTTGTCTGTCTGTCCATTTATATACTTTCGTAAGTTTGCTTGAATTCCGATAAAATTTATGAATGCTTTTGATGTTCACTGCAGTATTATCATTATTGAAAATGGTGTATTACATAGTCGAATCCATCGTTTGACAGAAAAACGGATTTTAGGGAACTGAAAATGTAGAGAAATCCCAAAATAGGCCCATACATACAGAATCGTTGTAAATAAAGCAAAAGTGGATCCAAGGAACCTCAAATTTTAAAGCTATGCCAAAATTCCACAGTCTTACTTTTTTTATGATTACAATATTTCTCTTGCACTACACATGTCCAAAAAGTAAAAATGCAGTAATTTTCATTGTTGTTAGTGGACAGCCGGTTTGATGTTTTTCTACGACTATTTAAAAAAAAATTGCAAAACAAATTTTAACGAAAATCTCGTTGCGTGAATTAGCTTTGCTGAATTCCGAATTCTGTTGTTCTACTGTTCACGCACTATGTTTGGGACTATAACCGTCCCTCCACTTTTTTTTTACAGCACTACATCACTGGCCAAGACCTTTGCCTTCAAAATTCCCTAAATAAAAACATTCATTGGATTGTTGTCGGGCCATTGAGAAATGAAGTCAATGTTCTCGGGCCTAAGTCAGTCAAGGGTCTTACGAACGTGATGGGTTGGTGCAGAGTCTTGCTAAAACACCCAATTTCGTCCAGAAAAGTGTTTTTGAGTAAAAGGCTTCAGCACTTTCTGTAAAATCTCGTCCTGATAGTATTGTTGATTGAGCCATCCAAAACTTTTTCCGCACTCTGTAATACCCATGTGGTAAATTAATATTATTAACTGTACAAGGTAATAGACTCAAGGATACAATAAGTAGATACACGATACCACAAGATGATTTTGAGGCTCGTCAAATGTGAAGTTTTAAAATAGAAGAAATCGCTGAAAATATCGCATTCCATTGTTTTGTAGCTCAATATGAAGGTTGGGAATCCGATAAGTGTAAAGTAAATGATTTAAAGTAGAACTCTAGAAGAATTTTTATTTATGTTTAAGAATATGCATATTATGGATGGGTATGAAGTGTTGTGATCTCATCATCATATTATTTGTTTGAGTAAGTAATAAAGGTTGTTGTTGACTACGACAATAAGTGGACTGTAAATTAAATAACTATACATAAAATTTCAACTCTGTTTACTTAACGAACCATTTTTTATTTACGAAGTATTGGTTTTCTCGGAGCTCCCCATTGGAGACACCCGAACGAAGCGAAGAACAAACGACTTCTGATTTACATTTATCGCCAAGCGATGTTAGAAGCCAAGAGTGGCGCCAACATACCGGCCACCACTGAAATATTTATTTCAGCAACATATTTTAAACAAATGTCCGTCGTTGTAAACAATTATTTTTTTTTCTTTAACAATAAATCTTCAATTCAGTCAATAATACAAATATACAATTCAATTCAATTATAATATTAAAATACAAAGTTACTGCAAAAATTTTCAAATATAAATGCACAAGAAATATAATAAAAATAAATATTTACATTATAATAAAGGATCATTTATGGGCAAAATACTAATATTAGAAATTGCTCGTTTGAATATACCATTTGGAAATTTAACAAGTACGACCCTAATTTTGCCATCACTCCCATACATTTAACGTCTTGAGTGCGACCTGACCAGGTACACATGGACAAATTACTATCCTTTAATAAAACCATAGTTCCAATTTTAATATTTTCTTTTTCAATTAACCAACTTGTACGCTGTTGTAGATTATTTAAATAATCTATACTCCATTTTTTCCAAATTAATTGATTAATTCTTGTAATTTGCTGCCAATGACTAAGTTTATTATTAGCAAGGTCAGTCAAGTTTGGTTCACAGATGCTATTTATAGGGCGGCCTATTAAAAAATGTCCTGGGGTTAACGTTTCGTAATCGTTTGGATCCGAAGATAAAGGTATTAGAGGCCTACTGTTTAAAATACCTTCGATTTGATTAACGACAGTTAAAAATTCCTCAAAAGTTAGTTTTAAATCTCCAATAGTTCTTTTTAAATGGTGCTTAAAGGATTTTACTCCTTCCTCCCACAAGCCACCGAAATTAGGGTATCTAGCAGGAAGGAATTTCCAAGAAATTGAATTAGCCAATAAGTAAGCAGCCAATTCCTCGGATTGATTTTTTACAATTTTATGCAAGTTTTTCAATTCTGAATTCGCACCAACAAAATTAGAGGCATTATCGAAAAAGATGGAGGCACAAATTCTGCGCCTAGCTGCAAATCTTTTTAAGGCAGCTATTAAGGCTGCAGAAGTTAAATCTGTTATTATTTCTAAATGAATTGCACGAGTAGCAAAACAGAGGAAAAGTGCGACATAAATTTTACTAAAAACTCCCTTACGTTGGTTTTTGTATTTTATATAAAATGGGCCACATAAAACAATGCCTGAATTTGTAAAAGGGGGATTGATATTTACCCTTTCTTTAGGTAACGAGGCCATAATTTGTTCTGTCATTTTAGGTTTGTTTTTAAAACAAACTTTTTCTGGCTATGTTTCTGCCATTTAAAAGCCAGAATTCTTGGCTCACAAAATAAAGCAAGGTTTGAGCACCAACATGCAATTTTTTTAAGTGAAAATACTGGAAATTTAAAAGAGTAAGCCTGTGATCTTTGGTTAAACGAATAGGATGTTTTTTATCATAAGATACA
Organism: Maratus michaelseni; assembly: GCA_963931845.1. Classification (NCBI taxonomy): domain Eukaryota; kingdom Metazoa; phylum Arthropoda; class Arachnida; order Araneae; family Salticidae; genus Maratus; species Maratus michaelseni. The sequence continues at coordinate 280,808,779 of OZ007592.1, read as the reverse complement.
TTTGATTGATCTAACCGACCACCACCCCTAATTATTTCATCCCTATCAAGAAAAGGATTTAAATTACTTACTCGACTATCCTTTAGTTTCTCACCTTTCTTGAGCTCCTTAATTTCCCAGGCGATGTACATTACCTGCACTAGTTTAACCAATTTTAGTTTTGCTTGGTGAAATTCCTCTTTTGTAATAGGTCCTACAATCCTTTCTTTGTGCTTGCAATTATAAATAAATCTATAAATATAAACTAAAATACAAATTAACTTCAAAAAACTGTTACTTAAATCACAAAATTTTTTAAGAAAATGATTAAAGTCCTGGTTAATAAGATACAAATTAATATTACAGTTAGATTTCAGTTCGTTTAATATTACAGTTTTTAAGTTCGTTTAAATAAGCATCATCATTTGGAAAGTCAGTTTTTTCCTCTTTTTCTGTCACGTCCAAGATATTATTAGTCAATAATGGACCTTTCCACCACAGTTCCATATCTAAAGGTTCTTGAGGAAAAGTTCCACGAGATATTATATCGGCTGGATTATCACTAGAAGGAATGTGTTTCCAACAAAATTGTTCAGTGAGAGACTGAATCTTTGAGACTCTATTTGCAATGAAAGTTTTTAATAGATGAGCAGATGTTTTTATCCATGCCAATGCTATAGTTGAGTCTGAGAATAAAATTACTCCTTGAATGTCTAGTTGTAAGGAAGGGAGAATTTTGGAGACAAGTTGAGAAAGAAGCAAACAGGAACATAGTTCCAGTCTTGGCACAGAAATGGTCTTTAGAGGTGACACTCTTGATTTACACGCAATGAGGTTTGATGTGGTCGAGTTGGATGATTTTAAACAATATACATAAACCAAAAGCAGCACCAAAAGCTGTTATGGAAGCGTCAACGAAACCAAGAACAAATATTGCTTCTGTGGAAGGAGTTAAAATGTGTCGACTAATTGTTATATTTTCTATATTCTTTAGTTGACTTACGAAGTTACACCAATCACTAGCAAGTGGTTCCGGAATGTTCTCGTCCCATCCTATTTTACAAAGCCACAATTTTTGAAGATAACACTTGACCTTGGAAATAATTGGGCCAATGAGCCCAACAGGATCATACAATTTTGCTATGACAGAAAGTACCTGTCTTTTAGTGTATGATTCTTGTTCTTTCACCGAAACTCTAAACACAAATTGTTCGTTATTGGATTGCCAAACCATACCTAAAATTCTAACTGAAGTGTCAGACTTAGTGCAAAAGGAAACATCTTAGATTTCATCATGATTTAAAAGCTCATTCAAATTTGAATTCCACTTGTACAAAGCCATTCCACAAGAACTAAATATGTTAATTAATTGATTTTTCAGGGCTATTGCCGACTCTGAATCTGGGGACCCAGTCACTATATCGTTCATGTAGCTATCAGGTAGAATGGCTTTTGCCGCAAGAGGAAATTTATCCTTCTCATCTAAAGCCAATTGTTTGATGCACTTTATGGCCAAAAAAGGAGCGCATTTGGTTCCATAAGTAACCGTATTCGATTTAAAGGCAATTGTGGAATTATTTTCGTAATCCTTCCAAAGAATACGTAGAAGGTCCCTTTGTGAAGGATCTATCAAAATATGCCGAAACATTTTTTTTAATTTCCGCAATTAAAGCAACCTTATATTTTCGAAATCTTAACAAAATCTCAAAAAGATCCTTAACTTCACCGGAAAGCAAAATATCATTCAAGTTTTTTTCCGTTGTGGTAAGGGCAGAGGCATTAAAGACAACCCTTAATTTAGTACAGGATTTATCTGGTTTAAGAATGCTATGATGAGGCATGTAATAAACTACTGAGCGAGAGTCTTCGACTGAAATTCTCTCCATATGCTCCAATGCTTCATATTCATTTAAAAATTCGCAATAAAGTTTTTTCATAGCACTATTATTTTCCAATCTCTTTACTGTTTGTTGTAAACGCTTTTCTGCCATATTCTCGAATTTCCCAATGAATTTATTTGTTCAGTTTGAATCGGAATTTCGACAATAAACCTCCCGGTATCATCTCGTTTGTGAGTTTTTTGAAAATGAGATTCACAGAATTCTTCTTCTTTACTTAGAAAACGGTCAGATGAAATTATTTCTATTTCCCAAATTTTTTTAAGATTAGATTCAATATTCTCAATTTCGGAATTAAATGTCAATCCACAATATGAGTTAGAACTCTTGATTTTAACAGTTCCGGTAGCAATAAGGCCAAACACCAAATTTTTAAGCATTAAATTTGGTGAAATGCGATTTTTTCCTTCTTTTATTATCTCATAAAAGAGTTCTGCCCCAATTATTAAATGAATTTTTCCCGGTATGTCAAAAGTAGGGTCATCTAGCAATACCCAATTTGGTATCAATGCCTTATCAATTTTAATATTTGAAGAAGGTACACAGTCAGTAATTTTCGAAACAACAAAAAATTCGCTAGGTGAAGAGAATGAAGTATTCTTATTACGAATTATCGTATTAACGTTCCCTTTAACATTAAAGGCATTTCCACCTAATCCCCTAACGGAAACATTTATTCTTTCTTTTTTCAAGCCCAAATAGAAGGCAATCTCTTTCGAAATATAGTTAGCTTGGCTAGCACTGTCAAGAATTCCACGTTCCTGGACGAAACACTTATGCAACGGACTATAAATATAAATATATGCCGTAGACAAAAGGACTGCTTTTTTACTTTCATTATTATGTGATGAAAACCTCTGAGATATTTCCGATAAATTTTGTTTATTTGATTCATCATTTTCCTTACCGTCTGGCGCCGATGAAACTATTTCGACTTCAGAATCGGGGCTTTTTAATGACGTTTTATTTTGAAATTATTTATTTTTATCTCGATAAAGTAATACGTTATGTCTTAGATTACACAGCTTGCAGTTATATTTTGAACCGCATTTCGAGAGTAGATGTGAGTCATTTAAACAATTTATACAAAGTTTATTCTTTTTTTCTTCATCAAATTTTTGAATTGGAGTCATTTTTAGAAAAACAGGCCAAAGGTGTAATGCATGTAATTTTTTACAAACAAGACATGAATTAGATTTCAGAATAAAAGTTTTTTGTTTGTTCTGGGTTTTAAATTTTTGCGAATTTATTTGTGTTCCTTGTAGGTTTTCTAATATTTGAACACGATTTTGCAAGAATTCTTTAAAACTAGGTAAATCTGTCGTTGTTAATGTCATTTTGAATTCCTTACATGTTGTTCTATCCAATTTTGTCAAAATAATATTAATCAATAAATTTTCACTAAAATTGTTCATTTCGACATTTAACACCTTTAAAGCTCTTACATGCTTTAAAATACAATCAAGCAGCATTCCTTATTTTTCAGCTGATTCAGTACAAATATTATCTAACATTAATAAAGATTTAATATGACTGTTAACTATTAATCTTTTATTGTCAAATCTTTTTTTAAGTGCTTCAAATAATGACTCATATGTGTCATCAGTACTTTGGATTTGCTTCGCTGTCCCCACAAAAGATGATTGCAAATAAAAAAGTTTTTGATCATTAGTTAACAATTCGTTCGAATCAATTATACTATTAAATTGAGTCTGGAAATTGTTCCAGTTTTCATAAGAGCCATCGAATTTCGGCAATGGAATGTCCGGTAGTTTAACATTTAAATTTTTAGTTTTATTAACTTTTAAATATTAACAATTAAATATTAATATTAAAAGTTATTAATATTAAATATTATTTAAATATTAATAATAACTTTTAACTATTTAACTTTAGTTTTATTAAATTATTTTCATTTATTAGATCAACATTTTTAGTTTTAGAAATCTCAATAAGTCTTTTAAATCTTACATTGAGAATTTGGAGATCTTGCTCGATTTCTTCAAATTCAGCTTCACACATATCTATTTCTTCGTCTTTTAAAATTTTATAATACTCCATTTTCAAGTCGTCTAATTTGTCTTCTAACTTGTTCAAATTTTCAATTTTATTCAAGATACCCACTGAGTCTATTTCTTGTGCCTCATCGGCTATAAAATTTGATAACTTCGTAACTTGGGCTTTTATATTGCCGCTTCTTCTATTCAACATCATTATATCCATTGTTACGATTTTTTTTAAACAAAACGCAATATAATCCTATGATCACTGATTATTCTCCACGAACGGTACCATATGTTGACTACGAAAAGGAAGTGGACTGTAATTAATTAACTATCTATAAAATTTCAACTCTGTTTACTTTACGAACCATTTTTTATTTACGAAGTATTGGTTTTCTCGGAGCTCCCCATTAGAGACACCCGAACTAAGCGAAGATCAAACGACTTCGGATTTACATTTATTGCCAAGCGATGTTAGAAGCCAAGAGTGGCTCCAACAGTTGTTTAAAATTAAATTGAAGATATATAGTCATTTATAGTTATAAGTCAAGTGAACATTTAAACAATTGTAAGATTTTAAAATAAAAACCTACATTAGTATTTTTCTAGTCATTTTCAGTTTATATTTAGGAATAATATTCTTAATCAATTACTACGTAGGTTAAAAGTAAACAGCGATAAACAGTAAACTCTAAGGGATTATTTTTATTAATTTAAATTCTTTGGCTTACATTTCTTCAACACAAAGTATCGGATTTGGTATTTATAATAATTATTTAACTAAGTAATCTCCTTGTACATGCATACAATTGAAATAAATTTCCTTTTTACTATATACTTTAATTTTGAACTTGTTTCAAATAAATATGTAAACATCATATATCCGAAATAAAATTTTAATACATTTTCTAAAAAAAGTTGATTTTTCTGCATGTTACTATAAAAAAAAATGGACGTTTGCTTATTTTTTTACCGCATATTTTACTTTAATCATCACTCAAAACAATCTATAATAAATAGTATTTTAATTATAGCGATACTTTTCTTTTCGGCTATGAAAATCACAAATAGCTCCAAGCAGCGTTTTCTTTTTAAATATGGGAAAATAATAAATAAATAAATATATGGTCTTCCATGTGGTTGGTTGAAAATATTTTCATACTTTAAAAATATAATTATTCTATTATGATTACAAATAACTGCTTAAGTATAGTTTATGAGTTTTTTGTAAGCTTATAACGTTTTTTTTTCTTAAATTGTACACAATGTATAAGATTTAAAGTATAATAATTTGGGATAAAGTTAAGTTATAAAAAAAATTAGAAACTAATTTCTTTTCAGAAAATACGAAATATGTCAATATATAAAGAATATTTTGTTGTCATAAATGTTAGTGTAATTGGAATGTAAATTTTTATAAAGAAGGTAATGTTACAATGACAACTATTTGACAGCGGAAGAAAATTTCAATTTTACATTTTTTAGTACTGATAAATTCTGACCGTTTTAAAATATCCTCTTTCAAAAGTCAGTTTTGAAATATCCGTTTTAAAATATTCGCTTATTTTAATAATTTAAAGTGCGTTCATTATTGAGTAAGGTTAACAATTCAACTAAATTGTGTACCTTTGTATGAACTCGTAACACCATTCTGAATTGAAAAACGTTAGAACTCCCAGACTCCCATGCACTACAGCGTTAAAAAAAAACAAATGTATCTTGAAACCCCCTTTTTTTTAGAAAATATAATACAACCTCGTCAAAGCTGCCAATGATTCTCAAAAGCATCCCCTTTTCTTCAAAAATCTCAGAAATTAGTAAATTTACGAGATTTAAAGAGGCAATTCTGAAATAAAATGTTCTTTCCCCCCGTAATTTTTCGAAACGTTTCCGAGTACTTTTTCCAGTATATTAATAAGTTTTCTCAATCCGAAGTATCAATTTTTTGGATACTATTTATGCTGAAGTAAACATTTTCGTATTTAACAAAAATGATAAATTAAGAGCATTAACATTAACAATAAAGAATAACATTATTTTATTACTCTTCCATATACAAATTCTGTTACGCAGCGGAATACAAAGTGTTGGGGAATTATGAGCATTGGCTGTCAACAAGGATGGAAACCTTTGATTTCTTCTTCCATTTATTATCAGCTCTCTCACGCGAGAGTAAGTGATGCCTGTTCTGAATTACCCAATGTTTATAATCACACAAACTTACCCTAAGCCATTTTATACATGCGTATTTAAAGAAGAAGAAATGATATATACATATCAGCAAAGAATACAGAAATAAAACTCAACGTATCAAGCGGAACAGCTGGCGATCTTGGACTCAATACAATGGTAAAAAAAATCAAAATATCGCACAATAGTTATAAAATCAGATAGACAATCTACAATATTAGCACTAAGAGATATATCTACAAAAAATATAATAATCAGCCAAATAATCCAATCTCTGCAAGGAGCAACACAAAAATTTATCTACAATGGGTCAAAGGAGATTCTGGCATAACAGGTAATGAATTAGTGGATCGGTTAGCAAAGGAAGAAACTGACCCAAATTCATTATTACCAGAAAAATTTATACCTTATCCATCCTCATGTCTTAAGAGAATATTAAAGCAAACTTTACATAACTCATGGTAACGTGATTGGGACTTTTGTCTCACTGGGCGATATACCTATGCATTGAAGCCATGTTTCAGAACACTATCTTCTAAGTCATCGATACCTATATATATTCGCTATCAATCCCTTTCCCGGCTTATTTAATTAAATTTAATAAAGTTTTGTCTTCAAGATTCACTTGTGGCGCAAGAGGGGATTTGCTACATTACGTTCTCACGTGCCCATTGACGGCTACTCTACATTTGAGGAAAACAGACACCATCTCTCTGTCGAATTGATTCAAATCAATCTCGGCGAATTCCTCATTGCTTCAAAAGATAATTAGGTGCATGTCCTTAATAGAAAAAACCCACTTGTTATTCCAAATGCAACCAGTACACATCATTGGTGATGATGATTATGATGATGCTTTTCCTGATGATGAAGAAGTTTATTGAAAAAATCCACTGTCTCTACGTTTAAAATATTTTACACTAAAAATCTGACAATTTCAAATAACTTTTAAACTCTTATTAATTGTGACTTTTCTGAAAATTAAGCTGGGCTGCTTTGTCAAATATGTAATTTTTTTCTTTATTAAACTTGTCAAGCAGGGCTTGCAGAGGTTAAATCCATATGGTAGGCCTCTCTGCTTGGTTGAATCTCAATCCGAATCTGAATCTGCTCAAAAAAATAGGGGAGCAAGCAAAGAAATGAAGAGAACCGTGCGAGACAGCCATGGATGGGCATAAAATGAATAGTACACATGTATCATTGCGCAATACAGGTAAAAAGACTCAAAAACATTTGTATGGGAGATTTAATTTTTTCAAAAGATGAAAAGAATATAAAAATAGGGTTTAGGGCAACAATTTGGTTACATGTAAATGACAAGAAAGCGTTGTTTATAAATGATGCAAGATGCTTAATATGGCGTGTGATCCCCTCGAGCTGTTAAGACTGCTACACCTGTTTTTCATGGATGGTATGAGCTTATCGATAAGACATTGGGGGATACTGTTCCGCTCTTCAAAAATTTCAATCTCCAAGTCCTGGACAGTAAAAGGAGAAATGCGTCGTTTGAGTGTGTCCCAAACATGCTCGATCGGATGCAGGCCAGGAGAGCATGATGGTCATTTCATACACTACAATGTTTCAGTTTCAAGAATGTACTCCGCATGACGAGCTGTATACGGTCCGGCATTTTCATGCAGAAAAACAAAGGAATCACCAATAGGTGCAGCGTCAGGTACGACATAAGATCTCAGTATCTCGTCTGCATATCTATGGGCCGTCAAAATGCCCTTCCGAATGATATGCAGATCCGCACGTCCACCTATGCTGGTTCCAGTCCATACTATCAACCCACCTGGTCTGTAATGTGATCTTTCATGAACGAATGTGGCGTTATTTCAAGTGCCCCTTTCCTTCCGTACCAAAGCACGTCGGGTATCACACTTTAGACTGAATCGGGACTCGTCTTTAAACAGCATTTGACTCCAATCACGTTGCCTCCAATCTGGATGTTCAACAGCTCATCTTCTTCGGGCCGCACAATGGCTCGAGACCTACGGAATACATGCCATTGGCCTATGTGCATAGAGACTAACCTGATGAAGTCTATTTCGGACTGTTTGGCTGGATACCCTTCGCCCTTTTGCCAAGAGCAATTGCCTTTGCGGATGAGTAATATTGCCTGTTCTGTCTCGACGAGCTGTTATCAGGATATATTGGTCATCAGATGCTTTGGTAGCACGTGGCCGACCTTGCCCTGGACGACGTCTAACAATTCCTGCTTCTTGGAATCAATTCCACAGCTCTTCAATGACACTTCATGTGACTCTAATAGCGTCCACTATACTTCCTTGTCTTTGCCTGAATTAAAGCCTCCCGATAATACCCCAAGCCATGGATTTCGATAAATCACGTTGTTGTGACATTTTCAAGTCACCTTTTCTCAAAACAAAAGCTAAGCAATTGAATTTCACAGCTAAAACAGTGAAAAGGACGTTTCTTCGGAATCCCGATTTCTGCACTTATATTCTTTTTCTGGTTTTTGACATCATGAACTTTGATTTGCATATGAAGTTTTCATCTTCTGTTTTCTGCTAAGCTTTAAATTATGGATGTTTTATTTAAGGTTACTTATCGGTGTAAGTATTTGCGTAATTTCGTTAAAATCATGTGCTCCCCTAATCGTTTTGAGCAGTGTATATTATACATGTTAAGAGAAATTGACTGGTAATTGTGCATGTACGACTGAAAACTATACCAGCTGAGCAGTTTGAAGAATAAAAGTTTGAATATACATTTTATATGCTATGGCTTATATATTGAATTTTTGTGTGGTTATATGTGTTTTTTTATTTACTTATATTGTGGAAAAGTGATTTAACGTTGAGATTCGTAAGATTTTAGTTATACAGTAGCTAAATTATATAAAAGTATATATACAAAAAAAAGCCATATATTTTCGCATAATTGATATTAAAATATTTGCAATTACCACCGAGAAAATATACAATAATGAATAGTGTAATTCGGGGTAATTGTGAACGAGGGTAATTGAGAACAGTTGCTCAAGAGCAGTTTAAAAGTGACCTACCACGTTCAGATGCCAGAAAACTTTAGAAATGTAAAAGAAGGAGTTTCACCTGCTCCGATCATTTCTTTTGTTATCTGATTAGTTTCATTAATATTTGATAAATGTGTTATCACAAAAATTTGCGGAACGAAGTTTTGTCTTTTGGGTTTTTTTCTTCGCGCACACAGTGAAAATGGATGAAAACAGTGTTATATAATTTTCATTTGTAGACCATCAATATTATAGTAATGTGTGTTCTACGCAATGTGTGATATTTTGTTTATATACAGTTCTTTGTTTACAATTACCTAGAAGTTTCCTTTGGTGGGGTAATTGGAAACAAGTTTTCATAATTAATTTTTGTGTTTCTGAAGTTTCAAAAGAGTGTAATTTTACACTTTTTGATTGATACAAATATTTATTGTTGACATGCCTTACTGTTTGCTTTAAAGGGAGAAAATATGCCACAAACCTATGTGAGGAAACAAACTGCGATCATCTATTTACATATGGACGTACACGACACTGTTTCTGACGTAACGAATCAAAATATGATATTCACATAAGTTTGTACATATAAAGAGGTTATGACGAGATTCAAAGAAGTTCACGAAGCAAAAACTAATAAGGAAGCTAAAAAGAAAATAAGTGAAACTGCTGCTCATGATAATAAATATGGGAGTCCTCCAAAGAAAAATCCTAACTACGAATAAAAACAAGGATTAAAGATAAAATGCTCTGACATATGAAGTCGAGGTACAGGAAGAAGAATTCGTCAATGCAAACGCGAACGATCTGTGGCAAGCTCAGTGTTATTTATATGACGAAGAGAAGAGAAACATCAGTTAACAGAAAAAAAAAAGAATACATGCAGAAAAAATAAGGATAGAGATAAACTGTCTGGCGGTGAAAGAGATAATGAAGAGAAAATTTACTAATAGCTGAAATGGAGTAATGGAGCTGAATGGGAATAGTTGAAATGGACACTTATAATGTTCTGGAGTTTGAAACCATATGCAAGAGATTACAGTTCAGGATACAGAATAAATCATTATCCGGATCATGCATTGATGGCCTTACAAAAACTATGTTTGTACTGGTTGCAATTATTGGAAGTGCAAGGTTGAAAAGCCTTACGTCCATGTTTACGTGAATGAGAGAAATCATTTAGCAGTCACTGGACTCAATATTACTACATCAAAATTTGTTATGTTCGATAATAATAAGTTTTTAATATCGGAAACACAAGTCAAAACAATTCTTTCTATTCCATCATGCAAGAGCTTGCTGTCCGGGTAACAGAAGAAATCGTTATCCGGATCATGCATTGATGACCTTACAAAAACTATGTTTGTACTGGTTGCAATTATTGGAAGTGCAAGGTTGAAATCCTTACGTTCATGTTTACGAGAATGAGAGAAATCATTTAGCAGTCACTGGACTCAATATTACTACATCAAAATTTGTTATGTTCGATAATAACAAGTTTTTAATATCGGAAACGCAAGTGAAAACAATTCTTTCTATTCTCCTGAAGGAAAATTATGATAGGGAACTTGTATATTTGTTTTCATGTAGTGTGAGTATGAAGAAAAGCGTTTTTAACAGGACTACTCCAAAAGTTGACACAAAAAATTCATTTAGATCTTTTGTATATTACGGAATATTGGTTATGATTGCATTTCGCAGTACTTGTTTCTTTTTCATTTGTTTTGAATTAAAAAAAAAATTCATTGAATTGTCTGCCGTCCATTTTTAACCAAGAAAATGACTACAGAATTTACTAATTAAAAACATGCAATCACGACAGTTCAAAACCCCAGGTGAAATTTTGGCAAAAAGTAATGAAAAGTACGTATTTAAAAGAATATATTTCTGCTATATTACTTTTAAATGCTAAAGGTGTAAAATTAACAACTATAATATAAATTAAAATAACTTTTATTAGTTGTTTTACATGTTTCGACTCTTTCTGAGTCATTTTCAAAAACAAAATGAGAATATTCTAAAGCTGCACGGGCTTTGAAGTTATTATTGTCATGTACTTTTTTTAAAATTACGCACGTTATCTATTATTTTTACTTGATTGTTTATTTTCATATCTTTGACCATGGAGTAATTCTAGCCACAGTTTCGGTAAATTGAAAGATGCCGCATCGTTACATATTGTATTTTCGCGCGTGAGTATCTCTATGGTTTCTCTTATTATGGATGGATAATATAGACTGGAGGGAAATATTATTTTACTTTCATTGAAATTTATTTGGATGGTTTCTTCTTGATATAATCTTGCCTGGGCTGTAGTTTTTCTATTGTATTTAATATCAGCTATATGCTCTTTTTTTCTGCAATTAAATTCCCTGCTGGTCATGCCTATGTAGTAATTCTTGGATCCGTCTTCCTTAATAAAAGGTATTTCATATACTCCTGAATAATTCTCAAACTTAATTTGGTCAATTTTACTGCAAATGATATTCTTTAATTTCTTAGGTGGTTTGGCTATTAAACAGATATTGAAACGTTTAAGGCTGTGTTTTAATTTTTTTTAAAAGCTTGGATAATATTGCAGAGTATAAAGTTTGTATTTTTGCGAATCATCTTTCTTTTCTGGTTTCTTATTATTGGTGATATCCATGATTAATTTATTAAAATGGTGTACTTTAAAACCATTATTATAAGCAATTTTACGAATATTATCTAATTCATTATTCAATTTATTTTCAGTACATATTATAAAGGCTCGTCTTATGAGAAATCTGTAGGCTGAAATTTTGTATGTAAAGGGAGAACATGCGTTATTTGGTATGGTAGATTGGTTAGCCATGTTTTTCCGGAAAACAGCTCTGTCGATAGATTTATTTGTTCTTGTTAACATTACATCAAGGAATGGAAGACTTTTATTATGTTTAATTTCAATAGTGAATTTAATGTTATTGTCGATTGAGTTTAGTTGATTTATAAATATTTGAAGTTCATCAAGACTATGCTGCCAAATTATAAAAATATCATCAACATATCTGAGCCAAGTGTGAGGTGTTAAGTGAAATGTGCCAAAAACTTTATTTTCCAATGGGCGAAGAGTATATTCAGCTAATAAACCTGAAATAGGTGACCCCATTGGAGCTCCGTGATTCTGCTTATAATATTTACTATTGAATGTGAAATAGTTATTATGGATGATTAGATTAAGTCCTCTTTTTATTGTTATTTTCATATCATCACTAAATTCTTCTATCTGTTCAATATCATCACAAATCTTATTACATACTACATGTGTGTCAATTGATGGATACAATGAAATAATATGAAGACTAGCCATTATATAATTATCTGGTAGCTGTATATGTTTGATTTTTTGAATGAAATCTTCCTTTGATTTAATAGTTAATGTAGAATCTGGCAAAATATCTCTTAAGCAGGGAACATAAGCTTTTTCTAAGGAATAAGTCGGTCCTAAGCACTTTGAAACTATAGGACGTAAGGGCATGTTGCTTTTATGATCTTTTAGTCTTCCAATAATCCTAGGAATAACAGCTAATTTATGTACTTTTATTATTTTCTTCATAAATATGGGCCAAGTTCCATTTTTAATGATGTCATTGACCTTATAGTTGATTAAATTAGTTAGATCTTTTTTAACTTCTTCGCAATTCATACCTTTAATGCAATTTTCCATTTTATTTATATAATCATCTCTATTAAGGATAGCTAATTTGTTGGATTTGTCAGTCTGTACTACAATTATATTCGGGTCTTGTTTTAAACTTTTTATAATTTTAAGTTCTTTATAAACAGTACAAACAAACAGTATAAACAATAAAAACTTTATACTCTGCAATATTATCCAAGCTTTTTTGAAAAATTAAAACGCAGCCTTAAACGTTTCAATATCTTCTTAATAGCCAAACCACCTAAGAAATTAAAGAATATCATTTGCAGTAAAATTAACCCAATTAATTTTGAGAATTATTCAGGAGTATATGAAATACCTTTTATTAAAGAAGACGGATCCAAGAATTACTACATAGGCATGACCAGCAGGAAATTTAATTGCAGAAAAAAAGAGCATATAGCTGATATTAAATACAATAGAAGTACTACAGCCCTGGCAAGATTATATCAAGAAGAAACCATCCAAATAAATTTCAATGAAAGTAAAATAACATTTCCCTCCAGTCTATATTATCCATCCATAATAAGAGAAACCATAGAGATACTCACGCGCAAAAATACAATATGTAACGATGCGGCATCTTTCAATTTACCGAAACTGTGGCTAGAATTCCTCCATGGTCAAACATATGAAAATAAACAATCAAGTAAAAATAATAGATAACGTGCGTAATTTTTAAAAAAGTACATGAAAATAATAACTTCAAAGCCCGTGCAGTTTTAGAATATTCTCATTTTGTTTTTGAAAATGACTCAGAAAGAGTCGAAACATGTAAAACAACTAATAAAAGTTATTTTAATTTATATTATAGTTGTTAATTTTACACCTTTAGCATTTAAAAGTAATATACTATTACAAGGTGTTATAATTTAATATATTGTTATATAAATATCGATGCTGAATAAAATGTTACAACCGAGAATATTCTCAAGTTTTAAATATGAACGCCTTCGTTTGGATCGGGAGCAGCTGAATTTGCAATTTCTATTATCATGCAAGAAATTGAATATTATTCCCAACTTTCTGAAGAATCGTAACAAGTTTGTACGACAGAATTTTTCCTATGCTAATCGTAAGTTTGAACAAAAATCTTTAAATTTATGTATACGTAAGAAATTTGCACTTGTGAATTTATTAGAAAAAAGGACTTTAGATCTGCATTGGAAAGTTGTTTACTCCATTCCACCGCTAATATATGATAATTTACGAAACAAATTAGATTTTTACAGAGACATTCAAAATAATGAGAAAGAGATGGTACAACAACGCAAGCTAAATAAACTATTAAATAACAACCCAGAAAGAAGTTTAAAACCTATTTGCCAACCCGTAGATTTTCTGAATTTATCAAATCGTGAGCTAAGCAAAGAAGAATCTGATGTTTTAGAACTAGGACCTAAATATATGTTTCCAGTTATACCAGATTTAAAAAATGTTATTCCAGAAATAGAAAGTATAATTCAAACGACAACAGACGAGCATAGAGAAGAAATAAGGAACTTAATGTTTAATGAAGTAAGAAAACTTTTTAACAAACCTATCAAACCTGTTTATAAAGAACTTTAAATTATGAAAAGTTTAAAACAGGACCCGAATATAATTGTAGTACAGACTGACAAATCCAACAAATTAGCTATCCTTAATAGAGATGATTATATAAATAAAATGGAAAATTGCATTAAAGATATGAATTGCGAAGAAGTTAAAAAAGATCCAACTAATTTAATAAACTATAATGTCAATGACATCATTTAAAATGGAACTTGGCCCATATTTATGAAGAAAATAATAAAAGTACATAAATTAGCTGTTATTCCTAGGATTATTGGAAGACTAAAAGATCATAAAAGCAACATGCCATTACGTCCTATAGTTTCAAAGGGCTCAGGACCGACTTATTTCTTAGAAAAAGCTTATGTTCCCATCTTAAGACATATTTTACCAGATTCTACATTAACTATTAAATCAACGGAAGATTTCATTCAAAAAATCAAACATATACAGCTACCAGATAATTATATAATGGCTAGTCTTGATATTATTTCATTGTATCCATCAATTGACACACATGTAGTATGTAATAAGATTTGTGATGATATTGAACAGATAGAAGAATTTAGTGATGATATGAAAATAACAATAAAAAGAGGACTTAATCTAATCATCCATAATAACTATTTCACATTCAATAGTAAATATTATAAGCAGAATCACGGAGCTCCAATGGGGTCACCTATTTCAGGTTTATTAGCTGAATATACTCTTCGCCCATTGGAAAATAAAGTTTTGGCACATTTCACTTAACACCTCACACTTGGCTCAGATATGTTGATGATATTTTTATAATTTGGCAGCATAGTCTTGATGAACTTAAAATATTTATAAATCAATTAAACTCAATCGACAATAACATTAAATTCACTATTGAAATTGAACATAATAAAAGTCTTCCATTCCTTGATGTAATGTTAACAAGAACAAATAAATCTATCGACAGAACTGTTTTCCGGAAAAACATGGCTAACCAATCTACCATACCAAATAACGCATGTTCTCCCTTTACATACAAAATTTCAGCCTACAGATTTCTCATAAGACGAGCCTTTATAATATGTACTGAAAATAAATTGAATAATGAATTAGATAATATTCGTAAAATTGCTTATAATAATCGTTTTAAAGTAGGGGAGACCGGGGCAAGATGAAGAGTGGGGCAAGATGACGAATGTCTTAATTTTTCCGTTTTCCGCTAGGTGGCAGCATCAGCCGGACACTACTGGCTCTCCTATCGGCCGTTCGTTAAACATTACTATAGAGACGCTGAAATTGCCATTTTTGTATCAGTTGTGAAGCTTTGATTGTTTTCCGCTGCCACGTTATAACTTTTATGCATGTGTAAATAAGCTCTGCTACAGATACAGGTAAGATATATCGTTTCTCTTTAATATTTATGAGTAACTTAGTTTAAATACTACATATTACCATGAATAAATGTCAATTAATCGCCTTCCTTCATGGCAATGAAAACGAATATTTTTAAACAGGCAGTCCGGGGCAAGATGACGAGCTCGTCATCTGGCCCTGTGTTTCGGAATTTATTAAACTAACTATGTTGTCCATTCTACTTAAATCCTGTAAACGCTTCTTTGTCTGTGTGTTTGTTCGCACGACCTTGCGCTTCTATCTCCTCTGGGGCTAAGGGGCGCATGGGATCGGGGGAGGTGTCGTTCGAAAGGGGGCGACCAGAGAAAGATATTTTTGCCATCCGCTAAGGCCCCCCTAGCCTCCCGAAAGAAAAACCCTATCGGGGTCCGTATCTCCACCTCCAAGCGTCCGATCGGTACGAGGAGAGTACCGTTCGACGGGGTCAAGACCTCCCCCCTCCCCCGCTGGTCCCCCTCCTCCCAAAAAATTCAAAAAGCGTTTAAGGCCAACTTCCGGCATTGTGACCTACCGACAGAAGAATGGATCCAGTTTTGTAAATGCCAAGAGTGGTGGCATCAGGAATGTTCCAGTTATGAAAATGGCATTTTTATTTGTGACTATTGTTAGCTGCACACCTAAACACTGCAAAATTACGTTACAATCAATGCATTATGCATAGTTTGATACTTTGTAAGATGTAAAAACACAGTTATTATTTGTTAAACCATGTAACATATTCAAAAGATAAAATATGTTCAATCTTTTTCAGTGTTGTCATCTTGCCCCAAGGCCAAAGTCATCTTGCCCCACTACTGGGGCAATATGACGATTTGTTAATGTTATGAAAAAATAAAATTATCCTTTATTTTTTTTATTTTAAAAATTAAATGGTAATGTATTTAATACTACAAAGGTATACTCTATCAGTTCATGTAAAATTAATTTTACTATTACTTCAAAATAAATTAATAAACAACAAAAATTGTTAACATAGTCATCTTGCCCCGGTCTCCCCTACACCATATTAATAAATTAATCATGGATATCACCAATAATAAGAAACCAGAACAGAAAGATGATTCGCAAAAATACAAACTTTATACTCTGCAATATTATCCAAGCTGTTTTGAAAAATTAAAACACAGCCTTAAACGTTTCAATATCTGCTTAATAGCCAAACCACCTAAGAAATTAAAGAATATCATTTGCAGTAAAATTGACCCAGTTAATTTTGAGAATTATTCAGGAGTATATGAAATACCTTTTATTAAAGAAGACGGATCCAAGAATTACTACATAGGCATGACCAGCAGGAAATTTAATTGCAGAAAAAAGAGAATATAGCTGATATTAAATACAATAGAAGTACTACAGCCCTGGCAAGATTATATCAAGAAGAAACCATCCAAATAAATTTCAATGAAAGTAAAATAATATTTCCCTCCAGTCTATATTATCCATCCATAATAAGAGAAACCATAGAGATACTCACGCGCAAAAATACAATATGTAACGATGCGGCATCTTTCAGTTTACCGAAACTGTGGCTAGAATTACTCCATGGTCAAAGATATGAAAATAAACAATCAAGTAAAAATAATAGATAACGTGCGTAATTTAAAAAAAAGTACATGAAAATAATAACTTCAAAGCCCATGCAGCTTTAAAATATTCTCATTTTGTTTTTGAAAATGACTCAGAAAGAGTCGAAACATGTAAAACAACTAATAAAAGTTATTTTAATTTATATTATAGTTGTTAATTTTACCCCTTTAGCATTTAAAAGTAATATACTATTACAAGTTGTTATAATTTATTATATCTTTCTGCTATCAGAAATTAACATGAATGTCATATTCAGCTTTGGTAGCTTAGTACAAAAATATAAATTTTATGAATTTCTGCTTCCAATTATTCCGATTGACCCAACATTTTGTTTATTTTTAAGTATTCATTTTTAAACAATGATCTTGGCATGCCTCATTCGGATATAAAATTTAAAATTCCCAATTGCATGCTCTACACTAACAACAACAACAAAAAAAATTGGTCCATCAATTTAGGCTTTCCTTTTCATTATATATGGCCTTTTTCTATAATTACTAATTACGTTAGTCAAATTTTACTTCAGTATAATGCGAAACGTAATACGAAATTTACAAAATCTGCATCATGTTTAGACGTTTTAGAATGCTTACTAATAAATGGTCTTATATTGTAGATTAATAATCTTTTAAACTCATTAATCATTTAAACATTTGTTTTTTCTTAAAGATTTTTAGATGCTGTAAAGACACTAAATATTTTCAACGAAAAATATATTAAATTTTAGCTCTACATCATTTTTATTTTACGAAACAATATTAAAGACAAAATATATACAGAGACAATGGATTTTTTGGTTATGATCTCTTTTTTAAAAATATATATGCTAATAAATATATATATGCTGATGCACTGAGTGCACATTTTTTTAAAGCATGTTTGACAACTTATAAACGCATACGTTCAAAATTATGATCATTAAGATATTGTTAAATTTATAATTTTGTTTTCTCTTTTTTAATACTATTTATATTTAAAATAATTTAAAAGTATCATAAAAAATTATAGATTCAAAAAATACTTTTCAGAAAAATAAACCTATCATAGAAAACATTATAAAATTTTTTGAAAACTATATATCTACAAATGAAACATTTTACCTTTACTATTTACTAATCTTTTCAAATAATATGTTAATTCTTCCTTTAAAAAAAACAAAACATGGTAGTTTTGTAAGCAGCTTATAAAAAATTTTACAAATGACAGAACAACATGATTTACAAGCACATCAGAACAGTTTATTGTAGAAATATAAAAATAATTTTTGAATGGCAAACTTGTTACTTTGTACATAAAAATGGTGGAAGAAAGTACAATAAAGTGAAGTTTATTCAAAGTGACACTTTTGACAGTAATCTAATATCAGCCATTGAAACCACACTATCAAGCCTAATTCTTTTTTTATTTTGTGTTGAATTGTAGAAATAAACACAGAATTCTTTTTCCATTATATTTAATGTTCAAAATGTACAATATATTATTTTTAATTTAAGAAAAGTTACTTTATAGTTGCTGAAATTCTGGCAATAAAAGTACAAATATATGTGCGTTATTACCATAGTCCGGATTATATTCAATTGTATAATCTTCTTATATACTCTATATGCATATAAATGCATAAATGTTTATAATATTCATTAAAAGTGCATTTTCGATTATTTTTTATTTCAATAAAATATGTAAATGTACGTTCTGTATCTCAGAAAACAATTCCAAGAGCAAAATTGGCTCATTTCATCCAAATAAACCTTACGTTCTGAGGTGGAAAAACAAAACAGAAAACAAACAGAAAGGTTATATTATCAAAAAATGTACGTAGAAGGATCATCCATACTGAATGGAAGTAATTTTCTCATTGTATATAGCAGATTTTGCAAGATACAACATATTTATAATAAGGTAAAGCTAGGAGAGTCTGCGCACACTTCAAAAGAATAACAATAAAAAATCTAAATATTATTTTTTTGCTAAACTATCCATGAATAATTTTCACTTCATTTGTTTTTTATGCATTTCCATTGCTATTTTATTGTTATGTTGTAATTTAATACAACAGTTGTAATAAAACCAAGAAAGGTATTGTGCGCAATCTGTCCTTACAGGGTTGGTGTGATTGCGCACATGGGTAGGACAGATTGTGACTAATAATAACTGCAATTAAATTGTTAACAATAATAATTACATTTAAATGACATTGTTGTAAGGTTTTTGTGAACAAATATTATTGTATTAGGATTGAATATTTCAACCTAATGATTAAAGAATCAGAAAAGCGAAATAATTTTAAAAACGATTAAATTTTTTTAATTAAAGGAAAAAAAAATAAAGAATCAGAAAAAGCAAGTCCAGATAAGATTACAAAATAACATTAAGTTTCAAAATTGATTAATTCATATGTTTTATATGTAATTTGCAATTTATGCAAATTTACCAATAAGCTGCGTAATCTCTCCTAGCATAAAAACTAATGGGAACAATGCGCCATCTCTCCTAAGTAGCAGATGCGCAAACTCTCAAATTTCTGTAGGAGAGATTGCACGGCCTTTTATTTAAACATGGCCGCTACTAAAACGAACTGTTGGTGTTCACACTTTTAGTCTAGATTAGTAGCTTATGAGAAATCGTTTGTTAAAAATATTTTGTACTACTGACATAGTATAGAAATTCTGACGAATAGCTATGCAAATTCAAGCACTTACTTTGGGAAAACAAAACAAAATAGCAATGCTTTATCTTAGACGCTCAAAGCAATCAACGTGCACTTTCAAGTAGACACTGTACTACTGCTGTTGTACAACTACCTGGAGTCGCTGCGCGCGCACTCTACTCCTTCCCCCCGAACTTCTATGTGCGCAATCTCTCCGACCGCGCCATCTCTCCTGGCTTTACCTTAGTACAGAAGCCACTGAAATGATTGCTTAAATGCACATTGATCTATTCGAAATTTTTTGCGTCATAACTAGCGGGATAGGATTTAATATAGGTTCTGCTCCTTTATATACATTTTTCTGCTGATGAAAAATAAAGGAGTCAGTTTAGTAGGTATGAAATAAATGTCTACTGAAAAAAGTTGCCTTTTTTTAAACATAAAATTTATTTTTCATGAAAATGGAAGATGACATTTGAAATGATTAGTTGAAGAAGATATTACGTAACAATAATTGAATTTCGACAAAAATGACATGAAAACTTGTTGGAATACAACGTTCATTTTCTGTTCTCCGCACATATGGCGCATGCGCGTACAGTTACGATGATGATGCTCCGGAAGCGAGAGCAGTTGTTACTTGAAGAAATATGTCGGCTTTCAGTCGCATACGAGCTGTATATATTTTGTCTTCGTTTAATTGTAAATAAATGTCTTATGTCGTGCTATTCTGGAAACTCTGCTTGCCTCATACACCTACATATGGTTATGGGCCCAGAGACGCTATTTTACTGCGCTATAACTAGCAGAAATTATTTTTAATTCGAACATTCGGATTTGGAACTCTTAAGCCTAATCGAAAGTAAGAACTGTTCTTCGTTCTAGTTATCATTTGTATTATTTCTGGCTGTGAGAGACTCTGCATAATTATGTCTCATGTAACGACAATTGAAAAGCTCGGAAAAGATAATTTTGATAGCTGGAAGCTTCAAATCGAAGCTGTATTAATCAAAAATGATCATTGGGATTACGTAATTGGTAAAGAAATCATACCGGCTGAAGGAACAGCAGAAGAAATGAAGTGGCTCCAAGCTGATCAAAAAGCTCGTGCAGATATAATTCTTTCTATAAATCCTAGTGAACTGAGTCATATAAAGCATTGTACGACTTCAAGTGCCGTATGGAATAAGCTGAAAGATGTTTATGAATCGAGGGGACCCGCAAAGAAAGCAACTCTGTTAAAACAACTTCTGTTTAGAAAAATGTCCATAAATGAAACGATGGCTGATCATTTAAATATTTTCTTCGAAATAGTTGATAAACTGAAAAATATGGAAATAGAAATCGCGGATGATTTATTATCAATTCTACTTCTATATAGTGTTCCTCAGAACTTCGAAAATTTTAGATGCGCTATAGAATCTAGAGATGAGTTACCCAAACCCGAATCTTTGAAAATTAAAATGCTAGAAGAATGGGATGCCAGAAAAGGAAAATCAACTCAAGATTCACAAAACGCATATTATATATAAAATAAAAGAAATAATCAAGAACAGAAGAAGGATGAAAAATGGAAAATGAATCCAAATAAAAAAATTTCCTCGGAAAGGTGTTACCGAAATTTAAAGTGCAATTTTTGTTCGAAAATCGGGCACAAAGCTTCCGAATGTAGAAAGAAAATAGCTGATAGAAAGCTTACATCTTTAAACAAAGGAAATCAAGGATCGATGATAGCTACTAATTATGAAAAATCGACTAGTATGGCATTTAATGACGCATATCAAGAACTTTATGCATGGTGTTTGGACAGTGGATATACATCTCACATGTGTAAAGATAGAAATTTATTTTCAGAGTTTCATTCTCGTACGAATTCTACTATACAGATTGTAGTTGATCAAACAGCGAAAATTACAGGAATAGGAATAGTTTCCATTACAGTACCTAACGGGAGTGGAATTACTAATCTCACACTCAAGAACGTTCTATGTGTTCCAGAATTAAAGTGTAATTTGCTATCAACATCTAAAGCAACAGCCAATAATCGTTCAGTGATTTTTAAAGAACGATACGCTAAAATTATCGAACCAAATGGTTCTACACTAGTACATGTTGTCGGTCATGGGGATTTATATTACGTATACCCAAGCATCAAGAGAGCTGCTATAGCAGAGTTAAGTGATTTTCTAAAATGGCATCTTAAATTAGGTCATTTAAATGAATCTGATTTAAAAAGACTTAAATCAAAGAATATGGTTAGAAATCTAAATTTCAGTGATAATGAGTCTCTTAAAGACTGTACAATTTGTATTCAAGGTAAACAAACTGTGCGTTCTTTTCCTAAATAATCAAACTTTAAAAGTGACGATTTATTGACTCTTATACACTCAGATTTGTGTGGTCCTATGAGAGTTTCATCCCACGGAGGATCGCGATATTTGGTTACTTTTATTGACAATAAATCACGTTACATTGAAGTCAGTTTTCTTAAAACCAAAGATGAGGTTAAAAATGCATTTGTTAAATACAAAGCAGCAGTTGAAAACCGTGTAGGAAAGAAAATAAAAATTCTTCGTACGGATAATGGCAAAGAATATTTCGGAGAAGAATTTAATAAATATATCAAAGAAAGCGGTATAAAACGAGAATTTTCCTCACCAGTAACTCCGCAACAGAACGGAACGTCAGAAAGGGCCAATAGAACTTTAGCTGAAATGGCGAGGTGTTTACTATTACAAAGCAATCTCCCACAATCTTTTTGGGCCGAAGCTATTAATTGTGCGGTATACATACGTAATCGCTGTCCTTCGCGACGTTTAAGCGATAACAAAGCACCCTACGAAGTATTTTTTGGCATCAAGCCAACTTTATCATATTTTAAAATATTTGGGCAAAAATGTTTTGTATTAAATAAAAGACAAAGTAAAGGAAAATTTGATCCTAGATCAGAAGAGCATATTTTTGTTGGATATTCAAATGAATCAAAAACGTACATGCTGTGGAATAAGAATTCCAGAAAAATTGTTATAAGCCGAGACGTCCGATTTATTAACGAATTGGAAAACGATTTACCTTCAAACAGTGAAATAAAATTAATTTTTCCCTTCTCTCAAAATAATGAAAATAAAACAATTACGCAAGAATCAGAAACATCTCCTCCCGTCAAAAATGAACCAGACAGCTGTGGCGACAGTGATGTTGATATGCAATCTGATGAAATTTCCGACCCCCTTTCTTCCCCTACAAGAGCGCGCGGGCGGCCGAGAAAAATAAAAACTGGCAAATAAGGTAGACCCAGGAAAGAATTTAAAATGATAATTCCAAAAGAAGAAAAATCCCAAATTGTAATGGAAAATTTATTTTCTGACTCATGTCCGGAATTTTTTGAGGCTTTAAACGGCCCTTTTAAAGGAATGGATAGATGCAATGGAATTAGAATTTAATTCTTTAATGCAAGAAAATGCATGGCAAATAGTTGATAGGCCAAACATAAGAAAATTATAGGAAGTAAATGGGTTTAAAAAACTAAATATAAACAAGACGGGTCAATCGAAAAGTTTAAAGCGAGATTAGTTGCAAAAGGGTGTTCTCAAAAACCAGGAATTGATTTTGAAGAAAACTTTTCGCCTGTAGCCAGATTAAGTTCGATCAGAACTGCGATCGCTTATGGTATTCAAAATGGTTTTACAGCTTATCAATTAGATTTTATTATGGCTTATGTAAATGGTGATTTAACTGAAGAAGTATACATGGAGTTACCTGAAGGCTTTAAATATGAATCTAATGTTGACAAAGTTTGTTTATTAAAAAAATATCTCTATGGATTAAAACAATCAGGTTGACAATGGTTCAATAAATTAGATGAAAAATTAAAATAAATGAAGTTTGAATCACTAAATGCTGATAAATGTGTTTATTTTTCTAAATCTCCAATTGAAGCTATTATCGTTGTTTATGTTGATGATCTCATAATTCTTACTAAATGTAAACAAGATTATGAATATATTAGAGATGAATTATCCAAATCTTTTAAAAGGAAAGATTTAGGTTTGTTACACTATTGTTTGGGCATAGAATTTATGCAAAACGGGGACAGTATTAAAATTACTCAAAAGAAGTATATTGAAGATATTCTGAGCAAATTTAATATGCAAGAATCAAAATCAATATCTACACCTTTTAATAACAATGTGAAGCTTACTAAAGATATGTGTCCCAAAACTGAAGAAGAAAAGTCTGAAATGAATAATATTCCTTATCGTCAACTAATTGGTTCTCTTATGTATTTATCAGTAGCAACTAGACCTGATATAACTCATGCTGTGAATTTTCTAAGTCAATTCAACAACAATCCAGGCAAACCTCATTGGATAGCTGCAAAAAGAGTTTTAAGATATCTAAGAGGTATTCAAGATCAAGGACTGATTTGTAAACGTGATACTAAGTCCTTAGTTGCATTTGTTGATGCTGGTTGGGCTTCAGATGTCAATGATAGAAAGTCCTATACTGGATACATTTTTAAATATGCCGGTGGTGCTATATCTTGGGAATTTAGAAAACAAAACAACTGTTGCATTATCCACAACTGAAGCAGAATATATGGCTTTATCAGAGGTTGCTAAAGAGACTTTACATCTCAGATGGTTCTTAAATTAACTTTCTCCTGAAATAGTGTCTGCACCTACTTTAATATTCTGCGATAATCAGTCTGCTCAAAAATTAATAAGGAATCCAATTTATCATTCTCGCACAAAACATATTGACATTCGCCATCACTTTGTGCGCGAAATATATGAGAATGGAGAAATAGAGGTTAAATATCTAGAAACTGAAAATATGGCAGCTGACATTTTAACAAAAGCTTTAAGTGCCTATAAACATATGAAATGTTGTGATTTAATAGGACTAAGTGTTTAAAAACATTCAATGTTATTCTGTATCCTTTTTCCATATAAGTTTAAAGTATACACTGTTTGTAATTGTAATTTTATATTTTGTTTCTCTGTAATTTGCATATAATATTTGCATAATAGGGGAGTAATTAATGCCTTGTTAAGAAAATGCACGTTGTAAGGGGGGAATTGTTGGAATACAACGTTAATTTTTGCCCTCCGCACATATGGTGCATGCGCGTACAGTTACGACGATGATGTTCCGGAAGCGAGAACAGTTGTTACTTGAAGAAATATGTCGGCGCTCAGTCGCATACGAGCTGTATATATTTTGTCTTCGTTTAATTGTAAATAAATGTCTTATGTCGTGCTATTCTGCAAACTCTGCTTGCCTCATACACCTACAAAACTTTTGTTGGAAATTTCATTGATTAATTTTCTTATTAGCAGCATATCTTTGATACTGGTGAAACGACACTTTAGAAAAAGAGCAAAATGTGTGTAATTATTTTTTTTTATTTCTACGATGGTGTTGGAGAATTTGTTTAATCAACATACTGAAACTTATTTAACCCTCTCGCTACGACTTATGAAAAAAAAATCTGTTTTGGTAAACTTAAAATGCAAGTCTAAATTGCGTAGAAAATAATAATGTGTTTAGGGTTATCCTATTAACTCTTTAACTCTCGACAGCACTTTAAAGTATCATAAAAGAAAACTTATTATAAAACTAATTTAACATATCGCTCGGCAATGATACAATTTAGAATGAATCTTGATACTTTACTTTTTCATGTTCCAAAAGCATTATTCGTTGTAAAATGCAAAAATATTTTTAAATGGATAATTTCTTGCCCAATTATAACTGTTTAGCTTTTCTGTTGTTGGACGATATGGAGCGGAAGTTTCCAGTTCTGAAAAAATCTTGTGCGGTCATATGTTATCAGAACTTAAATCAAAGTTGACACGCATGAAATCTGAAATTTTAGGGGGTGTCAGTCAAAGTAAAAATGATTCAGAAGAAGTTTCAAATCACTGTTTTTATTAGTTAAGTTTAGAGACGTATATAAGGCTTAAGTAAGCGATGAGGTTTATGAGCGAATTTGAAAGTCACGGCACGAATTCTCTAATAATAGGGCACTCAATCATATAACTCAGCAAACGTAAAATACAAAAATACATAGTTAATGGTCAACGAAGTAGTTAGAGTCCCTTGTGCTCAAACTAAAATTGTTTTTTTCTCACATTAAAGTAAAATTTTACTTATATCCAGCATCCACGATTATGCACACACATATTTTGGATCTATACCCATACATCTTACCAGCGATTATTGACAAGGTGGGTAAGAGAACAGTTTTACTGGTGTTTGAACAGAAAAGTGTCTGTCATGAGATCCAAAGTCTTTTTAGAAGACATTGAAAATCTTCGTGCCATTATGTAGCCCTATAAATCAGTGAGTCATCACAATAATAGACTTATAAACCATGTTTCTAACTGGTCTAATAATTTTCTCAACTTCCTTGAGCTTGTGTGCTGCGTATTTTGTCGGACGAGATACACCTCTGAAGGGTTTGGCGCTGGTGAATATTGAAACAGGGATCTCATGAACAAGAGGTGACTACGTTAGCGTCAAGCAAAAGGCCAAGCTAATTACTCTAAGCTAGTAACTCGCTTTATACTGTTCAAGTGAGATGAGATCGCTACACACTCCATCCCAGGGAGGACGTCTTGTTGACGTCCGACGAGCAATATGCACTCGTGAGTGATGCTGTCGTGTTACCGTGCGCATGCGTGATGTGCGAAGTGATAAGCTTTGTGCTGTCGTGCGCATATGTGCGACAGACTTTCTGCTGTGAGCATTTCACAGGCTTTTGAGTGCTGGAACAAAAGCTTCATCATCCCTCGCATCACATATGCGTACGACAGCATCACTCACGAGTGCATATCGCTCGTCTGACGTCAACATGACGTCTTTCTAACTGCGAATGGAGTATGTAGTGATCTCATCTCACTTAAACGATTCGCTAATTAGTAAATAAATTTCAAATTCGTTCATTTCCTCTAGCAAATCGAGAACAGGTGTTCTTTAGTTTAACCATTTTGATAAAAAAGATGGCCATTTTCGATGCGATTTGTAATGCGTTTTAATGAATATTTTGGTTAATTATTAAAATATTAAAATTCTGAGAATCAGGTGCATCAGGAGTGGCCCTGAACTATCTCACTTAAATTTTGAGACTTCTAGGTGCGCTAGATTTTGCTGGCCATCGCAGACAGATAGACCCACAGACAGAGCGAAATTTTCTTTTATTAGTGTAGATGACATGTTGTCTATCGAGAGATTGAAAAAGAGCTACTCGGTCTTTTAAAATTTACAATAAATCAATTCACAAAATATATCCTATGAGAATACTATTATGAATAAAAAATAGGGAAAGCCTGAATTTTGGATATTTAGTGATACTTTTAATAATTGTTATTGATCCACTTTTTTACTTGTTACTTAAATATTCCTAACTGGAATATTTTGTTTTGTTTGCTAAATTTGTTGAAAAATGCAATGAATCTTTTTATAATAAAATCCAGATATTTTTCAATGGACGTCAAAACTGTTTCAAGAGAATGTTTGATGCATGGTTTAACTATATATACTTAATTTACTATTTAAATTCCTATATAATATAATTACTTAATAAATAAGGACACGGTGTTTATCCAAGCATTGAAAGCAATAAACAACTCTGTTGCTTTAAACACATCATTACGATATGTATTAATTGCTTGCTTAAGCAATAAAAGTAAAGATTAGATAAATAATTAAAGTGGAACCATTAGCTTTATTTTGAATATCCTAATGGCTGTCGAAATATCACCAAAGCGGTGATTAACTACCAGGCTCCTTATACATCTAATTTGCATTGTTAAGTTTGACAATAATGGGAGTAGATGCATAACGATTCCTGAAACTGCTTCGATATCTACGATAAATATTGCATTGTATGTTACAGGAGATTTAGATGATTCTTTATGTACTTACAGTGTTGGTTTTTATTCGTTCTTTGAAAAAATTCTTTTCTGTCTCCTTCCCCACATTTCCAATTCATGGAAGATTTCTATTTTATTTAACCCCTTAAGTTTCGCGCCCGTGATATTCACGAGCTGTGTAGGACACTTTTTAAAAATTCAGATTGCTTGATTCCCACCAGTTTTTAAAAAAAGTGCAATAGTCTTTATTCTCTCATTATTTTATCTGCTATTAAATTAGGTGAATATTTCTACTTCAAAAAGTGGGGGCAATCAAACAATCTGAATTTTAAAAAAGTTGCGTACACTTATCGGGCGCGACTGTTAAAGGGTTAAAATATATATATTTTTTTTTTCTAACATTTTTATACATTTTAAAAATTTCTTTTCTGCAAAGATTTTATTTTGTGATAGCCTGGTAACAAATTTAAAGGCAATAATCTATTAATCTACTTTATAATACCCATTTTAAGTTATGGAAAAACCTAATTCGATATTTTCTTTAATCCATCCGATATTTCCTCCGATAAATCCTTTCTTTTTACAATGAAAGCTTAAACTTTCAGTATTTTTTTAATTTCCAAAACAGGTAAAACAGAAAACAGGCCATGTTACCGCAGGGGAAAGCTTTCATCAGTATATACCAGCAGCTAATCACAATTCATTTTGGGGTCTACCAGACATTTGGGTTGTTGAATTTGGATTATTAATTTGGATTCTCTATCGAAAATAAGGAGGATTCACTATTTTTTGATTAAACACCCCTTGACCCCTAACCTTCTCTGACTCCTACTAACTATATCAGTAATTCTTTTTAGGATGTTTCAGACATTTGTTTGTTGAAGTTTGAAAATGAATTAGACTCTCTATTGAAAATAAGGGGACATGTGTTTCATCATTATTTGTATTGAAACTCCCTTTGATCGCTAAAGTGCTTCCTACCCACCCTGGCCCTTAATAAATCAGGGACTGTTTGTTTAACCCATGCATATGTGTGTAGCTTTTATAATACTCATTTAGAAGAGGCGAATGGTAGGATGATCTAATAAAGTGTCGTAGTAGTCGATCCTCGTGTTGCAGAGGGAGTTTCAAACTTCACGAAATTCATAATGTTAGGAGTCTAACAATATCTACGTTTCAAGAGGAATCGAGAAATGAATTGTTTGGTGATACAAATGCCAAGAGGCATCGACATCAATGGCCAAATTTATTGACAAAATACTATCAAGTTGAATGTCAAAAGAAAAGCGGGGTCTCAATTTGCAAAATTTCAACTGATCTGACTCAGTACTATTCAATATGTATACTATATATACTATATAGTACTATACAAATATACTATACAATATGTATATTTCCTCAGCTTGGTTATCTGTAAACCTATTTACATTCAAGCACTAGATATTCCTCAGATAAGGAGTAAGCACATAGCAGCCTTAATGGTAAAATATGTTGCTCAATCTCATTTCACAAGAGGCAATATGTGTCACAAAACACCTAGTGCATTATTTTTCGCAACTGTTTATTCTTCTACTCCCATTCCCAAATCATTAAATGCGTTACAAAATATACTCTTTCTTGTTGAAATCGCATAAGCAGCCTTAATGGCAAAATATGTTGCTCAATCTCATATCACAAGTGGCAATATGTGTCACAAAACACCTAGTGCAATATTTTCCGAAACTGTTGATCCTTCCACTCTCATTCCCAAATCATTGAATGCGTTACAAAATATACTCTTTCCTGTTGAAATCATTCCGAAGACTCACGAAGATGGCGAACACTATAATTCATTGCCGCAATTCTTTATCCGTGTCATGTTTCCCTCATTCTAAAATATCAATATTGCCAATTTTCGAAATTATTATATATTATTGTATTATATTCCGATGTTCCGGATGTTTTGATATGAATTCATTTATTTATTTAAATTTGAATTCAAATGTCGCCCAGTCTTCAAGTAATTCTATTATATACTTCAATAAAATTATATAGTTACTTTAATAATAAAATTAAAGTAAATTTATATTAGTGACTTCATTATTTTTATTCCCTTTTGAATTGTAAGAGGTATTATCCAGTCATCCGACTTTTTTAGTATAGAAAATTTTGCTTTATTTAAATGCAGAAATTTTGAATTAAGTAAGACGAAATATTGTATTATGAAACACTGGTGCAAATGTTTCCCCGCGTAGATCAGGTTCTGGCAAAAAAATACCTGAAACAGGAAGTTGTTTTATTTGCATTATTGTAAACTCTGTTGAAGTATCACCAGAGTAATTGATTAATTACTCAGTTCCTTATATATTCAAGATAGATTGTTAAATTTGACAATAATGAAAGTAGATGATGTATCAGTTTTGATATTTGTATTCATTATTGTTTTATGTGGAAAGGAAAGTTACGTTATGCTAATCTGTTTACAGTATTGCTTTCCTCTTTCATCTGCTTGACATCATTTGTATTTTTCTCCAATTACTCCATACTGATAGAAAATTTCTTTGATATTTAAAGGATATTTCTAAATATTTTCCTAACCTATTCTAGAAAATTAAAGTATTTTTATACGAAATTTTAAATAGGTAAATACGATGTTACAGAATAATAGAAAAATTTCATTATTAATTTAATTATATAGTAATCTGTATTATTTTACATTCATTCAGTTGTAAAAAAAAAAACATAATTTGATATATTTTCATAACCTACATTTGTAATAAAAGAAAGTACAAAAAGTCTGACAAAAACCGTTAGCCTCATTTATATTACTTCAAAATATTGACGAAACGATGATAAATTTATTTGTCAGTCATTATACATCCAAGATGTATTATTAATATATTACTTTTAAATGCTAAAGGTGTAAAATTAACAACTATAATATAAATTAAAATAACTTTTATTAGTTGTTTTACATGTTTCGACTCTTTCCGAGTCATTTTCAAAAACAAAATGAGAATATTCTAAAGCTGCACGGGCTTTGAGGTTATTATTTTCATGTACTTTTTTAAAAATTACGCACGTTATCTATTATTTTTTACTTGATTGTTTATTTTCATATCTTTGACCATGGAGTAATTCTAGCCACAGTTTCGGTAAATTAAAAGATGCCGCATCGTTACATATTGTATTTTTGCGCGTGAGTATCTCTATGGTTTCTCTTATTATGGATGGATAGTATAGACTGGAGGGAAATATTATTTTACTTTCATTGAAATTTATTTGGATGGTTTCTTCTTGATATAATCTTGCCAGGGCTGTAGTTTTTCTATTGTATTTAATATCAGCTGTATGCTCTTTTTTTTCTGCAATTAAATTTCCTGCTGCTCATGCCTATGTAGTAATTTTTAGATCCTTCTTCTTTAATAAAAGGTATTTCATATACTCCTGAATAATTCTCAAAATTGATTGGGTCAATTTTACTGCAAATGATATTCTTTAATTTCTTAGGTGGTTTGGCTATTAAGCAGATATTGAAACGTTTAAGGCTGTGTTTTAATTTTTCAAAAAAGCTTGGATAATATTGCAGAGTATAAAGTTTGTATTTTTGCGAATCATCTTTCTTTTCTGGTTTCTTATTATTGGTGATATCCATGATTAATTTATTAATATGGTGTACTTTAAAACCATTATTATAAGCAATTTTACGAATATTATCTAATTCATTATTCAATTTATTTTCAGTACATATTATAAAGGCTCGTCTTATGAGAAATCTGTAGGCTGAAATTATTAAAATTATTGAAATTATTGACTATTTCAGCCTACAGATTTCTCATAAGACGAGCCTTTATAATATGTACTGAAAATAAATTGAATAATGAATTAGATAATATTCGTAAAATTGCTTATAATAATGGTTTTAAAGTACACCATATTAATAAATTAATCATGGATATCACCAATAATAAGAAACCAGAAAAGAAAGATGATTCGCAAAAATACAAACTTTATACTCTGCAATATTATCCAAGCTTTTTTGAAAAATTAAAACACAGCCTTAAACGTTTCAATATCTGCTTAATAGCCAAACCACCTAAGAAATTAAAGAATATCATTTGCAGTAAAATTGACCCAATCAATTTTGAGAATTATTCAGGAGTATATGAAATACCTTTTATTAAAGAAGACGGATCTAAAAATTACTACATAGGCATGACCAGCATGAAATTTAATTGCAGAAAAAAAGAGCATATAGCTGATATTAAATACAATAGAAAAACTACAGCCCTGGCAAGATTATATCAAGAAGAAACCATCCAAATAAATTTCAATGAAAGTAAAATAATATTTACCTCCAGTTTATAGTATCCATCCATAATAAGAGAAACCATAGAGATACTCACGCGCAAAAATACAATATGTAACGATGCGGCATCTTTTAATTTACCGAAACTGTGGCTAGAATTACTCCATGGTCAAAGATATGAAAATAAACAATCAAGTAAAAAATAATAGATAACGTGCGTAATTTTTAAAAAAGTACATGAAAATAATAACCTCAAAGCCCGTGCAGCTTTAGAATATTCTCATTTTGTTTTTGAAAATGACTCGGAAAGAGTCGAAAAATGTAAAACAACTAATAAAAGTTATTTTAATTTATATTATAGTTGTTAATTTTACACCTTTAGCATGTAAAAGTAATATACTATTAGAAGGTGTTATAATTTATTATATTGATGTATTATTAAGTCTAGCATTAATCGTACAGGCAAGACGATTGAAATTGATTGAGAAAGTTCGGTTAATAATACATTGAGTGCAAATAGAAATTTAAGTACTTAGAATGTTCGTAAATATTTTCTTCATTTGCTACCTAATTTGCTTGATTTTCTTCTTTAAGTACAAACACTGTATGTCCCAACATTTCCCAGACCGATGTCGAAAGGTCGGTCGCAGTCGCATGAGCTGGTCCATTGTAGGTGCAATTTCAACTTGGGGAACAGGTTATAGTCGCAGGTGGCTAAATCTGGGGAGTAAGTTGGATGGTTGAAAATGACGACCCCTTTAGAAGCCAGAAACTCCCGCACAATGATCGAAGTGTGTACTGGTGCGACTTGCTGTCGGTACCGAGGACGAACTCTCCATACTCGTAACATGAAACGCCTCAACACGTCCAAATACCAACGTCCAGTCACAGTAGTATCTATAATTTTATGTTCATTTGTTGTTTGACCTTCGCAAACTCTGACATGATCTCGTTACACTGTTACAACAAACCGGATGCAATTAGCATCACACAACAGATAGCAACGTGAAATTGTACCGCTTTACAAGACGAAGTGTAGTCGTGCTTACGACATCACTTATGCAAACGTAGCGCAATCTATTGGCCGGTAACCTATCCAGTATGAGGAATTTTGAGATGGAAGATAGAGTTATAGACGATATTATAAAATTCTAGAATATTTCCTTTCGTTGGAAAGAATACATTCGTTGTTTCGGCTCAAAATTTGCAAAGTTAATATTAACATTTAATATTTTTTTGCACATAATAAAAATACCCGCAGATACAGATACAATACATTTCAAAAGATTAAAAAAAAAAATCTGCATTATTGTACCCATTTTTTTAATCTTACAGAAATATTCTTTAATATTTTTCAACAACTTGCCTTTGTAATAAAAATGAAATATTAAAAGTTTTAATGAAAACCTTTAACTTCATTTATATTACTGTACCATTTATCGAGATTTTGGCGGAATAATGATTAATTACACTGTTCAATATACAGCGACGGTTATTGTCAGGATGAACAATAATGAGTTTAGAGGCAGAACGAGACTTATAACGGCTTTGATATTTAGAGTCGTTAGCACATCGCATGTAAATGGAAATTTGGATGAAATTTAAATTTTTTATTGTTTTAATTCCTCGTCTACAGTCTATTTTGTTTCTTCATAAATTGTACAGTTATCGAAAATTGCCTTTGTTTTTAAAATTACCCAAGATTATTCAAACTGATATAAAAGTCAAAGAAACCATATTTTAAACTTGCTCAGACTAGTTTATTTGAACCAGTCAAAATATTACAGAAACCTGATGAAATAAACTTTAGCTTCATTTAAGTTATTCTGATGTCTATATTGCCGAAGTAGTGATTAATTACTTTATCCATTATCTAGCGAAGGATATTAGCAAGTTTGGAAATAATAGGAATAGATGCAGAACGAAACTTATAATGGCTTTGATATTTAAGGTCGTTAGTGTAGAATATGCAAACAGAGAAAGAGGTAGGGCCAGACAGAGAGGGAGGGAGAGGAAAGGCGATGCATTTATTGCAATTTGTGCATCTGATACCGAATTTTTCTTTAGTCTTATTAGTTTCTTGTTCGCACATAAATTTCTTTATGTAAGGATATTGGTCCATACTGTCGATATTATTTTGTTACAATCAAAGAGGTCTGAATCAAAGAGGTCTGAATCAAAGAGGTCTGAATCAAAGAGGCTGTATAATATATATCTGCCTTCTTGGAGAAGTATATAATAAAACAGCCAAAATATCGCTTAGAAAATATCTGTTTCCCTCTTTTTATGCGATTTCAGTCAGTTCGGTAATTTTTTTCAGACAATTTCTCGATTAATGATCGGAGAATTTGGATTAGTGCGCAAAGCACGGAATGATCGATTCCCTTTTGCCACCCAGCCAAACGGCGTCGAATTGTTATGAAATTAAAATAACAATCCGACAATAAATGTTACCAATGGTGCGACAATCGACAGTCTTTAATATGCAGAATTGAACTGAAAATCGACTTTTTAATATTCCCTGATTCTCACTTATTAAATTAATTTACGCGTTAATTTTAATAGAAGTTTATGCAACTTAACCCTTTTAGTGCGGGAGTTAAATCGACTAATATCGACATCTAGGAGTTGGGTGCTGTAGACTACATTAAGCGTCGACAAAAGTCAGGCGTTCACGGCGTGTATTGTGCTCACTGTAGTGCGTCATGGGTATAACAGTGATGACGTATTGCGTCTGCGTAGTGCAGTAATTTGGCTATAACAAAAACCAGTAGCGTGCCTTTCGTATAACCATAAGATATAATTTTTAGTTTTGTATTGGTTGGTTTGAAAAGTCGTGTCCCTTTGGGAAAATCAATTCGTACCGGAAAATTCTGCCCGGTAATCAGATAAATAAAATCGCTTTTCTGGACAAAATATTCCGCACAAGGCATTAATCCCCCAAAATAAGTTCCGGACTGAAAGGGTTAAACATTTTTTTTAAGTTTCAAAACAAACTATAATGTATATATCTAACAATAATACTTTCAAAACAATATCGGTGTGCATTTAGGTTATTTATTTATAGATATATAGAGGAACATTGGATATTATGGAATACTATTTGCATTTGAGGCAATATAAAATCCTGACTTTATTTAAAACCCGAAAACCAAATACAATTACAAACTTCAACTATCTGCGAATAGTTTTTATAGACAAAACTATTTTATGAAATTTCATAACTTGCAAACAAATAATAATAATAATAATAAACGCATTTTGAAGATATTATGAGATAGTTGGGAAATATGGAATAGAGGGTTAAAATTGAAGAAAACGAACAGAATTGGGCAAACAACACATGTAATGGTATTTAGAGGGCATGATAAATCTATAGTATCTTGGTAGTCAGCCAATATACTACAGTTCATACTTCAGATTTCCAGAAATCACAAATAAAGATCTGTCTTTGTGCCACCATAATCATGGACTATTATGAGATATTGGTATTCCACATAACTCGACACCGCCTATTTGTCAAAAAATTATTCTATGTTTATCGATGTGAATCGCGATCTAAAAAACGAGTATTACATCATAAACTGTTAGTATTTCGGTATACATTGTGCTTAATTTCAAAGTAAAAATTTTGCTTCTAATAATGAATAAAAAACATTGAAAAATTATCATCTGAAATTTTCCAAAGACGAAAAACAAATTTTTATTCACCCAACGGGCGTTGATGCCGATCGACGAACTCCACGTTTTAGGGGCCGTTGTGGAAACGTTCTTAAGTAGTTTACAATATTGCCGCTTGGTGGCAGCACTTTACCAAACAGAAAGCATGTTAAATCAAACATAAATAACGCCTGCATTCAACGTTTTAAAGATATACAATTATTATACAGATATTCATACAATCAATACAATAATCCAACATGGAGTGAAAAATTAGCCAGAGCCAGAAATCGAACCTGATTGGTTCAGTGGCTCAGTGGTTAGAGCAGCAGCCCGGAACGCTGTGGACCCAGGTTCGTTTCCTGTCTCTGTCTAATTTTTCATTCCATATTGGATTATTGTATTGATTGTATGTATGTCTGTATAATAATTGTATATCTTTAGAAAGCTTGTTGTTTCATATTACCTGACAATTCTATAATACAGGACGTTTCTTCTATTGGATTTTAATAAAATTGGCTGTGGATCTATTGTATTTTTCCAAAATTGAATGTATATGTTTCAATTAGTGCGGTAATAACACCAGATTAATTAAAAGCATTAATAGAGGGAAACTTGTAATAATTTAATCTGCATTACTACGCTCTCTCTTTCTATTTTAGAAAATCATTATCGGATATTTTTTTTATAAATTGCTTTCGCAATAAAAACAAAGCATATAAAGCCTTTAAAAAATACCTTAGCCTCATTTATAATATTCAAACGGCTATCGAAATATTGCCGGAATAGTGATTAATTACTTTGTTCATTATACCGCCAAAACCCTTATTGAGTTTGATAATAATGTGAGTATTAGCAGAACGAGGCTTGAAATTGATTTGATATTCGGGGGTCATTAATGCATATATTATATTAAAATCTAAATGTATGTTTGTATTTCTCCACTGCTCTTAGTATATTGAACATTCAGCGATGGAATTAATACCAATTATCCGCTTGAATATCATGAAAGACCTCAGAATTATGAAAAAAAATCAATTAGTTTCTGAGATATTATTTTTTTATTTTATTTTATTTTATTTTATAAGTTTTAATGGTATTTCTGTATTGGTGGCAGCTAAATTAATTTAATTTTGTGGATAAAAGAGAGAAAAGGGGAAACGATATGTATTATTATATTTATTGGAACTTTTCTGTTAGCCAGGCGCGAGTGATCTCCAAAATTTTTTGAATCTCGCCAACCCGTTTTTCTCGACAATCTTTTAACATTACCTAATAACAAATAACAAATATTTTTTTGCTGCAATATAATAACATAGAAACTTACTTAAAAATAGCTAAATTATAATCATGATAAAATACGTAAAAACGAACAGATCAATTCAAAATTGCAAAATCTCACGTAACCGGGTCTGTTAATAATTAGGCTTAATCCATTACAAAAATGTAAACTAGAAACATTTTATTTTTAAAAAACACAAATTGCACAAGTTGTGCCTGTTAGTTGCTAAAATCAGCGTTAAAATTGATTTAAAACTCATTAAAAAGTTAAAATCCTACATGTTCCGGCTTTAAACCCAAAGCCATCATCGGAGACAGAAACAAAACAAACGACTACTGACCTTTTAAATTTCGACACGAGAATACTGAAACTAACAGCCTGGAAAAAATAAAACAAGCTGGCGCCCTCTGCTGACCAAAGCGTAAAAACCTTAACTATGAATTGAAAACGCGAGGGGGGGGGGTTAAAATTTCACCATAAACTAGGTATGTTGAAAGAGAAGTTATCGTCACAACTATAATCCTTTCTAATTTTAATCTCCAATGATTCTCTAATAGCAGCTTTAAACAGGTTATTGAACCTATAGATAATTTTTGCTTTCTCAAAATTAATTACAATATCATTGTTTTTAGCGTATAACCGGGAGAGTGCAGTGGATAACTTTCCGAATTTTATGTCGTTTTTATGCTCTTTCAACTTTCCAAAAACTTTCTTTTAGTCATACCAATGTAAAAAATTATATGATTATTATTTAAGCTAATGGGGATTTCGTATACACCTGTGAGTTGATCAGGGTGTATAGGATCTAATTTACATGAAATTAAGTCAACCAATTTTCTGAGGGGTGGGCAGCATTTCGTTTTCAATTCATAGTTTAAGTTTTTACGCTTTTGTCAGCAGAGAGCGCTAGCTTGTTTTATTTTTTCCAAGCTGTTAGTTTCAGTATTCTCGTGTCGAAATTTTAAAAGGTAAGTAGTCGTTTACTTTGTTTCCATCCCCAATGATGGCTTTGGGTTTAAAGCCGAAACATGTAAGATTTTAACTTTTTTATGAGTTTTAAATCAATTTTACACTGATTTTAGCAACTAACAGACACAATTTGTGCAATTTGTGTTTTTTAAAATAAATAATCAACAGTGTAATATCCAAATAGTTTTATATTTTTACTTGTAGAAGCATTTTATTTCATAATGAAATTATACAATACAAACATATATAAAATATAAATATACATATATAAATATACAAACATAGAAACTTAGGTTATATAAGATCACAAAATCTTTTAATATTATTTAGAATTTGTAAAAACGTATCGTTGTTGTTCAAATCGTTGTTCAATGGATCGTTAGTTATTTGCAATTCAAATGATACCAATTAAAACAAGATTTGGCGAGTTATCACTAGCACCCAGCTAACATAAAAGTACCGATTTATTTTTGACGTCAATTTCTACTTAAAATTTTAAATATGGAATTATTTTTTAATTTTAAATACACAAAAATAGAAACTTAGGTTATATAAGATCACAAAATCTTTTGATATTATTTAGAATTTGTAAAAATGTATCGTTGTTGTTCACATCGCTGTTCAAATGATCGTTAGTTATTTGCAATTCAAATGATGCCAATTAAAACAAGATTTGGCGAGTTATCACTAGCATCCAGCTAACATAAAAGTACCGATTTATTTTTGACGTCAATTTCTACTTAAAATTTTAAATATGGAAATATTTTTTAATTTTAAATACACAAAAATAGAAACTTAGGTTATATAAGATCACAAAATCTTTTAATATTATTTAGAATTTGTAAAAATGTATCGTTGTTGTTCAAATCGTTGTTAAATGGATCGTTAGTTGTTTGCAATTCAAATGATGCTAATTGAAACAAGATTTGGCAAGTTATCACTAGCACCCAGCTAACACAAAAGTACTGATTTATTTTTGACGTCAATTTCTACTTAAAATTTTAAATATGGAATTATTTTTTATTTTAATAGTGGATGAAAACGATATCGTAATTAATCTTTTGCACTCCACTGACACCTACCTATACGGTGACATACAAAGTTTAATCCCAAAATGTCACAATGGCATCTGAAATTTGAAACAAAATTTTCGGTTTGTTATTTACACGAACAAATGAATTTACTTATTTTTAAATACATTTGATTGAAAATTCTGGTGCCAATGTGACATTTGGGGATTAAACTTTGTATGTCACCGTATTAAAATTAGATTTAAAAGTTAAATTATATTTCTCAAGAAAATTTGAAGAAATAAAAACACAACTTTACATATTCAAGCTTCATTAATCCGTTCTTATCTATAAAAAAAAAACAAAATCGTCTGTCGACATAGATACATCTAGAAAATCAATCCATCATAACACTTTTGAGTTTTACATACAACCGAGGAGATTAAACATAGTAAACTAATTTAGGCTCACTGATTTTAACGGAACAGTTAATGTCCCAATTTAGGAAAAATGAATTTTAAGAAGAAACATAGTTTTTCAACTAATGGTTTCCTAAAGATGGTAGTTAACATTTGGCACAAAGGCGCAAAAGGTGGAAGTGTTAAGCGGGGATAAAGATATTTCTTAACCAATTATTTTGATTCACAAATCTGAAATATGTTTGCATAAGTTCGTCAAGATGACGTCATTTTTCATTAAAATATTTAAAATAAC
Source organism: Maratus michaelseni (assembly GCA_963931845.1). Lineage (NCBI taxonomy): Eukaryota > Metazoa > Arthropoda > Arachnida > Araneae > Salticidae > Maratus > Maratus michaelseni. The sequence goes on along the minus strand of OZ007592.1, from coordinate 280,769,046 downwards.
GTTGTTTATATAACACCAGCTCTAAATTTATAAAACATGCAATAGCCAAATCCTAAAAATAGGAAATTTTTTGACAATTGAAATCATTGAAAACTTATACTTTTCTTGGGAAAATTTTTAAACTGCATTGTAATTATACTTTCACACTTAGTATTTAATAATAATTAAAGTTAATCTAATAAATCTTTTTTAAATGCACAATAAAATAACAGTTAAAAATAATGGTTAAGAAAAAATATTTGTAAAGTTATTCCGAAAGATTAATGTTAGAAGTAAAAATAGTAGTAAAAATAGATTTCGCTTTTCCTTAAAGAATTCAAAGATTTCAAGCAATTCAAAAGCAACAAACACATTGGGAAGCCATGCGGCTAGTTAATTGAACTAGGTATTGATAAGGTATTGATTGGTAACTGAACTATTAAAGTGAACTGAGTGGGTGATGTATATGATTACTAGGGTTTATTTTTTTTCGTTAATTTTTGACCATTTTTTCTTGTTTGTTTGTTTTATAAATTTTATGTTTATAGAAAACACCTTCGGATCCAATCGAGTCGATCTGGGTTAGAGAACATACTGTTCGGTGTAAAAAATATTGGTAAAATTTAATAATTGAAAACTCTAATGGATTTTTATATTAAATGTACTTTTAATTGCCTACCTACTACACTAAAAATATTTTTATACGAAATTGATATGTACTAAAATTATAATGATTTGAAATTTATTAAAAACTACATGTTTAAATAAATAAGCGTAATTATTTCAGCGTATATAAGCGTAATTATTTCAGTCAATTTTATATTTTCCGAAAAAAAAAATACTTCTTTTGGTTACGTGAGGAACATTTATATTATTATATCAAACGTTTATTGTTAAGGTACATTTAAAAAAAATTATCCTTGAAAATCATTTTTAAAAAAAACATAAAAAAACAGTTTATTAAATTACGTTTTTAAGCAATTTTTTTTAAAGTACTATTTCCTATAGTATAAAAATTGAAGTAATTTGACATTTAGTAGCGAATTTACATGAGATAAAACTAAAAAGTACATCGCTGGTCATTGGTCCATGTTTTTATGCAGTCAGGTTTAGTGGCGGATATATTTTTACTTTAGAATATAAATGTTACCAAAAAAATAAATATCCAGGTTTGATTTGAAATGATTTTTGAATGAATGAGTAAAATAAAAGTGAGTGAGGTAAAACCCCATAAGGTGAAACGAATACCTATGTTACTACGTATTTTTTCTCTGTTTCAGTTTTTCTCTGTTCATTAACCAATTTTTTCTTTCATTTTAGAGCCATCACATATGTTTAATATCTTGCTAAATAAATAAATAAATAAACAAATAAATAAATAAATATATATATATATATATATATATATATATATATATTTATTTATTCTGTATTTGACAGTTCTTTAGTATTACGTTTTACGTTATTTATTCTACATGTTTTTGTTGTTTTTGAATTTTTGAAACAGTTTAAAATTTTAAAAAAAAGATAAAAAACAACAATAGAAAATGCTCGAAATCGGTGTAAAATCTTCAAAAAATAAATTTTTTAGTCAAAATATTCCATGTTTCCTTCTATTTCCAAAGTGCTCAATTATATATATATATAAAAGGCGCTTACAGGTTTTTGTTTAGTCGTTTGCCGAAGGTCAATTCTTCTTTATCGAATTTTATCGAGTTTATCGAATCTAATTGCGATATCCGTGTAGCTTAGTGTCTAACTTTGCTTTATGGAGGTACTCTGTGGTCGAGAGACTTTTGAGTTTTTGCGTTCGATCCTGGTGTCCTGAATTCTAATATTCCTGCGTTAATGAGCCATCTAGTCTGTCATTTCTTTAAATTTCGCAAAGTATGTCTGAATATCTGGTTTTCACGAAAGTTCATTGCGCAATAATATGATAATTAGGTATCTGTGGTTGTTAAGATTCTATAAATACTGCGGTACGAGATAGACTCGATGGATTTAGATGCATCTCGTCCATAGTGGTTAATTAGTCTGGATTTTTCCGCTGCATCCTGCTTTTGAACGTAAAAGCTTTCGACGTGCTGTGTAGCAAACGAAGTTTCCATTTAGCTATTTTTGCAGCAGAATTTACGGTTGTGAGTTCGCCAGCGTAGTAAGTAGTTAAGATTCAATATTTTGAAAAATAAAAAGATTTTTGGAAACAACGGTGTTCCCTTGATAGTAATATTGCCGTGCTTAAAGTGATCATAATCTATACTAATATTATAAAGGAGTAAATCTTGTTTGTTTGTTTGTAGGGGGTAATCTCTGGAACTACCGAACCGATTTCAAAAGTGATGGTGGCAAATTGATGGTGACAACCCCTGCTCCAACATAGGCTATATTTTATGTCGGTGCCACTAACCCCAGGGGGTGCAGGAGCAAAAAACGTTCTAAAATTGCGATTTTTCAGTTATCACACTGGCTGTCAAGCCCTGAGAGATTGGCAGCCGGTTCTGTATGTATGTATGTACGTACGTAATGCGATAACTCTTCATAGAAATATCCGTTTTCCTTCAAATTTTGTTTATAGGTTCACTGTGTTAAGGCGCTTCCCTGATTAGTTTTCGGGATTGATTGGTTAAGTATAAAAGGGGGGGAACAAGGGTCTAATTCCCCCCCCCCCTTAATTTATATAAATGGGTTTTTCATGCAGAATTATTCCGTTTCCCTTCAAATTTTGTTTATAGGTTCGCTGAGTTAAGGCGCTTCCCTGATTAGTTTACGGGTTTGATTAGTTAAGTATAAAGGGGGGGATCGGGGGGGGGGGGCTAATCCCCCCCTTAATTTATATAAATGGGTTTTTCATGCAGAATTATTCCGTTTTCCTTCAAATTTTGTTTATAGGTTCATTGGGTTAAGACGCTTCCCTGATTACTTTTCGGGATTGATTGTTTAAGTATAAAGGGGGGGGACAAGGGGCTAATTCCCCCCCTTAATTTATATAAATGGGTTTTTCATGCAGAATTATTCCGTTTTCATTCAAATTTTTTTTATAGGTTCACTGTGTTAAGGCACTTCCCTGATTAGTTTTCGGGATTGATTAGTTAATATAAAGGGGGGGGGGATCGGGGGGCTAATTCCACCCCCTTAATTTATATAAATGGGTTTTTCATGCAGAATTATTCCGTTTTCCTTCAAATTTTGTTTATAGGTTCATTGGGTTAAGACGCTTCCCTGATTACTTTTCGCGATTGATTGGTTAAGTATAAAGGGGGGAAAGGGGGGCTAATCCCCCCCCTTAATTTATATAAATGGGTTTTTCATGCAGAATTATTCCGTTTTCCTTCAAATTTTGTTTATAGGTTCACTGTGTTAAGGCGCTTGCATGATAATTTTCGGGATTGATTGGCTGAGTATAAAGCGGGGAACGGGGGGGGGGCTAATCCCCCCCTTAATTTATATAAATGGGTTTTTCATGCAGAATTATTCCGTTTTCCTTCAAATTTTGTTTATAGGTTCACTGAGTTAAAGCGCTTCCCTGATTAGTTTTCGGGATTGATTAGTTAAGTATAAAGAGGAGGGATCGGGTGGCTAATCCCCCCTTAATTTGTATAAATGGGTTTTTCATGCAGAATTATTCCGTTTTCCTTCAAATTTTGTTTATAGGTTCACTGTGTTAAGGCGCTTCCCTGATTAGTTTTCGGGATTGATTGGTTAAGTATAAAGGGGGGGAACGGGGGGATAATTCCCCCCTTAATTTATATAAATGGGTTTTTCATGCAGAATTATTCTATTTGCTTCAAAATTTGTTTATAGATTCATTCGGTTAAGAAGCTTCCCTGATTAGTTTTCGGGATTGATTGATTAAGTATAAAGGGGGGGAACGGGGAGCTAATACCCCCCTTAATTTATGTAAATGGGTTTTTCATGCAGAATTATCCCATTTCCTTCAAATTTTATTTATATGTTCACTGTGTTAAGGCGCATCTCTGATTAGTTTTCGGGATTGATTGGTTAAGTATAAAGGGGGGGAACAAGGGCTAATTCCCCCTTATCTATACTAATATATAAAGTAGTAAAGATTGTTTGTTTGTTTGTTTGTTTGTAGGGGGTAATCTCTGGAACCACTGAAGCGATTTTAAAAGTGATGGTGGCAAATTAATGGTGACAATCCCTGCTCCAACATAGGCTATATTTTATGTCGGTGCCACCACCCCCAGGGGGGTGCAGGATCGAAAAACGTTCTAAAATTTCGATTTTTTGTGTACTGAAGGAGATAGAAGTATCAAATTTGGTATGGTAGTTACTTATAAGATGTAAATGCTCTCTAAGAACAAATTATAAAAACATTCGCAATTTAAAAGGGTGAGATGAGGTAGAAGCGTTCAAAAAACATTCTAAATTACAATTTCTATGGAACTTCTGAAACTACAGAACCGATTTCAAAAGTGATGGTGGCAAATGGATGGTGACAGTCCCTGCTCCAACATATGCTAAATTTTTTGTCGGTGCCACTGCCCGCAGAATGTGCAGGAGCGAAAAACGTTCCAAAATTATGATATTTTCAATAATGAAGGAGTTAGGAACTTGACATTTTGTATGGTCGTTACTTACAAGATTTAAATGCTCTATAAGAACAAAATCTAAAAAAAATCGAAATTTAAAAGGCTGAAATAAGCAAAAAATTTTCTAAAAACATTATAAATTACAATTTGTATGGAATGTCTGGAACTACTAAAGCGATTTCAAAAGTGATGGTGGCAAATGGATGGTGACAATCCCTGCTCCAACATAGGCTATATTTTATGTCGGTGACACTACCCCGAGGGGGTGCAGAAGCGAAAAACGTTCTAAAATTGCGATTTTTGCAATGCTGAAGGAGCTAGAAACTTCAAGTTCGGCATGATTGTTATTTATAAGATCTAAATGCGCTCTAAGAACAATTTCTAAAGAAAAATGATCTAATGATTCTGCGATTTTTCAACTATTGAATTTCTAAAATTACCAAATTTCACAATAGAGTACCATAGCGAAACCTTCACGCGTAAAAAGATAATGATAAGGGCGACGTGTCCTGACGTGTATATTGACTATAGCACGAGTCACAAATTATAGTATCCTTATTATTCTGTTAAAATATAAAAGGCAATTATGAAATGTCAATATTTTGTTTGATTAAAGGTTCGTTAAGAGAAATTGACCAGCGTAGCGGGCGTAGCTTGCTAGTACTATTATAAATGCGAAAGTGTGTGTGAATGTTTGGCTGAAGTAAACGTCAAAACGGATGATTTAATGGCCCTGCATCTTTGCACATAGATGGATTATATAACCCAGAAATAAACATAGGGTACGTGTTATTTATTATTTTCAAATATTTTTCTTAATATCTCAAAATTTCATTCTTTTCATAGCGAATCAATGAATATTTTTCCTGTAAAATTTAATCTACAAAAACAACTTTTCAAAAGTAAAAAAAAAAGCCAAGCGTAAAAAAAAAAAAAAAAGTTGTGTCTAAAAAATGGTGTGATATCAAATTTCCAAGCTATTATATTACTTTTTTAACTTTTTTCCATTAAATAAGTTATCATATATATAAGTCGAGTGCCTACGTATATGTTAATAGAAATCGTTTTCTCCTGTACTAAATACATCCTAACGAGTTTCTGAAAATTCAATTTTTTTCAAATTATGCATGATGGGCTTGGCGGCCATCTTTGCATATTATTCACAAAATTCTAAGCATCCAAATCCGTAGTTAAAATCCGAAGTTCAAAATTGTTATTTAAGCAAATATTTTAAGAGTTTCATTTATAGATTTGTATGATCTGAAAATTGTGTCTTAAGATAATGATGACTTATCTTAAAGATTCATCTTCTGATTTATTTTTTACAGTAATTAATAATTTCAAACTAGTAAAAATCAATTTCTCAAAATATCAATCTTATCTAATTTATCTGTCCGTAGTTATAATCTGAAGTTCGAAATTGTTATAAACATATTACATTGCAAACATATTACGCTTTTACTTTAGAAATTTGGGTGCTTAGAAATATGAAAAGATGGCCGCCAAGCCCATCATGCATAATTTGAAAAAAATTGAATTTTCAGAAACTCGTTAGGATGTATTTAGTACAGGAGAAAACGATTTCTATTAACATATACGTAGGCACTCGACTTATATATATGATAACTTATTTAATGGAAAAAAGTTAAAAAAGTAATATATTAGCTTGGAAATTTGATATCACACCATTTTTTAGCCACAACTTTTTTTTTTTTTTTACGCTTGGCTTTTTTTTTACTTTTGAAAAGTTGTTTTTGTAGATATCATTTCTTTTTTTTAAAACAGAATAAACATAATTTAAATAATCTAAACATGAGAAATAATTTAAAATTACATTTTACTTTCAGTCATTGTTTAAAAGGTTAACTAGAAATACCAGTAGATTTTTAAATTAAACTAATAAAAACATACTAAATGTGGCTTGTTATAATACTTGTTATCCCCCGTTAAAAAATATCACTGACTTATCGATGAAATGAATAAAAATGCAATACGTACATAGCGTGTCAGCGCTGCATTTGAAATCAAACGTGATATCACGCTCTTTTATTATTAGCACTAGCTGGCTTCTCCCGCTAGCGGACCCCTAATTTATATCGGGGCCTCGAATCTTGTAAAACCTCGAACCGAACGAACCTCCGACCTGGTTCTCCGCTGCCTTCGGCACCGGATAATCCCTTAATTTGCACATCGAATAGTATAAACTTCTAACCAAACTAACTTCCGACACGGGTCTCCGCTGCCTTCGGCACCGTATAGCAGTCGTGCTGCGCACGCTCAAGTTCCATCTTCCACCACCAGGTAGCGCAATCTGTTCTGTATGAACCTCGGGCACTGAAATCGTTAAGGCTATAGATGTCGAGTCGAATGAACTGTACCCCGTCGTGATCTAGCCCATAGAACCAGAGATAGAAAAGTGCCCCCTGGTGGTGAAAAAACGAACTAAAATCGGAAAGCTCCATTGATGTCGAGTCGAATGAGCCATACCCCGTCATGATCCGACTCGTAGGAACAGATATAGGAAAGCGTCCCCTGGTGGTGAAAGCTAATCGCGCTTGGGGGGCAAAAGGGGGGGATGAACACCGGAGATGCATAATAGGATTAAGCGGTCACAGACCTTTCCAACGATGTATCACATGAGGGGTATGTGCAAAATTTAGAAAATACCCCCCCCCCCTGCATATTATGATTAAGCGTTCACAGACTTTTCCAACGATATATCACATGAGAGGTGTCGGCAAAATTTAGAAAAGTGCCCCCTTTGGGTGGAAGGGCTGAAAGTGGGAGGATGGACCCCGAAGATACATAATATGAATAGCGGAACAATTTTTAGAATTTCTGAAAGTTGATTTTTATTTATTTATTTATTTATTTATCTATTTTTTATTTTTTGTTTATTATTATTTTATTTTTTTTGCGTTGCCCTGTGCATGTTTGGAATTTCTTAGCAATTTCTTAGATTTACCTTATTTTATTCAATTAAACATTGTACTGTTACAATAAATTTAAATGGAAACTTCACTTCTAAAACAAAAATAATTTAACAACTGGATTTCATTAATTTATAGGAAAACTAGCAAGCTACGCCCGCTGCGCTGGTCGGTTTCTACAAATGAACCCTGAATCAAACGAAATATATCGTTTAATTTGACCTTGTATTTGAAAGCAATCTGTATATTTACGTGAAACATCCTCCCACATTACTGAAAAATGACGCGATTGCGCTATTATATTTTCTAATGTGCAGTCAAAATTTTAGCTGTTAAGGACCAACTCTTTTATTTGGTCATTTACAGTTAGGGTTTGCTAAAGAATGATAAAACTATATGCAATATACTAAAACCATCACTAAAAATTATCGAAATAACAATGCAAACAAATTAACTAACAAAATCCATTCAGAAGAAGTTTTTATAAAGGCTAATCTTTGATAATCTGATTATTGAACTTTTCCACATAATTCTAAAACAACAAAACGATATAAAATATACTAAAACAATCCTTACAAATTATCTACTTAACAATGCAAGTCGCAAAAAATACGCCCAGTAAAAACTATCAAAAAGGCTAATATTTCGGAATCGGGTTCACTTGACTATATAACCTTCACACATAACTGTTGGAATAAGCAACGTAGGACAATATATAGTACATTAACACCATTTCTGAAATAGCATCTAACTAACAATACAATTCTCATCAAAATCCGTTCAGTAGAACTTTTTTAGAAGGCTAATCTTTCATAATCGGAATCAAATATTGAAAAGGCTAATATTTGATAAAAAAAAATGGTCACCCGATTTTCGAATTTCCCCCTATAATTCTAGAACTAAGCAACGTTATATAATAAAACGTTCCCTAGAAAATTATTTAACAGTATAGGTTTCATCGAAATACATTCGGCAACATCTTTTAAAAAGGCTAATCTTTCATAATCGGATTGATCTGATTATAGAACTTCCCAGAATAATTATATAACTAAGCTACGTAGAACGATATGTTATACATTAAAACCTTCCCTTAAAATTTATAACTTAGTTTAAGTTCTACGAAAATGCATTCAGCAGAACTCGAGTTATAAGCAGCCGGAACGAAATTTCATGTATGTAGAAGTAAATAGAAGTATATTGCCATTAATATAGTTTGCATTTGAATAAAAAAAGGTACTTTTCGGTTAGCCGGGCACCAGTGATATATGAACATTCACACACACACACACACACATATATATATATATATATATATATATATATGTATGTATATACATGTATTTGTGTAGATATATGTGTATATATGTGTGTATATATATATATATATATCACTGGCGCCCGGCTAACCAAAAAGTACCAAAAAAAAAAATACTGCGAAAATGCAGTCGTACACTTGAAAAAAAAACACCTTTTGGCCTAAAATCTCTCATCAAAACTGTTTTTCTTTTTTTTTCTTTTCTTTCTTTTTAAAAAAATAAAATTAGTAACAGTTTTTTCTTTTATTTTTCCAGATGTATAGCCATTTCAATTTTTTCTGCAACAAAAAAAGACACTTTTTGGCTTAAAATCAAATTGTTTGGGGTCAAAAGTAAAATCAAAATCGCCAAAAACAAAAGATAAATCGCCAAATTTGTTTCAATAGAAATCTTGCCCCTTGAATAATGTTTTAAGCCTTATGAACATTTCTAATCATGTTTAAATTAAATATTTTCGTTTTATAATATTCTCTCATCAAAACTCTTTTTTTTCTTTCTTTCTTTCTTTCTTTTTTTTTTTTTTATAAAATTAGTAACAGTTTTTCTTTTATTTTTCGAGATGTATAGCCTTTTCATTTCTTTCTGCAACAGTAATGATAGCCAAAAAATTAGCAATGGTAACCTTTTCGGCCAAAATAACAGAACTTTCTATCATAATTCGATAGCTATTATACGTAGAACGTTGTGTTACATACTAAAACCTTCCCTGAAAAATTATCTCTCGAACAGTGCAAGTTCCATCAAATTCCATTCAGCAAATCTCGAGTTATAAAGGAACGGAACATCAAAACTCTTTTTTTTTCTTTCTTTCTTTCTTTCTTTCTTTTTTTTTTAAATAAAATTAGTAACAGTTTTTCTTTTATTTTTCGAGATGTATAGCCTTTTCATTTCTTTCTGCAACAGTAATGATAGCCAAAAAATTAGCAATAGTAACCTTTTCGGCCAAAATAACAGAACTTTCTATCATAATTCGATAGCTATTATACGTAGAACGTTGTGTTACATACTAAAACCTTCCCTGAAAAATTATCTCTCGAACAGTGCAAGTTCCATCAAATTCCATTCAGCAAATCTCGAGTTATAAAGGAACGGAACGAAATTTCCGTTTGTGTTTTATATATATAGCTAGCCTCGTATATATAGTAGATGACGTGAAAGGTATTCCTGCGAACGAAATGCCTGTCCTTTACCGTGTTTTTTTATTTTTAGAAATAAATGAATCACATTTAATTCATTTCAAAATTTTTGTTTACGTTTGGAAAGAAATTTTAAATGGCGATAACTCTTAATGTATACATTTTAGAAGATACATCTTCCCTCAAAAACTAATTTATTTTTAAAGATCTTTCTAAAAACGTAAATTAGATATTTAAAATATTTTTAAAGCATAAACACTACGTCTGATTACTTTATTTTACAATATTTATAAGAACACGCATTTATCAGACAATTAAATACACTAAACAAACATGAGTGAAAAATTGACCTGGGCCTGGGCTCGAACCTGGGACCTTATGCGTACCATGCCGACGCTCTGCGACTGAGCTACCCAGATCCATATCCGTAACCGGCAATTTCTCATACTTATTTATGTTAGAAACAATCATCTGCCACAGTTTGCAGTCATATTTAATTATTTGATAAAATATGTGTTCTTATAATTGTGAAGTTTTATTTAAAAAAAAAAATATCTTCAGAAGAAAATGGCTGACTTGCAGATGAAATTTGATGTGGTTATATTATAACCTGTAACTGATTTGTGCTATTTTAATACAGATGGTACATGGTCGTTGGCGGGTTTTATCTCTGTTTTGGCATAATTTTTTAATCGCCAAGTTAATTAACAGTTTTTTGCTAATTAAGGATAGAAAATATTTTTTTTTTTTACACTGAATTTTATAAAAGCACATAGATTACGTAATTACTTGTCCAAAAATGCAATCCTTTTTTTATTCTGCCCAATATTAAGGCCTGTAGCTTGTTTGAAAAAAAAAGTTTGACGAAGAAAATAGTGATCATTTTAAGTAACTCGACGTTTTTTAAAAAAAGCTATATCTCTGTTCATAAATCACTTATGAAGATGAGTTTGGTCTTAAATTGAAGAAATTCTTCCTTAGATTCTTCTAGTTTTCGTTTTTTTTTTCTACGACGCTTGGTTTGTTTGATATCTGATATTTTAATCTGGCATGTTTTGTCGATTTAACATTGCGAAGTTGCTTTCTGTATATAAGCATTAGCGGTCTTTATTCCAGTTCTTGGCGTTGTTTGTGTGGCGTTTTTTTTTAAGCTTGGCTTGGCAGAGCGACCGCCCTGCTTGATTAACCATTTTTCGTTGTTAAGTATTATTTTTGCCAATATATACAAAGCCTGAAATAATATTTAACCAACAATTAATTTTCAATTTAATGATTTCCACGTGAAAAAATGAAAATTAAAAAGAATTGAAAAGAAGATGAATTGGAGTAATATTTGAAACGAAAATATGGAGTGTGTGTTACTGTACATGACGTATAAATGTCGTACACGTCCAGAAGAGGTTTTCTAGCAAAAATAGCTTTATAATTAGAAGAATAAATGAACAATAATTATATTATTAAGAAAATATATCTGAACCATGAAACTATGAAAAGGATCCTCCTTGGCTTGGACAAGTATGACGTCATATTGGGAATAAAACATGCATTTTCAAATATTCGTAATAATATAAGGAGCATGAAAATCAGTATATAATGCAAGTGGATGGATAATGACGTCATATTTAAAATGAAAAACTGAAATATTTCTTATCGCTACTAATTAATAAGATTGAATGTCAGTTAGATACAGATGTGAGTTTTCTGCTAAAATCCACGTTATGATTGCCAGGAAAAGAAAATTAACAAGAATTATATAATTAAAAAGAGATTTCTCTGTGAACAAAGTGACGTCATATTTGAAATGAAACGGTAATTTTCAAATATGTTTTTAAAGGAACGTCAATCAATTTTATGCATTAATAATACAAAGATCGGTACGTATAAGGAGTAGATGAGTTTCATGCCATATTTAAAACGAAAAATTGAAATATTTGTTTAACTATGCAGATTATTAAGCATGAAAATATCAGTTACCTACAGATGAGCGTTTTCTGCCAAAATTTACATAATAATTATTAGGAAAAGAAAAATGAACACGAATCTATTATATTAAAATATGATCGTCTGTTTGTATTTCGCAACTACTCCTCTTAGATTATCGAACGCAACGCGATTTAGTTAACATCGGTTATCATTGATCCGACGATGTCATATAATCTCTCAGAATTATAATTTTGAATTAGGTTCCAATGTATTATTATTATTATTATTATTATTTGTAAATGTTAACGAAATTTCTCTACAAATGGCAACTAAATTACTCCATTTTTGAGGATAAAAAGGAGAAATAAAACGAATTAATATATTTTTCACTCCATTTTCTCATTAAAACAGAAAAAGGAATTTATTTTCAATTTGTATAGATGGCGAAAACAAAATATTGATTACAGTAAAATTTTCAAAAACTAAAAGACATATTTCCACATATTCAAACTTTATGAATCAAGTTATTCTGCAGACCAAAAATCGTCTGTCAACATATTGTAATTCAGAAATCAAGATTTGTTTCAGCTGTCGATTAAACCAAGGAGACAAATGTAAGCTCCTTGTATTTGGGTGTACAAATTATTCCTCCCTATTCACAAGAATTAAATATAAAGCAAAATCATATACTATTTCCAAATAATTATTTTTGAAGGATACCTGTTAAAACGTTTCACAGACTCGTTAAAATTAAAATGATTTATCAGATAAATTTGACATTTGGTTTTACCCAATTCGTCGATTTCTACGATTTTATTTGTCCTTCCATTTTTCGTTGGTTGCAGTTTCATTTTCAAGATTATTTGGCACAAAATTTAACTTTTTTAAAACTGAGTTATGTCAAGACCCCTATAACAAAGAAATACTGTATTGTCTCCTATGAAATGTGATAAAGAGTTAGAAAATGATTTACGTCTTTAATTATCGGGAGTGAAATATTTTGCTTAACATTGCATTTATTCTTCTTTCAATGTTACGTGAACGAAGTCACAGATAACAGCTGGTATTTTATAAAGACATTTATAGTGTTTCTAGTGACATTGTATAGTTAGCTGAAGTGACTTCTTCTTAGGTTCCTCTGCAAGCTGTCTGCGAGGCCATTTTGATTCAACCTAAGCATTTGAATTTCGTGAGTATTTTGGGAACGCATTCGGCCTCTTAATATTTAACACTTTCTGACATAGTTGAAACATGTTTATGAATTCGGTTTTCTATATCTCTGTCGTCTGTCTCTCCATGCTCTATCTCACGTAAATATACTTCGATTGCCCTGCAATTCATATATGTTATTGTGGTTTACCCTGACATGTTCGGTATTGAAAATGAAGTATGTAGCATTTATAATTTCTTTACATGGACTATAAAAAAAATTGTGTTACATTACGGTTTATGGGGAAAATCGTTTGCAGTGTATTTTAATCATATTACACTATTCCAATCATATTTCAATCAATATATATCACTCAGGTGCACTACAAAATGCTTACTAGAGAAAGAGTTGGCATAGTATTCATCGTTCATGTACAGGGATACACAAAACAACCCGGTTACAGTACTGACTATGAATAATAATTGCTAGAAGCGCGTTTTCAGCTGTGGTACGAGCTTTTAAATTAAACAATTTTTTTTAAATATTATTTGGGGATTATAAATTCTATAGATCATATACAGGGCTGCACAAAAGATCTCGAGTACATTTCCGTTGATTGGCGGAAATTGCAGAATGGAAATTTTCAATTGTGTTATGTGTTTTCTAACAACACTACATTTTAACATACTATGTTGTATATATACAAATTTATAGATCATACACAAAGATGCACAAAAAAATTTGAAATTTTTACCGAATATTTGTGTTGATTGCTGAAATTGAGTTTTGAAATGTGTTATGCGATTTTCCAATTGCTAAATTAGACATCAATCCTACCCTTACTAATCTTTGAAGTTTTTTTAGCGTGTTCTAAATGTGTTAGGAAATGCTTCATAATCTATGCTTGAAGCATGATTTTTTGGTTTTGTTATTGTTTTAGACTTATCAATTGATCATATATAATTATCTACTGCCAGTCACCCTTTTCATTGCTTTTAAATAAACTGTTGTTATTGTTAATACTGTGTCATTGTTACTTTTCAAGTGCACTGCCCGGAAGGGCACATAATATCCGTTGGTAAAATATTTTCAATTGTTTTCTAAAAATCTCGCAAATGATCTCCATTTGACGGGTGTTACACTTCTATGCAATTGTCTTAAATGGTCATTCGTATTTTAGATTAAAAGTTACTGCCCGGAAGGGCATATCGCATCCATTGGTAAAATAGTTTCATTTTAAATTTCTAAAAATCTCGGAAATGATCTTCATTTAGATTGGTGTTACACTGCTATTCAATTGTTTTGAGTGTCCTTTCGTATTTAGATAAAAAGGTTATTGTCCGGAAGGTTACGTCGCATCCGTTAGTAAAATTGTTTCATTTTTTTTTCTAAAAATCTCGGAAATGATCTTCATTTAGATTGGTGTTACACTGCTATTCAATTGTTTTGAGTGTCCTTTCGTATTTAGATAAAAAGGTTATTGTCCGGAAGGGTACGTCGCATCCGTTACTAAAATTGTTTCATTTTTTTTTTCTAAAAATCTCGGAAATGATCTTCATTTAAATGGGTGTTGCACTACTATCCAATTGTTTTAAGTGTCCTCTCGTATTTAGATAAAAATGTTATTTTTAAATATACAATTTTTTATTATTTATGTCTTGCATCTTTTAAAAACCTTTATTAATAATCTCTTAAAAAAACAAAATAATAAAAATAACAGAGCATATTTTGTGATTTTTTAAAGGGTTTAATATTAATTTTATACAAAGATAAAAATAAGTAAATGATGTGTTAACTATCACATATTTCTTTATAAAGGAGATGACAAAGAACAAAATATTAAAAATATTTCTCTAAAATAATGCGTAAAAAATAGATTTTTTTTTAAACTCCATGTAGGTATTTTTTATTTTTATTTCTATATTTACTTCTAACATTAATCGTTCAGAGTAACTTTCCAGATATTTTTTTCTTAACTATTATATATATTTTTTCAATATTTTGATTTATGTTTGCTTATGCCATGGCACGTATTCTAGAATAAATATTTGAAAATAAATTAGTTTTCTTCTGCATAATTCACATTCTTCTTCATTTACCATACAAACATAACATCAATGAAAAATAAACTTTTGTAAAAAATATTGTTGATATTATTCTGAGAAAAAAGTTAAACGTATTTTACAAAATTAATTTTGCAAAAAAGGATATATAAATTTTTTTAATTCCGTGAAAAAGATGCCCACGTGATTTATATATATATTTTATAATTAATCATTATTTTCTGTCAACCCACAGAAAAATTAACTCAGAGTTTTATATCATTATTATCAGATTTCGTAACTGTTATTTATAGTATTTTTACACAAGATATAAATGAATACATACTTTTTTAACGACAGAATTTGTACACTAGAGAATAGAACATACAATGTAGTGAAATAATAAATGATATAAAATTATTTAAAGAAGTATTAATGTTATCCAACAATAAATTTAATAGAAAGATCAGTAGCATGGGAGTAATTTTTTTCAGCAATAAAAGCTTTGACTTTTTTAGAAATAATATTTTTCAGTAGCAATGTCAAGTTTCTATATCATACATTCAAAAGACACAATAAAGCGTGAAATATACGGAAACTTGAAGTACATATATTGAAGGGTTAATTTTCGTTAGATTTTACGAAACACTGGAAACATAAAACTGCAAAATTGCACAAACCCAGAAATATTTAAAAAATTTGAAAATCCACATTACTCTAAAAGAAAATTATAACGATAGTCATAACTTCAGATCTAAAAGTCACAATAAAAATCTGTTTACACTAAAGCTCCTTTTTATTATTTTCTACAATCCTGTGATAGTAAAATTTTCTTAAAGGGGGGGGGGGGGGAATCATGTTGAAGGTTTTAAAAAATCGATTTTTCAAAAAAATTAGCATGGATACCTTGAAATGTTACAAATATACTGCAAAAAGCTTTTTACAGATATTCCAATTAGAACAGAAGTTATAGCTAAAAATATCTTGCAAAAAGCCATTTCCTGTCATGCTATAAAGTTACTTTTGAAGTCATTTCCTCAAAACAGTGTTTTTTGGCATTGCGCGCACTCTCATTAAAAAACTAATTATCATAGAACCTTGAAAAATTTACGTATAATTAATTTGCATGTATACTTTTATGCTGAACCTCAATTTAGTCTGATTTTTGCAGTAGAAAATTTGTATTGAAAAATTAAATCTAAACGTTTTGGTAAATGTAGTAAATTGCATTATAAAAGCCATTAATTGTGCTAATGAATTTCAATATACTTTTACATTTAGGTTCAGTGTAAAATATAGTAGTATAAGTAAAAATAAATGACATTTTAAGTATGTGTCTGCAGTTGAATTTTTTTAATCTTGCGCGCAAAGTGCATATTTAGTATTTATATTTTTAAAGAGCCATTTTTGTCGTTATCACTTAATTAATTAATATTTCTAAATGTATATAATTTGAGTGCTTTTATTTAACTACAAGAATGTGTGAAATTACAGATTTTTTTTTTTGTATTTCATTCACTGGTTTTCTAACTACAGAGTTTTTCGCACTGGTTTAATTATTATCATTTTCAGGCTGTTCAACGTGATCTCCCCCCTTAAGGGATCATAGCGAACTCGTCTTCAATTCCTCGGTCGTCGATCGAATTTTAAAATTTTCAATATTAACAACTAATTTTGATATCATATTTGAATTTCCCTGGTAAATTTTATCTAGAGGTACCGAATTAAATATCATTCGGTCAAGTAGTTTAGTAATTATTAAACAAATTGTAATTCGGGTAGTTTTTTTAAGCATAACTAAAAGACTCTTTGGCGGAATATGTTGTAATTTTGGATTGGCATATTTAAAGCTTTTAAAATTAGATTTCTGTTACAAAAATGAGTTACTATTTTTCTTCTTCTTGTTATTCTTTTTTTTTCAAATATAATTTTCGAAAATATTATGAATTGTACCCTATAAAATTTTATACTGAAATCAATTTCTACAAACTTCAGACATGTGAATCCAAAATTACAGTTTTTCCGCCAAGTAGTTTTTAAGTTATGCTTAAAAACTACTGGCATTGAGATATGTTTTAAAACGATTAAAAGAGAATTTAGGAGATTCAAATTTTTAATTCGTATAATTCTTAAACTACTTGACGAATGATTTCCTGTTTAGTCAGGTGACATTTATTTAAGAATCCAAATATGATCTTAAAATTAGATGTTAACATTAAAACAATTTCAGTACGTAGACGACCCTTAATGAAAATTTTACTGTAACAATATTGTAGAAATAATAAACTTGGTGCAAACAGATTTAATCTGCGACTTTTAGACCTGCATTAATGATAATCGTTCATATTTATTTTCGAAGTACAGTACATTCAACAATAAAGAGTTAACTGTTTTTTCTAAACTGAGTATTAAATTCAATTCCTGAATACTAACGTATAAAATAAGGACTTTTCAAGGCACAATGTAGATTATTATACCAGCTGCAGTAAATTGGCATTCATGCCTCAAAAAAGATTCCTTTTAAAAATTTGACGCCCTACTGAAACATTATAATAATCATGGGTCTTCTTTTATACGCGTATAGCTTTTAACCAATATTCAATCATATGGCTATGGTCCAATTTTAAGTAAAAAATGTCCCATATGGGATTTTTATTTTTCTCTTGCTTCCTTTCTCAGGTACCAGTCTGGGAATAAGCAAAATATATCCGAGAACTACATAATTTATCTTTTACCCTAACCGCATAGCCAGTCAATGTGATGTCATTGTGACGCACAATTCACTGTGGCAATGACTTTGGCAGTTACAATGTGTCATAGGCACAATAATGTCAAAAAAGTGACTTTTTTAATATGTCACATTATGACTCGGAAGTTATCGCCACTTCGTGAATCGACTTCGAAATCCATGGCAGATTGTTTTAATCATTTGCATCGCAACACAAAATGAGACATATTGCCGTCACATTGACTTGGTTACGACTTATGTTCGGACAAGCGTCAACTGCCATAACATTAATTGCCCCTTTGTTAAAAAATATCCAATCTGCCCTGACTTTGAAGTAGGTTAGTTGCCCTGTCAAAAGAATCTATGAGTTTATATGAGAGTTTCTAGAGGGGGATTATATAATAATAACCATGTTCTACAAGAATCTCAAACGTACATGACATTCGATAATGTCGCGATCACTTTAATACATGTATGAGAGCTTTACATCAATGTAATTTTGCTAACAATGCATCATTGATTGTTGTAACCTCGTTGTATAGAAATCTAAAAATATATAAATAATTTGGTAATGCCGCGATCACCATAACTATGTGCTTCATGCCAATGAAACCAAAAGAAACATCACTAGTAGCAACTAGATGTGTATATTAACCTAAAAATTATATGAATTTTGGGAAGGCTGCGAATACTATAACGCATGAGTGTACTCTTCGCGTCCATGGAAGCCAAAGAAAATCACTGAATGCAATAACATCTCTACACAAAATTCCCAGAAATACATGAAATTCGGTAATGCAGGATTACTAAAACGTTAACTTTCACTATTTCTTTACTTCTAGTACTGAAAATAACCTTGATTTCACTTCCCACACCGAGATACCATTGATACTGAACAGTGGTTTGAGGGTCAAGAGAAACCCATGAAAACAGCTGGGCGATTTCTATCTACGAACTTTCTGACAAGTTATAAAATAAACTGGAGTAATAAAATAAAATTTAAATATTATTAACATATGTTATTTATATTGTAATAACAAATACATAATTTATTTTATTTCGTTATTCCATATTAAATAATCTATATTTAAACAATTATATTAATAGTTTTTTTTCAGTGAATTATATTATTTTATTGCAGTCTGCATTCAGATAAAGTTTGTGGAGAGCTACATAAAATCATCAGGATATGTAAAAAAAGATGTATTTTGGGACGAATTGACGAAAATAAACAAACCTAATGCAGGAAATTTCACATATTTCATAAACGTAGTAACTAAATTGCAAGTTAATTGGATGTTTTATGCGATAGTTAGCGTTAGACAGAGAAACAAAGATACTTAAAATCAGATAGCGTCTCCAAGGTAGCGTCTAAGCATTTATGCTGTGGACAATTTTTTTTTATTATTTACAACGAATTTTTCTATTTTTAATTGAAGTCTTTCTAAAAAAAAACTTTTACATCTTCCACATAAGGGATCACTGATTAATTTGATGAGACCCACACATAGGGGAAGGAAGGATGTTAAAAAATGTGACTCAGTGTAACAGAGGGAGGGGATAGGTTAACACATTATGATGTCATCTACAAAATATGAAAGCAATTAGATGGTGTTTTCACTTAGTATAAATTAAGTTATTAAGCGCAAACATAGGCAAACATATTTAACGCATGTGTAAAAACACAGGAAGTATTAGATATAGTTTTCCTTGCATTACAACAACTTGAAGTATAAACCCAAAGATCTTGATGTTTTTATAGTAATTATTTCAGATAGCATATAAAATATTAATAACAATAATCACCATGTTGTTTTAATCAAAATTAGTCCCAAACAGCAATTGCAAAAACAAATGTAAAAAAATAAAAAATATGTATTTTTACTCAGCGAGTATTATATATGTTACGGTCAATATGATTAATCGGTCATTATTAATAATAACTAGTTATTATTAATAATTCCCAATGAAGTTCGGCCAATATGATTAATTAAGCATAGTACCGAATATGTCATTTACTGAAACTTCTACTATCATTACTATATGAATCTAACAAAAATAATTGTTGACAGACAATAATACTCAATCAAAAGACGTGTCCTATTGATAGGACGCCAGGGCCGAATGGGGTTAATTTTAAAATTAATGAATTAATTAGATGAAATTTTTAAACACTCAAATATTGAAAGAATACTTAATACAGTTTTAAATGCACACATTTAGCACACATTTAGCACACATAACACAATGCACTAGCGGCTAATTTTGAAAAATGCCTTTTTTTGTACATAATAATTTCTACCCATTTATCTTCGCGTTTTGAAATTAGTATGTTGGTTATTTTTTGTGATAGTTGATTTTCTCACGTATGGCTTGTTTTGTTTCTAATTATTCTTTATCCGATGACGACACGGACCGGACCATGGCTAATGTTTCTTCAGATATCGGAATTACTCACACCAATGATTTCAATACAACAAGGTTGCTTCATCCAGTGATTTCTTTATTATTATTATTATTATTATTATTATTATTATTATCAATATGATTAATTAAGCATAGTAACGAATGTGTCTTTTAGTAGAACATGTACTATCATTAATGTATAAATCTAATAAAAAATTGTTAAGATACAATAATACTGAATAAAAAGTCGTGTCCTATTAGAACGACGTCAGGGCCGAAGGGGTTAAAATAATTATTGTTATAATTACTGAATCATTAGGTGAAAATTTTAAACACTGAAATAATGAAATAATAAATAATGCAGTGCATAAATAATGCTACACACATTTAGCAAAGTATATTATGAAGAATGTAGCATAAGTAGAAAGTTTTAAAGTCTGACTTTTATTAAATTAATTTTGACATATAAGAAATATATTAAGAGAGAGTATTGTCAGAATGAGACAGTCCTTACACCAATCTAACAGAAGCTAGAAAAATAAAAGTCATATGTCACTAACCCGCCCAGATATACTAAATAAGCCGGTCATCGAAGAACTGAAGAAAAGACATCTTTGCTAGTAAGAAAGATGGACTGGTATTTCCAAATACAATATTATCATTTTTACAATGAACAACATATTCCAGTAAAATTACATTATAAATACAATGTTATTACATATTAAACAAATTATTTATTTTGGCAGGAAGAGCTTTTGTGGCATTTGGAATTACAAAGGGTTTTTGATCCTTTTACATTTGCAGCGACTTGAGTTACAATTGCCTTTACAATTATAATATTGAAATCCTTGACCACCTAAGTTGGAATTCTTACGAGCACATTCCCTTAGATTTATTTCATTCATTGGAACTGCATTGACTGAAATTAAAGCTTCCTTGCAGACAGTAAAATCATCCCTTGTGTATAGTTGATTTAAAATGCCATCTTTCTTACAAAGTTTACATACGTTTACTTTTTCTTTAGAAATTATAATAGCTATAATATTTCGACTATTCTTATTGGAACGGTTTCTCCTACATTTG
Organism: Maratus michaelseni; assembly: GCA_963931845.1. NCBI lineage: Eukaryota > Metazoa > Arthropoda > Arachnida > Araneae > Salticidae > Maratus > Maratus michaelseni. The sequence goes on along the minus strand of OZ007592.1, from coordinate 280,747,803 downwards.
CACTTTGAAATTTTAACTTCGAAAGCCGTAACATTTTTTTTCGCTTGCTTATTTAGTGAGTGTTGACCAGAGCGTCGACCTTCCTGAATATTTTTCGAGACTTAATCTAATAAATAAGAATAGTATCCTTTTTTTTTCAAAATCTTCCATTTCAACATCATCGAAACTTTTTATTTTTATCTTTTCTATTTAAAAATTAAGTTGTTCTCCTTCCATTTGGCCAATACTCTTGTTACTGTTTTTGCTTGGACCTGCAACAGTTCCCTCTAAGTCTTCATTCGAATAATCCATTTCCACGTTTGTCATCATTTATTATTCTCATCCTTTGTTGAGATTACTCTCTGAAGCTGGACATCATTACTAAACGGATTTCTTATTACAACAAGATCTTTTTCACTTGTAATTTCTGACAAAGTATCGACTGGCAAGTAGGTACTTAAACCTAGTTTCGCTTTGCAAATAAAGCTTCATAAGGACTGCAATTTATTCCAGAGTAATGTTCTCCATTTTTCATAAATTCCATGAATTTTAATCTTTCTGATCGCTTTTCTCGTATTGTTAGTTTCCTGCCAAGTGGATAACATTCTTTCATGTCTTGATTTGCTCTTTCAACTGAGCCTTGCGATTGACTGTGTCTTGGTTTTCCATGAACAATTTTGGGTGCATTCCACATTCCATATACTTCTCCAATAATTTAATTTTCAAATTCTCGGCCATTGTCACTTTGCAAGATGCACGGTGCCCCAAATATTGTGAACACATCCAGTAGATGATAAGCAGCTTCCTCGGTTCGTTTTGTTTTTAACCCTTTGAATTGAATAAATTTCGTTAAATGATCCTGATAATACTTACTTGATAACTTGAAGTATAAATACACAAGATCTTGACGGTTTTATGGTAATTATTTCATATCGCACATAAAATAATAATAATAATAATAATAATTGTCCTGTTGTTTTAATTAATATCAGCCCCAAATAACAATTACAAAAAATTTAAAAAAAAATATGCATTTTTATTCAGGAAGTATTAGCTATATTTTGTTTAAATCATAATTAGCCCCAAATAACAATTACAAAAAATAAGCATTATACTACTGTGGGCAAAAAATAGTAAGATTTTGTTCATAATTTTAAAATTCTTAATTTATTCTTCCAAATCTATTTCGTCCCCCTCAAAGTAATCCCCCCTGACCCCAATACACTTGTGCCAACGTTTCTTCAAATCCTCGAAACAGTTGTTAAAGTCAATTTCCAGAATAGCCTTCAATGCGCGTAGCGATTCACGTTTTATGTCTTCAATTGACTCAAAACGGTTTCCCCGGAGCGGTCGTTTGAGTTTGCTGAATAGCCAGAAGTCACACGGAGCTAAATCAGGCGAATACGGTGGTTGCGGCACGATATTGGTTGAAAATTTGGCGAAAAACTCACGAAGAGTTAATGCAGTATGCGACGGTGCATTATCGGTGTAGCTTTCAAAATGGTTTTCACTGATCCTTCCGATATTCCAACGATGCCAGTAACGTCTCTGACTGTTAATCGTTGATTCTCAAGCACCAATTCCTTGATTTTATTGACGTGTCGATCATCAGTTGATGTTGATGGCCGTCCTGGGCGTGGTTCGTCGTCAACGCGTTCTCGACCCTCTTTGAATAATTTGTACCAATCAAAAACACTTGCTCGCGACAAACAATTATCACCGAAGGCCTTTTGCAACATTCTGAACGTTTCGGCACCAGAAATTTCATTCCGCACACAAAAACGTCTTTGTTGAATAATTTCACTCATTGTAAAAATCGCCGAATGCACTTTTTGTACTTCAGAAAGACAAGCATATACTAAACACTAATGATTATTTTGATGTGACATTTGGCACAGATGTCACTGACAGTTATACCAACATAGAAAAAAATATTTCGACGAATGCGTTTTCGCGCGAAATTTAAATTAAAAAGTCTTACTATTTTTTGCCCACAGTAGTATATATTTATTCTTTGCATTAGAACAACTCCAAGTATAAACACACAACATCTTGATGGTTTTACAGTAATTAGTATTTCCGATAGCACATGAAATAATAAAAATAATAATTGCCATGTTTAAAACAACATGGCAATTATTATTGTTATTTTTATTTTTATTTTTAAAATTAGTTCGTTCTAAATAACAATTTAAAAAAACTGTGACGACACATAGCTGAAAGTGTATCCCACGAATGTGACAACCTGTTACACCTGGGGGGGGGAGGGGTCACAAAACGCCACAAATTTTTGATGACGAAATTAATCGTTAACCCTTAATTTGTATTACTGTTTCACTATTTTCGTTTTTAATAAAATACTTTATTTTTTAATATTTTAGACGAAATTTTGAACGATTTTAAAAAAAAAATCGAAAAATTTAGAATAATTAAAATATTTTTTATGACCTAAAAATGAATTTAATACTTTTTATCCATTTATGATGCAAAAAACATAAATAAGTTACGCTTTGAAAACTTTCATAAACGTTGAAATTAATTATAATCAGGAGAGATGTTTTTGGTTATACATAAATGTGTTTAGTCATGATTAGTTTTCTTTAGCTTAACCATTTGTTAATATTTTCGCGCTACAGAAAAGATGTAATTGAAAAAAAAATCTAAACAGAAGAGTAATTTACGTAGTTTATAAAAGAGGCTGTGAGTATTTTCAATCGATAATCGTAAACTGCAGATGTCGTCTGTTATTAATTATTACATGGTTAATTAGTCCAGTTTAGTTAATGCTACTCTTTTAAACATGGTTGATTAGATGCAAGCGGTAAATTTTCCTATCAATAAAATCTGATCACTGTACAGAAATTTAAGAGAAGAATGATTATATATTTTAATAGGAAAATCATGTAAATGTTATATGGATAATATTAAATACGAATGCTAAAAAGAAACATGAGGTATGATTTAATATGCAAAGTAACTGGTTAACTAATCCACGTCTTTCATTATGGCCGAAAATAATTAATTTTTTCCAAACATTTTAGATTTTGCAGTTTTTTTTTTCACAAAATGAATAATGAGTTTTTAACTTGATTTCCCGATTTCCAAAATCTAAAAGAAAACAAATGTTTCTTAGTCTACGAAAATATAATATAACCACCAACGTAAATATGTAATAACCTCTTCCGAGTTACCCATGATTCCAAAAAACGTTCTTTATCTTTCGAAATCTCAAAATCTCACCTTTGTTAACCTGTGACTTCTTTCTGTGGGGGCACTTGAAAGACCAGGTGTACCGCCACAATCCTGAAACAATTGAACAACTGAAGCAGTACATCTCTTCTGCATGTGAAGCCATCCCGCCTGACACGTTTACAAAGGTTTCTGGTAATTTCGTTCAGAGACTACGCCATATTATTGCTGCGCATGGTGGATATGTGGAAAATACCGTGGTTTAGATTTTTCCAGACCGCAACGCCATCTGTTGTTGAAAATTGTAACTAATTTCGAAAGTTTGTCTGCCTGAAAATTTACTGTTGTCCCAAGCATATTGCAACAAACGGTGTATTTCTATCACTGCCCGTTTAGTTTTTATTGATTTTTCAAATATACCGGTCATTTTTGAAACACCCTGTATAAAGAAGCATTAATTTCTTCAATGTCACTTGAATCATCAGCATTTTGATTTTTACTCAGTCGACAATTACTACTACTTATTTGTTCAGTAACGAGTGGTTCATCAGTATACAAATATTAAAGAAAACATCTTTTTAAAACTCTCCAACATAGTTGAAAATTATTTATGATTTCGGTTTGTAAATAAATGTTTGTAGAAAAGTAAAGAGATATATATACAGGGCTACTCATTGAACTGGATACAATGCAGTCTTAAGACATTAAATTCTCTAATCGTGTGTTTAGTTATATTATGCGTTTTTTTGCATGAATTAAATTTTAGCTTAATATCAGGCATGCATAAAAATTTATGTAGCTGATATACAGGGTTTTACAAAATAATTCGACCGAATTTTCATCTATTTGCGGAAATTGTTAATTAAGTTAATTAATTAAAGTTAATTAATTTATGTTCATTTTTGGTTGCCTTGTGCTTTTTCTAAGTATATTAAATTTTCGAATACTCGTTAGAAAATTTACAAATCTATAAATTTTATACAGGGCTGCACAAAAGAATTAGAGTACCTTTCCGGCAATTGCATAATCTGCTTTTCAAACGTGTTATGCGTTTTATAAATTGTTTACTTAGGTATCTTCTTAACCTTATTAAACAGTGAAGTTTTTTGGAGTATTTTTAATTTTTTAGAAAGTGTTTCATAATCTATGTATGATGCATCAATTTTCTTTCTTGTTTTGGTATAGTCTTGGCAAAAAACTTGTGTATGAGCGATATTCAAGATGTACGAGCGTGCGATTGTTCCTTATTCGTGTGTTATGAAAACAAGGGAAAATATTGCAAATTACAGGAGTTTTAACTGAGTTAAATTCATTTAAAAAACAACAACAGTTGCAAAACCATATGGAAATAGGTAATTTTTTGTTCTTTGTGAACTTCTCGTCGAACACTGAATATGAAAAAAAAAACTGTGCTAAACAATTTGTTTTAATTGTGACGTCACGTTTCATTTCGCATGCGTTGTACGTATTCCATTTTTTACTTATTTTTGGGATAACCCATTTTAATTTTTTGAATGAAGGATGTTCATTGCTATTTCTTTCTTTTTTGTTTTCTCATTTTGAAAAATAAAATGATAAAAATGTGACTCCTTCCCTCTACACAACGTTATGTGATAAACTGCTTTAAAAAAATGTGAATGAATGGGCATGGTATCTTTATCCGTAAATAGATAAGCAATGGCGTTGTAATGGTAACAGTGTGTTATATCTGTCTAAATAAAGAGCAATATGTTCCTTCCAAACTTCTGTTTTTATTTGTGTTTATTACGACTCTTCATAAAACGCAACTACAACAGTAGTATACATAACCATAAATAATAAATTTTAATAGAAACAATTTTATTCTGCGACATTTAGGACTGGAGTCATCCTTAGTATTTTTTTTAATTTTTTGGCAGTGAATCTTCCCGACAATCTTCCGTAATCGGGGTACACGGAAGAAGCATTCGGCCACAGGTAGAAAATTGCGGCCGAGAATGGTGAAGATGTAACAAATGTGAGAAATCGCTGGTTCATTTTTTGGCTGTAAATCCCATTATTTGACGACAGCTATTTTTTTATAGAAAAAATAGACAAGTAACGATTTTTAGGTGCGTTCGTAATTATAGAAATACGTAGCACCTATAGTCATTGTCTAGTCCGTTTGCCTGTCCTCATATAACAGCGAAAAAACTACCCAACCAAATGGTTTGAAATTTAATATACACTGGCGGTCAGAAGTTTCCGGCCAGTTTGTTTCTTTGATTTGTTTGCCAGAACGTTTCAGTGAAGAAGAAGCGCAATTGTTCCAAAAGTTAGGAATATACAAATGACCTCTGACCCCGTGATCATTTTGATTGGATACTGAAGACACTTGATGCAAAGGGGAGGAATTCGAAATTCGCGTGTGCAAAAGTTTCCGGCCATTCGTCATTCGTTAGTTTTTGCTATCGGTAAAGTTTTGTTTTGGCCGTGTTTGTTAATTAATCAAAGTGAATAACGTAGTTTAAATTAAGAAATGCAAAGTTCAACAATTATTGTTCGTAAACGAGTGATTTTTTTTGCCACTAAAGGGCGAATCCTCTCATGAGATTGCGGCAAAGTTATCGATCGGAAAATCTACTGGGAACGATATATTTTTTTAATGTAAAGATGGGCATGGCCTTCAGCACTTGCCACGGTCCGGGAGATCCCGGAAACTGCCTATTCGTGTGGACAGAATTATCAGGAGAAAAGAGTTGATGACCGGTATAAAAATGTCGCTGCAATATCCCGCGATTTACGGAGTGAAAATATTGCTGAAATAAGTCTATATCAAGATGTTTACGTGACGTAGGGCGTTATGGAAGATCCAGTGTTAAAAAACCTTTCATAAATAAAATAAAAAATCAGTGGGCCCGAATAGCGTTTGCCAAGGAACACAAAGACTGGTCAAGTGAAAACTGGAAAAATGTACTAATTTCCTATAAATCGAAGTTCACCCTTTTTTGGGAGTGATGGCAGACACTACGACCAACGACCTAAAAACAAAAGATATGATTCAAGATATGTTATTTCTACAATGCAGCATGGCGGAGGACACGTTATTTTGGGGAGCATTTTCTGGAAAATGGGTCGGTCCGTTAGTTGAAATCCGCGGCAAGATGAATGGTGAAATGTATAAGGATATCTTGCAACATCATTTACTGCCTTATTGGATGAAAAATTGTGGTCGCAACTATTTGTTTCAGCATCTTAACGACCCAAATCATACATGCCAGCTCGCCAAGCAGTGGCTTTTGCACAAAATAATTCCGCTTTTGGAATAGCCAGCTCAATCACCCGATCTCATTTCAATAGAAAATCTTTAGAACGAACTTAACAAACGTGTGTGGAATTATAAATATTCCAATTCAGCAGAATTTTCTCAAAAATTGCATGAAAAGTGGAAAAAACTTACAATAGACGATCTTCAACCGTTCATTGAATCAATGCCACGTCGCTGCGCCACAGTAGTTATTGCTAAAGGTATGACGACAAAATACTAATTGTAAATGTTGTTGATCACTGTTATTTTCTATTATAACACCATTATTTTCAAACTTTCCAAGATGGCCGGAAACTTTTGAGAACTAGCGTTTTGCTTTGCAATTAATTTTGTCAATTAAATTTATTGATATTTATTTGTTATTTCGTAAATAAGTTCCTAACTATTATGTCAATAAAATGTATAAGTATCACTTTGAGATTCCTCTTCGTATGGGTATATTTACAAATTTACCAAAAGTTTTATGCTGGCCGGAAACTTTTGACCGCCACTGTATATAATCGTTGCAAAATTTTGTCGAGTCATTTCAAATTTTATGAAAATCAAATCGAAACTTAAAAATATATTAATAAACTTTTTCTTTATTCTATTAAATCCTATCATACGTAATTAATTGGATGATATCCCATGATAGGTAATGATTCTAGGTTGTCAGGGTGACTACGTCATATTTAATATAGAGTCATATTCTTTACATATTACTGCATTTAAAAACCGAATTTGTATACTAAAATTGTTTGATTATAGCAATCATATAATCTACCGGTAGTTTTTGTAGATAGATGCTTCGAGTGAAATAGATATCATATGGCAAAAGAGTCTAAATATGGATTTCCAGTTCTGAAATTTTCAAAGCTAGGATTAAGTTTCCCATTGGAATCCGCAGTAAATGGCAACAAAAGATAAAATGTTGCCAACTTAAAATGTACTTATTTTATTACGGAAATTAATCATATCATAATTACAGACGATATAATTCATTTCAGTGAAATAATAACGATGACTTTTTACATTGTATTGGATATTTGCGCATAGTATAAATTAAATGTAAGAAAATCGTAATTAATTGTTTGTAAAAGTGTACTGAAACTTAATTTCATAAAATAAAATTAATATCTAAAATATGAAAATCTGCACATAAAATAAATTTTGTAACCATGTATTTTTGTATAAGAGTGCAACAGCTATTGCACCAAGATCTGAATATTTATAAAACTAATTATAGTATGAACGCACCTTATTTATCACGTTTGACGTACAATTTCCAACTTGTTGAAATATTTTTCGGTATTCAAAGTGCGATATTTTAATCGTTTGCTTCAAAAAAAAAAATTGATTCTTCTTTAGAAACGTTAAGTTAAAATATCCGTAGAGAGTGTAACTATATCGTTTTGTATTTCTATTTCTTTCCGAACGACAAATTTATAGTTTTTTTCCTGGCAAAACTACAAAAAACAATAATTAAAATCAATTCAGAGGATCTCGAGTAAACGGTACATCAATATCAGCTGTTTTCCATAACATTTCGCAAGTTTTGTTGCCCTCTTAACCAGAGTCGTATCAAACAGATTCTATGTTACTTTTAAGTAAAAATATTTTACGATAAAGAACAAACATACATTGATTGCATAAAAAATAGATGATATAAACTGTTATAAAACAACTTTATAGCATTATTCTAGGGTATTTTTTTTTTACAATTCATCCATACATTTTTATACATATTTATTTGCACAACATTGAAGAGGAAAAATGTTTGAGATTTTGTTTTTGTATTTTCCCGAATATAATTCAATTATTTATAGTTTATTCGTGATCGTAAAAATTATGAGATTTTATTTACATCCTATGTATTTTAAAGATAATTGCATTTTATATTTCATTACATAAGAATTAAAAGTATTTATCGTATTCGGAAAGTCAACTATTAAACTTAATTCTTCACGAATTTGATAAATCCCTTTTAACTCCCTTGTCATTTGAGATTATTGATATCAAATTAATTAGTATGTTAATTTGAGGATCTTTTATCCCTAACGGAATATTGATTAACCCAGGTTATTTAAAATTTATCGCTTACGAAAACTAATTTTCCGGTCCGTTTAGCTTCCAAATAAAACAGTCAATACCTTAGTGATAAATGATATCAAGCTATAGAAAACTGATGAATGAAATAAAAATAATAAAAGCTTTCTAGTGTAATTAATCATGAAATTCTCTTTTGAAGAATTTATAAATCTAAAATAAATCATTTATATTTAAGAAAAAAAATCATTAGTGAGTTAAAAAATAAACCAAAAATTGTTAAAGATGAATTTGTTTAGTTGTTTAAAATTGTTAACTCGATCTAATATTAATAAAATTGGATGCTCTTAACTTAATTTTGAGGTGCTGGTGAGAAATAAGTATGCGAACAATCTTCAGAACGTACCATTTTGTTTTTGTCTTTTGAATAGACCTGAAAAGCCACTCGGGTTGGGTTGATTATTGAGGGCCAATTCTCTACACTTGGGATATAGGCCCGGGGGGAGTTCCCTTCGTGGGGGTCTTTCTGAGAGAACCTAACTCGTATTTACGCATGGATAAATCCACGGTTCGAAGAAAACCACGAAAACTGCGAACGATTAGACCGACGGGCGCGATTGGGATGGAACCCAGCACCTCCCGTCTACCAGCTTCGAGAGCAGAACCTCTCAGCCACTGGTGGGGCCGAATAGCCACTCGGCGTCGCGCGGGGAGGTCTAAGGAGTGGGAACTTCCGGGTAAAATAAACAAAAATGAGGTAACCTAAACAATATGGTGATCATTATAACTGAGCACTGCGTGTTTCGCACCCATAAGTTGTTAACACGGTGATCACAATACGAGGCCTGTGTGTTTCGCAGCCATAAATCGTTAATACGGTGATCATTATTAGGGGGAGGCCTTGTATAATTCGCGCCTCATAAATCTCTAAACTGACAATCACTATAACTGACCGATGTGAATTTTCGTCATAATCATAAACCGTTTCCCATGATGGCAACAGCTGGCGCTATAAAAAACGTATATGTCCGATTCTTCTTCTCGATAACTCTCTTGCAAAATTACAAATTCTCTTGAGTAAGACGTTACTAATCAATCTTAGCACAGATTAGGACGCAAAATAGACAATAAATATTCTGCCCGGAGCGGGATTTACTTCTATATCAGTACACTAGCTGTTACCCGTGACTTCGTTCACGTATCATTAAAAGAAGAATAAATGCATTAATTAAGCAAAATATTTCACTTCCGATAATCAAAAACGTAATTAATAACTAACTCTTTATGACATTCCATAGGAGACAATACAGTATTTCTTTGTTATAAAGGCATTGACATAACTCAGTTTTAAAAAAGTGAAATTTTGTGACAAATAATCACGAAAATGAAACTGCACCCAATGGAAAAAGCGGTCCAAATAAAATTGTGGAAATCGACAAATTGGATAAAAACAAATGTCAATTTTACTTGACAAACCATTTTACTTTTAGCGCCTATGTGAAACTTTTAATAGTCATCCTTCAAAGATAAGTAATTGGAAATAGTATATTCTTTTCCTTTAAATTCAATTATTGTGAATGGGGAACAATAATTGTACACATAAATGCAAGGAGCTTAAAATTGCCTCCTTGGTTTAATCTATTACTAAAAAAAATCTGTATTTCTAAAGGAAAATATGTTGACAGACGATTTTTGCTCTCCAGAATAAATTGATTCATGAAGTTTGAATTTGTAAAAATATGTTTTTATTTTTCAAAAATTTTACTGTAATCAATATTTTTTTTCTCCATATATTCAAATTGAAAATAAATTCTTTTTTCAGTTTTAATGAAAAAAAATATATTAATCCGTTTTATTTTTCCTTTTTATCGACAAAAATGGAATAATTTAGTTGCCATTTTTAGAGAAACTTCGTTAAAATTTACAAAAAAAAAAAAAAAAAAAAAGAAAGAAAGAAATTAATATCTCAGAATTTAAATCATTTTTTTTTATTCTGAGAGTTTATATGACATCCTCGGATCAATGATAACCGGTGTTGAGTAAATCGCGTTGTGTTCGATAATCTGAAAGGAGTAGTTGCGAAATACAACCAGCCTGTCAGATTTTAATATAATAGATTCGTGTTCATTTTTCTTTTCCTAATAATCATGGTGTGGTTTTAGGCAGAAAACTTTCATCTCTATATAACTGATATTCATGTTTAATAATCAATATAGATTTTTAAAAAAAATTTCATTTTTTTCGTTTTAAATAGGGCGTGAAACTCATCTACTTTCTATACTTACTGATCCTTGTATTATTAATGTAAGAAATTGATTCACGCCCCTTTTAAAACATATTCGAAAATTCCCTTTTTATTTCAAATATGACATCTTTTTTCCTCAGAGAAATCTCTGTTTAATGATATAATTCTTGTTAATTTTCTTTTTCTGGCAATCAAGGAGTAAATTTTAACAGAAAACTCACATGTATATGTAACTGGTATTCAAGCGTATTATTAATTAGTATCGATAAAAAATATTTCAGTTTTTCTTCTTAAATATTACGCCCATTATTCATTTACTTTCATTATACATTGATATTCATGCTCCTTGTATTATTACGAATATTTGAAAATACATGTTTTATTTATGACGTCATATTTGTCCAAGCCGCGAAAGATCCTTTTCATAGTTCCATGTTCCAAGTTTTTTCTTAATAATATAATTATTGTTGATTTTTCCTTCTAATTATAACGCAGTTTTTGACAGACTCAATGTAACTGATATTCATACTTCATGTATAATAACCAATACTCCATATTTTTGTTTCAAATATCACGGAAATTCATCTTCTCTTGAATTATTTTTAATTGTCATTTTTCACGTGCAAATCGTTCAATTAAAAATTAATTGTTGAGGAAAAATTATTTTTCCGCGTTTTTAATTATTGGCAACGATCAAAGCCCTAGCAACGATAAAGTAAAATGGTTAAATTTTACGGGAAAATGTCCATTTATTCTATCAATGAAAATAACACATTTTAATTATTAAGATAAATATTTGAATAAAATAAATAAAATCTAGCCTATGTTAATTTTCGGGTTATAATCAACCTATATGCAAAGATACAGGGTTATTTAATTCTCCATTTTGACGCTGGCTTCAGCCAAACATTTACACACACAATTGGATTGATAATATTACTAGCTGTTACACGTGACTTCGTTCACGTAACATTAAAAGAAAAATAAATGTACTAATCAAACAAAATATTTCACTCCCGATAATTAAAAACGTAAATAATTAACTAACTCTTTATCACATTTCATAGGAGACAATGCGATATTTCTTTGTTATACGGGCCTTGACATAAATCAGTTTAAAAAAAAGTAAAATTTTGTGCCAAATAACCGCGAAAAGGAAACTGCAACCAATGGAAAAAAGAACGAAAAATCATGCGTCAAGCATAGATTATGTAACACTTTCCAACGCTTCCAAAATAATTTTATGATACCGTTTAATAAGCTAAAATATAACATTTAAGTAAACGATTTGGAAAACGCATAACATATTTAAAAACATAATTTCTGGAATTTCTAACATATACAACATTCGGAAAAATATCCGAATACTTTTATTCAGCACTGTATATGATCTATAGATTTGTATATATGCTACATAGGATGCTAAATTTTAGTTCAGTTAGGAAACGCGTAGCACAGTTTAAAATTCTCTGACTGCAGTTTCTGTAAATAAACGGAAATGTGTTCGCGAACTTTTGTGCTTCCCTGTATAGGATCTACAGAATATATACACACCACGGAATAGACAAAAAGCGAGTTAAAATTAAAATCGCGTTCAGTAACTTAAAACGCTCTTCCAGTAGTTATTGTTAACAGACAGTAGAGAATTCTTTTGTGTATCCCTGTAAATGAACGATGACTGCTATACACACACTATTCTGTAGTAAGCCTCTTGTAATGCACCTTAGTGATATATATAAATTTCAATGCGTTTAAAATAGTGAAACATTATTTAATTAAACCGCAGACGATTTTTCTCCATAGACGTAATGTAACGGAATTCTTTTGACTGTCCCTGTAAAGTAACTATAAGTGCTATGCACACCCTATTCCATATTAAGCTTCTTCTAATGCACCTTAGTGATATATATAAATTTCAATGCGTTTAAAATAGTGAAACATTATTTAAATATACCGCAAATGATTTTTCTCCATAGACCGCAATGTAACGGAATTCTTTTGAGTGTCCCTGTAAAAAAACTATAAGTTCTACACACTTCTGTTGAAATAGGGAACATGCTATATATAACAACAATAACATATAAAAATTTCAGAGCAATCCGAGCATATTTACGGTAGTTAGAGCAAGGACAGACGGCCAGACAAACCGATGTCATAAACACTTTTCAACTAGGTTTGAAAGTGTTAAAAAGACGGCTAAATAAAATCGTGTAAATCGAGGAATTGGGTAAAAAGAAATGTCAATTTTACCTGATAAACCATTTTACTTTTAACGACTTTGAGAAACGTTTTAAGAGCCATCATTTAAAAATAATTCATTGGAAATAATATATGCTTTTTCTTTAAATTCAATTCTTGTGAATAGGGAGGAATAATTCTACTCATAAATGCAAGGAGCTTCAATTGCAAAGCTTTTTGCAGCCCAAAATTACATGCAAACGTAACACTTAAATTGCAAAGCTTTTTGCAACCCAAAATTATACGTAAACATTATTTTTGCGTGTAATTTTCATTGCAAATTAACATTTATTACGGTTCAAATTAAAATTAATTTGTGTGCAAATTACATGTAAATGTTACGTTTGCATGTAATTTGGGGTTGCACAAAGCTTTGCAATTGCAAGTGTTACGTTTGCATGTAATAGCAAATTTGTGTCCTTGGTTTAATCTATAGCTGAAACAAATCTTGATTTCTTGACAATGTGCTGACAGGCGATTTTTGCTTTGCAGAATAAACTGATTCATAAAGTTTGAATATGTGGAGATATGTTTTTATTTTTCGGAAATTTTACTGTAATCAAGATTTTTTTTTCACCAACTATTCAAATTGAAAATAAAATAATTTTTTCAGTTTTAATGAGAAAATGGCATAAAAATATATTAATCCGTTTTATTTCTCCTTTTTTTATCCACAAAAATGGAGTAATTTAAGTACCGTTTTTAGAGAAATTTCGTTAGAATCTACAAAAAAAAATATTAATATCTTGGAATCTAATTCAAAATTTTAAATTCTCAGAGTTTATATGACATCCTCGAATCAATGATAACCGGTATTAAGTAAATCGCGTTGCATTAAGAGGAGTAGTTGCGAAATACACACAGTCACATTTTAACTTAATAGACTTGTGTTCAATTTTCTTTTCCTAATAATCTTACTGATGCTTGTATTATTAATCACAGAGTTCAGAGAATAAATAGAGATGACATGTTCATGTTTGGCGTGATGCTGAAAATGCAACCCTACAGTCGGCCCAAACAACTGACGGCTTGCTTTGAAAACCTCTCCCCGTCCAATGAATCCAGTCCTTGTTCCACGTGCAGCCTCTCTCCATCCAATAAAGTCAGCCCTTGGGCCTAATGATTTGAGCGATTACCGGCTTGAGCAATAAGCCGATTTTACGGTTCATTACCTCTCTATTCTTTCACTGTACTCAGTGATTATTAATGTATGAAATTGATACACGCTCCATTTGAAACATATTTAAAAAATCCCGTTTTATTATGACGTCACTTTAATCCCAGAGAAATCTCTTTTCAATGATATAATTCTTGTTAATTTTCTTTTCGTGGCAATAATGACGTGAATTTTAGCAGAAAACTCACAACTGTTTGTAACTGATATTCAAGCTTATTATTAATCAGTATAAAAAAATATTTCAGTTATTCATCTTAAATATGACGTCCATTATGTATATACTTTTATTATACACTGATAGTCATGCTCTTTGTAATATTACGAATATTTGAAAATACATGTTTTATTTATGACGTCATATTTGTTCAAGCCAAGGAGGATCCTTTTCATAGTTCCATGGTTCAAGCAAAATCTTTTTCTTAGTAATATAATTATTGTTAATTCTTCTTTCTAATTATAACGCAGTTTTTGACAGAAAAATATCTTTTTAATGTAACCGATATTCATATTTCATGTATAATAACAAATAAGCCATATTGTTGTTTCAAATATCACAGAAATTCAACTTCTTTTGAATTATTTTCATTTTTCACGTGAAAATCGCTCAATTGAAAGTTAATTGTTGAGGAAAAATTATTTTACCGCATTTTTATTTATTGGTAACGATCAAAGCCCTAGCAACGATAAAATAAAATGGTTAAATTTTATCTGAAAATGTCCATTGATTCTCTATGAAAATAATCAAATTTTGAATTATTAAGAAAAGTATTTGCATAAAATAAACAAAAACCAGACTATGTTCATTTCCGGTTTATAATCCACCTATATGCAAAGATACAGGTCCGTTAATTTCTCCATTTTGACGCTGGCTTCAGCCTAACATTTGCACACAATCGGATTTATAATATTACTAGCTGTTACCCGTGACTTCGTTCACGTAACATTAAAAAAAGAATAAATGCATTAATTTAGCAAAGCATTTCACTTGATAATTAACAACATACATAATTAACCAAAGCTTTAAAACATTTTATAGGAGACCACACGGTATTTCTTTGCTATAGGGGCCTTGACATAACCCAGTCTTAAAAAAGTGAAATTTCATGCCAAATAATATATACAATCGCGAAAATGAAACTGCAACTAATGAAAAAAGGAGGACCAAGTAAAATCGTGAAAATCGAGGAATTCCTCTTCGTAAAACGAACAAGTTGGAAATTGTACGTCAAACGTTACAAACGAGGTGCGTTCGTACGCACGTTTTAGAATTAAATTCATGATATCCCGTGCGTAGAACGGGTTAAACAGCTAGTTAAGTATATATTTTATGACACTGTTCATACAAATATCTTAACTAGTTATATAAATATTCAGATATATATGTATCAGCTAGTTATATAAATATTCAGATCTTGATGATTTTTAATTCTGTGAAATGAATTATATCGTCTGCAGATTCATTTCTGTAATAAAATAAGTATATCGGTCGCTTGACGATTTAACATCCATCGGAAGCTCCTATAACAAAAAAGCACCGATTTAAAAAAAATCAAATTTCTTAATAAATATTTTTATTAATATCTCCTAAAGTTTTGATTCGATTTTAATAAAATTTGAAATGTCTCGACAAAATTCTGCAAAGATAATATATTTTAAATTGCAAACCATTTGGTTGGGTAGTTTTTGCGTTGTCATATGCGGACAGACGGACAGACAGACGGACGGACAGACAGACAGACAGACAAACGGACGGACAGACGGACGGACCAAGCAACGACTATAGGTGCTACGTATTTATATAATTACGAACGCACCTAAAAACAACACTGGCAGAATTCTTCTATACAACAATGCATTTTAGGTGGTATTTGGTGTACAATTTGTATATGTGTGCATTGCTAAATGGGTATTATTATATTGTTTATTTGCACATAGACATATGTTATATATTTCTTACTACATTATCTTGTTTATGTATATATTAAATTAAGTGCTTCACGCTAAGTGGTGTAAATAGTGAACAAACTGCTTGTGGATTTTATACATTTATAGCTATTTCACAAAGATATAACAATATGATGCGATTCTAAAATGTAAATAAAGGTTGCTGGAAAGTACTTTAAATTCTGCCCAATTTAACCTCGATATTTTCTCTATCGCGTCAAGAACACTATAAGCAAATAAATACCGACGACACAAATCTGATGATCAAAACTTACATATTTTTGTTAGTATATATAAGATTATTTTAATTTATTCCATGCGCTTGAAATTTTTTACGCTTTCTGTAAGGTTATGTGTCGAATAAATGTACTTTTTTGTTATTTTATTTTGCCACTTCTATTTATTCTATTTCCCATTCATTCCATTTATGGATATTGATTTAATTTACATATTCGTGTCAAAGAATATTCTTTAAAGTTATTATCAGGATTAGGATAGGATACAATTAGGGTTAGAATTAGGAATAAAAATTTAACGACAATGGCATGACCGATTCAGGTTTAAAGTATGTAACAGAATGTCTATTTACATCATGAAGCAATAAGAAAATTAGAAAATTACACTGTTAAAAAAATTGTGCTGCGTTGAACCAACTTTTGGTGCTGGAGTTGCTGCAACCGTAAAATGGTACAATCTAGTTCCAAAATTTGGAGCTCAAACTGAACCAAAGCTCCAAATATTGGAACAAGATTTCACTATGTTATGGTTGCTGCTACTACAGCACCAAACGTTGGTTCAACCCAGACCAAAATATTTAACAGTGTATCGGCTAATATTTTTTAATATGTTTTACAGTCATAGTTGGCATCAAAGGTGAGCGGGGAAATGATCATCTAAAATACCATCAATAAAAAGTGTTTACCACGCAAAAAACAAATCTGGTTACGACAATGTATTTAATTTTGCGCCAAATTTCACTTGATAAAAAAAAAGAGGCAAATTGACTGTGGACCTAATTTTAGACCCCTAACCTTCCTATTCTCGGAAATTTTCTACCTATATGTAAAAAAAAAAAAAAATTCTACTATATAGAACACGCTTTCACGTTTATAATGTTATGAATTGGCACGATAGGAATGTTCAAGTTTACACAATTCGGCTGGAAGAAAAGATTCATTACTTTTTGATTTCTTCTTTGTTTTTGCATTACGCGAATTTGTTGGTAAAATCGATTTTTTTTCTATAACATTGTTGTTTTTAACACTTTCCAGCCTAGTTGAAAAGTGTTTATGACTTCGGTTTGTCTGGCCGTCTGCCGTCTGGCCGTCTGGCCATGCTGTAACTCCCGTAAATATGCTCGGATTGCTCTGCAATTTTTATATGTTATTGTCGTTATCTATAGGACGTTCCCTATTTCAACGGAAGTGTGTAGCACTTATAGTTTTTTTACAGGGACACTCAAAAGAATTCCGTTACATTGCGGTCTATGGGGAAAAATCATTTGCGGTTTATTTAAATAATGTTTCACTATTTTAAACGCATTGAAATTTATATACATCACTAAGGTGCATTAGAAGAAGTTTATTATGGAATAGGGTGTGCATAGCACTTATAGTTACTTTACAGGGACAGTCAAAAGAATTCCTTTATATTACGCCTATGGAGAAAAATCGTCTGCGGTTTAATTAAATAATGTTTCACTATTTTAAACGCATTGAAATTTATATATATCACTAAGGTGCATTACAAGAGGCTTACTACAGAATAGGGTGTGTATAGCAGTCATCGTTCATTTACAGGGACACACAAAAGAATTCTCTACTGTCTGTTAACAATAATTCCTGGAAGTGCGTTTTAAGTTACCGAACGCGATTTTAAGTTTAACTCGCTTTTTATCTATTACGTGGTGTGTAAAAATTCTGTAGATCCTATACAGGGAAGCACTAAAGTTCGCGAACACATTTCCGTTTATTGACAGGAACTCCAGCCGGAGAATTATAAACTGTGCTACGCGTTTCCTAACTGAACTAAAATTTAGCATACCATGTAGTATATATACAAATCTATAGATCCTATACAGGGCTGAATAAAAGTATTCGGATATTTTTCCGAATATTGTATATGTTGGAAATTCCTGAAATTATGTTTTTAAATATGTTATGCGTTTTCCAAATTGTTTACTTAGATGTTATCTTTTAGCTTATTAAACGGTATGATTTGTAAAATTATTTTGGAAGCGTTGGAAAGTGTTACATAATCTATGCTTGACGCATGATTTTTCGTTCTTGTTTAAGTTTAAAAAATATTGTAATTTTACTTAAACATTGCTTTAAAATCTATGCAATTTTTCTTATCCTACAAGACTTTACAAAAATCTATTATGTAACAACTTTAAAAAAAGTTATATTTAAAAACGACAACAAAGTTTTTCCTATTTTAAAACTAAAAGAAATGTAATATTAAATTCCGGTTCGAAACGACGATTTACAAATGTGTTTCGATTGTGGGAAAATGATAGAGGAAAAATGCTGTTACTTCGACATAATCATATTAAACCTTTAGCTTTTATGAGAAAAGCAACTTTCTTTTAAAAAATATAGTTATTTTTATTAAGATTTTCCGATTTTCGATACGGATAATTTTGCGATGCATATCATTGACATTTGCCATCCAATATATATATATATATATATATATATATATTATTTTTTTTTTACTTTTTAAAATTTAAATTAAAAATATGGTAACTTTATGTTAGCTGTGTGCAGACGATAAATCGCCAACCTATCCCATCATTTGTATTGAATTCATTAAAAATATAAATCTTTCACTCATTTCATCTAAAACTCAGAACTTTAATTTACAACACATACATTTAAAATACATATATTACGTACATTTAAAATAATTCCTTTCATGTGAAAAAGAGAAAGAAAAAAATAAGAGAAATTAATCACAAATAATTTTATAACCCAAGATCATTTTATTTTCACATCAAAACAAATCTGTTTTACTTTTCTATATATGACATCATATTCGCTTGCTTTCCATACTTACTCGTATTTATGCACTTTGTATTATTATCAAACATTTGAAAACGCACGTTTTATTTCTAATATGACATCATTTCATTATCTGTTTAATTCCTAAATAATTCATTTTCATTTTTCACGTGAAAATAAATTGTTGATTAAAAATTATTACTCAGGGGTTTTATTTCATATTGGCAACGATAAAGTATTAGTAACGGTAAAATAAATTTAACCATTTTAATAAAAGCTGCAAAACCGGGCCCTTTGGGCCAAACCAACCAAACCAACCAACCATTTTAAAATATACGAAAAAATGTCCATTTATTCTCTATGAAAATAATGAAATTTTGAATTATTAAGAAAAATATTGAAATAAAATAAACAAAACCTAGCCTATGTTCATATAAGGGTTATAATCAACTTATATGCAAAGATACAGAATAATTAAATGCTTCATTTTGACGCTGGCTTCAGCCTAACATTTGCACATAATCAGATTTATAATATTATTAGGATTAGGATTAGGATTAGGATTAGGATCACCAAAGGAAGACATTCATAGTGGCCTGGAAACAGTTGACAATTATTGCTGAAAATGCATTCATGCATGTGATTTCTTTTTACTTTGTTGAAGCTATCATTGTCTCATCCCAAAAAAATCTTAGCAAGTTGCGTTTTAGAAATGGTGGCCAATGAAAAATATTTTTGCTTAGTAATGTATCGATTTATTCTAAATGCTTCGATATCTACGGAACTTGATAAAGGGAACTCTGGTGTGAAAATCCGCAACGTTACCATAATGCTGCAGAACTACATACATTTTTCTCTCCTACATTTGGCACAGCTCATTAACCTTGCATCTATTTTGATTTAACTTTTTTCCAGTATCTGGTTTATTTTATTTATTTATTTCTTTATTTTGTGATTTATTGTTGTTATGTTAAAAGTTTTCGATGTTACACGTGGCTACATTATGGATTATTAATGTAAAATTAGTATTCATTAATTTCATAAATATAACCAGAAAATCATATGTACTGCGAACATAAACAAACTTTTATGCTTATCATCTTTAAAAACCTGTTTCAGTTCCTTATATTCATATTTACATAAACAATCATTCTGAATATTCTTTTCCGTAAAGCACCTCAGTTTTAATTTCCCCTTTAATAGTAACTTAAATGTGAAATATCAGACAATAGCTCTCAAGCCATTGAGTAATACCAAAACTGTAACCATTAAAATAATTACAAAAGCTCTGTTGAAATACTTAAAACCCATATTCATTACTTTCATTTTGGTGACAGAAATGTAAGAAATATACTTCCAATATACAATATTAAAAGCCGAATAAAGCTTATTTTTAAAAGCATATAGAAATATAAAAAAAAAAAACAATATGAAAATAAAAGGTTTGAAAAGACTATCCAAGTAAACCTATACATCTAAACTAATTTTACTTTATTATACTTTATTTAAAATATCACGCAAAATATATGTCCAACAAATACAATAAAAAAAGCAAAAAATATCATGAATATATGTACTTTATACATACGCACACTTTAAATGTAAATTTTGTAAATTATAAAAGGCCTATTCAGTTCAAAATTTACATTTTTTTGTATTAATCTTTCTCAGAACCATTTCCATAAACGACCATAATACTTCTAATTATTTATTAAAAAGTAATTCTAAAAATGAAATATCAGTCAACAGTTACCAACCCTTTAATTTGTGTTAAAACTGCGAACATTATGAGAATAACAAAAGCGCCGTTGAAATGTAGAGTTCATACATCATAATCTTTCATATTTTCGAGACATACATACAAGAAATGCGCTTCCAATATAGATTATTTAAAGCCGATTAAATCTAATTTATACAAGAATATTAGGTCTTTAAATAAAGAACAAGCAATGCGAAAAAAGGATATCCAAGTAAAATAAAACCATTTAAATTAATTTTACTTGAAAGCAATGTAAAGTACTTTCCGGCTCACTGCCATTAGTGCTAAAAATGTTAGCTGCGTGCTGAAATCATTTTCTGCTTGATTGCTGAGGCTCAGATGGTAGTGTAGCACTTAAGAAAATTGGAAAGGGATAAATTCTCGTGCCGCGTAGAAAGGTATAAAAGGAACGCTATCTGAAAGAAGTTTAACCAAATCCGGAATAAAAGTGAGAAGGGTATTAGAAATTTTAAAAGTTTTTAATTGCCTTCTTAGAATTGTAATGCATTAAAAATAAAAGAAAGGGTAATTTAAATAGCCGGTTTTAGCTTCAAAATGTTTAATTAATTTTCCGTTATAAAAGTTACCTGAATTGCTTCTTAATCGCTGCTGAGTTTGGTTTTTTAAACAGTTTGAAGGCTAAATGTTTTCAAGTGATTATATGCTCGAATTTGTTTAGATAAATCACCACTGAGCTAATCTTTGGTTGTAAATTATGTATGTATTATGTAAACTGTTTTAGTTATATATATATATATATATATATATATATATATATATATATATATATATATATATATATGAAAGGTATTAAAAGCCCATTTTAAATCTCAAGCTTAAATTAATTTTTAATTAAATATTCTCTAACTCTTAATGTTTAAATAGGCAGCTGCCCCTTTTAAGTATTTTTCCTATCCCGACAAATATTGCTTTCAAATATTAAATTGTTTGTAACCAACTCTAGCAAGGAGAGGACAAAGCTTGGTAATCACAAATTTTGATTATTTTTTATATGTTATAGGATAGAATCCCCTTAGCCTCAGGTTCAACAGATTTTATACAACGCTCCTTAGTTCTCCAGAAATAGGGTGTCTAATATAAAACACAACATAAATACCATAATTTCCAGCCTATAATTCGCGGATCAAACAATCATGTTGCGACCCGGAAATTTTATTTTATAAAATGTAACGTACTAAATCGCTGTAAATATTTTACTTCAATTATTGAATAAAATTTCTGGGTAATAATCCACGGATCAAACAATGATATTTTGACTCAGAAATTTTATTCAGTGATTGAAGTGAAATATTCACAGCGATTTAGTAAGTTACGTTTTATAAAATAAAATTTCCTATTAGAAACATGATTGTTTGATCCGCATAATATAGGCCAGAAATTACGGTATATAAGTTATGTTCGAGAACTAAAGAGCGTTGTATAAAATCCGTTGAACTTTAGACTAAGGGGTTTCTACACTACAACATACATAAAATAATCAAAATCTGCGATTACCAAGATTGGCCCTCTCCTTGTATGATTAAAATTGCAAAAAATAGCACAAATTGCAGTTGATTGTGGTTGAGACCTAGAGAAGCTTGAGCCCGGATATTGTGTGGGTATTGACCACACATCAATCAAAAACTAATTAACCAATTAAGTTAAAGCATCCTCCTAAATTTTCAACTTCTCTCCCTCCTGGAAAATATTGCAAGTAATAAACAAAAAGCGAAGAACGCGCGAAAGATTTGACGTTTTTGTAGATTTGAGGTGCCTACATAACTTATGAAAATGTAAGTCTTTAAATAGTATGGTTCTCGAGGCTTCCATCGAGTTTCCACTCTCTGGGTATATCCTTGAACTAGGCCTTGAATAAATAAATTTTGATCTGAACCGAGGTCCCAAGTAAATTATTTTAATACATCTAATTTTCTACATCAAACCAATTTACTACAAGAAGCTTTATATATGAGATGCACCTATTTTTTCTTCAGTACAATTCAAATAAAACGATCATTATCTTTCTTCTTTACGATAGTTTCTTATTTTATCTAATCATGCTTTGATGTTGTACATTTGTTTAAATGTGCTATCAGGCAGTCAACCTTGTGTTGTATTATGTAAATTGTATTATTTTCCAAACACATATTATTTACCTATATATTTCTGAGAATAATTAAAGTAAAACAAACATTATCTTTAATTTGAAGTACTCTCTTGTTATTTCTTTGAAATTTTAATGCCGGTCAAGTTTGATAATACTTCGATTAAAACTATAACTCCAATATTTTTCAGTTAAAAAAGAGCTCATCAAAGAGCTTTTATATTCCTGAAATGATGTTTGACACCGAGTAGTATGATATAAAAGACTTATAGATCGAAAGCTTATATTGAAATGTGATTACCCCTGTTTATATTTGTTTAAATATAGTAGTCTGTTGTTACATCGTGCATGTCAGCGCGATATAACCGAAGGCTTTAAAATGTTAAAGATTATAACCCCTAAAACCCGGCTTGTTCATATATTACTCTTTAATTATTTTTAATTATTTTATTTTATTTTATTTTATTGTGTAAAATTAGTTACAGAGCAATATAATTATTGTAAATGAAATTGAAAACCGTACTTTAAAATCTGGGATAGGATGAAATTATTTTTGTTTAGAGATAGAGGCGGGTGATCAAATGGGAGCAATATAATAAGGCTCAATATAATGAGGGGCTACTGTATATTAGCCATGTCGGGCTTTTGGGTTTAAATTAAGGATGTATTACATAAAATATATTATTAAAAAAACATTTACCACTATATTTCTCAATATAATTAAAACAGAACTTAATTATTTTGAATTTAAAATGTTTTCTTATTCATTTTATTAAACTCTGCTTTAAGGAAATTTTGCTTTATTAACAATTTATAATTTTGCATTTTGAAATAGATTAAAAAGTACTAGTTACAAATAATTATGCGCTTGCATAATTACAGATGAGCAGGCTTTTGTTGAAATATCCCATAGGATTATATCAGATTTCTTTCTCAATTTAGTAATTATTGCTGTAACCTTTTGAGTTTTCACGCTATTTCACTGGTCTTTTTATATGAGTTGCCTATAGTATTGACTATCAAATCATGACAAAAAAAAATTGCTGTAGTTCGCGCATGCGCATTTAAAAGGTATTTCATACAAATACCCATATCTCATCAAATATTCAATATATTAATATTTTAATTACAGTATACTATTTCTACGAATATTTATCACGTTTTTGGAAAGCGGTGTTAAGTTCGGCTGAAAATTCTGCATGCTATAAAAAAAAACCCGTTTGCAGTTTTCACAGAAACGTTAACATCTTCACGAATATACGTGCTATGCTTACACAAATGTTGAACATGACAAACATAGTCATTTGCTACAGTGGCAGACCATTTTTAGCATTTTCTGTTATTTTGGTGATTTAATAATATTATTTTATTATTAAAATTATTATTGTCCCCTAATTGTCCTTGCGACAAAATCTTCACTGAAAAACATGAAGTCAAACATGTTCTTTACATCCTCAAAGTTCAAGTGGA
This sequence comes from Maratus michaelseni, assembly GCA_963931845.1. Taxonomy (NCBI): domain Eukaryota; kingdom Metazoa; phylum Arthropoda; class Arachnida; order Araneae; family Salticidae; genus Maratus; species Maratus michaelseni. Next base: position 280,723,385 of record OZ007592.1, on the reverse strand, counting down.
TTTCGTACATTTCCACAGGAGTTTCAGAAGATATTCGATGAAACGTCTGAAATTGGTCACTGCCCCTTAATTTCTGGACACCAGTATATATATCGTATTTTAACTGCATTAGAGGATGACATCATCTATTTCGGAAAAAAACATGGGACAAAAAAAGTGAGCATTTGATTTAAATTTTACTTTTTAATCATAAATATAAAATAAACACGTGCAACAATAATTTCCCACTTTATCTTTATTGTACTTTTATTCTTTATAATCATTGTTCAGCACGATATAATGCGTTATTTTATTTTTGTGGCAACAAGGATTTGTGAAAAACCTTTTATTTCATTTACGAAAACAATGCTGATTTAATTTTTAATTAGCTGCAATTTTTAATCAAAAAACATGTTTTAACGAAATGAGAGTGTACTATTTCAGAAGTCTATTCAAACGCCATTCATATGTTATCTCATTTATCGTTGTGCGTTTTTTATTTGCTTGGAAAAAGGGATGCTGACAACTGAAATAATATGTACGATAAACTGTAACTCAAATTAAACACAACATTTGTTTTGCTATTAAACTTTGCAATATTTTGTAATTAAAATCCAATATTTTTATTTCTAAGCTACTACCTTAACCGCGAGTTAAAAGTGTTTTATTACATAATAGAGTGTACTCTACAAACGATATTCACAATCAATTTCTGAACATATATCATTGTGACAGTTTTACCCCACTGTATAGCCCCGACCCTTTATTATAACTCTGGATAGAAATTTCCATCATAGTCGATTTTTCTCTTCGTACAATCATATCAATTTTCTCCCACACATCTTAGAAAATTTTCCAAAGTCTTTCAATGTGTTGTGGAGAGCGCTTTCTAACGCTCGCTTTAACCAACATATAGGTGTTGATAAATTAAAATTTATCGTAACACTGAATGAAACATGGCTTTATTTAAGAGAGTGTATCTAAAGAAGATCAATTTTTATCAATTAATAGAAAAAAAAACCAGAAATGAGTTTCTGAATGTAAATAAAAATTTCCAGAAGAATTTATGATTGCTGCTGGATTTTGTTATGGAATTAAATTAAACGTAAAAAATGCAGTAAAGCTAAGGTGATTTCACATTATTATCAGTAAAATATTTTAGAACCCATTTTTGAAGAAGAAATTCCAGTTTTATTTGAAAAAGACATTAATTGAGCTTCACATGAACAAAGTCTTCCAGCTGCCCTTCCATAACTCAACTGACGCATATTTAGCAAAGAAAGAATCCCAAATGGAAATAAATTGTCTCAATTAATGAAATGCATTTAAAATCACTTGACGTACCCCCCCCCCCTCATCAATGGACCTCTTTCTACATTTGGATCGTTTAAATGAATTCACGAACATTGAAAAGACTTTGAAAAAGTTTTACAAAAGGTATCGGGAAAAATTGGGAAAACACATAAGTGTAGTCTAAAAATACTAAAAAAATTCAAAAATATCCAATACAAATTGTTTTGTGAACTTGCATTCAGTCAAGTACTTTTTAACAGCTCTACAAGAATTATGAATAAAAAAGTAATGGCATTATATATTCCTCACTTTACAAAATTTGTTTGAAAATAAGTCTGAATAACATTGAAAACACATTTTCACAATTCCATAACATGTAAAGTCTTTCAAATGCGATATTTTTGGTAGTAACATAGCTTCGAAATCAAAATGAAAAAGAATTTTGCTGTCAAAAGACGCGGATGTCTATCTTGGCATTTCAATGCACTTTTTCTTTAGTTATCTTGTGATATCTTTGTGATTTTAAGAATATTCAAGCAATAATAAAGCTTGCGATTATGATAAATTTCTTCGAAATTGGGTTATTTTGAACCTCATATATATTTGCAATTGGGATATAAAAGAAACGTTAAGGAAGTGGAATTTTTTTCTTGTTTCTCAATTTCCATTATGTTTCGAATATGATATTTTTTTTGTGAGCGTTATCCCTAGTATATAGACTAAAAATCTCTTATTTATGTGTGCATGTACGTGATTTAAATGTGTTTTATATCAAATATTCTTCAAAGACTGATAATATACCTGATAGAGATAAAATAATTCTCCTTCTCTGTTGGAATCTGTAGTTTAAACTATCATTGAAATGACACTGCATTTTATATCTAGATTTTTTAAGAGATATTAAGATCATTTCCGTGAAACTAATAGCACCATAAATCAAATGCAAAAGTTTTTCTGTACTCTCGTACACCAAACCCGAACGTATACTGAGCACAATACGTCAAAGATTCAATTTTGTGAATGATCCTAAGGCATTTTTCAAAGGATATGGGTGGTTTTACTGTCATTTACACATAAAATAATTTGCATAATACTTTTCAATAGCGATTCATGATCATATCAGATCGGCTGTTCTTTCGACAGACTTTCGCAACCTTTTCTGCCAAATCGTAATTTTTTGCACGGAATTCATCTTCCTGTGTTTTTAAAAGTCTAAATAAAAATTTAATCTCATTCCGTTCGTTAGCTTTAGACCCAGATACTTCTTAACAGATAAAGTTATTTTATTCCAACCTTTATTATACAAAATTTACAAGAAAGGTAGGATTAATTGAAACAATTTAACAACAGGATTCTTATTAAGATGAAACATTCGATAACAAACAAATTTGAAGAGTTTAGTAGTAAAAGTTGTTTTTTAGTTTTTAAAACTTTTTTAAATCTACATTTAGCAAGCTATTCAGAACAACTCAATCTTTCAGCCCTGGTAGAAACTTCTGGTGAAACTTCTGAAAATGACATCACTGGTAAAATATTTCGCATCTAGAATGCATAAATGTTTATCTTCAGTTCATTTTCATAAATACAAAAATGGATGAATCTTAAATTAAAAGGTTTTCAAACTGACCAACGTTTTGTATATATTGAAATTTTAGCTAATTTCTATCACCCGTAATGTTTAAACAAATCTGAAAAATTGGCCATTGCAACTGTGCTTAAACTGAGTTTTTTTTCTTGTATTTTCTTTCCTTTTCCTTTTTTTCTTATTTTGTATTATTTATTATAAAAGAAAAGTTTAAATTATAAAATCCCTTCGGCACCGGAATGCTGTAGTTGCAATGTAGTTTTATCTTCATAAATATTTCGATATACACTGAGTTTTATTCAATTGAGACATCGATATTTCTATTGCTGAAATCCAAAAAACATGCAACTATAACAGACGTTTGATATAATGTTATTCTTGGGCAAATGAACAAGTAGTGTAAACGCGCTGTTAGTCATTCTTAATGAATATGTTTTAATACTGAAGAAAAATATTTACTAAAACGAAAAATTTAAACCTAACGGTCTTAAAATCCATTAAGCATAATGTTCAGCGGTCCTCGCTCGCTTTGTTAGTTATGGACACTGAGGTTCTATGTATCATATGTTCCAGTCTGAAGGCCAGCTTAAGGCTGCTCGTCAGTAAACTTCCCGATTTCCCTCGCCAATGTTATTCCTATGTGCGTAGGATGCATTCGTATTTTTAAAATATCTTCTCGGAAAATTAATATTTTTAACTTCTGTTTTCTTTGTATTGTTCTTAAAGAATGCCTCTTTTTCTCTTAGTTGTCAATTTTTTTCTAAAATATATACTTAATTTTATATGAAATGTTAAAATCTTATTCAGTTTTGCTAAGATTTTAACACATAAAAATATAAATTAAGCACGTAGTTTAGAAATATTTTGATAACTAACAAAAAAAGAGACATTCTTTAAGAACAGTACACAGGAAACAGAAGTTAAAAATATTAATTTCCAGAGGAGATATTTTAAAAATACGAACGCATCCTACGGCCATTGGATTAACATTAGCGAGGGGAATCGGGAAGTTTACTGACGAGCAGCCTTAACACGGGACCCTCAGTGTTAAGTTCACAAGCTAGATTGGTACTCATCTTATCGACTCAGGAAGTATGGAAGATTGAATGCACCTTATCCTTACCCGGAGACAAACCTCGACACTCTAGTCCGGCAGCGAAAAGCTCTGATTACTGACCTGCTAGGATCCGAAGTGTACTTAATATTCGCAAGGAATTCACAAAATACAGATTTCAAAACGTGTTTATTCTAGTCCAAAATATTACCTAGTAAAAGAATATTATTCTTAAATTCCTAACTAATATGTTGCAGCTCGTTTGTGTAAATTGTACTGAGGTTTTCGAACTATCAGAATTGGCTTTTGTGTTGTTGTTGTCGTTTTCTTTTCATCTTTTGACTTTGCAAGCCGATAAATTCATCTCCCGTTGAGAGATAAGAGCAGTTTAGAAAATAATGAAATCATGTTTGTCGACACGGCTATAAAAATGTAAGAAGTACAGGGAAGCAAAAGATTTAGTACACTTTTTATGTTTTTTTTTATACACCAGAGTAAAAGTTTTTTCAAAGTGGCTAATTATGCTATCAAAGTATCTATGAATTGCCAGTGTAACGCGATGAAAAGTTTTGAAGGTTCCTATAATCTCATAGATCAACAAATATACACTAAATATTAAGAATTAAATCAAACCATGAAGAAGTTTAACCGGATTGATTATGTTCTTAACTCAAATGATCAGTCGACTCAATAATCTTATTGTAAAACTCAAATAAGTAAAAAAAAAACTTTATAATTTAAGCCACTAATTTTTTTGAGAAATATGTCCCAGTGGTAAAACATTATGCAAAATATTATGGCATAAGCAAAACATTATGACAGTAATATTTTACAAACTGAAAGTAGTAACTAAATAACCTCATAGTTTCTAAAACGGGCTAGAAACAGTTGCATAGATGTAGTAAAACCTATGAAATCTCAACTTGTCTATAACGGCACCCCGTGTTCAATGGAAGTCAGTCAGAAGAAATACCATAAAATTATAAGGAATAAGACAGAAACCTACCTTAAACTGAACTTTTCCCTGTCTTTAGTGATTCCGTTTTCACAGGTTTTACTGTACGAAGAAAAATAAAAAACAGAAAAACAATAGATATTTTGATATTTTTTGTTACAGTAACCATTGGTGAAATCACTAATCGTAACTTAATCTAGCTCATGTTTATCGTCTATTTCAAACGACGATACGGATTCTTTTGAGTAGTGTTCTAACTATTAGTAATTTTTACAGGACACTGTGATTAAGCAGCTAAATGTTTAGCTTTCCATCTATTATTGCGAATACTTTTTTTTACTATTTTATTCCCGTAAGTTGGTTTTCGAAGATTTTCTCTGTCATAAATCTTACTTACTCTCTCACATTTTTTGCAGATACATCTTTTATAACTGTATCTACATTACCTCGCAAATTAAATGGCTGCATAACTTATACGTTTTCTATCCTGTATATGAAGAAATGCTGTAGGTTTATAAAATCAACAACCACTCACAAATAAATAATTGTACAACTTATATGATTTCCACCGTGTATTTAAGCATACACATTTAGAAAAAAACAGACGTTCTAATCCACTAATATTCAAAAAGACCTATGCAATAATAAAAATGCATGATTAACGGTTTTTTCTTAACAATAGTGCATACTGTATTTGTTTTAAAAAACAAGTAATAAGTTCAGTTGCTAAAATTCTTCTAAACCTTTTGAAAGAAATCTACGTGTAAGGAAAAATAAATAATTAAAATCAAGATACGTGGCTTAAAAGCGTCATAAAAAATGGAAAATAACAAAGAAACGTTGCCAAATTCCTAAAGAAACATTACGGCAATAAGTTCCTAGATTTTACGATTTACTTTTACGATACTTTTACGATTAGAAAAAGAATGCACTAATTCATCTATTTATTTTATAATTCAGGATAGTTTGTAGTTTATCTGATATAAGTTTAATGTATAATGCATTTACATACGAGGGTAAGTCAAAAATAAGTTTTTCGAAAATTTCTCTTTAAAAAAAAAATTATAAATCGATGTGGCTATCGATTGAATTCGGACTAAAACATGCTTAAAACTACTGAAATATCACTTCCAGAAATTATCATCCATAGGCGACCATGTAACCAATTCTTAACGTGGTCCTGTACATGATTTCATTTATATTCTACAAACATCTCTTAGTGTACTAAATATAGTTCAGCTTGAAAATGCATAACTCAATTAAAATCACCTTTAAGCAATTCACGCTCCTACTCAGTAATGTTTGCGAATTTTTTTGCATAGTCCGTTATATGGTCTATAGCATTTATACAGAAACGTAATATGTAACAATTTTGTTAATCTGAGAAACGGGTACTATTTTTGAAAACGCACTTCCATCAATCGCTGATACACAGTACTTCGGATACGGTACTGCATCCGAAATATATTGTGTGTCCTTGTAAATGAACGATAAAGGCTACTCACTTCATATTCTACAGCAAGTATCGTGTAGTAAACCTCAGTAACGTATATCCATTTCATTATTTTTGAAATAGTGTAACATAATTAAAATATGCTGCAAACCGATTTTCCCGTAGGCCATTGCGTAACAGAATTATTTTGTGTGGTCCTGTAAAGGAATAATAAATGCTTTACACCCCATATTCTACAGAATTCCTGTTTTACTGAACTTTATAAATTGCATATAAATTTCATTATGTTTGAAACGGTGTAACATTGTTAAAATGCACTTGAAACGATTTTTTCCCATTGACCGTAATGTGGCGTAATACTTGTGACAGTCCCTGTAAACGAACTATAAATGGTACACACTTCATTTTCCAATGAGGTCATACTGTAGTAAACGTCAATAACATATAAAAGTTTCAGGGTAATCTGAGTATATTTTTGAGAGTTAGATTACGGCCAGTAGGTTATAGACAAACCAAAGTCATAAACACTTTTCAACTATGCTGAAAAGTGTTAACCCCTTAAGCATCACGACGTACCTGCGTACGTCATGAACCAAAATTAATCAAATTAATTTTTTATTACAAATAGATATTACAAATAGTATGCATGGTATTACAAATAGACTTTCGTCTATAACGTCTTGAGAGTTAGATGGCACATACCAGGACGTATGTGCATACGTCCTCGCCTTAAGTCCAGACTGCGATGTTCTATGCATCTGTTTTTTTTTTTGCGTCGCTAATTGCTATTGTGTTTGTTTTTGTACGGGCTTTATAGTAATGAATGTTTCGCGTTACGTATAGAAAAAACTCATTAATTTTCCTGCTGTTTTGTTTCTTTCTTTGTAGTTCCTTTTCATATGTTTTCAATGCAGTTCAATTGTGTTTCGCATTAGGTTTTTTGTTTTTTGCATCTCTGATAGATAAAAATAATGATATAAACTACTTTTGACAAAATTTAATATATCCGGTATTCAGTATACCATCACTAAATTGAATATGATGCTTAAGGGGTTAAAACGACTATCAGATGATGGCACAAATCAAGAAGTTAAGAAACCGTGAAGCAGTCCTTTCATATGTAGAACACGCTTTTTTATTTGCACAGGATTTTTTACTTTGTTAAGCCTTTTAATAAGTACATCATTATCCTAGATGTTTATGTAGAAAAATAAAGTAACCCTTGTTCTTTATGCCCGTATTCTATTATTTGTCTGGAATTTGTCTTAAAACACTGCCCATAACAATATAAGAAAAGTTATCTTTCGACTCTTCCTGGTACTTTTATGTGCATGGAATGGATTAGAGATTAAATGAAAAAGTATACTAAAATATATTGTACGTTTTATCTATGTATTATGCAAATTTTGCGTATTTACGCAAAAATGTGCTAATTTTATTACGCAAATTTTAGTGGTAATACATAATCAAAGGATTTGTTTTCCATTGCAAACATACATATTTTATTTATTTCTGTAAAACGGCAAATAATGAGTTCGATGGCATGACCTTTTACGGGTTATTTTTGGAAACAAAATCAGAAAACGTATACTTCTAAATTTTATTTTGTGTTTTATTTTTATTTTTAAAAAAAAATCTTCATATCTGGAGAGAAAAACTGATCGGTAAATTAAAAAAAAAAACACGACTTGTGCCTTTTAGAATTGTGAAAACTATCGGAGAGAAATGGCTACAAAATGAAGAATAGCAAAGAATAGTGAAAAATCCCTAAACTAAAACAAAAAGTCCGTTGTATTCTTCTTCATTCTTTTTTAATGTTAAGAAAACTGCAATATTTGATCCATATATTTTATATATCAAAATAAGGTATGTAGTTTCAGTTTAAGAATAATGGATATCTATACTTTTATATTCAAGCAGGTAGATGGAGATTATGTAAGAATTCTGAAACAACGAAATATTTTTCGTGGGATTTTGCATCTGATGGGGATTATAATTACACTAGAAAAGTCCCTTGTTTGCTTTATCGATGTCTTTTAAAGTTAAGAAAAGAAATATAATATTTTAATGAGCTTTTTCTTCATAGTAGAATAGCTTATATTGTATTGATTTAAATAACAAATAATACGAGTATTTCAATGTGCATGCGGATTGGTGAAAACTAAATATCGAGATGTTTGTAGAAGATTTACAATTATATTTGAAGTGCTTTTCATTTGTATTTTTTTTCTTTTTAAAGATTAGAAAATGAATGAAACATTTTGTTTTACAAAAGATAAAAATACAGGGTTATTACAAAAGAATCATCGGGATTCCGAAGCGTTTATTTCGGAACATAATTGGGTTACAATAATGAGTTATACATGGAAATAAACCGAAAGTATACAAGATTGACGTCCATACTACAGATGTTCAATATGTGCTCCTTGACTGATACGGCAGATGTCAAGGCAATAGGTCCAGTTCGCTCCACGCATTACTCAGCATGGTTGGATGTGGAATGGAAAGTTCGCGGATAGCGCGATTTGCTGATTTCTTGGGACTACGGATGAAACTCTAACTCGGTTCGCTGTTTCTTCAGTAACGCTTGGTCGGCCGGAACTTTTGCCTTTACATAAACAACCGGTTACTTTGAACTGTCGATACCAGCGCAGAATGCTTTGTTGGGTTCGTGGTTTGCATTTGTATGCCTTCCAGAATGCTCTCTGAACGGTTATAAGCGATTCACACTTTGAAAATTCTAGTACGCAAAATACTTTCTGCTGTCCAGTCGCCGTTTTGAATATGACGTTCACGCAGCAACCATGGCAACCACACGCGCAAGATAACATACGCAGCGGGAAACAGCAGTTAACGCCCTCTCGTTTGAGTTGTCATGGAAACATATACGTTTCCTAGTTCGCACGTAGTAACGTATCAAAACCCGATGAGTTATTTGTAATAAATTTGTATTTTTTTCCCCTTTTTTGATTTTCAATAACAAAGAATTTAAATATTTTTGTGTACATATGAATGAATGAAGATTAAGTATCGAAACTTTGGCAGAAAATCTATAACTGAATTTGAAATATGTCTGAAAAATAGTTTAAATAATTAAACAAACACACATTTTAACTGTTTATCAATTTTTATAAGGGATATACAAAACAATTTGTTTATATACACTTTCTATAATAAATAAATAATAATTATGTATTTTATACCATGAATTGCATAAATCATACTGAATATTTTAAACCACTTTGTTAATAACACTAATGTGAAATTAGGGATACAAGTCATCTGAAATGTATAGGAGGGTCACATTGCGATTTTTGAGATACGATTAAATGGTGCAAGTTAAAATTACCAACTCTTAGAAGTGTTCAACGTAGTTCTCTCCAAAATCAATGCACATTTGTAGTCGAATTTACAAAATATTAAATGCCTCAATCAATCTATTTCTTGGATTAGATAAAAAATATGCTTTTATAACCACATCAATCTTATCTTCGAAATGAAAACGACGCCCACGTAAAACTTTTTTTATATTACAAAATTGCCAATAGCCAATATCAGGAGAATAGATTAGATGTTCTATCAATTTGATATATATTTTTTTGTTGTTGTTCAAGAAATTCGACTGTATTCTTGACTGAATGAAAAGATGTAATAAAGAAGTTGTAATAGTTTGTTAATAGTAGGAGGAGACTTATCATCAGATCACGCGGCATATTATACAAGATGCTCTCAATATCGCGGAGCACTACAGAGGTGTTTGAAAGAACGTAAGAACTCAGTGACTGATCAATATTCTGACAATCACAAAAAACAGTCGATTGTAACTAAAACCGATTATAAAATCTCTACACTCATTTCATTAAGTAACTGCTATAACTGTATTTGATGGTGAGAAATACCACCATCTAGATCTAAACTAGCACACACTATAAAAAAAAAAGTATTTGGTTTTTTTCTGCATATTAGCAGAGTATTTGGTATCATTTTAATCAGTGAACAGTGAACAATACAAATTAATGATCCATTTTAGGATCAGCGCATACAGATAGATAATTGTGGAACAAAGTGAACCACGGCAGTCAAGGAAATATTTGGTTTTCCGTTCCCACGAATGATTTAACTACACCTAATAAAAATGTCATGGAGAAAATTGTCAGAACAATAATATGACACATTTATTTATGAGAGCTTAAATAGGCACGAAGACCTCACAAGTCAAAGCATCTTTACCTCCCAGACACAGCACGGCGTCAAGAGGAATCGCTATTGTACCGACGGACCTATAAAACACTCAAGGGGAGTACCAAATTTCTCCCGCATGCCAATGGTCATCTCTCTAAAATCAGAGGTATGGCCGAAACATGCAAATTTTCAAGAAGTTAAAACGTATAAGGCCTTAATTTTATGTGAAAAGGGAAAAATGGTTCCATCCCTTTTTTTTTGCTCCACGAAAAGAATGTGATTTTTCTTGAGAGTACAGATTCAAAAAAAATGGAAAAGTAGAAGGTTGACTGCTCTCTAACTAAAAAAACAGATTTTGAGTGTGTGTGCCAATAGATGGAAATGTACGCGCTAAGAAAAAGCGAAAACGCGTCAGCCATTACCTCCTGCTGTCAACGTTATCTAGTAATATAAGGTAACAAACAATCTTCCTTCACCATTGTTCCATTTTATTTAATTAAGCTATATTCTTTTAATAATACGAATTTACGTGTGTATGAAGATCCTACCCCGATCTAAACATAAAAAGGCTAATCAAATAAATACTTCTAGGGTATGGAACTCTGCCTTTCAAAATCGAATTTGTTAATTCAGTAAGATAAACTGTAATTCTCAGAAAATAAATGTTGAGAATACAGTTCTCAACTAGGATTGAATATTTTTATTTTTTAAAACATTTATGTTTGTTTTTAATCATATGCTTATAATTACCTTGTAAATAAACTCAATTTTATATTCAATTAATTTTAGTCAGTTTTCCTTTTGTTTACTTAATTTATTGAATTAATATTAAGTCTTTTATTTTAGGAAATGTTTTCTTTAATATTACAATCTAGGTTTTAAAATAAGCCATTATTTATTTAATGTTACATAACTCTCTGCAGGTAACCTTTGATGATTGTAATTGGCTCAAAGAGGATCCGAACTTCAAAAATAATTCACAACGCAACTTTTTCTTTTCTATAATTAATCGATAATTTATCTAATAAAATTTGCTAAGTATAAATTATCATATCAGATCCTTAGAGTCATAGGTGCAAAACAAATACTATACGTCTCGGATAATTTAAAATACTCATATTAATCAATTAACAGCAATATAGTGGTAAATCCTATGCAGTCAGACTTAAATTCAAATAATTTAATTGATCACTCTGTTGCATTCCATCAGTATTATTTATTATTTAAGTTTAAAATATAATTGGTTTAATATATTTATAAGTTTTAAACAACTTTATTTTAATTTAGTTTAATATTTTATATATATTCTAACTTATGTTTATTTTAATTATTAATAAGTTTACAACAACATTATCACTTTTGGGTATAGTTTACGTAAAATTGCTCAAATCTTCCATCGCAATATCATTCATAATTTTTATTTTCAATTTGTTTTAATGTTTAATTTGTAAAATAGGTTTTTAGCCTTAGTAAGGTATTTGAGCCGTTTTTCTTTAAAATTTTAGAATTATTTATTTAGAATTGCATAATTAAGTTACATCAGTATTGCTCATGATTTTCTTAAAATAAATTAGCTTTCTTTTTACATAATTAAAGAATCACCTGGTTAGAATCTTTTTCTTACTATATTATTTTTGAGTGTTTTCCTTTCTTTTTATCACTGGCAATTTATGTTATTAATCATTTTCCGGGTTTGTTTTCATTTTGCTTAAAGTATTTTATTCACAATATTTTTCTTTTGTCCTGAGCAATGTTACCTTTTTTTAAAAAATTATAAATGGTAAATCAAGTCATTGTTCCGCAAATCTTGCTTAAACATTGTTTAACTTTGTTTCATTTGATAATTTCTTTAAAATATTTATTATTATTTACAATTCCAATCCTGTAAAGCGTACAATTTATACTTGTAATTTTGTAATAGTGTATGTTAATGTAAACAGTTTGTGTCTTCGACCCGGGATTGCACTTATACTCTAAAGCGAAAGCTGGGTTCCCGGGGTGGTCATCCCTTGTCAAGCATGAATCCCGTAACATTTGCCTCTTAAAACATTTCTGGAGGACACTTAGTTGTGTAGGAGTTAGTTGTAACTGTCTTCTGTGTCTCTCTAGCTTTACGGCTTTGGCCAGCCCTGTAATTCTGAACAACGTGGCATACATCACTTTTTTCATTCTTCGCTGTCTTTTCCCCATTGATAGTTAGAGGCACCTTCAAAGATCCATACTTTACTTTCTTCACGCGTTGGAACGTCAAAATAAGGTATTCACATCTCATAACCAGTTATTGTTTTAAAAATAATGCAGTGCTCCCCATCATTAAAATTTTAGGTTTTCTTTACTGATTCTGACCCTCGCCGCTTTTTGGTTTTTGTTTTTTTAAATTGTGCAACACCCAACGACAAGCTGTTTTTTTTTTTTTTTTTTCAAATTCAGTTCTTTTCTTTATGAACAGTTTTATATATAGCTGCAAATTTCATGTTAAATTCCTTCTGTATCAATTGGTAGTTACAGCGATTATCATTGATTAACAATTTTCGTACGCCAGAAATATTTTCTGGGACTACAGTTGACAAAGGTCTGCCAGTGTGTTTTTCATCCGTGAGAGAATTTCGATATCTTCTAAACTCTTTAAACCATCTGAATACAGAAATACGAGATGAAGCTTCATTTCTATATGTTAATTGCAGACGTTGAAGACATTCATCTTGATTTAGCCCAACTTTTAAACCATAGATAACTCGATAATGCTCATTGCGATTGTTGTCACAAATTATCGTATGTGGGCATAAAAGAGTTCAGATTGAAATATTAGACAATTTTTTTTTAATTTGGTTTGGCACCTATTGTCTGCCCCTGCCTCGAAATTTTCAATGTTACCCAAATATGTATAATCGATTTTAACTATTCAGTTTGCAGAAAAATGAGGATTTTTATCCGTTTAGTGAATAATTAATTTATATTTTCATATCGATTGAATATTGCAGGACGGGTTGTGCATCTACTTTTAGTGTACTACTCAATACAATACTGAAGTACAATACTGAAGTGTTTTAAATGTAGAATTAAAAATATTTTGTATACTTGATAAATGTATGCATTTTTAGAAATGCGAGATTTTAAAATCATATTCTTAACAGTGGTTAGAAAACAAGTTTTTCTGTTTGGAAGCATCTGGAGCTAAAAAGATTTATGAAATGGGACTGCATTTCATATTTAGTTATTTAAAGACATGGGTAGGTGAATTCCGCCAGAAAAGAAATAAAGTGACTTTATTCTTATTGAAAATAGTCAGTCTTATTTAATTTTTATTCATATCAGCTACAATCAAGATTTCGAGAACAATATAAAAGTCGCATTACTTGCTAATACGACTGTTGACTAGTTATTATTTAACATTTCAGTGTTATGACAACATATTTCACCATATATGTAAGTGCAACTTTAGATAATCTTTGTGCAACAAAACGCTATATATAAAGGAGTTAAAAAGCATTGTGAGAAATAGAAAAAATACATGTATATGCATCATATTTCAAACAAAAAAAAAGTGTTGTGTTTACAAAAAATAAATAAAAGAAGAAAAAAAGAAAGGAATGGACAGATTCGAAGCAGCCAGAAAATATAATTCGATATTTCTAAGCCTTTTTTGCGATTGTTGTTTAATGACAAACTTTTTAAGATATTTAGACATTTAATGTACTTTTTCAAGAATTACTCTGTTTTATAGATAAACATACAACAGATAATGGTTCAAATATGGTGTTAAATAGGACAATTTTTCACTTCTATGACTTTCTCAGTTGTACGGCTGCTTTTTTTTTGGATCCTTATAAATCGTACAAATATTAGGTGATACTAAAGTAGCCAATGAAAATTGCAATGATGCTAGAAAACTGTATAATAGTTACATTAATATCTCGAAAAAGGGATTATATATTTCATTTTTTATATATAATCGCAACAGCCTACGATATATCCAAAAAAAATCTAGAAGTCTGTATACGAATAATTATAATAGGACGTATTAAGCACATCTCTAAAGAAAACGTTATGTGTCCAGGAGTAAGCCTTTGAAAATGAGAAAAAATGCAGAGCTTAATAAATTTCTTAATTGCTTTGCAAAGTACAAAAAATCAGTCATCAATATCCCAAAAATTATATCTGAAATACGGATTTGATAACCAAGACAATTATTATCATAATGGCAGCGAACCAAACATACAAAGAAATACATATAAATATACAGAATGGTCAGAGTTATAGCTATACTCACTGATGTTAAGGGAACAAAGAAAATCGAGGTTTGTGCCTCATAAAATGTGAATTATTTATTAATAATATCCTAGATTGTGACTTTCTCGTAAACTTCTTTTTATATGCTCATTTAAACGTAGATTATGCAAATGTCGTTGGAGGAAACATGTTTCCACAACCAAAATATCCGAAATAAATGTGAAAGGAAATCAATTTCATTCAATTCAGAATAGTATCCATACTCAAGAAAATGGACAATGAATATAAATCTTGTTTTTTTCCTAATGAAAACAAAATATTGAAAACTGTATACCGGAAAAATAAATGAAAAATAGTGTTTAATTGTATAATTAATCGTCTCTATCTTTAGTCTCTATCGCTTCTTCTCTTATTCCAAATTTCTTCATCCATTTTTAAATTTATCTTTTTAATTGCTATAAGTAATCTTAAATTTTATTTTTAATTGCTATATGCAATCTTTATTTTATCTTTAATTGCTATAAGCAATCTTTACCTTCCCCCAACGGCTCACTTTGAAATGACATTCAACTCACACTCGACTGGGCATTAAGTTGCTGCAACTAGGAAGCCCCTGAACCGGCATCAACTGTTCCGGACTGTTCCGGTACACAAAGGGTCTGCATAAAAAATGTCTAATCAAACTTCTTACCTTTGCACGTGTGATCGGTAGAATTGTGGCATTAAGAAAGTAGAAGCTGTAACGTATATTCCGCCATATAACATGCACTTTTGATATAAGAAACTACAAGTAAGCGTTATACGCTTGTTATGAAAAAGAACGATTAAAAAATAAGAAAAAAAGATCACAAAGATTGTTAGTTTTACATTAATAAAAATGTATATTTCGATCGTTCTCGTTTTGCATTTGCTCTTTTTAGCACTTTCCAAAATAGTTAAACAGTATTTATCACTTTGGTTTGTCTGGTCGTTGGTCTGTTTGTAACTCGCGTAAATATACTTGGATTATCATGAATTTAGTGTTTATTGAGATTTACAATAAGATGTTCCATATTGAAAATGGAGTGTATAGCATTTATAGTTTGTTTACAGGGTCACATGAAAGAATTCCGCTATTGTGTGGTCAAGGGGGAAACCGTTTGCCTTGAATTTTAATAAAGTTATACTATATCAAATAATACACTGAAGTTGAAATATATTATTGAGGCGCAATACAACATTATTTCTGTACAATATGGACTGCATGGCATTTATCATTCATTTCCAGGGACACACAAAAGAATTCTGTTACACCA
Organism: Maratus michaelseni; assembly: GCA_963931845.1. NCBI lineage: Eukaryota > Metazoa > Arthropoda > Arachnida > Araneae > Salticidae > Maratus > Maratus michaelseni. The sequence continues at coordinate 280,707,359 of OZ007592.1, read as the reverse complement.
TAGCCTATTGGGAAAAATAATTTGCAGAGCATTTTTAAAATGTTATGATATTTCAAGCACAATAAAATTGATATGCATTGGTGACGTGTGTTCCAAGACGCTTATTGCAGAAAATGGAATAGATAACATTTATTTGTTCATTAACAGGGGACAAAATCGGCTACAATACTGTCTGTGAGTGATAATCGCTGGCAGTGCGTTTTCAGAAGCAGTATACGTTTTAAAGCTTAATGAAGTTTTAGTACATTATATTGTATGTAAAAGTTCTAAAACTCATATACAGGGATTTGCAAAAAAAAATCGTAAGCATTACTGTCTATGGATGTTAATTGCTTTGAAGTGTTTTTTATTTAATTGTGTTATGCATTTTCCAGCTAGCAATATTTAGTTACTATATACTATGTTTGTATATAAATAAAATCCTATGCATCGCTACGAAAAAAACTGAATATATTATTGTATGGATGTAATTGCTCGAAATGGTATTTCAGTTGTGTTATGCGTATCTTATCTGAATTAAATTTGAACTTAATATTTAGTGTGTATAAAAACGTGTAAATCAAATACAGGAATGCACAAAATACTTCGAGGTACCATATATCAGCAGTAAATTCTGAAATTAAAGTTTTAAATGTGTTTACCATTTTCTAGTTGAATAACATTTGGGAAAACCATGGGGAATGTAGACAAATTTATAGAAAATATGTCGATACGATATAGAACATAAGTCGATAAGATCTTTTGTGCACCACGATTATAAGAATTCGAATATCTTATCGACTGCGGGCGCTATTTTCTGAAATTGGATGTTCAATTGAATTACGTGTTTTCTAAATTGTTTGTTTAGCTATCGTCCGTTAACTTATTACTTATGGAAGGTTTTCTACAATATTCTGGAATTTTTGTAAAATGTCTCATAATCTATGCGTGATGCATGATTTTTCTTTCTTGTTAAAATCTCACACTATTTCAAACATAATGAGATTGATGTGCATTTCTGATGTGCACTACAAGATGCTTACTGGAAAACACTGAGTGCACAGCATTTTAAAAATTAATACTCTTAGCTCACACTCTCTCTACATATATCTTGTTGGAATTTTCAATCGTTAATAAAATATTTTCTATTCATTCATTCAAGTTCAAATAACTTTTTTAAAACTTGTACTGGATGACAATTGATGTTAATACAGTTTTTTTCAAATATTAATTCATTAATTAAATTTAATTAATTAATTTTAATTATATATTTCATTTCTGTTCAAAAGTATAGACTCACTCCATATTTATAGTCTCACCTTCACACGTAAAAAGATAATGGGGCTGTTCACGGACGAAGATCAGGCGGCTTGCGGGCGAAGGAGACTACAAATGTGGAGTGAGTCTATACTTTTGAACTGAAATGAAATATAAAACTAAAATTAAATAATAAAATTTAATTAATTAATTAATATTTGAAAAAACTGTATTATCGCTAATTGTAACATCGCTATGGCACTTTATTGTGAAGTTTGGTAATTTTTGAAATTCAATATTTGAAAAACGGCATAATCATTAGATTTTAAATTTATATCAAGAAAAATACATTTTTTTTAACTTTCTAACGCAGTTTATCTAACAATTTTGTGAGAAATACTTTTCGAGCTATTAATTTTTGGTATTTTAGCTATTTATTTTTTATTTAATTATTAATACATTTCAAAAATTTCTCTTATGTAAGATATTTGGCAGGATATAAATTTAGGAATAAATACCGTCAGTGGCGAAGCGTGTAGATCGCTGGAAAAAAATTTCTATTTGACCTCAGTAGGAATTGACTTAAAAAAAAGTTTTTATATTACTTGTTTGTTCTTCTTTGGGACACAAAAAAGATTTCGCTAACAGCAAACTATATAAATCTATAAGTGATAATACCTGGAAGTATGTTTTGAGATGCGGTACGAGTTTTAAAGTTAAATGAATTTTTCCCACTTTAAGTGGTGTGTATGAACTAGTATCCAGTGACGGATCTAAGGGGGGGGGGGGGGGGGTTAGCCGGGGCAGCTGCCCCGGGTGCAAGACTTGGAAGGGCGCAAAAATGAGGAATCATAAAAGATTAAGAATAAAAGAAAATTAAAAATTCACATGAAAAGATATTCAATTTTATTTTGTTCAACGGCGGTTTACTTTCGTTGCATAAGGATCAGAAATAAAAAATAAATTAATTTATATTACATTATATAAAATATCACATTGCCACCAGTATTTTTAAGGAATTTTTATTTATTAAAAATTTAAAGATTTTGCATTATCTCTTTTTCAACACTGTTTTGTGTTGTTTTACAGCGTGTGCAGTATTTTATTTCAGTTATGTCTAAAAGACATTCGGGTGACTATCACAGAAAGAAGACTAAAAAAAGAGAAGAGGAGGCTTCACAAATATCATTTAGTATGTCATGTCTTCATGGCTTAAGCCGAGCGATATTCATGAAGGTAAACTAGAGGTCTGCACGGTCTCGGACCGATTTTTATTTAGGAAGCTCGGGCAGGCTCGGGCCTAGTTTTCACTTTTTCGGGCCGGACTCGGGCTTTACTTTATTTTGAAAACTTGGGCCAGACCGGACTTGGTTTACACTACTTCCGGGCCAGGCTTCGTCTTTACTTCTTCCGGGCCGGACCGGACATGAGCCTTTCTTAGTTCTGCATATTCGGACCCGGTCGAGCCTGGTGTTTACTCTTTCCGGTCTTTACTTTTTTCTGCAGACTCGGTTTGGTTGGACTAACCATCGTTTTTCTGGGCTAAACCGAGCCTAAACTACATACTTCTTAGAGGTCTGCAAAGGCCGAAATTTCCTTTTACGATCTAAGTCGTATGAAGATCATTATTAGCCTGACTTTATGCATGCAAAAATCAATAAAATTTGTCCCGAGTCCTGACGCAACAATCAAGGGCGGATTCAGCCCTCCATTAAACAGGAAGACATGGCTCCTTTTTTGGGGGGTGGGGGTGGTGTCTCATATCTTAATAAGCAACTTTTATATTAAAGGCTGTTGCCATATCCAAAATGGCTACTTTTCCGAAACTTTTAGAAAGTCATATCCATTCGTAAATACAAAAATATTGTATTAATATTTGTAAAAATATAAAATTTACACATTTTTTTCAGATACCGAGAAATTGAAGAATTTCCCATTTTCTTATAAAGGCAAAGAATCATCCAGAAAAAGAGCATTTTAAGCCAATTTTTAAGAATTGGCAGTTACAGAAATGCCGTCATGAGGAAGCAATTGGCTGCTGGGGCCTAAAATTCAGATTAAAACACCTATTTTACGGAGATTTCCCCGAAAGTTTCTTTGCCTTTATAGAAAAATGGAAAATGGTATTCAATCATATTTGTTCTGAATAAGTGCACTTGCAAAATTGTCTTGCATCTGAGATTAAAATTGACTTCAAGGATCTTTCAGAAATTACCTGATTTGGATATGAGTAGAGCTTCAGACAGTCAAAAAGATTCTCTTTGTTGATCAAGGGGAAAATTTAAAAGAATTTAATATATATTTTAAAAATATTCTTTAGAATTTTTTTTTTCGTTCAGGGGGAACATTATGAACCATATGACGTCTTCCTTGGATCAGTCGTTGGCAACAATCTTTGTAAAAAGTACATATAATTTTATTCGTAGAATAATGATCATTTGAAACTATTTCCAACCCTTTATGTCCCAAAATATGAATTCATGAAAATTTCATCTTCTAAAGTATATTTCGTGAATTTTTGAAACCACTTTAGAGGATTTACATAATCATTTAATAAATTTTAGAAGGATTTTGCCAATTAAAATTAATAAAACATACTTTTATACCGGGCCGGTCTCGGGCCTAATTTTCAGATTTTATACCGGGCCGGGTCGGGCTCGGGCCGAACTTTTAGGTTTCATACTGGGCCGGACCAATCACCTTTTTTGCATGGGCCGGGCCAATAATTTTTTGTACGGATCGGGCCGGGCTCGGGCCTAGAAATTCCGGCCCGTGCAGATCTGTGAGGTAAGCAACCAAGTTACTTGTTTTGTTTTTTTTTATACGTGCTACACAATATAATAATTTATATGTATTATTTCTGTTCTAAAAATCTCCTTTTCTATGCAATAACTGAGTTGATATGTAAGAAAAGAATTATAAATCGATTTTTTATTAATTTCTTCTAAATTTAGATATTCTTGTAATTAACAAACATTTTTGTCTAAAAAATGAAAACGAAACTTATACTCTGTTGAGAATTCAACGCGTTCTGGCCCTTTAAATGCATTTTATTTATATAGTTAAAAAGGTTTTCTATCCATGGGAATCAGTTTGATGTTTTTATTTATGTATATCAGTTGTTAATAAGCCTTTTAAATTTTGATTTCCAAAATATCGCACCTATACTTTTTAAAAATTAATTAAATCTTTCATTAGAAATTTTTATCTAAATAAAATATGCTAACTTAAGTTGTGATTCACAGTCACCCCACTTGTACTACTTTTGAAGCAAAAAAGTACATTAATTAAATTTAAACTGCGTAGGTTAATATAGCAATAAATTTAAATGTTACTTTTAATCGAGATCGTCATGATTGTTTACATTTCTTGCTATGCTTATATTTTCGCTTCAAATCACCTGTTTCTTTTTACGTACAATAACGAATAAAGTTTATAACAGTTCTACTATAATTTTTAAAATGTTATAGTTATTTGAAAAAATGCTTCCTGCTTAAAAAAATTGCTTGCTTTTTTATTTCTAATGTAGTTCAATAACAAATATTTTGAAACTTTTTAATGGAGCATGTACTCAGCAACAACGTATAGCTGACAAAAAACTGAATATTATTACCCTTTTAAGAGGTAATTTTTGGCAGTTAGACTCATGGTCATCACTCTAATTTTAATTCGTTATATAACCAAGAAAGTTGTAACAGAATATTTCGTGTGTGTTTTCAGATTTTTGTATATTAAATATTTATTTTTAAACTTTTGTAGTAATTGTCAAATTTTAGAATTGTTTATGCAGTAATAAGTGAGAAATACCAAATTATCCGTTTTAGCATTTAAAGATTATTACTAACACCGCGGGAAATTTTACTATAGTTTTACAAAAATATTTTATATCAGAATTTTTATTTAAAACCATTTAACTTGCATATTGAATTTATTTTTGTAAAGCATACATGGTTGAGGCTTATTAAACTTTAGCTCTTGGGTAGGTCTTCTCATCTAGCTGAACCTGGGAAACATACATTTAACTTTTTATATAGAGTTTCCTGATACGAATCGACGTGTATTTATTTCGTAATAATTTTCATCAATGACCCATTACCGCAATTCTGTTTTAAGACTTTAAAACAAGCCTGCACATGTTGACTTGGAGACCTTTTATCAGCGAACAAGGGTGGGGCGATCGCCACATCGCCGCTCCTTTGTATCCACAATTGTTATACATAGATAAAGTTACTGTTTCTAACTGATGTATTTATACAGGGTGTTTCACAAAGGACCCCTAATTTTAAAAAACAATAACCCGGAAACAGTGATAGATAGAAACATAGAACCAGTGGTATGTTTATTAAAAAAATCGTAAGAATCTTATACGTAAATCTCAAAATTTAGTTAAAATAGCACCGATAGATGGCGCTGAGAGCGTTAAGAATACTTCTAAAGAGAGTTCAGAAGCAAGAAAGACTAGATGTCGAAGATTTCATCATTGAAATCAGGCCGCTATTAGCGTATAGTGAAAATAATTCCGAAAGTGGCGTATACCGTGAAGGAACGTGCCCGTAAGGCATGGTGACATCACGGTGACGTCACTGTGAAGTCACACTGTGACTTTGTGACCGTCGTCGTGACGTCAAGTGACGTTGATGTGAAGTCATTATGACCTAAATGCGAGGTCGTTATGGCCGTTTTCAAGGCTTTCTGTGACCTCACAATGTAACTACTTTGTGAAGTCACCGTGCGACTTCAATGTGAAAAATGTGACGAATCTGCATCGGATAGGGTGACCAGATTTTACCCGAATCCTATACGGATTGTTCGGATCAAAATTTTTTATGGTTCAAGTTTGTGACGTTTGTGACGACACTGCACCGGGTCGGGTGACCAGATTTTACCCGAATCCAATCCCGAAACATCGGATCGATCTTTTTGGATTTGTTTGGCTACAGAATAGATTTGGATTAGTTGTCGTGTGACCTGATTTTCGTGAACCCGATCTGACCCGAGTCGGGTATGTTTTTACTGTAAGTCTTGTTCGGAATAGAATCTTGGATACGACCAAGTAACCAGATTTTATCAGAAATTATGTTACGATACAATTTCTGATGTCGGCTCGGATTTAGAGTCATACACGAATCCGGTTATATACTTCTTGAACATGATTGAATGTCTACTTGAACATGAATGATGGTTGACTGAAACTATATTTACATTCAACCCGTATTCTTACCCTAACCCAACAACAATAACAACAAAAATTCTGTAGGCCCACAACCCGACCGAACCTGATAAATGATTTCGCATAGATTCGGATAACAAGATTTCACCAAATACGGATAAGATCGACGAAAAGGATTGGATCGGCAATCATTTCTTTTTATGCAACTCGTATTCAATTAAAACTTTGCATCTGATTGGGAAACCGGCTAATGTAGCCGTTAAACAAGAAAATTATAAATGTAAAAAACGCATACTAATATAAAAATAATAGATGAATCCATTAAAAATTATAATAAAATTAAATATTTTAATAATATGAAATTCTATTGTGCAAATAACAACTTTTAAAATTAACTTCTACTTCCATTTGTTTTATGTAACCACCAAAAATATTGACAATAATTAAAACTATGCTATTTTGCTGTTAAGTGTTGAAGTTTTTAAATGTGTATACTTTGCTATATTTCCCTTCGCTCAGTGTCACGAAACTTTCTGACATATTTATGAAAAATGTTTTAAACGCATGGCACTTGCATGCCTGATTATTAAAGCGATTTGGAATGAATAGCGTTTTCCATTTTTAGATAAATGAAATGCTTAAGAGCAATTTTGGTCACGTTTTTTCCGTTTCTGACGCTGCGCGTCGGAAATTCGGTTCAAAACACCGACTTTGATAGTGTTTTCTGAAACATCTTCTGTCAAAAATGGAAAATGCCATTCTATGGCATATATTCTGAATAAGAACAACTGCCAATTTCATGTGTTTCCGAATAAAAATGAATTCAGAAATTAGTTATTTTGGATTTGATTACAAATTTAATGAAAATAAAAGTATAGATTTTTAAATAAGCATTGTGGAAAATTTATATTAGGAATCCATTTAAATAATAGATCTACCTATTGTGCGATATTATTAAATAATAAACATTGTATCAAGCAATAAAACATTTTTCGAAGCAAATGAAATTTAAAACTTAGGATCATAAACGCAAAGAAAAAAAATATTTTTTTTTCTTTACAAATTATTTCATTTACAGTTTTTGATAGAATACTAAATGCAGAGCTTAAATATCAATTTTTACTATAAAAAAAATTCGATAACACAACTGGAAAAATTACCTTAACTGAATAGCTGTTTTATTGTTTCATCAATATTCATTATTTTTGTGCACCTAATATTGACATATCTTGACAACTAAGTTTGTAATGAGTTAAATTGTCGCAATTATTTCAAATATACCAGAAAATTATTTCTCGAAACCTCCACTAGCTAAGAAATTTTCAAATTGTAAATCAAATATTAATAGTTTTAAAAATTGCAATATTTTTAATTATAATGAATAACTATGAAAATTGAACTGAGAAACGCAAAATATAAATAAATACCTCGTTATAAATAACACTTTACATTTAAAATATATATTGTTAGTAAATACTTTAAGCAATTTTACAAACTCTCTATTTAAAACGATTTAAAACATTAAAGATAAAATTTTATACAAGTGATTTAAAAAAAAAGATTTAAACATCTTAACTTTTAAATAATGCACTATTAATGTACCATTACTAAATATGCACTATTAATAAAACTGCGAAGACATTAAAAGTTACCTGCTAATCTATAAGTAAAACCACCAGTTCTAGGGATAAAGTTTTAATGGTCGTTGACTGCTTCCTTTTAATTGAAAAATGAGACTCAAATCCACTGCTTTAATTTTCAAAGTGGTCCAGCATAAGTGTGTTCATAGATCTGAGATATCAAATATCACGCAGACCTTAATAACGCACCCAGCTAGACACAAGGATAGGTTAAAATGGATGATTCACTTTAAAACGTTAATTTACTTACACGGTATAAATTCCACAATATACTCCCACAAACTTAAAAGAACACCACACACTCTATACCGCCGAATTTGCAAATGAAAATAATCGTCTGCCCTCAATAACTGGGATCATGATCTGCGCAGTAATGTTTACCACAAAGTAACAACTAGCAGGTGTTTCCAGAAAAAGAATAGAAAGAAAACATTTAAATAAAGACATTTCAAATGCTTTATAGTTTATATGGCTGACAAATAACTTCTAATAAAACTATAATATTCTGTTTTTATATGAGAGAGTTTAGTATTCTTGGAAATAAGCTGTGAAAATTTAAATTTTTATATATTTTTTAATTAGTTGCATTTGCTTTAGGCGTCCAAAGTAAACATAAATTTTACATAAAATGGATTTAATAGTCTTTATAAAATAATTACGACATAAATATAAATACTATTCTGCAATCAGATTTCCTAAATACGATTTTTTCATTTTTTATACTCTATTGAAAAGAGCAATATATTTAACAGAGGTGATATCTTACTAAGCACTGACCAGTTTTGGAATAAATTGCTATAGGAATGACATATACTTCATGACATATACTTCATGACATATTTTTAATTCGTTTTTGTTCGGAAACGCATGAAATTGGCTGGTGTTTTTATTTAGAAACTATGTAATTGAAAGACGTTTTCCAATTTTTAGTAAAAGCAGAAGATCTTTCAGAAAATAATGTGAAAGTCAGCGTTTTGAACCAAATACCCGACGTAACAGTGAAAGAAAAGAGAATTACCACCAGTCGTCACGTGACACGAATTGCTTATAACTCGATAAGTAATTTATTTATAAAAAAAATGGAAAACTCATTTCGATTCCAAATTGCTTCCATAGTCAGTCCTGCCCATTTTATGCCTTTGCGTTTAAAAATGAGTCAGAAATTATGTCAGAAAGCTTTGCGTTGTTGAGCAGGTCAGTTGAGAACCACCTTAATTATTCAGTACAAGAAAAATCTTGAACGCGTTCGACGGTCGCCCCGAGCAACCCCCGATGTCGAACTCGCAAAAATGGTGTCCTCACTTTTTAAAAAGAAAGCTGATGATTGGGTTGAGTGGCCCCTCAAAATAATAAGAGATTGGAGATTTTAAAAATATTTTTAGTATCGCAAAATTAGCAAATGAGTTCCATGCGTGGTAGGAAAAAATATTAAATGTTTGTATTTAAAATGCTAACAAATCTCTAAATTGCTAACAGTTTTATTAGAATGGGAGATCTATTTCTGAATTACTTTCCGCCAAAACTTTCCTACGTTACTAAATTTGTATTTAAGGATTTTTACCTGTGTATTATATAGTATATTTTGTTAAATTTCATGAAAATGGTAATGAAAATTGTAAAAAATTATCTGCCTCATATATGTAGACAGATATTTATTTATTATTTTATTTTGGAAATACAATATATTTAAATAATGTGTGACAATGTTTTTATTAATGATTTAGGTACATGACATAATTCAATTCTATATTTTATGAGTTTTTTTTTCCAAATTCTCTCTCCGATCACACCGTGAAGTCACAGAGTGTTGGCATTTTGGTCATAGGTTTTACGTGACTTATGTGACTTGCAGTGACGTCATTGCAACGTCACAAATTTTTTTAAAGCTGTCAAAAAGTAATTTTCTTCATGCCATAAGATGTTCTAAAGTTTATTTTAAGTTTTCTTTAGATCTTCAAGACGTTCACATTTTGGTCACAGTGTGACGTTACAAAGTGGTGTCATTTTGGTCACAGATGTGACGTGACGTACGTGACTCACAGTGACGTCACAATGACGTCACTGTGACTGTGCATGCTATGCGGGTGTGTTTATTGTGTTGGAGTACCACCGATTTAATCAGAGTCCTACTACCACAAGGAGAAGTTTTCAAACGCGATTTCAAGCCGCAAAAGGCCCAGATGGAAAAACAATTCGTGAGCTTTTCAAAAACAAATTAACAGACAGGCAACGTGGCCGATGCGAATTATTTTCACTATACAAAAAAAATAGCAGTCAGATTTCAATGGCGAAATTTTCGACGGTAAGTCTTTCTATGCTTCTGAACTCTCTTTAGAAGGATTCTTAACGCTCTTAGCGCCATCTATCGGTGCTATTTTTAACTAAATTTTGAGATTTACGTATAAGATTTTTACGATTTTTTTAATAAACATACCACTGGTTTCATGTTCCTTTCTATCACCTTTTCCGGGTTATTGATTTTTAAAGTTAGGGGTCCTTTGTGAAACACACTGTATTTATATGACATTGTTTGTATAAATAAGAATATTGTGTATATTTTTGAGAAATTTTGTAACATATAAAAAGAAAAAAGAAACTCCCGTATAGAGTTTGACAAATCCAAGTGACTAGAATTCAAAAGGCTCACTTTACATAGTCCCCGTTCATTAAAGGAATTAAAAGAAAAATGAAGGGAAAAGGTATTTTTAATTAAAAGCGATGAATGAGTTGAAATGTTTAAAAGCCTTGGGAGTAGGGGGGGGCGTAAATCTACAAGCTTGCCCCGGCTAAATTTTAGTCTAGATCCGTCAATGTATATAGCTCATACACAGGTATTCGCAACATAATCCGTAAGCACTACCGTCTACAGATGACAATTGCTTAGAGGTGTTATTTAATTGCGTTATACATTTTCCAGCTTAACTATATGTAGTTAGTATACACAAGTACAATATGTTTGTATATGTTTAAGTTCATATACAAGGCTACCTAAAAAATCCAATATGTTGTTGTCAATGGACACAAATTGGAGCAAATGCGATTTTTGTTGTGTTATGCGTTTCCTATCTGAATTAATTTTTACCTTAATATGTGGTGCGTACAAAAATAGGTAGATCACATACAGGGTTGCACAAAATGTTTCAAGTTATTCAATTATTATTTCAAATCATTTTACCACATATAACAAATTTCGAAATCTGTTTTACTCTTAATTTCTGAATTAATTTTCAGCTCACTACGTAGAGTGTATACAAATCTATTGATAAATACAGGCGGCTCAAAAGAATTCGATTATCTTACCGACTGTGGACGCTAATTTCTGAAAGTGGGCGTTACATTATATTATGCGTTCTCTAAGATGTTTATTTAGATATCTTCTTTTACCGTATTAAATGATGCAGTTTTTGAAACTTTATGCGGTACTGTATATGATTTTATTAATATTCTAGAAACATGTCTCTGTATGCTAAATACACTGTAAAAAATGACCAATGTTTCTTATTTTATGAAAATATACAATAACCACGAAAGAAAATATAATATAATCTTCTGAGTTATCCGAAATTCCGAATAGCGTGTTCCATTGTCTTTTGAATCCCCAGAAACCAATACATTTCTAATATTTAAAGAATTATTTATAAAAACAAAGTATTTTTCGCTGCCCGTATTTTTCAGAAACGTTTCCGAAAGGTTTATATAGTGTATTAATTAGTATTCTCAGCCTGGAATACCTGTTTTTCGAATGTCATCATGTTTCTCAAGTAAACGTTTTCAGCCGCATAAGTTAATTTATACATGAAAGAGTAAAGAAATAATCTTAATTTTAATGTTATTGTTAACGCTGTTAATTTTGCATGTTTGTCTGTTAAACATATTTTTTTTAGCATGAAAATGTTTACTTGAGAATTGATAGCATTCGAAGAACAGGTATCCAGGCTGAGGACACTCATTAATACACTATAAAAACCCTTCGGAAACGTTTCTGAAAAATACGGGCAGCGAAAAATACTTTGTTTTTATAAATAATTCTGTAACTTTTGGAAATGTATTGGTTTCTGGGGTTTCAAAAGACAATAGAGCACGCTATTCGGAATTTCGGATAACTCAGAAGATTATGTTATACTTTCGTTCGTGGTTATAGTATATTTTCATAAAATAAGAAACATTGATCATTTTTTACAGTATATAGCTCAGCTTGAAAATGCCTAAATAAATTAAAAACTACTTTTAACGAATTCACGCCCATACATAGTAATGCTTACGAATTATTTTGTGTAGTCAGATATATGGTCTATAGTATTTATATAACACTCGTGGTATGTAAACATTTAGTGAAACTGAAAAACACGTACCGCCAATTATCTGTAATAGACAGTACTTAAGATACGGCAATAGTTACTGCAACAGAAATGTTTTGTGTGTAACTGTAAATGAACGATAAATGCTGTGCACATCATATTCTACAGCTAGTATCTTGTAGTACTTGTAGTAAACCCCAGTAATGTACATATGTTTCATTGTATGTGAAATAATGTAACATAATTAAAATATACCGCAGACACTTTTTCTCAGTAGATCATTATGCAACGTAATTCTTTTGTGCGGTATTGAAAATTAATAATAAATGCTTTGCACCCTATATTCTAAAGAATGCATGCTTTATTGCACTTCATAAATGCATATCAATTGCATTATGTTTGAAATATTGTAACATTATTAAACTGCACATGAAATTATACTTTCACATTGGCCGTAATCTAACGGAAAATTTTAACAGTCCCTGTAAACAAACTATAAATGCTACACACTTAATTTTGCATTGAGGTCATGTTGTAGTAAACGTTAATAACATATAAAAGTTACAGGGAAATTTGAGTATATTTTTGAGAATTAGATTACGGCCAGAAGGCTATACAAACCGAAGTTTTAAACACTTTTCAACTATGTTGGAAAGTGTTAAAAGGACTATCAGATGATGACTCAATTCAAGAAGTGTGGAAACCGTAAATCAGTCCTTTCATATATAGGACACACTTTTTTATCAGCACAGAATTTTTGACTTTGTTGAGCCTTATAATAAATACTACAATATCCTAGCAGTTTATGTAGAAAAATAAAGTAAGCCTTCTTCTCTATGGCCGTTTTTTATTATTTGTCTTGAATTTGTCTTGAAACACTACCCATAACAGCATATGAAAACTTATTTTTCTACTGGTATTTTTAGCCTGGTACTTTTATGTGCATGGGAATGGATTAGAGATTAAATGAAAAAGTGTGTTAAAAATATATTGTACGATTTATCTATATATTATGAAAATTATGCGTATTTACGGAAAAAAGTTCTGATTGTATTACGCAAATTTTCGTGGGAATGCATAATCAAAGGATTTCAATCAAGATTTGTTTGTTTCAATCAAGATTTGTTGACAAATCAAGATTTGTTTTTCATTGCAATCATACAAATTTTATTTATTTCTGTAAAACTGCAAATAATGAGTTCGATGACATGACCTTTTACGGGTCATTTTTGGAAACAAAATCAGAAAACATATACTTCTAAAGTTTTATTTTGTGTTTTATTTTTATTTAAAAAAATCTTCATATCTGGAGATAAAAGCTGATCGATAAATTTTAAAAAACACGACTTATGCCTTTTAGAATTGTGAAAACTGTCAGAGAGAAATGGATAGAAAATGAAGAATAGCAAAGAATAGTGGAAAATCCCTAAAGTAAAACAAAAAAGTTCATAGTTTTCTTTTTCATGCTCTTTTAATGTTAAAAAATACTGCAATATTTGATCCATATATTTTATATATCAAAATAAGGTATTTAGTTTCAGTTTAAGAATAATGGATATACAGACTTTTATATTCAAGCGGGTAGATGGAGATTACGGAAGAATTTTGAAACAACAAAATATTTTTCGCGCGATTTGGCGTCTGATGGGGATTATAATTACATTAAAAAAGTCTCTTGTTTGCTTTATCGATGTGTTTTGAAGTTAAGAAAGGAAATAAAATATTTTGATGAACCCTCTCTTCACAGTAGAATGGCTTATATTATATAGATTTAAATAACAAAGAATACGGATATTTCAATGTGCATTTGCATTGGCGAGAGCTAAATATTGAAATGTTTGTACAGGATATACTATTATATCTGAAATGATTTTCATTTGATTTTTTTAAAAACTTTTTAAGGATTATAAAATCAATGAAATATTTTCTGTTTTACTCTCTTCTCTTTTCTATTCTTTTTTGAAAATCAAATAGGTAAAAAAATTATTTCACTCTTTTTGAATTAAATATTTTTTTCACCTATTTGATTTTCAATAACAAAAACTTTAAATAATTTTGTGTATATTTGAATGAATGAACATTAAATAGTGAAAATTTGGCAGAAAACCTGTAATTGAATCTGAAATATCGTTAATAAATAGTTTAAAAAATTAAAGAAATACACATTTTAACTGTTTATAAATTTTTATTAGAGATATAGAAAATGGTTTTTTTTTTGTTGTTGTTGTTTATGTAGACTTTGTAGAAAAAATAATGATAATTGTGTATTTTATAATATGATTTGCATAAATATTACTGAAAATTCTAAACCACTTTTTTTATAACACTAATGTGGCATTGGGGATAAAAGTAATCTGATGTGTATATGATAACCTCGTTGAAATTTTTAGATAGGATTAAATGGAACAATCTAAACACTTAGAAGTGTTAAAAGTAGATCCCTCCAAAATCAATGTCACATTTGTAGGCGAATTTACAAAAGATTAAATGCCTGAAGCCATCCATTTCTTGGATTAGATAAAAATATGCTTTTATAGCCACATCAATTTTATCTTCGGAATGAAAACGAGACCCACGTAAAAAAATATTTAGATTACAAAATAGCCAATATACACAAATACACATAGCAATATCAAGAGAATAGGGTAGATGTTCTATCACTTTGATGTTTTCTTGTTCAAGAAAGTCGAATGTTTTCCTGTCTGAAAGAGAAGATCCATTGCCATTGCTAAGCAAGAATCCCGTAACATTCACCTCTTGAAAATTTTCTGGAGGACTAACGCGGCATACATCACTTTTTTCACTGTTCAATGTCTTTACCTCATCGATAGTTTGAGGTTATCTTCAAAAACCGATACTTTGCTTTCTTGACGCGTTGGAACATCAAAATAAGATACATACATCTCATCACCAGTTATTGTTTTAAACAGAATGAGTTGTTCACCATCAGTAAGTAATTTTAGGGTTTCTTTACTGATACTGACACGCTCCGCTTCTTGGTTTCTATGAAATTGTGGGGAACCCAACTACAAACCAGTTTTTTCATATGCAGTTCTTCATGAACTGTTTTATGTATAGCTACGGATTCAATGTTAAGTTTCTTCTGTATCAATTGGTAGGTACAACGATTATAATCGATTTTAGAATTTTTCGCATGACCGAAATATTTTCTGGAACAACATCTGACAACGGTCTGGCCGTGTGTTCTTCATCCTGGATAGAATTTTGATCTCTTCAAAATTCTATAAACTATCTGAATACAGAAACACGAGATGAAGCTTCATTTCCATATGTAGACGTTGAAGGTGTTCTTCTTGACTTAATCCAACTTTTAAACAATGGAAAATTATAACCCGATAATGCTCTCGTGTCAACTCCATTGTCTTTTCCTTCAAAAATGGCACAGATGGCATATACGCACTACGTTGGCGCTATTTTTCCCCTTCCAATTTGGCGAAAACTGTGTTTTTGAGTATTAGTTACAAATAGCATGCAATAATAGCACGTGATTTTTTATTTCAATATAAAAATAAAATTACGTAATAAATTAAATAGCTTCTATTATTTTAAAAAAGAAAATAAAAATAAATAAATTATAGTTTGATATAAATAAATATGTGATATACATAATCAAAATAATTTATATAACTAAAATAAAAAATAAAAGTAAATAAACATAATAACCGGGTTACCATGTGAGGCGTAAAATTGCAATTTTGTTGCAATCGCGCCAACCTGGTGCGTATATGACATCTCTGGCTCAAAAAAAATTCTACGATAGTAAATTGTGATTGTTGTCACAAATTATCGTATGTAGGCATAAAAAGTTCACATTGAAATATTCTACCATTTTATTTATTTATTTATTTATTCATTTGTCACCTTCGTCTGCCCCTACCTCGAAACTTTCATCGTATTTAATCGTATATTTGATCGATTTTAACTGTTCAGTTTGCAGGAAAATAAAAATATTTTTTCCGTTAAATGAATAATTAATTTATGATTTCATGCGCATGTGGATGTATACACTGAAAAAAATGAAGTACTCAAAAATGAGTAAGTCCATGTACTCATTTCGAAATGAGTATTTTTGGATCAAAAATGAACATGTGCATTCTCAAAAATGAGTTAAGTCCATGTACTCATATCGAAATGAGTATTTTTGGATCAAAAATGAACATATGTATTCTCAAAAATGAGTAAGTTCATGTACTCATTTCGAAATGAGTATTTTTGGATCAAAAATGAACATATGATCAAACCCAACATACTTGTATATTTCAGAATGTGTAATGACGAAATTTCGGAGCCTAAAAAGCTATTATTTGAAGGCAAAACGAAGAATAAGAGAAATGAAACGTGGATCTGGTTGTTCGGGATTTTCATCAAAATGGATCCACTACAACATATTTACTCTTTTTTTTTTTCCTCGCATTTTACACATCTACTTTTTTTTTCTTGATAGTACTTCAAAATTATGATTTTTTTCCCCACTAATTTTTTAAAAATTTATTTTAACGTTTTTAACGTGAGGCAATGTTGTGTTATTTAAAAGTTTCATAACATAACATCTTTGCAAATTATAGCTATGCAAATTGGTATTAAACTAAGCTGATTTGGCTTACAAATTTATGAATTACGCTAAAATTTATTATTTTATAAATTATAATTTTACAAAGTTTATAATTTTTTCCTTAAATTTATAAAATTAGTTCATATTTTTTCTTTACTTTTATAAAAATAAAGTTTTTAACTTTATAACGTTTTTAATTTATTTCTTTAGCTTATAATTTTATAAATTAAACTAATTTAATTTAAATAAAATCAATAAGTCCAGATTTAAACCTACCTATCCCAAGGTCATTAATTTCAAATTTGTCTCTAAAAATATTTTTTAAAACTATTTAGTTTAACCGAACCGTACGCAAAAGCTCTCAGCATAGCTGAAATATAATAATTTAATTTATTATAAAAAATTTTATTTACATAATTTTTTTAAAATAAGACATTAAAAAAAATATTTTAATAGCATGTAATAACACGTCTGATTAAGATAATTGTTGTTTTTATTAGAATTGATAAATAGATAATCAGGCAAATAATTTTTAAAAAGTATATGTTCGAATAAAGAAATTGTTGGTACTGTTGCAAAAAGAAGCAATCAGTATTCTTAATGCAATGTTTTACACATATAACACATAATAAATTGAAATTTATCTGTTATAAGGTACCAAATCATACAGCAAAATATTGAAAATTATGAAAAGAAAATATTAAAAACCTTGGAACTGAAAAAATCCATCTACAGATGAAACCTCAAGTTCTTGCAAGTTTTGCAAAATAACTAACAAGATTTGAGAAGGAGGCGTGACCACTCATGGGGCGTTGGTCTGAGTCGTCAGGTTATCACACGGGACATCACGGGTTCGATTCCTCTCATGGGCAAGGGTTGGTTAATAACTATAAACTCACGCAGGAATAAAAAGAATAAGCGGAAATGTATGTATCCCTTGTAAGGTTGTCCTCGCGAAGTAACTTTTTTTTTATCCTATACATTTTATTTTAACGACATAATTTTTTTTTAATTTGAATACATCCATGGGATCAAAAATGAGTACATAGCAGTTCATATTTGAATACATCCATGGTATCAAAAATGAGTACATGTGTTTCTCAATTTTAAGTAGATTTGGATTGGAGCTATTTTGAGAATGTGACGGATTCAAAATTGAGTACTTTTTACTCAATTTTGAGTACCCATTTTTTTCAGTGTAGCGATTGAATATTGCAAGGCAGCATACAATCTGGATTTTTAGAAAAATGTAAAATTCGTGTTAATTGCTAATATTTTATTTAGCATTTCAGTGTTTTGACAACGTATATTATGCAGGTGCAATTTTAGATAATCTTCGTGCAACAATACGATATTTCTAAAGGAGTTACAAAGAATTGTAAGAAATAGAAAACATATATGTATACATCACATTTCAAACAAAAAAAAGTGTTGTGTTTTTTGAAATAAAAGAAAAACAAACGAAGAATTAAATGTACAGTTTCGAAGTAGCCGGAACATATAATTCGATATTTCTAAACCTTTTTTGCGATTGTTCCTTGATGACAAACTATTTATAAAATTTTTAGACGTTTAATATACATTTTAAAGAATTATCGTGTTTTATAGATACACTTAAAACGTATAATGGTACAAATGTGGAGATAAATAGGACAATAACTAACTTGTATGACTTTCTGAGTTGTACCACTGTTTTTTTTCATATCCTTAGAAGTCGTATGACTATAATACCAAAAGTAGCCAATGGAAATTTTTGCTGCTGCTAGAAAACTGCATAATTTTTACATTAATAGCTGGAAAAAAGGATTATGTACTTTATTTTTTTTTATAATTGCAACACCCTACGATACATCCAAAAAAATCTAGAAGCCTGGACAAGAATAATTCTAATAGGATGTATTTAGCACATCTCTAAAGAAAATGTTATGCAAATAGATGTGTCCGGGATTAAACCTTTGGAAGTGAAAAAAATGCAGAACTTATTAAACTTCTTAAAAAATCGGTCATCAACATCCCAGAAAGTATATCTGAAATACGGATTTGATAACCAAGACAATTCTTAGCATAATAGCAGAGAACCAATAATATCGTTGAATGAACAACAAAGAAATATTTAGAAATATACCGAATGGACAGCGTTATAGCTATACCCACTGTTGTTAAAATAACGAAGAAAAATGAGGTTTGTGTCTCATAAAATGTAGAATTATTTATTAATAATATTCTAGATTGTTACTTTTTCGTAAACTATTTTTATATGCTCATTTAAACGTTGATTATGCGAATGACGTTGGAGGAAGCATGCTTCTACAACCATAATATCCGAACTAAATATGAAAGGAAATCAATTTTATTCAATTGAGAATAGTACCCTTACACAAGAAAACGAACTGTGGACATATATCTTGATTATTTTTCAAATGAAAGAAAAATATTTAAAACCGTATACCGGAAAAATAAATAAAAGATAGTTTTAAATTGTATAATTAAGAATTTGGTATATGTTGATATCTTCATAACGGATGGCTAATCAAGCTTCCTACCGATGCCCATGTAGTCGGTAGAGTTACGGCATTAAGAAAGTACATAACGCATATTCCGAATCTATCGTGTACTATCCGTCAGTTATATTAGGTGATGCATAATCACTTAGTTCCGTTTCTACACAATTTAAGAGCTTATGTTAGTGACTCGAAGGTTCTCGCAGACTAATGTTAAATCAATGGCAGCGTTCTTTTCAAATTTCTCGTTTGCGAAAGTAAACGTGTCCTCATAAAATAAATAAATAAATAAACAGCAACTAAAATCACAAAAGTACGAAAGTAGCCTGTTCGACATCAACCACAGATATCCTACGGAAAAAAGAAAAAAAACTAGTCGTTGGGGGCACCGTAATACTTACTCATCATGGATATGCATAATATAAAATATGAAAATAAAACATGTGTAAACTATTTATAAAATGCATGCAATTCGAATAAAATCGTGGCTTGATGATGTCATAAACTTTAAATGCTCTATTACTGAATAGCGTAAAAGAAACATCCTTATAACTCTAAAATTGATAACCATATCAACTAACGGTTTACTGCGTCGGATTAAGCGTCTCGTTTCCAATTAAAATATATCTTTGAAGTGAAATTTGGATGAAATACAGGGTCATGAAAAATCGAAGAGTGTGGTAAATATGATTAGAAATATCTCGGCAACTAACTATCCGATCGACTTCATTCTTTATGCAAAATTTATGTTTTTTTTATTGTCTTTTATATTCCCTCCTTAAAATAAACAATTTCGAGCATTTTTACATACCTTTTATCAGAACGAATATTTCCAGAGTCCGAAACAATTAGTTCCGGATAATCGAGGTTACTAAAATTCAATAAGCTTCTTCCCATTATTATATACTAAGTACATATCAAATTTCAAGTCTCTATCTCAATTTGTTCGGAAGATAGAGCGTTTACACACACACAAAGACACACATACAGACGGACGGCAATTTTTTTTTTTTCTAAAAATATGTTTTTCGGAATCTCCAGTGTCTGAAACGTGTAAATCCGTCAATTTTTTTTATCGATTTTCAAAACAATTACAAGATTTACCCTATACTACGTATGATGGGTAAGTAATAAATAAGTAAGTAATAAATAAATAAAATAAATAAAAATATTAAAATGCAAACGAGAAATTTAAAAAGAACGCTTCTATTGGTTTAACATTAGCTTGCGAGTATCTTTGCGTTACTATAGCGTAGGCTATTAAAGCTACTATTTTCCCTTTCACTTTCCTGGAGCTTCTACTTTTCTTTTTAGAAATCTTTGCATTTTTTTGACGTTGGTATGCAGCGCTGTGCCTATGCTTTTAAAACACTCTGCTCCAAAAATTTTAGCGGCTTTGGGCGATGGATTTTGATGCCCCGAACAAAATATTTCTCATTTAAAAAAAAAATTATGCTTCTATTAATGTCTGTTTAGTTCTTAATAACTACATGAATTCAATCTATTGTCTATTTTGGATATTCTGCAAGTTAAATCTATTAATACAATTTTGCCGATGCGTACTTTTAAAAAAGAAAATAAATATTTTAGCTAAATATGGTAGTCATTTTCTAGCTGAATCTCATGTCTTTTTACAGATGAAAGTGTTTTTACAGTTATGAATATCAACAGTAATTATTAACAAAAAATTTATCAGTTTGTAATGTTAAAACTTTAATTAAAAAAATCCCTGACGGCTCATCCTACATGTACAGGTAGATTTCGAAGACGCAGACTGTGGGGCGCCTGTTTATTGGTAATTGCAGAAGAAAGACCTATTTGCCATGATGCGGCAGTTGGAACCGACCACTTCGAAATATACATCTGCCTGTAGGCGTAGCCAGCAGGGATTTTTTTTTTTTTTTTTTTTTTGCTGTAAGAGTTGGTCCTATAAAAAACTTGTCAATATAAAAGTTGTAGATAATATTAAGAGATTTATAATAACTTTAAGCGGATTTGATATCTTGTGAATTGACGAAGTTATGACTTTTTTTCTTCTGAAACCCCTATTTTTCCCCACTTGAAGGCATTTTTAATGAAATCAAATATCTGTCATACATAAATTTTTGACACTTTTCCTAGAAGTACTAATAAGTTTAAACGGATTCGATATGTATCAAAATTAAGAAGTTATGTGTTTTTTTTTTTTCAGAAAAAGCCCCCCCTCCCCCCTTGGTTCGATTTTGCCCACTAACAAACCGAGATTTTATGCCGCTTCATTTTATGTATCAGTTTGGAAGAGATTTTTGCAGAAATATGGAAGTTATCGTGTCCATAAAAAAGTGATATCGATAGTTAGATAGATAGATAGATAGATAAAGTTTTGAACTGGGGGTGGTTTTGGGTTTTAGGAATCGTGGTCGGTGTAGATCTGCAAGAAATTTTCAGGAATTCCAACTTAGGTGAGAATGTATTAATAGGTAGTATTTATTACGAAATCTACCTAAAAAATTAGCAATGAAAGGGAAAGTTTTTAAATTAAAATAAATTTTAATTTACATAAATCTTATTTCTCTATTAATTAAATAATTAAATACAATTGAAAGCACATACGTATTATAATAAGTACGATGCGTATAGTTACTATTTCTTCATTCTTATGAATTAGCAAATGAATCTCATACTGTTTAGCATTATTTTTCCTCTTTGAAAAAATTTTTCAAATAGTTTTAAGCATTTCAATTTATTTGAAAAGACGATGGTAACTATTTATATCAACTTCTCGCACTTATATTTGAGCAAAATTTATCTGCAGAACTTCAATGATAAATCCGAAAGGTATATCTCGATAAATCCATCTTTAGATTTCTATCTAAGATTACACAATCTTTATATCCTTCTTTATCTTAATTGCCAAAGCAAAAAAATAAATAAATAAAGGAAAAAGAAAAAAAAAGGAAAGCCTAAAGAAATAGTATTTCTGCTTAAAAATTAATGCCATAAATAGAAATAATTATCCTATTATTAAAAGTGATATATAACACAGAGGTGCACTACAATTACTGTAGAATAGGATGTGAGCTCATTTACAGGGACACACAAAATAATTCGGTTACGGTACTGTCTATCAGCAACAATTACTGGAAGTGCTTTTGCAGTTGTGCTATGCATTTTTAAATTTAACTAATTTTTTGCACATTACTTGGTGTGTATACATTTTATAGATCATATACAGGGCAGCACGAAAGAATTCGAGTACATTTCCACTTATTGACGGAAATTGCTGAAGTGGAATTTCCTAACTGAATAAAATTTTTGCATACTATGGTGGATATATACAAATCTATATATCATATAAAGGTCTGAACAAAATAATTCGGATGTTTTTCCGACTATAGACTGTAATTGTTGAAGTGAAGTTTTCAAATGCGTTATACGTTTTTGAAATAGTATACTTATATACATTATCTTTCAAATTATTAAACGGTGAAATTTTGTTACAGTATACTGAATGTGTTGGAAAGTGTTTCCTAATGTATGATTGACGCGTGATTTACAGTTCTTGTCCTTTAATAAAGGTAATAACATGGGATTTTCAAGCTGAAAGATTCAATTAAAATGTATTGCCAAAACGTCTAAAATTGTTTGTATTTTATCCTTCTTATCATCTAAATTGATATATTTATTAATCTCAATTTTTCTATTTTCTATTTATGCTTGTAATAAAGTGTTATAATATAAATATATTAAATTAATCTATCACATCAATGCCGGTAGATTCAGCAAAATAAGGTTAAAGTTATAATTTTATTTTAAAAGTCTTATGAAATGAAGCAAGTTTATTATTTTAGTTAAATGATATAACTATTTAACCAAAATGTGAGATTAAATAGATCCCACACTGTGTTAGCAAGATTAGCACAAATTGAACCTATAAAA
Organism: Maratus michaelseni; assembly: GCA_963931845.1. Taxonomy (NCBI): domain Eukaryota; kingdom Metazoa; phylum Arthropoda; class Arachnida; order Araneae; family Salticidae; genus Maratus; species Maratus michaelseni. The sequence goes on along the minus strand of OZ007592.1, from coordinate 280,684,023 downwards.
GTAGATTTCAATGGATCCAAAATTATATACCGCACAAATAATCACTTAGAAGCTATCATAAGAGAGTCTCTAGAAATAATATCTAAAAAAGAAATAGTTTGTAACGATGTATTATCATATGATATCCACGCAGTTTGGAATGAATTAATACATCATTGATTACCTTTCCCATCCCACCTTATATTCCAAACCCTTGAAGTAAAATAGTTTATTCCGGGCAAGCAAGAGAACGCGAAGAGACAACAACTCAACTCAACAATTAGTTTTTCACTGATGATGACCGAGTAGTTCAGTTGAAAACGTTTTGAAATTTTAAAAGGACTTTAATATGCTTTTTTTAATGTTTTATGTATGTTTTTACGCACCTTCAAGCAATATATTTACATTTAGCACACAGTCTCTATGAATTTTAGTTATTAAACAAGGTGAATTTGCACTGAAATTTTAACTTTTTATTGAACTATTTAACCGCTTTTTATATTTTGCTGTGTCTTTTTTTTTTTTTTTTTTACAGACGTTGCACATATTTTTATCATATTTATTAACAAAATAAAATTTAACCATCTTTAGATGATATTAAATTATTAATTTTGTAAGAAAAATGTTCTTTTTAAATATTCATTTGGAATGAAAATTAAAATAATATTAAAAAGAAAAATATTTTGTAGTACAAATAAAATATGTTTCTTCACAAATTAAATGTAATAGAAATACAAGATATATAATATACGTTTTACAAGTTACATTTTTTTATTTTTTAATTTTAAGTATCCGTGAATAAATTTCACGGACTCTTAGGACGTTTTCTATTAAAAGAATTTGCAATTCGTTAAGCCTTTCACTTTCTTCCCAACTAAGAGGCTAATTGTATAAAAAATTGATAATTTTTTTATTTGAACAGAGAACCTAATCTTTACGCCCTTATCCTTATCTTAAAATGTTAGGGCAAAAGAAAAATGAAGAAAATAAAGCAAAACTAAATTTGGAATAAATTACTTCAAATGGAAAAATGATGCCTTAAATAGACTAACCGCGAAGATCGTTTAAAATTGTAATATACCGAATATTAATTATGAAACTTTGAAGATGCGAACTTTAATTAAAATTTATAGTGAAATTTTCTTAACATGTTATTAAATCTTAAAGTGATAAAACACTACACAAAAAGGGCTTAAAAGCTTTTTAAATATAAATATGACATCTAAAAATTTTGATTTAACTTCGTGTCGTTATGTCGTTATATTAAAAATAAATGAACAATGAAGATAGCACAAATAAAATATATAAATTGGCAAAAATATAAATAAAAAATAAAGAGTGTCATATGTATTTAAAAACACACTTTAAACAGTTAACCGTTTCATATTAATTAAATTATGATTATATTTTGAGAATTCAATTCAGAAATCCGAAAATGCTAGTTTAAATGGTTTTTATTTTCTTTCCTGTTGCCATATCTTTAAAAAGAAACCGAGCAAAAACTATATTTTTTTAAAAATAAATTCACTAGGTCACTCTTTCTACCAAGAGTAGAAAAAGCAGTAAAATTTTTCATACTCGCGTTCGCTGCCCACATCGAATTAACGCATTGTACCAGAATTTTTAGGGGAATTATCATGTAATCCAGTCATGAAATTTGGCGTGATTTTCAAAATAAATATTGAATGTTTATAGAAGTGTGTTTTTAGGTAGATTTCGTAAGAAATACAAGTAAAATTCGTAAGAATTACTACCTATTACATTCTCCCCTATGTTGCAATTTCTCAAAAATGTTTGCAGATCTACGTTGAAAGAATTACTCCCAGAATCCAAAACCTCCCCTAGTTCAAAACTTTATCTATCTATATCACTTTTTTATGAACAAAATAACTTCAATATTTCTGCACAAATCTCTTCCGAACTGATACATAAAATCAAGGGGCATAAAATCTCCGTCAAGTTCGTTAATGAGCAAAATCGAACGAAGAGTGGGCAAATGGGGGGGGGGGGGAGGGTTGTGAACACAGAAAAAAACATAACTTCTTAATTATGATACGTATCGAATCCGTTTAAAGTTATTATTACTTCTAGGAAAAGGGCCGAAAATTATGTATGACAGATTTTTGATATCATTAAAAATGGCCTCAAGGGAGGGGGTGTGAAAAATAGGGGTTCAAGAAGAAAAACTTTCTTAACTTCGTCAATTCACAATATATCAAATCCGCTTAAATTTATTATAAATCCCCTTAATATTATTTAAGACTTTTACATTGACACGTTTTCTATATGACCAACCCTTACAGCAAAAAAATAAATAAAAACAAAACAATCCCCGCCGGCTCCGCCTACAAACACATGTAGATTTCAAAGTAGGCGGCCCCAACCGCCGTATCACGGCAAAAAGGTAATTTCTTCTGCAATTCTCGATAAACTGGCGCCTCACGGTCTGCGTCTTCGAAATCTACCTGTGCCTGTAGGCCGAGCCGTCAGGGATTTTTTAAATAATTATTGTTATTGTTACTTTTATACTTATTTCGATATAAATTTATTTTAAAGTTTTTGCCCTTTGCTGACATCGCCAGTCTGCGCCGCTCAACGGTAACAGTTAGTAGGATCGTAATTATAGTAATTTACGTATCGTACAAACTATACAATATTTATTAACCCTCTCACTGACACGCCCGCGTTAATACGTTCACTAAGCTCCAGGTTTCACAGCAATACAAGAATTATTTAAATTAATATAATTCCACGGATATAATGCAGTTTTAATAAGTTGATTAATTATTAATATTCACAAGGAATACATTCATATATGTAATACGTTTATATATATATATATATATATATATAAAGTTTTTTATATAATGTTGGAATAATCGTCTTTTATTAGCATTTACAGCATCACAGAGAAAACAACTGCACAATTTTAAAGGTTTAAACATTATACAAAATTAAAATCCAAAAATATATATTATTTCGTCATTTCAAACCTTTCTGTTTCCCTTAAGCACAAATAATCACAGTATGTTTACCATAATTAAATTAGGATTCTTACCTTCAAGTCCATTACGTAATCCAAACATACACATTAACAGTAAATATCGCGGAACAGAATATTTTAATGAATAAAATAATATAATATTCCTTAATAAGCATCACTTACTACATTTTCCCCCGAAAAATCTCTTAATCTATTAATATAAAGTTGTAAAATTACGTTAGACAGTTTTCTGATTAAAAATATTCCCCTTTTCCTCCAACAATGTACAGCAGTGTCTTTTACCCGTGCCAGCGCAAGAACAATAAAAATCTGTGGAATTCTTAAATTAACAAAAGTAAATTTCTCAACGTGACAGATAAATCTAAATAACAATGATATTGCTTTTTCGAAAAAAAGTAAATCAATCCAACTAAACAACTTCGGAAACAAATTAAAACAATTATTCAGCATGGATTAACGACAAAGAGGGAAATTAAGCTTCTAGGACTTTCCTTCTGAAGTATTAAGTCCCACGGAGCATGCAATTACAATGATTAAAATGATTAAATTTACCATGAAAAGATATTAAAAATGTTACGTTGAAGTGGTATTTTGTTGACATATGATTAATTTATTTATTTTGTATAGGAATTTGTTATGATAAGGTTATTTTCCCAATTTGAAGATACATGTCAAAGAGAAATTTTTGTGTTTGTCTTTTTTTGAAAGAATTTTCTCGAATTCTAAAGCGAAACGTAAGAACGGAGAACTGAAAATTGTAATTCCCTCAAGAATGGCGTTCCGAAATAAACTGGAGATATATATTTATTATTGAAACACCATAATAGGTTAATTAGAGGAAATAAACGAAATACACAAAAGAAAATATGGCCACACATGAAACCAACAATTATGTTGATTAAAGAAATTTGTCAATTTCTCATAAAGAAATGCTAAAACATGAAGGATTTTCCGTTCAACGTTTATTTTGTCAACTTCTTACTAACTGAATTTGTAAAGTAATTTGTTATGATAAGGTTCTGACTTCCAATTTGTGAATTCATTAACCAAAAATATTTATTTATTTATTTATTTATTAAAAGAAATTTCTGTAATTATGAATTGAAACATAAGAGCATAAAAATATAAACAAGTTAATTGTTAAAGAGAATGAGTTAAAAAAGGGATTGTGATGTTTATTTGATAAGGCCGTATTCTCCCCTATTATACTTAAATTATACTTTATATCAAGACTTAAAAATAAAGAAAATATCAACGTCCTATTTAAAGAAATTAAAATGACTTAAAGATCCAATTTCTATTTACAACTATTTGTGAGATAGTCTATTGAAATTTATATAAGAAGTTCGAAAGTGTGTAGTGATACGTTGTCATTTCATAATCCAAACATTTGTGATGAATGGTTGAATAATAGTGGGCAGCGGTCTATAGATGGAGCTATGAGCGGTGTTAAAATTAAAGTTATAGATAGCAGTGTATCTTTTTCATTATAGGTACTGATCATGCATTCCAGTTTTGTGTAGGGGAGAGGGGGCACATTTGAACATTTTTTTAGAAAATCAACATATTTCTTACTTCAATTATATTTATTTCATTTTAACTACTGAATGAGAAAACCAAAGTATTTCTTCATCATATGAGCCAAAAATGTAAAGTTTTCCAAATAAAATAAATACGTTGTGAGACTTTAAAAAGCTTAGAGATTTCTGTTCAAATCTGCCCTATGTAGGGGTACCTTTTAACAAGCTAGGAGCACCTTCGAACCAATAAATAAAATATGAAAATATTAAGAGTTTTTATCAAAAACTGCATATTTTTAAGAAATATAAAATATTCAGAATAAAATTAACTATATTCTACTGAAATTACTAATTTTTTATTATTTAATTATTAGCTTTTTTTATGAAACACATTAAAATATCACAAAACATAAAGAAAAAGTTCATTAAAAAAAATTTAAAACCCTTATACAACTATGCAAAGCTTCAAAATAGATTTTTTCATATTTAAACCTATAATCAACTATTAATCTTGTAGAGTGAATAGACATTTTTAATTAAATAGGCTACATGAAAAGATAAAAATTTCGCTAAAACCAAAACTAAACTGAATATTTTGATTTAAAATAATTCAAGCAGTATATACAAGCCCTGCACAATATAATATACATTTTTAATCATTATAAAATTATATATGTTTAAAAATGAAAAATAATCCAAATATATGACAAGACAAGAATCTCTCATGTTAAAAAACCACTTTACAAAAAAAGTATTGTTTCTACACCTAATGGCAGTAGTTGGCAGCCCTGTATCAGTACAACTTTCATATTATGTATAATAATTCTTAATTAATCTCTTAATTTTCACATTTTCTAAATAAATCCAAAAATTATAATATTTAGATACATCCATAACTCTTTACTTCATAGTTTTAATTGTTCAATGGTGCGTCAACTTTTTTGTTCAATGGTTCCCCATCATATGGTGTTTAGCATTACAACTATTTATTGAATTAGGCTTAAGCATTTGAATAAAACAATGCTTATAAGCTATAATTAACAGCTTTATTTAAATATTGAACAATCAATTAAAATTTTAGGGATACAAGACTGTAAATAAAAAGCTTACAACTTTATTTTGTTAAGTTTAGATTGAAGAAAGAGAAAAATACATACTTTGCATAGACAGTAGTGTGCGTGCAAAATAGTAAAGCTTTGTATCCTTGTTGCATTGAAGCAGCAGCAATGTCCTGCCATCTATAGTTAAAAAATATAATTTATTTCAAGGAAAATATTCACAGTGTTCAAAGGTGCCCCCAGTTCAAACGTGCCCCCCTCTCTCTTACATTGTATTTGTGTTTTATGTATCCTGGTAATGAATAAGTGAATCAATCGAAACATGTCAATTTTAATATTTTGAATGTTTTTATTAATATTTTGACGTCTTTTAAACAATTAAAGTGTTTTAGTACATATTTTGAAGTATTATTTGAGATATATTTTTAGTATTAATTTTAATGGACGTATTTTTAGACACTCCCCCTTTATATGTAATATAATAACATTTGAATTTCTTCTATTTATAATGGAAGAAAGTATTGTAATCGAAAAAATTTTCGACTTCCGGTTTTTGAAGAATTTACACGTTTTAGGGGTTAGAGATTCCGAAAAACATGTTCTTATAAAATGTTCGTGTGTCCGTGTGTCTGTCCTCATTGTATCATCGAAAAGTGTATGAAATTATGAATAGAATTGAACAAAATTTGATTTATTGGTTTGTGACGATAACCAGCAGGAACTCCTTAAATTGGAGATAATCCGCCAGAAGGGGGCGCTGCGATAGCAACTTTTGTGCCATTTTTACTTTCTTCTATCTTTACAAAAATAAAATATTGGACTCATGAAAATTTTCGACTTCCAGTTTTCAAAGAATTTATAGGTTTTAGAAGGTCCTGAACACGATTTGACTGTTTTTAGAAAATGTCTGTCTGTGAGACTTTGACTCTGTGACTGTCTGTCTGTCTGCATGTGACAAAAATTTCGTGGGCTCTCTAAGAACTAATGCACGGAATTTAATAAAACTTAAAAATTAATCTTTTATTTTCGTTGCAAATTGTATTTATTTTTAATTGAACCAAAATTAGCTTTTAATTAATTTAAAAATATTTTTTTCTCTTCAATAATCGTTATTTTTCAAAAGTAAATTTTGTTTTGAATAATTCGTGTAAAGCTAATGAATTAAAAATATATATAAACTGTTAAACTTCTTTTATTAAAGAATGTCATAAAATTTCATTCAATTTGAACGTACTATTTTAAAATGACACGCAAAAGCCCAAAAGGTAGTTAGACATGTATAATAATTAACTAAAGTATTTATTAATTTTTTATTAATATAAAAATAACGTCAACGAAAATTTCATTTTGCTCAATCCAGCAAAGAGACACTAAGTTTAATTAATATATTTATAGAGATGGAAATAAACTAATTGAAAGAGATAAAGAAGAAATAGATTAAATGAGGTGTAATAATTAAAGAAATTTGCGTGATAAAAACGATCAATTAAAAACTTCTCTGCAATATTTGTGATAAATTTCGATTAATGTGCTGCTGTTGAATACCCTTTTTTCTAATATTATTTTCTTATTATAGTAATAAACTGGATTTATTTGAGTATGATCATTTTGTTCTGTTCGCAGCATCCACTTTCCAATTCGAATAATTTTAATTCCTATTTCCTTTTTATTTCCTTTTTTAATTTTTCTCTTGAGATAAGGATGAAAATAAAGATGATGTAATCTTGTATCGCATTCCAGGAATGGTACGGGCAACATATTTCATATTTATCAACGACGATTTGCAAGTGAACTCTACTTAATGGAAGATTAATTCCAAATTTCTTATGAGAATCGAAGTCGGTTACAATAAAAATGCTTAATAAATTGCAATTTAAAAAATAATAAAAAGTAATGAGATATGAGAGCTGTTATAGTAAACGAGGATAACTTAAATCCAAATAATATATGTTTTTATTTGTTGTACTCATTATATTTTATAAAGAAACAGTGGGCTTGAAGTCGCTGTTGTTTTCCGTAGTCTGGGTGCTCACGAAAATGACGGGGCCTACAACGACTGATTGTTGCCAGAAAATTTTAATAAAATTTTAGGCATTTTTATTTAAATAACTAAACATATTACGTCTGAATCAGAATTATAATATTGAAAAGACACTTAAAATAAGACATTTTTAAAACTAAAAAAAAGGAAAAGAAAAAAGAAAAGAAAACACACCAATATCACATAATAAAATAAATTACAATAGGCGCGTTTTATCCCTTTCAGGGGCAGTGGTATGTTTATGAAACCACTTAAGTTTAATTCCCAAATGCCACAATGGCACCAGAATTTTGCTAAAATATTTCCCATTTAATATGTATGTGAAATATAGCCTTTTTCTTATTTCCAAATAAATGTTTTCGTAAATTCCGGTGCCAGTCATTTATTTCAACATTTTAGTACTGAAAGTACTTTGCCCCTGAAAGGGTTAAGCCCAGCACAAGCTCCTCATAAGTACAAATGTCAATCAACAATATTTAATATTGGTTAAACTGGACGATCATTCAACATCCGCATAGAAGAGCATAAACGCATTTACAAATCTGGCAATTTACAATCGAAATTTGTTAACCCTTCGATAGGTACCAACCACATCCCATATTTAGAAAAAAAATAATGTAATTAAATCAAACTGCAATAAATTTAAAAGTAGAATTTAACTAGAAGTTGGTTTTAAAGATTACAGAAATCTCTCCTAAACGAAGCATTCACAATTCCATCAGAATATGTTGTCCTATTCTGACACATTCTCCCTGGCGAAATTCATATTTTAAATGTTTAATTTTGAATATGAACATATGTAAACAACAGCTTTCGTTTTTGATTGACATTTGTATTGATCATGAGCTTGTATTGAAATGTCTACTGTAATTAATTTTCATATGTAATTTAAATTTTTGTGTTTTAGTTTTATTAAATGTCTGATTTTAAATGTCGTTTTAATAATATGTTTGTTTTTAGGTGCGTTCGTAATTATATAAATACGTAGCACCTATTGTCGTCGTCTGGTCCGTCCGTCTGTCTGTCCGTCCGTTCGCATGTAACAACGCAAAAACTGCCCAACCGAATGGTTTGAAATTTAAGATATATTATCTTTGCATAATTTTGGCGAGACATTTCAAATTTATTAAAATCGAATTAAAACTTTAGAAGATATTAATAAAAATATTTATTAAGAAATTTGATTTTGTTTTTAAATCGGTGCTTTTTTGTTATAGGAGCTTCCGAGGTTTAATCGTCAAGGGACCGATATACTTATTTTTTACAGAATTTAATCTGCTGACGATATAATTCATTTCACAGAATTAAAAATCATCAAGATCTGAATTTTTCTTTAACTAGCTATAGTACGAACGCACCTCGTTTGTCACGTTTGACGTACAATTTCCAACTTTTTTGAACTACAATAAATTTAAACGAAAACGAAAAATCATGCCTCAAGCATAGATTATGAAACACTTTCTAACACATCCAGAAAACTGTAACGAGACTTCACCGTTACATAAGGGGAAAGAAGATATGTAATAAACATTTTAGGAAACATGTAACACATTTAAAAATCCGGTTTTACCATTTACCTCCCATAATCAAAAAAGTAATCAAACTATTTTGTGCTGTCCTGTATATGATCTATAGACTTGGATATATAGACATAGCATGATAAAAACTCGTTCAGTTAGAAAATTCACATTTAACAATTTTCGCCAATCGATAGAAATGCACTCGAAATCTTGTGTACAGCCCTGCATATTATATAAAATATTTTTTTCACACCACATAATAAACTAAATTTTAAGTCAGGTAAAAAACGCGTCAGGCAACTTAAAACTCACTTCCAGCAATTACCAACGATAAACGACAATGTATCTTGTTCTAAGCATGTATATGAATTCATTTATATTCCACAAACTGATATTAGTCTATTAAACATAGTTCAGCAGGAAAATGAGTAACACAATTAAAAATACCCTTAAGAAAGTAACCCCCCTAATCCGTAATACTTATGAATTCCTTTGTTTAGCCATGTATATGATCAACAGAATTTATACACACCACGTACTACGCAAAAATTTAGTTAAACTTAAAAACCTAAACCAAAGTGGAAAATGCACTTTTTACACATATAGTGTAACTATCACAGAAAGACTGTTACCGAATTATTTTCTGTGTGCCTGTAAATGAACGATAAACGCAATGCACACCATACTATCCGAAGAGCAATTTATAGAGCATATCAGTAATGCATATAAATATCATTACGTGTTAAATAGGGAAAAATAATTAAATAACACTGCAAACGAATTTTCCCCGTTTAACAAATTTCTTTGTGTGACCCTGTAAATGAATAATAAATGCTTTGCACACCATATTTTAGAAAAAGCATGTTTTAGTGCGCTACATAATTGTATATCAATTTCCCCCAAGTTTTGAATGGCGTAACATCATCAAAATTCACTTCAAACGATTTTTTTTCATCGACCGTATTGTAACTGAAAACTTTTGACTGTCCGTGTAAATAAACTATAAGTTCTACACACTTCATTTTCAATAGGTATCATGCTATAGTAAATTTCAATTACATATAATAATTTCAGGGCAACCCGAGCATATTTACGAGAGTTAGAACACGAACGGACGGCCAGATAAACTGAAGTCATAAACATTTTTCAACTACATTGTAAAGTTTTAAAAATAGACTATTCTTGTTGTTGGCATCATTATTTTTTATAATTTTAAGATGTTAAAAAACGCTTCATAAAATTACTGAGTTAATAACATCTAATGATGGTTAAACAAATTTTAAGTAATTAAAATATTAAAAATGTAGCCTTACCTTATCTAAAGTAAAATAACGAAAATCAAGTTTAATGAAAGTTTCATTTAAATGAATATCTTGCTATTCTTAAAAAAAAAAAGTTGAATGAAACGGTAACAAGGTTTCAGATTTGTTTAATCGCCAGAGATAATAAATTTAGTTAGTACTCTTAGGAAATCTTCGTCCATCTGTGAAATGAAAGATTTTGATTAAATGAATTAAAATAAATTTTAATGGCCCGTATATATTCCAGAGTTACAGAAATGATTTAAGAATTGATCCCGCAATATTCGCTTGTTCTTATACATGTAGAGTTTTATATTCATGACTAACAAATCCTTCTGTTGATGTCCGGACCTACCCCTATTCGAGTCTGTGAAGGAAAATTAAGCCTGGTTCGGCCTCACCGCGTTCTAATCTGCCGAGAAAAAAAAAATAAGCCGTAACAACATCTACGCGTACTCATAATTAATTCCTCCGTAATAATAATAATAATAATAATAATAATAATAATAATAATAATAATAATAATAATAATAATAACGGTCTCAGTCACGTGACGATAATTTTTAAAAAAAGAGTATTTTTTTCTTTTTTTTTTTAAACTCAATTATTCAAATAACTATATTAATTGCTCATGCTCATGCTCATTTTATGTCGATACAATAATGAAATTTCACCACAGCGTTAATTTAATAAAATTTTCTGTAATGGAAAAAATAAGTAAAAATAATTACATGCATTTTATTGGTCTGATAAAAGCATGTTTAAAGTTAAGTATTACATTTTATTGAGGAATAGGTAAAATATCTGCATTTAAAACTATATGAATGGGACATGACATGGGAGTTGCTTCTTAGAAGTAAGTGTCCGTTAGGAACAGATTTTAAAAGAATACGATTGTTAAAATGTTGAAATGAGCGGAAAACATTCTAAAATTATGACTACATCGAAACTACCGAAAAGATTTCCAAAATTTCTTTCAGTATTATAATGAGACTATATCTTCAATATTATAGACTGCATTTATATCTCAGTATCTCTGCTTTCTAATGATTCAAGAGAAAAAAAAAAGTTCTAAAATTCCGATTTATTTAAGTCCGTTGGCAATACAAACTTGAAAATTTATATGATGGTTAATTTTAAGGCGTAAATGTGCACAAACAATGGTTACTGAAACATTCGAATTTTAAAAGAATAAAAGGAGTTACTTTGGAAACTCTTACAAACCGAACTAACGAAACTCTTTCAAATCGAAAATCTTTTGGTATAATAATCATAACAGTAACGTTCCTAAAAGTAGTCTGCTTTTGAATTTGGTTCCACTATCCCAAAAGAGAATTAAGGACGAGAAACGTCCAGAATTTATGATTTCTTTGAAAATTGTTAGCGCAAAATTATTGTAAGATAACATGGTGAATTCTTTTAAGACGCATATCCGGCAAAAAATGGTTTCAGAAAATTTTGAAATTTAAAATGTTAAAATGAGTGTAAAACTTTCAAAATTCACGATTACTTTGGTACCACCGAAAAGATTTCCAAAATTCTTTCGGTTATTGATGCTGTATATTATTGTATTCGAGTGTATTTTTTATCTTGTATGCATATATATGCATATACAGATATATATATATATATATTTTCATATTAGTACAGATGCACATCAGAAACTAAACTAGAATAATGATAGTAGTATCCGTTTAATGCGGAACTCGAACCATACACATATTGACTGGTCGCCAGCGCCTTAACCACAGTATATACTATTCAATATTAGTTTATAAAGTAATTAATTAAATTGTAACATTTGTAGCATAAAATATAACATCATATTCTCACGATTTACAATATTTAATATAATTTTTATATTATATTGCATTGTTCTAATACATCCATATACAGGGTGTCCGAAAAGTCTGGAAACGGTCGAATGACTCGAGAAATATATATCGAATCGAAAAACGGAGAAATGCATGTTCAATAGTTTAGAAAAATCTATTTAGGGATATCAAAGTTGCTCGCAACTTTGATATGCCTAAATAATTTTTTATCGAACTTAATTGAATTTTCTCGAACATGTGACTTAGCCCAACAGTTTTCTCGTGCCCAAAAACCATAGGATGTAAAATTTAGTGTAAATAGTCTGAGCCGTTTTTAAGATAAAATAGCTTGACCCATAATGATCCATGACCAAAATGAACCACTAATCGAAATTTCTCGAACACGTGACCTAGTCTAATAGTCTTCTCGTTCCCTAAACCTGTAGGATGCTAAATTTATTTTAAATCCTCTGAACCGTTTTTAAGATAAAATAGCTTGACCCATAATGACCCATGACCAAAATGACCCACTAATTGAATTTTCTTGAACATGTGGCCTAGCCCAACAGTCTTCTCGTATCCAAAAATCATAGGATGCAAAATTTAGTGTAAATAGTCTGAGCCGTTTTTAAGATAAAATAGCTTGACCCATAATGACCCATGACCAAAATGACCCACTAATTGAATTTTCTCGAACATGTGACCTAGCCCAACAGTCTTCTCGTGCCCGAAAACCATAGGATGCAAAATTTAGTGTAAATAGTCTGAGCCGTTTTTAAGATAAAATAGCTTGACCCATAATGACCCATGACCGAAATGACCCACTAATTGAATTTTCTCGAACATGTGACCTAGCCCAACAGTTTTCTCGTGCCCGAAAACCATAGAATGCAAAATTTAGTGTAAATAGTCTGAGCCGTTTTTAAGATAAAATAGCTTGACCCATAATGACCCATGACCAAAATGACACTAATTGAATTTTCTCGAACATGTGACCTAGCCCAACAGTCTTCTCGAGCACCTTGTATAATCGGACACCCTGTATAACATCTAGTCTGCTAAATATATATATATATATATATATATCTGACCTGGAAATCAACCTTAAAATTTAGACTTAAACATAGTCAGACGCACAAGATGCTCGACCATCACTTTCTTATCTATATTCATTTATAGAGATTTAATAAAAGCATATCATTAACACTTTATAACATAGTTAAAAAGTGCTTATAATATTGGATGCCTGTCTGTCCTTTATTTGGCTGTCCGTTTGTCTAGCTCTCGTAAATAAACTCGGATTGCAATGTAGTTTATGTATGTTAGTGAGGTTTACAATAGCATTTTAGCTATTGAAAATGAAGTGTGTATCATATATTGTTCTTTTACAGGGACACATAAAAAAAGTACATTACATTATGGTCGGGAGAAAATGAGAAAATCGTTTGCGGTGCATGTTAAGAATATTACGATACATCAAACACTTTAAAATCGATATGTGTTACTGAGATGGCCTACAACATGCTTTCTATAGAATATACACAGAAAAAAATGAAACCTAAAGTGAATTAAAAAAAAATGGGTTTGAAAAATTCTTAGGTATGAGGTTACCCAATTTGGGTTTATACCAAATTGAGTTACCACTGTGTATCCATTTTGGGTACTGTTAAATACCCGTTTTGGGTAGTGTCCATAATAGGTCTTATTTAGGAATTAAAAATATATATATATCGTCGGGTATTACGGAAAGGCGATATGCAAGTAGTCAAGTTAGCGACATTGTATTGTATTAAAATTTTCATTTACTAAATAAATATATGTATTGAAATAACCAGGTACCAGAAAGAATATATAAAGCTTTTGTAAATACTTTAAATTGCTTGCGATTCATTAATTAGTCAAATACTGAGTTCTTCGTATTCGTGTCAAAACTGTCCTATTTGACAGAAAAATAATATTTTTGCTAATGTCTTTCTTAACCTTTCGGGCAGACTCGTAATCACAAACAAAAGATCACAAAACTTCCAACAGATATGAATATTTCTATATCTATGCCCACACAGTCTATTTATGATGTTAATGAAAATTCACACTCAGCATTCCGACAAACAGAGTAAAACCAAAACTTTAACATAAACGCTGAAGGATTTTTTAACTCATTCCATAATAATACATCCCCCAATAAACATTTTGCTTTTGAAAACTGTACGAAAAATCAATAGTTGTTTGATTGGTGTTTGTTACGGCTGATTATCTGCAAAAAGGACATACGTCGGAGAGGGGAGAGAGTGTCCTCTGTGTGGGTCTTTACAAGGGAACTTAACTCATATGTATGCAATGTTTGTAGAAAAACATGAAAATTTAAGAACGGTCAGGGATGCAAACTTTTCTCATCCACGTGCCAATTTTTTCAACAACAAAAAAGTTTTTTTGACCCTGATGTGCCAACTAAAAAGCAAATTTAATGGATCGAAAAATAATTATTTAATATTACTTTACAATTTATTAGGATTTAAAAGATATGTAACACACATGTAGGCATTATACTGTAATAATTATAGAGCCAAATGTATGTAAGAAAATAATAAAATCAAATAATGCAATTAAATGCGATTTGTGTTGCTGCATCTTGGATGAAAATTATTTAATATCCAGTTCATATAGTTAATTGAATAGTTATTAGCATAGATAGACGGATTGTTAAAGTAGTTTCTTTAACCTCTTCACTACTGAGTATTAATTTAATATTATTACATTAATGAATGAGTGAAATAAAATGTTGATTAATGAAAAGTTGAGACGAATTATTTCATCTCAACTTTTAATTAAAAATTATAGGGTTTTAATTTATTTGCATTATTTCTAAAATTGGACATCGAGCATATCATACTGAAATCGGAATTGCAGTTATGTTAGACTATTTTTTTAAAAAAACGGGAAAAAATTGAAGTCCCATATTTGGTGAAAAGGTTAAGCAGCTCAGGAATAAAATTCTAAGATGGCATATTTCAATATCAGCGTATTTAGTTTCAATGTCTAATAATATTTCTTTTTTGTTAGCTTCCAAATATTGTCTTATTAATTTTTTGAGCTCATATTCAACTAGATCGGAATTTTATATGCCACAAATAAATTATACAACTTTCAACCAATTCGTGTATTGTGTCCAATATCAGTGTATCTTGATTTAAAACCTCAACCAACGAAGTGCAAAAAAATTGGCGTGAGGTGAGGTGGCACGCGTGCTATAGATCTGCCGTCCCTGGGCAAGATCGAGGAGCGTGACATGTATTCGAACCCCACACTTTTCGCCTGTTACGAATGCTTCCCTGGAGCTAGCCAGACGATTTTTTGTCTGTTAACAATGGCAACGGCTTTTTTTGTTTACTCTGATTTTGTTCTTTCAGTAAGATGATGATGTAACTTGATGTAACTTTCTGAACCGATTTTTCGGTAATAATTTTGAACGCTCAAACGAGTGTTATAAAATAATATTATTCTGTTAAAATGTAAATAAAATAGTTTTTTTTTTTCTAAGAAGATGTTTGTTCGATTTTAACTGCTGTGTGCTTATATTTTAACGATGCTCTGTTTCTCGATTGATTTTCATGAAAATAATTTTAGAAAGACATTCGATTTGAAAAGAACCTGCATTCGAAAATAAAATGGTTTGAATCACCGTCTACCAGCTTTGACAGCAGAATTTCTGAGCCGCTGGTTAAAGAAATAAATATAAAAATAAAAATAGAACATCAATATTTTATTACATATTTCATCTCTCCAAAACAAACTCAGAAAACTAATTTAAAGTTCAATTTTATCCTTGCGAATTATTATTACTTTTCATATGGTTACACATTACCTCACCGCCATACTAGTTTTCGCAACTTTCTGCCTTTGCGTAATTCTTTGAAATGAGAAAGGCAATGAATTTTTGTTTTTAAAATATCACTTCAGACATCTGCAAAACAATTTAGAATTTCGTAAGATTTGAACAAGGATGCAAATACTCAAAACGAAGTTATACATTGCAAAAAGTTCTTAGAGATTTTCTTCAGATTTGACTTTTTTTTAAATTTATTTTTCTCTAGATATGCGAACGTGAGGATTTTTTTTTCATTTGTATCATACTTTTTCGTGCAAAAAGTATGATTTTTTGAAAAACAAAAATTAGGTATACAGAAATGTGCTTATGTATTTTTGTGGGCATAATTTAAATATTAGGTAGATTTCGTGAGAAATACTACCTATTACATTCTCACCTAAGTTGGAAATTTTGAAAAATTTTTGCAGATCTACGCCGATCATGACTCCCAGAACCCAAAACCACCCCCAGTTCAAAACTTTATCTATCTATCTATCTATGTCACTTTTTTCTGACCACGATAACTGGAAAAATTCGGCATTAATCATTTACAAAATGATACATAAAATCAAGGGGCATAAAATCTCGGTCAAGTTCGTTAATGGGCAAAATCGAACCAAGGGAGGGAGGGTGGGGGGGGGGCTTTTTGTGAAAACAGAAAAAAACCCATAATTTCTTAATTATGATACGTATCGAATCCATTTAAAGTTATTAATACTTCTAGGAGAAGGGCCGAAAATTTATGTATGACAGATTTTTGATATAATTAAAAACGGCTCCAAGGGGGGGGAAAAAGGGGAGTTTTAGAAGAAAAAAAAATCATAGCTTCGTCAATTCACAAGATATCAAATCCGCGTAAATTTATTATTAATCCTCTTAATATTATCTAAAACTTTTATATTGACAAGTTTTTTATAGGACCAACCGTTATAGCAAAACAAAATTAAAAACAAAAAAAAAATCCCTGCCGGCTCCGCCTGCAAACAAGTTATTTTTCGAAGGAGGCGGTTCCAACTCCCGCATCTTTTCGAAACTGATACATAAAATCAAGGGGCATAAAATCTCGGTCAAGTTCGTTAATGGGCAAAATCGAACCAAGGGGGGGGGGGGCTTTTTGTGAAAACAGAAAAAAAAAACAATTTCTTAATTATGATACGTATCGAATCCGTTTGACGTTATTATTACTTCTAGGAGAAGGGCCGAAAATTTATGTATGACAGACTTTTGATATAATTAAAAATTGCCTTAAGCGGGGGAAGGGGGGGTTTAGAAGAAAAAAATTCATAACTTCATCAATTCCCAAGATTTCAAATCCGCTTAAATTTATTATAAATCCTCTTAATATTATCTAAAACTTTTATATTGACAAGTTTTTTATAGGACCAACCGTTATAGCAAAAAAAAAATTAAAAACAAAAAAACCCCTGCCGGCTCCGCCTGCAAACAAGTTATTTTTTGAAGTAAGCGGTTCCAACTCCCGCATCTGTTCGAAACTGATACATAAAATCAAGCGGCATAAAATCTCGGTCAAGTTCGTTAATGGGCAAAATCGAACCAGGGGGGGGGGATGAGGGGCCTTTTTGTGAAAACAGAAAAAAAACCATAATTTCTTAAGTATGATACGTATCGAATACGTTTGAAGTTATTATTACTTCTAGGAGAAGGGCCGAAAATTTATGTATGACAGATTTTTGATATAATTAAAAATTGCCTTAAGAGGGGGGAGGGGGGGGGGGTAGAAGAAAAAAATGCATAACTTCGTCAATTCCCAAGATTTCAAATCCGCTTAAATTTATTATAAATCCTCTTAATATTATCTAAAACTTTTATATTGACAAGTTTTTTATAGGACCAACCGTTATACCAAAAAAAAAAATTAAAAAAAAAAAAATCCCTGCCGAATCCGCCTGCAAACAAGTTAGGTTTCGAAGTAGGCGGTTCAAACTGCCGCATCATCGTAAAAAAGGTCATTTCTTCCGCAATTCCCGACAAACAGGAGCCCCACGGTCTGCGTCTTCGAAATCTACCTGTGCCTGTAGGCCGAGCCGTCAGGGATTTTTATTATTATTATTTTTTTTTATGCGTTGTGTGTTTATTTTCAAACCGAAATTCTCCACCTAAAATAGTTTTTCTTATTTTTGAAAGAAAAGTCAATGCTACATTTTTCTGTATTTGTTTTATATAAAACTTTTATTAATTGTATGTATTTTAGATTTTTTAAAAACCATTAAAAAGTTATTTCAGGCTCTGAAGCATGCTGTAATTATTTATCAGAATTAAAATGCAACATCTTAGGCGTCATCATATCTACACTAATAAAAGAAAGTTTCGCTCTGTGTGTGTATGTTTTATTTTATTTATTTGTTTATTTATTTTTGTCTGTGATGGCTAGCAAAATCTAGCCCACGTAGAAGCTTGAAAATTTAGATTTAGGTATTCCAAGCCCATTCCTGGTCCATCTGAGAGACTCAGGATTTTAATATTTTAATTATTTACTGAAATATTAATTAATAACCGCAAAGAACTGTTATAAAAAATACGCTTTTTTTTTCTTTGGTTGCTTGGTTGTAAGTAGTATTCACAGGAGAAATTAAATAAACCAGAATAGCGATGCATAGATAAGGTCTTCTAACGAAATAGTGTTAATATTGATTACAGTTACCGGCATACAGCCATGCTAATGTAGCGCCACATGCACACGGAAAATTACACAGACGCCACCTGTTTGAAACATCTTTCAGGCACGTTTTTCTTCATGATAATTAGCTGGGTTTAAGGTTTATTCTTTACATGACATATATTATTATAATAGAGTTATTAATACAGAAAACTTTATTTAACAGATTATTTGTTATATTTGCGGGGATGGAGAGGGGTAAGAGTTAACAACTTTTTATTAAATATCGCATTTATTTTATTTGACCGCGCGCAGCCTGGCGGCGGCTTTTCCCTTAATTGACTCCCCTTATTAATAAATCCAAATCTACTGCTCTGATTTGAACAGAACTAATTACAGTAAACAATTTTAACACTTTTAGCTTCAACCGTAGCGTTTAATTGCTGTTTTATATTGAGAATGCCACTATTTTAAATCTCAGCTAATAATATTCCGAACTTCTTCAAACCAGTTCCATTTTTACTAAATTATGGTAAAAATCAGCATTCATAGCTTCAAGGTGTATTTCTAGAAAGCAGTTACCAGTATTTCCGAATAATAGTCTAAGCCGAATTTCAAATTAAGTTCCTAGCTTAACCAAATGAATCAATCTTTAAAGATGTATAGTGGTCCTCCTAATTAATTATTTGCTGAAGAGCATTTAACCCTCTGAGCGTCTGAGGGCTTTCCTGCATTTTCACATAAAGGTTCATAAAGCTAATATTAACTGACATTTTCATTGACAGTTTGTTTCTAAAATACACTTCATATCTCTTTATCATACATATATCTTAAAATACAATTCCGTTAAAAATATTTTTGTCTACACCCAATTTAAGTTGCTTCTGGGAAACGGAAAAATACGGGCAAAACGCTTAGACGGACATTCGTCCCCCCCCCCGGCCCTCCTTAAAGGCTTTTCTCTAACTATTCCCCGTTTCCATATCTCAGCAACTATCTTTCCGATTTTAATGCAACTGATTCCAAATATTATTAATAATAGTTACCCTCTATAACATAAACTAAATTTATGAGTAGCGGTTGCCACTATTTCATAATAATAGTTTAAGCCAAATTGGTAATTAAGTTCCTAACTTAACCAAACGAACGAATTTTTAAAGATGCATAGTGGTCCTTCTAATTAGTCATTTGCTGAAGGGCACTTGAACATCTGGCCCCTCCTTCAAGGTTTTTTTTCTCTAACTATGCCCCGTTTGAATAACTCAGCAACTATCTTTCCAATTTCAAAGCAACTGATTCCAAACAATATAATTAATTTAATAGTGACCCTCTATAAAATTAAAGTAAATTGATGAGTAGCAGTTACCACTATTTCGGAATAATAATTTAAGCCAAATTTGTAATTAAGTTATTATTCAATCGGGCTAAGTAACCTACTCCAATGTAGAGGTCCATAACATACCAGCAAAACACATAATGACTTTTTTACAAATTTGTGCAACACAAAAGTTTACAAAATATGAGCGTTTTTTCTTTTAAAAAAAAGTCATAATGCTGGCCTCAGCCCTGTCATCAAAATTGGGAAACTAAGACATGTGAGAGTTGAAAAAATTTTTACAAGCCTTGTTGGTTCAAATACGAAATAGAATCTAAGGAAGAGCAAGGTAGGCCAACAATCCTTTGTTTTACATGGTTTTCCAGGAATCAAGGTAACTCCACTTACCTTGTTATTGCTGAAGGCCCTCAGTTTTTGGTATTGGGGATTGGAGACTAGGCAAATTGTCAGAGGTTTTGTAATAAAAGTAGTTTTTGAAACAATTGAATTATTTCATTCTTTTACCACAGAAATCCAGCACTTTCAAAAGGTGCAAACTGCACTCTGATACAACAATTTGTGAATTTTTTTCATTATTCAAATTTGAACAAGCATATGATACATCCTGTATTATTCTTATACATCTAGAAATAATGCCTCATTAAAAAGCCCTATATTGAACCAAATTTCTATTATTAACAAAAAATTAATAATTCTTAAAAGCCAGAAATTTGGAAACATTTCAAAAATAAAAACAAATATATATTTTTAGAATCTTGACTCGAGGATAAAAGTTTTTGGTCATTCCATGTATATTTTATCATATTTTCTATGCAAGATGTTAAAATTCCATGAACATCTGATGTACAATTCTTGAGAAATCGTGGGTGGAAGTTTCAACGTAAATGTTTTGAATATAGTCTATTTAAAAATTGACGTTCTTCATTTCACGTATATTTCGTCATATTTTTCATATAAGATATTAAAATTCCACGAAAATCTGACAAACAATTCTCATGAAATCGTGGGTGGAAATTTCAGCATAAATTATTTATATATTTATTGAATATAAAGTATTTAAAAATTGGCATTCTTCATACCGGATATGGCAATATCGGAAGTTATTTTTAGGTTAGAAATTTTGTTTTAAAGAAGAAAAATTGAGAGTTTCATTTGGTTTTAAATATTACAAATCTACTAACTTTTAATTCGGATAAATGAAAGAAATCAATTTTGGGTTCATTTAAAATATTTGACACCAGAATTGCCAAGTTTAGCTAATATTAACGACTTTTTTTTATCCAAAATTGCTACAATTTTTGTCTAACTAGTAATATTCTCTTTATTTAATCGCAGATTTTTGTTATTTAATAACGGGACGATAACTCTTTGTAAAAGAAGGTGCATATTTTAAATAAAAAAAACATCACCAACCTAACAAAACTGCTTGACCCCTTTAAACAGACTTTAAAAGTCCTTGAAACAACATACGTATTTTTTTTTCTATTTGAAAAAAAAAAGATTAAACTTGGAAAAAAGAAAGCATCAAAAGAATTTTTTTATTATTATTTAGTAATTTTATTTATTTATTTATTTATTTATTTGGTTTCATTAAGTCAGAATTTCAGTTTTTCAATATATTACTGGTAAAATGTCTTTACAATTTCAATAAAAGAAAAAAAAATACATAAGACATTTTTGTAAAGAAAAAAGTGAACTGTGTACTTTTTATCAAACATCCGACTATTTTTAATAAATTATTTCGTTTGAGGAATTGCAATCCGATAGACTAAGGAACATATTTTGTTATCAAATGCTTCTTTTAAAAATTGATTCTATTTAAAGTCATATTTAATCATGAAAAATTCCGTTTTAAGCTAACGTTTTTCATTCTGTATTTCCATGGTTCATTTATCCAGATCATTTACCGGTTATTTTGGAAATGCTTCTTTTTTTATTAGACTCGAGTGAGCTATTATTTATGCTTCATTTTTAAGAAATTGATTGTGTCTAGGATATCACTTATTCAGCGTTGAGGGTTTATTTAACTGACAGCAAAAGTGGAATTGAAATAAAGATGATCATAAAATTAGTCTGGCTTAATGTGAGAGAAGTCGAAAATTATTGATGCTGAACTTTGAAATTTTACATATTTTACAGGTTTCAATTCCATTAAATAATCCATTCCTTCCCATTAAATTGCAAAAGATGCGATTCAAAATGATTATTTTTTTTTATTTAAATAAAAGAATAATCTCTTCTTAAAATAAAAACAAAATGCAGAAACATCGCAATAGAATTTGTGAATGACAGTCAAATACTACCAATCCACATATATATTACTCATATATTTGTGGATTGGTAGTATATGAATAACATATTTGAGGAATGGTTAGGACTAAGGCATATACTTAGTTTTAAATTTGTATTTATTCTCACATAAATAAATATAAATCCTGTACGTTTCCCCACTTTTTTGTAGTTAATTTAAAGAAAAAGATTATGTTAAGATTTCAACATAACCTTGATTCAAAAACAAAATTCTTCCGAGACAAATCAAATGATAAAAACCTATGATCGTTTGAAGAAGAAAGAAACTTTACATTGGACAAAAATTAAAAGAAGCTTGAAAAACAGGAAAATGATTTAAAATAAAACTATCTGTGATTCTGAAATGATAGACAGCTACATATAAATGGAAGGGTTTTAATACAATGGTGTACAGCAATTAAACAACATACACAAACTGCTAATTTTGTTAATCGTGAGTATTCAAAAGATAGTGATGTAAACATCAGGTGTAGCATATAGGTACTATCCTTACAGTGCAGCCATTCGATGTAATGTCACTTCCACGTAACAAATGATCACAATTGTCACAGTCCAGGTAAATGGAATATCTTCCATTCATCTCATTGTTATTCTCAAATAAATGTCATTTGTTTATTGCACTGTGATTGTCAATGTGACTTTAGCTTTGTGACGACTGTCCAGGTGAATTTACAATGATGTCACCTAGTGATTCTCAAGTGACTATCATTTGGAATCTCCAGTATAAAATCACGATGGTTGTAACGAGTTCCAAGTGACATAAAAATCTTGTGATTTCAGCACTGACGATGTCTACACAGTAGACTCTCCAAATGTCGGTCACCATGACAGTCCATGTGATTTTGTTGTGACGTTATCTGGTGACTCATCACAGTGCATAGTGCATGATATCTTCACAATAGAATCTCCAAATGACGGTCACATGAGAATCATAAAGTGAGTTCAATGTAACGTCACCTTCGGACTTGCCACAAAGCAACAGTCACAATCACTTCTCAGTATAGTCAATAAATGCCGTTTACATAAGATGAATAATGTTTCGAATGAAAGTTATCACGTTTTAGTTCCCACGTAGTGATTTTATAACTTATGAACTTTGTAACGTGAAATTGGAATCATATCGACTGGCTGTGCTGTTAGGACATAACCTATTTGCTACAACTGATTTTATATCACTTTCTATCGAATGTATTTAAGTAACAAAATAAACATTATGTATTTGTTACTTAATTTTTGGCCACTAGTGTACTTTATAAATCAGATGTAAAAATATTTTTAAAAACTGTGGTTTGTGTTATTTTTACCTCATTATATGCTCTTTAATAAGCACTGCTCTTTCTTTAGGAAATAGCCATTTCACTTGGGGTTTATTTATTTGCTTCGTTTTAAGTTTGAAAGATAGGTCGTAACACTTATTAAAAAGAAAAACAAATTTGGACAAAATGTATTTTTCTGTACCTTTCTTAATGAAGAATTTGAATAACTTATTAGATGCAAATTAGATAAATCTTGTTCATTAAAAATAATAACTAAATGGAAAATAGAACATTTTTGACAAGTAAAAAATAATTAAAATAGCTATCAACATACATATATATATTTGTAAAATATTTGTATAAAGGATCGAAAAAATGTTTTTTTTTTTTTTTTTTTTTTTTTTTTGTTAAACTCGAAAATATCAAAGCTAAGAAAATATTATAAATATAAAGGAAAAAAATGTTCACGAAAGAAACAAATATTTGAATAATTTATAAAACATATATTTACTAAATCATAAACATACCTCTACTGAAATTATATCAATAGTGAAGTGACTCCATTATATTTTTTAGTTAAATCTGAAAATATTGAAAAGTCCAATAACTCAAAGGCATCAATGATATTCAATAAGATAAAAAAAAAAAAAACTCTCAAAGGAAGTTGGAAATGGAGATAGCATAATTTTATTTTCAATGAAGACTGCCACTGTTTCATTAGTTCCTTTGAAAATTGGATATTTTCAAAGAAAAAACTGAAATATGTTAAAAAATTCTTTATGTCATTAAAAATAACCATCTTGATACCATTTGAGAAAAACTTCGCTAATAATACTTTTGAATAATGAAAAAACTTCTCCGGCACTTGAAAATTACTTTTAATTTTACGATTTCCTGACTTAATTTTCTTCATATGTAGAAAGATTAAATTTTATCAAAAAGTATAAAAGTTATCATGAATGGTTCGTTACAAGTTTAATATAGATAGAAATATAACAGAACATTTATTTATTTATTTATTTATTTATTAAACATTAATACAAAAATAATATTTTCCGTGTTTTTCCTTAGATGAGCTTATATAAGAAGATTTTAATACGTAAGGATTTTTTTCTTTTGTTATTATAACAAAATGTTTTACGATTATTTCAAAAAGAATTTCATCATCAAAATTTTACTTAATTCTAAAGCATTCGAATAAAAAAAATTACAAAGTATAGCAATGAGAGTTTGTATTCGAGTTGATATTGCACAACTGTTAAGACACATCTTTAATAATTCAGAATATTTTTTTAGTCTACAGAAATAAATCATATTTCACCATCATTAAACATAGTATGTTGTAAACATCACAAAACTTTCTACCATATCATTTTAATATATTAATTTACATAGCAGAGTTGCGCATAAATAATTATGAATCGAAAATTGAGTATATTTCTTTGAATTTACATGGAGTTATAGTAATCAGAGAATAGAGTCAAGAAAAAAGTCAAGAGAATAGAGTCAATAACAAAAGCACTTTACAGCAGAGTACCCTGTTAGATATTCAATTCTATAATCGTATCATCATAAGTATTTTAAAAAAGAAATTGAATTATAAAATTTAGTGCGTTTCTACGCAACAGAAAATCAGTCTATACAAATGGTTTTGCTATTATACAAAATATCCTTCTGCCCATTGGATAATTATGATAAGAATGTTTTTAGGCAACATATAAACATTTATGTGCCTATCAACTTAAGAGACTACGCTAGTCACGTGAAGATACTCGCAAGCTAATGTATAAACCAATTGCAGCGTTCTTTTTAAAATTTCTCGCTCGCATCAATATTTTAAAAGGATTTTTTTTTCTTTTCATAGGATATCTGAGATCGATATATGATGTTGTATTTTTGCACTTTTTCGAATTTAGTTGTAGTTTGTTTTCATGAGGATACTTTCATTATCGGAACAGGTTACGAAATTGAATGTGTCCGGATTCTGAAGAGAGCCAGTATGAAGGACATGCATATAACGCATTAATTTATTACATATCTAAGCAATTTTCATTAAAACTGTCTCATTCTTGTATTCTAACAGATTATTACAATATACATGTTAATTTTTTCGAAGATTTGTTCTTAAAATAGTATAAAAATAATTGCATCACTTAAATGTCCATAATCTTGTCAAAATCTCATTAAGATTATCAAAAAAAATTAAGTAATTATATTAATTTATTTATCTGCATTAAAGCTTTAATTTATATATTATCTAATAGATTTCACATCTAATGTTTCAAATAGAAACGAAAAAACATATCAAAATGCCATTTTCTGAAAATGATATTAATATGGACTAATTATCACTAAAATTTAAATATTTGCTTTAAAATTGCTTTAACATTAAAATGAACATAAACTAGTTTATGCGGATCAATATATTTTTATTTGTTGTATTCTATTTATTTTCTTTGAAAATTGAACAAGACTAATTTATTTAAAACTAGCTGTTACCCGTGACTTCGTTCACGTATCATTAAAAGAAGAATAAATGCATTAATTAAGCAAAATATTTCATTCCCGATAATTAGAAACGTAAATAATTAACTAACTCTTTATCACATTCCATAGGAGACAACACAGTATTTCTAAGTTATAGAGGCCTTGACATAACTAAGTTTTAAAAAAGTGAAATTTTGGGACAAATAATCACGAAAAGGAAACTGCAACCAATGAAAAAAGACGGGCCAAATAAAATCGTGGAAATCGGCGAATTATATAAAAACATATGTCAAGTTTACCTGGTAAACCATTTTACTTTCAACGCCTTTGTGAAACGTTTTAATAGCAATCCTTCAAAGATAATGGAAATAGTATATTCTTTTTTATTAAATTCAATTCTTGTGTGTAGGGAGCAATTATTGTAGACCTAAATGCAAGGCGCTTAAATTTGCCTCCTTGATTTAATCTATAACTGAAAAAAAATCTTTATTTCTAAATGAAAATATGTTGACAGATGATTTTTGTTCTCCAGAATAAATTGATTCATGAAGTTTGAATATGTGAAAATATGTTTTTATTTTTCAAAAATTTTACTGTAATCAAGATTTTTTTTTCTTTCACCATCTATTCAAATTGAATATAAATTCTTTTTTTTCAGTTTTAATGAGAAAAAATATATTAAACCGTTTTATTTCTTCTTTTTTATCCACAAAAAGGAATAATTTAGTTACCATTTTTAGAGAAACTTCGTTAAAATTTACAAAATAATAATAATAATAAATAATAAATAATAATAATAATAATATCTCGGAATTTAAATCATTTTTTTTAAATTCTGAGTGTTTATGACATCCTCGGATGAATGATAACCGGTTTCAAGTAAATCGCGTTGCGTTCGACAATCTGAAAAGAGTAGTTGCGAAATACAAACAGGAGGTCAGATTTTAATATAACAGATTCGTATTTATTTTTCTTTTCCTAATAATCATGGTGTGGTTTTTGGCAGAAAACTCTCATCTGTATGTAACTGATATTCATGCGTAATAATCGGTATAGATAAAAAAAAATTTCAATTTTTCGTTTTAAATATGTCGTGAAACTCATCTACTTTCTATACTTACTGGTCCTTGTATTATTAATGTACGGAATTAATTCCCGCTCCTTGTAAAACATTTGAAAATTCCCGATTTATTTCAAATATGACGTCACATTTTCCTCAGAGAACTCTCTTTTTAATGCCATAATTCTTGTTAATTTTCTTTTTCTGGCAATCAGGACGTAAATTTTAGCGGAAAACTCACATTTGTATGTAACTGGTACTCAAGCTAATTATTAATCAGTATCGATAAAAATATTCGGGTTTTTCATCTTAAATATTACGCCCATTATCTATCTACTTTCATTATACATTGATATTCATGCTACTTGTATTATTACGACTATTTGAAAATACATGTTTTATTTATGACGTCATATTTGTTCAAGCCGAAGAGGATCCTTTTCATAGTTTCATGGTCAAAGCGAAATATATTTTTAATAATATAATTATTGTTTATTTTTCCTTCTAATATTTTCCTTCTATTATAACGCAGTTTTTTGACAGTAAAAGATCTTTTTAATGTAACCGATATTCATACTTCATGTATAATAACAAATACTCCATATTTTTGTTTCAAATATCACGGAAATTCATCTTCTTTTGAATTATTTTTCATTTTCATTTTTCACGTGAAAATCGTACAATTGAAAATTAATTGTTAAGGAAAAATTATTTTTCAGTGTTTTTATTTATTGGCAACGATCGAAGCCCTAGCAACGATAAAGTAAAATGGTTAAATTTTATGGGAAAATGTCTATTTATTCTCTATGAAAATAACGAATTTTGAATTATTAAGAAAAATAGTTGAATAAAATGAACAAAAACCAGCCTATGTTCATTTGAGGGTTATAATCAACGTATATGCAAAGATACAGGATCATTTAATGCTCCATTTTGACGCTGGCTTCAGCCTAACATTTGCACACAATCAGATTATAATATTATTATTAGGATTCATTCCATTGCAAAATTGTGTTTATGTTAATAAATATTTTTTTAAGCTCGTATTTTCTGTTATGATTTCCCATAACTTATTGTTCGAAACAATGTTTAACACTTTTTAACATATAGCTGAAAAGTGTTTAATAATCCGACTTACCTGTGTATCTGTCTGTCCTTGATACCGGGATTACTAGATTATTGAGATTTACTGTGGTAATGTTTTGTATTCAAAATGAAGTGTGTAGCATTTATAGTTAGTTAACCATGGACACTCAAAATAATTGCGTTACCTTATGGTTTATGAGGTACAATCGTTTGCAATGTATTTTAATGACGTTACACTGTTTTAAGCATACTGAAATTCATACCTATCATTGATGTGCACTACAAGATGCTTACTATAGGTGTAGAGTATGGTGTGCATAGCATTTATCACTCATTTACAGGTAAACACAAAAAAATTCGGTTATAGTACTGTCTGTGAGCGACTATTGCTGCACATGCCTATCCAGTTATTTCATGCGTTTTTAAACTTAGCTATTTTTTGCATATTACTTGGTGTGTATAAATTCCACTGATCATATACAGGGCTGTACAAAAGAATTCAAGTACATTTTCATTTTTGGAGGAAACAGTTGAAAGGCAATTTTCAATTGTATTATGGGTTTTCTAATTGAAAGAAGTGTTAACATACTATGTAATACATATGTATATAAACTTTTAGATAATATACAGGGCTTTCCAAAAGAATTTGAATACTTTTCCAATTTTAGATTGTAAATGCTGAATTAGGATTTTTTAATTTTTCACGCGTTTTCAAATGATTATTAGATATAATATTTCACCTTCTTAAACAGGGAAGTTTTGTTACAGTATTCTGAATGTATTAGAAAATGGTTTGTATTCTTTGATTTTCGCATGAAATATCTTATTCTAATATTTTAAGGGGGGAGATCATGTTGAGTAGCCTGAAAATGACAATAATTAAACCAGTGCGAAAAACTCTGTTGTTTAAAAACCAATGAATGACATACAAAAATTTTTTCTATAATGTCACACATTCTTGTAGTTTAAAATAAACATTTAAATTTTATATATTTAGCAATATTAATTAATTAAATGATAACGACAAAAATGGCTTTTTAAAAATATAAATACTAAAATATGCATTTTGCGCGCAAGATTTAAAAAATTCTACTGCAGACACATACTTAATATTTCATTTATATTTACTTATACTACTATATTTTACACTGAACCTAAAATTAAAAGTATATTGAAATTCATTAGCATAATTAATGGCCTTTATAATGATATTCAGTAATTTACCAAAAATTTTAGGTTTAATTTTTAAATACAAATTTTTCTATGGCAAAAATTAGTCTAAATCTAGGTTCAGCATAAAAGTATACATAAAAATTAATTGTACGCAAAATTTCAAGGTTCTATGATTATTAATTTTTAAATGAGAGTGCGCGCAATGCCAAAAATACAGTTTTGTGAAAAGGCCTTCAAAGGTAACTTTATAGCATGACAGGAAATGGCTTTTTACAAGATATTTTTAGCTATAACTTCTATTCTAATTAGAATTTTTGTAAATTTGTTTTGCAGTGTATTTGTAACATTCCAAGGTATCCATTCTATTTTTTTAATCGATTTCTGTTTAACCTTCAACGTGATCTCCCCCCTTAAAAATTACTCATGACATCTGCCATATGAGCATTTTTATATTTCATTTCTAGAAACTCGTTATGCCTTAGACCAAGATACGCCTAATGGCAGGCGTATCCCTTCGGGATACACGATAAGGTCCTAGAGTGTAAACGACGGGTCTGTGTTCCCAACCAGCATACAACGCGGACAACTAATCGAGTCAGTAAAAAGTGTTTCTCATCTAATGGTCTATTTTAAAAACAAAAATCTAAAACATGCTAAATGTTGAAGATAACTTACGATTCTTCTTTAGAAAAATGACTCCAAATATGCAATAAATATGTAAGGGTAATATTTAAAAACTTGCAAAGTTTAAAGCTTAACCTCTTGCGTACTGGGTACACAAATGGGTACCTAGATTCTTTTCCTCATACAAAGTAAAGTGATTTATATTTTTACATTTTTACTTTACTTGTGAATTACAAGACCCCTAAAACAATAAATTTCAGAAAAATATATTTTTTGTCATCTATGATGTCATTTTGTTTGTATAAAAGCAAAGAATAAGTATCTGTACTATTATTGTAACTTCGGGTCGCAAGAGGTTAAGTGTGTGATAAAAGTTATGTTTATTTGCATTCATCCGCTATTTATATTTTTCTATTCGTAACACTTAAAAATTAAAAAATGGGTAATAAAAAATAGGCCATCTCAACACTTGTCATCTATGATGTTATTTTGTTTGTATAAAAGCAAAGAATGAGTATCTGTACTATTATTGTAACTTCGGGTCGCAAGAGGTTAAGTATGTGATAAAAGTTATGTTTATTTGCATTCATCCGCTATTTATATTTTTCTATTCGTAACACTTAAAAATTAAAAAATGGGTAATAAAAAATAGGCCATCTCAACACTTGTCATCTATGATGTCATTTTGTTTGTATAAAAGCAAAGAATGAGTATCTGTACTATTATTGTAACTTCGGGTCGCAAGAGGTTAAGTATGTGATAAAAGTTATGTTTATTTGCATTCATCCGCTATTTATATTTTTCTATTCGTAACACTTAAAAATTAAAAAATGGGTAATAAAAAATAGGCCATCTCAACACTTGTCATCTATGATGTCATTTTGTTTGTATAAAAGCAAAGAATGAGTATCTGTACTATTATTGTAACTTCGGGTCGCAAGAGGTTAAGTATGTGATAAAAGTTATGTTTATTTGCATTCATCCGCTATTTATATTTTTCTATTCGTAACACTTAAAAATTAAAAAAAGGGTAATAAAAAATAGGCCATCTCAACACTTGTCATCTATGATGTCATTTTGTTTGTATAAAAGCAAAGAATGAGTATCTGTACTATTATTGTAACTTCGGGTCGCAAGAGGTTAAGTATGTGATAAAAGTTATGTTTATATGCATTCATCCGCTATTTATATTTTTCTATTCGTAACAATTAAAAATTAAAAAATGGGTAATAAAAAATAGGCCATCTCAAAACTATCTTTTTATTCATTATAATGCATTAATTTAAATAGCACACTCACACAGCAACAATTATAAATGTGAAGTGCGCCATTATATATGTCCTTTCTTTGAATTTGGCATTTACAGGGATCAGTAATAATAATAGAAACAAGAACGAAAAATCATGCGGCAAGCATAGATTATGTAACACTTTCCAACGCTTCCAAAATAATCTTACAAATCATACCTTTTAATAAGCTGAAAGATAACATCTAAGTAAACAAATTGGAAAACGCATAACATATTTAAAATCATAATTTCAGAAATTTCCAACATATACAATATTCGGAAAAATATCCTACTACTTAAATTCAGCCCTGTATATGATCTATAAATTTGTATATATACTACATAGGATGCTAAATTTTAGTTCAGTTAGGAAAGGCGTAGCACAGTTTGAAATTCTTCTTCTGGAGTTCGTCAAAAAACGGAAATGTATTCGCGAACTTTTGTGCTTCCCTGTATAGGATCTACAGAATTTATACATAACACGTAAAAGACAAAAAGTGAGTTAAATTTAAAATCGCGTTCAGTAACTTAAAACGCACATCCAGGAATTATTGTTAACAGACAGTAAAGAATTATTTTGTGTGTCCCTGTAATTGAATGATGACTGCTATGCACACAATATTCTGTAGTAAGCCTCTTGTCATGCACCTTAGTGATATATATAAATTTCAATGCGTTTAAAATAGTGAAACATTATTTAAATTAACCGCAGACGATTTTTCTCCATAGACGTAATGTAACGGAATTTTTTCGACTGTCCCTGTAAAGTAACTATAAGTGCTATGCACACCGTATTCCATATTAAGCTTCTTGTAATGCACCTTAGTGATATATATCAATTACAATGTGTTTGAAATTGCGTAACATCATTCAAATAAACCGCAAATGATTTTTCCCCATAGATCTTCATGTAACGGAATTCTGTTGAGTGTCCCTGTAAAAAAACTATAAGTGCTACACACTTCCGTTGAAATAGGGAACATGCTATAGATAACGACAATAACATATAATTATTGCAGAACAATCCGAGCATATTTACGAGAGTTAGAGCACGGACAGACGGCCATACGGCAGACAAACCGAAGTCATAAGCACTTTTCAACTAGGTTGGAAAGTGTTAGAAAACACGATCATTATATTAATTGTGATCCCAATTGAATCTGGACAAGATTAGGAATCTTGCTATGAGCACAGGATATTAGCGCCCGTGTTCATTTATCAGAGTCAAAATTGAATTATAATCTATTTATGTTATGGTCAAATATTAAGTTTGATTAAATTCCGTGCATTAGTTTACGTGATATGTCCATAGCAGAAATCGTGAAAAACACAGCATAGCCGCGCCATCTTTTGTGTGATATAGATCCAAACCTTATAAGTATATATTTATGTCAAGTTCTAACACAATATAAAGTTTGATGAAATTCCATGCATTAATTCTTGAGTATCGTTATTTCGGAAATCGTGGAAATTGCCTTACTGCAGCGCTACCTGTTGGTCGATATACACCAAAACATAAGCAGCACTAATTTTTGTCAAGGTATAAATGAATCTGAAGTTTTATTAATTTTCATATAGTAGTTCGTGAATTAAAAAGCCCAAACCATTTGTTTAACGTACATAGACAGGACTCATGGCCAAGCATGTTCTAAAAACAGTCCAATTGGAATTAGGACCTTCTAATACGTCTAAATCCGATAAAAACCAGAAATCAAAATTATTCACAAAACAATTTTTTTTCCCAAATACTTATAAAATGAGAGTTTCCTTAAAAGCATGTGACTGATAATTTAATTTTTTAATATAAAATTTCTGGTTTAAATTTACTAAAAAGAATGCGAATGTTGGCAGTTATGCTTTTGCGCATGCCATAATGATTCATACGAATATCAAAATCATACCATCATGATGCAATATCATGCCCATCACTATTATAAACGTTTCCTACTTCAAATTTAAAGACTTATATCTTATGGCAAACGTATAGAAATAGCGTGTGATTATATTTGTATTTCTTGCGGAGCAGTGATTATCATGGACACATTCGTACAAGCGAAATTACATAAATCAATACTTAACATTGTACTAAAAAAAGTGTGTGCATTTTAAGTAAAAAAGAATCTTGTTACGCATCGGTTAGTTTTGGCTATATTGCAATTACGAGAATTGTCTTCAAGGAAAGTGATCCAGAATATCGCTTTTGTACAAGGAAAAAGCTGAACACCTTGCATAGTCACCACGCCCAGTTCGCGTAGGTTTCAAACTTCAGCCGAAGCTCCAACTTTTTTGCAATACCTGATTTTCTTTATTTTCTTTCATGTTTATGTTTCATTACATTTAATTTAAAACTCTTTACAATTTTTATATAAAATAATTACACTATATTTTACATTTTATTATCTGTACTGTTACTCAGCAAAAACAAACAAACAAACAAACAAAAAACAAGTTGCAAATTTTACGTTAAACGTGACGTGTTCGTTTTATAACTAGTTTCACAATGTTAAAAAATCATCCTTATTTTTTCAGTGAAATGAATTATATAGTCTGGTATGAGCGAAATGAACATGCCTTATTTTTCGTATTACGTGTGCCACGTTTACAAATGCGAATTTTTTTCTACACCAGACAGCACTGTAAAATTCACTATTGAGTTGTTGCTTTGCGAATTATTACTTCCATGGTTTAATTATTTTTATGAATCATAATGAATGAATCTCCTGTGTTTATTTACTTTAATGGATTGAGATATTCGGCTGTTAACGTAATTTCCACTGAAGTTATCTCAGAATCTATACATTTTTTAATGTAGCTCATCTCTCAAACAAAAAAAAAATTCAGCGATCTTTCTAAAAACTTAACTATTGTGCAATTTTATTAGAAAAAGTAATTTTGAATAAAAATGGTCGCCTAGCATATGAAAAAAGAAGTGTTACCCGTATTTGTTTTCCTCAGTCGTTATGCGTACTTTGCGCTTTTATTATATAAATTACGTACGATAGGATTTAATAGAATAAAGACAACTTTTATTAATACATTTTTAAGTTTTGATTCGATTTTCATAAAATTTGAAATGACTCGGCAAAATTCTGCAACGATAATATATATTAAATTTTAAACCATTCGGTTGGGTAGTTTTTGCGCTGCTATATGTGGGCAGACGGACAGACGGACGGACCAGACAACGCCTATAGGTGCTAGGTATTTATATAATTACGAACGCACCTAGAAAAAAAAGGGGGCGGGTGCTATCGCTGCAAAAGGCCTTTGTATTGATCCCTTTTTTAATCTGACTGTTTTGAATATGTGACTATTTTAAGATTTACGCTTTTTCTCTTTTGGTAAATTTGATTATTCAATACTTTTTTCCCATCCCTTATATGTGAAAAAAAATCTGTATGCGAAGCGAACCTATGCAGTGAATCAGCCAGTTTTGAATTACCTAAAATTTAGTACAAGATACTTTACAAATTAAAAGAGCTATAAGAAAATATTAATTTTCACGTTTACAGTTGAGAATTTTTAGGTACTTCCTTGTATGATACATATAATCTCGACGTTTATATTTATCAAGTTTATTTTCAAAATTTTTTAAAGAATTATTATCATCAAGAATTATTATTTATAATTGTTGATTTTGAAAATGTCTCCGTTTGCGCGTTCGAAACATGTCGATCTTTACATTAAAAAGTTTTTATAAGCTTTTATGTATTCTGTTTTGTCACTTTAAGCATATACATCTTTAATTGGGTGATTATTCTATTTTTTTTTTTTTTAATTTGCTCATTTTTAATACTTTTCTAAACGCTTTTTTCTATTTTTTATCTATTTGATGTGATACTTATTGTTTAGTAACTTTAACAGTTACACATTTTCTTTCTTATGGAGCCCTAAATTCTAGAAACACAGGTCTTCCGCTATAGGTCGTAAAGTTGGCACCAACTAGCTACCCGTCAAATGCCTAACTATTGAACTGTACAAATTGCGTTCCTGTGCATCCTTAAATTCAGGTGCCTGGTGCTGAACCGTCTCATTCAACTTCAATTAGCAACCGGCCAACTACGAAAAAGCAACTTAGGTAACAAGATGCACTGAAGCCACGTCAGCCTAGATATTTATCGAACTCCTCACCCCGTTGCCAGGCATCAACCGGTAATCTGGGCAAAAGCCCAGCAGGTCCTAGTCAGCGGTAAAAAAAATTAACAGAATTCCGTTAACTGCAATAAAGCTGTCTACAAGATAGCTTTTAAAATATACAGAAATGTGTTTCCGAAAAAAAGTTGCAAGTTTCCGACAATGTTGACCACTGAGCTGGGTGGTCGCATCCGCATTATTTTATTGCATTGAGACATAAATGCGAAGAAATCCCAAAAAAATTTCAAAAATGAGCATATTTTGTGCTTTTTAAAGTCCAATTTCTAAGAGATAATCGAATGAAATATAACCATTTAAAGTCTATAAAACTAAAAATGAATAATGCATGAAGCTGATAAATGCAACATTCACGTTTTTCCAATTACTTTCACTTGAATAATTCAAGAAATTGAGCCAATACTTATTGCATGTCACTTTCGTACATTAAATACAAGTAAAATTGAAACACTGGGATTTTCAGTAAAGGCATACTTGTGTGGAAACATTATGCACGCTTTTAATATTCAAAAATGGCTTATAAAACTGTTTGTCTGTGAAAATATAAAGTGTAATATTTTAGCGTTAAAATATAGCAGAATGGAAGCTCCATGCTATAATTTCCATAAAAGGAATAACCGCATAGATTTTTCGTTGCAGAAAGAAAATTTATACTTTATATGCATATATTTCTTAACTTCAATTTATTTTCTATGAAATATATTGTCATATAAATTTGAAATTGAATGCATTAATGAAAAATTTTGTGTTACCGACTTGTATTCCAAACATTCATTTTAAATCATATTTAGTAAAAGAAATTTCATGGTAGAATTTTTCAAACTATTGAGTGTTTCGTTAGTCGTGATAATTTATTGAATATTTCTAAAAATGCTTTTTAACGATATGCGAGGCCTATTTTTTGTGCCTCACTTTATAAAACAAGTTGGAAACTGTATGTTAAACGTGACAAATGAGGTGTGTTCGTATTATAACTAGTTGTACAATGTAAAAAAAATCATCCTTATTATTTCATTGAAATGAATTATATCGTCTGCAATGAGCGAAATGAGCATGCCTTTTTGAGGGTTTCGTTCATCTCACGAAACCCTATTACTCCCGTTACGTTGTCTGTCCGTCACAGAGCCATTCTCAAAAACTATGTAACTTACAGAGTTGAAACTTTGTGTATATATCTGAATACCAGTCATAAAGAGCTCAAAATATTAAAATTCGAAAAATTCGTTTTATTTTAATAAATAGAGATAAAAAACCAAAATTCTAACATCCTTTACCTATTAAATTTAAACATTTTTCGTTATAGCAGATGCCAAAAATTAAAAATCTACGATGAAATTCTATCCACAATAATTAATTTTCTATCGGACGATTTCCACGTGAAAAATGAAAATGAAATAAAATAAAAAGTATCACCAATTGAAAAAAGATAAATATGAAATAAAATTGATTGACGTCATAGTGGTAATAAAACGGAAAATGTCTAAGATTTCTCAATAATACAAGGAGTATGAGTATGTGTATGTACACAAAGCAAATTAATATCACGTCATTAGAGAATTAAAAAAAAATCTGACGTTCTATTGGAAGCTTAACGAGTTTTTAAGATGTTTGGGAATAATACAAAGCGAGTATCAATATGAGTAATAGAGAATAGTAAGTATATGAGTTTGAGAAACATATTGAATCGTGATAAAAATCCGATTATGAAAATATTCGCATATTTTAACATTTTGAAGCTGTACAATTTGTTTAATTTTGAAATTATTTTTTAAATATCGCATTTAGTCCGCATGGCGGATATTATTATGACAGAATATAATAGCGTGCTGGTTTAGAAATTCGATAAAACGAAAGAATACACCGATAAATTTTTACTTTATAAAAAACATGACTTTTTGTGTGTGTGTGTGTGTGTGCGAAAAGAAATTTATTTGAATTTATTAAAGAAAGGATAAAGTGTTTTGAAAGGAATATTAAACGAAACCCTTTGAGTGATCTTCGATCACACTTACCCACTTGTTTCTTATTACGTATGCCGTGTTTACAGAGGCGAAAACTGATAAAATACCATAAGATTATATGGGATTTCCTCCTCAATTTATCAATTATTGCTGTAACTTTTTGAGTTTTCACGATATTTTACTGTTCTTTTTATATGCGTTGCCATATAGTATTGACTATCAAATCATGACAAAAAAAAATTGCTGTAGTCCGTGCATGCGTAGTTAAAATTTATTTCATACAAATACCCATATCTCATGAAATATTCAACATATTAATATTTTAATTGCAGTATACTATTTCTATAATTTGTTTGTGAAGTCTTCGGAAAGCGGTGTTAAATTCGGTTAAAAACTCTGCATGCTATAAAAAAACCTTTTGAATTTTTCACAGAAACGTTAACATCTTCACGAATATACGAGCTGTGCTTACAAAAATGCACACAAATGCTGAACAGGACCTTCATAGTCATTTGCTACAGTAAAATATCATTTTTAGCATTTTCTGTTACTTAATTGTTCGAAAATATTATTTTATTATTAAAATTATTATTGCCCTCTCCTCCCCTAATTGTCCTCGC
Source organism: Maratus michaelseni (assembly GCA_963931845.1). Lineage (NCBI taxonomy): Eukaryota > Metazoa > Arthropoda > Arachnida > Araneae > Salticidae > Maratus > Maratus michaelseni. The sequence continues at coordinate 280,645,951 of OZ007592.1, read as the reverse complement.
GACAAAATCTTCAATGAAAAACATGAAGTCAAACATGTTCTTTACATCCTCAAAGTTAAAGGGCATTTCGGGCATTTCCTCTAGAGTTTCAGTGGATATTCGACGAAACGTCAGAGATTTGTCACTGCCCCTTAATTTCTGGACAACAGTGCATATATATGTACGATGCATAAATGTAAGAGTATATATAATGTAAGGGAAGAATATCGGTATGAATGGAAATAATATATTTTGTATGGAATAACCAGAATGAAGGCAATTTTAAAAAAATGTATTAATTAAACAAAATCGGCCAATTAATAGAACAGGGTGTTTTATATTTAATTATTTATTTTTTATTCTAAAAGAAAATAAACAGAGGCCTCGGAACGAGTCTAATTAAAAAATATAAAATCCTACCGAGAATGTAAAATGCTAAGATCATTGGTAAAAAATCTTTCAAGAAAGAGAAAAAAATTAAGAGAAGCATATAAAGGTAGGAAAAAAATATAAATAAATCTTCCCTTCCTCCCAAATAAGGCAAAAGGGGGATTTTTTTCATACATCAAGAAAAAAACCCTAAAAGAACATTTTTAGTCCTTTTTTTCTGTGTGTTTGAGTAAAAACTTATCTGCTTTTAAATAATCAACAAGAATATATTTTTATCTTTCTACTAGAGTGTAAATGACATGGCGATGTTTTAATACTATTTTTTTACACGAAGAAAAGGAAAACGGTAGCAGGATTTAGACCCCGAATGCATTATAATATACGCTTTCATCTTATTAAGATAGAATTAAGGAAATCCTTCATATGCAAATTAGATAATTCTTTTTAATTAATTTATAACAAGATATATTCTGGAAAATGATAGATTAAAGGATCAGGCAGATTTTTCTTTTTTTCAACCAGTAAAGAAAGCCTAAATATATAAAAAGTACTTTATAATTAGCAACAGAAATATGCAAATGTAGAAATATTGCCAGAATGTTTTTCGGAGGCATGAAGGAGAATTTTTCCAACAATATTATATTTATATTGCTACAGAATTTGGTGCTTAATTTCTTAGTTTTGGTGCTTTAAATGCAACATCATACACCTTAAAATTTTGTAAGTCCTAAGTGTCAAAGTATGGGTGTTTTGAAGCCGAAGTGAGTGTGGTAAAATATAAGCGGCCAACCCAAACCAGTTTGGCCAATACGTTATACGGGCATAGTTTTGGTGAATGGTTCTAAAATTTACCAGAAAGTGCTGAATATGACGTCATCACTACGCGAAGAATATAAATTATATATGTAGGAGCGGAAAAGTTGAAGAGCTCCCATAATTTGAATGAGCGGAAAACTTGAAGAGAAAGATGCTAGTCGTATTAAAACAGGTCCAATATTATTACTTCAAATATTTAATGTTCTCTTGATTAAAATACTGCATGATGACTATTTACACGTGATATATGAGGATCAGTCAAAAAAATCCCGGAATTTTGTTCTAACTCTTAATTACCACAATATAGGTGCAAATTTACTTAATCACCTTGAAAGTAGGCTCCGTCAGAACACACACACTTGCTCCACCGCTCCTGTCATTACTGAAAACAACGATGAAAGTCATGTTTTGATATCTTCCCAAGTTCAGCCGTCGCGTTGGTTTTGATCTCTTCTAGGGTGTCAAAGCGATTACTTTTGAGGCCCATTTTGATCTTGGGAAAGAGCCAGAAATACGATGGTGCTAAATCCTGTAAGTAAGGAGACTGGTGGAGGAGTGCAACATTCTTTCTGCGAACCATGTCTTCACAACAATCAATGTATGGGAGGGAGCATTGCCATGATGCAGTGGCCCTCCTCCTTGCCATTCAGAGGGACATTTTCTTCGGATTGCCTCCCTCAGTCTTTTCAAAACTTGCGCGCACAAAGGGCCGTTAACAGTTTGTCAATCTGTTACAAATTCATGGTGCACCTCACCTTCGTTGTCGAAAAACGCAATAAGCACCCCTTTTGTTTTGGGTTTGCGAAGACGTGATTTTTTTTAGTTGAGGCGAGGACGTTGTGTGTAAACAAATAAATTAATTATATTGTGGTATTAAAGAGTTACAACGAAATTCCGTGAACTTTTTGACTGCCCTTGTAATGCAACATTCATCAATTAAACAAATAATTTTAAGTTGATAGCTAACAGTTAAACTAGTAAATCTACAGTTCAGGAGCCTCAACGTCAGCTCTGAAAGTCAATGATTTTTAATCTCACTTTTCATAATATTTAACATCTTACAATCCGCAAATTAATTTTTTTAAATTATTACATATATATTTATACACATATAAATTAATTCGAAGGTTTCAGAAATTAGAAACGTTAAATTAAACATGGTTTATGAAATAATATTCTGACATTCTTATGAACTTCTTATTCTATTTTTTAGATTAAGAAAATACACTTCTTCAATGGGGGCTCTGCCCCCCTGAACCCCACCGTAATTTTATTAAATTTATATTCCTGATTTCCTATTGTTTGTGTGAATGATTCTAGCATATCTTGGATTTCGTTCTACACAGTGGTTTTATTAAAATAAGCAAAAATTTCGAAAAAATTTCATGGTATCCTAATACCTAAATAGCAATATTTACTTACCTGGCAACCACGAAACACTCGCATCTGATAGATAAGTTGAATAATATATCGTGTGCAAAAGCAACTTATGGAAATGTAAGCTGAATCGACTATATTCCACTTATATCTATTGCAGAAATCTAGTGTTATTAAAATTTTTGTTTCGGAAAACAGTTTTGAAGGTCATTTTATAATATTTATTTTACCTAAGTACATCCTGATCTAACTCGATGGCAATAGCATACTAAAATCCCCCCAAAATAGGCTTATTTGGAAACTTCAAACCTATTGGGCAATCATTCATAATCGTGCCTACTGCCAATTCACTAAATAGCAACCGTGATTTGGCGCTATAAAGTTTTTGTTTATAACTTTTTATGATCTCAGTTTCCAGTAATTGTGATATTTCAGGCTGTATGGATGCATATTACTACGCTAATTTCTTTAGATTAACCATCTTGTTGTACGAGATATTATATTCTATTTTAAAAGTAATACTAATTTTCAACCACGAAAAATCCACATCTCTTCCAGAAAATTAATAATATCTCATGTAAAAATGTTTTGGTTATCAGTCTATAATAGTTAAAAGGTAATTTGTATCAAAATAAATTCTCATGTATTTCAATAAATTATTAAAATCACCCAAAAATATTTTATTTTGCGAATACTGTAGCAAAATAGTCTGAGTTACTTTAATTTTATTATTTTGATATTCTTTGAAATATAGTTGCTAGGTTACGGTTAAATTAAAGAGGAAAATAAAAATAAATGCATTTTAAAATTTGCAAAAAATAATAAAATAAAATGTATTATATTATTAGAACGGATGTATAAAATTGCACCAAAAATTATACACCTAATTTAAAAAATCCTACCAAAAATCAAACTAATCGGATCATTTTTGCGGCAGTTATCGCGGAACAGACGGACAGACAGAAACCAAAAACTTTTTGGGTCTCCATAGTGAGCCTCGACTGACGTTTCGGCAATTAATGGGACAACGCTCTAATCAAACAATGAAAATCAGCGGCTCACAGAGACATTCTCTCAGTGACCGAAGCTTAAAGCCATCTGCCGAGAAATCTGGACTGGCTGCAGCTTTCTAAAAAATATATTGCTTAGCTTGCATGAATTTGCACTTTAGTCGGGTCTTTCGGCTTCTGTTTGCATTTAGTCTTCACATCTGGTCTAGGATGAATAATTTCGTGCACCAGTTATATGAGCCTGGGTTCGGAGATGGGGCAGTTGTTGTTGGAGCCGTGGCATTAGCTTAGTCCATCTCTTTAAGTCAGGTAAGTTAGTTTTGGGACGCCATTTATCAGAGGCATTTTAGGAGCTTTTTTCTTATTACTTGTTCCCGAAATTTCTTTACTACTACTTTATTATACTTTGCGTGATACTGTTTATCTGCGTCTATAGATTACAGTTTTTTCTGTGATTTTCTCGAAATAAGTACTTGCCGTTAAAAGAACTGTTCTATTTCAAATTCAATCTGCACGAACCACGTAGTTGCATCAACAAGATAACTTGATTAAATTACATTTATACTAAGCTGTAATAAATTGGATAACGAAAGACTTGCATCAAATAATTCTTGTAGTTATATTTTATTCATTTATAGAAATAATGAAAACATTTTAAATCTTATTTAATAGTTTACTAGCAGTTACTTATCGAGTTGCATATCAGTTGCTTAATCGAGTTTTTTAATTCAGATTCCTAAATAAGTAGGGTACATAAAATAAGCCATTTAAAAATAATAACAAATAAACAAGAACAATGCTTTGGAAGATTAATTTTATTTTTGTTTTTAAAAAAAATTCAAAAAAAAATTTTTAGTATTTGATATTTTAAAGTCATAACAAGTTGGAAATTGTACGTCAAACGGGACAAATGAGGTACGTTTGTACTAAAACTAGTTTCAGTGAAATGAATTATATCGTCTGTTGTTATGATATGATTATTTTCCTTATTAAAATAAGTGCATTTTAAGTTGGCAACATTTTGTCTTTTGTTGACATTTACTAAAAGTTCCTATGGGAAACGTAAGTCTAGCTTTGAAAATTTCAGAACCTGAAATTAATATTTAAACTCTTTTTACGTTTAATATCTATTTCTCCGGAAACATCTGTCCAAAAAACTGTCTGTAGATTATAGGATTGCTATAATTGAACAATTTTAGTATAAGGTGGGTGAACTAAAGGCGGCCAATATTCCTAAGGTAGCCCACCCCTCAAAAGTTTAATTAATTTAATTTTTAAACACAAAATGGTTCTACTGCATTGTCAAGCATGTATCTGCAGTGCACGTGGCTGAATTTAAAGATATCACCTTGATCCTCAAACATTTTATGCAATGATTTCATTTTTGAGGAGTAGTTGTTCTAATTTCAAGGTAAGAAGATATTTTAATTTACACGTATTTATTTTCTTAGAACTTTGAGTTATGATACGTTTTTGGAAAGCTTGTTTCTTTTTCTTTAACCACATTTACTTCAATTTTAAGAAATTTATCCTATTAATACTTTTATATCGTGCAAATGGCGACCATACGCATGTTCGCAAGGTGGACACTTTATAATACAAATGTGGAAATCAGTGTAGTAAGGGTGATTTTCAAAATTTCTTCATATATATCTGGGAAAACTTATTAACATTTAATGTTAACACCGGAAATCACTCAAAAGAAGTCGGTAACTCCCAGACGAAAATCCTTGAACTACCGTAAACAAAAAATGCTTCAAGGTCTTTTCGTGTGATAAGATAAGAAGATTAAGAAGAAAAACTTTAAAGATATCAAAAGAAAGAAAGGATCATCAGAGCATAATAGTAAGCAAAATAGTTTGCCGAGTATTTTTTCACATTTTAAAAGTAATTTCAATATATGGGCAATCTTCGGAACGCTATGCGCCAAAGGTGGCCCACAAGGTGCCAAGTTGAAATTGTGTTATAAAAGCAATTAAATTTTATTTTACAAAGAAAAATATATTTGATATGTGTTAGAGATAAGTGTAAAATTTTACAAAAAAAAAATTTCAGCCACACACACCCTACTAGAAAATTATAAAACAAAACCTCAAAGCTTAACCATTTCCACCTAATTTCCACCCGTTTGTACTTGAGCGTACAATTTTAAACATCTGTCAAGAAACTTCATACTTTTGAGTTGCATCAAAAATGGTGAATTTAAATTGAAAGAGATAATGGAAAACGATTCTCGAGAAAATAGTTGAAATGCCGCTAAATATGTGTGTTGCATATAAGATGAATTTAAAATTTGAACTTAAACTGGAAAATAATGCTTTCCCCTTGTGCGAACATCTATATGCTTCAACGTGAGCATAACTAAATATAATTGATATCGTTGACATACAGTGTTTCGTACAGGAAGTTAAATCGTATGAAATTCTAAATATCATTTTGAAGCACACTTTATTTCTTGCTCAATGTGATAAAAAATTGTGTTAATCATGAAAAAATATACAATTTGCTACGAAAATGAATCCAATTCATATATTTTTTATTTTATTGCGGGGAAAAATATTATTTGGAGAATATTTTAATAATAGATCCCTTATTAATTAACTAAATGACAGACGGCAAAAATATTCTTGTTTCACTTAGCAGATGTAATTAAAAGTCAAGTGGGAGGAAAAATATATTCTCTCTTTTAAGTTCAAACTGTAACAATACGTAGAAATAGAAGTTTTACTCAACGGCAATGTAAGTATATATAAATTCGAAATTATTTTTCAAGAAAAAAACTATGTGAATTGTAATAATTTTTGTAACATGAATCGATTTCTAGAAGCTTTAAATACGCAAATCCAACATTACATCTCATTCCGCCAAGTAGTTTCTGCATTATCAAGAAAAAACTTTCCACATTGCAACTTGTTTTGAAACGATTAAAAATGAATTGAGCACTAGGAGTTTCAAATTTTACACGCTTATAATTCTTATACTACTGGACCGAAAAATTTCCCGTTTGGTATACGAAGGTAAAATTTATCGAAAAATCCAAAGATGATGTCAAAAATGTTAGTACTGAAAAATTTTAAGTTTGTTAAATTTTTTATACGTAGATGGCCACCTAAATAAAATCTAAGTGTAGCAAAATATTTATTTTTCAAATTCAAACTGTAACAATACGAAGAACCACAAGGTTTCATCAACGGCAATCAAAGTATATATAAAATCGAAATTGTTTTTGAGAAAAAAAAAATGTGAATTGTAGCATATAATTCTTTTAACATGAATCGATTTTTAGAACTTTCAAATATGGGAATCCAACATTACATTTCATTCCACAATGTAGTTTCTGCATTATGATTAAAAAAATATCCTCATAGCAATCTGTTTTGCAACGATTACGAATGAATTTAATACTAGGAACTATAAATTTTAAAAGTTTACAATTCTTAAACTACTAGACGCCGAAGACATCCAGTTTAGTATTCGAAAGTAAAATAATTTATCAGAGAATCCAAATATGATGTCAAAATTTAGTGTTAGTATTTAAAATTTTAAAGTTTCTTAATTTTTTTATATGTAGACAACCGCCTAAGTAAAAGGTAAGTATAACATAAATTAGTCGTAAGTATAGCACATAGATTAACATAAAAGATACGACAGTTACAGCAAAATCTGTAACGGCAGCAATAATAGCGTCACTAGTGACAAGGGGGGAGCTTCCGAAATTTACCCATGTATATGAAATCTGTGTATGCTCTACGTTTTAAATGTCTATTCTTTTCGCTTCGAGGCAGACGATTCTCTTCAAATTGGCCGCAGGTGTGTTAAGATTCTTCTTAAAGGACTTCATTTTATTTTTTATTTTATAATTATTGAAACATCAGTTATTTTCAGAACTCTTTTAGTATCGCTAAAGATGCTAAATTATGTCTGCATACAAATTGGAATTTTAAAACTTTCATTTTTCGGTTTTCCTACAAAGTTGAAAATGTAAACATGTAATATTTAAAACAAGAACGAAAAATCATGCGTCAAGCATAGATTATATAGCACTTTCAAACGCTTCCAAAATAATTTTACAAATCATACCGTTTAATAAGCTAAAAGCTAACATCTAAGTAAACAATTTAGAAAACGCATAACATATTTAAAAACATAATTTCAGGAATTTCCAACTTATACAATATTCGGAAAAATATCCGAATACTTTTATTCAGCCCTGTATAGGATCTATAGATTTGTATATATACTACATAGGATGATAATTTTAGTTCAGTTAGGAAACGCGTAGCACAGTTTAAAATTCTCCGTCTGGAGTTTGTCAATAAACAGAAATGTGTTCGCGAACTTTTGTGCTGCCCTGTATAGGATCTACAGAACTTATACACACCACGTAATAGACAAAAAGCAAGTTAAAATTAAAATCGCGTTCAATAACTTAAAACGCACTTCCAGGAATTATTGTTAACAGACAGTAGATAATTTTTTTGCGTGTCCTGTAAATGAACGATGACTGCTATACACACAATATTCCGTAGTAAGTCTCTTGTAATGCACCTTAGTGATCTATATAAATTTCAATGCGTTTAAAATAGTGAAACATTATTTAAATAAACCGCAGACGATTTTTCTCCATAGACGTAATGTAACGGAATTCTTTTGACTGTCCCTGTAAAGTAACTATAAGTGCTATGCACACCCTGTTCCATATTAAGCATCTTCTAATGCACCTTAGTGATATATATAAATTTCAATGCGTTTAAAGTAGTGAAACATTATTTAAATAAACCGCAAATGATTTTTCCCCATAGACCGCAATGTAACGGAATTCTTTTGAGTGTCCCTGTAAAAAAACTATAAGTGCTACACACTTCCGTTGAAATAGGGAACATGCTATAGATAACGACAATAACATATAAAAATTGCAGAGCAATCCGAGCATATTTACGAGAGTTAGAGCACGGACAGACGGCAGACGGCCAGACGGCCAGACGGCCAGACAAACCGAAGTCATAAGCACTTTTCAACTAGGTTGGAAAGTGCTAAAAAGAAAAATCATAATCAGTTAGACGTGCAAAAGGAGAAATATTCCGCTTATGAGACGTTTCTTCCACCTTGTCACCACAGGCGCTGCGTCATCGCGTTACCATTACGCCCTATGATAATGTCCCATCTTGTATATTAATCTATGGTATAGCAGTATTACTAAACGATTGGGGTCAGTCAGATTTTTATATGCTAATTTGCGGAAGAGTTAGTGCAGTGTGTTCTCTCTTTACTTTGCTTTTATATACCGGGTGATTATAATTAAAGTTACGATTTCAAAAATCGATAATTTTAAAACTACTGGTCAGAATGACTTGATATTTTAGGAGAACAATCGTGAGGTAATGGAATTTTGTTTGGCGAAGAAAAAAAATAGTTCCTAAATGTACCGATAGATGGCGCTGCAAGGGTTCACATTGTCTGGATATATGCAAATTACTAATACGTGACATGCGCACCGCAGACATAGCTGCCATAAAAATGCACAGGAAGTTTCGGACACTTAAACCCGTGTTATATTATGTTAACTTATACACTTAACACCTTATACACTTATACACTTAACACCTTATGCACTTATACACTTAACTTATACACCATGTTAAGTTATACACTTAAACCCGTGGGATTTCTGGCTGTAGGGGTACCTGAAGAATTCTGTTTACAGCGGGCGGATTCAGAATCAAGCCAACTTAAAGGCAAGCATCACACACCACACCCATTTCATCAGTACAAATATCCTCCGATCTGTTGTGAAGCATGCCATTTTGCGCTTCCAATTAGTAGCGGAATAACGCGGAGGGCATATCAAACAACTTATGCCTTAATCATCAGTAAGGTGTTTGTTCCATGAAGCTTTTATTTTTCATTTTTTGTCATTATTTCTGTTGTCGCTGTAAACACGTGTTCTTGTCTTTTCGCTAGTTAATTTTTTGTATATCCCTGAACTCTAATTTTTCCTTTTGGCTAACAACATTCCTGTGTTTAACGAATAAATTTTTTATCTTTCCCCTGACATTACTCTGACAGCGCCATCTATCGACTCATTTTGGAACTATTTTTTCCTTCGCCAAACAAAATTTCATTGCCTCACGATTGTTCTGCTAAAATATCAAGTCATTCTGACCAGTAGTTTTAAAATTATCGATTTTTGTAATCGTAACTTTAATTATAATCACCCGGTATATTCGCTATTATGTAACATGATTTTATGAGTACGAAGAGTTAAATCATTGCAACACAAGACAGGAAAATCCATGAATTCAATACATCCACCGTAAGAATACTTCTTTAGATTTGAAATACGGTAATTTCAATCTTGAAATTATTCTTAAATAATATTTCTGAATTGTACTGTCGGGAAAAAAAAAGTATACCTCCCTATTTCTGACATCGATCATCGTATAAAACTGGGACAGGTATCAATGGATTAGTAATGACACTACTGATTAATGCTATATCCAATTTCTTCTTTGGAGGCCGTCTGCATATAGAAAATGTAACGAACTTTCAAGTGTCCAAAGCTACCACCTAATTTTGACATTATATTTGAATATTTCGGTACATTTTACTTTCCGATAACAAACGGAGAATCTTTTCGTTCAGTTAGTTTAGGAATTCTGCAGGTTTAAAGTTTGGAATTCCTAATGATAAATTCATTTTTAATTGTTGCGAAACAGATTACAATGCAGGTAAATTTTTAATAGTAACTCAAAAATTACTTGGCGGATTAAACTGTAATTTTGTATATATATATATTTAAAACCTCTAGAAATTGATTTCTCTTTCAAAAATTACAGTTTACAATTCATATTTATTTCGAATATAAATTTCAAAATGTATATCATTAAATCTCTACCACAAAATTATTGGAAAAATTATGAACAAATAAAACTGAATAAATATTGCATTCGAGAAAATATCAGATCACATAAAGTTTCTTTTGTAAATGTAATAGCATAAAAATTTTTCAATGTTTTATTTAAGTTAGACTTTTTCTGAAAATCTACTTTGATAACATTTGTTAGAGTTTTTTTTTTAATTTAAGTTGTGCAATTTAAAATTTAATTTGTTTCTTAAAACATTTCCCTTTTTTAAACTCATTCTTTGTTAGTATTTAATTAAAACCCCCTCTCCTATTTTCTCATATTTCTTAAACATTATCAATTAAAATTCTTATTTCCAAAATTTAAATATCTTTGTCTTTCTGTAAGTAAAGAGAACACCCAGAATTTTGTTTTGCACTTTTTAGACCCCACAAGAAGCTGAGAAGTAAATTCCCACGTTTGCAGTTGTAACAGTATTGGTCACGGACCACACACGTACAAATGGACAACGTACACAAACTCTTTGTGAAAATTCATGGGAATAGCAGAAAGCCTCGTTTCACTTGTATTGTATGCAACTTTTATTACCCTGTGAATATAGCCATTAAACGATTTTAAAATGCAATTTTATGACCAGGATTGTAGGCATAAAACGGTGCTAGTTGGTTGTTTAAAAAAGATAACAACAGAATACGGTTTTCCAGAGTTTTTACGACCTAGGCAGGTGAAAAGTGGACGCAGAACCCATTTCAGCTGCGAGCTGAGTTTCCAAGAATTTTAGCGGTAATCTCACCCTCACCCAATGAGCGTTAGCTCTGCCCTCCTTTTAAGGCGTTGCCATGGTGATTTGACCAGGCTAGTAGAGAGAGTTATGTTTTGAAGTGCGTATGAGGAAGTCGTGTGCGGGGTGACGGGAGGTTCTCCCTCGCCCCACCCTGTCGGTGAAAGAAATATAGGCATTCGAAAAAAAGTTGGGACCGATGAAGGTGTAAAGTATCTAATTTTGACCAGAGATGATCGAGGTGGATCGAAGGTGTTTTCCCGACAGGAAGCACTACTAGCGTCTTGAGTAATGAGATAGTAGAATATTCTACCGCTTTTAAAATTTTAAGCATAGAAACAATTATCGATATGAAATTAACATCATTGCTCGTGTCTATATCGGATATTAACCACGTTTCAACTCAGACATCGACACATAACTTAGTGTGAACATCTTAGCTTTAATTAGTTTTATTTTCATGTGACGAACGACACGAATTTACGCAGAAATGATACACACTCCCTGTTATGCAGTAAAGTCTGAAGCGTGTTTCTGAGTAGTGTTCATGGACTGCAACTAATCTACAGAAGAACACTATCGATATTGTAGGGTTCATTTTTTAAAAGAATTCCCTGTGCAGCATCTCAGCTTTGACGAAGTGTTCGTTCGGGGCTGTTTGGAATGCATGTTCTTCTTTCGTTTCGAGTCGTTTGAGGGAAGTTCCGATCGTCTGATCATCAATCAAGCATTAATTGAATTCAACTTTTGTGGATCCAAATGGATCAAGTGAACATTGCCAACATTACCAAAAACTGAATCCTCAACTAATGACCTGTGAGTCATTGTTTATGTGTCAACAGTCTGCATCTACTGTGTCCATTAAATTATCAGATATGTGAGTAAACAAAAAATACATTTATTATCATTATTTTTGGCGAGTAATCTTATGTGTTTAACTATTTACCTGTGTTTTTTAGTAAATGATAAGTAAAATTATTTAGAGTGCTGCTTGTTAATAAATACTCATTTTTCTTTAGAAAACCTTCTCTGTTTTCTTTTATTTTTATCTTCTTAATTATTTCAAATAGTTTTCTTTTCAGCATTTTTCTTTTTATCTATCTTATGAGCATCAATCTGGAATACTATATAGGGATTGTTTTATCAATCCAAAGATTTATATTAATCTTTTTACTTAATTTCTTTTAATTGATTTAAATAATAATTTTGGTAAAAACTAAAAAAATAAATTAAAGTAAATTATTGTGTTCCCTAATCATGGAATTCATACTTGAGAATTATAATCAAAATTTATTGGTTTTTTTTGTATGCACTGTTAAAAATAAATCCTCAAATTCACGGTAAAACTACTGGCAGCAAAGTTGCCGGACTTTTTCCGTTTCGTTAGTAGATTTTCCGTTTTGAAAGATAAAAGAAGGACAAACTCCGTTTACAGAAGCGGCAAATTTCCGTTAACTCTCTCAGAAATCACGGAAATATTCCTGGCTGAACTGGCAGGAAAGGACATTATCCGTTGGGGAAAACTCGGGTTTAAAAAATTACATCTCTATATGTGCTGCCATCTGCCGACCATTACGGAAGTATTTAATATCTGATATACTTCATGAACATTTTCAGCCAGACATCGGATTTGAACCAGGGATGACAATGCCTCGAATCAAGTGCCTTGTCCATTCGACCAGTGGGCGCTTTTTAGAGTAGCAGTTTAACAGGATCGAGGCTAACGAAAAAGAAAGGCTACCGCGGTGCTTTGGATGTATCTTTTTTTACAGACCGCCGGAGTCACGTGTTGCTCGAATGCACCAATGCAGGTGTACGAAAAGAGCATCACGTCACTCTAGCGGTCTGTAAAAAAAAATAAGTGGAATGCACCGCGGTAGCCTGTCTTTTTCGTTAGCCTCGAACAGGATGATATGACGTTTCTCAAAATGGCGGCTTAGAACTTGAACAATTTGGGGCTTAGAAGCTTGGTAATTTTGAAGTTAATTGCGGGGAGATTTCGTTATGAGATGATGGTTAAAATTGTAATATTAATAGAGGATAAAAATATGAATTATATATATTCTTAATTTGATTGTTAGATGTAAAATATGAATATTATATTTTGAAATAAATTCGATAAAAAAATTTTGCTTTTTTGAGAAAATCTATTTTTTTTTTCACCTATTATATATATTTTAAATGTGTTTCGCTTAGAATATATCTTTAGTGCGAGTGCTTTTTATTACTTTAAAAAATAAATTTCGAATAATTTTAAAGGAATGAAAAAATTGTTATTATTATTACTTTTTAATTTGAAAGCATTATTTTTTAATTCGAAAGCATTATTTTTGTTTGCTGCTTTTTTGAGTAAAATCGATTTTTTTTTCACTTAATTTAACTATTATATATATTTTTTAATCTGTTTGTTTAGAATATATTTTAAGTGCAAGTATTTTCTTATAGCTTTAAAAAATAATTAATAATAATAAGCAAAAAATTTTAAAAGAATGCGAAAATTGTTACATTTTTTAATTCGAAAGCACTATTTTGTTGTTGTTGTTTTAAACAAACTCGAAATTTTAATTTATTGCATTTTCAGTTTTTATGTGCAGCAACATGTCAGTTTTTAACATTGAAAATAAACATGCAGCTAATAACGGAATATCTCCGTTGGCCTCTTTCCTCTCCGTCCGTTCTGTTGTTTTCAGGATATATGAGGAATTTTTCTGTTTTTTAACGGAAAATACCCTTTTATCGCGTAAAGGGACTTTTTCTGTGAAATTCAGGAAAAAAATACCCGTGAATTTCAGATTATTTTTAACAGTGTGGGAAGTAAAGTATTTTTCTTAAATTTAAAATCTAATTTGGTTTTTGGTCCCATAATTTTTGCTTCATAAATTTTGAGATTCTAAATAATATTTTAAGCACTAAACCTGATGAAGATAAACTACTGTTTCACTGAATGTTGATATTAATAACATTCAAATAATTTTTTTTATTTTAAGTGAGACCTTTTCCTTTTCTTTAATTGATTACATGGCATACATGTCTGAATTGATATATAAAGTAATTTTAATATTTTAATTTAAAATCTTATGAGAAGTATTTTATTATAATGAATTACTTTATTCAAAATTGAACTATTTACTTATGGTCTCTTAAAATTTTATACGTCTGTACGATCACAGCTTCAGTGTTGTGAATACTTAAAATTAATATGGTATTTTTAATATTTGTTAAATATTATTTTGTTTAATTCATATCATTAAATTCCACCCCTCCCTCTTTTGTACTTTCTTTAAAAGAAAGGTTTTTGTTCCTTTATTCCAAAATTTTCATTTAGTCCAATTTACTGTGTTTATGAAAATTCCTGGTAATCATATACCATATTAATCCTTGAATTCACAATGCTGATTGTTGGGGAATTGCATGTAATGCAAATTGAGAATCTTGTCAGTGTTTTTAAATGATTAATTCTAGTATTGTTTTGAATTCAAGATTTAGAATTTAGGTAACTCTAAATTCTTTAAATTTTAAATGTTTCTGTTTAAATTCATTTCATTTACTTTCTTCTAAATTCATATAAGTTTTGAAATAAATTTGTAAATGTATATATTGACAGGATTCACTTCAATTTTAAATCCTTGGTAATTTCCATACATTCATATAAGTAAAAAGTAGATAGTTTCATTTTAAACTAAAATAAAAAAAAAAACAACACATTTGTCCCATAGAGAAATAGCAAAAAACTTGAGTATAAGGAGATTTATTGAAATCTTGTATGACGCTGTGTAATTTTTGAATGTTTTTTCATAAATTTTAGACAATTCGAAAGGTGCTAACCGCATAAACACTAATTATTTGCTCTTCATTTAACGGGTAATCGTGATGATGCCATTATCACACATTTCGGTCACATTTCAAAAATTTATCCATCATTATAAGAAAAATAAATAATTAAAATCGAGATAAAAGCTAGTTCTTGTCGATAGAGCGTTTTTATTAAAGGCTGCAAAATAATACAGACATTTGTTTCCTTCTTGTCGTCATTTATATTTATTTAATGGAAGCAAAATGAAAAAAATGTGCACAAAATTTTCAAACAATTACACACAAAAATGGTTATTATTCTAAAAATTATCGCAGGTTGCACTTGATTAGTACATTTAATTGATCCCGATATATTACCATACTAAGCGAAGCATAAATTCAGTAGGAAAACCTACAATGGATCCACAACCAATTATCTTTAAAATCTCATATACATAAATAAACAATATAATAATGTACTGGGATATTGTTTTTGTTGTACACTCAGAAAAAGGAATTGATTAAAACAACAAAACATGTTTTGTTGAGACATTTTGGTTGTTTCAAGCAAAAGTTTTAGTTGAAGTAAGAATTTGGTTTTGTTGCATTGACAAAAAAATATTGTTAACACTCTTACAAAATTTTAACAAAAATTCATCAATTTTACTTGAGTTAACAAAATCTGTTTTTTTTAAATTTTACCATAATTTGTAATTTATACAAAATTTAAATTGTTGTGTAGTAGCCATAACTCTCTCACGTAACTTGGTTTATTTGACTTATATAGCTATATAATTAAAGGATTAATATAATTTGTGTTTAATTAAAACTTTTTTAATTGGCACGGACCAAGGTAGTTTTAAAAATCCCCGTATCCCATTTATTACTTTCTTCTATCTTTACAAGAAGAAAGTATTGGAGTCATGAAAATTTTCAACTTCTGGTTTTCGAAGGATTTTAGAAGGTCCTGAACACAATTTGACTGTTTTTAGAAAATGACTGTCTATGACTCTGTCTGTCTGTATATGACAAAAAAATTGTGGGCGCTCTATTTCAAGAACTAATGCACGGAATTTAATAAAACTTTATATTCATTTACTTCCTGATATAAATTGGTGCTGATTAGTTTTTGGCGTAAATAACGCGATAGGTGGCGCTGGTATGTTGCAATTTTCGCGATTTCTGCAATAGATTTACGATTTCTCAAGAACTAATGCACTGATATACATCAAACTACAGATTGAGTTAGCCCTTAACATAAATAGAAGATGATTACGTTTTGGCGTAAATAGCCAAACAGGTGGCGCTGCTATGCTACTTTTTTCATAATTTTCACTATAAATAAATCTCAAGTAATAATGCATGGATTAATTTTTAATTCATTTTCAGCAGCGATTTACGCATGTAATTCTTAAATAATAATCAGTGAATCCTGCTTTTTGTCAAGCGTAAACCGACCGAGTGAAAAATACCCCAAAGCGAGAATCGTACCCGGGTCCTCAGAATAGCGCTCTGTGGCCCCAGCATACGGCAACACAGTTAATTTTTAATTAATTTTCTGCAGTGAATTACGCCTGTAATCCTTGAATAATAACCAGTGATTTTTATCCTGCCTTTTACAGGCCTAATTCGCTGCTGAAAATGAATTATAAATTAACTATATGTTGCCATATGCTGGGCTTTGTATTTTCGTCTCATGTTTGCCGAAGAAATTTGCATGCTCATGCAGTGTCTGTTTACCGAATAGGACCGGGAAGATAGTGCTTACCCAAAGAAATACAAAGGTACCCCCCAAATTTATTTTCAGAATAACTTTTTACAAAAAAAAAAAAAAAAAAAAAAGAAAAAAAAAAAAAAAAGAAAAAAAAACAATCAGGGTAAAAAATGCACTTTTTCCTTACGAAATTTTTATCTAAGAAGCTCGCTCTTTCTGAATTGTTGTTTACTCAAAATTTTGATGGTAAAATTTCAAATTGTTGCAGCATACCAAAAATGGATTTAGTAAATAACAAAGCAATTGGTAGAGGGGGGGCCCAGAGTAACGTCCGGCTTCCCCTACTTTTATATCTTAAGAGAGCCCTGTGCTCATGATATTTCCATCTTGTGCTGTGCTTGCAGCCGGTCCGACATATATGAGTGAGAAATTTTGAGATTGGATATCGTTCCTTGTAGTGCAGTGGTAGAGCCTCAGCACGCTGTTCTGAGGACACGGGATCGAGTCCCGGCTTGGGACATTGTTCCATCTGTCGGCTTACGCTTGAAAACAAGCAGAATAAAAAGTCATTTGTTATTATTCAAGGACTACAGGCGTAATTCAGTGCTGAAAATGAATTAAAAAATAGTTAAGTTTAGATTGGTTCTAATACAAAAAGTAATTTTAAAGTAAATATTATAATTGTTTCTGAAACAAAAATCTTTTGTTCTTAAAACAAAGAAAATTCTTAAAATTACACAAAAGAATTGTTTTTTAAACAAAAGTTTTTGTTGCTGAAACTGAAAAGAACTCTTAAAGTAAGACAATTATATTTATTTTGAGAAAATTTTCCACAATAGAATTTTGTTAATTCAAGTAAAATTGAATCATTTTTACTTGAATTAACAAAACATTTTTTTACTGATGATACAAAATTTTTTGTTGGAACTGCAAAAAAAATCAACAATATTTTTCTTTAAATTAATGTCCAATAATGCTTAAAGTGATAAAAAAAACAAAAACATAACACAGAATATTTTAAAATACCTTTTTCTTTAATGTAGATAACATATGTTTCATGCACAACTATCGGTGACATCTTCAGATCTTAATAATAAATACAAAATTCTCGCATATTTGAAAATAGTAAAACATCTACCACGAGATCGCATGTCAAAAGTTAGTAGGTGCTTAATTTGGCCAAAACTGGGAAACGTGAAAGAATTATTATTTATTTTTATTTTTATTGCTTTTCCATTTATCGATCATCGCGTGCCAAATTTCAGCAAATTCAAAGGAAACGGTTTCGTTACAAATGCAATCTTTTCGCAAATATATTTCTATAGATTCACGGATAATGGATGGGAAATAAGCTCTTGATTGAAAAATTATTTTACTATTATTGATATCTATCTGCAACTGCTCCTTACTATATTGTCTAGCTAAAGCGATGGTTCTTCTGTCATGTTTGATATCAGCCATGTGTTCTTTTATTCTTGTTTTAAATTTTCTGTTCGTCATTCCTATATAGTACTGTATTGTTCCATCTGCCTTGGTGAATGGGATTTCATAAACACCGGAAAGTTGGTTAGGTTCTAGTGGGTCTGTTTATCTACATACTATGTTTTTTAATTTTGTGGAAGGTTTTGCAATAAGACATATATTAAATTTTCTAAGTTTACATTTTAATCTTTCAAAAAATCCTGGAAAATATTGTAAAGTTGATATTTTTGAGTTTCGTTCATTAAAGGTTTTCTTCTTTTTATTATTATCCATGCTTGTAATTAATTCATTGATGGTGCTGTCTTTGTATCCATTATTTCTTGCGATGTCATGCAAGTTTCTGCCTTTCGACATTTTATTAGAAGAGCTTTTAATGTCTGTACCACTAATCAATTAAATGATGAAATAAATAAAGTACGTACAAATTGCATTTGTAACGAAACCGTTTCCTTTGAATTTGCTAAAATTTGGCACGCGATGATCGATAAATGGAAAAGCAATAAAAATAAAAATAAATAATAATTCTTTCTCGTTTCCCAGTTTTGGCCAAATTAAGCACCTACTAACTTTTGACATGCGATCTCGTGGTAGATGTTTTACTATTTTCAAATATGCGAGAATTTTGTATTTATTATTAAGATCTGAAGATGTCACCGATAGTTGTGCATGAAACATATGTTATCTACATTAAAGAAAAAGGTACTTTAAAATATTCTGTGTTATGTTTTTTTTTTTTTTAAATCACTTTAAGCATTATTGGACATTAATTTAAAGTTAACAAGTGATTGGATTACATTATTAATATTTTTCTTGTTGATTCAAACAAAATTTCCATTGACCCATATTTAAACGGAAAGTTTTGTTGGGCCAAACAAATTTTTGTTGATTCAACAAAACTTTTCTCTGGGTGTATTATTGTTAGAAAGTACATATTACAGTTTCATTTGAAACTTTTTAAATAAAATTTATTTAATTTACGTGATCTTCTATTAACATTAATGTCTGAGCTACTTAAATAAGTGACGATGACAAAACATTAACTTGTTTACGCCGAGCGTCCTATAAAGAGGACAATATCGTTATGTCTTCGCATATTCAATTAACAAGTTTTACTGATTCCTTTATGAACGTTCATGTATACCAGCATTCCATCTTATTCTTCCCTTCTACTGAGAATCGGAATTAATTTAGATTTTTCGTCTGCTTCTAAAACATAAACAACGCCTTTTATTCTAACTGTGAAGTTGATTGTTAATATTTCTTATAAAATGCAACAATTGATTAGTAAGCACTACCTGGCCTCGTATCGGTTTCCTTTAACAAAGACCAAATCAAAAGTTTGACCACCACTATTTCCTTACGAAATTTTTCGTTTTATATTTATCTTTCAAATGTTGTTGAAACCCGCTACGTAAGGAGCCTTTTTTATGCAACTGTACTAATCTACCACGAAAATAATTAAAAAAAAAATAGTGTTGGCTAGGAAAGCGACCGCTCCGACGCCTGCCTGTAGCACGCCCTACCACTATGAGCGTAGAAGGGTAGAAGGAAAATATTATTCCGTTCTCGCAGTGGTAAAAAGTCCTTTTGGGACTGATGAATAAAGATTATTTCTTTCGAAACGCGTTACGTTAGCTCTTTCTTCATGGTGTATTTGAAATTTGCATTTTATTTTTATTGTAAGACAAAACTTTTGAAATATTTATTCTTTGACGTTCTAAATATACTATAAAAATTGTTCCTTAAATTCAAATTTTGAAACAACCTGGACGTTAACCGGTTAAAATGTTTATTTGATGCTTAATTCTACATAACAAAGACTTTTGTCCGATTGTCGCGCAACTAAATGCACTTTTGTCGTTTTTTTTTCTTGCTATAACAATTCAGCACCGTTTGGATGTTTAAAGTTAGATAGCCATAATGAACAGAGGAAAGTATATTCAACTAGGTAAAAATTACATCCAATGGTTGGAGTATCATAGTTGAGATTTTTCCAACAGAGCGAAAATATGCCGGGACCAGGACTCGAACATGGGTACTTTGGTTTGCCGTACCAACGCTCTCCCTACTGAGCTATCCCGACGATATCCTGTGCTGCATATTTCACTCTTATTTTGTTGGACAAGGCTGCAAACTGCAGCGCTAATTTCATTCATCCGAGCTATAATTATAGCATTTACATGCTGAATCTTGAAATTCATCTAGAAATGAGTTTCCGTGCTATTTCAGGATTTATCATATAAATGCTATAGTTATAGCTCGGATGAATGAAATTAGCGCTGCAGTTCGCAGCCTTGTCCAACAAAATAAGACTGAAATTTGCCAAACCAGGATATCGTCGGGATAGCTCAGTAAGAGAGCGTTGATACGGCACACCAAAGTGCCCAGGTTAGAGTCGTGGTCCCGGGTTAGATAGCCATTTTATTATGCATTGCGCACGAATTGAATTTTTGCCCACATTAATCGAAGGAACATCTAAAACTACATTTACCGCACTAATTGCAACCGCATAAAGTAAGAGAAAACTGTGTTCTACTTGAAAATAATTTGTACATTTTATATTTTATTTGTATAAAAACGTTGTAACTGTAAAAAACATTCGCTCAAAGGTTATTAAAAGAAAACAACATCAAATATGATCTAGCATTTAAGCAATACTGCTCTTTTCTTTCAAGTATTGTTTCTCTAAAGATACTTCCTTTAAAAAAATTTTTTTTTCAATGTAAAAAAGGGCCTCTAATTCTGAGCCAAAAGATAGAGTACAGTTTCTTTGAAAGTAAAAATGTAAAAAAATATATAAGGAATCCACAAAGCTTTTCTCGCAGACGAAATTTTGGAATTTTAATGCAAAAGGAGAAGCTAAAAAGTTCTTTCTTTTGAAACTAAATATTTCAACTAGATTTAAGTGGACTAAAACGGTTACATAACTGTAATTTAACTACATTCTGACTGTATTATTGCTCATTTTATGGTCAGAATATAGTTAAATTATGGTTATGTAACCGTTTTCTACAAAAACGGTCAAATGACTCGACAGTTTGCTGCAAATTTTTAACAGTGTACTATTATATAAAGCCTTTAATTTAATATAGGCTTCATTTATTATATAAACTCTATTGTTATAACTTATCATAATATAGTTACATTTCGGCAGAGGGTCATATTAATGTAATATCACCACGCGTCATATTCTGTAATTCTCTGCTAAATTCAGAATACATAATTTTACTCTTTCTACACGATCATCTCTTAAATGAAATCATGTTTTCATTGTTCTTTTGAAAACCCTATACCGCAATTAGGCTACGTCGAGAGCTATATTTCTTAAGTTACTAGATAACATGCTTAATGTAATAATATAAGAAACTGGATGTAACAGGCTTTGTACAAATAAAAGAAAATTCCTATTTTTAAAAGATAGTACCGAATAATATGCGTTTCAAGTCATTAATATGCACAACTTTTTACACTATATATTTCTTTTTTTTTATATCTCGAAATAAAATTTAAAATTGGTAACATAATTTTTCTTGTATAGATATTAAAAATAGTTTATTTTAAAAGCGTATTAAAGAATTGTGTTTTTAAAAAAATTCTTTAAACTAGCCGGTCTATTTTTGGACGGAATTTAAACAATTATCTTAGAACTATTGCAGTACTTTTAATACTTAACTGTACATAATAAAATAAACAGAGAAATATATCCATCTGAATTCTGTATAAACGTTTTTATGAAGTTTTACTAAATATTGGCATAAAGACAATCCCTGTTTTGAACTGATGCACCTCGAAGACATTATTTTCAAAATTCGGTATTGAATTTTCTTATAAAAAAGTGGGAAATTTGTGAAGTTATTTTCAATACTTTTGTCCTTTTGTAACCACGTGCAGAGTTTTATTTTATTTCTTTACTTAAATTCATTATGGTAACAATAATAATTTGAATTATATATGCAGTCACTGTATTCTTACTGTTTTGATTTTTCATAAGCTACTTTCAATGGACAAATCTGCATAAACGTTTTTATGAAGTTTTACTAAATATTGGTATAAAGACAATCCCTGTTTTGAACTGATGCACCTCGAAGACATTATTTTCAAAATTCGGTATTGAATTTTCCTATAAAAAAGTGGGAAATTTGTGAGGTTATTTTCAATATTTTTTGTCCTTTTTGTAACGACGTGCAGAGTTTTATTTTATTTCTTTACTTAAATTCATTATGGTAACAATAATTTTAATTTAAAATACAACCACTCTATCCTTACTGTTTTGATTTTTCATAAGCTACTTTCAATACATTATTTTTTTTTCAATATATAGAAACAATCGTTTAAATGAGTTTTTTTTTGCATAAACCTTAAACTGGACATCCTGTAACGTCAAAATTTGCTAAATGAAATGTTAATAAGAGCTATATCATTTTTCAGCAAGTATTGAAAAGTTTTTAATAATGCAATAGAAACATTCCAGAAAAAAAATGAGCATCCCCTACACATTCTGATACAAATGACTATTATAAATGACTATATCGGTACCAAACATTTAAGAATAATATATACTAATCCTCTTAAGATCCATGTAAAATGTGACAAATATTTTTGAAGTATTTGTATAATAAAAAATATTATAACAAACACTTTTAAAAATTAACACATAAAATACGGATTATTTTTGTCAATAAATAAAAAGGAGCATGTGTAGCATGCATAGCTACTCTCTTATAAAGGTAGTCTAGGGTCAATAGATTATTGAGTTTCCTGTGTGAACGTGTTGTCCTATTTTATCATTTTTGCGTGACCAACCACCTGTTCTGTCATGTCTTTTACTTCCGTAAAGTGTGGTTTAATCACCAGGAATCTGATTTTGATGGTTACTTCGAGCGATATGATAATTAGGTTTTTGTCGAGGTGGTATAAATATGGCGGTAGAAGTTTTAACCAGCGAATTTTATCGGAACTTGTCCCTTGTGGAAAATCAAGACTACAATTGAACTTTCATCGAGATTTCATGTGCCGATAATCAATGACATTCTTTTTGACTATAGTTCTTTTTTTACTAGTTTGGAATAAGATTCTTCAGCTGAGAGTATACCTACGTGGCAAGGTGTTGCGTTTAATACTTCAAATAAAAGTATATTGCAATCCACGGGGCATCATCTAGTGACATCGCCGTATTTTCTCGCTATATTGTGTCTAATTTTATTCTTGAGTTATTAGTGACATTTTTGTAGCAAACTGAGGTGAACTTTTATTAAATTACGGTATACAATCAACAGAACCATCTTGTTTGTAGTTAGTGTTAGAATTGTGAGAATTTTTTGAGGTTATCATTCCCTCTCTAATTATTTTAGTGCCTGAGTTTAATTAGATCATTGTTAATTAAATTGCTCTGCTCCATGGCCAAAGGCCTTTACTATTGATTTTAAATAAATTGTTTTTATTGTTAATTTCTGTTTTATGTCTACTTTCTTAGCTGACGGGCCCGAAGTGCCCACCACACATGTAATGAATTATTGTAATTATCACAATGACGTTTTAAGCACTAAAGAATGTCACATAATTGCTGATCGGTTTCATTAATTTAATCAGCTATTTTACGTTAGTGCAAATAGCGATGATGTTCATGATCCCTTTTTGTAAACATTGAAGCAGCGTAAGTCCAAGTTTTTATGGAGGCAATTTATAAACAATCATTTATTTATAAAAATGAGATGAATGAATCAAATATTTAAAACATATTATTCTACACCTTTAAATGTATGTTACAGAGTATGATACAGAGTATGTATCAAAATTGCATTAAATATTGCCTTCAATAAGCAGCTAATAATAAGGTATCCAGTTTTACTATACTATCCCCTTACGTTCTTAACATTTCTGGGACAATTTGTAATTCATTCCTTTTACTCATAATTAAAGTATTTCCTATAAATTTTTATCTCCAAAGTTTTGACTCATTTCTTTTTAAGTCTCAAAAGATCTATTCGAAAACTTTTCTAAGCTGTCATCAAAGAAATTTTATTAAAACTTTCAATAGCAGAAAATGGGGCAGTATAAAGAACTTTCAAGAAGAAAAAATATAAACTGGTAAAATGGCTATCCCTTTTCTTTATTTTACTTCATTTTAAGAGTGATTATTTGGAAAAAATAAACCAGTATAATACAAAAAATACGGGGATCATAACTAAAGTTTTATAATTGTAATAGTTAATAATTTCATGAAGTATTTGATCTATGAAAAGACATTTTCTTTTTTTCAGGCAAAGTACGTATATTTGAAAAATGTTTTCCTGTTACAGACTTTTTTTAATGATACATTAAACATTATCATTACTGAACTCTCTGACATAAAAATGTTAGTGAATTCACTTTTAAAATATCATGTTCTTATTCAGTATTGAATATAAAAAGGGATTTTTAAAACAACCTTAAAAAATTACAGCAAAATACAAATAAAAAGTTCTTAAAGTAAACTTTTAAAAGTAATTTCTAATATATCCCGTCATTATTCCCATTCATAGGTAACATACCTTTTATATACACATAATATATAAAAATTTCAATCTGCCTTGGGTTATTTTTATCACTTTCCAACATAGGTGAAAAGTGTTTATGATTTTGGTTTGTCTAACCATCTGTTGGTCTGTTTGACCATCTTGCCGCGCTCTTACTCTCGTAAATATATTCCGATTGCCAGGTAATTGATATATGTTATTAACGTTTGCTAAAGCATCATAGTTATTGAAAAGGAAATGTGTAGCATTAATAGTTCGTTTACAGGGGAACTCAAAAGAACTCCTTTACAGTATGGTCTATGGGGAAAAATCATTTGACCATATTTTGATGATGTTAAGGTACTTCAAACATAATCAAGTTGATATTCATCACTGAGTTGGTTGGTAACATGCTTTCTACAGAGTATACAATAAGAATCATTTATAATTCATTTACATGGATGCACAGATAAATTACATTATGATCTATGGAAAAAAATCGTTTACAATGTGATTTAATGATGTTACACTATTTCAAACATAACGAAATGTATATGCATTTCTAAGAAGCACTAGAGCATGTTTTCTATAGAGTAATGAATGCGTAGATTCGTTTATTTACAGAAATACTAAAAAGGATTCGGTTACATGACTCATTATAAGCGGTAACTGCTAGACTTGTATTTTCAGCTGTAGAATGCATCAGTTTTTTTGTGTATTTTTTGCGTATTACGAGGAGTGTAGATCATACACAGGCCTGTACGAAGAAGTTCGCAGGCATTACCGGATATGCACAGCAATTGGTCGCAATGAAGTTTTACTGCGTTATATATATTTTTAATTGTTTGTTTAGGTATTTCATTTCTTTGTATGAAAATATGAAATTTCTTAACAATATTCCGATAGTGTTTGAAAGTGTTTCAGAACTAAGCATGATATTTCGTTCTTTTTTTATTTTATTATTTAGTTTATAAAGTGGTCACTGTTTGGATTGTCCTATATTTATTTTTAAAAGTAGAAATATGCATTCATATTAAAGTTTAACCAATGCATAGAGTTTTTTATTTTTAATAAATTTCAAATGGTATTAATAAATTTTGTATGGCTAAATTTGTTTGAAAGTCCTTCACAATATTCGTTTTTTACTTAGCGTCTTTTCCACATTTAAAAACAGATTAACAGAAACAGGCCTGCCATTTATGACTATTTTTTAATTGTATGTTGTACCACTTCCAGAAAACAAAAATCTGTCACATATACTTTGATAACATGTGCAAGTGAAATTTTTTATAATTTTTTATTTTTAAAAAATTGTGATGCGAATAGAATATAAAAATAGTCGCCAGTGGCAGCCCTGCAGGAAGATATAAACAGATTTAAGATACACACCAAAGTTTAATAAAATAGTTAATGTCTAAAGTTAATAAAATAGTTCTGAACGACCAACCGTCTAACCGGATACTGTTGTGTAACGTCTGAAACTCATTTGAAACTACAAGCTTAAGAAATACTATGTTGTAAAAACTCTAATGCTTTTTGAACGATATGAAAAAAATATTTTTGGCCCCAAAATAAATTTCAATTCTTTTTTCTATTATATTTTTAGGTTGACGTCTTTAGAATTTGATCGTTTGCAATCGATTCCAAATATGTACATCTACCGCAAAGTCTATGTATTATTCAAATGTTGTCATCACGTTAGCATCCGAAATACTGAACCAATTCGAACCTAATTGGGACAATGTTTTGATATTGCAAGCGTGTAAGGTAGGTTCGTTAACCAAGTATGTAGTTCTTATGGTTTGTATGCAGGGATACACAAAATAATAAACGTGCAAATTATGTCATAAAGATAACACCAGACTGGACCAATTCAAACCTAACTGTGATAGTGTATTGATCTTGAAAGTATCTTGAATAAGTTTCTCAACCAAGCATGTAACTCTTATGGTTTGTTTACAGAGACAGACAAACGCAAACAGAAATGCGAAATTTGTTATCATTACAACGTCCGAAATAGTGAACTAATTCTAACTTAATTGGGAAAGTAATTCACCATATTGCCATTTATCTAGAATGAGTTCATTTTCTAAGCATGCAGTTTCTATAGTTTATTTACAGGAAAACACAAAAGCAAAACATGAAAAACTTGTCATCGTGATAACGTGATGCCAAACGTTTCAATTTATGGAGTTCAATGCTCCGCGTCCGCCAGACTTCCATATTTTTTATCCTTATTCAAAGGGAAGATTCTATTTTGATTTATTTCTCCCACATACAAACCTTGTAGCAAAAGAGAACTCTACGCTATTTATTTTACGTGTAGTTCTTATGGCATATATATAGCCCCAAAAGCAACACAGTTTCCCAGAAAGTCACCCTCCGACGGTTTCGATGTGAATCCTCCTTTTTGGCAAATTGATCGTTCTTTATAACTTACTTGAAAGGATTCTGATGCACGTATGATGTAGGGCAGGGCTATCGAACGCCACGCCCGCGAGCGCCATGGCGCACTTTGAAGGTATTCATGGTGCACTTTCGAACGATTCCTGTTACTAGTAGTTTTTTAAATAAAAATTTTAAAAGGTGCTTGTTTAAAATCATTAGTGTTCATTATTATTGACTTTAAATTTTTTACTTCTTTCCCTACAAAATATTTTGATAGGCCTCTCTTTCAGGAAAATGTATATCAAAATTTACTTTGATTTATGTTTTTTTTTTCTGGAAGTATTTTTCACATCGAGCTCTGCATGTAAGGGGCCTTATGGCTCACATTGTGAGGTGCCTTATAAGACGCCTGAATGTCGTTACTCATTACCAGGGATGCCAATATGGCCTTCTTCTTTATTTAGAAAATCCAAATTCATACCAGAAATTCCGAATTGTTATTTTTACTTTATTTAATGATAAGCATGTTAAGATTATTAAAGAAATAATTCTTCTTTCGGAATTTCCTGCAGGAATTCGGAATTTCTGAATAAAAAAATGTAGCCAAACTGACAAACCTGCTCCCTATTATCGCTAATTAATACTGTTCTGTTTCCAGACATGTGAATAATGGCGCCCTTCAATATTTGCCACTAGTTGAGGTGCATCCGCGCTTACTGAAATGTTGGACACTGGACAGCCCTGATGTAGACCATTCCACAATGCAACGGAATTTTCATAAAGCTTTCACCATTCTATTATACATTCAATAGCCTTTAATCTTCTATCTATGCTTGGTTGTACAGTACATAAGTTTAAAAAAGATTCATAGCTAAATTTCAAATAGTTCAGAAACTTGTACTGTTAATGTGTTAAACGTTTCTTTATTAATTCCCAGATTTTGAAACATGCAAAATATTGCGAACACGTGCCATCTATGTTTATCTATAACTGAAACATTAACTACAAAATTTGTGCAGTGTGTTTGTACCACAAAAAATACGAAGTTTTGATCTTGTTGGAGTAAGTTGTTAGGCCTTTGTTAGCAAATGGGTCTTTTAACATAACATGAAAAACTAGAATATATCTAATTATTGGCGAATCGTGGAACTACACAATTTGCCAAAAATTAGTCCATTCATTTTGTGCTACTTAAATAGAGGTAGCAAGTAGGATATTTAATTTTATTTCCAAGATGAACATGAGTGGACGGTAAACATTATTGCCTACTTATTTCTACTATTTTTTTTAAATGGCACTTTTAAAAAATGATGGTTTTTGAGGCATTATTGCTAAAGGATTTCAAAAATCTTAAACAAAACGCCTTCAGAATGCCCAATTAAAAATGATTTACTCACTGCTTGCAACTGACATCACTATAAAATACATTTTACAAGTATTCAGATCCATTGCAGATTTATCAGAAGCATCTGTCTAAATGTATTTTAAATGACCTAATATTTGTAATTAAAGACGATTATTATGTTCTTTTGAATATTAAATGTGACTGAAAGCCAATAGAAAGAAAACCTTGCACTTTCTTTTTATAGTTATGATCACATATTAACCATCCGCGTAAAGTTCGATTTTGATACTTTCCGGTCTTGAAATACGGGACAAATTTTTAAATCATCTTTCTAAATTTCTTGTAGAAATTTGCCATGAAGATTATTGTTTGGATATAGCAGTGAACGAAATTGTAATAAAAAGAACCTGTGGCAACGTTTTGCCCGGAATTTTCACGTGATTCATAGTAGCGAAAGAACTGGATAATATTCGTAAAACTTCCACGATTTCCGCGGAATGTTAATTGAGTCTGTGAATCCCAAGCAACTTCATGAAAATAAATATAAAATACTAGCAAAACCCGCGGCTTTGCTCGCATAATTCTTGAAAAATGCCAAGTGGTATTCGTAGGCCTATTTTCATTACAGGAACTTTTACTGCCCCAGATAATTCAGAAATTACTAATTAAGCCACACAAATGTCGAAAAAAATTGAAATTTTGGATCGTTTTTCGCTTTTTTACCCCCCCCCCCCACTTTGTGGTAGTGTCACCAATATAAAATATAGCTGTTACAGCAGGGACTGTTACCATCAATTTGCCACCATCAGTTTTGAAAATGGTTCTGTAGTTCTATAGATTCCATAGAAATTGTAATTTATAATGTTATTTAGAACGCTTTTCGCTCATCTCACAGTTTAAAATTTCGATTTTTTTTTACAATTTGTTCTTAGAGAGTATTTACATCTTATAAGTAACTACCATGCCAAATTTCATGTTTCTAACGCCTTCAGTATCAAAAAATCAAAATTGTAGAATGTTTTTCATTCCTGCACTCCCCTGGGGTAGTGGCACCGACATAAAATATAGTCTATGTTGGAGCAGGGACTGTCACCATCAATTTGCCACCATCACTTTTGAAAACGGTTCTGTAGTTCCAGAGATTCCATAAAAATTGTATTTTAGAATGTTTTTAGAAAGTTTTTCGGTCATCTCACCCTTTTAAATTTCAATTTTTTTTAGAATTTGTTCTTAGAGAGCATTGACATCTTATAAGCGACTACCACGACAAATTTCATGTTTCTAACACCTTCAGTATAAAAAAAATCGAAATTTTAGAAATTTTTCGCTCCTGCACCCCACCTGGGGGTAGTGGCACCAACATAAAATATAGCCTATGATGGAGCAGGGACTGTCAGCATCAATTTGCCACCATCACTTTTGAAAACGGTTCTGTAGTTCCAGAGATTCCATAGAAATTGTAATTTAGAATGTCTTTAGAACGTTTTTCGGTCCTCTCACCCTTTTAAATTTCGATTTTTTTAGAAATTGTTCTTAGAGAGCATTTACATCTTATATGTAACTACCATGCCAAATTTGATGTTTCTAGCTCCTTCAGTATAAAAAACAACGAAATTTTAGAACGTTTTTCGCTCCTGCACCCCCCTCTGTGGTAGCGGCACCGATATAAAACATAGCCTATGTTACTGCAGGGACTGTCAGCTTCAATTTGCCACCATCACTTTTGAAAACGGTTCTGTAGTTCCAGAGATTCCATAAAAATTGTAATTTAGAATGTTTTTAGAACGCTTTTCGCTCATCTCACCCTTTTAAATTTCGAATGTTTTTAGAATTTGTTCTTAGAGAGCATTTACATCTTATAAGTGACTACCACACCAAATTTCATGTTTCTAACACCTTCATTATAAAAAAATTCGAAATTTTAGAACGTTTTTCGCTCCTGCACCCCCCCCTCTCCTGTGGTTGTGGCACAGACATAAAATATAGCCTATGTTACAGCAGGGACTGTTACCATCAATTTGCCACAATCACGTTTGAAAATGGTTCTGTAGTTCCAGAGATTCCATAGAAATTGTAATTTAGAATGTTTTTAGAACGCTTTTCGCTCATCTCACCCTTTTAAATTTCGAATGTTTTTAGAATTTGTTCTTAGAGAGCATTTACATCTTATAAGTAACTATCACGCCAAATTTGATGTTTCTAACACCTTCAATATAAAAAAAATCGAAATTTTAGAACCTTTTTCGCTCTTGCACGCCCCTGGGGGTAGTGGCACCTACATAAAATATAGCCTATGTTGGGACAGGGACTGTCAGCATCAATTTGCCACCATCACTTTTGAAAACGGTTCTGTAGTTCCAGAGATTCCATAGAAATTGTAATTTAGAATGTTTTTAGAACGTTTTTCGGTCATCTCACCCTTTTAAATTTCGATTTTTTTTTTAGAATTAGTTCTTAGAGAGCATTTACATCTTATAAGTAACTACCATGCCAAATTTGATGTTTCTAGCTCCTTCAGTATAAAAAAATCGAAATTTTAGAACGTTTTTCGCTCCTGCACCCACCTGGGGGTAGTGGCATAGACATAAAATATAGCCTATGTTGGAGCAGGGATTGTCACCATCAATTTACCATCATCATTTTTGAAATCGCTTCAGTAGTTCCAGAGATTACCCCCTACAAACAAACAAACGTTAGTTAAATGTTACAGTTTTTAGCACATAATATAATTGTGTCGTCTAGTTGCAAAACCGGCCAACTCCTCAAAATTTGAAATTGTGTTTTTTCAGCTTTTTAAGTTCTAAGTAAACGCTTCTACCATCTGGAAACAATAAACAAGCCTAAGCTGGTCAAATTCCTGTGTTATATGCGTTTGAAAATCACAATGTCCTGCAAAACCGGCCAAATCCATAAATTAGTGAGGTTCAAAAGCGGCCATCTCCATATCCGCTAGATAGCAGTTTTGCTTCTCACCACAGTAACCTCTCTCTTGTTGATTAGATTAATATTATAGTGTTTTCTCTCGCCTGTGCCTGCTCCTCCTTGGTGTATACAAAGTTTCTAATAATTTAGTTTCGTGTTTTCTCTGACTATGGAAAAGTTCGTGGAGGAAGTATCTCCTAATCAATCAAGGAAGAAGAAAAGTGACCCTACGACGTGGAAAAGGAAAAAAAAGCCAAAGTTCACCTTGTGATAACCAGGGGCGGATTAACATGTTTTTATGCTCTATGCAAAATACTTTTCTATGCCCTCTCCCTTCGCTTTCATAAAACTGTAAGTGAATTTTGTATGATAATTTAAGATTTTTTTTAATCTATTTAATTTTTTAATAAATTATTCTTCCATTTAAATTTTTTTTTATAAATTTTAGTATTTTGAGGATTGTAGATGCGGAATGAACGGGCTTTTGCTAAAGTAAAAATCTAAGAGAATATATTTGTGATTACATTTTCATAATTTCTGGCATTATTTTTTTCAGGTATTGATCTACTGGTAATCCAAGAAATCCAAGCTGTGGGCACTCTTCAAAAGCTTACCAATTCTCCCCAACGCTTCCTGGAACATTTTTGTGTGTTTGCTACCTCTAAAAACCCAATGTCACATTAAATTTAGCAAAAATTAATTTCTGGTTTGTTCCAAAACCAGCCAACTCCAAAGTAAGTTGCAAAGGTGGCCAAATCCAAAACAAAGACTTAAATAACCCCCTCATTTCACGTGCCCTCGCCACCTTATTTTGCGTTTTCAAATGTACTGTCTTAATGACTATAAAACTAAAAAGTTTTTGTTCGAATCTTTTTTTGGCAAAAAATCAGCTTTTTCTCAAAATTTTACTTTTTGGAGATGGCCGGTTTTGCAACTAGACGACACAATTAAAATTGCAATATGTGTTGCTTCTCGGACTTGTATTTAAGCTATAAAACTGTAAAGGTTATTTCCCCGGAGTGAATATTCATTTATCCATTCTATTGTATATGAAATATTTCCTTTTGGAAAAAGGAATAAATATTGATTGATATGAAACTTTGTTTGATAACACAGAAGACTATATTTTAAAACTATATTTAATAGAATCCTAAATTTGTAAAGAAATGCAATGAAAAAAATCTTTCAAACTTTGAGTAATGACAAAAAATATTTCTTTATATATTTTTACCTTGAATTTTTAACACTTTTCAAAATAGTTGAAAAGTGTGTACGACTTCAGTTTGTCTGTCCGTCTGTCCAAGATCAAAGTCTTGTAAGTATACTCTGATTGCCCTGTAATTTTTATATTTAATTGATGTTTACAATAAAGATTGCTATAGAAAATGAAGTGTGTAGCATTTATAATTAAATTACAAGGACAGTCAAACGTATTCCGTTACGTTACGTTCAATGGAGAAAAATCGTTTCAAGTGCATTTTGTTGATGTTACACCATTTTAAACATAATGAATTTCATATGCAATTATGAAGCGCACTAAAACATGCTTTCTATAGAATATGGGGGGGGGTTCCAAAACATTTATTATTGATTTGGAGAGTCACACAAAATAATTCTGATACATAATGATTTACGTGGGAAAATCCTTTGTGGCGTATTTTAATACTAATATTACAATAATTTAAGCATAATGAAATTGACAGAACAGACATACACTGCATGTCGCTTACTGAAAAGTATGGTGTGCATTGCATTCATTGTTCATTTACAGGGACACACAAAATAATTCGGTCACAGTACTATCTAAAAGCCATAATTGCTGGAAATGCGATTTCAACTTTGGTTTGCGATTTTAAGTTTAAATACATTTTCCGATAGTACGTCGTGTGTATAAATTCTGTTGATCATATACAGGATATCGTAAGTATTACTGACTATGGGAGTGAATTGTTTAAGTTTAGTTTTTAATTGTGTTATGCATTTTCCTGCTGAACTATATTTAGTATACTAATAGAAGTTTGTAAAGTAATAAATAAATTCATATATAGGGCTACGGAAAGAACATGATACATTGTCTTTTATAGTTGGTAATTGATGGAAGTGTGTTTTAAGTTGTGTTATGCGTTTTTGACCTGCATTAAATTAGATCTTAATATGTGATGAAAAATTCTTTAGATAATATACAGGACTGTACAAAAGAATTCGAGTGCATTTCTATGTATTGGCGAAAACTGAACTATATTTTGGCATGCTATGTAGTAAGTATGCAAATCTATAGATCATATACAGGGAGGTACAAAATAACTCGACTACTTTTTTGAATATGGAAGGTAATTGCAGAATTTAATTTTTAAATGTGTTATATGTTTTCCAAAAAATTGACTTACATATTTTATTTCACCTTATTTAACGGCGAGGTTTCGTTACAAATTTCTGATGTGTTGGAAAGTGTTTCATAATCTATTGCTTAAAGAATTATTTTTCGTTCCTATTTTTTTTATTATCTAGAAGGGAAATGAAACCGAAATTTTGTGACTGGCCAAATATTGAAAATGGAAATTTTTTTATAAAATATAACACAGAAGGCAATTGCTGGAAATTTTTTAAAACCCAAAAGTTTTTCGAATATCAGAAACTAACTCAAAAAAAAAAAAAAAATCAGTGAAAAAATATAAAAATCTTCGTTACGAAAGAAATACTAAAATACTAGAACAGTTAAAGTAGGGGAAAATCTATCCCATCATTCTGAAAAAAAAATTGCAAAAAATAATCGCATAAAGTAATTTTTTAAGTAACCTTTTTCCATTTCCTCATTTTTTCTCTGTGTAGAAACAGAAAAGAACTGTTTTTTCTTAAGCAATCAACTAAATTTGTTTCTTTTCGCTTCAAAAAGAATGGAAGATATAAAGTTGTTTAAACACTTGTACGTAAACATTAAAATGAAACAAAAGGATTTCAAAGAGAAAAAAATGTGAAAGAAGATGAAGTGATTTTTCTTTTATTTAGAAAAATCTATAAAAGTCCTCCTTATGAAAAAGTAGACTATTTTTATGTTTTGGATTATAAAAATATAGGTAATATAGAAAGAT
The DNA here is from genome assembly GCA_963931845.1 of Maratus michaelseni. Classification (NCBI taxonomy): domain Eukaryota; kingdom Metazoa; phylum Arthropoda; class Arachnida; order Araneae; family Salticidae; genus Maratus; species Maratus michaelseni. The sequence goes on along the minus strand of OZ007592.1, from coordinate 280,611,509 downwards.
ACTATAGATAATACAGAAACATAGGTAGCACAGAAAGTTATTGTTGCACGAAATTATTAACGGTATTTATTTCTTTTGCAAGTAAATTAAATAAACACAATATAATAAACCATAACAACATATGTCTGAATATACATATGCAGAGAGTATATTGTGACCTGTTCTTAATAAATCTTTTCGCAATAACATTTCTTATGGTACAGAATAGCTCATATTATCCGAATAATTAACAATAAATTTTTTTTTTCAGTTTTATGATTGAGAAAACATGATAGAATAGTATTAAAGATAAAAACTAACCGATTTATACCAGAAATCAGTTTGCTTAAAATGTAAAACAGTATTACTCATGATATTTTAGCATTTACACTTTTTATAAAAGGTGTAATTTAAATTTAGATTTATTTGTTTTTAATTTCCCCCCATTTGATAATTTGTTTATTGTTTACTTCATCAGAATGAAAGTCATCAGTCTTGCATCAGATCAAACATCCCAATTTAACGCGAGCCCGGCGTTGATGCTATTTTTTCGTTGCGGATTGGTGTGACTTTAAATGTTTCGGGTTGAGCGTTCTATCTTTCGGGTCGGTTTCGTGTTTATTCGATTTTTCAAAAGAAAGTTCCGAATATTTTTCAATTGAATAATCTAATCTATATATGCAAATATTATGAGTGTATATGTGTTCCTTTTTATGCAAAAAAGATAAAATGTATATTAGAGATTTAATTGTGGACTACATTTCCATAATTGTATCAAAATATGGATTAATTTTCATTCATTTGGGGTTAGGGTCGTTTTCAGATTGAAGTATGTATATAATGAAATATGATAGGTTCGGGTCAGACTTCAAGTTGACGATAAAAAAAACGCCGGGTTAGACTTCCCTTTCTTTAGAATTTTCGAGTTCGGGTCGATAACAATTCGACCCGTGCAGTAAGTGTTTTAGAAACATTAACACACCATCAATAATGAATAAGATGCTTATTAAAAATATATATTTAAGTAAAAATATTATAATAGTTATTAATTAAACAACACAGCTGTACAAAATTTACTTTGGAAATTTTATTTTAATTTTTTACTGATGCTGTACATACATTTGTGGGATGCTTATTCCAAAAATCACCTGCATTTTTTTGTATCAATTATTGTTTTTTCTCCAATACACTTCAATAAATGCTACATATATCTAAATAGCAGGTGTAAATAACTAATGACAAATAAATAAAACAGAATAATTTTATTTGAAAATTTATACAAGCTATAGGAACAAAACTGAAATGTTTGAGACAAGAGAATACGATATTCGCCAAAAATATACATTGGTGGGATATTTAAATTTGAACACTTTTATATGTACAGTCGATAATTTGTGGCAACAATTGCAAATTAACCTATAGAAGAATAAATTTTGTAAGAAGAGAAAATGGAGTTCACGCGAGATCATTGTCGAACTATGTTTTTCTAGCGGTCGAAATTCTCTTCTCGATGAAGAACAGACAGGAAGACCTTTATTAGCTATAGCCCCAGAATATGTATCGGAATAATAGTCCCAGAATATGTATGCCGTAAGCAAAATGCTATACAGTGATAATCGCTGTGACTACCAAATGATACAGAACTAACTTAATGATCCGAGACTATGCATACGATTATTCACAAAAAACTGCATATGAAAAAATGGTACTTCTCTATTATCCCGACGACCACTTTTCATAACGAAAAACTGTCGCCAAACTGTAAGATTAAGCGGCAAAAATGCAGTCCCAATTACTTGATATCAGAAGCATTATACGTGTTTGTTATGTCATCAAGTGGTTTTTAATCCGACATTTGCGTGTATTTTTCACCATGTTTTACTGATTTGTTAGTTATTTCATTAATTAAAATAACATCTGTGTCCTTAAATTATTATATTTTATTTATTTATTTATTTTGATATTCCAGTGGCAACGTTCTTACGTTTATTTGGCGTTACAGTTTGGCGATAGTTTTTTGTTGTGAAAAGTGGTCGACGGGATAATAGAGAAGTACCGAAAAAAGTAGTTTGTCGTTGAATCTTCGATAATTTAACAGAACACTAAAAAGCGGATCGTGTCATAATCAGTCCCTAAATTACTTGATGATAGTGAAAACAGCATTATATCTAAAATCATAACTTGTGATGAGATGCACATGCCTTTTTTGGTGTTCCAATACGTCAGGAACGTAAAGTATAGGTCTTTGAAGTTGACCCCGAATAAACAATGGTGAAAAGACAGCGATTTAATTTCGTCAACTAAAAAACATGAAAGTGGTAGACGTCAACCGTATTCTCCTGATCTTGATATGTGTGCCTTTTGGCTATATTTTAATCTAAAATGTGTGCACACCTTGAAAATTGACAATCCTTTGTTTTTTACAGAAGTACATTTGTGTAGAAATACACAGAGTTACGATTTATTAGCGTCAATAGGTTTTAAACTTACAACACTTATAAATCTAGATGAATGTTCTTTTTCCACACACTTCGAGCACGTAAAGCAATATTAATGAAAATTGAAAGGAAAGTGTTTCAACATAAAATATCTTGTAGGGTAATCATGTTCAACTTCTTCCCCAATTGAACCAGCGTCGAGACGTATGCTGTAATACCAGTTCCGTGTACAAGTACGAGTCATGTATGTTTTGCCATCTGAGCTTTACGTGACCTCGATATGCGACCAAGGTCAACTTCGCGAAAAACTGGCTAATTCAGTGGTATTCCCACTTTAATGTATGTAAAGTATGATTTGCTCTATTTATCGCCCAAGACCGTAACCAGCAGGCGATGCTTTGAAATTTTTTTGGTGGGACTAATTCACAGGTTATCTTTTTTTTTCTTTACTTTAATAATAAATAAATAAAAATAGAAGTAGAGGGCAAGTATATCTCCTATCATTATTTTAAAGTTTTAAAATTTTAAATCTAATAGAGATTATAATTTTTTTAAAGATTATGAATTCTAGAAGGGGACTCAAAAAACTGCTATGGGGCGAGGGGTCTCAAACCATCCAGCCCCCGTCTGGTTATAGTCCTAATTGGTCAGTGCGTTGTCTTTCAGTAATTATGAATTTTTATATAATTTATAGCCATATTTAAATGTGTTATGTCAGTAAAAATATTTCTGAAATTTTAATACTTGCAAAATACTGATGTGTACAAAAATTAAGAAAGTATATAATATATTCATATTCATATATTTTAAATCTTCTTTTAGCGATTCATATAAAAAATAAATCATTTAAATATAAAATGAATTATAATTTTTTATAAAAAATATCTTTATTACTTTTTTAGAAACTAATTAGTAAAAAACTTTTCTTAATTTTATTTAAATAGCATATTTACTTAAATTTTATTTATAATAGTCCTTCTTTAAAAGATAAAAAAAGAACTTAACAAAGTAAACAGTTTCTTTACTGTTCAAATATTATTGCTAAAGACTGTAAATGTTTCTAATTTAAAAGCATATATTACAGAGTATAAAAGTCACATAATGCCGAGCCAAAAGAAATAGTACCATTCTTTTGAAAATAAGAATTTAAAGAAAGTGAAAATTACTAAAACTAGTTCTGTTCACTCAGATAAGCAACTTCAAAACTTTACCGTTAAAAACAGAAACTGACTTTAAATTAAGGAGTTTCTGAGAATTATGTTTTTTTATTACGACCTCTTATATTTTAAGGAATACAATAGATTTCTCCAATTAGAAAAATGTACTGTAATTTAATAATAATTTTGCTTTTATTTGTAAACGAAAGAATGAATTTTTCTTATTTTTTTATTATCCCAGAAAAATTGGACATTCTTTTTCAGAAAGTACTTTTGAGCAAGCTATTAAGCAGAGCAAAATATTTTGTCGGTTGTTTGAAATGTATTTACTCTTGTGTAAATTTAATGTATAATCAGGGCTCCCAAATACTTTCCATTTTTTAGCCCCATTTTAAAATACCAACATTTTTTAAGAAGAATTGTCGTGGTGGTTTTCTACAACATTTTCAATAGAAATCACCTTTGGCGCATATTTTTACAAAATTTGGAAGACAAAAAATCAAATATTTCTTAGAAAATACAGGCAGTCAAAAAAAGTGGACCAATTGGGAACCTTGCATATGTCTAACCATTTTTTGCTTTAAACTAATTATGATGATATTATTATAGCAGCCATCAAAATGAAAATTCATTTTAAAAAACAGTTTTACGTATTTCAGAATATAAGTTTGACGGGAATATCTTATTCAGAAAACATTACCTGTAAGAACATGTTTAGAAAAAAAATCTTATTATATATTTTTTTCAGCCCTTTGAATTTTTATATAAGTTTTGCTTTTGTCTTATTATTATTGTAAAATACTCTACTCACATGAATGTGCTTTAATTATGTGCAGTTACATTACTAATATTGGTATCGAAAACAAAGCATCTAATTTCCATCAAGATTCAATTTGAAGTATTTTAGAAAGTAATGAGGAATGGAAATACATTGTTACGAAAATACCAGCAGAATAAACATGTAGTGTTTTTTTTTCTTTGGTGCGTGTGCATCAATTAATACACCTGTATATATGCACCATTGGTTTATGAAACACGTCAAAGCGATAATCGTTGAAGTTTTCCTCTGATATTCTTTTTAGTCCACTCCTTCATTTATCCCTCACTCAGCCAGTCTGCAAGAAATTCTTGTGCTATCCCAGCATTGGATAAAGCAAGGAATAGAAGAAAAAGGATATCAGAGGAAAATATCGACGATTATCGCCTTGACGTGCTTTGTGCAACGAATGGTGCACATATAGAGGTTTATTAATTGATGCAATATAAACTTCAATATATACTGCTAATATTGTACTAAATTCCATACACGTATATCTGTTAATTTGTGTCTGTAATAAAAGCTTGAAATTGTAAAGAGACTTTGTGGACCCCGTATTTCGCCACGTTACTAAAGCTTGATTTACATGAATTTAAACGGATATAAAAACTATCTAACTGAAGAAGAAATTTTGCGAAACTTTCATATCAGTAAGTTTAAATAGTAAATGTATAGTAAAAGAACGTCATAATATATTACTAATACATACATTGCTGATACATAAATACGTTAATATATACATACAAATACACCAGAAAATCGTAGTCAAAGTCAGTCTTCTAAAGCGTTAAAATATATTTAGATAATATAATATTATAAGTGATTGCATACAATGTAATCCACCTATAACGAAGCTGAAGGGAGCATAAAAATTATCCGTTATAGGCGGACTTCATTATAACAGGATTCTTGAAAATATGCTGAGATTTGCAGGGTAATTAAGAAAAATCGATTTATCTGGTACTTTGATTTAACCAAGCTTGTGTTATCGGGGTTCTAAAGTATTAGTAATACACATAGAGCAATTAGTAATCTATAGATTACATTAAGGATAATCTTTTGTACCGTAAAAAGATCAATTTGTTACAAACTTTGCGATTCGATTATACATAATTAAACATACTTTCCTCACATATTCAAATTGTTAATCTGTTTTTAACAATCCGTTTATCTTACGCAATAACAAGCGGTTACGTTTAACTGCGATGATTGTTATCATCCCATGATAATAATTATCGTAGACATAAATATTATCGGATTTAAAAAATTATCATAGCTATGATAAAAGGACAGATTCCTATAAAACTGTTGTTTAAAATATTTCATTCCTCATGAAATATAAATTTAATAATCGTTGAAATCCTTTTGTAAAGAAAAAAAAATATTTGATGGAAATTAAAGTTATGTTTTATTTTAATGGGTACATTTCCGTTAATTCAAATATCTAATATGCAACATTTTAGGATTTACAAGAAATAACACAAGAGAGAGGTTTTGATACCAAAAATATAAAACTTTTCTTCAATATTTTATGAAAAAAGTGTACGTGATTAATCATCGGTTAGATAAATCGTTCTAAGAAAAGAACAGAAAATTTAAAATAAAGCTTGAGATTAAAAATTTTATGTTTTAAAGGGAAGTACAGTTATGGAGTGACCTCTTCTAGCTATTTCGTATTTCAAAAATTCCACGAAAATGATTTTAAAAGTATATTTTATAGGAAGGTAAGAACTATAACTTATTGAAAAATTTGGCGTTTAAAATGGAACGCTTTAAAAAAGTATGTGTGAATTTCCCACGTATTTTTTTTAAGTCTTCCGTTTCACATGTTGAAAATAGAGCAAACTGTAACTTCAAAATATAGTGCATGTCTTTTGAAGTATCGACATTTTAATATAAAATATAAGAAAAATGTAATAAATTCATTTTATTTTTATGTTATATGTATTTATGATTGAAAAAACTATTACTAATCGTCGATTTCTTAATAAATCCATTGAAGTAACTGCTTCATTAGGTACGTTATAATATACATTTATTTTATTTTATTTTATTTTATCTTATCTTATTTTTTCTTAGAAATAAATATTTTTTAGGATAAAATAAATTATATTCCTAAAATAGCTAATTTTTTCTAAGAACATAACATAGTATTTTTTTTTTCATTCAGCCATTATATTAAATCTAAAGACTATATTATTAGCAAGAATACGATGAAATTTTCATTAAAGATTATTTACATGTTAGTGAAAAATATGAAGAATAAAAAAGACTTAATTCCGAATTGGTTAATGCTAAATGGAATTTAAAATAATCTGTTTTAAAATTTTTAAAAATGTTTGTTTAAGAGCGTTATTGTACGTCTTGGATATTCAGTCATTTGGGTATTCAAACACACTTCCTTAAGTGAAATCTCTGTTTATGGAGCTACAATATACAGGGTGTTTAAAAAATGACCGGTATATTTAAAAAATCAATAAAAACTAAACGGGCAGTGATAGAAATACACCGTTTGTTGCAATATGCTTGGGACAATAGTAAATTTTCAGGCAGACAAACTTTTGAAATTAGTTACAATTTTCCTCAACTTATGGTGCTGCAGTCGGGAAAAAACTAAACCACGATATTTTCCACATATCCATCATGCACAACAATAATATGGCATAGTCTCTGAACGAAATTACCAGAAACCTTTGTAAACGTGTCAGGCGTGATGGCCTCACATGGAGAAGAGATGTACTGCTTCAGCTTTCAAGTGTCCCCACAGAAAGAAGTCACAGGTTTACAAAGGTTTCTGGTAATTTCGTTCAGAAACTACGTCATATTATTGCTGCGCATGGTGAATATGTGGAAAATATCGTGGTTTAGTTTTTTCCAGACTGCAGCGCCATCTGTTGTTGGAAATTGTAACTAATTTTGAAAGTTTGTCTGCCTGAAAATTTACTGTTGTTCCAAGCATATTGCAACAAACGGTGTATTTCTATTGCTACCCGTTTAGTTTTTATTGATTTTTCAAATATACCGGTCATTTTTGAAACACCTTGTATATTTTTTTCCATGATTTTTAATGTATATATATTTTATCGCATGATTTACCCATAGAATATTTCACATGACCGTTTATTAGTATCAAATACTATTTTCCATCTCACTAAGCCATTACCTTAAAACTATAGAATGCATTATTATCAAAGAAGTCTTTACTTAATTTCCATAAAATGAATACATTTTATTAGGAAAAAAAGAATGTTAAATAAAGGAATCTCATCTTCAGTATTCGTTTATTTCTTAACTTCAATTTATTTTCCATACAAATTTATAAGCAAAATTCCACATCCAATCTATTATCGAATAAATTTTGATAAGAAATTATTCATCTGAAAATGGCTTTTTTTAAGATTCATATTTAGTAAGAAAGAACAGCCTTTAAAGTTGCCCTCTTCCGTTATATTTCTTGAAGGAACATTGATCAAGATCATTTACCGGGTATTTTGAAAAATTCTTCTTTTTACTGGAGCTGAGTAAGACATTATTTATGGTGGTGTCTTTTTTTTATTGACAAGTTATGTCCGAAAGAATGATTACGTGTTTCATCGCTCAGTAATTTTGCATTACGTAAATATTCGAATAAAATCTTTGTATTTAAAACACAAGACTGTTTTTTTTAGTCATCTGCCCTGAATTTTGTACTGAACCAATTTTGCTATTTTTTTAAAAATAATAGTTGGTCATTTAAAGATCTGCCCGAACTAGCTTTTTTTTTCTTTTTTTTATTTAACACTTTCCAACCTACTTGGAAAGTGTTTCTGACTTCGGTTTGTCTGCCGTATGGCCATCTGCCGTCTGCCGTCTGTCAGTGCTCTAACTCCCGTAAATATGCTCGGATTGCCCTGCAATTGTTATATGTTATTTTCGTTATCTATAGAATGTTATCTATTTCAACTGAAGTGTGTAGCACTTATAATTTTTTTACAGGGACACTCAAAAGAATTCCGTTACATTACGGTCTATGGGGAAAAATCATTTGAGGTTTATTTTAATGATGTTACACAATTTCAAGCACATTGTAATTGATATATATCACTAAGGTGCATCACAAGAAGCTTAATATGGAATAGGGTGTGCATAGCACTTATAGTTACTTTACAGGGATAGTCAAAAGAATTCCGTTACATTACGTCTATGGAGAAAAATCGTTTGCGGTTTAATTAAATAATGTTTCACTATTTTAAACGTATTGGAATTTATATATATCACTAAGGTGCATTACAAGAGGTTTACTACAGAATATTGTGTGTATAGCCGTCATCGTTCATTTACAGGGACACACAAAAGAATTATCTACTGTCTGTTAACAATAATTCCTGGAAGTGCGTTTTAAGTTACTGATCGCGATTTTAAATTCATCTCAATTTTTATATATTACTTGGTGTGTATAAATTCTGTAGATCATATACAGGGCAGCACAAAAGTTCGCGAACACATTTCCGTTTATTGACAGAAACTCCAGAAGGAGAATTTTAAACTGTGCTACGCGTTTCCTAACTAAACTAAAATTTAGCATCCTATGTACTATATATACAAATCTATAGATCATATACAGGGCTGAATAAATGTATTCGGATATTTTTCCGAATATTGTATATGTTGGAAATATATGTTGAAAAGTCCTGAAATTACGTTTTTAAATATGTTATGCTTTCTCCAAATCTATGCTTGACGCATGATTTTTCGCTCTTGTTATATTTTACTTTTAGTTTAAAATGGTTTTTTATGAAATTTCTTCACAGTGGTGCACAATTGGGTTACTTCCATAGTTACAAAGAAAAATGAAATAAAGGGAATTACTATCTATTTATCTATATTATAAGGGACAAACGTGTCCGTGCATAACGCCGACGTCATTTTCCGAATGGTAACACATGACGATGAAATTCTGGTTTTGCAATTTTTGCTACTGCAATTTTTTTCATTTCTAAATATCGCATATTTTTAATTTTTACACCGTTATATATGAAAAAAAATCTAGTTTCAAATGCAATTTGTTTGAAAACTGTATCGCAATTTACTCCTTTATTGAAGCATTTAAATTAAATTTTAAGCATATTTTCTTAAACCTATCTCTATCGCTTACAGACGATTACAAAATATTAATCCATTCGCACTTTAAGCAATATAAAAAGTTCAGCATTTGTTTCCAGCTAATATTCAATAACGAAATTAAACTTCATTAATCAATAAATAAAATAGTATAAGTCAAACACAGATTTAACAGACGTGTAATTGAAATAAGCGCTTAAAACCACTGAAATTATCAGAATTAAAAAACTGCTGTAGATATCGAAATTTTCAGCGATTTTTTCGGCTATTAATTTCTGGCACGGTTCTAATGCGAAATTACCACTTTTAATAAATTTCAAAATTTTATTTTGACAGGCAGGTATAACAGTTTTTCGCAAGTTAAAATGTCTTCAGTTATTTTTAATTATCCTGCCAATATTTTTCTCGAGTTGCTAGCAAAATCCTTTGCATCCACATATTGCCGGTTTTCTTTCCTTCATTTAGTCAGGCATTTCGCATTTTACGCAAGCTTCTGTGTACAGCTGCATGCGAAGAATTTTTATTCTGACATTTTCTTTTTAGCATCTTGTTTTATGTAAATTTTTCGGCAAATGTGTGGAGGGGCATAATAAATGAACTGACTGTTATAGTGATTAAATATTATTTCCCTTCTGGTTTAATAGCATCTATTCACAAATCAATTTTCAGTTGTCAACTGAAAAAGGAACGAGTATTGTAGGAAAGCAAAATAACAAAAACAGCAGAATACTCATTGAAATGGGGATATTAGATGTGGTACTATAAGGTAACGGCTTCTTCAATCTATCAGTTTAAAATATTCAGGTTTTCGTAGAGATGAAACTGAAACTGCTCTTAGATAGAAAATAAAAGCTTTTCTGAAGAATTTAGCTGTGTTTAACTATCGTATTTTAATATTCTATCGCATACATTGTACCACCTATTGTTTTAATATTGTATCACCCACTAATACATTACCATATCTTTCTTTGCAAATAGAGAGAGTAGAAATTACTTTATACAGAAACCTATATTTTTTTAGCTGTACTTATTTCTCCAGTCAGTTAATTTGAATTATCTTCAATAAATAAATTTCATATTTATGAATATGTGTGCACATTAACCTTCTAAATATATTTACGCATAACGTATTGTTAATAGTACACATTCTTTTGTTCTTTGAAATGCTGTGCCACTCTAATTAATATGTTATTGAAGTTACTCTCTTTTTGGTGCAGAGAGATAGACTCAACATTTGCGGATTTGACATTCGCGAGGTTTTCCTGGAACGTAACCCTCGCGAATGTTAAGGGATTACTGTATACTGTTCAAATGGCATGTCGCGCCGCAGTGGTGATGACTTTTTTTTTAAGCAGTTCTAATTGTGGTTTTTCACCGGTTAATGTAGCATGTGGCTATTAATCACGATTATGAATATGATTCTTATATTGTTTTAATATTCAATGTTATAAGTTTCAACATCAGAGACCTGATGTGTTTTAATTAAAACTAAGTAAAGCTAATGCTGTTTTTGAATTGTTTTGGAGGCTGTACAATGACACACTCCACTGCGTATTACTCTGCTCTGATCCGAATTAAAGCTACCTTAACCTCCACGACTGTCATATTTGGATGTATATTTGATATATTTCATATAAAAATGCTATTTGGTGTTGTTAGGGGGCAACCTAAAAAAATTATTAAATGTAAAAAAAAATCTATTAGAGTTTTAAAAATAATGGTTTTTACATTTATTTTCTTTTCCGGGAAGCCCGGGTTGGATGCCTTCTATCATGGATGCCTTCTTTCCGGGTTGGATGGACATGCTTTATTTCAATTGAAAAATAAAACTTTATATTTCTTTTAATATGAACACTAAATGATGTTACGTTTAAGAAAAAAATATACACATTTCTCCCCAAAAAGCTGTCACATTTCAATATTTTTTTATTCCGCTGATACTGTGTTTGAGACGCTAATCTCATAGGCGAAATGCCTCAGTGAGTGAAAATGACGTCGTAATAAAGTGCGCATGTAAATTTTGCGGTACTGCAAAATTACGTTATGTTTAGACTTCGTTGCAAAATAAAATGATTGTGTCAAAGTGGCGCAATTTTTGCTGATTTTTCATTCTGTAGTATCGAAGATCAAAGCCTCAATTGATAATTACTTTTCATGATTATATTTTAGTGATTACTTATTCAAATAATATTTAATTTTTCAATAATTTGGAAAGTTGAAGTTAACAGAAACAGCAGTTTGGTAGCTTTAGTTCAAAATAATATTTTTGTTAATAGTTATGCCATCCAATGTATAATGGTGCCTGGTGCGTATAAAGTACGTCGTGAGACTCCAATTTCCCTGTGAATTTATCTCTGGAAGTGCTTAGTCGGGTGAAGGTCTCGTTATCTGATCAAGGTTTTAAATTACGAGACCAACTCGCGTTGCAATGGCATGATGTATCGGTGTACGATGCAACGTGAAATTAGTAAATACTCCAGCATCTCACATCCGTCCAGCATGACTTCACTACACTGAGCAGTGCTGAATCGACTCATCCAAACATCAATTAGCAACCGGCCAACTAAGGAAAAGCAACTTAGGCAACAAGATGCACGGAAGCCATGTCGTCTTAAAGGCTTATCAAACAGATTTTCGCCATGCGGAGATCAGGCGAATCATCTCTCCACTGACAGGCATCAACGCATTAAGCTGGGCAACAGCGGTTAATTGTGCACGCGATATTATCGCACTAATCGAAACCGCACAAGTTGAAAAATATATTGAATTGGGAAAATGTACAATAGATCCAGAACCAACTTTTTTAACATCCAATATACATAAATAACCAATACTAGCTGATCCACCTGGCGTTGTCCAGTTTAGTCAAATATAGTACGAAACGCCAAAGCATTCTAAAAATCGTTGTACGAAACAATTTTTCTGGTAACCGAATAGAGAGACGAACTCCAAAGCGGAAGTAAAATCAATACGACCCCCCTCCCCAAATGTCTGGGTAATTTTATTTAAGGCGGGTTAGTTTTTGGCCAAAATTAAGAAAAGTTACCTTTCGATTAAAAAAAAAATTTCATTTTCGGAATCAGAAAAATAAACAACATATATACTGTGAGTTTAGAATTGATACCTCCAATAGTTTTCTTATTACAGCAAATAACGAAGCCGGCTAAAGTAATATTTAGCAGGTCTGATTTTCTAAACAAACCACTCGTTGCCATCGGCAAAAGTAAAATAACCGCTTTTTCGCAGCCACGTACCTTAGCATTTTATAAATAGATACATATTAAAATACTACGATATAGTTTTTGATTTGTTATTGTTAGAAAGTACATACTACAGCTTGATTTGAAACATTATAAATAAAATTTATCTAATTTACATTAACTTCCATTAACATTAAAGTGTCTACTAATTTAAGAAGCGTCAATACGGAGACATAAAAAGGTAATTCTGCATAATAAAACCTTTGTTTGATTTTAGCTATTGGTCGCATTTCTTATACGGTTTTTGTTTTATTTTCCTAACAATAAGGCGCCATTTTGGCGTACTAAAAGAGATAACTAATTCTGTGCTTTGAGCACATATCGAAAAATTCCCCGTTTTAACCGAGGGACCGTCTAAGCAAAAATGACCACAGTAACTGAAAATTTCAGTAACAGAAACCCCCATGAAGCGAGCAAACCTCTGTATATCATAAGTAATATATGCTGAACATGTATGTAATAATACTTTTAAAACGTTTAATTTAAGTACACTGTTATACATATCTACTCTGAAAAAGAGAACTTGGACCTTGATTTTTTAAAGAGCAATTACATCATTCATGATATCTAAATATAGGTAGCAATGCGCACTTTAAAATAACGTTGTTTATAAGTATAAATAAACAATCATACTAACCTATGTTACACGTTCCAAAATTCAAAAGAAATTATTTGAAAAATGCGCACGTACATTTCTAAACCTTTTGTTCGAATAGTTTAAATAATTTATTTTGGACATTTGAAACTAAACAAATTTTACCTTATGACAAATGTATCAAATCGGGTTTTTTGTTTCATTTCATGTGGCGAATTTAATTTATCATTCACGCATTTATGAAAGCGAAATTCTAAAAAAATAGTAGGTATGTGTTTCAGAACTTAGAGTTAGCTGAACGAAATTGTTACAAGCTGAGAATATACAAAACGAGTAATTTTAAACCAAAAAATCAACGCGACTTCAAGTGACTGCGTCTTAATAAACGATTTGTTTGTACCTGTGCAACAAAATAATGTTCTTGACATTGGCTATAATTTTTATTTACCAGTTGGCTTATTTTAACTAAAGTAGTATGACACAAGAGAGTATTTTTTGTGATAACCTTAATCAATTTAATCTACGTTTGTCATCTGAGTGTCTTCATAAATAAAATAGTGTTGGCAGATGCATGTGACGCATGCTCAGATTGGACGTTTTTGTATAAACTGATGAAAGCCACTGCAAAGTGCAGAACTTGTGAATACTCGCCCGGATAAGTTATATTAAACGAGTGAGTCATGTTAATAAACATTAGCTTGAAGATAATGACGAGCCTGCCAAGTGTTGGTGCACTATCCTCTCGACCAATCAAATATTATTACTTTTATGCTGCCACTACTTTATAAATAAAGGAACTCTAGATACTCGTTGCTCCCGACTTCATCTCGACCGATTAAAATTTATTGATAGTACGCGCAACACTTTTATTTATAAAGGCACTCTAGTTGCTCATTACTCAAGATTTTGCCCAAAATATTTCAACCAACCAAATTTTTTTCTGTTATGCTACCTCTATCACATTTATAGAGGTAATCTATTTCTTACCTCTAAGGTTTAAAATGCAATAGACAATCATGCATTAACTATTTTACGTATCCTTATAGATAAATATACACGATACAATGACTTATTTTACCTTAAAATCTTCCCTGCCCAGAAAAAAATAAAACCCAATTTGGGTCGAAAGTTTCTTAGGTATGTGCCCAAATCGGTTCATGCCTGTTTTGGTTACCACTGTGTATCCATTTTGGGCACTGTTAAATACCCATTTAATTTTTTTTTTTTTGAAAATGGGTATTTAACAGTGCCCAAAATGGATACACAGTGGTAACCAAAACAGGCATGGACCAATTTGGGCACATACCTAAGATTCTTTCGACCCAAATTGGGTTTTATTTTTTTCTGTGTGGCGCACTAGAATTGCAGTCAGTCTTAAGTATATTCAAACCTGCTCAGTGGTTGTTGAGAAAATGAACAATATTCATGCGACGTTACACTGAGAATCACATGACGTAAAAGTAGTGGCCAGCGCGTTTGTTTATATAATTTTATCACTTGATGCAGCATAAATATAGGTAAAGAAATGCTAAAAATTCTTCAGATTTATTTTGTACGAATTACTATTCGATATATGCATATTAGAAAATGCATATATACTTATTAATTCAAATAATCTATTTTCATTTTATAAATAACATTAAAAATATGCATGAAGTTGAATCGATATAGAGAAAAGAATTCATCTATAAACTAACCTGTTTCTAAAAATATCTAAAACTTGATAAACATAAAATAGAAGTGTAAATTTTCTAAACACAGTGCTTTTCAATGGCACGGTTCTGAATGTTGTTTCCAAGCAGAAGAATTTTTGTACACACGGATCCAAAGGAAGAATATTGTTCATTGAGGATATACATGTACTATATACAATATACACATACATAACAACAAAAACATAGCTTCTTTAAAAACAAATCGATTAAAAATGAGTATTCTGGGCTTTTCTTTTCAAGGTTCTTGAAAAGCCACTTTATTTTGTCTTTATTATACATATATGTTATATTTTGTATCCGATTACATTGAAATTAGGTATAGATTTTGAATATTTTAAATTTTAAGGGATATGACATTTGTTTTTTGTAATTTATTCCCTAAGCATATAAGAGATAACACAGAAATAACACTGTATAATCATCAAACATCTGATGTATGCATATAAAGCTGCTAGAAAGATTAACTTGAAAGTAATCATCTCAATAAAAAACTTTGAAGCTATTTTAATATATTGAAAAAAATCTGAAGTCTGGAGTGAACAAAAATTTTACACTATAAATTCTCTTCCTATTATTCTGAAAAAAAGGCTAAAATAAAGGAACTAGTCCCTTTAAACTAAAATGTCCTAGCATCGATATATATCAATATAGATATATATCTAGAAAGTAACAGGAAGAAATCAGTTAAAGTAAAAAAAATAAATAAATAAAATAAAAATAAAAATAACCCGCAAAAATGTACAACAACTTGAAATTACAAAAAATATATATATTTTCTTTTAAAAAAGAACAGGAAAGGAAAAATGTAAAGTATTCTAACAAAAACGTAGTAAAAAAGCTGGCTGTAATTCGTCTGTACCGTTTTTCATTTTCTCTCTAATTTATTTATTATGGATAAGGCCAGTTTTTTTTCTTAAAGAATCAACTGCAGTTTTTCTGGGAAAAAAATTAGAAACATTTTTAACACTAGGCTGTAAATAAAAAAGGGCAACTTTTTTTAAAAAGAAAGCGGTTTAAATACGAAAAAATATTTTTTTAGATATAAATTGGATAAATTTAACTCATACTCTTCTAATAAGATAAAATATATTAATATTAACAAGAAAAATGAAATCAGATTAAGAGATTACGTCAATTTAATCTCTAAATACATGAAAAAATTAACTTACTATAAAAGATTTGAAATATGTATATATAACATTATAGTCAGGTAAATTAGTAGAAGATAATATATATATATATATATATATTGCTTCGCTGTTGAAATCTTCTAATCTTGTTGAATTACGCGATAGTTTGAAAAACTGTCTATGGTTAACATATTTTTCATAAGGTATCATGGAATTCTCTTCTGTAACATATTATCTTTACAAAATAATTCCCATTTTAATAAAAAAATAAATTACTTAGTTATTATTTAAGATCTATTGAACACAATAAATGATAAATTGAAATTAATTTTCTGTAAAAAGGAAAACATCCTGGTTTCGTAAAAAATCTTATCAGTTGTCTCATTGTCATAATTATTTGACAAATCATTTATTAATGATCGGGAAGCATGATAAAACAATTTTTTTTTTAATTTATAAATTAAACAGTTTTAGTAATATAGGTTAAGTTTCAGAATGTTAACTATTAAATATAAATAGTTCTAAGCATTTACGCTGCTATTTATGTAAAACGATAAAAATAAAGTACTAGAAAAACGTTTGACTATATCGACGGATGACACGACAGTTATAAACTATGCTTTTTTTATTTTTTATATAAATAAACAAATCACTTTTCATTGAGTTTAAATTTATTAGAAAATAATGAGTACTTTAGATGAAAGTGGATATCTTGCAAATTCGGAGGTTCACTAATAAAAAACATTTTTAGCTTATTTATTTCTATTTTATTCTTAAATTTTATAACAACTTTCGAGCACAATAATATTATCTAAGATACATCCAATTTTGCTTAAAAAATTACGAGCAATTGCTTTTAAATCGTAATTTTTATAATAAAAATTTCATTTTAAAAAAATCAGAAAAACAAACTTTCCAATAATCGAATTAATATTTTTCAAATTTGTAATGTTTCTCTGTTAGTTTTTTTTTTTCATATGGAGTTTCAATTGAGAAATATCCCTTTGTGCATTTCTCCATAGATCAGTCTATATTTTGTTATTTAATCCTTGTTTGAATTAAGTCTTTAAAAGTTTTAAGTGGCGGAATAAATGTATAATGAATTTTTGAAACACAGAAAAATGTTACACACTCTAAAAACATATAAATTTAGTTAATCTGTGTGCACAGTGTTTTAAAAACATCATCATAAACAACTATATATATATTTTTTTCATCTTAAGCTCTTTTTATGTAACATTAATGAATTTTATTTCAGGGATATCGACAATCAATGATAATAAAGATGTTTTTTCTTATTTCTTTCTCATCTTTAGCGATATTTTATTTATTATTATTATTATTATTTTTACAAACGTTCGTTTTCATTTATTGAAAATGTATTTTTATACATAATTTTAAATTGTAATGTTTCTGAATTATTTATTTTTGCCAGCGACTTTCTTAGAAATGCGATAAATACAGCGTAATACTTCGTATTGAAAAAGACATTAAATTATTTTGAATAAAGTGATTAAACTACTTCCCTTTAAAGTAAACAGTTTTTTAATAACGTGCAAAGCATACATTTTTCATTAAGTAAGACAGAACAGGTTCATACAATTTTACCAATATAAACTTTATAACATAAAAAAGGGTAGTTGTTTGAAAGGACTAGATAAATTTAATGAAAGTTTAAAAAGCACTTCATTCGTCTCTAACTAAAAACAAAAAAGAAATTAATTTAGCTTTTTAAAAAAATAAAAATGATAAATCTGTAAATTTAAACAGCTTCTTTGAAAAGTTGAGCGCTTAGAAAGAAAAATTATATAATCCACTTTTTATTAGTTAACATTTTTATATCATTAAAGTTTATTATTATTATTATTAAAGTTCTCTTTTTATAATTACCAAAGTTTCTCTATAACTTCGAATAATTTTTTGTATTTAATTATTAGTATTTGAATTAGCGATTTTAAGAAACAAAACTTTTAAGCATATGAGAAAAAATGCAAAAGAACCTGCGAAAAGGAAACCTGTGCACCACGCAACCCTTACCACTACACACTGCGACACATCATCTTTCTCATTATTATCTTAGGAAGATATTATGGCCGATTTCAGCAGTTGAGAAAGCTCTTGTCTGTTTTTCCCGTTTTAAGACAGAATTCATGTCCCATCATGTGATCTCGAACCTACCCAATCCTTGTTAGAAAAGGCTCTTGATTGTTTGTTTCATCCGTAGGTCAGCTCTTTTGGCAAAGAGGGTTGACGGAGATCACGTGATAAGTCGTCATGAATTCCGTCTTAAGACACTGCCCTAACAAACAAGAGCTCTCTCGTACGTTACTAAAGTCGACGATGGGTAGATCTCGGCTCCTTAAAAAATAATAAGTTTCCCTCAACGACCGATCTCAGATAGAATGGTGATGTTCATATTTTTCTACTGTCTGTGTCATAGTGAGGGAATACGCGAATATAACTTTTAATGTATTCTCTAATATAAACAACATCATCCAGTGAGTCACTAACGTTTCAATATTTATATGTGTTTTTTAAACTATTATTTTTTTAATAATATCAAAATATTTCATTTAACATTATTATTATTATTTTCAACCATCATGGTTGACAAGTTTCTATTGCGTAAATATAAAGTCGTAACTGAATAAAATATTTCACAGTAATAAATAACATCCAGAGGATTATAAATACATTTAAAAGAACGAGTTTTAGACGCAGAAGATTGTTGTAAACGAAACTGAATGAATTTTATTGCAGGAACACCGACGATTCTTTGATTGTTACGATTTTTTCTTTATTCTTCCTCACATTAATTTCAAATTAACGAGCTCTGTGTATATTTTAGTTTTTAGAACCATTCAGTTTGATTTATGATAAGTAATGTTTTACATTTTGTCTCAAATCATCATCTATCTGATTCATTTTTCTCTTCATTTGAAGGGAGTTTCTCATGGAGGCACGCTAGCATCCTACATACCCCAACAGCATTACAGAAACTTTGTGCAAAACCTTTTTAAATATTAATTTGATCAAAAGAAAAATGTTATAAGCTTCAGTTCAGTTCACAATTCACCTTGAATAAATAATTTATATCACAAAAATATATACAAATAACAAATGTACTCATTACTTAAATGTGCAAAAATCCGTCAATTGTTTTAAACATCTTGACAACAATTAACGGATTTTTGCAATGTTGTTTAAGTAATGAGTACATTTGTTATTTGTACATATTTTTTTGATATAAATCATTAATTGGATTACAAATATTTTCTGAATAATTTAAAACAGCAACTTTTTGGTTAAATTATTTATGAACTAGCTGACCCGCCCGGCGTTGCCCGAGCCCGTGTAATAAACTCAAATCTTTTAAAAAGAGAAACTCTGGCCAAGGTCTTCGATGGCTTCGACACCATATACCGGGCACGCTCCGGAAAATCTTTTATTTCCCCCTTCCACCGCCAGGGGAGCAACCTCTTTCGGAAAGAAACTCTGAGACAGATCAACGTTGCCTACGGTACTGTATAGTAAGCGTACGACAAAATTGAGCTGGTTCCGAAAAGATTTGAACAGTATAAGCCGAGTTATTGAAATGAGGTACAGTTAGAGAAAATAACCATGAATGAGGTGCTGGGTGAAGAGGATGTTCAAGTGTGCTTCAGAAAATGACTAATTAGGAGGACTACGATGCATCTTTAAAAATTCGTTCGTTTGCTTAAGCTAGGAACTTAATTACAAATTTGCCTTAAACTATTATTCGAAAATAGTGGTAACCCCTACTCATAAATTTAGTTTAATGTTATAAAGGGTGTCTATTAAGTTAATTATAATGTTTGGAATCACATGCGTTCAAATCGGAAAGGTAGTTGCTGAGGGATGGAAACGGGGCATGGTTAGGTAAAAAACATTGAAGAAGGGTTCGGGGGGAAGAGGATGTTCAAGTGTGCTTCAGCAAATGAATAATTAGGACAACCACTGTGCATCTTTAAAAATTCGTTCGTTTGGTTAAGCTAGGAACTTAATTTGAAATTTGACTTAAACTATTATTCAGAAATAGTGGTAACCGCTACTCATAAATTTAGTTTAATGTTATAAAGGGTGACTATTAAGTTAATTATAATGTTTGGAATCACTTGCGTTGAAATCGGAAAGATAGTTGCTGAGATATGGAAACGGGGAATAGTTAGAGACAACTTTGAAGGAGGGCCCCGGAGGGGGGGGAGGTGTTCAAGTGACCTTCAGCAAGTAACTAATTAGGAGGCTCACTATACATCTTTAAAGATTGATTCATTTGGTTAAGCTAAGAACTTAATTTAAAATTTGGCTTACGCTATTATTCGGAAATACTGGTAATTGCTTTTTAGAAATACACCTTGAAGCAATGAATGCAGATTTTTATGATAATTTAGTAAAAATGGAATTAACTGGAGAAGTTCGGAACATTATTACTGAGATATATATCTGAGAAATTGAGATTTAAAATAGCGGTATTCTGTATTTTAAAACAACAAAAACGCTACGAGTGAAGCTAAACATGTTACAATTGTTAAATATAATTAGACCCTTACCCCTCACCATTCCCACAAATATATAACAAATAATCTGTTAAATAAAGTTTTCTGTATTAATAGTCTCTGTCATAATAATATATGTCCTGTTTTAAAAAAAACTTTAAACACAGATAATTATAATGAAGAAAAACGTGCCTGGAAATGTCTTAAACATGTGGCGTTTGTGTAAATTGCCGTGAGTAGATGGCGCTACATTAGCTTGGCTGTACGCAGGTAACTGCAATCCATGTTGGCGCTATTCCGTTATAAGTCCTTATCTATGCATCTTTACTCTGATTTATTTAATGTCTTCTGAGAAGATATTCAGTACGATCAACCAACCGAAGAGAAAAAGCGTATTTTTAATGACAATTCTTTGCGCATTTTAATTAATGTTTCAGAAAGTAATTAAAATATTAAAATTCTGAGGTTCATGTGCACCAGGAGAGGGTTTGGACTACCTAAATCTAAATTTGCAGGCTTCTAGGTCAGCTAGATTTTGCTAACCATCGCCCACAGACACACACACACACACACACAAACACACAGAGCGAAACTTTATTTTATTAGTATGGATAACATGCAAAGCATACGTTTTTTTTTTTAAGTACATCGGTTTATGCAGTTCCACTTAAAAAAAAAAAAAAAAAAAACAGGGGATATTGTTAAGCATTTCAAAGAATCATTTGTCTCTAAACAAAGGGAGAATGATAATATAATTATTACTTTATAATAATGAATCAATACCTTTCTACATTTTCATCATTAGTTACTTTAAATAGTTAAAATCGTTAAAGAAAAAAAATTCAGTTGCAATTTTTAATAAATTACATATATTATAAAAGATTTTTTTAATTAAAAGTTTTCTTTTAAATAAAAATTTTGTTTTGACAAAGCTTTCATATAGCTTTGAATGTGACTTTTTATTTAATTATTATTTAATTTTAATGAAGAAAACGTTCACGTACTTAAAATAAAGTGTGAAGAGATTTTAAAACACCTTTAACGAAATTTGAGGACATACGGAATTATTTTATTTTGTTTGTGTAATACTTTAAAAAAAGTCCTAGGCAATAGCTATCAATTGTTTATAGTTTTTGTAGAAACCAGTTTAGGGTATTTTGAGAAAGGTTTTCTGTAATTTTGTAATGAAAAAAATTTAAGGATTATTATTTTTTTTCTCAATTCAATAATATATTTTTACTTATTAGGATGAATCATATAGGTCTGCTATGTAATAAGAACTATATTATTTTCTAATCTCCTTAAATTTGTTTCATATAAAAGTTTTTTCGGTAACATGTAACGTGCAAAAGGTAGAAAAATCTATACCTTCTCACATTTTAATTTAAATATTTTTCCCATCGATAAAGAAAACTATAGATTTTAATGGGAATGAACTTTTCGAGATGACAAGAAATATTGTTTTGTTTTTTTCCTCGTCTTACCTAAAAAAATGAAGCCGATGAAATTAGGGACGAGATCTAATTTGAAAGCGTAAAATCTCAGAAAGATACAGAATGTAAAAGGATCTTTAAGTATTTAGTCTTTATTTTTTTTTATCAATTCAGTAAAAATTCTGTGCGTATTAGGATGATTCTATAGGTCTGTTATGCAATAAGTATTATAATATTTTTCTATCCACATAAATTATTATTTATATAAAAGATTTTCCTATAACATGCAGAAGGTTGAAAAATCTATACATTATCTCATTTTATTTATTGTTATTTTTAACATCAAACTCTAAGTAAATGCAATATATATACATATTAACGGGAGCAAAACTTTGAAACGTTTAGTGACGAGAACAGAGATATTGTTTTTTTTTTCCTATCTAAAGAGAAAAAAATGGAGTCGAAGAAATTAGGGACTAGGGCTAATTTGAAAGGATGCAGTCCCAGAAAGCTTTGAAGATAAAAGGATAGATGATAAGCATCTTTTACAGAAACAATGCATTTTGAACATAAAAAATTTAAGAAAAGTAAAAGCAAATAATAAATCTCTGTTTCGAAAAAGAGTAACACAATTAAAATGAAAGGATTTTTTTGTCATGTTGAGAAATCTTTAATAAAAAATTCTGAAAATTTAATTTTTCTGTGTATATTTCCTTTTCTTTCTCTTAGTATGTGTACAAAATAGCAGCATTTTGTAAAAGATCAATAAGAGTTCTTTCTCTTTTTCTTTCTATAAAACTGAAAAAGAGAAAGTTTAAAAAAAATAACTTTACCAAAAGAAGAAAAAAAGATGTAAACAATTGATTTTAAATAAACAATAGATTAAACAGAAATATTTTTATTAGTGAAACAGGAAAAAACAATCAAATAACAATTCACTAGCAAATAATTACTTTTTGAAAGTGTGTTTCGAAATCAAGTTTTACTATCCATCGATTAACAAAATGCTTAAACTCCCTATAATATGTTTTGCAATAATCTTATGAAGATATAGAAAGTGATTCAAAAAATCTTAAATGCTAGTGCATCCAAAATTCACAGAACACTGTAAACAAACAAACAAACAAACAAAAAAATATATATATATAATTAACCCATGAACGAAAATATATGATAACCTCTCCCAAGTTACCCATTATTCCAAAAAAAGCGTTCTTTATGATTAGAAACCACAGAGACTAACATATTTTCGAGATTTAAAAAATCATTTATAAAACAATTATTTTTCCTGCCACTAATTTTAGGAAACGTTTCCGAGTAGTTTTAATGTTGTATTAATCAGTTACCTTACACCAAAATCTCACACAAAAAAGTTATTTATAAGGTATTGATGAATTAAAAAAGACAAATGTTTCTTAATCTACGAAAATATAATTTAACCACGTACGAAAATGTACGACAACCTCTTCCCAGTTACCCTCATTTCTGAAAAGAGTTCTTTATCTTTAGAAATGTCTCAAGCTAGTATATTTTCGATATTTAAAGTAGCATTTATAACAGCAATGTTTCTATTTCTGCCACGGATTTTCGGAAACGTTTCTGCATAGTTTTTATAGCGTATTAATCAGTTTTCACAAACGGGAATATCGGTTTTTAAGATGCTATCAGTTTTGAATTAAACATTTTCAGCTGCGTAATTGTATTTATACATGCCAGAGTAACCAATTAATATTAATTTTAATGTTAATGTTAATCCTGTTCATTTGTTATGCCTGTAAAACATGTTTGTTAAACATGAAAATGTTTTCTTGAGAATCGCTAATAACCAAAACACTTTACTTCAGGCTGAGAAAACGGATTAATAGACTACAAAAACTACTCGGAAACGTTTCCGTAGATCAGTGGCAGAAAAAGAAATTTTGTTATGTAAATTATTCTTTAAATCCTCAAAGAAATATTAGTTTGGGAGGCATCGAAAGATAAAGAGCGCTTTTCGGAATCGTTAATAATTCAGAAGAGGTTATTGTATATTTTCGTTCGTGGTTACATTGTATTTTCCTAGATTAAGAAATATCTGTTTTTTCTCACAGTGAAGATACAACTTTTACTTCAAACAAAGCAGATAAATTCATGTTAAAATTAACAGTTGACTTACAAATGTTTTCAGTTAAATAAAAATTGCCGCGTTTTCAGAACTTTCCAACGAACGGGAAAACTGTTTCTGGGTATCCCTTCGTCTGAACGTTTGTGTGTGTGCCTTCGCTCTAACTTCTACAAAATAATTTTAAATAATAAGGTAATTAAAAATATTTTCTGAATAATTTAAAACAGCATCTTTTTGATTAAATTATTTATCAGTAAAATGCAAAGCATTCATTTCTCTTTGATTACATCGGTTTATGCAGTTCCACTAATTAAAATCTATTAAAAAAAACAGTGAAAATTATTAAGCAGTTCAAGGAATCTTTTGTCTCTAATCAAAGGAAGAAATGCGAATGTAATTTATTACTTTTTAATAATGATCTATCAGCTTCTACATTTTCATGAGTTATTTTTAATAGTTGAATCTTAAATAATAAAACGAATTTAATTTAATTTTTTAATAGTTAAAATTTTCTTAATGAAACAATCTTTCTTTTTTCTTTTTTTTTTTAATAAAACTGATTTTTTTAAGTAGAAGTTTTTTTTTTGCTTTGTTTTTCTTATATACAAATGAAAAATAGGAATTTTTTTTAAAGATTTTGTGAAAAAAAAAAAAAAAAAAAAAAAAAAAAAAAAAAAAAAAAAAAGAAAGAAAAGAAAGAAGGAAAGAAAAGAAAAGAAAAGAGAGAAAAAAAGAAAAGAAAAGAAAAGAAAAGAAAACTAAAGAAAAGAAAAGAAAAGAAAAGAAAAGAAAGAAAGAAAGAAAATGGGCGAAAAAGAAGAGAAAAATTTATTTTAAATAAACAATACATTAAAAAGTGAAATTTTTATTAGTAAAACAGAATAAAAAAACAAGCAAATATCAATTCACTAGCAAATAATCAGTATTTTTTAAAGTGATTTAAATAAAATGCTTGTAAATGTGCAATAAATGTAAATATGCAATCAACGTATCTTATTCAAGTAAATAATGACATGTTCAATTTGAAAATAGAATATGTAGCATTTGTAGTTCGTTTACAGGGTCACTCAAAATAATTCGGAAATTTTTGGCTCTTCGACGATAATTAAGTAGGTATCTTGGTTGGGTTGGGTTGATTATTGACGGCCAATTATATACACTTCGGATATAGGACTGGGGGGAGTGCCCTTCGTGGAGGTCTTTCTAAGGGAACCTAACCCGTATTTACGCATGGATAAATCCATGGATCAAAGAAAACCACGAAAACTCCGAACGATTAGGCCGACGGGCGCGAATGGGATCGAACCCAGCACCTCCCGTCTACCAGCTTCGAGAGCAGAACCTCTCAGCCACAAATAGGTGTCTGGAAGAAGGGCTTATGTTACAAATTTTGGAAAGTTGGTTTTTTTGCTGTAAAGGGTCCGTATGGTATGATTGAAGATTACCAAGGGTTAAAAATTGCTATTTCATAATATGTTACAAGTTTGTTTGCTTTAAATAAAAAATCAAAACAATAAACTAAAACTAATATTGTTGCTTTTCTTACCCACCTAACTAGTTTTTTATTACTCACCAATGCTCAGTATAAAAACAAAACGGGGGGTGAATTAAGATCGGAATAAGTTCCTATGTTACTCTACACTGTCAAAAAAAAAAAAAAAAAAAAAAAAAAAAAAATCTGTGAAAAGAGACAAGAGATTTTCCGTAAAATTTTACGGACAAGTTTCATTTTTCCAAAACAACAGTACAATTTCTGTAAATGACATTAGTTTCGTAAAGGAGGTTCCGAATCCGTAAATATTCAGAAAGTTTTCTGTAAATTTAATGGATTTTTTCCGTTTTTTTTTTCAAAACAGTACAATGTCCGTATTTCTTCCAAAACAGTGCCATTTCCGTAAATGACGTTCAGAGGTTTGCATACAGATATCGCCTTGTTTGAAATGCGAATTAAGATTGTTGTATTTACTAGACATGTATTTATAAAACATATATTAATTAGAAAATAAAGTGGAAATTAAGCAAAAATTAATCTCTGTTTTAGATAAACGAAATATTTATCAAATTATTTGCCCTAAACTTCCCCTTTTTAACATTGAATAAATAATAAAATGATGTAAATGTTTTCTTCAACAATGAAATATTATTGTTAGAGAGTGCAAGTACTATTTCTATTTTAAAAAGATATTGCGGAACAAAAAGGGCAAATAATGCTGAGCCAAAAGAAAATTGAGGGATTCTCTTAAAAATGAGAATTTAGAGAAGCAGAAAAATACTTTAAACCAATTCGACTGACTTAGATAAGTAACTTTAAGAAATTTTAACTGTAAAAAGAGAAGTTGCTTTTAAAGAAAAACATTTCACTATTTCTGAAAAATATTTCTTTCTCAATGCGACATCGAATGTTTTGAAAAATACAATGGTGCGCTCCAATTAGAGAAATTAACTGCACTTTAGGAACTTCCGTAATTTTTTTCTTGCCTGTACCACTCTTTACTTATCTTGAAATTTTTAAAATAAATTCTTAAATAATAAATTCTTTTCAGAAATTACTTTCCAAAATATTTGGAAATCTTCGGTGAAAGGAAGCATGTGTGTAAGTTTAATAATAATAACATTTTTAGATGAGTCTATGTTAATTTCTAGGATAGACCCATGAGAGTTAAGAAGGAAAACGAACATTTTGAAATTTCATTAATTCATTTCCTAGCTTCCTGAAATTTTCTTTTAGATATTAACTGACCATTAAGTGTATTATGTGTATTTAAGTGTGTCATACTGTTAACATTTTGTATATTTCTTAAAATCTTAAATCTTATACAATAGTGTGCTGAAAAAAAGCATACACCATATGCTCAAAAGTATCAGGACACTTTGGACTTTTTGTCGAATATCTAAGAGACATACTCGATGAGAAATACATGATATCCAATATCTAAAATTTTCTTCAGGGATATAAAAACATGATTGGCATCATATATATCAGTTAAGATGTAGTCACGAGGGCAATTGGGGAACCGACAGCAAATGGAACAATAAATGATACTTCGTTCATCCTGTGTCATCAAAAGTTAGAATCGCTATGTAGCTGTAACAAATGGTTTTATAGTTTCTGTCCAACGTTTTTGTGCATTTGTGTAAAAAATTGCATGTTTATTCATGAAAATATAAAGGATTCTTTTTAAAATGTAAAAAAAAAAACAGAAAAAAAAAGATTAACCACATTTAACACCCTTTTTAGAAAACTTGAAGACGTCCAGTAGAAGCATTACACCGCAATTAGAAAAGGAATATTTCTATCAACATTTGTCAGAAATAACTTTTAATTGATCATGCGCAAATGAATAGCACAGTTCTTCTTTCATAATATGACACTGAGCTATTCAAGGCAACTTACATAAAGAAGCCCGTCAAATATTGTGCAAGTTGAAGGTTCACACCTTCAACTTGCGGAGGCCGATGTTATGTTTGAAGTGGTAGCGAGTGACTTCATGGAACGGATCCGCTCTCATTAAAACAAAGAAATATTTATTATATCCGAAAAGGTGATCGCACAATACAATTTCTCAATTGAATGAGCTTCACAATGGTTATTTTTAGGGTTCTTTTGGTTTATAATCAATGTTCAATTAAGTAAAGAGTCCAGCAATTACGCCACTGGAATTAGAGGACAACAAAGTCAATTGAGTCTCGACGAACTTTTATAGGGTGAGAGAAATAGTTCTCTTTTCGATGCTTTGCGTGGCACAATCCTTCATGAAAATATTCATGAAGGATATAATAAGGTCTCACATAAGGACTCACACAAGAAAACATACTCTCCACCTCAAAGCTGTGTTTCTGAGTCTGAAACAAAAATGGATTTTCAATTCCATTCAGAAGCTACTAAAAATATGCCAGTATTCACTTACATCACCTCTGCATCTCTCGCAGAGAACAAAGGCTTTCTTCCTAACCAGTTAGAGCTCAAGCGCATGATCTCACGAACAAGCTTTGTTCTCATAGGATGAAATAATATTTCATCATCTCAGAGGCGAAAAGTTTCGCATTTAATTTGATGGATCTCACTGCGTAGTCTGCGGCAAGTTGCAAGGGGGCTTTTTCCTGCCTTCACATAGAAATCAATTGTCGCTCTATTGTCAACCAGGATGATGGGTGAAGACTGATCGAATCTTTTGATCTTCAACAGCGAATTTCTGGACTTGGCCGATAATCCGAGCAGAGAAGCTTTTACACTGTAGTTTCCCTTTGCTGGTTTTCTGAGCGGGTGTGCGGGGATTTCGAGTGAGATGTTGTAGATTTCTGGTAAAGGAGATATCAGCGATGTAGTTCGGCTGCATCTCAGTTATTTTCTAAAAGTAACTTGATGATAAGGAATTGGTCACAAGCTGAAATTTATTTAATATAAAATACTGCAATATAATGAAGCATAATACAATACAATATATGAAATGTATATTACTTCAATTATAAACATGTATATGGATTTAGAGCATAAATAACTGTTGTGTAATTCAGTGTAATTAGCATGTGATTTATAATGAAAAAGGCAAATTGGGTAAATTTCCTTATCACCCAGTCATCTTTAATCAAGTAACCGAAATGTAGCTCACTACGTCGCCCACATATTTCTGAATTTTTAATACGCTTGAATGGTTTATTGTATAAGTTGACTAATAAATTATGACTGAAAAAATTTACTATCACTCGCACATGCTCGGTTAAAAATTATTTCATTTACATGCTCATATCAAATACTCAAAATATTCATTTTCTATTTGAACTATAAAGTTTCGAAGGCACTTTGTAAAAAAATTCTGAACGTGATGGCAGTAAATTTCGTCGAATATCCTAAGTGTCTTAAATAAAAAATACAGAACGTTTTTAATTGTCTCCGTTTGAAATCTCTGAAACCAATCAATTTCCGAAATTTAAAGACGGATTTATGAAAGAAAAGTTTCTTGTGTGCCCTGTAATTTTCAGAAGCGTTTCCATGTAGTTCTTACTGTGTATTAATCGGTTTACACAACCAGGAACCATGAACGGTTTTTTGCATGCTATCAATTCTCAAGTACAGATTTTCAGCAGAATTTTCAACAGAATCTATACATTAAACCCAAAACAGAGTTTTGCGTTTAGCTAGAGTTGTGAACGATGTAAGGACATAATCAGTTTGTGGTGAAAAAATTCTGCGTATTTCGGTGAAAGTTTTAAAGATTTAAAAGAAAAAAATTGATTTGGGCTCTCTCGTTATAATATTTATGGTTTGTGAAATTAGGATCATAATAAAAATTACAAAGGTAATTTACTTATCTTTTTTATTTTTGTTTTCGGTTAGGTTATTATTGGACTACCTGTCGCCTAAGTGATTTGGACTTTCTTATCAATAGCTGTCATTACTGACATTTCAAATTTATTTAGTGACGACAGTGCAAGAGTGCGCAAGCATTCTTTTCCAATATATCTGTTATTTATTTTGCATTTTTATTGTCTCTTATAGCTATAAAATGAATTTTAGTAAGCAGCATCACTGAAAAATTATTAAGAGTCTGAACTTGTTGAATAACATATGTCAGTAGAATCAGAGCATTGAAAATGAGGAAGAAGAGAATTGCTTTCGATAGAAAATGATATTTCAGAAAAGGCTGAAAAGCTATGTAAAGATGCGCTTACTGTGAAATAAACCCCACTTCGATTTCGAAATTTATAGCTTCGACTTCAGCAACTTTATCTTACGTTAAATTAACAGAGTAATCACCATATCCACAGTCATTTGTGGTACGATGCTATAATAAAAGGAGCAGAAGATCTGAAATTTTAAGCAGTTCAGCACCAAAAGGCGGCTTGAAGATGACGTTACGAAACAAATTCAAAATATATTTTAAACAAGAACGAAAAATCATGCGTCGAGCATAGATTACGAAACACTTTCCAACACAGCAAAAAAACTGTAACGAAACTTCGCTGTTAAATAAGGTGAAAGAAGGTATGTAAGTAAACAGTTTACAAAACATATAACACGTTGAAAACTACAGTTTTCGAAATTACCTTCCAGTGTAAAAAAAGTAGTCCAATTTTTATGTGCAGCTCTGTACATGATCAATAGGTGTGGATATATAACATGATAAAATCTAGTTTAGTTAGAATATTCACAATTAGCAATTTTCGCCAATCGATGGAAATGCACTCGAAATCTTTTGTACAGCCCTGTATATTATCTGAAGACTTTTGTACACAACACATATTAAACTAAAAGGTAACTTAAAACTCACTCGCAGTAATTACCAACCGTAAACGACAATTTATCTTTTTCTTTCCGTAGCCCTGTATATGAATTTAGTTATATTCCGCAAACTTCTATTAGTCTACTAAATATAGTTGAGCAGGGAAGTGCGTAACACAATTAAATACTACCCTTAAGCAATTCACTCAAATATTCTGTAATACTTACGAATTCCCTTGTGTAGCCCTGCTTAGAATCAACCGAGTCTATAAACACACACGTACTATGAAAAAATTTAGTTAAACATGAAAATGCAAACCAAAGTTCGAAGCTCACTTATCACACATAGACTCGAAATATCGCACATGTACCAATATATTTTGTGTGTCACTGTAAATAAACGCAATGCACGCAAGATAGCAATTTAAAGTGCGCCTCAGTAATGCATATAAATTTCATTATGTTTGAAATTGTGTAATATCACTAAATTACACTGCAAACGATTTTTCCCCATAGAACGATGTGTAACAGAATTCTTTTGTTTGACCCTGTAAATGAATAATAAATGCTTTGCACCCGATATTCTACAATCATAATCATATGTCAATTTCATCATGTTTTAAATGACGTAACATCATCAAAATGCACTTGAAATGATTATTTCTCATTGACTATAATGTAACGGAATAATTTTGACTGTCTCTGTAAAAAAACTATAAGTGCTACGCATTTCAGTTGAAATAGGGGACGTGCTATAGTAAACGACAATAACATATAAAAATTTCAGGGCAATCGAAGTATATTTACGCGAGTTAGAGCACGGACAGACGGCAGACAAACCGAAGTCATAAACACTTTTGAAATAGGTTGGAAAGTGTTAAAAACCAAAGTCATAAACACTTTTGAAATAGGTTGGAAAATGTTAAAATTCGAAGTCATAAACACTTTTCAACTAGGTTGGAAAGTGTTAAAATGAGTAAAAGTAAACCCAAGAAGCCAAAAGTTCACCAAGGAAAAAGTGTGGATATGTCCTGTTGCTCCAAAATCTATAGATAACCAATCGTAGAGGAGTGGATCGCGTACTTCTTGAAGAGATTGGAGACGCGAAAAGTGCACAGACTACGCAGGTTGTGGTCAATACAAATGTGACGGTAGTAAGTGAAGTGCTTCATTTTTTCATTGCACCCTCTCGCACATTTGACTGCGCACTCTTGCCCTCATTGGTTGTACCAGAATGCGCATTCAGGACGATAAATACAATATAACATCATAAGTATAACACAAATACAGTTTAAAATCATCCCTTAAATCTCTTCATTTTTTGTTATTTAATAAAATAGCTAAAGTGCGGACTCCTGCACCACAGCACCTTACCCTACTTCGGATACAGAAAACTGATTAATTTACTGTAAAATCTTCTTTGACACGTTTCCTAAAACTACGGGTAACAAAATAAACATTTTTTTCATAAATGCTTTTTTAAATCTCGGCAATTTTTGGTTTCTGGGATTTCTGAAGATAAAGGAATCGTCGTCGGTAACTCGGAAAATGTTATATTGTATTTCCGTACAGATTAAGAAACCACCCATATAGTATAAGAAGCATTTGTATATTTTTATAGTGGGAACACTTTTAATCATATAGTGTCGATACTGATAAAACGGGCGTAATAGGTGTATACTTGATGCTTTTATTTCATAAGTAGCGTTAAATTCTTTACATGAAAAATACGTTTTTTAGAAACAATATAAATAGTTTTATTCACAAGAAATTATAACGGAATTTCAGCAGAAATGTTTCTCAGTTTTATATAAATGGCAAATTCACCTTATTTTTATTCCCATTCCTCTCTTTAATACTGAATAAATAACATAACGAAGTAAATTCTTTTCTCACCGTTGAAATATTATTGTTCGAGACTCCAAGTATTCCTAATTTTAAAAAGATATTGCAGAGTAAAGAGGATACATAGTTCTAAGCCAAAAGAAAACAGTGATATTCTCTTGAAAATGAGAATTTAAAGGAACTGAAAAAAACTTTAAAACACTCTGTGTTTACTTAGATAAGTAACTTTGAAATTTTTTCGGAAAAAGAAAAGTTGTCTTTAAAGAATAACATTTCGCTTTTCCTCAGAAATATTTCTTTCCGATTGTGAGATTAAATGTTTTCAAATATTTCATAGACTGTTATAATTAAAGAATTATATTGATGTTTGCGAATAATTATACTTTTTACAGGGGACAAATCTGTCAAACAGATTTTTAATTATTACTTTTTTAATAAACCTAGTGACAATACAGTGTTTCTACTACTTTAAAAGCAAAAAATAAATAAATAAAGGAACTTAATACGTGTATTGTCTTCTACTGTTTTTTCATTAACGATAAGTTTTTCTGGTTAAAGAATGTGGGCAGAACAGAAAAGTAATCACAAATTATTAAACTGAAAAAATTCTTTTACATTTTTATCGATTAATTCCTCTATGTCCACGTATTTGAACTATTTACATTTTTTTAAATGAACCTGTAAAAATAAACAAAAAATGTATTCGTTGTGTCAGTATTTTTTCGGTTTATAATAGTTCTGATTATTTAATTAGTGATTTTTAACAACAAACATATTCCTTTTTTTGATATTTGAGTATGATAAGTATTCATTTTTATATAACTTGGATTTTATATCCTCTCCCATACGGAATAATAAATGTAAATTAACGTTACGGAGTTAGTGATACACGGATTTTATATATGTCAGTATTTATATGCATTTAATGAATTACATGTCTCCTTAAGATATACGGATGTTCGTATGCTATAAAGAAGATATTATCTTTACGTAGAGCAAATTAATCTGTTGAGATCTAAGCATAAAATTAATAAGAACCCTTAGATTCTTCTCCCGTAAATGCTGAGCTGTGGAAGAATAAATAAGACAAAAAATGAATGGAGCTTAGAGTTTATTTGGTAGACGGAGATGGTATAGGTAGGTGGACCCGAATATGCAATCAGAAATTTGGTCCTTTCAGAAGGAGAGTCAGAGATATGATTATTTTTTTTCATATCAGTTACAATACCAACAGGAAATGCGGAATCCAGCCAAGGATCGGAATTAAAACACAGCGCTGAGTAAGAAAACCATTTTTAATTTTTGAACAGCAGACATGCCAAGGGTATACCAGAATTAGCAACTTAACAAAATAAGAGATGTAGAATTTGGCACTTGGATTTACCAAGAAGTGTCAAAGGAAAAATTTATAGCATCATACGATACGTTACTAAATGCTGCAGGTGGGTTACTGACATTCGTTAACTGTTGCACAGAAAACATTTCTCACAAAAGAAGCAAGTTGGAATCACGTGATTTTCACGCACATTTTTTTTTCGTGAAGTAGCGTTAAAAATAGCGTTAGTATTGGCAACAGGCTACTGATTTTTGTATTGAGCTACTTCCAATCACTGCCCATGCATGATGCAAGGCTTGTCTTTCTTTCTCTCATTCTTAATTATAATCAGTTTATACAATTTCTGGAAAGCTTTTGTATAAAAGCTCCTCTATATTTCTGTCGATAAGTACTTATATTTTTAAAACGAGAATCAACCACCTACATCACAAAGTTATACATTGTGTCGTGCATGCAAGTCAAGCATGCAAGTACATCAAAATTTCGAATTCTTTATATTTATTTTATTTTATTTATTTATTTTTTGTAAGAAAAAAAATTCTTTCAAGAATGATAACTACAGAAACAATATTAACTATTTCAGTGTTAATAATATTAAGGGCAAGCTTTACCAGTACATGTTTTACTCTCGCCAATCGCAAAATCTAGAGTTATCCTATGCGAAAACTAATTAGGAGATTACTCACTATACCTAATACACTGCTGTCCAAAAATTAACAGGCAGGATGCTTTCTCTTTTTACACGGTTTGTCGAATATCTACTGAAATTCTTAACAAATTGTTCGAATTTGTCAATTAGCTCACTGTATTGCTGGTATCTTTCTGAGTTTTCACGATATTTGATTGGTCTCTTTATATTTGTTACTCTATAGAATTGACAACCAAATCATGAAAAAAATCTTTGGTATAGTTCGCGCATGTGCAGTTATAAATTGTTACATACAAATGCCCATATCTCATCAAATATTCCGTATTTTAATTTTTTAATTGCAGTGTACTCTTTGTACTGGTCTTAAAGCCAAGCATGCGTTTCACATCCTCGAATTTCAAGAACAATTCGTCAAGAATTTCAGGAAAGATTCAGCAAACCGTGTAAAAAGCGAAAGCGTCCGGTCACTGCCTCTTAATTTTTCGACAGCAGTGTATATTTGTCGATAGTTTCCACCAACAGAAAGTTGACATATGATGCCGATTTGGTGCGACTTGCCCTGGAAATTTAAATATTTAGAAGCGCTGTAATCTTTAAAATTTCTACATGTGGAAAAAATACATACTAAGTTTTATTGAACTATAAGGTGTGAGTATAGTATAAATATATTCATATACAGGACTTCAAAAAATTAAAAATAAATAAATAAAAGGATTCATTGCCATACATGTGTAGTAATTACCAAAAAAAAAGTTTTCGTATGCATTATGTTTTTAGAAGCTGAAATAAAATTTATCACACTATCTGGTAGGCATAAAAATATGTAGATCATATACAGGGCTGAACAAAAGATTTCGAAAATATTAACGTATATGGGCCGCAATTTCTGAAAATCGGTTTCTAGCTGTGTTGTGCGTCTTTTGTAAATGTACTTTTTCATCTTTTTAAAATGTGCTTAAAATTTAGGGAGACATCTACACTGAAAAAAATATATATATTTATTTATTTTACGGTATAATACTGGCATCCCAGCTGCCAGTATTATACCGTAAAATGAGCAAATTTTTTTTGCAGTGTATATAATAAACCAAAAACATATTCGTGAGTAACGCTTCATATCGACACTGGTAATCCTCTGAAGTATAAATTTTGTTTTAACGCAATTTTATAACTTATAAATATCGCACCTTTTAAATTTTTAAACAATCACATAGAAAACAATAAATGTACACACAAAAGTAATTTCTTTGAAAACTGTATCTCAATTAACTAAATGTTTATTGTTTTTAGACTAATTTTTCAAGCATGAATTGAATGAATTGAACGTGAAATCCGATTACGGAAAATTAACCAGTTTGCACCTTCTAAGTGCAAATTTAATAATTGAATACACAATCTAAATAATTCACCAATCGTTTGCTTCCGTGTAATAGTCCGTAACTAAATCGCCAAACAAAATTAAAACTTCACAAAAAAAAAAAAACACGAATTTCACAGAGATGCAATCGGACTACATGATTAAACACTGAAATAATTTAAATCAAAATGGTTGCTATAACTACAAAAACTTTTCGTGATTAGCTGCTGGCATGCGGCTAATACGAACCTGCTTTTTGGTTTAGTAAGTGGGCAATATAAGAAAATATACTAAATGTAAAAAATCTGTTAGAATTTTTAATTAAAAATTATTTTTCATACGTTATGATATAGAGGAGCATCTTTAACCTGTTACTTCGGTTGCCTTGTTTTTATAAAAACGCAGTACGTTGGCATCGGACGACTATTTTCTGATAGAAAAAAACACATTTTGATATTTATATTACGTAATAAGTAATTTCCTAATTAAATTTTCCGTAGTTAACGTAGGATTTCGTGATTGAGGAGAAATGGAGACACGTACTCTTAAGAGCATTAACAATTTAATTTCGAATCCTTAATTAGTCTGATATTTATTTTCTTTAAAATGCATAAATGTTTCTAAAATTTTGTTATTCTTTATTATTCAAAGTTCAAAAACCTCAGCAGTAAATTAATCTTATTTCGTTATTTTTAATTAAATTTACTTAACAATCATTTAAGTCTTATTTGTCAGAAAACAAATTAAAAAGTAAATTGATTTTCTGGAATAAAAATGATTATTTACTGCAAATCATCCAATTTATCATTCGTTTACAAATTTAATTTGTCAAATCGCTCATTAATGATCAGAATGCGTGATATAACACAATTAGTAAACTTAATGAAATAAATATTTTTCATAAAATAACATTAATATTTCGAAAGTGAAATATTAATAATAATTAATCCGAACAAATTTATCCTATGTAATTTATGTAAAAAATTAGTCTGATTTAATAAGATTTAATAATTCTGTTTAAGTCTGATTTAATAATTCTGACAAATTATGTTTATTTATTTCCAAATTACAGAATTAAGTGCCTTTTCATTGTAAAAATTTTTGTTGATAAAAATAATCTTACTATAACACTAGTTTACATGACTTTTGTTCATGAAATGAAATATATACGGTTACGTTACTTTGGGTATCTACATCTAGGAAAAAATATTTTTAAAAATCCAGCACGTCAGTTTTTTGAAATATTTATTAAGAAGGTTTTTACAAAAAACTACATCTAAATAAACAATACACAGTTAAAAATGAGTAATTTTTGCTCTTTTTTTATGAATATTTTCATCTGTATCTCTCACAACAGACGAACAATAGTTACCTAGCATATTTTGGTCCCCAAAACCTTGATAATTTTGCTCAAATGATTTTAATTCTTGGTGAAATCGCTCACCATGTTCATCACTCATACCACCATGATTTTCTGGAAAAAAACAATAATGGGAATGCAAAAAAAAGAATTTTAAGTGACATATTTGCACCCATACGCTCGTAATTTTGCAATAAATTTTCGACAATCTCTTTATAAATATTAACTTTTGTGCTAGGAGCAAGCAATTTCCACTGTTGCAGCCTGGAGCCAAGTAATTCCGCTTTTGACTTAGACAACTGCAAATCGCTTATAAGATCGTTGAGTTCAGAGTGAGTTATTAAATGTGGACTGTTCTCATCATCGACAAAGTTATTTGAGCTTGATTGTTCACTGTCACTATGCTTGTGCATTGTAATACTAATTGATGTATCTGTATGAATTTGGTCACTTCTACCAGGTGGTGTGGGAACTGGTAAATCCTCTGAATGAAGGACCGGCTTAATCACTCATGGAACGTCTACATATTTTATGCTATTTTCATTTTTTGGGTTAAAACCAAAAGTTTTTGTTAAACAAAAGTACCAATCGGTTACGTGGTTAGTTGGCTCTCTCCATATCATTGGTTTACCAAATTTCAGTGATCTATTTTTAGCTGCATACCAGGAGCTGAGGACCAATCTACAATTAGTGCAAATCACATGAGGAATCTCCAATTTTTATCTTGATTTGACACTGGAATTGCAAAATAATGTAAATAGGCTTCTTGCAATGGTCTTGTTATAGGAAAACCACGATTTAACTGAACAATTTGTCACAAACATAACAAAATTGGTTTGGATGTAGTTTTCACACTCTAGATGACATTTTTATATAAAAATAAGACCTTTGAATCACACAGTTGTGTACAAAATAAAACGATAAACGTATTTAAACAATTGCGGGTAGATAAAAAACGAAGACCTTCATATCTCAAAATTGTGACGTGGTACAAAAAATAAAAAAATATTTTTTTAACTACCGTCCACAGCTTACATAAGAAATATGTGTTTCATTTAATGAACAACAACAAATTTTTTTTTTGTAAACTAGTGTAATTGAAGGGGTTGGAGCAAGAGAGTGCTAAGCCACATTTTTGAACTTCTGAGATATTTCAATTTGAAAATTTCATAAAATACTCAAATCAACATATATAAAAAAAAAGTTTTTTCACTAATGTCTTAATAACATTTAAGATTTTCTAAGTAACAATATGTCATTACTTTAATGATATTGTTATCACGTTTTTTGGAAATTAGCTATGTTCTTTGGGGGCATAAACGTCTGGGGAAAAAACGAAACCTGGGACATATGCTGCCAGCAAGTGACATTATAAACAAATTATATGTAGAATATTATAATTTACAATATTAAGCAACAGATTACAGTGTTAGATTTGTTTCGCCAAAAATGTGGCTTGTCACCTTCTTGCCCAGACCCTCTCAATTGTATATAATGATTTTTTTCCCTTTCTAAATTTGAAAAGAGGCTCACTCGGCACATGCTGACCACGAAACAAGATTTTTTTTATGTTCGATACCAGCGCTTTCTGTGCAGGGCTACTGTGTAAGGTTTTCAGGGATAAGTCAAGTCACCTATATTATCGGGTCACAAAAGTCCTCCTTGCAGGTATTTATCCAACAGCAATATGACCAAAACGCGCTGATGCTTAATGATTCACACCCTCGCCAAATTAGAGAAAATTATGTCTTTTATTTTTGTATAAAATTTTTTTACACGAGAATCAAACATCTATGTATTAATATAAAATGACAGCTTGAGGATTTAGCAGCTCACCTTTAAAACAATTGAAGGATTTCTAAGGAAACATTCCCATGTCAGTAAAAAGAAATGTCTCGTGTACCATTATTTTCATGAGTGCAGTGAGGTTTTTCACTTTGTACTTTGTCGCATAATTTCACTCACGCAGATATATTGTATTTAGTTTATTTTATTTTATCTTTTCCATTCTGGTTTATTTTAGCATCTTCATTGTCACTATTTTTTGTTCATTCCCCGGTTTGGCTCATTATTCTTTTCATGAGTTTGAAGAAGTATTTCAATAAATTCCTCAGTTTATAATTATCTAAATGTAAATAGGAAGTGTTTAAAACCAGAGTAGATTACCAAATATGTTTATTTTGAAAAAAAAAATGAGTTTGAAGTGCCAAAGCATTGTATGTCATATGACCTATTGGCGGTATAATGAATTTCATTAGTTTCGAAACTGTTTGAGTGATAGAGCCAGTGTAATAGATGGTCCAACATAACTTGGATATCAAGTTGTTAGTGCAAGAGTGGATCAAGTAGCTTGGTTCATTCTGATACTGCGAACAGCCTTAATACAATTACACAAAAGCTTTTTTTTTTCGAAATCACAGCTGGCGAGGTTCGTCCACTTTGGTTCTGAACGCCTTATATATTATATATATATATATGTGCATTGTAAAAAAATATTGACTTTTTTTTCTCTTTTTAAAAAAATAAGGCTATAATGTTGAATCCCTGGTCACGGATTTTGTATTTTTTAATCGGTTAAAAAACGGTAAAAAGTCGCTAAATTTTGGGGACTATGATTTCTGCTATGATAACCGGGCAGTAGTTATTTAAATTGCTGCATTTAGTTGCCTTTTGTAGATCGTTGGCGCAATTCTGAGCGACGCGCCAAAAAAAAAACGATAAATATCTGTGGAGCACAGAACCCATA
Organism: Maratus michaelseni; assembly: GCA_963931845.1. Lineage (NCBI taxonomy): Eukaryota > Metazoa > Arthropoda > Arachnida > Araneae > Salticidae > Maratus > Maratus michaelseni. The sequence goes on along the minus strand of OZ007592.1, from coordinate 280,571,751 downwards.
AAATTCATAGGCTGGATGTTCCACTCTGTCTGGCTCTAATTCTGATTTGGCCATTCTACTTTAATGTAGTAGTGCATGTAAACTATGTTATCAACAACTTTTTATTTGTCTGTGTACATTTGCACGAAATATATTTCATTTGTGTTTAACTTCCCCTCCTGTCTTAAAATCTAACATGCTTCATAATTTCAATTTATGTATCCATGCTATTTCAATCTATACGTTTTAATAATATCCCCCCAAAAATCCGGGATTGTCATTGCTCAAGTTGTAAAAGTCGTAGGGAAAAAACGTAAATAGTAATTTAATTGCGAATTATTTCTTCTTTCAATCGTTGAAAAAAAGCTCTTCATTGTGAAAATGTACAAAACTTTGAAATTTTTAATACAAACGGGAAGTCTTTCAGTCAACTAGTTTAGTAATTATCATGATTTTTTGAACTTCTAATGTTGAATTCCTTTTTAATCGTTGCAAAACAGATTGCAATGGAAATAGCTTTAAAATATATATCAGAAACTACAGAGAGGAATGAGCAGTGATTTTGGATTCGCTTATTGAAAGTTTCTACAAATCGATTTGTTTTACAAAATTTATAGGTTGCAATTTACATTATTTTCAAAAAATATTTTCAAAAATTACTTTCGAATAGTACTTGAAATAATTTTAACATGTAATTTCTTTAAAACAGAAATCGATTTCTAGAAGCTTTAAATATGCGAATCCAAAATTACAGCTTATAAATTACAGGTAAGTAAGTTTTTGAGTTATGATTAAAAAAAATACTAGCTTCACATGTTCTCTTGCACCGATTAAAAATTAATGTAACATTACGACCTCCAAACTTTAAACCTGCATAATTTCTAAAATATTTGATCAAATTACTTCCGGTTTGGAATCCGAAAAAAACGTTTAACAATATATATATATATATATATATATATATATATATATATATATATATATATACTGCAGTATGACCACTAAAGTCTCTTGCCACCCTCTTAACCTTGGAATGGCTGCTGCTATATTCATAAAAGAGGTGTCTAGGTACAGTAAAGTAGCTATGCGCTACTGAATGAAATCGCCTACGGTGCCACCTGGTGGAAAACTGTGGAGTTATCATTTCTATCTCAAAAACGGAAAGTGGTCGGGAAAAAAGTGATTTACACAGTTGTAGAGTATTATCGATTTAGTACGAAAAGACACCTTGTGGACATTAATGCGAAGAATAGAACAGCTAAAACGCGCATTTGTTTTTTCTGTGATTTTCTACACTGCGACGTGACAACACGATCTTAAAAAGAAAAAAAACAACTAGTTATCACAATATAATTTTATTTGAGATGTTCAAACTTCTCCCCGTCAGCTGCAAATCACATTTGGATCCTTGCTTGAATTTCACGTTGCACACGTTGGAGCATAGAGGATGACACGTTGGCACAAGCGTCCGTAATACGTCATTTAAGGTCTTGCAATGTTTGTGGAGGGGTCGTATACATCTGCTGTTTCAGGTATCCCTACAGGAAAAGTCCAGTGGAGTCAGTCAGGCAAACGTGGAGGCCAATCTTGGAAACCTCCATACCCAATTATTTGGTTCTCGAAATCCTTGACGAGGTACTGCTTCACTGGAGTTGTTTTGTGAGCAGGGGCGTCGTCATGTTGAAGTCCCATAGATTCCGAAAATTAAACAACGGCAAATTCTCCACAAAATCGAGTATTACATTCCGTAGCAGTTGTAAATATCGTGCGCCCGTTAACATGCCACCGTAAAATACTGGGTCGATCAGCTTGTTATTGTAAATTGCAAACCAAACGTTTATAGCAAACCGAATTTGATGTCGTACGTCGGCAAAACATCTACGATTTTCCAGCGCCCAGGAATGGGTGCTCTGTCTATTGTACATGCCATTCGGTGAACAGGGCTTATTTTCTAAGAAAAAAAGTACCGGAGCCCTAATATTCTGCAGTACTAACACCCGTAGCGTATCCCCTTCCCCCCGCCGTCACTCCAATCTGCATATCTGCATATTTATATTTCGTGCATTACTTTCAAAATTTAAAGTATTGTTTTTTTTTATTTAGCAAAATAAACTTGTTAAATACATCTATTTGCGTATACTTAGCTATCAGCTATTCCACTTTTTAGTAATTTACTACTTCCAAATAGAAACCTGTGCTTAATCTGAATGTTTATTAATCGCAGAATTTTGTGATTAAATAAGCTCATGATTATTATTCGGAAATAGTGTTAACATAAAAAATGAATAGTTCGCAGCAATGCAGAATAGAAAAAGACTACATCTGTTTACTCTTTATTCTGATAAAAATAGCATTAAAATGATCTGAAATGGAAATAAATAAAATTTTCAATTTAAGACAGATCGAGACAGATATAGAAATCGAGCCTGTTTCACCTCCATATCTTACGTGAGTGACACATTACGCCACTAAGTGTTTTGATACAAAATAAGGCAAAAGATTGGAGATGGCAGGGAAAGGAAAGGGTAACTTAGGATTCGTTTTTCGGAATCGTTATTGCACTGGGCTCCGGAGCGCAGTGTTTATGAGCTCCTGCGAATTCTGGCCAATATTTAAATAATTACTAAAATCAGAGAAGTACTGGAGCTGAGCTCCGGTGGGCACCGGAGCAAATTAAGCCCTGTTGGTGAAAAGCATGCCTCATCCGTCCACACTATACCTGCCAAGAATGTTGGTTGAGCTGTATCTGATTCATGACGAAGTTGCGCCATGCATAGCATCGCTTGGCATCCCCGTCAAGTAAAACCTGTTGATGTTTTGGTCGGTATGGATGAGCGCCTAATTCGCTTAAGATTTTCCAAACCTGACTTTTTGAGAGGCTACAGTGTTCACTGATCTCTCTTGTACTGCATTTCGGATATGCGAGGTCGTATGCTAATACTTCATCCGGTTGAACTTGCCGTCCTACCTTAGCTGATCTGCCACATCGAGCTCGACTAGTCACACAGCCTATCTCCCTTAAACATTTTACAACATTTAGGTTTTTTTTATCAGAAGGATGCGGGCCTGAAGGGAAAACTTTCCGGTACAACCTTGCTGTTGATCGTGCCTTGCGTCCACATTTACCATAAAGTAAAACCATCTCAAAATACTCAGTTTTGGAAAATCACTTCCTGACCATAAGCATCAATATGCAACCCCAAGAAGATGTTTGTTTTATACCCGTCTCAGGTGAACAGGCATGACGTTTCTTACCTAATTTCATACTGCAAAAATTTCGAACGCCAAGTGCAAGTTGCATGGAGTTGATAGGACACTATTTCAGGCGATCTACATATTGTCTACTCTGTTTATAAAGACAATCAGTACAAGTATGCAACCCTCGTGGTTTGAACCCCAGTCCTTTTGATTGAGAATCACAAGCGATACCCCTGTGCTACATTGCGGAGTCGTGTTTTGACCGAAAGGTAATCATTTCTCCTTCCGTTCAAGTTTCGTGACGTCACAGTGTAGGAAATCACGAAAAAACAAATGCGCGTTTGAACCGTTCTATTCTTCGCATTAATGTCAACAAGGTGCTTTTCGTACTAAATCGATGATGCTATACAACTTTGTAAAGCACTTTTTTCCCTATCTCTTTCCATTTTCGAGATAGGAATGTATCCGCAGTCATCCACTAGGTAGCGCCGCGCCGTAGGCGGTTTCATTCAGTAGCGCATGGCTACTTTACTATGCCTAGACACCACTTTTATGAATATAGCAGCAGCCGTTTCAAAGTTAAGAGGGTGGCAAGCAGTGTTGAATTCAGACACTTTTCTCCGGGAGGGATTTATGTGGCTCCGGGGGGGACATTATAGAGTTCCGGGGGGGAAATTACACATTTTGACCATTGAAAGCATAAAATTTCAAATCTTCCGGGGGGGACATTTCAATGCTCCGGGGGGGACATTCCCCCCCGGGCCACCCCCTGGATTCAACACTGGTGGCAAGGGACTTTAGTGGGCACACTGTATAGTGTATATATATATGTATATACTTGTACTACTCTCAAAATCAGGTGTTCGTAATGAAATTTTTAGGTTTGGTATCATTTCACTATAAATAAGCCCCCTTCCTTCCCCTCAAGATAATTTTGTCAACATAAATTAAAAAATAAAAATATTCTGAATCGTATGGCTGTTTGGTCGTATGGTATGCCTTTTACATATTACAATAAAATTATTTGTCCTATTAATTTAATTAAAATTAACTCTTATAATATAGGAAAATTCTCGAGTAATTGTATGGAAATGTAAAGGAATTTTCTGCCAGATAAAAGTATTTCACAATTTTAAGAAATACAGTTTTGGTTATTTTCTATGCATTATAAATGTTTTTTATGGCTTTTACGTTTTAATTTAAATTTTTTTCTTTCATTTTTTTATATCTTTCTAGCTGAAAAAATCACTTCTTGTTATGCCGATGCCAAAGACTCCATATGAATAAAGGTTTTCAAAGTATCCAGTACAGATTTTACACAAGGTTGTTTAAGGAATGTGAGAATCATCATTTGTCCCAGAATCAGTTATCTTTTGTGGCTCTTTGCGCGGAACAATTTTAATAAATTTTTCACTTAATTTCCTACAAATTTCCAAATTATTATCTACTGCTACTTACACAGAAAATGTTACATTTTCACAGATGAATTAATTAACTTTGAAGTTGAAAAATTCTGGCATTATGTTGCTATAATTTTATGCATCATGCGTGTTTTTGCACATCTGTAAATTTGGCGCGAGGTAAGCATTCGATTATTTTTCCTGTTTTACAGAATTTAACGTGGCATACAGACCAATAATGGTCGACAGCAGTATAACATTATAGGTTTCACGGTTGTAAAAAAAAAAAGAAAAAACAATTTACACTAGCAACTTTGTTTTTTCTTCTTTTTAACCCTTTCCTACATAGTTGAAAAGTGCGTATGAATTCAGTTTGTCTGTTTGTCTGTCTGTCGTTTCGTGCCCTAACTCACGTAAATGTACTCGGATTGCCATAACATTTTTATGTTATTGATATTAACTACAGAATGGTTGGTACTGAAAATGAAATGTGTAGCATTTATAGCTCGTTTACAGAGATACACAAATAATTGCGTTGCATTATGGTCGATGGAGAAAAATCGTTTCCGATCATTTTAATGATATTATAATACTTCAAAACATTGTGAAATTCATATGCATCACTGAGGAGGACTGAAACATGATTTCTCAGGAGTATAGAATTAGTAGCATTTATTGTTCGTTTACAGGGCGCACAAAAGAATGCCATTACATTACGATCTCTGGGAGGAAATAGTTTGCTATGTTTGGTACTGAAAAGGAAATGTGTAGCATATATAGCTCGTTTACAGATATACACAAATAATTCCGTTGCATTATGGTCTATGGATAAAAATCGTTTCCGATCATTTTAATGATTTTACAATTCTTCAAAACATTATGAAATTGATATTCATCACTGAGGGAGACTAAACCATGCTTTCTCAGGAGAGTATAGAATAAGTAGCATACAGGTCGTTTACAGGGATACAGAAATAATTCCGTTTCATTATAGTCCATGGAGAAAAATCGTTTCCGATCATTTTAATGATATTACATTACTTCAGAACATTGTGAAATTCATATGCATCACTGAGGGGACTAAACCATGCTTTCTCAGGAGTGTAGAATACGTAGCATTTATTGTTCATTTACAGGGACGCACAAAATAATGCCATTGCATTATGATCTATGGAAGGAAATAGTTTTCTTTGGTTGGTATTGAAAATGAAATGTGTAGCATATATAGCTCGTTTACAGGGATACACAAATAATTCCGTTGCATTATGATCTACGGATAAAAATCGTTTCCGATCATTTTACTTATATTACAATACTTCAAAACATTATGAAATGGATACGCATCACTAAGGGGGATTAAACCATGCTTTCTCAGGCAAGCATAGAATAAGTAGCATTTATTGTTCGTTTACAGGCAACAAAAGAATGCCATTACACTATGATCTATGGGAGGAAATAGCTTGTTATGGTTAGTACTGAAAATGAAATGTGTAGCATCTATAACTCGTTTACATAGATACACAAATAATTCCGTTGCATTATGTTCTGTTGATAAAAATTGTTTCCGATCATTTTAATGATATTACAATGCTTCAAAACATTGTGAAATTTATATGCATCACTGAGGGGGACTAAACAATGCTTTCTCAGGAGAGTATAGAATAAGTAGCATTTATTGTTCGTTTACAGGGACAGACAAAAGAACGCCATTACATTATGATCTATGGGAGACAATAGTTTGCTATGTATTTCGAACATGTTATAATACTATAATCATAATGAAATTAAAAAGGACCACTGAGGTGCACTACAACATGCTTTCTATCGATTCAGGAGTGCGTAGCATTTATCTTTATTTATAGAGATGCACAAAATAATTCGATTACAGGACGGACTGTGGTGGATTTTATTGTTTAAAAAAATGAAGTTTCTTAATATTCAGTGAGTGTTGGAACGTGTTTCACAATCTATGCCTCATGCATAATTTTTAGTTTTTGTTTAAAACACCATTTAAAGATGTTATACTTTTAGCTCGATTTAACCGATTTAATAGGAATTAAATTAGTAGTTTTAGAAGTAACTAATAATTTTTTTCATTATTATTCGAAGGCAAGTTTTTCGAGACTTTAGGATTAGTTTGAATTAACCGAAAGTTGGAATTATCAAAGTTCGAAATTGTGTGTGTCCACTCTACTTTTAAAAATGCCCTTGCAAATAAAACATGTATTCTAAATATTTTTTCAGTTTTAGAACAAAATAGTTTGGACAGTTTTAAAAAGTATTTTTTTAAATATCCCTAAGTCTAAAGTCTTTGTAAGCACATAACATTCGAGCGCTCTTTAATATAGATCCTTTAGCTGTCTTGTGTGCTATTTTATATACAGTAAAAAGAAAACAGCTAAACGAGTTTCCATTCAATAAAGACTTTTTAAATATTCGGAAAACAGCTTTTTCCTTTGTTTGAAAAAGTTGCTTACACGAAGGATATTCATTTATGAAACTGATACAATGTATTTATTAAAAATTTAGATGATGTTTATACGAAAATTTCAAAATAAATCAGAATCAAGGTTATAAAATATTCAGTTTCAAACGCTGATGAGAAAAGAAATAAGAAAACTTATTCTAGCGTGATTATAATTATGTGTTTTAATGTTATTTTTATCATAAATGTTTTTAGTAAAAAATTAATTTAAAATTGCTGGAGGATGAATAAAATAGTCTGAAATGTCAAAAGCTCCGTAATAAAAAAAAAGTCACTTTTGAATTAGTTATTAACCATCTGCCAACAAAAGAAATTATATGTTTGTATTTTTATTCTTCTACCTTTAGATTAATGTATTGGATCCATGAAAATTTTTGATTTCCGGTTTTCGGCGGATTTATGCGTTTTAGAAGGTCGAACACGGTTTGACAGTTTTTAGAAAATATATGTATGTTAGTCTGTCTGTCTCGCCGTCTGTATCCCTCCCCCTCTCTCTCTCTCTGTATGTGTGCGTGCATGCGTGCGTGTGTGTATCTGTCTGTGAACAAAAATTTTTGGGCGCTCTATCTCAAAAACTAATGCACGGAATTTAATAAAACTTTAGATTAAGTTAGACTTTGATATAAATTGGTGAGGAATCGTTTTTGGTGTAAACAGGTGGCGCTGGTATGCTGTATTACTCGCGATTTTCAAGATAGATATATTTCAAGAACTAATGCACAGATTTTCAAGAAACTTCATATTCAGTTAGACGTTGACATAATTTGTTGTTTATTAGGTTTTGGTGTAAATCCTCCAACAGGTCGCACTGCTATGTTGTATTTTTCAGGATTTACACGGTTTTCGCCGTAATTAAGAAATAATGCACGGAATTTAATAAAACTTTAGATTCAGTTAGACCTTCATATAAATTGATGCTGGTTCTATCTAGCTCTATCTCAAGAGCTAATGCATGGATTTTCATCAAACTTCGGATTCAGTTAGACGTTGACATAGTTGTTGTTGATTAGGTTTTGGTGTAAATAGCTCAACAGATGGCGCTGCTATGCTGCATTCTTCATGATTTACACGATTTTAGCGATAGTCTTATCTCAAGAATTAAAGCATAGAATTTCATCGAACTTCATATTTTGTTGGATCTTGAGATAAGTTGGTGCTGATTAAGTTTTCGTGTAAATCATGTAACAGGTGGCGCTGCTAGACAGCATTTTTGGATTCTAAAATGCATAATTATAAAAAATTACGCTTTTTGAAATATTAACATGTATGAGATTTAGAAAGTTTAGGGGGGGCACACCCGACTAGTTTATGTATGTATACACATAATTTTTACTTACCCATCATACGTATAATAGGACAAGTCTTGTAATCGTTTTGAAAATAGAAAAAAAAATTGACGAAGTTACACGTTTCAGACACTGAAGATACCGATAAACATATTTTTAGAAAAAAATATTTGCCGCCCGTCTGTCTGTGTGCCTGTGTGTGTGTGTGTGTGTGTGTGTGTGTGTGTGTGTGTGTGTGTGTGTGTGTATGTGTGTGTGTGTGTGTGTGTGTGTGTGTGTGTATCTGTAAACGCTCTATCTCCCAAACAAATTGAGAAAGAGACTTGAAATTTGGTATGTACTTAGTATGTAATAATGGAAAGAAGCTTATTGAATTTCAGTAACCTCGATTATCCGAAACTATTTTTTTCGGACTTTCGAAATATTTGTTCTGATAAAAGGTATATAAAAATTTTCGAAATTGTTCATTTTAAGGAGTGAATATAAAACACAATAAAAAAATTTTGCATAAGGAATGAACTCGATCGGATAATGAGTTGCCAAGATATTTGTAATTATATTTTCCACACTCTTCGATTTTTCATGACCCTGTATTTCATTCAAATTTCAATTCAAAGATATATTTTAATTGGAAATGAGACGCTTAATCCGACGCATTAAACTGTTAGTTAATATGATTATAATTTTTGGAGTTATAAGGATGTTTCTTTTACGCAATTCAGTAATAGACCATTTAAAAGTTTATGACGTCATGAAGCCACCATTTTATTCGAATTGCAATGCTTTTTATAAATAGTTTACCCATGTTTTATTTTCATATTTTATATTATACATATCCATGATGGGTAAGTATTAAGGTGTCCCCCAACGACTATTTTAATGGTTGCTATTATCTTGATGCTTTTTTGTATGGAAAAGACTGGTTTTGGTAGTGATCTCGTTATAAAATTCAGCAAGATCAAAAAATGGTAAATCTGTCTGATTGTCCGTTTTCGTGTTCAGTTTTGATTTTCTAGGCTGTAGCTTTTCGAAAAATTGGGCAATATCCGGAAAATATGTTGTTAAGAGCCTACGCGATGACATTCACAAGCTAATCTTAAATCTATGGAAGGGTTTTTTTCATATTTCCCGTTTACATTTCAACATTTTATAATTTTTTTTTTTTTTTTTTTTTTTTTTTTTTTTGCTTAGGCTATTTGAGGTCTATTTGAGATTGGGCCGGGTTCTTTTTGCAATCTGTTTTCTACGAAATTACTTTTAGTTTCGGAACAGGTTCTGAAATCGAAACTGTCATCGGGAAAAAGAATCTCGAACCAAAAGTAAAAAAATACCCGGTCAGATATTTATTACCTGCAGATTTAAACTTAATTTAATTTAATTTTATTTAATTTTATTATTTTTTTGTTTTGGAGAAACTTTCAATTTTGGAAACCCTTCCGAAACTAAAAGGGTCTTCATAAAAAACTGCAACCACAATCGATAAAAGTTGAAATATACCCTTCAGCTCATTAAGGGCACTTTCGATTTCGAAACCGGTACCGAAACTAAAAGTGCCTTCCTAAAAAAAAAAAAATATAATAATAACCAAAAAGTAAAACGATATCCGGCTAGAAATTGACCTAAGATATCATATGCAAAAAGAATCAAAATAGTATCGTATTAATTTAGTATCGTCTACTACTGTACGTTAAAATGGGCAATATTGATTACAATTGGAGTTAAAATATATGTGGATAGCAATGAAGGGTTGTCAGAAATATGTCAAGTGGTACCAAACCACTCCCGCTAAAACACGCCAACTTTGATGCAGTAAGCATGAGTATAATAAAGTAAGAAAACAGAACCCTTGGTTTTCTTTTTTGTTAAAATTTATTAATTAAATTAATTATGTTTCAATAAGCATAATTGCTTTTAATAGCACGCAGTTTTAACTCTTAGACCTTAAAATAGAAGATCCAATTATTATTAAGTAGTTTTTGAGTAATGTAATTCTGTGCTATGCAAGTTACTCATTTATTTTTATATCTCTTTTGAAAAAAATATTTTTAAAAATATATAAATCTTGATTCATGTTGATAAACAACTTTCTTAAGATAAAGAAGATTTGTGTAATGATTGCAAATTTACAATGACAGAAGCTCAAGCAAGTTATCTCAAGAATTTCTTAAAATAAGTGCAATTTTAGTACGATAGAATTAATTTTTCCATTGTTTTTCACATTTTTATACGTTATTTTTAGGATTTCATTATTTTTTGTTTTCTTTTTTTATAAATTTGTTTGTTTTATCGAAAACAATTAATATAAAATAGGTTTTCTTTTCTCGTTTTTATTTTTTTATTTTTTTTTTATTTATTATTTTTATTTTTTTTTTTTTTTTCTTGAGAAGAAATAGATCAAAATTAAAAATTGAATTATGTATCCTCTATTTTTTTTAATTAGTAAATTTTGTTTTGTATTTTCTTATTCTTTGATAATTTAAACACAAATAGAAGTATTAAATGGTTTTATTGTTCTGGGGCATGCCTTGAAATTTTTTTAATTTATTTTTTACAAAACCTTTCTAAAAGTTTACTTTATTTTTAGTTCACTTTATCTAGTTTCATGATCTGTAGTGGATAAAGTTAGATAACGTCGTAAATACTTTCTCAAAAATGAACCCTTATAACATGTCCTAGAAAGCTTTCTGAACAGAATTTGGTATGTTTAGAAGTAAATCTATTTAACTAAAGCAATCTTTCGCAACGTGTTATGTTCTATAAATGTTTAGGGGAACATTTTTATAATATATTTTAAAAAGTACATTATTAACTGAAAAAAAAATTATTTCGTCTTTCATTTTTACCAAACGTATTATTTAAGCAAAATGAAATATGTAAAATATCGGAAATGTGTGCAAGGATCTGAAGCAAAATCTGTTTTAAAAAATAATTCGTTGAGAAGAATAATTTCTTTCATCTTTTAATTTTACGAAATGTATTATTTGAAGAATATAAAATATTGAAAATGTATGCAAGGATCAAGAGAAAATTTTCCTTTTAAAAATAGCTCGTTGAAACATAAAAACTTATATTTGAATTTCCAATTAATACATGAATACCCTTTTACAACATATATTTGATATATCGAATCAAATAAGGTTAAGAGGAAATAATGTCTTTAATGGTTAAACAATTGTAAAAAAATCCTACTGCAAAAGCGCTATAATAAATTTAAATTAAGTGAAACTGTGGAAAATTAAACGTTCAAAGGTACATTTTCAAAACATATTTTTAAAAGTACATTAATAACTGAAAAATAATTTATTTCGTCTTTCATTTTTACGAAACGTATTATTTAAAGAAAATAAAATATGTAAAATATTGAAAATGTATGTAAGGATCCAAAGGAAAATCTGTTTTTAAAAATAATTCGTTGAGAAGAATAATTTCTTTCATCTTTTAATTTTCCGAAATGTATTATTTGAAGAAGATAAAATATTGAAAATGTTGAAAATGTATGCAAGGTTCAAGAGAAAAAATTGTTTTTAAAAATAATTTGTTGAAACACAAAAATTTTATTTGAATTTCAATAATGAATGAATATCCTTTTACAACAGATATTTGATATATCGAATCAAATAAGGTTACGAGAAACTAATATTTTGAATGGTTAAACAATTGTAAAAAAATCCTACTGCAAAAGCGCTATAATAAATTTAAATTAAGTGAAACTGTGGAAAATTTAAACGTTCAAAGGTACATTTTCAAAACATATTTTTAAAAGTACATTAATAACTGAAAAATAATTTATTTCGTCTTTCATTTTTACGAAACGTATTATTTAAAGAAAATAAAAGATGTAAAATATTGAAAATGTATGTAAGGATCCAAATGAAAATCTGTTTTTAAAAATAATTCGTTGAGAAGAATAATTTCTTTCATCTTTTAATTTTCCGAAATTTATTATTTAAAGAAGATAAAATATTGAAAATGTTGAAAATGTATGCAAGGTTCAAGAGAAAAAATTGTTTTTAAAAATAATTTGTTGAAACACAAAAATTTTATTTGAATTTCAATAATGAATGAATATCCTTTTACAACAGATATTTGATATATCGAATCAAATAAGGTTACGAGAAACTAATATTTTGATAAAATATTGAAAATATTGAAAATGTATGCATACGGATCAGAATAAAAAATTGTCTTTAAATATAATTCGTTGAATCGTAAAATCTTATGTTTGAATTTCCAATTGATACATGAATATCATTTTACAAAAGATATTTGATATATCGAATCAAATAAGGCAAAGAGGAACTAATGTTTTTAATGGTTAAACAATTGTAAAAATTTGGATTGAAAGAATTAACCTTCTAACGCTTTAATAAATTTAAATTAAGTAACACTGTAAAAAATTTTAAATTTTCGAGTAAATTTTAAATATTAACACTGTATGCAAACAATCCACAGTTTTTTTTTTACAAAATTATATTGTTTAGAATTATCTGCTTAGCATATTGTTTTACAATTGATTAATTTTCAAAATTTTTTGTGTGTTTAAGTTTTGATTTCCTAGAGTAAAGATATTTTTAATTATAATGTAAAAAAAAAAAAAAAAAAAAAAAAAAAAATTATACTGAGCATAGATATAAAAATGTGAAGTTTGCCCTTTTTTCAGAAAAAGAAAATTCAAAGACTAAGTAAAAATCTAATTTTAAACATAAAATCCAAGCAACTCCATACAAAATCCTACCACAATAATAAAAAGAAGAAAAATGGAAAGACTCTTTAGAAAGACAAAAAAAATACAAAAAGCTAAAGAATGAGAAGGTAAAAAATTAAATAAAAATTAAGAAATTTAATTTTGCTTTTAAAATAAAACACACAAAAAATGGAAGAAACTCTAAAATAAGAAAAATCCACGCAGCTGTAATTTAAGTGTAGAGTCTTGTGCTTTACTCCCCATATATTCTATGAGTGTTTATGAGTGGATGAAAATTTCTTTAAGGGTCAACAAAGATTTATCTTTAAGCTGAAATTTAGAAGTTTGTATAATGCTATTATATATACAAAATATACAAAATAAAATCATTTACGTGATAAGTTATATTTTGAAAGTTGGTTACTAATAAAGAATTAATGGATTTTTTTATAAGTAAGCTAGATAATTTTCACTTATTATATTTTAACATTTTCTTCTAAAATATCCCATTAAAAATAAGTTTGATAAAATATTATACAAATTCATTTTTAACCAGATGCAGTAAATTTTAAAATATGATGAAATAGTTTAATTTATTATAGAGGTAAGATAACTATTTACTAAATTATATAACATTTTATGTATGTCTGTATTTTATTATATAATTAAAATTAAATTAAAATGACATACATTTGCACATTTTACAAAAATGAACTTCATATTAAAGCAATAGACGTACAATATGATTCAAAATAAAACATAACATATAAAAATAATAAGATAGCAAAAAAAAATATATTACATATATTTTTTGAAGTATAATAGCTCTAATGTTTTAATATGATAATACAATAATTTAGGTATCAGAATAATTAAATAGTTTAATTTCTCTACTGTTTTACTAGTTTTAATTGCTACATTTATTTTAATAATACTTGCTTATTTATTACATTTTTACACATCTAATACTGAATTTCGCAAGCAGACAGCTTCAAGATTTATGTTTAAAATTTTAGAAAATGTAAAATAGAAAGAACTGTATATCTCGTGGAACACGATTTGTATTTACCGGTATTTTGTACATCAAATGCAAATGAAGAATTAAAAAAATAATAATAAAAAAAAATAAAAAAAGGTTTAAAGTTCTCTGACGCAGAGAGCCGACCTTAAAAGATAAATTTTGGTTAATAAAGCTTTGATTGAAAAAAAATATAAAATTCAGACTGAAGAGTAAAATATGTAGAATACTTTTTCGTGTTTTCTCTTAAAAACAAATTTTAGGCGCCTGACTGGTATTTGCTGTCCAAATTTTATATCATTATGACCCATATATATAACTTTAGAGCCGGGGGGCTTCAACAGTACTTTAATGACCCGCCGCGCTGTTTCTTTTAGAATTTTAAAAAAGCAAAAATTTTCCTCGAAAATGAAAAAGGTTTGCAAAGAGCATAAAACAAATAAATCCTTCCTTTAGAAAAAAATATGAATGAGAAAGCAGGAGACATGAGACACCTTCTTGGTCAGCCGAACCATTGAGTTTGAAGCCGGGAATATCTCTCAAACCCAAGAAGAAGGATCAATTTCCAGCTAACCCAACCAGGAAAGAATCCCGGTTTATTAGAGCTATTAAGAAAAACATATTAAACTGTTTTACAATGACATTACAATTTGTGGGTTTACATATTGAATTTTGAATGCCATAATACCAAAGATTTTTTTTTTTACATTATTAACATCAACAACTTATTTTAATATATATGAAATGATAAATCGGTTCATTAAGTTCATAAAATTATTTAACTAGTAAATTTCAGATAAATTTCATATAAACAAAATAATGTAATTATATCATTAAATATATCAGAAATTATTCTTGGTTGTTAAAGATGTCTTATTTTAGGAGAAAAATGGTTGGATCTTTAAAGAGGAGAACTCGCCAGATCTTCTTTTATAATAATTGAGAAATTCTTGTATCGTACGAAATGTTTTTATGAAACTTTCCTTAAATATGTTCTTATACATATAATTGAGCCCACACGCTATTAGATAGTTAAATACTTTACAACTTACATCGGAGTGATCACACTATGTTCAAGCTGGAATGATTATTTTAATAGCCGTATGAATGTATTATTAAATGTAAAGATAAATAAAATGTGTGCTAATTTTTATGATTGGGCTTGAAGTCTTCGCCAATAAACTTAGAAATATCGGACTTTGAAGTAATACCTAGTGGTTGTGGCATTGCGTAAGAAATAGAATGTTTTTTTTTTTTTTTTTTTTTTTTTTTTTTTTTTTTTTTTTTTGAACGAGAAAGCAGTTGAAAAGTCCTTAAAAACACATACTATTCCTCCATATTAACTTAAACATGGTTCTTTCATTAAACCGTACTCTGATTCACCGGCGCACGCTATGACGAAGTCGTTTGTTTTCTGCAGACATTGACAAAACGGTTTTCAGTGTTTGTTGTTCACAGTTCTATATTAACCCTTTCCGGCACAGACAAATTCTGTTCGTAAAATGAGAAATTACTGACTGACACCGGAATTTACAAACGACTTTTTTAGAAATTAAAAACTCCTTATTTTAAACTTTCATTATAGAAACAAAATTTTATTAAAATATTCTTGGTGCCGAATGCAAGTCTGGAATTAAAATTAGGTGTGCCCGGAGTGGGACCACTGTGCCGGAAAGGGTTAAGTCAGTTTTTGTTAATTTTAAACAGATTTAATTAAAAAACCTGAAATTTTAGTTATTTTTAAACAATAAAGTATCATTTTTATTTATTTATTTATTTTTTTTTTTTAATGAGGTTGGTGCAGAAGCATACTTTTTAAAGTGTACTTTCATTCAATCAAATACCGCTAACCGCCAAAGTCACACTTGGGCGCAAGTAATCCCAAGGTTTTTTGTCTCCAAATGTGCGCAGAAAAAGTTTATACTAACGCTTTTGTGAGATATAGTAGGATCTTGACTTTTCACGACAAAAATTTTGAAATTCATAAAAAGATAAATAAATAAATAAATAAAAATCACAACAGAAATAATTTTTTATTAGTTAGAAACTGATATCGAAATTCAAAGGATAATTTTGGGGCTATAGTGCACTGTAAAAAAAATGGGTCGATATATTAAAAAAATTTTCAGTTTTTCTCATTGATTTTTGCAATTACTAAAAATTATTTTGTATTCTTAGTCACTTACAAGAAAATCTGTAAGGATTATTAGAAAACAGCTAGCAACATTACTAGAAAAGAGCTAGCAACGATTCCGGTTTATAATACCGGTTACTAAAAAAAATCTGGGGAATACAAATATACTAAAAAAATTGTAGTAACCTCAGGATTTTTTTTACAGTGTGGTACAGCGCGCCAAAGAGAGTAAACAGTAACCAAAACTTTCAGTGCGATTTTTTTTTTCATGGTAGTATTTTCAAATTCGGTGGACACTGTAGCTCCGCCCATTTTCAATGAATGAACTTTATGTTTTTTAAAAATTAATGTAATTTTTTTTTCTGAATGACATGAGTGAAATACGTAGGATTATTTCGAAATAATGATATAATCACTTTTCTGTGCAACTTTAAATAATGACAATTTTGTTTGAATATTTACATTTCAGTTTCAATTGATGCTATGTCACAAAAATTCATATTATTTTTTTAATAACTTCGTATTTCTCATGTTTTGGGACTAAACAAACTAATTTTGTTTGTCTCATTGTTCTAGGTTATGTTAATGAGTTATAGTAACCCACTGCTTGATCCTCTTGTTTTGAAGCGGTCCCACCCATAAGCTGTCAAACCTTCATTTTTAATATACCAGCTAAACGAAATGCAGTTTTCAACTTTAATACATGTATAATAATTTAAAAAGATTTTTATAGACATTTCGTTTTTTTTTTTTTTTTTTTTTTTTTAACAAATGCCCGAAAAAGATTTAAATTTCATGACGTCAAAGTGGTGTTGCACCTTAAGCAAAACATATATAACAATTAACTATTAAACAAATTTACAATTTTCAGGTGAAGATTGATAAATATTATGTGTATTTTTTTTTAATGCAAAAACGTTTCTACTAATAAATGTCAGTGATATGTTTAGAATAAACACAAATTTGTTTGGATATGAAATTAGAAAAATGTTCTGTAAATTTAGAGAAATAAAGTATTCCTTTTCCATTAAATACTTACAATTACTAATTCATTTAATTTAAATTAACGTAATAATTAACTCCCCGTACTCACTTAAATTAAACTATGATATATTGTCTTTAGTTTAAAAGATGTATTTGTAATTGTCTGTACATTTCATATAATTCTTTGTTGATAACAAATATGGAAAGTTTTTCCAAGAATTTGTGTACTTAATTAGCCCTGCTTATCCAATTTAAATATAATCTATGATGCCATATATCTTAACCAAAGCTGATTGGTTATTTCATTTTATCATATACTTTGAAAGTGCAGTTGGACTTATAAGCCAGTCTGTCTCATTCATGAAAAAAATATTTTTTTTCATATATTTTATATATATTTAATATAAATAATTTTTGCATTAAAATGATAAAAAATAAATAATTCCCAAGTGTTTATGAACAAGTACCTTTTTTTGAGAACAAAATATAACAATTAAAAGTAAGTATCATCTAAAATTTATGGTATAAGAGGATAAGTTCTTAATTACTTCCTTTAATCATGAAATGAATGAGGAAGACAATTTCTAAATTGTTTTTACAAATAAAATAATTTTCATAATAACTCTTAATTATCCCACTTTGTAGTTATAAAATATTTATTTAAATGACATATAAAAATGTTAGTTTTGTTTAACTCGTAAAATAGATTAATAAAGCTTACTTTAGAATTATTTTTAATCATTTAAAATATGTAATAGAACTAAAGTATCAGTAACTGTAATTATTTAATTTTCTCTTCTATAGATGCTTCTATCTACTGCAAACGCATTGAATATCACCTGATTACTTGTCCGTTAATTAGGCGATCCCAGTGAATTTTCTTCTTAATAAAGTACAATTTATGAACATAATATTGTGTACTTAAAGGGACTTGCGTACTTAAAGATACATTTTCTCATTCTAACAATCGGTTTTGACTATGGAAGGTAATTGCTAAAACTAGATTTATAAAGGTGTTATGTTTCTTAAACTGTTTACTACATATCTTCTTTCACCTTATTTAACGATGTAGTTTCGGTAGAGTTTTCTGAATGTGTTGGAAAGTGTTTCATAATGTATGCTTCACGCATGATTTTCCGTCCTTGTTTTGTATTATGTCGGCTTATAATAATTAGACATTTAGGTCTGAACTTGTAAAAAACGCATTCTCATATTTATAAGAGTAAATATTCTTACAACATTGAACCTGAACGTTTTCGGAACATGTACTTTGCATGTATACTGCAAAAGAAAAAAAAAAGGCGACCAAATAAGAAATTGGTGTATTTCGAAAATTACTGCATACATTCAGTTCCAGATTTACGTTTAAACAATGTTAATAATAAAAATTAATTTGCACATACTTATTTTCAGTAAAAAAATTAATAGTTTTTGAAATAAATATATTTTTTCTTTTTTGTCATTTTATTTTACTTTTGCTTAGCTTTATTTTATATCACCCCACCCCCTTGTAAGAAAAATCGGCAAATATTGTAGCAATATTTATTACAAATTTATTTGTCAAAATAACACCATATTTCTGTCGTATTTTTCTTACAGAGTAACGCAGTATACATGTCAATCAGGAGCACTGAAATATGCATATTAAATAATTATAATTCGAACATAACCTTAATTTTCTACGTCTCTAATTTTCATACTCGTCCGCAAGATAAAAATAAAAGGTTTTGACTCTGTCTAGATCTTTTAAAGACATTTAAAAATACAATGCATTTACTATAAAATTAATTTCTTCGATTTTAGATGCACTTTTAATTGAATTTTTAATTATATTATTATTAATTATAATAACTTTTTGATTTACAAAAAAAAAAGACTGTAAAATGTTCAATTAATATTGCGCAAAAACATATATTTTTCTTTTTTAAAAGTATAACAATCACCAAACCTTTCTTTTTATCTGAAATTGATATTTTAAGCATACAATACAATCGGATATCTTTATTCCAATATCAATAAGAGCTTTAATTTCATTTCCAGCCTTTGAATGGTTGAACTTTCTGAAAGTAATTGCTTTCTCTGCTATGTGTATTGACTTATTTTATCTCATTATTTGTTTTATTTCCAACATTAAAAGTTTAGATTGAAAGAAAAAAAAAATACATATTTGTTTTGAGATGTCTATTTCCTTTTATTTTTTTCAAGTAATTTGATCTGCTTAAAATTACAAAATAAACATAATATAAGAAGAATAGTTTTAAGAAACTATTATTTCTTTCGTGTACGAACGTATATCGGATTTCACTTTAAACCGAGTTTCCTGCTCTGATTTGCAAATATTTGCAGAGGAAAACCATAGCAACTTTATAGTTCAATACATTACCTGTTTATTGCTCAAAATTTTACCAGTTCACAATTTCACTTAATTTTTGTTCAACAATTTACAATTTATCAGTTTAACATTTTATAGATGTATTGTCCAAGAATTTACCAGTTGGTGGTTCAATCGAGTTTATGTTTAAACCGGAGTGCCAAATGTTGGAAAAAGGATTCTATCTTTTTCAAGTATTGCAAAACCAGTAGTTGGTTCAACTCAGTTGTTTCAAATACAATGTTAACAGTGTTAATTTCTAAAATAATAATAACAATAATAACAATAATAATCAGCAGCAACATTTTGTGGAAAGCAGAATCTGTATAAACTCTTAATGGAATATTTGTATACGTTTATGCAAAATTAAAATAAGAATAGAACTTGTCTACTTATATCCTTATCTAAAACATTTTTTTTTTCAATAACTAAGCACAGAGATATTCTTACTAATTTGTTTCAAAGGTGAAAAAAAATATATATTCAAAAATCTATTTGAGTTTATGAAAAAAAGATTATTATTCTAAGATCTTTACATCCCTTCATTTCAACAAACAATACACTCAAAAATATAGATTTGCATATAAAGCAGAAAATGAACAACAATTTAAAATAAAGGAAAATATAAAAATGCAATAATTTACAAACTGTAGATAGTAGCAGGATATGGGTTATTCACAGAAATGCAGTGAAACGCATGGAATTTTTTAAATAACGAAAAACATTATTGTCACTATAGTTACATTTGTTACCTATAGTTAGTGATATAACTATTTTATGCCTTCACAGTAAAAAATCTGCGTAATGTTCATGACGTTTACTGTGTAATAAATATTCCTGGGTTTTTTCGGATTATTTCTGCTGATCCGAGAAATCTGGTGTAACATCTTCCACAATGTTGTGTAACTTTTCGGAATGCTTGAGAAAGTGGAATTTACTGATCAATTGTGAAACGTTCCATATATTTTGTGTGTAACTGACTTGCGTAAGTTTCCTGGCATTTCTTCAGAAAAATTCCTGGGAAAACCTGTGGCAGAAAGGTGCCACAGGTTTTCTCAGGAACTTCACACCAATTTTTTTACAGTGTTTATTTAAACCCTCATGTGACAATAATTGCAGCAAAAATCTTCTTCGATGCCTTGCAGAGTTCATACCACATCTGAAGCCCATTCTCATTTAACACTGAACATTTGTCCTGTGACATTAAACATTTGTAATGGGCTTTATGCACGTGGCTTTAGGTAAAGGCTAAAATTTGACTGCTGGCGGTATTTACTTTTGAATATTAGCGTCAATGGAGTATGTGTTATTAATGTTTATTTGTTAAAAATACCGAAGAAAAAAAACCGTTGTTGTTGCAATAGATATACTTAATATATTGTAATATAAATTCTATCTGGTAAAAATCTCAACTACTTTGATGTAGTGACCGGGTTATGTCCTCATAGTAATTTTTTCATTATAATTATTTGTAAAATGTTCTCAGTATCTCAGTGAAAGTGTATATATAATGTTTTTGTCAAAACTGTAAATATGTAAATTGAAAATTGAAAAAGCATTCTAAAACATAATTTATCATATGAGGTATTACAAAATACTAGGTATTCTAAGTGGTAAAAAATATCACTTCCGTTCTTGGCGTGTTATCGTTGTATTGTATTATGTTATATAAGTGTATAGTATTGTAATTTGATGCTGTCTTTATAGTATTGCGTTTTGTGTGGTTACGCATTGTTGGCATTCGTAAATAATTAAGGGGGTTAGAATGACAGTAGAGTAAGTCAATATTTAGTAATTTGAGAAATAAAGGGTTTTGTAAAACTTGTCGTACTGCCGTTGCATTAAGTGGTCCAACTTTTTTTGCCCTCCAGCGACTCCCTAATTGACCTATGACTTATTTGACAGTCGCACTAACACAAATTAATATACGTTCAGTAAAAATATGGTCATGTACATTTTTAAAATTTTTGACTTACTCCACTGTCATTGTAACCCCCACAATTGTCAATTCAGCATAAACTTGATTGATATGCATAAATATGATTTAATGAAGTACTGTGATATAATAAATCAATTGTAACTCGAATTTACTATAAAGATGTTTAATTCTTCAACAAATCATAGATATTTATGTTGTAATGCGATAATGTAAAATGATAGCATAAGCATTCAAAAAGTCATTTGTAACGCGAGCTGCTGGTGGATTTGGTCTGCCCGTCGGGATTGCGCTATCACTCTAAAGCGTAAGCTGAGTTCCCGTGGTGATCATCTGTGTTCATACCTGTAATATAAATGTTGTTCTGTATCCAAGAACATCCTCTAAATTTGCAAAATTTCGATCAATTTTATACAAGCAACCTACGTCAAGACAGAAACTCGTCTGCTGCTGGTATTTGCGGTTTCGAATATTAACATTCTGGTGATATAGTGGCTAGATTAATGTATCAAAATACCACCAGCTCTGAAGTGTGACGTCACTTGCATAAAGTGCATTTTTAACTGCGTTGCGAATGTTCCTGCACTAATGTACAAACTACTGCTTCTATTGATGCACCACTTGTTGTTGGCAAATGTAATTATTCAGAAAATTTTATCGGAACATTTTAGTCAGAAAATTTTATATTGAAAAAAATTCCATGTTTTTCTATTTCTGTGAAAATTTTATCGTGCCCTTTCCGTCAATTAATTTCAAATTATTGAATTTTTATTTACCTCTGTTAGTTTTGTATCACTTGGTATGATATAAATAAATGTTAAAGTGATGTATGAAGAATTAATTCTTTTTCTCGAAATGAATACAATTTTTATGAAATGTGCTCTGGTGGAATATATTCAGATAACAATCATCACGAAACCTAGGAAATCTGGAAAAAAAATAATAAATACACCCATTTAAAAACTTAATTATTCTTTATTAATATGACTGCCATACATTTTTAAACAGGTAAAATTTACTAATGATCTTTCCATGTAATATAATAAGAATAAGGACAATTTAAAGATTAGTATATAAAAACCATAAAACGTTTAAATAATCTAGTCTTTTTGAGTAAAATAGATTGAAAACGAGTCAGTTTTATTACTAATGAATAAGTATACTAATTTTTTATTTCATTATTTACATTAAAACTATTTTTCCATTTTTCAAACTGTGATGAAAAAAAAACTACAATCGTTAAGAATTATCATTTTAAAATTGCAAAGGGGAAAACCTTTTTCAGTTCTCGAATTTTTCTTATTTCTTTCTTTTTTTGCTAATCGCATTTTCTGCATAAGATAAAGTTGTTGCCATTCTTGAACTTTTCGTTTAATTATCACTTGAAATAATTCTTTTAGAAAAGAAAGATTATTAAGAATTGAAAAAAGATTTTAAAAAATTATAGATTATAAAGAAATGCCTTAAAACCTGACGAAGGTCTATTTTATTGTAATGATTGAAAACACCACACAGCTTCCAAGAAAAAAAGATTCATTTGTTTAGTTAATACAGTAGAGTCCCGCTATTCCGAACTAATTGGGACCGATCACTGTTCGGTTTAGCGGGAATTCGGAATAGGCGGATTTCATTAATAATAATCAATGCATTGACTTGTTAAGGCGTAAATTAAGTACAGGGACATCTGCTGGTGTCAGCTCTATACAGCTTTGACCGGCTCACAGTGAATAGGTTCAGTGACTTTTGACGACTCATCACCCTCACCCTACCTATCACTCTGGCTTACATTGGAATTTGTTAAAACAACTTTTACACCAGTGAAAGACTGTCACCTTCTTCCACTAGTCAAGAAAATCCCTGGCTGTGAAGAGTCAGAAGGAAGCTGTGTTGAGGACTTGACTGCTGTTGACGACAATGGCCACCAGAAGTACGGAGACGAAGACATCGTAGTAATGGTGCAGGACTCATCAGCTGACATCGACTCGGAGGAAAATGAGGAGGAGGTGAACGCTCAAACTGAATTCATATCACGCACAGACGCGGCAAATCCTCTTGACCTCGCATTACGCTACGTCGATCAAAAAGCTTCATCAACACCAAATGATGTTATGTTCATGCGGCGATGGCGGAACATTGCATCCTCAAGTCGATTCAGTATCTCGGTCAGAAAAAAAATCACTGACTTTACTTCTTAAGTGTGTGTAAATAAGTTATTTTTTGTGTTTAGCAGTGATTAAAAATTATTCTACAGAATTGTATGAATGTAGCCGACATGTATTCTAAGTAATCAGCTTTCATTCCAATTTGGTTTCAGGCGTTTTCATCAAGCATAGGCTCTATGTATGTCTCTGTTTAACTTTATATAACAATAAATGTACGTTTTTTCACGAACGTCTTTTTTATTTTTCTTGTTTTTAAGGTTTAAAAAAACGGTATTTTTCTGATCTCTGTTCGAAATAAGCGGATTTTCGGAATAGCGGGACTCTGCTGTATATTTCGAATTAAACAATATTAATTTTTGTTTATTCGTATTCTGAAGAACAGTACCATTTACTTTAATCAAAAAAATATGTACAAAACAAACTTTCTTGAAAATCGATACCTCACAAAAATCACTACAGATTTTCATTATAAAAAATTGCATACTTAAGAAACTGTTTTTAAATTTAAGTTAATTAAAAGATAATGAAAAACTAGATAAACACGGCATTATCTTTTGTTACTAACTAATATGCATTTCGTAAACTGTCAAATTTATAGGTCTTATACTTACTTACAAAAATATTTTAAACTTTTTCATCATAATTTTAGAAGTTGAAACAGAAATTTCCAAAACGCTTAGTTGTAGTATTTAAATTGAAAGAAAAGAGAAAAATCATGCATCAGGCATATATTATGGAACACTTTCCAATACTAACAGAATCTATATATATATATTACGCTATGGTACGTGGTGCAAAAATCGTGATTATTTGTTAATTGTTTAATAGCAACGCCCGAATGAAACGCATCTCATTGGTTGTTGCTGCCATCTACAGGAATAAAAGCGAAACAAACAATGATTTATTGATTATACTGCAGATAAATTGTCAACATTAAAAATTAAATAGATATATTTTTATACATTTTCATTTGAAATGTTATTTTTTGTAAGCATTTAATAATTATAATTTTAAAAATGCAATTAGCAATATAAAAATAAAAAGGGATTTTTAGTAAAACAGGAAAAGTAAGTGTAATAATTTTCCCTGACCGTTTCATTTTTTAAACGTAACTGTTATACTTTTAAAATTTTAGCTCTTACTTAATTTTTTTACAAGCTTTTAACATAAATAAATATTATTCAGTCTTTTTTTTATGAAGTCCACTCTGCTGTTATATTTTTCAATGACAGTCTGCCCGCGCAATGCCGGACGGGTCAGGTAGTATTAATAAAAAGTCTCATTTTTTCATACAATAAAATCGATCATAGTCAGTCCGTTCTATTAACAAATTTTTTTGCGCGTCTCTGTAAATGAACGATAAATTCTACGCCTCCCTAATCTTATAGAAAACGTGTTATAGTGCACCACAGTGATACTTTTTATCTCTACTATGTTTGATGTTTTGTAATATCATTTAGATTCATCGGAAAGGATTTTTCTCATAGACGGGATTATTTTGTGTGAACCTGTAAACGAATTTTAATTACACACTTCATTTTTAACACCGAAAATGAAATAGTAAACCGGAATTATACACAAAAATTGCATGACAATCCGAGAGTGTTTACGCAGAGTTAGAGCACGGACAGATGAATAGACAGACCAATCGAATACATAAACACTATTCAATTATCTAGAAAAGTGTGAAAGATACTCCAGATTTTCTAGAAATAAAATGACGCAAACAGCAGGTAAATACAGTACTTAGATGAAACTATATAAACCTTTCCATGTCGTACTGTCTGTGGGTTTTCTAAGAAATGCTTAAAACTTTAAATGAATTTTTCTCAAAATGTATTTTTCAAGATTATTCGTATTTAAATTAAAATATCTAAATTGTTTATGAAAGATAAAGTTACGAGACTGATGAGTTACGAGATTATGTTAAGCTATTTATTGATTAAATTGACTTTTTTGTTTTGCTTTTGTTTCCATAGAAAAAGAAATTGAAAATAGGACTCTCGTAGTAAAATATAGTAATAAAAATAACTATTTCACTCTTTAAAAGATATTTTAGTTTTCTTGTAATAAATATTTTTATAAATACCGAAGACAATTTAATATTTATTCCTTTCTGTACACAAAAAAGCATGCAAAAAGAGTTTTTCTTTTAAAATATAAATCAATTTTTAGGTGCGTTCGTAATTATATAAATATGTAAGCACCTATAGTCGTCCTCTGATCCGTCCGTCCGTCCGTCTGAAAGCATATAACAGCGCAAAAACTACCCGACCGATGGTTTGAAATATAATATATGTAATCGTTGCAGAATTTTGTCGAATCATTTCAAATGTTATGAAAATGGAGTCAAAACTTAAAAAGACGTTAATAAAAACATTTATAAGAAAATTTGAATTTTTAGGCAGCTTTCATTACAAAAAGCTACCTATTGCAGCCGTTCGAAAGAAAGCAATTCCAAAAAGTGTTCATGACCCACGATCATGACCCCCGGACCCAAAAAAACCCTCTGTTCAAATGTTGATTTATATATATCCATATATCTATATATATATTTGACGTATGTCATGCTATAACTCTCTTATTTATGTACCAATTCGCATGTGACTGAGTATGTGTATAGGACATACACTGTATGGCCAATGATGACCGGTCACTTGCGATTTTAGACGTTTTGTTAAATATCTGAAGAGATACATAAGGGATTATCCTGAAACTTCAGGAGTGTAAACAACATGATAGATGTCATGTATTTCCGCAAAGATTTTTTCCCGAAACCCCATAAGGGGCCGTCAACAAATTGAAGAAAAACGAATATATTTTGGATAACCCTGTAAAAACTAATATCGCAAAAGCGTTGAAACGGTAGCACAGGCTTAGAAGGCTTCTTTTAATAAACTATGTTCAGTTTTATGAGGATAGCACGTATACCCGTGGAGAAATTAAGGTTTTTATAAAAACAATCCCAAATTTCACCAAGTATTTTGCTTATAATTTTCAGGGTTCTTAATATAAAAGAATTTTCTTTTCAGGAACGATGACACACAACATTATATACAATACCTTGCAATCAGAATTAAAAAATAATAAATATTGGATGAAAAATGAGCAGGTTTACTTAATATTGTTTCACTGCGCATGCGCGAATTCAATCAAAATATACTGTGCATAATACATTAGCTAAATGCATAGACCAACTTTTTTAAAAGTCTCAAAAACATAGATTGAAAATTCTGATAGTAATCGTCGATAGAATAAGCTCGAAATTCGCTGTTCCCAAAAGGAAGCAAAGAGATAAGGGGTTGTATCCAAATATACTAGCTTATGACAGATGACATAATAAGAATGAAGTGTCTCTCATTGTATATTTGGATACTTCCGGTACAGGCTGGAAGGACTTTTTAAAAATCGGTACTTCTATCGGTACTACTGTTAAGCAGCTTCCGAGGATTAAACGTCCAGCGACCAAGATGTATCGCCAAGTTATCTGACATGTATGGTGTTATAGTCATATATGCGGTATATTATATTTTATAACCTGTATGACCAACTTATAGTCACATTCTTCATTCTATTAAATCCTATGATACGTAATTAATTCAATGATATCCTATGATAGTTAATCATTCTAGGTTGCCATGGTGATTACATCATATTTAAGATGGAGTCAGTAGTTAAGATGGAGTCAGGATAATCTATATGTAAGACAGATAATTTCCATATTACTGACTTTAAAAACCGAATTTGTCGACTAAAATTGTTTAATTATTGCAATCATATAATCTACCGACAGTTTTTTGGATAAATGTTTCCGGAGAAATAGATATTAAACGGAAAAATAGCCTAAATATGGATTTGAAGTTCTGAAATTTTCAATTCTAGGCTTAAGTTTCCCATTGGAATTTTCAGTAAATGTCAACAAAGATAAAATATTTTCGGCTTATAACGTGCACTTTTGAAGCACGAATATTAATGAACATTTACGGATGCGCGCTATACGCTCCTGTATATAAAAATAAACGATTGCAATTTTTAAAAATGTGCACATAATAATCGAGATTTCTATATTAAAAAAATAATAATTCATGATTAGTTGAATAAACTAGTGTACGATTCTCGGCACTTTCAGAAGATTCATTGTAAAAGAATAAGCTTGATATGGTGTCGTATGTCCTTGCTTGGGATTTCTCACTCTTTCTTTAAGTTTTTTTCTAGTTATTCTATTTTTATGACCCTTATTATATTTCATGCAACATATCTCATGAAAGTTTATTTTAAAATGAGGTGTGGCACATATACAGCAAATATGCCTTAAAATTGAAAAAAATAATCTCAAATTGTAAGCGCGCATTATGCGCCGTAGCTCTGTATACACCGATATATACAGTATACAAATATATATTTTGAGAAACGAAATTAAAAACTATTTATAAATAAAAAATAACTTTTGTGTTTCAGACTACCGTAAGTCAAGATACTATTTTTTGCCAAATTTACAAATTTTTTATATGGTCCCTGTGTCCTAAATTTTATATTCAGTAAAACATACTTTATGCTATAACAAGTACGACCATTCTCTTACAACATAAACTAACCAAGTTATAAACCTTTTAATTTTATATTTTTCCAGTATTAAAAAATTGTCTTTTCGTTTTTAGTGCCGGAAAACGCTGAAAATTTATAAAAGTCAAAGAATGGAATCTCAGTAAGTTGTCTCGTGTGATAATGATCCTGTTTCACCAGTTAAAGCATAGTGTTTATATATATATATATATATATATATATATATATATATATATATATATATATATTATATATGTTACGGTCAATATGATTAATCCGGTCATTATTAATAATAACCGGTTATTATTAATAGTGACCGGACATAAGGTCTGTTATTACAATTAAATTATTATTTTATTATTATTATTATGTTATTACAATGTAATTATTAAAATTACATTTCATGATTATTAATAATAACCACGGTCATTATTAATAATAACCGGTTATTATTAATAATGACCGGATTAATCATATTGACCATAACATATATATATATATATATATATATATGTCTTACATGACTTAAAAACTATATAAAAATTACATTTCATAACTTTTACACAAATAATTTTTGACTTTAATAGCTGCACAGATGATGAAAGACAACGTTTAAAACATTTTTACAATTAATTGGAAGTACACATCTAAAATTAACGATTTAGCAAATTAGCTATTGGTATGATCATGGGTGTCAAACGACAATAGATTTATTGTTAAAGAGCCACTGAACACTTTTGATATTAAAGATCTATTAATTTAGCTCGCATACTTTTAAAATAGTTTTGGTAATACAAAGCGTATTTCCATCTACCCCAAATTGCATTAGATAATTTATCGAATTATTTTACTTTAATTATTTAGTGAATAAATTGTTAAGCGTGTTTAAAAATTCGACGTATAAATAAATTGTGCACGATAATTTCAGAGCAAAACTTTCCATATCATAATTATTTCCAGTTTTGAACAACATAGTTTTAATTTCTTTAATGCGACAGTGTTTTTTGAAAACTAATTTTTTTTTAATTTAAACGGCTTCACTTGAAATTTGGCAGAGTTGTTAAAAACAGGCTAAATTATTTATGTAAAAAATTTGAAATTAAAATATTCAAAATATTTTTAATTATAACATTTTAAATGTTTATGACAAAAAATTGACAGATTTCAAGATTTTCCAAGCGCATTTCTTTTGCATAAAATATGTCGAAATTTTGTTTTATCTGATACTTTTAATATATTACAATGAATGTTGGCATGAATTTAAAAGTTTAATGAATGTATAAGAAGAAAAAAGTAGTTTTATAATTTTGCTTTGTTTTTTCCAAATATATATATATATTCAACACTATTTTGTGTGGTAATATATGTGGATATCGGTATATATATATATTTCGATATCCCCATACATTTCAACACAAAATAGCCCTAAAATGCAACTTTTTATGCTAACATTTATGTTTTGTTGTATATTGGATATAGAGTATAAATAATAAGTATATAATAAGTATACAATAAGTAATAGAGTATAAATATCACAAGAATCTTAGAATTAGGAATGCACATAGAACATTTAATTTAGAAATGTGTGAAATTTTCAATTTTGAATAAACAAAATTTTAATTATAAACACCTATTTAAATGTATAGTTTTTAAATTAAAACATAACAAAACAATCTAAAATTAACTATTATGTATAAGTATAGACATATGAGTATAAATAAATATTGATTATGTATGTAGTCGACGCATTAAGAGTGCCACAAAGAGTACTTTGTAAACGGTGAAAATGTCAAAATTTCCCTAATTTGCATTAAATAACTATAATAAATTAACTATATCAATTTTTTATAACATTTAAAATGCACGCGCAGCATAGGTGACACCTTCTTGTTTTCCTTTCACGGAAATAGAAATAACTTTGTTTTGTATTTTATTTTATTATCTGTTAGCTTTTAATATGTGCTCGATGGCGTTCCCTTTATTTGGACATTTCTTCAATGTGATAAACATTCACACATTACCCAGTTAGAAATCAAAACAAACATCGTGGAAGGGATTCAGTTAATAATAAAGTTAAAATACTTGGCTATCACTATAAATAATTCTAAAAATCTTGGAGTTAAAACAAAATACTCGACAATAGAGATGAAAAGATGGCAGGTTGTTTACTGCAAGCAATGGTAACTGCACTGTAAAAAAAAGGGGGTCTATCTACTAAAAAAAATTTTGTTTTTCTCATTGATCCTTACAATTACTAAAAACATTTTTGTATTTTTACTGAATTACAAGAAAATCTGTAAGAATTACTAGAGAACCGCTAGCAATGATTCCGGTTTATAATAGCTGTTACTAAACAATTCTATGGAATACAAATTTACTAAAAAAATTTTAGTAACATCGGGAATTTTTTTACAGTGTGGTTTGTTTACTTATATGCTTATATCGCTGCGAAGAAGCGTCAGAATTAAAACTTTTATTGCATCATATGAATTTGAGCCTCTATTTCATAATTCATCAAATTAAAAAAAAAAAAAAAAAAAAAAAAAAAAAAAGGGCGATCTACTAAAAAAATTTTTGTTTTTTTTCATTGATCCTTACAATTACTAAAATTTTTTTTGTATTTTTACTGAGTTACAAGAAAATCTGTAAGAATTACTAGAGAACAGCTAGCAACGATTCCGGTTTATAATAGCTGTTACTAAACAATTCTGTGGAATACAAATTTACTAAAAAAATTTTAGTAACCTCGAGATTTTTTTTACATTGTGGTTTGTTTACTTATATGCTTATATCGCTGCGAAGAAGCGTCAGAATTAAAAGTTTTATTGCATCATATGAGCCTCTATTTCATAATTCATCAAAAAAAAAAAAAAAGGGTCGATCTACTAAAATAATTTTTGTTTTTCTTATTGATCCTTACAATTATTTAAAAAAATTTTTGTATTTTTACTGAGTTACAAGAAAATCTGTAAGAATTACTAGAGAACAGCTAGCAACGATTCCGGTTTATAATAGCTGTTACTAAGCACTTCTGTGGAATACAAATTTACTAAAAAAATTTTAGTAACTTCGGGAATTATTTTTACAGTGTGGTTTGTTTACTTATATGCTTATATCGCTGCGAAGAAGCGTCAGAATTAAAACTTTTATTGCATCATATGAATTTGAGCCTCTATTTCATAATTCATCAAATTAAAAAAAAAAAAAAAGGTCGATCTACTAAAAAAATTTTTGTTTTTCTCATTGATCCTTACAATTACTAAAAATTTTTTTGTATTTTTACTGAGTTACAAGAAAATCTGTAAGAATTACTAGAGAACAGCTAGCAGAGATTCCGGTTTATAATAGCTGTTACTAAACAATTCTGTGGAATACAAATTTACTAAAAAAAATTTAGTAACCTCGGGAATTTTTTTTACAGTGTGGTTTGTTTACTTATATGCTTATATCGCTGCGAAGAAGCGTTAGAATTAAAACTTTTATTGCATCATATGAATTTCAGCATCTA
The DNA here is from genome assembly GCA_963931845.1 of Maratus michaelseni. NCBI lineage: Eukaryota > Metazoa > Arthropoda > Arachnida > Araneae > Salticidae > Maratus > Maratus michaelseni. The sequence goes on along the minus strand of OZ007592.1, from coordinate 280,540,043 downwards.
TTTCATAATTCATCAAATAGTAATAAAAAAAAACGATTTTTTAGTCTAGTTTTGGGACTTTGAATGTCCACTGTCCCTTTAATGTATTGGGTATTTTAAAAATACGCGTTGGTGTGAAAATAATATTTAAAGCTGATTCAACATCGATGTCCGCATAATATTTGAAACAATAATCACAAATTTGAAATAAATTCCGAGTTTTACTCTTAATACAACACATGTAAAGAAAAAAACTGTAGAAACGCAAGGAAATTAACAACAAAGAAGGAAACTACGTTTGCTTCCTTGTACATTTTTAATTGAGATGGATAAATCATTTAAATCTTATTTTTAGTTTTACCAATCTTCAAGGATTAGTATGTATTTTTGGAGAGCAGTAGTAGTATAAATGTGTCTTTTTACAGTACTATCATTGTTAATTAACATTATATTTCTCTTAAATAAATTTATTTGTATTGTCAATAAAATCTATACATTAACATTTATCATTAAAAATATAGTTAGTTATTTTCTTAAAAACACATATGATTTATCATATGTTCAGCACACATATGTTTGATATGTGTTATCATCATATATGATAATCATGTGTGTTTTTAAGAAAATAACTAACTATGTTTTAATGATAACTGTTAATGTATATATTTTATTGACGATACAAATAAATTTATTTAAGATAAATATAATGTTAATTAACGATAATAGTGCTGTAAAAAGATACATTTATACTACTACTGCTCTCCAAAAATTCATACTAATGCCTGAAGATTGGTAAAACTAAAAATAATATTTAAATATATAACGGGCATTATGCAAACAAAATGTTCTGTTTTTGGACTGTTTAGATAAATCATATTAATGATTTTTACACATTTCAATGCTTTTAATGCTTCTTTTAAGTTTATTAAATAGTTGCTATTTTTTTTAAGTGTAAATATAGAAGTTAAAATATATATCTTAAAAAAAAAAAAAAAAAAAAAAAAAAAGATTGTTTAAAAAATAAATAATAGAGGTGATTTTTAATTAATTATTAATAAGAAATTCATTGATTTTCCGTTGTTTCATTAGTTACTTGGTTATTATGATTTTTCTATTCGAAATTTCTCCCAAAAATCAATAAAAGTTGTTAAAAATTACCATTTTTAAATTATGAATGGATACATTTTTTTCTTTCAATTATTCGCACCGTTTCTTTAGCAGAATGTTTCTTACTTTCTTTCAACTTTATTTCCATTTCATTTTAAACTAAAATAATTTTCCGAGATTAAAAAAAAAATCATTAATCTAGGATGATTATGAAAGTATAATATGTTTTTTTTTTTTTTTTAATAAATGAAAGAAAAGTAGAGATTTCAATCATAAAAATTTATTGATCGTATATATTTTCAAAATATTCTAAGTGGTGAACAATTATTATTTTTAAAAATAGACAAAACATTATTGGGTAATATGTTAAAGTAGGGGAACTGGGGGATGGATGGGACAAGGGATGGATGGGACATTCTCAATATTTCAGGCAATAAACATTTTTTAGTTGCTTCCTATCCTCATAGATGACACTATCATAATGTGCTTCAGAACCAAAAGAAAGACCACATGGCTGTTTTCAATTTCCTTTAAAGTTGCATTTCCTAAAACTTTGCTTAAGAGCCTACATCAGTCATGAGAAAAAATGCTCAAGCTAATGTTAAGTCTATGGGAAGGTTCTTGCGTAATTTCTCTCTCGCATTTTAATGTTTTTAAATGATTTTTTTTTTTTTGCATAGGATAGCTGAGGTCGATCTCTAACGTTGCTAGTTTTTACTTTTTTGAAGTTGGTTACAGTTTTTTTTATATAAGGGTACTTTCACTTTCAGAACCGGTTTAAACCGGTTACAAAATTGAAAATGTCCACTTATAAAAAAACTATAACCAAAATTAAAAAAGTAAAAACTAACAACGTTAGAGATCGACCTCAAGCTATCCTATGCAAGAAAACTCATTTAAAAATATGAAAATGCGAGCTAGAAATCGCGCAAGAACCTTTCCATAGACTTAACATTAGCTTGAGCGTTTCTTCGCGTGACTAGCGTAGGCTCTTAAAAGTAATTTTTTCTATATTTGAAGTTGTTTACATATTTTATGCATCATAAACAATTAAGATATGTTATAGTTATTTATTTCAAGGCTCAATATTGGTAATTAAAATGAATTAATATTAATCATAGTGACAAAATAATTTCTGAAACAAAATGGCTGACAATTGTATATATGCATCATGGGGATGATTTTGACATTTCAAATGGGGATGAATGGGTCTGCTTCATTCATTCCTAGAGGACACTGAAAAAAAATTATCAACTAAATAATATTATATAAGTTGATAAATTAATAATTTATGTTAATTATTCTTTTAACATTCACTCCTCATTGTTGCCACCGTCGTCTTCAGCCATTGGATGTTTCTGTTTATGGGCCTTTAAAGGCCAAGCTGAGATCAGTCCAAGATGATTGGAAGAAAAATTATCTTGGAGAGCATATTACAATTTATAACCTCTCAGCTTTTGCCAAGGAGGCATTTTTGTCAGCTTTTGTACTAGCAACATAAACATAACCAGTGGTTTTAGGAAAACTGCCATTTTCCTTTTTAACACCAATACATTCACTGAAACTGATTTTATACCAGCTTATGCGACTGACAGACCACATTTAGAACATTTTAGACATACCACATTTATTGTGTTATTGATATTTGCACATCCGTACAACTTTAACTTTGTGATTCACTAAAATTTCAGTTAAAATATATAATATAAATTACAGTTTTTTAATGCATAATTAACTGTGTTTTCACTTCTTAGATTACTAACACTGATATATAAGCCATATAAGATAATATATTACAAATATACTTACATATAAGTTTATAATTATAAATTTTAATTTGGTATCATTGAACACAGAGAGGAAAATATTTGTTTCCAATCCATCTCTGCTGTGGGGATGATTGGGACAGACAGGAACCTTTTATTTTAATTTCATAATATATTTCTGTATAATAATAATATTGAATAAATATTGTGCATAAGATGTAGACAAACACCTAATGTATGAAATGCGATACATAATATTAATAATAAATAAAATAAAATATTTAAAATAAATATTTCTGTGATAACGTCCCATTCATCTCCTATCTCCCCTAATCTTTTTTTCATCTTTCAGAAAAAAAATTATATGCGTTTGCTTGAAAATTGTACTTTCATAACACATGAGTAACTTTTTAAATATAGTATTGTATATATTAAGATTATTCCTAATACTAAACAAAGCTTATTTTAATTTACAAAGAGAAAGTAATGGATATAAGAAAATGTGGTGATATAACTGTGAAAGAAATATTTAATTGTTATTTAAGATCAATCACACCATTAAAGTTTTCTTTATAATCCTTGGAATAACAAATGTTATTTAAAATTTAATCTGAGTTTTATATATGATGCAATAGGATCAGGAAAATAAATATGATTGAAATTCAGGAAATTTGGGGAAAAAATTAAAACATATTATTTAAAAAGCAAATAATTAATATATCTTGTATAATTTTTCAATTAAATTGAATAAACTGTGTTCATTTTTTAATTTATTAAAAATTAATCCGAAATTATAAAATATAATGAGTAATATAAACTACCTTTTCTTTCTGAAAAGAAATTGAAAGTCGTATAGATTTAATACTAATAAGAGATGTACTAATTTCACATGTTTCATTTTTTACTTTAAAAATTGATTTCTTAAAATTTCTGCAAAATAATCTGACTATATTTATTAATAGTTTTCAGTTTTAAATTTTTGAATGAATGAAAAATTGTTTTCATATTTTTTTACTTCTTGCACTGTTGGTATAACGTTAAATTTTGCATTTTTTAAATTTTTTTGTTCCTCTTAACTTGAAATAATTATTTTATAATAAAGAGACTTTTTAAGCATTGAACAAAAATGTAAACTTCATACACGAATAATGTTTTTGAAATACCATTATACAGCTTTCACAAACACAGCCATTAATTTATTCAGTGAATATATTGAAAAATGAACTGTAGAGAACAAAATATTTTCGTTGCTACACTGTAAAAATATAGATTTTTTCGAAAAAGATACGAAATTTAATACGGTTTACGAAAATGTAATGTAATATCTTCGAGTTACACACGTTTCAGAAAACAGTTCGTTTATATTCCGAAACCTCAGAAACCAATAGATTTTTGAAGTTTTGAAATACAAGTTGCTTTTGCTGCTCGTAATTTTCGAAAACGTTTCCGAGTAGTTTTATAGTGTACTAATCCATTTTCTCAACGCTCAATATCGGTTTTTCGGGTGCTATTAATTTTCAAGTAAACACTTCCATGTTCAACAAACAAGTTCTACAGTCAGACGGGCAAAATTAAAAACATTAACATTAACATTTTTATTTTTTTACTCATGCATGTAAAAATTCTGTTAAATAGCTGAAAATGTTTATCTGAGATTTAATAGCATCCTGAAAAATGATATTTCGTGTTGAGAAAGCATACACTGTAAAAACTACTCGGAAACGTTTCCGATAAATAGGGACTCCAAAAGAAATTTTTGTTTGAAAAAGTCTTCTTTGAATATCGAAAATCTATTGATTTCTGAGGTTTTGGAAGATAAAGGAAATGTTTTCGGATTCGCGAATAACTCGTTAGAAGTTATATTAGATTTTAGAAACCGTATTAAATTTTGTAATATTTTTCGAAACATCTGTCTCTTTCTATAGTGTAGCAGCGAAAGTGTTTTGCTCGCTAATGTCCATTTTTCAATATATTCACTGAATAAATTAAAGGTTGTGTTTGAAAGCTATATGCTGCTGTTTCAGAAACATTATGCCTGTATGTTGTTTATATTTTTGTTTAATGTTTAAAACCTCTATTATTCTAAAATAATTAATTCAAATGAAAAAAACAAAAAAAGCAAAATTTTATATTTTACCAACAATACGAATAGTTTAGAAAAAATGCATCTATTTGAAAATGAAAACTATTACTAAATGTAGGCAGATTATTTACTAGAAATGTTTGTCCCTTATTAATATTAAATTCATTTCGGTAATAGTTATCTTATTTTGCAGTGTATGAAGCAAAGTATGGAATAATTTCTGGACGCATTTCATTTTAAACAAAATAATACTTATAAAATAGCCATATATAAAATCTATATCTCAGTAAAGTCAGCAAAAATTTTCGATTTACAAAATTTTGTATTTTAGAAAGAAAACGTTTTTAAAATATGTTTTAAATTAACGGCTGTGGAAGAACTAGGTATACATAAAACAGCAATATTTTAAGTGTTACAACGTCGTTCAGTTTACAATCTTAACTGTGTGTTTATTCATTGCATATACTTTAAAAATAATTTTGTATATAAAAAGAATATTTTACTTTATCAAAGTGTGCTGAACGATTTATTTAATCTATTGAGAGAAAATAATAGTTATGCTTCTTTAAAAATCGATTTTCGATAAATTCTGTATGATGTCTCAATGCAAAACTCTAAAAATATTCCTAGTGATGAACTGTTTATTATAAATTTAGAAACAGGAAATTATTGCATAGTTTAAAGCACATGCGTTAATCTTTGTGTGAAATTAATGTTTAAATTTTGTTTAAGATCAATTTCCGCATTAAATTCTAAAACGTAAATCTGAAAGGAAATCTAATTTTAATTTTAATGCAATAAATTAGATAAAGGACATTAGAGAAGCCCAGAGTATTTGGAAAAAAAAATAATTTAAAAAAAAGTAGTATACTTTAAAAACACAATTGCGTCTTTATTAATAGACTTTGAGAAACTTTTAAATTAAACTGACTAAACTCTATCCATGTTCTTTTAAACAATTTTTATAAATATTTGAACTTTTTCAACTTAATGAAAAGTTCAGTAATTAAAAGGCATGCTGAAATATCTATGCGATAAGATGTTTAAACAATCTTTCCTTTTTAGCATAAAGAATGATTGGAAGCAGTATGGTTTATTATTAATAAGGAACATATTGATATTGGATGTTTCATTAGTTATTTTAGAAGTTGATTTTCTTCCCAGAAACTTTTCATAAAATCCAATTGCGTCTTTATTAATAGACTTTGAGCAACTTTTTAATTAAAATCACTAAGCTATTCATGCACGTTTTAACAATTTTTATAAATATTTGTACTTTTTCAACTTAATGAAAAAATTCATTAACTGAAAGACATGCTGAAATACCTATACAATAATATGTTTAAACAATCTTTACTTTTTAACAGAAAGAATTATTGGGAGCAGTGGGGTTTTATTAGTAATAAGGAGCATATCGATATTGGATGTTTCATTAGTTATTTTAGAAATTTATTTTTTTCCCCGAAACTTTTCACAAAATCCAATTATCACTATTAAAAGTTATCACTTTTAAATTATCAATGGATAAAAACTTTTTCTTCGCGCTTTTTACATAGCAGAAAGTTTTTTCTTTCTTTGCATTTTTCTTTTCATTGAATTTTCACATGAAATAAATCTTTTAGATAAAGATAATTTTCAAGCACTAATCTAGGATGTAACTTTTATGCAGCTATAATATTTTTGGATCAAATTAATACATAATATATGCAGACAAATTTATTACTTTCTTTTTAAAAATATGTTTTTTAAAAGAGCCATATCATTAATTCGAAAACAACTGACATAAAATTTTCCAACACCCAATAAAAAAACAATAGCCGATTATTCCTTTCGTTTGTATCTATAATATAAAGTAAAAATATGATCGTTGGTAATGCTGACATCATATTTAAGGTGGCAAAGAAATGTCTCATACATTTCGTGTCTAGTGCAATAGTTTTAACTCCTAAACATCACACAATTTCAATATTTATACCGTCAAATAGACAAAATATGTATTTTTGAATGCATAAAGATTAATTTATTTCCATTTATTTGGAGAATATATTTTTAAAAAAATGAAAGCTAAGAGAACAGAATATTTTCACTTATTTAGAAACAACATTGGACAATTTATTAAAGCAATCTATTTTAACAGTTGAGACACAATTTGACATTTAGACTTGTTCGAGAATTTATCTGTCAATAAAAACAATAAACCTTCAAAAATATACACGTTACAGCTATTTAAAATATTGAAAAATATTATTTAATTCGCGGACACAGGCACACAAAAAAAATAATACCCATATTTTCTTTAAGCATAATAAAAGTTCAGTGATTTAAAGAAGTACTGAAAGATGATAACTATAGTTTAAACAATATTTTCTTTCTAAAAATATTGATAAGGATTGGAAGTCATATGGATTATTTATTAGTGAGAAAGTGGTGATTTTGTCTGTTTCATTAGTTTACTTACATTTTTTTTTCTGAAATATATCTCAAAATCCAAAAACAGTTTTTTGAAAGTTACCCTTTTAGAAAGAATAAATACTATAAAGGATGAATTAACCGGCATGTTTGGAAAATGCTGATTGCCAAATGCTTCAAATGTCCGGATAGTTGAGCGTTACAATATCTATGAGAATGATCTGACGATAAGGGGGGGGGGAGGATTTATAAAATAGTCAACAGGAAAACAATTCTTTGACTGTTTTCCTGTCGAAGTCAGTCAATTTATTCTGATTTTATTATTTTAAAATTTGTAGTTGACGAACTTATTTTTACGAAATTAAAAATATTTTTTGTTTTAAATATAGTTTCTAAGCTTATTTTTTAATATTAGGGGAAGAAAAAAAATACCATTCGTGTTCATTTCTTAGGTCAATTTTTATGCAGAAAAAAAAGAAAAAAGAAAAACGCCGCCAGATAAAATAACTTGGTCGTCAGGTAAAACAATATGGTCGCCAATGGTGACCTGGCGACCACATTTGACCAGCCCTGCGCACCAGTGCTCTACCATTTGGAGCTAACAGATGACATCCACACTAGCATTTTCTCAGTCTTATATGGTAAGGCTACAAATCTGCCGTACAAGATGGAATGCCAATGATAAGCACACAACTCCAGTGGCCAAACACCGGTGAAAAAAGAAAATCGTACAGTAGACTTCTTCGAAGAATTTTTTGTTGGAATAATATTAATAATGAAAATTATTTTTAAAATCTACCGTCCCATTAAGTGGCGATCGATAAAAATGCCAATTAAAGGGTTTTACTACCTGAAAACTTTCAAAAAATGTATCTTTTTTATTGCAGTTTCTCAAAATACAGTTAGTAAAGAATATTTAGTTACATTTTCTAGTCGATCTGATACAAATTAAGAAAGTTACGCCGTTTTAATTTACTTTGTTTTACCATACATAAATCGTAACTTGAATATTTAGACGTGATTCTCTCAAAACTGTATTTGTGAAGTCGGTGGTCACGATAACTCGAAGAAATCTCAACCAATTTGTTTTGACCAATTTTAAACAACAATATTTTCTATAGAGAAATCGTTCCTTTTGGCGATCGGATGATTTTTAAAAATTTTATAAACAATCAAAGTTCTTTTTTTTCCTTGTAAAATCGGTACCTTAACTTTAAAAGGCCGTTATAACCGAACGATTACTCTCTAGTTTTAAGTGTTCAGAGTATAGACATTATGCTTTATAATTCCAGGTAACATTTGACAGACTGGTAGCCGTAACGGCCGTGATCACCGTGGACGGCTACCAGAACGAAACCACCTCCGGGAAGCGGGACTGATGGGACACCCAACTTTATTTCGTCATTACAAAAATCAATTTCTTTTCTTTAAAGTGTAGTAAACAAAGTACAAAAGTAGTTTTTCAAGTATTTTGTTTCATTTTCTCGAAAAAAATTCCACATAATGCACGTTTTTTTTTAGTTTGCGGATTCCCTAATATAATTACGCTACCAGTGGCTGAGAGGTTCTGCTCTCAAAGCTCGCAGACGGAAGGTGCTGGGTTCAAACCCCTGCCGCGCTCGTCGACCTAACCACTGGAAGCTTTCCGTGGTTCGAACCTTGCGTAAATACGGGTTAGGATCCCTTAGAAAGACCCCGAGGTCACTCCCTCACCGGTCTATATCCCTAGCGTAGATAATCAGCCGCAACAAATAACCATTAAATAACAAACAAATAACCATTAAATAAAAATTATATTAGGGTTGGTTGATTGCAACTGTTCAACTGTTCAACTTGGAGCTCAATCCTGAGATCTCTGAGTCAAGTGTTGTTATCATTTTTAAGTGTTCAGTAGTCAATCGGTTAGAGTATCGGCCTCGTAGAAGGGCTGTGGTTCCATTCTCAGTCGTTGAAGCAGTGCACGCACATAAACCAAGTACGCGCATATAAAATCTCTGGTATGGAAATTTGTCTCTCTGGTAGTCAGGGAACAAGATTAAGAGTGAAGATATTTGGTGTGGAGAATAGTTGGATATTTACTTTTTCTGATAACAATCAAAATTGCAATCAGTAATAGGCAAGTAATTAACTATAAACCAAAAAGTTTGGCTGCTCTGTCTTATATAACTTGATCACTGGTACCTCTCAAGTCGAATGTCTTGGCATTATTTCCATTCCACATAATCATGTCTTTTCTTTTTCTCTTGCCTTACACTTTGTTTTTTATTACAGAGTTCAAAAATGTACGTTTTATTGGATATCATATTATAGAGTGTTTTTATCTTGAAAACTACAATTCCTACTTAGATGCAAACAATATTATAGCCATTTTTATTATACATATTTTACCGTTTTTTTTCCTTATTAAAATTTAAAATCCACCTTTCTCATTGGGATAAATCAGCATAAATGAACTGAACTCGATTTTGATAATTTGATTGACGAATATTCATAGCATGTACAACGAAGATTATGAAACATGATAAAGTATTCACGTTCATAGTTGTTACAATTTACAATCTGTATCATTTTAGTTATAATAAATAAATAACGAAAACACATGAGTTAATATTACTCATTTTTTTTAGCTAATTCTCATTATAGTATATGCCTAAAACTGTATTGTATGATACTAATAACAGAACTTTTTTCTTAAACTAAATACTCTTCCACAAAAGCGTACTATTTAATAATAGTAATAATTCATTTTTAATGCATATAAGTAATTTCTTTCAACGTTTTTATAAATACCGGCAAATGTAATTAAAAACTTGTTAACACTTTCCTTTTTTCACACATATCCTGATAAAGTTCTGTCTTTTACAAGTTCCGTTTATTAGTTAATGTTTTCTATTTTTATTTTGTTTTGACCTACTTTTTTGACTTGTAATAGGGTTGAGCTGTAATATCGTTAACACACACACAACAAATTGACCCATAAAACATGTCTGAACAAGAAGTATAAGGAATAGTTTGAGATAAATTCCGTACAAAGCTTTATTAATAATGACAATTCTTTGTGAAAGTGATTTTTATAATGTGATTTATCACTTAAAAAACATAATTAATTGATCAACCTAAAAATATTTTGCTACTTATAATAATGTTTTGATGCAATTTTTATCCAGAAATATACGAAGCATTAATTCATTTTTGTACGTTACCCTGCGTTTCAAATGCTTTAAATGCTTTTATAAAAATAATACATGTACAAAGATTTTTCTAAAATTTTTATTAAGAATGTGAAAATTACTTAACTACGATGATTTTACTGAAAACAGTTAGCACATACGGAATTTTTTTAATGCAACATCCAGCAGTTAAAATAATATTTAGAAATATTAAGAAATAATAATTTAAATTTTATTGAAAATTTTTAAGTAGAAAATAAAATATTTCTTCACACACACACACATATATACATATGTATATATGTGTCATTCTGAAATAAAGGGAAATTTTATGCCCTTGACCAAAATAGTTAAATTTAATTTGCCTGATATGAATGTTTTAATTTTCTTTTAAGAAACACGGTAAATAACTGCCTTGCGTAATAGTTTGAACGTGGAGAAAATAATAATTTAGATATTTAAGAAATTAAAAAGCTGCAAATGTTATTACTATGCCATGTCCCTAATTTCAAATTTAATATTTCCAAAATTACAGTATGAAGTGCTGAAAAGCCTTAAAGTAAAGACAAAAACATTATATAAATTTTCATCTCTCTGCTTATAATATAATGAGCATTTCAGTTTGAATACAGAAAAAGTAATAAATATCTGTAATTAAAATTTGTCCCTGGAATTAATTGTCATTAACATGGTGCAAAATGTATGCTTTCTTAGCTCATCACTAGAGGGCACTAAAATGCTCTTTAAGATCCTATATTGCAGTTCAACACATGTCCTTACAAGCAGTAGGTTTCTTTTTTGTTACAATAGATAAGTCTGTTTCATTATGATACTTTTATTGAAAAATAAGAAACAATGTGCTTTTTATCTATCATCATTATGATTCATATTACTAGAAAATAATAATAAAAATTGATAAATTTATTGATTGAATTATAGAGAGCTCTGGACCTATTTCCAAAGTAAATATACTATAAGTCTTCAATTGCTATAATTAAGCCTAAAATGAACTTAATATTAACAAGAACGAAAAATCATGCGTCAAGCATAGATTATGTAACACTTTCCAACGCTACCAAAATAATTTTACAAATCATACCGTTTAATAAGCTGAAAGATAACATATAAGTAAACAATTTGGAAAACGCATAACATATTTAAAAACATAATTTCAGGAAATTCCAACGTATACAATATTCGGAAAAATATCCAAATACTTTTATTCAGCCCTGTATATGATTTATAGATTTGTATACATACTACATAGGATGCTAAATTTTAGTTCAGTTAAGAAACGCGTAGCACAGTTTAAAATTCTCCTTCTGGAGTTTCTGTCAATAAACGGAAATGTGTTTGCGAACTTTTGTGTTTCCCTGTATATGATCTACAGAATTTATACACACCACGTAATAAACAAAAAGTGAGTTAATTTTAAAATCGCGTTCAGTAACTTAAAACGCACTTCCAGGAATTATTGTTAACAGACAGTAGAGAATTCTTTTGTGTGTCCCTGTAAATGAACGATGACTACTATACACACAATATTCTGTAGTAAGCCTCTTGTAATGCACCTTAGTGATATATATAAATTTCAATGCGTTTAAAATAGTGAAACATTATTTAAATAAACCGCAGACGATTTTTCTCCATAGACGTAATGTAATGGAATTCTTTTGACTGTCCCTGTAAATTAACTATAAGTGCTATGCACACCCTATTCTATATTAAGGTTCTTGTAATACACCTTAGTGATATATATCAATTACAATGTGTTTGCAATTGTGTAGCATCATTAAAATAAACCGCAAATGATTTTCCCCCATAGACCGTAATGTAACGGAATTCTTTTGAGTGTCCCTGTAAAAAAACTATAAGTGCTACACACTTCAGTTGAAATAGGGAACGTGCTATAGATAACGACAATAACATATAAAAATTCCAAGGGAATCCGAGCATATTTACGGGAGTTAGCGCACGGCGAGACGGCCAGACAAACCGAAGTCATAAACACTTTTCAACTAGGTTGGAAAGTGTTAAAAAGGGCATGACCACGTCTTTCTGAAAACTTGGTAGTGACCAATAGACTATGGAAATGACAAATTTGAATATTTCTTATATTTTCTGATATTTTTCCAAAAAAAGTTAGCTTTAACATACCATGACAATGAAAGCTGTTTCAATAAAAAGTATTGAAAATATTATTTCAGTAACACAAAAGGAAAAGAAATGCAGTACCATTAGAAAAATAATTAATGATTTCACAGAATGTGTTCTGAAAAAATTGAAACATGAAGGAAATCATAGACACCAATGTGAAGTTTTAACAAATTTGAAAAATAATAGTTCCACAGATGGAGTAGTTTTTCATGAAAAATTATAGTAAAAACCATTCTTGTAAATTAAATGAAGAACCCTAATCGTTTTATTTTGGTAGTTCTCGAAAGCAAGCTACATTGCATACCGGAATGAAGTATTATAAAACTATTGATAAATATATAAAACAAGGGTTTTGAACTATTTCAAGCAGCTTACGTCATGATCCATGCAGTATATGGACTCGTTTAAAGCCAGTTTTTAATCATATTCGTATGTTAAAAACTCAAGTTAAAAAGGTTCATTTCATAAGTGATTCATCATCAAACCAATGTCGTTATAATGTAAACTTGTACCTTTACATCCTAGCATTGGTATCAGGAACTTGGAACTATATAAAAATTGAGCATGGTAAAGGTGTTCCAGATGATATTGGTAGTGCCATGAATCAAATTGCAGATAAACAAATTAGTATTCAAAATATTATTTCAGTAGCAGAAAAAGAAAAGCAATGCAGTACCATTAGAAAACTAATTAATGATTTCACAGAATCGATTCTGAAACTATTGAAACATGAAGGATATCATCGACACCAATGTGAAGTTTTAAGAAATTTGAAAAATAATTTTTCCAAAGATGGAGTAGTTTTTCATGTAGAATTACAATAAAAACCATTCTTGTAAATTAAATGAAGAACCCTGATATTTTTATTTTGGTAGTTCTCGTATTGTAGATTGCCATCTCTATGTAGATCTTGTTTTTTTTTGTCCCGTATTGTACGTGTTGTCACTTCGAGTATTCCAAATGGTTCGTTTTTTGAATACCGGTATTTTCTTTTAAAAGTTTTAGTTTTAGATTTCCCTTAAAAATTTTGCAGAAACCACCTTCGAAGGTAAATTGTTGTGGAAATGCTGTAGAAACTTACCATGGAATTTTCTGTTAAAAAATTGTATTGCTTAATATGTTGTTTAATTAATGCATTAATTTTCTTTAAATGTTACGTGAACGAAGTTACGGGTAACATCTAGTATATTATAATACAAAATAAAATTAAATAAACTGTCGTTTTATATTTTATTTTATGATTTATAATCTGAGATGTAAGTATTTGATATTACAGCAGAAGAAAATGTAACAATAAAATATTTAACATACTATGACTATTTACCATCTATGAACAAAACCTGAATATTTGCCATTTATGTACGAAATTAATAACAAAAATAATATAGATTTTTTTAATAAAATAAATATTCATTGACATTTGTCAATGATTAATTAGAAAAAGCATTTATAATACTAAAAAAAATAATATAATTACAGGTCTTTGTCACATGTCTTAGTACATGTCTTGGTCACACGCAATTCCGCGTTAGCAAGTTTTACTGTATTTAGCTGCATAATTTGATAGATTTCAAATTCATAATTGCTTTGACGCACTTTTTGTATGCGCGCAATTCTTTTTTAATAACTCGCTTACCCAGACATTACTTTCCGTATATCTTCTTTACTAAATTGTGGTAGTGCTTCTATGCAATACTATATTGGAATTAACATTTTATAGTGAAATAGTGCTTCAGAAAAAATATTTTAAAACATGCATATATTTAAGTCAATTATTGTTATATACTTAAAACATCTAAAATAAATATTATTTATTTATACCGGAATAATTAATCTGATTATCTATTATAGTTATTTATCTATTATAGATAAATCAATTTGATTTATCTATTTTCCACTAATCAATGTAGTTTGGGAATCTGAGTTTCAATTCAAAAATTTTTTTGGATTTGAGTTTCATTTCAAGAATTTTTTTGGATTTGAGTTTCAATTCAATAAATTCTGCTTGGATAGCAGATCGTGGAGTTAAAAATTTTTTTACTTACGTTAGTATTAATATGTAAATAATTTCGACACCATTACAAGAAAATTTCCAGCTTGTCCACCAAATATTTAGCTTTAATCATGTAACCACTTTATTGTTTGCCCAGACAATTATCAATAGGGCAGCGAGTACAAAGAATGATAGCAAATATTCAAGATGTAAAAAAACGCCTAAAACACACTGCTGAAAAAACTAATAATAATTACGCCAACAAGTTGTAAACGCCAAGACAATTTTTTTTAATCTACGAAAATACAATATAATCACCTACGAAAATATACAAAAATCTCTTACCATGTGCCACGATTCCGAATAGCGTTCTTTATCTTTAGAAAACTTAGACACTAATACATTTCCATCATTTAAAGAAATATTTGTGAAGACAAAATTTCGTTTGCTGCAACTGATGTATGGAAACGTCTCCGAGTAATTTTTATAGTGTATTAATCGGTCTTCTCAAACCCCAAATATCGGCTATCAATTCTGAATTAAACATAACTAAAGTTATACATGCATGTGTAGCATAATAATATTAATTTAAATGATAATATTAATGCTGTTAATCGTTTGATTGTAAAACATTTGTGTTGAATATGAAATTATTTACTTGAGAATTAATAGCATAGAAAACCTATATTCCTATTAAAACCTACAAACCATATAAAACCTATAATCACAGAATTTATATGTTTAGTGAAAAGAACAATTTAAGAAGACACATTTGCATTTAGATTTTAGATGCATTTACATTTAAATTTTGAATATGCCTTTGACAATATTCATGCCAGATAACAATCTGTCAAAGATATTGTGAAATTTGTATTCAAAACTTTACGACATATTCATGATATAACTTTTAACGGATATATTTTTTTAAGATAATTTGAAAATTATAGTTCCAAACTGATTGCCAGTAAAAATTTCTTATTCTTACACGGATTTTTTTTATACTGTAGCATACACTACAAACGTAGTAAGTTTTTTTCCAAATGTAGTGAAGTGCTAATGTATCCAAAATATAGGACTAAATTACCCAAATAATATATGAAGAAAGTACCTTAATATAGGACTAAATTATCCAAATAATATATGAAGAAAGTACCTTAATATAGGACTAAATTATCCAAATAATATATGAAGAAAGTACCTTAATATAACACTAAATTATCCAAATAATATCTGAAGAAAGTACTATAATATAGGACTAAATTATCCAAATAATATATGTAGAAAGTACCTTAATATAGGACTAAATTATCCAAATAATATATGAAGAAAGTACCTTAATATAGGACTAAAATATTTATAATAATAATACTAAATATCTGTACGATTTTATTTTTTATAATATAATAAATTAAAAATACTTTAAATACCTACTTATGAAATATATTATTTTAGTAAATAAAAATAAATTCAAAACTGGATAAAAATTTCAAAAGCTGCCCTATAATCAAGAAGATAAACTTTTTAGAGTAAGTCATGACATTAAATTTCGCGGCATAATATGAGAGGAGAATATACTTAATTTATGAAAAATAAACAACTACATAGAATTTTCGTTAAACTTAAATTCCATGCTTTGTACTGATTTATTTTTTAAATTTGATTCATTTACTTTGAAAACGTTTGCCAGAAGAATTTCATATCCAATTGATTAATGTATAAACTTTGATAATAAATTCTTCTCAGAATGATTTCTTCTTAAAGTCATATTTAGTTAAGAAAGATGTTCTTTTAAATGACCATTTTTCATTAGAATTCTCGACGGTTAAGATCCTTTACTGCATTTTTTAAAAGCACATCTTTTCATTGGACCTATGGCAGTCATTATTTATGGTTCATTTTACAAAAATGATTAAATGTAAAATAACTATATTCGATATTTATTGTTCAAGGTTTATTTAAACGACTGAAAATCGATATAAAATACATTTCTTTGCTATGATGAACAAAAGTTCATGTACTTACTGTGACTGTTCGTGTACTTACAATGGCCCACATAATTGATAATCTAAAATGTGATAACATTAATCATTTCATAGATTCAAAAATACTTAATTAGCACCAACAAAATAATTAACGAAACAAACACAAAAATGAATAAGTATAATAATAATAATAATAATAATAATAATAATAATAATAATAATAATGCAATTATTGCTTTTCACTCCAAAACTATTTGGGCAAAAGCTAAAACCAGCGAAAAGCATGCAAGGGAAAAATCATGAAAGAAGATGAAGAACAATGTGGCTATTAAAATTATAGTTCATAAAAGTTACATCTTCAACCGTTTTTGTTATAAGATTTCATCCAAAAATTTTCAATAAAAGTTTCCAAGTTTTATCAATAAGGAAATAATTAGCACATCTTCATTTATGCACGTACGCTAAACGTGTCAATACAAAAGACGGCATACGTGACAATACAACCTTGTAACAATATCATCTGTAAAACAATATAACATTGTCTTATGGAAAATGTCAATGTCCTAAGAACAATAACCATATATTTCTCATTTTATTCTCTTAGTAAAAAGGGAGAAAGTTTTGTGTATCACAACTATTCCAAATACGTGTAAGAAAATTGAATGATATCATCTGGCATATAGCGAATTTTCGAGAATTTAAAAAGCATATTTAGAATTCAGTTACTACACTTCGCTGCATATTGATCTTGCCGCTATAACGCAGCACCATATGAAACAAATGTTGCCATTAAAATTCTCAAAAAAATGTTAAAGCTGCATAATTTTTTTTAGAACGAGGCAGGTGCCAAGATATTTTATTCTGATATATAATATTTCATAGAAATGTGATATTTCAATTTTTTTGGTTTTGTATATGAAGATTATAGTATCATATATTTATTAAATTTTCAGTGTTACACTGCAAAGAATCCATCTTCGTTGTTTTCTGTAAAATTCCAGATATATATCTTTATATATATGAAATGTTCTAAATCGCCGTTTTCAGGATTTAGAGGCAACACAGTAAATATTTGATCATACAGAAAAACCTCGTCAAACTTATAATGTTGTATGGAAAAATATATTGAATACTTCGACAATAAACAATTTGGTATTTCACAATTGCGGAAAAATCTAACAAAAAATCATAACTGTTATCTCGTTAACAATGAAAATTTGGATAGAATTATATACAAAAAATCCCTGCCGGTTACGCCTTAAGGCACAGGCGGATTTCGAAGTTAAGTACTAATTTCACCAAAAAAAACTAAATCAAGATTAGAGATAAACCCAGTTTATCAATTTTACCCGGACGCTTTTGACGCGTTTTTTCTCGCATTATACTAATATATGTGAAATCCATGCCACTTAGTAACAATACTGTTAGTAGAAGACTAGATAAAATGAGTGTGGACATGGTTGAGAATGGTTGAAGCATAACTTGTTGAAAAGCTGAAATCAAAAAAGTTCTCCATATAAATGGACGAGTCAACTCTAAGAGACTGTGAAGCCGTATTGTTTAGTTATGTAAGGTATTGGGTTGTTCGAAAAGTTTTTTTCGCTTGGGAATGTTGGTTCTCACCAGAAAATTCTATCAACTAATTATTAGACATTAATTACGATAGCTGATGTCTAGTAATTGAAGGGCAGAATTTTCTGGTACGAATTGTTTTTCCCAAGCGGAAGGAACTTTTCGAACAACCCAATATATTGATAGAGGTGAATTTGCTGAAGAAATGCTTTTCTGTGAATCATTAGAGAGCACCACTGTTGACTCTGATATATTTAATACATTGAAACATTACTTAGATATAAATAGTATACCAGTGACAAATGTAACATCTTGCTCTGCAGGTGGTGCTCCAGTTATGATGGGTCAGATAACTGTATGTGTAAAACTAATGAAAGATGATAATCTAGAAATGCATCTTGTGCATTGCGTCATCCGGAGAGAGAGTTTAGTATTTAAAATCATTTAACCTATTCTTAATCATATATTGAAATCTGTAATAAGATGTATCAACACCATAAAATCCAACGCCAAATGTGAGCGTCTATTCAAACAGTTTTGTGAAGACAAAAACGCAGACCACGTTCGTTTTTCACTTCACTTCATACTGATGAAAGATTGTTCTCAAAGGGGAATTGTTTAAAAAGATTCATGGAGTTGATTGATGTTCTTAAAAAAATTTTAAGTGAGAATTCTGACATCAAGCACCTAGAAATCAGTGATGGAAAATAATTTGTTATTTATTTAGCAGGTATCTTTAAAGAAATGAATACCTTGAATAAACTACTTCAAGGAAAAGATAAAACACTTGTTGATGCAAAATCAAAAAATATTTGGCTTTATTCCATTCATTGAAGTATGGTAGAAACATATTTCTGGGAGAAAGTTTGACTTATTTTACTGGTTAAAAAATGCGAGGGATGCCGCTATAGCTGTCATTGTGGATCATTTGAAAATATTGGCCTCTGACTTAAACGATAGATTTTCTGATTTAAAGCAAATAGATTTCCCGTCATGGGTCATGCAACCAACGTTAGTAGACTTATCGTCTGATGATTCAATAGGATACCAAGAAGAAGTCTCTGAAATTGAAAGCTAAAAATCAGTTAAAACCTTATTCAGTATAAAAGCGGTGATGTCATGGCTCTGTGCTAAGACATAATCTAAATATCCAAACGTAACAAAGTTACAAGAAATATATTGTTACCATTCCCATCATCATACCTAGTTGAATGTGGTTTTAGTGGATTAAATGATTTACTGCTGAAGAAAATAAATCGACTTGACATAACTATACGAGGGGACTTGAGATTAAAATTTAATAAATTAGAGCCTCATATAAAAGCTGTCTGCAGAAAGCATGAAGGACAAGGATCTCATTAATTTTATTCTCTTCGTCTCGCGTCTATTTTGAATTTATTAGGTACTTTTTTTAACTGTTATTAACGGTTTCTTCGTAAATACTTTCTTTTCGTTTGTTTTTTTTCTATTGTTCTTTATTTAGATCCAATTAATGGCGTTTAGGACTTCTTTAATGAGAATAAGAGTTCAATTTTTATATAATAAAATTATTTGTCACAGGTAAAGCGAGGGTGACATCAAGGTTTTAGAGATGATATGGGGGGGGGGCATGGCCAAAAAATGGTTGAAAAACACTGATTTATATGTTATTTGTGATGCAGTATTTCCTATTTTTTAATATATTTTCCATCTAAAGATTGTCATCTCCGATTTGTGTATGATTGCTACTTTTACTGAAGAAATAACATTTTAAGATTTTTAAGACATAGGGAAGATTATTTAAGATTATGAAGAAGAAGGGATTATTTATTTTCCCCATTTCTTTATAGAATGTGAAGTTACACGTTTTGAATTAATTTTTTGAAGTTACACGTACGCAGACTTTTTTTAATAATTATGTTGGTGCAAATGGAAAAGAATTCTAATAGACCAATTTTGAATACAGGCATTTAAAAATGTAAAATTAATTTTATCTTTTTCAAAACGAAAGAGACGACTATATCATATAACGTTATTTTATAAATTATTTTGAACAATTTTGCTATTTACAATGCCTAATTTTCACCAACCGGTAAAAAATTAAAGCATGTGTCAACTATTTTAGGACACCCTATGGAAAAGCATACAATTCCAGTTTTTAACACTTTCCAACGTGGTTAAAAAGTGTATATGAATTCGGTTTGTATTGCTGTCTGTATGTCTGTCTGTCTGCCTGTCATTGTTCTAACTCGCTCTAATATACTCGAATTGCCATGCAATTGATATGTGTTATTAAGGTTTATTACGGCATGTTTGGTATTGAAAATATAGTGTGAGGTATTTATAGTGCGTTTACAGGGACACTCAAAAGAATTATGTTACATTGTAGTCTATGGAGAAAAATAGTTTGCATTGTATTTTAATGATGTTACACTATTTCAAAAGTATTGAGATTGATATATGTCACTGATGTGCAATACAAGAGGCTAATTATAGAATATGGTGTGGGTATCATTTAAAAGACTCAATAGTATACGTTTACAGTAGTGTCTACGAACGATAATTGGTGGACGTGGGTTTTGAGTTATGTTATACGTTTTTAAAGATTAGTTAATTTTTTGCATGTTACTTAGAAAGTATAAATTCTATAGATGATATACAGGGCAGCACATAAGATCTCAAGCTCATTTTCATTTATTGACAGAAATTTCTCAAGGGGAGTTTTCAATTGTGCTACACGTTTTCTAATTGAACAAAACTTTATCATACTCTGTAGTATGCACACAAATCTATAGAACATATACAGGGCTTCAAAAAACAATTTAGATATTTTTCCGACTATTGATTGTAAGTCTTGAAATTGAGTTTTCAAATTGTTTACTTAGACATCATCATTCACCGTATTAAACGGTGAAGTTTTCTTACAGTATTCTGTAAGTGTTGGAAAGTGTTTCATAATCTATTCTTGACGCATGAATTTTCGTTCTTTTTATGTGTGTATAGAGTGTTTTGAAGTAAAGCATATGATACGTGAAAGATCAAAGTGTAATTTAACTTATTGTTTTAACTAATGCAATATTTCTAAAACCTCTAGTGATATTAGAAATCGTTAAGAAATTGATATATTTTTTAAATTCCAGTTTAGCTAATACTATTGCATTTATCTGTATATACATTTATAATATGCTTTTATTTAAGAATTACGAAATCAAACTTTTAGGAAACAAACATCCAGGAGCAAACCCCATCAAGAAAAGTTTCTTTCCACCCCCAGTAAAGTATAACTCTGATTATTTTGTCACGAATATTCTACACATATGCTGTGTATGCTGCAGTACTTTATTTGTATTTTGGTTTACTTCAGCGTGCTGTATCTCAGTAGCATGATTTGGTGAATAATATTATATCCACTGTAAAAAAATACAAATTTTTCTCATCCTCGAAAAATATAATATAACATCGAGCGAAAATACACAATAAACTCTTCCGGATTACCCACGATTCCGAAAAGCGTTCTTTATCTTTAGAAACCTCAGAGACCAATTTATATTACATATTTAAGGAAGTATTTATAAACACAAAGTTCCTTTTCCTGCCATTGATATTCGGAAACTTTTACGAGTAGTTTTTTTAGTGCATTATTCAGTTTTCACAACCCAAAATATGTGTTTTGGATGGTATCGATTCTCAATTAAACATTTTCCTGTTCAACAAACAAGTTTTACAGGCAAACACCGTAAATTAACAGCATTAACATTAACATTAAATTTTCTATTATTTTGCTACTCTTGCGTGTATAAATTTAATTACCCAGCTGAAAATGTTTAATTGCGAATTAACAGCATCCTGAAACCGGTATTCGAATTTCGAAAATTGATTAATACACTATAAAAACTACTTGGAAACGTTGTCGAAAATCAGTGGGAGTAAATGAACATTTGTTTTTATAATACTTATTTAACCCTTTCGCCACGAAACAGCCTAAGACGCCCAGACAAGCAGACTACTGCCAAACCACCCGTGCGACTGACAAACAGGTGTTCCAATTTCTCTCCCTCGGAAATATCCAAGTATTGTTACAGAGTAGGGGATTATTGCAATCAACGAGTGGGGAGCCTTCTGTATGGAGATTCCACTTTCTAAGATTTCTGCCTTCTTATTGTGCTGCAGAAAGGTAGGCGAAAAGGGAAGAAAAAAAATCTCGCAGCAATAAATCAGCGTTCGGGCGTTTGTCGTATTTTGAATGCTATTGCGTTTTCAGACTTCACCATTCAAAGGGTTGAACCTGGAAAATATATTAGTTCCTGAGGTTTTTAAAATATAAGGAACCCTGTTCGGTACCACGGTTAACTCGGAAAATGTTACTTTATGTTCCCGTTCATGGTTATATTATATTTTATTAGGTTAAGAAACATTTTTCTATTTCACACCAATAAACTTCATTTAACTAATTTTCAAATAAATATTCAGCCTTTGTTGATAACAGACGACAAATGTAAAGAAAATGAAAAAACATGTAATTTAGAAGAAAAGAAAAATTAAAGTAGTTTTATTTAATTTAAAATATATTATGTAAATAATGTGTTAAACTGAATTTATTATTAGGGTAAATAAAACTTGTTTTTTTTTTCAATTAAAATTAGATATAATAAAAAATGCATTAATTAATAAGGTCAATGTAAAATTTGTTTAAATATCCTTTTAATTCAAAGAAAATGGAATATAGAGATGACCCAGTTTCATTTCCCATGAAGGATTTATTAATGTGGAACTAGATACTTAAAACTTAAAAATAAAAAATAAATAAAGCAATCCAATTATAATTTTTAAGAGAAACAAACTTCATATTTGAAAGACAGGAAAGAAAACCCTTCTTCAGTTTGAAGTGTTTCTATGTTAATCATACTTTAAAGCAAGATAAAGTTTTTGGTCTGATTTGAATTTTGCTTTTTGTTTAATCTTTGTGTTAATGGAATTAATTCTTTTAGTTAAAGGAAAATTTTAAGTACTTGAAAAAGATTGAGCAAAATTTTGAAGTAGATAAAAGTATTATATTATTCTGAGGCGCAGTGAAATATATAGTTTATTTATATAGTTTGGAAATTATTTTTAAGGAAATATTCCCATATTTTTTGCTTCTTTTGTTACAATAATACAGAAATATTTTAAGAAGTATTATTTGAAATATTACGTCTTTTGTTTGGATTTTTTTTCTTAGTATAAACTTTTTTTCACTCCAAAATAAATATTTTTAATAAAACTTGATAAAAAGTTTGAAACGGTAAATGTAGTAAATTATATAAATTTGAAATGAGTTCTCCTTTGGCAGGTTACACTCATAATCATATAAGTTATTTCTATTGGCAACATCCCTTTTTGATACATTTACAAAGCACACAACAACGAATGAAGTATCATTCGAAAGGTTTTTGAACCGGATCTGACATAGTACACACACAATTCGTTAAAACATGTTTTTTTTTTAAATTGCGGTTAATTAAAAATTAAATCAGCATTGTTTTTCTAAATGAAATGAAAGATTTTTCTCCAATCACTGTTGCCACAAAAATAAAATATCGCATTATATCGTGCTTAACAATGTATATTTTAAAAAAAAAATAGTACAAAAAAGATAAAATGGGACGTCATCGCCCGGGCTTATTTTACATTTATGATTAAAAAGCAAAATTGGAATTCCAATATTTAAAAGAAAAAGGTCCACTGGTTTTTAATTACTTTATTTATAATTCAGACAGATATAGTGTAATTTTTTTTTTAATGGAGGCATTTTGCTTTCAGTTTAAAATCAATATTATCAATAAAACTTAGTAGTTTGAAATACTAAATGAATGTGGTATTTACGCCCTTTGGTCTATTGCTCTCGCGATTTTTTCTCGTTTAATTGTAATTTTAACCAATGCCAAATTATAATTTATGTAGATCTCATCTTTGCTCGTTTAGCGTTATGCCATTTGTTGTCTTCTATTTTGCTTTTCACCCCAGATGACTTTCTAGACATTTTTTGTTGCATACTTATCTTGAATTCTTCATTTTATCATACTCCATTACTTTTTTTGGTCGAAGTGCCTCCATATCCAGTCCCTAAAAAACATCTTTGCTTCTTCTGTTACAACGGATACGGAAGTATTTTAAGGAATATTATTTGCATTATTACGTCTTTTTTTTTTTGAGATACTCTTTTATTTTCTAACAAGGGGACTTATCTAAAAGGTGCACCCCGATTTCGATAAAACTTTCACCATAGAAAGTACTCATGATATGATGAAGAATGATACCATTTTATCGGCCATCGTAAAGGTTTAGTATTTTTAAAATATTTGTAAAGCATCTATGATGCAACTAATGAAAATCGCTAAATGTTTTATACAAAAAATTTCCAATAATTTCAAACAATGTGACTGTCACAGAAATGATAATTTGTATATAAATGTGTTAATTTTGTATGCCCGCGACTTTCCAGAATTCAGTTGATTTTTGTTTCACAAGAAATGGAACCGAATGTCATGAATGTGAAAAATTTCATTCTATAATTTGTGGATGGTGTAAATATTCATGGTGTTTTACTCACTTGTATACAAATTATCTTTTCTGTGACGATTACGTTGTTTGAAATTATTCGAATATTTTTTATAAAACATTTCGAGATTTTCATTTATTGCACCATAGATACTTTACAAACATTTTGAAAATACTAAACCTTGACAATGACCGATAACATTGGTGTCATTCTTCATCATATCATGAGTACTCTCCGATAAAAGTTTCATCGAAATCAGGGTGTACCGTTTGTGTAGAATCTCTTGTTAGTATAAACTTTTTTTTCACTCTAAAAGAAATATTTTTAATAAAACTACCCGAACATTTTGGTCGCAGACGATTAAATTTTTATACAAGAATGTTTTGTGATCGCCACAACATACTATTTGTTTTATACCAGCATGCTAAATACAGATTGTTTACAGATGTTTTGCGAACTTCCATTGTAAATTTATTGAAATTTATATCATTTCATTGTAACTTTATTTTCTTACTTTAATGGTACTGAAGCGAAGCTAATATGTATGTTAGCACTCAAGTATGACTAATCTTCCTAGCATCAAGAACAGCCTTGATAAAAAATATTAAGCACTCCCATATTTTAAATATCTATATATAAAGTAAAAACCTGTCCGTAAATAACCCGGACGTCATGCTGACCTGATGAATAAATTCCCCTTTCAGTGCAATTTTGTAAACTTTTAAACATCACACAATTTCACTTTTTACACTGTCCAATAGGGAAAAAAATGTACTTGCACATTGTTTGGAAATTGTATCTCAACTTACTGTTTTTTTTAACGGTTTAAAGAAGCTTAAATAGTTTTAAATCTGCGTTCAATATAATTAGTGATTAACCCGTAATCACTTAAAATAATCTAAATAATTCAGCATTTGTTTGTTTCTGCGTAATATCCCATAACTAAATTGCCAAACAAAATTAAAACTTCACAAATACACAATAATAAAAGAAAGATGTCTGTCTCTCTGTGTGTTGGCGATGGCTGGATAAAACTATCGCACTTTAGAAGAACGAAAATTTGGATGGGAGGGGAGTATGGCAGGTCCAAATTGATCTGAGGATCAGATTTTTCATTTTTTGATAATTAGTCGAGATATTGATTAAAAACTATAATGAACATCGTAAAATGGCGAGCTGTTGCAGTTGTCTGTCCCAAAACCGAATTTCCGAATTTCTTCTAGCAGACAGTAAGAAAAAACGTAGTTTTTCGAATTTTGAAACTATCCCATTCGTTCTCTAGATAGAAATAAGAAAAAATAAAAAATACCAACTTATTGGTGATATCTTTGCTATTCTGACGATGTCTTTGCTTTAAAAAAAATATTAATATTTATCATTTCAAAAAAATATATTTTCGGAATGCTGATTTTGTGTTTTTCGTTATTTCTGCAAATTTAAAATTCCTCATCCGCTTTTCAAATATAAATACATCAAAACAACCTAAGATCTGTTTTAAAGGACCAGCTATGCATTAGAGGAAATCCGATTTTACGCCATTGAGTCCATTCCATAAATTAGCCAAAAGATCGGTGTTAGTTAGCGCCATTTTTTTCCTTTACTATTTTGACAATTTTGTTTACAGTGTTGTTATATAAATTTCTTTAGATAATTTTTTCAAATGTGGACGGTACATATGTTATCTCATTTATAATGCATTATGTTTGTACTTTATCTTAATATAAAATTCTATATAGTGAATTTGGCGTTCTACTTTGGCGTTCTACAAATGAAAAAAATAATATTTAGAAGGATAAACCTGACTTCTTATTGGCAAATTTTATTAATGCGACAGAAAAGTTAACTTTGTAAATTATTTATTTATTTTTAATTACAGTCATGTTGAATACTCCTTACTTAATATATTATCTCCATGCATACATAAATCCTTTTTCACTTACATGTGTGAAATATTTACATCCACCTTTTAATGTTCATACATACCAGCTGTCCCCAAAAAGGAGGAAGACTTTTTAAAATTAAATAATTTGAAAGTGGTGAACGGCAGAAATGCCTCGTTTAGTGCATGTTTATCAGAAAAGCAATAAATTTGTAGACGTATGATTTCATAATTAGTTTAAATTTTCGCCAACAGATGGCGCTGTAAGCTGAAAAACGTAAATGACAATATTAGCCGGATTTGAATCTATGTAATTTCTTCCTGTGATGAAGTCGTTTAAAAGACAACGTTTACCTACAAAACCCACCAAGTTTAGCAAAACTGGAACATTACATCTGTAAAGTATGTGAGGACATTCTTGATGAGGCATATTCACGGGTATTTGTTAGATTTGTTATGAGAGTACGGCATGTTATCGCTGCAAATGGCGGATATTTTGAAAATATTGTCCTTTAGGTTTTTCAACTTACATCGCCACCTATTGGTTAAATTTTAAACTAATTTTTAAATCGCATGCTTAAAAATTTATTGCATTTGAATAAAGTGCAACAAAGAAGGCATTTCTATCGTTAACCGTTTTCAAATTATTTAAATGAAACATAATTTCTTCTTTTTGGGAATAGTGTCTAATGAGGGCTTTTCTATCCTCCGGATTAATTGAAACTTTATAATATTTATAATATTAATTTATAATATTTGTAAGTTTATTTGCGTATTAAAATATGTATTGGATATTCTAGAATGGATTAGTATTGCAATTAAAGGTCGACCGAAAGTTCGGTTTCGGAGAGTTTCGGTAGGAAAACAGCCGAACATTCGTCACATACTGAAACTGTAGTCAGATCCCATAAGAGCTGGCTTTTAGAGGAACCCGTGTGTGATTGAATAATATTTTTGCTTTTAAACAAGCGCATGCACATTCACATATATACATAAATAAAATTATCTCTGTAAAGTATGTGTGTTTGTCGTTAATTATTAAATAGAATTTTTCCATGCATGCATAATTTAGTACCTTAAAACTTCGTTTGGAACAGATTCGTTTTCTGCCAAAACTCTAGAAAAGACCGAAATTCAGTTTCGTTTCGGTTTCAGCGAGAAAAACTTTTTTCGGTGGATCTCTAATTGCATTCAATTAAAATATTATGTTGTATCATATTGCACACAGTAATACAGTTTTTTCAATATAATCCTACATTTAACACTTAAGCTCCATACTTCTTACTTTATTTTATTGAATTATCTCTAGTTAAAGTATTTTTTTAGTACAATTTTATTTTTCAAACTCGAAGTTAAAAACAGCTAACTCTTAAGAACTAGATTCAAAATTTCTCCGGGTCATCCTTAAAGTGACTATTTTGAATGTTTTAATAACGAAAAAGAAGACAGTTTTTAAAGTATTTTTCAATAAATAGATAATTCCCGATATATATATATTTTTAATTTACTTTTCATTCTTTAGGAAGTGAAAGAGATAAAATATAAAACGATATTACATAAAAATAAAATTCTGAATTTTATTAGCTTTTATTTACAAAGAAAATTATTACTGTGATTAAATGATTTTTTTAGTTAAAACAATCGAATAAATATATCGTATTTAAAACTGGGTATTCGATTTCGAAATATCCATTCGTTCTATTGCTTACAATATAAAAAGCTAATCTTACTTTAAGAGACATAATTTGCACATTTTTATGTATCATTCAAGTTTTGTTAAGTGCAAGTATAGCTCGGCAATAATGAAAACTGTTTTGAATAACCTTCAGAAAAATGCATTCAAATAAATGAATAAATTTCAGAAAATGTTCCTGATGTTGCAGAAGTAGGGAAAACAAGTCCGAGATTAATTAAAATACCTGGTATTTTGGGGTTGTGTAAATGTATTCCGGGATACTGTGACTGATTCCAGGATCTTATGAATAATTACTAGGTATATCATCATCATCAGCAACAACAACAACAAAAACCGTTTTCAATTCACTGATGGATGTAGGTCTAACCCAGATTTTTCCATTGTTTCCTGTCTAGTGCTTTAGTTATCCAATTAACACTGGCCACTTTTCTGATTTTGTTACTCCATCTTATATAAGGTCTTCTTGGTCGTTTTACATCTCTGTGATACAACTGTACGTTGTTCGTGCTCCATTTGCTGTCTTGTCTTCTTTCAATGTGCCCAGCACATTTTCAATTTAGCCTTTTAATTCTCTCAATGATGTAAAAAACTTTCGTCTGACTTCTTATTCAGGTTAAGGTCTTTCGGTCTCTTCTAGTTATACCTAGCATACATTTTCAATACTTTCTGCATTGCTTATGATCTTTTAACCATCCGTCTTGTTAGCGTCTTTGTTTCTGCTCCATAAGTTAGTGCGTGCAAAACAGATTGGATAAACACCTTTCTTTTCAAACAAAGAGGCATGTTACTCTTCAGAATAATATTGTTCTACCCAAAAGCACTCCATCCATTTTTTATTCTTCTATTGATTTCATTCATGATACAGTTTTCCGATGATATTTCCTCTCCAAGGTACACATTACTTTGCACTTCTTTAGTCTCAGTGTTGTTGTAGACGATTTTATTTTTTGATGCAAATGAATTGAACTTCATCTTAGTCTTTTCCAAATTTATTTTTAATCCCACATTAATGCTAGCTTCTGTCACATCTTTTAGCATATTTTCCAATTCTTCAGGGATATTACTGAAAATTAGAACGTCATCAGCAAACCAGAGATGGCTTAAATATTCCCCATTTTATCTAATCCCTTTGTTTCCCAATCCAGCTTCTTGAAAATATTTTCGAAGATAGCAGTTAAAATGAAGGTGAAATGGTGTATCTTTGCTTTACTCCTCTCTGAAGCTTGATCTTCGCTTTTCCTTTGTCCAAACGGATGGTGGCTGCTGCTTTCTTGTAAATCTTTATGATATTCATGCAATGTTTGTCTATACCAAAGTCCTCCAGAGATTCAACTAGTGCTGTTGTGTAGACCCAATCAAATTCCTTTTCATAGTCAATAAAGAGAAGGCAGAGAGGTAAATTATATTCCTTATGTATTCCTATGAGTTACCTTACTGTTTGAATATGATCCATTGTGCTAAATCCACTTCAGAATCCTGCTTGTTCTCTAGGTTGAGCTGAGTCAAGAGCTGATTCAAGTCTTGTGCTTAAAACTTTGGTGAAAATTTTATAAATTACTAACAGTAAGCTGAATGGACGGTAGTTTTTAATGTTTTCCTTCTCTCCTTTCTTGTAAAGTAGCACCATTACAGCATAAGCCAATCTTCTGGTGCATCTGATTTCTCGAGACATTTGTAAAACAGTTTTGCATGTTTTTCTCCTGCTTCTTTGAGAAGGTCAATGGTAATTTCATCATAACAGAAGGCCATGGCATTTACTTTTTTGGTATATCTAATGGCTTGTACAACTTCATCTGTCATCACTGGGATTATCCCTTCAATTTTTGTTATGTTTACTCGTGGATCTCGTATGTTGATTTCCCTTTAATCTTCACATTTATACACATCATTATAGAATTTTTCGACAATGTTTACTATTTCATTAGTGATTTTGGTGATTCTTCCATCTGCCCTTTTCAGTGCAAAAATACCTTTTCTTTCAACACACAGTTTACGATTAACTGATTTTAAACTTTGTTATCTACTAGAACTTTCTTTACAAGATCACAGTTAAATTTTCTGATATATTCTGTAACATATTTTCTTACCGTTTTAAATAATTCTGCATATTTAACTCTTGATTTAGGATAGTTTTTCTTCATTTTAAATTCTCTGTGTTTTTTCATCAATCTACTTGTTTCTTCTGTTATTTTCTTTGTCTGCTTTACTTGTACTTCACAGGCTATCTTCCTTGCAATTTCTCGTAGAGTATTGGTTAGTTTCTTGTTCACTACTGTAACATCTTTCTCTTCTTCTAAAATTGATTGAAGTACTTGAAAACGATTTTCAAGTCCCAAATTAAATTATTCTTTATGTTTCTGGAGATTTATAATATCTACTGATTTCTTTGAGTGTTGCAAAAGCTTCATTCTTTCCACTTTAGTATTTAAAAACAGTTCGCATCTAACCAACCTGTGGTCGCTTCCTTTATTGAAGTTTTTGAGAACGCTGCAATCCTGAATAAAATGCTTTTTGTTTGTCAAAATGTAGTCGATTTCACTTGTTGAGCCATTTCCACTATGTCATGTCTATTTTCTTTGTGGCTTTTTCTTTAAAAATGAATTCATGATATACATATGTTCACATTCTGCAAACTCAATCAATCTGTTTCCTCTTTCAATACGCACCCCATATCCCTGATTTCCTACTGAGAACTCACCTTTCTTTTTTTCCCCAATTCTAGCATTCCAGTCTTCCATTATTAATTTGATGTAGCATTTTGATGTATTGAAGCTACTTCTTCAGAGAAATCCTCAATATCTTCATTAGTATAGCTTATTGTTGGCGCATAAAGTTGTATAATCTGTAGCTTGTATCTTTGAGCAGGGGGAGGCAGAAGGCGGGGTGAAAATACGATAGTTACGTTCCAAAATCGCCAGAGATTTTCCTCCCGCCTTCCTCCTCCCTTCGTTTGAAATAGACTCGCCTCCGACTATTACTAACGAACATTTATGAACATTCACACCTCTGGAATTCCCCTGATGATGACTATTTTGTAACAGTTGAATGCGCTTCGACTTTAACATCTTTTGACGGATTTTATGTTTTAAAAGCCTTTTTATGTTTGCTAGCACATTTTTAGCAAATAATGAAGTTTCATTCTTGATAAATTTAATTTAATATTCAAGGTGAACATGACGTCCAAAAATTATAGTTAAACTGTATTTTATAATAATAAGGATTTACAATTATGTTGATGAAATAGGTCTGCCATAAATTTTCAAAAAGGTACACTTAAAAAAATTATATTGTCTTGGGTCTTATAAACTACATTTAGAAAATATTTCTTATTAGCTCGGACAAGTAAAGCTGTAAACATACCATTTTTCAAAGATAGAAAATTCATCTAGATATAATACTTTGAATTTTGTGAATTTCCAGGGCTCTCCGGAACTAAAACCGTATTTTTCTGTTTTTATGTCACAATTGTTTCGTATGGCATCTGTAAAGCAATAACAAAACTGTTATACACAACATTCTATTGACTACAAATACCTAATATATATTTGACAATTTATTTTATCAGAAGAATGGGGAAAAAATTGTTTAGCATAAGTATTTTAACACGTGTGAGAAAAATCAAATAATATTATCTCACAGGATTACCTATCATAATATATTGACAATTTTAAAAACATAATTAAAATTCATTTGCTACGTTGCATTGTACATCGTTACTGACGCCCTCTGCAGGTATTACAGCAACATGCTAAAGATCTTACTACTTATTCATAATTTTTATTTTATACTTTCTTATGATATTTGTAAAATAATAATAATATTGTCCAATGAAACATTTCAATGTGTAAAGAGGCGCAACTCTTAATATGCCGTTTTATTATAACAGAACAATTGGGAAAAATATATGTATGACCTGAAGCATGTGTGAAATTTTTCAAATGGTTACATTTGACATACAAGACATGTAAAAAATGAATTTAGAATTCAGTTACTAAGCACAAAAAAAAAGAAAAAAAAGAAAGACACAAAAGACAGACGCCAAGTAATTTTATTCCAAAGTACAATATTTCACTGCAAAATTACGTTTCAATTTTTTTTTGTTCTTTTCCAGATATGCAGATAGTAATACAAAATCTATAAAACATTTCGCATATTCTAGTTCTTTTTCATTTTTAACTCATTTATTTTCGAACATCGGACTATGATGTTATGTTACATTTCAACACAAATAAAATGTATTTTATTTAAAATCTATAATACGGAATTACGAGGCGAATTAAAATGTTTTTGCTTAAAGTTTTATTCTATAAATTATGGGAAAAAAATAAAATTCACACTTTTATACATGTATCATACGATAAGTTTCGGTTAAGAAACTGCGAAGATTTTATTAAATCAATTTATGAAGCATAAAACAATATGTTCAAAGACTCTTTTGACATTACAATTCACTCAAAAATATGTAATTTATTAAATTTTTAGTTCATACCATGTTAAACACTTATTTCTTATTTCATTTATATCTACCCTATATATATAAAATCCTAATGAAACGAATTTGTGAAACGATTTTATGAAACGAATTTATGAAACGACTGATTAAACGACTGATTATGTTTCAGGGCTATTTTTAATAAAATATTAAACGCTTGATGGTGAAATTAATACCAATTGTCCATGAAAATCCGCGGATGTCAAAACTGGTAATAGAATTTTGAAATTGGAATTAGTTTTTGAGATATTAATTTTTTTCCAATTTTAATGACATTTCTGTAATGATGGCAACTAATTACTTAGTTTTTTTGTGACAAAAAAGGGAAAAAAATCAAAAAGGATCCCGATAGGGATTATTGATTTCTTTTTATTCGTCATTTTCAAATTGAAATTCCTAATAAATTCCAAAAATTTATCTTTTATTTCAATCGATAATGAAGACAAGATTGTGATTAAATTATGTTTTTCAGGAAAATTTGAAAAACAAATCACATTTCTATCGTCAGGATTCAATCGTCTGTCAGCATTTAATTTAATTTATAAACTGAAAATATTTTGAATAAATTCGTCCAAATGACGTCATTTATGTTTATACAATTTATTTAATATAAAGAAGCCATTTATATATTTTTATGTACAAAAAGAGGTAAATTGAAAGACAATTATAAATAAATTGTATATATACATATAAATACATGTATAAACAAGCATAAAAGTTCGGTGCATTTCCAGTATATGGGGCCTTGACGAAACAGAGAAAATAGCCTTGGCGGAAAAGGAAATTTGGCAACATACTTTCTGTCAACCTATTCACTTTGTCACTTCGTATACAGAAGCATTTTTTCAATATTTATACAATTTGTTTAGCGTAAAATGTCATTTATCATATTTTATATATAATCAGAAGTAATTTGTATAGAAAAAACAATAATAATATACTTATAATTAAAATACGCATATAAACAAAAAAAAAAAAAATCGTCGAATTTGTTTCCATGGCTGTTTATGTCATTTGGCACCAAATTTCACTTTCTGATGCCCGAATTGCGCCAAGCTTTTTAAAAAAGCGTCAAGACCCCTATAATAGAAAAGCACCAAAAGTTCATAGGGTTTGTTTTCATAACTTTTGGCAACAAATATATGTATATTAACGAATCTATTCGTTTTTGAAACTCGAATTACGACAAACCTAAAAGCAAAGGATCCTATACTGGAAAAGTACCCGATTTTCTTATGGACAATATTCAAGTGACATAACATGGTGTAAAATTATCGCGGATAGCAAATTTGTTTAAATATCTCATCAATTGATACCCAATAAATGCAGGCATGCATGCACAAAATATTTAATTAATTTTGTATGATAAATAATTATTAGAAAATTCGTATATACATATCAATTAAAATAAATAATTTACATATTTAAAATAACATGAAAATATGCATGATGGTGCACTAAAATAGAGAGAAAATTAAAACCTGTTACTGAAAATATCTATAACATAGTACTTTTCAATACCGTGGTTCTTAATGTTATTCACAAGCAGATGGCGTTTTTCTCATCCTTAAACGCAAAGGAAGAATAGAATACAGATCGTTGTTATAAAAGTCCGAGAGGTAGCCACAATTTAAACCTAACCATTTTATACAAGCTGGTTTTCAAGGTGTAATTGATTTTACTTATCAATCCCGAAAAAAGTCGTCAGTTGTCGCAACAGCTGTGTATGAGGCCATGATAATAAAAAAAAATGCCCCTTTAAAACGTTAAAAGCATGACAACCCAATTACAGATTTACCAATATTTTTAAAATGAAGCACGCTGTCATGTTTTTAGAGGCCTCGAAGTCTGAGCGGGGGTTGGCGAGCGTAGCTCGCAGGGGGTAGGCCCCCTAGTTATATATATATATTATAATACGAGCAAATCATGTGTATGTGTATGCAAAATTTAGCTAAAAAACATCTCTCACGATTTTGAATAAATTTTGTATCCTACCGTTTTGGATACGAGAAGACCATTAGACTAGCTCACATGTTCGAGAAAATTCCATTAGTGGGACATTTTGGGGTCACTATGGGTGAATACATTTGAATGGGAATAAAGGTTGGAACAGTTACTAAGTTGTTGAATAGTTGGCAGTAAACAAAGTCGCAAAGTTGGCAAAATTGGACCAAATTTGGTGATATTTGGAGAAATGTTGGCGGCATTGGAGAGATTTGGCGGGAAAATTGACTTTCAAGATTATCAATGCCAAAACAAATGCTTGTCGCCAAGTGAAAAAATGTGACGAATTTGCGACTTTTCAGCAAATGTCGAGAAAATTGGCTTTCAGATTCTGAAAGAATTTTCCAGAAATTCCCAATCGGAGCCGATATATATTATTCAAACAATCAGAGTCCATAGAAAGCTTTTAATTTTAACCGATCCTTTCCCTCTGGTTTTATTTCTATTTGAACATTTACAAGTGAGAATTTTAGAAAATACATAATTAACTTATTGATAAATTTTTAGAACAAAAATCGGTGTAATACGTGATAGAAAATATAGTACCGAGGCACTAAAGAGAGCTTTTATCACTGAAGAAAAAGATGCATTTATTTTATAATATTATGTTATTGATACTTAATAATATAATAGCTAGATTCAAAAATCAAATGTAGCTTTCTTTTACTAATTTGTTTAAACGTATAGTGGCTCGGAAAAAGTATAAGATCGAGCACATATCTGTTCTTTAACTGCAAGGAAAATAAATTATATAGTTTTATATTAAAATATAATAAAGTAAATTTAAAGTCATACATATAAAATTAAAAAATAATGTAACTGCTTGCATGCATGAATTCAAATACAAGATAACTATTCAGATATTAAAATCGGCAATAAAAAAGTTTGTGATTGAAAAATTTAAGACAAACAATGATACTGCTAAATATTCATTTTTATTTTACATTTCAGCTGTTATGTATCGTATCTGTAAAACATTAATAATATTTATTGCGTAACATTTCAAAGTCCTAAAAATAACAAGTATATATATATTTGTCATTTTACTTTACCGGAACAATGTGGAAAAATGTGTTTATAACTACTTCAAACATGTGTTAGAAAGTTCAGATGATATCATTTGCAGCATAGCATTTATTTTAAAGTAAATATATATATATATATATCTATTCAGAATTCTGTTTTGCTTCACTCTATATCGGTTTAGTTGTCCTTTGTAGCTATCATAGAACTTATATTAAACAAATGTCGCAATTTGAGTTCTGATAATTTTCTACATCTGCGTAATTCTTAAGGAATGAGAGAAGCGCCGAGAGATTTGATTCTGAAATATTATATTTCATGGAAATGTTATGTTTAATTTTTTTCTTTACTTTATTCGAAATATACTAAGATTTGTTGTACCATCTGTTTTTTGAAATTTGTAGCGTTACATTCTGAAAATAGTTTATTTTATGTTTTACATATTCTAGATTACTTTCTTTTTTATTTATTATTTATTTTTGAGCAATGAAATATGGTATAACGTTACATTTGAAGATGAGTGTGTTTACAAGTAAAATGTATTTTATTTTTATTATGTATTATGGAGTTAAGAGGCAAGCAAACTCAATGTTTTTATTTTAAATGAAAATAAATTGCGCAACAACATACAAGTATCATTTTTATATGTGTATAGCATTCTTTGAAGAAAAGCATTATGAATTTTATGGTAGGATATAGCCTAAGTTTTTTAAAAGTAACGAATGCGGGATAAAGCAATATTTTCGGAAAATCCTCTCACTTTACAAATACTTAAAAAATATATTTATTTAATTTTAGTATAGCTTATACCAAAACATTTATTTACACTTTCATTTATAATAAGTTTAAAAAAATTATAACACCTTGTAATTATATACTTATTTTAATTACTAAAAGGCGTAAAATAAAAAAATTATAAACAGTAAAATAAGTTTTATTAGACTGTTGATAATTTTCAGCTCAGTCTGATCTATTATCAAAACAAATAAGAATATTCAATAATTTCACGGTCTATGAAATTATTTGAAACGCTATCATTTAATTTTTCATGTACTTTTTAAAAATTATGTCCGTTATTTTTTATTTTTTACTGGTATGTTTATTTCCATATTTGTAGCTATGGAGTAATTAGAGCCACAATTTTCGTAAGTTAAACGATGCTGCATCGTTACATATTTTATTTTTACGTGTTATATATCTATGGTTTGTCTAACTATGCAGCATCATTTAACTTACTAAAATTATGGCTCGAGTTACTCCATGGGCACAAATATGAAAAAAAAGAAAAACATGAAAGTAAAAAATAAAATAACAAGTGCATAATTTTTAAAAAGTACGTGAAAAATTACATGGTAGCGTTTTAAATAACTTCATAGACCGTGCAATTATAGAATAGTCTCATTTGTTTTGATAATGGCTCATATTGAGCTGAAACATGTCAACAGTCTAATAAAACTTATTTTACTGTTTATAATATTTTTATTTTACACCTTTTAGTAATTAAAAGAAGCATATCATCGATCAAATATTTAGGGAAATAGACTTCCATTGTTGAATTCAAATATTTTTCTTCGGGAGCGATTTCAATATGTGTGGAGGGAGGATTTTACCTTTAAAGAATTTTAATATTTAAAAAATTCAAAACCTTCCGGAAAAACATGTGTATGTATCAACTTGGAGTGACTGTCATGTAGCAGGTATGGTCTCAGTTTCTCCATTTGAGGGGGGGGTGGTCAGTACACCGAAACTTTAAAGAATGAAATATGGATACATCCTAAGCGTACATCATTTTTCACCGAGGAAGATGATCCTGTACTCCACACGGGATCAAGCTCTCGTGTTAACCATGCAACTTTACTCGAATCTATTCTTTGATTATGTGAAAAAATGAAAACTAGTAAAATCTGTGTCCTGCTAGTTGCATTCTTTTCTCACAGAGTACAGAACTGTTCCATTTAACAGACCATCTCGTGACCACCAGAGTATACACAACAGCCTTCTTCTTAAGCGGCCACTACAAAAGCTGGTCGTTAATGGGTTCTCTATATATTTTTATGTTTAAAGTCTTTAATATAATTACAATTCGTTCATTAAAAATTTAGGTTAATTTGATTACTTTAATACATTTTGTTCAATATACTAAAAAGGGCATGTTGGAAACAGTTCAGAAATTGATTTCATCTGTTCCCCCGTTTGTGATATATGCAACCCGTTCGTGATATAAGCAACGCGTTTGTGATATATGCAATTCGTTTCGTGGACTGCCAACAGGTGTCGCCACTACCTGAAATGGAACTTCCTCAAATCATCACAGATGGCAGGACCACAGATCTACAGAGACATAATCACTACAATGTGCATTTTAAAGAAAGAAAAAACTGTTTAGTCAGCAATAAACCCTTTGTGAAATGTGTTCAACGGACTAATACCGTGAAAGAACGTTTAAGAGCCCCTTTTTATTAGTTAGTTGATGCTGTGACAATGTAACATTAAGACATAAGACAACTTCGCTCGTCCAATTTTAAAGGACTGCGTTCCTGAAGCAGAATGCTCTGGAAATTAAAGCGATGCATAACTCGTTTTATAGATGTAAAACCTTTTCTTTTATATCATATAAGTGTTATATATTTAATCAAGATTTTGTGTAGTTTTTTCAGATATATAAAGTGTGTACTTAAGAAGTAACCACGTGTTGTGTTTCTACAAAGATTTCACGCTGCATTTAACAAAAATAAATTCACATATTCTCAGAGCAAGCACAATTAGCTGCGTCACGAATAAGGATTACACCTTATAACAGGTAAGCAAAGCTTGCATATTTTTTGTACAAATAATTGAGAAGAAATTTATTATTTATCTGGTCGTTTTGAGCAAGTAAATATAACTCACTTCCTTTCAGGGCACAATAAACAAAATAATATGATAAAAAGTGACTAAAACGTGGTTTCATAGCTCCGACCTTATCTGTTGATTTTTTCATTATTGCTGTAAATTGTTGAGTTTTATAGTTTTATTTTAAATTTGTTTATTGAGATTTCGAGCTTTGTCTTTAGTAGTTTCTTTAGTTTTGTTTTCTCGTTTTGTGTTCAAGTGATTTATAAGTTTTAATTGTCTTTTGTGGTATTGGTTCTGCATGTGATATATCACTGGAGTTATTATTACATATGTATATGTATATACAGTGGCGGACAAAAAACTGCATCACCTGCGAAAAAGTAGAAAACGCTGCAAATAATGTTTTTCAAGTACAGGTATTATGGAAGGATGATATTTTTACGATAAAATACAGTTGTAGGATAAATCTATTTTATTGGGATTTATAAATTATCTACACATAATTATTTGTAAAACGGAAAAAAAGGGAAAAACGCAATATTTAAAAATACTTGGAACAATGTAATAGATGCACAAATTCTGTAGTTAATGTAAATTCTACATAACTGCAGTCATATTATACTTAGATGTGTATACATGCGTAAGGATCCCTTCAGTATTTAGTAGATCCTCCACGAGCTGCAATGACAGCCTTGCAGCGGTCCGGCATAGAATATGGTCAGTTCATACAACCAAACTCTAATAATGCTTTCCTGCAGTTTTATCTTAGTAGCAGGGTTCAAAACAGCAATTTTTGTACCTTTATATGCCAACAATTTTCAATGGGAAGCAGGTCAGGACTATTCCCAGGCCATTCCAAAACTTTATTGCCAGATTTTGTCAGATAGGCCTTCTCCTAAAGGGAGGAAATTGGATGAAAATTACTTTTCCAATATCCTTAATGTTATGGAGATTAAAAATTCAGTTGGCAGCAAAATAATTCATGAATAAGTTAGATTGACTTGCCAATTTCGCTGTATGGCAGAGTACAGAGTCCTGTTGAAAAATACAATTTCTAGCACCTTTAAAATGATCCTTAATAACTAGTTTTAAACACTCCTCCAAAATCTCGGTATAAACGGATGCATTCACAGTTCCAGTAATAAGTTTCCGACTTCCAACTCTTTTGCTGGATATACAGCCCCAGACCATTTGGCTGATTGAGAATTTTAGAGTAGGCGATATGCAGTCTGGATGACAAGCTTTACTTTTACGTCTCCGAACATACCTCTTACCGTCTGATCCATGTAGGTTGAACTTCGTTGAAGATTCGTCCGAAAAAATTACTGAATCCCACTGAACCTTTGTCCATAAGACATTCTCTTCTGCCCAAGAAAGTCGTTTCTGCATCATTTTTTTTTTGTAAGTAAAGTCTTTTTCTTTGGGCGATACGCATGCAAACCCTTTGGATAGTATTTGCCCTAAATTAACAACACAGACTTTCTAAAATTCGACTTTTAAGTCAGGAGCACTTGCATGACGATTACTTAGGGACATCCGTTTCAGATATCGATCATCAGAACTTGTGGTCACCCTCTTTCGGCCCAATTCAGCCTTTCTCTCAATATTACCAGTTTCACGTTCTAATTTAATCGTCCTCCAAACTGTTGATTGATTGCAACCAATTTTTTTTGCGATCACACGCGTCGAATATCCTTCTTTAACT
Organism: Maratus michaelseni; assembly: GCA_963931845.1. Lineage (NCBI taxonomy): Eukaryota > Metazoa > Arthropoda > Arachnida > Araneae > Salticidae > Maratus > Maratus michaelseni. The sequence goes on along the minus strand of OZ007592.1, from coordinate 280,499,674 downwards.
AAAGCATGTATCACACATTTTTTTTCTTGCATCAATTGAACATACGAAGCCATCATTTGTCCACTTAAAGAACAAGACAAATGACCGTTTTTCCTTTTTGCCATACTATTTTTAAAAAATTTAATGACGCAATACTTCATAAGGGGTATATTATCCAATAGGAATGTGGAATAATATCTTATCTTGCTTTGCAGCAACTAAGATTAATTTATTTGAACGAAATAGCTCATTCGAATTACAAAATGTTAATTTTTCTAGGTGATGCAGTTTTTTTCTCCGCCACTGTATATATATACATATGTGTGTGTGTATATATATATATATATATATGTATATATATCACTGGCGCCGGCTAACATAAAAGTACCGGTTAATCTTTGGCAGTTCCTTTGGTTATTAACTTCTGGTATACGGCTTTTAATAAATTTCAAATCTTTGTTTCAATAAATTATTGATATTTTTCACACAAAAATGCTTTTTGGTATTGTTAGTAGACAATCTAAATATATATTAAACTATATTAAATGTAAAATATCTATTAGTGTTTTTAATATTTAAAAAAATGTTTTTCTCCTGTATTGTGTAACCGGGGAGGATACAGAAAAATAAGGAATTTTAGTAATTTTAAAACATGATTTTTTTTTAACTTATAAAGTAAGGTTACATTTTTATCAGAGTGAATAACACTAGTTTGAGAGGTTTTTTAATTAAATTTATATGTAATAAAAAAATGCATTAATTAAAAAAGCCATTGGAAAATTTGTTTCAAGATATTTTATTTAAAATAAAATGGAACATAGAGATGACCTGATTTCATTTTCAGTGAGGGATTTATTGATTTGGATCATTTCATTAGTTACTTAAAACTTTTATAAGAATTTTACGAAATCCAATTACAATTATTAAAAGTTACAAATTTCACATTTGAAAGGAAACAAAAAATCTTCTTCAGTTTGAAGTGTTCTCTGTTAAACATACTTTTAAATAAGATAAAAATTTTCCACTAATTTGAATACCACTTTTTGTTTAATCTGGCTGTTCCTTGAATTAATTCCTTTAGTTAAGGTAAGTTTTTAAGTACTTGAAAGAGTGTATAAAATTATAAGAACATAATTTTGTAGTAGATAAAAGCATTATACAACCCTGAGGCATGAATTATATTTTAGTTTCAATACATAGTTTGAAAACTGTTCTTAGATGTCATCCAATACTTTTTTGTTTCTTTTGTTATAGAGATGAAGTTATTTTAAGTTTCTATTTGAAGATACTCTGTCACTTTCTTTGATTAAATTTTGACTCTATTTAAAATGAATATTTTTAATAAAATTTAATAAAAATTTTGAAACAGAAAGAGTAAAACATAAACAAAAAAATAAATAAATAGATGTAAACATTGCAATTGTACTCTTTGATTATCATAATTTTCCTTTAGTCTACTTAAAATTCAGACAAAGACGATTTTAAAATAAAAAATGGTCAGAAGCATTCCAAAGCGACAAAATTGCTTATTGTTTTGAACTGCTGAAAAAACGTCATGCCATTTCGGATAAAGGCATCCCAATCATGAAAAAAATTACATTGTTGAAGCGATTGTCGTGTTATAGAACAAGATAACTATATATTCCTTATTCGTATACTCCTGTATATTCCTTTACCTTTTTGATTTGGCGAAAAAAGTGTTGTTATATCTACTGTAGTATTCATTAACAGTTTCTGCATCTAAGTATGTATGTAAATATATAAAATGTAAGTGAGCATGTAAGGTATACGTAAATATGTGAGATGTATTTATATGTAAACTCATGAGAAAGGAAATAAAGTATACACTACAGGGTCATCGAAAAAGGTTGGACAGATTTGAAAGAATCATAACTCTAAAATTAATTGAGGAAACGGACTTATTTTCTTTCCGGAGTACTTGACAATTATCCAAGATTTGTTAGATGTAGCTGTTTTAAAGTCGTGGCATTCAGACGAAGCGAATAAGAAATTGAACGGTGAACGAGGCCCTTCTGCTGTTCTACTTTATCGATGGTTCCGGAGTGGAAAGCGTAAAAGTCTAAAACTATTGGAGGTATGAGGAAAATGTCAATTAGAAAGTTCTTCAGCATCGTTGATTTAGTTGGAAAGGATCAATTATGTACACGAATAGCCTAAGCAAAAAGTGAAAATTGCGAATGTGTGATGCGATTTGCATTTTCAGATCCTCGATTCTAGTCTGAATGTCGCGATATTAAAACAGCTACATCTAACAAATCTTGGATAATTGCCGAGTACCTTGGACAGAAAATAATTGCATTTATTTACTCAATTGCTTTTAGAGTTATGATTCTTCCAAATCTGTTCAAAATGTTTAAATGACCCTGTATATTAGTTTTCAGCGTAATATTCATTATTTTCACACTGTTAAAAATTTGGAGCAAACTGTCCAGTCATTTGACCGTTTTTGTAGAAAACGGTTACATAACACTAATTTAACTATATTCTGACAGTATTATTGCTCATTTTATGGTCAGAATATAGTTAAATTACTGTTATGTAACCGTTTTCTACAAAAACGGTCAAATGGCTGGAGAGTTTGCTGCAAATTTTTAACAGTGCAGCGTAGATAAAAATATATTCAAAATATTAAATTGATTCGGAATTTAAACTGCTTGGCTTACATGAGTATTGGTATCGGAGATAGTTTAGTAGAGTACAGAGATGATTTTAGAGTATAGAGATAGAGTATATAATATAGAGTATTCAGTGAAAAGTTAACTTAAAATTTAAAGCATTATTTATGAGATTTAATGAAGCAACTGCATACATAAAATTGCCAGTGAAGAAGTTTCATTTATAGTCTTCTTTTCTATCTATTTAAAATCATTATTTTCAGTGTAATATATACTATAAAAGAAAGTATCGCCCTGTGTGTCTGTGTGTGTGTCTGTCTGTTGGCGATAGCTAGGAAAATCTGGCGCACCTAGAAGTCTGAAAATTTAGGTGATGATATTCCAAGGTCTCTCCTGGTGCACCTGAGTCTCAGAAACTTAATATTTTGAAATTTAGAGTAGAACCTAATAAGAGTAATTTATATTATTAGAGTAAAAACCTAATCAAAGATCACAATAGAAAAAGCACTCTTCCGAAATCCGCACGCGCATGCTCAGAAGCCTTCTTACCGCATCTTCCGTCAAGAGACGAAACAAAGCGACAATAAGATCGTTTCTTTTTCGTTTTATCTAAATTCGCCACTTGCGAATGCAGAAAATACAGAAAAACAATCTACATATTCACGAAGAACGTACTTTTAAGTTTCAGACGATCTGGTCGGTTCGAAAAACTTTTACATTTCACCCTTTCAAAAAAAAAATAATCAAGAATCGTCAAATTCATGTTTTTTTATTTTCTCCCGTTTTTCGAGCCTCGCAGCCGCCGGACTGCAACAGATACGGAAAAACGGAGTTCATCAAATTAAAGATCTGATTTTGCCCTTTTCAAAGCCACCTTTGGTTTTAAAAAATAGGAAAGTTAACCTTTTAAAAAAATATATTTTCTGTACGCCATTCCGCGATTTTTGGGATTTTGCCAATGTTTAAAAAATTTGTATCGGCGGTTCCAAGAAAGTTACGAAAAACTAAAAATGCCAGACAATATCTACATTTGTTTCCTTTTTGACATCTGCAATTGTTTTCGACAAATACGAATATTAACCCTTTGAAAAAAAATCGCGCGCAGGACTCAGTTTTGCGAATTCCGATTTTTTGCTATATATAAAATCGCGCATCGGCTCTCTTAAATAACAAAACAAAAAAAAACACACCTAAGGACATCTACGTTCTATAGGGGTTAGTCAGAAACATTTAGTTAAAAAAAATTAACGTTGACACTTTCGAGAACGATTTTACCGTAAGTCAATTTCGCATTTTTAACGATTTCTCCTATCTTTAAAAATTGTTTATAAACAAGATACGAAAAACGAAAATCACCGCGCTAATCTAGTTCTTTTGCTTTTTAAAATCTGGTTATCGTTTCGAAAAAAATTAAAAATACTTACATTAATCTTTTCGAAACTGGCCGTTTACGCAACCCACTTTTGTGATTTCCTCCATTTTGGCAATGTTTACCCGTGGTTAAATTTTAATTCTACTAGTAAATGTGGTTGAGTCGAGATTGCGGCCCCTGGCCGTGGAAAGTGGGACTATATGAGTAACTCTGGTTCTATGGGCCCGATTACGACAGGGTTTGGCTAATTCGACTTGATATCTATAACCTTATAAATTTTAGCTGCACTTTCTACCGCCAGGGTGAGCTTTCCGATTTCGAGTTCTATGGGCCCGATTACGACAGGATTTCTCTCATTCGACTTGATTTCGATAGTCTTACAGATTTCAGTCATGTTCGTCTAGAACAGATTGTTATTATCACGGGCTCGGGCAACACCGGGTGGGTCAACTAGTTTTAGATAAAAATAAATTCAACATATTAAATTGATTTGGGATTTAAAATACTTGGCTTACTCGTTTCATGATATTAGAGAGAATATAGTAGAGTACAGAGATTATACAGGGTGGTTAAAATTAAACTGACGGTACTCAAAGGCTCATAACTCCGTTTCTACTGAACGGATACGAATGAAACTTCAGATTAATGTTATGTAGATCATGCCGAAGTTTTTGGTTGTTCGTGCAGCCGAAGTTTTCGTAAAAAAAGTTACAAATTTTGCCACCAGGTGGCGTTTTAACAATATAAAATGAAAGATAATGATCCAAAAATCAAAGAATAACGGAATGTTTTATTTATTTACACACCTGTGTGCTCTATGTGCGTGCCTTGGCGGTCAACAATATGCTTAAAGCGTACTACCGCGTTATCAATGGCCCCACGTAACATATCAGTAGGAATGAGGGAGACATGACGTACGATGCTAGCTTTCAAGTCCGCTAAATTAGTTACACGTCCTTTATAAACATGATCTTGAAGAAAACCCCACAGTCAGAAGTCACATGGGTTCAGATCTTGCTGCCCAGGAAATCGGGAAAGTACGCGAGATGACACGTTCATCAGAGAAGATGGCTTGAATTACATACTTTACACATCTCACCGTATGAGCAGTTGCTCCATATTGCATGAATATTTTTTTAAATTAAACAGCCTCTTTGACTTAACGCCGAGACAACATGGTTCTCTCAGGAGTCTGCTGTATTGGTCACCTGTTACTGTACGCCTAACAAACCCGTTCATTGTGACTTCTTCGAAAAAATACGGGCCCAAAATAAAATTCGCCGTGAATCCATACCAAGCCGTGACGTATGGGGAATGGGGTGGCTGCTGTTGCACGGCATGAGGATTGGTGGAACCCCATATGCGGCAGTTCTGGGTGTTCACAGCACCATCTAAGTGAAAATGAACCTCGTCTGTACATAAGATGTGCGATGGCCAGTACTCATCCACTTGGATCCTCGCCAGAAAAGGTAAATTCAAGACACACAAAGTGAATTTGCGGTTTCAACTGTTGTACGATATGCATCTTGTAAGGGTATGTTCGCAAGGGTTCTTGTAAGGGTTCCTGTAAGGGTTATTGTAAGGGTTCCTGCGCTTTAGAATTTTACGTAAAATCATTCGCACAGTTGCCCACGGAATGTCCAATGCTCGTGCTATTGAGCGGCCACTTACAGTAGCATTTGAAGAATTTCCAGATGCCTCTGCTGTTGCAATCGCAACTACTTCCACAATCGCTGGCTCAGTTGCACGTTGTCCTCTTCCCGGGACCCGCAGTGGCGCGGACGAATAAGCTCGGTTCCACCGAAAGTGAAGCAGCATCAACCGTGGCCAGTGTTTGGAGAATGACAACCTCTCTTGACTGCGGTGTTGTGGGACCGTGTACATTAATGGGAGCTGGTACACGTAAAATCTGTTCGTGGCTCCAATGTCCTCCAAGTTTAGAATAAGCGTTACCTCTGAGGGTGCCAATCCAGGTGCAGGTCTCTCATCTGGAATTGGTTCAAGATTAAGAGAACAACTCTTCTGGACGGGGCTTGTGAGTGCTTAAGCCATTTGGTAGGCCTCCTCATTGAGCTGACTCTCGTCCTCTTCCCGGTGTAACATCCAGAGAACCAGTTTTTTTCAAACTTACTTACTTGATCTTGATCAAATTACAGCATGTACCTTGATATATCTTACATGTACATATATGTACATGGTGTAATTTACATTTAACGAAATTTCTCTATTATGATTAATTTAGAGGAAAATCACATTCGTTAAATAGATATTCAACTATATTTTGAAATTTAGCAATGTATAAAATATACTTTTTCATGTATGAAAATGGTACAAGAATCAAATGTATTGAAAAATCTGTGTAACATATATAAGAATCATGTTACTTTCTTTGTACATTATACTTTTAAGGAACTATATATACCTTATATTCTTAGGTTCAATATTTCCGTATTTATTTTACTGAATTACTTGTAACTAAACTATTTATAAAAATAATTTCTTTTTCAAACTTTAATTTAAAAATACCAAACTCATAAGAACTAGATTTGAACTTTTCAAGACAATCCTTAAAGTAACTTTATTAAAACTTTTAATAACGGAAAAGACGATAGTTTTTAAAGATTGTTTTTAAAAGTATTTTCCAATAAAATGATAATTTCTTTCTTCTGTTTTCGTTTGAACTTAATACTCCCTTTTATTCGAAGATGGAGCGATAAAATATTAAAAGAAAACATATAACATCAAAAGTTCGGACTGCATATGTTCATACGACCATTTTCGCATAATTTTTCAATATTTATTTTATTCGTTCATTTTATGTTCAGTAACAGTTGTGATTCCATAAGTCCTTTATTTTCGTATTTATAACCATTAGCTGCGCGATTAATTTAATGAATCCGAAATATACGCTTAATAATTGAAAGTTACAGTTTAAAAAATAATCGTTTCAGAATTTTTGGTATTTCAATAATTATTTATGTCTAAATATCACAGAAAGTGCTTTTAATAACAGTCCGTAATAAAAAATTATAATTATTGGATTAAATCGTAATAATGCATTATAGAAAAATAAAATTTCCAAATTTTTTTTTTTTTACGGCTTCCTATGGTCGAGAACGTAAGAGCGTTCATCTGTCACGATGATGCATACTATGTCGAAGTATCCCTTTTTGCAAACATTAATTATATATAATGCGCAAAAACTCAAACTTCGGTTTTCCTTTTTAAGTATGTTTACTGTGTTAATTTTATATATGTTTAATTCAAAATTCTCCAATTTTAGTTATTTTTAAATGCGCATGAATTCCCAACGTTTCTCAATTCGAAAATACGCATAGAAGAGGAATGTACCGATGATTTTGCGGTATATAACGGAATCTTCCCTTTACAAGACAAAAATATTGAAAATTATAAAATATTCAAAAAATATACATATATATCATAACCCAATTAATTAAAACAATAGGCTCAGAATATTGTTCACAAGACGAACAGAATAATTTACAACAATATAAAAAATTGAATCTACATAAAAAAAAAAATCTTCAAGTTACTCAACTTTGGATTTTACCTTTCTTCCTAGTTTCCGACTACATCTCCTTCTAAAAATGGAGCTAGACATTGTGTAAGGGAAAAAACATAAATGGTTTCTCGTGTTATTGTAAAATCCATAAAATTGTCTCCTATGTCGGGGAAATTCGACTTTCTGGCACACTGTGTGAAGCTGCCAGCTTCGACTCCCGGTGACTTTATTGCACACATATAGTGTGGAGTTGAAGAGTTTTTCTCGAAGATGATACTGATTGAGCGTTCCAGCGTTTTAGAGCTAAATACTAATAATAATTACAAAATAAGATAGGAAGCGAAGTTCTTAAAAAATGCCTTTCTTCCTGTAATATCAATGGAAGATTTACAGAAGTTGAAAATTGCAGACATGTGCCAATCAAAAAACATTAACATGTGGTAAAATGCTATGCACCGTTCTTGGCTCACAAAAGGAATTTGAAACTGGGGAAGAATATGGAATTCAAAAAGATGAAAATATGCCAATTGATAATCTATTATCTATTATGGTCACTTCTATAAATTAATTAGAATAAATAATTTTTACCACAAAATTAAAACTAATGTCTACGTGTAAAATTCATGAAAAGCTAAAATTAATTAAACATCAGATGTGTTTAAATTAAATATTATTTAAGTTAAATATTTTGACTATTTATAAATTTTACGGTTATTATTATTTTGTTTTACTGCTTTCTAATGAATATAAGTTTCACATTCTCCAGACTTGACCAATAATGTGGATTTTAGACTTCCTGCAACATATGTATCTTCTCACATGATTCACTGCACTTTAGCATGGGGCTGCGATTACGACCATTTTACAGTGTTATAGATTTAAAATGGCAAATTCTCAAAAATAATATATTTTAAGAAGCATAAAATCAGAGGTTTTCGTCATGTAAAGAGTCATTAAGGCAATAAAGAAGACTCTTCATCATGTTCGTCGAACAATTACAGACCCATACGTTCTTTGTGAGAAGGAGTGAAAAAATCTTTTGCTGGATGTCGTGGCAATTTGTTTCTTAAGGCATGGCTATGCAACCCAGCGTCCGCGGGCTCCATGGCGCTCTTTAAAGGATTTATTGTTGCCCTTTCAAATATTTTTACTAGCTTTTTTAAATATAAAATCCCTTTCAAATATGCTTAAAAATTTCAAAAAGTAAATCATTAATGTTTGCATGATTTTTATATTCTGGGCAACATCAAGGTTTTTGGCTCTTTACCCTACAAAAGTTTTGGAAATAAGCCCTTCTAGAGAAATATAAAGTCTGTGCATCGTTTAAGAAACGTGTCTGCCGTTTGAATGTTTCGTGTTACTAGTTTTTTTTTTTTTTTTTTTTTTTTTTTTTTTTTTTTTTTTTAAGATACAAAATTCATTTAAAAAAAGTTTTAATATTAAACCATTAACATTTCCATGTTTTTTAATTGTAGGCAGCATTAAGGTTTTTGGCCCCTTATCCTACAAACATTTTTGAGATAAGCCCCTCTTAAGAAAATGTAATTGTAAATTTACTATGATTTATATTTTCTCTGCATTTTTTTTTACACGGACATAGTTATTATTGTGAGATGCATGTGCATCCTAAAACACGAGTGTGTATTGCTAATACTGCCACAGTGAGAAAATATTGAATTTTTCCAGTCAGACGAATAATGGAGCCCTTCATTATTTGCCAAAAGCTGAGGTGTGCCCCTGATAACTGAGATATTGGACAAGTATGCCTTACGGTGTTTAAGTACTTAGAATCATTAAGATTTTCTTGAACAATGACAAAGGAACTAGGCTCGTTCCATAAATATATCGCCTACACCACACCACTCTCGCTATTAATTTGTTTTATTTAAACAGTGTAGCGAGATAAGCATGTTTCTCTCGGTAAATGTCACACGAACGTGTTTATTCATATGATAAAATCAAACACGAAATTCTTCTGTTTTTGCAACCTTCTTCAACTTTTCAGTTGTCCGATGTGTAAGCCTGGGTTTACACAGTACGCGTTTACGACGATGAATTGCAGTGAATATGGGCACAAGAATAAGGCAACGACTTTGTAGTCTCATTGGCAACAATGTAGGATGAACACTGTGTTGTGACACATTCCGCAAAATCACTATAATGTTTAGAGTCAGAGTCAGAGTTAGACCGAATACCCAAACTATGAGGTTTTTAGTTTCAATGCTCCACCGGTAAAAAAGGTTACAACATATAGAATATCTAATATATATAACATGCAGACATTTAAATCATCAGCAATTTAGAGAATGTACAGACACAGATAAAAAGACGAAATAATCGATAATTCCAGCCTCGGTATCTCGTCTTGCCGCGCGAACTTGCAGATTAAGTCACCGGTCACTTCTGCTATCATTGGCCCTTTACCTGCCAAAGACTTCGATTAGATGTTTCACCCCTTTGCAACAGTCTCTGATACGTAGTAATGATTAGAAATGAAATTTTGGAAATGCTTTTATACAGCCGCCTTGCCATCACAATTCGTTCTTTATACAAGTCCGATAAATGTTTACTTTTACCCGTGTTCCGGCCATACGAACTACTTACTGCTCGATAGAGCATGGTCACTTGTTTTTATTTATAAACTCTAAAACCTCACCATCCATTTACTTGGCGCTCCAGACAATTAATTATATCTGCACAGGTGGTTATAATGTTTTCATTCATCGTGTATAAATCGATAGAGAAAAAATCTAGTTATGAGATGAAGAAACACAGAGTAACAAAGAATAATAAGAAATATGCCCTAGTATGTGAATAATGTTTTCGTTAAAGAAAAAAAATACAGTTAAACTCATTAATCCGGATTTCATTCAACCTTTCGCTTAATTTGCATAATTTTTTTAATAAATATATAATTAAGTACAGAACCAACAAATGCTGATAAAAAGATGAAATCATATAGAGATATTACGAAAATTTGAAATAGTTTAAATAAATAGCTCTAAAAATGGACAACGTAAGGTCAGCAGTTTCGCCAAACCAGTGAACCTATCAATTAATATGAGTATAAATGGACAATGTTTTAAATAATATTATCTAAAGTTAGATTATAAGACCTAAAAACTGTAAATTATGTCTAATTTATCTCCTGTAGATGAATTAATCATCTACATTACTTCAAGCGCTAAAAAACGTTTTTATTACTTTACAGACTGTTTTAGCTCATTTTAGCTCATTTTAGCTCATGTTTGGCTCATTTTATAATTTTTTTATATGCAGGACTTAGAGACCATTTAGTCCGGTTTAGTGAGGTTTATGAAATTATGCAAAAACATCACAATAAGTATTTACAATAACTATTTTGAGAAGAAAACAATCTGTGTTAAAGTTTAAAATTAAAAAAGGAAAACATCACATCGTCTTTTTTAGGTAAGCAGTCATGAAATCTGTGTTTCATATAAGAAAGAAGTAGAAACCAAGTATTAAATAAATGTAATGGCCTTAAAAAAGAAAAAAAAACATGCTTTCTTAATTTGTTTTTTGCCTTATGGCACGTTACAGAAAATAGTATAGGCTATGCCAATGGAAGAAGATTATGGAAGATAAATGAATTTAAATGGGCATCTCGCCAAATTAGCCACCTATCAGCAAGTTGGGTTCATATATAGCAACTTCCCATATCGCCAAAATTGGCGATATTTCGCCAACTTGGTTCAAATTTGGCGCTATTGCGGTAACCCTGACATTAGTACTTTAAAAAAAACACGCATTGTATTCATATGTATTCATCAATACATACTCTTTTATATATATTCCATATAAATGCTGACGTCGTAATGATGCGGCAACAATCTGATTAATAAGGATGAAGGTTGCCACAATGTAAACTATTTTTTTTTCAATTAATATTAAACAATCGCAATGTTATTTCTTTGGGGAAAATAGAAGTTTTGGGCCGACGTAGCCCCCCCCCCCCACACACCCCTAGGGATCGAATTTTAAAAAACCAATGTCCAATTCATGTATACATATATAGAATACATATATATTCCAAATTTCGAAGCTCTATGTCAACAGGAAGTTGATTAAAAATGAGTGACAAGTTTTGACTGCCACATACATACAGAAATGTAAGTTAAAAGAAAGCATGTAAAAAACGGGATAAAAACTAAAATCTATAGAATAAAAAGTTAAGCTTTATTTACAGTACTTTACAAATATTTGCAATAATAATATTGCAAGATCGCCAACATTTCGGACCTAAAAGACCATACAATTCATAACTTTAAATACATGGGACCATTAATATAAATATTTTAAAAGTATAAACAACGTGTCTTAACAAAAGTATAAACACTGCGTCTAAAACAAAATTCATGTAGATGAAACACCAAAGGAACTAAAACGTATGTAATATAAATCAAAGGAGTTTTAAATATTAGGAAAACTTATACATGAATGCGCATCTTAGAAATGTTATAAACTTATATACACACAGCTTATTATCACAACTGAAAATAAATCAAAACTTATTAATAAAAAAAAGATAGAACCTTATTAATAATTTTGCCCTATTGGAATATGCACTGTTATAAAATGTGTGCTTAAAATAGCAAAATGTATTCGGTTTTTATTTTAACAGCTCATAATAGCTTCTAGTATTTAAGCCTCAATGTTGAAAAAAGATCCCTGAAGACTCGGCCTACAGGCACAGGTAGATTTCGAAGACGCAAACCGTGGGACGCCTGTTTGTTGGGAATTACGGAAGAAATAACCTTTTTGCCCTGATGCCGCAGTTGGGACCGCCCACTTCAAAATCTAAGTTGTTTGCAGGCGGAGCCGGCAGGGATTTTTTTTCTATAACAGTTGGTCCTATAAAAAACTTGTCAATATAAAAGTTTTAGATAATATTAAGAGGATTTATAATAAATTTAAGCAGATTTGATATCTTGTGAATTGACGAAGTTATGAATTTTTTTCTTCTAAAACCCCTCACTTCCCCCCTCTTGGGGCCATTTTTAATGATATCAAAAATGTCATACATAAATTTTCGGCCCTTTTCCTAGAAGTAATAATAACTTTACACGGATTCGATACGTATCATAATTAAGAAGTTATGGGTTTTTTTCTTTTTTCACAAAAAGCTCCCACCCCATTTCCCTCCCCTCTGGTTCGATTTTCTCCATTAACGAACTTGACCGAGATTTTATGCCCCTTGATTTTATGTATTAGTTTGGAAGAGATTTGTGCAGAATTATTGAAGTTATCGTGTCCATAAAAAAGTGATATAGTTAGATATATAGATAAAGTTTTGAACTGGGGGTGGTTTTGGGTTCTGGGAGTCATGATCGGCGTAGATCTGAAAAATGTGTTCAAAAAGTCCAACTTAGGGGAGAATGTAATAGGTAGTACTTCTTACGAAATCTACCGAGTACGAGAAATGAGTACGTGTGTTTTAACACGTACTCATTTTGATGAGTAATATTTCCTTTCTTAGACAAAATTGCTACTGTATAGCTTTGCTTTTACGAATCCGCCAATGTTAAATCACTCCTCCACAATAAGTGTAAATAAAACGAGAAACGTATAGTGACACATGCACTCGATAAATTCGTCATAAGATATAGTTGTATATGTTTAAAATGCGCAACTTTTTTTCATCAAACCATTCAAACAAAATATTTTCGAATTAGATACGCATTTTTATTGAACAGTTTCTGTTTAATCCTAATATATAAAATTAAATTATACTAGATTATATTTACGTATACGACAAGGTATATTTTAGTCAATATTACTACATATATTTGAGTATACCATGCTCTCGTTCACCATAAAATTAAAATTATAGAAAACAAGTATATCTATGTTCTCGTCTTTTTGTAGATATTTAGATTAATGTACTTATTCTGTCCGTCCTGATGAAAGAAATCACTAATTAATTCCAGGAACTAAAATTGCACCCTATTTTGTTCAGTTGAAAATATATTTTTTATCTGATACTGAAAGAAAATATAAGAATTTCTTTCTTTTCTCTTTTTATCTATTTGAACAACGATTTTTCTTTTCCTCCCCTTCCTTTATTATTTTGTTCTTTGATGTATTCAATCATCTTACATGACATCCGCATAGATCCTACCATAAGTGATTCAGTATGGATCGTTTTTCTGCAGATTGACAAGAAAAATATGATTAAGTGCTCTGTTATAAGATTGTAAATGCTTGCAGAACCTTTTTTTTATAACAATCATTTCTGTCGTATTATGAAATCCAAATTTACGTGTCACGTCTTTTCTAATGCTAGCATGTCCATATCAGTTTTCTTAATGTTTAAAATCTCCTTGATTTATATTGCATTCTTTTCAATCGAACTGTTGACATTTTATCTTTATAAATTATACAAATCTTCATAAATTATATAAATCCTTGACATATTTTAACATTGCAATGAAACAATAAATTAGTTCACGTACAAGATTGGAATTTGAACGGTAATAAGAATTCGAAAAGTTGTTTCTAAACTTATTAAGAAAAAATAATTCCCGGAACTGTATTGCAACATTTATTTTATATAGATGGCGATATGCGTTCAAATCTTTAAAAAAATCGTCAAAAATTCAAAATAAACAGGTACAAATAAATCATAATTTCTGTACAGTAAATTGAAAAAAAACAAAATTTACAATCGAATGGTCATTTTCATTTTTATTTGCTACAATTTGGCGATTCAAATGTATGAATATTCGCTTTTTATTTATGATCATTGTGTAGTGTACAGCCACATTTCAATAAAATTGAGTGGTATTTTGATGTTATTCCAGGTACAAGGAGCACACACATTGAAATACTGTAACTGACTGTAGAAAATAAATGTTCTATAACTGTTTGGTCCTGACGCTCTTTTGAGGCGTTTTTCTCGGCTTTGGAGCTAGAGCACCACCTATAGAGAATTTTTTGAACTAACTTTTTTTAAACAAAACTTTCTATCATGAAAAATATTTTCGTTCAAACCGTAATATCATATAGCCAATTATTATTATTTTGTTTCAAAATGTGACAAGGACTTATGGAGAACGTTATATTTATGAACTTTCCATAGCAGGTAAACCAAAATAAATCTCCACGATAGATATTGCAAATACAACTTCTCTTTTTATTCCATTACATATAATTTTTTTCGATAAATATCTATAAATATCTGTAATATGTGTAATACAAACTATATCTATACAATTTCACGCATTCTCTTCTAAAAGTTGGTTATACTTACAAAATTCTTTTTTTACATAATTATTCCTACCATACAAAGAAATCAAAGTTTAAGTATCATCTAAAAATATTATGCTATAAATTAAATTATGATCTCAGAAAAAGATACTTTATATGTTTATTCGTCTTTTTTTAATATATTATCTCATAAATCTTGTTACATATTTACATTCTTCTAAATAAAGCATCTAATTGTATTTCTTAGTTTTTTTTTTTTTTTTTTTTTTTTTTTTTTGTAAAATAAATTGTATTACTAGGTGTTTAATAAACAAATTCGAATACTTGTATTTCAAGATTTATTGTGAAAAACATTTCTGATTTTTTAATGATAGCTGCAGAATCTACCTATGTTATAAAGCAAAATCATGTCCGTAAATAACGCTGACGTCATATCGACGGTGACTAAGACCTGACAAATAAATTTCGCTTTTACTGCAATTTTTTTAGCTTCTGAACATTGCACAATTTCCAATTCTACACCATCCAATAGGGATAAAATGTAAACTCCTTGAAAACTTTATGTCAATTGATTAATTTTTTCTGGTTTTAAAAATAATTTTCAAGCATGATTTTTTAACCCTTTCCAACAAAGTTGAAAATTTTTATGAATTCGTTTTGTCTGTCTGTCTGTTTATCCGCACTCTAACTCGCGTAAATATATTCGGATTGTCATGCAATTGATATATGTTATTGAGGTATACTATGACATGTTCTGTATTGAAAATTAAGTGTGTAGCACTTATAGTTTTCTTTACAGGGATACTCAAAAGAATTCCGTTGTATTACGGTCTATGTATAAAAATCATTTGCGGTTCATTTTAATGATATTACGCATTTACAAACATACTGAAATTGATATATATCACTGAGGTGCTCTACAAGAGGCTTACTGTAGAATATGGTGTGCATAGAACTTATAGTTCCTTTAGAGAAACACTGAAAAGAATTCCGTTACTTTACGGTCTATGTAGATAAATCGTTTGCGGCTTATTTTAATAATGTTTCACTATTTCAAACATATTGAAATTGATATATATCACTAAGCTTAATTACAAGAAGCTTACTATAGAATATTCTGTGTATAACAATCATCGTTCATTTACAGGGACACACAAAAGAATTCGGTACTGTCTTTTAACAATAATTGCTGAAAGCGCGTTTACAGTTGCTGAACACGTTTTTACATTTAACTCTTTTTTTCTTGTCTATTTTTTGGTGTGTATACATTTTATAGAGTATATACAAGGCAGCACAAAAGTTCTTCAGTACATTTCCGTTTATGGACGAAAATTCCAGAAGGAGGAATTTTAAACTGTGCTGCGCGTTTCCTAACTGAACTAGAATTTAGCATTCTAAGTAGTATATATAAAATTCTATTAATCATAAACAGGGCTGTACGAAAGAATTCGGATATTTTTTCCGAATATTGTTGATAATTCATGAGATTGTGTTTTTTAAATATGTTACACATTTTCTAAATTGTTTACTTAGATCTGGACGGGTATAGTTGAGCTTAAGCCGAAAGGTAGGCCTCCTCGCCCGGTTTGACCTTGACCTTGTTTACTTAGATATCATTTTCCACCTTATTAGACGGTAAAGATTTGTAAAACTATTTTGAAAGCGCAGGAAATTGTTACATAATCTATGCTTGACGCATGATTTTTCGTTCTTATTTTAAATCTACGTGTCTCAATTTAGGAAAATTAACCCGTTCTCACTTAAAACAATGTAATTAATTCAGAATGGGTTTGTTTCTATGTGATGTTCCATAACTATGTTGCAAAAGAAAATTTAATCTTCACAAATAAAAAATAATTAAATAAGGCAGATATGTAATCGTACTATGCGCTTAAACACTGAAATAATCAGGATTACAAAGGTTGCTATAAAAGTGAAATGTTTCGTGATTGACCGCTGACTTGCGGCTAATACCAAAGTACCAAAAATGCTTTTTGGTGTAGTTGTTTCACAAGATAAGAAAATATATTAAATGTAAAGAAATCTATTAGATTTTTCAACTAAAAATGACATCCATCTACGTTCTGTAAACCAGATAGTAAATAGGGAACTTTTAACCACGGTCCCACACAGCACACTTTCATCTCTAGGACGTCGCATGTACGCTACACTACGGCGTTGTGATGTCCCGCGAATGGTCTAAGAGATGTTCTGGCGATGCGTGAATGTCCTTTTTCAGCAACATCGCGTTGTAATATCTACGAAATATCGCATTGTGACATCTATGAGACGTCGCATGATAACGTCTACAGTACATCGCCAGTACAGTACATCTACCAAGCAATCCATCCCGGACAGCCTAGTACGGGTTGGATTGTCCAGTTGCATTAATACAAATAATAATGAACAATGGAATTAAATAATAATAAAAAAAAAATTAGTACATTCTAAATTACTACCCATACTTAAAAATGATATTTTAAGCCTCTTGTTTACAAATGATTTAAAATTAAATTTCTCTTCTAGACATTTTTTAACACTTTCCAACATAGTTGAAAAGTGTTTATTAATTCAGTTCGTATGTCCGTCTGTCCGATCATGTATCTCGCGTAAATATACTAGGATTGACATAAAATTGATATATGTTGTTTCTGTTTGCTATGGCATGTTCGGTATTAAAAGTGAAGTGTGTAGCTTTTAAAGTTCATTTACAGGGGCACTCAAAAGTATTCCGTTACATTCTGGTCTATGGAGAAAAATCCTTTGCAGTGTATTTTAATGGTATTATACTATTAGAAACATAATGAATTTTATATGCATTATTGAGGTGCACTACAAGAAGGTTACTTTAGACTATAATATTATGCGCAGCATTTACAGTTCATTTACTCAAAAGAATTCCGTTACATTATGGTCTATGAAGAAAAATCGTTTGAGGTCAATTTTATTGATGTTACACTGTTACAAACATAATTAAATTCATATAAATTTCAGGAGTGCAGTAAAACATGTTTTCTGGTGAATATGGAGTATAAAACAATAATTAGTCATTTACTGGGTCACACAAAATAACTCTGTTGAATAATGGTCTACGAGGGAAAAATGCTTGCAGAGAATTTTATGTTATGTTGCATTGTTTCAAACATGATGAAATAAATATATATTACTGAGGATTACTTCTAGAAGCTTGCTATAGATTATGATGCGCATAAAATTTATAGTTCATTTACAGGGACATACAAAAGATGTCGGATACAGTACTGTGTCCGCAATATTGCCTGTTAGGGATAATTGCTGGAAGTTCGTATTCTGTTATGATATGCGTTTTAAAGTTTTACTAAATTTGCGAATACTACGTGATGCGTATGAGTTCTACAGATTATATGCAACGCAAGCATTATCAAGCTGATCGTGAATTGCTTAAAGGTATTTTTAAATTGAGGAATGCATTTTCAAGCTCATTTATGTTTAGTATACTAAGAGATGTTTCTAGAATATAATAAAAATCATATACAAGGCTATCGAAAAACCGGATACTATTTATTCTGAATGACAATTCCTAGAAGTGTGATTTCAGTAGTTTTGACGTAGTTTTGCCTGAATTAAATTTAATCTTAATATGTGGTGTATATAAAATTTTTTAGGTAATATGCAGGAATGAACGTTTGCAAGCACATTTCTGTCTATTAGTAGAAATTGGTGAAGCTGAATTTTCAACTGTGTTATGCGTTTTTCTACTAAAATTAATTTTACCATACTATGTAGAATAAATACAAATCTATTGAGCATATACACGGGTATCCAAAATAATTGAATTACCTTTCAAGCTGTGAAGGGTTATTGCTGAAATCAGGTTTTCAAATGTGTTATGCATTTTATAAAATGTCTACTTAGGTATCTTCTTTATCTTAATAAACAGCGAAGTTCTGTTAAAGTATTCTGGAAGTGCTGGAAAGTGTTTCATAATCTATCCTTGACGCATGATTTTCCCTTCGTGTTAATGTTTATTAGAGGTGTTTCTTTTTCTGGCAAATATACAAGGTGGCCATAATAAAACTCACATTACTTAGCCTGTTCTGTAGCGCGATCTAATTGCGAGAATAGAGCGAGGTATTGTAGGATGATTAAACAAGACGAGGAAAGAAGGATTCCTTATAAAAAAAAAAAAAAAAAAAAAAAAAAAAAAAAAACCTGACGGATCGGCCCACAGGCACAGGTAGATTTCGAAGACGCAGACCATGGGACGCCTGTTTATTAGGAATTGCACAAGAAGGATCTTTTTGCCATGATGTGGCAGTTGGGGCCGTCCACTTCGAAATCTACCTGTGCTTGTAAGCGGAACCGGCAAGGATTTTTTTTTTAATTTTTCTTTATTTTTTGCCGTAAGAGTTGGTCTTATAAAATCTTGTCAGTATAAAAGTAAGAATATTTATAATAAATGTAAGCGTATTTGATATTTTGCAAAATGACGACGTTATGAATTTTTTTTCTTTTTTTAATTCCTTATTAATTAAATAATATTAAACGTAAATTAAATGTTTTGTAGAAAGAATATGAAGTAATTAATAATTTAAATTACACAAACTGATCATTTTTTTTTTTTTACCAAGCAGCAGAATATAGTGCATATCCAATTTCGCACTCCGGCACACACTATGGATATCTACAACTAAGGATAATACATCCAGCCTGCATATTCTTGGGTTATATAAACGGATACCTCGATACATCCACAAAGAAGAATAAGGTAAGTGAAAAAGCTTCCTTACCTTTATTTTATCTACATTGACTTTATACGAACATTTTATTGATTTGAGATGAGCGCGTGCTACTGAAACATGTAACATTAGATAATACGTAGTTTTTATGCTACGTATTTCTGGTAACTCCAACAAATTTGATTATTAGACCAAACTTGTCTCAGATCTTAAAATAAAGTAGCAGTAGGTAATCCGTAAATAAAAAATAAAAGTAAAACTAGTCGTTGGGGGCCACCGTAATACTTACCCATCATGGATATGCATAATGTAAAATATTAAAATAAAAATGTGTAAACTACTTATAAAATGCATTGCAATTCAAATAAAATCGTGGCTTGATGACGTCATAAACTTTAAAGGCTTGATTACTGAATTGCTTGAAAGAGGTATTAAGCGTCAAATTTCCAATTAAAATATATCTTTAAAGTGAAATTTGGATGAAATACAGGGTCATGAAAAATCGAAGAGTCTGGGAAATAGGATTCCAAATATCTCGGCAACTCATTATCCGATCGACTTCATGCTTTATGCAAAATTTATGTTTTTTTTATTGTCTTTTATATTCATTTCTTAGAATAAACAATTTCGAAAAATGTTATATACCTTTTATCAGAACGAATATTTCGAGAGTCCGAAAAAAATAGTTCCGGTTAATCGAGGTTATTGAAATGAAATAGGCTTCTTCCCATTATTACATACTAAGTACATACCAAATTGCAAGTCTCTATCTCAATTTTTTCGGGAGATAGAGCGTTTACAGACACACACACACACACACACAGACGGACGGCAAATTTTTTTTTCTAAAAATGTGTTTTTCGGAATCTCCAGTGTCTGAAACGTGTAAATCCGTCAATAAAATTTTTCGATTTTCAAAACGATTACAAGACTTACCCTATACTACGTATGATGGGTAAGTAAAAACTGTAATTCTAGATTTTGAAAATGGCATTATACAGAGACAATCAATTTATTGAGAAATTGAATTCTCAAAATTACTCGAATTGGAGATTTAAAATCGAAATGATACTAATTAAGGAAGATTTAATTGAAGTTACAACAGAAAATCCACCGGAACAACCGAATGCTGATTGGATAAAGAAGTTATAAAAAGGCGAGAGCCTTAATAAACCGCAGCATTGAGAATGATCAAATAGTGCACGTAAAGCACATAAATACTGCGGGAGAGATTTGAGACATACTTAAAGAACGCAAAATACCTATATTCGTTAGATTTCATTAAATGACATACTTGTTAAATTTCGGCAAATCTTATCGTTTGGGCTTTGGATAGGTACATTTACTTTTTTTAAACTAAAAGTAATCCCCCCCCCCCACCCACCCACCACCCACACACACACAAAAAGCCATGAAAGGATGAAAGCTTCTAGTAAGTTTATTTTACCAATAAATATATTTAAACTACAACAATTGCAAAGTCGCAGAGAAAGTAATTTTTTGCATTTTTTAATAATACATGTATGCATTTATGGCTGCATGTATTTCCTAGATAACCCTTTATTACATAGATTGTCTCATTTGATACAAATCAACCAATACTACATATTTACCTGTATGTGCTGTAGTTTTATAATAAACTAATCTTCTTTTATGTCTGGAGTCATTAGACGCATAAATTGGCACCAGTTTTGTTCCACTACTCAATGGTGCTGTTATGTGCAATTTGTTTTAGAAACATATAATTGGTGGAAATCAAGTGTTAAATACCTTATTTCTTTTCATTTCTTATCTAATAAATAATTAAATATATAATCTCAAATTATTAATATGTGATTTTTATTTTAAAGAGTTTGCTTGGTTCCATATCTGATAAATTTCTTTCAATAGATAAATGACATTTTGTGCCTCTAAGGTCACTAAAAGTAAAATTTAAAATTCCGTCCACAAAATTGATGTATTAATTTTAAATTTTCCACTTTTTCTACACACTGAAAGGGTATCAAGTATTTTACTTACCCACGATTTACACGTTTCAGACACTGTAGATTCCCCAAAAAATATTTTTAGAAAAAAAATATATTTGCCGTCCGTCTGTCTCTGTGTGTGTATGTAAACGCTCTATCTCCCGAACAAATTGAGATACATATTAGTACATGTGGTATGTACTTAGTAGTAATAATGAGAAGAAGCTTATTTAATTTCAGTAACATCGATTATCCGGAACTATTTTTTTCGGACTCTCGAAATATTCGTTCTGATAAAAGGTATATAAAATTTTTCGAAATCGGTTATTTTAAGGTGTGACTATAAAATACAATAGAAAACATAAATTTTTCATAAAGAATCAAGTTGATCGGATAATGAGTTGCCGAGATATTTGTAATCCTATTTTCCACACTCTTCGAATTTTCATGACCCTGTATTTCATTCAAATTTCAATTCAAAGCTATATTTTAATTGGACATGAGACGCTTAATGCGACGCAGTAAACCGTTAGTTAATATTATTATCAATTTTGGAGTTATAAAGGTGTTTATTTTACGCAATTCAGTAATGGAACATTTAAAGTTATGACGTCATCAAGCCACGATTTTATTTGAAGTGTAATACATTTTATAAATAGTTTCATATGTTTTATTTTCATATTTTATATTATACATATCCATGATGAGTAAGTATTACGGTGGCTCCCAACGACTAGTTTTAATAGTTGGAAGAATTATGCTGATAAAGGTTAAGTTATAAATTTTTATATTCAGTTTTAACACAAGCATACATTATTTAGATATGAAACTTTCATCATTTATAAAATCTAAAATTACATTTTAACGAAATTTAGACACTGGAGATTGCAATATTTTGTTACAAACCTACGAACTATCATTTGTTTAGTTCATCCTTCATATATCTCTTCCTAGCCTTCTTTTTTTTATACTACATATTCACCCTTTTCTATGCTATCCGATCTGCCTTAAATAGACTTACGTATTTTTTAATTTTTTTTTTCAACAATAGAAAAGATTATGCAGTAAATGGCAAACTTATACATTTTTAAATTTAGATTTAACACTTTAATAAATTCTTTAGATGTGAAAATTTCATCATTTATGAAATCTCAAATAACAGTTTAATGAAATTTAGACATTGAAGAATGCGATATTTTGTTGCAACAAGAAAGACAATCAATTGTTTAGTTCATCTTTCACATATTTCTTTTAGCATTATTTATTTTGTATACTACTTCTATTCAGCCCATTTCATGCTTTTCAAGCTGCTTCGAATAAACTTAAATCGATTGCATTTACGACAATAAGCAGATTCTTCCTATCTTCTCAAGAAAATAATAGTAAATTCTACAGAAGATGGCTTTAAAAGTCTTAGTGTAAAAATTTTGACATTCTCTTTTCTGTGTAATCTGTTTTTGGAACTTTCTTTGTATAATATTTGATGTCAAATATTTTAAACTGCTTGGTATTTTTTTAAAACAGAAAGTTTTGAGTTGAAAAATCCTTCTTACAGAATAAAATAAATCAAGAAAATCAATGCAAATTTGCACTTTTCAAAATTCACGATTAAATTAATTTTCATCATCGTAATATATTTATTTCTACAGTTTTTGTATCTTCTTTTCGACCAATCTTATTACCGATTTTCGACCATTTTTTTTTTCCGTTCATCTCACGAAACCCTATTACTCCCGCTTCGTTTTCTGTCTGTCACAGAGCCAGTTTTCAGAAAATATATAACTTAGAAGCATGAAATTTTGTGTACGTATAGCTGAATACCTACTATGAAGCTCAAAATCATAAATTAAAAAAAATCCCATTATTTCAATTTATAGAGATAAACAAACAAAAATCTAACAGCATTTTTCTATTAAATGTAAACATTTTTCGTTATAGCAGTTGCCAACAATTAAAAATCCACAATAAAATTCTTTCTACAGTAATTAATTTTCTATTTAAAGATCTCCACGTGAAAAATGAAAGTTGAAAAAAAGATTAATATGACATCATATTGGTAATAAAACGGAATTTTTCAAACATTTCTCAATAATACAAGGAGTATGAGTATGTGTAAATACAGGAAGCAGCTTAATATGACGTCATTAGAGAATTAAAAAGAAAATGAATCTGACGTCATATTGGAAGTTTAACGGATTTTGCAAATGTTTGATAACAATACAAATAGAGTATCAATATGAGTAATATAGAATAGTAAATATATGAGTTTGTGGAACATATTGAATCATGATAAAAACCCGATTATGGAAATATTGGCATATTTTAACATTTTGAAGGTCTCTATACAATATGTTTAGTTATGATAGTGATTTTTTTTTTAAATATCGCGTTTAATCTGCATGACAGATATTATTATCACAGAGTAAATAGCGGGCCGGTTCAGATATTCGAAAAAACGAGAAAAATAGACCGGTAAATTTTTACTTTATAAAAACATGACTTTTTTTTTTCCTTTTTCTGGAAAATGAAAATTTATTTGGATTTATTAAAAAAAGGATAAAGTGTTTTTAAAGGAATATTAAACGAAACCCTTTGTGTGATCTTCGATCACATTTACCCACCTGTGTTACATTACATACATATTTATAGGCATATAAAATACTTCGGAGGTTTCAGAAATTAGAAGCGTTAAATTAAACACGATTTATGCAATGCCATTCTGAAATTCTTATGAACTTCTTATTCATGTAACTTTTTAGATAAAAAAATAAACTTGTATTAAAATAAATTCTTCATTTATGTCAATAGAATACAAAAATAATTTATTTTGATAATAAAATATCAGCAAAATAGTTCGAGTTACTCGAATTTTATTATTTTGATATTCTTTGAGATATGGTTGCTTAGCAACTAATAAATAAGCAACTAATAAATTAAAGAGCAAAGTAAAAAGAAATGCATTTTAAAATTTGTAAAAAATATGAAAATAAAATATTTTATATTTCCCGAACACATGCAAAAAATTTTCCAATAATTTAAACAATTAATTTTTAAATTCTAATGAATGTATCAGCAAATTTTCAAAGCTAGTGGATATATTTAAAACCTTCATATCGAAAATTTAAGATTAATAATTTTACGTTTAAATCCATTATTCAAATATGCGATTTTCATTTCAATTAAAAATGAAATTTGAAAATCGTCTGCATTCCCATAGGAAAGCATTATGGCCTAAAAAGAACTGTTCTATATTTTTCGAACGATTGAACCAAATGTAACTAAAAACTGTACAGCTAATTCCGGGTACCTTACCAACATACTCACAAAAAAATTCAACCTAATAGGACGACTTTTACGGCAGTTATCGCGGAACAGACAAGCAGACAAACAGACAGACAGAAACCAAAAACTTTTCACGTCTTCACAGTGAGCCTCAACTGACGTTTCGGCAATTAATATTTGCTAATACTCATTTGATAAATGTTGCCTTTTATAAAATACTAACTGACTCGCCCAGTGTTGATCAGCCCGGCATAATAACCTTAAATATATCTGAAAGCAATGTTCAATTTAGAAGTTTTTTCTCCGGGATGACAAATTTATTGCTACAACGCTTGACTGTCTACGGAAGGGTACACCTTACAATTTCTATGATATTATATTTTTAAAGGAAAATTTATTCATTCGAACCTTGAGTTTTAGGTCGCAATGCCTTCGGCAGGGTACCCACGCACGCTCCGATCGGTTTTGCGAACGATCCTGGAATTTGTATGATTTTATATTTTTAAACGAAAATACATATACAAAGAAGAAAGTGTTGCACGACTGCGCTCATATAAATAATTGAGGTAAAAGTACTAGAAATTGCGTATTTTTCATCAAAAACTACGAAAAATACGAACTTTGAGCTTGTGTAAGTCATATAAATCCGAACAAAATGCAAAAATTATGGTTGAAATCGTACAAGATAAACCTTCTAATATTAAAAAGTGACATAATTAAGTCAGTATAACAAAATCGAATTTTAGTCTTATTTCATGGGCTAAAAACACGGCTTATGGACCCTGATCCTTTATCACGTTTGTCTGTAAAACATGTTTGTGTTTGTTGATCATGAAAATGTTTACTTGAGAATAGATAGGATCCAAAGAATGTATATTCTAGGTTCCTAATACACTATAAAATTATTCAAAAACGCTTCCAAAAATAAATCGCAGCAAAAGAAACTTTTTTTTCATAATTGCCTTTTTAAATCTTGAAAATATATTACTTTCTGAGGTTTCTGAAGATAAAGAACCATGTTTGGAATCGTGCGTAACTCGAAAGAGGTCTATTTTCATTCGTTATATTATATTTCCTATATTAAGAAACATTTGTCATTTTTACAGTATTATTAACAACACATGCTTGTATGTATGTATATATGTATGTATGTACGTAGTATGTATGTATGTATATATGTATATATGTGTGTATGTGTGTATATATGTATGTTCGTATGTATATATGTGTGTATGTATGTTTATATGTGTGCATGTGTGTAGGTATCTATTAATGTATTTTCGGTTTCCAGTTAAGCTACAAATTTTCAACGTCAGTTTTAGCACAATAATACATTTTATAGATACGAAAATGTGAGTACTTTTTTTAAAAATCATAAATTACGTTATAATGAGAATTGTCCACTATGAAGTACCGAAATTAGGATTACCTGGAAATGCTATTTGGATCCAAAACAAAAATGCATTTTAAATCAGTTCTGAAGAGTTTTGACGTGATTCACTAATACTCTACAGGTAACAGTACTATGTACAAAGTAAAAAAAAGTCAAATGTTTCTTAATCTATGAAAATATAATATAACTACAAATTATAATATAAAATAACCTCTTCCAAGTTACCAACGATTCCGATAAATGGTCTTTATGTCTTTAGAAACCTCGGAAACTAATATAGTTTCGATATTTAAAGAAATATTTATTTTTTTAAGAAATTATTTTGTTGCCAATGATTTTCGGAAACGCTTCCGAGTAGTTTGTAGAGTTTATAAGCCAGTTTTCTCAACTTGAAATATAGGTTTTTTTTTTTCAGATGCTATCCATTCTCAGGCAAACATGATAAATTAACAAATTTAACATTAATATTTAAAATATTATATTTTTGTCATTATTGCATATATAAATTCATTTACGCAGCAGAAAAAAAATATATTTGAGATTTAATAGCAAACCGATATACCGGTTTGAGAAAGTTGATTAATACATTACAAAAACTACTCGGAAACGTTTCCGAAAATCAGTGGCAGCAAAAGAAACTTACATAAAAAAGGTTCTTTAAATGTTGAAAATACTTTGGTTTCGGAAGTTTCTAAACATAAAGAACGCCTTTCGGACAGGTGGGTAACTCGGAAGAGGTTATTATATATTTTCGTACGTGGTTATATCATATTTTCGTAGATTAAGAAACATATCTCATCGTTTACAGTGTAGTTACACAGCACTCCCAGGACTGATATAAAAATTTTTATTTGCGATAAGTACAGTAACCTCTTGATATATCACGCTACTTGGGAGATAAGCAAAAAGCGCGATATACCGAGCGGAACGATATAACAAGGGGGCCATGACGAGCGTTTATAAATGAAAAATAAAAATCCCTAAATTAAGGTACGAGGTTTTCGATTTAATAATTGTTCATACAAGCTAAAAGTTCAACACAAAAGCGATGATAAAACGTTAAAAAATACAAAATCGTACGTATACAGATTTCATTTTATTTTCTTTATCTACTTGCCACTGGAAATTAAAGAACAAAAATTAACTAATTGCATTTCAGTTATATGCTTAGATTTCGATGTTTCAAATATTTTATGTGCTTTTCGAAATAATAAATTTATTGGGAGACAACTAAAAAAGATCGAAATATCCGAATGCGCGACAGAACGAGGGGTTACTGTAGCTTTCTTCTAGGTCCAAGTAACGGTGTGCAAAAATTCGGTATATTAGTTTACACACTTACAAACTTTTAAACAATCATTTCTTAAGTTTATCTTCCGCACATCTATTTTTCGCAACGTCTTTTTATATACGCCTTCTATTCATCCTTTTTCATGCTATCCGATCTTCTTAAAATAAACTTAAATCTATTGCATTTACAACAACAAAGAGAATCCTTCTATCTTCTCAAGTAAATAATAGTAAACACTACGAAATGTGAACAGAAGATATCTTCAAAAGTCACAGAATAAAAAATCGTAACATTTCTTAGTGTAATCTGCTTTACAGATTGTTTGCATGTGATATTTATAAGAGAATATTTTTAGATTTTTTTGTTTAGCAAGTTTTAAACGTATGACGTCTTTTAACATTTCTGCTTCGATTTAATTATTTCAATAGTTAGTTACTATTTAATTGCTAATTAGTCAGATAATTAGAAATTAGTAACTAATTAGTAAATTGACTAATTATTAAATTTCCAATTAGCAAAATAATAACTAATTAGTCAATTAGTTACTATTTAACTAACAATGTCTAAAGATAACGCGGATATGTTGGATTGAAAATACCATGCTTAGAGAGTATGAAATAAGTATTTTATATACATACAACACATGGTAAGGATTTCAAGCAGTTTTGTGCATATATTTAATGAAAAAATAAAGACATAATAAATATTTTTTAAGTTGATAGATATGGCATTTGGGATGTTTAATAACAAATGTTGTCATTAAGTTGTTATCCTGACAAACCATAAAAGGCTTTTTATGTGCATACATCGGTATATCTAATCTAGGATGGATATATTTTCGTTTAAAAGTATAAAATCATATAAGGTAAAGCTAGGAGAGTCTGCGCACAATTCAAAAGAATAGCAATAAAAAAATCTAAATATTAATTTTTTGCTAAACTATCCATGAATAATTTTTACTTCATTTGTTTTTATGCACTCCCATTGCTATTTTGTTGTTATGTTGCAATTTAATAGAACAGTTGTAATAAAACCAAGAAAGTTATTTTGCGCAATCTGTCCTTACAGGTTTGCTGTGATTGTGCACATGGGTAGGAGAGATTGTTACTAATAATAACTACAATTAAATTGTTAACAATAATAATTACACTTAAATGACATTGCTGTAAGGTTTTTGTGAACAAATTTTATTGTATTGGGAGTGAATCAGAAAAAGGAAATAATTTTAAAAGCGATTAAAAATTTTTAATTAAAGGGGGAAAAAATAAAGAATCAGAAAAAGCAAGTCCAGATAAGATTACAAAGTAAAATTATGTAACTTAATAACACGTTTAACTTAAAATTAGTCCATTTTCATTTTTCTTTTTTTAATGCAAATTTACCAATCAGCTGCGTAATCTCTCTTAGCATGGAAACTAATGGGAACAATGCGCCATCTCTCCTAAGTAGCAGATGCGCATACTCTCCAATTTTGGTAGGAGAGATTGCGCGGCTTTTTATTTAAACATGGCGCTACTAAAACGTACCGTTGATGTTCATATTGTTAGTCTAGATTAGTAGCTTATGAGAAATCGTTTAAGTTTAAATATTGTGTACTATTGACATTGTATAGAAATTCTGATGAATAACTATGAAAATTCAAGCACTGATTTTGGGAAAACAAAACAAAATAGCAATACTTTATCTTAGACGCTCAAAGCAATCAACGTGCACTTTCAAGTAGACACTACACTAGGAGTCGCTGCACTCTCACTCTACTCCTTCCCCCCGAACCTCTATGTGCGCAATCTCTCCGACTGCGCCATCTCTCCTGGGTTTACCTTATATTTGGGGGCGTACGCTACCAAAGGTAATAAGACTCCCAAAAGTATTTTCGTTTGGAAAGATTTTCGTTTAAAAATATAAAATAATTCAAATTCGAGGGTTTATGTGCAAAAACAGACCGGAAAGTGCGTAGTACGCCTAGGTCTACGCTGCAGAAAGTAGTGCGGTCCCAATTAATGGTTTCATTTGAAACGAGGTTACTTTTAAAGATTTCATTTAAAAATATAAATTATACAAATTTGGTGTTCGTCTTTTTAAACGTTCGTAGCACGACTACATATGCACTGCTGGAGACAGTGGCGCCCCAATCAATAGGTTTGTTTGATTCAAGACTCGTTTCCTTCGCGATTCGTTATAAATAAATAAATAAATAAAATTCGAGGTTCATTTCGAAAAAACGACCAGCGTAGCGAGCAAAGCCTGCTAAGAACTCCAAGACTAGGAAAACTCCTGCACTTCACAATGTCTCTTCCAGAACTAAAAAATTCCTTCCGGAGAAAGATTTCTGAATTCAACACCGATTTTACGTGTATTTCATGTTATTCCTGGTCCAAACAATGCCGTGTGATCCCGCAAGTCAGTAACAAATCACAATTCTAATACATTAAATACGAAATAAAATTATATTTATTTTGATTTCAACTATTCTGCTTTTCACAACAGTCTTATTTTTTGAATGGTGATTTTGTAATATTCTTACAATTAGTCAAAAAAAATTAAACCTTTGAGCATTTTATCCAAGTGTATCAAAAAATATCTAATTAACATGTCACTACTAATCTAAAAATTGCTGTTTAAATTTCAGATGAGAAAACAAAGTATTTCTGTAAATAGTAACTATTGCTACATTAGCAGTTTCGTAATAGGTTTCAATAGCCTATTAATTTTATATCTACTAGAAAGTTGCATTTTTTCATTTTTCGAATTTCGTTTTGCTTCTTTCAGAACTTTTTGTAATGTAGGGAATATTTATAGATTTAAAGTTATTTTTAGGTAGCTTTCAATACAAAAAAGTATAAAGCTACCTATTGCAGCCGTTCGGAGGAAAGCAGTTCCGGAAAATTTCGATATATTTTCACCGATCATGACCCCCAGACCCCAAAACCACCCTCCGTTCAAATGTTGATTTATATATAGAGATATATATATCTCCATATATATATATATATATATATATCTGACCTATGTCATACGATAACGCTCGTATTTATAAATCAATTTCGATGAAACCAATTGTGTGTATTAACGAGACATTGTGTGCTCACCAATGTCTCGACCGAGTTCGTTGGCCAGGTTGGTCCGCCATTTTGTTTCAAGATGGCGGCCATTTAAAAATTTAAAACTAAAATAAATATACAAAAAAATTAAAAATTAAAAATTATTAAAAATTAATTTTTAATTACGTGTTAGGCCTTGATACAAGGATTCCAGAGCATTTTTTGGTTTACCTCTATCTTAAAAAATGGCTGAGATAGAGCAGTTTGAAATTCTAGGGTGGCTGACATTTTGAAACAAAACAGCACATTTACGCGATTACTCGCAAATTATTTTCTTTCAGTGTTGTAATAATTTTCCCAATCATACGCATAAAACTATATATTCATATCCGTTAGCGCCAAAATTGGCGACATTGGCGACAAAATTGGCAAAATTGGCGACATTTGGCGAAATATCGCCAAATTTGGAGACCAAAATAAGTCTTCATAAATGAAGCCAATTTGGCTATTGCTTAATAATTTGGCGAATTTCTTATTCAAATTCAGTATTAACGAATCCTTTGTAAACGTTTCTTTGCATTTTAACTTGCTGTTTTCGTGTAACATTAGCTAAAATTTTAAAACGAAGATGTAGGAAAGCTACCTTTTCTTCCCGGTACAGGCCGGAAGGACTTTTTATATTTTAAGTACTTGGGGACTCTTGGATAAGATTTTGCACATTTTATCTTTTTTATAATAAAATCTTTAAAATTATTCTAAGTTTAGTCTGAAAACGTGCAGGTTAAAATTACGAATAATGAAAATAAACTTTCAAAAATAAATATTTTTGTTTGTTTCTTTATATATCGCTTCCTAATATTATTTAATAGGCAGTTGTAATAAAACAACATTCAATTCCATTATCTCTTTAATAAAGCATATAAAAGTTCCAAATTTGAGGTTCAACATTCTTCTAATCTTATATCCCTATTTCCTTCCATTAGAGGAGACAAAAGATTATCATTTATCGTATGTTACATTCAAAATGTCACCTTTCCAAAAATTCCAGTGATCTATAACACAAATCTTAAGTTTTTTATGTGAAAAATTATATATTCAAATAACTTTACCACTAACATAAATTCGTATGCCTAATAATTTTAACACTGAATAAATAGATGATCAAGTGTGCATTTTAAATGCACATATATTTTTTTACATCAAAAGACTGTGACCAGTTCATTAAAATTGAATCAAAAATTATCAGAACGTAATTTAGCGCTTTAATTACTGGATTGTGACTATATATCAAATGACATTGCATCAGGTAAGAATATGGTTTAACAAACAATTTTAGTGTCCTTTCATGATAGAAGTGCATTTAAAATAATCTTAAAAAAATAGTAAGAATGTAAATCGAGGTTTAAACATCGTTATCAAACTATACAATTCTTTTAAGATTAGATGGAAAGCACATATGAAGATAGAAACAATTTGAACAACATACAGAATTGTGTCATACAAATAATGCAAATGTTGCTGTCAGCTGGATATAAAATCTAAACAATTAAACTTGTTAACAGATTAAGGAATTCTAAAATATATTTTGACACAGATATATTTAAAAAATATATTTTTCGTATCTTACACGTAATTTAATGTATATATTATGACCAATTTTTAATCTTTTAATAACTGTGGAATTTTATTTATCTTATTTCCGCAAAATTTTCCGTAAAATAAAAGTGGATTCTGTTTTTGTTCCATACTTTGCTTTAATTGACTGTAAAATATTGCCAAAGGCTGGTGAAAAGTTGAACCGTTGTTGTAGCTTTATCCTAATACGGAATCTTAAAATATCCAGTCAACCATGTTTTGTGTATTTGCTTATTTTTCACCATCAAATGGTTGAAAGTTAAAATGATTTTTTTTAACAGCATATGTCACCCAGTTAACAATGTGTTCTGCATCACTAAGTTTACCGTAAATATCACATGGTTTTTAAAGTCAACCAAAGTTATTATCAGAGAAGGTACAGAAACTGCTTATTTTACAACTGCCTACCAAGCAAAGGAAAAAAAATACTCACAGTTTTATTGAATGTACGAATACAAAAATAATTTTGAGCTGTTTGTTAACTATCTTCTTCAGATTTCAAGATACAGGCTCAATAGGTGAGATTACAGATTTTTTATGAGTAGTAGATTATAGGTCATTCTATTTCAAAAGATCTGTAGGACATGTACACACAGTGTATTTCTCGGAGGGACGGACATGTCACCATGTGAAATTCTTTTTTTTTATCATATTAATCAAATTTTATTTATTTTAATCAAATGTTTTTTGGAATATACTAATACGAAAATCGAATATCGGTATATTTCATGAAATTTCATAAAATCTTTGATTCCGAAATCACAAATGTCAAAAAGAAATTAATTTTCCAAAAATTACATGGAAATTATATAAGGAAATATATTGATTTTTTTAAGAAAACGTACGTTACAAAAAAATACAACAATAAAAAATTTTAAAAAAGAATCGAATAAAACAACATACTTTCATAATATGCAAGATATTGTTTTTCATTAATGCCGATAAATTCGCTTTACACCCATTTTTTAAGTAACACTGAATAATATAAAAAGTGCAATAATTAAAAAATTTCAACAAATAAGTAGCTTATTATTTTTTTTATATATAAATAAAACGAAACACAGAAATGACGTAATTTCATTTTCAATATGAAATTTATTGATTCGACCTACTTCGTTTGTCATAAAAAACAAATCCATTATTTAAAAAAGTCTAACACAATCCAATTAGCATTAATAAGATTTATCAATTTCTGAAAGTGAAAGAAACGAAATTTTTTTTAGAGTTATACGTGAAGTGTTTCTTTGCTAATAAGCTCTTTTGCATAAGACGAAATGTTCACATCCTTTTCAACATCGTTTTTTATTTGATCATCATTATTATAGATTGCTTGAATTAATTCTCTATACGAAAAAAAAACTTTACGCACTCAAGCAAGAATATAGAGTTTAGAAGGAAGAGCATAATCGTTAACAGATGAAAGCATTTTGTAGCTTTCAGAATTTATGATATTTTTAAGTTCCTATACATATTTTTAAAACTTTCTATATATTGATTTGAATAAATTTTTAAACTACTCACACAAAAAGATTAGATATTTTATGGAGTTTCTTTTATTTATTTATACTTTTTTATGGAATACGTTTCTGAAATCTGTACTTCATTTCTATCAGCAATATTTTCGCTATATTTACTAATTTTAGAGAATGCGTATATTATTAAAGTGGGACAGATATAAAATAATTCAAAAGTATTTAGTGTAAAGTATTCAGTATAAAAAAGAAGAAAATTTTAATAATGTGGAGTAAAATATACCTTCATAAAGCTTACATATACAGGTTATACACATTTATTTATTTATTTATATATATATATTTTCTACCTTATTTAAAAAATAATAATAATGGGAATTATTTAAAAGAGCCAGCAGATAAGTAGTTTATATAAAACTGCATTTCTAAGAAAACCAAAAAATGAAAAGAGATTAATTTTATATTCAATATAAATGTTACAGAATTAAAATTATTTAGTTTGTAGCTTTAAAAATTCAACTAAAAAAAGCCTGAATATGTTAAGCATTGTTAAGAATTGCGATTAACAATATGTGGAAGAAAGTGTAAAACATTTGGTTTTGCAGCGTTTCCATGCAGTAAAATTCGGTTTTCCCGTTTCAAATAACATTGTTTTTATTTCATCATTACTTGGATTATTTCTTTGGATGAAGGAGATAACTTTGAAGTACTCAAACGATAGTATAAATTATATATATATATATATATATATATATATACGTAGGATTTCAGTTTAAACACTTCGTTTCCTTTATGACGTGCATGATCATCCAATTAACTGACACTCTAGTACTATTATTATCCATGATTTAAATGCACGAATTCGGATCGCGAGATCAAGATTTGAACATCTTCAAAATCGGAAAAAGAGCCAGTCTTCTAATTTTTATTGTGAAGCCAGCGTCGAAATGGGAAATAGCCAGTAAAGGCGCTGTTAAGCCTAGTTGGACTTTTGGAAAATAAATATATTGTATATGTTGGGCGAGAAGTGTACTAGCTGCGAAGAAATTATTAGTAAAGTATTGTAGAATTATTATCTGTCTAGGACTGTATTAAAGTTTATATTTTGTTATTCAACGTCTAGTCGTCCATATAATTCCAGTAAATCAACTGTTTACATATCATCTTCGTACATATATATATAAACACATAATTAAGCATATTAAAGCATTTCATAGCGTTTAGGCATAGCGATTTTTTTTTTAAATTCCTATGTATATTTTGAAAAATGTACCACATAATGATTTAAGGTGCTCCGAAAACAAAAATCTGAAAAAAAACAACACACATTTACTTTTTCTCATAGAACATACTCTAGAGAAGCGTTTCTCAAACTATGGTGCAGTCCGCTCTGGTGGTCCTCGATGTCCGATTTTCAAAAATAAACACAAAATAAAATTCTAATTAATTGCGTATCAGATACTACATGGCGAATATATGCTGCATATACGCTAGTTGTAAATTTCTGAGTGTGGATGTTATACATAACATTTATTCACACAAATACTAAAGAGTACATTGGAAAATATGACATTGATTTGAAAAAATTTTAGCTTTTTGTTCATATTAGACTCATCAGTTCACAGAAGTGTTGTTATTAGAAGTCAGGAATGTGG
Organism: Maratus michaelseni; assembly: GCA_963931845.1. NCBI lineage: Eukaryota > Metazoa > Arthropoda > Arachnida > Araneae > Salticidae > Maratus > Maratus michaelseni. The sequence continues at coordinate 280,464,483 of OZ007592.1, read as the reverse complement.
CTCTTGATGTTACCTGTAATTATTGGTTTATTCATATGGTAGCTTTAGATTGCAAAGGTTTGTGATCTAACTTCAAAAGATTGTTAAAAGACTACATTCAGATAAACAAATTTATTGGTAAAGCTTCTGATGAGCCATTACTTTACAATGAAGAAGAGAGCGCCTAAAATTGTTCTTTATCCTGAAGTTCTCTGGCTTTCACGGGTAATGTACTCACAATTTTCATTGAAATAAAAAAACGGTCCATCATTTGTAAACGAAATTAACAATAAAACTTACATTAATTCCTTATGATGAAACATAGTTAAGTACATTTCAAATGTACTGTCTAAACTAAAAGAATTAAATCTATATCTACAAAGACTTTTTTGACTGTTCTCAATACCCATAAAAAATAAAGGATTTTTAGAGGAAACTTACGTCTCGGTTATGTAAAACAGAGAGATTTTTCACCATTTCTTTTTTTTTTAAGTAGAAAATTACCTAGTTTATTAGAAAAAAATATACAGGGGTATATATTCATATCTCGAAACTTTGAGATCACAATTTGAAACTTATTTTGCAAATAGTAACTATGACGAATTTTCGTGGGTTCGTGATTCTTTTCATTGCGATATTGGAAATAAACTGTCAGTGAAGAAAAGAGAACAGTTAATTTAACTTTCGAATGACACCGGACTTAAAATCGAATTCGAAGAACATGTAATTAATTTTTGGTCCTCTTTAGCATTGAAAAGAGATTATAGTGAGTTGTACAATGCTCCATTAAAAATTGTAATTTTTTTCTCCAATAGTGTGATGCAGGGTTTTCATTAACAAATAAACTATTAAGAAAAAGTACTAATATCGATTTAATGTATCTGCCGTTCTCAGACTTAAACTTACTAGCGTATATCCAAGTGTAGAATAACTGTGTAAGAAGCAGCAGGTTTGTCTATGTCATTAATGTGAGTTCAGATAAATAAATATCAGATTTAAACCCTGCTTTTTTCAAACCATGCAAAATGATTTTGTACTAGAGCTTGTAGCAGTAACCAAACGTTTTATCGTTTGCAAAGAAACAAATAATAGTTTGCAGTTTACATTTATTGAAATAAAAAAATTAAAAAAAACAATTACATGTTTAATTTTTTACATTTTTTTAAGTAACAATTAAAAATCCAATTAAGTTATAGTTTTGATATAAAATATATCTGAAAGCGCATCTTTCGTTCTATTCTGTGCTCTAAAAACTGAATTTATGCTTTATTTAGATACAAAGATGCGAATGGTGAAAGGAAATACCTAGTGCAGATATCCATTAAAAAACCATTAAAACTTAATTTTTCAAAAATCTAAATAGAATTTTAAAAAATATATCTTCGAGAGGTTTTCCGGTACACCTTGAAGTACCTCCATAACCAATGTTGTAGCGCTGGTCTTATCCATCATAGCGCACAGTGGAACCAAATCGGAAATTACATCTTTCTTTCGCTCTTTTCCTTTTACCTATAAAAATGAATAAAATAAATGTTTATGAAATATTTGACCATATTATTCATTTTTAGGGTTCCGTAGTTTGAAACTAAACGCGCAATTTTCAATATTCATGAAAATATACATATATATCAGGTATAGTAGCATATTGTTGGGGGAAGCAGAAAAATTGTGAAAAAATGGTCTTGAAAGTATTTTTTTAACATAATAATCCTAATCCTAATAATATTATAAATCCGATTGTGTGCAAATGTTAGGCTGAAGCCAGCATCAAAATGGAGAAATTAATGGCCCTGTATCTTTGCATATAGACGGATTATAACCCGGAAATGAACATAGACTGGTATTTGTTTCTTTTATGCAAATACTTTTCTTAATAATTCAAAATTTGATTATTTTCATAGAGAATCAATGGACATTTTTAGATAAAATTTAATCATTTTACTTTATCATTGCTAGGGCTTTGATCGTTGCCAATAAATAAAAATGCGGAAAAATAATTTTTCCTCAACAATTAAGTTTCAATTGAGCGATTTTCACGTGAAAAATGAAAATAATTCAAAAGAAGATGAATTTCTGTGATATTTGTAACAACAATATGGAGTATTTGTTATTATATATGAAGTATGAATATCGGTTACATTAAAAAGATCTTTTTCTGTCAAAAATTGCGTTATAATTAACAATAATTATATTACTAAGAAAAAGATTTCGCTTGAACCATGGAACTATGAAAAGGATTCTCCTTGACTTGAACAAATATGACGTCATAAATAAAACATGTATTTTCATATATTCGTAATATTACAAAGAGCATGACTATCAGTGTATAATAAAAGTATATAGATAATGGACGTCATATTTAAGATGAATATCTGAAATATTCTTTTGATACTGATTAATAATAAGCTTGAATATCAGTTACAAACAGATGTGAGTTTTCTGCTAAAATTCACGTCATTATTGCCAGGAAAAGAAAATTAACAAGAATTATATCATTGAAAAGAGATTTCTCTGGGATCAAAGTGACGTCATAATAAAACGGGATTTTTTAAATATGTTTCAAATGGAGCGTGTATCAATTTCATACATTAATAATCACTGAGTACAGTGAAAGAATAGAGAGGTAATGAACTGTAAAATCGGCTTGCAATATGAAGCCGGTTATCGCTCAAATCATTAGTCCTAAGGGCTGACTTCATTGGATGGAGAGAGGCTGCACGTCGAACAAGGACTGGATTCATTGGACGGGGAGAGATTTTCAAAGCAAGCCGCCAGTTGTTTGGGCCGACTGTAAGGTTGCATTTTCAGCATCACGCCAAACATGAACATTTCATCTCTATTTATTTTCTGAACTCTGTGATTAATAATACAAGCATCAGTAAGTTTATTAGGAACAGAAAATTGAACACAAGTCTATTAAGTTAAAATCTGACTGTGTGTATTTCGCAACTACTCCTCTTAATGCAACGTGATTTACTTAATACCGGTTATCAAGGATTCGAGGATTTCATATAAACTCTGAGAATTTAAAATTTTGAATTAGATTTCGAGATATTAATATTTTTTTGTAAATTTTAACGAAATTTCTCTAAAAACGGTACTTAAATTACTCCATTTTTGTGGATAAAAAAAGGGAGAAATAAAACGGATTAATATATTTTTATGCCAATTTCTCATTAAAACTGAAAAAAATTATTTTATTTTCAATTTGAATAGTTGGTGAAAAAAAAAATCTTGATTACAGTAAAATTTCCGCAAAATAAAAATATATTTCCACATATTCAAACTTTATGAACCAATTTATTCTGCATAGCAAAAATCGCCTGTCAGCATATTGTCAGGAAATAAAGATTTGTTTCAGCTATAGATTAAATCAAGGACACAAATTTGCTGTTACATGCAAATGTAACAATTGCAATTGCAAATCTTTTTGCAACCCCAAATTACATGCAAACGTAACATTTACATGTAATTTGCACCCAAATTAATTTTAATTTGAACCGTAATAAATGTTAATTTGCAATGAAAATTACATGCAAAAGTAATGTTTACATATAATTTTGGGTTGCAAAAAGCTTTCAATTTAAGTGTTACGTTTGCATGAAATTTTGGGCTGCAAAAAGCTTTGCAATTGAAGCTCCTTGCATTTAGGTGTAGAATTATTACTCCCTATTCACAAGAATTTAATTTAAAGAAAAAGCATATACTATATTTCCAATGGATTATTTTCAAATGATGGCTGTTAAAACGTTTCTCAAAGTCGTTAAAAGTAAAATGGTTTATCAGGTAAAATTGACATTTCTTTTTACCCAAATCGTAGATTTACACGATTTTATTTGGCCGTCTTTTGTCCATTGGTTGCAGTTTCCTTTTCGCGGTTATTTGGCACAAAATTTTACTTTTTTTAAACTGATTTATGTCAAGGCCCCTATAACAAAGAAACATCGTATTTTCTTCTATGAAATGTGATAAAGAGTTAGGTAATTATTTACGTTTTTAATTATCGGGAGTGAAATATTTTGCTTGATTAGTACATTTATTTTTCTTTTAATGTTACGTGAACGAAGTCACGGGTAACAGCTAGTAATATTATAAATCTGATTGTGTGCATATCTTAGGCTGAAGCCAGCGTCAAAATGGAGCATTTAATGATCCTGTATCTTTGCATATACGTTGATTATAACCCTCAAATGAACATAGGCCGGTTTTTGTTCATTTTATTCAAATATTTTTCTTAATAATTCAAAATTTCGTTATTTTTATAGTGAATAAATGGACATTTTCCGATAAAATTTAACCATTTTACTTTATCGTTGCTAGAGCTTTGATCGTTGCCACTAAATAAAAACACGGAAAAATAATTTTTCCTCAACAATTAATTTTCAATTAAACGATATTCACGTGAAAAATGAAAATGAAAAAGATTTAAAAAAAAAGAAGAATTTCCGTGATGTTTGAAACAAAAATATGGAATATTTGTTATACATGAAGTATGAATATCGGTTACATTAAAAAGATCTTTTTCTGTCAAAAAAATGCGTTATAATTAGAAGGAAAAATGAAAACTAATTATATTCTTAAAAATAGATTTCGCTTGGACCATGGAACTATGAAAAGGATCCTCCTCGGCTTGGACAAATATGACGTCATAAATAAAACATGTATTTTCAAATAGTCGTAATAATACAAGGAGCATGAATATCAATGTATAACGAAAGTAGATAGATAACGGACGTAATATTTAAGATGAAAAACTGAAATATTTTTTATCGATAATGATTAATAATTAGCTTAAGTACCAGTTACATACAAATGTGAGTTTTCCGCTAAAATTTACGTCCTGATTGCCAGAAAAGAAAATTAACAAGAATTATGGCATTTAAATGGATTTCTCTGAGGAAAATGTGACGTCATATTTGAAATAAAACGGGAATTTTCAAATGTGTTTTACAAGGCGTACATTAATAATACAAGGATCAGTAAGTATAGAAAGTAGATTAGGTTCACGGCATATTTAAAACGAAAAATTGAAATGTTTTTTTATCTATACCGATTATTAAGGATGAATATCAGTTACATACAGATGAGAGTTTTTTGCCAAACACCACACCATGGTTATTAGGAAAAGAAAAATATATACGAATCTATTATATTAAAATCTGCCCGCCTGTTTGTTTTTCGTAACTAGTTTTTTCAGATTGTCGAACGCAACGCGATTTACTTAACACCGGTTATCATTCACCCGAGGATGTCATAAACCCTCAGAATTTAAAACAAGTGGGTAGGTGTGATCGAAGATCACTCAAAGGGTTTCGTTTAATATTCCTTTCAAAACACTTTATCATATCTTTAATAAATCCAAATAAATTTCATTTAGCAACAACAACAACAACAACAAAAGAAAAAAAAAGTCATGTTTTTTATAAAGTAAAAAATTACAGGTCTATTTTTTCTTTTTTTCGTTTATCCAAACCAGCCCGATAGCGGGCTAAGCCCGCTATTATATTCTGTCATAATAATATCTCTCATGCGGACTAAATGCGATATTAAAAAAAAATATTTCAAAATTAAACATGTTGTACACCTTCAAAATGTTAAAATATGCGAATATTTCCATAATCGGATTTTTATCAAGATTCAATATGTTTGTCAAACTCATATATTTACTATTCTCTATTACTCATATTGATACGCGCTTTGTATTATTCTCAAATATTTGAAAAATCCGTTAAACTTCCAATATGACGTCAGATTTTCTTTTTAATTCTCTAATGACGTGACATTAATCAGTTTTGTGTACATACACATACTCATACTCCTTGTATTATTCAGAAATATTTGAAAATTTCGTTTAATTACCACTATGACTTCAATCATTTTTATTTCATATTAATCTTTTTTTCAATTGGTGAAGCTTTTTATTTCGTTTTCATTTTTCACGTGGAAATCGTCTGATAGAAAAATAATTATTGTAGAAAGAATTTCATCGTGGATTTTTAATTTTTGGCATCTGTTACAATGAAAAATATTTAAATTTAATAGGAAAAGGCTGTTTTTATCTCTATTTATTAAAATAATACGAATTTTTCACATTTTAATATTTTGAGCTTTTTATAGTTGGTATTCAGATTTATACACAAAGTTTCAACTCTGTAAGTTACATAGTTTTTGAGAATTGTTCTGTGACGGACAGACAACGGAGCAGGAGTAATAGGGTTTCGTGAGATGAACGAAATCCTAAAAATGATTTAAATTCCGAGATATTATTATTATTATTATTATTATTATTATTTTCTGTAAATTTTAACGAAGTTTCTCTAAAAATGGCAACTAAATTATTCCATTTTTGTGGATAAAAAAGAAGAAATAAAGCTGATTAATATATTTTTTCTCATTAAAACTGAAAAAAAAAAGAATTTATTTTCAATTTGAATAGATAGTGAAAGAAAAAAAAAATGATTACAGTAAAATTTTTGAAAAATAAAAACGTATTTTCACATATTCAAACTTCATGAATCAATTTATTCTGGAGAAAAAAAATTGTCTGTCAGTATATTTTCATTTAGAAATAAAGATTTTTTTTTCAGTTATAGATTAAATCAAGAAGGCAAATTTAAGCTCCTTGCACTTAGGTCTACAATAATTGCTCCCTATTCACAAGAATTGAATTTAATGAAAAAAGAATATACTATTTCCATTATCTTTGAAGGATTGCTATTAAAACGTTTCACAAAGGCGTTAAAAGTAAAATGGTTTACCAGGTAAACTTGACATATGTTTTTATATAATTCGCCAATTTCCACGATTTTATTTGGCCCGCCTTTTTTCATTGATTGCAGTTTCCTTTTCGTGATTATTTGTCAAAAAATTTCACTTTTTTAAAACTTAGTTATGTCAAGGCCTCTATAACATAGAAATACTGTATTGTCTCCTATGGAATGTGATATAGAGTTAGTTAATTATTTACGTTTCTAATTATCGGGAATGAAATATTTTGCTTAATTAATGCATTTATTCTTCTTTTTCAGTTATAGATTAAATCAAGACAAAGATTAATCCAGAATAAGAATATATATTAAGAATAATATATTAATTTATTAAGAATACGTGAACGAAGTCACGGGTAACAGCTAGTACCGAATAATTGCGTCGCAATACCACACTGTCAAAAATTTGCAGCAAACTATCCAGTCATTTGATCGTTTTTATAGAAAAAGTTTACATAACCGTAATTTAGCTTTATTCTGACCTTATTATTGCCTATATCATGGCCATTATAGAGTTAAATTACGGTTATGTAACCATTTTCTATAAAAACGGTCAAAAGATTGGACAGTTTGTTGCAAATTTTTAACAGTGCACGAGAAAGCGCTGAACTAAAAACGAATTTCTTTTAAACGTTAATCTATATTATAATTTAATCATGCAATGATAAAAAACAAAAACTATTTAATGATGTAATCATGAAGTAATTTATAGGTACATATTAAACCTGCGAAGCCTGCTAAATATGTTTTGGAAATAGATGACCTAAATATAAATAAATAATAAATTAAAAAATGTTAAATAAGTAATAGGTATTAATTATTTTGATAGGTTAAATAAAGAATTTCAAAGTAAAATGATTTAATATTCACCCAAAAATATATCTTATTGAAGTATTTAAAAATAAATTTAAAATATATACACAAAATTCATAACTTATTTTAACTTGGATAGATTTATTTATTACAAATTTAAATTTACATTTTTTTGTTAATATATATAGAAAAAAAATTGTCCTTTTCACTTCTCCTTATTATCAGTTTCCATCTTGTCTTCTGTCACACCGTTTAAGTAAGAATACGTAGGAATTAAAAAATATATATACACATTTGAATTTTTTTCTCCAAAAAGTTGCGCGAAGTTTCACCCAATTTCTACACGTATGTAACTAGGAGGATAAAGTTAAAAATTAATCCCGGACCAAAGCCGGAAATGTACTAGAAATGTACTTTTTTCATTAAAAGGCCAATTCTATAGTTTATAAATTAAGTTAAAAGATAATTACATACCACTGGGCTCATTATCCATTTTAGAATGCACATAAATAACTGGCATGGGAATGAAATTTGGGAATTTGTCACAACGCGCTGAGTAATCAAAAACAAATATGAGATTGATACATCTATCGCGTATGCGTTGTCAATCATTTTCGTATTTTAGGTAGCTTTCAATACAAAAAAAGTATATTAGGTAGCTTTCAAAACAAAAAAAGTATAAAGCTACCTATTGCAACCGTTCGGAGGAAAGCAATTCCGGAAAATTTCGATATATTTTCACCGATCATGACCCCCAGACCTCAAAACCACCCTCCGTTCAAATGTTGATTTATATATATATATATATATATATATATATATATATATATATATATATATATATATATATGATCTATGTCATACGATAACGCTCGCATTTATAAATTAATTTTTATGAAACTAATTGTGTGTATTAAGCTCACCAATGCCTCGACCGAGTTCGTTGGCCAGCTTAAATAAATATACAAAAAAGTTAAAAATTCAAATTTATTTTTAATTAAGTGATAGGCCTCGATACAAGGATTCCAGAGCATTTTTTGTTTTACTTCTATCTTAAAAAATGGCTGAGATAGAGCAGTTTGAAATTCTAGGGTGGCTGACATTTTGAAACAAGACAGCACATTACAAAAAACCAACGATTAATTTATGAGTTTTAGTGAGCGCGATTTCTCGCAAATTATTTTCTTTCATTGTTGTAATCATTTTCCCTATCATATGCATAAAACTATATATTCATATCCGTTATCGCCAAATTCTCACCAAACTTGGCGACATTTGGCGAAATATCGCCAAATTTGGCGACCAAAATAAGTTTTCATAAATTAAACCAACTTGGCTATAGCTCAATAATGTAGCGAATTTCTTATTCAAATTCAGTATTAACGAATCTTTTGTAAACGGTTTCTTTTTATTTTAGCTTTCTGTTTTCGAGTAACATTAGCTAAAATTTATAACGAAGATATAGGAAAGCTACCTTTTCCTCCCGGTACAGGCCGGAAGGACTTTTTTCCTACAGCCAACAATGAGGATTAGAGGCTGGTTGGTTGATTGGTTGTGCCTTACCTATTGTTCTATAAGTCTGAATAAAAAATATTGTTCAAGAACTAACTTGAAATTTTGATTTATTAGCCCTTTTTCTTAGATGGGCTCAGTGTGCAGCGTGACAATCTACACAGACTTCACAAACTCTTTGTTTTATTGATATTATAAGTAATATCAATAAAAGTTTTTTATAACATGTATTAAGAAATAATGTTGAAAATTTACACCAGAAAAAATATGAAAATTTTATTTTAATAATAAATAAAATAAATGAAACTTTGGACAAGGTTTTTCTATTAGTAAAATTCTTGTAACGAGCCTGTCTTCAAAGACAGCTTGAAAAAATAATAAAAAACTCTGAAACGAACTGTGAACAATATGCTGCGAAACACGAGATCATAAAATTACGACACAAGTGTGTTTGAAACTCATACTGTTTGTTGCTTATTTAATTGATGAATGCTACTAAAATTAGCTTTCCATTTCATTGTATTTCATGAAATTTACGTGATTTCAAAATATAGCTCAGAATCAAATTTTTCATACGTGTTGAATAAGGCTTTTTTTCTAAATGAAAAAAGTGTATCATTTGATAGACCCATTTAAATCTTTTATATAAAAAAAGTGTCATATATAGCTGAGAGTCATATATAGCTACAGTAATACCCTTTATGTGATACATTTAAATTTTATATGAATCTTTTTGACGTGAAAACAACTTTTCAATCGATGTCACATGTAGGCAGACAATCGCGCCCAAATAAGCCCTGCTTTCTTTCCAAGTAATTTCAAGCTTCGCAACCCGGTCTAAAAGAAATGTATCTAAGTAGTATGTCTAAAAGTAGATATAGGGTAGCCATCTTGGTCTGAGTTTAAAGAGGAAGGATGGAATTTTGTGCCAGTACCGCTCCGACATTCGTGGGAACTGGACGTCGCGAACAGCACGCGCAAAGGGGATCACGATTTTCGACTTTCCAGATTCAAAAGGTGTCCATAATCAGGATCATATTTCAGAAGCTAATTATCCAATCTGGGTGAAACAAGTTTCGTTTTAAAGAGCGTGTTACAAGTCATCTTGATCTTCAAGTCTGAATCTAAAAAAAAGAAACAATACGAGGTTGTGAACTTAAAAAAGGTTTGAAAATTAGCCCGATTTTCATAAAATGTCGCGATATATGAAAGCAAAACACCACAATTAAAAAAATCGAGCACGAATGTGTACAGCACAACATTTGAAAGATAATGTCGCCCAAAACTCCGCACCCGAACTCAAAAACAACGCTGATAAAGACATTGGTATACATCGCTGATATAGACGCGGTATACATTGTCTATAAAAATTGCCTATATTCGCGGCAGTGAAAATAGGCCTTATGTTTATTATACCTATATGTTTATAGGCAATGTATACCGCTCTTTCAACACAGGTGGCATCTGATCAGCCTTTGTCAAATATGGATTTCGCTGCCGATGAGATGAAGAGAGCATGAATGTCGACCCATACTATGGTGACGGGGGCCAAAATTGGACTTGTAGCGGGTCCAACATCTACTTTAATTTATTATACACGATTGACGTTTTCACGAAAATATCTGCGGTAGTGTCCAACGCTGCCTACAATGTTTTTTTTTATTATGTGAAATATAGTAGTATTTGCCTGACCTAAAATACTATAGCTTTTCTTAGAAGATTGGAACTTTAGACGTTTATAAAAAGATCTGTTATCTACTTAAAAATATTTGCAGTAATCATTTTTTCTGATCCACATTTTGTTTCACAGGTGAAAAAAAAAATATTCATGCTGAGAACATTTGTATTGGTCAAATTCTTGCAAGGCACTTGCATGTATTAAACTACCAGGTTAATACTAACAGGGTTTATACGCTTTTACCACAGTTTTTAATAGAATTTTTCTATTTAATATTTAAATAGCAGAAATTGTAGACGCATCGTTTAACTGCAGGATTTGTAATAATTTTCTGCATTTAAATGAGGCGAAAAATTCTATTAAAAATTTGTGGTAAAAGCGTACGAACCCTGACTATGAAGTATTTGAAAAGGACGACTTAAAAAGTAACCATATTTTATAAAGTTGTTTTGACCTCTCTGGCAGAATGTACAATATTTACGTTTTCGCATAAAAAAATATTTTTTTTAAATTTTCAAAATCCATATTTTTATTAATTTTTCATCTAAAAATGGGCCTTATAACCCTTTTAGGGTAAATAATTGCATTTCTAAATGTTGAATTCACATAAGAATTTAAAAAAAATTATTTATAAAAAAAAGGCAATGTAAGAATACAATTTTTTTACCACAATTTTTAAAAGCAAAATTCTGTTAAAAAATTCTGGTACGAATCTTGATTAAAATTAAATGATGTAAAAAATATCCCTCCGCTCTTGAAATGCTAGACTCACTTTTCTAGATTTTGCGCGGCTTTTTCAAAGACGGATCCAAGGGAGGCGCGATCGCCCCTCCCTTGGGCTATTATAAAGAACTTCGAGGTTCGCACATCTAAAGCCAGTTTCGATGGTTTTTACCTCTGAAGAGCTTAAAATAGATAAATTCGTCTTTCTTATGCCTAATTGCATAAAAAAAGATTTTTAACAGAAAAATAGTTAAAAAAATTATAATATAATAAAATCGAAAGTTGTATAAAATTCATCCTTTCGCAGTTTTTCCGCATATATAATGAATGAAAATTAGTGACAGTGAATGAGTCTGATGTCCAGAACAAGCAGTTTTATATTCAGTAAATGTCTTTAACTACATGTATCAATAACACTGGAGAGGCGTTACATTGTTCTCAGAAACAGACATTGATAACAATATCATGTCTTTAATATTTTCCAACCTTGAATGGAAAATGAATCACTGAAATTAAGGATGAAGTGTGTCTTTTTCTCTTTTTGAAAGACTTGCGAAACATTCTCAAGCTGTTCTGCGCACAATCTCAAACAACTGTCGTAGAAAAGCTGAAAAGGCTCTTTTTATTGGAATTTTCGGTCTAACTGGTTCTTATATTCTATATACGGTTCCTATACTTTCATAGAAACTACCATTACTTTTTTATAGAAAAACTCGACTTATGTTATCGCACGATTGCATAAAGATTGTTTTTCTCCAAGTAAATACTGTTATCATTTGGTCCTAAAGTAATGGATATTCCCTGACTTGTAAGGAAATTGATGCATGATTATTTTGACTATCACATTAGATCAAAATGGATGTATCACTTGCAAATTTGTAGAAGGAACAGAAAGTACACTGGCCTTCAAAAGTTAAGGTACAACCAGTTTTTTGACGCTCACAATTACGAGAATGAAAATAAAGGTAAAAAATATGGTTTATATGAATGATCATAAGTAACTTCAAATAAAATCGTATGAAAAAATTATGTCCATCTCAATTGCTTTAATGTATTGGATACTTATATGTTTGTCAGGAGAAACTGCGAATAGCCCACTGTGGGAGTTTGCGTGAATTTTTTTTTAATGGTTGATGATCTGGAATTGTTGGTACTAAAATAGTGTTTTCCATGTCTAGAAGATGTCGTTTATTTGATTCGTTAAGATGGCGGACAATCTGATGGATGTAAATGGGGTTATCACAAGTTGATGCTGCTAGACGTCTTAATGTGTCTCGTAGTGTGGTCCAAAGGCTCTGAGATCAATTTGAGTCCAAAAATTCAGTATCAAGCAGACTTGTTCCAGACCGCTCATAGGTTACATCGCCTGTAAAATATCGCTTGCTAGCTCTTTTGGCCCGAAGGAGGAGCACTACTGCTAAGCTCATTTCAGATCATCGTAAAGCAACAGGGAGGACAATACCTGCGATTACGATGCATAGAAGTCCTCACAATTAAAGACTCTATGCAAGACGTGTGTGGCCCTCTTAATCGACAACAGAGAAGTTTATGTTGGCCAAGAGAACACGTTACCTGGAACACACAACAATGAGCTTCCGTACTCTTCACGGATTAGTCCCGGTTATCTTTGTAGTGTGATTCAGGTCGTGTGCTGATCTGGAGAGAACAGGCATCAGGTTCTACCTATGTAACATTGTTGAAAGACACAGTTATAGAGGAGGTGGATTTGGGCTGGAATCTCTCTTTTGGTCACAGTAAATTCCATGTGTGCCATGGAAGAATTCTAACTGCTGTGAAATATCGGGACGATATCCTTAATTATTTTTTCACACCGTATGTTGGTGCTTTTGGGGATGAATTAATCTGAATGGCTGATAGTGCCCGGTCGAATTGAGCTAGAGTAGTTGATGAATATCTAGAGGATCAAGATTTGGAGCGAATGGAATGGCCAGCACAATCTTCGGCTTTGATCCTATAGAGCATATTTGGGACTATCTCAACAGACAGGTGGCTGCCGTAAGTCCTCCTCCAAAGTCATTAAATGAGCTGGAACAAGCGTTGCTCAATGTATGGGGGTTGTTTCCCTCTCTACTGTCCGAGAACTTAATTTACAGTATGGGAAATCTTTGCCACAAATTCATTACAACTAGGGCCGGACACATGCCTTATTAAAATTCGTTTATTTATTTATTTTTCACAAAAAAACTGCTATTTATTTTTTTACTAAACAGTGGACTTTTGCAAAAAATGCTTTTTTTTTAATTGTAAATCATGCTTCACTTTAAAATTAAGTAAAATTCGATAAATAACTGTTTAAAGCACAATTCTTCTAAATTTCATGTTTTTATGTTAATTTGTTTTCAAATTATACACAAAAGACTGTTTGAACCTTAACTTTTGGAGGCCAGTGTACTTTAGATATAGCAGATATTGCCACACTGCAGTATATTGCAGATCGTCCACACTGCAGCATTCGTAGGTGCGTTCGTAATTATATAAATACGTAGCACCTATAGTCGTCGTCTGGTTCGTCCGTCTGTCTGTCCGCCTATCCACATATAACAGCGCAAAAACTGCCCAACCAAATGGTTTCAAATTTAATAAATATAATCGTTGCAGAATTTCGTCCAGTCATTTCAAATTTTATGAAAATCGAATCAAAACTTAAAAATATATTAATAAAACCTTTCTTCTTTCTATTAAATCCTATCATACATAATCTATATAATAAATGCACAAGTCATGTGACTCAGGTAAACAAATACGAACTGACCACTTCGCTTTTCCTATGCTAAGCGGCTACTCACAATTATTTTTTTGAATAAAAGTTAAAAAAAGTTACATTTTTTGAAAGATCGTTCAAAAAAATTGTAGGTTTGAGAGATGAATTAAATGCAAATGTGCATAGATTCTGAGATAATGTCTGTTGAAATTAGGTTGACAGGACAAAATCTCACTTCATTAAAGAAAACAAACAGAGGAAATTAGTTCATCGTGGGCCATAACATATGAACCATGAAGGAAATAATGGTCAAAACAAGTTCTCCATGATACATTTTGCAGCAGATACTTAGCTATATAACGTATAGCTGTAGGATATGGCTGTAGTATATAATCGAAGTACGAAATAAAACGTATTTATCGTTTCTTTAGAGACAGTTTGACGTCAAATTGAAAACTTTTAATGGAATGTAACGTCATATCTAGCAATCATGGTTTTTGTCCTAAATTGTTAACATGACATTGAAACATCTGTATTAAAGTAGATGTTTAACTTCAAATAAATTTAAATTAAGGTATTACATCATTTTAACACACTTATAGTTATCATTTTCTATTTATATATGAAAAATTCACATTTTCTTTTTATAATGACGTCAATTTCAAAAGAGCAAAAATATAACACGCAAATTACACATGTTATAATTTTTTTTTTAAATTATTGTGCCGTTTTTTAGGGGTGACGACAGGAAATAATAAATGCATTAGAAATTGAAAAAAAAAAAAGATAGTTAAAATTCATGTTTGAAAATTATGTTAAAACAATAAAATCAGTCAATTAAGATAGAGTTTTCAAATAAATTGTATTTGAAAGTAGATTTTTTTTCAAATATAACGGTGTAAAAATTAAAAATGGGCGATGTTTAGAAATGAAAAAAATATGCAGTAGCAAAAATCACAAAACCAAAATTTCATCGTCAAGTGTTGCCATTCGCAAAATAATGTCAGCGTTGCGCATAGACCGGGAGGCGGCAGCACAGATAATCACCTCATCGAGTACACGGATGAAATTCTAGGATTAGTTAAATCTTGATTCGCATATTAAAACGCAATCGGTCTGCCAAGTCATATCTTGGTGGAAAACACCTGAAAACCCGATTTTAGCGTTTGACTCGTAGGTTTACCATTGTGTTTTCCTGCTCCCAGTCCTCCATGTTTTCATACCATTCGGTGCATGAAAATAGAATGGTAAACTTACGAGTCAGCCGCTAAAATCGGGTTTTCAGGTGTTTTCCACCAAGATATGACTTGGCAGACCGATTGCGTTTTAATATGCGAATCAAGATTTAACTAATCCTAGAATTTCATCAGTGAACTAGATGAGGTGATTATCTGTGCTGCCGCCTCCTTGTCTAGCATGGACGCGTTTGTCCTTTATAATACAGATATATACAAAAACAACACACTTAACCGTCACCAGATTACCAGAAAGAACTCCACACCATGAAAGGCACTGATCAAACGTCCCTTCACCAAACCATCATTCATATTATATAGCAAGTAATGATTTATATTTAAGAGACTATTAACATAGGGAAATCGAGATTTAAATAACAGCAACAATGAAGTTAAAAACTGAATTGAACATATGCATTATTCTGATTAATATAATAGTGTAAAACGGAATTGATGAAATCAGTTTGGTAACTATACCCCAAGGAAATGTATGCGAATCTTTTCTCCATTAAAACATATTTTTTATGACGTATTCCTTCGCTATTTTGTTCTACGTATTTAAATTTATTTTTTATCATTTGATTCGTTCTCTGTGTTACGTATTCATTCATCTTACAAAACGTGAACAGAGATCAGTTTCACGTGAATCAGAAGCGGTCACTTTTGTGAAGCTTGACAGGAAACATGATTAAGTACCCTCATGTGTAACTTTTTTTTGCGATTTATTATTGGTGTATTGCAAAGGTAGCCATCACGAGTAAGAAAAAGTTTCATTTTTCTGGAATCCACTATTATAACATTAACGTTTTAAGACACAATAATTACGAAATAAATAGAAAACTGTATTAAAATTAAACTTATGAACTAATTTTGTTTAACAGGTTTACTAAAACATTTTTCTTTCAGAAATATATTCTTGACTTTCATAATTTGAAAGCATGGGCATTAGCATATATTGCAATAATTTGTTTTTAAATAAGATAAGAAAAATACAAAAAAATATTGGTTATGCAGATTAAATAAGGATATTATTTACAAGTAAAAAAAATTAAATAAGCAAAACTTTTAAAACGGATTGGGCATTACTATATACTACATGATAAACTGCTACTTTATCTATGTAAAAAAACACTTACCAAGCATTCATAATGCAAGTAATAAATGAATATAGGTATTATGTCTTGGTTGTATTCCAAATTATGAAAATTAATATTTTTTAACAATCAAAATATTTCTGAAAAAAAAGTGTTAGGATGCATGTTAACACTAAACAAGAACGAAAAATCATTCATCAAGAATAGATTATGTAACACTTCCCAACACTTACAAAATATTTTTACAAATCTTTAACGTTTAATAAGGAGAAAGTTGATATCTAAGTATATCATTTGGAAAACTCATAGCTTATTCAAAAACACAATTTTAAGAATTACCAACAATATTCGTTTAAATATCTGAACTCTTTTGTGCAGCTCTGTATGTGATCTATAGATATGTATATATATTACATAGAATGCTAAATTTTAGTTCCATTAGGAAACATGTAGCACAGTTTAAAATTTCCCTCCTTAAAGTTCCGCCAATAAACTAAAATGTTCTCGAGAACTTTTGTGCTGCCCTGTATACAATTTATAAACAGTAAGTAATAGACAAAAAATTAGTTGAATAAAAAACGCGTTTAGCAACTGAAAAAGCACTTCTAGCATTTATTATTAACAAGCAGTACTACTTTAACCGAATTCTTTTAGGTGTCCCTGTAAATGAACGATGAATGCTATACAAACAATATTCTATTATAAACCTCTTGTAATCTACCTTAGCGATATATATCAATTTCAATATGTTTGAAATAGTGAAACGTTATTAAAATAAAACGTAAGAGATTTTTCTTCATAGACCGTAATGTAACGGAATTCTTTTGAGTGTCCCTGTACAGGAACTATAAGTGCTATGCACACCACATCCCATAATAATTCTCTTGTAGTGCACCTCAAAGATATATATCAATTTCAATATGATTGAAATAGTGTAACGTCATTAAAATAAACCGCAAATGATTTTTCCCCAAAGACCGTAATGTAACGAAATTCTTTTGAGTGTCCCTGTAAAAAAAACTATAAGTACTACACACTTCATATTCAATACCGAACATGCCATAGTACACCTCAATAACATACATAAATTGCATATCAATACATATATATTCTCGCGAGATAGAGCACGGACAGACTGACAGACAGACAGACGGCAGACAGACAGACAACCGAATTCATAAACACTTTTCAACTATGTTGGAAAGTGTTAAAAAGAGACCATTAATCTAAACATGTTGCACCGAGTTTTCCTAAATATGCAAAATTTTAAAAATAACCCCCAGAAAATATGTTAGTTGGTTATATTTATAAAGATATCATTAAACAATGTGTACAGCTTTATTTAAACACAATTAGATATCCCACTGCAAGGAGATAGAAAGTTTTCAATATTTAGCACTTAACTTGATAATTCTCCTTAAAAGAGCCTGGCCTTTTATTTGCCTAATATAGACCAACATAATTGAATATAGGTATTATTTTGATTATTGTAGCTTACAGTGGAACTAATAAAATAACTCTGGAAACCGCATACCAAGAAAATGTATGCATTTCTTTTCTACTTTAGAACAGATTTTTTCTTTTTTTTTAAACGTAACACTCCTTCTACATTTTGTTCTCTTATGTATTCAATCATCTTACATGACATCCACATACTTCACGTAAATCAATAGGGATCACGTGTGTGAAGTATGAAAAGAAAAATATGAATAAGTACTCTGTGGTGAGTATCATGCGGAACTTTTTTGCAATCTAGTATTGTTTCATTACAAAGGTAAAAATTCCCTAAAAGGAAAAAAAAATATAACTTTATTTTTTCCTTCCACAATTTATTTTAATATTTTCATATAATATTTCTATTACACAATCTCTTTGTATATCCAAATACAATAAAACTTAACAAAATGTAACCCGTCTTTAACAGAAACCTATCTTAAACACGTGTTTTTGACAGAAAGAATATTATAGAATTATACTTCTTCAGTCAGGAATCTGTCTAAAACGGAAATTTTTCCATTCAGAAAACATTTCCTTTTTCCAGATTTTACTGTACAAATATTATACATATCATTATCTACTTTTGTCCAATATTCTTAGAATAACGTGAAATCATTAAATATTGCTTGAAAATAAGGAAATAAAATTGATATTGCGAAAAAAATAAATTTTTATTTTTAATACATTCAACATATGGGTAAGATACGGAACAGAAATTAATCTCATAAGGAAAAAACACGGATTGGCCATAAAATATTCATCTTATAATAAAGCAAACAATGATACAAATCTAAGCCATAAAGAAAAATCGGTATATCAATAGTAACAACCGAGAAGTTAAAAACTTAATTGAATACAAGTATGTTTTTGATTAATGTAAGAACGTACTACGGAACTAATAAACTAACTCGAAATTGCATACAAAGAAAATGAATGCAATTCTCTTTTACTTTAGAGCAGCTTTTATTTTTCCTTCTTTATTTTGTTCTCTTATGTATTCAATCATCTTACATGACATTCGCATACTTCACGTAAATCAATAGGGGTCACTTTTTGAAGTACGAAGATAAAAATATGAATAAGTACTCTTTGATTAGCATCATGTGAAACTTTAGCAATCTAGTATTGTGGCATTACAATAGTAAAAATTACCGTAAAAATAAAATAAATAATAATTAATTAATTTAAAAAAATATTTTTTTCTGATATTTTTTATTAATGTTTTATACTACATTAATTTAAAAATAAATAGAAAACTATAATAATATAAAACTTTTAAAATAATTTTGTTTAAAATGCATCCTTTCCAAATTCTTTTCTTCCAGAAATATTTCGATTGTTGGAAAATCTTAATAGTCCTAATTTGGAGACTCATGGTTAATGAGCACATAACACATTAATTTGTTTTTCAAATAACAAGATGAAAAATACTATAAATGATTGGTTATGCAGATTAATGAAAGATATTATCTGCAAATTATAAGTTAAAAAAATGCCATTTTTTCATTAAAAATTTACCAGATTCTACTTCCACAATTTATTTTATTATTTTTATCTCAGCTTTATGTTACATTTTTTTTTACATAAAAATACATTAAAACCTGTCAAAAAGAAACTTGTCTATAACGGAATCCCATCTGAAACTATTGGTTCGGACAGAAATATTATCGTACAATTAATCCTCCTGAGAGAAAAAAATCTGTCGAAAACGGAAATTTTCCGGCCCCCAGAGATATTATTTTGACAGGTTTTACTCTATAAATATTACATCTCATTATCATGTTCAGTATTCATTAAATCAGGTGAAAGAATAAATTAATGCTTGAAAATAAATAAACAAAATCGGTGCAGAGTAAAATATTTGAAGTTCATTTTTAATACCTTAAACTCTGTGTGAGAAATAAAATTTCATAATATAAAACATTATAGAAACATATAGAAATTTCAGAAACCAATATATTTTCAAGCTTTAAAGGAACATTTATAAAAACAAAAAGTTTCTTTTGCTGCCACTGAATTCCGGAAACGTTTCCGAGTAGTTTTATCAAGTATAATTCGGTTTTCTCAACACGGGATATACATTTTTTGGATGTTATCAGTTTTCAAGTAAACATTTCCATGTTGAACAAACATGTTTTGCAGCCAAACATGATAAATTGACAACATTACACAAATTAAAATTAATATTATTTTAATACTATTCCATGTATAAATTCAATTACTGAGCTGAAAATGTTTAACTGAATATAACTATCATCCTAAAAACCGATATTACGGTTTGAGAAAACTGATTAATACATAATTTAAATATTATTCATATAATTTCTTAGTTAACGATGCAAAATAAAATTAGTTCTTTTTTAGAGGAAAGTCTAAACTTTTTTTTCCCTGTAAGATTAACATATCAATGTGGTTTTACCCCACCAGATGGGTAAGACCGGATGATTTGACTTTTTTATAAATAACCATTTTTTAATCAAAATGGGATGACTTAATCATATATTTAAAATGATATTATGGTAGAAGGATAAGTGCAGAGTATGTATGCAGAGTTACATTAAATTCTGTTAGAAAGTTTCGCTTCATGAAGAAACTAATTGTATGTTATGCGGTTTTATCTTCTTTTTCCCTGTATAAATAATAACAACAGAAACATTAAAAACTAAATTGAGTATGCGTATTATTTACATTATTATAAAAACTGTAAACGTAATTCACAAAATAACTTATATTTAAACTGCATTCTATGAAAATGTACGCAATTACGTTCCTCCTTTAAAACAAGCTTTTTACTTTTTTTTTAGATAGCGTAGCCTTTTTTTTGTAATTCATTCTCTTGTGTATATAGTCTTGTAACATTTAAAACACCTCTCGTCAATCGCCAGAGGTATCTTTTCTGACAGATGACCGGAAATATACATTGTATTCACTGCTTAAATTACTATAATTTAAAAATAAATAAGAAAATTATGCAAAAATAAAACATACAATATATCAATGATAGCCACAGAAACATGGGATTGAATATAAAACTGGTAATGAAATACTGATATAAAACTGGTATTGAATGTAAAAATTGATTGATAAAATTGGATTGATTATAGGTATTACTTTATACAATATTATAGCGTTAAAGGGAATTTATCAATCCCGTTTGACGCTATTATACAATTCAAAATAATAGCATTCAATAACACTTTCGTGCAGTTTACTTGTGAATAATTTTTCTTGACATCCATAGAAACATGCTTCACGTGAAACAATAGGGATCACTTTTGAAAAGGATGACAAGAAACATTACGATTAAGTATCTGTAGTGAACATCATGTGTTTGCGAAATCCACTATTATTCCTTTAGAAATAGCGATATAATGTTTGACGCTTTTATATAATTCTAAATATTTTCTGTATGGAATAATACCTATGTGCAGTTTATCAAATAAATTTTGAAACTGTATCCCAAGAAAATGTATGCAATTCTTTTCTCTTTCAAAACAGCTTTTTCCCCAACATGGCCTCCATTGTTATTTTGTTCTCTGATGTATTCAATCATTTTACTTGACATCTACAGACATATGCTTCATATGAATCAATAGGGATCACTTTTGTGAAGGATGACAAGAAAAAATATGATTAAGTATTCTGTAGTGAACATCATGTGTTACTTTTTTTGTGAAATTCACAATTATTCCATTAGAAATTTAGAAATAGTGATAATGTTTGACGCTTTTACATAATCCTAAATAATTTCTGTATTCAATAATACTCGTACCTATGTGCAGTTTATCAAATAAATTTAGAAACTATATCCCAAGAAAATGTGTGCAATTCCTTTCTCTTTTAAAACAGCTTTTTTTCAACATGGTCCTCTTTTATTATTTCGTTTTCTGGTGTATTTAATCATTTTACTTGACATCCTACACATATATGTACTTCACGTGAATCAATTGGGATCACTTTTGTAAATGGTGACATTAAAAATATGATTAAGTACTCTGCAGGAAACATCGTGTGTAACTTTTTTGTGAAAGTCACTATTATTCCATTAGAAGTTTAGAAATAATGATAATGTAAAAACTAATGTTTGGCGCTTTTATATAATTCTAAATAATACCTATATTCAATAATAGCAATGTGCAGTTTATAAAATAAATTTGGAAACTGTATCCCAAGAAAATGTATGCAGTTCTTTTCTATTTTTAAAATAATTTTTTCCCAACATGACGCTCCTTCATTATTTCATTCTCTAATGTATTCAATCATTTTACTTAACATCCGCAGAGATATGCTTCACGTAAATCAATAGGGATCATTTTTGAAAATATGATTAAGTACTCTGTAGTGAACATCGTGTGTAAAATTTTCTAAAAGTCACTATTATTCCATTAGAAATTTAGGAATAATTATAATGTAAAACTAATGTTTGGCGCTTTTATACAATTAAAAAAAATACGTATATTCAATAATACCTATGTGCAGTTCATAAAATAAATTTGGAAATCGTATCCCAAGAAAATGTAAAAAAGAAGACAGTTCTTTTCTCTTTTAAAACAATTTTTTTCACAACATGGTCCTCCTTCGTTATTTCGCGCTCTAATGTATTCAATCATTTTAGTTGACATCCACAGAGATGTGCTTCACGTGAATCAATAAGGATCACTTTTGAAAATATGATTAAGTACTCTGTAGTGAACATCATGAGTAACTTTTTTGGGAGGAAATCCATCAATGTTTCATTAAAAATTTAGAAATAATGATAATGTAAAAATAAAAAGGTGTACTTTTATAAAATATTAAACTGACAAGCACGACAAATTTAACATTTGTCTGAAATTCATTATTGTAGCATAAATGTTATAAGTAACAATAATTTAAAAATAAAAAAGGCAATTATACTGCTTTATATTTATAAGCTACATTAATTTTTTTTGTTGTTGTTTATAAGAGAGTTCTTTACGTGTGTGGAAGAATATATGCAGTTTGTTTTCACGTGCATTACCGCATATCATATTACTTTGTTTTAAAAATGAAACTTAGATAAAATATAACAGATGACCGTTCATGCAGATTAGCTAATGATGTGTAAGTATCTGAAAAAACTAATATTGCAACTAACAGTTTAAAATTTAGAATATAGACTCACGTTAATTAATTATTTAAATTTCACAAACACTTTCGTCGCACACTCACAATTTTCCACTTTGTTTAATTGAGATTTTCTATAACATTTTAATGTCATATTTTAAATCTTGTATATTTGCATTGGTCAAAAATTTAGGGTGCTTTCCACCGGCTGGTCTCGTTTCACTCTGGAGTGTGACACCCGTCTTGCTTTGGTATAGAAAAAAAGAGACACTTTGAAATAACCTCATCTTCGTACAGAAAAGATCTCAGTACAACCTAGGGGGATTGACATTATGTGGAAGAATCAGCACAGGTTAACGTACGAAACTGCATATAATCCAGAATGGCACTTTGTTGACCCAAAGATACGTAGACGAGATACTTATATCTCATGTCGTACCTTAAGCTACAGCTGTTGGCGATTTCTTCCTTTTAATGCATGATAATGCTAGACCGCATACAGCTCTACTTGAGAAGAACATGTTTGAAACAATACAGAAAATGGAGTGACCATCTTGTTCACTATCTTAAATCCGTTCGAGTATGTATGGGACACATTCGAACGACGCACTGCAGCTAGTCCAATACCTTCCTGACTGTCCGAGATTTACAGATTCTGAAAGAGTGGGACAGAAATACCTAAAATAGATAGCCTCATTACATGCATACAACAGTCTTATCTGTTCGAAGGGACCACACACCCTATTAAAAATCCTCCATCCTTTTCAAACAACATTTTTTTTGTCATTTGCAAGTTGAAAGATTGATGACTTGGAGTGTCTCTTCATATTCTTGACACCATTCCAAAGAATTAAAACAACTATACATGATGTTTTGGTTTCTTGTTTCCTGTATTACGCTTTAATATATATGTACTTCCCATCTTATGCATATGCATGGCTGTCTCACATGGTTTTCTTCATATCTTTGCTTGCTCTACTGTGCAATACTATAATGATAGGTAGAAAAAGGATTAGTTTTATTCGGGACATTTTTTTACAGAGAAACCGCGATACTTTTTTTAAAGTGATATCGAACAAGATGATTTTGACATGTGTAATAGATCTTATGTAATCAATCCCGAAAACAGCCAACAGCTATCACGACTGAGGTGGATGTATCCTCAGAGTACACTACATAGCTTAGTCAAAGCGATATCAACAGATTTCCGCTGACAGATGTTACCACGACGATGTTAGAAGGCATCAGTAACAGACATTGTTTTTTTCCATGCATTGTGAATTACGAATGGATTAATCAATGTATGTATCAATCGACAATACAATCTTCAAATTGAACATTTCAAAATGCTGTTTTTATTTTAAATTATATTTCGTGCTTCAATTCTTTATATATTTTTTAGCATACAATGGACTGAAGGATACCAACTGAAGGATAGGATGTTGCTTAACCCAGTGAAGTGATATTTAAATGCTTACAGAGGTCATTGAAAAATCACATAAATCTTGTAGGAGTAAATAATTCCGAGGAAAGCAGAACACAAATATCCTGTACAAAAAATAATTTTAAAACAATCTCAAAATTTGCATGCATAATACTAAAACACATAAATTCGGTAACAGTCAATGAAGAGAGCGACGCAGTGGTGAATTCTGCTTTAAAATATCCCCACTTCTCAGAATTTTCAGATTTTGTGATTATTAATAGTGAAATACTCCCCTTCCTCCCCCCAGACTTCGAAAATACACTCCCTCCCTGAAAGTGCAAAAATCCGTCCCGGGAAAACATGTCTGAATGAACACTGGATTGAAAACTTCGCAAAAATACGAAAACGAATTTATTTTTATTTCACAAGAGGAATAATATTAAGAATAGATCTTTTCGCCAGCACTTCAGGTTCATATTTAGTCTATGTTATAAAAGAAAACATAATTAGACGTAAACACCCAAGCTCCTAATCGGATCTTGCTCAACTCAAAGGAAAAACATCCACCAGAGATGTATATTAGTTTTTATAGATTTATTTGAAACAGAAAATTACTAAAATACTGGCTGAAATTTGCCAGTGCTCTAATCGAACTTTGCCCCTTAGCTTTTAATTTTTCGCAAGAATTTTCGGCTTCGTTTCTTGTATATTACCCTCTTTTATTTAATTTAACTTGTTTTTTGTATGTAAAGATGGAATTTTGCAACCAACTTTTTTATTCTCTTTCCATGTATTATTTTCATGTCATCCGATAGCCCAAGAATAAGAATAATATAACATAATAAATAATCATATTCTTCAAATGGCTGTTTATTTACAGTTTTATTTCTCATATTCAGCCAGAAGACCCAGTGGTCAGTGCCATTGCGTGTCAGAACGTTAGCTGTCTGGATCAGTTATACTTTCGTGACAAATTAATTAAAAACCTTTAGATTCTTCGTATATAAGAAGTACATGTACGCTGTTGACAAGAACCCGTGGGCTCTCACTCTGAAAAGAAAATTATAGGAAACTTTACATCCATGAAAAAAGTTTATTGGAAGGAAAGTATTAGCAAAGAGGTGACCCCCTGCCACCCCCCATTCCCCGCACTCAAACAACGCACTTCTGCAAGAAAAGAAAGTTCAGAATCAAATGACGTTTACAAGTGGCAACAATATATTTCTGTGTCGAGTCATGGCGCCAAGAAAAAATATATATCGTTAGGTACAAATGCATATTAATTTTTAAAATAGAAACACGCCAATAGATTTACCACATTAACTTCTTTAAACAATCACGAAATTAACCGGCACCCCTTAAAAACATGCAGCTGTCGAAGCTCGCAGATGCTCCGAGAATAGAACTTAATTTTTATTTTATTTGTAGTAATTTTGGCAGCGACCTTCACCGAAAATGCTAAACTGATAATGATTTCATATATCTCTCGAAAACCACAAACACATGAAATAAAGACGGAAAGTAGTTACTACATCTACATGGTTAAACGTTTTTTTTTTTTTTTTTTTTTTTTTTATCTGAGATAAAAGAGTACAAAGGTTATTGAATTCTGTATAAAAAGGAAAGAGATCTTCGTTTATAAGCTAGCGCAAAGGAATTAAAATTACCAAATAGGGAACACAATTTGTTTACTAAATTTTATGTGAAAAATGTGTGATTCCGTCATATTGCGCTACCGCTTCACTTGTACACAATTTGCCTCCTGATGTTGACAAAGTTCATTCAGTCTTTCACCTTCCGTGTCGATAAAATGGGTATCAAGATTATACTAGTATTGCTATGCAGTACTCGCAGCCCATGGGCAAGAAAGCGGAGTTGGGCAAAACCGCCAATAATCTTGGATGGATTGTAGCTCAAGCGCCGGAAAGTTTAGTTTTTTATGTCTCACATTAAACTTGATAAGTATTTATATTAAACAAATCGTTCTTTTAGCATTTGTTTATCACGAAAAAAAAATTTTGAATAAGCAATATTTTCCTTCTATATATAAAAGAAAAGTAATGGTTTGGAAATGGACCAATGAAAATCTGCGTAGATACCGCGAAACGTATCTGATAGGTCAGAGCTTTCTGACTTTTCTTAGGGGGAATTAACATGAAAGTTGAGAATTTAGATAGGATGGGCGCTATTAGGGGGGTTACCAAGGGGAAGGGACCCGGGTCTGTCGCCAAGTTTGGCGATATATCGCCAAATTTGGCGGCCAAAATTAGCTGCCAAAACTGGCGTCAAACTTGGCGCTATTTCCAGTATTTCGCCAAATTTCCATAGACTCCCATTGAAATCCAATAGCGTTTACTCGCTTGCAAAAAATCAACAAATTGAGATATTGCAATGCAACAAAAATTAATATTAGCTTATGAATATAGCTATGTTTTATTTAAATTTTTTTTATCTTTCACAAATAATTGAGGTGATAGGCAGGATTTGTTTGGTGATGGATGAAGCTGTTCTTTATAATAAATTTAGGCTTCATTTAAATTACAACAACAATTACGAAGTGGAATCTAAAAACTGAATGCATAGAAAATAAGGGATCACGAGACGATCCAGAATGGAAACACGAAACGTTTACGTCTGGGGTTGACTAGGGCGCGATTACGTGGGGGGGGGGGGGGGGGTGAGCGTAGCGAGCAGGGGGGGCCGAGACCCCCTAGTTTTAGGAAAAATAAATTCGCTACATTAAGTTTTTGTACTAAATAAAGAAATGCATAGCGAAAAAGTATTTTTAATTTATGGAAATATTCAAGAAAATGCATATCACAGTAAACAAAAAAAAGAAAAAAAGAAAAAAAATGCAGACCTACTTTGACTTTCCGTTCTTTTTTTACTGATTCTGTATAAGCATTAAATTTTTTTACATAAATATACATATATTTTTATGCAATCTAGTTCTGTTTTCTTAACCCTCTGACCACCGAGCAAAAGGGCAAAACTGAAAGAAAAGAAAAAAAGAAAATTAAAGAAAAAAAAATTCAGCCGAAGTAATGCCCACCAATAAGAGTGACAAAAGGTGGGGTGGTGAACAGCAGATAAATGTATGGAACGAAAACAATATTTGCGAAAAAGACAATATTACAAAGAAATATCACTGCCGGAGAAGACAAAGCTCCGACCAGACAATGGACAGGGAATAAGTCAGGAACCCGAGTCCCTTGCTATAGATTAAGATAGGAAGGTAAAAAAAAAGTTAAAGATATTTTTATGCTTTGTAAAGCAGGACGCAACAAAATATTACACAGCCAACCGTCCAGAAAACAATACATTGGCAGCAGAAATAAAAGTGCTCATGAACAAACATTGATTAAGACAATAAAAAAGGCTGTAGATCTAATATAGTTTTTCACATTGAAATAATGTATCAATTAGTGTGGTAATATTTCGGGATCAATTAACCTCACTAATTGAGGGAAATATATATATATATATATATATATATACAGTATATTCGCCGTATAAGGCGCCGGTATATAACTGAAGAATGAAGCTATGCTAATGCAGAAACAAAAATTTTGACATGATTCTCTCCTAATATTCATTTGCAACTTGCAGTATCAGAAATTGTACCGTAAGTTAAATGCTCGGTTAAACGCTCAATTTATTGGCGAAGAAAGTGAAACAAAGTTAAACGATAAAATAGTGACTGTTTTGAAAAATGTGCCTGTTCTTGACATAATTTGACGATATTTGATAGTACTGATCTTTCTAATATATAATTTTAAATGTATATTATAAAGTAGCAAAGTTTGTTTGTATGTAGAGGGCTATCTCTGGAACTACCGAATCGATTTCCAAAGTAATAGTGGTAAATTGATGTAACAGTCCCTGATCCAACATAGACTATATTTCATGTCGGTGCCACTACCTCTCGGAGGCTGTAGAAGCGAAATTCTTTCTAAAATTGCGAATTTTGTGATACTGAAGTTTCTAGAAACTTGAAATTTGTCATCGTAGTCACTTATAGGATGTAAATGCTCTTCAAGAACTGATTCTAAAATATTCGAAATTTAAAAAGGTGAAATGAGGGAAAAGTGTTTGAAACGTTCTAAATATCGATTTTTGTGGAATTTTTAAGGATAGAAATTTTAAATTTAACATGGCTGCTACTTTTAAGATGCAAATGCACACACAGAATTTTTTTTTTTTAATTCGAAATTTTAAACCGTGAAGGAGAAAAAAACGTTCTAAATTACGAATTATGTGATACTGAAAAGACTAAAAATTTGAAATTTGGCATGGTGGTTATATTAAAATGTATTTGCTCGCTAAGAACGATTTCTAAAAAATTCGAAATTTAAAAGGGTGAAATGAGTGGAAAACAGTCTAAAAGATTTTAAATTACGATTTCTATGGAGTTGTTAGGGATATAAATTCTAAATTTTGTACGGCTGTTACTTTAGATGTGAAAATGCTCTCCCGGAACAGTTTTTCAAAAAATTCAAAATTTAAAAGAGTGCAGCAGAAATAAACATTCTGAAATTGCAATTTTTCTGACATAGTTGGTATAGAAGCTTGGAATTTAACAAGGCTGCTACTTTTAAGATGCAAATGCACACGCAGAAGAGTTTATAAAAATTATTATTCGAAATTTTAAAGGGTGCAGGAGAAAAAAGGGGTTTAAATTATCATTTTGCTGATAACGAAAGAACTAGAATCTTTAAATTTGGTATGGTAGTTACTTTTAAAATGTAATTGCTCGCTAAAAACGATTTCTAAAACATTCGGAATTTAAAAGGGTGAAATGAGTGGAAAACTTTCTAAAAACATTCTAAATTACTATTTCTATTGAGTTGTTAGGGATATAAACTTGAAATTTGACATGGATGTTACTTTTAAGACAGGAATGATTAGAACAATTTAAAAAGTGACAGAACAGTTTTAAAAAGTTTGAAATATAAAACGATTAAATGCGCGAAAAAGTGTTCTAAAAGAGTTCTAAATTACGATTTTTGTGGAATTGTTAAGAATAGAAGCTTGAAATTTGACATGGCAGCTACTTTTAAGACGTAAATGGTCGCACAGAATAGTTTAAAAACAAATTGAAATTTAAAAGGGCAAAAGCGTGAAAAGCGTTCTAAAAATGTTCTAAATTCTATGGAATTGTTCAGGAAATAAACTTAAAATTTGACTTTACTGCTATTTTTAAGGTGTCGCATAGACATTTTAAAAACAAATCGAAATTTGAAAAGAATAGATGAGAGCAAAACGTTCTAAAAGCGTTATAAATTACGATTTATTTTAACTGTTAAGTCTAGAAACTTGAAATTTGGCATAGCTCTCTAGAGACCCAAAGGCTCAAATAAAATAGTATTCTAGAAATTTAAAATTTAAAAGGGTGCAGGAGCAAAAATCTTTCTCAAATTGCGATTTATGTGATACACTTGGTATAGAAGCTTGGAATTTGGTACCGTGGTTACTTTTACAATGTAAATTCTCTCTAAGAACGATTTCTAATAAATTCGAAATTTAAAAAGGTGAAGTGAGCGGAAAACTTTCTAAATTACGTTTTAGTTGGATTTATTTGGGTTAGAAACTTGAAATTTAGTATTGTGGTTACTTTTAAGATGCAAATGCACGGTACAAACAATTTAACAAACGAAATTTAAGGATGTGAAATGAACAGAAAACATTCTAAATTACGGTTTATTCAGAATTGCTAGGGACAGAAACTTAAAATTTAACATGTCTGTTATTTTTAAGACGTAAATGCTCGCATAGAATAGTTTTTAGAGAATTCTAAATTTTGAAGGATAGAAGAAAAGAACGTTCTAAAATTGCGAATTTAGTGATGCTGTTGGGTTAGAAACTTGAAATTTAGTATGGTGGTTACTTTTAAGATGGAAATGCACGGTACAAACAATTTAACAAACGAAATTTAAAGATGTGAAATGAGCAGAAAACATTGTAAATTACGGTTTATTCAGAATTGCTAGGGACAGAAACTTAAAATTTAACATGTCTGTTATTTTTAAGACGTAAATGCTCGCATAGAATAGTTTATACAAAATTCTAAATTTTGAAGGATAGAAGAAAAGAACGTTCTAAAATTGCGAATTTAGTGATGCTGCTGTGCTAGAAACATGAAATTTGGCATTGTGATTATTTTTAACATTTCATTGCTCACTAAGAACTTTTTTTAAAAACAATCGAAATTTAAAAGTGTGAAATGAGAGGAAAACATTCTAAAAACGTTCTAAATTATGAATTATCTGAAATTGTTACGCATAGAAAATTAAAATCCTACATGACTATTACTTTAGAGACATAAATTCATCCACAGAACAGTTTTAAAAATTTAGAAATGTTAAACTGCGTTAAAAGAACGTTGAAAATATACTCGTAAAATATAATCGTAAGAAACGATTGAAAAAAATATTATAAAATTGCGATTTTTGTGATATAGCTGTTATAGAAGCTTGGATAACTAGCAGCTTGTAATTTAGCATGGTGGTTAATTTTCAGATGTAAATAGCTAAGAACGATTTCTAAAGGATTCGAAATTTCAAATGAAGAAAAGAAATGAGTGGTAAAACTTCAAAATACATGCTAAATTTCCATTTATTTGGAATTAATTTATGGTCTTCTGATTCATATAATTATAAGAATGAAGTTATTCAAAATGTGGCTTAATTAATAATTTTTGAATTATCCATAACAGTATAATTACCTCTAATAAATATAGGCACACGAATA
Source organism: Maratus michaelseni (assembly GCA_963931845.1). Taxonomy (NCBI): domain Eukaryota; kingdom Metazoa; phylum Arthropoda; class Arachnida; order Araneae; family Salticidae; genus Maratus; species Maratus michaelseni. The sequence goes on along the minus strand of OZ007592.1, from coordinate 280,433,202 downwards.
CCACTTGGCATATTTCAACAATTTATGCAAACTTAACAGCGGGTTTTGCTGGTTATAAATAAACAGAAAGAATATTGCAAACGAATGAGTTGAAGATAAAGTCAGTCTCTTATTTTCGAGATTTCTAAATAAATGTTGCTTTTTAAAAGGATGTTGTTAACTTTATATATTTTTGTAGTGAAAACTACGCACTAAATTAGATAAATGTAAAAATAACCTTTTTCTCCTGTATATATGATTCTTTCCTTTTTTAGCATCATCTGTTATTAGGTACACTACAAAAAAGTGTTGATTTTACAGTATACTACTGGCATCCCAGCTGCCAGGATTATACCGTAAAATTAACAGTAAAACAGTAAAATAAGCAGTAATACGATGCCACGCATGCGCGGTAGCGTATTACTGCTTATTTTACTGTTTATTACTGTTAATTTTACGGTATAATCCTGGCAGCTGGGATGCCAGTATTATACTGTAAAATCAACATGTCTTTTTTGTAGTTTAGGTTTTCGATTGTAACCGTTTATATGCATTACAGCTCTAATAAATTTATATTACAAGTAAATTTATATAAAATTATATCTGTAAAATGAACTTTAAAATATGTTAAACTGCGAAAATTTGTTGAAATATTTCATGAAATAGAAAAACTTTTACGAAAATTCACTGTAACCTCGTACTTAGCTCATGATTTCAGAAAAACCTTTCCTCGTGGTTTCTGATAGATCCTTCTCAAAATGTTGTTAACAACAGGAAAACAACTTTCGAGATCACAGCTACAAGGTTACAATAAATTTTTGTAAATGTTTGTGCTATATCAAAAAACTGTCCAGACTTTTTTAATGTACATATATTTCTCTATTGTCTTCATTCTGAATTTCGCGTATTCCAGTGAGTAAAGAGCTACCAAGAAATAATCCTTTGCCACAGGAAGTGCCTTATAGAAACAAATAAACTAATTGAAATATTGCTATAAAATTATATGTTAATGCATGTAATAAGCGTCTTTATGTTTTTTGAAGATGCGTTTCTAGTATTGATTCCAACGGAGTTTAGTATAGATTTTAAAAGTATTATGTGTACAAACACTTTTTCCCTTTGTGCATCGCTATCCTGTTCCTCGTCTATATATCCTACACATATCACTTTTAAAATCTATACTAAAAGCTGTCGGAATCAATACTAAAGACGTATTTGTAAAAGAAAAGCGATACAAACTTTTAAAGGAAATCACAAAAGCTTTTATGATGATCTCTAAACTTTTAGAAATAATCTGGTATAATCGTTTTCCTTTAATCTGGTTCTAAATACAAGTATCTAAAGTTTAGTTCATTTAGAAGTTTTTCTTGTTCCTAGATAATTAAACTTTAGAATTCAATATATTTTATTATAACTTTCTCGCACATGTATCATTTATTAATTAAAATAGTAATCTCTTTATATCTACCTACCTATCTATCTATATTTTTCTCTCTTTTCTCGTTATATTATAGGGTGCCTCTAAACCCCACTTTCAAAATTTGTCAAAAAACATGGATATTAACTATTTTCACACAGGATATCACGGCCAGAAACGGATAGTTGGGGCTGTACCAGCAACACTTGGGTTGGGCGCGGCAAAACCGTCGTACATGTTCCCAATTCATTTGATTCACATAACATCGATTTCGTTTTGTAGCAGAGCATCATTCATGCATAGAATATAAAACTACAAATAGAACATTCAGTTCAGTATATCAAGCAAAGATTTTTTATGATCAGTAACGTGTTTAATTTCCTAGCATTTTCAGCCTTTCTAAGAGAGCAGATAATAATTCCTTCAAGTTCTTAAATCCTACACTAGAAAAAAAATTCTGTATACAGAAGAGTGATTATTTTAAAAGGAAAAACAGTTACCTATTTTTACAACATATCCAAATTCCATGCTTAATGGAATACTTTAAAAAAAATTAGAACACAGAAAGTCAAACAAGAAAATCAAACTAGAGATATATTATTTTGGGTTCATTTTTTTAAGATATCGACCAATTCCAATTACTTCGTTTACATATATATGTATTTATATATCTATATATATATAACGCAAATATTGTCATCACGATAACATCCGAAATAGTAAAGCAGTTCGAGCCTAATTTATATGGTGTACTGATCTTGCTAATTTCTTGGATGAGTTCGTTAATAAAGTATATAATCCTTATAGTTCGTTTACAAAGACACAGGAAAGCAAAGCGTAAAAAAATGGTGATTCTGATTACTTCCAAAATATGAACTCAATCCGAAAATCCTAAAATGCAACATGACTAAATATGCTATGTTCTTTGAAATATTTCAAAAATAACTAGTAAATCTACAGATCAGAGGCTTCAACGTTAGCTCTAGAAATCATTGTTCATTAATTTCACTAATTTTTAATATAATCTGCATAATATTTGACAGCCTAAAATTCAATTTTGTAAAGTTATTTATACATTTATAAGAATATAAGATTTATCGATATTCCGGAAATTTTAGAAGTATCACATTACACACAATTTTATGCAATGATAGAATAAACTACTTATTAATGTATTTTTTCAGAATAAGAATACATTCCTTCAGTTGGGCTCAGCCCCACTGAACATCCCGTTGTCGCTTTAATTTTATATTATCGATTTCCAGTAATTATTCTATTTCATCATTCCAGTATATGTCTGAATAAATTTACAATTGTAATTTCATTAGATTAACCATCTCTTTGTACAGGAGATTTTATCATATCCTTAAAAGAATATTTATTTTTAAACCACTAAACATCATATGTTGCTGAAATTGAATAAAATTTCGTGTATTAAACATACTTATACAAATGTAAATTCCTCTTATGAGACTGATATTCAATTTACACACAAAACGTTTTTATAATTTTCGTTTGGAAAACCGAACTTTCTTTAGTAGTTAAAATAAATCCTATTCTTTTACATTAGAAAAAGCATATAAAAAACTTAAATCACCCGAAAATGAACTATTTTGTTAATAAAATTTCGCGTAAAAATAATGCGATTCACTTGAATTTTCTTTTGTTTTTATTTTTTGAAACATAGTTGCTTGGCAACCATTTAATAAAAGAGAAAAAAAAAAAGAAGCATTGGAATTTTTTTTGTAAAAAATGATAAATTAAAATTATTTCATGTCTTTCAAATTAATGTGCAAAATTTCCCAATTATTTATAGAATTAATTCTAATAAATATATTGGCAAATTTGCAAAGATATCGGATTAAATTAAGACCTCCATTTCGTAAATTTAGCATCCATTAATTTACCATTTACAATTACCCCAATGCGTGATTTTCTTTTAGATGAATGTTAAAATTAAACAAGTTGGAAATTGTACGTTAAACATGACAAATGAAATGCGTTCGTTATCCTTATTTTTTCAGTGAAATGTATTACATCGTCTGCTATGAGCGAAATCAGCATGCCTTTTTTAATATTATTATTACGTATGCAACGTTTACGAATGCGATTTTTTTCTACACCAGTCATCGCTGCAAAATTCACAATGGAGATCTTGCTTTGCGAATGATTACCTCCATGGTTTAATATTTTTATGACTCATAATGAATGAATCTCCAGTATTTATTTACTTTAATGGATTGAGATATTTGGCTGTTAACCGAACTTCCACTGAAGATATCTCAGAATCTATGCTTTTTTAATGTAACTCATCTCTCAAATAAACAATTTTTTTGAACAATCTTTCTAAACATGTAACTTTTATGCAATTTTATTCGAAAAATTAATTTTGAATAAAAATGGCTGCCAGGCATATGAAAAAAGAAGTGGTTTGCATATGTTGGCACTCTGTTTTGTTAATAGTGTGACCAATCTATCCTAAAATATTCCGATGGAACAGAAATTTTAATAAAATCTTATTGCGCCAGGAAATGAGTTAAAGCAGATAATTTTATTCAGTATTGTCAGATTGGGATTTTTTTTTAATTTAAAATTTGTATCCCTTTTTTTATATCATTAATCTTTATTTAATTTAATCGTAAAGAGTTTTCATCAAATAAAGTAGAGTCTACAATTCTAAAATTGTGGCAGATATTTTGGAAAAAAAAAAAAAAAAACATTCCCCAATATGACAACATTGATTGCCGTCATAAAAGGGATTATCACAAAAATACAAATCGCATTTAATTACCTAGATTGCCTGGAATAATGTCGTTTAAGCAGAAATTTTAAATGACAGTTTTGTTTTTATATCATGTGTGGCAATCTCGTTATTGTAAAAATATCTCTATAATAAAACCGTATGTCATGTGACTGTCCTCAACAGTTCCGGGATGCCGCTTCACTGTTTCATATGCCAGGCAGCCATTTTTATTCAAAATTATTTTTTCTAATAAAACTGCATAAAAGTTACATTTTTAGAAAGATCGTTCAAAATAAATTAATATTTGAGAGATGACTTACGTTCAATTATGTATACATTCTGCAATAACTTCAGTTTCAATTAGGTTCGCTGTTCAAATTCTCTATCCATGAAAGTAAACAACAACAAAAAAAAAAGATTCATTCGTTGTGAACGTTTAAAATATTAAACCATGAATTTTTGGACCGCTGCCTGGTGTAAAAAAAAATAATCAGCACCAGTGAGACAGTCAAAGTTTACCATAATTCTGTTCCATACAACTCAACTTCCTTCGGATCTTTTCTTGATGTAAGTTGAACTCCGTGGTTGAACTCATGTAATAATATTTAATATATCAAATTTCGAAACAAATTGTCAGCTTTTATTTTTCGTGTGTATTAATTAGAAACGATATTTTAATTTTGAAATCAAATGTTTTGATTTATGATAATATTTCTTATTTATCTATTTTCTATTTTAAAGAAAAATGTGAACGTCATGTATTTTAAATTGGAACAGCTGTCACGGACGCACCAGGGTTGGCGGAATTTTTGTTTTGCGCCATTTTGGCGAGAAAATCCCATTTTCAGGTACCTATTAGAGATTACTAAAACAGCATATACTTTTATTTTATTATGAAATAGTTTATTTTATATTAAAAACACACACACAATGATTAATTTATTATAAAGTGGGTTAAGCGGTTTTTGTCAAGAAAGATGAAATGCATAACAACAAAAAATATGCGAAATGCCACCACGATCGCAAAAGTTCTTGATTTGTCTATTAGATTTTTCCGGTTTGGCGAAGGATTAAGGAAAAAAATAAATTATGAATAAAAATAATTTGTTACAATGCTTAACATACATTTAAGGGCGACCAAACTGGTCGCCAGTGGCGGCTAGTCTTCTAAAATAAAACCGTAAGTCATGTGACTGTCCTCAACAGTTCCGGGATGTCCGTTTCACTTTTTCATATGCCAAGCGGCCATTTTTATTCAAAATTATTTTTTCGAATAAACTGCATAAAAGTTACATTTTAAGAAAGATCGTTCAAAATAAATTAATATTTGAGAGATGACTTGCGTTCAATTATGTATATATTCTGCAATAACTTCAGTCGAAAGATTCGCAGTTCAAATTCTCTATTCATAAAAGTAAACAAAAAAAAGATTGATTCGTCGTGAACATTTAAAATATTAAATCATGGAGGTAATCATTCGCAAAGCAAGTTCTCCGCGAATGAATTTTTGGACCGCTGCCTCACGTCAAAAAAATAATTCGCACCAGTGAGACAATCAAAGTTTACCATAATTATGTGCTATACAACTCAACTTTCGGACCTTTTCTTGACGTAAATTGAACTCATGTAATAATATTTAATGAATCAGATTTTTAGCATTTTTAAAATCGCTAATACAGCTTTTATTTATCGCGTGTACAAATTAGAAATGATACTTTGATTTTGAAATCAAATGTTTTGATTTATGATATTATTTCTTATTTATTTATTTATTTTCTCTTTTAAATGAAAAGTGTGAAGTATTTTAAATTTATGTAATATAAGCATTTTAGATTAAAGTTAAGTATTTTAAATGAAATGAGTGACAGGTTTATAATTTAAAATTAAATTAATTGTAGTATGAATGACGGTGATGGGAACGATATCTGGCGAATTATCATCTGCTCCCGGCTAACAAAAATACTCATAATTAAAAAAAAAGAATAAAAATAAATAAATGATAGTTTGATGTAAATAAATATTGATATACATATCAAAAATAATTTATAGAATTAAAATAAAAAATAAAAGTAAATAAACAACAATTTCCATAACAAAGTTTTCGCCAAATTGGCGGGTGAGGGGGGGGGGGGAATCGCGCCAACGTGCGTATGTGACATTTGTGCCCAAAAAATATGCGAAATGCTACCATGATCGCAAAAGTTCATGATTTGTCTATTAGAATCTTCCGATTTGGCGAAGGATTAAGGGAAAATTAAATTATGAATAAATGTAACGTGTTGCAATGTTTAACATACATTTAAGGGAGACCAAACTGGTCGCCATTGGCGGCTAGTCTATATAATAAAACCGTAAGTCTGTCATCAACAGTTCCGGGATGTCCGTTTCACTTTTTCATATGCCAGGCGGCCATTTTTATTCAAAATTATTTTTGCAAATAAAACTGCATAAAAATTACATTTTTAGAAAGATCGTTCAAAATAAATTAATATTTGAGAGATGACTTACGTTCAATTATGTATACATTCTGCAATAACTTCAGTTTAAATTAGGTTCGCAGTTAAAATTCTCTATATATGAAAGTAAACAAAGAAAAAAGATTCATTCGTTGTGAATGTTTAAAATATTAAACCATGAATTTTTGGATCGCTGCCTGGCGTAAAAAAAATAATCCGCACCAGTGAGACAGTCAAAGTTTACCTTAATTCTGTTCCATACAACTCAACTTCCGGATCTTTTTTGACGTAAGTTGAACTCATGTAATAATATTTAATGGATCAAATTTCGAAAATAATTGTCAGCTTTTATTTTTTGCGCGTGCAAATTAGAAACGATACTTTAATTTGAAATCAAATGTTTTGATTTATGATAATTATTATTTTTCTATTTTCTATTTTAAATGAAAAATGTGAACGTCATGTATTTTAAATTGAAACAGCTGTCACGGACGCACCGGGGCTGGCGCGATTTTTGTTTTGCGCCAAATATGTTTAAGAATCTCCGCATTAGCGAACATATTGCAAGTGATAAGCAAACGGACATGAAGCATAAATTCTTAAGTGGGTTAAGCGGTTTTTGTCAAGAAAGATGAAATACATAACAACAAAAAATATGCGAAATGCTACCGCGATCGCAAAAGTTCTTGATTTATCTATTAGATTTTTCCAGTTATGCGAGGGATTAAGGAAAAAAATAAATTATGAATAAAAATAATTTGTTACAATGCTTAACATACATTTAAGGGCGACCAAACTGGTCGCCAGTGGCGGCTAGTATTATAATAACAAAGATTGTCCCATATGTTATTTGATTGCCACTAATTACATCTTCTATTGCAGGATAATTTCCGAGAAATTTTCGAAAAGACCGTTTAGAAAACATCTTTTTAAACATAATAAGCAATATACACCGTAAAAAATGTCAAACATTTTGTATAAAATGTAAAAAAAAAAAAAAAATATTTTTTTATTTTAACGCGCAAATTAGGCGTTTTTGTATCGCGCTGTCCTCATAAATTTACAGTCTACTAACTCTATTGGCAGCATTAATTGTATTGTTGTATTCCATCTAGTTCTGTATGTCAGAGATACGAATTAGAATATTGAAGACGATTATGTGCATACTCTATATCCCATGTATGATTGCTTAATTAAACATACATGTTCGTACACTTTTCAATCAGTCTTGGCAGTATGTGTTAGCGTATTATTAGAGATCATTTGCGGTATAATTTTGAGTGCACAAAAAATGCATTGTTCAGTCACTCGCCTGGAATATTCTCGTTTAAACAGATTTTCAGCTGAAAGTTTCTTTTTTAAGGTTCTATATATTAGAGAGAAACGTGTCTTGGTTATCTTAATTGAAAATTAGCAGACTCTAAATGAGTTTATATTTGTTTTCCAACAAATGTTTCGTCCCGTTTCTTTACTTAGCTGGACTTTTTAAATTTTCTATACTAATTGTACGAGGGACAGTCAGAAAATAAGTTTCCCCTGGCGACTGTGGACAGAGGTGTGTATGAAAGACAAAAAATGTAATGAGACATTAAAGATAAAACATAACTTTATTTTGCCACATAAGTACCAAGTACATTGAGACATTTGTCATACCGCTTTATAAGCTTCAAAAAGCCCTCCAGGAAAAAATCAGGGCTTTGCATACGGACGAAGTGTTGAACGGCTATGGGCGAAAGACGACACAGCAGGTGAACGCGAATGTGCAAGACACCTATACACCATTGGATAGAGGTCGACCGCGATCAAGCAGATGGCGCTGTTGCAGTAACTGCGCAGATGGCGCTGACACAGCAGGTGAACGCGAACGTGCAAGACACCGATACACCATTGGGTAGAGGTCGACCGCGATCAAGCAGATGGCGCGCAGATGGCATCCGTCCGTATGCAAAGCCCTGATTTTTTTCCTGGAGAGCTTTTTAAAGCTTATAAAGCGGTATGACAAATGTCTCAATGCACTTGGTACTTATGTGGAAAAATAAAGTTATGTTTTATCTTTAATGTCTCATTACATTTTTTGTCTTTCTTACACACCTCTAACTACAGCCGCCAGAGGAAACTTATTTTCCAACTGCCCCTCGTAGCTTGCCGATTGGAATAATTTTCTGTATTCAGTATTTAATTCTATGCAAGTGTAGCTTAGTTTCCCTCATTTACAAACATTCACAGATTTGTACATTTGTTTTTATATGCAGACTTGATTGTGTGCGTCTAGGCATTTACAAATATATTTTGTATTTGTGATATCATTGAGTATCACAAAAATGTAATATTTGGTGAATTACCCAGAATATTATCGTTTAAATAAGTATTATAGCTGAATCTATTTTATGTCATGCGTGTCGATTCTTGTTGTTAATTATTTATATATAACATCTTTAATTTGCACAGTCACTCGCTTGGGTGTGCGTCAGACAAAAATGAGAATTGTCTGAGATTATCTGACAAAAATTTCAATAATAATAAATTTTTAGAAACATTTGGAAACACATTGTTAAAAAAACAAACATTCATTTGGAAACATATGGTGCTAAAACGATATTTAAATATTGTACCCAAAAATCTTACAAAGATTTTATTGAAATGATAAAAAATGCGATTGGATGATAGGCTGATACATACTGAAAGAGAAAATTCTGGTAACGGGCTTCTCAAAAAGAAGGCTTGAGAAATATAAAAAAATAAAATGCGAGCAAATGTGCTACTAAAGTCACACAGTGAAATTACTGCAAAACATTTACTAAAATCAATACTGTAACTTATTTAAATGTCGTCAACGCTGAAATTGCTTTTTTATTTCACTGTGTTTCATAAAAGTTAACTAAGCAATTTCTGATTCCGTTGTGTCGTGTGAGACATTTATTCGTCTGAATGAAAATTGCGTATCAGTTGATAGACGGATTAGAATCTTAAAAGTTTCTAAAAAAAGATCATATTTACCCGAAAATATTTGCAGTTATAATTTGTATGTGATCCATTTTAATTTCATATATGTGATTTAATTCTGAATGAGAAAATTTTCATTCAATCAAATGTGGTATTGCCTAGACGATTATACAGAATCAACGAAAAAGGTTGGGCATATTTCAAAAAATTATAACTTCAAAAATAATTGATGAAACGCAATGATTTTCTTCACATAGTACTCGGCAATTCTTCGAGATTTCATAGATGTAACTGTTTCGCAGCCGTGACGTTCAGGCATTTTTAGAAGTGATGCGCGGAAATGCTTTCTAAAATGTTTCCATCTTTCTGGAAGACTCTGTATTTAGAAAATAAATCTCTATTGTCTAATAAAAAAACGCACAATTCCGCTTTACTAGCACCAAACATAGCGAGTTCTGAAATTTTGAATTTTTATAATTTTTTTTGGGTTTTCTGGCACTAAAAACGAAATAACGTGTTTTTAGCACCCGGAAACACAAAAACTCTGCAAAATTCAACGTATCATAACTCGGTAAGTTTTGGGGGTATAAGAATGTAACTTTTACTGTTACATTTGTTTAGCTCGGAGAAAGTTTTTCTAAATACAGTGTTATCGAAAAAGTTCGACACGTTTCAAAAATCATCACCGCGCATCGCTTTTGCGCATTATCTGAAGGGCATGACTGTAAAAGAGTTACATCTAACAAATCTCGTATAATTGCCGAGTACTAATGTAAAGAAAATTATTGCATTTCCTTTGGGAGTTATGAGTTTTTGAAATGTATCCAACCTTTTTCGAGGAACTTGTACTACAGCGTTTGACAAATGCATAAGAACTTTAAACGCTTATAAGAGTAGCAACCTTATATCTAAAAATATTTATAATAATTATTTTATTTTAATCCATATTTTGTATTACAGGGGAAAAACATACATCCATTTTTAATGGGATATATTTTATGCCACTTAATTTTATCAAGATTTGTAACAGAATTTTTTAATACAATTTTATTTTTATAAATTTGGTGAAAACAAATGCTGTAAAATTGCATTTACTTATTTTCTTCAAATAAAAGTTTTTGAAAATTGTGATGTAAATTCAACATTACAGAAATATAATTACTTGCCTTAAAGGATTAAATTATAGTTATGAAAAACATATGTATGAGAACTTTATAATTGTGTCATATACTCGTGAAGTACAAGTATGAGCGAAATGTGTCAGACTTATATTAAAACGTAAATAGCAACTTTTTCATATTCTGTAAGTCCTTGGATCCCGGACTTGAACTCACCACAAAATATGGTTTAAAGCAGTACTTGCTCTACTGTGTTAAAAGTATTGTGATAATGCAACAATAATCCACCGCCCTCTGAATACTAGTCCTGAACGCTGTCACAAAAATGGCGGCTGTCGTAGGTGGATTTTTTTCAGCGTTTGTACGGTCCCTCGAAGTTGGACACCCATAATTTCTAAAAGTTTTCTTCCCCTGAATTTTCTGAGATCATATAAGTCAAGGAAAACTTTTGTAAATTACTGTTGTGAGAATTCAGGGGACTGTACAAATGCTTAAAGCAATCCGCCTACTACAGCCGCCATTTATGAGCCAGCGCTCAGGCTTAGTATTCAGGGGAAAGTGCAATACTGAGTGAATGACGTCAAGACACTTTACACCAGGCACGGTGAATATACGGTACGCGTGCCACTTTTGACAAGCAAAAGAATATTCTTGGCACAATGTTGATTGAGATTTTATGTCAAGGTACAGTGAGATAAAACAAAATACACGAATTTAGATGAGCTTACCTTCTCTAAATTTGATTGATTAGAATTTAAAAACTTTAATTGCGGTTTATTAAATTCCAATCTATACATAGGCTCAAAAATTCATCAAACTAAGACAAGATTTGAAAACTATCGAAAAGGAAAAATTATTTGATATTTTCAGTAAAAATGCCAATGATAAAATTGTGGCAACTTGGAATTTAATTCCAGATCGATTTAAAGAAACTGGCTTTTACCAATTAAACAATTTCTCTCTATACCTACGTACCATTATTTTCACAAATGAATAATATAAACATTTCAACTAGAAAGCATTTGTCAAATGACTGACGTTCAGTTTCCATTCTGTTGAAAGTGTGAACCTGGTATTAATGTTAATTCAAGATCCAACAACCAAAAGCGTATTTAATCACTTTTTTTTAAATTATTATTATTTTCTACACTGCTGTCCAAAAATTAAAGGGCAGAGACCGGACGCTTTCGCTTTTTACACTCTGTCGAATAGCTACTGAAATTCTTGATGAATTTTCTTTGCACTTCGAGGATGTAAAGCACATGTTTGGCTTCAAGAAGAGTAGAAAATAGTATACTGCAATAAAAAAATTATACATTAAATACTTGATAAGATATGGACATTTGTATGTAATAATTTTTAACTGCGCATGCGCGAACTATACGAAATATTTTTTTTTCATGATTTGGTAGTCAATTCTATAGAGCAACTCATATACAATGATCAGTCAAATATCGTTAAAACGCAAAAAGATACTAGTATTACAGTGAGCTAATTGATAAATTGGATTTTTCAATTGGATTAGCAAATTGGGAACGAGAATTAACATTTCTAAGCTTAAATGAATCGATTTATTTTATATCGTAATCATACCTTAATTAAGTATAATTATAGATTAAACATGCTTGTAGGTGTATAAAATATCATATAAAAGCCTAGAATCTAAGCAAAGGCACATAAACAGATGCCTTTAAATTTCCAAAGCATTTTTACAAATACCATCATTTTGAGCTTGGTAGACGACATTCAAAATGATGACTATTTAAAATATCCATGCATGCACAGATGAAAATGAATTCTAATAGTACAACTAGTCAATGTGAGGTTAATATAACAACAAAAATCTTCACAAGAATCACTGTCCCCATAGTGATAATAATGTGGCATTTTAATGGCTGTAATTCCATGATTCTATTATGATATCCGAAAAGTATTGTGACCGATTTTTTAGCCCTTTGAAAGTCGTCGTAAGATGGAACATAGCAACTTCTATATTCATAGTACACGTCCTGTAACGTATTATGACCGAAAAATAAATGGTGTTCAATCATGGTTCATCCAGATTTAGATAATATTTTCATGACAAAAATGATGACCACATGAACATCAAAGCACACGAAAACAATGAGAAGAATTACCAAAGAAAAGTACTTCTTTAAAATAAGATCATTTTGAATATTATATAAAACACCTTTTTTTAGATTTTACAATAAATAGATGAAAATAATTCATATTATTTGATACATTTAAATAAATTTAAAAATGCAATATTCGAAAGAATCAATGTAAGCACAGTTTAAACAATCTGTTATTTCTGAGGGTGAAAAAAAGATATGGAGAGATGAAATTTCATTTCCAATAAAGAATTTATTGATTTTCACTGCATCATTAGTTACTTTAAAAATTAAAATAAAAAAAAATAATAATTTTTAAAATCTAATTAGTATTATTAAGAGTTACCATATTAATAAAGAGGGAAAAACTTTTTAATTTTGAAGTGATTCTTTGCTAATCAGACTTTTGCAGAAGGCGAAGTTCTCCCAATCTCTTTCAACATTAGTTTTTATTTTATTTGAATTAATTTTCAATATTGGTGCTTGAGTGTGTTCTTTTAGATGAAAGAGTATTTTTAACTACTCAAACCAAAAGTTTAAAAAAGTGGAAAAGAAATAATTTCTGAAACAGATGTGTGCATTATGTGGCTCTGAGGCAAAATGATTTATTTCTTAGTTCGAAATAATTAGAAAACTATTGTTAATAAAGATTTGTATTTTTATGTTATTTACAAAAGAAAACATGGATATATTATTAAAAAAAGGTTTAGAGGGAATATTATAATTAAATTTCGCACACAACAAAACTTTTTGTAGAAAACCAAAGTCGTAATTCACTTATTCACTGAAAAATACAGGATGTCTTTTTTCAATCCGAACTCGTTTTTTTGTACAAAACTTCAACAATAATGGAGGTATTTTAACGAAATTTTAAACATGCTTACATTTCTTTTTGGGAAATGCAATTATATCAAGAGAAATTGTAGAAAAAATCCCTATCTGCATTCAAACAGCGTTCAGCAAGATGCTACTTGTTTCAGAATGTACAGTCTGTCTGGAACGTTTAGGCACAACACGTCAATGTCTCAAATGACACAATACATAGACGCACAAGAGACTTCAAGGGCATTGTTTTTAAAAATATCTTACAAACGGCACCTAAAACCACACCTTAAACGTGGCCAGAATGGATTGAGTTTAAAAATATATGTCGTACGGGCACAAGTTTTAGGTGTACGGGCACAGTATTATTTAGCGATGAAAAACAATAGAATCTGGATGGTCCTGATGGCTTGATTTCTACAGGTATAACCTCGGGAAATAACCACGTACTTTTTCCTGTAGACGACAAGACAGTTAGTCTGTGATGGTTAGGGGTCGATTGAATTTATTGGCCAAACCTGTCTGGGAATTCATCATGTTAAACAAAATTCAATAAAGTATCCAATAACATTAGAGCAACATGTACATCGATTTGGTGACATCTTACGGAGTCCTGAGTGAAGTTTTGGCATGACAATGCTTCAATCCACAACTCACATAATACGAAACAGTGGTTTTCTGTCCAAAGTGTTAACGTTCTAGACTGGCTTTAGGCACGGACTTAAACCGAAGTATACAAGAATGGAATGCAATATGACGCTAATAAAGAACTAAAAGTGGCTCTTGAAAAATCATGGTATTCTCTGCCACCAATAATACTTCAACAACTATTTGAGTCTATGGAAACACGATTATTTGAAGTTATCCGAAATCAGCGAAATACCATTAATGAATTGCACCGTGTAAAAGTGTAAATAATGTTATTTTTTCCATTGTGCTTTACGATGGAAACGCTGTAGATTGACACGCAGTAGAGTTACAGACTTTTTTGATTTTTTATCAACTTTAAGATAATTTACCCATTATTCATTTGATATGATTTATTTGAATAACTTTATATAATCTTATAAGTAAATAATATGTTTTTGTTTAATTTTGTATTGTTATTTAACTAACGACCTTTTCTTGTTGTGCCTGAATTTTTTAGACAGATTGTGCACGACATTACATATGGTTTCACTCACTGAATATTTGTGGATTTTCAGCGTTTTATGCGATATTATCTTATTTTATGTAAATCAAGGTAAGTCTGTTACATATATCTTTAAAATATCTTCATTATTGTTAACATTTTGAAGATAAATGCAGATTCTGATTGAAGAGAGACATACTGTGAATTGAACTGAATAAATCGGTTGTGACACTGGTTTTTGATTCAAGAAAATTTTTGTTATAGTGCGTTCTACCATCTCTTAATTTTCATCCCTTCTTTTTAAAACCATCCTTTATAAACGTGATGTACAAGGAATAGCAAATCAGTTATCCGCCGAAAAAAAAATATATAAAGAAAAATCTGTCACTTATTTTAAAATATAAGATATTCAGTATGTAAATAATGTAGTTTTTTAGCTACTATAGTAAGTGTATAAATCCATTGATTTTCCATAAGATTTTCTTTTTGGTATGCTAGAAAAACTGATCAATGATGTGATTTAGTCGTGTATTTAGTGGCGAGTTGCCTGCAAATGTAGATCCTCTAGGAGAGTGCTTAAAGCTTCAAAGATTTGTGCACGAATTATTATATTCGCAAAACATTCAAATCGTGATCAGGACATCCCAAAATATGTAAATTTGACGAACAGACTGATAGACAGACAGACAGATATTTTAGAAACATATTGACTGTTTTCGGAAAATGTCGTTTCAGGATATCCCAAAATCTAGCAAGAAACGATTGTCGAAAATTTTCGAGATTCCAATACTTTCTCATGTATGTAGAAGAAAGTAGCATGTAATTTTAAGAAAAATAATACCAATTTTAATGGATTGTTTCTTATCGTATTACCCTGATACATACTTATTGCATGCTAGTTGTCGTATTTTAGTGCGGAATATTTCGCACAACAATGTGTTTCATAACAATCTTTTATTATTATTCATATTTTAAATCCCATTATTATAAATATCGCTCATTTTAACACACAAAAAACAATCATATATTCATTCTTTTACGTACCCCTGCCAAAAAGTATATGTGATACGAGGAGTATCATTTAATTGCACAAAGTAATACTGTGTACTTTGACAACTAACTGAACGTTCGCGGCGATTGACCAATTTTTACGAAAATTTACAACCTAGAAAGTACAAAGAGATAAGAAAACGTAGAATCAGACATATATATAAATATTGTATCCTGATAAAGTTTATACAGGGATTATCACAAGAATGAGCTCTATCAAGTAAAAAAAATCATGCGTCAAGCATAGATTATAAAACACTTTCGAACACATTCAGAATACTGTGACAACACTACACCGCTTAATAAGGTGAACGATTATGTCTATGTAAACCAGTTTAACTATGTGGGGAGGCCTACACAAGGGCTAAAGCGCAAAAAACCCCACCCATGTCTATGTAAACAAGGTCAATGTCAAACCGGGCGGGGAGCCCTGCTTTTCGGCTTAAGCTCAACTAGTTCCGCTACAGTGTCCATGTAAACAAGGTAGAGGTCAAACCAGGCGGGGAGGCCTATCTTTCAGCTTAAGCTCAACTAGCCCTTCCCAGCAGGTTTGTTTACCTATTTATACTGAGCAATACTAAATTATACTTTGTGATATTGAGCAATAATTATACTATGTAATGCTGAAATACAAATTCTGAAAATACAAAATTCCGAAAATACAAATTATGAAAATACAAAATTCCGAAAATACAAATTCTGAAAATACAATTTACCAATCCTACTGAGCAGTACTAAATACTACTACGTAATACTGAGCAATAATACTGCCTTGTAATAATACTGTAAGATACTGAAGTAAATAATAATAAGTAAGTAATAAATGAACAATAATGAATGAATAATAATACTAGAGTAAACAATGTAAATTATGCTAAAAATACTAAATACCACTGTATGATGTCACTAAGAATAACTAAATTGTTAAGGTTAGAGTTTATGTAGTGTGTAAAGGTCCTTATGCATATTAGAAGTCCACTTCATTCTCAACCTCCACTAAGTCCAATGGAATCCGCATGAATAAGTATTGATTGCATTCTAGCAGAAACATACAATCTGTTAATTTTTGAAGTAGTTTTGGTTGTTTCAGCACTTAGGCAAACCAGCTCGACAGATCCATTTGTGATGACTTTCTAATGTGATGGCGGGCAGTCAGGGTACAATCTAGGATATAATGTAAGGAGGTAACTCTTTTCCCACAGGTGCATCTAGGTGACGATGCCTTGCCGAATTTGTTGATATATTGAGGAAACGGGCCATGGTTTGTAGCAAAGATATAGTGGTGCCTATTTTGAAGTTGAAGATCTGTTGATACTGCTGGGTTTAATGCGTGAGTGTAGCGACCCGTTGTTTCCAGATTCCATTTCATTTGCCATGATCTTATTAATTCTGATGCTGTTATCTTCTTTAAATGGTGGAAATGGGTAGAATTTTTGTAAGATGTCCTGTGACGATTTCGTTGCATCGCGGGCCAGTTTATCAGCTTGTTCGT
This sequence comes from Maratus michaelseni, assembly GCA_963931845.1. Taxonomy (NCBI): domain Eukaryota; kingdom Metazoa; phylum Arthropoda; class Arachnida; order Araneae; family Salticidae; genus Maratus; species Maratus michaelseni. Next base: position 280,415,936 of record OZ007592.1, on the reverse strand, counting down.
TTTCATCTATGCCAGAATGACCACGCACTCATTTAAAGAAAATGGATTACGATGTTTGTTGCAAGGCTGTAATTATGTCACATACGAGTAAGTTGGAGGTTAATATATCTGCTAATGCCTGCAGGCTAGATAGACTATCAGAATTGATTGTGTAGCTTTTTAAATTATTAGAATTAGCGCAGTCTATTTCATCGTGTATTGCTAGTAGCTCTGCTTGGTAAACACTATTTTCTTGGTGTAAACGAATCTTTCTTGTTCCCTGTAAAACTGAACCTTTATATGCACAGAAAGCGTATGCAGTGACATCTGTGTTTTTTATCCGTCGGTGAATACATCAATTTCTATTATCCTCTCATTTTCTGTTTGCCACTTAAAATATTCAATGTGTCGAGGTATTATGCTTTTCGTTGATTTCGGTTGGTAATTCATCGCGTTATGTTTATCCAGCGTGACCCCTACACGAAGTACCCTTCCGAGAGTGGATATTTTCTTCAGCTGAAATGCAAGAGGGGGGATTCCCAACAGTACGCAAAGAGCTGCAGATGGAGATTTTTTATAGGCACCCGTGACTAGGAGTAGGCATTGAGCCTGAATTGAGGAAATAAGCCTTAGACCACGTGACTTTTGAATTCGAGCAAACCATATCGATGCAGCATAGGTGATTTTTTTCTCCATAATAATATTATACCACATTTTGAGAATCTCTCTAGAAATCCCTCTTGATGATGATAAAAATTTAAAAAGGTTGTGTGTTACTTGTGTTATTTCTAATCTTTTATTGTTGAGATTGGGGAGAAAGGAGAGTGTTACATCTAGAGTGACACCCAAATATAGCCAAGTATTGCTTTTTGACAGAGAATAATTATCCAATTTATAAATAGGTGCACGTTTAAAATGGCTGGGTCTTCGAAGGTTTAGAACTTTACACTTTCCATATGGGATAATTAATTTGTTTTCCTTTGCCCAGTCACTGATGAGATCCAAGGCCAACTTGCCCATCATCTCCAGAAGTTTTCTTGTGAGACCATTTATGATTAGTAGTAGGTCATCATCATATGCAATTACTATTACACCGAATCTTCGGAGAAACTTCATCAAACCATTCCTAAATATTCTCCATAAGAAAGGGCCGAGGAACGAACCCTGTGGTCATTCGCGAGAAATCCAGTGTAATTTTTCGGATTGCCAGTTGGAGTGGGCACCAACAATGAAAGGAAATGAAAAATGAAAGGATAATATTTTGGTATAATTGGTCTATGGACAAATTTTCGCAACACTTGTTTGGTAGTTGCCCAAAAAAGATTATCAAAAGCGTTGCTGAAATCCAATGATTTCAGCGATATATATTTGTTTTCTTCTGTTAGGATGGCTATCTGCGAGAAAACTCTTTGTAATGCTGTATCGGTGGGTTTTCTCTCTGTAAATCCCTGTTGTGAGTTGAATTGTTCTAGTAAGATGTTAATAGAATGATTAATACGTTTAATAAGTAACTTTTTTGTATACTTTTCCGAAAATAGGGAGGAGGGTAATCGGTCTGTATGATTAATATTCTGTTGGATATTTATTATCCTTTAAAAAGTAGACTATTTCATCTATTTTCCATGGGTGTAGTTCAGCTTCATTACTGAATTATACATATCAAGTAAGTGGTTGCTTATTTTCTTAAATAGGTTCCTTAGGATGTAGTGGTCTATATCGTCGTTTCCCGGCGCCTTCTCTTTCTGAAAGAAGTATATCTCTAATCTCAATTCCAGGAGTGTAAATTTAGGAGCTATTGGGACTGGAGAGAAATGTTGAGGATCTGGTTTATTTGTTTGATAGAAGATTTGTTTTGTTTGAGTTGTTAAAAGGGAGTTTGAGAGTGAGTAGCATTATTGTTTGAATTATTCTACAAATGCAATTTTCTTCAGCTTTCCATATGGTTATCTTGCTCTACTGCAGAATTTTAACCATGCCTCACTTTTGCCGGCTTGAATCTTTTTCCTGTAGATAGCTTTTATATTTACTATGGTAGTCTTGCGTTGAGTATTGGATCTTCGACCTTCGTCTCAGAGCTGAAGCATATTTACGTTGTTTACGAAGATCATTGGACCACCATGTGAGTTTTGGCGTATAGGTACTTTTCCGTTCTTTGAATAGGTCTTAGAATAATTTCAGAAAGAGATCATAGCGGTTATCACAGTCATCTGTGGTGTTTATCTATTTGAAGTGAAAAACACATTATTCTATTTTCTTGTACAAGTCTACGTTAAACTTCTGGAAAGAGATGTCCGTCGTTCTTTACCTTCGTTGTGGTATTTTAGGAATGGGTGTCGAGAGCGTTACTGTTATTAGACGGCGATCTCCATAATCTAACTCATCGTCAACTTCCCATGTTGAAATTAAACAAAATAGTTGTACGATGATATACAGACGTCCGGCCAACACCTTGACGACATGTGGTGTTTCAAAAGTTGGCGAACAGTATGGGTCATTTACAATTATAGGATGTTGTGTGCTCATATGATTTATTAAATTCTGACCTCTATCATCGTCGGTGGGATAGCCCCACTGGACTGTAGGCATTTAGGTCAACCAATAACAGAAATGTCGTGGACATACCACTTCTATCAGCCCAGGCAGTAAGATCATCTTGTAAGTCCGCTGAAGGAGGTGTTGTATTGCGTATCTATTGTTCTTTGTCCATCTGAAGTTAGGATATTGACGAATATTGAATGGGTGTGAGTTTGCACTCTTATGTGTTGGATATTCGGGACTAATATTATTATGAATCAGTTCTTGGATATTGATGGATAACATGGAGTCGAGGATGGTAATTCATGTGGTCTGTTGTTGGTTAATGCGCAAACGCATAACACTTTTTAAAACCCAATTTCAGCATTTATCATCTGTAGTCGGTAAAATATCCGAATTCTTTTGCACAACCCTGTATATGATCTGTATATATTACACGTCGTATGTAAACATTTCGTTTGTTAGAAAACGAATAACACAGTTGAAAATTCCACATCAACAACTTCCGCAAGAAAGTATTCGAATGTTTTATGCAGCCCTGTATATGATATATAGAATTTATACACATGAAGAAATTTGCAAAAATTAGTTAAATTTAAAGACGCATATCATAATTGAAAACACATGTATAGCAATTATCGCTGATAAACAGCGAATTCTTTTGTATGTCCATGTACATGAACGATAAAATTGCCTTGCGCACAATACTCTAAAATAAGCATCTTGCAGTGCACCTCAGTATTATATATCAGTACCAATATGTTTGAAATAGTATAACCTCATTATTAAGATATATTGCAAACGTTTTTCCCCACATACCATACTTTAACGAAATTTCCTTTAAATAAATTCCACACACTTCATTTTCAAAACTGAATATGCCATAGTAAAACTCAATGCATGTATCAATTCCATAGCAATCCGGGTATATTTACACGAGTTAGAGAACGGACAGACAAAACGAAATCATAATATTTTTTCAATTATGTTGGAAAGTGATGACAAAATGGACATGGAAGATACTTTTAGTTAATGCCGTGTTCCATTGAAGCAACGTTTCTCAAACTGCGGTCCATGAGACCACAAGTGACTATCTTAGATTTATAAACAAGTTGGAAATTGTACGTCAAACGCGACAAACGAGGTGCGTTCGTACTATAGCTAGTTATATAAATATTCAGATCTTAATAATTTTTAATTCTGTGAAATGAATTATATCATCTGCAGATTAATTTCTGTAATAAAATAAGTATCTCGGCCGCTTGACGATTAAACCTCGGAAGCTCCTATAACAAGAAAGCACCGATTTAAAAAAAAAAATCAAATTTCTTAATAAATATTTTAATTAATATCTTCTAAAGTTTTGATTCAATTTTCATAAATTTTGAAATATCTTGACAAAATTCTGCAAAGATTATATAGATTAACCCCTTGGGGACGAGCGACACGTATACGTGACGCATAAGATGCTCAGAATCCTCGGTTATTCCCACCAGTTACTTTTTATGGTAAACTTTGCCTTATTTAATGACAGCATTTCTGCGATTCAATTAGGCGAAAATTTCTGTTTTGAAAAACCGGTGGAAAAAGATTAAAAATTCTGTAAAGGACGCTCGTCGCGAAGGGGTTAAATTTCAAATTATTTGGTTGATTAGTTTTTGCGCTGTTATATGCGGACAGACGGACGGACGGGCAGACGGACGGACGGACAGACAGACGGACGGACGGACCAGACGACGACTATAGGTGCTACGTATTTATATAATTAAGAACGCACCTAAAAAGACTCAAAAGAGAAAATTCAAATTAATTGAGTGTCAGACACTACAATTGTAAACCTCAGAGTAAGAAAAATTGAAATTACATATGGCAATCACCTTTTACAACATGGATTGCCATTTCATGATTTTTTTTTTTACCCTACTAACTTACCCACGCAACTATCGACCGAAATTTAAAGCACTACGACCGTGATGGATACAAGCCACCTATGGACTTCATTACTTGATATCTCCAACCACTTTTCCTTTTTCTATATCTTTATGGTGTTTCAGCTTTTAAACTCAGTATTGTATTTTAATCTTTATTCCGTATATAATTTTTTCTTCATTGAATATATTTGTTTCTTTATTTAGTTGTTACTCATTTATAATCAGTTTTATCGCAATTCGTAATTGTCTTATTACAAATATAAAAATTAAGATCCTTTCACTGTTAATGAATTTCAATTAATTATAGGATAAACATAAGTATATACTGGTATTAAAATGTGTTTAAAAAATTGTCTTTCTTAAGAACAAAATAAGGTGACTGAACAGACATTCTGATTTATAAAAGTGATCTCCACTGGAGAAAAATTTAAGAAATACTGCGTTAAAGATTGATTAGCGTTTAAAAGCTAAATTTAAGATTACTGTTGAAAAAGCCGAAACACTTAGGTGAAACAGACTAAAATAAAATTTTAAATATTGAAGTATATTCATAATTATCATTACTTCAATAAATTTGAAGGGTTTAGATAAGAATAAAAATTAATATTTGTTCATCGATCAGGCCTAAAATATTGATAAAAACTGAAATGGAAAATTCAAAATCACACACGAAACAAACTCTTGTAACATCCTTAACTTAAATGGTGAATGATTTTAATTAAGGGATTATCATTTTCAAACTAAATGTTTAAAAATGGAAAAAAAAAATATTTTTTTAGAAATTTTGAATTACTATTATAAAAAAAATATTTTAATATCCGCTATTCTTTTAAAAATATTAAAAGAAATGCGAGAATTTTTTTAAATTTGATTATTGTTAATCATTAACAAATTCGTTAGGTTATAAAAAACTTTTATTAAAATTGTTAATGAAAATCAATGAAAAAACTTAATGCATATAAAGCCTTTTACTGCGAAAGTTCTAAAAAAATAGCCACCAATTAAATTTTAAAAGTTCAAAATTAACTATCTTAAACATCTTATAATTTAATAACCTTTAAATTAACCGTTCAATTTTTATGCTTATTCTTTGAGTTATTTCTTCAGATTTTTTTTTAAACTTTCTATAGCATGATTAAAAGGAACTATCTTTTTTATCTTAAGAAAAAAAATCAGAGCAAAAAACATTTAATTACTATCGAAAATATCGACATAACTTTTTTCTCTTTCAAACTTAAACAAAAAAATGTTTTAACTAAGTTTTAAACCTGATATTGATATAATAAGCATAGGATACACAATTTGATATCTTTGTTCCAATACCTTTAAAAGATTTTAAAAATTGTTTCCGAAAAGTTATTGCATTCAATTTTATTTGTATCAAGATATTTTTTATCGCTTTCGAGCTTAAAAAGTTTTACCGGGAAAAGGTTGATCCGATATATTTCTTTTCTCTATGCGATTGATCTTTGTTTGAAGAATTGGATTTTTCTTTTCCAAAGGAGGAAAACTGTAAAAGAAAAAAAACTATAATTAAAAATCTAAAAGAAAGTAAATGTAAGTGATTTTGGTGTATAATTATTTGTTTCATATCGGAAATTCCTAAATAAATCGATCTTAACACAGTTAATTACTACATTGTATGAGACTTGTATATTTATTGGACAAACAGGTGCCTTATTAAACCAACTCTTTGCTCGTGAATCTATAATATAAAGCAAAAATATGTCCACCATCATTAAACTTGATGTCATAACAATCTGTGCTATCTCTTCCGCTTTTATACCATAAAAATGTCTTACAAATATTGCATAATTTCAATTTTTACGTAACTTATACAAACAAAAGATGTACTTTTTTTTCCGTCTGTGTATGTATGATGAAGATCATATACATATTTTCTTTATTATTCAAAATTTATAGTTCTCTTATGTTTCCTAAAGATTAATTAAATTTTTATTTAAACCCTTTCCATTTTAAAGATTAAAAGCAATTACATTTCATCAAATACATTAGCGTTTCTTTTCTATCATTTTTATGTCTGGCTTCTAACCGCAAAAATGATCTTCCTTTTCTGCATGAATGCAGCTGCAAAATTATTCAATATGTACGTTAGATATTTTCATTATTCTTTCAAACTTTGGTTTCTGTCTGGAAAACTTAATGATAAATTCAAAACGTTTTTACATTTACGCTTTTGACCAAGCAGAATATTAACTTCCTGGTTTCAATGTAAATGCTATTTTTAATTAATTCCCAGCTGCCAAAATTCTATATGCTTATCATATGATTCATATACAGAAAGCCACATTTGACTTTTTCTCATAACATTAATTGGGTTGCTGCTCAAAAATTACGAAAATAGCAATACATAGCCAGGCATGGCACTCCTTTGATTCATTTCCCCCCTTGTAAATTAATATGGCACATGCCTAACTGTCCGAAATTCTTTCTGGCGAAAAATGTGCAATACACATGTATATTTGGTGTGGAAAACAAAGCATCGGCGAGAATGTATTGTAAAATTACGGCAGATCCTTTTCATTTCTGGTACGGAGAAGATCGGAATTTTTCATGATGTGAACTACGTTCTGAGTGGCGAGGGGGCCACCTCAAACTTTTAACTCTCTTTCTCTTAAAATAAAATATTCCATGGAAATCATCTGTTTATTTATTCTTCTTGTCATGCATCTTTACACGGGAGGAGAACTATGGGTCATCTGCAAAAAAAACGACGCAATGGTATCATGCTTATTTCCTTCCGAAACGGCCAGAAGACACTTGGACTCGAAACAACGCCATAGTATGTGTGTGCGTATGTGTGAAAACTGCACCTCAATTTACTGTTTTTTTATTATTTTTTAAAGAATTTTCATGCATGACTAAAAAAAAAATATCTCAACAATAAACATTTGTTTGCTATAATACGGTAAAGTAACATTTTCATATATGTAAATAAATGTACAAAATTAAGGAGAAAGTGGAAGCATTACCACAGTTAGCAGTTCATGGTTCCTGATTAGCGAAAACTCACCTTCCTCACAAACACTCACAAAAATAAAGAAAACTGCCCAGTTAAACTGAGGGCATTGAGCTCACAGGCTATTCACACTAATTGTATATTATGCTATTTTTTCAAAGAATAATGCCACTCGAAAAATAAAGAAATCGACAATATATTAAGGGGGGGGGATAAGCATCCGTTCCCACCCTTTATACTTAACCAATAAACCCCTAAAATCTAATCAGGCAAGCGCCTTACCACAATGAATTTATACACAAAATTTGAAAAAAATCGGATAATTTTGCTTGAAAAACCCATTTATCTAAATTAAAGGAGGTGTGCCCCCCCCCCCGTTCCCCCCTTTATACTTAACAAATGAAAACCAAAAACTAATCGGGCAAGCATCTTACCACAATGAATCTATATACAAAATTTGAAGAAAATCGGATATTTCTGCATAAAAAACCCATTTATCTAAATTAAGGGGGATTAGCCCCCCGTTTACCCCCCTTTATACTTACCCTTTGAACACCCAAAACTAATTAGGGAAGTGCCTTATCACAATGAGCCTATATACAAAGTTTAAAGAAAACCGCATAATGCTGCATGAAAAACCCATTTATCTAAATTAAGGGAGGGGGTAGCCCCCCGTTTCCCCCCTTTATACTTATCCAATGAACCCCCAAAACTAATCAGGGAAGTGCCTTATCACAATGAGCCTATATACAGAATTTAAAGAAAATCGGATAATTCTGCATGAAAAACCCATTTATCTAAATTAATGTGATTATCCCCCCGTTTCCCCCCTTTATACTTAACTAATGAACTTCCAAAAATAATCAGGGAAGCACCTTATCACAATGAACTTATATACGAAATTTGAAGAAAAACGGATACTTCTGCATGAAAAACCCATTTATCTAAATTAAGAGCTCCCCCTTTCCCCACCTTTATACTTAACCAATGAACTCCCAAAACTAATCAGGGAAGCACCTTATTAGAATGAACCTGTAAACGAAATTTGAAGAAAAACGGATAATTCTATCACGAGTTATCACGTTATGTACATACATACATACGTACATACATACATACATACATACATACAGAACGGGCGGGCACAATAGCTCTCAGGCTTTGATAGCCTGTGAGCTAAAAATACCTTCTTTCGCAACATGAATAAAAATGACTAACCTAATTCTTTTTAAACATTTGAATATGAATAGATTAAGGTAAAAACTTCTTATTTCATAACCTTTATTATCTGGATATATAATTTATATCCTTCGTATAAAAAACTTTTTAGTGTGGTGGGTAGGCAATTTAAACAAATATGCTAAATGAAAAAAAAATCAGAGTTTTCAATTAAAAATGATTTTTACCTATGTTCGCGTAAAATACGCTGAGCAGTATTTTTTAACTCGGGTTGAATCCCCGGTCATTTAAAAAAGAAATAATTGTAGATTGAAATATATAAATAGATAAATGAATAATCGCCTCAGTGAATTAAACATTATTGTTGTATAGCTTTACTGCAAGTCTGGAAGGCCACACATATTTCAATTCCATTACATTCAATTGTACAATCGTAAAAAAATAAAAAAATAAATAAAATAAAATAAAACAGATTCATACTTTTTAATCTCCAAATTGTTGCAAAAAATACGAGAGCTACCATATGGCTGAGGATTGTGTCTTCTTTCCGAATAATAATACAAATTTGGAAATAGAGATCATCTCCATATTAAATATTGTACCAACTTCTGATTTCCAAATGATAGTAACACTTGTTGTAACACCATATTTGAGTTCTTTCAATGAAGACAGACTTTACAAAAGTATATTTTTTATATTTATTTTCTTTATCTTCGTAAAATTAAAAAGTTTATAATTTGACGATGCTCTTGTTACATTCATATGACGAACTTTTATTTACATTTTCTCAAATTATCAATTAACTGATTTTTTTAATGAGATCTAAACATATTTCAGGCATTTTTGAATATGAAAATCATTAAGAAATTCATATTCAAAAATTAATGAATTGTGACCTACATTATTTTTTTTTTGTAAAACGTACCACAATCATCCAAATCATGTGTGCGAGTTTACAGCTCATTCTAAACATTAGTTTTCGCGGTATAGCTAAATTTTACTTTTCGACGGTGAAAGAGAAATTGTTATCCCTCTCTTGTTATCTCTGCCATCCACAGAAGACAAAAAAACTCTAGATATCCACCAGAAAAAATTAAACGAATTTTATTTTTCTTCATAGTGAGTTTAACTTGCGCATTTAGATTTTTTCAACACGCATTAGCACTGCAGCTAATAATCATCCTTCAATTATTGGCATTGATATGTCTAAAAACCTCTGCTATCCTATCGCAGTTACTGTTATTAATGACCTCAGCTGTGATTATCTCCCTGTTTCATTGATCTTATAACTTGATCTAATAAATTATATCTCTCCCCTTCTCTCCGTAGCCCTCGACTGGAAGAAATTCACTATCTTTTTAATCTCAATACTGTATTTCCTAATATTGCTAAAACTAACGATATTAATTCCCCTTCTCTCTGCAGCCCTCGACTGGAAGAAATTCACTATCTTTCTGATCTCAATATTGTATTTCCTAATATTGCTAAAACTAACGATATTAATTCCCCTTCTCTCCGTAGCCCTCGACTGGAAGAAATTGACTATCTTTCTAATCTCAATACTGTATTTCCTAATATTGCTAAAACTAACGATATTAATTCCCCTTCTCTCTGCAGCCCTCGACTGGAAGAAATTCACTATCTTTCTGATCTCAATATTGTATTTCCTAATATTGCTAAAACTAACGATATTAATTCCCCTTCTCTCCGTAGCCCTCGACTGGAAGAAATTCACTATCTTTCTAATCTCAATATTGTATTTCCTAATATTGCTAAAACTAACGATATTAATTCCCCTTCTCTCCGTAGCCCTCGACTGGAAGAAATTGACTATCTTTCTAATCTCAATATTGTTTTCCTAATATTGCTAAAACTAACGATATTAATTCCCCTTCTCTCCGTAGCCCTCGACTGGAAGAAATTGACTATCTTTCTAATCTCAATATTGTTTTCCTAATATTGCTAAAACTAACGATATTAATTCCGCTTCTAAACTCATATTTTTTACGCTCAAAATTTCGCCCAACTTTTCATTATTTTAAAAATAACAATCGTTTCCCTTCACCCAACCTCTGTAAACAGAAAAAACGTTTCCGACGTCTTTTGCAAAATACTAGCAACCCCCTCAAACAACTTATGAATTGTTTTAACAACAAAAATTCTGTCCACAAACAGACACAGAAAAGTTCAAACAAATTTCTTAAAAATGTAGCTAGCGAGATAAATTTCTTTGGCAAATTAAACGTAAATTAATAAAAGTTATACTCCCACCCCTCCTTTTACTGCTATTGACTCCACGACATATACCGACAAGGATAAGGCAGAGCTCCTTATCAGTACATATAAAAAGCAGTTTTCTCAGAATGTGCTCCCCCCTCGCTAACCGAGGTCACCTCTCCCTTGTCAATAAATGTGTTCCCAGGATACTGGTCACCCTCCTTCTGACAATCGCCCTCCCTGCTAAACAGCCTTTGACTGTTCAGAAAACTATAATTAAATTCAAAATACGTAAGGCGCCTGGGTACGATAAAATCTTTAATATTGTTCTCAAAATCCTTCCTCGCACTTAGGAAATACTATCTTACTTTATGCTATGCTATCTTATTATTTATCGTACTAAACTTATAAACTCTCTATCTTCAAATTCTGCTATTTTGCAAAATCATGGAAAACTTCCACAATCTTTCCTATGTCTAATCCCAGTACTAACATCTCTCACCCCATTAACTATCGTCCTATTACTTTGCACCTCTCTCGAAAGTCTGTGAGCGCGTAATCAGAGCCGTAATGTAATCCCATTAAGCAACACAACATTCTAATGCCCAAACAATTTGGTTTCCGGCCCAATCAATCAACACAACACCAGATGCTTCATGTTGCAGAGTTTCTTAGTGAAAAGCTCAACATAAAGATTCCAGCTGTTGCCATCTTTTTAGACGTCGAAAAGACATTCGACAAAGTCAGGCATAAGGACTTATCTATAAAAAATCCTTCGACTAAAATTTCCAGCTAGACCCATACATTTAATACACTTTTGCGATCGCGTTTTTCGCGTCCACATGAACAACATTATCTCAACTGTCTTCTTAATTATAGGGGGAATTTTCCAGGGCAGTGCCCTGGGCCACTTCCCTTCTAATATATTTTTAATGGACATTAGAAAAACATACAATCACACATAGACTGCATCAGGAACTATTGCAATCTGTGGCACGTCAAAATAAACTAAAATAAAACAGCTTCTGTATATTTTCCCAGAAGAAGTTCTTATCCTAAAAGAATAACTATAAATAACCTTGCTATCTCTTGGTCTGATAATGTTGAGTATCTGGTAGTCATTCTAGACTAAATAATGATTTGGAATAAACATATCAGTACCATCAGACGAAAAGTTGCCAGAATTTTCACAGCTCTTAATCCTCTCATAAATATTGATTCGGAGATTTGGCATCGCTGTTTCCTGTTTGAATATTTTTTAATACATCATTAAGTCCAATTACACTAAAAAAATGTGTCATTTCATGATTTGCAGAAAACACAGATAAGTTCAAATATTTTTTTATTTTATGAAATTTTCATTTTCATTTTTATCTTTTACTACTTTATGTGTAACAACAGTAATATTCAATGAATTTGAAAATTACATGCTTTTTTCTAATCTCAAAATTCACATTCCTCCGCCTACTTGTCCTAGATGTTATACTCGCATTTGTTATTTTATTTATTTATTTATTTATTTGTGATCCGCTGTTTCACAATTGGGGTGACATGAGTCACCCAAGAAAAGCTAATCAAATAGATGATGGTGAGTATTCGCGGGAAGATTCAGATTATGATTTGATTTTAGGAAACTTTACTGGCACTGACTTTGACAGGAATACCAACTTTGATGAAGAAGAAATCCCTAATGTGTTAAAGAAACGCTCCGTGAAAACAGGCGTTTTTAAACCCCGACGTTTACATCACTGTTGAACGTAGTATTTTCAATGAAAACAATAAAAAATAAAAGCTCAAATAGTTCTATAGTAATGTTACTGACATAATATTAAATGAAGAAAAAGTGCAAGTAATTTTTTTTTCGTTAATGCTCAAAGTCGTCAAAAAATGTGTACGCGATTCCCATTGTGGTTGCTGTGTTGGAAGTGGACATTGAAAACATTACTATTTGTTAAACGAATATATATTAAATTAAACATAATTAACGTCTGCAGTCATCGGCAGTTAATTATGTGTAATTTAATATATATTCGTAGATCGGTAGAATAGTAAAATCTATTCACCGTTGTCCGGTCGTCTTGGCTGTCTGGTAGATGGCTGGTGTCCTTCTCTCCAACATGGTTTATTAGTGGGAAATTGCAGACTCAGGGGTCGGCCGGAGTAGTTCAGTGGTTAGAGCAACAGCCCGGAACGCTGTGGACCCAGGTTCGATTCCTGGCTCTGGCTAACTTTTCACTCCATGTTGGATTATTGTATTGAATGTTTGTATGTCTGTTTAATAATTATATATATGTTTAAAAAATCGATGACTGCAGACGTTAATTATGTGTAATTTAATAAATTACTGTTTGTATTGTACAACCTGTTATAATTGTTAGGAGACGTTATACTATACATTCCTTTTAAATCTTCAGAATTGATATTTCACTTTGTTTGAAGATGCACACATGCACTCGACTGACTTATGCAAAATTAGTGTTAAGAGTTTTGTGCAAATAATGCTTTTGCGTTTTTTAGCATTATTATAATAAATATTGTTTTTTTGAGCAACTGGTATTTTTATACTAACCTGTGATGGCTTTTGTTACTTCACAACATTCTAACTTGAGCCAAATATTGGTTTTAGACATGTGGTCCAAGTAACTCAAAACAATGTGGTAACGCGCCACACAGTTTTGTTTATGTGTTATTTTCATATAAAGTTTTTATTTATTTATTTCTTATATGCGCACTTAAAGATGAATGGTGAATCCAAATTTAAAAAAGCGTGAAATTAAACTTCAACTTTAATGATTATCAAGTGATAGGTGTTTGAATTTTGAAAGTGGCTCAAGTAACCCTTGATTAATGAACTTCTCATTGTGAGATAGTAATTTTATTGTTCGAAATGTATGGATAAACTCCTAACATATTTTCAGGCCCTAGCGCAGTTGTTAGAATGCTAGCCACAAAATGAGGAGCTTGGGCAAATTTACGCAGGTTCGATATCATTTGTGTCTGGACAAAGTGACTGTGCAAGATTTTCATGTTTTTCGTTGTATAATAACGATAATTCGGATCAATTTTCCTTCAAACGTCTTCCCTGAAGACATCCCTCCTTATAGCAATATGGCTGATGCTTAAAAAAATTCTCACTCCCTCCCTCATACACTTTCCATTATAACTCTATGAAAAATTAAGAAAAGGTATAAAAACTATGCATTTTTTCGGGCTGCTTTGTTCCCCGAAATTCAAATATAGTCTTAAAAGTGGACGTTATCATTTGAAAATTCAAAGTTGGTACGATTTTTAATATACAGACGACACGCAAAATTTGTATTCATATTCGAAAAGTAGACAAGATCCAAGCCGAACTGAACCTCTCGCATTTCTGAGTAATAATTTGGCAATACAATTTAAGCGTCCTAACCGTGTATTTCCGTCACGCAAATTTTAAATTCAAAAAGCTGAATTAACCAAAATTTCATATTAATGCTAATTTTTTCCAGTGCATAAGAAATATATAGATATGCAAGGTTATTATATATAAATCCTCATACCAATTCTTTTCATATATATTATTTTATGAATCATTAAACATACATAAAACATTTTGCATGACCCTTAAAGGGTTTTAAAAAGTATGGGGTGTTTTTATTTTCTTTTTAATTTAAAAAGAATGTTAATAGAAGTTTAAAAAACGAATTAAAAGTACAAGTTATAAATAAGATAATTTTAAATAAGATGTAAAATATGCTTTTTTAACGTTTTATAATGGATGACACGGACTCGTAATCTTTTTTGCAATGAAATGCATTTAAAAATAGAATAATCTGAAAGAATCAGCGAATAAATAGTTTAAGCAATCTTTTATTTCTAAGGGGGGGGGGGGGGGGAAATAACATAGAGAAAGCGAGATTTCATTTTCAGTAAGGAATTTATTGATTTTCATTGATGCATTAGTTACTTTAAAAATTAAAATTTAAAAGAACGTTTTTCTAAAATCTAATTAGCATTATTAAGAGTTGCCATTTTCATAAAGAAAGAATTAAAAACTTTTTAGTACTGAAGTGATTCTTTGTTAATCACACTTCTGGATAAGACGGAGTTTCCTCCATCTCTTTGAACATTATTTTTTTATTTTATTTGAATAAGTTTTCAATATTATATGAAATAATTCTTTAAGATGAAGGAATATTTTAAACTGCTTAAACAAGAATAAGTGAAAAAAGAATATCGTTCTGAAACAGATGTGATCATTATATAGCTCTGAGGCATAACGATTTATTTACTTTCTTTACATAGTCGTAAAATTATTGTTAATAAAGATTTCATTTTTTTAATTTTGTTTTGAAAAGAGTAATTTTTTTGTAAAATACATATTTTAAAAGAATGTTTTCGATAGAATTTTATATTTAAGTTCAGCTTAATATCTATTTTCTCAACACAATTCTATAAAACGTTCGAAAAAATTAGGCACAACAGTAATTTAACTTAATATTTATATTTTTTCTTTCTTTTTTCAACACTTATCCAACATATTTCAAAAGTGTTCATGAATTCGGCTTGTCTAGCGAACTGTCGGTCCGTGCTCTATCTCGCGTAAATATATTCGGATTGCCGCGTAATTGATATATGTTATTGATATTTACCATGCATGTTTGGTATTGAAAAGGAAGTGTGTATCATTTATAGTTCGTTAACAGAGGCACACAAAAAGAAACGCTACATAGATAAAAATCGTTTGCGGTTTATTTCAATTATGTTACAGTATTTCAAACATATTGAAATTGATGTACAACACTGAAGTGCACTACAAGAGGCTTACTGTAGAATATGGTGCAGAAAGCATTATACATTCACTTACAGAGACGCACAAAATAAGTCAGTTACAGTATTGTCTATGAACAACGATTGCTGGAAGTGCGTTATCAATTGTGGTGAGCGTATTTAAATTTCAATAACTTTTGCATATTAATTGGTGTTTATATATTCTATAGATCATATAGACGGGTGCAAAAAATAATTCGTGTACATTTCTGCTTACTGACGGAAATTGCTGAAACGGAGTTTTCAACCGTGTTATGCAGTTCCTAACTGAGCTAAATATTACAAACTATGTAGTATGTATGCACAAATGTAGATCATATGGAGGGTTTCACAAAAAAAAAATTCTTGTACCTTTCCGACTATAGATAGTAATTGTCGAAACTGGGTTTTCAAATGTGTTATGCGTTTTCCAAAATGTTTACTTAGACATCATCTTTTTTTCTTATTAAATGCGAAAGTTTTTTTACTGAATGTGTCGAAAAGGGTCTCATAACCTATGCTTGACGCATGTTATTTGTTTCTCTTTTTTTGCTTTTGACATTTTCACACTTTTTCCCTTAGCACATAATGTTTTATATATGCTTGATTTAGTATAAGTGTCTGATTTTCTTACTGAGCATTTCATTATTTTACATTAAGTTTTAAATTAACCACACACACACAAAAAAAAAAACCCATGTTGCACTTAAATTTTTATAAGCCTTGTTGATTTGTTTATTCCGAGACTTTGTTGTGGTATTTTAAAATTAAATATTCAAACTACATTTATCGGGACGAAAATAGTTTTGGGAGAGCATTTAGTGACACAATACTTAATCTAAGGTTCGATTAGTTCACGAGCAAGGTATAATTGTTTACTTTTCATGACTGCCTGATTTTTGTATTCCTCGCTCAACGGCAAGTCACGTGTTACAAGCGCCAGACATAAAAATAGGATCCACAATAAACGGATGAGATTGCAAATATTTTCCGAATTCCCCCGATTAAGTGTTCATCAAATAGGTAATTAAGTAATACAAGGTACAATAAACAACTTTAGAAAAAACAACAATAAGAATATCAATAATATTAATTACAATGCAAACATAAATATCTACTTACATACTTATTTACAATGAAAAGCAAAAACTAAATTAGAATTGGAAGAATCTTTGTATTACCTAATTTTAATCTACTGAAATTATAAAAAGAAATATTTAACGCAACTATGTATGAGAATATTGCAAAACTAATCCAAATAAATAAAATAATAAAATAAGTATTATTAGAAAGTGAGAAAAATAAATATATTCATGTATACAATTATTATCAAGTAAATATTTAATCTAGAATTCTAGAGACAGTACAGAAAGAAAATATAATGATATATAAATATCATCAAATAAAAAAACAAAGAAAGTCTATAATAACAAAAAAAAAAACTATTTTAAGAACTTTCATTAGTTCATAGTCTCTCAGAACTAAATTATATAAGAGATGTATAGGTCTTTTGATAATGAAATTGCTTGATTGCACTTCACATAACCGTGTTTTGAAATATATTTCAACAAATGTTTTTGTCACTTTTCGCAGCCTCTACTAAGTTTTAGGTAAATGTTCATTTTGCTCTAGCATCACATCGTTTATCTTGAAATCAGTTATTTTTCAGGCCTTTAGTGAGCAGATCTTAAAATGAGACAAAATTAATGTTTTCATCTTTTCATAAAGTGTTTTAGAAGAGTTTCACGTAAACAAAAGCGTTTCACAATTTTTTTTTTTCATTTTTGTAGTTGGTAAACATAAAACTCGTTCAACAATTAAAAATATGAGTACAGGATTCGTACGCTATTACCACAACTTTTAAATAGAATTTTTCGTCTTATTTAAGTGCAAAAATGTATTACAAATCTTGCAATTAAACGAGGCATCTACAATTTCTGCTATTTAAATATTAAATAGAAAAATTCTATTAAACAATTGTGGTACAAACGTACGAACCCTGGAGTAAACAATAGGGGGAATGGGTCACATAACTTAGAAATGACGTATATGAAAGTAATTAATCACCGCTCTACTTCAACTAGAAGCGTTTCTAATTCACTAATGTTCGTATTCGCCATCTACATCAACCTAGAAGACCTAGGTTGAACGCTCAAATGGTATCCATCGTAAATCTGGTTGGACGTCTCCTTGATCAGGCCCAATCAGGTCTATCTAGAATTTCATTTGAGCGTTCGACTGAGGTTTTCTAGGTTGATGTAGATGATGAATACGAGCATTAGACTAAAAAAGAATCTTCCGATAATTTTACATAAGCTTGTATTCACGGAGCGAACCAATCGCTCATAAAAACCATGCTGCACTTTCAACAATATATTTCCAAGAAATGCCACGATTGGCGTAAAACGTCTTAATGTATGGATGATGAATTGCTTTCAAATTTCTTTTAATTCGAATTCAGCTGTTTTGAAAACTTTTCCGTTGTTTGAATAGATTATGCCACACAATCCTCTTGTGGAAATGAATCGGCTAAATGTCAGTCATAATTTCGTAGTCTTCATGTTTTTCACTGGTTTTAAATGAATCGCTTTTTTAATAAAGCAGATAAAGAATAAGAAGTATTATTTATTTTCACTCCTTTTACATAGAAGGGGACCACCTCAATCAAGGGCAGTGACCGAAAATGGAGGTGATGCGTTAATACGGACACCGAGAAGAGGTGAAACTATTTGCTGACCAGAATGTATATTAAATCATTTACATATATGAGATTTTTTTAAGTCTGATTTTATACACAGCTTTCCTCTTATAATTTTTCACGAGTTTGTACAAGACTGTCAAACAAGACAGCCTCCCTGTAGAACCTTGTGAATCTTTTATAATTAATTCAATAAATCGATGCGTGGTTGGAATCACGATAGGATTTTATAATAAAATGACAATTTAGACTGTTGTAACCGTCCTCGAACCATGAGTAAACCTTCATTTGATAAGACTGTTGAAGAAGACTTGATAACTTCAGGAAAACTTTTTTCCTCAACTAGCATTAACCAAGAGATTTTTGCATGTAATATTTTGTAGACTGATAATTTTGAAAAAAAAAATTATTTTTCTATTTTGACTCTTATTTTAAAAATAAATCTGAAAACTCAGGAAGTTTCATGAGAAAGTATTTTTAAGGAGCTGAACTTTGACAAATTTAAAAGTGAACTTCAGTCAATCTTTAAAATGGGAGGATTGAACTTTGTGCCGTTATATTAAAAATAAATGAACAGTGTACAAAATAGCACAAATAGAATATATATAAATACATTTTAACTTTGGCACTGATGATGGAGCTTTAGAGGCTCCAAAACAGCTTTTTGCCACTTTATATGTATTTTTATTTGTGCTATTTTTTACGTTGTTCATTTATTTTTAAAATAACTTTACTCAATCTTATTTGCTTGAACAACAGAAGAGAAAATGGTTTCTGACTTTCAAGATCGTTCTTCAGAAATATCAAGTAATAGTTTTGCAGGTATTTTACCCTTGGGCCACGGATTTTTAGGTAAGGAAAGAAATTCAGGGCTATCCGACCATTTTTGAGAAATTAATGGATGTTTTTTGGAACAATCTCTTGTTATTAAATCTGAAAAATTAGGCTTTCCATCGTAATGTCTCCAATGACTAGGGTCTGATAATTCATATATTTCCAAAATTCGATGTGCAACGAATGGTTTTTATTTTTCTTTCGTACCCTTTGTCCAATGAAGGACAATTTCTCAATCAGTCCAGAAAATAATATTAGATTCTATAATGTTTTTATGTAATCTTCAATCCTAGCACCCTTCATAAATGCACTCTTCAATTCGATCAGTAGAAGTGTCAATTTCTTCAAAAGGCAACCCTAGATTTAGACATGAGAAAGCTAGTTTTGAATTTATCATTAAATATTTTATACCTCACATATGCCACTGCAGCATACGCTTTTATCGTTAGTAAAGATATGCCACTGTAGAAGCTCTTTTTTCACGATTACTAAGAAACTAAAACAATATCTGGGAATTTTCAAGTTTTTAAGCTCCTAAATTTGTGAAAACTAAACTTTCTTATCATTTAGCTGCTCGCCAAAAAATCCGTCCCATTATCTACAGTTGTTGCAATAAACATTTATTACGAATGAATGATTGAATATAATATCTGCTATTTTGAAAATATTGCTTTCTGGAGCAATTATTATTTATTTAATTATTAAAAATGGTAACAATTTGAATATTAATTAACTTGTTCAATTCCAGTCTTAAATTATTTCTTTGTTATTTCAGGATATTTAGTGACGAATGTGTGAGATCAGGATTATAAACAAGCAAATTTTCATGAATCCATCTTTATCTAAGTTCTTCAGAAATTCTTTAAATCTTTCTAAAGTTAATTCCTCCTTTCTTCAAACATCAACAGCTTCTGCAAATAAGTTCAAAGATTCTATAACATTATCTTGCCTGGAAAATAAATCAGCAATTATTAACGATGAATGTATAATGATCGAATTAAGCATGTATCAGATGTTTTCTTATGAGAATTTTTATATTTAACAATATGATGTTTACTTCTGAAGACCAGAACTAAAAGACTGCAAGTTAACTTCGGAAGTAGTTCTAGCCATTCTATAGAGAACTGTAATTTCATTCTTAACAAAATCTTTATAGTATAAAAATCATAAATATCACAAACTTCTTAGCTAGATATTTGAAGAAAGATCATTTTAATATCAGGCGAAAATGCAATTTTATGTTCCCGAAACTTTAATATGATGTCTAAAACATTTGTGTTCATGTTAGGACCAGGATTACGGCATTCATTTAGGGATGAGGAATCAGCTTGTTTAGAAGCTGCATAAAAATTATACGCATTTTATAGTAGTTTGTCCTCATTGATGACAGGTCTATGTGACATGTAGTAACAGTCAGAAACGTTTTCAAGGCATAATTCTACTTATACATACATAAGAAGAAAGTATTGGATTCGTGAAAATTTCCGACTTCCATTTTTGATCAATTCATATGCTTTGGGGATGTCCTGAATATAATTTAATGATTTAGAGCTCTCTCTTAGGAAATCTCTATGTTGAAACATTTTAAAACTCTACAACTCCAGCAACATTTTATTTTAACACTCACTTCGGCGGCAAAATTCCTTCCTCTCTTTCTCTCTCTGTCAGTTCTTTTTAAGCGAAGAGCGCACAAAAAGCATTTCGTAACACGTGACCTACTTTAACTAATGTATGTTCAACTTTTGTCGTGCACTATCCTTTATCTGTGGATTAATATTGAAGAAATACGTCTCTCCTATGCTTTTGGTGGGAAAAGAATTCTCTAGACCATTGTGGAAATTAAAAAGCACGGGAGATTAATAGAATAATTTTCGGTTATTGTGTATTGAGAATATAAGTTTCTCAATAACAAAACAATTTAAAAGAATGATTGTTTAGACTATTAGGAAAGGGAAAATGGTGATTATACACAGATTAAAAGAAGTAAAAGAGATTTAAATACGGGAATAATTAGGAAATATTTAATATAATAAAGAATTTAAGAAAATAGGTTTTTAAGAAGAAATATTCTTATGAAGTGTGATTTTTACATGTTATTTTCGGGAAATAAAAAGTGAATCTAAGTAGATTGGGATAAAAAATGTTTTAAATATGGACAGTAATGAAATATTTTTAAGAAAGGGAATATTTTAATAAACTAGGGTTATAAATGAAATATTAATAAAAGGATTTTTTTTTGTACAATAAATTTAATAGGGTATG
Organism: Maratus michaelseni; assembly: GCA_963931845.1. NCBI lineage: Eukaryota > Metazoa > Arthropoda > Arachnida > Araneae > Salticidae > Maratus > Maratus michaelseni. The sequence continues at coordinate 280,394,533 of OZ007592.1, read as the reverse complement.
GAATTTTAAATTTTGTAATATATATATTTATATATATATATATATATATATATTCTCTACATATCTTTAAGTACTTTTCCCACTCATTTTAATTTTGAGAATCTTAAATTTTTGGATATATTTATGTATTATATTGTAATTATCGGTTTATCTATTGTCGATTATTTGTGTGGTTTAATGGTTATTTTTTACATCTCGAAAGACTTTTACTATTTCAATAATTATGGCGCTTTTCCCTGTTTTATATCATTTTATTTATTTATTTATATATAAACCACAACACATTTTCTTTTATAAATCTATGGCAATTCAAGAAAAAGTGCAAAAACTATACACTATTCCGTGCTCATTTTATCCAAAGAATTCAAATTAAGAGTCAAAGGTGGTGTTACCATTTAAAAAATCAAAGTTGGTACAATTTTTAATGTGTAGACAGTACTCGAAGCATAAATCATATAAATCAATTAATAGCAGACATTATTTTTCATAAATTGATACCTAAACCATGTTTGCACGATTATTTGTAGAATAATTAATAGGGGAAGAGGATCAATTTTCTTTTACAAGATTGAACATGTTTTTTTTTTCAAAATTGAGATTTAAATACATATTGTTATTTATAAAGCGAGAAAATACACAAAAATGAACATATTTTTTATTTGTAAGTATCCATTTTTAACAATACGTATTATAAGAATTTTATATACTTAAAAACGCATAATGTATCATTTTAAAATCTATTTTTGCGATTTTGCCATCAGCTTCTTTTCTATATAACGCTATTTCCATTTGCTCTGTATTTTACATGATCCTATCTTCTTAGAATAAAAGTAAATCCACTGCATTTTTACAACAACAAACAAATCCTCTTCTATTTTTGTTCAACTGAATAATGTTATCTTATAAGAGTTGAATGCAGATAACACCCTATAATGCTAGGCACAACGAAATATTTTTCGATGTTTAGTAAAATTTGTTGTGGAGCACTTGATACTTTATTTTACTGAGTTAATAAAAGAGGAACTTATGTATTTAGTGTTTTATTATTATTACATTTTTTCACTTTAAATGTGTGACTATTTTGAAATTTATAGTATTTTAAATACAAAGCTTGTGGAGAGTAAGGGTTTTAAATAACGACTACCTTGGAAATGACTTCTTTCTATTGCATATTTTATTCCAAATTCTATTACAGAATAACCAAGATTGTCGATAAAATTTTTCAGCAATATCAACTTTAGCAACTTGTATATAACCATTCATACTTTTCCAGAAAAGATAATTAAATGACATATATATATATATATATATATATACCGTGTATGAAAGGATACTTACTGTAAGTTTTCTGATAGTTGTTGTTTAGTCACTTGAACCGAAATATTTAAAACCTACAGTTTCCTAGTGTCATTAAATTAGAAGACACTGGAAATATTTTTGATTATTTTTTTCATTTTTACTGTACATTATTTCCTTTTCTTTGACTGAATATTTAAAAATACAATTCGAGTTGCATTTTCATTATAAAATAGGCATATTCCATTTTATATGAGGCTATAAAAGCCCAAAGACTGGTAAATCTTATCATTCACCCCAGTGGAATAGTAAATATCCAAGAAGCACTTCCATTGCGGGCATTTAGCATGCCATTTCGGTAACTGTTGGCATTTTTCGAGACCTTTTTGTAAAAATAAAAAATGAGTAATAATTTTTGCTTGGGTTCGAAAGTTGCGTATTTAGTATCACAACGCAACTCTTTACCAGCTGGCTGCCAACTTTTACACTTTTTCTTTTCTACTACAATTTAATAATAAATTTTGCCTTATTTAATCGCCAAAGTTATTGACTAAATAAGGAAAATTTTTCTATTACATTTGAAAGGTTACAAAAAAGCGTAAATGTTCACAGGAATGTTTGCGTGTATATCTGCTAATCTCAACTAAACGTTTAATTATTTTATATCTATAATAAATAAAAATGATTAAATTCTTGGAGGAGTTTAAATAAACAAAAATAAATAAACATTTGTAATGCGAGGATAATATTATGTGAGGCGAATAGGAAATTAAAACAACATTTTATCAGATTAAACTGCATACGTCCAACATTTTTAAGTAGTTTGTTACAATAAATTTATTCTTTATATGAAATTTGCAGCGATCCTTGCATAAGATTAAACTTTAATTCATTATATTTTGTCTTCATTTAAACAGCACTTTAAATTAACACATTCATCGAATAAATGGAAATTATCGATCAGAATTTCCTTCAAAATTATATAATCATACTTAGACTTAACTTGTCATTCATTATTGTGACACAATGGATTGCAAAATTGTTTGTTATTGTGACATTTCGAGTTACAAAGTGGATTAATTGAATTACACAAACACATCTTTGTGGTACAATTCTTTGAACTGTTGAGCCCATGACCACCAAATAATGAAAGCTCATTTACTACTTTACTCGCCAGCAAAACTACCAGACCAATTTGATGAATGTTTAAAATTTTCTTTTGATATAAGATAAATTTATTTCGTGGGGACAACGCTTTTAATTTACAAAACTTAGTATCACGTTCACAAAAATCTTCCCTGAATCTAATGTCCGTAATAACGGCTATTATTGATTTTGGATCCATTTTTGCTTTATCAATGTTAGTTACTTTTAATCTAATATTTTCCCAATAGTAGACTGTTGGAAGGTTTTATTATAGACATTGCTTTCGATTTTTTTGGATAAACTGCAATTAACTTCCTGCACAAAACACACTAATAAAAAACAAACTTGTTGTAGATTGTAGCCGTCCACACAAGTCTAAATTCGCACAAAGTTTTATTACACCTAAAGTGGATTCACCTACAGATAAAAGTTACAAGAGTTGGTGCTTAAGAATATAAGTGGGCAGGTTCATCACTCAATTTAAGACTTTTACAGACAGGCTAACATTTACCTAAATGAATCAGTAAAAGTCCGAAATTAAATCTTTCAGAAGCATTTTTCTAACATTTACCGCTTTACAATGACAAACCTAAAATTCATTTCCTAAAAGTTACGATCTTTCGATCTTCGAGATTTTACAGTCATATGTTAATATTTCATTTCATTACACAGTCATTATATTCATAAATTCTTAATTTATATAAATTCAAGAAGAAACCACCAATTGTAAAAATAACGATAATAAATAACCACGTTAATTTAAATATTAAAGGGATATTCATAAACTGATGTTCTATATTTGAAAGAAAAAAGGAAATTCAAAATTAGTTTACAGTTTCACTGTTTTTATCGCTTGAGTCTATTACAAGGCGTATCATTTCTTCAGTTCTACCGAGTTTCCATAGAGTTTTAATTTTGGTATTACCACAGTATAGATTTGGCACAGGTGATATAGCACAGGTATAGCACAGGTGATGTTGCAAAAAATGTCTATTACTTGATGTATTTTCTTTGTAAGCTAAAATTATCTATAAGGCTTTTGTCAAACATTTAACACTATAAGTAGTTTTCCAACTGGACGGAAAATGTCCAGGCCAGGATTCGGACCAGGGACCTTTTGGCTGAAGCTGCCAATGCTCTGCCAACTGAGCTATCCTGTACGAATTTTAAGAACCTAATTCACCCAGCTAACCTTATTGATCATAGCATTTGATCTGATATCTGAATCAGCTCAACAGCATATATCGCTGGTAATGGAAAGCCGGTACATGCTGGAAACGTAATTATACTAAATTAATTTTAACACAATATTTCTAATTGGTAAATATGATTTACTTACCAATTAGAATAATTGTGTTAAAATTAATCTATTCAACACTATAATTTCAGAAATGTAGTAGTCTGGAAAAGATTATAGAAATATGATGTTACATTATATGAATTTTCTAAACAAATACTATATTAACATTTGTAAATAAACAGACGTATTATTACAATTCATTATTACTCATTGCTTTCAAATATATCGAACTCTTTATGATTAGAAGGTTAATAACCAAAATTAAAATGCTATGAAAACTCGGTAGAATTTCTTGATTAATTGTTTTTAACATAAAAAAAAACTTTCATTAAAACATAATGATTGAGTTTTAAAAGATAATAGTGTCATAATAAATTGATGTATACTTTAAAATTCTTATTTTGCTATAAATAAATTTTACGAATTATCAGATTTTTAATATTAGAATAACCACAAGCCCTTAATTTGACTAAATGAAATAAACATTCTTGGAATAATAAATTCCATATAATATATTGCAATGTTTATTGCATATTATTTCTTCAATTTTATTTATAAAGTAAAATTTTTGGTTACAAGATATTTATTCAGCTTGGATCAAATTAGCTCTTGTCGTTCTTCTAGCTTGTTAATAGTTCCGACTAACATTTTTTTTTTTTTAAATCTCGATTCAAAACTGTAAATAATCCCAAAAGTAAAATGATGACGTAACATTGAGTGACGTATATTTCATTTTAAAAATACTTTGAACGTTGCATAAAGTGGTATTTCGCTGGAAAAGCTGGCCAAAAGTCAAAATCGCAAATCGCATATTTAGTTATAAATTTTTACGTTATCACAAGTGTGCTGCTCCATCCATAAAACGATTTCGGTCACTCTATGAGTTCTCTAAATGTCCGCAATCTCACTCATGTCCTCAACTCTTGTGTTATATACTTATCACTTGTGCTTTTGAACTACGTGCCATTTCATTCTAATTAAAAAGTAATATTTTCACTTACATTTCAGAAATATTTAAATGCTTCTCTAGAAGACGGTGTATACTTCTTTTACATAAAACATTTCGAAAATACAAAGGACATTCCATAAAAACTGAGGGTTATTTTTTTACGCAGTGGCAACACCGTGAAACTAAAAATTAAAACTGCAGGCGATTTTTTCAAACTGTTAACTCTACGTTTATAAATATTCTAAACGAAGCAGACGATTTTATTTTCCTAGTTTCGTGCTTATTTAAAGAACTGTTTTTATTTGCCCTGCAGAAACGGAGGTGAGTGATTCAGGGTTAAAAAACGAAATGCGTTGTGCCATAAAAATTTTCTATCATTTGGCCAAAACAGTTCCAAAAACTGTTAAGTTAATGAAAGAAGCTTATAAATACAAATATTTTGGTGAATAAACGATATTTAAATGGTATGGTGATTTCTAAAAAGGACCTTTGTCTGCAGAACTGGCTACTAAGCCTGGGCGACAAGAAAGTGTTGGGAATGATCGAAATGTTCGCACTGTGTGGATAATCTTGAAAGAAAATCGGTGAATGACATATGAGGAGAAAGCGGCATCAACTAACATTTCGAAAATGTTGATATTTTGCATTCTACGCAACAATTTACAGCTTCCTCATGTTTGTTCCAGATGGGTCCCTCATCATCTTACTAAAACACAAATGCTAACAAGAATTGACCAATGTTGTGAGTGGAAAGAGATGCTTTAAAATGATCCGAATTTCCTAAAGACTGTAATAACAGGTGATGAATCTTGGGTGCATCACTTTAATCCCCTTACCAAGTCGGCAGCAAGTGTACGGAAACACACTGATTCTCCGCCTAAAAAAAATCCGACAAACCAAATCTGTTGGAAAGGTCATGATGATTATTTTCTTTGATCATAAAGGTGTAATCTATCAGCATGCTGTGCCTCCAAAAACTACTGTGAAGGGTGAATATTGTTTCAGTTTTAAAATTTTTATGACAACATACATCGAGAGAGCGTCGTGAACTGGTAGGGAATTTGACATTAGATTACGATAATGCTCACCCTCATGTCGCTACTTCTGTTCAGCAATATCTTAGTAAATGCAATATTACAATCATGCCTCATCCCCCTTACAGTCCAGATCTCGCACCATGAGATTTCTGGCTGTTTCCGACATTGAAAGATAAGCTCCGTGGCAGAAAATTTAATACTTATTCTGAAGTTATTTCAGCAGTTCAGGGTTCTTTGAAGCAGATTCTAGAAAAAGGATTCTCTACTTCTTTTGAAAATTGGGTTGAACGATGGGACCGTTGCATTTCATACGAGCAAAGGTATTTTAAAAGCGCTTTGGAAAGCGCTGTTTAAGATTCTCCTTCAGCTATTTCCGTCAATAAACGGAAATGTACTCGAATTCCTTTCTGTAGAGCCCTGTATATGATTTATGGAATTTAAACGCATCAAGTAATATGCAAAAAAATAGTTAAATTTAAAAAAGCGTACCACATTTGAAAACGTACTATAAGCCGTTATTGCTCTTAGTCAGTATCATAATCGAATTATTTTATTCGTCCCTGAACGATAAATGATATGCACTTAATAATCTGTACTAAACATCATGTAGTGTACCATAGTGATGTATATCATTTTCAATAGGTTTGAAATAGTGTAACACCATTAAAATACACTGAAAACGATTTTTGCCCATAGACCATAATGTAAACTAATTATTTGGAGTGTCACTGTGAGCGAAGTATAAATGTTACCCATTTCATTTTCAATACAGAACATGCCATCGTAAACTTCGATAACATATTTCAATTATATGACAATCCGAGTATATTTTCGTGAGTAAGAGCATGACCAGGCAGACGGTCAGACGGCCAGACAAACCGAATTCATAAGCACTTTGCAACTTATGTTGGAAAATGTTTAATATGATAAAATACCTCCTAAAGCTTTAATTTTTTCAAAACATTTTTCTATTCTGTTTTTTTTTCTAATTGAGGATATATCGACTGATCATTTTTCTTGCTATCTGATCTACTTACGAAAGCTTTATGTATTCAGAAAAGAATTATATCTGAGATCTACCTAAGATGAATGGCATTACAGTAAAATAAATATATGAAATCACTAAATACACTATTCATACTTTCTGAAAATATAAATTGCTTTAATAGAAATTTACTTTTGAAAGCGCCATGAAATTAAGTGCAGTCATGTTTTATATAAGACTGCCTGTTACCCGTGACTTCGTTCACGTAACATTAAAAGAAAAATAAATGTACTAATCAAGCAAAATATTTCACTCCCGATAATTAAAAACGTAAATAATTAACGAACTCTTTGTCACATTTCATAGAAGAAAATACGATATTTCTTTGTTATAAGGCCCTTGACATAAATCAGTTTAAAAAAAGTAAAATTTTGTGCCAAATAACCGCGAAAAGGAAACTGCAACCAATGGAAAAAAGACGGCCAAATAAAATCGTGTAAAGCGACGAATTGGGTAAAAAGAAATGTCAATTTTACCTGATAAACCATTTTACTTTTAACGACTTTGAGAAACGTTTTAACAGCCATCATTTAAAAATAATTCATTGGAAATAGTATATGCTTTTTCTTTAAATTCAATTCTTGTAAATAGGGAGTAATAATTCTGCACCTAAATGCAAGGAGCTTCAATTGCAAAGCTTTTTGCAGCCCAAAATTACATGCAAACGTAACACTTAAATTGCAAAGCTTTTTGCAACCCAAAATTATATGTAAACATTACTTTTACATGTAATCTTCATTGCAAATTAACATTTATTATGGTACAAATTAAAATTAATTTGGGTGCAAATTACATGTAAATGTTACGTTTGCATGTAATTTGGGGTTGCAAAAAGCTTTGCAATTTCAAGTGTTACGTTTGCATGTAATTTGGGGTTGCAAAAAGCTTTGCAATTGCAAGTGTTACGTTTGCATGTAATTTGGGTTTGCAGAAAGCTTTGCAATTGCAAGTGTTACGTTTGCATGTAATTTGGGGTTGCAAAAAGCTTTGCAATTGCAAGTGTTACGTTTGCATGTAATTTGGGGTTGCAAAAAGCTTTGCAATTACAAGTGTTACGTTTGCATGTAACAGCAAATTTGTGTCCTTGGTTTAATCTATAGCTGAAACAAATCTTGATTTCTTGACAATATGCTGACAGGCGATTTTTGCTCTGCAGAATAAATTGATTCATAAAGTTTGAATATGTGGAAATATGTTTTTATTTTTCGGAAATTTTACTGTAATCAAGATTTTTTTTTCACCAACTATTCAAATTAAAAATAAAATATTTTTTTTAGTTTTAATGAGAAAATGGCATAAAAATATATTAATCCGTTTTATTTCTCCCTTTTTTATCCACAAAAATGGAGTAATTTAAATTTCGTTAAAATTTACAAAAAAATATATTAATATCTCGAAATCTAATTCAAAATTTTAAATTCTCAGAGTTTATATGACATCCTCGAATTAATGATAACCGGTATTAAGTAAATCGCGTTGCATTAAGAGGAGTAGTTGGGAAATACACACAGTCAGATTTTAACTTAATAGACTTGTGTTCAATTTTCTTTTCCTAATAATCTTACTGATGCTTGTATTATTAATCACAGAGTTCAGAGAATAAATAGAGATGAAATGTTCATGTTTGGCGTGATGCTGAAAATGAAACCCTACAGTCGGCCCAAACAACTGGCGGCTTGCTTTGGAAACCTCTCCCCGTCCAATGAATCCAGTCCTTGTTCCACGTGCAGCCTCTCTCCATTCAATGAAGTCAGCCCTTGGGCTTAATGATTTGAGCGATAACCGGCTTCATATTGCAAGCCGATTTTACGGTTCATTACCTCTCTATTCTTTCACTGTACTCAGTGATTGTTAATGTATGAAATTGATACACCCTCCATTTGAAACATATTTAAAATATCCCGTTTTATTATAACGTCACTTTTATCCCAGAGAAATCTCTTTTCAATGATATAATTCTTGTTAATTTTCTTTTCCTGGTAATAATGACGTGAATTTTAGCAAAAAACTCACATCTGTTTGTAACTGATATTCAAGCTTATTATTAATCAGTATCAAAAAAATATTTCAGTTAAGATGTTATTCATCTTAAATATGACGTGTATATACTTTTATTATACAATGATAGTCATGCTCTTTGTAATATTACGAATATTAGAAAATACATGTTTTATTTGTTCAAGCCAAGGAGAATCCTTTTCATAGTTCCATGGTTCAAGCGAAATCTTTTTCTTAGTAATATAATTATTGTTAATTCTTCTTTCTAATTATAACGCAGTTTTTGACAGAAAAAGATCTTTTTAAATGTAACCGATATTCATACTTCATGTATAACAAATACTCCATACTGTTGTTTCAAATATCACATAAATTCAACTTCTTTTGAATTATTTTCGTTTTTCACGTTAAAATCGCTCAATTGAAACTTAATTGTTGAGTAAAAATTATTTTTCCGCATTTTTATTTATTGGCAACGATCAAAGCCCTAGCAACGATAAAGTAAAATGTCTAAATTTTATCTAAAAATGTCCATTGATTCTCTATGAAAATAATCAAATTTTGAATTATTAAGAAAAGTATTTGCATAAAATAAACAAAAACCAGTCTATGTTCATTTCGGGGTTATAATCCACCTATATGCAAAGATACAGGGCCATTAATTTCTCCATTTCGACGCTGGCTTCAGCCTAACATTTGCACACAATCGGATTTATAATATTATTAGGATACACCAACAGAACGTTCTCAACAATACTTTTATAAAAACAAGTATAATTGTGTTTTACATAAAACACACTAAGATTACATTTTTCACGATACTTTTATATGATACATTAATCAATTGCTCCCATCAAAAATAGAGTATCGCCTAAGGTTTTAATTTTTTCTAAACTATATTTCGTTCTGTTTTGTTTTCTGTTTGATATTATTTCTATTCATCCATTTCCATGCTGTCTCATCTGTTTATAAAATTTGTTAGCCATTACATTTGCGATAGTAACGAATTTTATCTAAGCTCCACTTGAGAACAATGGCATTATTATAAAATAAATCGAAGAAATAAAGAAATACAATATTCATACAATATTTAATGCTATTTTCTGTTCTTTTATTTTTCTATTTGATCTCATTCTCACACATTTTCCTTCATGCTGTCTGATCTTCTTACAAAAGCTTTTAGCTATTACATTTGCAAAGAATTTTATCTGCGATCCACTTCAGATGAATGTCATTTAGATAAAAGAAGTAGATGAAATGACGAAATACAATATTCATACTTACTGAATAGTTGTTTGTTTATACAGAAATGTATCTGTGAAAACTTCTTAAAAACAAGCACAGTTGTATTTTAATAAATGAACCGAACAGTATCTTACTTACGATACTTTTATATGATTTATTAATTACTTACAATCACGAAAAATTATAGAATTATTCGAAGGTTTTAATTATTTTTCTAAACTGTTTTCTGTTTTGTTTCTTGTTTCTATTTAATCTTATTTTTACCAATCCTCTTTCATGTTGTTTGATCTGCTTACGAAAATTTTAGCTATTGCATTTTTGATAGCAAAGAGTTTTATCTGAGATCCACTTCAGATGAATGGTATTAGAATAAAAGAAATAGATGAAATGACGAAATACATTATTTCTGCTTACTGAATAGTTGTTTGTTTATATAAAATTTTATCTCTGAAAACGTCACAAACACAAGTACAATTTGTTGTGTTTTACTTAAGGTATTCTAACAGTATCTTCTTTTATATGGTACATTAATTACTTACATCCATAAAAAATATAGGATAGCTCCTAAAGCTTTAATTCTTTCTATACTATTTTCTGTTCTGTTTCTTTTCTATTTGATCTTATTTCCTAATCCTCTTTCATACTAACTGATCTGCTGACGAAAAGCTTTAGCCATTGCATTTACGAAAGCAAATAATTTTATCCGAGATTCAATTCAGATGAATGACATTTAGAAAAAAAAGTAAGTGAAATGATGATACACTATTCATACTTACTGAATTGTTGTTTTCTTATACAAAAATGTACCGGGTGTCCGAAAAATGTTGGACTGATTTGAAAGAATCATAACTCTAAAAATAATTGAGTAAATGCAATTATTTTCTTTTCAACGTACTCGTTAAATATCCAAGATTTGTTAGATGTAGCTGTTTTAAAGTCGTAACATTCAGACGATGCGCAGAATCGATTATATGTAAATGCAAATCGCAACACACATTCACAATTCCTACGATGATTCCAAAGTGGAAAGCGTATAAGTCTAAAACTATTGGAGTTATGAGAAAAAGTCAATTAGAAAGTTCTTAAGCATCTTCGATTTAGTAGGAAAGGATCCACTATGTACACAAATAACCTAAGCAAAAAGTTAAAATTGCGAATGTGTTGTGCGATTTGCATTTTCCGATCATCGATTCTGCGCAGCATTTGGTCACGATTTTAAAACTGCTACATCTAACAAATCTTGGATATTTGACGAGTACTTTGAAAAACAATAATTGCATTTACTCAATTATTTTTAGTTATGATTCTTTTATACCAGTCCAACCTTTTTCGGACTCCCGGTATGTCTGAAAACTTCATAAAAACAAGTACGGTTATGTTTTAATAAGTCACACTAATCATCCACCATACTTTTATAGAGTGGCCTAAATAACATGATAGAAAGTAAAAGACTATTATGAAAAAACGACAATAGCTAAATCCTCGAAAGTAACAGCATTCTTTTCACATTGAATGTGTAATGTTTTCAAAGTGTTTCCCTTTTGTAGCTACCGTCGTACAGAGTCGATTTCGAAACTCTGTAACTCGATGAAGGTTGTCGGAATTAAGTGCATTAACCTCATTTTCAATGGTTGATTTGTGATTGATTAGTGAACTATGGGCATTTTTATAAATTTTGTCCAGTATAGCACCAAAGAAAAAAAGTTGTTTTGATTTAGGTCTTGGCTATGGGGGGGGGGGGCATTCTCTTACATTTCCAGTGAATTTTATACAATAAAATTTTACGCTTACAAATCATCATTTTTAGGTGCGTTCGTAATTATATAAATACGTAGCACCTATAGTCGTCGTTTGGTCCGTCCGTCTGTCCGTCCGTCTGTCTGTCTGTCCGTCCGTCTGTCTGTCCGTCCGCATATAACAACGCAAAAACTACCCAACCAAATGGTTTGCAATTTAAAATATATTATCTTTGCAGAATTTTGTCGAGACATTTCAAATTTTATTAAAATCGAATCAAAACTTTAGGAGATATTAATAAAAATATTTATTAAGAAATTTGATTTTTTTTTTTAAATCGGTGCTTTTTTGTTAGAGGAGCTTCCGATGGATGTTAAATCGTCAAGCGACCGAGATACTTATTTTATTACAGAAATTAATCTGCAGACGATATAATTCATTTCACAGAATTAAAAATCATCAAGATCTGAATATTTATATAACTAGCTGATACATATATATCTGAATATTTATATAACTAGTTAAGATATTTGTATGAACAGCGTCATAAAATATATACTTAACTAGCTGTTTAGCCCGTTCTACGCACGGGATATCATGAATTTAATTCTAAAACGTGCGTACGAACGCACCTCGTTTGTAACGTTTGACGTACAATTTCCAACTTGTTAGTTTTGAAAAGAGACATGGTTCTGTGAGGCCGTGCTCTATCCTGCAGTATTTTTTAATCATGTAACGACAGCCAGCTCGAAATGCAATATCACTTTTCAGAATCTCACAATATTTATCTCCGGTCACAGTATCTTTAATAAATGTCGGACCAGTGATTTGCTTCGATATAATGCACATCACAAGGCAGCTTATTTTGTATGTAAAGGCGAAATTATACTGATTTGTGGTGGTGCATTGCTCCAGTGACGTCCGCTTTGTTTATTGGCATAACCATTCAGTTGGAAACTTATCCATACTTCATCACTGATTCATATTTTCTGTTTGTTAATTGATCCATTCAACAACATTTCAGTCATCAAATTTCAAAATCAAATTGTCTACCAATATCCTTTACCTTCATCAATTGGCACATCTGTATTTTGTAGGATGCAGCCCTAAGATCTCAATATTTGTAATTGTTGTGAAGCTTTTGTCCACATTCTTTACAGTAGGCACGTCTAATAATGACATTACTTCGATTCTTTCGTAAAGTTTTTTTTACGGCAAACAACCTCTCTTGAAGTGTTAAAGATTCCATATTTAATTTATTTCAATTTAAAGAAAGGACTATGCACATACACTATCTGTACTTGATACTTTTATTACTTACAACCATAAAAAATTTATAGAGCATCTTCTAAGGTTTTAATTTTTTCTAAACTTCTTTCTGTTCTGTTTCTTTTTTTATTTGATTTTATTTCCATTCATTCTCCTTCATGCAATCCGATCTGAATTCCCTATATTCTGACGGAAAGATTTAACTATTGCATTTACAATAGCAAAGAAATGTATATAATTTCAAATATCTCACTTCATATGAATGGATTTAAGACAAAAGACAGATATAGACGGAATGGTCTAATAAAATATTAAATACATTCAGAATAGGAGTTCTGTTGAAATTTATTTCTGTATTTGTTGGATACAAGTATTGTTATGTTTATATACAGTCAGCCAAATACAACAACGAACATCCTATTCATTTTAATCGTAAAATTGTAGAAAAAACATAACTTGCCATTCGATTGGGAATTATGTACACATCTTTCAATCCATTTTTAATCAAAAGGTGTAGGGAGTTGTTTTACTATTAAAATAGCAAAAAACATTATTATTATTTTTTTAATACCTAAATATTATGTGATATTTCGACTCCAAAGTAAATTTTAACTTTGGATACCATACTTACGAAAAGCGTAAGCTATTGATATTCGATAGCAAAGTATATTGTTTCAGGTTAATTTCAAAGGCATTGCATTAGGATAAAACAAATGAGTAGAAAAAGTAGCTAATAAAAAGTCATACTCTTTAAGTAACTGCTTGCGTGTATTGAATTTTATCGTTTATAAGTTTATGTAAATAAATCCTTTACGCATGTTTTATATTAATAGATCTAACAGTACATTCTCGATGAAATTTTGATACGATACACAAATTACATCTTTTACTTGATGATAAAAGAAAAGAAAAAGAAAACATCATAATCACAAATGAACACATAGAAAAAAAATGGTATATCTCCCAGAGTTTTGATTTTTTTCAAATTACTTTATGTTTCGTGACTTTTCGATTTGATGCTATTGCCGTTTATCCTCTTTCATGGTATCCGATCTGCTTACAAAAGGTATAAGCTATTGCATGTTTTATAGATTTTTTTTTTAATTTGAGAATAATTTCAGGCGAATGGCATTATGATACATGAATTAGATAGTCGAAATAACCTAATATGATATTTCTAACTTCACAATAAGTATTTGCTTATAAACAGAGAAATTCATCACCAGTGCGACAAACATTCCTACTATACGTGATACAGCACTATGCAACAAACATTTCTTTGTATAGTAAACCTGTGTCGCAATCAACTAGTTTAGACAAAAATACAGGATGTCACATTCCAAATGCAATCCATATTTTTGTTTATAACATCAATAATCATGAAAATATTTTGTCAATATTGTCATTGTCAAAACAAACTTACTTTGCTTTCTACGAAATGTGATAATACTGGAAAGGGTCACTGTAGATCATAATACACATAGTAAATTTACTTAATTATAGCGTATGTTTTATAATTTCATTTCACATGAAGTCTACTGAAAATACTGTTCGTTTATAACGTTTAAGTTGTGAACGAAAATCAAGTGTGTAACTTCGAATGAAACATCCTATATTTATGACTTAACTAGTGAATTGCGATCCAGCTTTCCTATAAAAAGATGTCCGTTGCTGTGCGCTCTATCGCCTCTTAAAGTTTGTCGCATTGTTGTTGAATTACTCTATTTTATATTGCAAATCCTGTAAAATTGAAACTTGTCTAAAACTTAATATTGTCTTAATTGGAAAATTCCATGAATATTTTGACATAAATAAAATACAAATTTAAAGGACAATGTACCTGTAAAGAGAGAAACCTGTATAAAAGTGATTTTTTCTGCTTTTTCTGATTCCGTTTTAATAGGTTTTTACTTGATCATAAAAAAAAATATACTTTTTCTCATTCATTATTATCATTACAGTAGAACACTCATAAATACTATAATAAAATATATAGTCATTTTTATGCAAACATTTTTTCTTGTTTCATTTCTATTTCATTTTATTCCTATTCATCCCCTTTCGTGCTATCTGATCTGCTTACGGAAAGCTCCAACTATTTTCAGTTACTAAAACAAAGAATTTTATCTTAAGGTCCTCTCCACATGTATGGCGTTTGGATAATAGAACAATAAATGGCCAAATAAATATTCAGACCTTCTGAATAGTTGTCTCCGTATGGTATAATTGTTCTCTAGGTATTTAACGGAGCTTAAACCATTGCTTGTGTAACTACCCTTTCCACTCCTCTCAAATATAAAGAAAATGATAAAAAATAGAGGGTTATACATTTAAATGAGTATTTAAAAAGAAACGAGCTGCATTCGGCATTCATGTAAGATAATCAAATATTGCACAAATGAAATTACATTTATATAATTCCAAATACTGCAAATTTCTGTTGGCCGAATTGAGTTAGAATTTTCCTTTTTAGTCATTATTAAATGTAGAGTTTCCATTAAAAGCAATAAATTTAAGGCAGCAATATTTAGGAGACCGTCTTGCTTTTTGCATTTAATTTCTGAATCAACGTCGTGACATTTACGGTGTAGCAAAACAATCGTGGAAACAAATCATTGCTTCAACGATTTTTGTGTAGTTGATTTGGATTATGTACGATTTCTCACTTGTCACTACTACTTTATTTTTTTATTTTTTATTTTTTATTTTTTTAAAAAAGGTTGTTATATTCGTTGAAGGTATTGAATCCGATCAGACAAGAAGAACATGTAATTTTTAATTTACCTTCTATTGAATGGATTTTAAAGGTGCTTGTATAGTTGGTTAGGCACTTTTGTAAGCAAGTTTTCAATATGATGACCATCTTTACATGATATTTGGTTATTAAGTTATGCTTTAATTGTAAGCCACATCATAGTAAAATCATACAGGAGAGATATTGGAAGCTGTTAGTGGCAGGCGTGAACTAGAGACTTGCATGACCCCAGGTCTGATTAGGGCCAATTTTTATTCATTACACTTGGGCCGGGCTGAGACCTCCAAACTCGAGCATGTCTGGACTGATCTGACAAAACGAACCGTTTTCCCAGAGCAGTACAACAACAAATATTCAATTTCTGTTGGTTTTTTACAACGCCGAAAGCTACGGAATTCACATTAAAGATATTTAAGTTGAAATCGAAAGATAAGTCCGTTATTGAAAATTATCGAATATTTAATCGTTCAAAGTGAAGGATATACAGAGTACTTGCTAAAAAGAAACTTTTTCTCCGAAAACCATAATGCGGACGGCCACCTGTAACAAGTGTAACCACCTGTAACTGATAAAAAATTCGAAAATTGATGCCAAAGCAAAATATGTTCATAATTCAAATTAAAAATAAAATCGGAGACAATGTATCAAAGCACACGATATACAGATACATAAAAGACGTTGTTTGCGGGTTTTCCTACATTTTTATAAATATGCTTGTAAATACCAGGATATATACATTTTTTAATCACAATTTGATGCTATAATATCTTTTATATCCGTTCATTCTATATGCGGTTCAAAACAGAATTCTGTTGAAAATATTTTTGTATACAGCCATTTTAACACGATTTCTAGAAATGGAAAAACACGGGCCTATCTCTGAAAGGGTTAAAGAAAATGTGTTGCAAACCAAAAAAACCACACCATGAACAAAACCGAATGGATTGGGCTCGAAAATATATATCGTACGGAGACAAGGAACTCGCCATATTATTCAGAGACGAAAATAAATAAAATCTGGATGATCCTAATGGTTGGAAATGTTTTTGAGATGACCTCAGGAAACAGCCATGTACTTTCTTCAGTAGAAGACAAAGCGGTAGGTCTCTCTTTTTTTTTTGGAAACGGTTGGCTTGAACGGTTAAACCAGCCTGCCATTTCTCCATGGGGACCAAAATTAAAAAAAGTATCAAGAGACACTAGAGAAAGGTCTACGTCCGTTTGTGACATGTTAGGGTGTCCTGAGTGAAGATTTTAACATGACAATTCTTCAATCCACAACTCACGTAGTATGAAACAGTGTGTTTCTGTCCTAAATATTAACGCTACAGGTTGGCCAGTTTTAAACCCAATTATGAACATTTGGAAATTTTTAAACCGTGAAGTATATAAAAATGGAAAGCAATATGACTCTACTAAACAAATAATAAGTGCCATTGAAAAAGCATAGCATTTCCTATCAACAATAATATTTCAAAAACTAATTAATTAAATGTAAAACTGATTATTTGAAGCTATCCGAAACCAGTGAAATACTATTAATAAATAACATCATGTAAAGCTGTTAGTATAGTTATAGACTTAAATGTTTTTTTTTTATATATATATCAAAGTTATGATAATATACTTATGTTTTAATTTTGATATGATTTATTTGAATAATTTTACATAATCTAATAAGTAAATAATATGTGTTTGTTTAATTTTGCATTGTTATTTAATAAACGGCAGTTTCTTTGTTGTGCCTAAACATTTGAAACAAGCTGTACTACTGCTAGATTTCATTTATGGTTCTCTAACACGTGATATACTGTTACTCAGAACCAGGGCGTGGAGTTTCCGGGCAACTAGGATTTTGAATTATTGATTAAGCCTTTTGAATGTTATCTACTATTCAATCGCTCTGGTCATTTTCCGAAGTGAACACTTCAGTGCTCGCTTTCGGTGTTCGCTGCCAAAAGCTTGTGTGACCCTCGACTCTAAGCTCGTTTCGATAGATTTTCACTTAAAAATAGAAAATTATATAATTTCGACGGTGTATTCCAAACAAACTCTCAACATTAAGTTCGTTTAAAAGTTCGTTTAAAGATTTTCGTTTAACAATTATAAACTCAGAACACGCCGAAGCGTTCTCGGCATGACCAGTGTACGTTGCCGAAGGTAATGTTGGCCCTTACTCTATGTTTGATTGGATAGATTTTTATTTAAAGGTTCTATCTTTTATTTATTAAAGGATCTTATAAGGATCTTTTATTTAAAATTCTAAGGTGTACGCTGCCAAAAAAAATGAGGCCCCAAACATTAAGTTCGTTTAGACAGATTTTAATTTAAAAATATAAAATTATTTAACACTTATTTCAGGCATATTTAAGGTTATAACACGTCCGGGTGGCTCATCTAGTAAATAATGTCAGTAGATGATGATTCTATTTTATATTCGTTTGGAATACACCCTCGAATTTATATGATTTTATATTTTTAAACAAAATAAATTGCATAAACTTATTTGCTGAAGTAATTAGATATACTACTTTAATACTTTTATCGCTTAAATGTACGCTTTATTTTCTTTTTTTTTCATATGTCATTTGTCTAATTTACAGAAAGCCGATACAGCAATAAAGTGGACTGATATCCATTTGAAGCCCAGAGCCTTTAACACAAAAACAATACGTATTCATCTATCCAAATCAGAAAAAAATTCCTGTGATTTACTACTTCTGAAAAACTATAAAATTATAGTTATGTAAAATATTATTTATCATTAAATTATGTTTGAGTGCGTGTTAAGTAAAATAATTAAATAAGAAGTTTGTTTTATCGCAAATATAAATAATTACGATTCATAATTACGATAATCATATTTTTAAGAGGGGGTCTGAGGGACGGTTCAATAAATGATCAGGAAAAGCACAATGTAAAGTATATCTGCTAACTGTTCAATCGTGGTATAAACAGCTTAATGATGGTTTACAGAACAACGCGAAAAAACAGTGGTGTACGGAGTCCTCTCGCAGAAAGGTACTGAGCCTAGATATACTTCCTTCAGGTAAAGATCAAAATTGTGGGTAAACCTTGAATTCAACGTGAGACTTCCGCCAATAAAGTGCTTCATCAAATGGAAAAAGTTCCTGTTTGCGCTGTGATTTCAGTTCCGTCGGCCACGGAGCATTAGTAACAGAAAAAAACATTTAAATTCTATTCCCCAACAATATCAGCATAAATCAAATAAATTTATTTTGTGAAGTCATTTGCATGTAGTTTTACTGATACTTTTATTTATCATTAAACTATTTGTACATCACAAGTCAAATTTTGCAGTGCGCCATTAAGTGGGAGATTTCACTTTGTCGAGTAAAATAAAATCAATGTTTATTATTATATAGATTTTTTGCAGACTTTTGAATTTTTAAGGTGTTAAATGATGTGCTTGAAACGATTTTGAATTATTCAAATAGAAGTTATGTCCCTTTCAACAGAACCGTGCGTATGCAGTGTATTTATAAGTAAAACCTTAAATTCGTTTTTTTTTAAATTAGAGCGTGTAATATAGCATACGAACCGATCAATTTCTAATCAAAATATTAGTCAAGAACAAATATTAGTCAAGTTCGAAAAATAATCGATATTCGGAGGCCATGAAGATATTTAATGCTATCAAATTAAACGTTCAGTATTTTTTCATAGATTTTAAAGTTGAAAAAACGCGCAACTATTCGGTTGATTTTCAAACAAGCCCCATTTCGTTTTCTGCGGGTAAATTTCAATGAAAATACGTTCTTAGCCCCGCAAATATAATTGGTTTTCATAATCCGTGTCGTTTTTGTGTTTCGAATGTTTGTACCAAACGCAATCCTGAACCACGCAATGTCGTGCACGCTGCGAACACGCGTTATAAACTAAGGTTGTCGGCACTTGTTTATATATTTTTTACAAAAATATAGTTTATGTACTTTGTACAGCAAAAAATTACAAAATAGACAAAAATATAGTCATTAAACGGGAAGAAATTCGAAATTTAATTTATCCTTCACTGAGAAAAAATCTTTAAAAACCTACGTTTTGGCTTTACGAAATGAAATTTACCCCAAACAAATTAATTTTACGTACTAACATACTGACAATATTAACAAAATTAATAACAATATTAACACTTGTTTGGAGACTCACTTGGAGACTTGAATTCTTTAGGCAAAAGAATGAATTTGCAACTGGCTCTCTAAAAAACATGTCCATTCTTATTTATACTTTGTAGTCTTTTGAACACATTGTAACATAGTTGAAAAGTGTTGCTCCGTCTGTCCATACTTCAGCTCTCGTAAACATACTCGGATTGCCTTGTGATTGATACATGTTATGTATATTTATGAGGGCTTGCTCGCTTTTGAAAATGAAGTGTGTTGCATTTATAGTTCGCTTACAGGGACTCTCAAAAGAATGCCATCAGATAATGCTCTATTGGGATAAGTCGTTTGCAGTATATTTTAATGATGTTACACTATTACAAACATAAATAAATTTATATGAATTTCTGAGATGCAATAAGAAATGCTTTCTTTACGTAATGGAATGTAAAGCATTTATCATTCATTTACAGGGTCACACAAAAGAAGGTTAGGTACGGGAAAAACTGTTTCAACGTATTTTAACTACGTTATACTATTTCAAACACAATGAAATTTATATACATTGCTAAGGTTTACAATTAGAAGCTTGCTGTAGAATATGATATGCATAGCATTTATTATTCAGTTATATAGGACACACAAAAAATTCCGGATTCAGTACTGTCTATTAGCGATAAGTGAGTCTTCAGTTAGGATATGCGTTTTAACTTTAACTAAATGTCAGAATATTACGTGGTGTGTAAAAAATCTATAGATCATGTACAGGACTACATAAAAGAATTCGTAAGCATTACTGTGTATGAGTGTGAACTGTTTAAAGGTGGTTTTTATTAGGGTTTCGTTCATCTCACGAAACCCTATTACTCCTGCTCCGTTGTCTGTCCGTCACAGAGCCGTTCTCAGAACCTATATAACTTATACAGTTAAAACATTGTGTATATACAACTGAATACCTGCTATGAAGCTCAAAATATTAAAATTTGAAAAAATCGTATTATTTTAATAAATAGAGATAAAAAACCAAAATTCTAACAGCCTTTTCCTATTAAATTTAAACATTTTTCGTTATAGCAGTAGCCAACAATTAAAAATCCACAATAAAATTCTTTCTACAATAATTAATTTTCTATAGAAAGATTTCTACGTGAAAAATGAAATTGAAAAAAAAAGTTTCACCAATTGAAAAGAAAAAGATGATGACGTCATATAGGTAATAAAACGGAAATTTTCAAAGATTTCTCAGTAATACAAGGCGTATGAGCATGTGTATGTACAGAAGGCAGATTAATATCACGTCATTAGAGAATTAAAAAGAAAATTAATCTGACGTCATATCGGAAGTTTAACGGATTTCTCAAATGTTTGAGAATAATACAAAGCGAGTATCAATATGAGTAATAGAAAATAGTAAATATATGAGTTTGAGGAACGCATTGAATCATGATAAAAAACCGATTATGGAAATATTCGCATATTTTAACATTTTGAAAGTGTACAACATGTTTAATTTTGAAATTGATGTTTTTTTTTAATATCGCATTTAGTCCACATGATAGATATTATTATGACAGAGTATAATAGCGGGCTTAGCCCGCTATCAGCCTGGTTCAGATTTTCGAAAAAACGTGAAAAATAGACCGATAAATTTTTACTTTATAAAAAACATGACTTCTTTTTTTGTTGCTAAATGAAATTTATTTGGATTTATTAAAGATAAAAGTGTTTTGAAAGGAATATTAAACGAAACCTTTTGTGCGATTTTCGATCCCACTTACCCACTTGTTTGAGTTATCCATTTTCAAGCTGCATTACATTTAGTATACTAAGTTATATTTGTAGAATATAACTAAATTTATATCCAAGGCTACGCAAACAACTGGATACATTGCCGTCTATGGATAATAATTTCTGGAAGTGTGATTTTAATAATCTTGGCTGTTCTTTTGCTTGAATTAAATTTTTGCTTAATATGGGGTGTGTATAAAATTTTTTAGTGATATACAGGATTGTACAAAAGTATTCAAATAGGTTTCCGTCTATTGGTCGAATTTTCTGAAGGTACATTTTCAACTATGTTATGCGTTTTCTAACTAAACTAAATTTTAGCATATTATGTAGAATATATACATATCAATAGATCATATACAGGACTGAAAAAAAATATATTGAATACCATTCCAGTTTGGACGGTAATTACTGAAATCTGGTTTTCAAATGTGTTATGAGTTTTCTAAATTGCTTAATACGGTATATTCTTTACCTTTGTAAACGACGAAGAGTTGTTAAAAGTATTCTAAAAGTGTTAGAAAGCGTTTCATAATCTATGCTTGACACACGATACTTCATTCTCGTTTTCTTCTTTAAAGCAGTAAATGTATTGTTTAGAACAATAATTAAGGACCGAGATAAATAAGGAAATATAAATTTATTAGAAAGTCTTTTGAAGGATTTTTAGTTTTATTCAAACATAATTATCGTTTTTGATAAAAACTTAAATATATTTTGCAGAAATATGTAAAGTATATAAGCTGAATTTTCTTTAGATCTTTAACATTTTAATCATATCGAAATATCAATATAATTCAAATAAATGCATTTGGGAGAAGTAATTCAGCTAGATTATTGCAGTACTTTTATTTATCGTTGAACTCCGTTACTCATTTTCCATGTCATTTGATCTAGTTACGCGAAGCCGAGATGTCACATTTATGCAATAGCAATAGATCTTCTTGCTATCCACTTGCACCCAAGAATCATTAAGATAGAGAAATGAATAATCAAATACCCTAATAAGAAAGATTTCGGTGAATTTGTTTCCAGTAACATTCAGTAACATTCTTAGTTACTATATAAACATTAACCATCGAACTAGTTAAGAAAATATAAATTCTTTATAATGTTTGTAAAATAATTTTAGATGAACTCAAACATAATTATCATTTTTAAGAAAATCTAATAAATGTTTGCATAAAGTCTGTAAAACCACAACGTAAAATATATCAGCCCAGTATTCATTTGTGGTATTTACATGCTTTTTTAGTCAATGTGGCAAAGTAATTTATTCGGGAAAATTTATTATACTACGTTATTTCACTTCGTTGAACTCTGTTATTCATTTTCCATGTCATTTGATCTAGTTCTCCGAAGCCAAGATGTCGCATTTCCGCAATAGCGATAGATGTTCTTGCTATCCACTTGAATCCAAGAATCATTAAGATAGAGCAACGAATAGTCAAATACCCCAATAAGAAAGATTTCGGCGAATTTGATTTCGAAGAATAGTCACATCCTTGGTTACTATATAAAGATTAACCATCGAACTATTTAAGAAAATATAAATTCTTTAGAGTGTTTGTAAAATAATTTTAGATGAACTGGAACATACTTATCATTTGTAAGAAAATCCCATAAATGTTTGCATTAAGTCTGTAAAACCACAACGTAAAATATATGAGCCCAGTATTCATTTGTGGTATTTACATACTATTTTTAGTCAAAATGGCAAAGTAATTTATTCGGGAAAATTCACTAAACTACGTTATTTTACTTCGTTGAACTATGTTATTCATTTTCCATGTCATTTGATCTAGTTCTCCGAAGCCAAGATGTCACATTTCCGCAATAGCAATAGATCTTCTTGCTATCCACTTGAATCCGAGAATAATTAAGATAGAGCAACGAATAGTCAAATACCACAATAAGAAAGATTTCGGCGATTGGATTTAGAGAACAGTAACATTGTTGGTTACAATATAAAAATTAACCGTCGAACATTAAACATTAACAATCGGATTCCCCGGAAAATTCGTTCTGTTTGGGAAAATTAATTCGTACCGGAAAATTCTATCATTTAATTATTAGAGATTAGTTCCGATAGCTAATGGCTGATTTCCTTTAGTCTGTCTAGTGGTTTTCATTTTTCCTAAATTTTATTATTCTTTAGTCTGCCTAGTGACTTTTATTTTTCCTAAATTTTATTATTTTGTAACTTTTAAACTAAATGTATGGTCTCTGTAAAGAGTCTTTTTTTTCTTTTTTTGAAATGGGTTCGACCGTCGTCAGTAGGTTTCGTCTGTCATCTTGGATTTAATTGATTTATTTATTTTTTAGTTCTTTATTGTTAAACTTCTATTCCTTTATTATATTTTAAATATTTTTATTTTATTTTTGTTTTAACATTTTATATTTCTCACGGCTCCCTATTTGCCTCGCAAGTCGCTTACGTTTATCTTGGAAGTTCAGTTGGTGCGCAACTATGTCTTCCATTCAGCTAACTACAATGTTCCGTTGTCCCACTGGCTGATTTTTAATCTGTCAAGACATGTGTTGCGCTGCTCTGTGCTTTTTTTTTTACGATGCTGGGTTGAATTATATTCGTTTTCTCAAAATGTCGTATACGAGCGTACATCAAAGTAGTGATATACTTACAAACATTGTGAGCTTTGTGTATTGCTAAAACATTGTGTATTGCTCCGAACTTTAATGCTCAACTCTTATACTCTACATTTCGTGAAGGGAAAATAAAAATATACTAGCTGAATTCTTTTCTTTTCGTGAACCATCAATCACAAGCTGATTAAACAGAGGTAAGAAATTACCTAGAGGTTTTTCAATTTGTTGGGGAGCCTTATAATCTTAAAAATTATACAAATTCCGCTTATTTTTCATTTTTCTATTTTTCTAAACTCAAATTAACACCTCATACTTTACATGCTAATAAAATTTATATGAGGAACTTAACTTCACCAAAATGAATAATGGTCTTAAACGTAAAAATGCCTTGGAAAATTCCGTAATTCGCCTGAAAAATAAATTTCAAAATCTTAGTAATGACGTCAATTTATATGACGATACCCGTATGGACCAAACTTCCCCTCTTAACACCCCGGACAAAAATTCTGTTAACTCTAAACCCCGTATTAATCTATTTTATAATGAAGTACAGGAAAATTGGACTGACCTTACAATATGTATTATTGAGATTATCAAAACCAAACCATCAATTACTCTCAAAGGCGAACGCCTCATGGTTTTGAACAAAATAGACGACTTTGGGAAAACTCAACGTTTCCTTGATGAAAAAACTAAGAAGTATACTACTGTTCCTTCGAAGGACCAGAAACATAAAAAAATATGCATTCTCTGTTATACTGATAATAAAATATATCATTGATAGTCTGAAAGAGAGAGTATGGCTTCTCTGTAATCTATGCTGCCATGCTCAAAAATAGTAAAACTGGAAACACAATGCCAATATATACAGGGTGAGTGTCTTCCCGGAATCCAACTTTAATGAAATATATCAAATTTAAACAGTGCTATCGTTGCCAGGGCTTTGGCCACGTTTCCGAAATCTGCAATTTTACGCCGAAATGCTTAAAATATGTCGAAAAAGTCTAACTAGGGAATGCCAACACAAAACAGAATTACACTTAAATGTGCAAATTGCGGTCAAACTGGTCACACTGCTAACTACCACGGTTGTCCTAAAAACCCCTACCGTGTAAGAGGTAAAAACAACCTTGATTTTACTAAAGAAAACAAGAATACTATTAAAGAAATCCAAATGCTGGCTGATATTCTTAAAGAATTTAATTATACTAAAAAGAAAACCAATGATGCACCTGCAGCTGATTCTCCTGATTCTAGCTCTGAAGGTTCTACTTCTAGTATGAAGAACTCTTCTTCCTCATCTACTACTGATAACACTAAAATTATTCCAAATTCTACTTTTAAATATCATCAAATTATGCTAATGAAATCTAAGAAATTTTCCAAATTTTTAAGGATTTAGAAGAAAATCTCCAAATCTCTAAATTGTTTAAATGTATAAAAAATAATACGACACAGACTAAAAAGTTTAAGAATCCCATGGAAAAAATTAGTGTTATTATCAATGAATTTGACTTCCTTTCCAACGAGATTAACCTCCCCAATGTTGACTAAAGTCATCCTTGCAGAGTTACCAGACAGTGCGTTCTCCAACCTCAAATTTTTCTTTACCCTTTTAATTTTGCTTTTTAACTTTTTGTATGCTGAGTTTTCCACTCTCCTAACGTAAACTCGCTTTTTCTGTTATGTCTTTTTTTAATTAATTATTTAAAAAAATAAAAAAAGCTCTTTATATATATTTCTAGACTGCTGTTTTTAGTAATGTATTTCTTAAACTAATGTATGGTCTCTGAAAGGAGCCCTTTTTATGCGATGTGTATGGGTTCTTCCCTCAGTAGGTTTTCGTCTGTCAAGTGGATTTAATGGAATTTTCTTTCTTTTTTTTAATTAATAAACTTTCTTTTGTCTTTTCTTCATTATAATTCTATTTTAAACTTTATTGTAATTTTTATGTAGTTCTTTACAACAATTATACATTTTCTTATGGCTCCTCATTTGCCATGCAGGTCAATTATCTTTATTCAGGATATTAAGTTGCTTCGAAACTAGGTGTTCCATAATGCTCACTACATTGTTCCATTGTTCATTGTCTAATAACTACCGGGCTGACTTTTCCGGTACAAATTAATTTTCCCAAACGGAACAAATTTTTCGGTAACCCTATAGATAAAAAAAATTAAATTCTTTGAAATTTTTCAGAAAATACTTTTAGATGAACTCAAACATAATTATCGTTTTCAAGAAAAACTAATAAATGTTTGCAGAAAGTCTCTAAAACCAGAACGTAAAATATATGAGTCCAATATTCATTTGTAGTATTTAAATGCTATTTTTAGTCAAAATGTAAAAGTAATCCTATAAACTTATTCGAACAAATTCCTTATACTACGTTATTTCGCTACTTTTACATATCTTTTAACTGTTCGTCTCGTTTATTTCTTTTCGATGTTATTTCATTTAGTTACTCGAAGCCGAGATGTCTCATTTATGCAATAGCAGTGGATCTTCTTGCTATCCACTTGAATTCAAGAGTCATTAAGATAGAGCAATGAATAGTCAAATACTCCAATAAGAAAGATTGCGGTGATTGGTTTCGGAGAGGAGTAACATTCTTTGTTACAATATAAACATTAACCATCGAACTATTGGGTTGCCCGAAAAACCGTATTGTTTGAGAAAATTAATTCGTACAGGTAAATTCTATCACTTAATTATTAGAGATTAATTCCGATAGCTGATGTATAATAATTAACGGGCAGATTTTTTCCGGTAACCCGATAGATAAAAAAAAATTCTTTAGAATTTTTCATAAAATTCTTTTAGATAAGCTCAAACATAATTATCATTTTCAAGAAAAACTAATAAATGTTTGCAGAAAGTCTGTGAAATCAGAATTTACCATACATTTGTATGAGTCCAATATTAATTTATAATATTTAAATGCTATTTTTTGTCAAAATGTAAAAGTAATTCTATAAACGTATTCGAAAAAATTCATTATACTACGTTACTTCACTATTTTTTTTTATCGTTTAACTGTTCGTCTCTTTTATTTCTTTTCCATGTTATTTGATCTAGTTACCCGAAGCCTAGATGTCGCATTTCTCTAATAGCAGTGAATCTTCTTGCTATATCCACTTGAATTCAAGAGTCATTAAGATAGAGCAATGAATAGTCAAATACTCCAATAAGAAAGATTTCGGCGATTGGTTTCGGAGAACAGTAACATTTTTGTTTGCAATAAACGTTAACCATCAAACTTAGATAAGAAAATATAAATTCTTTAGAATGTATATAAAATACTGTTAAATAAACTTAAACACAATTATCATTTTAAAGAAAGTCTAATAAATGTTTGTAGGAAGTCTGTAAAATTACAATTTAAGATATATCAACTCAATATTCACTTGTGGTATTTACATGTTAATTTTAACCAAATGTCAAAGTCATTCATATTAACTTATTCGGATAAATGAATTAAAATAATTATTTCACTACTTTTGTTTATCATTTAACTGTTCGTCGCTTTTTTCTTTTGTATGTCATTTGATCCTGTTACCAAAAGATGATATCTCACATTCATGCAGTAGCGATGAAACTTCACTATAGCAAATTGAAGATAAGGCCATTAGAGCATAAAAGAAATCATTAATAAGAAATTGAACTTTTATTCGAAAACATAATCGGAAAGCAATAATATTGATGCTTAGAATAAATATTAATATAAATCAAGCTAACTTAAAAAAAAAAAAAAAAAAAAAAAAAATTCTAAAATGTTTGTTGAAAGTTATTTATGTTTAGTCAAACATTGTTATTTTCTTTTAAAAACATAATTAAATTGCTAGAGAATACATATAAAAATTTGCGAGGTAAATTGTGTCATTTCAATATTTATTTGTGTCATCAACATGTTAATGATAGATAAAACGTCAGAACAATTTACATAAACTTATTTGGGGAAAGTAATTTATTTCAATATTTTATTTAATTATTTTTATATGTCTAATCGCCTATATTTTTCTTCAGTGTTATTTGATCCAGTTTATGAAAATCAATTTATGCAATAGCAATGAATCTTCTTAATATCCACTTGAAACCCACAGCCATTAAACTTTTAACAGTTTATTTTTTCTTTAGGTGAAACATATTTAAGAACATCACCCACTTTTTTTCTGAGCAGTGAATTAAGCTAATCTGCCACGGTTGAAAGTGAAATGTTTACTTATGCATCAAAAGGCAGATGCAATTGGACATTCTTCCTGAGCTGTGAATAAAGTTCATCCGCACCGCTTCAAAGTAAAATGTTTATTTATGCAACAAAACAAATGATGTCAAATAAAACTGGCCTATATTCGCAGATTTTATTTATGTACTGGAATACTGATGTATTAACATATATTCACATACATACACGCACGAGTGCCCTCTTGTGCTAAACTGTCGCTAGGCTTGGCGATATTTGGCGACAAATATTGTCATACACAAGTCAAACTTGACCATAATTGGCTAACTTGACAATATTCCCATTCAAATCGAATTTGACCATGACTAAGAACCTTTCATAATTGGAGCCCGTCAAAGTGGTGTGTTTTAATCAGTTTACAACTTGAAAGGTGTTTAGTAATTCAGTTTTTTTGTCCGTCTGTCTGTCTCTCCGTATCTCCATTGCTCTAACTCTCATACTCGGACTGCCATTTAATTTTTATATGTTATTGAGGTTTACTAAAGAATGTTCGGTACTGAAAATGAAGTGTGTAATTATTATAGTACGCTTACAGGAACACTCAAAAGAATTTCATTACATTATGGTACATGGGGAAATATCGCTTGCTGTGTATTTTATTGATGTTAAGATATATCAAACATAAAGTGATTTATATGCATCACTGAAGTGGATAACAAAATGCTTTCTCGAGAGTATAGAATAAGTACCATTTATAGTTCGTTTACAAGGGCCGCAAAAGAATTCCGTTACATTATCATCTATGGGGAAAATCATCTGCGGTGATGTTATGATACTTTAAACAAAATGAAATTTAAAAGGTTAGGTTCACTAGGCAGCATGCTTTCTATTGATTATGGAAAACGTAGCATTTATCGTTCATTTATGGAGACGCATAAACGAATTCCGTTACAGCACTGGCTAGAATCGATAATGCCTGAAAGTGAGTTTTCCGCATTGGCATGTATTTTAAAACTTATCTAATTTTTAGTGTATTACGAGGAGGTGTGTATAAATTATATAGTTCCCATACAGGTCTGCACGAAACAATTCGCGCACATTACCGGACATGAACAGCAACTGCTGAAAATGGATTTGTAAAGCTGAGTTATGTGTTTTTTAAGCTACTTATTTAGATATTTCATTTCATTGTTTGAAAAAATGATTTCTTAATTATATTTTGTAAATGTTGGAAAGTATTTCAAATCTATAAGTGACGCATGACTTCTCTTTCGTGATTATTTATATACAGTCTGCAGAAAGAAAAAGAGGACACTCCATGCACTTTAATCACCAAATGGTGAGAAACTATCATCTCAAAGAACTACAAAGTATTAAAAAAGTTTAAAAACATTGATTTAAACCAAAACTGACAAATAAGGACGAAACAATTTAGATTTTTCCCTTTATATGTACTACTTCTAAAGACTGTCGGATAACAGAAACCGTCGGTTAAAAGAGTGACGAATAATAGAAGTTGGCTGTATATACAAGATTTTTTTCCTAAGCAAATTTTTATCAAATATGTATTGATGAAATACCTGTTTATATCTTTTTATTACCCATATATATTGCATGAAAGCAAAAAATGAAGAATTATTATAAAAATACAACACAAATAAAGTATGCGGGCAATACAAAAATTTAAATGTGTTTTGAGCTTGAAATTTTTGGCCTAAAAAGCAGGTATAAAACAAACTTTGAATTCAATATGTTTCACAAGCATAATATTGTTTCATTAAATGTACACGAATTAACTAGAATTAAAAACTGGATAACATTAGCAAAATCTCAGCTAAATAAAATAAAAATAATAACACGAAAGAAAATTCATGGGTCAAGCAGAGATTATGAAACACCTTTTAACATATTCAGAATACTGTAAAAAAAAAAAAAAAAAAAAAAAAAAAACCTCCACCGCTTAATAAGGTGAAAGCTGATGTCTACACTGCAAAAAAAAGTGTAGATTTTACAGTATAATACTGCACGGCAGCGTATTACTGCTTATTTTACTGTTTATTGCTGTTAATTTTACGGTATAATACTGGCAGCAGGGATGCCAGTATTATACTGTAAAATCAACACTTTTTTTTTGTTGTGTATGTAAACAATTTGGAAAACGCATAACATATTTTAAATCCAATTTCAGTAATTAACATCCATAAGTGCAAACATTTCGGAATTATTTTGTGCAGCTCTGTATGTGATCTACATATTTGATAATATAAACTGCATAATATGCAAACATTTAGTTCCTTTAAGAAACGCATAACACAGTTGAAAATTAATCTCCAGCAATTTCTGTCAATAAATGGAAATGTACTCGAATTTTTTTTGTGCAGTCCTTGATATGACCTATAGAATTTATACACACAAAATAATATGCAAAAAATAGTTAAATAAAAAAAAATGCATGACATAATGGAAGCCGCACTTCGAACAATTTTCGTTCTTAGACAGTACTGTAACCGAATTCATCATTCATTTGTGTGTCCCTGTAAATGAACGATAAATGCTGTGCACAAGCTATTCGATAGAAAGCATCTTGTAGTGTTCTTAAGTTATGTATATGAATATCAGTATGTTTGAAACAGTGTGACATCATTAAAATACACAGCAAACAATTTTTCCCCATATACCCAAATGAAACGTAATTATTTTGGGTGTCGCAGTAAACGAATTATAAATGCTACACACTTTATTTTCAATACCGAACATGCCATGGTAAACTCGAATAACATACATTAATTACGTGTCAATCCGAGAATATTTACGAGAGTTTGAGGATGGACAGACGGAGACAACGCTAAGCCGAAGTCAAACAGTTTTCAACTATGTTGCAACGTCGGTCGGGAGGGACATCTGTGCTCTACAGATCTGGTTCTCAGTCTGAGTAGTCCTTCTTAGGCATTCAAAATATGTTGCAACGTGTTAAAAAGACTAAAAATTATAAATAAGAATGGACATAATCATATAATAAAATCATTAATTATCATTAAAATAGGGATTTAAATGCTTTAAGTGATAAAAGTAGAAATACAAAAAGCTTATAAAACATTTTAATATAATGGTCGACATGTTTTGAACGTACAAACGACGCCATTATCAAGATCTAGATGGTAAACAAACTATTTTCGAAAAAAGTTTTGAAAATTAACTTAAAAAACATAAATCTCTAGATCATATGTGTAATAAAAGCAGGTGCTTAAAATAGTCATCTGTAAAAGTAAAAATTAATATTTCCTTATTGCTTTTTTTTTAAATTGATCTACCTAAAATATGGCATGAGGTTTAGTTCAATTTTAAAAAAGCAATAAGAATCATTATATTAAAAGTTTGTGTAAGCTTTTTTGTGTTTCTAATTTTATCACTTTCTTAAGCGAACGAAAAATAAAAAAAGTCCTTCCGGCCTGTACCGGGAGGAAAAGGTAGCTTTCCTATATCTTCGTTTTAAAATTTTAGCTAATGTTACACGAAAACAGTAAGTTAAAATGCAAAGAAACGGTTACAAAAGATTCGTTAATACTGAATTTGAATAAGATATTCGCCAAATTATTGAGCAATAGCCAAATTGGCTTCATTTATGAAGACTTATTTCGGTCACCAAATTTGGCGATATTTCGCCAAACGTCGCCAATTTTGGCGAGAATTTGGCGCTAACGGATATGAATATATAGTTTTATGCGTATGATTGGGAAAATTATTACAACAATGAAAGAAAATAATTTGCGAGTAATCGCGTTAATGTGCTGTTTTGTTTCAAAATGTCAGCCACCCTAGAATTTCAAACTGCTGTATCTCAGCCATTTTTTAAGATAGAGGTAAACCAAAAAATGCTCTGGAATCCTTGTATCAAGGCCTAACACGTAATTAAAAAATAAATTTGAATTTTTAACTTTTTTGTATATTTATTTTAGTTTTAAATTTTTAAATGGCCGCCATCTTGAAACAAAATGGCGGACCAAGCTGGCCAACGAACTCGGTCGAGACATTGGTGAGCATACAATGTCTCGTTAATACACACAATTGGTTTCATCGAAATTGATTTATAAATACGAGCGTTATCGTATGACATAGGTCATATATATATATATATATATATATATATATGGAGATATATATATATATATATATATATATATATATATATATAAATCAACATTTGAACGGAGGGTGGTTTTGGGGTCTGGGGGTCATGATCGGTGAAAATATATCGAAATTTTCCGGAACTGCTTTCCTCCGAACGGCTGCAATAAGTAGCTTTATACTTTTTTGTATTGAAAGCTACCTAAAACACAGGTCCCTTATCAATCTCTTCATAAACCCCACCACCAAGTTTCATGTTTTTACTTCTAAAAATGAGTCTGAAAATGTGTCTCACAATTTTGAGTTGTTGAGCGTGGAAAAATATTTTTTTTAATACCGCCTTAAATCTATATTTTAAGAATGGACGTGTTTTTTAGAGAGGCAGATGCAAAATCATTCATTTACCTTAATGATTCAAGGCTCCGAGTTAGTCTCCAAACAAGTGTTAATATTGTTATTAATTATGTTAATATTGTTAGTATGTTAGTATGCTTAATTTGCTGACAGATGCACAGACGGCCAGACAAACCAAATTCATAAACACTTTTCAACTATTTTGGAAAGTGTTAAAATGATGCTCACCTCTGTTTCCTTATTTAACTCGATATTTAATAATTATTCTAACTAATTATTTTATTGCTCTCCGTAAAAAGGAATCATGGACGTGTTTATTTTTTTAATCACTTGCCTATTCATTGTTTTCATCTTATTGGCTTCAAGTGGATATCAAGAAGATTCATTCTTGTTGCATACATGTGATATTTCGTCTTTCCGTAACTGGATTAAATGACATGGAAAGGGAATAAACAAGTAGGTAAGTGTGATCGAAGATCGCACAAAGGGTTTCGTTTAATATTCCTTATAAAACACTTTATCCTTTCTTTAATAAATCCAAATAAATTTTCCTTTAAAAAAAAAAAAATCATGTTTTTCATAAAGTAAAAATTTACCTGTCTATTTTTATCGTTTTTTCGAATACTGAACCGGCACGATAGCGGGCGAAGCACACTATTATACTCTGTCATAATAATATCTGTCATGTGGACTAAATGCGATACTAAAAAAAAATAATAATTTCAAAATTAAACATGTTGTATACCTTCAAAATGTTAAAATATGCGAATATTTCCATAATTGGGATTTTATCATGATTCAATACGTTCCTCAAACTCATATATTTACTATTTTCTATTACTCATATTGATACTCACTTTGTATTATTCTCAAACATTTGAAAAATCCGTTAAACTTCCGATATGACATCAGATTAATTTTCTTTTTAATTCTTTAATGACCTGATATGAATCTGCTTTCTGTACATACACATACTTATACTCCTTGTATTATTGACATATCTTTGAAAATTTCCGTTTT
Source organism: Maratus michaelseni (assembly GCA_963931845.1). NCBI lineage: Eukaryota > Metazoa > Arthropoda > Arachnida > Araneae > Salticidae > Maratus > Maratus michaelseni. Next base: position 280,360,555 of record OZ007592.1, on the reverse strand, counting down.
ATTACCAATATGCGTCAATCGTTTTTATTTTATATTAATCTTTTTTTCAATTGGTGAAACTTTTTATTTCATTTTCATTTTTCATGTGGAAATCTTTCAATAGAAAATTAATTATTGTAGAAATAATTTTATTGTGGATTTTTAAATGTTGGCAACTGCTATAACGAAAATTGCTTAAATTTAACAGGAAAAGGCTGTTAGAGTTTTGGTTTTTTATCTCTATTTATTAAAATAATACGATTTTTTCAAATTTTAATATTTTGAGCTTCATAGCAGATATTCAGTTATATGTACACAAAGTTTCAACTCTGTAAGTTATATAGGTTCTGAGAGCGACTCTGTGACGGACAGACAACGGAGCAGGTGTAATAGGGTTTCATGAGGTGATTGAAACCCTAAAAAGACTAACAGTTAAATAATAAATAGCAGTGAAATAAAATATTCTAATTACATGAACCAAATAAAGTTATCTGACTTACATTTAATATTTTCTTCAATGTTTTATTAAATTTTTGTTAAAAAATAAATATGTTTGAATTATACTAAAAGTATTTCCATAAAAATCCTATCAGTTTTATATTTTCTATTTAACTTGATATTAAATCTTACGAAAAATATTAATGCGTTCCGGAAATGGATCAAAGTCGCATAAATATTCCTTACTGAGCCATTTGCCTATTCATTGCTTTCATCTTAATGACTCAGAGCTTCAAGTGGACATCAACGAAATTCATTGGTAACGCATGAATGTGACATCGTGGCATTGGCTAACTGGATTAAATGACATGAAAAAGAAATTGGAGACAAACACTTAAAAGTTAAATAAATAAACTCAAATAATATAGTCTATTAATCCCCACAAATAAGTTCATGAGATTTATTCTGACGTTTTGGCTTTCATTGAAATTTACTGGCTATATTAAGATAATGTACTTATATTCTAAAGAGCTATTAATAATTTAACTAGTAAATCTGCAGATCAGGAGCCTCAACGTCAGCTCTGCAATCATTTGTTTTTTAAATCTCATTTTTGATATCATTTAACATCGTACAATCCGCAATTATTATTTTTTCAATTGCATGCATATTTATCTACCCTATATATATAAAATCCTAATGAAACGAATTTGTGAAACGATTTTATGAAACGAATTTATGAAACGATTTTATGAAACGACTGATTAAACGACTGATTATGTTTCAGGGCTATTTTTAATATAATATTAAACGCTTGATAGTGAAATTAATACCAATTGTCCATAAAAATCCGCGGATGTCAAAACTGGTAATAGAATTTTGAAATTGGAATTAGTTTTCGAGATATAAATTTTTTTCTAATTTTAAATGACATTTCTGTAATGATGGCAACTAATTACTCAGTTTTTTTGTGACAAAAAAGGGAAAAAAATTGTAAAGGATCCCGATAGGGATTATTGATTTCTTTTTATTTGAACTACTTTGAATCTACTTTGAATCTATATTCTTTTTACTTTGAATTTATCTTCTATTTCTATCATTAATGAAGACAAGATTGTGATTAAATTATGTTTTTCAGGAAAATTTGAAAAAAAAATCACATTTCTATCGTCAGGATTCAATCGTCTGTCAGCATTTAATTTAATTTATTCGGTGCTTTTCCAGTATATGGGGCCTTGACGAAATAGGGAAAATAACCTTGGCGGAAAAGGAAATTTGGCAACATACTTTCTGTCAACTTATCCACTTTGTCATTTTGTATACAGAAGCATTTTTTCAATATTTATACAATTTGTTTAGCGTAAAATGTCATTTATCCTATTTTATATATAATCAGAAGTAATTTGTATAGAAAAAACAATAATAATATACGTATAATTAAAATACGCATATAAACAAAAAAATCGTCGAATTTGTTTCCATGGCTGTTTATGTCATTTGGCACCAAATCTCACTTTCTGATGCCCGAATTGCGCCAAGCTTTTTAAAAAAGCGTCAAGACCCCTATAATAGAAAAGCCCCAAAAGTTCATTGGGTTTGTTTTCATAACTTTTGGCAACAAATCTATGTATATTAACGAATCTATCCCTTTTTGAATCTCGAATTACGCCAAACCTAAAAGCAAAGGATCCTATACTGGAAAAGTACCCGATTTTCTTATGGATAATATTGAAGTGACATAACAAGGTGTAAAATTATCGCGGATAGCAAATTTGTTTAAATATCTCATCAATTGATGCCGAATAAATGCAGACATGCATGCACAAAATATTTAATTAATTTCTTATGATAAATAATTATTAGAAAATTTGTATCTAGATAATAATTAAAATAAATAATTTACATATTTAAAATAACATGAAAATATGCATGATGGTGCACTAAAATAGAGAGAAAATTAAAACCTGTTACTGAAAATATCTATAACATAGTACTTTTCAATACCGTGGTTCTTAATGTCATTCACAAGCAGATGGAATTTTTCTCATCCTTAAACGCAAAGGAAGAATTGAATACAGATCGTTGTTATAAAAGTCCGAGAGGTAGCCACAATTTAAACCTAACCATTTTATACAAGCTGGTTTTCAAGTTGTAATTGATCTTACTTATCAATCCCGAAAACAGTCGTCAGTTGTCGCAACAACTGTGTATGAGGCCATGATAATCAAAAAATGCCCCATTAAAACATTAAAAGCATGGCAACCCAATTACAGATTTACCAATATTTTTAAAACAAAGCACGCTGTCATGTTTTTAGAGGCCTCGAAGTCTGAGCGGGGGTTGGCGAGCGTAGCTCGCAGGGGGTAGGCCCCCTAGTCTACCCTATATATATAAAATCCTAATGAAACGAATTTGTGAAACGATTTTATGAAACGAATTTATGAAACGATTTTATGAAACGACTGATTAAACGACTGGTTATGTTTCAGGGCTATTTTTAATAAAATATTAAACGCTTGATGGTGAAATTAATACCAATTGTTCATAAAAATTCGCGGATGTCAAAACTGGTAATAGAATTTTGAAATTGGAATTAGTTTTCGAGATATTAATTTTTTTCTAATTTTAATGACATTTCTGTAATGATGGCAACTAATTACTCAGTTTTTTTGTGACAAAAAAGGGAAAAAAATGAAAAGGATCCCGATAGGGATTATTGATTTCTTTTTATTCGTCATTTTCAAATTGAAATTGGATTTATCTTTTATTTCAATCGATAATGAAGACAAGATTGTGATTAAATTATGTTTTTCAGTAAAATCTGAAAAAAAAATCATATTTCTATCGTCAGGATTTAATCGTCTGTCAGCATTTAATTTAATTTATAAACTGAAAATGTTTTGAATAAATTCGTCCAAATGACGTCATTAAGGTAAACGCAAAAGAAAGGGAGGAAAAGGAATTAATAGTAATTATTATTTATTGATATCATTTTGTTATTTTTTTTTGTAAAATTTAATTAAACGACTTTATAAAATCATTAATTTGTATATTTGAAACTAATATATAAAATAATAATTGCCCAACTGAACGGAAGAATAAAATATCCTGCTTGGTTTTCTATCCTGCTTGGTTTTTTCCGCCAAGCTTTTTAAAAAAGCGTCAAGACCCCTATAATAGAAAAGCACCAAAAGTTTATTGGGTTTGTTTTCATAACTTTTGGCAACAAATCTATGTATATTAACGAATCTATCCCTTTTTGAAGCTCGAATTACGCCAAACCTAAAAGAAAAGGATCCTATAATGGAAAAGTACCCGATTTTCTTATGGACAATATTCAAGTGACATAACATGGTGTAAAATTATCGGGGATAGCAAATTTGTTTAAATATCTCATCAATTGATGCCGAATAAATGCAGGCATACATGCACAAAATACTTAATTAATTTTGTATGATAAATAATTATTAGAAAATTCGTATATACATATTAATTAAAAAAAATAATTTACATATTTAAAATAACATGGAAATATGCATGATGGTGCACTAAAATAGGGAGAAAATTAAAACCTGTTACTGAAACTTTAGGTTCTATAACATAGTAATTTTCAATACCGTGGTTCTTAATGTAATTCACAAGCAGATGGAATTTTTCTCATCCTTAAACGCAAAGGAAGAATAAAATACAGATCGTTCTTATAAAAGTCCGAGAGGTAGCCACAATTTAAACCTAACCATTTTATACAAGTTGGTTTTCACGTTGTAATTGATTTTACTTATCATTCCCAAAAACAGTCGCGTCAGTTGTCGCAACAGCTGTGTATGAGGCCATGATAATCAAAAAATGCCCCATTAAAACGTTAAAAGCATGGCAACTCAATTACAGATTTACCAATATTTATAAAATAAAGCACGCTGTCATGTTTTTAGAGGCCTCGAAGTCTGAGAGGGGGTTGGCGAGCGTAGCTCGCATGGGGTAGGCCCCCTAGTAAGCATATAAAATTCTTCAAATGTAAGATATTTCACCAAAATAGTGCGAGTTCCTTGAATTTTATTATTTTATACTCTTTGAAATACGGTTGCTAAGCAACGAATACATTAAAGTGGAAAGTAAAAATAAACGCTTTTACAAATTGTAAAAAATATGGAAGTAAGCTGTTTATATTTTCCGAACAGATGCAAAAATATTTTCAAATATTTTAAGCAATTAATTTCTGAATTCCATTAAATTTATCGGAAAAATTTTAAAACTATTGAAAATCCATATCGAAAATTTATCATTCATAATTTTGCGTCTAAATCCATTATGAAAATATGCCATTTTCATTTCAGATAAAAATGAAATTTGAAAAATCGTCTGCATCCCTATAGGAAAGCATTATGTCCTAAAAAAGAATGTTCTATATTTCCCGAACGAATGAACCAAATTTAACCAAAACCTATACAGCTGATTCCGGATACCTCGCCAACATACCTACCATAAATCAACCTAATCGGACCATTTTTACGGCAGTTATCGCGGAACAGACAGACAGAAACCAAAAACTTTTCGCGTCTCCATAGTGAGCCTCAACTGACGTTTCGGCAATTATTTTAGTTGAATTAAATGTACTTCAATACACTCTCTAACAAATTTACATTTCTCATTTATTTCAATCATTATTAGGTACTTATTCTATCTAACGATGAGTGTTACCTTCCGAATATGGAAAACAAAATCGCAGAAATGTTTCTTATTGGATGAATTTGCCTATTCATTGCTTTAATTTTAATGGATGATCTGGACTTCAAGTGAATATAGAGAAGATTAAATTCCTGTTGCATACATATGACATTTCGTCTTTCCGTAACTGGATCAACTGACATAGAAAAGATATATAAAATGGACGAACAATTTAAACAAATAAATAAAAGTAATACGTATTCTAATAACTTATACCAAATAAGGTTATGTGACTTACATTCATATTTTGACTATCATTAAAAAGCTGATGCTACAAATGAATAAATCGCAGAAATGTTTCTTATTGGATTCATTTGTCTATTCTTTGCTTTTATTTTAATGGCCTAAATCTATTCTAGTGAAAACGTTTTTAAATTATTTTAATGACCTCATACAATACATACTTGTTGAATACGTATCAGATATCATCTTTCCATAACGCTATCAAATGACATGGAAAAAACATAAAAGAGATGGACAGTTCAACGATAAACTAAAGTAGTGAAATAACGTATTCTAATTACTTCTACCAAATAAAGTTATGTGACTATCCTTAAAATGTTGATGTCACAAATCAATATTCAACTAATATAGTTGATTCTGTAAAACTTTTCACGATTTCTTCCACAATTTATTAAAATTTTCGTAGAAAAAAATAATTATGTTTGAGTTAAGCTAAAATTATTTCAATCAACCTCTTATCAGATTTATATTTTCTATTTACCAAAATATTTACTCTGAAAATCAATATTAATGCGTTCCCGAAAATGAAACAAATTCACAGAGATCTTCCTTATTGCGGCATTTGCCTATTCATTGCTTTTATCTTAATGACTCAGGGCTTCAAATGGATATCAAAGAGATCCATTGATAATGCATGAATGTGACATCTTGATGTTCACTAACTGGATCAAATGTAATGGAAAAGAAATTAGAGACAAACTCTTAAAAGAACTGAAATTATGTAGTCTAATAATCCCCTCAAATACATTTATGTGATTTAATTTAACGGTTTGGCTAATCATTAAAATAATACTATTTATATTCAGTTGATGTACTTTATATTCTAATGTTTTATATATTTTATGCAATCATTTATAGATTTTTTTTAACAATTAATTATTTTAGATTTTAACAATTAAATTATTTTAGTTGAGGGGCCTATTCATTGCTTTTATCTTAATGACTCAGGGCTTCAAATGGATATCAAAGAGATCCATTGATAATGCATGAATGTGACATCTTGGCGTTCGCTAACTGGATCAAATGTCATGGAAAAGAAATTAGAGACAAACGCTTAAAAGAACTGAAATTATGTAGTCTAATAATCCCCTCAAATACATTTATGTGATTTAATTTGACGGTTTGGCTAATCATTAAAAGAATACTATTTATATTCAGTTGATGTACTTTATATTCTAATGTTTTATATATTTTATGCAATCATTTATAGATTTTTTTTAACAATTAATTATTTTAGATTTTAACAATTAAATTATTTTAGTTGAGGGGTGCATTCAGAAAATATATTTTTTAAGGGGAGGCGATACATAGTTACATATAATCAACATTTACAGACTTATGAATTAACAAACAGAAATTATGACTTAGTTATAATCTTAAACAATAATTTACTATGTCGTTTAACATGCAGTAAAACCTATGAAAACTTAATCTGTCTATAACGGAGTCCTGACTTAAGCAGAAAAAAATTTATATAAAGTAGGTTATAATTTAAAATTATTTGGGATTTTAATTTATTTTTAATCTATTTTGCTAATTTTTTTTTCATTTGGCTAACGTTTTTTATTTCTGATTAGCCAAATTGCTAACGTTGGTCAAAAGTCAGCGAGAACCCTGGTCCCAATCATATGTTTGTAGACCACAATAAAAAATTTAGGATTATTATTATTGTTATTATAAGAATATTATTACTATTATTATTATTATTAATTATTATCAAACATTTAAATGTAAAAAAAAAATCATCATCCATATAATTAATTCTTCATTTTAAATAAATTATATTTAATTATAATCCAAATATCCATAAATAACAATCCATATTTTATTTGTATGTAAAACGATATAGTAAATTATTGTATAAGATTGCACATAAGTCATAATTTCTGTTGGTTAATTCATATAGTAAAATCTATATAAACGGTATTTGTCTATAACTAAATTTTGTCTTTAATGAAAAAGTTTCATAGTACCGTCGAAAGAGTATAAAAAGATCTACCTTCTAAAACGGAAATCTACCTTAATCAGACATTTTCCTGAACTTTGGCAAATGCGTTTCAACAGATTTATTGTAATTTGTAGGTAATTATTAATTGTTAAATTAAAAGATAACTAATATACTAAAACCTGCTGGATTCGTTGAAAACCAAAGGAGAGTTATTTTTTACACAGTTTTCGTCTTAGCAGGTATGGTATTTCTTTCACCGTCACCATGAATGTTTTGACTGTAACCAAAGAACTGTCTTTATGGTCCGGCGGAAGGAACACCATACATTTATAACGGATAAATGGAAGCCTATCTAAAACAGAATTTTTCTTTGATTTATAGCGATGACTTCTGCACAAGTTCTACTGCATTTTATTACCATTAGAATAACTCTTTATGGAATATTTTCTTGTTCTTTAAAAGTAGAAAAAATATGTTGTGAACTTACATGGAGATAATAGTATTTCTAATTGCATTTTAAAGCAAACATTAGGATAACCTTAGTTTTCAAAAGAATTTCAGTAATACATATATCATAAATAAAAGAATACAGTAAAACCTGTGAAACCGGAAACTATGTAGAACGGAATTTTGCCTTAAACGGAAAGATTTCATGGTTCGGACGAACGAAAAATCATACAAATATATCTGCTCAGACGGAAACTTGTCTAAAACAGATCATCTCTCTGGTTCCTAGGAATTCTGTCCTGACAGGCTTGCTGTAGTTACACCTTCACAGCAAGGAAGGGAGGGGATTTAGGACCTAAGTACAATAATAAAAGCTTATTCTTATGAATAAGTCACGTACAAAAACAATGAAAACCAAAACAGAAAGTGATAAAAAATAGCATGAATTTTTTTCAAATATTCCTAAAAAGGAATTATTTTATAGAAAATCTATACTAATAAAAGAAAAGAGCTTGTCTGTATCTCTGTGTGTACGATGGCTAGCGAAGTCTACCACACGTAGAAGTCTGAATATTTGGGTGTGGATAATCCAAGGATAAGTCCTGATGCACCCGAGGATCACATTTTTCATTTTTTCATAATTAGCCGATATACCAATTAAAGGTTCATCTGAAAATCTTTTTTTTTTTCACAAATCGGCAAACGCGCCCGCGCATGCTCAGTTCCGAGCTTTCCCGAAACAACCACACAGAGAAAAAGCATCGTCCCTTGAATATTAGGTCTGCGCACTGGTGGAAAAATGTCGGCTGTCGTAGGCGGATTTATTTCAGCATTTGTACGGTCCCTTTAATTTGAATACCAATAATATCTAAAAAAAATTCTCAGCCTTTTTTTCCTGCGATTAAATAAGTTAAAGAAAACTTTAAAAAAAATATTGTTTACCAAATCCGAGGGACCGCACAAACTTTTAAAAGAACAGCCGCCATTTTTGTGTAAGCGCGTATTAGGCCTAGTATTCAGGGGACGTTGAAAAACCTAAGTAGGAGATAGGCTTTTTTTTTAATTAATTAATTAATTTATTTATTTATTTGCCGTTTTTATTAACGCACTACGACCGAGCCGTACAAAACACGATAAAACGGGCGGCATATTTTTAAATTTCGTACTTTTATGTTTTAAAGCCACTATTCGTTCGAAAAAATATTAAAGTTAACTTTTTCAAAAGAAAATTACGAAGCCTCGAATTCAAGTTTTTCTCTTTTCCCGTGAACGAACCTTGCATTCGCCGAACTAACCAAAATACGGATAAACTGATTATACCAAATTAAACACTGTAGTTTTTTATTTAAAACGCCTCCTTTGGTTTTAAAAAATATTAATGTTAAAAAAAATATATTTACGTGCGCCGTTTTGCGAATTTCGCGAATTTCGCGCTTTCAATAAAGAGGAAAAAATAAAAACACCAGACCATATATATCTACGTTCATTCCCATTTAGAAGTCTGCAATCCTGGAATCTTGGAATATACAGATATTATTCTTTTGAAAAAAAAAATCGTTAGCAAAACCCACTTTTCCAAATTCCTTTTATCTGCGATTTTTAAAATTGTCGGATTTGTAAATGTAAATACCAACAAACCAACGATACCTAACTCCTTCTACGTTGATACTTGGTTACGACAAAAACTTCGGTTTCAAAATATATTACTAATAACCGTTCCAAAAGCGTACGCCTTTTTGCGATTTTCGCAATCTTTAAAAATCTGTATCAGCGCTTTTGTTCAAGATACGAAAAGACTAAAAAATACCAGAGCGTATTTACGTTCATTCCCGTTTCTAAATCCACAATTCGTTTCGAAAAATAAGAATATTAACCTTTCGGAAAAAAATCGTTTCCAAAAGTCATTTACATGCATTTCGTATTTTTGTGCCAAGTTTAAAAATCCGCATCGGCTTCGGAAATCAAAATACGAACAAGCCAAAAATATAAAACCATATTTAGGTTCGTTTTTCTTTAAAACGTCGCCTTCGGTTTTAAAATATATCAATATTAATCCTTTCAAAAATGTTCGTTTCCGTAAGTCACTTTCGCTTTTCCCTGTTTTGTGCAATGTTTAACGTTCTGTCCCGGAATTTTTAATCGAAAAACGAAATAACAAATCACACACGTTTAACAAACACACATTCAACTTTAAAAAAGTCTTTGTTTCCAAAAAATACGAATATTAACCCTTTGAATTTTTTTTCTCCAAAAGTCCCTTTTGGAGAATTTTTTTCCGCACATTTGCCCATAGGATTAGTAATACGGACATTTGGATTAAAAAAAGCACACTTACTTTTATACAATCATTCTGAAATTTTAAAACGATATGCTAAACTTTTAGATAATTTTAGACTATAAATTTGGTTCAGAATTTTATGATTTAGGAGAGGGAGGCATAATCATTTTGTAAGTAAAAATATTTCTCATATTGTTAGCATTGCGCACTATTATTTACACTAATAACGTAAAGTTTTTTTTCGCTATGGCTCTAAAATTTTATTATCTTAAACTAACCTTTAAATTGTTATTCTAGTAAAATTTTGGTTTATATATAATAACTACAATAACATTAGGATTAAAATAATCAGTTCACACCCCGGGCAACGTCGGGAGGACCAGCTGGCTCGATATAAAAGATAAATACAAACAGCAGCAGCACCCTAGACTATTAAAAATTTGCAGCAAACTGTTATTCGACCGATAATGGTTAATTAACCGTAATTTTAAAAGATCCTGACCATAATATGCCATAATACTTTCATAATATGGTCAAAACTAGGGCTACTATAATACAGACTGAATCGTGAAGCATTTTGATGCCCATTTAGACCAATCAGCGATTGTTGCCCACGCGGCGCGGCGTGGCCAATCGTCGTTTTTCTACGGGTCATTAAATGGCGGTGTGAGTGAGCCCGGGTTGTCGGAGTCTTAGTCAAAACCGTGGAACAACTTCAAGGTTTTCATCTACAATCGTTACCTCGCTGACTCTGTGTTTTACTTTACATTAATTATTGCATTTCACTGTAAAACCTGTTAAAAGAAAATTGTAAGAGACCGAGAAAAATTTCAATTTAAGACAGCAATAGAATTTTTTCAGTCAAGAATAATCAAATGTTTCCGTTTAAGACAGGATCAGACGTTTCAGAGAAGTTCTGTTTTCACAGATTTCCCCATATTTCAATTTTGCCTCAAAAAACCTCTTGAGACAAAATTTGTCCGCCTAGGTAGAAATAAATAGATAGAGAAAAGGGTAAAATTAAGCACATAGTTTTAGTCAAAAGGACAAAAATCGGATAATTTGTTCTTTTGACTAATTCCCTCTTCTTATGTGTAACCCATTTCCCCCATCTATTTTTTTTCGCCGAGCTTATTTTTTGATTAAGGTAAAGGGGTTAACACATTGAGGAGGAGATAGTGGTTTAGGGTTCCCGTTGATTGATGAGTCTATCTGCAACCAGTCCTGCTCTGAAATTATCCCAAGAACAGAATTTCTTCAGTCAGATATAATCAAATGTTTCCGTTTAAGACAGGATCAGACGTTTCAGAGAAGTTCTGTTTTCACAAATTTCTCCATATTTCAATTTTGCCTCAAAAAACCTCTTGAGACAAAATTTGTCAGCCTAGGTAGAGATAAATAGCTCGAGAAAAGGGTAAAATTAAGCACATACTATAACACAAACAAAATTCGGATAATTTCTGCTTTTAACTAATTCAAACTTCATATGTGTAACCCATTTCTCCCCCATCTATTTTATTCGCTTATTTTCACATTCTTCTATCTTTCCAAGAAGGAAGTATTGGATTCATGAAAATTTTCAACTTCCAGTTTTCAAAGGATTTATACATTCCTGAACACGATTTGACTATTTTTAGAAAATGTCTGTCTGTGAGTCTGTGACTCTCTGTCTGTATGTGACAAAAATTTTGTGGGCGCTCTATCTCAAGAACTAATGCATGAAATTTAATAAAACTTTATATTCAGTTAGTCCCTGATATAAATTGGTGCTGATTAGGTTTAGGTGAAAATCGGCCAATAGGTGGCGCTGCTATGCTGCATTTTTAACAATTTCCGCAATAGCTCTATCTCAAGAACTAATGCACTTACTTTCATCAAACTACAGATTCAGTTAGACCTTGACATAAATAGACGTTGATTATGTTTTGATGTATATATCCCAACAGGTGGCACTGCTATACCACTTTTTTCCTGATATTTGCTATTTTTCCATGGGTTCTATTCTTCCATGGGTATCTTCCCGTCCACATTTCTTAAAAACTTTCATGGGAAAAAAGAAAGCAAGAACGAAAAAAAAATTATGTTAACATTATGTCCATTATAACAAAAGAGATATTATAAAAACGTACGTGTTCCCAAGAAAAAACGTCTGCTTAAATCTATGTTTAGAAGTAGAGATCGTCCGATCACCCCCCCCCCCCCTCCTCCTGGGGATCCGCGCAAAATATATTTCAGTACACCCTCTAATAACTTTACATTTTTTACTTATCTCGATCATTATCCTTTATTCTGCATAACGATGGGTATTGTACTCCTAATATAGAAAACAAAATCGCAGAAATATTTCTTATTGGATTCATTTGCCTATTCATTGCTTTTATCTTAATGGCTCTGGACTTCAAGTGGATATCAAGAAGATTCATTGTTGCTGCATAAATGCGACATCTCGGCGATCGGTAACTGGATCAAATGATATGGAAAAGAAATAAAAGAGATGGACAGTTAAGCGATAAATAAAAGAATTGAAATAAGATATTTTAATTAATTCCACCAAATAAAGTTACGTGAATCACTTTGAAATTTTTGCTATCATTAAAATGTTAATGGTACAAGGAAATTTCTTGTGATATTTTGCATGTTTTCTGCCATAATGTATAAAAGTTTCAGTTAGAAAATAAAATTGTGTTTGAGTTAAGCTAAATGTATTTCAATAAATTTTGTAATAAATTTACATTTTCTTAATTTGTTCTATCAATAAAGTTTAGTTTAACTAATAATGTTACTCAATTAGAAAAGATAATAATGATCCTTTAGTATGTCATGATTTAGTTAAATTAAAAATATTTTTTTTAATTTCTTGCCAAGTTGTATTTTCTAATTTTGCTCGAGCATAACTTTTTATATTCGTATATATCATAATAATCACCAGAATTCGTGTACATCATAATTCGTATATATAAACAATGTTATTAATACGAAACTAATTGCTGAAATCTATTTTATTGGGATACTTGCCTATTCATTGCTCTATCTTAATATCTCTGGCATCAAGTGGATATCAAGAAGATTCATTGCTGCTGCATAAATGTGACATTTTGGCTTTCGAGAACTGGATCAAATGACACGAAAAAGAAATTAAAGAGGCAAACAGTTAAACGATAAAGTAAAGTAGTGAAATAACGTATTCTAATTATTTATACTCGAGAAAGTTGTATGAATTACTTTGACATTTGTTCTAACATTAAAATGTTGATGCTGTAAATGTACATTGAAGTCATATACAGGGTGATTTTCTTTAAAGTTTTGAAAATAAAACACTATAACAAAAGAACCACTGATCCAAATGACCTGAAATTTCACCAGTGTGCTCCCAAAGCAATGGAATTTTTTTTGGCATGGTTAAAAAAAAACTTAAAATCGCACCGACAGATGGCGCTGTAAGGTAGCAGAAACAAAGAATATCGTCTGTGGGAGGAAAACAATGGACGGTACTTTGAGAAACCATCTTCCGTAGGACTTTTGTCGTCATTGGACGTTTTCTTAAATTTTTCAGTGTCCTAAATCTCCTAAGAGCAGTTGCTGCGCTGTCATTATTCTGATAATACAGTTTCACTAACAACGCACGGTCTGTCAATGGCGCAGTCATTGCGAGGCTTTCCGTAGAATAATGAACACGAGGTGTGCGTACTTCACGTTTTTAACGCCAATGTGCGTGTGCCGGGCGCAAGTTCGTCTCCCGACTTTACTGCATGTACAGCGCCATCTGTCGGTGCGATTTTAAGTTTTTTTTAACTACGCCTAAAAAATTCCCATTTCTTTGGTAGCATACTTGTGAAATTTTAGATCATTTGGATCAGTGGTTCTTTTGTTATAGGGTTTTACTTTCACAACTTTAAAAAAAATCTCCCTGTATTTCACATGGTGAAGTTTAATGTATTTTCCTGAATCATTTGTTAAAATATCTGTTAAAAAAGGTAATCATGTCTGAGTTGGCAAATAATTTTTCTATAAGACTTCTGGCAAAGTTATATTTTCATATTTAGCTCAGTCTAAAATAGAAAAAAAAATCGCTGAAATGTTTTTTATTTGAATAAATGCCTATTCATTGTTTTTATCATAAGTTGAGGCTCTCCTGTCTTGATTTTTAGAGCATTTTTGGATTTTTGTTGTTGTTGTTTATATAATGCACATAAAAAAGAATATTTTAATCGATCTGATTTCCTCCAAAGTTTACTACTCACAACATGTACGTGTTTCCTTCACTCGAGTTATTGCGCTTTTAATAATATTTTGAAACAAAAAAAAATTCACGTATTTTTAAAATATATTAAATTAGTTCTATGTCAAACTTCAAATTGTAAGATAAATCAAAATGAAAAATAACAGCTGTTTTATGTTTGAGGTCAATTTTTAGCACTAATTTTTCATTTTCGAAAGTTTAAAAAAAATCAAAAGTATTAAAAGTTTAAATTTTTGAAAGAATAATATCTAATTTAATTTCCAAAAAACAAAACGTCGATAGCTTGAACTATTTAAACGTGAGAACGAACACCGATTTAAAAAAAAAAAATTCAAGTAAAACGTATTTATAGTTTTGATCAGTGTCCTTTTGTCAGCGGTGTCACCGGTACATTTTACTGGTTGCTACGACTTAAATATTGGGTGGAAATAAAAACGAATCTGAGGACATCTTCTTAACAGTTTCAGAATTAAAAAATGCAAAAAAATGGTTTTTGGAGAGAGGATTTTCAGGAGAACCTTAATGGTTCTGGAATTCCAATGGCTATCAAGAAAATTAATTTATGTTATATAAATTTGACATCTAGATCTATCGATAAGTGGCTTACATGATATTCACTACTGAAATAAGCTAATCTTATTCCTTCCCTCAAATAATTTAAGTAAATTACTTTGATATTTTGGTTATCATAAAATATTAGTGTCTCAAATGAATATTTAGCTTATATATTTGATATTGTTAAAGTTTTACACATTACCAATCAAATATAAACCGATTTTTTTTTAACTTAAGATACAAAATTTTGAATGTAGTATTATTTTTCCTAAATAATCTCCTGATTTCAAAATGCATTTCTCGCAACGGATATATATATTTTTTTTTTATTCCAGTATCATGAAATGAACGGAGCTGTTTCTCAAGGCAAACACAAACGTATCGAAGGATGTATTGTCCAAAACGACTAATACCTTGCCTCTTATAGTGGTCTAAACATGTGATAATACTAAATATAGACCGTAGGCAGGATGTTCCAAGTTGTTCAGTGTTTGATCCGATTGAGGTCTGGGAACTATGGTGGTCTTCGGTGTTGATTTTTAACATGATATAGAAGCGACACATTTATAAGACCTTAAGTATGCTTCAGGGACCTTAAGTATGCTTGTTGGTACATGTAGTTTGAGGATAAAACTGGAACAGACATACTAAAGAGCAGTGGCGTAGTCAGAGAGGGGATCCAAATGCTATGGATACCAGTAATATTGCAAAGTTTTCTTCTCCTGGATTATCGCAGAATGTTCTCCGATTAGATAAGGCAAAGAAAACTTTACAATATTAGTGGTATCCAGAGCATCTGGACCCCCACCCTGGCTACGCCACTGCTACAGAGAAAACTGATCTTGAATATATTCAGATATATAAACTTATCAATTGTTGCATTAATAAACTGTAATTTATGATGGCATTGACCACCATACTTCCCCAGACCAGGACAGAACCTGCTCTATGTTTTACAGTGGGTTTCCAATATGAGATCTTCCTTCCTATTTGCTACATTTTAATTCTTCCGTGATTCCCGAATATGTTAAACTTTCACTAATCAGTCAATAGCACTATATTCCAAAAACTCAAGAATTTTTTCATGATCCTGGAAATATGTTTTTGAAGATTACGACTTTTTTTTCCTGATTGTTGAATTTATGAAATGAATTTTTCCCAAGAACTCTTGAATGAAGCTCTTTTTACTGAGACATGGACTTGAAATTGTACTTCAATTTCTGTTGTATCTTAAAGCTCACTTGTAAGTAATTATGCTCTCATGTTGAATTTACATATGAGGGACTTCCTTTCTCGTTCATTTAACATCGATGGTCTGCTACTGCGTGGCTTGTTCTTGAAATAACGGTATCTTCAAAATTTCCTTTCACTATTTGCAATGTAGACTTTTTTAATCCAAATATGTTTTGCCAATTCCATGCATGGATTTGTTTTCTCACTTCCTAATCTAATTATAATATTCATTCACCCCTGGTCTTTTATTGTTCATTTTGGCCTAACAATTGAAATATTTAAACTTCCCTATCTGAAATAAGCCACTTTATAAGATAAACTAATAAGTGGTGGTATCATTGTTTCGGTTTAAAAAAAAGCTGCACTTCAATTAACCTTATGTAGACTTGTTGACGGTCAAAAGAATGTTATCTAAAATATTATTAGATTTTTAAAATGTAAATTATTTTCCGGCTACTCTTTCACCATATTGTATAGAACCTTAACATATCAAATAAATACAGTGAAACCTTGTTAACCGTCACCTCTTCGCACCCGATTATTGTGACGCTTTAGATGGTGTGATTTTACACACGAATTGATGTATTTATTGCAATTAATTTGGTTATGTTCAATTTCTAACAAGTATAATATTGAAACCTTTATGCGAGTTAACATTATTTCAGTTTTTAGCACAGGTGATTTTCTTTTATTTAAGGAGAAAAAGACCACTGAAAGAGAAAAATGCATCAAAAAATCACCACTACAACATATATATTTTAGCAATAGCTATTAGATGGGAACTGAAACGATAATTAAAAGGAATACATTATATAAAGATTTAGAAAGAGAAAGAAAAAAATTGAAAAGTCTGTTTTCTGCTAGGTTTCATTAAATCAATTTTCTTTTGTGATTGCGATAGCACAGCAGTTTCCCCTTCTTCAGTTTTTAATTAAACAACGTAAGGTATATAATGCAGATACAGTGAATTGGGTTTTGTCGGATTTTCTTCAACGCGGTTATTGCCACTCTCTTTTAATACCTTGACACAAATTTCCGTTTCTCCTATCATTTTTTAGTTTTAGAAAAAAAAATCGCAAGTCAAAATTGATTGTTTAACAGTGTTTTGTATTTTTAAAATGACTATTTATTGGGATTTTTTAAGTCTATTTCTTTATCGTTTTGGCCAAGGCTTTAAGAAACTAGCGTTATATCAGAAGAGACGTTTTACGGTAGTGACGGTTTAAGAAGTTCCTATTATGGAGGGTGCCCACAAAGTCTCTTTAAAATTACAAGCTTTTATTACAAACACAAATGAACATATAAATATATAGAAATGTAGTACAATATTAGAGTATATATTGAAGGTTTTTTTCCGTCAATTAATAAACCTCTATCTGTGCACCACTGATTGCACGGGGCACGTCAAGGCGATAATCATTTACGTTTTCCTCTGATATTATTTTTCGTCCACTCCTTGCCTCTTCCAATACTGAACCATTTCCATGTATTTCTTGTGCCCACATCACTAAATTTGTAAATGGCACAAGAAATTCATGGAGACTGGCTCAGTATTGAATAAAAGAGGAGTTGACAAAAAAGTGCATCAAAGGAAAACGTTGACGATTGTCATCATGATGTGCTTTGTTGTAACCAATAGTGCATGTATTGAGATTTATTAATTGATGCAAAAAAAAAACTTGTATATATACTGCTAATATTGTAATATTTTCCATACATGTATCTGTTCGTTTGAGCTTGAAAATTTAAATATACTTTGTTGGCACCCTTTATATTCAAAGAGAATTTTTTTTTCTTTTAACCATAGGTACACTTTTGTTGTTAAATGTAATTAAATAAACTATGTTACAAAAGATGCTTGTTGAGAAAAAGAAAACATCATCAATTTCCGAACAATCTGATATTTTTCCAACGAAATCAAAAGATGATCTTTTTGGAAAGTAATTTTGTTGAGTGTTTTGACCTAATCCAAAAAATATAGATTAGAAGCCTTTGATTGGTTAAAATAAGTATTACTATTCAAAAGATAAAAACAATATGTAATAAATGTGTACCCTTTTTATTTCTTTTCACAATCTTCTGAAGTGATTTCTGTTAAAACAATATTTCTATAATGATGTTTACCAAAGGCTTTGATATAAAAAGAAACGAAGGTATTAATGATAAAATTTTCGAATCTTAAAAATATCATTTGATACAGATTTAAGTACTTAGAGAAAATAATGGATTTCAAACTTTCATAATGTACGATATCGGGAATGAAATATGAAAACTGCAGAGATTTTTTAATACTTCTGTCAGTTAATTTGTCTGTCGCTTAAATAAAACACTGTTACAAAATATAAATTTGATTTTCTCTTAAATCGCTGTTTTTTCTGTTTTTCTTAGACAAAAAATTTCTATAAATTTTTAAATTTTATTATTTTATTTTTTTTTACTTATTCATTTATTTTAGTTAAGCTACTTTGTTGATGATTGCTTTCAATCACCAGAAATTGTTTCTGCATCTATTATAGTAACAACACCCTGAACGAAATCATTATTGTAGCAATTGCTGTGTTGTGGACTAGATATATACACATAGATATAGCACAGGTAAAGTAGCGTTTTTCAGAGACAACTGATGTTCATTCACAAAAATTTGGGAAGAACTACGGTTTGGCGCTAGAAATGAAGATTCAATGAGTTCCCAAAAAATAAAGTTGTTTTACCATGTTTCTGGGAGACAAAAGAGGGCCATTTTAATTCAGGGGTGAGAAACCAATTTTTTTAAGTAAGTCAAATGGGGTATCGTTTATTATGTATTTTTTAAAATCGGGATCGAATGACACTATTTGCAAGTCAATAGGATCAATTGTTACAAAGTTACGGCAGGTTTTATGAATTAAAAGTCAAAAATTATACTTTAGTGCATCTAAAATCTAAAATAGGCTTTTACTGCAACAACTGGTGGCCATTCATGGAAATTTTGGAATAACTTAGTTTTGGCACTAGAAATAAAGATCCAATGAATCGCCAAAAGTTAAAGTTGTTTTACTATGGTTTGAGAGGTAAAAGGGGGTATTTTAACTCAGGGGGGAGGGGAGGGAGAAATCAACTTTTTTTTAATAGGTCGAGTGGGATAAATAGATCGAGTGGGATTAATGTTTACCATGTAGGTATTTTTAAATTCTGAATGGAATGACATCATTCGCAAGTCGATACAAACACATTTGTTAGAAAGTTACGGCAGGGTTTAGGAATAAAAAGTCCAAAATTATACTTTGTGAAAGAGCACGACTTTATAACATTTATTTTACGTCCACAACTTCGATGAGCTTAAAATGACTCATATGACCCTGATTTTGATTATTGCTGTTTTGAGGACATTTAATAAATTTAAGATTATTCAATATGATATAAAAAACATGTTTTGAAAGTAAAATAAGTGTAATAAAATTGTGTTCTCCCGTAAAGTATAATTTTTGACTTTTTATTTATAAAATCTGTTATAACTTTGTAGAAAGTGGTTGTATCGACTTGCGAATGGTGCCATTCAATTAA
Organism: Maratus michaelseni; assembly: GCA_963931845.1. Taxonomy (NCBI): domain Eukaryota; kingdom Metazoa; phylum Arthropoda; class Arachnida; order Araneae; family Salticidae; genus Maratus; species Maratus michaelseni. The sequence continues at coordinate 280,340,926 of OZ007592.1, read as the reverse complement.
GAATTAAGCCCCATTTGAACTATTTAAAAAAAGTTCAGTTCCTCCACTTCTGAGTTAGAATACCCCCTGTTTCCACCCAAGACATAGTAAAAAAACTTTATTTTTTGTCGAATCATCGAATCTCCATTTCCAATCTCAAAACGAAATTCTTCCCAAATTTTTGTGAATGGCCACTACCTATTTAACCTGTAGTAAAGTATAATTTTCAACTTTTTATTCATAAAACATGCCGTAACTTTGTAACAAATGATCAAATCGACTTGCGGATGGTGTCATTCGATTAAGCATTACAAAATATATAATAAACGATACGACACTTGACCTACTTAAAAAAGTTGCGTCCCCCTCCCCACCCTTGAGTTAAAATACCTGTAAAACATGGTAAAACAACTTTATTTTGGGGGAACTAATCGGATTTTTATTTCTAGTGCCAAAACGAAGTTCTTCCCAAATTTTCGTGAATGACCTATTACTCAATTACCTATTATTGTCTATTACTCAATTTTGTATCTATTGTACATGTACTAATATGAGATTTTCCCGAATGGCGTCTCATATGTTGAAATAAGTAAAATTCTGTGGCCACATTGCAAAGCTTTCATAATCGTTTTAAAGTATTAATTTTAATAGCACAGTTACAGTTATGGAAATGAAGAACAGTGCATTTCTTTACATTTATGAACGAAGATTTAGATTTCCAAACATGGATTTACAATGATTAATTTTAGAATTCAAAAAATAAAAAACTAGAGAACGATTAGCAGTCCCTTTTGGGCATCCAAAGCCAAAATTGCACTAAAGTGTACATTGTTATTAATAACCTGAAATTTAAAACTTGCTGCATATGGAAACTGATACATAGCAATATTGTTCATCACAAATAGTATAACACCCTAATGAGCAATCAAAATCAAAATTGAATAAGCTTTCTATAAAAAGCATCTTACACACTGGTAAAAGAACTTCCATCCCATAGATGTCATGATATATTTAACATTGTGTTACCACTGCATAAAAAACACACCATACCAGCGCCACCTCTTAGTCTATTAGTATACAGTGTTTTTACTCTCAATGTTGGCCAATGGCTAATTTCTAAACTGTTAGTCATAGACATATAGTTCCGATCACAAAAATATTTTAAATGAGGGGAAAAAGTATTTTAAAAATGATTTGGGTCAATAAAAACATTTTTTAAAAAGTTAAGTAATTTAATTTTTAAACGGCCCCCGGTCCTATAAGTGATATTTAAAAAAAATCCTATTACACTAACAAATAAGACAAAAATAAAGTCCCATTCTTCTACGATTAAAACTGACCGAGTAATAGCTGTTTAAAGTTGAAGCATCTTTTTCGCTGCGAAATAGAGGTCATTCACAAATTTACTAAGAAATAAGATGAATCGTCAGATAAAAAAGAAAATAATAGCTGAGAGTAAAATTGATAATACAATATAAATGTGAAATCTTTTTTTCATTCTGACACATTAAAGCAAAATTTACAACTTCTATGAAAAATATAAGTGTAAAAATACCATAATTTTTAATAAATGAAATAATGAAAAGCAACAGTCTCAATGATGATACATATTTTTAAACTCTATTAGATTATCTTATCTAAAATGTAAGGCGGTATTCAAAAAAATATTTTTTCACGCTCAACAACTCAAAATTTTCTGACACATTTTCAATCTCATTTCTAAAAGTAAAAACATGAAACTTGGCAACGTGGTTTATGAAGAGATTTATAAGTGGCATGTGTTTTTATTTTTCGTTCAATTAATTAAAAATTGATTTACAAACAGTTATTTTCGCAGTAGGATAATTTTCTTTTGTTTCCAGCGCTATCCCTTCGGGAAATTCGGTTCAAAATGTCCACTTTGACAGTAATTTTTGAAATATATTCTGCCTTTATCAAAAAAACGACCAATACGGATATTATAAAGTTTCTGAATAAGAGAACCTGCCAATTGGATGCATTTTAGAGCAAAAATTAATTTAAAAATATGTCTCAAAATAAGCAGTTTGGATTTGAGTACACCCTTAATTAATAAAAATTAAAGTTATGTTAAAACTTGTTCGAAGTGACTTCCCTCGCCTGTATTGCAGAAATGTACACGTGAAATAAATCCTTCTTGTACTTTAAGCAACACTATAGGTGTTACAGATCTGCATGCCATAAAAATGCGATTCCAGAAATCTGCTCGACTAGTGGATTCTCTTTCATATACTTTATCTTTCAGAAAAACCCGAAAATAACCGAATATTTTTAGATGTTAAAGTGTGATCGAAGGTGAATGGCCCAATTGAGGATGTCTTCCAGATACCACACAAAACATTTATGGACCAACATAATTGATATTTGTTTAAACTATCAATGTGTGGATTTTCCAGGGACCAATAGTGAATGTTTTGAGTATTTACGATCCCCTGTCTTGTAAATCGACATTCATCAGTCCACATAATTTCTTTCAGAAAGGATATACGTTTATCTTGCTTGTTTAAAATAAAATTACAAAAATCACAACGACGCTCTTTGTCTCCTGATGCTAATTTTTGTCCTAGTATTGGTCGATATGGATACGCACGATACTTGTTTAAAATGTTCCATACTTGACTTTTTGAATATCCACACTCTTGGCTAATATCTCGTACACTACATTCAGGATGAGCAAGTGTAGCAAGTCAGGATGAGCAAGTCTTGAACATCCTCCGGAGGTACTGTTGAACCAGTGAACCGATTTAATCAGGGATGCTGCTTAAAGCTACCGGTTTCTTTTAAGCCCTTAACAGATTTTAGCTATAATATTCGGATGTGGTTGGTTTTGATCCGGAAATTTCGTAGCATATAGCCTTGCAGCTTCTCGCCTATTCCGATTTCTCTGTTCGTAAAGTAATACCATTTCACAGTACTGATTGTTGGAAAATATATTCTTTTCTAAATCAAAATTTAACAAATGCCTGCAAATTGATTAAAGCACGGACTTAAATAATTGAATGTATGTGTGTGCACACAGCCACGATACTTAATGTTTTGTATAAATTGAGAGTGTAAAATATTTGTAGTCCAATAAAAAGATCGTATAGTATTTGGGTTATATTTTTTAAACAAAAACAGTCAAAATATTATTAACATATTTTAGGTATTTTAACTCTAAGACATTTTTTTTTTTTGCATGCCTCGAGTGCGCAAATATTTTGGCGCAACAATTGTGTTAATGCAAATAATGCTGTTTATATCATTTTCCTTGTTCAATAGCGAAAATTTTCACTCTATTTACTCTTTATTTTTTGTTTAGAAAGTAGAAATTGTATTCTGATTTTGATCTCTAAAATATATATTTTAAAAAACAAGTTTTTATATTTGCTTTGAAGAACTGAAAAGTTAAATTTGAAAAAAGCATAATATCATTAAAATGTATTTTAAGCAATCTCTGCTCATACATCGTAATATATCTGACTTCTTTTCTGCGGCCACGCAAAAGAAATATAAATGAAACGCACTTTCCTTTGAAAAAATGCTATTGTGCATTTCAATACTTTACATAACCTTTTCTGATTTTAATTGAAAAATTCTGCTTGTAGGCCGACAGTATTCGAATTTTTTTTTGTGCTCTTGTAAAATAAGTATAAATGGTACGTACCTAAAATAATATTAGTATTACATTGTCATCGGATTTACATAAGTATGTATAATTTAACCTCATTGGGATATTTGGAAATGAATTAAAATTCGAGTACAAATTATGAACTGGAAAGACATACATACGAACGTTGCAAGTTAAATACAAATTTTAAAAAATTACATAAATTTTGTTAAAAGAAATCATGGAAAGAAATAAACTCAAAACCTTACAAATTAAACATATGTTAAAATACAGTTACATATATTTAAACCAATCTGAAACTTAATTTAATAAAAATTAACACTATCATAATACTTGTACAATGTGACTACATTCAGTTAAAATGCAGATACACACGAAAGAAATTCTTCAAATACTTTAAGCACTTTGTGTACGATCCCTCGAAGCATGACCAAACTCATCTGTGTTCAGATTCAGAAAACTGGTAAAAGTCATGTAATTCGAATTTTGTTAACTCAGTTAATTTTAGTGTTTTTACTTGTTAGTGTAATAAGACATTTTTACTAAATATCACTTATAGAACCGGGGGACCGTATATGAAATTTAATTTCGCAATTTTTTAATAAATGTTTTTATAGCCTAAATCTCTTATAAAATACTTCTTTACCTCATTTAAAAAATTTTTGCAATTGGAACTATATGCCTATGACAAAAGGTTTAGGAATTAGCCATTGGATACTGTTGAGAGTGGACACCTTGTATATGTGCGGAAATCGCAGCAAAACTAATTTATATTAATGTCTAATAAAATATAGAGTTCCATAAAAGTCATCAAAACCAAAATTGAATAAGCATTGTCTTCTATAATAAGCCTCTTACACATTAAGTTTAGTGCAATTGCATCTTATCGACATAGAGGCTGCGATATAGTTATTACTCTCTTCGTAAATAATAGATTACATCAGAGCCTTCTACTAGACAATATACATAAAAATTTAATCAACATTAACATTTGTTAAGTATCAACTAAATATGAAGCTTCATATAATTCCTTGCATTAATTCTTGAGTTGCAGCGCTAACAAAATTTATGCCATACATAGATAATTAAGCAGATAATCATTGGTCCCAAAATTGTCAAACCGTATTTAAGACTTCCTAAAACTTGTAAATCTATCAAAAATTGGAATATCTCCCAAATCCAATACTATCGTATTATGAACGTAAAAGAAAGTGGAAATGAATATTATACCATTGTATATATTGAATTCTGTTCACGGGGAGGGATATAACCTGTAATTTAATTACTACTAAACAGAGTTTAAAGAAGGTATTGTTTCTAGATAATTTTGTGAAGAAGATTTTAACATGTTAAACATATTTATATGATGTTTGATTATAGAGTTTTAGAGATATTTGAAAGGCAAGATATACAGAGAAATCACATAGCTGACACATAAACAACGGATGATATACGTATTAACGCTTAAACTGAAAGAATAGTCTTAAAATTCCGAAATTTGGAAGATGAATTATCAATTGTGACATAAATATCACCAAGGGAAAGATTTTGAAGAACGTTTAAAAACAAAGCTAGTTTAAAAAATAAATATTGTTTACTTATTTTAATCAAGCTGACGCGTAAATAAAATTTTCCAACACAGCAGTTTTTATTTTCATTTTTATTAAAAAAAAAAAAAAAAAAAAAAAAAAAAAAAAAAAAAATTAACCTCTAAAAAATGTTTTGATTTTTAAGTATGAAGAGCTTAAGAGAAAAGTACAAATTGCTTCAAATTACAGTTTGTTAAAACCCCATTCTTGATTTTACATTTGTTGAAGTATTTGTTAATCGTTCCCCCCGACTCATTCATAGATATCTTATTTTATTCTGAAAATGATTACAAAACTGAAAAATACTTTACATGCATTGTAAAATAGCATCAACATTTCGTTTTCTGTTTTTAAGAATGAATTCATATGTATAATTTCAAAAATTTCTACATGACCTATTACACGACGTTATTATTCTACACGACGTGATTAACTTAAATTTAGAAACCCCGAAAATAATTTCTGCACTTTTAATATAAAATGAGAATGATGAATCGTTTTTAAATGGTTGTATTAGAGAAATATTCTTGAAAGGTTACATTGGATAATCATTCATTCGAGGTTATTCGATTGAATGACTCTAAATCTCAAAGGTGATTCGAATGAGTGATTCTCAATCTTAAGAGTGATTCGAATGATTGATTCTGGAGAATTTATTCCTAATTCTACAGAATAGAAAACAGCATTCTTATCTTAAAACTCAATCGAGTTTGTGACAGTTTAAAGTGTTATTTACTGAGCGGTTTTATTGCACAAATTTTGTCTTTATCTATTACTTCTATCTACTATCTACTATTCTATGTAATATATATACACTGCTGTCCAAAAATTAAAGGGCAGTGACCGGACGCTTTCGCTTTTTACACGGTTTGTCGAATATATACTGAAAGTTTTGACAAATTGTTCTTGAAATTCGAGGATGTAAAGCGCATGGTTGACTTCAAGAACAATAGAAACATTATACTGCAATTAAAAAATTAATATATTGAATATTTTATGAGATGTAGGCATTTCTATGAAATAATTTATAACTGTACATGCGTGGACTATACCAAAGTTTTTTTTTTTTTTTTTTTTTTTTGCGTAATTTGGTAGTCAGTTATATAGAGTAACTTATATAAAAAGATCAGTCAAATATTGAGAAAATTCAGAAAGGTACAAGCAATACTTCATGCTGATTGATAAATTCGGGGAAGGGGATCCTATTTGATTATATGGATTATATATCCAATATAATCCAATAGGTGTTTGTCCCATAGGTTATTTTTGGTATTTTTCTGAGTTTTCACGATGATTGACTAATCTTTTACATGAGTTACTCTATAGAACTGTCTACCAAATCATGAAAAAAAATCTTTGGTACAGTTTGCGCATGCGCAGTTATAAATTATTTCATACAGATACCCAAATCTTATCAAATATTCAATATATTAATTGTTTAATTGTAGAATACATTTTCTACTGCTCTTGAAGTCCAACATATGCTTAACATCCTCGAATTTCAAGAATAATTTGTCAAACATTTATGTAGATATTCGACAAACCGTGTAAAAAGCGAAAGCGTCCGGTCACTGCCCCTTAATTTTTGGACAGCAGTGTATAATGCAAATGGGGATTGGTTCCGGCCGCTTATTACTTTAGTTCGGCTGAATGGATTTTGATGGGACTTGCACAAAATATAGAAACATTTCTGGGGATGGTTTTAGTATAGTGCATATCATTCTGCAATTATTATCGTTCTGCAAGTTTTATGATCAGGTGCACCCGATTATGGACGGGTTTTGGTGAGACTTACTGTTTTGGTCAGATAATTTTTCAAGGACAGTTTTAACATATTGCATATCGTTCTATCGCTCTTTACCAAAACCTATTGCAAATTATCAACTAAAATATTTGGTTCTTAACAGCCCAAATTTTGTCTGTCAAATTAGAAAGTATAATAGCGCAATGGCATTTGTATAGTTTCAGCAATGCAGAAAGATGTTCCAGGTCCATATTGTTTTAAGAAACAAGGTGAAATTCACCGATATATTTCGCTTGATTCAAGTTTCGTGTAGAGAAACCGACCAGTGTAGCAGGCGAAGCCTGCTAGTTTCATTATAAATTCTCTTTACCTGCTATCTCATACTGAATGTGATGTTCATACTGTATGGCAAAATACAAACGAAAAAAAAAATAAATTTACAGCTACGCTCAAAACATTGCTTTTATAGCGCAAAATTTTCTTAATTATTATGCGATTACGCCAAATGGATTACTACTTTAAATAATGTAAAAATTGTTCAAACAATAATTGACCTTAGAAAGTGGGATTTTTTAATAGTTTTTAAAATAGTTATTGTGACACAATTAATTATTTTCAACAATAAAAAAGAATTGTACTCCACTTGAATGACATTTTAAATTTCGCAACAATCTAGACATTTTGAGGTGACCCTAGTTTAAACTATTTTCAAATTTTGGATGGTGTTATACACAAAAAAACAAGTACAATAGTCATTTTCAAGGGAAAAAATTCGAAATCTGTGTAAATCTAAACCTTTTTTCCCCCAACAACAAATAATAGTATATTCGAATTCTCGTAAAATATAAAATAGTGTGCAAATTAATGGTTATATTAAGACATGATATGTGAACTTTCGAGACCAATTTTCGAATTTCTTAAAAGTACCATATGAATAGTTCTTCAACTTCGCCCATGTAAGATATCTTAAGTTCATGCATATTGGTTCATGCATATATTAGGTTCATGCATATTTTGTATACCTTTGGTAAATTTTTAATACATTATTTCATTCAGTAAGTAATTTTTGTACGTCTAACTCCCTTTATTTAAAATAAGAAATGTAACGTGCAGAATAATTCTTATTTAAATGTCATTTTCACATTTATTAAAATTTTAAATGTTTTTGAAATGGATAAATGACATTAGTAGCTAAACAACATTGGGTCAGTACTGTTTGTATTGGCGAGAATTATTGCCCTATTATCGGAGCATATGCATTTTGAGAATATTGTACTAATGATCTTAAGAGATATTTCGCCATTTTATTTCCAATATTTACAACGTCAAGGCAATATTTTTGCAACATTATCGCTTCATTGCAAATATTTTCAATGCAAAGACAATAAATCTGTGATTGTACCATTTCATTGTAAACATTTCCAATGTTTTACGTGTCAGATGTTTCTTGTAAAAATAGATATCATGATTTGTTTTCAAACATTGTTTTCTATGCAAAAAAAAAAACGTATATTTTGTTGAGAGCAAGCACTCTTACTGAATCCGGGTACGATTTAAAACAAATTAAAAACGTCATTCGAAACAATAACTTATTAAATATTTTATTTTAAATCCTGATATATGTTTCATCATACATTTATAATATTGTATGCACTGTCTTTCCTATTTTATTGCTATTCGGATTTCGGCATTTTCGATCATGTAATATATCATCTAGTAGATATTACTTTCGAAGTCAATGCTAAAAAGAGACTGAATCAATACTAAAGACAGATCCGTGAAAGAAAGGAAGTGGGCTTAATTTTAATGGAAACCATAAATGCTTTTATGATTCTTTCCAGACTTTTAGAAATCTTATAGTGGAAATTTTCATATTAAATTTGGTGTAAAAAAAAAGGAAATTCTTAGTTAGATTCGTTGGGACTGCATATATATATATTTGTTTGTTTTGCTCTTTACGCTTTTGTCTTTTGATCTTGGAGTTTTTTTTAACACAATATTTTACTCAATAAATCCTTTATGTAAATTTAAGTACATGTTATATTAAAAGAAAGAATTTAACTATAAAGAATAAGTCTTCTTAAAATAATGTTTTGATGTTTTTATATTAAATAAAATTTTTAATCGTTTTACAAATGAACTAGCGGCCCGCCCCGGAGTCACTCTGTTAGACAACGTGTCGACCTCCTTGGAAAAATGCCTTACGCAAAATATCTAATAAAAAATAAGCAATAGTTGTCTTATTCGTCTATCTTCCATAATCGGATTCATTGCCGATGTTAGCGATGAAATCACTAAAATATCTGAAATACGTGTTAAAATATTTTTAGCAGATTGGTTTAGCTGTATTTTATGTATTTTTCATTGTTGTAATTTCCTTGTTAAAATTTGATTAGTTAAAATTTGCGATTTTATTTTTGTAACTGTATTGTTGCAAGATTCATTCTTTTTTTTACCTACCCCCCCCCCCCCTCCATTTAACCTCCTTAGGGGGTGAATTTCTAAAATCGCTGAAATATGTATTTAACCATTTTTTAGTAGATTTGTTATCCTGAATTTCGCGCTCCAACCTAAAACTGCTGCTGAGGTATGGCGAAATCACCTAAAACTTTCGACTCATCCCCCCTTTAACCCCCTTTGGGGGGTAATTTTCAAAAATACTTTCTTATTGCTTGCCTATATCATAACAGCAATTTAATGTCCAAATTTCGTGATCCTGACTTTAGTCGTTTCAGCTACGCGTTGATGAGACAGTCAGTCAGTCAGACGTTCTCTCTTTATATAATAGTATAGATAGGTAACATTATAAAATATATCCCAGTGAAATTACGCGAAAATCCAGCATCAACGTGTTAGGACAACTCCATTAAAATATATTTTGCTCATAAAGGATATGAGTAGATAAAGCTAACTTTTGCCCCCCCCCCTCCCCCTTCCGATAGTTTTTTTTTTTTTTTTAAAGATTTGTTGATATCATTTCGGATCTATATTTACTGCCTCTCTGATTGATTTTTGTTTCCGTATACGTTAGCTGTTTTATGCAAGAGTGTATAATTAGGGTCTATAATATAATTTAGGATCTATATTTACTGTCTCTGATTGATATTTATTTGGAGATACTTGAATCGTTATGTTATGTTATACAGGAGTAAATTAGGATCTATATTTACTGCCTCTCTGATTGAATTTTGTTTGAAGATACGCTAGCTGTTGTGTTATAAAAGAGTATATAATTAGGATCTATAATATAATTTAGGATTTATATTTACTGCTTCTCTGACTAATTTTTGTTTGAAGATTGTTTAAGAGAAGATCAAAATCATTGGTTTATTTAACAAATTTCATTCCATTTCAGTTATACTAAATTGATTTTTTTTCTATATTAAGCGCTTCTAACACCATCGTAGTTTCAATATATGTTAACATTTAAATATTAAAGGAAAAGGTATTTTAAAACTACGATGGTGTTATGAGTGCTTTGTGAAAAAATCAAACTGTTTGGGTTAAAAATGACAATGCCAAACTGTTTGGATTAAAAATGGATTTAACCTGTTAATCTAACACAATATCATGTAAAAGTGTTAGCAGAATTTCTGTTGAAGAGTTATACTAAAACAAAAGATGAGACATTTCTCTGAAAAAATAGTAAGATTTCCATTATTTTTTACTGTTTTTTTTTTTTTTTTTTTTTTTTTTTTTTTTTTTAAGAGTGATGTAAACTAAAAATTATTTATTATGTCACTATAAAAAGAAAAATTAATTTTACATCGTTTATTTCTTGTCGCATTTTTTTTTTTTTTTACTTCATCAGTCTGATTAAGCCTAGTGCCACTTGAGGATTAATTTGGCTCCTATAGGGAAATTCGCTTCCCAAAAAGATTTCTGTAAAATTGGTTCCCTATCATTTTCCGTAACCCGTAAAATTCATTACCTTTCATCTTTATCACCGGCGAAAAAGTCGCAGCAAATTGTAAAACAGCAAAAAACGCATACAGAGCAACGTTTTCTTCAATACAAGTTAATGATTGCTACTTCCACTTTTGTCCGGCAACTTATTCAAATGTTACTGAAGAAAACGTCAGAAATATCGTGTCATTCATGATACAGAGTTTGAACTGCATCTTCGTCCACTACCTGCTGTGTTCTTCGTTCTTAAGGATATTGTGGATTTTTATGAGAATTTAAATTCCTCTCCGTGGTTTGAATAACATGAGACTGTACTAGGCAAGCTCTTGCCTCATTTTGAGAGCACTTGGATCGGACAGCTGGTACGAGCAAATAGAAGGAGAGCACTTTACTGTGGAAATGTGTAACTGTTTTGAAGTGACCAAAATATATATTCCAAGGACGAATAATGCAATAGAACTAGAAGAATGGCATCAGTCCTTTTATTCGCCGTTTCATTGTAATAATCCTACTATTTGGAAATTCATTAGCGGCCTCAAATTAGAATAAGGGAAAATGAAGCCGAGGTTGAACAGTGGATTGCTGGTTTATCTCCTCCACCTTCAAGAAAATCTTACAAATCACGACATCAGAATATTTTGACTGTCAACAATGATTTTAAAAATAGGGACTCGCTAGATTATTTGTGTAGTGTAGGTAATAATTTTTATTTAATAGTTTAGGATTGGTTCTATTACATCACAGTTGCATTAAGTAAAAACTTTCATGTATGAGCATTTTTTTTTTTTTATGTCCAATTGTATTCTTAATTTTTATATAGCAATAAAAAATAAATAAAAGTTTATGAAGTTATTGTTGTTTTATTTCTTCTGTCTGATCATTGAAGTATTAAAAACGAGTAACGAATTATAAGGGGACGAATTTGCCGGGGACTTTTTTTTTTTATATTAAATTAGAAAAATGTGCTGCTCAGGGAAGGAAAATAAATAAACTGTGGTTGTGTAAAGGCGGTTGCATGAAAAATGAACACTGGGTGATTCAGAATTGATCGTTCAATCTTTAAAAAGTGTAGAGTATATTATAACAAGGAATTTTTTGTATAGAAAAGCAGAGTCGTAATCCATTTATTTATTCAAAAATACAGGTTATCTCACTCTTATAAGAACATAACTATCATTTATAACTTAAACAAAATTAGAGATATTGTGCTGAATACAAAGACATCATGAAAAGATATGGAAGTGGGCAGTATTTTAGTAACTGAAACTGCATGTTCTACTAATTACATTAGTAAAATATAGAAAGTCTAGATCAGTACAATTTGGAATGTGATAGCAGCAATTTCTACTACTTCTCGTTACATCGTTATATTTCACACATAGAAAAGTTAGTACATTGCAAATTTCGTTAAAATAATATCGTTATTAATAAAATTATGAACAAAAATTTGAGTTCTGTTTGGAATGAGATACTCCGAACTTTTGATTGGATAAATGGAATGCAACCCTGGTTTTTTATAGAAAAATTATTTGTTTTAGTATAACCTCTTTTTTCTGCTCTATGACTTCTTAAAGTTTGAATGATAAAATATGAGTCTATAAAATAGAAAGAACAACGAAATAACTAAAAGAACTTTGATAGTTCCATCCCCTGAAAGAAAATTTATCATACGGCGATAAAACATGTTTATGAAACACTCCGTTTTAAAAATAGCATAAGCACGATAAATGATGCTTTATAAATAACATGGAGTGTAACGCTTAAAACAACCTTTCAGACTTTCAGATGTGATTTTCTCCGAAACTTTTCAAAAAATATCTTTATCCTGTGTCGTATACAAAGGCTGTCCAACTCGGTGTTCGCGAACGCCATGACGCACTTCAAATAATTTCTGTTAGTTGCTTTAAAAAAAATCCGTTTTAATAGACATTTTTCTTTAAAAATAGATTTTTTTTATTGTAAGCGTCAATAAGCTTTCCGGCTTTTTTTCCCTGTTTTTTTTTCATAAAAACAAAAACAAAATACTAAATTTACTTTGATTTATGTTTTTGTCTGCAATTCATTTGGTAGAGGCTTTCTACCCAACACTTTTGAGACTTATCTGTGTTATGTATATAGACATAGACGCTTGTGTATCGCTACTTTGTGAAAAAAGACAAACGTTTCTTAATCTATGAAAATGTTTCCTAATCTATGAAGCTGTATTTATTTATTTTTGTAACACTTTCCTTGTTTCTTTACCAACGATATTATCTGTGAAAAATAAATGAAATTCTTATAAATAACTAGCTGAAGTATCCGATCTTGCACGTGATTTTAAGAATGTTTACTTCATGAAATCAAGTTCAAAATTAAACATTTTTCTATAAGTTAATTTAAAAAAATGCTTCTAAACTTTCAGAAAATGCTGAAGTATGTAAACAGATTAGTTCATTACGGTCACAAAATTACACAAATTGTAGACTATCAGTTTTATGTAAATGTAAAAAAAGTTTTTTAGCGATAAAACGTTTAACGTAACTGATTGTTTGTGAAAATCACATTTTTCAGAATACACATTTGAATTTTTTATTTGTAAGAGTCTATTAGAGATATTCAAAACTATTTCTTAAAACTCTACAGATAGATAGATATCTGTAAATTTTCTCAATCTCAATATAAGAATATGTTTTCCGTCTTGAGGCTACACTGTAAACAAGTTGGAAATTGTGCGTTAAATGTGACAATTGAGGTGCATTCGTTTTATAACTAGTTTCACAATGTAAAAAAATCATTCTTATTATTTCAGTGAAATGAATATCGTCTGCTATGAGCGAAATGAACATGCCTATTTTTTTTTTCTTATTACGTATGCCACGTTTACAAATACGATTTTTTTCTATACCAGACAGCACTGTATAATTCACCTGCAGATATTGCTTTGCTAATGATTACGTCCATGGTTTAATATTTGTATGACTCATAATGAACGAATTTCCTGTGTTTATTTACTCTAATGGAATGAGCTATTCGGCTGTTAACGTAATTTCTACTGAAGTTATCTCAGAATCTATACATTTTTTTAATGTAACTCATGTCTCAAACAAACAATTTTTTTTAACGATCGTTCTAAAAATGTAACTTTAATGCGATGTTATTCGAAAAAATTAGTTTTAATAAAAATAGCCGCTTGGCATATGAAAAAAGGAGTGCTTTACCCGTATTTTTTTCCAATCACATGACTTGCGCTTTTATTATATAGATTACGTACGATAGGAGATTTAATAGAATAAAGAACACTTTTATTAATATCTTTTTAAGTTTTGATTCGATTTTCATAAAATTTGAAGTGACTCGACAAAATTCTACAACAATAATATATATTAAATTTCAATTCATTCTGTTGAATATTTTTTGCGCTGTTATATGCGGACAGGCGGACAGACAGACAGACGGACGGACCAGACTACGACTGTAGGTGCTACGAATTTATATAATTACGAACGCACCTAAAAAGACAAATGTTTCTTAATTTAAGAAAATATAGTATAAAATAGTATAACTATACGCAAAACTGTGCAATAACCTCTTTCGCCTTACCACGATTCTGAAAAGAGATCTTTATCTTTAATAATATATTTTCGATATTTAAAGAAGCATTTATAAAAACGAAACTTCTTTTGTTTTTCTTTTGGAGTATAGATTTTTTTTAGATGCTGTCAAATCTCAAGTAAACATTTTCATTTCAACAAACATATACAGATAACAACATACAGATAAGCATGCATGATGAATTAACAGCTATAACATTGATATTAAAATTATTATTATTTTGTTATTCTTGCAAGTATAAATTTAGTTACGCAGCTGAAAATGTTTAATTGAGAATTGATAAGAACCTAAAAACCTACATTCCATTTTGATAAAACTGATTAATTCACTATAAAAACTACTCGGACACGTTTCCGAAAATCCGTAGTAGCAAAAGAAACATCGTTTTTATAAATGCTTCTTTAAATATCTAAAACGTATTAGTTTCTGACATTTCTCAGGAAAAAGAACTCTTTTCAGAAATGTGAGTAACTCGGAAGATGTTGTCGTATATTTTCGTACTTGATCATGTTATATTTTCGTTGATTGAAAAACATTTCTCTTTTTAATTCTTCACTACCTCATCAATTACTTTTTCCGAGTAACCCACGATTCTGAAAGGCGATCCTTATCTTTCGAAACCTTAGAAACTAATACATTTTCGATATTTAAAGAGACATTTATAAAAACGAAGTTTATTTTATTTTTATTTTATTTTTATTTTATTTTTTATTTTATTTTATTTTATTTTATTTTTTGCTGCCACTGATTCTCGAAAACGTTTCCGAGAAGTTTTTGTAGTTCATTAATCAGTTTTCTCAAACCGGAATATCGGTCTTTAGAATGCTATCAATTCTCAACTAAACATTTTTAATTGCGTAACTGAATTTATACATGCAAGAGTAACAAAATAATTTTAATATTAATGTTAATGTTAATGCTGTTAATATATCGTGTTTGTCTGTAAATCATGTTTGTTGAACATCAAAATGTTTACTTGAGGATTGGTAGAATTCGAAAAACTTATGTTTTAGGTTGCGAATAATCATTAATACACCATAAAAACTAATCGGAAATGTTTCAGAAATTCATTGGCAGCACAAGAAATCCTCTTTTCAAAAATGTTTCTTTAGAATTAAAAAATATATATTAGTTTCTGAAGTTTCTGAAGGTAAAGAACGCTTTTTGGAATCGGGGATAACTCGGAAGATGTTATTGTATATTTTCGTTTGTAGTTATATTATATTTTCCTTGTTTTATCAACTTTTGTCTTTGTTTACATTATATTTAAAAACACACGGTTTGAGAGATGGAACAAAAAATACCGTAACTACACTTCTAATGATTCTACGAGAAACACAAAAACTGTTTTGCATAACAAATTGTATGGTCTTTCAAAAAAAACAATAAATGAAAATTGTGATATTTCCCATAATTAGGTGTTTGAACATAGTGGCATACCATAATTAGGCTTCATGTTTTATCTTAAAATTATAATGCTGTATGTGCTACCATTCTTATTTTATCGTTATTCTAGATTTCGACGTTTTAGATCATGTTGTATGTCATCCAGATATCACTTTCAAAATCAATACTAAAAAGAGAGTGAATCAATACTAAAGACATATCTCTGAAGGAAGTAGAATAAGGCGCGGTGGAAACCATAAATGATTTTATGATTCCATCTAAAATTTTAGAAGTCTTATAGTGGGAACTTTTATATTGAATTTCAAGTAAAGAATGAGAAGTCTTCCCTGGTTCGCTGGGATTTCACTCATTTGTTTCTTTTGTCATCTTTTTGCCTTTACACTTATTCTGACTTTTACAATAAACTTTTAATTCACTAAATCATTTTCGTAAATCAAAAATAGTAGGAATAAATATCTGAACGCAAGTTATAACTTTTGTTATAAAAGTTACAAGATGAATCTGTTTGCATCAATGTTCTTTTTTTCTGATTTTCTATTCTATTGTTAGATTGACTTATTGAGTAGACTAGATACAAACCATATATTTTAACACGAGAATGTTTTATGTGTGTGTGTGTGTATACATATACATATGTTATAAAGATAAAAATTCCGTCCTTCATTAAAATTATTCTATAAAATTTGCCCCTTCTAAATTTATTTGACAACCCTAGTTTATGAAATTATTTCTTATCTTAAACTATATTCCATTTATTCCATTTATTTAAATTACTTTCTATTTAAAATGCTTATTTAATATTTTTTCCCCCTTCAAAATATTTTTAAAAACGCTTCCCGTATTTTTTTTTTTCAAAAAAAAATTCATTTTTCTCAAATTTTTAAAAGCCAAATTTATTCTATTTAAAATTATCATTTTGTACCTTTTTCTGTTTTTTTAATTCCAAGAGCTGGATTCGTGCCGTTTCTTGGAAGAACCCAAATACGTCAATTTATTGCTGCCGTAATAATATGGTTCGTACCTGTTTCGGAATCGTGATTGGCTGTTCTGTATATCCGCATTAGCGTAGAAAAACCTGCGCGCTTTGTTAATTAACATTAAACATGTGCTGAGGATCGTAGATTTCTGTGATATTGTCTTGCCTAAATAGTCCGTTACTGCCTGGAGCGAGACTATATGAATTATTTTGAAATATGCTTCGTAACATCTTATTAAATATAAATTACTGAAAGTTTTCAACGATGTATAGTGGAGTAATGCTTTATCATTATATTATTATGAAGAAATAATAATTTTTTCTTCGATGATTTCATTTCGTCTTTTCTTCTGAAAACTCTCAATGATTATCGGCCAGAACAAGTATATGTTGGAATACGATTGCGTGAATTTCGATCTGATATGGCGATCTGGTGTTTGTAGCTGGGTAAATTTCTAATATCGTAACAGTCTTTTAAAAGTTCAACACGATTGTTCATATCGTAATACACACACACACATATATATATATATCAAAATTTTATCTTAAAAACGGCTCTAACGATTTTGACAAGATTTTTATCTTACCGTTTTCCGGCACGAGACGACCATTGGGGAAGGTCACATGTTCGAGAAAATTTATTTAGGGAGTCATTTTGGGTCACTAAGTGCCAGGGTCAAGCAAATTTTATCTAAAACATTGCTCAAACTGACTAAATTTTGCATCCTACCATTTTGGGTTACGAGAAGACCATTGGGCTAGGTCACATGTTCGAGAAAATTCGATTAGTGGGCCATTTTTCGGTCACTAAGGGTCAAGATAATTTTATCTAAAAATGGCTCAAGCGATTTTGACTAAATGTTGTGCCCTACCATTTTGAATTATGTTACGACCATTGGTCTAAGTCATATGTTCGCGAAAATTCTATTAATGGGTCATTTTGGGGTCACTACGGGTTAAGCTAATATTATCTAAAAAACGGCTCTAACAATTTTGACTAAATTTTGTATCCTATCATTCTGGGTACGAGAAGACCACTAGGCTCGATCGCATGATCGAGAAAATTTGACTAGTGGGTCATTTTGGTTCACTATGGGTCAAGTCAAGCTAATTTTATCTAGAAAACGGCTCAAACGATTTTTACTACATGTTGTCTCCTGCCATTTTGAATTACGAGAAGATGATTGAATGCCTAAGGGAGGCCACTCGTCCTAGCGAAGCCAAGACGTGGAGCGTATAACCTCCCCCGGGAAATTCATCTGCAAGCGTTGATACGTGATATGTGACTTCATCCGTCGGCAGGAAGGGAAAGCACAGCACAGGGGCCACCAACGAAGACGCGGGTCCCACCAAGAAGAATTCAGTCCAAATCGCTAGAGCCGTCGTCGTTTAAAAAACAGTCAAAATAGATACCCGACAGAACGACCGCAGCGCCCAGAAAAAACAATGTATCGGAATAATGAAGTACCATTAAACATGCGTTTTTGCGTTTGCGCGTGTTTGCTAGGTGGAGAAGTGTTCGGACTTGAATTTTCATCATGACTCGAATAACTCAACTTCGATTTCTTCAAAAGCTGATTCGCACTAAGCACCTTGAAGTATAATAATTGGATGAGTTTGCATGAATCCAATTTCTTTGTTCTTTTCCTCCTTCTTATGTTCATCACTAATGTCAAGGTCTGACACGTCACAATTCATTTTATTGCTTCCAAAATTATTTCAATAACTTTCTCTAGATCTATAAATAACGCCAGTTTCCAAAAATCTTTAAAAAAATAAAGGCCTCAAAAATCAAATTTCTAGCGACAAAGTCTATTTCTTTCGCTGCAAAGCTTTCTGTCGTCAGCAGTGTGTTTTTATTACTCATCCATCACTTCTAAGTATCGCTTAATTTTAATTTCAACATCATGAAATAGAAAAAGTGTAGGTCAATTTAGTAAACTTTTAAATGATTTTCGATTAGAATTTTGTTTTAAATCTATCTCAACAACAATCCTTTGTTTCCTAGCATAATGATAATAATTAGTGGCACAGCTACCAAAATTGGCAATTAAATGCCAAGTGGAAATTTAAAAAGAAATAAAAATGAGTTTATGTATAATCTTACAATGTTATCTTTAATTATATTTTTATGTAAATTTGGTTATTTTAATTTTATTAAGTTAATTAATTTAATTAGAAAAAACATACTAACAGAAAACATTACAAAAATCTCGCAAAGAATAAGATAAGAAAAACAAATTTAAAAAAAAGGTTATTTGTAAATATCTTTATTTACTAAATACTGCAAAAAACACGTTCCACTGAAATAAAAAATTAATACTACTAATTAATGTATACTAATTTGGAACAAGCATTTTTTCAGAAGAATTATACACTTCTAGGACAATATTTAATCAATTATTTAATTACCAATATAAATTTATATTATCTATTTCTGTATTTTTTTCAATACAGTATGGAATTTTGAGTAAACACCAATCTTTCCCTTCAGCATTGAAAAACATCTTAATATGAATGTATACAATTGATGAAGACCCAATGTCCAATAGAATGAACATCTAGAAAAACATGTGTTTATTCTCCAAAATATACATTAATTACTTAATACATTCCAAAATATACATTAACTACTTAATACATTCCAAAATATACATTAACTACTTAATACATTGCAAAATATACATTAACTACTTAATACATTCCAAAATATACATTAATTGTACATTCCATAACTAATACATTACTTATACATTCTTCATTTCTACATTAAACATTCGTAAACGACGGTTTAATTTCAGTAATACAACGTTTAAAATTATAGATATGCTGCATTAACCCCTTAAGCACTATATTCAATTTAGTGATAAAGTATGCTGAATACCAACTGTGTTAAATTTCGTCAAAAATACAAAAAAATTCAAAAATACAAAATTCATACCGGAAATTCTAAAAGAATAATTTTAACTTATGCAATCACGAAAAGTCTGTCATTATATAAAATACACTGCTCAAAACAATTAAAGGATATTTGAAGTTTTATATAAAATAAAGATATAAACGAATTTTTTTTTTGCCGAAAATAGAAGAAGAGAATCACAAATGCAAATTTTTCTGGTTTTCAAACTGTGGAGTATGCAAATTTTGAGTTTGACGTCAAAAACGTCGCTTCAGCGGCAGCGAATGAAATTTGACTTTCAACTGGATAAAAGAGAATGAAGACAAGGATGATCGGCATTCAGTGATTGCTTTGTTTCGATGAGTACGATGTCTCAGCGAAGTCATTTGACAGATTCAGAAGCTTGGAGAATTGTTGGTAGGTTAGAAGGGGACCAAACTCAAGCCGAAGTAACGCAAGCCATTGGAGTGTCACAAAGTGTCATTTCCAGGATCTGGAACCGTTTTTTGGAGAGTGGATGTGCAGGCCGAAGACCAGGGCAAGGTCGTAGACGGGCAACAACGCCCAATGAAGATCGGTATTTAGCGTTAACAGCTCGGAGACACCGAAACATGAACGCTACTCTTCTCCAACAACACCTTCGCTCGGCTACAGGCACCACGATTTCAACTCAGACTGTCCGAAACCTATCTCTATGCTCGCCGACCGATGGTATGTGTTAGATTAACATCAAGGCATCGTCGCGACCGCAGGGAGTGGGCAACCGAGCATGTCAACTGGAGGAGAAATGAATGGAGCAATATTCTGTTTTCTGACGAGTCCCGTTTTTCTGTGCATCCGGCTAATAGGCGTATTTTCATCTAGAGGGACCGTGGCAGTAGGAATAATCCTGCGTTCGTGCACGAAAGTGTCAGATTTGGCGGTGGAGGAGTGTTGGTGTATGGTGGCATTTCCATTGACGGGCGCACTGACCTCTACATCATTCGAGATGGAGCTCTGACTGGTCGCCGATATAGGGATGAGATCCTCAGACCTATTGTAGTCCCTTACGCTGCAGCAATCGGAGATAACTTCATTTTAATGGACGATAACTGCAGGCCACATCGTGCAAACCTGGTGGAGGATTTCCTTTTCGAGGAAGGAATCGTTCGAATGGAATGGCCAGCGTGTTCTCCAGACATGAATCCAATCGAGCACGTTTGGGACGCTCTAGGAAGACGAGTTTCTGGCCGCCAACAACCCCCACAAACTCTCCAAGAACTGGAAAGAGCTCTTCTGGAAGAGTGGGGCAGAATACCCCAACTCGTCATTAATAGCCTCATTGAGTCCATGCCTCAAAGGTGTTCAACGTTGCTGGCCGCCCGTGGAAACCATACCCCCTACTGAAAATGATTTTCTTTGAAGAAAACACCTTTTCTTATTCTTTTTTTCTCATATGCACAAATTGTGTTTTTTTCCTTTTGTACACAAATGCGCAATAAAATGCATTTTTTTCTGCCAAACATGTGTAATTGATTCTCATATAACCTACTATGTCTGTCGACCATGTATCAATCAGCTAAAAAGTTTCCCAGATACAAAATCCACCTAAAACTGCAATATCCTTTAATTGTTTTGAGCAGTGTACAAATTACTACTATAACTTTCTGGTATGAATTCAAAATTTTGAATTTTAAAAAAGGCCAAACTGACAACCTGGACTTACACACGTACATCATAGTATTAGAGATAGATGTTTCATGATGTACGCAGGTACGTCGTGGTGCTTAAGGGGGTTAATATCAAAATACTTTAAAAATATACATGAAATATGAGTTAAAACTTTGTACTTACTTTCAACAATCTTTCACCTGTTATCCGCCGTTTTTAAATGATTAAATTACATATTTTACGGAGATTTTTTTACTCTTTCGGTATACAGATAGCAGCACAAGACTATCCATTGTAATGCACAGTAAGTGTTTACAAGTTCCAACTGAAATTAAATATGTTATACGAAAAATAAAAATGTCCATTAGGATGGACGCAATGTCTCAGGAGGATAGTAAATTTAGGAAGTTTGGATATAGCTTTTTTTTTTTTTAAATTATCTCGAAAGTTGTCTTTGTGATACTACAGAAATAACAAGCAAAATATTAATCTTTCTGCTCTTGTCCAGTACACTTCTCAGTTTAGATATAGCTCTTTTTTTCGAAAATTATCTCAAAAGTTGTCTTTGTGACACTACAAAAATAACAAGTAAAATACTAATCTTCCTGCTCTTGTCTGTTACACTTCTCATGAAGCTATTGTTGACAGATGGAGTATTGAATCCAATCCACAGTACCTAAGAAAGAAAAAAAAAGAAGAGGATTCGTTAAAAAAAACATCGAAAATATTTAAAATTTCCTATTTTTAGCATCTATTTCCGTCAACAATTTATTTCAGACAGTGCAAGCATTTCTGGTGTTACTTTCTTCTTCTGAGGATGATATCATTTACGTTTGCTGAAAAAATCCACCTTCAGAATCCTTGTGAAAGGTCTTAAAAGCTATTTACTTAATAAAATTATTATGAAAATAATTTTCATTTTAAATTTTAATGAAAATGTATATCCTAAATAAATAATAAACAAAAAATGAAAATTCCCAAATTATTATTAAAATATTTTTCTTTGAAATTTTAATAAACATAGCATCAACAAATAATTTACAATCCCTTTTTCATACTTTTTTTTCAATAGTAGAATAACCGAGTTACTACCATTACAGAAATTACATCAGAAATAGACATATATAGAGATATATGATAATGGGAGAACTCAATACATAGTTTTATTTACTGAATAACAGTAATTTACTGCGGTTCTAGATTAATATAAAACTTTATTTAGGCAATATAATTACACTATTTACAAAGCTAAGGAAAACAATGGCTTTTGCGAAAATATATCAGCCGTCTTAACTTCGATGACATGAGATCATGATCGGATCGTCTGTCCAGACCATTTCTAGTCGCACTCTGCTGCGAATTTTAAAAATCGGTTCTTAGGCCAGAGCTCCTCAAAAACTACGCCTCAGCATATCGTTTTGGTTGAATCTTACGTCAGAGCTCTGCCCTGGGAACCTGCTTAGTTCATCTTGTTGCTAAGTGTGTGCCGTGGGAATCTCTGACCACAACCAACACTCGGCCATTCGACATGTGGACGACCTTGTCCACGCCTGGCATAAAAGCAACAAAAATACAAAACAAACTTTAAATAAAAAAACTAGGGTCTAACTTCTCTCTATGAGTACTGGTGATGGCCGGCACTGGCGTGTACTCTAACAAAATTTTGAAAAGAAAAAATGAAGAAAAAAATCTTAGCTTTTCGACATGAATTCATCATACATCATGCACTCGTCATTTAGGAAAAGAAGGGGAAAAAACGTCAAAATTTGTCTCGCCAGGTAAAATTTTGCCTCGTCGGAATCGGTATGGGCTATGGAAGATTCTTGAAAAGCCTCAATATTGATTAACGCTTCAAAAACGTAAATATCCTATTTTCAGTACTTTCAGTACTGAAAATCAAATGCAGGAGATTGGCTACTGAAATTAACTGCATGTGCGAGAATCTCTCTAAAATGTCGGTGAGCTTATCGTTATAGTCTGTGTCGTCTTTGAAAAACTGGAAACCAGCAAATGACCTCAGATTCTTCCAATTTCCTCTGTTGCCGTCATGTGGGATAATTAATGAAGGAAACATTTTAATTTTGTCACTCCTTGCAAAGCTAATTTGTGCGGCAACCCTTGGTATATCTTGTAATAGCATTCTGTATAATAAAAAAGGCGCCACTTTCTTCCCGTAATTCGAAAATCCGTATTTGCACAATTTCTTTAAAATCATTCCTTAATATTTTATAACATAACTATGAAGAAAGAACGAGAGAAATAAAAAACTCTTTGCATCTGGTGACCAAGTTTTCTTTTTTCCATGATTTACATTGGTGATGAACAACTTCGCTAATACGATGTTCTCTGGACGCAAGGCGAGAGATCTTTTTTTGTCGATGAATCGTCAAAAGGCGTCACTTATTTCCAGTTATTGAAAAATCTGTGTTTACACAAAATGTAGCCCAATTTCTTTAAAACCACTCCGTAATACTTTATCACTATGAAGAAAGAACGAGGGAGAAAAAAAAATTCTTTGTATCTGGTGACCTAATTTTTCTTTTTTCGATGATTTACATCGGTGATGAAGATCTTCGCTAATAAGACTTCAATCTTCCCTGGACGCAAGGCGCATAATTCTTGGCGTAAAATGTACAATCAGGCGAGCTTCCATACAATAATGGGACAACTCAGTAGATACTTTAATTTACTAAATAACGATAATTTAATGGTTCTAGATTAATGTTACACTTCGTTTAGATAATATAATATAATAACAAACACTATTTACAAAGTTAAGGGGATAAAGAGGTTTTTACTGAAACATATCAGCCGTCTTAAGATCGGAGAATGATTGGACCGTCTGCCCAGACCAACATCTAGTTGCACTCTATTGCAATTTTAACAATTTGTTCTTAAGACAGATCTTCCAATCCGTTTGGGTGAGGTTTTTACGTCAGAGCTCTGTCCTGGGAACCTGTTCAGCTGATATTGTTGTAAGTGTGTACCATGGAAATCTCTAACCACATATATATATTGTAAAGTATTTAAAATTTTGAAATTTCGAGCGTTTTTGTAATTTCCTCGGATGTTTTTTTTTTCAAACCGTAATTCATCATACTCTAGAAAGAGGAGATCTGAAATACAAACGCACATTCAGACATATACGTAATAGATTCCTTTTGCAATACAACAGCAGTAATTCTATTGTTGTTAATTAACATTAATCAGATTTAAGTCAACATCCAGTAAAAAAATATTTTTTTACGGGAATTTAACATTATTCAATCCATA
Source organism: Maratus michaelseni (assembly GCA_963931845.1). Taxonomy (NCBI): domain Eukaryota; kingdom Metazoa; phylum Arthropoda; class Arachnida; order Araneae; family Salticidae; genus Maratus; species Maratus michaelseni. Next base: position 280,316,284 of record OZ007592.1, on the reverse strand, counting down.
AATTATAAAATGGACTGGTTGAGGTAACACCGAGTACGTTTACCCCAAATGATTTTACTTCCTTTCCTCTTATGAACACATTGATGTTATCACCTCTGCTTGATGTCAAATTGTAAAGTGAAAAACAGAGAAATCAACGGAGTGTTTACCTTAATTTATCAAATCGACACGAGTCCACAATTATCACTCAAAATATTAGATAAATACAAAATTGTTTCACTGATTTATTCAAAATATCACATAACACACGAAAACAATTAGTCCTTATGACGGCTGTAGGAAAACTTATGGGCGAGGCTAGGGAGGGAGACACCAGATAGCAGAACTCAGGAAAGAAAATCGGGCGTACTTGATTTGACCACTACCGTCTTTATCATTATTGACATGCACAACCGGGTATGTCCAACTCTCCCCTACACCTCTTAGAATATGGAACGTCACGTGATGTAACTAACACCAGTTATTCACATGGAGATAGCATAATAACTCGCAACATTTTTTAATTTAAATTTGTGCTGAGATAGTCATTTTTATAATTTTGAACAGCATTTCTGTAACGTTGGCAGCTAAATAACTTCATTGTTGTGTACAAAAGATTGAAAAAGCGAAACAATGGGTATAAAATTTTATATAAAATGTGTTACTCCGACTAGGGTGTATCATCAGTAATCAGGTAACCATTCATGTAACATTTCAACGGGGTGTGCCATATTGCAATATTAACGCCCTCGACTGGTGCACTAACTGACTAGCAGTTTTGTTATCTGTATTCTGTAATCTGTAATCTATCATACATGTTCCAATTCGTCATTCCAGTCTCCAAAAAATTTTTCATGTGTTATATCGAATTTTTGAAAGAAGAGAAATACAAATAATGCAACTACATGTGTGACATTTATCTAGATACCCCGACACGAGAAAATAATTTTATGTCATTGTCGATTCATTGTGCAACATGTTAAATTAATTTTTCAGTGACAACGCATTATTACTATGTATCAGTTTAAGTAATATTTATTATTACTATTCTTTAATACAAAAGTTTGTGGAGAAATACACGTATAAGTCATTTTTAAAATATGAAATCTCTTCCTTTATTTTTGCCTAAAGAATATTAATACCGATAACAACAACACAAAAATTCCAACACGTCATATGATTGTTTCATTGAATTCCTTATCACTTTTTTTTAAATTTATACATTTGTTCCTATCCTAGATGTTCAATTGTACTTCATTATTCCAAAACCAGGCGCATTCATTCACGCTAAATGTCATCCACCTGTCACTGTCATGACTGAATTAATATTAGAGACTTATTTTTGAATGAAGATGAATCGAAATTCATAGGAAAGTGCAATCTTTTATATTTAGATTTTTAATGCGAGGGAATAATTTTATACCATCGTCGATTTAGAGTCTAATATTTTAAATGGATTTTAGAGTAGCAATGCATCATTCCCAATATCACTTTCAGTAATAATGTTTGCTAATATTATATAATTCAAGAGTTCATGGATAAATACGTGTAAGAGAGTTTTGATCAGAAAGCAATTCCTTTCTTTTTTCTTAAAACAATTATTGAAACCGATGAAAAAATTCTATGTCATTTTATTTTTCTTATCAATTTCTTATCACATTTTTTTTTAATTTTATGCATTTGTTCCTTTCCTAGATATTCTAATTTTGTTTCCTTCATTATTCCGATACCCAACGCATTCATTCACGCAAAATGTCATCTGCCTCTCATGACTGAATTAATATCAGAGACGAATTTTTGAAAGAAGAGGAATCGAAGTTCACAGGAAAGTGCAACTGCTTCTTATATCTAGATTTTTTAATGCAAAGGAATAATTTTACTTCATCGTCGTTTTAAAGTCCAACATTTTAAACGGATTTTAGAGTAGTAAGACTGTTGTGAACAGAAAGCAATTATTTTAATTTTTTGCATAAAAACATATGGAAACCGATAAAAAATCTTACATGTCATTTGATTATTCTGTTGAATTCATTATCACATTTATTTCGTCATACACATTTGTGCTTTTCATATAATCTCCTCTTTGCTCCCTTCATTATACTTATCCTCAACGCGTTTATTCAAGCTAAATGCCATCCGCATGTCGCAGTCATGACTGAATTAATATCAGATACGAATATTTTGAAAGACGAGGAATCAAAATTCATAGGAATGTGCAACTGCTTTTATACCTAGCTTTTTTAATGCGAGGGAATAATTTCATGTCGTCGTCTATTTAAAGTCAAACATTTTAAATGGATTTGAGAGTAGTTATGCATCACAGCTAAATATCACTTTGAGTAATAATTCGTACTAATATTATTTAATTCAAGAGTTCATGACAAAATATGCGTAAGGAAAATATAATATAGCCACGGACGAAAATATACAATAACCTCTTCCGAGATATTCACGATTCCGAAAAGAGTTCTTTATCTTTAGAAACCTCAGAAATCAATATATTTTTGAGATTCAAAGAAGCATTTATAAAAATAAAAATTTTTTTGCTTCCACAACTTTTCGGAAACGTTTTGGAGTGGTTTTTACAGTACATTAATCAGTTTTCTTAACTCAGAATATATGTTTTTTCGAATACTATCAATTCTCAAATAAACATTCTGATGTTCAATAAACATATTTTACAGACAAACATGATAAATTAACAGCATTAAGATTACATTCAAAATTAAAATTATTTTGTTAATTTTGCATGTATAAATTCATTTACAGCTGAAAATGCTTAACTGACAATTCATATCATTGTAAAAAAACGATATTCCGGATTTCGAAAACTGATTAATTCACTATAAAAAAAATTCTTGGAAACAAGTGGCAGCAGAAAAAAAAAAAATTGTTTTTATAAACTAATGTTTGGAAAATTCCTTTAAAAATCGTTGATTTTCTTAATTGCCCCATTTTTTTATTCATAAAATTCTGAGTTAATTAGTAAAAGAAATGTTTGTAATTTTTGTAATTTATTTCAAATTTAAAGTATTCTGGATGGATAAAAATTTTTAAAATCACAGTTTTATTTACCTTATATATATATTTGTACACAAGTTACCGTAATTTCCGGCGTATAATCCGTGGATCAAACAATTCTGTTTCAACCCAGAAATTTTATTCAATAATGAAAGTCAAATATTTACAGCGATCTAGATAGTTACATTTAATTTTTAAAAAATTCTGGGTCGAAACATGATTATTTAATCCGCGGATTATACGCCCCGAAATTACGGTACTTCAGATTACTTGATTGGCTAATTCAGATTACTTGACTGTCTAATTCAGATTACTTGATTACCACCATTTTTTTAAGTAGAAATATTTGCCTTATTTAATGAGAGATTAAGTAATACGAGAATAAGTCCAATTATACTATTTTAAAAAACTGGTTGGAATCAAACAATCTACATTTTTAAAAAGTAGCCTACACTGCCCGTGATGGTCACGGGCGCGACAAAATTTGTTTACAAATGACTGCCCGTGATGGTCACGGGCGCGACAAAATTTGTTTACAAATGACTGCCCGTGAAGGTATCGGACGCGACGTTTAAGGGGTTTTAAAATAATCTCGGGAGTGACAAATCATTGACTAAGCCATAATATCACGGCTACCAATGACAACTTTTTTTATAATCTATTCGCATCACTATTCTTAAAACATGAATTTTATATTATATTTCTCGTGCAAGTGCTGTTAACCCCTTGAGGGGCACCGGTATACAATATATATCCTTTTTTATTGTATAACTTTGCCACCGGTATTATTAAATAAAAATATTTATTATTATTTTTTGCAGATTGAGGAGGTAAAAATTCATTATTTAAATTTACTGGTGTCAAAACATCGCAAAATCTAGCATTTTTAGACCACGTGCTTGCCCTCCAAGGGGTTAAAGCGTATTAAAAGAGTTTTGTTTTAAGACAGTGGTGCGAGATAGAATTAAAAGTATCAGTTATGCAGCCCGTGAGGATCACGGGTGCGACTAAATTTACTCACAAATTTTCCCCGTGAATGCGTCGGGCTTGACTATTAAGTGGTTAAATCTCAAAAATATATTTGTTTCTGAAGTTTCTAAAGATAAAGGTCGCTCTTCGGAATAGTGGGTTCTCGGAAGAGGTAAGTATTTATTTTCGTAAATGATTATATTATATTTTCATAGATTAAGAAATATTAGTCCTTTTTTTTTTTTTTTTTTTTTTTTTTTACAGTGCACCTATGTCACCCACAGGCACATCAAAAATATATAAACAAAATAATAAAAAATTTACAATTTTAGATACGAAAACCGATGTATTTTTTTAAAGAGTAATTTTTAGCTCACAGGCTATCAAAGCCTGAGAGCTAATGTGCCCGCCCCTTCTGTATGTATGTATGTATGTATGTACGTAACGCAGTAACTCTTAATATAAATAAGCGTTTTGCTTCAAATTTTGGATATAGGTTCCTTATGATAAGGCGTTTCCCTGATTAGTTTTGGATGTTCGTTGGTTAAGTATAAAGGGGAAAAGGAGGGCTAGTCAACCCCCCTTAATTTAGATAAATGGGTTTTTCATGCAGAATTATCCGATTTTCTTCAAATTTTGTATATAGGTTAATGGTGATAAGGCGCTTTCCTGATTGGTTTTGGGGATTCATTGTTTAAGTATAAAGGGGATAACGGGGGGCTAATCCCCCCTCCCTTAATTTAGATAAATGGGTTTTTCATGCAGAATTATCCGATTTTCTTCAAATTTTGTATATAGGCTCATTGTGGTAAGGCGCTTCCCTGATTAATTTTGGGGATTCATTGGTGAAGTATAAAGAGGGGAACGCTGGGCTAACCCCCCCTTTTTATTTAGATAAATAGATTTTTCATTCAGAATTATGCAATTTTCTTCGAATTCAGTATAGATGTTCATTGTAATAAGGGGCTTCCCTGATTAGTTTTGGGTGTTCAATGGTTAACTATAAGGGGGTGGGGGAACGGGGGGATGATCCCCTTTAATATATTGTTGATTTCTTTATTTTTCGAAGGGCTTATTTCAAATTCTTTGAAATAAGTGTATAACATACAATAAGTGTGAATAGCCTGTGAGTTTAATGCCCTCAGTTTAACTGGGCAGTTTTCTTTTTTATTTTATAATCCAATTCTTTTTGCCGAAAAGGAAAGATAATAAAATGAAACGAATAACAAATCTAACTTGTCATTTGCTTTTCTGTTAAATTCGTGATTACATTTCTTTCAATTTTATACATTTGTGCTTTTTCTAAATGTCCCGGTATCCTGCCTTAGATAGTCTCCAACTTATTCATTCATGTTAAATGTCCTCCACATATCACTGTCACGGCTGAATCAATATCAGTGAGGAATTCTTGAAAAAAAAAGGAATAAAAACTCACAGGAAAGCGTAAATGCTTTCAAATCTTTATCTAGATTTCTAGATGTAAGGAAAGAAGTTTACGCCACTGTAGACATTAAAAAAAAAGTTGGACTTCTTTCATAAAGTATAGTTGAAAATTTTTTGGTATTAATAATTTATAGCTGTTATTATATATTACTGAATCATAAATCTATATTATTTTGGGATTTTATTTTTCTGGAAATGGAAATGTTCTAGACATAGACTATTTATATATATTTTGTCACCCACCAAGTGCACTGATCATTTTTCCATTCATTCTGTAAATTTGTTTATTTGAATGCCTAAGGGGGGCCACTCGGCCCAGCAAAGCCAGGCCGTAGAGCGTTAGCACCTCCCCCGGGATGTTCCCCGGCACGCGGGGATTCGTTTTGGGTGATTCCAGCCACCGGCGGAAGGGAAGGCACGACGCCGAGACCGCCAGCGCACGCGCAAACGGCCCAAACAACAAAAAAAAAAAAAAAAAAAAAAAAAAAAAATACAAACTAGGCCAAAGGCCGGCACTGCCAGGACAAGCTTAAGCGCGACAAGGGGCAGGCACGAAAGCTAAAAAAAAAAAAAAAAAAAAAAAAAAAAAAAAAAAAAAAAAAAAAAGAAATTGAAAAAAGCCTTAACCGCTGGAGCCTGCACTCCCTCGCGACAGACAGCGGCAGGTGCAGTGATGAAGAACTTGTAGGTGAACAGTCCTTAACGCTCCTGCGTCATGACACACAGTTCGCGGCCAAGGCGGTCCTTGAATAATAATGATGCGCCGGAATCTGAGAACTCAGTTCCCACGCGACAGATGGCGCCACAAGTTGTTGCGTTGGAGAGATGAGACCGCTGCTAAGGACTGCGAAGGGAGCACAGCAAGGTGCTCAAACACTGACAAGGTACAGCCAAAATAAGGAAAAGTCAGGAGAAGGAGGGTAGGAAGATCAATTACAGTACTGATTGGTGGTGAAGAATTTAATATGTTTAGTTAAAAATTTGATAAAAGCTAGAGTTGGTTACTCAATTTGTTAAGTTCGATAAATCCATTAAGAAATTAAAAATATTTTTTAATTTTTTTAGTAAGATTGGTCTTGTTAGAATATTGGTTAGCCAAGAGGGTGGGGGAATTTCGGGAGATCTGAGATGCCAGGCAACGGTCAGTGGGCAGTCAAAATAGTAATGAGAAGGCAAGCCCCGCTGGCCACATGGACACACATTGGAGGCTGCACGTTTATAATATTTGAGGTAAGTAGGGAATGGACCATGTCCTGTGAGGAACGCTGAGGTGTGGGGGGCGAGGTTAAACAGGTTTAGGGAGACAAAAGGGAGCAATTTGTGGGTATGTCGACCTTTATCCGAGTAATCCCAGTGGTCCTGCCACTGAGGAATGATTTTAGATTTTAAAAACCCTCTAATGTAGGATGGGGGAACAGGGAGGGAAAGATCAATATTTGTGCTTCCCGTAGCTTCTTTTGCCAATTTATCAGCTAATTCATTGCCAGCAATGCCAATGTGTGCCTTCACATGGCCCAGGGCTACTCGCCGTGCAAGGTCTTTTAAAAGTAGTTTTATTTGGAGTACAATGGGATGTTTTGTGCGGTGAGTAAAGATTGCTTGTAGGCTGGAGAGGCTGTCTGAATATAGCCTGTAAAATTGTACTGTTGGGTTAGAGACAATCCATTCCAATGCCCGCAGAATCGCGAACAGCTCAGCCTGGAAGACAGTGTTGTTATCACCGATTCTGCAGGCCCACTTATGGGTCACGACCTCGCCTTTCATGGCACAGAATGCTGCTGCCACGCCAGTCTCCGTGCGTGACCCGTCAGTGAAAATGGTCGGACAGCGGGGAGAGTAGCTGTGTTCAAAACCGTGCCTGGTTGTGTTTATCTGTAAGTGAGATGTCTCTTCTGCGGGATGTATTCTCCAACTGGGAACCTTCCTCTGTAGTTGTATTTGTGGAAAAAGTGCTGCACACGTTGGTTCATGTTCTAGGTGTGTGATCCTGTTTTTCTGGTATTCATATTGGAGTGTTATTGTTATGGGAGGAATACCTGTTATTACTGTGAGTGCGTCCGTTGAGATTGTCCTGTATCCTCGAGCAATTTGCAGCAAAAAGAGCCGTTGCATCGAGGTCAATTTGTCCTTCACGGCTTGCGTGAGGTTACCTCCCCAGACGCCCACACAGTAGAAAATTATCCGCTCCACTATTGTGTGGTACCAGATTTTTAACATTGTTGGCTTTATTCCCCAGGATTTTGACGTTAGTTTACGTGCGTTTAAGTGTAATTTTCCTACTTTAATCCTGAGGGTGTTGATATGTTCCGTCCAGCTTTGGTGTTCATCTATGGTGAGGACAAGAAGTTTGAGGTGTGAGACATGCTCGACACTAACCCCGTTCACTCTTATGATTGGTTTACGTTCAAGTTTGCGTGGTTTGGAAAATGTGACTGCTTGTGATTTTTGGCTTGATAGCTGGAGGTTGAGGTTTGTTAGCAGTTGGCAGAATACGGGGAGGGCTTAAGCCGCCATTGCCTCCAAGTCCATGCGCCGCCTGCCCGAGAAAATAAAGCTGAAGTCATCAGTGAATGCAAAGAGAATGAAGCCTCTAGATTCTAGCTCTTTTAGAATTATGTTAGCTATGAGTAACCAAAGTATTGGGCCAAGGCAGGAGCCTTGGGGACAGCCCTTTTCGAGCTGATGTACCGAAGTGCCTGAACCCCAATTGATCATTATGCTACGAAGGCTTAAGTAGGATGCGATGGTTCCAGCTATATTAGCCGGGCAGCGAATTTCAATTAGTTGCTGGATAATGTCCCTCCATTCTACATTATCGAAAGCACCTTTAATATCTAGTGAAACAAGTGAGGTGTAGTCTCCTTTGCTGATGGTTTCATTGCAAGTGGTAAGAATGTCATAAAGGGCCTTGTCACATGACCGACCCTCTCTGAACCCATATTGCCTATGATGCAAGATGCCATTCGTCTCCATGAAGTGCACCAGTCGTGTGACTAGTAGTTTTTCTAGCAGCTTCCCCAGAGTTGGTAGGAGACAAATAGGTCTATAGGATGTGGGTTCTGAGGCATTCTTTCCTTTTTTCAGGAAGTAGACGGCCTCACCTTGCTTCAGTGTTTGAGGGAAGTAATTGTGATTGAGACACAGATTGGCCCATCTGGTGAACAACTTTGGGATGATTTTGAAAGTTAATTTTAAAATTTTGAAGTCCACACAGTCTGGGCCAGGGGCTTTTTTATCATTAAATGTATGTAGAGCAGATGCTACTTCAGCTTTAGAAAAGGGTTTATCATTAGGTGTCGAAAAATTGAGGTCTGAATTGTCCCTGTTGGGATACGAGGATGGTCCGAAAAGTGCTGCAGTTAGGTGCTCCATATTTGCTTGCCTGGATGAAATGGAGGGTGGAAGCTCAAGTTTAATTTCGTCTGGTGTGAAGAAATTTCCTGTAAAAAATTTTTGTGCCGTGCCAAAAGGTTCTGATTGATTGCTGCAGAAATTCCGCCAGGCTTTGACTCTGGCATCCTGAACACTTTTCTTGAATTTTGATGAGAGTATTTTGTACTGAGCGCCAAGGTTTTCAAAATAAGGTGTGTTTCCGTGTGTTTCTCGTAGATGTTTAATCTTTCTCCTTAGCGCTGTGAGTTTGTTTCGTTGTGTCTTTAGTTCGGTGGTCCAGAACGAGAAGACTGGAGTCCTCCGAGTATTTTTTAGTCTAAAGGATGCTCGTGCCGCCTCTTGCATGGAAGCAATAAGTTTTTTTGTGAAGGAGTTAATGTCGGTGATGTTTGTTGCATCCCTTAGGTGTTGTGCAAGGAGTGGTCTGTGTGTTTTAATGATTTGTGTAAACTTTTTAAAATTTCCTCGGGTTGTGTTGAAACGTCGTTTAGTTGTAGTCAGTGGTGTAATGTCAAAGCCGAAACGTATGTATTTATGGTCCGAGGCATTGTGGATGTCCATTACTCGCCAGTCACTGATTTTTTGTGCCGCCTTCGGATTCGCCAGCGTATGATCTGGGAATCCTTTGTGTGTTATAATACCTGTGTTGTTCATTCTGACAAATGTGTGTGTTCTGTTATCAATGTTAACAATGGTTAAATTATGGACTGCGAGATGCTCGATGAGACTGTCTCCGCGGATGGTTTCCTGTGGGCAACCCCAAAAAGTGGAGTTTGCGTTGAAGTCACCTCCGCAAATGAAGTACTGCTTATGAGTTATTAAGTGTTGCCACTCCATAAGGGTTTCATCAAAATTGAAACGCGGTGCTGCGTAGGTAGAGCCTATAATTAGTTTTCCTTCCTTCGCCATTATAGTGATGAAAACACAGTTGTCTTCTGTGAATAGGTGTGAGTATGCCAGATCCGTATTCTGGACGACCAGATGAGCGCTGTTATCTTTGGACGCGAACTTCGCCCAATTTTTCGGAAAAATTGACAGCAGCGCTCCATCATTGCCACAGTAGGCATCCTGCAGCAATGCAATGTCTATAATTTCTGATATCATGTAATTTTTTAGGCTGACATTAGCTGCCTTGCAGTGATTTAAATTAACCTGAATGATTTTGATGTGGCCAAATGGAGGGGGGTCCGAAGGTGCTAGAAGAGACATATTGGTTTTCTGAAAAGGTACTTAATTAAAAGGTACTTAAATAAAGGGTTCTTGGTTAAGTTAGTAACAAAAATTATGTTAGATTCAATAGAAGGGCCTACCTTGCCAGTCATGGTGATGCCCGTTGTGGCCTCCTTGATAGAGTGGGTGGTATTCATTTCTATATGAGCGATTACCATACCATTCATCGTGATGATAGGGGCTATTTGCTGGTGTTGCCTCTTGTATGGTTGGGTGCTGTGTGTTGAATTGTTGATGTCTGTTTGGTTCTTCTGGTGTTAGGTGAACTTGCAAACTGTTACCAATTTGGAAAAGCAGGTTAAGTCTTTCCCGTTCTGAACTATATTTTGAGCGGTAGGCACTGCAACCAGAATCTGATGCTTTGTGGCTTGTTGGAAAATGTGTGTTGTGTTGTGTGTTATGTTTGGTGCAGTTGATGCATCGTGGAGCTGCTGCACATGTATCTTCATGGTGTGCTTCGCCACAGCATGCACACACAGACGTGGCCGCCTTGCAGTTCCGTTCGTGGTGGGTAAGGCCTTGACAGCGGCGACAGCGCAGGATGGTAGTATGTGGTCGGAGGCGACAGGTCTTTAGGCCGATGACGATGCCTCCATCATTTATGAGCTCTATGCCAAGTGACTTAGGCAGCAGAAGAATCAAATCTTTTGTCGCCTCGATGTGTGTATTAGGTAACTCCTTGAGGACGATGATGTCTTCTTCAGTTATATGGTATGTTTTGCCAAGAATATTAGTGAGGGCCTCCTTCGTCAGCGCCTCTGGGACACCCAGGAGAATCATTTTATGCTTTGGAACTGCCTTCTGCAGAAAATTAAGTTTTTTGTTGAGAACTTGATTGTGCTGCAGCTCTGCTTGTAGGCGCTTTAGGTCCTCTTCTGTTTTGCAGGTAACTTCTACGTGATTTCTCCTGGGGGCCACCTTATCCACGTGTATTGGCGTTGCAATTGCCTCTTTAGATAGCATTATTTCGATTTCTTTTCCCGGTGTTATTGATGTACCTTTAATGATGAGGGTTTTGCGATTAGAGCTTTCCAGAACAAACTTTTTGGCTGGTTGTGCGGCTGTTTGACTGTATGTTTGTGGGACTTGAGGTGTTGCTGTTTCTGTTGGTGAAATGGTGGTGCTTTCTATTGCCGCTGCTTGGTCTGCTTGATTTTGTTTTAGTGTTGATCTGACTGCTTCTATAAGTGTGACGGTGTCTGGGATCCTTTCAATTATCTTCTCATTCGTTTGGCGTGCGTGAACTAGGCTTTCTCGGAGGTGCTGGCAGCTTGTCTGGAGGCTTGCTTCATTTATTTCTAGTTGGCGTATCCTGGACTGCAGTGCCTCTTCTGTATTTTGAAGGAACTCAAATACATATCTCAGATTTTTTAGTGTTTTTTCTGTGGGGAGTTCTTTTGTAGCAATGCTGTTTTCAGCTCTTGTTACGTAGCACTTTCCCATCGTAATAAGTTCTGCCATCGTATATGTTTCTATTTCTGCATCAGTGTGTTCATGTATTGTGGATGCTGCTGAGCTGTGGCTGACGCTTCTAGACAGCTTTGCTCTGGTATTTCTAGTTGATGACCTGCTCTTTCGAGCTGCTGACTGAGAGCTAGAGTTTTTGTCAGAAGGAAATCTTCCGTTGCCTGGCGACATGTTAGCAAGGGAAGGAACAGGATGAGAAGCTTCTACTACGAAACGATAAACAAAAGAAAATTATACTAAGTCAAAAACTAGGTCATTGGGCACTCACGCCACTTGACTGAATAAACCCATGAATGGCTCTACAGGTCTCGCAGCATGTTTCAAAATGGAAAAGTGAAGGAACAAAAGCTTGCCGTTTGTCAAAAACTCGTGACTGCGCTGAAAATTAGACTGGTATTATTAGGTTCGACTTTAGGGTAAAGAATAATGATTGACCAATATCAAAAAGCTTAGACTTAAGGAATTGTTGGGTGAGAAAGGGAAGAGAAAATGAAACGATTGGGGCTCGCTAAGGTGATGAAAGACAAATTGCTATTCCTTGCTATGTAACTTATTAATAATACATGTTTAAATATGGGTAGAGCAGAACTTGTTGCGATAGATGAGGAGGATTGTTGTTGATGATGATTGCTATAGGAGGGAGAGACGGGAGACACAGGCGCCAGCCAAGGCCAGCCGCAGCGCGCCACCCCGACCGACGAGTGGTAAAGGGGAAATGCTGTGCAAAAAGCAAGAGAGAAAAGTCTTGTGGCATTTTGCGAACACAGGGGAGTCTGAGAAAGTCTAAGAACGTACTTTGATGCAAGAGTAAATTAAAAAGTAAATAAAAACATTATTATTCTACTCAGGAGTGTAAGAAAAATGAAGAAAAATAAGTAAAAAAAAAAAAAAAAAAAAAAAAAAAGACTTTAATACAACAAAGGAAAAAAAAACACACTAAAGCTTATAAATATGTGAGCAAAAAAAAAAAAAAAAAAAAAAAAAACCTGTAAATGGGAAATAATTGTAAAAATAAGTTTGGTTACAGTTAGATGTTAGAATTGGTTATATGGTCCGAAAATGTTAAAGTCCGCAGATAGGTATTCTAATTTGAAGAAGATAGTGAAAGAGGGAAATGGAATCTGATGAAAAACAAGCCCCCCCCCCCAAAAAAAGAGAATTTCAGGATTGTGTAAAAAATGATAAAATTTAATAGAAGCGCTAGAGAACATAAATTCACTTAAGTTTATATGAGAGGACAAAAAAAGGTATATAACAGTATGAAGAAGGAATAAATTGCGAGACCTAGCCATATTTTCGTGAGAAAAAAGAGTGTAAACAAATGATGAAAAATGCATATATTTAGGAAAACTAGACAAAGAAACTTAATAAAAAGTGGGGGGTATGAAGAGCAAAATGTGTTAATTTACGAAAAGAATTTTTATAGTTATTGAATGTGAGGAAGATTAGTTATGTAGAAAAAAGTGTGTTTTGCGACAAACACACACACACAAAAGAAAAAAAAAATGAATCCGCTAAAACTAAAATTGCTGCAGGTGTGTTGAATTTTGGGGGGGGGGCTAAAAATTTGGGGGTTACTAAAGCTAATTATGATGAAATATGTATGAATTATTTACAAGTTAGAAGCAACTAGTGAAGAGAAATGGGGTTCAGCCTTACCCCAGCACCTTGGTCCGGCGCCGGCAAATGATCCCAGTGGTCCGGTGGAAGGCAATACGCCGTACTCGGGAGAAGAAAAAAGAAAGTATGAAAGAAATATTTATTGGAGTGTGAATAATATGTGTTGGGAAGTAAATTGACAAATTTTGATGAGTTTTACTGAGTATTTTTTGTAAGGTGAAAAAAACAACAAACTTAACACTAAGTGCAACTAAAAAGCCCCAAAAAATGCTGAAAATAAACTGTTATATAATGTGAGAATTTGCACGTAGAGATAGATGGGAAATTATTGAAAAAATAACAGTTTGGTAACAGTTAGGTGTTTGAATTGGTTACATGGTCCAAAAATGTGAAAGTCCGCAGCTAGGTATTCTAATTTGAAGAAGAAAGTGAAATAGCGGCCTGGACTTGATGAAAAACGGGCCCAAAAAAAACTAAGAAAATTTCAGGATTGTGTGAAAAATGAAAAAAATATTAAACGCACTAGAAAACATAGATGCTCTTAAGTTTATATAAGAGGGCAATAAAACAGTATATTACAGCATGAAAAAAAAAAAAAAAAAAAAAAATTTAGCGATATTGACGTGAAAAAAAAATAAATAAACAAATGGTGAAAAAAACATATTTTTAGGAAAGCTTGACAAAGAAAATAGTAGAAAGTAGGGGGGAGGGGGGGTAGAGAGAGACATTTCTTTAATTAAGAGAACAGTTTTTGTAAATAATGTATGCGTAGAAGTACAGTTATGTGGAAATGAGTGTGTTTTGCGTCAAACACAAAAAAACGCTAAAAAAATTAAAATGTGGCGGGTGTGATGCTTTGTGGTGGGAAGGAGAGTATTATGTTTGGAGGCTTCGAAAATCAATTTTAGTGAAAATGTATGAATATATTAAAAGTTAGAAGCGTTTAAGAGTGATAAGTTGGAAAACCGCCTTGCACCGGCACCTTATGAGTCCGACGGTGGCAGCGGCAAATGGCAAATGGGAAAAAAAAAAAAAAAAAAATCCTGTAAGAATTTAAGCAGCACAAAGTAAATGGCCAACAACAAGAACATCCCCCCCCCCCAAAAAAAAAAAAAAAATAAATAAATAAATAAATAAATAAATAAAAATGTGAATATGTGAAAAAAAAGTTGACAGCTGTGAATGTTGGCCAATAAATACCAACATCACTGAACATCACCTTTTGACAATAAGTGAAAGAAAATTTCTGCCATTGCTGAAAATTAACATTTGATATTGAGCGAAATAATTACTAACAATCCTGAAAAACATCCTGAGTTTAAAATACAATAATATACAAAAAATGCGTTAAAATATAGTATAATGTACTGGAGAAGGTTTATAATGTTAATAGAAAATAGTAAGTAGAAAGAGTGTAAAAGAAATGCGAGTCATGTCGATGATCTCGAAAAAGGATTTAAAGTAATGCGAGTAACCTACGAGAGATGGCGCCAAACGTTTAAAAAGTGTCTAGCTGATTTTAGGATATGGGCTAGAATAGCCATAGGGAAAGAACAGGGCTTGGGGAAGGCGATAGATGGCGCTTCATGTTCTGTTGATGATCGTGGAGAGAGGTGGGGCTAAGGAAAGTTAGAAAATAAGAATTACGAGAGATAGAAGTATAATTAAATTGAAAATGAAAAATAAAATTGTTAGCTGTTCGAAAAAACGTTTGCAAATGTATACTGGATGGCATAGTGATAAAGTGAGATTCTCTTAAAAAAAAAAAAAAAGGCGTCTTTTCATGGCCATACATTTATAATATAATGAATAAAATTATGTATAAGTGTATTAAAAAACATAAGTTTTTTTTTTTTTTTTTTTGTTAAATGTATTAATAATACATTAGATATTAGATGTTTTTTAAAGACATGTTATAAAAAGCTATTAACAAAAGCTGGTGTGAGTAGATTTCTCTGTTACTGGAGTAAAAGATGTGTGACAAAGACAAAACTATCATTAAATTATCTAGTAATATTCAAAAACAAACGACATATTTATTTATTTTAAATATTAATTTTACGTACTTTGAAAAGATTTATTTAAAATAACACTTTTATTACTGAGTAAGATGGAAATTTTGTAAGAAAAAATAATTAAAAAGGGTAAGAAATTTAAAACTTAGGAATTTAAAGGAAATAAGACATATTAGAGCTTGCTGTGTTAATAAAAATGTGTCCCCCCCCCTTGCACAAAACTAAAAAGAAAGTTTTAACAACCCCAATAATTTGAAATTTACTTTATAACTATAGCTATAATACCCGTACGACATTCAGCGACTAACAAAATATCAGCCGATAACTCCGCACTACCCGGGATGTTAAAGAAAATGTTAAATTAAAAATAAAACAATAAAGAAAAAAAACATAAAAAGAACAAGGTTTAAATAAAGATAAAAAAAGGAATTAAAAAAAAAAAACCGTTATTGCGTTGAAAACTGCTAAGTATTACAATTAAAATTATTAAAGTTGGAAAAAAGTTTGGATCATAGGATGAATAAGTTTTCTGATGTAAAGTACTAGAGAAAAAAAAAAAGAGCTGAAAAAGTTAAAGTATGTAACCATTTCTTTCCTTAACCTACCCTCCCTATTCCCTTTACTTTTTATAAATGGTACAGTTGAAAGATATCCTAACTCATTTAAATAAATGTTAAAAAGCATATTAAGGCGCAGGAAAAAAACGTCAAATTTAAGCACAACCTACATGATAAAAACTAAAAATTGAAAAAAAAAAAAAAAAAGAAAGAAACAGAAATATTCAAAGAAATCAAACTCCCCTCGTTAGCAAAATAGCAGAAAGAAAGTTAATTAGGGGGGGCCGAGCGTCTGAAGAGGCCACACCCCGGCCAGCAAACAGCTGTCACCCTTGCTCCCCAAAAGCAAATGAGAGCGAGGTCCCATAATCAAGCCACACTGTAACAATGCCCGTGATGCCAAACAGCCAGCCCCCCAGAAATGAACCCCGTGTCCTCCAAGCATATATATCCTAATACATACTCTCAGAGGCCAAAATTTAGAACAAGACATGCTAAACTATGTGGCTTGGTTAGCAACAGAAGTCTAATAAAAAGCTTAATAACAATTAAAATTTTTAAGTTATCGCAACAAGGCTTTTTCTATGAGCTTGCTAATATTAAGAGGTAACTTTATATTACATTGTTTAAGCAAATTACAATTAAAACACAATAAGACAAAAAAATTAAGATGGAAGCAGTCACTGGCTGACAAACAGCAGGCTAGGCTAGAGCAAATTAAGTAATATGTACATAAAACAATTAATAATTAACGTAGAAACATGCTGTTTACCTATTTTTGTAGCTGAGACATTCATGTATCCATTTCCATCAAGGGCGCTCGGCCCGCTGACCTTTGGAGGGGCTTTAGCCAGACATTTGTAGGAGCACAACACAATAACGTCCTTCCCCTCCGCGTACACCGAGTTTTCCAAATTTGTTTATTTGCAGACATGCGGTATTTTCGAATAACTTTTATAAGTAATTTAAAAGAAGTTTTCTGAGAAAAAAAAGAAACTTGGTTTTTGTCACGCCCTATCTTTTGATGCTCTCAAACTTTCAATGAAGCGTTGTATCGTATTTATTTACATAATTATTTGGAAAGTTGTTATATTGCACTGACCTGCGATGGAATTTACCAAAGATATCTGTTATACAATTTTTATGCTTATTTCGAGAAAACATTCAAAATATTCTGTCATGTACAATCTTGACACATTTTAAGGTAAATTACAAATTTATTTATAAATATATTAAACTGCCCAATTAGTAATAATTGCATAACTGATAATAAAGCACATTTATTTTAGCCGGTGCACAAGTTTCGCCAATGACAGATTTTTTTATTATTATTATGTGTAAATTAGAAACAATGTTTAATGTTGAAATGTGGTGTTTTGGTTCATTTTATTATTATTAGTAGTAGTATTAGTATTATTATTATTATGCATTTTAAACGAAATGAGTGGAAGCCATTTATTTTAAATGTATGTAATCTTTTTTTCAAAATGTGTTTTAAATGAAAGTGATGCATTTTAAATGAGTGAAAGGTTTATATTTTAAATTAAACGAATACAATACGAAAGATATTGATAGGAAAATATTTGGTGATTAATCATCTGCGCCCGACTAACATAAAAGTACCATTAATAATTATAAATTTAGTCACAAAAATAAGAAAGCAATTAATATGATAGTAGATTAATGGCCGACTGCTGAATAAATTGTGGTCAGAAGCAATGTATAAGAAAGAAATTTCTAAATAGAATTTCGAGGAGAAAAAATTGTTATTAAAATTTTTATCTTTGGAAATTTTTGACAACGTTTTCAAATTATTACACAAAAAATTATTAAGAAAAAAGGATACAGATTATTTTTAAGTTTTTTTTTAGATAAAATTTTGCTGACTCCGTTGGACCTTCTGTGATTTTCTTGAGAATACGCATCCCTACATTGGGAAAGAATCTTGTTTCATAGAAGAAAACTCTGGACATTTCTGAATACAGCACACTCAACAAAAATTGCAAACACATAAAATGGTGCAGAAAAATATTGAAAGTATTTTTTCTCAGGCTTAACAATGAAATGATCCGACAGAGAACGCAATTTAATTACCCACGGTTCACGTCTCACTTTTTCCTGCCACTATTACCAAATAGTAATTTTACCTTATTTCTGGTCTTTGCGACGAGCGGCACGAAATTCTTAAATTAGAACACAAGAAAATTTGAAGGGAAGTTTTTGTGTCATCCAAAGCCATTAAATAATAAGCCCAGTCAGATAGTGTTAAATTTGTTAGCGGGGACACTAGCGCCATTCCTCTGCTGCGGAGGGAGGACAAAACAGAAGTGCGTCGCAGAGAAACGATACGATTTATTTATATCGATATTTTATCGTTTGTATCGATTTTTTGTTTTTGCACTTCCTTTAAAAGCTTGCTAATTATTGGGATATTTTACATTAAAGCTAAAATTATAATGAAAATAAAAAGAAAATTGGAATTTTAAATATTTTTTTTTGTACACATTTTAACAAAAAACTGATAGTTTAACAAGAATATTTTATAACAATATTTCATGATGTTAAATGTTTTTGAGATTTTTTAGCAATTTAATAATAATTTAAAATCTAGTAATTGAAATATTTACTCAGTAAGAATGAAGATTATTTAAAGATTTTATGCATACAGGATAACTAGAATAGAAAAAAAAAACTGAACATTTTTATATTTTATTGGATTTTTAAGAACTATGCAATTATAAATTTTACAATTTATCAGAAATTTTTTCATAAAATAAATAAAATATAAAACGAAAAGAATAAATAAAATTTAACATCATGAAATATTTTGGATAAATTATTTGTTTTTTGTTAAAAATACATACAAAGAAATATTTAAAATTCCAATTTCATTTTTATTTTCATAATAGTTTCAACTTTAATGTAAAAGGCCCCAGTAATTAGCAAGCATTTAAAGGAAGTGCAGGTTAAATTGCCCATAACATCTCACAATTTTGTATTCAGCCATATCATTTTTTAACACTGTCCAACCAAGTTGAAAAGGGTTTATGACTTCGGTTTGTCTGTCCATGCTCTAACTCTCATAAATATACTCGAATTGCCCCGAAATTTTTGTCGTTTACTATAGCATGTTCCCTATTTCAACTTATAGTTTTTTTTACAGGGACAGTCAAAAACATTACGTTACATTACAGTCAATGGGAAATAATCATTTCAAGTGCATTTTGATGATGCTACGTCATTTAAAACATGATGAAATTGATATATAATTATGAAGCATATCAAAGCAGGCGTTTTGTAGAATATGGTATGCAAAACATTAATTATTCATTTACAGGGTCAAACAAAAGAATTCTGTTACACATTGTTCTATGGGGAAAATCGTTTGTAGGTTAATATAGTGATATTTCACTATTTCAAACATAATGAAAATTATATGCATTACTGAGTTGCACTTATTAATTTCTCTCATCAAAGTGGTGTGAATTGCGTTTATTTACAGGGAGACACAAAGATATCAGTTACAGTACAGGTGTGTTATTTAGAGTCAATGTGTGATATGTGGGTTTCAACTTTGGTTTGCGTTTTAAGTTTAACTCAATTTTTTCATAGTACGTGTGTTTATAAACTCGGTTGTTCATATACACGGCTACACAAGGGAATCCGTAAGTATTACAGATTATGGGAGTGAATTACTTAAGGGTAGTTTTTAATTGTGTTAACCATTTTCCTGCTGAACTATGTTTAGTAGACTAATAAAAGTTTGTAGTATATAAATAAATTCATATACAGAGCTACACAAAGAAAAATATACATTGTCGTTTAGGGTTGGTAATTGCTGCGAGTGAATTTTAAGTTGCCTTTTAGCTTAATTATTGGTGTGTACAAAAGCTTCAGATAATATGCAGGGCTGTGCAAAAGATTTTGAGTGCATTTTCATTGGTTAGTGAAAATTGCTAAATGTGAATATTCTAACTGAACTAAATTTTATCATGCTATATATCCCCATCTATTGATCATATACAGGGCTGCACAAAATAATTCGACTACTTTTTTGACACTGGAAGGTAATTTTGACAACTGTATTTTTCAATATGTTATATGTTTTCTATAATGTTTACTTACATATCTCCCTTCACCTTATTTAACGGTGAAGTTTCATTACAGTTTTCTGGCTGTGTTGGAAAGTGTTTCATAATCACACATAATTTTTTGTTTAATACATTGATCCCGTTCTAGTTGCTAAAAATTATATTTACAAAGGAACCACTTTTGGTGCAGCTCGCACCTAGCATCCATACATGGTACATTTCGTAGCCCTATACATAAAAGTTAGAGAACTGACAAAATTTCTCTGTTAAAGTCATATTTTTAATTTTTTTATACTATATTATTTTTTTATTATTGGATTTTTAATTGATAATTTCATGCCAAAAGCGAGTCAAGTCGCCAAATAGGGTGCTATGAATCCAAACCACTACTGACACAGCAGAAAAGTATGACATTCGTTCAGGGTTGTCTGAAAAAAGTCTACAGTCAATGTCACGCCACCAAAAATGCAATTATAATGTTGAAATTTTTCAAAATGAAATTCGTAGGTTTTTAAAGAGTTGTTTTAACTTCTTTCAATATTTTATTCTTACTATTAACTAATTTGTATTTTAAAGTATTTAAAAAACTTCTCTGTTAATAAATGGTCCAATAAATGGTCTCGAAAATTGCATTTTCTGAAAGTTATGCTGCTGTAAAATAAAAAAATGATTTTAACACAAAATTTTCAACAATTCTCAAACTTCGTAATATAGGGCTTTAAAATGCCACCCTGTCTCAATGCTAGGTGCGAGCTGCACCAAAAGGGGTTCCCTTGTTAGTAAAAAGCTTATTTAAAGAAATCAATATAATTGACCCTTCTCTCTTAAAAAACTACGAATTTTCATTAAATAATTTTATGTAAAAACAGATCATCATGAAATTTTGTAAAAAAAATTTCTTGCACTTTTTAGTTCAAATATCCACAGATACTTTACAAAAGAAAAAGAAAACTTATGATTTTAATAATTTAGTAAACTGCAGCTAAAATGCTACTTTAAAAAATAATAAGACTTCAAACTTTTAATGTAACTATTGGGTTGCTCGGAAAGTTGGTTCGTACCGGAAAATTCTATTATTAGACATTAAATCAGATAACTAATGTCTAATAATTGACGGGCAGAATTTTCTGGTACAAATTCTTAAGTAGAAGGAACTTTCTGAATAACCCAATATATGTATTTAATGACCAATTAGCAGATAGTTAACTATCAACATTTGTATAGATTTCTCTGTGGCATATGTTAAATTTAATCGAATCATTGCCTCTAGTATGTGAATTATATACTATATCAGAGATGAATTCAACGGCTGGGGCAGGGTACACATACACCAGATGATTTGCAATTTTATGCTTTTATTTTTATATTATGTTAAAATTGTTATTATAAGACATTATAAGTAAGCTGTATTTCAAAACACAGGTACAATGACAAAGATTGTGCATTTAAGAAAAAAAATGAAAAAGTTTTCTGTTGGAAATGGAATTATAGTTACCCTTATCGATAAGAAAACTTTTCCGAACCTACAAGGAATAAAATCTGGAAAAATAGAAAGTTGTTTCTTTCTGTCAAGAAACTTTTCCTTTTTGATTCAGAAACTTATCTTTAAATACAGAATAAATTCCTGTAGATTAATGAAATCTCTCCTTATGTATAAACAAAAGCTTCCCAAATCAATAAGTAAACTCATCTTTAATAATAGAATCAATTCCTATAAATCTGTATAACTTTCAATTCACACAAAAAAAGTTTTGAAAGAATAGACAGAAAACATTCCTTTTTAAATAAGAAACATTTCTGAATTATTCATTCGGGAATCTTGAAAAAGGTAAAAATACCTCTGTAAAATAGTAACTTTCTTTTCTTTATGGAAATATATATATTTTTTTTAATCAGAAAAAAATCCCGTATCATAAAGACTTTTTCCTTATAAGGAGTAAGAACAATGACAGATGAAAATACTCACCTCTTGGACACTATCTTTGTTTCCTTTTATCTAACTTAAATATTATTAAGAATCTTTTTTGCATGCCTATTCACACAATCAGAATTACAGATAAATGGGTAATAATTCAAGTATGTTAAGATCATAAAATAGATTACTTTGGTATGTTTTGTATTACAATGGTCCAATTTAACGTATTGTCATCTTTAAATTTTATTTATTTGTTACAAGTACACTTTTTTATGTTCATAATATACATAGCATACTTCTTGTTTATTTGTAATCTGCGTGTATACGTATCCTTAATATATTCAGTCAAGATAAAAACAAAAGCAAAATTGTCCAAAACAAACCATTTCGCCTGCTAAAATGTTCCCGCACCCTTAAAAGCACATTTTTTTTTTCTTGTGAAAAATGTAAATTGTCATATAAATGTAAAACAAATCTGGTGAAAACAATTTAGCTTTATCTTTAAATGGTTTTCTTAATTGAAATGAATTGGAAAAATTATCAACATGGAACTGAATAGACATAATTCAAAAACATTGTTTAATACTAACTATTCTCTCGTTTTAGCAGTGATGAATTCAGCAGAAGGCTTGGGATACACACAGTGGAGGATTTGTGGTTTTATGCTTATAAATATAATTTTTTATGTTTAAAGTTATATCATAAGTAAGTTGTCTCTAAAAACACAGATAAAACGACAAAGTTCATAGTTCATACACTTGAGAACGATTTTATGTTTATATTTGTTGTAGAAGTGCAAGGTTCACCCCCCTTCCCTCCCCTTTTGGAGGAGAATTTTTGCTTTAACACTGACCTTCACAGTACCCATAACCAAAAATAATAATAATATTAAATTTAATGCATTTCATTTTGTATGGAGTGTTTTTAAAAAGGTAAAATTCTACATATTTTTTATGTTATATAAGTTAGTTGTTTCTCAAAATACAAATATATCAAATAAAATTCAAGCACTTTTCAAGGATGTTCAAGGGTTGTTTTAGATCAAAGTGTGAAAAAAAGGGAGAAAAAAAAAATACTTTTCAAAAATTAAAATCAGATTTTTTTTAATTAAGGATTTTTTAAGATATTGATATGTTAAGATATTGATATGCAACTTAGATTTGTAGGAGGTTTTAAAAATAATCTGTCTTCATACTTCAGGTATTCTTGTAAAAATCTTGCTAAAATAATGTGTACTAATATATATATATAAATATATTATTATAATAAATCAAGCTGTCTTAATGAAGACAAATTCTGGAACAATGTTATTTTTTGAGTTGGCAGAAGTAATTTAGTAACATACAGATTATTTAAAAGTAAACTAAGACAATATTTAGAAAAAAAAATACTGTATACAATTGTTTAGAAATCAGATAATCTTTAACTTCAAAAACAATTTCCCCAATTTTACTTTACAAATATACATTAAAAAGTACTTTTTATTTCAGATTGTTTTGTATCTTTTCTATTGTTATAACTGAAATAATACAAATAATTTTTTTTTTGTCAGCTCATATCTAGATGTAAAGTATTTTGTACACCTGAAAAATATTTCAATCATTTTGTACTTTTTAGTATTATTATTCATTTGGAGGAAAGAATCTTTCTAAATATATTTGGTATTTTTTATGTTAGCCGGATGTCAATTATATAGAGATGTAATCATTGGCACCCAGCTAACATAAAAATAGCAGTTATTTGTATTCTTTAAATTTTTATTTAGTACTTTACTTAATTATTACTATTAAGTAGAAGCATTAATATGTGTCTTTGTGTAGAATATTATAGTGAACATGGTATTTTCAGGTACTTTAATAAGATGTTTTAATAAATTTACAATCAGCAGAAAAAGAAAAAAAAATCTTATCTATTTATATCATTAAAAGAATTTTCAAGTTTCTGTTCAAGAGAAAACATATAATTTTTTTTTGATTGATCATTTATAAACATATGTAGACTTCCAGCCTTTATTATCTGTATTTTGTGCTTTCAAACGCTGTGAAACAAACATAGATAAAAGTTGAAAGATATTATAGAATAAACAACAGTAGTATTAATTTATCAAGCATAGTAGAGCAAAAATTTTGGCTTATTTAATCTAAATAACGTGAAGGTCGTTTCAATTTTTCAAGAATAAAATTTCAACATTGATTTACATCAATGATAGATCTTATTTTTAATCCGCTTACCATAGTTTAGATATACACAAAATTACATAAATTAAAATGGTTCTAGAATAAATATAATACATAAGAAAAAAATCACCACATTGCTTGACTATTTCAAAGAATTCTTATCAGATCTTTAGATATTACGATATATATTTTTTTCAAGACGATATATTAAAAAAAACTTTTAAATAATAAAGTATAGGTATTTAGTAAGGTACATTTATACCATCGGTAAAAATATCATACATTAAAAAGTAAAGTAATATCACAACAAGAGCAGAAGTGAATTCTCAAATGAAGTTGCTTTTCATGATATTGAATTTTTTACTTAAAGATTTGCGATTAAAGAACATTACTTCAAAATTAGAAGTAAGATAGGGATTTCCCCTTATTTCTTATTACTGACTTCTCCTATTACTTAACATTTAATCAAAGTAATTAACTTAACTGCAAAAGGATAACAATGTTATGTGGTGGATAGACAATAAAGATGATCATTTAAAAGAACAAACACATTTATTAAACATTTAAAAACAAACAATAAATAAAAATGAATGTTTCAAAATTATATTATTTTGTGATACTTTATATTTAATTGAAATAATAAAATACAGCTCACAGATGCAAAATATTTACATCTTGAGATATTAGAGTAAGATAGCTGTTTGCAGAGTGTGTGCTTCTGGTGTCATTAAAGTTCATTACCATGATGATATAGAGCGATCACCACAAAGTCTGTAATTATTATACAAACCGATTTCCGACTTACTCTTTTCCTGAATTCCAATAAGCTTTATCCATCGCTGACATCTAAGGAAGACATAATAATTCAAATTTGAATTAATATAAATTACGAGCATACAATTTGCGGATATTTACAGGTTGAATAGGGGAGATTTACTTGATGAAATTTTATCATCTTCTTAAGAATACTAACGATTTAAAAGAGAGAATTTTTAAAACGTAAACTGTTGGCATCTGATGCCTACTTTCTGATGGTGAAAATCTTGTTTTAATAATTATATTAGGTAATGAATAATCACGCTTCTAAATTTCCCCCGTAGACTAACATTAGATTTCATGATCGGGAGTTTCAGTGAAGCAGCCCCTTAATAATGCATGTGTTGTTACTTATATATGCCATATGTACATCGTATACACATGTCATATACGACCTGTACATAACAAATTTCTTAAAATCTAGTAACGAAGAAAACATTTCGCAGGTAAAAAATATATATATATGTAATTTGACGAAACACAAATTTTTATTTTATGAATTGAGAAAAATTTAGAATAATATATAATTAAATTCAGAAAGATAACAAACTTCCTTTTGTAATATAATCTCTAAAAAAAATGCTATAAAGGCCGAATTAACTGGCATGTCCGAGAAATGCTGATGCCTCAGCAGTTGAGTGCTATAAAATGGTTATCTGATGATTGGGGGGGGGGGGGGAGAGGGGAGAGAATTCAACATTGACACCATGTCAAAAAAAATATAATTTAACAAATTACAATAACCATTAGGAAAATGTTCCGAAAGCTTAAAAAAAAATGCCTGCCAAGGTTGCAGTTATGATTTCGCCAACATCATCGCAAAGCTTATATATGCATCCTAGATACGCATATATAATATATATATATATATATATATATATATATATATATATATATTCCAAACACTCCTATATGTGCCATATACGTCATTACACACATATTATTAACGTCTTATGTGTCATATATACATCATATACACATGTCCTATATGTGCATCATATATGCATTATATATGACTATAACTTGGGCATATACGTCAAGAAATGTTATATATATATATCATATATTATTATAATGCCATACATGCTTTATAATTTGGCGATAAATCTTGGTCGCTTGGCGATTCATCTTTGGAACCCGTGATAACATGAAAGTACCCAAATTTTAATCATATCAGCATAAAAATAATACAGAAATAGGGATCTGTTTCATACTTTAATGTTTAAAAAACGAGAGAAAAGTATGAGCATGTCAGGAATTGGCACAGACGCACCATGTTGAATTTTTTTTTCTCGTCAATTTGGCGAAAACTTTGTTTTGGAATATTAGTTACAAATAGTATGCCATAATAGCACGCGATTTTTTATTTCAATATAAAAATAAAATAATATAATAAAAATAAACAAATGGTAGTTTGATGTAAATAAATATGTTACTTTGATACTTTTCTATTGATAAATATAGTAAAAATAATTTATAGAATAAAAATAAAAATAAATAAACAAAATAATCGGTTTACCATGTGAGGCTAAAATTTGCCATTTTGTTGTAATTGCGCCAACATGGTTTGTATGTAATATCTGTGCCCAGGAATTTTAAAATAGTTGAGCAGAGAAAAGTCTTTTTTATGTAAATCGCCTTAATGATAAACTGTTAATATTGATAAAATAAATATTTCATATTAATAATTTCACAATATATAGACACAGAACTTCAAAAACAAATTGATTTTCATAATATGGGTTATTTAACCAATGTGGTACAGATGCTTTACACTCACGCAAACATATAAACATAAGTTTGGCGACTTTTTGGTTGGCGCGATTTTCAAGACTGCGCCAAACGAATAACTTAATTTTAATACAATGGCTAGGTTGCCATTAAAGGAAAAAATCCCCTAAATTTGGAGACTTTTTTCCTTTTTTTAACCGATTAATTTTTTTTTTGCGTGAGTGTAAAGCATCTTAGCCAGCAAGGTTAAATAAATAAACAGTAAAATAAAAAAATTGAATATACAAAATCGTATCTTAATCTCACTTCTCTAGCACCAGATTTTGGATCTTAGCGAGTACCGCCAAAGTTGGGAAGATATTTCGCGCGTATATTTTGCAGACCACTGCAGCATCTATACCAAATATATATATATAGGGTAGATGTGCCAGTAATGGACACCTTTAAGGAATTTCAGTACTTTTTGGTTAGCCGGGCGCCAGTGATATGTACATATATAAATACCTATGTATATACACACACATATATATATACATACATATATGTACATATATGTGTATGTATATATATATGTATATGTAGATATGTATATATGTGTTTGTGTGTATATATATACATGTATATATATCACTGGCGCCCGGCTAACCGAAAAGCACCGAAATTTCTTTAAAATTATTTTTTAATTAATAGTTATAATTGTTATATTCCACATTTTTTAATATTATATTAATCTACCAACAATATTTAACCATGCTCATAGTCACATTTCCCAATGTGAATCGAAATTTAATTGTAAATAACAGAAATAAATCAAAACAACCTAAATTCCAGTAATGGACACCCCACAAAATGATATGATTGTATTTAAAACTAAAATTTAAAGAAAGCATATTAATGAAATAAAAAAGGCTGAATTTTTATTGGTTATTTTTTTACAAACCAAAAATGTTGAAGGTGGCCCATTACTGGAAGGCAGTCCATTACTGGCACATCTACCATATATATATATAAACACAAAAATATCCGATATTTTCAAAATAAACAATGTATTGACGATTATAAATATTTTCAGATATTGCAGTTTAAACTAAAATAAATCAAACCAGAAAAGATTATTTCAATGAAAATTTAAATAATGTATATCTAAATTTAACAGTTTATCTTTCAGTGGCTATTTCATGTAAATAATATCTCGCATAATTATTGGTTTTACATTTAAATTATCAACTTCAAACTAGGAAAATATATTTCTAGCTCTAAAAAAGGGCACAATTAATAACAGTTGAAAAATTCATTTACAATTATTTGACTGAAAATATCATACACAGTATTTAGAAAATAAATATCAAGTATATGAAAATAGCGAACATCATGATATTTTATACATAAATATTGGCTATACCTTATATATCACCGAACTCTGTTGGTTTAAACTATTTACTGGAAACAGCGTAATTTTTAAGTACCAAATCGTTAGAAAACTATTACTTTATTTTCAGCCTTCAATGGTCGAGCTCTGATTAATTACATTTATAAATCTGCATATCAGAGACAGATTACATCAGCTCCGCAGTTTTATTTTGAAATCATTTTATGAAATATTTATAACATTTAACCAGTTTATTTCATATTTGTTTTATTAATTAGTAATTATAAAAGTTGTTTAAAGAAGTTTTGAATTCTAAGGAAAAAACCAATTCCATATCGCCATTTCTTCCGTATACAAACTATTTACAAACCGAAAATAAAAACATTTAATTAATTTAAATTAATCTTACTTGAGAAAAAATTGATTTATATATGATTTATTTAACCAATGTTAAATAAAGAAACAGTAAAATAAAAATAAAAAATTTGAATTTGCAACATCGAAAATCAAAACATAGAACTTAACTTACCCGTCATTGTGTTGCCATTCCTTCACGACAAATCGTTGCAGCACTCCCAACCGCTAGATGGCGCTATTTTCAACTTGCGAAAAGTTTCCCATTTATCTGACTGGGCTTATTATTTAATGGCTTTGCTGTCATCTAATCGCAAATATAATAACAAAAAAAAAATCTATTAAAAAAAACTGGCGCGAAAAAAATTAAAGAAGCGTGTAGTATGCTCGTCATAAAGAGGTTAATCTCAGAATTCAATGATTATAGTATAAAGCGATATTACTATGTATGTGTATAATAAATTAAAAAAATTCAATATATATATATATATATATATATATATATATATATGAAAGTAGAATAAGACCGCATCGTGGAGTGAAAACCGGATATCTCTGTTTGATTTAATTTGAGCAGCCCTCTAGCGGCTAATGATTGAAATACTTAGCTCTAGGCAAGAAGAAAAAGATGGCATTCCATTATATCCAAACTGGCATTTCGGTAGTTTGTATGTTGGAAAATTAATTTTATCTTTTCTTGTTTTAATGTTTGCTAGTTTTCAAAATTCTTAAATATGACCACATTTAAAGTTATTGGAACATTTCACATAATTGTTTTGTAGTATATTTAATAAGGATTCATTACCCACAAAGAAATCGTTGCCTTGTCACGTGGCACAAAGGGTCAAAATTACCAGGGTAATTTCAAGAATGGAATTAGACACTCTACACCATTTATATAGTGAGTGATGTAGGCAGGGAGGGATGTAGTGCGGATATACGCCGTGTACCTTCTGAATTTTTAAGTACATCCATATAACCAGTGCTGTAGTTGGAAAAAAATATTTATGGAAACTCGCCTTTTTATAGAGTAGATGCTGATGCTGCCGGATTTTTGCTGAGCTCAAAAAAGATTTAAAACATTTAGCAAAAAGCCGACTTTTTAAAAATTAACAGTTATACTTTTTATAAACTAGTTTATATAGTATTGTATTCGTATAGCATTCAATTAAAAGCAATATTTAATCAATCTCATAGAACCATTTTCCATTATTTCATCCAATAAGGATAGGGCAGCTGACGTCACTCAGGGCAAAACCACGGCCGATATTTATAAAGATCGTCCGTGGTGCAGAGCGGTGTATTCAAGAGGTGTGATTGGTCGAAATATTTCTTTCTTGGTAAGTGGTAACGGATCATCTTAAAACTAGCATAAATTATTGTTTCTCATGAAAAAAAAAATTGGTTTGTGCTCGTACGCGATATATATATATATATTACAGTAACAGACCAAATATTTCTGGGAACTGCGTTCCCACCCAACTCCAGCACTGCGTTATAACCTCTGTTTCTCAGGTAAAGCAATAGCGTATACTCTGTAGCATATACCATCTGCCTTATAGCGTATAGAGGATAATAAATGAAATTTTATGACTTGCTTTGCGACCATTATCCTCTTGAGATAAAAACGAATGTACTACGTGGGATGAAAGAGGATAATGGAAAACAATAATTAAATTGCCCGTAAACAATGTTTAAAGAAAAGGCTTTAAATATTAAATCATTAGATTTATAACTGAAATATTATTAGTTTAGTTCCTTAGATAAAGTAGTAAATTAAAATAAATTGTTTCTTTTTGAAAAAAAGCCTAAACCTTTTCATTTCTTGTAATATTAACATCTCCAAGCAGTTTTAGCCCACCGTGCGATAAAATTGGATGATTCAACTTTTCATAAATAATCATTTAATTACAAAAAGGTGACGAATTAATCATATATTTCAAATGCTAATATTGTAAAAGGAAAAGTGCAAAATATGACGCAAAGTTACATTAGATTCTGTTGGAAATTATGGCTCCAAGAAAAAACAAATAATAAGATTTTACCCCGCTTTCCCCTGTTTAATGAATTTTAAATGCATGATAACACTATGTTAAGAACAAGAGTGATGAGTTAACCTTTTAAAAGAAAATCCAATCCTTCATTTCCGTGCAAAAGAAAAAAAATTAAAAAAATAAACCATTACAAATGTAACATGCCATTTGATTTTTCTGTTGAACTTCTGATTACATTTCTTTCAATTTTATACAATCGTGCTTTTTCTAGATGTTCCATTTTCCTCCCTTCATTATTTCGGTAACCAACATATTCATTCATGTTAAATGTCATCCACATATCATTGTCACGACTGAATCAATAGCAGAGACGTTTTCTTGAAAGAAACAGGAATAAAAATTCATAGAAAAGTATAGATTCTTTTATATCTTTATCTAGAAGAAAGGAAAAAAAGTGCCAAAATCTATTTAAAGATCAGCATTTTGAATCAATTATAGAACAAAAAATTATAGTATTACTACCGTATAGTTGAACTCAAACAGTGTGAGGCAGATATTAGGGACTTCTAATTTCCCGACGATTTAACTCAACATCCAATTAAAAAGCTATACAAAATTTACTTTATGATTTTACTGGCATAAATATAAAATATCAACTATTTTGAATTAAAATTATTCATACATTTTCTATCTTTGTGTGTGAGTCTATTAATCAATTTTCTTATTCTATCTATTAATTATTCGTGTCTGTTTATCTACAGATGACTGTATTTTTTTTTTAATTTAGAAAGCTTTTGAATGTGATGATTTATTTCCTTTTGACAAGGTGTCCAATGAAAAAAATCAACTTAAACGGAGTGACGCCATATACTGTAATCTTGTCTAAAATTTCAGTTGGCATTCAACGGATCCTAGCAAAATTTGCCCATTTGAAGATTTGACAAATTCTAAAAGGATCTAACTGATGTGTTGCATATAGGCAAAAAAAATATAATATATATATATATATATATATATATATATATATATATATTTTAAGAGTGTTTGAAGTAATGGTAGAAATTTTGTTACCCTTTGTTCACGAAATTATTCATAAATATTCCCAGGTATAACCATTCAATTCTATATATGAGGGAAGTATAAAACATATTAAGCCTCACAGGAAAGGAATGACGAAAAGATCTATAATTCTGTACGTTTATAGAGCATAGGTTTATAATACACTGTTCCAATTTTTAGAAAAGAAAATAGTGTTTTTTCTTTCATGTTTTTCCAGGTTTAAGACTGCTCGCCAGAAAGCTTACCTATTCTCCTCGCTAATGTTAAACCTGTGGGCATAGGATGCATTCGTATATTTAAAATGTCTCCTCGGGAAATTAATATTTTAAACTTCTGTTTTCCGTAAGTACTTCTTAAAGGATGTCTCTTTTTTATCTCAGTTGTCAAAATTTTTCTAAAATATATACTTAATTTTATGTGAGGTGTTAAAATCTTATCCAATTTAGCTAAGATTTAAACACATAAAATTATAAATTAAGCACTATTTTAGATTTATTTTGATAACTAAGAAAAAAGAGACATCCTTCAAGAAGTGTACACAGAAAACAGAAGTTAAAAATATTAATTTCCTGAGGAGATATTTTAAATATATGAATGCATCCTACACCCATCGGTTTAACATTAGCGAGGGGAATCGGGAAGTTCATTGACAAGCAGCCTTAACCAGATAATGCGTCTACCCACCCTGCCGCGATTGCACAAGCTGCTTCGGTCGAATGTCGCTTGACAGTACTTCAGCATCCATATTATTCGCACGAAAAGGTTTTTCTTCTTTTTCCTGCAAATCGGAAAGTATTGTAAAGTTAGTCATGCACAGGTGGGCTATACCTGACTGGAATCCGCAAATTCTATTTAAAGTCAACCCTCAACATGACCTGAGCCCGAAAAAAATTTTATCGAGCCGCAACTATATCCGAACCCGGCAAAAAAAATTCTTTCGTCGAATCCCAACCTGATTCGAAACACAAAACTAAAGAAAATTGATCCACGATTTAATGCAATTATGGAAATATAGTCTATAATAATCTTTCTAATATAAATTTTATCTTTTATGCTGAAAAATGAACATGTAAAGATACTTTCAAAAATAAATATATAGCATTTTCTCTGAAACAATATTGCGGGCTTTCTTGTTAAAAAAAAAAAAAACAGTTAAACCGAATCCAGCCCACAATAATTATAACTCAACCGGAAACCAACTCGATTCCGACTCTCAAAGAAAAATTAGCGCCAATTCGACCGCACTCGAAACGAAACACTGTAACGTGTGTAGGTAAAATCAGGTTACCTACTCCACTGGTTCAAAACGGTTCCCCTACTCCACTGTTTCCAACGTGGGACGCACGACCTGCAGGGGGGCAATTTGAAGTTTTAGGGGCATGTTTAAATTTTGTAGGATCTCATGCCCTATTAGTTCTTTTGTAAAGGTAATGTTGTAGGCTAAAAATAAAAGTTACACATTCAAATTAAAAATATATATGAAAAAATTATTTTTTATTCAATTTTCAAAATATGTTCATTTTGGAATTCAAAATACGATCGTTACCAGAATAATTATATGGAAATATTTTATAAGATTTAAATACTTATATATTTAAAAGCACTCTGTGACATTTGTGATTTATAAGTATTTTAGAATTTAAAAAAATCGAATATTTATGGGACGAGTCTTGTATTTCTTTTCGATCTGCAATATCTCAAATGAAGAACATTTTACCATGAAACTAATCAAGTGCATATTTAACACTTTTTGACAAGCGTCCTATTAAGAATTTTAAATCTTTTATCATCAGTGATTTCGATTAGAAATTTTTGCCTAATGTAATCGCAGATCTAATCATTATTCTGTGATTAAATGAGAATAATTTTCAGTTCAAAATTACTGATAAAAATAACCAAGAATTCTGAGCGATCTGTACGCGAATGGTTAAAACTGACTAGCATAATCTTTTATGTTACGACAGTAATTTAAAGTACTACTTGAATCATAAAGTTATAAATATATATATATATATATATATATATATATATATATATTGTGCCATTACCCTCCTACAGTACGTTTCAGGCTCGAAGTCGGAAATTTGACTTTATCATCGAAAGATAACATCACTAGTTCCGTTAATCAAAAATATGTTTTAGAAGGAAAATCTTTCGCCTATGTACTTCATTCTAACTTCCATTTTCTTGTATTATGTGCAAAATTATGTTCATGCTGTAAAACATCTCAATATTTGTCGGTAAATCCATTGTAAATTTTTAAATTACTTTTAAGGTCTGGGAAATAATATTAGTTGTTGAATTAAATATATAAGTATATTTACTTTATTTTAAAAGTGTTGTTTGAAGTGTTACTTGTAGGTACCATCGGGATTAAGTAGCAAGAAGCTATTTTGTTACTGTATTAACCTTTAGCTGAGGTATAGAAGAATAACACAGCCCGAGGCAAATTTTGAAGTGAAAACTTTTTTAGGCGCGTTGGGCATTTTTTGAGATGGGAAAAAACCATTTAATTCGCGACACTGTTACCGTTACTGTTGCCGACACCTCTGTATATTTGGCAACGATTCTGCAATAGCTGGGGCCTTTTTTGAGATGGGAAAAAACCATTGAACTCGCGACACTGTTACCGACACTGTTACCGACACCTCTGTATATTTGGCGACGATTCTGCAATAGCTGGTTCAGGTAAGCAACCAGATTTGCTTAAATTCACATCTCACTTTGACAGCAAAAGTGATATTAGTCTCTATTTAGCATTATTTGAAAGACAAATTTCTTGAATGAATATAATAAAAGAAAATTGGGTCACACATTTGTAAAGTTTAATTCCTTTAGAAATCGCCAATATTATAGCTAGAAAGACAGAAACATTGGCGAATAATTATGATTATGTAAAAGATTTACTTCTTAAACACTTCAAAATGACGCCAGAAGAATTTAGGCAGAAATTAATGTCAAAGGCAAAGAAGCAAATCTATTGTTTGATACAGACAGCTATATTTCTTTATTCAGTTACGAATGTTATGTAAATATTGGGTCGCCAAATTTGTCTTCTGTTGATATCTTATTAACTAACATTGGCGGAGAAACTGTAAATCTAATTGGATATTTTGTGTATGAAGTACGTGTCGATGGGTTTCTTATATCAACGAAATTTTATGTTTCAAAATCTCTCGCATACGATATTGCAATAGGGCAAGACGTGATCAGCAAACTAAAGTTGACAATAGATGAAGAGGGAATTAAAATTGTTGGCGAGCGCAATACTTTTCAAGTAGGTTGGTTGCCTTAATGTTGTAAATAATTCCGATAAAAAATTAAATTATGTTGCCAATTCATACAATGAAGCGAAAGTATCAAAAGGAAATAGTTCACGTGCAGAAAACGAAATGATTGGTATTATGAATAAAAATAATTCAGAAAATAATTTCAAGATAAATTTAGCACGCGCGGTGAAAACAGATAAAAGTGACTCAACTCGCGAGACCAAATCAAAAGATGAAAATGAAATAACAAAACACGGAAAATATTATAATTTAACGAGCACGAGAAAAGAAATAGACGGAAGTAATATAAAAGGAAAAAATGAAAATAATGAAATATTTCACGAAAGTTTTAAGAAACGCGGTTACTGATACGGAAATGAAGCGAAATCATTTTATAGAAAAGAAAAGTTTGTTGATAGAAATTATAGATACCGCAAACAATACGCGCAGTATGAAGATAGAAAAAAGCATAATATTCACGAATACCGTAAACAAGACAAGCAGCAAAGAAGTCATCATTTTTGGAGTGATAGGAAGCGGGAACCCTATTTTGCAGATAAATGTTATTACAAAAGATATGAAACTACATCTCATGGAAGAAATGATGAATGTATTGAGAGTTGTTTCAATTGTGGATGAAAATTCATAAGTTTCATTGGTATTCATTTCAAAGAATACCAATTAATTAAATTTCATATTTCATGTATTTGTAAATTTACGTTTTAAGCAATAGATTGCAATTTTTGTATGTAAAATAATATGCATTATTTTTCATGTACAATAGTGCATTAAATGAAAATTGTAATATAATTTTTGTAGTAGTAGTTTATAATAAAGAATAAAAAAACACTTCATTTAAAAGTATTTCCTGCACAATAAAACGTTTCCTGACGATTCAAAAAATACACACGTAATTGTTCAAGTTTTCACTTCTGTCGGCACTCCCGGGGTGCCATTGTTTTCTTGTTTTTTTATTTAAAATGAAATAGTTTTCTTGCGTATTTTAGGTAGCTTTCAATACAAAAAATTAATAGGTACACTGTTAAAAATTTGCAGCAAACTGTCCAGTCATTTGACCGTTTTTGTAGGAAACGGTTACATAACCGTAATTTAACTATATTCTGACCATAAAATGAGCAATAATACGGTCAGAATATAGTTAAATTACGGTTATGTAACCGCTTTCTACAAAAACGGTCAAAAGACTGGACAGTTTGCAGCAAATTTTTAACAGTGTAGCTTTCAATACAAAAAAGTATAAAAAAAATACCTATTGCAGCCGTTAGGAGGAAAGCAATTCCAAAAAATTTCAGCATATTTTCACCGATCATGAGCCCCAGACTACAAAACCACCCTCAGTTCAAATGTTGAGTTATATATATATATATATATATATATATATATATATATATATATTTATATATATATATATATGTATGTATTTACTCGTATTTATAAAGTACTTTATAAAATATTTATAAAGTATTTACTCGTATTTATAAAGTACTTTATAAAGTATTTATAAAGTATTTACTCGTATTTGTACTCGTATTTATAAATCAATTTGGATGAAACTAATTGTGTGAAACTAATTGTGTGTATTAAGCTCACCAATGTCTCGACCGAGTGCGTTGGCCAGCTTGCTCCACCATCTTGTTTCAAAATGGCGGCCACTGAAAGATTTAAAACTAAAATAAGTACACAATAAAGTTAAAAATTCAAATTTATTTTTTGCTTACGTGTTAGGCCTTGATACAAGGATTCTGGAGCATTTTTTGATGTACCTTTATCTTAAAAAATGGCTGAGATAGAGCAGTTTGAAATTCTAGGGTGGCTGACATTTTGAAACAAGACAGCACATTACAAAAAACCAACTATTAATTTATAAGTTTTAGTGAACGCGATTTTTCGCAAATTAATATATTTTATTGTTATAATCATTTTCCCAGTCATACGCATAAAACAATATATTCATATCCGTTAGCGCCAAATTCCAGCCAAACTTGGCGACACCTGGCGAAATATCGCCAAATTCGGCGACCAAAATAAGTCTTCATAAATGAAGTCAACTTGGCTATAGTTGACTAATTTGGCAAATTTCTTATTCAAATTCAGTATTAAAGAATCTTCTGAAATCGGGTTCTTTGTATTTTAGCTTGGTGTTTCGAGTAACATTAGTTAAAATTTTAAAGCGAAGATATAGGAAAGCTACATTTTCCTCCCGGTACAAGCCGGAAGGACATTTTTTGTGCTCATTTCGGGCAAAATACTCAAAAAATTCTATTACATACAGTTCAAGATTTTCTGTCTGATTGATAAATTATAAACGTAGTGCTAAAAACATCAAGATTTCCAATAGCAATGTTATAAATTTAGTTTACACCAGATACTAATAAACAGGATAGCAGGCTAGGAATGGCTACTGCATAGGAAACAATTGCAAACAAGAGAAAAAAGAGGGGGTATACAACTGAAATGAAGAAAATGCATTATGATAATATTTTAAAGACTACTTAAAATTGTTAAAGATGATAATCAGTATTTGTTTTTGTGTATTATGGTCATAGCTGTCAAATGCTAATATTTTTGGAACTAGTAATTAAGGACAAAAATCTGCTCTTTTTTAAATCGTAGAATTCTACTATATAATAAGACAAAGAATCTTTTAAAGAAAATATTGATGCCAAAATATCGTTCCAGTGGTCAGCTGGGATTGTATTATACACAAGTATCAAAAGGAAATGGTTCACGTGCAGAAAACGAAATGATTGGTATTATGAATAAAAATAATTCAGAAAATAATTTCAAGATAAATTTAGCACGCGCGGTGAAAACAGATAAAAGTGACTCAACTCGCGAGACCAAATCAAAAGATGAAAATGAAATAACAAAACCCGGAAAATATTATAATTTAACGAGCGCGATAAAAGAAATAGACGGAAGTAATATAAAAAGAAAAAATTAAAATAATGAAATATTTCACGAAAGTTTTAAGAAACGTGGTTACTGATACGGAAATGAAGTGAAATCATTTTATAGAAAAGAAAAGTTTGTTGATAGAAATTATAGATACCGCAAACAATACGCGCAGTATGAAGAAAGAAAAAAGCATAATGTTCACGAATACCGTAAACAAGACAGGCAGCAAAGAAGTCATCATTTTTGGAGTGATAGGAAGCGGGAATCCTATTTTGCAGATAAATGTTATTACAAAAGATGTGAAATTAAAATTTCATGGAAGAAATGATGAATGTATTGAGAGTTGTTTAAATTGTGGATGAAAATTCATAAGTTTCATTGATATTCATTTCAAAGAATACCAATTAATTAAATTTATTATTTCATGTATTTGTAAACGTGTAATTTGTTGTACGTTTTAAGCAATAGATTGCAATTTTTGTATGTAAAATAATATGCATTATTTTTCATGTACAACAGCGCAATAATGAAAATTGTAATATAATTTTTGTAGTAGTAGTTTATAATAATGAATAAAAAAAACACTTCAGTTAAAAGTACTTCCTGCACAATAAAACGTTTCCTGACGATTCAAAAAATACACACGTAATTGTTCAAGTTTTCACTTCTGTCGGCACTCCCGGAGTGCCATTTTTTTTGTTTTTTTTTCTCAGGTAGGGTTTTTCCATGTCATCAGAACACACTTAAAAAAGTTGTATAAATAACAGGATTAATTTAGGATTTAGATTAGTTTGCCATAAATAAATAGAAATTATGTCAGAGAATTATTTTGAATTAAATGAAAATAAGGAACAAATCTTATAAATGAAAGTTCAACCTGTCGTTTTATCCTGTTAATATATTTATTTTTACATGCAAATACGTAAGTTATGATTTTCAGTAATTTTTTATATCTATACTTTTTGCCTTGTTTTTATATTGTAATCAGATAAATTAAAAAAAAAAACAAATTACGCTTACATATTAAAAGACTGCTTTGATTACTCTACTTATGCTGAGAGGATTTTTCATTCTGTATAAAAAGGAAATTTTAAGATTTAAATCGTAAAAGATATTCTTCAAAATAAATTCAGAAATCTAGAATTTTCCAAAATGCATCAGAAGTTTTTTTTTCTTTATACGTACAAAATCCTCTGGAACATATTCCCAGAAAATGTTCTGTTTTTCTATACTTGTCCCAGTTGAAAACACAATAACCTTTTTTATTATGACACAAAAATTCTTCGATATTTTATTAGTTTTCTATTTTCTTTGAATTATTTTTTGGATAATAGAGATCGAATTTCTGTGATGGGTTGTGAAAGGCTCTGTCGATAAAGAAATCGATTAAGAAAAAAAGAGGCAGAAAAAATATTCAAGAAGAATTCATTCAAGACGAGGTAACAACAATAACAAAAAAAGAGTATAAAGAAAGAAAAGGCAAACTAAAAACTTCAACGAAACGTTTTCAGTTTGTACGGCAGCATAAATAATTCCTGTTGTGTTTCATTTCTGCTTTCTTTATTTCATCTTCTTAAATAAAATATTCAGTGTGACTGTTTTGCAATATAAGTGTTTTATTAAAGATGTCTACGATTGTGTTATATATATGCTTCTAAATCTCCAATGATTTGAAATAAAATATTTATTATTTCACTCGTATGCAGTTTGTTTTTCTATTATTTATTTTCTTTACCTATTTATAACAAAAGCAAACCGCATAAATAGTTAATATTTACAAAATAAATTTTGAAATATGTGATACATTTATAACAAACAGAAAAATAGTCTGTCAGCTTAACTTCAGAATTTCATTATAACGTTATGACGAATTTTTTAACAATTCTCTTTTAACAATTCTCTTTTAACAATTCTCTTTTTAAATAGGCATCTAATAATAGAAATTGTGAGCTACGGCAATTGATGCTTCTCATAAATATTAGATAAATCTTTTAAATTTCATAACAGTTAGTATAGATAATAAAAGTTCTCATACCTGTTAAGTCCCCGGCAAACGTCATTAATCCAATGCATGTCGGAACATAGCGTAATCCAATTTTGATAGGATAATCCCACAAACATTAGTGTTTCACAAAACTGATTGAAATGCAAAATTAGTTGAAACACACTATTTAATCACACTATTAAAGAAAAAGAAAAAATAATTATTAAATTTACATTAAACTATTATTAGTTATAACAATTTAACTGCTGATAATTTTTCTGCAGTTCTTTAATCTAACAGAGCTACTTAGAGACTGTTTTTATTTAGTTCTAAGATGAGAAACATTATAGTCAATTATGACGTCACTGAGCCTTGAACTTTAGAGTTCACAAGAGTCGTCAGTTCTTTAACGAGTATTTCACAGATGTAGCAAAATTTTATCTTATTGCAGTCACTTTTTTCTTATTTTTTTCAAATAAAAGTAAATATAAAACATGTACGTTAAGTAACCAAATATTCTGTATAATAATCACGCCGATATACGGAGTATATCTGACCTGATGGTCGGAATCTTAATAAGTGATAATACATATCCAAATAAGCAATACTTGCATAAAAATACAGGATCACAATCTACTTATTTAACGGAAAATACAGGGTAACTATCTTACTCTAAGTCGAATCCAGATTTTCTTTTATACTTGTTTATCCTGTTACAATAATGAAGACATTTTAGTGAAACCTTCATCACACTTACTTTGATTTCTCGTAAATGCTGTGAAATAACAAGAAATGCTAAAAAATGGCTGTTACCTACGTCCAAACAATACCGAGCTAGACGCTTAAAAAATTTTAGTGTCAATGATCGAATTTCTGTGCAATTCCAAGCATCTTTTCCAGGCAAATAATCATATTTTGAACCAGAAAATTTATTTATAAAATGTGTCTTGATTCTTTTTGGTACTTATTTGATTATTTTTAATTAAAATTTCTTGTTCAAAATATGTTTTGAAGGACACGGAATGCTGACAGCTATGTTTTATTAAATAAGTAGATTGCAAAATTTGTCTGCTATACAAAAATGTTTTGATAAATATTTTCACACCACACATCTCTAAACCTTTTAGTTTAGAGACACCCTGAATAATCAACCCGGCCACTTCGTGGCACGGGAGGATGAACGGGAGCCCGCCCGAGGACGCTGTGGCGGCCGGTTTCATTTTTGAGGTTGGGTCAAAGCAGGGTCCCTGAGGGGGCAGGAGTTCGACGTAGCCCACTTCCGGAGCATCAGGTTGGCCGGCTTTCGTCGGTCGACTTGTCAGCTTGTCAGCTCTAAGTACCGTTTGGGCATTCCAATTCGGGCATGTCATCCAGCGGACTGAGTCTCACTCGGTCTGATTTCGGCACTCCAGAACATCGCCAAGATGAGTGTTTCTCTTGGCCGTGTTTAGCGCTCCTGGCGAGAGGCGCTGGAGACAGCTGATTTTAGGCTCGGGGCCTATTGGGGACGGCAGGTTGAGGACATGGGAAGCTGGTGGATATGTCTAGATTGGATGAGCAAACGGGCTCGGGCGACTCCACGGTTCGGTCGGACCACCTTTTTGCTTTCAATAACTCTTCCCCAACCCAACGGCACTTTCAGCCTAGTCACCTGGACTTGTGGCGAAGGTTGGAACAACTTTCCTGTTTTTTGTTTCTATCTTTTGTGTTTACTAACATTTTTGTTTTTCTGTGATGTCTATTCCCTGGAAGAGAACTAGAGGTCTCCTTCATAGGATTTCCTTTATCTCGAATGGATATATAGCAAATCTCAGGAGAGAGCCCCTATTAGTCTCTGGGCCCTGGTTATTCGCAATGGATTTCCAGGAACACTCATAGGGCGAGGATGTCACGGACCCCTTTCTGGGAACCGAACGTGTTCTGGCCACTCTAGTACCCATGGTTGGGATTACTGTTATGCCGATCAGGAATCAGGAAAAATATGGCAGGTTGTGTCCAAAATTGGACGGGTGGCCCGCTTTTTTTTTAAGCACGCCTATTAGTCTTACCCTACATACACGAATATATTAATAGGCCTGTATGTGTATATTTGCAGTCACCTACACACATCTGGTATATTAAAGCTTCAGTGCAGATGAATAAATTACATTTTTCAGTAAGTAAGCTTTTTTATTCGTAGAGAATTAAAGGTTAGACGAACATTCTAAAATACTAATAGGACCACTCAACTTGCACAGACTTTTGCTTTTTATATAAAACATATTTCAAGTTTCAAATAGATAAAAGATGTTCTTCAAAACAAATTCAGAACACAACACATTTTATTTACCTTTAGCACAAAATCCGCTGGAACCTATTCCCATGAAATGTTTTGTTTTTTTACATTTGTCCCAGTTGAAAACACAATAACCTTCTTATTCTGACACCAAAATCCTTTGATATTTTATTAGTTTTCTGCTTTCTCTTTAATATTTTATGGATGATGGCAATCGAACTGCTGGAATGGGGCGTGAAAGGATCTATCGTTCAAGATATCGATTAAGAAAAGAAAAAGGCTGGGAAGGAATTGTGGAAAGAATACTCAAAAGGAATACATTCAAGATAAAAGAAAAAAAGAAGAAAGGAAACTAAAAAATCTAGGGAAGAGTTTGCAGTTTCTAAAACAATATAAATAATTCCTGCTGTGTTTATTTCTTTTTTTAAGATTTTTAAATAAAATATTTGTGTAATTATTTTGAAGTATAAATGTTAGATGTCTCTGATTTTCAACTTTATCTTATTTATATATTTGAAAAGCTTCACTATTTTGAAAGACGCTGCATTCGTAAGTAATTTTTTTACATCTATCTATTTATTTATATATAAAACAATTGAAGACTTAATGACAAAAGTTAATACACTAAACTCTGTCTTAGGCCAAATTTCTGTAAAACGGAAATATGTTTAACGCGGAAAGATTTTAAAGTCCCACAGACCGATTTTCAATAGTGTAAACTCTGTGTAAGGAGGAATACTGCTTACGACTGAAAATTCTCTGGGTCCCATTCAATTACGCATTAGACAGAGTTTACTGTACTTAGAATTATATCTAAATTTATGTAAATATATGTATAAAATATTTTCAATTTCTTTCATATGTTGAAATTTACTACTCTTGTTCGAACTTGGCATTTTTCCTTTTTTTGTTTTAAAAACTTGAAACTGTAAATTGACTTAGTTTTATTTTAAATAAAAAATTCGATTAATGAGTCATGTTGGTTCGCTATGGGTTATGGTCAAGCTAATTTTATGTAAAAAAGTCTGAAATTATTTTTACGAAATTTTGTTTCCTACCGTTTCCGAGCAGTAGTAAACCACAGGTCTAGGTCACATGTTCGAGAAAATTCGATTAGTGGGTCATTTTGGGAACACTACGGGTCAATGCATTTCAATGTGAATGTATGAAGGTTGAAACAGTTATTATGTTGTTGAACAGTCGACAATACAAGTCTCAAAATTGGCCGCTAAATTTGGCGATATTCGGCGAAATGTTGGCGACATTCGCGAGACTTTGTGGGAAAATCGACTTTTAATATTTGCAAGGCCAAAATAACAAAATGTCGCCAAGTTTTCAACTTTTTGCCAAATTTTTGGCGACATTTGGTGAAATGATTGACTTTTAGAATCTTGAGGAATTTTCAACATATTCTCAATAGCAGCCAAGATAAATGATTCAACCAATCAAAATACATAGAACTGATTGTTAGAATGTTATTGTACAGATAATTTTTTGTTATATTGAGTTGAACACAAAGCTAATTTTAACCGAACATAGCTCTGTCTTCCCCGTTGATTTATTTTAAAAGTGTTTTAAATGAAAGATGTATTTTAAATGAAATGAGCGAAAAGTTTATATTTTAAATTAAATGAATACAATAGGAACAAGGGCGGTGATAACAATATTTGACAATTTATCCTCTGCACCCAGCTAACATAAAAGTACCAATAATAATTATACACTTAGTCACACAAATACCAGAACACAATCAACATGATAGTAGCATAATGGATAGGCATGCTGATCAAAATAATACCGAATGCTGAAGCAATGTAGAAGACAAAAAATGGCTAAACGGAATTTCGAGAAGGAAAACTGCCATTATAATTATTCGATTTGGGACATTTGTGGCAACGTTTTCAAATTAATACATAAAAAATAGATAAAAAAAGATATAGATTATTTTTATGTATTTTTTCAATAAACTGTTTGGACTCCGCTAGATCTTCTGTGATTTTTCTGAGTATACGTATCCTCACTTTGGGGAAGAATCTTGTTTCATAAAAGAACACTCTCGACATTTCTGAACGCAGTGCACTTAAAAATATTAGAAACACAGTAAATGGTGCATAAAAATTACTCAAAGTATTTCTTCTCAGGCGTAACAGCGA
Organism: Maratus michaelseni; assembly: GCA_963931845.1. Lineage (NCBI taxonomy): Eukaryota > Metazoa > Arthropoda > Arachnida > Araneae > Salticidae > Maratus > Maratus michaelseni. The sequence continues at coordinate 280,272,484 of OZ007592.1, read as the reverse complement.
AATGACCACAGAGAGAAAGTAATTTAACTGACCACGTTTCCAAACTAGTCTCTTTTCTACCTATCATTATTTCCAAATTGTAATATTTACCTTATTTTAGGCCTTCGCGTTGATTTAAGGCCTTGCCGTTTAAGCTGCGTGAAATCCTTAAATTTTAAAAGAAATTTTTGTATTTTCTAATCGCAAATATTCAAAGATTTAATAACACGCAAAAATCTATTAAAAAAAACTAGGGCCAAAAAATTAAAAGAAGCATAAAGTAGGCTCTCCATGATGGGGTTAATATAATTCAATGATTAAATAAGTCAAAATTACTATTCATAAACAGTGGTAGTCAAGAAAGAGAAGAGTCATGACCTCTGACTATCTATTAATGCAATTTTGTGAATATTGTCATCTTACTTATAATCCTTTAATGAGGATCAATTCGCTTTAGAATACTTGAAATTGTGTTATTTTTACATCCCATTATTTCTCAGGATAAAGTTTTCATTTCCAGTACACTGTAAAAAATAACCAATGTGTCTTATTTTATGAAAATATGCTATAACCACGAACGAAAATATAATATAATCTTCTGAGTTATCCGAAATTTCAAATAGCATGTTACATTGTCTTTTGAATCCCCAGAAACCAATACATTTTCAAAATTTAAAGAATAATTTATAAAAACAAATTAATTTTAGCTGCCCGAATTTTTCAGAAACGTTTCCGAAGGGATTTTATAGTGTATTAATTAGTGTCCTCAGGCTGGAATACCTGTTTTTCGAATGTTATCCATTCTCAAGTACACGTTTTCAGCCGCATAAGTTAATTTATACATGAAAGAGTAAAGAAATAATCTTAATTTGAATGTTATTCTTAACGCTTTAATTTTGCATGTTTGTCTGTTAAACATTTTTTTTATCATGAAAATGCTTACTTCAGAATTGATAGCATTCGAAAAACAGGTATTCCAGGCTGACGACACTAATTAATACACTATAAAATCCCTTCGGAAACGTTTCTGATAAATTCGGGCAGCTAAAAATAATTTGTTTTTATATATTTATCTTTAAATTTTGAAAATGTATTCGTTTCTGGGGATTCAAAAGACAATGTAACATGCTATTTGAAATTTCGGATAACTCAGAAGATTATATTATATTTTCGTTCGTGGTTATAGCATATTTTCATAAAATAAGAAACATTGGTCATTTTTTACAGTGTAGTTATGCACTCCAGGATTGAATCGAATGATTCTCTTCTCAGAGTCTCATCTTATGAACCCAGTAGTTTAAAAATTATTGTTTCTCATTTTATTATGTTCATGAAATTATGAGTAAATATGTATGTAATAAATTACAAAAATTCAATTTATATATATACGTAGGTGACACTAGATTAAACCGTATAGTTGGGTTAAAACCGGATATATCTGTTTGATTCAATTTGAACAGCTCTGTAGCGGCGAATGATTGAAATAGTTAACTCTAGACAAGAAGAAGAAGATGCCATTACATTATTTCCAAATTGCCATGTCTGTAGTTTTTATGTTGGAAAATTATTTTAACCCTTTCTTTTTTGTTTGTTTTAATGTTTGCTAGTTTTCAAAATTCTTAAATACGAACACAATTAAAGTTATTGAAAATTTTGTGTAGCATATTTAATAAGGCTTTATTACCCACAGAAAAAGCTGTTGTCATTTCATAGGTGCGATTTTGGTTGCTTGAGGTAAAACTGGATATACTACAGGGGACGGTAGAAGATAATGGAAAACAATAAATAAAGAGTCCATAAACAATGTTTGAAGAAATTGTAGTCAAAAGTACATGGGTAAAAGTGACTATGGTTTTTATAAAGGTGATAATGAAGTGAACTTTATTTTCTATAACTTCTCAAACAGTAATGAAGTGAACTTTATTTTCTATAACTTCTCAAACAGTAATGAAGTGAACTTTATTTTCTATAACTTCTCAAACAGTAATGAAGACAATTATCCATTTCCATTTAAATATTTAAACATTAGAATTATAATTGAAATATTATTAGCTTAGTTCCTTATTTAAAGTAGTAAATTAAAATATATTTTCCTTTTTAAAAGAAAGTCTAAATATTTTCCTTTTCCTGTAAGATTAACATATCCATGCGATTTTACACCACAGGTGCGGTAAAAATGGAAGATTTTGTTTTTCATAAATAATCATTTATGAATAAAAATGTGATGAACTAGTCATATATTTCAAATGATAATTTTGTACACGGACAATGGCAGAATATTACGCAAAGTTACATTAAATTATGTTGGAAATTCGTATTCAAGAAGCAACTATTAATAAGGATAATTTTAAATACATAACAACACTATTTCAAAAACAAGAGTAACGAGTTAACCTTTGGTAAAAAATTCCATCCTTTATTTCCGTGCAAAGAAATAAAAAAAATGAAACCATTACAAATCTAACATGCCATTTGATTTTTCTGTTATACTTCTGATTACATTTCTTTCATTTTTAGACAACCGTGCTTTTTCTAGATGTTCCATTTTCCTCCCTTCATTATTTCGGTAACCAACGTATTCATTCATGTTAAATGTCATTCACATATCACTGTCACGACTGAATCAATAACGGAGACGATTTCTTGATAGAATAGGAATAAAAATTCATAGAAAATTATAGATTCTTTTATATCTTTATCTAGACGAAAAGAAAAAAAGTTTCTATGAACATCTATTTAAGGCTCAGCATTTTTAATCAATTCTAGAACAAAAATTTATAGAATTAACCCTTAACCGGAAACGTACCGTCTGTGAGACGGTTGCGTCTACATATCTACCCTTTATGCAAAAATGAACGTGTCCTCAACCTTATCACGCCATCTAATCGTTACACTATTGGTCCTCTCCACCCCGACCCATTTGTAACACCTGCGCTTTTTTAGTTGTTGAAAGAAAAAATATTTTCTTTTCGACGCAGTCTGTCAGACGGCATGTTTCCGTTTATGTAATTTTTTTTCTTTGGGATATCAAGATGACGGGGCCGTCAATGCGGGTACGCTATGGTGATAAAGACTTTGAAGAGATAATTTTGTGATGGTTTGATGAAGTAGGAAGTGACATAAGCGATGTTGAAAGTATTTCAGTTGATGAATATATAAATTCTGAACACGAAATTGATTCAACATCGTCAGAAAATTCTAATGAAAGCGAAAATGAAGATATAAGAAATGATGAAAAAGTAGCAGACGCGGATACGAAATATATATATGAAAAAAATTGGTACTGATGGCCTGTTTAAAAAGTTCGCTCTTCGTCAAGAACAAGAAAACAAAATTTTATAAAAGTGCCAGTTTTAAGAGGGAAAGCTAGTGATCTCGGAGAAAAGGCAGATCTATTCTCTGTCTGGCAGTTGTTATTTACAAATGATATGTTACTGCATATAGTGAAATAGATAAACAATAAAATAATTCAAATGCGAGTGAAATATGATACTCTGGCCAGTAATATGAAAGAGAGTAATATGGAGAGACGACTAGAAAATCCCCAGCTATCCCGGGAATTGCGCCTTATAATAGCTCGCATTCTGCAAAAATCTGTTGAAAATGTGCCCCAGGTAGATGATGACTTAATACTTTTCAAACGCAAAGCATGTTTTTTGTGTCATAGAACCAATCATAGAATGACAAAATATCTGTGTGTACAGTGCCGGAAGCCTGTATGCATGCAGTGCTCCAATTCTAAATGCAATGATTGCCTAAAAAACGCTGATATTTAGAACATGCTGCAATATTTACTATTAAATGTTTTGTTAATTTTACTGTATAATATTTTTTTAAATTCATATTCTGCTAATATATAGCAAAATATTTGCATTTATTTCATTATTTTGTCGAAACTGTAAATATTTGAATAACAGTATGTAATGTTGAAATATTTCCTGTCTCCGACATTCAAAACTTATTTTTATGCTGTTATATTAAAAATTTGTTCCTGTTATTGCATTACTATTAAAGAATAAACGTTTAAGTTCACTATTTGGTAAATTATTAAAAGTTGTTTTCTTTTTAAAATTTTATCGCAATTTTTTAAATTTAGCAGTCTCACAGACGGCACGTTTCTGTTTGTGTTCTGAATTTTCACGTTTCCGGTTAAGGGTTAATAATCGATAACGGAATTCCGTTTAGGGCCGAACATATATCACATTCATATAATATAACTCAACATCGAATGAAAATGCTATAATATTTTACTTTATGATTTTAATGGTATTAAAAGAAAATAATTACTGTTTTGGGTTTGAATATTCATATAGTTTGTCTCTTAGTGTGACTCAAATTATTTTTATCATTATTTCAATTAATTATTTGTGTCTGTTTATCTACAGACGATTATATATTTTTTTTTAATTTAGAAAGCTTTTGAATGTATTTCTAGAAAGTATTTCAAGAGTTTACAAATTCCAAAAGGTTCTAATTGATGTCTTGCCAATGGAAAACAAAACTTTTCAACTCATTTTTTTTCAAGCGAGTGTTCGAAGTAGTGGTAGAATTTTTTTAACCCTTTGCACATGAAATTATTCATAAATGTTCCCAGGTATTACCATTTGATTCTATATATGAAAGAAGGATGAAATATGTTAAGCCTCACAGTAAAAGAATGACGTAACGATCTATAATTTTGTACGTTTATAGAGCATATGTTTATAATACACAATTCTAATTCTTATAAAATAAAATTGTGTTTTCTTTTCTTTGATGTATTTTCCAGGTTTAACCAGATAATGCGTCTACTCACCGTGCCGAGATTGCAAAAGCTGCTACGGTCGTATGTGGGTTCACAACACTTCAGCATCCATCTTATTCGCTCAAGCAGGTTTTCATCTTTTTCTTGCATATCGGAAAGTATTGTAAACTACAGTGAGTAATTCACAGGTGGGGCTGTACCTGATTCGAGCCGATCCTGATCGAAAAATCAAATTCATCGAGCCGCAACTCGCCCCAAAGCCTGCAAAAAAGTCTTTCGTCGACTCCCAACCTGATTTGAAACCTGAAACTAAAGAAAATTGATCCACGATTTAATACAATTATGAAAATATAATCTATAATAATATTTTGAATTATTTTTTAATTTTTTATGTTGAAAGATGAACATATAAAGACATTTTCAAATATAAATATCCTATATCATTTCCTCTGAAACAATATTGTGGTCCAGTTAAATTGAATCCAGCCCACAATAATCAAAAATTCAACACTAAACTGATTCAATCCCGACTCTCAAAGAAGAATCAACACCAATCCGACCTTACCCGAATCAAGTCGCTGTAACGTGTGTGTGTAAAATCGAGTTACCATAACTGATTCAGGACTCGACATAGGACTGTAAACACACATTCGATCATAGGAGCATGTCTAATAGCTGCACGATTAAAAGACGCTTTGTTTTGTTAAAAATAGTTAAAGGAGTTAAAGAAGGAAAAAATATTTATTTTTCTAAATTTTTATGTTTTTTAAGCCTACATACAGTAATCGCACAATATTATAGATCTCTATCAGGACTTCTTCCGATGAAAGACAATTTTTAGCTCACAGGATACCAAAGCCTGAGAGCTAATGTGCCCGCCCGTTCTGTATGTATGTACGTATGTACGTATGTACGTAACGCGATAAATTTTGATAGAAATAACCGTTTTGCTTCAAACTATGTTTACAGGTTCATTGTGATAAGGCGCTTCCCTGATTGGTTCTGGGGGTTCATTGGTGAAGTATAAAAGGAGGGAACGGGGGGCTAACCCCCCTTAATTTAGATAAATGGGTTTTTCATGCAGAATTATCCCATTTTCTTCAAATTTTGTATATAGGTTCATTTTGATAATGCACTTCTGTGAATAGTTTTGGGGATTCATTGGTTAAGCATAAAGGGGGAAAGGAGGAATAATCCCCCCCTTTAATTTAGATAAATGAGTTTTTCATGCAGAATTATCCAATTTTCTTCAAATTTTGTATATAGGTTCATTGTGATAATGCGCTTCTCTAAATAATTTTGTGGGTTCATTGGTTAAGTATAAAGGGGGGGGAAAGGGGGGCTAATCCCCCCTTAATTTAGATAAATGGGTTTTTCATGCAGAATTACCCGATTTTCTTCAAATTTTGTATATATATTCCTGTAATTATTGGCTTCCCTGATTAGTTTAAAGGGTTCATTAGTTAACTATGAGGGCGGTAACGGGGGGATGACCCCCCTTAATATACTGTCGATTTCTTTATTTTTCGAGGGGCTTATTTGAAATTCTTTGAAATAAGAGTATAATATACAATAAGTGTGAATAGCCTGTGAGCTCAATGCCCTCAGTTTAACTGGGCAGTTTTCTTTTTATTTAAAACTTTCCCTCTAACGTGAGATTGCGTACGTTTATGCCATAAGCATTCTACACACACGTATAAATTTGTATGAGTATGTGTGTTACAGAAATGTGTCAAGAGTAAAAGTTTGCTATAGGTTGATTTTTTTTTTCGAGGTAGGATGTTTTTATGAAATCAAAACACGCCTTTTTTATGCCTAAATGTATAAAAGCAGAATAAATAAATGAATTCGTTTATGATAATTTGCGACAAATAAATAAATATTATGTCATAAGATTATTTTGAGTTAAATGAAAATTAAGTACAAATCTTATAAATTCTAAACCGTCTTCTTCTTAATTTTTTTAAACCTGCCATTTTATCCTGTTAGTGTATTTATTTTTACATGCAAATATCGTCGCTACCATATCAAACTATCAAATATTAAAAAAAAATGCATTTTGCATTACTTTTAAAAAAGGGTCGATTGTCACCACTAAATTTTAATAGTATTGGCAGGGTTGCCAGTTTGGCCTCCTTTTCTATTCAAAATTCTGAATACATACCAGAAATTTCAAATAGAAATTTTTGCTTTATCTAATAACAGACTTTTAGAGATTACTTAAAATAATCTTTTTCTCAAATTTTCCGGTATGAATTCGTCATCTCTAGATTAAAAATGAAAGCCAAATTGGCAACACTGCTCTTTACATAAATTTGATTAATATTCTTATTGGCGAAGATTTCTAATAAAATTTAGTGGTGACAATCAGCCAATTTTTAAAAGTATTGTAAAATGCATTTTATCACATTCGATAGTTTGACATGGTAGCGACGATATGTAAGTTATGATTTTCAGTCAATTTTTATAACTATGTATTTTGCCTTGTTTTAATATTGTAATCATATAAATTTAAAAAAAAATACGCCTACGTATTAAAATACTATTTCGATTACTTTACGTATGTCGAGAGGAGTTTTCTTTTTATGTAAATAGGAAATTTTGAGTTTCAAATCGTAAAAGATATTCTTCAAAACAAATTCAGAAATTCAGAAAATTTCAAAACGCATCATAAGTTCATTTTCCTTTATAAATACAAAATCCTCTGGAACCTAATCCCATTAAAATGTTCTGTTTTTCTATATTTGTCCTAGTTGAAAACACAATAACCTTATTTTATTATGACACCTAAATTCTTCGATATTTTATTAGTTCTCTATTTTCTTTGTAGTATTTTTTCGATAATAGAGATCGAACTTCTGGAATGGGGCGTGAAAGGCTCTATCGATAAAGAAATCGATTAAGAAAAAAAGAGGCAGAAAGAATACTCAAAAAGAATTCATTCAAGACCAGATAACAACAAAAACAAAAAAAAAAAAGAGTAGAAAGAATGAATAGGGAAAATAAAAACTTCAACGAAATGTTTTCAGTTTGTAGGGCAGCATAAATATTTCCTGTTGTGTTTCATTTCTGCTTTCTTTATTTCATCTTTTTAAATAAAATATTTAGTGTGACTGTTTTGCAATATAAGTGTTTTATTAAAGATGTCTATGATTGTGTTATTTATATGCTTGTAAATCTCCAATTATTTGATATAAAATATATATTATTTCATTCGTAACCAGTTTGTTTTTCTATTATTAATTTCTTTACCTATTTATAACAAAAGCAAACAGCATAAATTGTAAATTTTTACAAAAGAAATTTTGAAATATTAGGTAAATTTATAATAAACAGAACAATATTCTGTCATCTTATCTTCAGACTTTCATTAAAACGTTATAACGAATTTTTTGACAATTATCTTTTGCACAATAAATAGGCATATAATACCAGCACTCTTATACTGTTCTAACCACTAACAATAGAACTGCAAACTTATATTGCATTATTTTGTTGCAGTCACTTTTTTTTAAATAAATGTAAATAAAAAACATTTCCGTTAACCCATTAAAGCCTATCGGTACCATATAGTACTGTGGTAGCTGCACTCCATTTTGTTGTTTGCATACCAGTATATTTTAAGAGAAATATTCTCTTTATCTGATAAATGAAACTCCGTAAAAAAAGGAGACTGAAGTTGCTACTTTGAAAAATTGGTATGAAATGCAATTTTTGAATTTTAACGAGAAAAATAATTCCGGCTTTAATGGGTTAAGCAATCAAACATTCTGTATAATAATTACTCCAATATACACAGTAGATCGGAATTAATGGTCAGAAGTGTAAGAAGTGATTATACATATCCAGAAAAGTAATATTTGTATAACAAACCAAGATCACAATCTACTTAGTTAATGGAAAATACCAAGGTAGATATCTCATTCCAAGTCGAGTTCAGATTTTCGTTCGTACCTTTTACAATAATGAAGATATTTTAGCAAAATCTTTATCAAGATTACTTTGCTTTCTCTGAAATGTGGTGAAATAATAAGGAATGCTAAAAAATGACAGTTATCTACATCTAAACAATAATGAGCTAGACGCTTCAAAATTGGTAATGTAGTTGCCAGTGCATTCGTGTCATTAATCGAATTTCAGTGAAATTCCAACACGTCCCTCTTTTCAACTCAAACAACCGTGTTTTGATCTAGAAAATTTATTTATTAAAATGTATCTTGATTCTATCTGATACTTATTTCATTCAATTTTGACAGCTGTGTATCCTGTATTTTTCATTAAATAAGTAGATTGCGACATTTGTTTCCTACACAAAAAGGTTTTGACATATATTGTCACACCGCACAGTTCTAAACCTTTCAGTTTAGATACAACCTATATACATGTAGGGACGTTCCCTGGAAGAGAGACTAGTGATCACCTGTGTAGGTTTGTTCATGATCTCGACCGGGGATATATTAAATCTTGAGAGGGAGCCCTTGATTAGTCCCTGGGCCCTAATCGTTCCTATGAACTTCCAGGAAAACCCAGGGTCGAAGATGTCACGGACGTCCTTTCAAGAACCGAACCTGTCCGGCCACTGTCGTACCCATGGTTGGGATTACTACCGTGCCGATACAGGCTTCAGATAGTCATGGCGGGCGATGTCCTTAATTTGATGGATGTCACGCATTTTTTTTATTTGCACGCCAATTCGTCTTACATGTACGGAGGACGGGAGATCCTCCGGGTGTTCCTGAATCAACCCGACCACTTCGTGGCGCGAGGGGATGACCGGGAGCCCGGCTGAGGACGCTGTTGCGGTCGGGTTCAATTTCGAGTTTGGGCCAAAGCAGGGTCCCTGAGGGAGCAGGAGTGCCGGTCATGCTTGTCAGTTCTAAATACCGTCTGGGGATCCCAAACCGGACATGATTCGAGTGGCCCGAGTCTCACTTCAGCGGTTGCGGCACTCCAGGACATAGGCAAGCTGAGTGCTTCACTTGGCCGTGTCCAGGGCCCCTGGCGAGGGGCGCCGGATACAGCTAATGCCAAGTTTAGGGGCCTGTCGTCGGGAGCCGGCAGGTCCGGCCGGACCGCACTTTTTGCTTTTTAATCCCTTCTCCGGCCCCATGGCTCGACTAGCCTGGCTCGACTAGCTCGACTAGCTTACACACATCTGGTATATTAAGGGGGCAAATTTTTTTGTTTGTTTGTTTTAGCATGAAGACTATAAAGTAACGCACATGTGGTTAATTTTTTTAATTTTAACTTATATAGCTTGAAAGTAACAGTGCGCATAAACCCAAAATTTATTAATCTGAGAAAACGCATTTTAGAGTTTAAATATCTACATAAAGTAAGCTTTTTTTTCGTAGAGAATTAAAGGTTAGAGAATTAAAGGTTAGACAAACATTCTAAAATACTAATAGGACCACTCAACTTGCACAGAATTTTTCTTTTCATATAAAAAATATTTCAACTTTAAAATAAATAAAATATGTTCTTCAAAACAAATTCAGAGAGCACATCACAATTTATTTACCTTTAGTATAAAATCCTCTGGAACCTATCCCCATGAAATGTTTTGTTTTTCTATGTTTGTCCCAGTTCAAAACACAATAACCTTCTTATTCTGACACCAAAATCCTTTGATATTTTATTAGTTTTCTGCCTTCTCTTTAATATTTTATGGATGATGGCAATCGAACTGCTGGAATGGGGTGTGAAAGGTTCTGTCGTTCAAGATATCGATTAAGAAAAGAAAAAGGCTGGGAAGGAATTGTTGAAAGAATACTCAAAAGGAATACATTCCAGACAAAAAAAAGGGGGGAAAAAGGAAACTAAAAAATCTTACGAACACTTTGAAGTTTCTAAAACAGTATAAATATTTCCTGCTGTGTTCATTTCCTTTTGTTAGCCTTTTAAATAAAATATTTAGTGAGATTGTTTTTAAGCATACATGTTTTATTATAGATGTCTATGATTTTTGTCTTTATAATATAAAGATGATTCATTTGTAAATCGTCACTAATTTGAAAGAAAGTATGTAACGCTGCATTCGGAAGTATTTTTTTTACATCTATTTGTTTATTTAGAAAATAAGTGTAGATTTAATGTTAAAAATTATTGCCCTAAACTTTGTCAAAGGGCGACTTTGTGTAAGACAGAAATGTGTTTAACACGGAAAATTTTTCAGTCCCACATAACGATTTTCAATAACGTAAAATCTGTGTAAGGTGGCATACTGTCTACGACGGAAAATACTTTCGGTCCCGTTTGATTCCGCTTTAGATAGAGCCTACTGTATCTGGTATACATAATTAAAGTTCACTTACTCAGAGATGTCTGTCGAACCTATTCATCAGAAAAGTATGAAATTTGGAATGCATCTAACTAAAGGGATGCGAAAGATATTTAGCAGGAAAAAATGTCCACCAGAGGCCGTATTATTGGTTTTATTTTTTCATTAATTTAACAAAATACAAGCTTGTGCATTGTAGAATTGGTTTATAAAAGCAAATACTGTTCCGTGTGTTGACCATTATTGGCAAGTACCGTTTGAAATCGCAAAGTAGCTTGTTCAACAATCACGCAAAACAAATTCTTGGAAATGATGAGGGCATGGCGGGAAATACTGTCCTTGAGTTCTAGGAATGGTCTGCCAGCAGTCATTGCACATCTATGAATGTTTTCAAAGCTTGAAAGATCCTCAAAGCTTCTGCTGCGAAATCATTGTTTTGATTTTTAAAAAAAAGTCTCACCAGTAAAGCACGACCTTGTAAACTTCCCAACATTTTCCGTGGAAATAAAATCAGACTGACAAGAGATTCATTGCGTCCCTTTATTTAACATTTTCGTTGTGCGCGAGCAGATACCTCACATGATTGCTAAAATATACATATTTTATATTTTCTGATAAATAATTTCGACTAGACAGCTCTGACAAGGAGAGATTCTGAGGTCGGCGTCACAGAATGCGGTGAACATTTGTGTATCGATAGAGTATAGTTAATATCTAAATATATGAAAACCATAATGCGCAATACCCAGGGGTGTCTTGAGAAAAAAGTCTCAAAATTTACGTCACAGGTTATAATCGGATAAGTTTATTTCTTTGATGAGCGGCTTTGTACTCTAGTCATTAGACTGCTGGATTCGGGATTTTTGTGTTTGCATTCGAATCCCCAGCTAGACTCATTTTTCTCAGCGAAACTTTTTATCAATTACCTTTGAACTACAATTGAAAAATATGTATAGTCATTGAAATTTACAAAAAATATAAATCTGACGATAAAAATTTAGCTGCGAAAAATGAGTCTAGCAGGGGATTTGAACTCAAACATCTTGAATCCAGCGCTCTACTTACTAGGCTACGAAGCCGCTAATCAAAGGAAGAAATTTTTCCGATTATAAATTGTGATGTAAACTTTGAGACCTTTTTACTCAAGACCCCCTGGGTACTGCGCTTTATGGATTTCATATATTTATATACTAACTATACTGATCATATTATTCTGATCATATTATTGCCCATATTGTGGTCAGAATAAAGTAAATTTACAGTTATGTAACCGTTTTCTATAAAAACGGTCGAATGACTGGACAGTTTGCTGCAAATGTTTAACAGTGTACACTAAAAAACTACAATGATTACACTACCTATGTGGCAGGGCTTTTTATTTTCACATGAAAAGAATATGTTAAATTTCTCCAAATCATGCAACACTTATTCAAAATAAATTCAGAAATCTAGAATTTCCAAAAATATACCACAGTTATTTTTTCTTTATAACTTCAAATCCTCTAGATCTGTTCCCATGTTTTGTTTTACTAAATTAAAACCGAAATAACCATCTTATTCTGAAACCAAAATGTTTCGATATTTTAATTGTTTTCCTGCTTTTTCTTTAGTACTTTTTGGATAATAGTGATCGAACTGCTGGGATAGGGCGTGAAAGGCTCTATCGTTCAAGAAATCGATTAGAAAAAGAAAAAGGCAAAGAAAGAATACTCAAGAGGAATCCATTCGAGACAAAAAAAGATAAAGAGAAAGAAAGAAAAATAAAAAGGAAACTAAAAACTTCAAGGAAAGGTTTGCAGTTTGTAAGGCAGTGAAAATAATTCATATTGTGTTGTACTTCTCTCTTTTTTCATATATTTAATACTTTCCAATATAGTTAAAAAGTGTTTATGAATTCGATTTGTCTGTTTGTACACTAACTCTCGCAAATATACTTGGGTTGTCATTTTATTGGGGATTATTATGGCATGTTTGCTATTAAAAATGGAGTGCGTAGAATTTTTAGCTCGTTCACAGGGACACTCAAAATAATCTTGTTACGTTATGGTATACGGAGAAAAATCGTTTGCGGTGTATTTTAATGATATTATATTATTTCAAGCATAATAAAATTGGTATATATTTCTGAGGTGCACTAAAACATGCTCACTCTATAACATGAAGTGCAAAGCATTTATCATTTATTTACAAGGTCAGATAAAATAATTCTGTTACAGTACTGTTTATGAGCGATAAATGCTGGGGGTGTGTTTTCAATTTTGGTATCCGTTTTAAAGTTCAAATTATCTTTTACGTACTACGCGGTGTGTTTAAATTTTGTAGATCAAATATAGGGTTATACAAAAAAATTCGCATGCATTACTATGTATGAGCATGAATTGCTTAAGAGTATTTTTAAATTGAGTTATGCATTTTACAGCTGAACTATATTTAGTAAATTAAGGGATGTTAGTAGAACATAAATAAATTAATATAAAAGGCAACGCAAAGAATTGGATACATTGCCTATGAACGGTAATTGGTGAAATTGGGTTTTCAAATGTGTTATGCTTTTGTGTAAATTGTGTTCTTAAGACGTCTTCTGCCGCCTTATTAAACGGTGAAATTCCGTTACAGTCTTCTGGAAGTGTTGGAAAGTGTTTCATAATCTATGCTTGATGCGTGATTTTTCTGTCTTGTTAAATAAAGTATTTAGAGGGATTGTTTTGCAATATATAAGTGTTTTATTAATTAACCATACAATTTCCTAGATTTATGTGATGTATGTGTTTGTAAATCCCAATGCATTGAAATAAAATATATACTTTTTTATTCTTATGCAGATTTTTCTCTATTATTTATTTTTTTACCTATTTATACTAAAAGCAGTTAGTAGAAACAGTTAATGTTTACAAAACAAAAGTTGCTGTTTCTAAGGCAGTATAAAGAATTTCTATTGCGCTCACTTCTGCTTTTTTTAGTTTTCCATTTTTAAATAAAGAATTTAGTGTGATTGCTTAGCAATATAAATGTTTTTCTACCTTTATGTTTTTATATGTTTGGAAATGTTTACTATTTTGAAAAAATATATAGAGATCTTAAATAGAATATTATTTATTTATTTACTGGGTTGAAATAAATTAGTTCGCCAAAATGATCGTTATATATGCATAGTTGTACACCGAAACTTGAATTTACACATTACAAATGAGTTCGGGCTCTTTTCTTGGAGCCTAAGCCCGACGATTTGAAGTTCGAGTTCGCCTGAGCCCGAAAAAGTTTCTCTCATTAGAGCACAGGCCCGATTCAGAAAGTTCGCAAGAAAATTGTTAAAAACATTTTTTACTTCTTTCAAGACTGTTGTTGACTAACTTCTGTTTTCCAATAATTCTGCAAAAGGACTTCAAACAGAAAGCGAACATACAAGGGATATCCCACGGCTTCTTATGTTACTAACACTGGTCACCTGAATGTTTCAGTATCAGAATATTTCTCTTTATATCTCATTAATAACAATTCAGTTTACTTTCAAACTGATTTGCTATTAATGGGATAAAGATTTTTAAGATGATTTTTAGAGAATAGTAAAACTCTTACAGAAACTTTGACTACAAAAACCACTCTCAAATAGCTTTTTGTATTTTTTTTTAAGTTTGTGAATAAACAAAATTTTAAGTTTGAACCCAAGCCCGAATAATCCAGCCCAGATTGAACCAGTCTCATCTCTAGTACACATGATTATGATACAAAGAAAGTCACAAGTTTACCTTTTTGACAATTGTTTGATGCGTCTGCACATCATTAATTTGAAGACTTTTCATCGGTGATTCAGTTCTTGCGATATGTTTGTGAGCAGATTCATGTTGATTAAACTAAATGAGGCGTTGATTTATGATTTCAATTAAGGTATGGATCTCGGAAGAGGCTGGCAGTAACGTTATCTTTAACAAAACCATACACTCAAATTTAGAAGTTAAACGACAGGTGATCGTAGTGGCCATGGAATAATATCTCTGTGACCAATTCAAACTGAGACTTAAGAACTGAGGTAAGAGGTTTGAAGAGATTGGCGCTGGAGAGGGTCAAACAAAGGATCTCATGAACAGTAGGCAAGCACGTTAGCGTCTAGCAAATGACCAAGCCAGTTGCTCTAAGCTTGTTGCTCGTTTTCCTACTGTTCAAGTGAGGTGGAATCGCCACACACTACATTCCCCAGTGAGCAAGACGTGTTGTTGACGTCCGACGAGTGATATACAATCGTGAGTGATGCTGTCCTGTTACCGTGCGTAAGTGCGATGCGTGGCGTGACAGGCTTTGTGCTGTCGTCGCATATGTGATGAGCGGTATGATAGGCTTTATGATGTGAGCATTTCACAGGTTTTGCGTTCTGGAGATGATTTGTTATGTGGTGCCATCTGTTGGTTATGAGATGAGAGGATTGTTGTTGTAGTTGAGTGTTTGTCCGAGTCACCAATTAAAAGATCAGACTGGCACTGGAGATGATCGAACCAGGGATCTCATGAACAGTATCGGAACACGAAGCAAAGCAAAAGGCCAAGCCAAGTTACTCTAAGCTAGTAACTCGCTTTATAGTGAGTTCAAGTGAGATGAAGTCTCTATAATTTAATTACGAAATTGTCCATTTAATGTGTGTTAACACTGCATTATAATAAATACAGATTTATTGTAAAAAATAATATTTAGGATTATATCGAAATCTACGCAAATATAGCTGTAAAATATTAGCAATTCTTACCAGAATTAAAACCAGGGTTATGTATTTTATATGTAGGGAAAACATGTGTTGAATGTAGCAACTCTTGCTGGAACTTGGCCTTTTTTTTCTATTTCACCTGAAGCAGAATTAACAAACTTATTAACAAATTAACAAATAGTTTCTTCCACCACACAGAATTTGCTTTTTTTTTTTTTTTTTTTTTTTTTTTAATGTTGTGTTGGGTGTTTAAAACATTTTAAATAAATTTCCCCCTTATTTTTTTTTTTTTGCTATTGTTCTTAAGATCAATAGAATATAAAGTGGCTAAATGAAAGTGGCTAAACATCTTACTTTATCTGGTAGGTTTATCTTTTTCTAAATGAAAGTCTGTAGGTCTTATTTATCACTAAATTTTATCTTAAGGGGGCCTGAAAGGTTTTATCTCCAAAGCATATCTCCTGAAAGGTTCCACCGCCAGTAAAATGGTGTAGTTTCGAGTTCTCATAACTTTTTAAATACTGAAATTCCTCAAATATCTGTACTAAATTTAAGCCATATTTTAGGCTTTATAAAATGTAAATATAAACATTTATAATATAATACAATACAGAATACAGTTCAGTTAATATTGTAAATCTTTTTTCACGTGGTATGTCACAATCCGCACGATAACTTAACTTAGAATGGATATATGAACATAAAACTTATGTTAAAATCACCTCTAAACTATAGTTTATAGAATGACACAATGACATACAAATTATTTGACAGCAACTATATAAAAAATTATATTAAAATTTTAAATTTTTAAAATTAAAAAAAAATGTTAATTTTTAAAAAATAATAAAAATGTTTAACTATTTCAATAATATTAGTTAATTTCATAAAATATAGTATAAAGGTCATTTTAACAAAAAATGTATGTTCATATAACCATTGTAAGTTACCGTGCGGATTATGATATATCATGTGAAATAATTTTAAAATATTAACTGAACTGCATTTTTTATTATATTTTATTATTTATATTTTATTATATACTAGCTGACCCGCCCGGCGTTGCCCGAGCCCTTGTAATAAACTTAAATCTCTTAAAAAACGGAACTCTGGCCACGGTCTACGATGGTTTCGGAACCTTATACCCGGCATGCTCGTACGCTCTAGAAAATCTTTTATTTCCCCCTACCACCGCCAGGGGAGCATTCTGTTCTAAACAAACCTCTTTCCGAACGAACTTCTGAGACAGGTCCCCGCTGCCTACGTTACTGTATAGTAGGCGCACTACAAAATTGAGCTGGTTTCGAGAAGATTGGAACATTATTATCCCAGTTATTGCAATAAGGCACAGTTAGAGAAAATAACCTTGAGTGAGGTGCGGAGGGGAAGGGATGTTCGTGTGTCCTTCAGAAAATGACTAATTAGGAGGCCCATTATGCATGCATAAAAATTCGTTCGTTTTGTTAAGCTAGGAACTTAATTACAAAGTTGGCTTAAACACTTATTTGTAAATAGTGGTAACCGCTACTCATAAATTTAATTTAATGTTATAAAGGGTGACTATTAAGTTAAATATAATGTTTGGAATCACTTGCGTTGAAATCTGAAAGATAGTTGCTAATATATAGAAACGGGGCATAGTTAGAGAAAAACCTTGAAGGAGGGGCCGGGGTGGGGAGGTTTGTTCAAGAGCCCTTCAGCAAATGACTAATTAGGAGGACCACTATGCATCTTTCAAAATTCGTTCGTTTGCTTAAGCTTTGAACTTAATTACAAATTTGGCTTAAACTATTATTCGTAAATAGTGGTAACCGCTACTCATAAATTTAGTTTAATGTTATAAAGAGTGACATTTAAGTTTGGAATCACTTGTGTTGAAATCGGAAAGATAGTTGCTGAGATATGAAAACGGAACATAATTAGAGAAAATAACATTGAAGGGAGGGTCGGGGGGGAGGGGTTGTTCAAGTGTCCTTCAGCAAATGACTAATTAAAAGGACCACTATGCATCTTTCAAAATTCGTTCGTTTGCTTAAGCTAGGAACGTAATTACAAATTTGGCTTAAACTATTATTCGGAAATAGTGGTAACCGCTACTCATAAATTTAGTTTAATGTTATAAAGAGTGACTATTAAGTTAATTATAATATTTGGAACCACTTGCGTAGAAATCGGAAAAATAGTTGCTGAGATATGGAAACGGAGCATAGTTAGAGAAAAAACCTTGAAGGAGGTCCCGGGGAGGGGGATGTTCAAGAGCCCTTCAGCAAATGACTAATTAGGAGGACCACTATGCATCTTTCAAAATTCGTTCGTTTCCTTAAGCTTTGAATTTAACTACAAATTTGGCTTAAACTGTTATTCGTAAATAGTGGTAACCGCTACTCATAAATTTAGTTTAGTGTTATAAAGGGTGACTATTAAATTAATTATAATGTTTGAAATCACTTTCGTTGAAATCGGAAAGATAGTTGCTGAGATATGGAAACGGAGCAGAGTTAGAGAAAAAACCTTGAAGGACGGGCCGGGAGAGGGGGGGGGGGCGTTGTTCAAGTGGCTTTCAGCAAATAACTAATTAGGAGGATCACAATACATCTTTAAAGATTGATTCATTTGGTTAAGCTAGAAACTTAATTGAAATTTGGCTTACACTATTATTCGGAAATTCTGGTAACTGCTTTCTAGAAATACACCTTGAAGCTTAAATGTAATTAGACCCTTGTCCCTCTTCATTCCCGCAAATATGAAAAAGAATTTGTTAAATAAAGTTTTCTGTATTAACAATCTCCATCACAATATAAATGTCAAGTAAAAAAAAACGACTAATTGTTATGAAGAAAAATGGGCCTGGAAAATATTTCAATCAGTGGGACGTATGTGTAATTTGTCATGTACAGGTGGCGCGAAATTCGCATGGCTGCTCTACGCTGATAACTTCAATCCATATTGATACTATTTAGTTAGAAATCCTTATTTATGCATCGCTACTTTGGTTTGTTTAATTACTTCTGTGAAGAATCGATGCAACCAACCAGTGAACCAACCAACCCAAGAGAATAAAAGCGTATTTTTGATGAGAGTTCTTTGTGAATATTAATTAATATTTCAGTAAATAATTGAAATATTAAAATTCTGAGACTCAGGTGCACATGGCCAGACCTTGGACTATCCACACCTAAATTTCCAAACTTCTAGGTAGGCTAGATTTTGCTAGCTATCGCCAACAGACACACACACAAAGCGAAACTTTCTTTTATTAGTATAGATAAGTATTTATATGTACATATTATAAATCCTGAAATATGGCTTAAATACATTACAGAGGTTTGTGTAATTTCAATAAGTATTTAAAAAGTTATGAGAATTCCAAAACACATCACTCTTCACTGGCGGTAGAACCTTTCAGGAGGTATGGGTTCCCTTAATGCTTCTTATGATTGAAAGTGCATCAATACACTAAAAATGTCTATGATTACACAATCTGTGCGATAGGATCTTTTATTCTCACATGAAAATAACATTTTAAATTTCATCAAATCGTACAAGTTATTTTTCAAAACAAGATCAGGAATCTAGAATTTCCCAGAAATATCAAACATTTATTTTCTTTATAACTTCAAAATTCCCTGGACCTATTCCCATGAAATGTTTTGTTTTTCTAAATTTGCTCCAGTTGCAAACACAATAATCTTCTTATTCTGACACCAAAATTCTTCGATATTTTATTAGTTCTCCTACTTTTGTTTTGTATTTTTTAGATGATAACAATTGAACTGCTGGAATGGAGTGTGAAAGCCTCCATCGATAAAGAAATCGATTAAGAAAAAAAAAAGAGGCAGAAAAGGAATAGCAGGAACAACACTCAAAAGGAATCCATTTGAGGCCAGATAACAAAAAGAAAAAGAAAGAAAGAAATGAAGCTAAAAAATTCAGCAAACGGTTTGCAGTTACTAAGGCAGCATAAATAATTCCTGTTTCGTCCACGTCTTTTTCTTTTTTTAAATCTTTTAAATAAAATATTAGTGTGATTGTTTTGCAAAATAAATGTTTTATTAAAGATGTCTATGATTTTCTGACTTTATGGTTATTTATATGTTTGTAAATCTTCCCTACGTTGCACAGTGGGGCGTTTTTATGATCTAGGTGGACAAAATTCATTTTTCCGATTATCTCGGAATTTAACAAGACGCGTACACTGATAGCCGAACGTTCTTCTGTCGAGATCCGTACGAGTTTTGTCGAAAAAATCCGATGTGTGGATAAACTACGACCGTAAAGAAGGCAGTTGGTTTGAGGGAGTTTCAACAGTTGCATTATTTTTCTGTAAGTTCGAGAGCAAGTCGTGACTTTTCTGTTTTATTTGAAAGCAGGAGTTTACTGGACATATGTCACATGTTTGTCACAAGATTTAACCTATTGTTTGAAAATAAGCGCCATCTTGTTTTCAAACTTCATCTTGAATTTTAATACAGTATTAAGCATTATTAAGAAATAAGCATTTTTTAAAATCAAAGTACCATTCCTAAAGTATTGGAAACTTAAGAAAGCTCCTGCGAAAATTTGCGAATCATTAAGTTATATTAACTTGAATTGTGTGTTTGAGTGTTTAAATCAAATATTGCAAGTCAATTTTAAACCCCTTTTAATTATCCGATTGAGCTGAAACTTTGAATACATGTGTAGTTTCAAGGAAATTACAAAATTATAATATAAATAAATAATAATAATATAAATAATAATAATAATAATAATAATAATAATAATAATAATATAAATTATTAAATAAGCCAAATATTTATCATTGTTTGATTATTTTATTACTCATAGATTCGAAAATCCAGCAAAAACCTAATTAAACTTCAACGCAATAATTTTGTCCACCTAGATCCTCAAAACGCCCCACTGTGCGTTGAAAGAAACTTTTGTAATGGTGTTATTGCCATAGAGTTTCTTTTTCTTTTCTTTTCATGTTATAAAAAAGATTTAGAGTAAACAATTAAGATTTAAAAAATACGTTAAACTGGTAAAATAGTTATATTAGGTAAACTGCTAACACACACAACCACAATTTAGCGTTATTATGTAAGATTGTTTTAAGAACATTTCTCTTTTAAACAAGAAATGCCAGGTATCCAAGAGGATTATTCTTATAAAGCGAGAAAACCCATTAGCCCCAGTCTGTTCTGTATGTGCCCGAGAATAGTCATGTAAAACTATGGGTGGGTTCTGCAGTAAGTTTCGCTGTTTCTTTCTCAACCCTAGCCATAGGCAATGCTAGTCGTATTTACGGATTGTAGGGTTCCAGCAGCAAACAATAGTACTGCGTACTGACGGTCTGCTTTGAGGGTACCGCATGTGCTACGATTGTTTTTATGTACAGTTTTATTGACAGTCGTAGACAAGAAACGCAATAGCTCTCCGGAACAGTCCGGAACAGTTGATGCCGGTTCAGGGGCTTCCTAATGTCAGCAACTTAACGCCCAGTCGAGTGTGAGTTGAATGTCATTTCAAAGTGAGCCGTTGGGGGAAGGTAAAGATTGCTTATAGCAATATAAGAAAAAATAAAGATTGCATATAGCAATTAAAAGTAAAATTTGGGATTACATATAGCAATTAAAAAGATAAATTTAAAAATGGATAAAGAAATTTGGAATAAGAGAAGAAGCGATAGAGAAGAGAAGAGACTAAGGATAGAGTCGATTAAACATGAAGTAATTGGTTTAGCTGTAGTAAATACTACTGGGAAGGAAAAAAGAGTAAAATAGGGTTCGGGACATGTTCCAAGATCAGTACAAAATGCCAGATCTCTCGTTGGTGGGAGTCTGACGAACAAGTGATCTCCGTGGAGACCCGTACTGATGCCATTCATATGATTGCCATTTCATTTTCTGACCATACCGATATCGACTAGGAATCGACCGATCGATTCCTAGACATCGACCGATATCGACTAGGAATATCGACTTTCGCCGATATTCCATCCAGCGTAATGATGCGTCGTAGCAAAGCGTCTTCTTAGCAATCAGAATTAATCCATGTGGGTTTGCAGTGCATCGTATCGTAGCCATTTCTGCATTTACGTCAGATTGTGAGGACCACACCTAGACGCAATTTATGCTCACGCGTTGTTTGAGAATGGTGAGACGGTTGTATGCGCTATCCTGCCTGTATGGCTAACTCACAAATAGTTTGGCTCCTATTCACTTGCTTTAACGCAGACCTAGTGTGCACAGTTTCTTCATTTTCGGATGGCCAACTCGGCTGCAAAATATCTGACACACTTTGGCGGCCATCATTGAAGGCTTTGACCAAGCGTGTTACCGTTCAGTAGGGTAATGCGGAATCCCTACACGCCTCACAAATACCTTGAAAACACTTGCATGCTTTGTGTTCTCTGCCACATGTCATTTTCAACCATGTTCGCTGCTAGCGAGGCTAACGAAAAAGAAAGGCTACCGCGGTGTTTTATTCATATCTTTTTTTACAGACCGCGGGAGTCACGTGATGCTCGAATGCACCAATGAAGGTGCACGAAAAGAGCATCACATCACTCTAGCGGTCTGTAAAAAAAGATAAGTGGAATGTACCGTGGTAGCCTGTCTTTTTCGTATGCCTCGGCTGCTAGCGAGGCTAACGAAAAAGACAGGCTACAGCGGTGCATTCCACTTATCTTTTTTTACAGACCGCTAGAGTGACGTGATGCTCTTTTCGTACACCTGCATTGGTACCTTCGAGCATCACGTGACTCCGGCGGTCTGTAAAAAAAGATACGCGTAAAGCACCGCGGTAGCCTTTCTTTTTCGTTAGCCTCGGCTGCTAGGTATGTGACGTATGTATGGTGAAAGCGGATTTCATGTGTTCTGCTAACTTGCGTCTCTACAAAAGTCTTGCCACTATTAAAGTTCCATCTTTCGTATTATACATATAATATACGGATTAATATCCATGTAGTCGTATTCTGAATGATTTATTCCGAACTGTAAAACACTTTTTTTTTTATATTCCAGATCATTTGTGAATTGTCATTTTTACATTCCCTTTTTCATTTTTACATTCGAAACCAGTTATAAAATAGCATGGGATATCCTGTTTTTCTCCCAGGACTGTATACATGGCATTCATTTATATGTATTTATACGTATTCATTTATATGTATTTATACATATGTGTGTTTTTGGTCACGCGCACACACAAACATACATGTTCTTAAGAATCCCTGTGAAACATTCAAGGGTCGAAGAAACTGAATTTCACAGAGTTTCAGATATTTAATTCTTCTCGAATTTACGGAAATTTAGCGATAAAATAGCATGTGGTGGTCCGCTTTTACCAGGACTGTATACATATACAAGGCATTGATTTATATGGGCCATTCCATTGTGACGGGTGTGACATCCAGACAAAATTTTAAGAGTTTATATCTATATTTTGGGAAATAAATTAGTTAAGACATCCCTGAAAAGTATTTTAATTATGTTTTCCCATGCATATGCTTGGATAATTGAGCAAATATATAACTTCAATAGCTTTCAATATTTTTTTTTAATTTAAACTTGTGACGGGTGTGACTCTCTCGGGACAAGAGTTTTTACTTGCATACACATTTGTTAAAATTCCTGTGAATATTTAACTGTGTCATTATTAAAACAATTTTTTTTCTAATGAAAAATATTCAAATTAAACTTAATACGTAATTTTCATAATAAATTTTAATTATTTTAATGTATAAGAATATTTTTCCTGCTGTGACAAAGACGTGACGGGTGTGACATTGTGCAAAGTGTACAATTTGAAAGTTGTTTACCAAAAAAATACAGTGATCAGTATAGACAGTAAACTCAACAATAGAAAAATACAAAAGAAATATAATAATACTAACATATTTATGCAGTTAGTTTAAAATTTGTAGTGCCCCTACTCGTTATAAGTGATGGGGAAGCTATTTTTTTTTTTTTAAATAGCAGAAATTTTTTTAATTGAGATGTCATCTTCCTCTGGCCAAATCCAGTGTGGCCCACTGGCTTGCATGTATTTTAAGCTTATTTCTTCCTTACGGAAGTTGATATCCAAGACATTAGCATAGTACAAGCTATTACGCTTTTAGCTACTGGTCAGGGAAACCAAAAGATAATCACCAATATTTAAATCTGATATTTTAAAAATCTTTCTGGGGGGTGATTCACAATTATCAATGACTGCCACTTCCCTCAGTGTTGATTTGGCAGTCTTTCCCATCAATAGGATAGTACTATCACTACTTACTTTTAAGTGGTGATAAGACTCGGTGCCTTCGATGGACTTGATGCTTTCCCATTTTCTGTCAGTATTTGTTTAGTTTCTAGTATTTTCACTGCTGAGACATACAATGCCTTTATTGCACTAATCTCCTGAGCACATTTAAACAAATCCAAAGCAGAATTAACTTAAAAGTAAGTAAGTTGCTACCAAATCACAATTTGCTAAAATAATTCAAATATATATTTCACGATTTATCTTCTCTTTTTTGGCAAATTGGCCTTAATATGTTCAGAAACAAGGATGATTCAACTTTACACTTCATTTAAAAAATATTTAAATATATTTCAAAGCATTTTAAAATGTTGTCATACTTGTCACAAGAATTTTGTCACACCCGTCACAAGGATTTTGTCACACCCGTCACACTAAAATTTCACACAAAATAAAAATTTAATGAATTTTTAACGTTTTGTAGTTATTCAGACTTGCAAAAGTTAGACTTTCCGAAAGTTTCATGTATTTTCATGGAAAAATGCATTTTGTATAATAATTTAAGCATCTTTTTTGTGACGGGTGTGACAGAGAGACAGTGTAAATATATTTGTATTAAAAAAGCGTCTTTTAATTTTTTTTGAAAAATTAAGTGTTTCAAAAGACACACAAAGGTTACAAATAGTAATATATGCACATATATGGAAAATGCTGCTGTTTTAAATATTGCTTCTACACTGTTAAAAAATTATCTGTGAAATTACGGAGAATCTACTGGTAATCTGTTATCTTAAGTCTTATGTAAAATTACAGAGATTAGAAAACAGAGATTCTGTTAAATAACAGAGAAATCATTCGGTAAATTTACAGAGTCTACTGTAAATTTTTCTGTTAAAAAACATCTTTTTTATTATTTATATATATAAAAAGAAGAGGTCGACAGAAAACGCCGATTGCCAGCCATGGATTCTGTTATAATTACTCGAATTAAGCATTACCACTGTAACTTTACAAGAACCGCTTCGACCACAGACCTGATTCGAACCCGCGGCGTCTAGGTGGAAGACAACTATTATACCCACTATACCATTTGGGCAGTTGCTACTTTGTGTCAAGTATGACATTTATGATTTAGTCGGAAAAAAATACTGCACTTCTAATCGCTTTTCCATCGCTTTTCAAAGATTTTGTTTAATGTGATGATTACTGATAAGTATAGGGACTTAAAAAAGCTTTTATTTTTGTAGTCTTTAAATAAATTTAACTAATATTTGATGCTGCCATCTTTCGGATTTATATATACGTTTAACTTAACATACTTTTTTTTTTATATATATCATATGAAAATACTTAGCGAACTACTTTGTAAAAATTGTATTTTAATTTTTTTTTTCACTCGTGTAGTATATCATTTAGAATTCCTTTCAAAGCCTAGAATAACATGCATTGCAAAAGTGTAAAACATTTTTTTTTAATTTATAACGTGTAAGAAATAATTTTGTGAGGATTTTTTTTTATATAAAGAATTTTGATTTTTTTTTTCAGCAAATTTAATAATGTTTTCGAGAATTTTTCAAGAATTTTTTCGAAGTTTTAACACAATATACATATTATATATATATTTTTTTTCTAACAATGCGCGAATATATTTTGTAAAGGATTTTTTTAAATAGTAAATAAAAGAAAAATAAATTTAAAACATATAAGTTATTTTTAAAATAATGCCTTTTAAAAATTTCATATACTTAAATTTAGAAAATTAAACTTCATTATTTTTTTTTCGTAATATTTATGTATTTAGAAGGTTGATATAATTTTTAAAACGCATAATCATTAAAATTCTACGATTCCTAATAATAATATGTCATAAATTATTTTAAATATTAACACAAATTATAAAATAGACTAAAATAATATTTGAAAATTATCTTACCTAAATTGTAAATCCAGATTGAAATAAAAATTTATTCTTTAAATAACCACACTCGCTTTCCATCTTTTGATCAAAGTGATAGTCCATAAAAATCCTCGCTAACTCCGCAGAGATGAATTCCCCCTTTCTAAAATATTCTAATTTTTAAACCAAATTTTTTTCTTTAATATTTTTAATAAAATCGTAAAATAATTTTAAAAGTGTGTATATTGAATTACAGGTTTAACAAATATAAAAATGTCTTTAAATAAAGACACGGAAATCCCTACAGGGGATATAATATAAGAAAAGGGAAATATCTGTAAAATGATGACCGAGAAACTCGATCAAATGCATTTAACGGAGCACTAGTGTACATTTACAGAGAGTGTCGGTATTTTTTCTGTGTTTTTACAGAAATTTTTAACAGTGTAGCAGAATGAAAATACCCTATTTTACAGGCTGAAAGTTTTTCAAATTTTTCCAACTTTGAGCCTAGATAAATTATAAAAAAAATATTTTTAAAGCTTAGTTCTCTGTAATTTCATATGCGTCATATTTTTACATTTAATTTGATATATTATTTGTAGTAATAAAAGACATTTGAAATTTCAACCCTCATGTCCACTTTTTCATGGAAATGCCCATATGTATTTATACAGGGTGATTATAAAAAAAACTATCCCGATATATGAGCCCCTAACTGTCATACCGTTCACAGAAACTGGATGAAATTTTGGTTTAAAGTATTTTGAGGTCTGCGCTCAAGAATCATGTGAAAAACAGTTAAATTCTAACAGTTACGGTTACAGTGACAAAATTTTGAAAGTTTCAAATGGCAACACCTACTTTTTTTATTGGAATGTGATCTTCATAGTGAAAAACCATAAAAAGCGTTGGAACGGTACCTGTAGCACGAAAATCGCCGGCGCTAGACAGACTAAGAAGAAAAGTGAAAACAACCAATAAAAGACAGAGAAACAACAGAAAATAAAACATTTTACTGATCAGTGCTATCCACCATCTGCCGCATGTAAAGTGTCGTTGTGTGTGAAATGGAAAATGTATGAAACACATTAAAATGTTTTGTTTTCTGTTGCTTCTCTGTCCTTATTGGTTGTTTTCACTATTCTTCTTAGTCTGTCTAATGCCGGCGATTTTCGTGCTACAGGTACCGTTCCAACGCTTTTTATGGTTTTTCACTATGAAGATCACATTCCAATAAAAAAAAGTAGGTGTTGCCATTTGACATTTTCAAAATTTTGTCACTGTAACCGTAACTGTTAGAATTTAACTGTTTTTCACATGATTCTTGAGCGCAGACCTCAAAATACTTTAAACCAAAATTTCATCCAGTTTCTGTGAACGGTATGACAGTTAGGGGCTCATATATCGGGATAATTTTTTTATAATCACCCTGTATATATGTGTATATTCGATTACACACACGCACACACATATATGCGTATGCAGCTTTCTAAAAATTGCCATGAAAAATTCAGGAAACGAAAACACAGAATTTCAAACATTTTCATTTTTTTATGTAATTTCTCAAAGAGAGTAAGTAAGAGAAAAATACCTTTTTTAATAATATTACTACTACAAACTATTCCTTATAATAATAGCAGCAGTCATTATCATTATAAATCTCATAATCACAGTTACAGAAGAATATTTCTATTTTATTTATTTATTTTTATTTAACTGGTTAACTTTTATATCTTCTCCTTTTTCTATTTTCTTTTATTGTTTAATAATCTCTTCGGTAATCATCCAGACAATCTTTATACCTAATTCTATAATAAACAATACTACCTAATTTTTGAAGAGCTAGTATATACATTCAAGGTTTTAAACATCTTGAATAAATATATAGTTAGATTCAAGATCTTACGCATGCAAAAAAAAAATGTTCATTGAAATATCCAATGGTAGGTTGTATATGTGTAAGTGCATGTTTTCTGTTTTTAAGATATTTCTCTGGTAACTGATATTAACGCACATTTTACGACTAAGTACTGTGAAAAATACCCCAATTTATCTTAAATTCCAAACTTCATATAATTTTCGTTTTCTTTTTTTTTTCTTTTTTTTTCTTTTTTTTTTCTTTTTTTTTTCTTTTTTTTTATAAAGGAAAATAAAATTGGACATCTAGAAAAATAAAAATATATAATATTTACAAGAAATCAGAATTTTAAACAAAAAATTTTACGTTTTGAATACGTTAATAGTTCCATGTATTTATTATTGTTTACACACAAAGAGAATTGTTGAATTTCTATTAAAAAATTATCTCTTCACTCTTATTCTTTAGGTAAAGGGTTACAATTAATTAATTGATCCTGCTAAGCATAAATAATGTAAGATACAGACATGATAATTCCATGAAATGTGATATCTAAATAATAGAAAGCACACTGTAAAAAGTGACCAATGTTTCGTATTTTATGAAAATATACTATAACCACGAACGAAAATATAATATAATCTTCTAAGTTATCCAAAATTCCGAAGAGCGTGTTCCTTTGTCTTTTGAAACCGCAGAAACCAATACATTTCCAAAATTTAAAGAATTATTTATAAAAACAAAGTATTTTTCGCTGCCCGTATTTTTCAGAAACGTTTCCGAAGGGTTTTTATAGTGTATTAATGAGCGTCCTCAGCCTGGAATACCTGTTTTTCGAATGCTATCAATTCTCAAGTAAACATTTTCATGCTCAAAGAATATGTTTAACAGACAAACATGCAAAATTAGCAGCGTTAACAATAGCATTAAAATTAAGATTATTTCTGTACTCTTTCATGCATAAATTAATTTAAGCAGCTGAAAACGTTTACTTGAGAATGGATGACATTCGAAAAACAGGTATTCCAGGCTGAGGACACTCATTAATACACTATAAAAACCCTTCGGAAACGTTTCTGAAAAATACGGGCAGCGAAAAATACTTTGTTTTTATAAATAATTCTTTAAATTTTGGAAATATATTGGTTTCTTGGGATTCAAAAGACAATGGAACACGCTATTCGGAATTTCTGATAACTCAGAAGATTATACTATATTTTCTTTCGTGGTTATAGTATATTTTCATAAAATAAGAAACATTGGCATTTTTTTACAGTGCATGTGGACGCGTTTGAAAGGCTTTTACAAAATAGTTCAATTACCGACTAAGATGCAGCATTATTGTGTGTTTCACATGCACGCATATATAAATATGTGTGAATCACGTGTTGGGATATGCAATAAACAGAGGATAGAATCTCTACGACTTGCTGTCGATACTCATTTTTTGACTAACAAGGAAGGTCTCCATAAGCGCATAATCGAAAAATTTCGTAAAAAATTTTAGGAATGTGGGCATACCTATTTATAATAAATATTTCAACGGAATCTCAATCATACGCCCTTAAAAAGAATGAAAATTGCATTTTTTGTCGATTTATCGCTGATAGGCGTCGCAATAAAATATAATAAATTGCTGGGAGAACTAAATAGAAAGATCAACAGCATCAAGATGAACTCTGTTTATACATTTTCAACCTCGATCTGTGGTACACATGGGCATTACGCCCCATGTAGGCACAAATGAAGCAATTCTTGGTTCTTGGTTCAAAAGGGGTTGAGAGATGACGCAACAAGTATAAAAAACTGAAATGGTCAAACGTAAAACGTAAGTAATTTTAAACAAGAGATGGGGAAGTGGGAGGGTCATAAGCCTTCCAATTAGAAAATTGATGCACACACAAAAAAAAAAAAAAAATTCTTTAATAGAAGTACACTTCTCAATATAATAAAAAGTAATATTTTCTGAACTTTAAGCTACATATCTACGTATTAGGTAATATTGACTTTAGAATCTTTCTTATTCTACACGATGAACCGGTTTAAATAAGTTTAACTTAAGTTAAACGTATATACTTATATAGCCATAGTCACGTCATGGGTGATTTCGCGCTTTCAGCTTATCGGATGTCTCTCTTTGACGACTGTTAGTTTTGATTTTCAGCGTATAATTTTGAAGATTTCCTGTATTTATTTTAATGGATTCGTTTTCTAAAAATTTGAGTTTTGATCGTACCTGTCCGGTATGTAGAGGTGTAGTTGTGCTTAATGGAATGAATTTGCTATTTATAACTGTATAATGAAAAACTGTGATTGCTAAAGAAACTTTTAAGTAGCTCTCCGGAATTGTTAAAGTTAATCTACTACACTTGATGGCCAAAAGAAAAGCCCTTTTAATACAATTTTTGTCAATAAATAACTAATTTTATATTTGAAGGAAACAATTATTTACGAACTTCTTTAACAGTATTCTAAGGCTTTAGTATGTACGAACTTTTCCACATAATTCCTATTTTTGACCTAAGGGAATCAATTATTGTGTTACAGTAAATTTTCATTTCACAATTGCGAAATATAATATACGATCAGAGTTGATTTCCACCACAAACGTATCGAAAAAGAACAAATGTGTAAAATTAAAAGAAATTTAGAGGAAAATTAAACTGGCAAGTTATTTTTTAATAGATTCGTCTTTTTTTAATAAAAAATGAATAAATGTTTAGTCCGGGATTTAAAAATATGATGCAACCACTTTCATTTATAAATCATTTACAATAAACTCACGACAAGGGCGTGATTAAACTAGTAAAAATGTTTTTTTTTTTTTTTCAGAATATGCGATTTCTGGAATAGAAGCATATTAAACATTTTGCGAACTTTCATTTTTAATTATAATACCCCCTTTAGACACTACAATTGAATTCCTTTTCCAAGATGCTTTCATAGAAGGAACTCAATAAAAATGTCAAAACATGATTTTACCATTTAAAAATGAAAGTTTGCATTATTTTTAACATGCAGACAGCCCAATTTCAAAAATTGTATTCACATTCAGAAGAAATACATTCCTATGACTCTTTTCTTTTATTTTATTATAAACAGATCGGTGAATAAAGGTGGGTAAATATGTCATGTAATGTTATGTTATGCTATGTTATGTTGTGTTATGTTATGTTATTTTTATTTCTATTTCTATTTATTTTATTTTATTTTATTTATATTTTATATTCTATTTATTTTAATTTATTTTATTTTCAATGGACTGTACTTTCTTTTTAAAAAATCATTTCTTTGCTGTTATTTTTGTAACAGATTGTTACTATATGTCTTAAAATTTTGAAATACCATTTTTCTATTCGCCTAAATACTTCTCCAATTAAGGCAAATGATATTCTGACTAATAATTAACAGATCCTCTAATATGTATACACAAAATTCGAAGATTAAATACTTTTAGAAATAAAGTCTGAAAAAAATCTTAACTCAAATACACCAATAAAGATTTAGCGACGTTTATTTACAACTGGGCATTTTCACAAACCTTCTATTCTATTATTTTTAATTCTGCCTTACATAGACCATGACATATTTTTTTCTCTCTTTAGATTTCTAGATGAAAATATAAAAGCATGTATACTTTTCTAAGAATTTCCTCTTTCAAAACTTCATCTCAGTTATTGATTTATTCGTGACTGTGATATGTAGATGACATTCAACATGAATGAATATGTTACAGACCAGAATAAAAAGAATAAACGGAGGAAAGAACCTGTGATATCTTAGAAGAACAAACGTAAAAAACTGAAAAAGAGAACCATGGCTTTAAAAGAAAAAATAAATGAGATGTTAGTTCTGTTACTAATTATTACTGGAAATTTACGTCTTTGCGCGAAAACAAAGGGGTAAATTTCAGTTCAAGAAAATACTACTTCGCTCATGATTTTGCAATATATCATTGCTAGGTGTTTAAAGAGTCGTTAAGAGATTTTTTGCTGATTAATTTATATCAAGGTATTTACACAAACTTTCTAGTCTGAATTAATTTTTAAAAGTTCTGACTTAAATAGACCATGACATATATTATTTAGCATCTAAATTTCTACAGAAAAATATAAAAGCAGTTATTACTTTCCTAAGAATTTTATTTCCTTTCTTTCAAAAATTTGCCTCAATTATTGACTCAATCGTGACAGTGATATGCGGATGACATTCAACATGAATCAATACGTTACAGTGCCGAATAATGAAGGAAAGAAAATGGAATATCTAAAAAAGAGGACAAATGTAGAAATCTAAAAAACAATCATGAGTTTAAAAGAAAATTAAATGAGATGTTAGTTCTCTTACTAATTATTACAGGAATTTTACTTGTTTGTGCGAAAAGAAAGGAGTGTATTTCTGCTAAATAAAATATTTCTTCAGTCATGCTTTTGAAATATATTGTTGTTAGGTATTTAAAACACATAAAAAAAATTGTAGTTTAATTTATATCCAGGCAGGTACACAAACTTTCTACACTAAATTTATTTTTTTTAAATCTGCTTTAAATAGACCATGACATAACTTTTCTTTTCTAGCTTCTAAAGTTTAGATAAAATATAAAAGCAGTTATTCTTTTCTATGAATGTTATTACCTTACTTTCAAAAAGTCGTCTCAGTTATTGATTCAGTCGTGACAGTGATATGTGGATGACAATCAACATAAATGAATACCTTAGATATCAGAATAAAAAATATAAGAAAATGGGATATTTTAAAAGAACAAGTATATAAAACTGAATAAACATGGGTTTAATGAAAATATTAAATGCGATGTTAGTTCTGTTACTAATTATTACAGGAATTTTACTTCTTTGCGTGAAAACAAAGGAGGGGGGGATTTCAGCGAAAACTGATATTATTTCGCTCGTGATATTGAAATATATCATTGTTAGGATTTTAAAACTCATAAAAGATTATTTGATGGTCAGTTTATATCTAGGCATTTACACAAACTTTCTACTCTAAATTTATTTATAAAAAAACTCCCTTAAACAAACCATGACATAAAATTTCTTTTTTCGTGTCTAAAAGTCCAGATAAAAATATAAAAGCACTTATACTTTTCTAAGAGAGAGAGAAGAGAGAGAATATTATATTTCTTCTTTTAAAAATTCGTCTCTGTTATTGATTCAGTTGTGATAGTGGTATGTGGATGTTACTAAACATGAATGAATACGAGAGACCACAATAATGATGGAAGGAAATGGTAAAAATAATGGAGAACGTATGAAGAGATGTATAAAACATTTTTTTAAATGTAATCATGAGTTTAGCAGCAAAATTAAGTGAGATGTTAATTTTGTTACTAATTTAAATGACTGCACTAGTAACTGAGTAACTTCCTGTAGTTGCTCAATTAATATATACAATAAAATCGCTATAAAATAAATAAAATATTCTTAAATATTCTTATAAATAAAATATTCCTATACAATAAAACTTGCACAAAGTTTTTAATTTCTTGAATCTCTACAACTTGCTGTCGATGCTCATTTTACAGAATAACGAGGAAGGTCTCCTTAAGTACATATTCAAAAATTTTTACTACGTACACTATGTAGACTACGTAGGACGTATAATTAATTTCTATATCATGCTTAATTAACTACTAACATTGGATAATCAAACACAAGCGAAACTTGATTTTTTTTTATTC
Organism: Maratus michaelseni; assembly: GCA_963931845.1. Taxonomy (NCBI): domain Eukaryota; kingdom Metazoa; phylum Arthropoda; class Arachnida; order Araneae; family Salticidae; genus Maratus; species Maratus michaelseni. The sequence continues at coordinate 280,239,103 of OZ007592.1, read as the reverse complement.
TTAGCACAGAATCATAAGTTAACGACACAGACAGACGCTTGTGCTATGCACAATTTTATCCAGCATAAAAAATCAATAAAATCACGATTTAAACATCATTTTTCAGTCAGCACGACAGACTAGAGAGGCTCTTTAACTTAAACTTATTTTGAATTGATCCACTATTGTTGCAATCACCCTATTACATGTGTGTATTTCTTTGTTCTAAAAGTAAGAGGTGAATTTCTGTTGAAAAAGATCTCTTCGCTCATGCTTTTGAAGCTTTTGTGTCTTTTCATGCTTTTGTTCTTATAGGGGAGACCAGGGCAAGATGACTATGTTAACAATTTTTGTTGTTTATTAATTTATTTTGAAGTAATAGTAAAATTAATTTTACATGAACTGATAGAGTATACCTTTGTAGTATTAAATACATTACCATTTAATTTTTCAAATAAAAAAAATAAAGGATAATTTTATTTTTTCATAACATTAACAAATCGTCATCTTGCCCCAGTACTGGGGCAAGATGACAACACTGAAAAAGATTGAACATATTTTATCTTTTGAATATGTTACATGGTTTAACAAATGATAACTGTGCTTTTACATGTTACAAAGTATCAAAATAAGCATAATGCCTTGATTGTAACGTAATTTTGAAGTGTTTAGTTGTGCAGCTAACAATAGTCACAAATAAAAATGCCATTTTCATAATTTTAACATTCCTCATGCCACCACTCTAGGCATTTACAGCACTGGATCCATTCATCTGTTGGTGGGTCACAATGCCGGAAGTTGGCCTTAAATGCTTTTTGAGTTTTTTGGGAGAAAGGGGACAAGCGGGGGAGGGGGGAGGTCTTGACCCCGTCGAACGGTACTCTCCTCGTACCGATCGGACGCTTGGAAGTGGAGATACGGACCCCGATAGGGTTTTTTTTTTCGGGAGGCTAGGGGGGGGGGGGCTTAGCGGATTGCAAAAAGGTCTTCCTCTGGTCGCCCCCTTTCGAACGACACCTCCCCAGATCCCATGCGCCCCTTAGCCCCAGAGGAGATAGAAGCGAAAGAACAAACACACAGACAAACAAGCGTTTACAGGATTTAAATAGAATGGACAACAAAGTTAGTTTAATAAATTCCGAAACACAGGGTCAGATGACGAGCTCGTCATCTTGCCCCGGACTGCTTGTTTAAAAACATTCGTTTTCATTGCCATGAAGGAAGGCGATTAGTTGACATTTATTCATGGTAATAGGTAGTATTTAAACTAAGTTACTCATAAATATTAAAGAGAAACGATATATCTTACCTGTATCTGTAGCAGAGCTTATTTACACATGCATAAAAGTTATAACGTGGCAGCGAAAAACAATCAAAGCTTCACAACTGACACAAAAATGACGATTTAAGTGTCTCTATAGTATTGTTTAACGAACGACCGATAGGAGAGCCAGTAGTGTCCGGTTGATGCTGCCACCTAGCGGAAAACGGAAAAATTAAGACATTCGTCATCTTGCTCCACTCTTCATCTTGCCCCGGTCTCCCCTATGTTTAAAATTCATAAAAGATTTTTTAAATCTTCTGTACGTATTTAGTTACAATTCATTAAAAAATGAGTAATCATTAAATATTATGCGTAATGTTTATTTAAAACTACTGTGTTAATTAACAGGAATCCCCATTCCACCACTGTAAATTCCGTGAGGATTTAAAATATCTATTGGAAGAGTTATCCATCATAAACCAAGAGTTGGTGAAGAAATTTACTTAAGGCGGTTCTCAAATTCCCTGTTGAATAACTTTTCTTCGAACCTTGACGTAAATACGTGTTATAATGCCGTAGAAAGACCCTCACGGAGGGCATTCCTCCCTAGGGCCTATATCCTTCGTGTAGATAATCGGCCGTCATAAAATCAACCAAACAAACCTGTTGAATAACACAAAACTTTTTAAAACATTTTTTGGCTCATTTTTAAAAGTTGGCAGACTATCAGGTTGGAGAGTAGAAAAAAAAATTGAATTCAAAATCGGTCAGGTGTGGTAAAGTTGCGCGTTGTAATGCTTATTAAGTAAAAAAAAAAGACTCAGCCCCCAGAGTTGACATCTTCATGCGCCGCAAGGAACGCAAAACCCCCCGCATTTTAACAAAATTACACTAATTTTCTAGAATTTCAATAGGAATTAACCAATGTAATTTGCTATTGGCCCATTTTGGATACAATGCTATTATGTCCCCTTATTATACGTAAAAAGTTTCAAATGCCTTCAACATCATCGTTATGCGCCCTAACAGGGTTAAAACATTATGAAATCTGACAAAAATTGAATTATTTCAGGTTTATTTGAAGATTCTGTTAAATAATAAAAATAAAGATATACACAAATCTTTCAAATTTTTATTAATTTCGACTACAATATGATATAATATATGTTTCTTTTGTGTGTTTACATTTAACTCCTTAGTATTAATAAGCACCAAATAATTGTAATATTTAAGAGTAATACGAGTTTTTAAACGCTTTCAGTTTGTACTTTGTAATCTCTTTTTGTATCAAAAGTATGTATCCACTAGAGATGAGTTCGGGCTCTCTTTTCGGAGCCCGGGTCCGCCCGAGCCCGATGATTTTAAATCCAATCCCGCCCGAGCCCGAAACATTTTATGTCATTAGAGCCCGAGCCCGATACTGAAAAAAATTGCACAGTATTTAAATATTGTTTTAAAAGTAATATCTCATTTTTAAGAAAACTTCGTACGTGAAAATAACTGTTCATCCGGTGCACATATTAATTTTATGGAAATTTACATTCCATCTTATCAAAAGAGAAGTTTGATATCAAATAAAAATATACTTCCCTAGAAGGATGTAAATATTTTTTCTCTCAACAAGCAAATCTGATGGACGCATTAACGAAGTCCGTTTTATGAATAAATAAATGAAATTTGAAGAAATTTATATTTCTATGCAGAAGAATCGAACAACATTTTATATTTCCTATAAAATGTGTAAATCGTAATTGATTCCTTAATTAAAACAATATTTCATTTTCCTGAAAATCAGCTTAAATTAAAAATTTGACACCGTTATCTGAAAGATCTTGTGCTTTTATAAGAAAAGTTGAAGCACTCTTCGATTGCTTTCTATCGGGATAATAATTATATCTACTTACGAATGAAAGTGACTTCGTAAATGTGCAGAGCAGAACTTTAGCATCAGCAGAGTTCATAATTAAAAATAGAATCACTAACGTTGTCTTCATATGAAGAGCGAGTATGACTCGAACACAATAGAAGACTGAAAATTTGCAAATCTAAGCTAATGCTGATTGACTAAAAATGAAAAAAATATTCATCTAGCATTATATCTCGAGTAAAATAAAATAAAATAAACGGTCCAATAAAAAAAATTATCTACTGTCACAAACGAAAATCTAGCAACAAATATTATTGGCGCTTCTTTGCACTGACGCCATATCACCCTTGTCAATCGCGTCGCAAATATCGTAAATTTTATTTTAAAGTAACATTCTAATACTAGAAAAGAAAAATAAGACTTCTGTTTCCCCTTCTATTTATTCTGATCAAAATAACATTAAAATTAATTGAAATAGAATATGTAATTATTTAGGGGGAAAAGTTATTTTAATTTTTTCTATATGAGAATAAATAAAATTGTCAGTTTTAGAAAGAATGAGCCCGAGCCCGCAAGGACCCGAAAGCTGGTATAAAAATTGAGCCCGAGCCCGTGTCGGGCCCGTGCTCGGGCTTGGGCTGAGCCCGTCTCATCTCTAGTATCCACCCCTTCTTTCATATGTACATACCGATTCAAAGGCCTCTGTTACTAATTTAATAGTTCTCTAAGTGTGTGTGACATGGCAATTTCTACAGGAGTTTTAGTGCCTGCACCTATTCTTGAATCTTTCATTATCTTCTATATGCAAACTCCTGCTAATTGGAGGCTCTTTTCGTCTTTTCACATCTCTCTCAAATCTTTGATTCCCATCAATTAAACTCACATAGTCTGCTGCTGGAAAATTTATTTTTGGAACCCTAAACTTCCTTACATTCCTGTTTTGTATCTGTCTTCACTGCTGGAACTAGTCTCTTTCTGCTTTTATGCGTCTAAATACGAGTTCTTTAATATGCTTCCTGTCATCTGTTAGCATAGCAAGAAGTAAGTTTCCTCATGAGTGATATGGCTGTTTCTCTGTATCACAATGTCAATAATATCTCGCAAGTCTGACTCTAGATACCTGGAATTATTTATTAAAGCCATTGAATTCCTACTTCCATCTGAACAATGTGGTTTTGTCCTTATCAGAAACCAAACAGGTACACATATTTTATCACATACTCGCACATGATACAAAGATTATTTGAGGGATTCTCAATTGCGATATAGAGACGCAGAAGTCTTATAGCTGTTGATAACCATCTTGAATGATTTAGTGGTGCGAGTTTCTTCAATCGCAATTCTGAAGAACTTTCACCTGCTGAAACAATGCACCTTCTTGAGGTATTCTTTGGTCGCTATTTAGTTCTGAAAAATCAACAGCTGGAAGTTCTTTTCATGTTATTGAGATAAATTTAGCCAATGGTAAATTTTTAAGGGATTTCCCAATAGGTCCTGAATATGAGCTTGGCAAAGAAGTCTCTCCATCCAGATGTTGAAATAAATGACGGGGTGGCAGCTCATTTATATGTAACATAAAAATAAACCACTGAAGAGTTCCAAACTAACTTCCATCAATCTTCACCAGATCATCTTTATTAGTTCTATCTTCTTATAACTCCATTATCCACACCGGTAATGACGTTAGTGCTATCACAACCTATCGCCACTGGATCATTGATCGCTATTTCTTTTTGTTTAAATGTTCTATAATTTTCTTTTTAATGTTAGAACCCATATCATTAGCAGGTGTAACAAGTCCAATATAAATAGAACCGGGCTCTTGTAACAGTGATACATGTTCTTATTTTCTTGGGATGTTTCGGAACTTATTTTCTACTGTTTCTTGAAGCAACGCGTTGTTCTTACGGACATCAAAAAACAAGACAGTGCAGTTAAGCGAAAAATCTGCTGAAATGATGACATATCATGCCTCAACTTTTCCCGTCCTCGTCTTACTCTAATTTTTTCAGGTACCTTAGACGTCTACCTTAGAAATCATTCAACACGGCATTGGCAACTACTGCAGCTGCACGATCGTATATGCCATACCTGTCGCACGCCATTGCTAAATTTAGGAAAGGTAAACGCATTTTGGATATGGTGACAGTTTTCATTTCTTCCGAGTCAGAATAATTTTCTTAAGTACTGTTCTCTTCATCCAAATTCCCAATGCAATCTTCATTTGAAGTTGACTTTGTTTGTTTTGGTAAATTTCTTGCTGCAATTTCTTTGCGTGTGTTACGATTCAGGATTTTCTTTGCTGTCTTTCTCCATCCAATGACCATTCGTTTTTTATTCCTTTAGTTAGTTAAAAGAAATCCCTTTCTTCAATGGGTACCTTTCTGTCTTTCTAACATCTGCAAGTCGTGTAATCAGCGCACTTACAAAAGTTCACATCATAAAGCTTTCCCCTTGCTTCAGTACCAAATGATTCAATCTTCTTCACATATGTCGGGCCATTTTGACGGTCTTTGAATGGCTTAAGAATGTTTCGGTATTTCTCATGATATGGCTTGACTTTCTCGGATATTTTCTTCGGGGTAATGCATGGTATACAGGCTTTTAACCATATATTTTTTACATCGATAGGAACACTTTCGGAAACTTCATTAATGAGAGGTTCCTAACAGGTACAGTCCTGTTTGATATCACTGCGCACAAAAAACAATAATGCTTCAAAACATCGGCATATGAAGGCAAAACACTGTGGGGTTTAGGACTACCAAATATTGGGTAGGTGGTTGTTACTGCTTTCTTTAGCTTTTGACGCGCTGGCCATTTCAAATGTTATAATATATTGAACGCTATGAACACTTCTACAGGCCACAAACTTCCTACTGTATGTAATATGCAAGTCAGCAAGCTGTTTACTGCACTTCACTCAAATTGCACAATGAATCTCTCAAACACAAAATCGAGCTTGTTCACATCTCACACTGCTGGGAAATCAAACACTCACTCCATTTCACTATGTTCTTTCCATTCTAAAAACAACAAAATATTTTTTAATTAAACAAAATAAGTCAAATTGTGTTACATTTCATAATGTTTTAATCCTGTTGGTGCGCATGAATATGATGGTCAAGGGATTCGAAACTTTTTTATCATATGATAAAGAGACATAATAGCATAGTATCCACAATAAGCCAATAACAAATTAAATTTGTTAATAGGTATTAAAATTCGGGAAAATTGTCATAATTTAGCTAAAATTCAGGGATTTCGCGCCCCTTGGTTCGCATGAAGCTATCAACTTAGGGGGCTGAAATTTTCTTTTACCTAATAAGTAATACAACATGCAACTTCCCCACACCGGGTCGTTTTTTAATTCAATTTTTTGTCTACGCCCCAGCCTACTAATGCGGCGCCTACTAACAGCTACCCAGCCTACCCAGCCTACTATTGCGGCGCCTACTAACTGCTTGATAACAGCTATGACCTATTTTTTGCTTCCGCCCTAGCCTACTATTGCGGCCGAAGCAAAAAAACGCTCTACGTCCTGGCTCTCTGGACAGGTGGCATTCCCTTAGGTATTAAGGCCTGAATATTGAAGCTACTTGAAATCGAAAGGTGCCTTCGATTTTTTGATAAATTAATTACATCGAGTTATAATCGATTGTTGTCACGTCACGACAGGTTTTTCTCTTTTCCCATGCTGTCACGTAAAGAAAATTTGCTTCAAAACGTCAACTTTGACAGTCTTTTCTGAAAGAGCTTCTGCTTTTACAAAAGAATAGAAAACGTAATTTCACAGAGGTTAAACCTTTATAAAATGACTTTTATTGTTTGTTTGAAACAGGTATGGGTGACTTGACAGTTTGCCAACGGTTTAAAACTACGTTAAATATTTTTTTTTTCAGAATTTTGGTCTGAAATTGAGTATTTGATATAACTTCACTGTTTAATATAATAAATTTTACATTGTATAAAATATGAAAAGCATAATGTCAGGCGATTCTGTTGGCTTAAAATTGTTGCAAAAAAAAATTTTTTTTTTCGCTGAACTGTTTGATAAAAGCTGACACTCACACAAACCATTTCTTAGATCCTGCAGAACATACATTCTAGAACCTAAGAAATTTCAGCGGCATACAATATTTCCCAGACGATCAAAATGCTAATACCAATAATTGTGTATCATTCACGCGCGTGCGTCTATGAACGACCATGCATGAATTCTTCAATACATGATGCAATCAAAAATGTACACAAGACATTTTTTTAGACTGTGTAGAATATATGTAACAAAATCCAGTTCATATTAATTATTTTTAGTATTTACCAAGCGATTGATATAATAGAATTTGCCACTGGCAAAGTTTCATTTACGTCCACGCATTTGAGAACGCGAGCGCATTCAGACTAAATATTAGATATATAAGGTAACATAAACACAGGACCATATGTAGACTCTGTAGTATATATATACAAAATCCAGTGAAATTTAAGGGTTTCTATATCCGCAATGATAAAATTTACCCAATGATGCAATTTCAGTAAAGCCCGCGGGTTTGGCAACGGGCGGAAGCATATTTTTATTCTTGTTAACGATATACTAGTTTCTTTTATTACCCGCTAATACCCGAAGAACTTTATTTGATGCTTATGATAATTAGATTTTTTTTATGTAATAACATTATATCAACTTCTAAGGGTTATGAGTATTCGGTGTTCAACTGTTAAAAAATTTCAGAGAGAGTATTATCTTTTTTATAATACTGAGTTGTTCGAAAAGACCTTTTTTTATCATAGATATAAAAGCACAGAAATAGTTTTAATGTTTTTTCAATAATTTTTTATATTGCATTATAGCGACTGACGTACAAGCTTATTATTATTTTTTTAAGTTCACTTCTATTTCATTCGCAGCCGGTTCCCATAACTTATTTGAGGATATCGAAATCGTGTAAAATAATTGCAACTGTAAATAAAATTAAAAAAAATATTTAAATTAAAATATCCGAAAAAAACTGCGAATATACATTTTTCAATATATTTTCCGCATTTAAAGTAATGCATAGTTTTCTTTAGCATGTGACATATACACATTGCCCACGTGAAAGGTTTAAGGAGAAAACAAGCTTTGAACTGACGAAAAATTTATTTTTTTGTTATTATTTATTTTGTATAATGTTTGAACTTTTATAAAGTCGTACAATTGGGGATAGAAAAATTCATAAAATTACGGTCGTACGAGCTGCAAACCGGCAATACCTGCAAAAGATAAAACTTTAAACTCTGAATTTTCTCTAAACAGAATTTTTCAACGGTTTTGCTGCGATACCTTTAGGACAAATTAACGGATTTACAATTTTTTTTTTGTAATAAATGAAATTAAATTCTATAGAAATGATACTTGCAAAACAAATAATCTTTTTTTTAAAATTATCACAAAGAATTAATACATTTTCATTGAATTCAAATTCTTTATCATATATATATATATATATTTTTTTTTACAATTTAAACTTTTATTTATTTATTTGTCTTTCAAGTATAATCGAGAGAAACTTAATAAGCAATATAAAAAAGTAATATAGACTCAAAAATAGGGAAACTGGAATTCAAAATCGTGGCAAAAAACTACTTTTGCAAGCTTAATTTTACAATATAATTTAAAAACGCGTGTTACTGTTTTTTTACAATTTAACAAATATTTTTTATTTCTATAAAACATAAATAAATAAATGCCAAAAGAAGTCATAGTCTAAATTAATTACAGGCTAACTTTATCCACGATCAAACTTCAGTCAATTTCTTGTCATTTTAAACCTTTCTGGCCCACTTAAACGACATTTTGAACCTTTTTGTTCCACCTAAACGTCATTTTAAATGCTCACTAATGGGCATAGATATAAAGTTAAAAATCTATGTCCTTTGGAGTTATATAGTACATTGAAGTTATGTTATCCTCCTTTCTCTTGTAAAGTGGCCTTATCAGTGGCTGAGAAGTTCTGCTCTCAAAGCTGGTAGGCGGGAGGTGCTCGGTTCAAACACCCTGTCGTGCCCGTTAACCTAACCGTTCGGAGTTTTCCGTGGTTTTCTTCGATTCTTGCCGTAAATACGGGTTATGATCCCTTAGAAAGACCCCCACGGGGGGCACCATCCCCTAGGACCTACATCCCTCGTTTAGATAATTGGCCGTCATAAATTAACCAACAAACCAACCTTTCTCTTGTAAATAATTTGTAGTAGCTCGAATAGTGAAGTGTTTTAGATAATAGCACAATGGCCATAGAAGTAAAACAACAGCTATAAAATAAAAATAAACACTATTTACTACAACAGAGTTCGCACACTTCAGGTGATTTTAGGGTTTTGATTACCAGACATTTTTTAAAGTAATGGTCGCTTATTTAAACACAGAATCGTTTTAATTAAATGAGTCAAACAATACTTTACAAAAAATCTGGTATTCTTCCCGTGAGGGGTATGAATCCTGTGTAATTATTTTTTTATTCGATATTATTGTAAGTCTGAAAAAAGTTTTGTAGACATTACATTCGTTTCACATTTCCCCCATTTCAAAGGAAGTTTTATACGCGCCTATTAAACATAAAAACAGAGGTATTTTATAATATTTAGAACTCTTAGTAAACACTGTATTAATCAAAAGTTATTTTAACCTTCATTTTATTTTATTTATTTATTTATTTATTTATTTTATAACGATTAATACAATGCAAAACAAACAGTTAACCCTTTCAGGGACAAAGTACTTTCAGTACAAAAATGTTGAAATAAATGACTGGCACCGGAATTTACAAGCAATTTTTTTTTTTTGTAAATGAGAAAGAGGCTATATTTCGCATACGTATTAAACGGAAAATATTTTAGCAAATTTCTGGTGCCAGTGTGGCGTTTGGGAATTAAAATTAAGTGGTTTCATAAACATACCACTGCGCCTGAAAGGGTTAAACTTTCCAGTGCACAGTTTTTATATTTCACAACGAAAAAAGATTTGTGAAAGTTATTCGTATGAGTCTACTTTTTAAAGATCTCAAACAAAATAAAAGTCCCCCAGCTTAATAAATCGCCTTATATCGATAACATTTGAAGCACAGAAGAATTTTAACGCTTTTGCACTGTTATTCTTTCCTGATTCCATTTATTGGCTTTTACGCTATTCTATATTCTTCTGTTTCCCTTTTCCTTTTCGGAATGCAGAAGGACTAGAGAAACAATAACGATCCACCATGGGATGGTGTGGGTGAATTGTGGAGACCTCTTTTACTTGAATCGATCACACTGTGGATTCGAAAAGAAATAAGATAGAAAGTAAAAAAAAAATAAAAAAATAAAAGGGAAAAAGGAAATATGTAAACGGACCCTCTTATAATAAAAGTGTGCGTAAATAGGGTTGCAATACAACTAAAAACCACATTTTTTCAATTATAAAATTTTTTGTATAAAATGTTAAAAAAAAAAAAAAAAAAAAAAAAAAAAATCCTGAAAAAAACGGAAATTAGATTTGACAATCGACAGTACAATTTCCGTATTTTAACGGAAGAAAAATTCCGTAAATTCCAGGAAATTTTCCGTGATTTCTGAAATTTCAGTTTTATAACAGATATCTTCCGTATTTTTTAGAAATTTTTATGTCATTAAAATAAACTTTAGAGGACAAAAAAAAAAAAAAAAAAAAAAACTTTTTAAAGGATAGATACACTTCGGCTTTTTTTATTTTTCATTACTGAGTGAGTTTTTCAGTAAATAATCAACGCTTGCCACGAGGGGAATCGAACCCGGAATTTTCTGTTTACTGAACTGATGGTCTTGACTACTACTCTGTAACTGGACACGACGCTTTCTCAAATGTTGTTGCTTATTTTAGTCGCTTTTTATGATGCAAAAACTTGAAGGTTTCATGCGTGAAGATAGAGATATATTCTATCTTCATGGTTTCAATGGTAGACGGATTTTTTTTCAGAGTTCCAATATTTTTAATATTTTCTTTTCATAATTTTCAAGAGTTTTCTTTATTATTTAATGCTTTATAACAGATAAATTTTAACTTGTTATGTACTATATGCGTAAAACATTGTGTTAAGAGTAATGATTTCTTCTTTTTGCAATAGTACGAGTATCAACGTTTTGTTTTTTCGAACATATACTTTTAAAATTACTTGTCTGATGATCTATTTATCAATTCCAATAAAAACAATAACTATCTTAAGCAAGCAGACGTATTTATTACATGCTATTAAAATAAATTTCCCTTACCTCTCATTTAAAAAAAAAAAAACTTATGTAAATAAACAATTTTATAATAAATTAAATTATTATATGTGAGCTTTTGTGTACGGTTCTGTTAAACTGTATAGTTTTTAAAATATAAAATAAAAAATAGATTTTCAGAGAAAATTTTGAAATTAATGACTTTGGGATAGGTATGTTTAAATTTGGACTTATTAATTTAGTTTAATTTATAAAATTATAAACTAAAGAAATAAATTATAAATTTTATAAAATTATAAATTTCAGTTTTATAAAAGTAAAGAACAAATTATTTACTATTTTTATAACTTTAAAGAAAAAATTATAACTTTTGTAAAATTACAATTTATAAAATAATAAGTTTTAGTTCAAATGATAAATTTAAAAGCCAAATCAGTTTAATTTTATACCAATTTACATAGCGATAATTTGCAGAGATTTTATGCTATGAAACCTTTAAATAACCCAGTATAGCCTTACGTTAGAAAAGTCGAAAAAAAATTTAAAAAAATTAGTAAGAAAAATTCATAACTTTGAAGCACTATTAAGGGGAAAAAAGTAGATTAAAAAAATATTTTTCTGTAACTTATAAAAATAAAACAAATTTCTAAATATTTTATTAAAATATATAAATATTACTATTATTTTGACAAAGAATTACCGTCCAGACATGGCCACGGTTAGAATGGGCCAGCGGATCGAGCCGTGCCAGGCCTGGATACTTGAAGAATCTAGTAAATAAAACAATCTGAAATCAAATTTCAAACAAGGCGATTTCTGTACGTAAAACTCTAAACGTCATTTACGGAAATTGCACTGATTTGAAAGAAATACGGACATTGTTACTGTTTTGGAAGAAATACGGGAAAATCCATTAAATTTACGGAAAACTTTCTGCACATTTACTGATTTGAAATCTCCTTTACGGAAGTAATGTCATTTACGGAAATTCTACTATTGTTTTGGAAAAATGAAACTTCTCTGCAAAATTTAGCGGAAAATCTCTTGTATTTTCACGGATATTTTTTACAGTGTTCTCTCTTATGTGATTTTGTTTATGCGGTTCTGCGATTAGGTTAAAATATAACGAAAAGTTACACATACTGGTGCAAAACTCAAAGTAATTAAAAATATATATATTAAATACATTTTTAAAAAATTAAAAACAAAATACAGCGCCTTTTTGAAGACTGTATTTTTTCTTCAGGTGCAAAAGTTCTCCTTGTACGAGGATGATAATTCTGGTCATTTTCAAAACTCCATTCCTTCCAGGCGCGATAACGTGCACTTCTACGTTCAGTGTAAGATTGGGCTGAAGGGAAAATTTTTCATGTATTTATTTTGTATTTATTTAAATTTATTTGTTTATTTAATTTTTCTATACTTTGAGTCAGTTTTTTTTCTATTTTTTTTGTTGTTGTTGTTGTTATTGTTCGTTCGTTTGTTTCATTTGACTGAAGGGAAAAATTTTCATGTATTTATTTTGTGTTTATTTAAATTTATCTGTGTATTTAATTTTGCTATACTTTGAGTCGGGTATTTTTTTCTATTTTTGTTGTTGTTGTTGTTTATTCGTTTGTTTCATTTGACTGAAGGGGAAATTTTTCATGTATTTATTTTGTATTTATTTAAATTTATTTCTTTATTTAATTTTTCTTTACTTTGAGTCAGTTTTTTTTTCTATTTTTTATTGTTGTTGTTTGTTTGTTTGTTTCATTTGACTCACATTTTTCTTACTGTTCTTGAAGTGACAACTTCTGCTTCGTTATTTTCCTTTGTCTCTAGCATTCTTTTTGACAGTTCCCTTCCACGTGTCTTTCTTTTTACTTTTAACTATCTTTTCTTTTTAATCTTGCTCTTGCTCTCAAAGTGGTAGCACGTCTTTTAGCGCATCGAAATTAAATTTTTCCAAACGCGTCTTTTGTCATTTTTATGGAATAATTAAGAATTAAATCCAATCGCATTAGGCTACAATTTTTATATTGAAATTATGTGTATATCCTAGGGATAAATTAAATTTCTGTATTAAGTGATTAACTTGAGTTTCTTTATTTTAAATCCAAAACATAACAGTTCGAAATTCATTCTTCAGATTTATTTTTTCAATTTTTTCATATGTTTTTCTCATATTTTATCTGGTAATTTTCTAATAATGTTATATTAAAAATTCGTATAATATTATTTGCTATCAAGATCTGATCTATTCAGATATATTTAAATAAGAAAAGTTTAACGAATACAATTTTAATTACAGTAATCGTAAAAGCATAGATATGTTATGATATTAAAAATATGTTTTAAATCTCTGTAAACCGAAATTCAGCTTGACATATTTTTCTGAATAACTTAATTTTCTCAGTTCAATGTTTCTATTTCACGAAACAAAGATATATATAAAAGTTATTCAGCTGAATCTACTTTTAATCCTTTCGGGACCGAACTTTTTTTTTTTAATTTTGGAGAAAATTACTTTTAGGTTTAAAACATTAAAAGTAGCTATACAAATCACAAAAGTTAAGGTTTTCCGAAATTTTACGACTATGTCACTTGCTGAAATTTAACGAATATAACTAATTTGCGTATTATTGATATGACAATAGGCTAACGAAGAATTTTTAAAGATGTTTAAAAAACGTCGTGTAACGACAGAATTAAATAGACTTAACAGCTTGTGAGTGTTTTTATATTTTTTATCGTAACTTATTGGTTCGGAAAGGTAGCACGTTTTTTTAAAATTTATAAAGAATGTAACATTCGTTTAAAATAAAAGAACCCTTAAGAGTGCAACGAGATTTAACCTTTAAAAACACGGGCGGTTTCAATACATAAACGCGCGATTGCCGTACTGTATGCACCAAAGTATTTTAAAGCCTAAATAACAACCTTTAAATGATATCACTGTTTAATTCAATTTTAAGTAATACGTAGTATCTATATAATAAAAGACCAACCAATAGTCCCAATAGTTCCACCAATAGTTCCGGTTGTCCGCATCGCTTTTTCATAGGCCGGGCGGCCATTTTTATTCAAAATATTTTTTTCTAATAAAACTGCATAAAAGTTACATTTTTAGAAAGATCGTTCAAAATAAATTAATATTTGAGAGATGATTTACGTTCAATTATGTCTATTCTGCAATAACTTCAGTTGAAATTTGGTTCTCAGCTCAAATTCTTTATCCATGAATGTAAACAAAAAAAAAAAAAAAAAAAAAAAAAAAAAGATTCATTCGTCGTGAACATTAAAATATTAAACCATGGAGGTAATCGTTCGCACAGCAAGTTCTCCGCGAATGAATTTTTGGATCGTTGCCTGGTGTCAAAAAAAAAAATTCGAACCAGTGAGACAATCAAAGTATACTATAATGATGTGCTATACAACTTAACTTCCTTCCGGATCTTTTCTTGACGTAAGTTGAATTTATGTAATAATATTTAATTAATCAAATTTCGAAACGAATTGTCAGTTAATTTGGTATTTATGTATTACACGTGCCAGGCAAAGGGATCACGGAAACTGATTGTAAATCGATTTTTTTTTACCATTGTTAAGACCAATCGCGTTCAAAATAGTAATTTAATATACATTTATAAAATATATAACATCATTAAGTACTTTTATGTTACTTTGCGCAGATCTCGCCAATAGCATTTTTTAAATTGCCAATACTAGCTTTTATTTTTCGCGTGTGTAAATTAGAAACGATACTTTGATTGTGAAATCAAATGTTTTGATTTATGAAATTATTTCTTATTTATTTATTTATTTTCTATTTTGAATGAAAAGTGGCGGACAGAAATCAGCATCTAGAAAGAAGTTCTGGAATGTTAATCAGATTGTACGCGACGGATCAAAAGTGCTGACAGCAAATATGGTTTAAAGGGAATGTGATTATCAAAACTGATTATGGCACATTATTCAAGACGTTTTAGATGACAATAATGAGAGATTTTCTAATCTTCCGTAATCGAGTCTACAGCAAAAGTTAGCGAGAAACAAAACAAATATTAGCAACAATATGTTCAGTGTAAATGGGGATATCATTAAAGGCTTTTCACAACATACACTTCATTGCATACAATTGTATTAGCTAAAATACGCCAATTGGCAGTGGATCCAATTACGGAAAATTACTTAATATGTTTAAAAATCTTGTCATTAGCGAACGTATTGCAACGGATAAGCAAACGGACATGAAGCATGAATGCTTAAGTGAGTTAAGCGGTTTTTGTCAAGAAAGATGAAATACATAGCGAAAAACATGGAAATGCTACCATGATCGCAAAAGTTCTTGATTTGTCTATTAGAATCTTCCGATTTGTCGAAGGATTAAGGAAAGAAATTAAATTATGAATAAAAGTAACGTGTTGCAATGCTTAACATATATTTACGGGAGACCAAACCGGTCACCAGAGGCAGCTAGTGCGGGTAATAAACATCAAATTGCTAAAAAAAACTAATTTAATTAGAATTACTATAACACGGACGATTTCCAGTAACATAAAGACACGGGTGGATTACTCCACATTCGCTAACACTTTTTAAAACCTAAATGTCAACGTTTGATGCTAAATAAGAGTAAAGTCTAGCAATAATATAAAATTAATAAAAATCACATTTATAAAAACTAATTTAATTAAGAAAACAAATAGAATACATTCAACAAGTACATGTGCCGCATTTAGTACGCCAGTGGTGATTTAACAATAAAAATAATGAAAAAGCACAAAAAAAAAAAAAAAAAAAAAAAAAAAAAAAAAAAAAAATCGCGAAATTTAAACATTGGTTGAACATTGAAGCTGTCGAAGCATAGATGTGAGTCATGTAATTATTTTGGAATTCACAATAGTTTTTCCATAGAGTGGTGTTCTCAGTACGCCGTTTGCAAAAAAGTTTTTTATTTTTATTATTACTAAATGCTCAAACATAAACAGAATGACAATAGTAAATCGTCATTATTACATGTAGATAATTATAAAAATAATTGTCAAGACAAAATAATAGTCAATTTAAATTGACCAGTATTTTAAGCATAGTTAGTCTAGAAAGGATTAAGCATACCTCTTGCAAACTGAAACGCTTTCAATTTAATAAATCGACTTACATCGATATCATTTCAAGCACAGAAATGTTTTATTTTTTTGGAATGTAAATATGTGATGAAGTTTCTCACATATTGTTAAAATTGTGTTTTCTTTTATCAAAATTAATCGTAAATTAGAATACTTAGTTTTGTAATGTTAATTCTTTTAGTTTTTTAAAGTAATTTTTCCTCTTTTTAACACTTTTCAACCTAGTTAAAAAGTGTTTATGACTTCGGTTTGTCTGCCGTACGGCCGTCTGTCGTCTGTCCGTGCTCTAACTCCCGTAAATATGCTCAGATTGCCCTGCAATTTTTATATGTCATTGTCGTTATCTATAGCATGTTCCCTATTTCATCTGAAGTGTGTAGAACTTATAGTTTTTTTACAGGGATACGCAAAAGAATTACGTTACATTACGGTATATGGGGAAAAATCATTTGCGGTTTATTTTAATGATGTTACACAATTTCAAACACATTCTAATTGATATATATCACTAAGGTCCATTACAAGAATCTTAATATGGAATATGGTGTGCATAGCACTTATAGTTACTTTACAGGGACAGTCAAAAGAATTCCGTTACATTACGTCTATGGAGAACAATCGTTTGCGGTTTAATTAAATAATGTTTCACTATTTTAAACGCATTTAAATTTATATATATCACTAAAGTGCATTACAAGAGGCTTACTGCAGAATATTGGGTGTATAGAAGTCATCGTTCATTTACAGGGACACACAAAATAATTCTCTACTGTCTGTTAACAATATTTCTTCGAAGTGCGTTTTAAGTTGCTGAACGCGATTTTAATTTTAAGTCACATTTTGTCTATTACTTGGCGTGTATAAATTCTGTAGATCCTATACAGGGCAGCACAAAAGTTCGCGAACACATTTCCGTTTATTGACAGAAGCTCCTGAAGGAGAATTTTAAACTGTGCTACGCGTTTCCTAACTAAACTAAAATTTAGCATCCTATGTAGTATATATACAAATCTATAGATCCTATACAGGTCTGAATAAAAGTATTCGGATATTTTCCGAATATTGTATATGTTGGAAATTCCTGAAATTACATTTTTAAATATGTTATGCGTTTTCCAAATTGTTTACTTAGATGTTATCTTTGAGCTTATTAAACGGTAACGATTTGTAAAATTATTTTGGAAGCGTTGGAAAATGTTACATAATCTATGCTTGACGCATGATTTTTCGCTCTTGTTTCTAAGTTAAAATTAACTCTTTACCACAGGCCTTATATCATTCCATGCTCATTATCTCAGGCATTTAATCTTTGTGTTCTCAACTGTAATTATTCCCGAGACATGCTAGTGCCGTAAATAAATAAAATATATATAAAATAAATATTTTTACTCTTTCAATATTACTAAGAGTAGCTGCAAAAATAAATCTCATATGGCAGTTATCTTCGGTTATCTGGACAGACTATATAATATTTTGACTAAATCATTTTCAAAGATTCGTTAATGTGTTTCAGCAGCACCCAGAGCTTTTGCTTACGTTTCATATTCTCGCAGTAACGAGTGTAGAGATTCAACTTTTCTACATTCATTCTCTTTAAGCCATGCGCACAAAAATAATATATTATTAATTAGATCTAACTGTCAATGTTAATCCAAATTCCATTTCGCCAAACTTATGTGCTTGGCATATTTACATCTGTCTGGGGCTTACTCGGAGCTAAAACTTGCTCCTGTTCAATTGTCGATCATGCTATGAAAAAATTGTAACAATAGTGCATTTATTCAAAGACATAATAAAAGAACTACAGTAAAATCTCGTTACAACGAATTTGTACGGACCAATGTTTAAGTTTGTTATTCTGAAATATTCCTTAATGTGAAATTTCAATATGGCGGATTTCCAAAATTAAATTCGAATACATATTAAATAAAATATGCTATTAATAAAGTTACATTAAATTTCTGCGTACATGTCAATAATGAATTAAAATACAATATATTATTGTAACCATTTTTATTTTAAGATAAATATTAAATTCTAATTTTAGTCTTTACTATTAAGAAACTTTTATTTATCTTTAGATATTCTAGTTCTTTTTAAACGAGTGTATAGACAAATTGAAATAGCTCTGAAAAAACGTGTTTAGATGTGAATGTAAAGGAAGAGTTTTTTAATTTTAGAGATGCGCATAGAGCAGCAATTTCTCCGCGTCTATCGAAAAACGATACGCTAGAAATTAAAAGATCGTGCTGAAAATATAAAAAAAAATTCTTTCAAAAATCTTGTTTTTCGATAAAGATAGTTATTCTTATGAACTCGGCGTTCGTTAAACTGAAATGAGCATTCTTTTTAGCACTTCAATAAATTCGCTAAATTGAGAAATTCGTAAATCTGAAAATCGTTAAAGTGAATATATTCATAATGGCAATATATTCTTTCCTTATTCTATTTATTCTTTCATTTTATTTTATTTTTTTCTGTTTCTCTATTCCGTTTTCAAAAAACAGGGAGGGACCAGGGCCTGGCTAAAAAGTTTTTGTTCACTGGACACTGTCTAATTTTGTGCTCCTGTAAATTGGTTCGCTGAGAGGATTGAGAACAATATGATCTCTTTCTTTTCGAACGCATTGTGTAAGGAATGTATTGTAATCATGATTTGTATGCATGTATGTGAAAGAACATGATAACCGCGAAACAGTACTTCCGGTTTGGCGATTATATTATAGACCACTGTCGCAAGGACTTTTTCAGATTTTGGAAAACATCGGATGTCGAATTAGGTATTTAATCCATTTTTAAACCATTCTGAAACCTATTCTATAGGTAAAATAAACAGGGAAATGTTAAAGAGTATAAGTGATTAATGTTGAGGCGATATAAACAAGCATTAGTGACACAGAGGTAACGTCTCTCGTTTCAAAATGGAATGTCCAGTGTTCAAATCCAGTCGATTCCATTTTCCACTGTGCAGTCTGCGAATCAGAAAAAACATGTTGGGACGCAGGAATTTTTTAATAGTAAAATAAATACTACATATTTCAATCTGGAACACATTGGATAACATTGTTTAGGTAAATTTTCTAGTTCAAAAGAATTGATTTTATCTGTGAGTTATACCTGATTATATATTTACTTTTATGTATTTATTTTTATCTGAACTTACGGTACTTCGCCACAAAATAACCCCCCCCCCCACCCCCAGTTTAATGAATTGGCTTATATCGATCTCATTTGAAGCACAGAAGCATTTAAACGCTTTTGCAACGTTATACTTTCTTTATTCTATTTATTGTTCTTTGCTTTATTCTATTTATTGGTCTCTTCTTTATTCTATTTATTGATTTTTGCTTTATTCCGTTTATTAATCTTTGCTTTATTCTATTTATTGGCCTTTACTTTATTCATCTGTTTCTATTTTCTTGGTCGGAATGCAAGAGTGCGACTGGACATATAATAATGAACCAAACACGGATGATGTCGGTTGTTTGTAGACTTCTTTTGCTTGAATGGATCAGAATGTAGATCAGCAAAGAAAAAAAAAACAGTAAAAGATTTGTAGCTGCTAGGCAAAATAACGCAGTTATTTTTTGTTCACAAAACAGAGAAATACATCTCTGCTAAGTTGGTTTTATGCCTAAAAGATAAACGGAGTTTTTACATATTTTATTGTACAAAAAAAGCCATATAATTTTACCGGTGGAGGAAGAATTTTCATTTTCCTTGTAGTATTACTCAGCTAGAGTCTTTAAATTGTTGGTTGTAATCATTCAAATTGTTAATCTATTATTGAGTTATCGAAAGTATAGTGCAACTTTTTCATGTTTTGATTCAATTTAAGTAAATTAAGGACTAAGCAACTTAAAATGTCAAACAAGCAAACGTTTTGAAATTTGTCATCTTAAAATTTATTTGACCCACTTGTGTATAGCTTTAAATAAATAAACAACTGTAATCTTCTGAATTTTCTAAGAAATTAAATACACTTAATTTTTATTAATTTCGTCAATAAATTTTAATAAATTTTATTAATTTATACTTAATTGTTAAAAATAGTTTTCATAGAATCGATGCATTTGTGCGGAGGATAACACTCACATAAACAGGGTTCGTACGCTTTTACAATAATAATAATAATAATAATAATTAATAGAATTTTTCGATTTATTTAAATGCAGAAATTTATTAAAAATCCTGCAATTAAACGAGGCGTCTACAATTTCTGCTATTTAAATATTAAATAGAAAAATTCTATTAAAAATTTTTGGAAAAACGTACGACCCTGATCAACTAAGCCCAGTGAGCTTACTTTTTGTTAATACTTGGAGCAATAGTGTCTGATAAATATAACGCAGTATTCAAACACGCGATTTTTCACACATGCCTGTTAAAATATGCCAATTGGTGTTTGTGTGATCTAAATTTGATTTTTTTTTTAACTTATCTTTGAGGTAATCACATTCTAATAGAAACCTACATGTGAAATTTAATTTTTTTTTTTGCCGTGATTATTTCCGAGTACTCATGATTATAAAGCGTTTTCTCATTATGTCATCCTTTTAAATCTCAAATATTTTAACAAACGTATTTAACAAACATTTACGCCTTAAAAGTAACCACTATGTTAAATTTCCTGTTTTTAGCCTCAATCGAGTCAAAGAAATCCGAATTTTAGAATGTTTTTCACTCTCCCACCCATTTGAAGGAAGACTGTAAAAATATAAAATGTAGCCTATTTTTAAGCAGAGACTGTTATCCTTATTATTCTAAGAGCAGATTTAAAATTGATTGAGTAAGTTCGAAAATAATACTGATTATAGAACGTTTTCCGCTCGTCTCATCCTTTTAAATTTGGAAATTTTAGAAATTCTATTTTAGAAAGTGAAAATAATGTAAGTTAAGGTAGTCTAACATTAAAATCATGGGGATTTTAATTCCTGAGTTTGTTAAAACACAAACACGTACAGAAACCAGATTTTGGTGTTGATTATGTAAATAGTTTGTATTTTGTATTTTAATGTTAACGAATTGGTTTATATTTGTTGCAGTTAAAGGCACATGTTTTTAAAATACACAAAAACTAGCAAAAACAGCGGATTTGCACGCATGAGTGTTAAAATAAGGCAAATGGTATTTGTGTGTCTGCTAATTTGGGATCTTAAAGGAAGGGGGAACTTACACTGCTACGGATAAATTTAAATATTAATAATTGAGTCATATTTTGATCAAACTCCGCTCTCGTATTGCATTAAGTGGATGTGAGACTTAGATTGATGAAATAATCTTCATTCCAACCTATTTACAGTTACAATGCAGTCTACTTGGAAATTCAATTTAACGGTTATCGTACAATGAAAGAATATTTAAAATCAGTTGAGTAGTTTCAAAATCGACTTCTTACAAACGAATAAACATATTTTTATTTTTTACAATATTAGTATATCTTGATTCATTAGAAAAATAAAAATACCATTAAGTAATAAGATGGAAATCACAGGTTTAGTACAATTAATTGTCATTTTTGTAAGCCGAAAGTCTATATATGAAGTACTTCGTTATCTAGTGTGCAATCATGTTTCTTTATTACTGTAATTTTAATTAAATACAGTAATTAATGGTATTTGCGTTTTATCGCATTGCTTAGAAAAGTTATATTTAAAACTGGAATGACAAATAATTCATTTTCTACTCTTTTCAATTTTTAAACTTTAACTTAAAAAAAAAAAAAAACTTTATCCATGCTTATATCTACGTCTTAGAAATTATCTCTATGCCAAATTTATGCCGCAGTTTCAGAAAAATCATTGTAAAACTATAATTGTAGAATCTTTTCCTCCCATTTCACGCATTTGAAATTCAATTTTCGTTTCTATGAATCACATCTTAATAGAAATCTGCACGTCCAATTTAAACTTTCTAGCCCCTATAGTTTCAGTGTAATGATTATAGAGCGTTTTTTAATAATTTCATCCTTTAAGATCTCGAATATTGTAACAAAAGTTTTAAACGAGCATTTAAAAGAAATCACCATACCGAATTTCAGGTTTTCCGAGGTAACAGATTCAAAGTAATTGGAATTCCAGAATGTCTTTCGTTCTTGCACCCGCCCCCCTCCCCCGCCGTGTCGGCAATTTGTAAGAAGATAAAAAAAGTTGAGCTGTCATCATTATTATCCTGATTGTAGACTTGAAATCAGTACAGTAGTTCTAAGGTAATCGTTATTTTAAACGTTTCCCGCTCATTTCAACCTTTGACATTTCTAAAATTAAGAAACTGTTCTGAGCGAGCATGTACGTCTTAACAGTAACGATCATGTCGAATTTCACATTTTTAGCTCTAACAATTCCAATAAAATTGTACCAATAGAATATTTTTCGAACATTTTCGGTTCATTCGACTTCTAAATTTCGATATTTTTAGAACCGCTCTTAAAAAGCATTTGTATCTTAAAGATAACCACCATGCAAATTATATATTTATATCTCTAATATATTCAAAGAAATCGTAAATTTAGAACATTCGTGACTCTTGCACCCTTTTGCGTCAGTTGCACACAGATAAAAGTAGCTTAGTTTTAAGCAGAGGCAGTCACCAGAATTAAACTAAAAGGTCACTCGCACCAAAGTAATCGTGATTTTAAAACATTTCCCGCTCATTTTACCCTTTTAAATTACAATTTTTATTTGAAACTATTCTGTGAAAGTATTTACGCCTTAAAAGTCAAAGCAATACCAAGTTTTACATTTCTAGCCCCAACAAATACCAATAAATCTTATTTAGAATTTTTTTTAAATGTGTTTCGCTCATGTCATTAAATTTCGCTTATTTTAGAAACCGTTCATTGTAAGCATTTACATCATCAAAGTAACCAGTAATATGTCACGTTTCTGGTTTCTAGCTCCAACAGTATAACAGAAATCGTAAGTTTGGAACATTTTTTGCTTCTGTGCCCTGTTAAATATCGATTTGTCTTTATATAAAAAATATTCTGTAGTAGCATTTACATCTTAAAAGTAACAGCCATGTCAAATTTCGTACTTTTAGCCCTAACAATTCCTAATAAGTCGTAATTTTGGATGTTTTCGAACGTTTTCCGCCCATTTCACCTTTTAAATTTTGAATTACTTAGAAATCGTTTATAGTGAGCATTTATATGATAAAAATAACCACCATGTCAAATTCCACATTTCTGTACTTAACAGCATCACAGAAATTGCAAATTTAAAACGTTTTTGCTTCTGTGCTCTTTTAAATTTCGATTTTTTTAAACTGTTCTATGCGAGCGTTTACATCTACAAAATAACAACCATGTCAAATTTCAACTTCATTGTCCAAAATATTCAAAATATATCGTCCTTTAGACCGTTTTTAAAAAGTGTTCCGCACTTTTCACTCTTTTAATTTCGAAATTTGTAGAAACCGTTCTTAGCGAAGATTTACATTTTAAAAGTTATCACCATGCCAAATTTCTTATTTCTAGCCCCAACAGTCGTACAGAAATCATAATTATAGAACGCTTTTGCTTTTGCACCCTTTTAAAATTTGATTTCCTTAAAAACTGTTCTGTGAGAGCATTTATGTCTTAAAAGTAACATCCATGTCAAATTTCATATTTCTATCCCTAGTATAACAAAAATCGCAGTTTTAGAACGTTTTTTGCTCTTGCGACGCTTTTAAATTTCGATTTTCTTAAAATCAGTTCTGTGTGAGCGTTTATGTCTTAAAAGTAACAACGCTGTCAATTTTCAAGTTTATAGTCCTAACAATTACAAATAAATCGTAATTTATAACGTTTTCCGCTCGCTTTTATATTTTAATTTTGATTTTCTAAGAAACCGTTCTTAGCAAGCATTTACATGTTAAAAGCAACCACCATACCAAATTCCATATATCTAGACTTAACAATACTACAGAAATCGCAATTTTAAAATGTATTTTGCTTTTGTGTCCTTTTGAATTCCTATTTTTATCTTCGTTTATTTTATTAATCCTAAAAACTCCATTTTGAAATTCATTCTTTAGAAAATATTTCGGTATTTTACAGCTATCTTTCTCATACCTTATATGATAATTCTCCAATACTAATATATTTAACATATATATAATTATCAATCACAATCAAGATATGATCTAACCAGATATACTTAACTAAGAAATGTTTAACGAATACAATTTTAATTAAAATAAATGTTAATGTGTAAGAATTTTATATTAAAAATATAATTTAAATCTACAGAAATCTAAATTTAGCTTGACACATTTTTCTAAATAGTTTTATAAAATGAACAATACCTGGAACACGAAATAAGCAACTAAATTTTCCAGTTCATACATTTTATTTTATGACAGAAAAGATACAGAAAAGTTATTTAGCTGAAATCTTTTTTTTCAAGTAGCCCGGTCAAAATAAAAATGGGCTCCAGTTTAATAAATCGACTTATATCGATGTCGTTTGAAGCGTTGAAGAATTTGAACGCTTTTGCACTGTTATTCTTTGCTTATTCAATTTATTGGATTTTACTTCGTTTAATTTTTTTCTGTTTCTGTTCTGTGTCTTTAGAATGCAGGGTAAAGAGTGGATAAATGAAAACCATCCAATACGGGATGGTATTGGTTGATTGTGGCGACCTCTTTTGTTGGAGTCGATAACACTGTGAATTGGAGAGGGGGAAAAAAGAAGGTAGGGAAAATATAAACGGACTATTTTAAAAGTTGTTCCTTGTGAGAAAGACAGAAGAATTATAAAATGCAGAACAAAGGTTTAAGAATTAGAAATACTGAATGGCAGTAAAAAGGATAGACAAGATTTAACTTATGTTCACTCAAAAGTATATAATATAATAAAAGTTGAAAAATAAAACAAAGTATTTAGGAAAACTAAATGTAAATAAATGAAACACAACTAAATACGAACATTAAGCTCTTGTCATATCAATATAAATATTGTATTTGAATTTTTTTAAATTTCATTTGAATAAGTGCACGTTTTAATATATGCTTTTTGAAAACAAAAAATACCGTAACAACCATTTTTTTTTTAATGAAGAACGGTAGCGGCCGTTTCAAAATGAAAAAAAAAAAAAGGGAGGGGGGGACATTTTAATCTTTTCTTTGCTTGAAGAAGAAAGCATTATCCCGGAAAACGACATAAGTGATCACCTTTACCTGAAATTTCTAGTAAAAGTTTGATGAGGATTTTTAATTAATATGTCGACTAATTAATGTCCGATTCCTTATAGAATAGGTGAAATCATCTCCCTGGATTTTTCTGCGTCGAATAGTACCATTCTGGTCCCTGTGCTCACGGTGGTTTCGCAGGAGATAGCGGTACAGACTCAAATAAACGTAAACACACACACAGAGAGAGACAGACGTTCTCAGATTCCAATGATGTAGATTGAAATCGATCCAGTAGTTCTCGAAAAAGAAGGTGAATTTATGTAAGCGGTTTTACGTGTGATTTCTTTTTAAAAATATCCTAACTATTGTGATTATATTTTTATTTCTTGCCGAACGATCAATTTTTAGTTTAGCTATTACTACCAAAAATATATATATATTTTAAAGTATTGAAATTATGTAAGTAGTTCCCTAGTAAAATGTCCATCATTGTCAGCTGTTTTATATGTGATAACGCAACTGTTGTCACTTCTTTATAAGCTGAATAAAACAATGAAAATTTCAAACATTTAATATAAAAAAATAATACTAAAATAGAATAAAAGAAATCTGACTCATTCATTCACAACTGTGATAAAATACATTTCTGAAATAATTATAAATTTTCATTCGTTTGAGAAGCAGTGGGATTTCCAGCTATGGGCACGCCTACCTGAACGAAATTCAAAAATAGGCAGAGATTTTAGAAAGATGTGTCTGTACCGGAGTGATTATACTTAGAGCATGTGCAGTAAGTGTTAAATTTGTTAGTGTTCACTAGCGCCACTTTCATTTTTCCACGGTTGTTTTCAAAACAGAAGTTCGTCGTTCCTAAATAAATATACTAAGCTATTCATAGGTTCCATTATCCCGCCGTTTATGTCCACCGATACAACTGACATGATAGAAGCGTACGTTTCAAATTTAAGATCCACACTTCACCTAGTTAACCTTTCTCGTTTTGATTAATATTTTTAAATTTAAATTTGTGATTTTTCTGGTTTAAACTTTTTTTTTCCAAATTAAAAAGTACGCTATTTTCACCTTGCTAAATTTATTCCATCCATCTGTGCAGTCTTAACATATAATGGCTTTGGGCTGTACTCAGGATGCATAAAGTTTTACAATATTGTTTTAATAGAATTTTTTGCCTTGCAGAATTGCCGAGAAATGTTGCAAATCCTGAAATTAAAAGAGGCAATTGCAAATTATGCTATTTAAATATAAAATAGAAATTTTCTAATCAGATATAGTAGTGCCAGACTCCTTGGAAATTCCAAAAGAGTGTCCGCACCTTGCTGTACTCCGCAGCCAAGACCGCGTTCTTTTTTTTTTTTTTTTTTTTTTTTTTTTTTTTTTGTTAAAGGGAGAACACATGTTTGAAAAAAAATTATTAAATTCCCCTGTACAAAACATTTTTTAAAATATATCAACATAAAAAGCAATATAGAAATTTAACAATTAAGAAATATTAAATATTCAAAAATAACCTTTTACCATCTCCTTCCAAGTGGAGAATTGATACAGTTGTTTCTGTTTTCCGTCCTGAACCCACCGTTTAAGATAATTTTTTATCTTAAAAATTGCATTTCACGGAGCGAAGCTCCTTCTCCTTCCGTAGAAGAAAAATAATCTTAGTCTTTTTAAGGTTAAATTACATTAAATCACTTGGGAATAGTACATTTTGCGACTTTTTTTTTTTCAAAATCATGAGAGAAAATGAAAATTTAGTTAATTAAACTTCAAACTAGTCGTTGGGGGCCACCGTAATACTTACCCATCATGGATATGCATAATGTAATATATTAAAATAAAAATGTGTAAACTTCTTATAAAATGCATTGCAATTCAAATAAAATCGTTGCTTGATGACGTCATGAACTTTAAAAGCTCGATTATTGAATTGCTTGAAAGAAACATCCTTATAACTCCAAAAATAATAATCATATTAACTAGCAGTTTATTGCATCTGCTTAAGCGTCAAATTTCCAATTAAAATATATCTTTGAAGTGAAATTTGGTTGAAATACAGGGTCATGAAAAATCGAAGAGTGTGGGAAATAGGATTCCAAATATCTCGGCAACTAATTATCCGATCGACTTCATGCTTTATGCAAAATTTATGTTTTTTTTATTGTCTTTTATATTCATTTCTTAAAATAAACAATTTCGAAAATTTTTATATACCTTTTATCAGAACGAATATTTCGAGAGTCCGAAAAAATAGTTCCGGTTAATCGAGGTTATTGAAATTAAATAGGCTTCTTCCTATTATTTCATACTAAGTACATACCAAATTGCAAGTCTCTATCTCAATTTTTTCGGGAGATAGAGCGTTTAAAGACACACAGACACACAGATACACAGACACACAGACACACGGACACACAGACACACAGACGGACGGCAAATTTTTTTTTCTAAAAATATGTTTTTCGGAATCTCCAGTGTCTGAAACGTGTAAATCCGTCAAAAAAAATTTCGATTTTCAAAACGATTACAAAACTTACCCTATACTACGTATGATGGGTAAGTAAAAACAGGGAGGGGCAATGGATGGCCAATGCTGCTAGATGCCACATATTCAATTACGTTAATAGCTGAATCCGGGAAAATCCCCCCCCCCAAAAGGATACTTTCTTTAGGTATTCACGAGCTTCGCAACCCCGGGAACCTGAGCGATCTTCCTCTTTTCTTTTTTCCTCTCCTTTCTCTTGTTTAATCTTTTTTCTTTGTTTCACTCTCATTGTGGTTTCCTCTTCTGAGGTGAGGGCGATTCTGCATGAGCCGATATCATCCTGTTTATATCGACTTATGGAGAATTGTAAAGCACCCACGCGTTTGCCGTGCGTGGCGACCCGTGTCCCTGGAAAGGGGGATCCTGGCAGTTGAGGGAAACCAACACACTGCTTTGGCCTCTGCTTCAGGTAGACGGGAGGTACATATTGGTCCCGTATGCATCAATCGGCTGGTCAGCTGACTTGTCACTGGCTGGGGATCAAGTGAGCGAACACATATTAGTCATCTCGTTAAGGGTGGAGACTGATATAGGTGTGTCTTGCGAGCGTATGGGCCGGGGTCTGAATTTGTATCTCTCTCTCTAATATGGATGGAAGTACTAGTACACTTTCTTCATTTTCTCTCCCATGTGGAGAGCAACAATCTGTACAGAACAATACCTTCACACGTTTTTTTGTAATTAGACGCACTGATAGTCTCTCTGATAGTTCTTTTAAGGAAACTTCTCCTTTTCGTATTACAAAAATGTTTCAATCTGTATTCGGAGATGGTTATTCACTTAAAAAGCTACAATCTGGGGATTTACTTGTTGAGGTCTCTTCAGACAAACACTCAAGATTTCTCTCAAATTGCAAAGAAATAGGCTCTTTTTCTGTTTCTGTTCAGGCCCATCAAACTCTAAACAGAAGTCGTTGTGTAATATCAGAACCAGATCTTTTACTCTCTACAAAAGACGAACTTCTACAAAATTTAAAAGAGGAAAATGTCATAGATGCACGCCGTATTATTATCCGTCGGAATGGGCAAGTGCTTCCCACAAAGCACATCATTCTGACTTTCAATAGCCCTACTTTGCCAACTTGAATTAAAGCTGCATACCTGAGCTGTTCTGTCCGACCTTATATACTTAATCCGCTCCGTTGTTTTAAATGTCAGCGTTATGGTCATACTTTGCTACCTGTCGTGTCACCATCTATAGGAGTTTCTTATTCTAGTTTACTCAAGCGACAATCAAAATCCATAAGACATATAAGCACCCAAACTGATTTTTCATTACCACCAAATGAGTCTTCTCTTACACTAACCAGCACTATAAAGAAAAAAACCCGTAGTATATATTGTTCAGCTAAAATAAGACCCCTGCCTGCACTGCAACTTTTGCCACCATCATCAGAACCTGTGAAAATAGAATATTCTCAGTATCCATCTAAACAGTCAACCGAAAGTCAGTCAGGTCAAACTTCTGTTTCATCTCCAAAAAAATTGGGAAAACCTGTTTCTCCTACACAAAATACAAAACCAAAATCATGTGCACAGAAAGAGAGAAAGAAAACCTCAACCCCAGCCTCTTAACAGTGGCAAAACTGCGAAAGGAAGAAACAAGAAAGTATGTTTTGGTACATCGCTCCTTAATAAAAAAGATTCAAAACAGTTGCTGCACTATGTAGAGGAAGCTATGGATTCAGAGTCTTACAGTTCTGACACAAATGAAGATGATAATACTGTTTTTGAGGTATTCGAGCCTACTTGATTTTAAATATATTTTTGCTCGAAAATTTGAACATTTTACCAAATGTTAGTTTAGACATTGTTTATATTTTAATTGTGAAAACTTCTGTTTATTTTCTTTTAGACATTGTTTATATTTTCATTAAATGATTTTAATTATACATTTATCACCATATCACTCTTTTCATTTAAATGTTGTTTTCATTCATCTTGTTTTTATGACAAAGTTGTAAATCGTTTTTATACTTCAACTTGACGTTCTTAATTTAATATTTTTTTGGCGCAGCATGTCCCTAAAGGGACTTTGTGCCATAAAACCCCAATCAACCAACCAACCAACTTTAAGATTTCTTTATATTTGTTTTATATATTGTATGACTATATCTGGATGGGTAACCCCATGCAGATAATTTTCTCATTAAACTTTGTGAATTTTTTAATACATTTTTTCTTTGGCGCAGCTTGTCCCCAATGGGACCTTGCGCCATAAACCCCTATACAACCAACCAACCGGGACAATTTCCGTTGCAGACCCAGGTTGTCTCCCATTGCAGGCGAATGTCAGGTTGTGCTGGTGGATGCAGGTGCCCAGGATACCAGATACCACATATTCAATTAGCATTATTATCTGCTGAATTTGGTACAATCACTTGTAAATTCTTCAGTACGCAAACACAACCCTGCAAGCTAACTGTTTTGATTGCCATCAAACTAAACCGAAAAGCTTTACTTTCTCTGTCCCAACCCTAACAATGCAGGAA
Organism: Maratus michaelseni; assembly: GCA_963931845.1. NCBI lineage: Eukaryota > Metazoa > Arthropoda > Arachnida > Araneae > Salticidae > Maratus > Maratus michaelseni. The sequence goes on along the minus strand of OZ007592.1, from coordinate 280,208,497 downwards.
AGATATAGTAGTCGTTACTGAAGATAAGTTCGGGCTCTTTTTTCGGAGAACCCGACGATTTGAAATGCAAGCCCGAAACTTTTTAAGATATCAGAGCATAAAACGTGGTAAATCAACTTTACTTTCCTGAAAATACCTTTAGCTCAGACATCAATCTGAACAAGAGTTAAAGTGATTGTAGGAGGGACCCGACAAAATATTAAGGTATATTGCTTAAAAAAGATTGGTTACCACTTTCCCTTTATTTGCACGACTTAATGTTACTCAATAGCGTTCAGTTGCTACTCTTACCAACCTACTCGTTTAAACAATTCTTCCAGAGAGTATGTTGTTAAATAATATTATGTATCGCGCATCGTTTATTCTTTGCTGGTTGAAACATCTGCGACATCGACATGCGATGATGGAAAGGCACATTGCTTACAATCGAATGATGAATGCATTCAACGCTAGTCCGATGAAGAGATTTATTGTGTAGATTGTTCCGATGAATATTTTTGCGAGGGCAGAGAATGCCAGGATCTCTGCAACTGTAGTAATGGAAAATGTGTTTATTTGTAGACGGTTCCGATGAATATTTTTGAATAATTAATATTTTTATTTAATCTGAAAAAAAAATCATTTTCCCAATGGTTGTTGTAATTTGTTAAATTACAATATTTTTTTTATTATTATTGTACTTGTCATGCAACTTCTTAGTTATTTTCCCTTGTCTACTGCTTTCACCATGGCCGTTTCCTTCAATCTCCTAGTGGCACTTGTCTTACCCCTTTTTTGCTCTAATCTTGTCTTACTGTCGCTCTAACGGTGGTAGTGTGTTTTTTAGCGCATGGAAGAATGATTAAGTCTTTCAAAACGCGTTGAGCGTTTGTTATTTTCATAAGATATCTAATTTTTTTTTTCATTGTATTAAGTTAAAATAATTTTGTTTAATTTCTGGGTATTCTTGTGATAAATTGCATGGTTAAATGACTGGACTAAATTATTTACTTCATTTATTTTATTAATCTAAAAAATTCCAGTTCTAAATTCATAATTTAGAAAATATATTTGTAATTTTTGAGCTTTCGTATGTATTTCTTATATATCATCTGATAATTCTCCCATACTAACACATCTAACGTATTTATTATGTCAGTCGCTATCAAGATGTCATCTATCCAAATATACTTAACTAAGATAGGTTTAACGAATACAATCTTAGTTAAAGTAAATAATAGAACGAATGAATTTTATAATATTAAAAATATATTTTAAATCTGCATAAACCTAAATCTAGCTTGACACATTTTTCTAAATATTTTTATAAAATGAACAATGCCTGGAACACGAAATAAGCAACTAAATTTACCAGTTCACACTTTTTATTTCACGATAGAAAAAAATATATAAAAGTTATTTAGAAGAAATCTACTTTTTAAGTACACCGCTAAAAATAAAAATGGCCTCCAGTTTAATAAATCGACTTATATCGATGTCGTTTGAAGTATTGAAGAATTTGAACGCTTTTGCACTGTTAGTCTTTCCTTATTCCATTTATTGGCTTTTATTTTACTTAAAATATTTCTGTTTTTGTTCTCTTTCTTTAGAATACAGGGAGGGAATGGAGAAACAAAAACAATCTAATACGGGATGGTGTGGGTTGATTGTGGCGACCTCTTTTGCTGGAATCGATAGCACTGTCGATTGGAGAGGGGGAGGAGTGAACGAAGGGATTGAGAATGTAAACAGGCCCACGGACCATCTTAGAAGATGTTCATCCTGAGAAAGAAAGAAAATTGTAAAATGTAGACCAAAGGTTTAAAAAATAGAAATATTGAATAACACTACAAAAGCATAGACATGATTTATTTTATGTTCAATTTAAAGTGCATAATTGAATAATTATAGAAAAAATAACACAAAGTTGTTTTGCGGAAAATGCAAATAAATGCAACAGAACTAAATACGAATATTAATTTTTAGCTATATAAATATAAATATTGGTATTTTTTTCATTTAAATAAAATGCGCCAGAGGTTTAATGTATGCTTTCTTTAATGACAGTACAATTACAAGTTTTATATAAAAATTTTATCTTGTCTTTCACTTATAAATCTCGTAATTTAAAATAAAAAAATTTACATTTTAATACAATATATTCTAATTGAAGCTGTGTTCATATAACGTAAATTAATGCGTTGTTTATATTATATATTCCATACAATTGTTTGTACACATGGGTACACACTACAAAAAAAGTTACATTTTCACCATACAGATTTCAACAAATAAATTTCACTCAATAAATTTTCCTCTAATACACCCATAGTTCATCTTTCACCTCTTTTAAGATTTACAGAGGTGGTCGTGTAGCACTTAAATTACTTGGTGCTTAATTTATTTTATAAGAATTTAGGTGGTAATTTGCATTATAATATTGTAACGGAATATACAACTACAGAAGATACAAATGCGCTATGTTTTTAGAGTAACAATGATACTAATAATGATTATACGAGACTTGAGTAATGGTTATATGGAACTTCATGTAAATATTTCGAAAAGTGATTTAAATATAGGAATTAAAAACGTATTTTTATTAAATAAATAATGCTTATCTTTTAAATAAAGTTCATTACTCTTTTCTTGTTCCGTGAAAATAAGTCAAAATTAATGGCAAATGATAATGTGCACATCCAAGGCAAACAATTGAAATTAAAAAAAGAGTTTTCTTTCCTCCTGCTTCGGAACTTTTTCATTAGATGACAAATGCTACTATATTTTGTAAATTATTGTACATACTTTATTGTAATGGAGATACCCGAAAGGTTTATAACAGTCATTCAAACACATTTCTTGTAGAAAATTATTTTTTTTTCAACATAAAATTTGATTTATATACAGAAGAATTTTCAGAGAAAAAAAATATATAAAATATATTACAGTTTGAATAACATATTTATCAAATTCACAAAATAAACGGTGATGTTAATAAAGAAAATTAGGTGTAACACGTAACGGAATGTATACATGTTTACCTTCGTTAATTAAAAAACAAATTAAAAAGTTCACAAATCATGAATTTTCATTAAATAAATATATCAAATGTTTTATGTTATGGATTTACCCTAAAACATGTTTTTTAATATTATGTCAAAAATAAATACTATGTGTCGAAAAAGTAATGGTCTTCGTAGAATGACCCATATAATTAATTCAAAAAATAAATATATTATGTTATTTAGAAACTTTTCTAAGAATGTATAAATCAAAATTTAGATTGACATTGTTCTAAAATAAACAACTTATATTAATGGAAGTATACGGTAAAGTTTTCGTTTCACAGTTTATATTTTGCGACAAAAAATATAAATAAAAGTACCTCTAGTAGAGAATCTCTAGCACAGGGATGGCAAACCCCTTTGGCACGCATGTCAAAGGTATGACAATTTCTCAGTCGCGCGAAAAATTTAAATTTGATAACTATTATATAGATAAAATTATTTTTTCTTCTTTGTTATAATAAATTTATGATAATAGTTCACAAAACTTATAATCTATTTTGGGATAATCTGTGAATAAAACTATCGTAGATTATCATAAATAATGAAATTATTTTTGCATGAATTGACACATTAACTATTTTTTTCTTTTTTGTAATACTATGCATCGTTTTTGACATGTAACTATTTTGTATTTCTATGTGAATTTACAAAGCTTTAAGTTTTCAAACGAATTTCATAAGACATCATTACGATAAAATGACAAGTGTACCCCATTTTGCTATGTATATTACGAAATTAAAACTAAAAAAACTGTAACCAAGTATGAAGCATTATCCGTCAAACGCACAACAGCAAAAGTAAGATTAATAAATTATTAATGCATTTTTATGCAATTTGGATTGTTTTAAGTTAATTGTTACATCAATAATGATAAAAATTGCTGAAATAAAAAGTCGTATTTCCCCCCTATTTAAAGTATGTTCTACTTAAAAGAATCATACTTCCATATCCAAATTTCATAAATTTAATGGATGATTACAATACAGAGAAATGGCATTTTGATTTTTGTTCTTGAATATTTAAATGCACGAAAGCGACTGATTCAAGTAACTAATGTTTCGTATAAGCAACATATGCTGCACTATGTCATTCTATAAAAGTTTGCCACGCTATACACTGTTGATAGATATTGTTTTTGAATATCTATCAAAACACGCGCTCATAAAAAAGTTCGCTATCCTTGCTGTGGTAGCTGAATCTGCTTTTTAAGTATTTCGCCCAAAATAAAAGGCCACATGTTTAATATATCGACTTATATCGATGTCATTCAAAGCACAAAATAATTTGAACGCTTATTCATTCCTTATTCTATTGGCTTTTATTTTATTTAAAATATTTCCATTTTTGTTCTATTTCTTTAGAATGCAGGGAAGGGAGTGGAGAAACAAAAACGATCTAATATTGGAAGGTGTGGATTGATTGTGGGGACTCTTTTGCTGGAATCGATAAGACTATGAATTTCAGAAGAAAGGAAACGCAGCGAGGAAGAAATGTAAACGGACCATCTTAAAAGTTGTTCTCCGTGAGATAGAAAGAATTATAAAATGCGGATAATATATATATATTGAATGTCAGTTGAAAAAAGACAGATGCACAGATGTGCCCAACGAGACGGCCATTACCAATTGGTCGAGTCAGCTATATGTCTCGTGAATTCGGACATATCTAAACCCTTTTCTATATTGAATTTAATATTCAGTTCACATCTTTTATATACAGTTTACATTATGTACATACACGTTTTCAAAGTATACAGTGCACGTGATTAAAAAACACTAATAACATAAACATTATATATAACTAAATACACAAAACCCACATCTGGAAGAAGGTCGAACTTGTCCCTAGTAGGCATCAGGATCATCAGTATCACTTAGAATGGGAAAGAGGTGATGGGTACGGAAATAGGGTGAAGTGTTTTCAAAAATGTGTTGAATAAGATGTATGCCTACTCATTGTATAACTTTCCTTAAATGGGGACATTTTTAAAGCATTAATTGGGTCCATTGGTCGAGCTGTAGCGAGGATGGTTTGTTTGCATGTTTGTGTTAGTGGGCATTCAAGTATATAGTGATGTGGCGTTGATAACGAACCGGAGGCACACAAGGATGAATGAGTCTGTTAATTTTATATTTAAAAGTATTAAAAGGGCCAGAAAATAGGTGCAGAAAATAATAAGAAAAATTTACCCGTGGTATAAAAAGTTTCGTATCAGCCTTTGGAAATAATTTATGTTTGTAACGACCCGTACCTATTGAATCGCATCTATCTTGCCAATCCATCAACAGATTTCTTTTTGAGCTGTATTCAATGAGAAGTTGGGAAATGTAAAGAAAATGAGCTTTTGTTATCTGCTATTGCCTCTTTTGCCAGCGTGTCCGACAGTTCTTTACCGAAATGACCTGCATGTGCTCGAACCCACGGAAGAAGAATTCGTTTTACAGTGGACTATATGAAATGAATAATTTCCTGCATAAAAGTAACTTGAGAATGTAAACCTTTGTAAAGCAAATAAGCCAGATTAGGAGCCAAGACGAATCAACCACTTACTGATACTGAGAACTCACAAACCATTGGAGGGTCTCTTGTGCTGCGACAAGCTCAGTCCGGAAAGTATAATTCTTATGGTTAAGTCTTGCTTTGTACGAGTGAGTGACGATGCCATCTACAACACCACAAAAGGCAAAAGGCGTACCAGTTTCACTGTGGGTGCAATCCGTATAAATTTTTAAAGAAGGGAGTGTGCATTACATCTTTCGATATGTTTAAAACTTTGCTTGTAACAATATTAAATTCTGACATATTGGGAAAGTAATGAAAATAATCATATGAGTTACAGGGAGTATTATGGCGGGTGACTAAAACAAGTATAGTTTCTGTTAAAAACTTTAAGTCTAGAGAAGTACTTGAAAAGCTGAAATTGAAGTAGATTTGTAAACACTACTAATAAAAACGAAATATTGACACTGGATGGATGAAATAAGATGGTGTCCATGAGATTTGGTGAGGCGTGGACATGCGTTATCATATGTTCTTATTAAATAGGAGTTATAAACCTTTGATGCTCAAGAACCACATCAGGAAATCCCTACAGTTCCGCGGTCTACTACCATAAGTCTGTTAAAAAGCATACGCTTGAAATGCATGCACAAAAAAGGGGTGACTTATGTACAGGTACTAGAGAATTGGAGACATCTAATTTTCTGCTTCATTCATAGAAAACATTTTATTAATCTATAATTTCACTCAATATTTAAATTTATCCCTAGAAATTTTATGCAGTTATTTAATTTAGAATTTAGAACATAAATAGAAGATCCACATTGCTCTTACATACGAAAACCATGGCTCCATGAACTCTGATTAATGAACTCGTTCTAAGTATCAAATACATCTTTTTTTTAACACCCCCCGCCCCCTCCCCCTACTTTTTTTTATTTTCTGCTACTAACTGAAGGACGTGTTTTACATCTTAATAGTTTACAATTGAGGAGCCCTCTGCAATAACAAGGCAAGAGGAATTATCTTGATTCCAGGTAAACCATTTAAAAAGACGGCTTGTTGACGTGCCTTGTAATTCCTTGGGTTATATTTCGTATTCGAAACCTGATAGCTTGTAAAAACTTTTTTCAACTCCCACGTGTTTCAGTTTCCCGATTCTGTTGACAGGTGCGCTGCTCTCTGGGACCCTTTTAGCAAGCCCTTGTAGATGCAAGGACACGGTCCGGTCACGGAGCCAGTTCTATAAATGACTCCTGTGGCTGTAACTGTTCAAGGTACATGTTCACGATGCAAACAATCCTATCTTTTACATGTTGCAGTTAATGGAAGGAGTTGCGAAAAATGTGCCAGCACTGTGTGCTAATTTATGTACCATGTGATAAAATTGAACTTTGATGATGAAAAGCATGATGAAAGCATTCTGTTCTCAGATGCCTGCTCGTGACAAAACAGGAACTACATTTTGTTCCATTTCCAGTGTATGTAGATCTCTGTATGTTCAGATAGTGTATCTGATCCCGGTTAGGAGGCACTCATGTTGCCAATTCGACAGGAACTTTGGGAACTATTCTCAGAGGTTGAAAAGGATGGAGGTGGTAGAATCTGAAGACGAATATGTGGATATTATTGGATTGAGCAGAAATCCTCCTTTTATAATGGTAGATGGGACGCGAGATGACATCCTGTTCATCTTTGAACCAGCCAAGAAGGACAAAAACCTCCAGTTCTCAAATGCTGTAAGGGTAACATACAAGGCAGATGGATGTGTGTCAGTTTCGGAAAAGTACTGTGGCACATGAGAAAAAGCCTATCCAGTGGAGGCACCAAAACTGGACATAATTCTGTCATAACTCAATAAACCAGAAAAACTGAAAATCAAGGATTCAAAGAAGAAGAATTTTGAATCGGTGCTACGATTTTTTACTCCTTAAAAGCAGCAGTCTGAGCAGAACTTGTTGAACCCTGATGGTGTATTGGGATCTGAGCTCCAGGAGGCAGAATCTGAAATGGATGAATCGGATTTGGAGTTTTAAACAGGGCTGAGGACACTATTAAGCTTTTTTTTTAACATACGTAAGCTAAGATGATTTTATATTTTGTAAACTCTTGTGTTGCACTTTATAAAAGTTGTAAAAAAAGTCCTTATGTGTTCCAAATGTACATTTTCTTTCACCCAAAACCATAGTATATACAATAATAAGGTAACTGTTAAATTTTCAGATTTATATAATGTATTATTCAGCATATAAGGAAATAAATTTTATGATCATAAGCAAAAAGATAGATGTTAAAAACTCTTCTAAATAAGAATATATGCAAAGAAGTTATATTCTAAATTAAAATGTTGAAAGTAAATTTAAAAGCTTCGTATCTGAAAACTCCATTTTTTTCTTATCTTGTTATTGCAGAGGGCCCCTCATTGCTATGCTTCGGAGATGTGTGACGTGGTCACAGGCACCTTGATAAAATGTCTTCGAAATCTCTTACCAATTTAATCCATCGTGTATAACAACAAAAACAATCAAAAGACGCATGAAACACTGCGTTAGCAAAGTATATATTGTTTAAGTCATCGGATGTTAAAGCATAGAGTAGTTCAATGTGTCCTAGAATGTTCCAGATTTCTATGACTAGAAAATAGCAAATTCATTTCGCCGGTGTTGATGTGGAGAAACATTATGTGTACCGGGTGGTTGTTCCCCTTCTTCCTTTATCCTTTTTTCGTAAAAGAAAGGATTTTTCATAATAAAGGTCTTCGAAAATCTTTTTCAATGTCATGGAAAACTTTTCATTCATAATACAGTAAAAAACTCATAACGGACACTACCGAATAGAGGACTCTTATATTTAGCAAACACTTTTTCAATTCCCAAGACATATATAATTTATGTGTTTTTATTAATGGTTAGCGAACACACTGCGTGGCCCCGAAATGTCTGTTATTTAAAGGTTCTACTGTATTTGAAATGACACGACGGGCTACGAAAATATTGTCGACGGGACATGGAATGAAGACCTCTAGTTTAAAGTATATAATCGGATAAAAGTGGAAAAGACCAAACGAGATAAATAAAAATTATTCATCTGAGTTTTAAGCACTTCGCTTAAAATAAAGCTCCACCATTTAATAAACCAACTTATATTGATGTTATTTGTAGCTAGTGATGGACAGAATGAATGATTTTGATATTTGAATGAATCATTCGGGCATCTGCAAAAGCATGGCAATTAATGGCATAGCTGCCAACTTTTGTATTTTTTTAATCCATTTCTACCAGAAATTTACTAGAAAAAAAATAGTTTCATATTTAATTTAAATTAAATTAATATTCATCATGGCTATGGCCGTGACAGATCAACAGCAGTATGCGAATTGATGACCAGTATTGTAAAAAAAAGCAGCCATCGAAATTTGTAGACCTATTCAATGCTAAGCCTACTCTATACGAACCTGTGAACGAAGTTTTTCGGGAACTCCTCGGCGGATGTCATGCACAAATACGGACATTACAAGAAAGTACGGACTAACGACTCCTATAAGACTCAGATAAAAAACCTTTGTTCTGTTGCTCAAATTTAATTGCTTACTTGTACTAAACAATTATACTTAATTTGTAATTTCATCTAAGACTAATGAAATGTCAAATCCCGGGCTTTTGCAAAGCCTAAAAGTATAATAATTTCAGCAAGCCCACATGAGGGCTGCTTTGTCCAATATGTATTTTTTTTAATAAACTTGCCAAGCAGGGCTTGCAGAGGCTAAAGCCATATGGTAGGCCTCCCTGCTTGGTTGAATCTGAATCTGAATCTGCTAAGTCTATCCTGGCGAAGCCATCTAGTACGTATTTAATTAACTTAGACTGCAAACATGGCACATTTAGATTCCTTCAGAGTAACCAAACTGAAAAATTTAAAATTTTAATGAGTTATAAGCTCAAATTCTAACCCCACTCGTGTAAGAAAAAGTAAAAACTCTGAATCTGAAAATCCGTTTCCTCTAAAAATCAAATTCGGGAATTTAAATTCCGGAATTAATCTCAACAACTATGATCTTATGGATCAAGACATTACCCAACATGGCGCTGCAAGCACCTATGCTGACAGCTCAGAAAAAGACAAACACTCCTTCTTTATTGTATTCAAAGATATGGATTGGCGCAAAGTTGTCCAAGAGATAAAAGCTCTAGACACCTAACCACCCTCGCCCTTGTCATCCTATCTGTGGAACTTCTAAAAGTTCTACCCAAATCTGAAAATCAATTTAGAAATGTCCAAAGATACCTAACTGATAAATATACGAATTTCAACACCCTTAACTCAAAAGAACTTCGACCAAAAAAATCTGTATTATGGGAATCCTCCCCAACACAGGCCCCAACTTATAATCGAAGATTTTGGTAAGCATGGATTTAAGACGATTCGTGCCACCATGCTCAAGAGTCGGAAAACCGGCAGAGGTACGCCAGTTTTCATGGTCAACGTCCTCTCTTGCACTAACTTCGAGAGAATCTATAAAATTGAGGAACTTTGTTACAGAAGTGTTCGAATTGAATTCTTCAAAAATAACAATAATCCAAAATAATATTACGGCTGCCAACAGTTCTGACACGCATCTGAGACATGCAGCCTAACACCTAAATATCTCAAATACTCAGAAGAGCACCTAACTGAAAACTGCCGCAAGATAGGCAAAATTATCCCTAAATGTTCAAATTGTAACGGAGCCCATCCGGCCTCATACAGAGGTTGCCCAAAAAATCCTAACAACCTTAAGGAAAAAAATACCCTACACCCAACACCAAAGCAAAACAGCAAAACCAAAAAAGAAATCTGATTTCGGACATTGCAGATATCTTTAAACTTTACAAATACATCATCCAAGATAAATAAAATGAAACTAACGAGTGTTAGACAACTACTGATGTTAATAACGATATCCAGGAAGCCCCAGCTGAGGACACTTCCAGTTATAACAAAAACAATGACACACCACTTGTTAGACAAACTAATTACACAAATACCTTCAAAGATATGTTCAACACCTTCAAAGACATGAAAAAACTTCTCCAAATTATCAAACTCTTAAAATATTTTAAAAACATCTCCATCAAAACAAGATATTGCAACAACTCATTTGACAAAATGTTTGTCATAATAAATGAATTAGACGCCTTTTCTGCGGAGTACAATATCCCCAATTATGAATAAATGCAATAACAATAATTTCTCTTTTCTTCTTATTCTGTCCTAGAATTGTCAATCGTTGTAACCCAGGATTAACGAACTAAGCTCCTTTATCTCCATTAACCCTCAAATAGACATACTCTTAATCCAAGAAACACTTAACCCTTCCTGCTGAATCAACACCCCAGGTTACAAACTTTAACATACACCGCGTGCCAACTCTCATTGGGCGGCACAGTCATCTGCATCAAAAATTACATCCCACATCACACCATTCAAAACATTCCAATCCTAGGCATTGACTACACTGGTATTGTCGTCACTTGCCCCATGCAAAAATTAACTTCACATCTTTTTACGCAAGACGCGGGCGACAATACCCTATCAACAACCTGACACACATCATTACAGAACACCAACACGCATTTATCGCTGGTGACTTCAATGATCATAACAGGCAGTGGAACTGTCATTCCGCCACTATCAGAGGTAGATATCTCCACAACTTAGTTAGCCATTTCAATCTTAGTCTCCACGCAGCTACTACACCCACACACATTCCCATTGCTCGCAACCACCACCCCTCCATTATTGACTTCACCATCACCAAAAACCTTACTTTCCCTATCACCACATCTGTTATTAACGAACTTAGCTTAGATCTCATTCTTGTCTTCTTTAAAATTGATCTTATCAACCTTATCTCTCCTCCCCCCCTCCGTAGCAATTGACTGGAACAAATTCCAAAATTACCTCAACACCATTGACCTTACCTAACCCACCGTCAACAACACTACTGACATTTGCAACGTAGTTAACGAACTCAAGAACATTACTTATGATGCTCAAAAACACGCCACTTATACCAAATTCAAAAATAGTAACTATTACATCTTACCCACTCACATATACAACCTTTGTAGACAACGCAACACACTCCGGCGACTCCACCAAAATACCAGAGATCTCACCCTTAACACAGGCGTCAACAGGCTGAACAGTAAAATTTAAACACTTATTCAAAAATATATGCAAAAAATTTGGTCTAAATTTCTCGAAAGTCTTACTTGCGAAGCTAATTCTCTTTGGCAAATCTAAATGAAAATCAACAATAATTATACCCCTATCCCTTCCCTTACTCTCAATAACTAAACCCTCGTATACTGACGAAGACAAGGCAGAATGCATCGCCAGTTCATATGAAAAGCAGTTATCTCCGAATCCCTTACTCGTAAGTCAAGCACACGTTAACAATGTTAATGATACTTTTAATGACTTCCTCTCTAACCCTCCCACCTCCCTCTCCGAAATTCTACTCATCATGATCAACAATATTATTCAAAAACTTAATAATAAAAAATTCCCTGGGTACGATGAAATCTCCAAATATACTCTTAAACAACTTCCTATCAACTATATTTTTTCTATATTGCCAAGCTCACTAACTCTATCCTCAAGCACTGTTTTTTCCTAAATCCGGGAAAACATCCATCATTTCTCCTATTCCTGAACCACTGTGCAATCTTAATGACCCAACTAATTTCCGTCCCATCAGCCTTCTCTCCTCTCTAAGTAAAGTCATCGTACGCGTCATTGAAACACAGCTCAGTAACTTCTTTCTCAACAACAACATTCTTATGCCTGAACAATTTGGCTTCAGAGTCAAGCACTCCACCCAACAGCAACTTCTTCGATTTGTGAAGCTTTTAACTGAAAGCTTCAAAGAGAAGTCTACTGCTGCCATTTTTCTAGGCGTCGCTAAGGCCTTCCACAAAATCTGGCACGCGGGCCTCATTTACAAATTAATTCGTCTTAAGTTCTCGTCCGGACATCCATTTAATATACTCTTACCATGGCGATCTTAACTTTTACGTCCGCATCAACAACTCACTTTCTGTATTCCACATCATACTGTGCAGTATAATTAAGGGCTCAGTCATTGGCTCTATTTTATTCATTATATACTTCAATGACATTCCACGCACACTCTTCACATCACTAGCATTCTACGTGGACAACACTGCTTTCTAAGGCACTGCACATCCCCCATACAATATTTACAAAACTCAGCAACCTACCTCAACATCTTCATGGAATGGTGTGGTGAATGGCGCATTAAAATAAACGAATCTAAAACTACTGTTGTGTACTTCTATAGAAACTTCTCCACCGCTAATAGACTTGCCATCAATAACACTACTAGCCTTGGTCTGACGATGCGGGTTACCATTTACAAACGCATTACCTTTAAAAAGCATATTATTAATATCCGTGGCAAAGTCGCCAGGATTTCCAAAACCATCTATAACAGTGGTTCCCAACCTTTTTTGGCCGTGCCCCACCAAAGCATCTCTAAAATGATGATGCCCCCCCCCCACTCCCCCTAAAAATATAATTCTTATAAAAATTTAAATGAATGAACTGATAGAGTAGAAAACATTTAACATTGATCCTCAAACATACCGAACGTAAGGGATCAATAAAATATTTTTTATAGTCATTTGATACTACTTGTAGTTTAAAGTATCATTGGCGCATAAAGGGTCAATTTAATCTCTTCGTAAAGGTCGCCACGTATGCGTGATGTATAGAGTGCTCAGAATCCTTGATTATACCAATCAATAATTTTGAATAAAACCTTTTTTTCCTTATTTAATCACAGAATTTTTGCGATTAAATTACACAACAATTTCTAATTAGAATAAAACGTGATAAAAGATTCTGTAAAGGAAGGTCGTCAAGTAATTGTTAAATATTTACTTCAATAGTTTCGTGTGTAAAATTGATTTTCATGTGACATATTGCAGTGTGCCTCATTCAATAAATAATCGAAAAAGAAGTTTAAAATTCTAAAATACTTATAAATCGGAAAAATTATATAGAATTTTTAAATATATAAAAGTATCTAAATATCTTAAATATTTTTTTTTATAATTATTCTGGTACACATGTATTTAAAACTTTTGAATGGAGACTTTTTAAAAAGTGAATAAAAAACTTGTTTTCTTCATTTTGTTTTTAAAAATTTGAATGTGTAACTTTTATTTTGAGTCTACAGCATTACTATTAGTAAAATAATTCAGAGGGTATGAGTTCACAAAAATCAGGAATTGCCCCCCTGAAAAGTCAAATTGCCCCCCTGTGGGGCGTACGCCCTCCGTTGGGAACCACTGATCTATAAGAAGGGAACTATAAGAAGGAGAAGATACAGAATTTACTGCTAGTGAAGGATGGTTAAATCGCTTTAAAAACGATTCAGAATTCGTCAAATTATTATAAGTGGGGAGGCTTTATCTGCTGATAAAGACGTTGTACCTTTGTTCAAATACTATCTTGATAAGCTTATTCAACAGGAGGAAATTTCTCTGGAGCAGTTGTACAATTGCGATGAGGCCGGTTTAAATTATGAGATGCTCCCTACAAAAACGCTTGCATCAAAGAAAAAACCGCTGCTGCGGGATACAAGAAAAGTATGGAACGAGTCGCAATATTGACTTGCAGTAATGCAACCGGTAGCCATAAGCTTAGGTTGACTTTATTAGGAAAGTCAAACAAACCTAGAGCTTTTAAAAAATTAAAAAATCAGGAATCACTACCCCTATATTACACGTATGAAAAGAAATCATGCATGAATTCAGAGATCTTTAAAATCTGGTTCCAAAATGAATTCGTACCGACTATAGAAAAACATCTGAAAGATAACAATTTGGCGAGAAAAGCTCTACTAATTCTTGACAACGCACCTTCGCATCCGTCCATTGATGAACTTGCAGATGGAGACAACAAAGCTAAATTTTTACTATCCAATGTGACGGCTATTTTTCAGCCGATGGACAATAGGGTGTCCTTGAAATAATAAAGAAAAAGTATCGCCGGCGTCTTCTACGTTCGTTGATATCAGCGATTGATAATAATGAAAATTACATAACCACTATGAAAAAAATTGACATACTAGATGTCATAAGGTGGGTGGCAGAAGGATGGGAAAAAATTCAAAACACAGTAATTGCAAAGTCTTGGAACATTCTTTTGGACCATAAAGGTGGACATACACCAATGTGGGAAACTGAAGTGGAAGATGAGAACGATAAGCTTCTTTCGTTGCTGAAAATATACCGGGCTCTGACGATGTCAATGCAGAGGATATTAAAGAATGGATGGCAAACGACGAAGTTAATGAATTAACTGACAACGATATTGTAGAAATGGTGACACAGGGAGAAGTAACAGAAGAAAAAGAGGAGGAGAATGGCAGAAAAAATCTCATCCCACATGATGAAGGGTTTGAAGACGATTGAGGCAGCACTGCAGTGCATTAGTCAGCAGGAGGAAGCGACGCCAGCTGATATAATCTGTTTGCGTAAATGGAGGGACATTTGCGCCGCGGAAGAGGGTTAACAAGGAGAAGCAGTCACCTATCAAGGACTTTTTCAAAAACTAAAAACTGTAAGTTTTGACACTTTTATCTTATGCATAACTTTTCATATTTGTGCAATCATTTATAAATAAATAGTAAAATAAGATTTACTCTTTTTTTACGAATTAGGCTTACGTTTTACTTTAATGTTTTGCTTATTTTGAAACTGTATGTACTGTATATATAGAATTTATCATAAAATGTGAAACATGCGTTTTTAAAATTATGACAGGGAGAACGCAGGAAGTGAGTAAATATTTATAGAACTCCGGCCTATCCGGCTTTTATGTTATCCGGCCTATCCTTCCGCCACATTAGGCCGGTTAGTGGGAAGAAATTCGTCCACCAGCATAAAACGGTTGTTTTTCTTACAACATTTCTGGTAATAAATGCTGTTGGCGAAAAAAGGTTGGCAACTATATTAAAATATGTTTATATCTCATTTTCCACATTTTTATGCAAAAATAGATATTTTATCAAATTAAAAATCTGTTTTAAAATTGTATCAATAAATTTTTTAACGTAATTCAGATATTTTTAATTAATTCCAGTTTTTAATTTCTATTTCGTAACAAAAAAAGATATGTAAAAGTTATTCATCTGAGTGTTCTTTTTAAAGGCCACGCACAGAATAAAAGGCCTTCATTTTAATAAATCGACTTATATCGATGTCATTCGAAGCACAGAAGAATTTCAAACACCTTTTCAATGTTTTTCTTTCCTTATTCCATTTATTGGCTTTTACTTTATTAAATATTCTTCTCTTTTTTTGGAATGTAGAGGGGGGACGGGAGAAACAATAACGATTAAACGTGGGATGGTGTCGGTTGATTGTGGAGACCTCTTTCGCTGGAATTGATCCTAGTGTGGATTGGAAAGAGTGAAAAAGCTCTGGGGATAGAATATGTAATTGGACCATCTTGAAGATTTTCCTCCATGAGATAGAAAGAAGATTATAAAATGCAGACCACATACACACAAGAAAACAAATATTTAATGTCACTAAAAAAAGACAGACAGGATTTATCATATGTTTTTTTTTTAAAGTAGCATATAATCGAATAAATTTTTAAAAAAAAATTTTGTAAAGGATGTGTAGAAAGAGGAGAAACCCAATAAAAACGGACATTAAGTTTTTGATACGTTAATACTGGATTTGAATTGTTAATGATTTTTCCATTCAAATAAAATGCACCAGATTTTTGAGGTATGCGTTCTTTAATGCTGGCACAATTACAAATTTTACATAAGGATTTCATCCTTTTTAGCTCACAAATTGTCACAATTTGAAATAAAACGAAAATTGACGTCATAATAAGAAGTAATTTTGAAAAAAATATGTGTATAATAATATAAAATAAATGCGTTTCATGTGTCCCATATTAGATTTTTATACGCATATTACATGTAAACACTAAGGTATATTATGATATTTAGAAACTGTTCTGATAGTGTATAAATCGGAATTAGCCTGCTATTTTTTCTAAAATGAGCAACTAATGTAATAAAAAATATACAGCTAAATTTTCAGTTTCATATATTTCATTTCATGAAAAACAAGAACGAAAAATCATGCATCAGACATAGATTATGACACACTTTCCAACAGTAACAGAATATATCAAGAAATTTCATTTTTCACACAATGAAATGAGAAATCTAACTGAGCAATTTAAATGACACAACTCAGTAAAAATCCATTTTTAGCAATTGCTATGGGGCTATGTGTGCGAATTTTGTCGTGCAGTTCTGTATATGATCTATAGAATTTATATATATCACTCCAAAAATCTTCCGTATAAAACTCTAAAAATTAGATAAATTTGAAAATGTATACAACAGCGAAAAACGCACTCCCAGCAATTATCTTTCATAGTCAGTACCAGGACTTTACAAATTTGATACAATCTGGTAGCCAGCAAAAAATTCTAATCGAAAGTAAAAAATAGAATTATTAGTTAGATACTCTAGAATAGTACATAATTTAGAAATATAATATAAACTAAGATTTTTAATGGAACTTATTAAAATTATATAGTTCTGAAAATAGAAAAGAAATACTATAAAGGCTGGATTAACCGGCATTTTCGAGAAATGCTGATTGCCGAATGCTTCAAATGTTCGGATAGTTGCCTGCTACAAAATCTATATTTATTGCGAGGCACATCGATGAAATAGAGAAGCATGAAAACAATTTTTTCATTAATTTTCCTGTCAAATAATTCTGATTCCATTATTTTGAATTTTGCATTTGATTAACTTATTTTTACGAAATTAAATTAAAATATTTTTTGTTTGGATACAATTTTAAGTTTATTTCTCAATATTTTTTAACATGACAACATCTATAATGAGAACTTTTATGAGAATTTTAATTGAAAATTGTGACTAAGGATACGTAACAGATGTTGTTCTTGATAGAAATTGTAAGCAAGTAATTTCTGTAAACATATTGATTGTAAAAAAATAAACTTATTTATATACATAAACCAGTTCGTGTATGGTTTGTATGTAAGTGGTATGGTAGTATGTTTGTTCATGTAAGTTTTTATTAAGAAATTTTGTAATTTTGTAAGTTTTTATTAAGAAATATGAAAGCGGTATGGTAGTATGTTTGTTCATGTAAGTTTTTATTAAAACATTTTAAGGACTTATAAACAAATCCCAATATGAGAAATATCAAAATTATTTAAGTTTGCAAAATAACTTAAGAGTTATTATGTAATATCTATTGCTCAAGTAAACCACTCTCCCGCCCTGGTATTAAGTAATCGGAATCAGCAGAAGGCTTCAGGAGGTGGGTAAAAGGTTTATTTTTATCAAACAATCTACGAGAAGAATTGGAGGATAAATAGAAGCAAACAACAACAACAAAAATCCCTTCTGAAGTGCAATGACTGATTTCTTTTTTGTTACCATTTACTGCAGATGATAATCCAAACACATACAAATATAAAATATTCGTGAATAAATAACGCGGTTACGTAATTAAAAATTTCTCTCACACATAATTCTGACCAAAATTCTCCAAAAACTAGAAACCGAACAATCTCCAGTAAAACACTGGTAATCAACCCAGTACCAGACATTTGTCTCCAAACCAGGGTGGCGTTGACCTATTGTGCAATCGGTGCGGATCACACATGCGCCAAGGTAATAAAGGTGCCAAGGTAATAAAGGTGCCAAGGTAATAAAGGTGCCAAGTATTTTACTAAGTGAGGAAGAAATATTTAAAATATACATATTACTCTTTAATTTTATTAAAATTACCGTAATTTCCGGTTATAAGCCGCGACTCAAATAAATTTGTTTCCGACCAGAAAGTTTATTTAAGAAAATACAACCTGTTTGTTCATGGAACATTTTTACCTTTTTTAATAAATAGAATTTCTGGTTCGTAACGGAATTTTTTTAGCCGCGGCTTATACAGCGAAAATTACGGTAATTATTCTTGAAATTTTAGTTAAGTTTTATTGATTTACCTTAAATGAATTATCCTTGAATATCTCTTATATGTTATACATATTTTTCGAAACGGATTGCTTATTTCTAAAGAGAAATGAAAATAGATATTCTTTAGTGATTTTCGTTTTTACGTATCTTGCACAGCAGTGCTGATACAGATTTTTAAAGATAGCTGAAATTGCGAAACTCGCAAAAGTGACTTACGGAAACAAACGCTTTTGAAAGGGTTAATGTTAATATTTTTTCCAACCGAAGGCGTCGTCGTAAACGAAAACGTTGTAAAGAAATATGGACATAGGTGTGGTTAGGTGTGTTTCGTTTGTTTGTATTTTCTTGTACGAAGACGATGCACAATTTTAAAAATCGTAGAAAAAGGAATAAGGTTAATTTAAAAAAATCAAAGGGTTAATATTCGTATTTTTTAAAACTGATTTCGGATTTCGAAATGTGAATGAACGTAGATATGGTCTGGAACATATACCGAAGCGCTGATTCGGATTTCTAAAGATTGCGAAAATCGCGAAAATCGCGAAATGGCGTACGGAAAATAATTTTTTCAAAGGATTAATATTAATATTTTTTTAGAAACGAAGTACGGAAGCAAACAAACGAAGATCCCGAAGTGCTTTTTCTTTGGCTGCCTGATCTTCGAATGAATTTCATAAGTCATCACTGGAATAAAATGGCAAGTGGATTTATGTTTGCTACATATAATATTAAAAATAACAAAATGCGAAATAGAGATGCAGCATTCTGCAATAAACGTACATAAAAAAAATCTCGTTAATAAATTATTAATACTTTTTTTAAAACTTGGACTGCTATATGGGTTAGATGATGTATTAAAAATAATTTTAAAAATAATATAATAAAATTTCGTATTTTCTTTTCTGTAACTGCCACTTAAATGGATTAAATTTCCGAATCAAAATTTAACGGCTGATTCCAATTTACAGAAAAAATACATTTTGATTCTTGTTCTTAGTTATTTGTTACATAAAAGAGACTGCTTCTGATAAGTATAATTTCGGTATATATTTTTTGTGAAAGTTTGGCAAGCATATGTAAAAAGGTGCGCCATCCCTTGTCTACGACATATATACCCATAGTTAAATAAAGATAAAGAAGTGTTTTTACTTTGAGAGCAGGAACACGACTAAAGAGAAATTTTTCATATGCATTTTTTTTTCTTTTACTTATATTTTTTTTCTCGTTTCATTCCGTTTTCTTTATTAATATTTGTTTCATTTTACTATTCTTCTTCTTACTGTACTGCTGTGTCAACTTCTGCTTAGTTATTTTCCCTTCTCTTCTGTCTTCTCATTAGCTGTTCTCCTTCCCCTGTCCCTTTCTTTTACTTTCAATCTTGCTCTTGCTCTCAAAGAGGCAGCACGTCATTTACCGCATGGATCAAGACTTTCAAAACGCGTCGAGCGTTCATTATTTTTATGGTGTATTTATAAATTTCTCTCCATCGAGTTAGGTTAAAATCATTATATTTCATTCCTGTGTATCCTAGTGATAAATTGTCAGATTAAATGAGTGGAATAAACTTTTGTATTTTTTGTTTATCCAAAACATTTCTGTGCGACAATTCATTCTGTAGGAAATATTTTTGATATTTCACAATCTTCCTACGTGTTTTTCTCCCAGTTTATCCGATAATTATCCTGTACTGATATATTAAACGTATCAAATATCAATTATTATCAAGACCTGATAAAACGGAATTACTTAACTAATTAAAGTTTAATTAATACAATTATAATTAGAGTGGACGTAAAAGTATAGGTATTGTATAATATTACAAATTTCATTTCAAACCGCATAAATAGAAATTTAACTTTTTCTTATTAGTTTTATAAAATCAACAATTTATACAACGGAAAAAGCTGCTAACTTTTGGAGTTCATACATTTTCTTTCACGGCAGAAAAAAATGTATAAAAGTTATATATATATATATATATATATATATATATATATATATATATATATATATATATATATATATATATATATATATATATCATCTGAGTCTACTTTTTAAGTACTTCACACTGTTAAAAATTTGCAACAAACTGTCCGGTCATTCGACCGTTTTTGTAGAAAAAGGTTAGATAACCGTAATTTAATTCTATTCTGGCCCTATTATCGCCCATATTATTGTCAGTTAATTTACGGTTATATAACAATTTTCTATAAAAATGGTCAGATGACTGGACAGTTTGCTGCAAACTTTTAACAGTTCACACAAAATAAAATGCACCCAATTTAATAAATCGAGTCATAGTGATGCCATTTTAAGCACGAAAGAATATGAAACACATTTGTCATGTTATTCTTTCCTGATTCCATGCATTGGCTTTTATGTTATTTTATATTTCAGTGCTTCTTCGAAATGCTGTGGAAGGACTGGAGAAACAATAACGATCCAATGGGATAGGGTCAGTTGATTGTGGAGATCTCTTTCTCTGGAATCGATATCAATGGGGATTTAAAAATAAGAAAGGAAGAACGGGGTGTAAACAAACCATCTAAAAATTTGGTCTGTTTGAGATGAAAAGAAAAACCATAAAATACACAGCAAAGATTTCTTAAATAAATTATAGAACGGAAAAAGCTGCTAACTTTTCTAGTTCATGCATTTTTTTCACGGCAGAAAAAAAAGTATATAAAAGTTATATATATATATATTTATTTATGTGTGAGTGTGCGTGTGTGTTATTCATCTGAGTCTACTTTTTAAGTTCTTCCCACAAAATAAAATGCACCCAATTTAATAAATCGAGTCGTAGCGATGTCATTTGAAGCACAAAAGAATTTGAAAAGCATTTATTCTTTCCTGATTTCATTTATTGGCTTTCATCATATTCTATATTTCAATGCTTCTTTAGAATGCCGTGGAAGGACTGAAGAAACAATAACGAACCAATATGGGATGGGATCGGCTGATTGTGGCGACCTCTTTCTCTTAAAAAGAAAAACCATAAAATGCCCAGCAAAGATTTCTTAATTAAATTATACAACGGAAAAAGCTGCTAACTTTTCTAGTTCATGCTTTTTTTTCATGGCAGAAAGAAAAGGTATAAAAGTTATATATATATATATGTGTGTGTGTGTGTGTGTGTGTGTGTGTGAGAGAGAGAGAGAGAGAGAGTGTGTGTTATTCATCTGAGTCTACTTTTCAAATACTTCCGAGAAAATAAAATGCACTCAATTTAATAAATCGAGTCATAGCGATGCCATTTGAAGCACAAAAGAATTTGAAAAGCATTTGCCATGTTATTCTTTCATGATTTCATTTAGTGGCTTTCGTGATATTCTATATTTCAATGCTTCTTCGGAATGCCGTGGAAAGACTGGAGAAACAATAACGATCCAACATGGGATGGGGTCGGCTGATTGTGGAGACCTTTTTCCCTGAAATCGATAACAATGTGGATTTTAAAAATAACAAAGAAAGGGAGGGGTGTAAATGAATGATATAATAATTTGGTCTGTTTGAGATGAAAAGAAAAACCATAAAATGCCCAGCAAAGATTTCTTAAATAAATAAATATTGAATGACTGAAAAATATAAACAATTTTTGAAAGCATATATGAAATAAAAGAAATAAAAGATCAATTTTTTTTTATATATATAAACTGTGAAAAAATATGAAATACAACTAAATATGATATATTTTAAATCATCAACATAAAAATTGCTTTAGAAAAGAATGTAGGACAGTAAAGCATTTATTTATGTGGGGCTTTTTTTTCTATTTATATGTTTCTGAGATTAAATCAAAAAATATTTATTTCTATATATAGTCCAATGATGAATTGTTTGTCATTAGGCTATTTAGGAAAATTTGTTTAAAAAATTGCATTTAAATTGAATCTGCTATCCATTCCTTGGCCAGCTTGGCAAGTTGAAATTAGTTTGTCTTTTCATAAAGATTTTGTTGGAGATCACAGATTTCGCAGTAATATATTTGATTAGTTCATGCTAGATTTAGAAATATAAATTTAAATTTTCAAAAACGGACTATTTTTAATTCCCAAACACATATGTTATTTGTATGTTTTTTAACTTGAAATAGCGCACACCTCCAAATAGCGAACAAATTCTGCGCTCCTGAGGTGTCCGTTATTTGGAAGTTTTGCTATATTTATTCAAAATTTATGATTTATTTAATCTTGAATTTATGATTTGTTTAATCTTGAGGACTTGCTGTTTATAAAACATTGTGACCTGCAATAATTTTTGTCAAAATTCAAGCAACCCTCTCTTCATTAAATTTACAAATAAACAGTTTTAATTGTACTTGTTAATACTTCATATCAATGACATAGCACATAATAATCAAAGCGACCAATAGAGGGCTCGCTACTTACTAATCATAAAACACAGACTTCTATTATATTTAGGAACATTATAAAATGTTTCAATCAATATTGGTCTTAACATACTTTTTTACACCGGGTACGCAATAAGTTCGTTAAAACTTTTAAAATTCATTACAAAGGAACAAATGATGCTAAATAAAATTGCGGTTTGCGGGAATGCAATTACAGGGAGATCGGATTTTTTTTATTAACAAAAAAGTTGTTGTTCAAAAAATTACCGATAGATGGCGTGGCATGCATAATATGCAGCAGATGTCAAGGAGGGCTTTCCACTTCAGGAAGATCATCCAAACGATCCATTTCTTTAAAATATGTGACAAGCTCAGTATCCCAGCACATTTCTCATCTTGCGTCCTTTTGCCGTGCGGAATTTTCTCCGTGCGCCGGTTGCTAATTCTCTGTTCTTGTAAAAGAGCTTAACCAACAACGCTTGATATGGTAAAGATATGATACTGCTGGCATCGTATGAAGAATTTATGTGCATTGAGATGCTTTATTGACAGCCTGATTTGCATAAATCTGCTTCATATTATACATGCCAGCGCCATCTATCGGGATTTTTGAGTCACAATTTTTTTTTTTTTGTTATTAAAAAATCCGATCGCCCGAAAACATCCGAAGAAAATCTCCCTCTAATCCCATTCGTGCAAACCGCAATTTTTCAGCATCATTTGTTTATTATTTAGGAATTTTCAAAGTTTTAACGAACTTTTGACGCACCCGGTATTTAAAAGCATTCCAGAATGTTTCAATAAAAAAAAACGTACAGAAACATTATTCAGATTAATCTACTTTTTAAGATTCTCTCAGAAAATAAAAGGACGCTGGTTAAATAAATCGACTTATATCGATGTCATTTAAAGCACAAAAGTATTTGGAAGATTTGGGATGTTACTCTTTCCTTATTCCATTTATTATTTTTTACTTCAAACTGTATTCATCTGTTTCACTTTGGAATTCAGATAAGACACTAGAGAAACAATAAAAGTAGCAAGAAAGAAAATCATGCGTCGAGCATACATCATGAGACACTTTCTAACACTTCCAGAATACTTTAACAAAACTTCGTTGTTTTATAAGGTAAAGAAGATACCTAAGTAAACATCTTAGAAAACGCATAACACGTTTGAAAATCAGATTTCAGCAATTACCGCCCATAGCCGTAAAGGTACTCTAATTATTTTGTGCAGCACTGTATATGATCTATATATCTTTACATATTCTACATACTATGCTAAACCTAGTTTAGTAAGAAAACGAATAACACAGTTGAAAATTCCCCTTCAGCAATTTCTAACAATAAACGGAAACATATTTGAATTCTTTTGTATATTATCTACAGATGTTTATGTATGCCACATATTAAGTTGAAATTTATTTCAGGCAAAAGCACACTTAAAACTACTGAAATCGCACCACTAGAAATTATCATCTAAGGCGGTAATGCATCCAGTCTTTGTGAGACTAGTATATCATTTTATTTATATTTTACAAAAAATTTTAGTATATTAAATGTAGTTGTGGTTGAAAAGGCATAATTCAAATTATAAAACACCTTTAAGCAATTTACGCCCATCCTCAGTAATGCTTACTAATTCTTTGAGTACCCTGTATATGATCTGTTGAATTTATACACACCACGTAGTATGCAAAAATTTACTTAAACTAAAAAACTCATATCAGAACCGAAAAAGCACTTTCAAAAATCCTCCAAACAAACAATGCTTCGGATACAGTATTGTATCCGAAAACTTTTATGTTTCCCTGTAAATGAACGATAAATGCGATGCACATTATAGTCTGCTGCAAGTATCTTATAGTAAACCTCAGTCATTTGTATCAATTTCCTCATGTTTGAAATAGTGAAACATATTTTAAATACGCTGCAAAAGGCTTTTGCTCGTAGATCATTATATATAACGAACTCTTTTGTTTGAATGTTTGAATGTTTTGTTTGCAAATGAATCATAAATGCTTTGCACCACATATTCTACAGAAAGTATGTTTTAGTGCACCTCAGAAATTCATATCAATTTTGTAAATTAGCTATAAATTAACTGTAAATTAACTATATAAGCCTATGTTAGCCCTGTAAATTAATTATAAATGCTACACACTTTTTTTTTTCAATTCCTAACATCTATGATAAACCTTTAAAACGTATATGAATTACATGCCAATCCGAGAATATTTACGAGAGTTACAGCACGGACAGACATACGGCGAGCGAAACCGCATTCATAAACCCTTTTCAACTCAGTTGGAAAGTGTTCAAAATACATAATAAAAAAAAACGAAAGAAGCTATTATTAGTGTACATAAAGTGAAAAAAAAAAGCTGAATTCAAATTCATGTTTTATAAATGAAAATTCACGTTCTTTGTACGATGTCACTGTCCGATTTTAAAACCATATAGAAAAAGTTCAAAATAAATGCATTGTTATCAAAAAATTACATTTCTTGTTAAGTTTATTTTTAAGATATGACAACAGGAAAGAAATAAAAACATTTATACATTACTGCAAATACTATTTTACATTATAGTAACAAACAAATAGTTATTGTTGAGTCACGTGGTAATAGATTAAAAAAAAGTAATGCCCAAAAAATGTTTAAATTATCAAAGTTTTCTAATTGCTTTGCTCGGTGCATAATAACAATGTAATTAAAATTAATCTATTACTTGATAATCGAATATAAAAATATTGTATTATCATCGAGAATACTCAACTGCATATAATTTCTGCAGAGGGTGTTAACACATATTGGGAACGATTTTGATATTAAATTAAAATACAACGAGAAACAACATGGTTAAAAATCTGGCAACATGTAATAACGTGATAACTGAAATATGGGCTACTATGAAAAAATATCGTCTGCTACTGAAATGGCACGCAATAGAAGCGAGTAGGTTGAAGGTTATATATTTGCCTTACCGAAGAGAAATATTCATATTGCGTTATATGAAAATCATTTAGCAGGTGATAAATGGAAACAATTGTCACAATTGATGTAACGTGGATTTATATAAATGCCTGTAATAAAAAAAAGATCGATTCATTACCGGAAAAGAGGCCACAAAGACTTACAACTTTGGTTCAAACACTCCAAAGAAAGTTTCTCTTAAGGATTTATGGTGATTGCTCGAATCTCTTACAACGGAAAATTACAGATCAGAAAAGTTGAGAAAAATGTCAAAATTAACTCTGCTTATTATTAAAAAAATGTTCTAATTCCTATTTTTAAAGAAGAAATTCCAAAACTTTATCATACAGCCGTTAAAAGCGTTGAGTTCCTTCAGGATAAAGTGAGCAGTCATACATCCAAAAGTACAGTCGCATTTCTCGAAAAATTGACAAGAGAAACTGGAATCAAGTGTATACAGTTTAATCATATTCCAAACCAAGTGTCCAGATGTTTCACCAATAGGTTACTGTGACTTTGGACTATGAAAACAAGCTCTTACGAAACGCCGATCTACTACGTTGAGTCGACTCTGGAAATGTGTGGTGGAGGAATGGAATAAAATTCCAATTCAAGTTTTACAAAAAGCCCTACTATCTTTGAAATTGCACTGTAATATGATAGTTCACAACAAGGGATAGAACATATTAGAAAATAATTGTTTTAATTTATGTATTTTATTTCTGTTGTCAAAATCGTTCCCAATATGTGTAAACACCCTCTGTACAACTTTATCACAGGGCTTCCACTGGGTCAGTTTTCTAAATACCACTTTTTACAAAGACCACATTTTTTTCCTTTTTGGAAGTTCTTTTGCAAATTTTGCAGAAAGCTACCGCGAAGTTTATTTCTGTTCCGAATGTTGTAAATACATACCGCGAAATCTTTTCTTAAGAAAGACTGGTAATTGATAAAAACGGACCAGTGGGAACCCTGCAAGGAATTTAAGAAGTTAATGAAAATTCGATTACAAAATTCCATTTTTATACATAACATGAACCAAGTTAAGTTAAGGTGATTAAGTTACGTTAAGTTAGATATATTCAATCATCGGTGCTGGATTCTCTTTCTTTAGTTTCGTGTTTGCCCCAGGGTTGGTGGCTCATGGAAAAATATTCCATCTTGTGCTGTGTTTGTAGTCTTGCCAACATGTGATAGTGAAACGTGCCAGGCTAGGTATCGTTCCAAGTGGTTCAGTAGTGCGCTATACTGATGACCCGGGTTCGAATCCCGGCTTGGATACTTTTTCACTATATTGGCCATACGCCTTTTAAGTAATTAAAAATTGAAATATTAAGTTAAAGCGGTTCACAAAAAATATTTTTCAACGCTTAGTAACGCGAAACTTTCTAACACGTCTTTTGGTTCAATTTTAGACATAAAAACGTAATACTTGCAGGTATGATTATTGAAGTGATTTGTAATCGAACAGTTTTTTTCATTTTTTCTGTAAATGAATTACATCTTGAGTTATAAGCGATCTTTGTCTCAGGACGTCAGTTCTTTTTTCTTTTCTGCGCGGCAGCATCGAAAATTCGGTTAAAAACTATAACTTTCATAGTTTCTGAATCAACTTCCACAGTCACATAGTTTCTGAATAAGAGCATCTGCAAATTTAATGAGTTTGCGAATAAAAATAAATTCAGTAATGTGTCAGAAAGTAGGCAGTTTGGATTTGAAAACAGCCCTAAAGAAAAGCATGCAAAAATTATCCAATTCAAATGGTACTGCCCCCTCTAACAATCCTATTTATTGATACAATATAAAAATAAATTTAAAATGAGAAATAAAGGATTTGTATAATTATATTCTGAAGTAGTTTTTAATAATTATTCTTCCAATTCAAAAGATATAAATACTAACTCGTGTAAATACACTTAAATGTTAGGGTTAAGATATATTTGTTGATAATATTGATATAAACTGAAAATTATTACGCAATATATAGAATAATAATACATATAAAACAAAAACATTATAAAGTATTCCTCCTTTAAAATTATCTTTTTGGAATACTCCAATATTACTTACATCGCCAACAACGAACTTTTACCCGCGTAAACAACACATACCTGACGCGAGAGGCCGCGAAATTTGACATTTTGGCATTTGGCAGAGATTGCTTTGAAATCTATAAGCTACAAGGCTGTTGCCTCGACTGAGCCATATATATATATATTTATTTACAGAAATAAATACAGAAGTTTGACACATTACATAAATCTTCTACTTTTAAACGAGATAGACAAAGGGAAGTTGACAGCACTGGAGATACACACACAATGACATCAATGACTCACCCGGGATTCGAACCCTGGACCCTCACCATGGCTGACGCCTCCGCTACCAACCACGCTGCCGGGCGGCTAGGCCGCAAAATTTCTGCCTCCGCTCGATGATGTCAACACGTAGTCGTCTGCTTAGCGAATTGGCTTTGCGAAAAGGGCAGTAGATGGTATCTGTTGAGTGTGAAGACCTCTTTTGTTGGAATCTATGTTAATGTGGATTATGGAGAATGTAAACAGATTATCTCAAAATCTGTTCTGTAAGAAAGTGCAGACCAAGGATTTTAAAAGAAAAGAAGTATTAAACATATGAAAAACGCCAGAAGGAAGTTCTTGTGCATTCCCCTTAATATATATATTCCGAAGATATATATATATATATATATATATATAATATGCAAAAGGGAACAGAAAGTTTTTGTGATAGAAGTATAAAAAAGAGATGTAACACAACTAAATACGAACATTATTATTATTATTTAACTATCAATATAAATATTGAATCTGAATGATTAATGAATTTTGATTTAAATTAGAAGGTGTATAACAGTAGCATATGAGATATCTTTTCTTTTCTGTCAATAAAATTTTAAATTTTAAATTTCATTCATCATTTCAAACAAAACAAAATGAATAAATTTAGCCTTTCGTTTCTATAGGTATTTAAAACTGAATTTATATATCGTTAACACAATAAAAGAGAAAAAAAGGGACAGAAAAGGGACGCTATGTAATAATCGCAATGCTTAAATGTTTAAAAAAAAGTTGCATTTATATTTTCTAAAACTGTATAAATCAAAGTTTGTCATAAAGTTTTTTTTTTTTAATATACATATATAATTTCTTACTTCACTTTTCTCATTTAACATCAAATTAAGATCGGGTTGGCGTTCGAATAGTTTTTAAAGCGTTTAAAGCCCATATCATAAACGTGTATTTATATATGGTTGAAAATAGTTTGCTGTAGAATTCATTTGCAGATAAAGTAAAATATTAGCATAATAAATTCAAAATTTTGTGCAGCATAATCAAATTGCCCTTTTCATGTCAATTATGTACGAATTTTAGGATAAGCGCTCAAAACAATATAAGAAGTGTTTGTTTATCTCATATAACAGTTTTTCGGTTCAATCTATCTTTTAAGTAGAATAAACCGGGGCACGATTACGCATGGGGCACGTTTACGCAGTGCACTTTTTCCGAAACGAGTTATAACTGGCGCCCCACCGGTCATAACAGATTGATGCTGCTCCCTAGCGGGTATTCTCACAAGTTTTTGAGCGTCAATCGAGCTTCGGTCTAGCATGTGGAAAGGATAACATGTTTTCTTTCAAGGTGAGTAAATTTGGTGTTGAACTTATTGAAACTTATTATGAACTAATAATATTTAGTTAATGATAAACAAATATATGAACATTAGCAGAATTTTATCCTTTTTTGAGAACTGTATTTGTATGAACAGAAATGGTATTAATTTTCCTTGCACGTTAAAAATAAATCCAAACATGGCGACGGGGCTCGTTTACGCATTGACATCGGGGCACCTTTACGCACTTTCTTACTGTGATTACCAATCCAAAAAGGTGGCAAAAGGTAGTCCAATGACAAGTGTGCAAAAGGAAATACTTTATTTTTTGTTTGTAAAAACTGTAACAGTGATGATGAAGATGACTAAATAGTTTCTGTTTTTAACTAGCAATAAGGCCTATGTTTTCATTTTAGCCTATAAAATGTTCATTAATTAATTCTCTTTAATTTTTTTGCTTTTAAACAGTGTTTTAAGTTATAAATAAAACCTCTCAATTTGATTAAATATTTATTTCACTTATTATTTGGTATCACTTAGAATATGCGTAAACGTGCCCCGTTCCCGGGGCAAGTTTACGCAAACGACTTGGACCTAAAAGAAAAAAATTTTACGGTTAAAAACACAAATAAGGCAAAAACTGAATACATAAATTTTGACTTTATTAACTGCTTTATAAAACCACAATGTCTAAAATTTCCTAAGTTAAAACATAAAAATTAGAAAATTCATTGAAAAAAATCCGCGTAAAAGTGCCCCGGTCTACCCTACCTCGTACAAAGTCATAGGCCTGCAGTTTAATCCATTGATTTACATAAATGTCAATCGAAGCACTGAAGCTTAACGTTTTTGCACTGTTCTTCATCCCATATTCTATTTATAGGCTTTTATTTTACTCTACTTTCATGTTTCTTTGAAATGCAGGGGTGGTACTGGCGAAATTATAAATATCGAATACGGGATTGTGTGGGTAGATTGTGTAAACGTCTTTCGATGAAATTGATTACACTGTGGATTTGGAAAGAGCAATAAATAAAAGAATAAAAAATAAAAGAGGATCTAGACAGACCAAACTGAAATGGTGTTTTGGATGAAATGGAAAAAGAATAACATGCAAACTAAGGACATTAAAAATAAGAGATACCGAATGTCTTAATAAGGATTTCTCATGTGATCTCTTTAAAGTACATAATAGAATAGAGGCAGAGAAAAGACCAGAAAGTTTTTATGAAATTATGGTAAAAAGAGATGAAACACAATTTAATATGAGCATTTGTTTTTGTTATCTGTATAAGTATTGTATGTGAGCTGTTTAGGTTTTAATTAAATTAAATGTTAAGTACAATTAAGGCAACGAAAACAATTCAAATTCAAATAATGATGTTTTCCTTTGCATAATTTGAAATATAAATGAACTGAGATAACTGATGTCGCAGAAGAATTTTTTAATAAAACTTTTTTATGCATTCTAAAGATGCATTCTTAATTCTAAAAATAATAAAAATTGTAATAAAATTATCGTAATGCCTTTTTTAGAAATCCGTAAAATAATTACTCATTTTTTAAAAGTTTCTTTAAACATTAAATAAATAAAAAATTATCTATAGTTTACGCACATTATGCACCTTTTAGAACGCATACTAAATGTTAAAACGTAGAAATTGTATGATATTTCGTAACTTTTCACAAAATGTGAAATTGTAAAATATAAATTTAGGTATATGTGTAAGCAGGGTCCGTAAAAGTCCCACTAAACACTCTTTATCTCGGCAACGCGTCGGAATTTCGAAACTCTGTAAAACACACGTTGAATAATTTTAAGAGGCACCTCATTTTGTTTCATAAATCTTGGGCACCACTTTTAAAATCAAAATTTGGAGCCTCCAGGGAGAAAAAAGACTCCCAGGATGTTCCAACGTTAAAATGTTCAATACTAACAACTGATTTTGAAAGCATATTTGTATTTTTCAGTCCGTAAAAGTCCCACTAAACCTTCTTTATCTCGACAACGCGTCGGAATTTCGAAACTCTGTAAAACACACGTTGAATAATTTTAAGAGGCACCTCATTTTGTTACAAAGGTCTTGAGCACCACTTTTAAAATCAAAATTTGGAGCCTCCAGGGAGAAAAAAGACTCCCAGGATGATCCAACGTTAAAATGTTCAATACTAACAACTGATTTTGAAAGCATATTTGTATTTTTCGGTCCGTAAAAGTCCCACTAAACCTTCTTTATCTCGACAACGCGTCGGAATTTCGAAACTCTGTAAAACACACGTTGAATAATTTTAAGAGGCACCTCATTTTGTTACAAAGGTCTTGAGCACCACTTTTAAAATCAAAATTTGGAGCCTCCAGGGAGAAAAAAGACTCCCAGGATGATCCAACATTAAAAAGTTCAATACTAACAACTGACTTTGAAAGCATATTTGTATTTTTCGGTAAATGTTACCTCAGGACACGAAACAAAACGCCATTCAGTCATGTAGATTTGAAATTATGCAGATTAAAAATTTGGAACCCCTAGTGTTAAATTCTTTGTTAATCTTTCCAAAACATATTGCAATGCGGGTTTTTTTAAAACAGAAACTACATGGCGGAAAGAGCTGTAATTTTGAATTCGTATATTTGAAGCTCCTATAAATCGATTACAGTAACAAATTTATAGATTACAATTTAACTTAAAAAATAATTTAATTTAAAAAATAAAGGAAATGTAATTAAAAATATATAGATTTAAGAAATTAATTAAAAAAATAATATTAATTTTAACCTATGATTTTTTAAAAATTGAAATCAATTTTTAGAAGCTTGAAACACTAAAATCGAAAATAACAGTGATTACGTGGGTTTGGGTAACTTTTAAAAAACTACATCTAATGGCATATGTTTTGCAATGCTTAAAAATTAATCTAGCATTAACAGTTTCGAACTTTAAGTCTGAATATTTCCTAAACTACTTGACCGAATGACTTTCTACTTGGTATCCTTAGGTAAAATTTACCGAAGAATCCAAATAATGTCAAAATAGATTGGAAAGTTAAAGTTGGACACCCTTCCCTCATCCCCCCCTCCCCCCGAGACACTGTCCCCTTGATGTAAATTTTTAAAACCAAATAAGGTCACTCTCAAATTGATTGAACACGTGTTTTTTCAGTTTTCCGAAGTTCCGGTATAAATATATATGTATACAAATATACGTATGTGTGTGTGTGTGAGCGCGCGTTGGTCTACCCTTCAAAATGGGTAATTTCGTCGAATTAAATACCAACACAGTGAGTAACGTCAGACGCTTTGAGTAACATTTGGTGGTTACTCAAAGCGTCTGAGAGCTTATTTACGCTTCTTCAATAACCAGGACACTTTGTTGAGGTTACTCAGAGAAGTAATTTATTGCGTCGCAAATACACACAGTGTGTTAAGTTTTTTTTTCTTTTTTTTCCAGGTTTTAGCGCCGTATGAGGGTGTGTATTTTGATAATATCGAACCCCATATCGTTCGCAGATGCAATGGTTTTTGCCAAAGTAAGCTGAAGTTACTCGAAGATGCGTTATTTTACCAATTCCTACACACAACTATCTGGTATTCGATAATGCAACCTTCTGCCCGTATATCCACACTGCAATCTAAGTTACTCGATGATACGGCATTTTACCAATTCTACACACAACTATCTCGCGTATTCGATAATGCAACCTTCTGCACGTATGTACACACTGCAATCTAAGTTACTCGATGATACGGCATTTTACCAATTCTACACACAACTCCCTCATTACTCGATAATGCGATCCTCTGCCCATCTGTTTACACAGTAATCAAAGTTACTCGATGATACGATATTTTACATAGCCTAAAATACGCACTGGTATTATCGTAAAAAGGCGAGGGGAGGTGGAGGGGTTCACAAGAATTAAGACGAGTGTTTTATAAAATTTCTGCATGGCCTGCAGCCCCTAATAATTAATATTTATAAATCGAAATTAAATGCTAACGCAAATGTAAACTAAATATATAACTTACATCGTATTTTAAATATTTGTTGATTTAAGGGAAAATATATAGTAACAATGAAATTAAGCCATCTTTAAAATTGAAATGAAAGCATAAATATCAGTGCATAAAATAGTTTCATTCTATAAACTGTCATTCTGATCTTTTTTTTATAGATATCGCATAAAAACTACTACTTTGACAGCCTTGTATAGTGTTGTTACTCTTATGAAATTTAACATACTTTCAGTTTTGTGCCCAGTATAGAGATAATTTCTAAGCATTTACAGAAATACAGGAGAGTATTACGTGTCCACATTATTATTTAATGTAATAATTTTTTATTAGTAAAAAGTATTACTACATATTCTACATATTTGGTAAGTTCAGTATTAAAATATACTTATATCGCATTTATTACACATTTATGTATTCGTTATAAAACAATTCTATTCAATTCTATTCAATTCTATTAATATTCAATTATAGCGTAGCACGTCAAAATATTCCTATTATTCAAGAATACTTTTTGTACCAATATATTTTATTAATAAATTTCGCCTTATTTAATCACATATATTATGTTATTAAGTTAGACAATGTATATTAAGTTCAATACCAGCATTTCTATTTGAAAATACTGGTACTGAAAATTTAAAAATTATATAAAGGAGGCTCGTTGTGAAGGAGTTAAGCATACACCAGAAGGACCCGTGCGAAGCTTTCGCACTGCAATCTTTCAGATTATTTCCTGGTACGTTTTAGCACTTATTTTTAATTAACTGTTTTTTTAATAAAAAAACGCGTTTTAACGAAATGTAGGTGTACTATCTCAGAAACTTGTTCAAACACTTTCGAATGATACCTCATTCATCGTTGTATGTTTTGTATGTGTATATAAAAAAGTATGTTGGCAACAGAAATAATATATATGATGATTGCTTGTGTAGAAGAAAATGAGAATAGATTTCCAGAAATTTTTTTGCAAATTTTCTTCTCTCGCCAAGGTTATTTTTCTAGGTTGTCAAGACCCCTATACTGAAAAAAAAGGGAATTATTAAAAAAAAAATGAGACACTAAATGAGACGTTTAGGGAATATTTTGCAAAATTGTTCCAGAAATGTCTTAAATACATAAATCAACATTTGGTACCCCACTTTTTTGCAAGCCTATAGGAACTTAAACATGGGATGTTCAAACTTTGTGGCCCAGCAGCCATTTAAGTGACGTCAGAAATATTAACAGCTTAATGAAATATTAAAAAATAAATACTTACAATTTTTGTGAATCCTAATGAACTCTTA
Organism: Maratus michaelseni; assembly: GCA_963931845.1. NCBI lineage: Eukaryota > Metazoa > Arthropoda > Arachnida > Araneae > Salticidae > Maratus > Maratus michaelseni. The sequence goes on along the minus strand of OZ007592.1, from coordinate 280,173,632 downwards.
TCTAAATGGAAGATAATCCTTAAATTACGTAATCTACTGGTGCTCCGATACAGTACGCATATACACAGCCATGATTAAACAAAGTAAACAAATAAACAATTGTTGACGCATGCGTAAAAATTAAATAAAAACCCGATTAAAAGCTCGATATTTTTGCAAAAAGTACGCGCAAGAAATAAATTAGCAATCGTATTTTAATTGCATTATAGGATGACGTCATCTGATAATGCAGTATTTTATTTTTGTGGCAACACTGATTTGAGGAAAATCTTTTATTTCATTTATGAAAACAATGCCGATTTAATTTTTAATTAACTGCAGTTTTTAATAAAAAAACATGTTTTAACGAAATATTAAGTGTACTATGTTAGAAGCCTGTTCAAAATCCTTCCATATGCTACCTCATGCGTCGTTCTGCGTTTCGTATTTTCTTAGAAAAAGGGATGTTGAGAGGAGAAATAATATATATGATGTTTTATGATATTCAGAAGTTTATTTAAAAATGTATTAAACGTTACTTGTTTTAGCATATCTTTGACGTCTATTTAAAATAGACAATTGCTTCAACGAAAAAGAAAAAAAACTGCTAAATTTTCTAGTTCAAAGTTTTTTTTTTCACATAAAAAAGATAGATGCAAGATACAAGTTATTGGACTGTATCAAATTTTGAAATACCTCGCACAAAGTAATAGGCCTCCAGTTTAATAAATCGTCTTAAATCGACTTTATTCGAAGCGCGGAAGAATTTGAACGTTTTTGCAATGTTGTTCTTTCTTTTATTTCGTTTCGCTTAGTGGCTTTTACTTTATTCTGTACTCTCCTGTTTTTTTAAATGCATGGGTGAGGCTGAAGAAACAATAAACATCCAATATGGGATGATGTTAGCTGATTATAGAGACCTTTTTCGCTAGAATCGATCACACTGTGGATTAGAAAAAAAAGGGGGAGGGCTGAAAAAACGAACCATATTAAAGATTAAAACAGACTACATTTTATTTACCCATCATACATAGTATAGGGTCTTGTAATCGTTTTGAAAATCGAAAAAAAAAATTTGACGGATTTACACATTTCAGACGCTGGAGATTCCGAAAAACATATTTTTAGAAAACAATTTGTGCCGTCCGTCTGTGTGTCTGTATGTCTGTAAACGCTCTATCTTCCGAACAAATTGAGATAAAGACTTGAAATTGGGTATGTACTTAGTATGTAATAATGGGAAGAAGTTTATTGAATTTCAGTAACCTCGATTATCCGGAACTACTTTTTTCGGACTCTCGAAATATTCGTTCTGATAAAAGGTATATAAAAATTTTCGAAATTCTTTATTTTAAGGAATGAATATAACAGACAATAAAAAAAACAAATTTTGCATAAAGAATGAAGTCGATCGGATAATGAGTTGCCAAGAAATTTGTAATCCTGTTTTTCCACACTCTTTGATTTTTCATGACCCTGTATTTCATCCAAATTTCAATTCAAAGATATATTTTAATTAGAAATGAGACGCTTAATCAGACGCAGTAAACTGTTAGTTAATATGTTTGTCAATTTCTTAGTTATAAGGATGTTTCTTTTACGCAATTCAGTAATAGAGCATTTAAAATTTATGATGTCATCAAGCCACGATTTTATTCGAATTGCAATGCATTTTATAAGTAGTTTACACATGTTTTATTTTCATATTTTATATTATGCATATCCATGATGGGTAAGTATTACGTGGCCTCCAACGACTAGTTTACTAAGCGGTTTCTTTTATGTGTTCAGGCACTATTTCTCATGTGGTCAGTCTTCAGAAGCTTGTCTAGAGGTGAGAGGTTATACAAGTCAGTAAAGGAGATCCCGGGCATGTTTATCATCACTTCTTTCTTTTGTTCATGACCCCAGAACTTTTGGAAAATAAAGTTTCCCATTGGAATTTTTAGTAAATGTCAATAAAAGATAAAATGTTGCCTACTCAAAATGTTCTTATTTTATTACGGAAATTAATCATATCATAATAAAAGACGATATAATTCATTTCACTAAAACTTGTTATAGTACGAACGAACCTCATTTGTCACGTATGACGTACAATTTCTAAATTGCTTACTCTTCGGAATGCAGGGAAGGAACTGGAGAAACAATAACGATTCAATACGGGATGTTGTCGGTTAATAGTGTAGACCCCTTTCACTGAAATCCATCTTAAAGATTGAACAGACAACGTTTTTCCTTAGCGGTACGTTTCACGTGGTCAGTCTCCAGAATCTTGTCTAAAGGTCAGGGGTAAGCGAAGGAGATCCCTGACATGTTTATCACCGTTTCTTTCTTTTGTTGATGCTCCCCTTTCTTTTGTTTCTGACCACAGAACCTTTGGAAAAGGAAGGTCAGGTGATTGATTTACGAGTTTTGTCGGGGATTATTGAAATCGAGATGTAAACGCAGCTTTAGTGTGGATTAGGAGAACAAGATACAAGAGGATGGAAACGTAAACGGATCGAGTTAAAAGGTGAGATGACAAGAATCTTTTCCGTGAGATGATAAGAGGAATTATAAAACGTACAACAAGGATTTTAAAAACGGAAATAATGAATTTTTGAAAAAAGACCCATAGAATTTATAACATGTTCTCTTTAAAGTATATAATGAAATAAAAAGTAGAGAAAAAAAAACAAAATTTTTGCAGAAAAAAAAATGAAATAAGTTGGAAATTGTACGCTAAACGTGACAAATGAGGTGCGTTCGTTTCGTGCTATAACTAGTTTTACAATGTAAACTAGCCGGTTGTGCCAATCCCAAAACTTCCTTCTATCTCACACAGGTTTCGCATACACTGAAAACGAATCAGCATCAATTTATATCAAGGTCTAACTGAAACTAAAGTTTTATTAACTTCCGTGCATTAGTTTTTCAGATATGACTATTGCTAAAATCGTGTGAATCCTGAAAAAAGCAGCATACCAGCGATCCTGTTGGGAAATTTAGACCAAAACCTAATCAACAACAACTTATGTCAACGTCTAACTGAATCTGAAGTTTGATGAAAATCCGTGCATTAGTTCTTCAGATATAGTTATCGTGAAAATCATGAAAAAAGTAGCATAGCAGCGCCACTTGTTGTGCTATCTACACCAAAACGTAATAAACATCTATTTATGACAAAATCTAACAGAATATGAAGTTTGATGAAATTCCGTGCATTAGTTTTTGAGATACAGCTATCGTGAAAATCATGAAAAAAGTACCATAGCAGCGCCACCTGTTGAACTATTTACACCAAAACGTAATCAACATCTATTTATGTCAAGGTCTAACACAATCTGAAATTTGACGAAATTCCCTGCATTAGTTCTTCAGGTACAGCTATCATAAAAATCATGAAAAGTAGTATAGACCCGCCACCTGATGGGATATCTACACCAAAACGTAATCAGCGACTATTTATGTCAAGGTCTAACTGAATATGAAGTTTTATGAAAATAAGTGCATTAGTTCTTGAGATAGAGCTATTGCGGAAATCGCAAAAAACATAGCATAGCAGCGCCACTTGCTGGGCGATTTACACCAAAAACTAATCCGCACAAATTTATATGATGGACTAACTGAATATAAAGTTTTATTAAATTCCGAGCATTAGCTCTTGAGATAGAGCGCCCACAAAATTTTTGTCACATCCCATATAGCACCAAAGCTCCTGAAAACCTCCCCAGGAGTTCCAATTCATCCCAAATTCCTCCTGAAACTGTAATGACGCTATCAGGCGTTCCTGGGGAAGATACTTTAATCACGTCCCCAGGACTGATCTCCCAGATCCCTCCCAGGGAGCAAGCTCCTCAGGACTGATCTCCCAGATCCCTCCCAGGGAGCAAGCTCCTCGAGATGATATTCCCAGGGAAGTACCTAGGAAGAGACGGTGCTGGTGCCATCTCATGGGTGATTTTGACACTAAAATAACTTATTATAATTTTTTATTAAAAAAAATATTTGATTTGATGTGGTTCGATTTTTTAATTAATAAAGTTTATATTATTATTTGATTTATTTTATTTCCTAAGCACATTTGATTATTGTTTAACTTTTAATTATTGTTATAATATTTAATTATCCTTATTTAGATATATTTTTAATTTATAAAATGCAATCAAAATGTAGTTAAATAAATAATTAAAATAAATTAATCTTTAAATATAAATTGAAAATTTATTATTTATTTTATTTCTGATCTTTTAAAAATTAACTTATATATTAATTCATTTTATCATTACATTCATTAATTATTTTTTCTGAACTTTCAACAATTACTTATATATTTTTACTATTACTTTTTCATCTAACTAATAATTTTACATTGATTTCACTCATATACTTTATTAGTTTCTATAGAAAAAATTTAATTTTAAATATAAAATTGATTTACTTTCTCCTAATAAATTATTTTTATTTTCAATTATAAGAAATCTGAGTTATTTTTTTCGAAACACGAAGTTTAATATATATTTATATATTTGTATATAACCATATTTTATAAATTAAGGATTAGAGATACCTACTAAAAATTATTTCTTCTGATCCTTTAAATATAGTCTTATATATTGAATTATTATTATTTGTATTAAATAATTAATAATTTCATATTAATTTGAATTATATATATAAATAATTTTTGGATCAATATTTAATTTTAAAATATAAATTAGATTTATTATTTTTTTTTTCGCTGATCATTTTAAATTATCATATATATATATAATATATATTTCTTATTATTTCTGATAAATGAGGGGTTTTTTTTTTCGGTAACTGTAAGAAATCAAAAGGAATCAAAATTTTGTTACAAATAAGGGTTTTATCAACAGTTTAATATATATTTACATATTTGTATCTATTCAGAATTTGATAGTTAATAGATTAGAGATAAGCATTTTTAAATTAAACAATCTATTTAAAAAAATCTTATTTCGATTGTAAAAGTTAATTTTCATGTAAGTTTCAAAATTGAATCATATTTAAGTCATATCGAGCATATTTACTTTTATTATTATTCTTCTATTAATTATTTTTTTCTGATCTTTTTTAAAATTACATATATATTTATGTATTTTATTATTACATTTTCAACTAATTAATAATTTTATATTTATCGTCATTATCAAATCAATAATTTACTTTTAAGTCTAAATTATAACACCAACTTAAAGGGATTACATGCTCTATTGAAATGGCACATTTGGTTTTAAAAAATACAAACATACACCCCCCCCCCCCCCCCTCCCCCTGAATAAGAGTTTTGCTTGAAAGATTTTTATTTAAAAATATACATTCTTACAAAATCGGGTTAAAGATATAAATTCGTGCTGATTATTATCACGGACCTGGTCAATACCACTTGTCTCATTTAATATACTTTATATATGTGTTGGTAATGGGCATATGTTCGCTAAATGATGTCAATTTTTAATTATGTATGAATTTTTATGAAGCGTCTGTTCTGGAGGTTTTATCATATTAATTTTATTTTATTTTTTAAATAGAAATTAGTTATTTTCTATTACCTCTTTCAAATTACGATACATGGTATATATTTTTTAATTCTTAATAATGAAGGTGAAATCTCAATTTAGTGAACTTAAGAAATATTAACAAGATACAGATTCAGAAAATATAAATAAATATTTATCTTTCTAAATAACAAATATTTCTCCGGAATTTAAAACTGAGTTGTGTTTTGCTTTAGTTGTTAAAACTTTCATTTAAGAAACCTATTTTATATTTGGCAAACTGTTTAGTTTAGGATATTTATAAAAGATTATTTTTCGTGCAAATTCTTCACTCCTGTTTAAGCAAGGAAATACTTCTATCCAGATATCAAGAACGATTATATAATCAGCTGCAAAAGTCCCATAATGCAAATATGTTTAGTCAGGTAAGGGTAGAATTTTAACTACAATAAGAACATGAATAGTACTGAGCAACCTCCAATTCCTTTTGATGAATGAAGAATGGATATGTATGCTTACTGGACTGCATGCAATACTTGCAAAGAAAACTAGTTGAAAGCATGGAACTTAGTTCCATGGTTGAAAGGAGAGAAACGTTCTTCTTCCCAGAATAAGGAGTAAGCTATTTCAAATTTAGCTTTGAGATAACTAAAATAAACAATTGTCGGTACAATAGAAAAAATAATCTTTAAAGCAGTCGACGAATGATTCTATAAAAGACAAAAGTATTGCTTTTAAAGGATTTCCTTGTTTAGAATTTTTACACAATACTTCGTTGACAATCATAACAAAGAACTCAAATTTTATGTCAAAGTATCCCTACATTTAGGCATTTTAAATCTCCTGAAATATTAGTTTTGTTAGCTAAAATGAAATTATATTTCAATGAAAAATAGTGCATAATGAAATTTCTATGTATTGAATGTTTTCACAGGATTTCAAAAGATCGCTAAATGGAGATTTAATTGTAAATTAGTATTTATTACAACAAGAAAAAAAATATTTTTGTTACAGACACAAATTTTATTAACAGTACTTTTTTTCATATTTAACTAGTTACAGATATAGAGTAGAAATGCCCATACTTTAAAAATTAAGAGCTAAAGAAATATCATTGTCATTTTAAACAGCAGTTTCATGTAGGTAATTGAAAATTAAACGATGTATTTATGTATCTTAGGGTGTTTCTCAAATGATCTGCTCAACAACGCGAAACTTTCTGACACATCTTTTGACTTATTTTTAAACGCAAAGACATAAAATTGGCTGGCCTGACTATTGAATTGATTTGAGATCGAAATGAATTTTCCATTTTTTGATAAATAAATTACTTATCGGGTTATAAGTTATTCATGTTACATGACGACACGTTTTTCTCCTTTCTCATGCTACGGCGTCGGAAATTCAGCTCAAAACACCGACTTTGATGGTATTTTCTGAAAGATCTTCTGTCTTTACCAAAAAAATGGAAAACATCTTTTGATTACAAAGCTTATAAATAAGAACACCTGCCAATTTCAAGCGTTTCCGAACAAAAATGAACTAAAAAATATGTCATAAAGTAGCCAATTTGAATTTGAGAACAGCCTAGCATGCATAAACTCAGAAAAGCTTTTATAGATATATCGTTTAACAACTTGTAATATGGTAATATCAATATTAGAAATCAAATTGAGTTTTGCTTATTCTAATTCTAAATTTAAAATTATAATATTTCTAATTTAAAAAAAAAAGTGCATTTTGTATTTGTCTTTCAATTTTTGGTTCATAAAAACGTCAATTTTTCTCTTACTTTGTTTAATTGTGATTATTTATAATTTATAATTTAATTTATTTGATTTTAAATATTTTTATTTAATTGGCCCTTTTATCATAGACCCCTGACCTTGATATATGTGGCTCCTAACTAAAATGATAAAACGCATTGTTGTTGTAAATGATAAAACACCCCTTCCCTTTTCCATTTTATTGTGATGCCGCGTGGGGAATTCGGTTCAAAACGACGACGACTTTCACAGTATTTTCTAAAAGATCTGCGTTTACAAAAAAATAAAAAATAAATAAATAAATAATAATAAATTTAAAAAAAAAAAAAAAAAAAAAAAAAAAAAAAAAAAAAAAAACATTTTTCTAGTATTACATAGTTTCTAAATAAGACCACCTGTCAATTTAATGCATTTCCGAACAAAAACGAGTTAAAAAATGTGTCAGAAAACAGCTCCTTTGGGTTTGAGAACAGCCTTAAATAATTTATACGCTTTTTTTCTAGTTATCAATTTAATATTGTATTGAATATATATCAAAAGGTATGCATCTTTATTTGCAATAAAAGTTACAGAATTCCTGCTATACGAAGCATAAAAATATGCATGTTTTCTATTTACTGACTTTCATAAGAAGAGAAAGATATACATGAATACCTTATAAACGATTCAAGTACAACGGCCGTGTAGCGTAATCACTAGAGCGTGTTTCTCGTATGCGTAAGTACCCAGGTTCAAATCCAGTGGGTGGTAAGAAAGTTTATACCTTAAAATCTGTATCATAACTGTCATGTGATTCTGTGTGCGTGATTAATAAAAGTAATGTGTATTATGTAAATTTTTAAAAGATAATGTCCGTATTTATTAATAAAAAAAAAAAAAAGAAAAGAAAAGAAAAAAATTAAATACTTTTTACATTACGTCGAATAATAATAACTTCGGATGTTTTTTATGCACATTAAGTGACCCTGAAGTCTCCCAAATTCCTCCGGTATTACTTCCTGAAATCTTCCCTAGAACAACCTGAGGAGGAACCTGAAGGAGGTCCTGGGGAGCTCCCTGGGATGCTATGAGGCGGACATTTTCGGTTCCTGAGGACCTCCTGATGACAAATTTTTGCATCCTCAGGGATGCCTGGAGGATGAATGTCAATCTTCCTGGGGACGTCCTAGGGAAGCACATGTGCTATATGGGATACAGACAGACAGAATCACAGACTCACAGATAGACAGACAGAGTCACAGACTCACAGACAGACATTTTCTAAAAACAGTCAAATCGTGTTCAGGACCTTCTAAAATGTATAAATCCGTCGAAAACCGGAAGTTGAAACTTTTCATGAATCCAATACTTTCTTCTTGTAAAGATAGAAGAAAGTAAAAATCATCGATATTATTAGAGTGAAATTAATTATGTAGTCTGCTATGAACGAAATGAGGATCTTATTACGTATGCCATGTTTACAGATGCGATTTTTTTTCGACACCAGACAGAGCTGTAAATTCACCATGGAGATCTTGCTTTACGAATGATTACCTCCATGGTTAATATTTCTATGACTCACGATAAATGAATATTTTTTTTATTTACTTTAATGGATTGAGATATTCGGCTGTTAATCTAATTTTCACTGAAGTTATCTCAGAATCTATTCATTTTTTAATGTAACTCATCTCTCCAGCAAACGATTTTTTTGAACGATCTTTCTAAAAATGTAACTTTTACGTAATTTTATTCAAAAACTCAATTTTGAATAAAAATGGCCGCTTGGCATATGGAAAAAGATGTGGTTAGCCGTATTTGTTTTCCTCATTCACATGACTTGCGCTTTTATCATATAAATTACGTATGATAAGATTTAATAGAATAAAGAAAACTTTTATTAATTTTTTTTTAAGTTTTGATTCAATTTTCATAAAATTTGAAATGACTCGACAAAATTCTGCAACGATTATATATATTAAATTTCAAACCACTCGGTTTGGTTAGTTTTTGCGCTGTTATATGCGGACACACGGACAGACAGACTACACTGTTAAAAATTTGCAGCAAACTGTCCAGTCATTTGACCGTTTTTATAGAAAACGGTTACATAACCGTAATTTAACTCTGTTCTGACCATATTATTGCCCACATTATTGTCAGAATATTGTTAAATTACGGTTATGTAACCGTTTTCTATAAAAACGGTCACATGACTGGACAGTTTGTTGCAAATTTTTAACAGTGTAGACGACAACTATAGGTGCTACGTATTTATATAATTACGAACGCCCTTGAAAAGAGATATTTTACATCTAAGTACGGAAATTAAACTTCTGAGTCATCAATTTGTAAATTATATCATACTTTTAATGATTTACTGATATATGTATGAAATGTATGTGTACAATTCTTGTATGTTTTGATTGTTTAGTTATAGATATATTTGTTCAATTTATCTCACATTTGTAAGAAATTAGCATGCACTTGTATAAAACATAAATACAGACGTCTTTTTGTGACATTTAGAACACTTTATAACAGAAATATAACTTGCCATATTTTTCTGTAAGGAGTTCTAGGAGAGTCTGCGCACAATTCAAAGGAATGACAATAAAATATCTAAATATTAATTTTTTGCTAAACTGTCCATGAATAATTTTTACTTCATTTGTTTTTTATGCATTTCCATTGCTATTTTGTTGTTATGTTGCAATTTAATAGAACAGTTGTAATAAAACCAAGAAAGTTATTTTGCGCAATATGCCCTTATTGGGTTGGTTAGATTGCGCACATGGTAGGAAAGATTGTTACTAATAATAACTATAATTAAATTGTTAACAATAATAATTACACTTAAATGACATTGTTATAAGGTTTTCGTGAACAAATATTATTGTATTAGGAGTGAATATTTCAACCTAATGATTAAAGAATCAGAAAAAGGAAATAATTTTAAAAACGATTAAAAAAATGTAATTAAAGGGAAAAAAATTAAAGAATCAGAAAAAGCAAGTCCAGATAAGATTACAAAATAACATTAAGTTACTTGATAACAAGTTTAACTTAAAATAAGTCCATTTTAATTTTTCATTTTTTATGCAAATTTACCAATAAGCTGCGTAATCTCTCCTAGCATGGAAATTAATGGAAACGATGCGTCATCTCTCCTAAGAAGCAGATGCGCAAACTCTCCAATTTCGGTAGGAAAGATTGCGCGGCCTTTCATATAAACATGGCCGCTAATAAAACGAACCTTTGATGTTCACATTGTTAGTCTAGACTAGTAGCTTATGAAATATTAAATATTTTGTAGTACTGACATAGTGTAGAAATTCTGATGAATAGCTATGAAAATTCAAGCACTTACATTGGGAAAACAAAACAAAATAGCAATGCTTTATCTTAGACGCGCGAAACAATCAACGTGCAATTTCAAGCAGACACTCCACTACTGCTGTTGTACAACTACCTGTAGTCGCTGCGTGCTCACTCTACTCCTTCTCTCCTAACCTCTATGTGCGCAATCTCTCCGACCGTGCCATCTCTCCTGGCTTTACCTTATGTTTTTATAAAATCAACAACTGATGCAATAAAAAAAATAGAGAGTGAAATGTGCAGTTCATGGTTTCTATTTCTCAAAAATAAATGTTCGTAAAGAAAATTTAGCTTAATCTACTTTGTAAGTACCTCGCGCAAATTAATAAATATTTTTTTTAAATAAATCTACTTTTAATATCAGTGTCATTTGAATCACAGAAAAATTTGAACATTTTTTAAATGTTATTCTTTCCTTATTCCAGTTATTGGCGTTTACTTTTACTTTTATATTCTTCTGTTTATCTTTTCCTTCTCTGAAATGCCAAAAAAAAAAGAAACAGGAAAACAATAACAATCCAATATAAAATGGTGTCAGTTGATTGTGGAGACCTCTTTAGCTGAAATCGATCACAGGGAAGTTAAGTAAAAAAAAAAGGGGGGGGGGGAAGAGAAAGAATGTAAAAAGGCGAACTTAAAAGTTGTATTCCCTGGGATGGAAAATAACTATAAAATGTAGTCCTTGCATTTGAAAAATAATATCGAATGTCTAAAAAAAAAGTTATTAGAATTTCTTGATCATTCTCTTTAAAATATGTAATCGAATAAAAGCAGAAAAAAGAAAAGGAATGTTTCGGTAAAAATGAGACGTAACGCGGTTAAAGTACGAGTATTATTTTTTTAATTATCAATATAACACAACGGTCCAAACTTTCAGTTTTCTTATATGAGAAACACAAACCACATTTGAATCAGATTTTATATATATATCAAATGTTACTTTCTTTTTATGTACTATAGTCTATGTACTAAATACAGCGAATGTTTACACATTTCAAAACGATTTCGGATAGGTTTTGTTGATGTTAAAAATTATCTTTCAAATGTTTTATTTGTTAACCATGTGTCTGGACATTGTGCGAACCTGCATCGTGCTTTCTACAAAAGAAGGGTTTTTCTAAAAATTTCCAGGGATATTTCTTACACTTCCTCTTTCACTACTTTCCAGGATCCATCAGTCGTTATGAGTTCACTCTTATACAGAGCCTTTACAACAGACCAAGGGCACAATAGCCTGTAGATGTAACGTAAGAGGATTTCGCAAGAATATGATGAAAATGGCATATATGTAATACCTGTGTCAGTTTTAATTTTTTCAAGGAATGCAGGGGTAGTTTTCGAAGTATGGCTGGTTCTACAATCATGGTGTAGTTTCACTCTTTGAAAGTTATTGGGATAAAGAAATGAAATTTCTTCTGTAAATATAGAATGTAAAACACTCTTTTGATAGTATGGTCAGTTGATTTTAACATTTCCCATTCTTCTCATTGTAAGAAAAACCAGTGACAATCATAAAACTTTTACAAAACTTTCTTTGCATTCTCGGAACCAGGTTTGTATAGTTTTCTCCAAGTTTTCGACAGTAAATTGATATTTTTATGTTGCAGTCATTTTGGTAAACACATTAAAGGTAACAGTGTATTTTCATTTATCTCCTGCTATATGGTTTTCATACAGGGTTCTACAAAATGTCTTGCATTGAGTCAAATGCCTCAACAAAAGAAAGTGGTCATTATGGTTTTTAGCTTTTAAAGCTATAAATCTTGGTTTATTAGTTTGTTTATTATTTCTACAGACGTATTTAAAGATTTTGCAATTGATTTCTGCGCTGGCGAATTTTCTCTATGCCGTACGTTTCACAACTTTTTTAATTAAAGAATAAAATATTTCTCTGCGAAAGCACAAAAACTTATCCACAGCTTGTTTACATGCATCCACAGAGTAAGGAGATTTAAACAAAGACCCAACTTCGCCTGAAAAGAGCGACTGCAGCGGATGACTTAAAAACTAAATCATCGATTTGGCGATTTTTATCTTATTCACATGATTTCCATTTAATTTTAACCCTATTCTGCTTGGCATCTTTTGCTGTTGTCATTTGCACATGTGCAAATTTTTGGCGTTCGCTATTTGATTTTTGAATCTTGATTAATATTTATTATTAAAATTATTCTTTGAAGATCAAATAGGTCGTTATTATTCTTCAAAATGCTACGAAGAGATACGTGTATTGTTTGTAAGAACAAGAGTGATAAGTCATTTTTTATTCCTAAGGATCGGTAAGCTGTGATTTATTTTCATGTGTTATTTTTGTTCTTATTTTTCAAGTTCCATATTGTATGAAATATTTTATATATATTCAGTGTTGACATATGTCTGCCGAAACGTCATGTAGAGACGCGAAAAGTTTTTGGTTTCAGTCTGTCTGTTTGCCGTAAAAATGGTCCGATTAGATTGATTTTTGGTAGGTATGTTGGCGAGGTATCTGGAATTAGCTGTATAGTTTTTCGTTAAATTTGGTTCATTCGTTCGGAAAATATAGAATTTTTTTTTGTCACTATGCTTTCCTATGGAGATGCAGACGATTTTTCAAATTTCATTTTTATCTGAAATGAAAATGGAACATTTGCATACCGGATTTAGACGTAAAATTATGAATGCTAAATTTTCGATATGAATTTCCAATTGTTTTAAAATTTTGCCGATAAATTTAATAGAATTTAGAAATGAATTGCTTAAAATATTTGAAAATATTTTTGCATCTGTTCGGGAAATATAAACATCTTATTTTCATATTTTTTAAAATTTTTAAAATAATAAAATAAATAATAAAATTCAAGGAACTCGCACTATTTTGGTGAAATATATTTATTATTATTATTATTATTATTATTATTATTATTATTATTATTATTATTATTTTATCAAAACGAATGTAAATTTAATGAGACTACGGGGGAATGAATACCTGTTTATTTAAAAAAATTAAAAGAATAAGAAATTCAGAATGTCATCGTATAACACCGTGCTTAATTTAATTATTCTAATTTCTGGAACTTTCGAAGAATTTTATAAGCTTATAAATATGCATGCAATTGAAAATATAAAAATTGAGGATTGTACGATGTTAAATGATATCAAAAATGAGATTTAAAAACAGCAACAAGCAGTTTCAGTAGCATTCGGTGTACCATAATCAGTGCAAAGAATGATGGGATTTGGGTCAAACATATAGAGGAGAAACGAATTCGAGGGACAAATTTATTGACCAATAAACCTGCCGAAAGGTATTGATCAATCTCCCTCAAATCCGCTTCTCCTCCATATATATCTGCAAAATTCCTTCATTCTTTGCACTGATGATGGTACACTGAATGGTATCGAAACTATTCTGCAATTAATTAAAAATATCGGTACTTCTCCATTATCCCGTCGACCGCTTTTCATAAAAAAATAATAAAAAACTATCGCCAAACAATAGGATTTAATGCCAAAAATGCAGTCCCATTCACTTGACGTCAGAAGCATTAACCGTGTTTGTTATGTCATGAAGTGGTTTTTAATTCGATATTTACCTGTACTTTTCATTATGTTTGACCGATTTATTAGTTATTTCGTTAATTAACACTAGTCGGATGTGCCAATCCCAAAACTTTCTTCTATCTCACACAGGTTTCACATACACTAAAAAGAATCGGCAAACAAATTTATATCAAGGTCTAACTGAATCTAAAGTTTTATTAAGTTCCGTACATTAATTCTTGACATATGACTATTGCTAAAACCGGGTAAATCCGCAAAATGCAGGATAACAGCGCCACCTGTTGGGAGATTTAGACCAAAACATAGTCAACAATAACTTATGACAACGTCTAACTGAATCTGAAGTTCGATAAAAATCCGTTCATTAGTTATTGAGATAGAGCGCCCACAAATTTTTTGTCACATACAGACAGACAGACAGAGTCACAGACTCACAGACAGATATTTTCTAAAAACCATCAAATCGTGTTTAGAAACTTCCAAAACGTATAAATTCGTTGAAAACCGGAAGTCAAAAATTTTCATGAATCCAATACTTTCTTCTTGTAAAAATAGAAGAAAGTAACAACAATTGCGTCCTTCAACGGCTGTGCCATGATATTAAAAGAGAAAATGCATTGAAAAAGTGTTGCGTTGCATAGTTAAGTGCAATAGATCAATTTCAACTGACGTCACAAACATTTATTCACCAGTCGAGAAGGATAATTAAGAAAAATAATGTAAAATAAATAAATATCCACGATTTTTTTTCTATTTTATTAATATGTTGTAATTTTTTTGTGTTTAAACTTACTGATAGCTTACACTTTGGTGAGTTGGGCTTTACCGAATTTATTTTATTTATTTATTTTGATATTCCAATGGCAACATTCTTCCATTTGCTTATTTGGCGTTACTGTTTGGCGATGAAAAGTGGTCGACGGGATAATGAAGAAGTACCAAAATATCTAGTGCTTAAAACGTTGTTTTATCTGCCTATATTGTACTGCGTCAAGTATCATCTTATTTTCCATAAGCGCAAAGTGTTATGCAAAGTCTCAATAAATAATGTTGGAAATTCTGACTTCAAAAACTAACTAATTATAAAGTATCCGATTTTAGCGTTATATATATATATATATATATATATATATATATATATATATATATATATATATATATATATATATATATATATATATATATATATATATCCCCTGTTTTTTTCTCTCTTATTCCTCAAGCCATCGTTACAGATAGCTGTACTTCACGGACTCAGAATCTGATTTTGTACAATGATAAAGGCCAGTTGAACAGTTGAAATAGTTTAGGCATTTTATGGGCATCGTAGTTGACGTCAACTTTATGCCTTGTCTAGGAGTAGCTATATTTCTAAAAAACAGGATTTCATAATATAGAAGTCTAGCTGTAGTTTAAACTACATAAGAGTGAGTATAATTATAATTAGAGATGAGAACGCAGTTGACATAGGATTAAAAATTAAAAATATAATTGAAATTAAAAAGAAGATATTGTAATTATATAAAACACGTTAACAAAATTAAAATAGTGAGATATGAAATTTAATAAAATTATTTTATTGCAAAAAAATGTTTCAGATAAATTTTCGGGTATTATTAAATATTGTTATTATTTTGTATTTTTTTAAAACTTGACACTGTATACCATAAATTTCCTTCAAAATTTAGTCAAAACTACAAAAGGAATATTAACTTACGAATATAACATTAGTTCAGATGAACAGAAGCTATAAGACATGTTCCATACGATTTAGAAGAGATGTAAAAATAGCAAAATATTACGACCAAATTTTATTTTAAAAAATTATTTTATAAAAGTATTAAATATTGCTTGCTACATGCAATTATGACGTTATTTTATCTCTAGTATTCAATAAAGAAGCATCATCGCCATACCCTCAGTACCATGAATAATTAATGCTACCTGTGTATAAAATAAAAAGTTATAGGGGAATTTTGGGTATTATGGATTACTATTTACGTTTGAGGCAATATCACAGCTCGATCTTGTTTTATACCCGAAAACCGAATACAATCACAAGCTTCAACTATCTGTGATTCGTTATTTGTAGACAAAAATAATTTTACGAAATTTCATCCCATGCAAACAAATAATAATAATGAAAAAACTTTTTGGAGGGTATTATGAGATAGTCGGGAAATATGGAATAGTGGATTAAAAATGAAAACGAACAGAATTTGGCAAAAAAACAACAGATGTAATGGTATCAAGAGGGCATGATCAAAATATAGTGTCTAAGTAGTCAACCAATATACTTCAGTTCATACTACAGATTTGTACAAATAAGGAATATAAGGATCTGTATTTGCGCCACATTTATGGAGTATTATGAGATATTGGTATTCCATATAACCAGACATCGCCGGTTTGGGAAAAATCAATCTATGTCTATTGGTGTGAATCGCGAGCTAAAAAACGAGTATTACACCATTATTATACACCATAAGTATTTCGGTATACATTATGTTTAGTTTCAATGAAAAAAATATTACTTCTAATAATGAATAAAAAATATTGCAAAATGATCTTCTGAAACTTTCCAAAGACGAAAAAGAAATATTTAATCTCGCAACGTGCCCTGACGCCCATCGACGAACTGCGCGTTCTGTGAGGCATCATGGAAACGTTCTTAAGTAGTTTATGATATTGCCGCTTGGTGGCAGCACGTTACCAAACGGAAACCTTGGTGTTCCATATTACCCGATATTTATCTACATCTAAATCCTCTACATCTATTTAATTCTCGAAGGAAAATGGAAAAAGAAACTGCTGTAAAGTCAGTACCGCTTACATGTTTAGACACCACGGCTTATATGTGTAGGGAAATTATTCTTCCGTTACTCAGAGATATGGGTTTAATTAGAGCGATTTTTTGTTTGTTTTGGCGAGCATATATGAAATAATTACTAAAATAAATTATACAAAATTATTTAAGAAATATATATCTGAATAGAGTTAAATAAAAACAAACGGAATTTGGTTTTCGTATTCGTTTTGTTGAGCATTAATTTCCACTATTCTCATTCAAGTAATTCCGATCAGAATTTTACATGTTGAATGAGATGCACCAGAAAGTTTCCGCACGAGCTCTGTGGACAAAATTATGTGCTACATAAATAAATTGAACGTTTTTTATTCGAAAGAGCCATATTGTGCAGCAGCCCCTTGGTCGCAGCGTTCCTGGCACTGCTCTGTAATCCAGCCTAGAAGTGCGATTTACGCTCTATCTGGCTGGGCAATGATGTAAAAACGCAGATCTTTTGACTGTATCTTCATGTTCGGAAAAAAACCCAGAAATGTCAGCAAATGTTAATCTGATAAGTAAGAATTAATAAACTGATGGGATTGACAAAAGTCTCTGGCACGAGAAGAAATGAAAGTCGGGGAAATCACAATCAGGGTGTGTATTGTCTTCATGGAGAAATCACTTCTTCGCGGGTCACAGATTCAATGTTTCTGCAACCACCTTTCATAGGCCCATGTTCATGACTTTGATACAGCATTGTCTGCTCTGGATGGCTGAGCAAGGTTTTCAGAGTTTTTCTTGTACGAGAAGGATAATTAAAGTCACTTTCCCTCCAAAAGTCCTCCTTGAAAGCAACCCTCCTATAGCAGTATGGCCACAACTGGCTGATGTTTAACAAAATCGCTTCCGTGCTTGTGAACAATTTTCACATTTTACGCGAAATTTCACGTTGGCTCGTTGTTTCAAAATTTGATGTACTAGTAGACGTTATTAAGACAACTTTTTGATGTTCAGATAGTGATGTCACTTTTGGAACGCTTTCTTGTACAGATTGAAAGTCATTATAGCGACGACCGCAAACCTGTCTTGACATGTCATGTGGCTGTATAGAGCTATTGCGTAAACTTTCTGATGCATGGCCATATGTAACGACCCAGTTATTAATGTAATCTTCTGCTTGATTAATCAGTGTTAATCGACTTAATTTTTAGTTTTAAATAATATACCAGTCTAATTTTTGTTAGCAATATCCAATGTTTTTTAGATGCAGGTTTAAACTTCTAAAAATATTAAGGACTAAAAATATCTGCAAACAACATTAATCAAGCCAGAATATCATCTCATTTATTCCATCAAAGTTACAGTAAAAACTGATCAAAGATAGCAAACGCAAAAAATTATATCAATCGTATTTTAACTACATTAGAGGGTAACATCATATGTTTCGAAAAAAAAAACATGGTATAAAGAAAAATAAATTGAGCATTTGAATTAAAATTTTGCTTTTTAATCAGAAATATAAAATAAACCCGTGCAGCAACTATGTCCCACTTTATCTTTATTGAAATTTTTTTTTATAATCATTGTTGCGGTATTTTATTTATATGGCAACACTAATCTGAGGAAAACCTTTCATATCATTTATGGAAATAATGCCGATTTAATTTTCAATTAATTGCAATTTTTAATCAAAATACATGTTCTAACGAAATGTGAGTGTACTATGTCAGAAGCCTCTTCAATATCCCTTCATATGGTATCATATTTATCGTTTCTGCGTTTTCTATTTGCTTAGAAAAAGGGATGTTTAAAATAGAAATAATATACCAGTGGTCCCGTGCAAGGATTTCGCACTGCAATCTATTATTGTTTAGCAATGTCTAATAGTACTTTTGATGCAGATTAAAACTTCTAAAGAAAAATTAAGTATAAAAATATCTGCAAACAACATTAATGAAGCCAGAATATCGTCTCATGTATTCCATCAAAGTTGCAGCAAAAACACGCGAGAAAAAATTAACAATCTTATTTTAACTGCATTAGATGATGAAGTCACCCGCTTCGGGAAAAACATGGGACAAAGAAAAATAAATTCAATACATATCTATACTATTATATATAGAAAGAACGCCTGACTGACTGACTGGGTGACTCATCAACACACAGCTGAAACGACTAAAGTCAGGATCACGAAATTTGGACAGTAGCTTGCTGTTATGACCTAGGCAAGCAATAAGAAATTATTGTTTACAATTGCCCCCGAAGGGTGTTAAAGGGGTGGTCGAACATTTTAGGTGATTTCGCCATATCTAAGCATCAGGTTTAGGTAGGAGCGCGAAATTTAGGAAAATAAATCTATTAAAAAAAGGGTTAAACACGTATTTCAGCCATTTTAGAATTTCACCCCCAAAGGGGGTTAAATGGGGGGGGTGAACGTCTTAGTTCATTTCGCGATATCTCAGCAGCAATTTTAGGTAGGAGCATGAAATTCAGGATAACAAATCTACTAAAAAATGGTTAAACACCTATTTCAGCGATTTTAGAAATTCACCAAATTATTTATTTTTTAGAAATTATTTATTTATTTTTATAATCATTGCTGGACATTTGTATTTTATTTGTTGGTATTTTATTTTTGTGGCAACACTAATTTAAGGGAAAACCTTTTATTCCATTTATGAAAACAATGCCGATTTATTTTTTTATTAAGAGCAATTTTTAATCAAAAAACATGTTTTAACGAACTGTGATTGCACCATGTAAGAAGCCACTTCAAGAACCTTTCGAATGATACCTCATTCGTTGTCGTCCGATTAGTAAATTCGTAGAAATAAGGATGTTGACAAATGTATATACGGATATTTTCGGTGTTGTACTTCAAAACAATGTAGGAACTATCACGTTTGTCTCGAAACTTACGCACTCCCACCCGCAGAATGTTTAAACAACAACTAGTCGGATGTGCCAATCCCAAAAATTTCTTCTATCTCATACATATTAATACTTCAAAACCCACTATCACATTTCCAATCAAATCAATATTTTTTGTCCTTCTGTTGTACGTCAGCTGCTTACGAATCGTCGAGTTACCTGGACTAGAAGCACTCTTCGTTGCACGGGCAGCCGATATACAACACGACTACGAAAAGTCCTTCTGGCCTGTACAGGTGGGAAAAGATAGCTTTCTCATTCCTTGGTTTTAAGATTTTAGCTAATTTTACAGGAAAACTAAGATGCATGAAACCCGATTACAGATTTTTTATTCTCAGTTGTCGTCAATATTGAATTTGTATAAGAATGTCGCCAAATATGTCAGTTATAGCTAAGTTGGCTTCATTTATGGCAACATATTTTTGTCGCCAAATTTGGCAAGGTTTCGCCAAGTGTCGCCACGTTTGGCGACAATAAGACGCTAGCGGATATGAATATATAGTGTTAAGCATATAAGAGATTAAACAATGGTTACAACAATGAAAGAAAATTTGCCAGAAATCATTTTCACTGAAACTCACAAATTAAACCCGTTTATAGAAGAACTAGCTGTTACCCGTGACTTGGTTCCCGCAACGTTAAAAGAAGAATAAATATATTAATTAAGAAAATATTTCAATCTCGATAATTAAAAACGTTAATAATTAACTAACTATTTATCACATTTCATAGGAGACAATACGGTATTTTTTGTTATAGGGACCTTGACATAACTCAGTCTTAAAGAAGTGAAATTTTGTGCCAAATAATGGCGAAAATGAAATTGCAACCAATGCAAAAAGGAGGGCCAAATAAAATGGTGGAAATAGACGAATTGGGTAAAAACAAATGTCAATTTTACCTGATAAACAATTTTACTTTTAACGCCTTTTTGAAACGTTTTAACAGCCATCCTTCAAAAAAACGTTAATTGGAAATAGTACATGCTTTTTCTTTAAATTCAACTCTGCCTCCTTGGTTTATGTGTATAGCTGAAACAAATCTTGTTTTCTAAATGACAGTATGTTGACAGGCAATTTTTGTTCTCCAGAATAAATTGATTCATGAAGTTTGAATATGTGAAAATGTGTTTTTATTTTTCGGATAATTATCTGAAATCAAGATTTTGTTTTCACCATCTATTCAAAGTGAAAATAAATTCTGTTTTTCAATTTTAATGAGAAAATGGTGTAAAAAATACACTGATCTGTTTTATTTCGCCTTTTTTTATACACAAATATGGAGTAATTTACTTTCCGTTTTTAGAGAAACTTCGTTAAAATTTACAAAAAAAAAATAAAAAAAATCTTTGCATCTAATTTAATTTTTTTAATTCTGACAGTTTGTGTGACATCCTCGGATCAATGATAACCGGTATTAAGTAAATCGCGTTGCGTTCGATAGTCTAGGAGTAGTTGCGAAATACAAACACACGGTCAGATTTTAATATACTAGATTCGTGTTCATTTTCCTTTTCTTAAAATTATGATGTGATTTTTAGCAGAAAACTCTCATCTGTATATAACGGATACTCATGCTTAATAATCAGTATAGATAAAAATAATTTAATTTTTTGTTATAAATATGGCGTGAAACTCATCTACTTTGTATACTTACTAATCCTTGTATTATTAATGTAAGGAATTGATTCACACTCATTTTAAAACATATTGGAAAATTCCCGTTTTATTTCAAATATGACGTCTCTTTTTCCCCCAGAGAAATTCCTTTATAATGACATAATTCTTGTTAATTTTCTTTTCCAGTCAATTAATTTCAATACTGACAGAGGGCAAATTATGTTACTTTAACGAAATAATATTAAATCTTTAGGTTTTATCAACAA
This sequence comes from Maratus michaelseni, assembly GCA_963931845.1. Classification (NCBI taxonomy): domain Eukaryota; kingdom Metazoa; phylum Arthropoda; class Arachnida; order Araneae; family Salticidae; genus Maratus; species Maratus michaelseni. Next base: position 280,151,879 of record OZ007592.1, on the reverse strand, counting down.
AAATGGAACTATTAACATTCGTCATTTTTTTTTTAGGTAATCGAGTTATTTCTTTTAGTTTTAAGAATGAAAATAAATATTTTTCGCTATCCATGACATCATTTTCGACATGGATAATTTTGCGGAGCATATTATTGACATTTTCTAACCATTTTCTTTTTAAACTTCTTTTTACTTTTTTTAAAAATTTAAATAAAAAATATGGTATAGTTATATTAGCCCTGCGCAGACGGTAAAACGCCAAGTATTGTTACCATAAAAAAGAAAAAAAAGTGAAGAAAAAACCCAAGATCATTTTATTTCACCAATCAAAGCATATCCGCTTTATTTTCGATTTATAACATCATATTCGCCTGTTTCCTATGGTTACGCATATTGAAATCTTGTATTATTATCAAAAACTAAAAAAAGTACGTTTTATTTCTACTAATATTATTTAATCTTCTTTTTAATTCTTTAATTTTTTTATTTCATTTTCATTTTTCTCGTGAAAATTTTTCAATTGAAACTAAATTGTTGAATAAATATTATTATTCCGGGTTTTGAATTAATTTTTGCAACGATAAAATATTAGCAACGGTAAAGTAAATTAACCATTTTAAAATATTATACGAAAAAAATGTCCATTTATTCTCTATGAAAATAACGAAATTTTGAATTATTAAGAAAAATATTTGAATAAAATAAACAAAAACCAGCCTATGTTCATTTGAGGGTTATAATAAACCTATATGCAAAGATGCAGGATCATTAAATGCTCCATTTTGACGCTGGCTTCAGCCTAACATTTGCACACAATCAGATTTATAATATTATTAGGATCCTGCTGTCTTGTTTCAAAATGTCCTAAAATTTCAAACTGCTATATCTCAGCCATTTTTTAGAGGCAAAACAAAAATTGCTCCGGAAACCTTGGTTTCAATGCCGAACATTTAACGGAAAAAACTTTTAGGATTTCTAATTTTTTCTTTTTAATTTGAAATCTATAAGTGACTATCACAGCGCCCCCTTCCGGCGAAATGGCCTTAAATTCAACTGGTGTCTGCAGGCCATACCCAAAAACATAAATAAAATTTGGTTCAATTATATGCATAAGTTCATACATTTTTCGATGATACAATAATGAAAATAGAACATAAATCGCTATCACAGCGCCCCCTTCCAGCGCTTATACTTTTATTATACTTTTATCATTTTAATCTTTCAAATACAATCAACATAAATAAAACTTAGCACTTATATGTTTAGCTTTTTCTCCTATAATTTAAAGTATATATTAAATGAATGATCATGTTTTGACTTTTTTTTCCAGTAGCTTTGGTTTCATTCATTACTAACATTTTTACATATTATAGATAATTATTCATTCATGAAACTCATACATCATTATAAAACCGACGAGACTTTTCTAAAATATTGAAAAAGACATGCATAAAATAAAAATCAGTAAATAGGCAGCAAGATTAAATGGACATCTTTTTTACTTCTAAAGCGTCGTTACATAACTTTAATTTACTAAAAAAAATAAAATAAAATAAAATAAAAATAGTTTGAATGCTTTTACCATAATGGACATTTTCTTTCGGTACCTTAATGAGACAGTTAAATGAAAGGAGGATTTTCTTCAAAACGATTTTCTTTAAGACAAATTCCTGTTTCATTAAATAAAATTGAAATAAATGTTCATTTAAAATTCATGTAATATTAAAGAAGTTAATTTTGTTTTAATAGTTACAGCAGATTTTAAAGGGTTTGAAAGATTTATTTTTATTTTTATTTTCCGGGCTTTATCTCTTTCATTTTAAAAAGGAAACATCTATGAAAATTAATATCTTTCATTTTCAGATTCTGTCAAATAATGTATGACTGGCATTGGCAGCATTTGTACATAATGGTAAAATAATAACCTCTCAATGACAAAGATCGATCGTCTAGTTAAAGTGGTGTTTTAAAGCAGGCCTTGACAAACACGCCTTATTCTTCCTCGAAAGATAAGACATGGCATCGATATTTTTGATTATTTTTTTATGTAAATAAACGTTTAATAAAGAATTACATACATTTCCAGCAGTTATACCAAAAAAAATTTATTTTGAGCAAATTAAACATAATTATTTTTTAAATCGTTCCAACAGCTCTACAATGCTGGTTATGTTGATTATATAAGGCCACAATTTTGAACCAATATTGCAATAATCGGAAGTATTTTTAATATCAAGTTGGAAACTGTATGTCAAACGTGACAAATGGTTCGTACTATAGCTAGTTGTATAAATATTCAGATCTTGATGATTTTTAATTCTGTGGAATGAATTATATCGTCTGCAGATTAATTTCTGTCATAAAATAAGTATCTCGGTCGCTTGACGATTACACCTCGGAAGCTCCTGTAACAAGAAAGCACCGATTTTTTAAAAAAAATTCAAATTTATTAATAAATATATTTATTAATATCTTCTAAAGTTTTGATTCGATTTTCATAAAATTTGAAATGTCTCGACAAAATTCTCCAAAGATAATATATCTTAAATTTCAAACAATTCGTTTGGGTAGTTTTTGCGTTGTTATATGCGGACAGACGGACAGACGAACGGCCGGACAGACAGACGGATGGACCAGACGACGACAATAGGTGCTACGTATTTATATAATTACGAACGCACATAAAAAAACGAATATTGGTTAAATATAGGCTTCACATTAGAAGTAATTCCACCGTTACTCTATTAGCTTTAAAATATTACTTACGTGTCGTTGACGTTGTGTGACGTACGTGACGTTGATATGAAATGCCTATATTGTAAAAATTTTGACCTTACATTAAAATTATCGGCAATGAAAAAGTGTAATATTTCTCATTCATTTTGATTCAGTATTGGCTACATATAATCCGAATGTTGGGGCAACATTTCATGCCGATGTTGCAAATATTGGCTCAGTTATTATCAAGACATAGCCAATATTGACCAATGACTAGCATGAATTGAATAGTTTTAGGCGATAAAAATTCATCTAAAAACAATTAAAAAGAGGTAATAGTTGCCTAATGAGAAAGGTAGAAAAGTATAGCAGTGTTTTCACATGTTAGACCTTACATGTAAGACATTATCTATCTTTTTTTTACTTTTTTCTATCTTTACAAGAAAAAAAGTATTGGATTCCTGAAAATTTTCAACTTCCGGTTTTCGACGGATTTATATGTTTTAGAATGTCCTGAACACAATTGACTGTTTTTAGAAAATGTCTGTCTGTGACTCTGTGACTCTGTCTGTATGTGACAAAAAAATTGTGGGCACTCTATCTCAAGAACTAATGCATGGAATTTAATAAAACTTTAGATTCAGTTAGTCCCGGATATAAATCGGTGCTGATTAGTTTCCGGTGTAAATCGTCCAACAGACGGCGCTGCTATGCTACATTTTTCACGATTTTTACGATAGCTATATCCCAAGAACTAATGCACACAATTTCACCAAAATTCAGACTCTGTTAGACAATGACATAAATAAATGCTGATTACGTTTTGGTGTAACTAGCCCAACAAGTGGCGCTGCTATGCTACTTTATTCAAGATTTTTACGCTAGCTATATCTCAAAAACTAATGCATAAAACTTCATCGAACTTTAGACTATGACATATATAGATGCTGATTACATTTTGATGAAAATAGCCCAACAGTTGGCACTGGTATGCTACCTTTTTCTTGATTTTCTTGATAGCTATTGGTATCTCAAGAACTAATGCGCAGAATTTCATCAAACTTCAGATTCAGTTAGACATTGACATAAGTTGTTGTTGATTAGGTTTTGGTATAAATCTGCCAACGGATGGCGCTACTATGCTGATTTTTTTAGGATTTAGACGATTTTAGCGATATTCATATCTCAAGAACTAATGCATGGAATGTAATAAAACTTTAGATTCAGTTAGAACTTGATGTAAATTGGTGTTGATACGATTTTGGTGTATATGAAACCTGCATGAGATAGAAGAAAGTTTTGGGATTCGCTAATGGCTAATCCGACTAATTTATAACTCAAATTCAACTTAACATGTTGACTGAGAAGTATTATCTGTATTCTAAGGCAAGACGCGGTCTGGTTTTCAAGCCAGAAAAAGTCCAAATGGCATTTAAAAATTTTATTACTATCACATAGATGGCACATTAACTCATTTTGAGGTATCTTACTATTTGGAGGCGAAACCGCGTCGTTAGTACTATAGTTGAAATTTTAATTTTCCGTAATAACAGAAGCGGAAACGCGTCTGCTAGTGTCGGAATTAAACGATGCAGATTTTATTTGTTTTAATATTTTATTTAGCAAAACTAGAAATATTTCAAACATTATTTTATATACTTTGATACATAAAAAACAAAAACTGCTAATCATAAAGAACAAAAGAACCAACCAACTTGTCCCAGTATTGCACATTTTTGTCATCACACAAGAACAAAAAAAAAAAAAAAAAAAACGAAAAAAAACGGCGACAATTGGGATGCTTTATTTATATGCTGACAACATTTCGTACGCTCAATGTGAGTGCTGCCGCCAGACCAATGCATTGTATGCACGTCTAGACAGTACGTGAATGTGCGTCCGCTGCATCCCGCTAATGAACGACTAGACGCGTTCTGCGTGCTTGTGATCAACATGTTAATTGTTAAATTACATTGCGTGTAACGTGAATAGATATAATGAACTAATTAATGAGAAGGAAACTAAAGACAGTTATTATTAATAGAAGTTTTTAGACTTTTTAATAGCAATGAAAATTTAATTAATTATGTAATTTTTTACAAATGTTTTATTATTCTCTGAGCCTTGTGGAGTCGATGCCTTTTGTAGCAAGGAAAGGCTAAGAATTTCTGAAGCGTTAATGGGTGATGTACAGAACTATGAATAACTCCAGTTCAAAAAATTTAAAAGTTTCATATATTAACACACTCATGAAGCCTTTTTTTTATCTCAAAATATGGGATCTTTTTCCTATGAGAAAATATATGTAACATTATGACATTTATACAAGTTGTCTTCATAAAATTTGGGCATATGAAAAAAAACTTATAAATCATGAAAAACAATGGTTAGAGTTTCTTCACACTGAATGTGATTACGAATGAAGAAAAACGTATTACACTGCAAAAAAAGTGTTGATTTTACAGTATAATACTGGCATCCGAGCTGCGAATATTATACCATAAAATTAACAGTAATAAACAGTAAAATAAGCAATAATACGCTGCTGCGCATGCGCGGTAGCGTATTACTGCTTATTTTAATGTTTACTACAGTTAATTTTACGGTATAATACTGGCAGCTGGGATTGCAGCATTATACTGTAAAATCAACACTGTTGCAACACATGCACAACACATATACAACCGTTATAACACACATATAACAGTTAAGACACACACACACATATAACCGTTAAAAGACAACACAGACACATCATATACAAATGAGGAAATAAAAATCAATATATTGGGTTATCCGGAAAGTTCATGCCGGTTGGTAAAATCAATTCGTACTGGAAAATTCTACCCGTTAATTATTATGCATTAGTTATCGAAATCAATGTTTACTAATTAAATGATAGAATTTTCCGGTACGAATTGATTTTTCCAACCGGCACCAACTTTTCGGACAACCCAATATATACAACAGTGGCCAAAATTGTGGAAACCTTTTGGGAAAAATGCTTTTTTTGAAGTTTGATGAATGAACAGCAAATATTTCTTAGTAATACCATAAAAGCTATATAACACTGGAAAGATAATTTAATCAAGAATATTATGCAATACAGTTTGCTGAATTATAATTATTTTATCAAACATTATAGACCAATAATCAGAAAAATGCAGTAAAATCTAGTTAGGTTGATGATAATTATTTTTCCTTTTCTTGAATGTAGCCAATGCATATAAATGTTTGGAGTGACAAACGAATTCCATTTTATTTGGTAAAGTGCAAATCAAAGCTAGGGTAGGATTTAAAAAGAAATATGCCATATTTTAGTACTTATAGGAGGACTTTATCACTTTTTTTATGATTGCTATCAAGTTGCTAAAGTTTTTTGCCACCATTCAATTTTTGAGGTAGTAAAGCATAATAAAAGTTGAAAACATCATAATGAGTTGATTAGTTACCTAGAAATAAATGTATAATAATATTTGTAAGTGTATAAAGCTATGGTTATGAAGAAATTGGAAGTAAAATTGGAAATAAATTAACAAAGGTATGTCCAAGTCACACAAAACAAGACTGGTAAAGGCAGTAAAATGTTCAGGAGAGCAACTTGCGGTAGAAGAGTAAGGTCCCTGAGTATAGGCAAGGCAATACTAGATACCGGGCTTGCTCATTCACTCTCAAAACGTCACAAATGGTGGCTGACCGCGACCAGCGATTGGTCCAAAGCAACGCGCCCATCGTTTTGTGCCAATCGCTGTATGTCTTTCCTCCTAGTCAGCCACCTTTTGTGACGTCATCCTAATGAATGAGCAAGCCCGGTATGTAGTGTAGCCCTGGTATAGGTCACAGAAAATAATCATCTCGGTGTGTATGCAACATGAAATGGTGCACTGCAATGGGGAACTGAATCAAAGTACAGTTCTGTAGAGAGTGCAGCATTTTGGTCTAATTACTAGAATTCCCTGAAAAAAAAAGAATTATAAATCAAATAAAGGTTGAAAATATTAAACTGAGCTAAAAGTCTTGTTTATCAGACAGGGAAATAGTAGGGTCATGTTATTTTTAGTGTTAAAATGTTTTTTTAATGGAATTCTAGCTCATTTTTATGTACAGTAATTTCAAATTTATTACTTAAAAATTCCGTCAATAAATGACTGTCTTAAACTGTAAAAATTTTCAAACAAACATGTAATATTGGATCAAAACCCTTTTTTGAAAGTTAATTTTCATTCTGTTTGGTTGTTGAAATGTAAAAAAAGAAGGTTGTATTTTTTAATTTTCCGCATTTACCGGTTAAGACAGAACGGCGCCGCCTATTAATTAAAATTGGAATTATTTTTAAAGTTACCGCAGACAAAATTAATCATTTTTCTAATATAATTTATTTCAGTTTTAATTTATTATTGATAAACAACTGAATTTTAACCATTTTATATTATGTCCCTTTTAGAAGACCTTGTAAATAGGCATTAGTGTAAATAAATGTACATAGAAAATAGAAATAGAAAATACTTTTAAAGTTTTAAATGAATACTCATTTTTATAAATAATCAATCAAAATATGCAAGTATAAAAATTTCTTCAGCTATGTTAAATAATTTAAATTTCAACAGTTTTAAAAGCAATAAATATTTAACATATCTTTATTATTCATGTGATTGGAACTTGTATAAACAACTGAAATAAAATTATAAGACATTGAGACAAGCATTGTTATTATTATTTGGATATTTTATCTTACCCACATTTTAAAAAACTAGAAAGAAAAACTGATTGTATCACTAGAATTGTTTTTTCTGTTTTATTATCCTTTTCCATTTTGTTGGGGAAATGTTATATGGAGAACTTGAATAGTCTTCTCCTACTAATAAGACAAAACAAATTCGAATTTATACCAAGAAAACACAGTGAGTTAGTGATTAATGATACTTGAATTTTTTATTTCCATATGCAGGGAAGAAAAAAAAACTATCAGCAATTTTCTTGTGTTTGTTTCTCTCTTTTTTTTAAATGATGTGTATTTTGAAAACATAATGTTATTTAAATTACTTTTCAATAAGCTTGACGTCGAGATCTTACTGAATATAAATGTATATTTAAAGAATTATGGAAAGTATTGATGATGCAAGGTGGTAAAAATATATTTCTGTGACATTTATATAATACAAGACAAAGATTCTGAATATTGACAGGAAAAGATATTGTCATATTTATAAGAAATCGTACATACAGAAAAAAAGCCTTTCCAAGATTTATGTGTCCATTTAGAAAATATCAATTCATTATCGGAATTGTTATTTTCTAAAATGATATATCTAGCATGAATCAAATAACACTAATAAAAAATACTACGCCATGCATACATACATGCTCCATACGTATATTAACATTTTGCTCATTTATATACTTACTTACATGAGTTTTTGATACTTGCATCCATCGTTTACATACACGGATAGTTATGCAAGATGTTCCAAAAAGATTGAAATGCGTTTTAATTATTTACTTGTTTCATATACGTATACAGTGAAAAGTTCAAAAGTATACAAAATAAGATAGGAATTAAGATAATGTTTATAAAATTGTCTTGAGATTAATTTTCAAAAAGTTGCACTTTTTAATTTTTTTATATGGTTCCTCGGTCTTATAAGATACACATATGTAGAAAATATTTATCCATGCACTGACAAATACAACAGTAAAAAGTACATTTTTCTACTTCAAAAATTCACCAAGTTAGGATACTTTGAATTTTATAAAAATGTGAGAGATTTCCTGCAATAAAAACAAATAAACACATTTTTAGTACCGAAAATCTTCGAAATGGTTATAAAGTTGAAAGTATCATAACGCGGTAAATTTTGGTCACAGAAGAATGGAATTTTTATTGCTTTACATGTCAAAGCACGGATAAATTGTTTCTAAATATAACTTGTAGGATACAGGGGCCTCATAAAAAATTAAAAAGTGTAACTTTCTGAAAATTAATGGCAGAAAAGTGTCACCAACATGGAAGGATGATATTTTCAAAAGTAAATATAATTTTTTCTACCTCTTGCCCAGTATACTACTTAGATTTCTTAAAAATTTGATACCTTTCGCAAAAAAGGATCGCTCATTAATTACATCACACTTGAGAGAGGGAAAGGTGCGGGTTAACACGTTATAACGTCACACCTAAAATACTATGAAAACAATTAAGTAGGTAAGTTTTTACGCAGTTCCGAACAGTCTGAGGCAGATTTTAGGGGCTTCCGAGTTGACATCAACGACCTGTCGAAAAATGAGATGTCTCGCCATTAGATAGAGCCATTGGAATAAAGTTTAAATGTAGTTATACTAACTACTGTAAACAGTTTAAAAATAATTAAAGTATAGCAGTAGCGTTAAAAAAGAAAAAAGAAAAATTAAGAAGTTGAAATAATAAAAAAGTATAAAAGAGAAAAATAGTAATGTTAAACACTAGTTCGAAACAGTGCCGAAGTACAAACTAGGTAAGAAGGTGGTGGCAAAAGTCACAGGGTTTAAACAATGTCACTTTTCAAAGGATTTTTTTTTTGTCTGTGTGTTACAATGTAACAGCAATTTTATAATTTATATATATGTGTGTGCGTGAGTATGTATAAAGCAAATTTTTAAAAAATAGCATGTTGTGAGGAACTCAACCTTCACTCTTCCCTCCTACTCATAGTATCAGATGCTTTCCATGGGAGGAAGGAAGTTCGGAGGCATCGTAATGTGGTCGTTCTGCGATTATTTCGTTGGGGAGGTTATAAATATTTTTATATAAAGAATATCTAAGCCATTTACACTTTTTCTGAAGGTACTGGTTTGGACATCTCTTCTGGTAATATAGTTTTTCAGGTAACGGAAAACATTTCTAAGCCTGCTGACGTTATCCATACTTGTTTTGCAGGTGAAACCCCAGATCAGACACGCATAGTCATAATAGATTGTATGCAAGGATTATAAAGAAAGAGTCTGTTATGGTGAAGCCCCAGATCAGACACGCATAATCATAATAGACAGTATGCAAGAATTATAAAGAAAGAGTCTGTTATACGTAAATAAGGCAGGATTATTTAGGAAAGTATTAAAAGCTTCGGACTCCCTGGCTATTTTCTCCGTGATGGAACGGATAAGTTTATTCCAAGTCAATCTTTGGTTAAGGACAACCATTAGGTACTTAGTAATATCAGAACAAAGCATAATAATGTTATTTCTGTTAAAATAAGAAAATTTTCTGAAAAAATAGACAGATTCTGTTTAATTTTCGTTTATTTTGAAGAGCCATAGTTTGCACCAGCTCAAGAATGCATCTATGTGTGTTTGTATATTTTTCTATACCGTGTATAAGTGGTGTGCAGATGGGTAGATAGATGTGTCGTCCGCATAAAATGCAAAATTAGTATATATTGCACGTGTAATATCATTAAAAATAGGTTAAAGAGGAGGGAGCCCAAAACACAGCCCTGTAAAATGTTAGCTATAATTAAGAAAATAGTTGAGATAATATTGTTTATGCGGACACGAAAAGTGCTATCGTAAAAATATGACTATGTTAGCTGTATGAAGTTAGCTGGGAATTTTAGCCGAATTAAGCTGTAGTTAATAACCTCATTCCAGACTTTTTTGAGTGCATTTCCGATGCCTGAAAAGATGACAGCATATGTAAGCTGCACGTTGAACTTTTCACTGAGATTCTCAACAGGTGTTGTTTTGAATTATTGTACCGGAAACCAAATTGTAAGGGCATTAGAACGTTGTGTTGCTGAATGTGAATCTGTAATTGAGCTCTGTGTGGTATTATTCTTGAGAAGATGGTTGAAATATATTATTTTATGATCGTAATTAATTAGTACAATTGCAGTTAAGTTATTTGCAATAACCCTTTCTTTTAGATATTTAAAAGAATTCTTTAAGGTCACTGAGAAAATATATAACTAAAAAGGATCTCACCCAAAACAGTGGTATGTTGAAAAGATGGAGACATGAAGAAGACTTGAATCATAAATTAAGTTCTTTATTAATTTCTTTCAAAGAAGAAGAAATATATTCCTTCCACTTGGCCACCATGAGAACGGTAAAACCCATCCTGGTTTTTATTTTATTTTACACGAAGACTTCGTCGTTCTGCAGGGCATCATCCATTAAGATTTTTAACTTGAAAAAAATAAAATAGCACAAAATAAAAAAAGTAACACGTCCAATTCCGGTGACTCCCATCAGACAAACTGCTTCAAAAAATAACGGAAAAATTATATATATGATGCATGCGGGAAAATCCAAAGTGAAATCACGGGCCTTTCAATTTAATTGATTAAAATTTAAAGTCAACGGTAATAAACAAACGAATCGCCGCTCTCAAAACGAAACCAAAAGTAAAATGATCCCCTATACGCCAACGCAGCAACGCGTCAGAGCTTTTGAAAATCCTACGTACGGCGAGATTTAAAAGAGCCGCTCCAACGGTGAATCAAGGTCAGAGCCATGCATACCGCGCATGCGCGACTGCCGCCTTTGGAGGAGAGAGCGATAACGGCTGCGGAAAAAAACTAACAATGCGCGTGCGCCGCGAACGAGTTTCCGATGCAATGTAAACAAACCGCCGATGGGGACAAAGTATCGCTAAAAAGAATGAATGAAGCAGTATTTAAAAAAAGCACGAGGGCTAAAATAAAGATAAATAGCGAAGCACCGTAATACGCACGCACAAAAATGTCGATAAACAAAACATTAAAAGAAAGGTAAATTAAATAATGTGAGAATTCATCTCACAATACCCCCGAACGACGAAAAAAAAATTTTGATGCTCCAGACAGATGTAAAAGGTAGAACCTTTTACAGCAGGATGGGAAAGCAAAATTTTGTAAGCCAAATAACAGACCATTAAAAATTCCAAAAAAAATTAAATGCAGTGGCCAACTAGGAAAGAGAGAGAAAAAGGAATACATAATTTTTACATCAATTCCATATATATATATACAAGATATAGAGTTATAAATATTTAACATATGTATCTTCGTATTTCATTACTTTAAAATATGGCTAGCCAAACACAAAAAAAATGTTCACATCTATATACATATTAACAAATATAACATACCATAAAAGATCTCGAATCAAAGAACCATTACAGTAAAAGTTCTTGCTTTTGAATTAAGCAAATGGTTAAAAGAGATCATGAAAACAAAATAAATTTTCTTTATTCCAAAAATATACTAATAGTTGCAACTTTCTTAGTAATAATCATAATCTTTAAATCATACAAATTCAGATGTATCAATAATTCATGTAATCTTTATTACAATGCTGTTATCCAATATCAATAAATAAATAATATTAATACTAATAGACAGCATATCAAACTCTGAAAAACAAAAATCAACATCACCAACTTTTCTCTAAAAATGTAAACATAAGTAAATAAAACTTTCAACTATATCAACTTCAATAAATATGTCATAAAATTGTACAGAGATATCATCAATGTAACTTTTCTTTCAACATAAATAAACTTTCTAATGTCACTAACTTCAATAAATTTGTCATAAAAATGTCAAACATCAATAATAAATTTCATGAAAATAAGGGAGAGAAAAAAAATAATAAGGGGAAAAATGAATGGGATTGGAGATCTCCAAAAAAAAGGGAATTGACTAAGTCGTGGAACATAAAAATGAAAAACTGTACCAGAAATACATTAAATAACTTTTTTTTTTTTAAATATTGTAAACTTAATTTACATGAGTAAAGAACATTACTAAATAATTTAACTTAATGCAGACTTTTAAGGCAGGTACAGCAGCATAACCCTGGCCACAGGTTATTGGCTACATACCTGTAAAATAGAAAAATAATTATTAGTTTTGTTATAAAAAAATTTACACATTGTATTTATATTCTGCATCTTAAGTTATATCTATGTGATGGAGGAATTTGTGGACCGGGAGGTTGCTGCAACATTAAGTGTTGGTGACGTTTTTGTGCAGGTAATACTCTGTTTACATTTATGGTGAAGGACTGATCAAGTTCGTCTTCTAACACTTTAACTGAGAGTAGCACATCAGATATAACTTTAACGACTTCATAAGGACCAATGTTCTTAGGTTTAAAGGTATCATTAGTTCTAATGTAAACAATGTCACCACACTGGAATTTTCGTAGTTTAGCACTCTGATGTTGACGCTGATTACGTAAATGTTGAGCACCTTTCATATTTTTGTAAACTTTCTGGTAGACATCTTTCATTGAGGACATATATTGGTAGTAGTCATAAGGATATGACAATGCTTCGAGATCAGGATACTCAAACAAATCAAAGATGTTGGATAAGGATCTACCAAAATGAAGATATGCTGGAGAATATCCCGTAGACGAATGGACTGTATTGTTGTATAGGCTTTTGTGAATCATTAAAGCCTGTTCGAAATTGTAGCCTTCTTGAGCTAGTGTTGCAATAGAGGCTTTAATACTGGTATTGATCCTCTCAGATGATCCTTGTGTCTGAGGGTGTCCAGAAGATGAATGAACAATGCTAATTTTGAGGCTCTCTGTAAAGTTATCAAATATCTGAGCATAAAACTGAGGTCCAAGATCAGACATTAAAGATGCTGGACGACCGAAGGTAGTGATGTAATTGGTCAAAGACTTGACGACAGCCTGTGCAGTAGCATTTTTAATGGGATACAGCTCTAAATGTTTAGAAAAATGATCAAGAAATGTCAGCACATGATATTTATTAGAAAATGGACCAAGAAAATCCATTGAAACAAGCTCACTAGGTTTTGATGGTATAAACATTTCTTGTAATGGTGCTGGTGGTATTCTTCTATGCTTATATTTAATGCATAAATCACAGGATAGAACAAAATTTTTCGTATCCTTATAAATTCCTGACCAATAGAACTTCTTAAGTAATCTTTTGTAAGTATTACAAATTCCAAAATGAGGCATATGGCAAATGCGTAAAATTTTAGGTTTTAAGATATGAGGCACAATAATTTTAATATGGCGTGAATTTTCTGGTTGCAAAAATTTACGTTTAATCATAAGTAGACCTGTATCCGGGTGAATGAAATAATTTTTGAATTTAGGATCAGGTTTATCAGATGTAATGGAATCGATTATTTTCATAATTTTCGGATCATTTCGCTGTTCACAAAGAAAAGTAGATTCCGAAATTTCCATACTCTGCTCATGAGACTGTTGGTTTTGTTGACTATTATTATCAATATGATGCAATTCGATTGTTGGTGACTTTGTGGTTATTGGAAGAATATTTTCATCATTTATTAATTCAGGGTTAGTATTAAGGTCTTGAGAGTGGTTTGTAAAATCTTCACGAGAGAAATAATCTGCTAACACATTACTCTCACCTTTAAGATATTCAAATGTAAAATCATAATTATAGAGATCAACCAACCATCTGGTAGTAAGATCAACTGGTGAACTAGTACGCTTGTAATGTTCAATTGGTTTACTGTCACTAAGGATAGTGAAATGTCTATTGTATAGAAAATATTTAAATGCATTAATTGCTTTTACTATTGCCATGAGTTCTAATTTTAGAGCAGGATATTGCTTTTCAGAGGGAGATAAGGTTTTGCTAAAATAGCTGACAGGAAGTAGTTGACCATTTCTTTCTTGTAAGAGCACACCAGAGATAGCAGTACCACTTGCGTCAGTGTTTAGATAAAATGATTTAGACCAATCAGGTAAGGAGAGAAAAGGCTTTGTGAAAAATATATTTTGAATTTCTTTGAAGATTTTATCATGACCTTCGGACCATTTGAAAGGAACTTTAGGTGACGTAAGTTTAATTAACGGATCCATTAGTTTTGAGTATTTAGGAATAAGTCTACGATAAAAACCACACAGACCAATAAATCTTTTTAAGTGTTTTTTAGTCCTAGGAGCTGGAAATGAAGTAATTTTAGTTATGTTAGAAGATATTGGCTGAATAGTATGATCCTGTAAGTGAAATCCAAGATAGTCTATGGCAGTTTGATGAAATTGACATTTAGCAGGAGATAAGGTAAGATTATGTTTTTGCAGAATTGAAAATAAAATCTGTAGTTTTTCAATCATTTCTTGAAAGGAATTACTGGCAACAATGATGTCATCTTGATAAGCATATACACCTTGTAATTTACTTTCTTCTATTATGGCATCAATTAGCATTTGAAAAGATGATGCTGCGGATCTCAGTCCAAACATTAAACGAGAAAAACTGTAAGTACCCCATTCAGTAGTAAACGAAAGTCTCTTACGGAATTCTTTAGGGAGGTTTATTTGATGATATGCAGAAGGAAAATCTAATGTTGTGAAATATTTATATTTAGAAATATTGTTAATTATAGTATCAATTCTAGGTAATGGATATGAAGAGCTTCGAATCATAGAATTAATTAATCGTAAATCAAGTGCCATTCGAAATTTAGGTTTTTCATTTGGAGATGATGCTTTCTTCTTAACCATTAGCATCGGACATGCCCATTCAGAAATACTTCGCTCAATAATTCCAGCCTCAACCAACATATCCAATTGTTGTTTCGCCTCATCTTGTATTGATTGAGGAACAGGGAAGGGCAGGGTTTTAACTGGAACATCTGAGATAAATTGAATATGAGGTATGACTCTATCAGTATGGCCCAAGGATTTCATAGAAGAAGAAAAGATTGTATCATATTTTAACAGTAAATTTTGTAGATCTGCTTTTTGATATGGGGTTAAATGATTTAGGCTGAAGTTACTAAGTTTAAATTCTGATTTTCTTAATTTTAAAACATCAGCTGAAGCCTGAATTACATTAATTTCTTGAGGAGAAATAATTGTTTCAGGATCAATATCTTCTTGAATATCATCTATTTCATAAATTGTACCCAAAAGAGAATTTTTATTGATGTGAAAAACTTCTTCAGTATTATTAGTGATAGGTACAGAAAAATAAGTGCTTGGATTGTTATCACCTTTTGTTTTTGAATGAATTTCAGCAGAAATTATGGATTGATATGCACATGTAGGGAAGTCGTGGTTGTTAGGTTCAAACAAATATTCTTGGTTACAAGAAGAAAAGGAAGACACCACAGGTACGTATACAGTACTGTTAGGTGGAATGACCACTTTCTTTCGAGAATAACAAGAGCTATTTGAAGACTGGGAATGACATACTGGAGTATTGGAATTTACAAATGCTGAGTTGATTTGCTTGGAGGAGTTAAGTGAAGGAGTATGTTGGGGTAAGCTATCTATTTCTGAATTCTGTATTTCATTAACTTCTTGTGCAGAGACAGAGTCCAAGATATCTAGTACATTGTTATTTATTTTTATTTGACTATTGTGTAGGTCAATAATAACTCTATTAGATTTCAAGAAATCAAATCCGAGAATACCAATGAATTTGGAGTTTTCAGGAATATCAATAAGAAAGAAGGAATGCTTATAAAAATGTTTTCCTATTTTGAATGATAAATTTATGCAGCCTGAACAAATAACAGCAGAATTTACAGTAGTAATTTTAACATTAGAGGCGATTCTGTTATAATGAACAAATTGTTTTATCTTATGGAAGTAATATTTTGATAATAATGAAATACTTGCTCCAGAATCGAGAAGAAAATTGGCAGGATTTTTATTGATAGATAATTGTATGATTGGAAGAGTGGGTTGATCAACTTCAGCATGAAGAAGAAATTCTATTGATTTAACAAAGACTGTGTTATTGTCACAAATAGTAGTTTGCATAGAGGCATTTGAAACAACAGGAATTTCTTTAGTTGTTTGGATAGCAACTGATTTTACAAGTCTCTGTGATGAAATTGGATATTGGGACTTAGTTAATGGGGATCTTGGTACAA
The DNA here is from genome assembly GCA_963931845.1 of Maratus michaelseni. NCBI lineage: Eukaryota > Metazoa > Arthropoda > Arachnida > Araneae > Salticidae > Maratus > Maratus michaelseni. Next base: position 280,135,326 of record OZ007592.1, on the reverse strand, counting down.
TAACTTCATTATTAACTTCAAAAGGAGCAAAATTATTAGTAGAAGATGAAATATTTATATCAGTAGGTAGATGCTCATTAACTATATCAGAATTGAAAAAAGTTCTTGTATTATATACTATTGGAGGAGTAGAAGAGTTCATATTGGCATATTGGTTTATGTTATGGAAAGAAGTGGTTGCAGAATCTGACTGTGGAGAAAAATGACACCGGGGTGAAGCAGCTCCACACCTACTCCGCCCCAAAATGTGTCAACCCTTTTTGGGATTTTTATGCGAGTTGGTCTGATGGGAGGCCGAATTAGAAAAATGTCTAGGAGCAAATGAACGTGTCTTGTCATTAGATGTATGTTGTCGCCATTTTCCAAAAGTGTTCCAATTATTATTTGAAGCTCGATTTGATCGGAGTTTGAAACATTTGTTTGCTGAATGTCCAGGACGAGAGCACCATTGGCAAATTACTCTTTTATAAGATGATTTGAAATTGTGAACAGACTGTCTTTTTGAAAAAGGAGTGTGCCTGGTGTGTATATCACGAGAAGAGCCATCATTAGAAGCAGACGAGGGTCTGTTACATTCCTCTGAAGACGTTGCAGAATGATGAACTTGAGATCTGATCTCAGGAATGTTATCATGTAAGGTATTTAATACATTATAGGATGTGGGAACAATACTGGAATTTATAGGAACCTGCACTGAATCTATAATTTCTTGATATACAGAAGCAGCTTCAACCATTTTGTCAAAAGTATCCAGATGTTGTGTAAGAATATGGAGTTTTATATGGCTGGGTAATAAATCTGTAAATTTAGACATGAGAATAGGTTCAATGGAGGAATCAGGTAAGGTTGGGAACTGCTTGCGTACAATGTTGTCTAGTCTGGTTGCAAATGCATGAATAGATTCTGAGGGTTGAAGTTTAATGCTATTGTATTTAATAGCTATTGTGTTAGTTGACTCTGTTTTGAAATGTTTTTTGAAGATATTAAATAATTCTTCAGGAGTGGAAGAGTTTTTGCAAGCAGTAGAAGAAATATAGAATTTTAATGCCTGGTCTACAAGTTTAGACTTTAGAAATATAAGGGCTTGATCATTATCCCAGTTGGAATAAGAAATTACAGCATTACTTTGCTCTATGAAAAAATCTAAAAGTTCAGGGTCTCCTGAAAAAGGTGTTACTACTCTCAGGGGCTTCTTTTTTGAGACATGATATCAGCAAAAAAATATACCTCAAGCAACAATTCAAATTAAATAAATAAATAAATATATCTGCTTCAAATAAATAATAGTATATAACATTCAAATAAATTTATAAAATGTGCCTCATTTGCCATATGCCATAAATATACTTGTTATAAATCATAAAATTGAAAAAAAATGTATGTTCTTCAAATATAAAGAGATAATAACAACAATGTATTCCAAGAACAACAAAAAAAAATCTCATACTTTATGAAATATATTATAAATAATCTTTCTTCAAACAATATCTAAAATTTTCTATAACATAATAACTTTGAAATAAATTAACAAAATAATAATTCTTCTAATAAATTAAGATGAAACAATCTTCATGTCTTAAAAAAATAATTTTCTAGGATTCTCATTACTTTTTTTTTTTTTTTTTTTTTTTTTTTAAGTGCAAGAATAATTATTTCCATAAATTTTCTCTTAAAGCACCAAATTGTGGTATTATTCTTGAGAAGATGGTTGAAATATATTATTTTATGATCGTAATTAATTAGTACAATTGCAGTTAAGTTATTTGCAATAACCCTTTCTTTTAGATATTTAAAAGAATTTAAAAGAATTAATGAAGGTCACTGAGAAAATATATAACTAAAAAGGATCTCACCCAAAACAGTCGTATGTTGAAAAGATGGAGACATGAAGAAGACTTGAATCATAAATTAAGTTCTTTATTAATTTCTTTCAAAGAAGAAGAAATATATTCCTTCCACTTGGCCACCATGAGAACGGTAAAACCCATCCTGGTTTTTATTTTATTTTACACGAAGACTTCGTCGTTCTGCAGGGCATCATCCATTAAGATTTTTAACTTGAAAAAAATAAAATAGCACAAAATAAAAAAAGTAACACGTCCAATTCCGGCGACTCCCATCAGACAAACTGCTTCAAAAAATAACGAAAAAATTATATATATGATGCATGCGGGAAAATCCAAAGTGAAATCACGGGCCTTTCAATTTAATTGATTAAAATTTAAAGTCAACGGTAATAAACAACGAATCGCCGCTCTCAAAACGAAACCAAAAGTAAAATGATCCCCTATACGCCAACGCAGCAACGCGTCAGAGCTTTTGAAAATCCTACGTACGGCGAGATTTAAAAGAGCCGCTCCAACGGTGAATCAAGGTCAGAGCCATGCATACTGCGCATGCGCGACTGCCGCCGATTGAGGAGAGAGCGATAACGGCTGCGGAAAAAAACTAACAATGCGCGTGCGCCGCGAACGAGTTTCCGATGCAATGTAAACAAACCGCCGATGGGGACAAAGTATCGCTAAAAAGAATGAATGAAGCAGTATTTAAAAAAAGCACGAGGGCTAAAATAAAGATAAATAGCGAAGCACCGTAATACGCACGCACAAAAATGTCGATAAACAAAACATTAAAAGAAAGGTAAATTAAATAATGTGAGAATTCATCTCACACTCTGATGACGCGCTCAACGACTTTGCTTAGAGAATGGAGTAAGGACGATACTTACTGGGTTCAGAAAGATTAGTAGCGTGTTTAGGCATAGAAGGCATTATGGAAGTTTTCCATGATTTTGGAAAATAGCAAAATTTGAAGATTGTAAGTTTAGTATCTAATGCAATTAGGAGGAAGATTTTTGAGAGCAGTATTAGAGATAAGCAGCATAATAAAGTTCATTAAAAAGTATGTATTTTTATTCAAGTAGTAATAGATATATTTTTCCTTTTAAAAAATTGCAACAGCTTGAATTAAAAGCACGAAAGATCTTGATGTTTTTATAGTATTTACATCAGGATCGTATGCAACTTTTTATTCATAAAATTGAGTTTCAGAAAGGAGTAAATTTCCGTTTTTAAAGATCCAAAATGTCATAAAATTCAAAGCATCATAATTCGGTAGGTTTTTGTCGTAGAAGAATGATATTTTTACTGTTTTACTTGTCAGAGGAGGGTGAAATATTTTCTACATATATCTTATGAGACCCAGAATTTTTTTTTTAAAGTGTAGCTTTTTAAAAAATTATGGCAGGAGTATTTGTAAATATAATATTAGTTCCTACCTTATTTTGTACACATTTGCAATTTATACTGCCTACGTATTTCAAACAGGAAAAAATTCAACTCGCTGCAATCTTTTTGGGACATCCTGTATTTTATAGATTACAGTTTTCACCATCACTCTCGTTACAACCTCTGTACATCATACAGCACAATAATTTCTTTTAAATTTGGTTATGGTTTAAGGTTTTTTTCAAATCCAAACTGCCTACCTTCTAAAACATTCCTGAATTCATTTTTATTCAATAATTTGCAGGTTTTCTTATTCAGAAATTATGAAATCGGATAGTTTTAATGCATTTATAGAAAATCTAAAAACTATATTCGATTCCAAATTGCAACAATTGTCTTGTCTGCAAGCGCCATGCTTTTACGTTTAAAAATTAGTCCCTGGACGTGTCAGAAAATTTCGTGTTGCTAAGCAGTTTTTTTTTTTTTTTTTTTTTTTTCTTGAGAAATGTTTTGACATTAATAAATTTAAAATGTATAACCGGAAAAAAGCATATAAATAATTTACAAATGTTACTTGAATTCTTGGTGTAGGAAATAAGAACTATTACCATTCATAATGTGTTAACTCAGGGAAAGTATCTTCATGCAGATTTGGAAAACACGAATTCATTTAAATCGCTTCTCAATTAATCTAGCTACGGCATTATAAAAATTTTAAGTGTATATATTTTTTTAATTTCCAGAATATTTATCAGGAAAGATAGTGGAAATGTGTTGTTTTCACATTTTACTTAAGAAAAGAATAACAAAGTAACGTCTGAATTATTGACAGTGAAGCACAGTTGCCGCGTTCATAATAAATTATCATTTATGTTTCAAAAAGTTTTATAAACATGATTGATTTTCTTTCTGTCTGATGAAATTAATAACAAAAATGTGTGTGATTTCTAGTAATTGTTTAGAAAATGTACGATATTTTATAAACTTTAAGGTTGAAATGAATTATACTCGGTATGTTATATATTAAATAAGTATGAAGTAGAAACATCTCTAAATAGGGTAAAGTGTCCAAATAAGAACCACTTTTTGTTGATGTAATTTTTTTATTATTTGTCGAATGCTCTTTTTTGACCGAAAAATTACCAGTTGTAAATCCATTTCCTCCTTTTAAGATTGTGGGGTCAAGTTTGTTCAAAAATTAATACAGCTCGGGAAAAAATTTCCTTTTGTGGTGCGTCATTTGCAGGTTCCAGCGAAAGGGGTTCTTAATATGGTGCACATGGGGTTCCTAATATGACACCCAGTGCCATATTTGGCACCCATACCAAAAATGTCAAAGTAAATCAAGATTTCAGGATGTTAAAATAAAACGACAAATCTCTCTCATAAAATAGCTTTATTAGACGAGAATATTTAATCACAAAAAAGTATTTCCTCCAATACGAAATAAAGCTAGTGCAAAGGATCAGATAAACAATTTCCTAACTTAAGATAACTAGACAAAGGTAGATAACCAAAAGTATTCAAATGAGTAGTTATGAAGAAATAAAAGAAAACAAATAATGAAAATAAAAGTAAAAAAAATAATACGAAAAAAATAGATAAAAGAAAGTTTAAAACATAGGGTGCACAGAAATAAGTCAGTTTTCCTCTCCCCACAATAATCGTGAGTTCACCTAATACACTGGGTGTATCTAGCCCACTTTTCTCCCAATTATCAGAGGATTTTGATGAACAAAGGGGACACTAACGTCTTCTGTCTCACTAAACGATTCCCGGTCCATATCAGAGTCTGTGTCAATCAGGAGAAAGTCATCTTCACCGAGACTATCATCAGACGATTCAATAGGAATAGCTTTTCGGCATCTTTACCCAGTCATTTTCTTCTGGGCCTTCGAAATGCGACTTTTTGCTACAGACTTTCCTGAAATTGATGTTTTAGAAGTCGATGGTCTTTCTTCGTCGGTGGGAACACTCATTACCAGTTTTTTCTTAGTCTTCTCTTTCTTCTTTTGCTTTTTAGCAGTTTTTTCATCCCTTTTTTTTGGCTTAACATCCTCTTGTAGGGAGATGATGTAATATGTGAAGATTTCCCTGATCTTCATGACGAAGAGGAAGCAAATCGTGGAGACACAGGTGAGATGTCGTTAGGTGACAAGAAGTTTTGAGTATGTTGTACTTTGGTAGCAGGGTTCAAACTGTTAGTAGTAGAAAGATCCTGATCAGGCATTCGAGGAGAAATTGATGAAGCCTGAAGAATCATTAGAATCGTTTACGTTTAAAGACTCTTCAGTATTATTACTTGGCATGAAGTCAATATCCTTGAAAATGTATCTGTTACAAGGGAATGGTCCATTATTCTTAAAGGCATTGATTGAAGTCAACATTGTCGCAGCTCTATTGTATGCCCTTCCAAACAATTCACTAGCTTGATTGTTTGTCACAACCCTTCCAGAGTTGTTCCTCCTCCATGTCTCAATCTCTTGGCCTTAGTAACATTTGAGGGGAGTCATGAACCTTATGTAGAGGAGTTGCATCTTCTGAGTTGAGTGAGGAGGCAACGATACAATAGACTCATGATTTTCATGCGCCATGTCTATTAGGTATCCACATTTCGAGTGTTGCTCCAGTGGCCATCTAACACTAATAGAACGGGGTTAGAAGCAGTTGGCCTTGTTAATAGAATAAATGGTTTAACCACTTTGCAAAATTATCTCCTTGAACGCATCCAGAAGGATGACAAGCCCAAACTGATCCAGCTGGTGTTCCATTCATCAAATTTTAGTGACATATTTTTCCTATGAAAAACCACTAGAGGAGGGATAAAAAGGAGGAATTCCAAGTATGGCACTATACCCTTATTTGGGAATCCTTGGTAGTGCCATATTGGGAACTCCACATGGACTGATAATCCTAGCTACTAACAAAAAAAATGAATTTCAGTCCATTCAGTATAAACGTTTAGGAGTGATTTTCCATTGTAAATGGTAACAATCTATTCAGTGTAAAAAAAGGATGTCTCATTCCAAGTTGAACTTTGATTTCATTTATACCTTTGGATAAATGAAGTGCTGTAAAATGAATCGCAAATAATATTTGAATATTATGAATGCAAAGCGTGAGAAAATTTCTCTGGAAAAATTTCCAAGTATTAAAATAGATTTATTCAATTATTGATGCTGGATTTTCTTTGGTTTCGTGTTTGCTCCAGAGTTGGTGGCTCACGGAAATATTCCATCTTTTGCTGCTTTTGTAGCCTTGCCAACATGTTATAGTGAGAAGTGCCAAGCTGGGTGTCGTTCCAAATGGTTCAGTTGGTAGATCGTCAGTCCGCTATACTGATGACCCGGGTTCGAGTCTCGGCTTGGGTACTTTTTCACTACGTTGGCTATTAAGCAATTAATATTTGAATATTATGAATGCAAGGCGTAAAAAAATTTCTCTGGAAAAATTTCCAAGTATTAAAATAGATTTATGCAGAATTTATTTTAAAAATAAATGGTCAATGATCATATTGCTCATTTATTTATTCTGAAAAAGATCAAGTTCCAAGAAGATATTATAAATATGTTTTAACATGTTAATGTTTTTTTTAAGGAAACATTAAAAAAATATTTTTGGCAAAAGTATGTTTATTTTGTACAACATTATTTATGTACATGTAAAAAATATAAAATAGGTGAAATAAAAATGTTTTAACATATTAATATGTTTTTAAAATTTTTTTTTAAAGAATCTTAAAAAAATTGGTTTTTGATAAAAATATATTCATTTTGTACAACATCGTCTTCATATATATGAACAAAGAGATATTTTAGGCATTTAAAAATTGTATTTTCATGTTAAATGTTTTTCAGGATGAGTTATATACATATATTTAATTTTTAAACTACAATTTATGACATTGACATATTTTTTGTTATCTTGAAAACATATATTTAGCTCAATATATAGTTTAACATTTTATTGTTCTCTCATTTTATATGCGCCAGAATGTTGGCGTTAATCATGAGGTGTAATACATAGAAACATATTAACTTACTTGAAAATATTCAAATAATGGTATTTCTTAAGAATACATTTTCTTTTAAGTTTAAGTTTCAGTGTGTAGTTTTTGTGATAAAATATTAGAGGTATAATCAGCTAAAACTTAAAGTAAAATGAAACTATCTATAATTGTGTTTAAAAAATATAGTTAAGCGAGACGACAAAAATGCTTAAACAAATATTTTACCATTTCATTAGTCCATTTGGTGAAAACAGACTGCATTAAAGATCTTTACAAGTTTTACAATTCTGTTTTAACAGTAAACAAATTCTTTTTAAATTTGTTAGAAAAGTAGAATTTGTAAGTGAGTAATGAATGGTGTTTGGATTACTTCCAGATGCAAAAAAACTAACAACTACGTTTTCATACATTTCTCGTTTAAAAAGACTCGCAGAAAGTACTTTGATGTGGACTTACAATGCCATTGAAATTGCTTTAAATAAGCTTGACGTCAAGATTTCAGAGGCTTCAAATATATTTCTAAAGGATTGTGACAAATATTGATTAGACAGAGTGACAGGTGTAGCATTTAGCTAATAAAAAGGCGAACAATAGAAAAGCGAAAATTACCCAAATTGTCCCCAATTAGCAACATCTCCGAAATATTATATTTATTTGCCCTCCTTTGATATTCAGATTTATTAGTAAATAAATGGATTTTAAATTTGTTTAAAAAGTAGGATATGTAAGTGAGTAATGAATGACATTTGGATTCCTTCCAGATGCAAAGAATTTTAACTACATTCGAATTCATTTCTCTTACAAAGAGACTGGGGAAAAGTATTTTGATGAGAAAGTGAAGGAATACAGTGCCATTGAAATTACTTTTCAATAAGTTTGACGTGTAGATATTTGAGGCTTCAAATATATTTTTAAAGGATTTTGAAGAATATGGATTAGCAAGTACGACAGGAATATAATTTTAAAACATTTAATTGATAAAAGGGTGAACAACTGATAAACGAAAATTTCATAAACTATCCCAAGTACTATGATTATTTACTCCACGCTCCCTTTAAAACAATAATTTAACGTTAAATAAATGCAGTTTAAATTTGTCAGAAAAGTAGAATATAAAAATATTAATTACTAAATTTTCCCAAGCCCGCCCGAGTTAAGACTACCAAAGTATTATGATTAATTATCCTCTTTAGGATTTTAATTTAACGCTAAAAAAATGTAATTTAAATTTGACAAAAAAGCAGAATTTGTAGGTAAGAAATGAGTGGCGCTTGGATTCCTTCCAAATACAAATAAACTAACAACTACATTTTCATTCATTTCTGGTAAAAAGAGATTCGCAGAAAATACTTTGATGTGGACTCGAAGAATACAATGCCTTTGAAATTGCGTTCAATAAGCTTGACGTCGAGATTTCAGAGGCTTCAACTATATTTATAAAGAATTTTGAAAAATATTGATTAGAAAGGATGGCATGAGTAATTGTTATAGCATTTAGTTAATAAAAAGGCAAACAATTGAAAACCGAAAATTTTCCAAAATGTTCCCAATTAGCAATATCTCTGAAATATTTATTTGCCCTCCTTTAAGATTCTGATTTATTAGTAAATAAATGTATTTTAAATTTGTTTGAAAAGTAGAATATGTAAGTGAGTAATGAATGGCATTTGGATTCCTTCCAGATGCGAAGAATTATAACTACGTTCGCATTCATTTCTTGCTTAAAGAGACTGGAGAAAAGTATTTTGAAGAGAATTTGAAAGAATACAATGCCATTGCAATTACTTTTAGAGAAGTGTGATGTCTAGATTTTAGAGGCTTCAAATCTATTTTTAAAGGATGTCGAAGAATAGTGATTAGAAAATAAGGCAGGAATATGTTGTTACAGCATTTAGTGAATACAAAGGTGAACATCTGATAAATGAAAATTTCTTAAACTAACCCAAATACAATAAAAATTATTATCCAGGCTATCAATAGATCAGGGGTATATATTATACCATTCAATAAAGATAACAAAGGTTTTATGTACGTAGGTATGACACTGAGGAACTTTCGAGACGGAATAAAAGAACATGAAGCAGATCTGAGATTAAATAGACCCCACACTGCGTTAGTAAGATTAGCACAAACTGAACCTATGAAAGTAGATTTAAATGGATCCAAAATTATATTCAGCACAAATAATCACCTGGAAGCTATCATAAGAGAGTCTCTAGAAATAATAACTAAAAAAGAAATAGTATGTAACAATGTATTATCATATGATATCCACACAGTCTGGAATGAATTAATACATCATTGATTACCTTTCCAATCCCACCTTATATTCCAAACCCTTGAAGTAAAACAGTTTATTCCGGGCAAGCAAGACAACGCGATGAGACAACAACTCAACAATTAGTTTTTCACTGATGATGACCGAGTAGTTCGGTTGAAAACGTTTTGGATTTTTAAAAGAACATTAATGTGTTTTTAAATGTTTTATGTATGTGTTTACGCACCTTCAAGCAATATATTTACATTTAGTTGTATCTCTATGAATTTTAATTTTAACCCAAATACTATGATTATTTACTCCAACTCTCTTTTCTTACACTTAAACAAATGCAATTTAAAATTGTCATAAAAGTAAAAAACAAAATGTTTAATTAGTGGCGTTTTAATTTCATTGACAGGTATAAATTGCATTTAATTAAAAATAGGGTGAACGATAAACAAAATTTTCCCAAACCCGCCCAACATTGTACTTCTAAAGTATCATGAATATTTACCCCTTTTGTCATTTTGATTTAACGCTAAAAAATATAATTTAAAATTCACAGAAAAGTAGAATATGTAAGGGAGCAATGACGTTTGGATTTTTTCCAGATGCTAAAATAAAAACTTATTCTTCATTTCTCTTACAAAGAGACCCGAGGCACATATTTTCATGTAGACCTTGAAAAATACAATGGCATAGAAATTGCTTTTCAATAAGCTTGACGTCGAGATTGCTTCAAATCTATTTTTAAAAGATTTTGAAGGATATTGATAAGAAAGGATGGCAGTCAATATGTTGCTATAGAGCATCTATTTAATAAAAGGGTTCACACTGCACGTTTATTCAAAAATATTAATGTCACAAAATGGAACGTAAGTTAAAAGACATAGGAAAAATGATTTTCGTATTAAATATATACTTTAAAAATGAGTTTTAAGGATCATAAAAAACAGTTTAACAAACACAAATAACAGTTCTTAAAATCTATGTTCTTCGTCAAAATTATAAACTTTTTATGCTATATCGTCTCTAGCTACATGTTTAAATATTAAGCGCTCATAACAAACTAAATTAATGTTAATATATTACTGACAGAGAAACATGCAGTAGTATCCATGGTTTCATCTTAGTGTGTATTTAAAATACGTAAAGAACGATTTTACTTATGAACGTTTGCCTGTATATACAAGTACTTTAAATTTTAATTACAATTTCTGACATAAAAAAATCACTATTATTTAAGCATGACTTAATATTATAGTTTTTTCTCATTTTGTATGCGCTAGTTGTCATTTTGAGTCATAATGCGCGACAAACAAAGCATTTTTTCACATGTAGAATTATATAAAAAAATCCTAAATAATAATTACACAGAACCTTTATAGATTAATTTTAAAAATAGTAAAATAATTTATCCATTAAGATTCCCCATACATTATCTGCGAATCAATATAAATCTATACGCGCAGCGAAACTATGTGCAATGAATCAGCCTCCTTTGAGTTGCCAACAATTTGCCTCTCATCGCTTCATAAGTTTAAAAATAAGATAAAATAAAGCACGTTTATATATGATCATTTTTATTAAAGCACATGCTGCTTTTATGATACCTGATATTTCATAATGTTTGTTTATCAAATACATATTTTAAATTTTATGCGAAGAAAGTTTATTTATCATTCCCGATCTTAAGTATGTCGCCATTATTGTGTAGACGAAACTAGTCTGTTCGTTTATCAAAATATTTTAAGTCTTTATGTTTACTGTAATCATTTTTAGCATATGTATGTTCTTTCATTTTCACTTCTTCAAAACATTCAAATAATGGCATTATTTAAAAAATATCCTGCATATAAATAAATTAAATAATTCCAGTGCAGTTTTAAACTATAGGCGCCTATATAACACTAATAAAAAATGAGAACCCGTACCTACTCTTTTTTAAGTACAATTTTATCATAAAGCAGTGCTTCCCGGGCTCAAATATAAATAATCATGCGTATTTAAAAATAATATTTTCGGTGAATAATAAGTTGTCATATTATTTACCGCATTTTTAAATACTTGACTGTACAGTATAATAAATCATAATCGTGATATTTTCTAATAATTTTAATTATTCCTTTAGGCTTAATATATGTTCGTTAACATTTATAAATCCAACCAGAGCTTAGCGATCCCTATTTATTTAGACAATTATATTCAACCAAAGAAATTTAGATAAAGGGTCACTCAGATGTATGGGAGGAATTAAACTACGTAACCAGTTTTTTTTAGGTAGCTTTCAATACAAAAAAGTACAAAGCTACCTATTGCAGCCGTTCGGAGGAAAGCCATTCAGGAAAATTTCGATATATTTTCACCGATCATGATCCCCAGACCCCAAAACCACCCTCCGTTCACATGTTGATTTATATATATATAGCTATATACATACATACATATATATATATATATATATATATATATATATATATATATATATATATATATATATATATATATATATATATCTGATCTATGTCATACGATAACGCTCGTATTTATAAATTAATTTTGATGAAATTAATTGTGTGTATTAAGCTCACCAATGCCTCGACCGAGTTCGTTGGCCAGCTTGGTCCGCCATCTTGTTTCAAGATGGCGGCGAATGAAAATTTTAAAACTAAAATAAATATACAAAAAAGTTAAAAATTCAAATTTATTTTTGAAACTGGTGTGAAACAATAAGAACTAAAATATCTTCTTAAAACACCATCAAAAACTTTTAAATGCCCTATGCCTTTCGAAAGATCTGAGTCTTTCTTCGTCAGGCGCAAAAAAGACGCGCTTCTACTATGAAAGCAGCAGCAAGACTCCATAGCGCATTCATAAAAGTTTTTGTTGGTGTTTTAAGAAGATATTTTAGTTCTTACTTTATTATCGGCTACTTTTTATGCCCATTTGGTAAAAAACGACCGCGTAAAATTCCTTTACATGCTTTATCGTTCTGTTTCGACGGTAAATAAATTCAGTAAGAATTTTAAATTTGCCAAAAAAATTACAACACATGAGTGAGTCATGATGCTTGGTTTTATTCTAGATGCAAAGATTAACAGAGAGCTCTTTCCTTTTTAAAGAGGCTTTGAAAAGATGTTTTGATATTTTGAAGAACATTAAAAATAGGGTGTCATTGAAATTGCATGTTAATAACTATGACTTTGAAAGTTTAAAGCCTTCAAATCTATTTTTGAAGATTATTTGAACAACATTGGTACATAAGAGTGACGGGAATATGTTTCCAAATCATTTACTAAATAATAAGGCGACCAGTTGCCAACAGAAGAAAATCCAAAATTGTAAGGAATATGCTCCAAAGTTGGGAACATAACTGTTATTTTCCAGAGAAACAAAAGGAATGATTAATGCCATTTGTGTACTTTTCTAAATGCAGATAATAATAGCTGTGAACATTATTTTTTTCTTTTATTTAGCTTTTAAAGAAAGGCAGAGAAAACTTTATATGGACTTAAAGAATACAGTTGCAAGTACCCTTTTAAAAAGCCTACTGTCAAGATTTTATATGTCATAGTATCTTTTTTAAAGTAATTTTAAAGAATCTGGATACAAAAAAAGAATTTAGGGAAAATGTTTCTGTTAAATTTATTTAATAAAAGAATGACAATTTAAGGTCTTGAGTATTGACATAAAAACATTGTTGTCAAATTTCTAACGAATTGCTCTTTTCATCTTAATCAAATCTTCAAATATAACTGATTTTATGTCTGCAGATAGACGGCAATTTTTTACGCCGCAGTGTTATCTCTAAATATTATAACACTCAAACCAACGTATAAAAATAAATCAAAATTCACTCTGTTTGAATCTTCATTCGATTAAGCTCTTGAAACGCTAGAAAAATGGTTTGCATTTTGAAATTGCACGGTTATCTTCAACAGTATTACAGTTTGAAACAACGAAGTGCCATCTATCATTAGTATTCGGTAATAAAACAAAGAATCTCACTAAAGAAATTTCTGACTTCACAAGTTACTCCTCAATTGTTACTTCAATAGTTGTTACCATTTACTTGGTATGGTCTTTAAAAAATGCCCTGCCCCTTTTAGGATATCTTGTACCAATAACTGTACAGGGCGATCATAAAGTCTTTCCTTGGTTACAAAAAAATATTACGAAATAACCATTGAATGTAACACTGTAAACTTTTATTATGGAAAAGGCATGTTCTTAAGTTTTTTTAAGCCTAGTCTCTACCGTCGTTCGTGAGTTCCTTGATGACAATTTTCCTGGAAGATGGATCGGACGGGATGGACCAACTCGTCTAGATTTTTTTTCTTTTAGGGGTACATACAGGACAGAGTTTTTGCAACACTAGTAAAAATACTGAAACACTCAAGATCAGGATCAAAGATGCTGTGTCTAGTATGACAGCCCAAATGTTGGGTAATACGTGGCGAGAAATAGAATAACGCCTTGACATTCTTCGAGCTACCAAAGGTGCTCACATCGGGATTTACTGAGGTAAGTACTTTATTAAAAACTTCATAAATGTCTTTACAATATATTGGTTTCAGCATATGCCTAATTATATTAGTTTTTCTGCAATAAACTATTCTAATCAGGGAAAGATTTCAGGACCAATCTATATGTTAGTATAGGTATATAATGACAAAATGTATCATATGTATATAATGACAACATGTATCAAAATGAGAATAGAATATGTTTACTAAAATTCCCTTCACTAATTTATCATTTCATACCCTCTATTTCCAATCTGTGAAGAAATGTCACATAATATATACTAACAGGCTTTATCGTTCTTATCTGATACAAAATAGTAGATGCATTATGTATTCTTAATTTGCCAAAAATTTAGAATACATAAGATAATTATGGCATTTGGATTCATTCTAGATAGAAAGATTAATAACTGTGAAAAGTCACTTACGATTCCCTTGTCTTTCAGGGACACGCTAAAAAGATATTTTGGTATGGACTTCAAGAATACTACAATGTCATTTAAATTGCATTTTAACGAGCCTGATGTCGAGATTTTAAAGCAAATATAAATGTCTTTAGAGATTTTGAAGAATATTGATGTATAAAGAAGACGGGAATATGTTGCTACAACATTCAATTAAAGAAAAAATCAAAGTATAAAAAAAAAAAATTATAGTGTCCAAGTGTAGCAGTACGCCCCAAGTTACGAACATGAATAAATTCTAAAATTTTCAAGGATGTATAATAAATGATTAATGACATTTGGATACTGTCCAACTGCAGAGAGTAAAAACTGAGAGCCTTTTTTTCTCATTCATTTCGCTTTTAAAGAGATACGGAAAAATCTTAATATGCACATGAAGAATACGACGATATTGCTATTCAATAAGCCTACTGCTGAGATTTTAAAGCGTTCATGTCTATTATTAAAAAATATTAATGAATATTGATGAGAAAGAAAATTAGGGAAAAATGCTGTTGACACATCTTGAAAGAATGACAAAGTAATTTCCTGAACATTGATATAGAAATATAGTTATCAAACCAATTATAAATTACACTTTTCGTTTATAAAAATTCTCCAAATATAATTGATTTTGTGCTTGCATTATGAGATGCTTTTATATACACTGTAATACTGTCAATTTAAAATGAAAATAAAAATTTGTTGGTATAGTTGAATCGACATAGACGAGAAGATGGAACTAATTTAAACAAAAATGTTTTTGGCTTTAAAGTGACTATAATACATTTATATTGAACATATTAAAAATATACATTGATAATATTGAGCAAATTGGTAACATTGCACATTTCGTGTTTGATATACCTTATGCAAAGTGCATGCTAATTCATATATATTGTATTTTTCAGTGGGTATGATTTGTATCTGACTGCTCTGAAGTCTTCAAAATGAAGCTAATTTACACGTACAGAGGGGCTGAGATACACAAATAGTGAATACTTTTAAATTTTCAAATTGCCTTTATTTTAAAAGTCTTACAAAATCTTTCATTTTTTATCTACATTATAAAATGTAGGGGGGAGGGGGTCACAGTGGGACAATTTTCACTTGTTTTGTGATAATTTCTTGCCTTTTAATTAAAAAAATTTTAACAAATACAGAGCGATTTTTTTTGCAACTTTTAGCTTTCATTATAATTTTTTTCATAATTTATACTAATTTTATTCTTTAAAAAAAATTAATTTTCAAAAGGTACTCAAGATGTCCTACTGTGCCCCTTGTCGGGGCCAATTCCAGCGACGACGTTGACCATTCTATATGGTTCTGTATGACTTGAGGCTATATCATTTGTTTTGAAACAAAAGAAAACCGATCCTATTTGTAAAAGCAACTACATTTATAAAACGTATCGTAGAAGAAAAATGATTAGCAAAATTTCCTTAATTGTTCCATCATTTAATTTTTTTACCCTATTTGAATTTTTATAAAATACTGTATAAAAGGCCATTATAGGCTTAATCATTCTTATTTTATGGCAAATTTGACAAACTCAGAACTTATTTTGAATTTGACAGAGAGGTAGAATATGTAAGAGTGATGAAATGTAACAAAAGTAAAATATATATATATATATATATATATATACTTATCTCACTATAACCCTAAAATATAATTACTTAGCATGCAGTTATCAAAAGTAGTGTAGTTTTCAAAAGTAGGTAATATGGATAAGTACACGGATAAGTACGGATAATTACGGATAAGCCATTTCAGCCGCCTGCCATCATTATTATATACCAATAATATACAAAATACCATATCAAGTATTCTCAGGAAATAAAGAGTGTAATACGAAAAAGACATACATACAAGGCTACGTTAATGTTGAGCTACTAAAATTTACATGATATAGCGACCGCAATCTTCGAATGACTAATTCCATTTGAAATGCATACGCCGACCAGCGCGTTGTACGACAGTTGAGTATTAAATATAAACATCAATAAATGTTCCTACAAAGTACAGGGTGATCCAAAATACCTTGGCACATTTTAAAATAAAATAAAAAATTGAGCAATTAGCGTACGAGAGTGCGGTTTGGATGAAAATGCATCTTATGATCGAAAGTTTTGTTTAAGAAAATAAAAAAATTAGTTCAAAAATTTTTTCACAGATGGTGTTACTTCTGCAAAGCTACCAAAGAAGTAGAATGCCTCTATACAACAACAGTGGCGAACGACGTATAGAACGTATGCACAGCTTTTCTCAAACTCGCAGTTTTTGTCTCTGTACATCTTTCGCCACTGTTATGTATATTAGGCATTCTACTTCTTTGGCAGCGTTGCAGAACTAACGCCATCTATAAAACAATTTTAAAGAACGCTGCTTATAGACATTATTATTATTATTATTATTATTTAGAAAAATTAAATTCAGAACATACATGCAATTCATTAACAAGTCAGTAATAACATTTGGAAAATGAATAACTACTGTGTTCTCATTCTTTCCTGTTCCAAAAAACTTTTAAAAAATCTTGATGGAAATGCACTTGAAAAATTACAGTGTCGTTTAAATTACGGATGTCAAGATTTTCCAATACTGAAATGTATGTTTAAACGATTTTCTAGAATAATAACTAAAAAGGGATAACGGTAGTTGTGTTCTTACAACATTTCAATTAATAAATGATGACAACGTTATGTTCAGAAATTTGCCATCTCAGGAGAATTGTCGAATTTATAAAAAGTTATAATTTTATTTTAAACAATTATGCAAATTTCACGCACTTCATTTCCTCGTTTGACGATAAAAATGCCATATAAAAGACATTTATAGGCTTTATGCATCCTTTTCTGACGGTAAAAAAAAAATCCGAAAGTATTTTAAACGTGACAGAAAAATAGAATATATAAGGGAATAAAAACAATTGTATTCTTTACAGATTCATAGAAATGACTGTGAGAACTCTGTTATCAGTCATTTCTCTCCTTTTTCATGAGATCTTTAAAAAAAAATCATCTTGATGTAGACTTGAAGGATACAATGTCATTGAAATTACTGATGCAGATATTTTATAATACTCAAATTTTCTTTTCAAGCATTTTGAAGAATATGAAAGAAATAGGGTAAAAGGAGTTACGTTGGTATAACATTTATTTAATAAAATATGACAACTTTATGTCCTGAATATTAACACAAAAGGAGAAAAGAAATAAACAAATTTCCGTTAACTTCTCCATCATGTTATTTTCTATTTGTTTGTTTGATGATAAAATGCAGCATAAAAGACTTTTACAGGCTTCATCATTCGTATTTGACAGGAAAAATATTAAGACTTCATTTTAAAATTGGCAGAAAAGCAGAATATGCAAGTGAGTAATAATGTTTGATTTATTTTCAAGTGCAAAGAATAATTATTCTTTCCCATTTCTGTTTTAACCTTTAAATACTTTTAACACAGACGGTTGGAAGTAACATAAAAACACGGATGCCGCACAGTAGAGTGTTTGAGGCAAACTACTGGCCAAAATTATTTTTCATGTGTTTCAAAGTTAAAACCATTGTTGTTAACATACTATTAGTAAATACACTTAATCAATGTTATATAAGGTGGGGCTATCAAATGTGGCCAGTGTCTCTAAGGTAGCGGACCCCTCAAAAGTAGAATTAATTTAATTATTAATCACAAAATGGTGCTGCTGCATTGTCAATCATGTGCCTGCACTACACGTGGCTGAATTTAAAGAGATCACCTTGATCCTCTGACATTTTATGATGTGATTTCACTTTTGAGGAGTAGTCGTTATAATTTCCAGGTAAGAAGATATTTTAATT
The DNA here is from genome assembly GCA_963931845.1 of Maratus michaelseni. NCBI lineage: Eukaryota > Metazoa > Arthropoda > Arachnida > Araneae > Salticidae > Maratus > Maratus michaelseni. The sequence continues at coordinate 280,117,021 of OZ007592.1, read as the reverse complement.
TATACGTGTTTAAATTCATAGAACTTTGAGGTATGATACGTTTTCTGAAATCTTATTTCGTTCTCTTTAACCACATTTCCTACAAATCTAAGAAATGTATCAGATTAATACTTTTACGTCGTGCAAATGGCGACCATACGCATGTTCCCAAGGTGGCCACCTTAGAAAACAAATGTGGAAAACAGTGTAGTAAAGGTGATTTTCAAAATTTCTACATAAATATCTAAAACGCTTATTACCATTTATTGTTAACACTAGAGATCACTCAAAAGAAATCAGTAACTCCCAGAAGAAAATCCCCGAACTATCGTGCACAAAAAGTTTTTCAAAGCAATGTTAGGGAGGAGGGGGGCATTGATGAGTTCCGGGAGAAAATTGTACTTTTTAACGATTAAAAGCATAAAATATCAAATTTTCCGGGGGGGGTGGACATTTCAATGCTCCGGGGGGGAATGTAACCTTCCTGAATTCAACACTGTTTCAAGGTATTTGCGTGTCATAATATAAGAAGATTAAGAAGAAAAACTCGAAGTATATCAAAAGAAAGAAAGAATGATCAGAGCATAATAGTAAGCAAAATAGTTTGCCGAGTATTACTTTCACATTTTAAAACTGATTTCAATACATGGGCCACCTTTGGAACACTAAGCGCCAACAGTGGCCCTCAAGCTATAATACCTTAGCGTCATCACAGGATTCTAGTGATTCTGATTTATCAGATTTTTTTATTTATTATAGGGTACGATCAAAATGTTTTTTTTAATATAAAAATTACACTATTTAAAATATTTTCCAATATATATAGGTCGAAAAAGTTCCAAAATTTATTTTATTTACATGGAACAACATATCAACTAACAAATATGAAACATAGCAATTTTAAAAAACACTCAGGTATTTAATTCCAGTTATTTATGTACCTTGCCCCACTGTGCGGCGTATTATACGGATAATCACATGAATAAAATACACTATATTTCCAATGATGACCGGTCACTTGCGATTTTAGAAGTTTTGTTAAATATCTGGAAAGATACATGAGGAATTATCTTGAAACTTCAGGAGTGTAAACAACATGATAAACGTCATATATTTCCGTGAAGATTTTTTCCCGAAACCCCATAAGGGGCCGTCAACAAATTGAAGAAAAACGAATATATTTTGGATAACCCTGTAAAAACTAATATTGCAAAAGCATTCAAACTGTAGATTATGATTAAGTGGCTTATTGTAATAATTTGGGTTCATTTGTATGAAGATAGCTTGTATACTCGAAGAGAAATTCAGGTTTTTATAAAAACAGTCCCAAATTTTACCAAGTTTTTTGCTTATAATTTGCAGAGTTTTTAATATAAAAACAAGTTTTTTTTCAGAAAATATGACAAAAAAAATTTTACATAATACCTTGTAATCAGAATTAAAAAATAATAAAAATTGTATGAAAAATGAGCAGGTTTACTAAATATTGTTTCACTGCGCATGCGCGAATTCAATCAAAATATACTGTGCATAATATATTAGCTAAATGTATAGACCAACTTTTATGAAAGTCTCAAAAACATAGCTTGAAAATTCTGATAGTAATCGTCGATAGAATAAGCTCGAATTTCGCTGTTCCCAAAAGGAAGCAAAAAGATGAGGGGTTGTATCCAAATATACTAGCTTACCAAAGTTGACATAATAAGAATGAAGTGTCTCTTATTCTATATTTGATACAACCCCTCATCTTTTTGCTTCCTTTTGGGAACAGCGAATTTCGAGCTTATTCTATCGACGATTACTATCAGAATTTTCCTGCTATGTTTCTGAGACTTTCATAAAAGTTGGTCTATACATTTAGCTAATATATTATGCACAGTATATTTTGATTGAATTCGCGCATGCGTAGTGAAACAATATTTAGTAAACCTGCTCATTTTTCATACAATTTTTATTATTTTTTAATTCTGATTACAGGGTATTGTGTATAATTTTGTTTGTCATATTTTCTAAAAAAAAACGTGTTTTTATATTAAAAACTCTGCAAATTATCAGCAAAAAACTTGGTAATATTTGGGACGGTTTTTATAAAAACCTGAATTTCTCTTCGAGTATACAAACTATCTTCATACAAATGAACCCAAATTATTACAATAAGCCACTTAATCATAATCTACAGTTTGAATGCTTTTGCAATATTAGTTTTTACAGGGTTATCCAAACGATATTCGTTTTTCTTCAATTTGTTGACGGCCCCTTATGGGGTTTCGGGAAAAAATCTTCACGGAAATATATGACGTGTATCATGTTGTTTACACTCCTGAAGTTTCAGGATAATTCCTCATGTATCTTTCCAGATATTTAACAAAACGTCTAAAATCGCAAGTGACCGGTCATCATTGGAAATATAGTGTATAAATATCAGTTACTGTGTTTAAAATTATTTATTAATTTCCTTAACTTATCCCGTCATTATATTTACTCATTCTTAGTTTCCTGATAAAGTTCCGTATAAAAGACTTTTATAGGCTTTATCATTCTTATTTGACAATAAAAGAAATTCAGAAATGTTCTTTCAAATGTCAAAAAGTGAATTATAACATTTGCATTAATTCCAGAGATGAGACTAATTAGTAATTTTTCTTTCATTTCTCTTTTAAACTTACTTGAAAAAAAAACTTGATGTAAAGTTGGAGGATACAAAGTAATTGAAATTACGGATGTCGAAATTTTACAATACTTTAATCTATTTTTTTTTTAACTTTGACTAATATCAATGAGAAAGTATAACGGAAGATGCGTTAAACATTTAATTAACAGAAGACGATAACGTTATGCCAAGAATTTTGACATCTGAAGATAATTGTCGTATTTATGAAAAGTATTATAGTTTTATTATTTATTTTTTAGTATTTTTATTTGTAAATTTTTATTTAATTATTTTTATTTATTTATTTGTATTTACTTACTTTTAGTATAACATTATTTTTATTTAAAATCTTTATGCAAATATTAATAACTCCAATTCCTACTTGCCGATTTGATAATAAAATGCCGTACAGGCTTTATTCATTATTATTGGACAGTAAACTAATTTAGAACTTACTATGTGTTCTCATTCATTTTTCTTTTGAACACATATTTTTTTTTTAATGTGGATGTGGATTTGAATGATACAATGTCATGAAAGTCGCTATTGTCGATGATTTGTAATATTCAAAGCCATATTTAAAGAATTTTGAAGATTATTAAAGAGAAAGGATAACAGAAGTTATGTTTCTACATCATTGAGTATATTAAAGACAACAACATTATGTTTTGAATACATTTATAAAGCTATTATCATAACATTACGTAGCTCAGTGCTATATTTCCATTAGAGAAAAAAAAATAAAGTGTAAATGTCATGACTGCGTAATTTACAGATATAAAATGCAAATATAAGTTACTGTGTTTAAAAATGTTTAACAAAATTCCTTTAACTACCTTTAACTCATTACATTTTTTCTTTCCTAGTTTGATGATAAAATTCTGTATAAAAGATCTTTATAGGCTTCATCATTCTTATTAGATAGTAAACAAATTTTGAATATACTTTCAAATCGTCAAAAAATAAGTAATAGCATTTGGATCCATTCCAGAGATAGAGAATAATTAGTGTTTTCCCATCCATTTCTCTTTTAAAATTATTTGGCGAAAAAAACTGATGTGTACATGAAGGACACAAAATAATTGAAATTACGAATGTCGAAATTTTATAACACTGAAATCTATTTTTTTTTTTTTTTTTTTGAAGAATATTAATGAAAAAGAGTAACAGAAGTTATGTTACAATATTTAATTAACAAAAGACAACTTTGTGTCCAGAATTTTGGCATCTGAGGAAAATTATCGTATTTATGAAAAAAATATTATAAATTAATTTTTTTCTATTTTTTTCTATTTTATTTATTTATTTATTTATTTTTGTTTATTTATTTATACTTTATTTTTATTTAGATATCTATTTATTTTTATTTATTTCACTTAAAAAAAAAATTAGGAACTATTAATCACAAATATTAATCACTTCAATAAAACAGATTGATAGTTTTTAAACTTTAATTACTAACGCACCACTCATAGGGTGTAAAAGTGTGCCGTTATAAGTCATATGCACATTTACTAATAAATACATATGTAAGCAATGCACGATTTATTTTAATAAGAAAACCAAGTTACATACTCAATATGTCCACCAACAGCAGCAATACACATGCATGCTGTTTAACACAGAGCGATGATTATATAAAACATTAATATAAACAGGGAAAATAAATGTATAGCAGTAGATACTGAATTTTAGTAATTAGCTGCTAATTATATTATATTTATTTATTTAAGTATCATTTAGCATAAGTAGTTTCTTTGTCCAGATGACTGAATTTTTGCATCCCATGTTGATTTTTTCCTAGAATTAAAATTTTGAATGTTACTAAAAATCATGATTTAAAAAGGATAGGGATCTTAGAATGTCCAGACACGCCATTTTGTAATGAAAAGAATTACCAATTTCAAGACACTTCTACCGTTGTTCTTAATAGGTTTTTCCTTTTTAGTACCAGAAAACTTTTATAATGCACAAAATTCCGATTATCATAACTCGGTACATTTTGGTAGTACAAAATACGAATTCTTAATATTTAACTTGTTAAAGCAAGCAGAAAAAATATCTAAACATTACTTATACGATCCAGATATCGCATAAAAATTTAAATTTCATAATTTGCTTAAAATCTTATGTAAATAGGTTTCATTTGATGAAGAACAAAATTTTAAATATTTTGGGAATTGGAACTAAATCACTAAAGATAACGGTTTGGGAACTAGCTATTGGTCAGTGATAAGAAGTAACACCCCTGGTATTACATGGTAAATCCCACTGTCTCAACCTTTCCATGATTTCTAAGAAAACATTTTACTTTGTAGTGTGCCCAGCTAGGCCGCTACCTTGTAAATCCGTCATAACTCAGTTTTTAGGTTAAAAAACACTTTTATTTAAACTCTAGTGGGCAGGGAGTGTGGTGGAATCACTTGACAAATTTAGTCTATATAGTGAGGCGATTAACAAAGATCAACCAATAACTTAATCCTCACTAGAAGTAACTAGAATATTTACTAAAATAAAAAGTTCCACTTAAGTGTAGATGTTCAAATCTTTAACAAATCCAACGTTCACTTAATTCTTTAAGCTGTAATACAAGAAACACTCGCAATTTTTAATATAGCCTACTAAAATGTATATCAATTACAATATGTTGGAAATATTGTAACATCGTTAAAACACACTGCAAACGATTTTCCTCGTAGGCCAAAACGTAACGGAATTCTTTTGACCCCCCTCCCTAAACGAATCATAAATCCTACGCACTTTATTTTCAATACCAAACGTGGCATGCTAAACGCCAACAACATGTATCAATTTGATGGCAATCTGAGTATATTTATGCCAGTTAAAATACGGAAGACCAGACAAACCGAATTCATAAACACTTTTCAACTATGTTGCAGAGAGTTGAAAACTTACTCCCTTTGACCCAAATTTTTATATAAATATTCTAACAACTTGAATTAGTCCAGCACCATCTATTAATGAATATTCACTCTAAAAACGACATTTTCAAAACTAAGCAAAAAATACTCAAGTCGGAGTATGTTGCATAGTCAAAATGGCTTCGAATAAAAATTACTCAAGTTTGAAACATGTATATACCCATTTCTGAAAACATGCACACACTCAAAAATAAAACATCATGTGTTCATATAGGAGTAAGTCCATGTTTCAAAAATGAGTTTGAACTGGATTCTAATCATTTTCAGTATGTGCATGTTTTAAAAATGAGTATGAACTGGATTCTAATCATTTTCAGTATGTCCATGTTTCAAAAATGAGTTTGAACTGGATTCTAATCATTTTCAGTATGTCCATGTTTTAAAAATGAGTATGAACTGACCTCTATGTGCTCAGCTTTGAGTATGTCCACGTTTCAACATTCTGAGTATTTTTGGTATTTCAGAATTGAAATCTTTGGGTCGTCATATTTAAAACAAAAAATTTCATAACAAAATGAAAACATCGATTTACTCAGATGTGAAAGTGTCATTTTTCTCAGTGTTGGAACTATTTTTATATTCCTGCATTAAAAATTTATGAGCTACCTTTTATCTCTCACTTTATATTTATTATACTTAATTAACTATTGAATATTAAATTTCGAGCATTCTTCTTCGGACACGCATTACATGCATGAACAGTATCAAAAATACATAAGTACTGCAATCAAGTTAAAATACTCAAAAAAATCGGAATAAATGTGCTAAGAAAATTATTTTTCCTCTTAAATAATTTTGTTACCAAAGATTAAATAAAAATCGTTCGTGATAAAGAAGAAAATTCATTAGTTAGGTACATAAGACGCAATATTTAAAATTTACTGCAAAAATGTATTTATTCGAAAAGCTGTTACTCTTGAAAATTACTTGATTTAATTTTTGCCTTTAAATGATACAGAAGTTCAGAAATTATTCTTTAGTGACTTTTTAAAATTTTATACGGAAACCAATAACATATTTGTTTATCATTTTATTCTAAACAATCTTCGAATAAGGTGGGTGCATCTTTTTGTTTTCTTTGAAACAAACTGCACATGCATTACTTAACATTTGCATTACTACGACTAAAATACTTTCATAATGATAGAAATATATGGTAAATTAAATTAGCAAAGGTGATTAACTTCAAACATTATATTAACGGAAAGAAGACACATTTAGGCCTTTTTACACCCTGCGAAAGGACACCCTTTTGATAATTACATACGCACATGTATAGTCTGATAACCACACAAGTACTGCAATACACTAAATTACCGAAAAGTTTCAGAATAAATGTGCTAAGAAAATAAATTCCTCTCTTAAATAATGTTGTTACCAAAGATAAAAGAAAATTACGTCCGTGATAAAGGAGAAAATTCATTAACTAGATAAGACGCAATGTTTAAAATTTACTACAAAAATGTATTTCTTAGAAAAGCCGTTACTCTTGAAAATTACTCGATTTCATTTTTGTCTTTAAATAATACAGATGTTGAGAAATTTACTCTTTAGTGACTCTAAGCATTTAAAGATTTAAATAAGATTTTATCTTCACATTTATGTTTATGGATAGGTTTGAAATAAATGTCTGGAGCAGTGCATGCATAACAATTATCGACATTTGTCACTATACGATTTTATAGTTCTAATTGTAGCCATAACTCACTTATAGAATAACAAAAGTATCTCTGATTTCTTGAAGTTTTTCGTTTCCAAACACATTAATCTTTGAAGATAAAAACATTTTGTACAAAGTGCGTTTATTTCAATACATTTTTTAACTAAAAATAACGGATGAAAGTAATTAAAAAAACCTTAAGAGCAGAAGAAAATTTGCAACTAATTAAATCAGAGAAAAAATATTAGTTGTTTTCAAATAATTTTTATCTATTGACATTGCAGATGTATGATATATATTTTTCAAAACAGATTCATCAAATTTTATTTCAGTAATTATGTTTTAGGGATCTTTCCAATTTTTTTAATAATAGTGTTACTTCTGAGGAAATAGGAAATGGATAAATAAAAAAGAAAACTTTAAAAAGTTTTATCTTATAAAGAAATTTTTCTGAAATTTTCAATTAGTGTTACAGAATCTATCAGAGACTCGATTTTACTAAAGTGAACGGAAATATATAATGTCTATTCGTAAAGACTAATTGTTATTTTTTTATTTCAGAAATTAATATAAAATAATTACAGAGCTATAATTGTATCATGAGTAATCTAAAAAAATGCAAATTTACTCATTTTAAATGTGAATGAACAAATAACTTTTTGTAAAGGATTTGTATTTAACAGGAATAATTTTCTTCTTATTTTGTGAAAACTATTGTATATGATTAGCTTAACATTTGCAGCATTTTTACTGAAATTCTCTCCCAACAAAATAAATATATCAACAAATAAATTATCGATAGCAAAGACTATTAATTTCCAACATTATGTTATCGAAAGTAAACTCACTGATTTACAACTGAGCTCACATTATGCAAACATCCATCCTTGCATAACAAACAAGTTTTAAACAAAAAAAGAAAACAACTTGAAGTGACTGTTTCTTAGTCCACAACTTGCTTAAAATTAAGCAGCAACACTTATGTTATTAACGATGCCTATTTTTTTTTATTTAATTATTGTGCGTCATTTTGCGTATTTGAGCAAGAGTAGTTTGGAATAGCAGAGTGATAATTTGGCAATCCTTTATTGCTACTCACATTCAGTTTAATCTATGCCGTTGCCAATAGAGTGTGTTTTTTAAAAATAATAGAGTGGTGAAATAAACACACGATGAATGCTCAGATTAGTTTTGTCCTCAGTTTTTCTCCAAACTATGTCAATAATTAACAGAGTTTGGCAATACCGCCGAAACAAGTTGGATTAGACGAGGGATTCAAATCAACAAACATTCGCTTGGCGATAACGTCGGGCTCGCCAAATCTTTATACAAATCTATCTCAATCAATCGAATTTTATTGATCTTATGTTGTCACTCTCTTACTTCGGATTTTTAAAACTAGAAGGAGATCGGCAGTTCTCTTGCATATATCACCAACGATCAAACACCCATCGTGCTTCACAACCGCATTTTACCAGGTCGAAAGTTTAAGGTGATAATGACTTGCAAGATTGAGACGATTCTCTCAATCAATCATCTTCAATGCGCTGGGCAACAAAGTTCATGCAATACACAAGAAACAAGAATACCACACACATTCACCTCTAATTCTAAAGGGCCGAATCTTTAAGCTCTCTCATTTATGATGTCAATCTAATTGTCATTATCACTCACGTTTAGAACACGGTCGACAATTATACATTAAAACTTTTTGCGCTTCCCTGTAAAAACCTGCATGCGATATGATGATGACTTTAAGCTTAAAACCTTATCTGGTGTTTTAGAATTGTACTGTAAAAAGTTATATTCAAACCCGTTCAGTGTTTGTTGAGTAAATTAAGTGCTGCAATCGTATAAAATTTTTGAAAAGTTTCAGAATAAATGTGCTAAAAAAAATCCATTTCCTCTTAAACAGCTTTTGTCACCTGATATAAACGAAAATTAAGCCCGTAATAAAAGAGAAAATTCATTACCTAGATAAGATGCAATACTTAAAATTTACTACAAAAATTTATTTCCTTGAAAAGCTATCACTCTTAAAAATTGCTCGATTTTATTTTTGGTTTAAATTAATAAAGTCCGTAAGTACGTTAGCCATTCTGAACAATATAAGATTTGAAAGAACGTTTTATCTTCCAACTATTTTTGTTTATTAATGGCTTATAGATAAAGACTAAGTGCGTAATAATTGACGTCGTTTACATTATACGATTATATGGCCCTAATTTTAGCTATAACTCACTGATTCAATAACGCGTATACATCACTTTTTGAAGTTTTTCGTGTGAAAAAGCCTTAATCATTCAAGATAAAGACATTTTATAGGACGTCCGTTTATTTTAATAGATTTTTCTAATTAAAAATAACGGATGAATATAATTAAAATAAAACATTAAGCACAGAAGTAAATTAACAACTAAATGTTCCCGAGAAAAAAAAATCCCAATAAAAAAAGCGCCAAGTTTTGCTTAATTTATCTGCCATAAAGAACGCACAAGATAAACATATTTTATTGACAGTGGCTTACTACAATTTGGCCATTAAAGCATTCTAGAGGTGTGTTTGTATGGTTGGTTTAGAAAAAGACCTATTACAATCACTTCATTTAAATATCTATCTAGTATATATCTATATATAATACAAATCTTGTCATCACGATAAGATCCACATTACCCAACCAATTCAAACATTATTGGGACAACGAAACTGATTTTGGGAAATACCTTGATTAAGTTTGTTAATTAAGTATGTAGTTCTTATAGTTCGTTTACAAGGATATTCAAAAACAAAAACATGCAAAACGCTTCATTATGTGATAACCCGAAATATTGAACCAATACGAATCTGATCGGGGCAGTGTATTGATCATACAAGTATCCTTGGATGAATTCGTTAATAAATTATGTTGCTCTTATACTTCGTTTACAGGAATATACAAAACTTTTGAATGGCATTAATTGAATGATTTTGGTTATATTACAGCCGACGGGCGATTTTCAACATATTTTTAACATTTTTGGCATAATATTTGCATCATATCCATTCAATTACTTTTGATAGCCTACTTAAAAATTTCACAGAAAATTATCTTTCTCGCTAAAATAGCGAATTTAGAAGAAGTGAGACGAATTTGTTTAATTTGAATTAATCGGGTGAATGTACCTTAAAATAAAATTGAAAAAAAAAAAACAGAAATCAACCCACTCTTCCGACTGAGCCTGAAACACTTGTTTCGAATTCTAACGCACGGAAGAAATTTCAAGAAATTAAAAAGAACTTTAAGATTAAAAGAGCGCAATGCCGCAGAAAATTTAGAATACTTATTACACCCTGCTTAATATTAATCATTTTATCTCAAATATTTCTTTCATTTAGAACAATCGATCACTATTACGTTTTGAAATAATTTCAGAATTGAGGCGCTGAGAACGAGAGTGGGCTATACCACAATTTTGCGAAAAATGAGTTTGAAGTGTCAAAGCATTGTCATGCCATCTATTTGCTGTATAATAAACTTTATTAATTTCGAAACTATTAGCGTTTATAGAGCCAGTTTGACAGATGGTTCAAAGTAACTTGGATATCAAGTTGCGAGTGCAAGAATGGAACAAGTGGCTTGGTCCACTCTGGCACTGGCAACTTAATCACCATATGCTTGCTAAAGAATTTTGGCCTCTTCTGGCACTGGCAGAGCTGGCCTAAAAGAGTTTGACAAAATATTTTTACAAATATTGGAAAGAATTTTTCTCGAAACCACAGCAGGCTATGTTAGTCCACTCTAGTTCTCAACACCTCAGTTAATATTAGAATACAAAAAGGCAATTCACGTGAAACCTTCTTATATGAAGGTTTTACCTCTGAGTTTCGACAAGCAAGACAAACATCAGTTTAGACAAAGATTAATTTTAACACAATTACTCAAATTGGTAAAGAAATCATATGAGTTGTAATTTTCCAACTGCAAGAAAAATGTCCGGGCCAGGATTTGAACCTCGGATATCTTGGCGGAAGCTGCCATGCTCTACCAACTGAGCCATCCCAACTGAATCTGGAGGACTTAATTCATCCAGTTAACCTTTTTGATCATAGCATCTGGTCTGATATCTGAATCAGCACAACAGAATATATCGCAGGTAATTTGGAACTCCAGTGAACGATGGGTACGTGATTACACTAGATTAATAACACTATTTAAGACTAACGTTACTAAGACTAACGTAAGTCTCGTTGTGGTTTGACACATTCTAGGGTTATTTCGTACTGTCTAACCTCATGAAACCTGAAGACAACGAAATGAATAAATTTTACTTGCATCGAGTTTTACATAGAATTACATGTTAATACATTGTATAGTATTGAAATATTGCATATTGATGACAGGAATTCATTTTATATGAACCAGAATTTTATATTAAGTGGCGTCGTAATGAAATTGGAATGTATTTCTTTGTTCTTAATCATCGACAAGCAGATAACTTTGTTTACTTGATTAGCTCTGTCTGAATACCCCTCAGAAATTGTTTCCTAAATTCAGATATATTTTCTTTTATTTATTTAAAACGGAATATCTAAAAAGAAATAAATATTGAGAAGAAAAATAAAATGAATGTGTAAAAATTCTAAATGTTAAATTTGCTGTTTTTAATTTACTATGCATTTTAATAGACTCTCCAGTCGCTTTATAAGCTTTTAGCTATTAATTCTCGAATGATTTTAATAGTCATGTAGACCATTGCACACACCGTAGAATTAAAACAGATCTACACAATGCGTTAAAGTCGCAAGAAGTCGTTTTTAAGAAAGGATTTGGGGTGTTTGACTTTTATCTTGGGCGAACTTCCGATATCAGTGCTTTTCATTGCAGATAAATTAGGCAGAACTTAACAATTTTTTTTCATTATTTGTTTTACAGAAATACGTTTGTTGGGATATCACGCCTTTATATGTATATATTTTTTTCTAAAATGTATTAATACAAAGCTACTTTTTGTATTGTGTTTATTGTGCGTTACAAATTTATAATTTTTACTTATATTTTGTACTAGCGGCCCTCCCTCGCTTTGCTTCGGGTTAACCTTGAAAACCTTCATCTCTTTGTGTTTTCTGTAGACCTTTTTAATGTGTACAATAATTAGTACATTATTTTGATAAATCTTGTAGGGTTCAGCCTGCGTTTGCAATGTATAAGCGGAAAAAATGAAATTATTTACGACATCACATTAAAAACCTCAAAAATAACAGTATTTCTCCACTATTTAATGGATGTTATTATACATATAAACCTTCCTCTTGAATCACTCTATCTATTAAAAAAAAACGCATCAAAATCCGTTGCGTAGTTTTAAAGATTTAAGCGTACATAGGGATATAGGGACAGAAAAAGCGACTTTGTTTTATACTATGTAGTGATTAAACTAAAAAGTGACAAATTAACATTTTACAGTAAATTCTTTAAAAATAAAAATTTCTCAATAGAATGCAATATTCAATCAGTACTGGAAAGAAACAGTAAAATATTTTAATTTAAGCAACAACTAATTCATAAAATGGTGAAGAGAATCAGTATTCTCTAATTCTCCCAACATCCTTTTTCAGCTAGAAAGAAAATTCAGTGTAATTCGTACTTTATGAACTGACAACTTCCAAAAAAAGTAGATATTACATAATTTTACACACATTTGTAACAGACAATTCATTCTACATTTACGTTAATTTTTATATGAGTTGAGTTACATTATAAACGCGTTTACGAATTTTTATTAGTTTCTTATGGTAGCTCTGTAAATTTTCACACGTCCTTCTTTTGTAAAAGTTTTGGTCTCAACTTAAGAACACTTCTTGAACTTTTACTTTCTCAGGAAATTCACCTTAGGAAGCTTTTTAAAGCAACTTAAACATCTACGCGTTCATCCTTACAAGTAGCAGTTTACACATAGTACAAGTACAATGATATGGGTTGATCTATTGCACATTGGGCGCTTACGTGGTTGCGCTCTTCCCAGTGCCCTCCTCCGGTACGACGCTGGCTTTTTAATATCCGGCGTCTTATGGCACTTCGAGTTCCTACTTCCTTCGTCGACTCAGTTTTTCGCTAGTCCATTCACTAGCTGCTTCTCACTTCTCTCTTGTGCTCTCGGTTCTCCCCGTTAACACCTTCCAGTCTCTTTCACGGAGTCCCGCATCTTCCTAAGGGGGATCAGGCAGTGCGTGGCACGGCACAATATGTCTGCTCAATTTCTGCAGTTTCCCTCACAAGTGATCACACTCAAAACCTCTCTCTCGATTGAGCCCTTACTTAGCAATAATTTTTAATTCTCCTAATTTCAACTAATTTTTTTCTCTTATCAGTTATCTCAGGCTTCATAGTTCCAGTTAATTTATTTTTTAATACTTCGCTCAGCATATGCAGTTGTCGGTATCCCGGAAAACATCTCCAATCGCCCCTATTTAAAATTCAAAATTGCAACTTGCGACCTGCGGCTGATAGTCCTTCGCCCGGTGAACGGGCGGCACTAGTGTCCAAAGATCGTCGTTCTCACTGATAAATCGGACAACATACAGCAAATTTATCATATAGTAAAAAGCTCCTCCATATCTGTAAAATGAGGAAACCTAAATCTAGTTTCCAGTTCATGCTTTCTCCATCTACACCACTAAAATTCTGCGACAGTGTTAGCTTACTAGCCTCTAATACAAGTTTAAACGAAGTTGCCATCTTCTAATTAGTTAATAAGTTTCATCTGTAGCGAGGACTTTAACGCCCAATCCATACTATGGGGTTACAGGTATGAAGACCTCAGGAGTGACTTCCTCACCGAAGTCTTAGATGTACATAATCTGGCAGTCGCCAACCTACACAACTCAGTCACCACATTTGAAAAATTATATAACCAGGGCAAGGTAATTGCAACTGGCAAACCAGACCTCACTGTGGTAAACTGACAAACCCTCCCAAAACTACATCCATGGTTTGTCTCGGACCACCATAGTGGCTCAGATCACAAATATGTAAACTACACTTATCACACCACACCATTATATACGCAGTGCAGACGATTCAACAAAACTCAAGGCAACTTCTGCAAATTTAAGAACAAAATAAAATTTAACAAACAAGCACTTCACAGTCAACTAATTAATATCAACAGCACAGACAAAATTAATCAAAATTATGCACAGAGCAACTAAAGCCTCATTCAGACTGAAGACAGTACATAAAAGATAGTCATTCTCTTTCTGGACACCTGAGCTTAGCAGAGGAAGAAACCACTCACCGCACTTCGAAGGAAATTAAGAACCTTGAGCCAGCAGGATCTTACCTCACCGAACATGAAGATCATCAGTGCAAAACGCACAAAGCTAGCTGCCCTTTATAAGTGCAAAGTCACGATGGCTAGGAAAGCAGCAGGATCGAAGTTCTGCAGCAATTAATCTAATCCTTTTGGCACAGCGCAAAATATTTTCACGGGCAAATACGGAGTTATCAGTGTCTATCTTTCACAAAAGAGTGCCCTCATTAATTGGAGCGCTGGCACATCATCCCACCGATTGAAGAAAGGCTGCTTACAAGGCTCATGCCTTGTGCTTATCTTTTTGCAATTAGTAGCAAATGTACTTCTAACCGAGCTGAATCGGTTCGGATACTTCCTGTATACCTTTGCGGATGAGTTCAGCTAATTTTCTCGGGTCACATACGTCGTCATTTGGGGGAAGTATTTTAATCTGCTCTCCCCATCTTCTGCCGGTTGTTGGAAACACTTCACCTAATACTATCATCGCTCAAGTCTCAAGCACTCACATTTTACAAACCATGCCTGCTCGATCCAAAGCGGCCTTCTGAAACGCGTATCAACGGCGTTAGCGTACATCATGTCCCACACCTCAAATTCTTAGGCGTATCATTCACAAAAAATAAAATGGTTCGCACACATTAACTACATAAGACACAAACTGATCTCATTCCATCACAACTTATTAAAGTTAACATCAAAACTTTTGGGTTAACAATAAACTATTAAAAACTTGGTATTTAAACTGAAAATTTAGTGATTAAGCAACGGAACAATGGAACAATGTAATTAGCAGCATGGAATACCTAGTTGCGTACCAACTGAACTCCCAGGTTCTAGGTAATTGACTTGCGAGGAAAAGGGGATCCGTGAAAAATTTAAAAAGCTAAAAAATAAATAAAAATATTTAAAAATATAATAATGAATTAGAAGTTTAACGAAATAGTAAAAAGGTAAATAAATAAATAAAAATTTCCATTAGATCCAAAGAAAAATTGGCAGACGACACCTATCGAGGTTCCAACCCATTTCAAAAAAGAAAAAAATACTCCTTTCAGAGGTCATACATTTAGTTTAAAAGTTACAAAATAATAAACATTAAAATTAAAAAGCCAATAGGCAGACTAAAGATTAAAGATTATATATATATATATATATATATTATAAAGGCCAAACGTGTCCGTGTGTAACGCATACGTCATTTTGCGAATGTCAACAGCTGATAGTGAAATTTCGGTTTTGTGATTTTTGCTATTGCAATTTTTTTAATTTCTAAACATAGCACATTTTCAATTTTTACACGGTTATAGAGGAAAAAAAATTTACTTTCAAATGCAATTTGTTTGAAAACTATATCTTAATTGCCTGATATATTATGGCTTATAAAATATTTTTTAAGCTTGAATTTTGAAACGCCCAATAAACAAATGGAAGAATGCTGCCATTATAAATTTTTAAATAGTTACAAGTAGTAAAATTAATGAATTTTGAAATAAAAAGTCACAAGAATAGGGTGCCTTTATATGAGAGTAGCGTTATACCGGATACAAAATTTTATTAGTTCAGACGATTTTGGAGAAAAGGAAGCTTTGTAATAATTTAAAAATTTAAAAGAAAATTATTTGTTTACACCATAAACAAACATCGGATATTTTAACAGATAATATAAACAGAAGATATTGTTCTAGATATTGCATTTTTATGAATAAAATATAAAAAAAATTATTTCACAAATTTAATAAAAATGCATATAAAAAGTTAATATGAGCAGTAAGAAACAACGTTTTAATTCATATTTCATCAGTATTACAAATAATGTTAACGGTCATTGCGAAGTTGGAAAAAAACGAATATACATGAAATTGGTTAATATCGCGATCACTATATCGCATTCATAAGATGATGAATAATAAATTAACAAAGAAGCATCACTGGATGCAGCGAACTCCCTGTATTATTAATACCAAAAAAATAAAAAATAAACAAAACCCTTGAAATTCGTTAATGTCGCGATCACTATATCGCATGTATGAACGCTTAGTACAAAAAAAAACTGGATGGATACCGCATGTATGAGGATTTCACGCACAAGAAAAGCAAAGAAATCCGTAAAAAAAAAATCACTAAATGCAGCAACTTTGACAAATAAAAATATGAAAAATCTATTAGATTTAGGGGAAAAATGGTTTTCGCCTGCGTTCTGTAACCCGGGAAGCTCGGGTTCGATTCCCTAGTATATATAAAGACAAAATACAAGAAAAATTAAGAGTGTAAAACAAACTTACTTAAAAAAATTCTTAACTTTTTCTGGTGGTATTTTACGATTTTCAATGCACTGTAAATTAATGTACCTAATGTACCTATATTTTGAAGACCCCTTTTCTTTTTATGCAAAAATTAATGTAGGTCATAATTCATATGTTTTTTAACATGAATATATTAAAAATTTCATACTTTAAAAATGTTATTGAATCGAAAAACGCTAAAGTCATCTTTTAATCAATTTATTATATCTCATTAAAAAGGAAAAAAAAAACAGTCAGATGATTACTTGAGAAGATAAATAAACCTTTTTCACGTATGTAACATTAGCATCTCCAGATTTTGTGCCCTCTAACACTATGAAAATTTTAAAAAGAATTATAAAATATATTCTGATTCGGATAAAGGAACTCAAACAAAGTATCAAAAGATGTTCATATCATCTTAAAGATTATTAAAGTTCATACAATTTCTAATGTATAGACGATCCCTATTATATAATGCATTCATGTTCTGAAATAGAATATTATTCCGAATCTAATGGCGCCTTTGTTATGGTTTTATTGTAAGTGATCTTCGAATAAAGACGTGTGTGTATCTATATTTTTTCTCTTTGACACGAACGATGCAACATTAACTTGACATTTGCATTACTGAGACTAAAATACTTTCTTAATAATAGACTTAAACTGTAAATTAAGTTATTGAAATCAAAGGCGATTAACTTACAACATTATATTGACAAACCTGGACTCACTCGTTTACAATAGCGTTTTCACATTATGCGAAATTAAACCACTATAATACAGGGTGCGGCAAAAAAACGATCATCAAAATTTTTTGCAATAAAAACTAATTTTATTAACGAAAAACAAAAAAGAACAACCACAGTTATAAAATTTTCAATTGGTTTTAAAATGGCCTCCTTGTGAACGTTTGCAGAGCTGCAAACGCTTCCGAAAATTTTTGGCCGCGGCACGCACCTCCTGCAGCAACAATCCGTCCCATTCCCGGCGCAGCGATTTCTTTAGAGACTCCAAACTTTTGTGGGGCTTAGCACAGGTAATGTTATGCAAAATTGATCTTATGCTGTAGTCCATCGGATTCAGATCTGGTGAGTAAGGAGGCTATTCTGCAGACGAGATGAAGTCCGAAAAATGGCTTCTTCACCAGTCCTGAGTCGCTTTCGCCTTGTGAGTCCTGTTGGAACGTTCAATTCGCGTGCTTGAAGTGCTGCTGGGGCACGGAAGTACCACGGTTTCCAAAATGTCACGTCGGTACACTTCTTGTTTCATTTTGACCTCTTGGTCCACGAAAACGAGTGGAGTCTTGCCACTGGCACAAATTCTGCCTCAAACCAACACGGACTGAGGATTTTGCCAGCGTTCGACAACGGCCGAGCTGCCGGGGGCGTCGGCTTACCAGCTTCTGTCCTTTTGGTGATTGTAGGCTTGTTCGATGGTGAACTACTTCGCATTCGTGAAGAGGATGCGGTCTCAGTCGAGAGGTGGGTGTCGACGAAGAAATCGGTTGCATCGTTCGAGTCGTATGCGCTTGCTATCGCCGGTGAGGAGTTGAACATTTTGCAGCTCGTATGGCGTTAAATGGAGATCCTCTTTGGCTATTCGCCGAACCGATCTGTCACTGATTCCTATACCATGGGCGATTTTTCGCATCGAGACCCTCGAATTTTGCTTGAGCCGCTCTCGAACCAGTTTTCGGTTGTTTTCTGTTCTGACGGTGCGCTTCCTGAACGGCGGCCACCATGGCCCAGCTCCTTGTATCGTTTGATTGTCTGGTAGACAGTGGCCGGGTCGATGCCGAGAGTTCGAGCGATCTCACAGTTGCTCTTTTTCAGGCTATGTAATGCCAAAATTTGTGTACGTTGGTTGGATATCTGAAAATAACATATTAAAAACATTAAAAATTATGCAATTAGACATACTGGTAAAGAAAAACATGGACTATCCAATTTTAAAAAATCTAAAATCAAACAGATTCAAACAATCGTGTTAGAACAACAGAAACATTGATGATCGTTTTTTTTGCCGCAACCTGTATATGCGTATATAATTGGAAATAATAAGGAGACAAAGATTAACTTTAGAAAAAAGGAAATTTATTTTAAAATGCTATTGGAAGTATGAAAATGTAGCAGAAGTAGAAAGACAATATCACAGGGGGTTTCAGGCAGATCCACCTATGCGATTTACAATTAATGGGATAAAAGGTGTCGCGTCAATTCGTCGCGCACAATTCATCGCGGAACAATTCATCGGGCACAATTCATCGCAGCGTCAATTCGTCGCAGCGTCAATTCGTCTTGGTGTCAATTCGCGCAACGAAAATGTTTTTGAAGGCTATGATCAAATTATTTAATGATAATTTGTTTTTAAGGTATTATCGCATGTAAATTGTTCGTTAGAGTTCTCTATATCTAAAAAACTAATTATCATTAACCATTTTTACTAAATTGTCTTTATTTTATCATCATAGCCTTCAAAAACATTTTCGTTGCGACGAGTTGATGTCGCGATGAATTGATACCACAACGAATTGACGCTGCGATGAGTTGTCGCCGCGACGAATTCACGCTGCGATGAATTGTGCGCGATGAATTGCGCCGCGATAAATTGTGCGCGACGAATTGACGCAGAACCGTGATAAAAGATAAGTTTGAAACGCATGATGTTCATAGACACCGTTCCGGAACTGCAATTGGTCAAAACTGCGCCACAATACCAAATGAAATGTTTGTTCAAGTTTGTAAATCAACAGCCTATGGTTATCAGTAGTGTATTGACCAGAACGGTAATAATTTTGAACATCTGCGGTATGAGGAAAAGTTATTTTTATGTAGATTCTTTTGCAATTTAAGTTATTATTATATGTGAATAAAAACTGAAGTTATAATCATTCAAACTGTGTATACATTTTTGAAGCACCCTCTACACACGTGAATAGTCTGATAAACACATAAATACTGCAATCGAATAAAAATACGAAAATGTTTCAGAATGAAAATGCTAAGAAAATTATTTTTCCTGTAAAATATTTTTCTTGCGAAAGATAAAGGAAAATTACGTGCGCGATAAAGAAGAAAATTCATTAGCTAGATAAGACACAAACTTTAAAATTTACGACTAAAATTTATTTCTTTGAAAAGCCGTTACTTTTGAAAATTACTCAAGTTTATTTTTGTCCTGAAATAATGATGAAGTCGAGAAATTTACTCTTTAGTTACTTTGAGCAATTATAGATTTAAAGGGGCATTTTATCTTGACATTTATGTCTATTAATGGTTTAGAAATAAATGACTAGCACATAACATAGGTAATAATTGACATCGTTTCTCATTCTAGAATGATATGACACTAATTGTAGCCATAACGCATTTATCGAATATCAAGTATCGCACATTTCTTGAAGTTTTCCGTTTCACAAAACATTTATCTTTGGAAATAAAGACATGCGCTTATTTTAACAGATTTTTCTAATTAAAACTGGTCCTCAAAAATTATAAATAAAAATTAGGCGCATAACGATTCTTGGCAACTAATTGTTCCCTAGAATAATTAACGGTTCTTTTGAAATGATTTTTATCTACTGAAACTGTAGATATGTAATGCATATGTTTTCAAAATAGATTCATTAAATTTAAGTACCGTAGTTTTTTCAGAGATCTTTATGATTTTTTTTAATTAATGAAAATTAGTTCCGAAAGATTAATAGCTGTTCCTTTTATTTTTGAGGAATTGGGAAATGGCGCAGTAGACTCATTTAAAAGAAAATGAAAAAATGCTTTATCTTTTCTAGAATGTTTTTACAGGTTCTTGACTCTTAAATATGAATCGATCATAGATTAAATGTTATTAAAGTGAACGTAAATACTAAATGCTTTTTTTTAAAGTTAATATAAAAATAATCACCGCACTTTAATTATTACATGACTAATCTAAAAAATGCAAATTTAATAATTTCAAATGAGAACGGAAAAATAAGTATTTTAAAGAGAATCGTCGTATTTAACACTCTAGTGCCCATGATTAACATATATTATACCATGGTTTAAACGCTACTTTTTACGCAGAAACTTTAAGAAGTGTGATTTTCAAGACATTATTTCAATGATTATAATGGTCACGAGAGTCATTAATTGTACCTTCGACTTATAGTAGCGACAGATTTGTGGAACAGATAGCATAGTAATGAGTAGTTACGAATAGTTACGAGTAGTTAATTAGTAAGGAATAGTTAACGTGTGTCATTAATTGTACCTTCGACTTATACTAGCGACAGATTTGGGGAACATATAACAGCACTAGTGAATGAAAAATGCTTTAAAAGAAACATGAAAAATGCAAAAAACAAAAGCACGTTCCCAACGGTGAGTTTTAGCTTTATTTACAAATATTTTTTTTTTTTTAAATGTAATAATTACAGTATAATATAAAAAAGTATTAACAATCACACATGCATCATAGAATAATGGGTAGCGAATGGCATGAAATTGCCTACATCTATGTAAAAAATAACTTTATTGAAAATAAAATCAATCTGGGATATATAAATGAATTATAATAAAAAAATATATCGTGAGTTTGTAGATTGATATTGACAGTTCTTAAAAGATTTAGAGAGTTCTTATTTGTGGGACTCAGTCTTTAGGTTTTGTCATAAATTCTCTAGTCAGTGAGATAATGTTCCAAGAGAAACTCGTCGACGTAGATGTAAACAGATTCCCTGTCGATAAATAAAGTTCATCATATATTCTCACAAAGGTCAGGCACAATTTATTTCTCGATGTTTTTTTCTACAAAGTTACTAGTACTTTTATCGATTGAGATTCTTGGTAAAATTTCTCAGTCTCGTAAGATTTCGGTATCTGGTATACCTACAAAAGTTCTTGCTTCAGAACTCTCACCGCTCTCTCCCGAGCTAATACACACTTTCCAGTATTTCACTGGAAATCAACTCAGCTCCAAAAATGAGCTGCTACTCTTTTGCAAAACTTTTCTCCAACTCAATCTTCTCAATGCCTTAGTTCACTTCTCGCCATTAAATTTAGGAGGCCCTTAACCCGAAGGTGAGAAAATTATTACATTCTTAAACTCTATCAGCATTGGTTGAACAAAGGGTGGAGGGAATTAGAAACTATAGACGATAGAGTTCCACCTTCGGACGACGCCGACCCTCTGCTTCTAGAAAATTTCACCTCACACATAAAGTTCGGTGGCTTTCATCTGTCCACCATCTTTTAAAAGGACGATTTGTTATGATGGATTTTTGATTACCAAAGGTAACCCGCCATGGGAGTCTATCTCTCGGACCACCTAGAAATAATCTGTTTTATCATCTGTCATATGATCTGTCATATGATCATCTGTCATATGATCGGCCATTCCAATATTTATGAAAAGATGGAACGGTACCTTCAATAAAATGATGATAAAGGCACTTTCCCATTGGAAGTTTTGCTTGTTTTGTACCGAAGTTTTTATGTGTCGGCAAATAATATGCCATTAAATATAATTTATGGATTTAAAGTTTATAAGTTTAAGGTTTTGAGATTTATCAAGTATTAAAAACCCTTTTTTCAAATTTTTCTGAAAAAAATGACAAAAAAACTGTAAAAATAGTTTTGAGAAGAAATATTTAAATAACTTTATATGCTCAAATATTTCACAAAAATTCTTTTAATAATTGTTTTGTTTGATTACAATCGACAAAGGTGTCACATAGACTAGAGGAAAATTTACATATGTAAACTGCGACAAATATAGTCCATATTTCTGTTCCAATAAAAAAAGAAATCATTTCAAACGGTTTAACAGTTAGAAATGTAAACAAACAAATTCATTTTTTTAAATTGTGGATATAACCCCATTTGTACCCTAATCTCCTCATTATAGCATATATGTTCCAATTGAAAAAACACTTTAAAATATTTATTTTCATAACTTTTAATCTTAATTATCTTAGTTGACCTAAAAGAATACTGTTTCAACCACCAAATATTTTTTTTGCTGTTTGGAAACTTCTTACACTAAATATTAGAGGGTTAACATTAATAATTACCTTTTATTTATTAAAAACTATTCTACATTAATATTCATTAATAAGATAGCACGTAATAGTTAAAATTTACTACAAAAATTGTATTCTTAGAAAAGTCGTTATTCTTAAAAATTACTCGACCTTTATTTTTACCCTGAAATAATGAAGAATTTCCTCTTTAGTAACTCTGAGCAATTAAATATTTATCTTCACATTTATGTTTATTAAAGGCTTAAAAATAAATGATTACATGCGTAATAATTGGCGTCGTTTGTCATTCTATGATTATATGGTGCTAATCATAGCCGTAACTCAAAGAATTTCATACTTCTTGAAGTTTTACATTTTCCAACACATTTATGTTACAAGATAAAGACATTTTGTAGAACTTTCACGTTGTATAAAGAAATTATTCTAATTAAAAATAGAGTATGAAAATTGTAAAGAAAATTGGGCACAGAAGAAAATTAACGATTAATAGTTTTCTAGAAAAACTAATGGTTGTTTTGAAACAATTCTAATCAATTGAAATTAAAAATATACGGCACATGAAATAGATTTATCAAATTTAATTTCAATAATTGCGTTTTAGGTGTTTTTCTCATTTTTTTAAAAAATTAATTGAAGTTATCGTAGAAATATTGGTTTGCTGCTCCTTATATTGCTGAATAAATAGGAAATAAGTAAATATACTCATTTAAAAGAAAACGAAAAAAGGTTTATCTTCTAAAGTTTTTTTTTTTTTTTTTTTTTTTCTAAGGATCTGGGTTAGGGTATCAAAACCAATCAGATTCAGTTTAATAAAATGAAAGTAACTATTAAATGATTATACACGAAGGTTCTTTGTTTTTTATTTTGGAAATTAATCTAAAATAATTATTGCCTTTATATACTTACATGCGTAATCTAATAAAAGATGCAAAAAACAATTATGTAAAAAAGAATCGTGATATTGGGGTATTCGGAAAGTTCTTTTTGTTTGGAAAAGTTGTTTCGTACCGGAAAATTCTATCATTTAATTATTAGACATTAATTCCGATAGTTAATGTCTAATAATTGATGGGTAGAATTTTTATTTGTTTTTCCAAACGGAAGAACTTTCCGAACAACAAACATTTAACAAGAAAAATTATCTCATTTGTTATTGAAAACTATTGTTCAGGCGTTGAAAAGAAAAAGATATCATGCAATAATTCTAAGCCCAAAATCGTCGTATAAAAATGTTACCCATACCAGCCGATTGATAATAACGTTTACTATTAAATATGGTTCAAGTATTTGGATTTGATGGTAGTATACAAATTAAAAAATGTACTAACTTTGATTTTACAGACGGAACAACCACTTTTGACACCATGTTTGAGTTCTCTGGATCAAGGTAGCTAAGAAAAAGGCATAGTTGATATACATTTTTAAAAATCTTCATAGAGTTATGTAAGAAAATATTTTAGGGGTTAAGTCGTAAATTTCGAAAAATAAAACTAAGATCTTCCAGTGAGAAGTTTCCAGAAGACCCAGAAACACAGAATAAAATTCAAACAGCCTTCAGAAAAATTATTTAGAAGTTTTAAACATAAACAGTTTCCGAACAGCTGATGTCGGTTAAGGGGCTTCCGAGTTGCAGACAACTTTACGCCCAGTCTATTTGTGAGTAGAATGTCTTGAATTAAACTGAGCCGTTGGGAAAAATTAAGATGCAGAATTTTAGAAATTTTGTAGAAATTAACTACAAGATAAACGAACAATTACAATGAAAAGGATAGATGTAAAGTTAAGAAAAGTGCTTATAACAAATTACATATTAAACTAAATCTTAAAAAAGAAAAATTAAAAAACAATTTCTGGTGACTGCCTAAGATTTTTTTTTTCTGTGCATGCAAACACTAACAGGAGTCGGTATCATTAGACGTTCGAAAAGTAACATTTCCCTATACCTCGAAAACTAATAATCTGAATGAATTGTAAACTGACAATTTTGAAGATTGTGCTTTTTTTTTTTTCAAAACTTAATGTCGGTTATAATCCATACATTTTAAAATACGAATTAGTTAATAATTTTCATAATGAAAAATATGTTTTACAATTGACATGAATATATTCCGACCTATTCATTGTTTCTTTTCAATCGAATGATGTTTTGAGATGATGTAGATTAAAATTTGTCACGAGTAATTAATATTGCTATCCTCACTTGAATATATATCACTTTGAAGATTTAAGAAAAATGTATTAACTGTATATTTTACCGGGCAGCTTTGAACCTAGGATCTCATATATGGTGTCAAAAGTGGGTGTTTCAAAATTGGTACAATTTTTATATTGACGACCCCAAAACCCTAATTCGTACGCATCATGGTAGACGTTATTGCCAATCGGCTGGTACCAGTAATATTTTTATACTATTATTTGTAGCCTAATTAGTGTGGGGTGTTCGAGGGGAGGGGGTCTTTCTTCCTCAACGCCTGTACATGATCAACTTAACAAATACGTTATTTCCACTAAAATACTTCTTCAGCGATAAAAATATATGAAAAGTTGGGTTATCGATAACAAATTAACGCATTGAATAAACTGGCGTGATACTATAAATGTATTTAAAAAAACTTCTTAATAACACCATAAAAATGCACCTTTTACACCTTATTTTATGGTGTTATTAAGAAGTTTTTTAATACTTTTATCGATAAGAAGTCCATTTTCTTCAAAAATTATGTTAACGAAAGTAAACTAACTCACAATAAAATTAATATTATGCGAAAATCCACCCGCAATACGTACACACATGAATAGCCTGATAAACACATAAATACCACAAATAGTAAAATAACGAAAAGTTCTGAATCAATGTGCAAAGAGAATTATGTTTCCTCTAAGATACATTTGTTTCTAAAGATAAAGGAAAATTATATCCATGATACAGGAGAAAATCCATTAACTAGTAACGACACAATATTTAAAATTTACTGCAAAACTTACTTTTTAAAAAAGCCTTTATATTTGAAAATTACTCGATTTAATTTTGCTTTGAAATAAAGAAGATATCCAGAAATTTACTCTTAAGTGATTCTGAGAAATTAAAGATTTAAGAGAACATTTTATCTTCACATTTATATGCTTATTAAAAAAAAATACTGCATACGAAATAATTGGCGTTGTTTGTCGTTCTAAGATTATATGGCGCTAATTATACATTTTATTGAATAACAAATATCTTCCACTTCTTGAATTTTTTCGTTTCTAATTACAACCATCTTTGGAGATAATGGCAGTTACTGGACGTACGTTTGTTGTAATAGATTTTTGTGATTAAAAATAGCTGATGAAAATGAAAAGCAAATATTACGTACAGAAGAAAACTAACAGCTAAATGATTCCGGAAAAAAAGTATTGTTTTCAAATGATTTTTATCTACTGAACTTGCCGGCATGGGATACATGATTTTCAAAAGCGATTCATCAAATTTAATTCCAGTATTAATGTTTCATGGATAGTTCCCATTATTTTTTTTATTAATTTATTATTTAATTTTTGTTTATTAATTGCAATATATTAACAGCTGTTTATTTTATTTCTGTAATAAAATAAAATGACAAAGAGTATTCATCCAAAAGAAAATGAATAACAGGTTTTAATTATTTAAAAATTTCAAAGTATGAGAAAAAAACTTCAAAGTATGAGAAAAAAAGAAAAAAGCACAGCTCAGGTGAGCTTATTCACAATTTTGGAGGGTTTTATTTTATTTTTTTAAATTTAATTGGGTTTTCTTTATGCTGCCAAAATAATTTTATTACAAAGGTTGGTTGATTGATTTATGACGACCGTTTATCTAAACGAGGGATATAGGTCCTAGGGGGAGTGCCATCCGTGGGGGTCTTTCTGAAAGATCCCAACTGGTATTTACGGCAAGGTTCGAAGAAAAACCACGGAAAACTCCGAACGGTTTGGTGGAGCAGCGCGACAGAGGTTTGAACCCAGCAACTCCCGTCTACCAGCTTTGGGAGCAGAACCTCCAGCCACTTTTATTACAAAGCATTGCAATTGTATACAATGTTAATACTTAACATATAAAAAAAAATAAGAAGTATTTTAAAAAGCAATTGACAAGTAAAAGCTTCAAAAATCTTAGGATCATTTTTTTAAATTTATACTAGGGGGCTCTGCCCCCTACGAGCTACGCTCGCCAACCCCCGTTCTGACACCGCATGATTTAAAAAGACTCTGATTTGATCAACTCTAAAACGATTACGGAAGATTGTATTATGATTAAACGACCAGTGGCGATCTGCTGTAACCGGGTTTCCATTCATTTTCCTTTGACTGAGGGATTTTAAGTTCGAATCATCTGCTCTCGAAACAGCTAACAACTGTTTTCCTGATTTATTAAATAAGATGAAATAAACATTTAAAAATCAACTTGTGGGAAATGGTTAAGTAAACTATGTCGCTGCATTGGAGAATTTTATAACGATGCTATAGAAAATTGGATACTTCTCCATTATCCCGTCGACTACTTTCTATAAAAAGAAAAGGACTGATGCCAGAATATATCATTTAACACCAAACGTGCATGGCCGTGGCGTCGCGTTGCATTCAGTTGACATCAGATGCGTTACACGCATTAGTTATTTCATTGAGGGATTTATAATTCAAGGTTTATTTGTCTTTTTGATACTTCTCCATTATCCCGTCGATCAATTTTCATTAAAAAAAATATCACCAAACTGTAACGCCAAATAAACAAATAGAAGAATTTTGGGCACAGGTGTCATATACGCACCACGTTGGCGCGATTTTTTTCAACCGCCAATTTGGCGATAACTTTGTTTTTGAATAAATTGTTGTCTATTTACGTTTATTTTTTATTTTAATTCTATAAATTATTTTTATTATGTATATCAATATTTATTTACATCAAACTATCATTTATTTATTTCCTTTTTTAAAATAATAGAAGCTATTTCATTTATTACGTTATTCTGTTTTTATATTCAAATAAAAAATCAAGTGTTATTATTGCATGCTATTTGAAACTAATATTGAAAAACAAAGATTTCGCCAAATTGGCGGTTGAAAAAAATCGTGCCAACATGGTGCGTATATGACATTTGTGCCGCATTTTTCCATAGGAATCTCAAAAAAATAAATAAATAAATAAATAAATAAACAAACAAACAAATAAATAAAATACAAGAAATTCGGAAAGCCCCACTCACCAAAGTGTCCACTATCAGTAAGTTTAAACAATAAAACTTACAACATATTAATGAAAACAGAAAAAAATAGTCTTGGATCTTTATTTACATTATTTTTCTTAATTATCTCTCTCGGCTAGTGAATAAATATTTGTGACGTCAGTTGAAGCTGATCTATTGTATGTAACTGTTCATCGCAACATTTTCAATGCCTTTTCTTTTTTAATATCAGGTCACTGCCGTTTAAGAATGCAATTGCTATTTTAATTAATGAAATAATTAATAAATCAGTGCAACATAATGAAAAATATATGTATATATCGAATTAAAAACCACTTGATGCTATAACAAACACATGTATTGCCTCTGACGTCAAGTGAATGGTGACGCCACATTCATGCATTTTTGGTGTTAAATCCTATAGTTTGGCGATAGTTTTTTTGGTTATGAAAAGTGGTCGTCGGGATAAAGGAGAGGTAGCATACTGTTAATGATATTTTAACAATTTATTAGTTATTTCGGCATTTTAAAGGTAATTATTAAACTTAAAAATATAGTTTTTAATTGAGAGGAAATATTTTTTACGCTGTTTTAAAATTTGCAATAACAGGTAAAATATTTGTCGAAACAAATTAATCTCTCGTGTAAATATAATTTTTAATTGAAATTGTTTGAAAATATTGCTATTTGAGCATTTTAAATATGACGTAAGTTTCCCTACTTAATGCTTTGAAAACGCTTAATAATTTAATTATTTCTCGTTTTAACATTCACGCACAAGTATATTTTTTATTACGTAATTTTCTGCATTTACTGCTTTTATCACGTGATCATTTAATTATTATTTCAAAGTTTTATTTCTGTTTTTAATAGTCATGTGTAAATAAATACATTTCTTAATTGAAAGGGAATATTATTATATGCGCTATTTTACAAATTGGCAACAATTCAAATAATGGATTTTATAAAATATGAAATAAATCTTCATAAAAATAATGAAAATGTTGAATAAAAAATTGAAATATAACCTCAAAAAATGTGTCAAATTGAAACAATAATTGCAGTCTGCACACCGCAACTTTGTCAACTATATCCTTACAAATTATGGTTAAATTCCTGTCCATAGTTTTCGTTTCTATAAAACTTTTATAAGAACATTATTTTGACCAACTTTAATATTAAATATCTCTTAAAATAATTCTTCGATTTAAAAACTGTCTACTTCAGCGTATTTATGGAACATTTCTTTATAAAACCAACAATTTTAAAATTTTTATTTGCAATAGTTTTCTGTCAATTAGTCAGGAATACTTCAAGGCACAAAATCTTTATTGACAGCGGCTGCTGCGGCTGCTGCTGCGGTGGTTACTTTTTTTAATATAGAGAGATACTTATAATTTAGATAAGAAATAGGTGAAAATTAAGAATATAAATGACAAAAGTTTTGGGTAGGCAGATCGGCAGATGGATTGGAGGTTGACAGCCCTGGTCCCGATGTTCTCTAATTTACTGTAACAAAATCCATTAAAAAATTAAATTTCATTAAATGGAACCTAAATAAGGAATCGTTACGCTTGAAGACTATTTATATTTTATTTTTGGAAATTAATATAAAAATAATTAACGATCTTGAATTGTTCCATTGACAATCCCAAAAGATAGAAAACACATATTTTTAAAGTGTATAAAGATGCAACCATTTCTAAAAAATTCAAGATATTTAACAAAAAGAATTATTTTCTTTTCAACTGATACCCATTTTAAATTAACCGATTATAATTATTTTAGTTCGAAAAATAATGCAACTTATGTGATAATTGAAAAGCACATCATTCAAATATGCATGACAGTGAATTTTACTTTCACAGTGGAGTTACACTCCATTTCGCACGTACACTGGATTCACACTGAATTTTTTTTCGTCTTAGTCTGCATCGTTACAATGTATAAATATAGAGTCACACATAAGCTTTGATCATAGCGTCCACTAAAAGTACTGAAAAGTTTCAGAATCGATGTGCTAAGAAAATTATCTCTGCTTTTTAAATAATTCATTTTACTAAAAATAAAGGTAAATTGTGTTCATGATAAAGGAGAAAATGCTCTAGTTAAAATACAATACCATTCTATAATATTTAACATACCAAGAAAATTACTCAAGTTTATTACAAATATTTCACACCACAATTTTTTTTTAAACAATTTAAACTTTTTGTTTGATTTATGACTGTGTCATTTGTATTTTATGTATTTTATGAAAAAAATTCTGGTTTAATTCGAAGTATTTTCATGTGATACTGGTCAATTGACCAGTTGCGTTATATTTAATGCTAAAAGTCATTGCCAAAATTTACTTTAAAAAAAATCTCGCTTAAAAAATACTCTACTTTAGTTTTGTTCTGAAATAATAAAGTCTTACAGAAATTTACTTTTTAAAGTCTCTACACAATTAAATATTTAGAGGAATATTTTTTCTTCATATTTATGTCTATTAATGGGTTAAGAACTAGCGCATAAAATGCGCTAAAATTGGTATCGTGTGTTATTTCATATGATAAAGGAGGAAATTATCTATTTAAAACACAACACTATTTTATAATATTTAAAAAATATTGCAAAAATTTATCAGAAAAAAGTTATCACTCGTGAAAAATATTCTATTTTATTTTTGTTTTGAAATAATGAATACGTCGAGATATTTACTTTTATCGACTCTATACGCAATTAAATAGTTACAGAAATATTTTATCTTCATATTTATGTTTATTAATGGCTTAACAATAAATGACTAATACATATAATGCGCAAACATTAGCACCGTATGTTATTTTATAGGATAAAGGAGAGAATTCTCTAGTTAAAACACAATAACATTTTATAATACAGTCGGTCACTGTTAAGACGCTCTTGGTTAACACGCGATTCCGATTGATAGGCGGATTTTTCCTCTCCTTTACCCCTTTAAGGCACCAGGATTCAAGAACAAATTTATTTGAAAACAATTAAAAAAATTTCTTCATGTCTATTATAAATTCAAAATATAATTCTAAAATTCTGGTGTCAATGTGGCATTTTAGGATTAAAATTAAGTGGTACATATAATATACCGACGCACTTCAAGGGGTTAAACACCGTCCGTAAGACTAAGGCAAAATATCACGTTTAACCCGTTGGGGACGTGTGACACGTATACGTGACGCATAAGATGCTCAGAATCCTTCATTATTCCCACCAGTTCATTTTTATTGTAAGCTTTGCCTTATTTAATCATAGCATTTCTGCGATTCAATTAAACGCAAATTTCTCTTTTTAAAAACCGGTGGGAAAGATTAAAAATTCTGTTTAAAGACGCTCGTCGCGAAGGGGTTAATACGCGAACGGTTATCACGCGATCCCGCTTAATACGCGACTTTTGTCCAATCCTATGAAACACGTCTTAACTGGGTTCGGCCGCATTTTAAAAAAAAGTATTGCAAAAATTTACTTTTGCAAAAAGATATCACTTTTGAAAATTACTCTATTTTACTTTTTGTTCTGATATAATGAAGATTTCGATAAATCTACTTTTTAACGACTGTAAGCAATTAAATATTTAGAGGAATATTTTATCTTTATATTTGTGTTTATTAATGGCTTAAGAATAAATAAGAACATAAAATGCAAAAAAATGGCGTCATGTGTCATTTTAAGATTGTATAGCACTAATTATACCCTTAACTTACTTATCGAATAAGTATCGCACATTCTTTAAAAAAAAATTTCAATATATTTTTCTTTGGTAATAAAGACATATCGTAGAATGTATGTTTATTTTAACAGATTTTTGTAATTAAAAATAGCTTGCGAAAATTATAAACAAACATACAAACATTAAGTACAAAAGAAAGTTAGCAACTCATTGTTTTCGAGAAGCAGATGTGCGATACGTGTTTTTTCAGATAGATTTATCAAATTTAATTTAATTAATTTTGTTTGAGGGATCATCGCGATTTAGTTTTTTTTTTTGATTAATGGAAATTAGATCGGAAATATTAATACCTTTCTTTTTTTTTAGAAGAAACTAAAAATGGCGAAGCAGACTCGTTTAAAAGATAATTAAAAAGAAATTTTATTTTTTAGGAAATTTCTCGGAGTTTCTTGATTTTGTCGCGTAATTCATCAGCGATTCAATTGTGCTAAAATGAAGATAAATAGCACATGTTTATGCATGAAGGCTTTTATATACATATTTCGAAAATTGATATAAAATTTATTACTGCTGTTTATTTCATGAATAACCTAATATATAAAAAAATATTTGAAAATGAATCACCGAATTTTTTATGTCTATTTTTTCTTTTTTTTTTATTGAAAACTATTGTATATGATTAACTTGTAACATTTCTACAAAAATACTTTTAAATGATGGACATATATCAAAAGTTAAATTATTGATAGCAAAGTTCATTATCTTCCAAAATTATATTAGCAAAAATAAACACAATCATTTACAATGAATTTGAAGTAAACAAAAATATTACGTCTGAACATATTTATATTTATATTAAAATCATTAAAATTACAGACATTACATTACAATTACTTAAAACATTAAAAACATATTAAAATTGGACGTTTCGGATTTACATGAAAATCCCTCCTCAACAAACATTTTTCTTAACATAAGTCACAGTTCAAAAATATCAACACATAGAAAATGCAACGTATCAAAATGTCGAGGCCAAAGTTACAGCAATAAATTATAATACAGTAATAAATAATAATAACACTGAGTATTCATTCGGGATTGCACCTGCTTCGTTAAGAGGTAAATCTGTAATTTTCGTATACCATGCTTCTAAGAAAGTACGAGTTCTGTAGTTGCTGCACCTCGATCTGATTACAAAAGATTTGGCAAAATCTGGAAAATGGTCAGTTTTTAATGCATGATCCACTATCTTGGAATTTAATTTTTTATTCTGAAATGCGTATCTGTGCTCCTTTAGTCATATCTCAAGTGTTTGACCTGTCTCCCCTATATAGATCGCATTGCATTGTTGGCATGGAATACCATAAACTACATCTTTAAACTGAGAACTGGGATATTTATGTTTGAAGTTGCTTAAAACACTATTTAAAGGTTTCTGTGAGATGAAAGCTGTAGGGATACCGAGTTCATTTACAATGAAGTTTGCATTTTTCAAAAACAGATTCTTACAAAACATGAATGTAGGGTTACTAGGACTCTGCTCTATCGTCTTCGCAAGAATGAGCAAGTCCAAAGTGAAAACAATACTGATTGTTAGTTTCGACACAAAAAATGAGGTCTACAAGGAGTTTGTTTGTACATCAAGTACAGACCGTCAAGGCTGCCTACTAGGTGGATGTTATCGAAAAATTGAGATAAAGTTGTCCTCCATGTGCGAAAAGAGATCGCAGCTACCTGGGTTTTCCATCCTGACAATGCTCCCAGCCACACCGCTTTGCGTTTCCGTGAGTTCCTGGCAAAGTACAACTTGCCAACGCTGGCAATCCAAGCCGCCGCCGTCCTGACCGCTGTGAACGAGTTTCCCGTCGAGGCTTTCCAGGCCATATACTATGAAAAGGAAAATAGCTGAACAAAATGTGTGGATGCTCGAGGGGAGTATTTTGAAGATTTCTAAACGTTTGTAACTATATCTTGAATAATTTCTTTTTTTACGACAACATTTGCATTACTTTTTCAACACACCGTGTATTATTAGTTTAGTTGCTCAGTTAATGGTGCAAAATAAAATATATTGTTCCTTTTTAAAAGAAAGCATAAACTTTTATATTTCCTGTCAGATAAACATATCTATGCAGTTTTTCCTAACCGTTGGGGTAAAACCAGGTGATTTGACTTTCTGTAAGTAATCCATTACTAATAAACATTTGATCAATTAATGATATATTTAAAATAATATTATGGTGCAAGGCTAAGTTCAGAGTATGTACGCAATATTACAATACATTCTGGTGGAAATTCTGTCTTCAAGAAACAACTAATAATAAGCTATGTAGTTTGACCCCTCTTTTCGTGAATAGCCTGAGAAGCACATAAGCACAGCAATTGAATAAAAATGCTGAAAAGTTCCAGAAAGCGTTATGTTTCTTCTTAAATAATTATTAATAATTATTCTCTCTTCTTAAAATTATCTTTCTTCTTAAATACATTTTATTTACAAAGTTAGGGGAAAATTATGTCCGTGATAAAGGAGAAAATTCATTAACTAGATAATAGGAAGTATTTAAAATTTATTACAAAAATTGTTTTCTTGGAAAAGCCATTAATATTGAAAATTGCTCGACTTTATTTTTGCCCTGAAATAATGAAGACGTCAAGAAATTTACTTTTCAGTTACTCTGAGTAATTAAAAATTTAAGGGAGCATTTTATCTCCACATTTATGTTTATTAATAGTTTAAAAAATAAATGACCACATGCATAATAATTGGCCTCGTTAGCAATTCTACGATTATATACCGCTAATTGAGGTCGTAACAAATACTGAATAACAAATATCTTTCACTTCATGAACTTTTTCGTTTCTCAATACATTTATCTCTCAAGATGTAGACATTTTGTAGAAATTACTTTCATTTTAATAGATTATCCAAACACGAAAATAGCGAATGAAAAATTTAAACAAAAATTAGTCACAAAAGAAATTTGGCTACTAATTGCTACCGAGAAAACTAATGGTTGTTTTAAAATGATTTTTATCTACTGCAATTGCTGATATACGATATATATTTCTCAAAATGGATACATCATTTAATTCCAGTCATAAAGTTCTAGGGATTTTCCTGTGAGTTTCTGTAATTAATTTCCTATTTAATTTTTTAATTCATTTCGAAATATTAATAGCTGTTCTCTTTTTCTGGAAAAAAAGGGGAAATAGCGAAGCTAATTCATTCAAAATAAAATGAGAAAGGTTTTATTTTTTAAAGAATTTTCCATAAGGTTCTCGTTTAGTGCAACAGAAACCATCAGAGATTCCATTTTATTAAATCGAACGTGAATAATAAATCGTTACGCTTAAAGAAACTTTAATTTTTTATTTTTAGAAATTCATATAAAAATGATTACTGATCTTTTGCATGGCTAATCAACAAAAAAATTAAAAAAAAAAACTATTTTTAATTGAATAGGAAGAGGTTTCAATATACAAAGCAATCAAGATATCTGATATAAAGAATTAACCTCTTTCTTACATGGTAAAAAACTTTTATTTTCATAAATATTTACTTAAAAGGAATTACGGTTTACAATGACGAAAATTCCCTAAAATTTGATCGTGTAACAGACGCTCTGTAATTATCTTACACTGTTACTTATTTTTACATTTATTTATTTTTTTTTTTTTAGACAGACAAAAATACTTGTTAAAATGTAAAAAACAATAACAAACGTTTTACTATTGTACGACAAATTACATTTGCAAAACTAGCACGATTTTGAAATCCGGGCTCCATATTTTTAAATCGTCGTTTCATTTTATACGGCTTATTACGTTGTCTCTCGATTATACTGGAAAAAAATAATAATAATAAATTCAAAAACCATAAAAGTTGATTTTTTTTTGTTGTTGCTATAACTTGAAAAAAATTTTTTTTTTTTTTTTTTTTTTACAAGTATAGTTTGTAGATAAATTAATCTCCTTTAATTCAACTTTTTTTT
Source organism: Maratus michaelseni (assembly GCA_963931845.1). NCBI lineage: Eukaryota > Metazoa > Arthropoda > Arachnida > Araneae > Salticidae > Maratus > Maratus michaelseni. Next base: position 280,081,310 of record OZ007592.1, on the reverse strand, counting down.
TAAAATAAATAAAAGTAAAAATAGATTTTTTTAAAAACACACTTTTATAAGCATTAAAAGTATATCTTAAAAACCACGCTAACTTTCATGACTGCAATTCATGTTATTAATATATATTCATTACAATATTCATTACATATATTCATTACAATACGTTAATATGGCGAGGCCCCTGATTATAATAAATTCACAGCTTTGATTTCGCTCGGTAGAAAGCGAGAGTGAATTTATTAAAAATAAAATAAAATAAATAAATAAATAAATAAATAAATAAATAAATAAAATCTGGAGTATTTTTAAGATATGGCAACAGGAAAGAAATAATGAAACATTATATAATCTATTTTTTATGATTTCTAAATTTATTTTTCAGCATATATTCATAATTTTCTATGAAATTATTTAAGGAAAAAAGCGTATTTTTAAATATATATATCACATTCTTTGTATTTTATTTATATATTCTACTTTTTAGTATTTAAATATATCGTTGTTGGAGTTTTACAGCCAGTTGGGCTATTTTGGCGTGCGTGGATTGGAGCATAATTAAATCCATTTTTGTCGTAACTGGTATACAATTGTAACGATAAAGGATATTTGACGACTTATGATCTGTGACCGGTTAACGGAAAAATGGAAAAATACATTAAAATTAATTTATTAATTCATAATTAAGTTTTAAAAATATTAAAATATTGTGATGTCTTCAGAAACACACCGGTTAGCAGACCTTTACAAATTTCATAAAATTTGGTAGCCAGCAAAAAATTGTAGTCGCCAGTAAAAAAATATTTACCCCCTCTGTCACGTCATTGATTTTCAAAAACCACAAAAGTTATTTATCAATTAATTTTAAACAAATAATAACAAGCATAATTTATAATTATTAGTTACATAGCACATAATTTAGTTTTATAGATTTACTTCAAACGATATTATCACTTATCTGTTTTTATTCGTTAAAATTAATGTGATACATTAATCAGTTTAAATTCTGAACACAAAAATCTGAATTGAAACTTACAAAAACTCTTGAGCAATGTTTAGCATTGTATCCATTTTTAGATGACATAGAGGCTGGATTAACACTATTTCTCACTGTTTAATTTACTCCTCCCTCTCCGTACATTCTAATCACATGACAATTTAATTTAACATTGTTATTAAAATGAGTAGCACATGCTGCTCTTGATAGAAATTGCTTGACATTTTTTTAGCATTCTACCCAATTTTATATGCCATAGATGCTGGACTGACATTATTTCTTACTGTTTTAATGACCCACACACACACGTTCTAATCACATGACATGGTAGCTGGCTAGAGCGGCAAATAATGGCGTTTTCAGTGCATCAGATGGAAAATGCCTTTTAAACTTTGCTCTTCCATTAGAAGTACGAGAGAATAGGAAACATTGCTTGCTACGCACGAGTAGGGGAGGAGGAGAGAAAAAATACCGTTTGTGCTCGATTCTTAGTTCAATATTTGTACAAAAAAAACCCGCCAGGTTAAATATCTTGGCGGCCATATTAAAAAAATCTTGGTCGCCAGTAGCGACCTGGCAACAGCATTTGTGAAACCCTGCCTGTGAACATATTTTTTATAAGTCTAGCTTGTTAAGAAGTGAACGTAAAATCGATTACAATAGTCCATTTTTACACACAATAGACAAGTTGAGTTAAATGAAGTGTAAAATACAGTATGAAAATCCGTTAACTTGTTCAAAAGTTATCGTGATCCAAAAACTCTGAAAAACAGTGTTTGGACATATTGCTGATCTGTGTCGCTTAACTTTTATCACTCTTACGACAGTAATTTTACGAATTTTCTTATCATACCAACTGTACAACATTCCAAAAGTTTCAAACATTATTAAAAAAAATTATAATAAATACAATTTTTCGTCATTTCAAACTTTTTGTGTCCTTTAAGAAAAATAATGTAAGTATTATAATTATTCTATAAAATATTATCCGAAAATGCTACACTCTAAATTATGCATTCGCAGTGGTTTTACACTCGGTTTCGTTTTAATACTTGTTTCCAAATAGATTTTACATTCTAAGGATATTCATCCTCATAATACATACTATATGTTACTTAAAGAAGTCTTTAATTTTAAAATTCAATAATTCACTAACTGTAATACATATAAATATGAAATAATTGGCTTTCTTATTATAGGTAACTGGTAAATTTTGCATAGAAAAGTTTTAAACAAACACTGAAATGTTTGTCAGTAGTAGTTTAGTTGTTTCAAATTGTAAAAATGATCTACTTTTCAATATAAATTTATTAGGGTTTCGTTCATCTGACGAAACCCTATTCGTCTCATTCCTTTATGTGTGGCAGAGTTAGTTCTCGGAAAGTGTATAAGTTACAGACTTGATTTTTTCTATATTTATAGCTGAATTCTGCCTGCCGCACGACAAATTATAAAATTTTTAAAAGGTCTTATATTATTTTAATTAAATGAATTAATTTAATGACATCTGAACATTTTTGCGATTTTCTTAGATCTTAACCCTTTATATCCTGAATTAATTTTCCAGCTACTTTTTAATTGTATTTTTGCATCATTGTATAAGTTTTGGTGCAGAATAAACATATGAAAGAGAAAAATAATTTTTATAGTGTTTCAGTGGTTAATTATGCAACTATAACCACCATAAATTTTTTACCCTATGATATAAAATAAAATAGTAAATTTCAAATAGTAAACTTCAAATAAAATATAGGAAATGTTCACCTGTAGAGTATAGAAAACAATAGAAAATAATAGTACTAAATAACCGGTAATAAACCACTAAAATTACTCAAATGAAGAACAACATGCATGTCAATTCTATTACAAAATGGATTTCGAATGTAGCGTGGCAAATGCAAAATCCCTACAATGCAAAGAAAGAGGATATGTGCTTGAATTTGCCATCTCTTGCCTACTGTCAGAAATACTCTCTTTGTGCCATTGTGAATACCGTTAGGAAAAACAGTCATATTACGAATATATAGGTGTTTTATTAAAGTGGTACTTATAAGTACCGTCAGGATAAAAAGGGTTAAAACAGACATTTATTTTCGCGTAGGCTAGATGGTTTAGTCGTACCTCCTAACCCGCAGGTTCCGGATTCTATTTTCTCGACGACGGAAGTTGAAATTTTTAATTTTTACATTTCATTGTACGATAAATGTAATTAAAAGAACTTTTTATTTTTTTTTTGGGGGGGGGTATTATTATTGTTGTTTTTTTAGCTAAAATTATGTTATGTAATTAAATATGCTTTTCAGATATACAAACATATGTTGTTACGATTGCCTGAAAATCAGTTATTGAGTAATTTTAACTTCAAATTGGTAAAGAAATCATACGAGTTGAAATTTTCCAACTGGACGAAAAATGTCCGGGCCAGGGTTCGAACCTGGGATCTCTTGGCTGAAGCTGCCATGCTCTACCAACTGAGCTATCCCGGTTGAATATGGAGGGTATAATTGATCAGTTAAACCTATTGATCATAGCATCTGGTCTGATATTTTAATCCGCTCAACAGAATAGATCGCAGGTAATGGAACTCCAGTAAACGCTGGATACGTGATTACACAAGATTAATTTTAACACAATTATTCAAATTGGTATAGAAATCATACGAGTATATCATAAGTACGAGTATATCATCATATAATCATGTATCAGCAAATACGAGTATATCATCATAATCATAAAGAAATCATACGAATCATACTCGTATGATTTCTTTACCAATTTGAATAATTGTGTTAAAATTAATCTAGTGTAATCACGTATCCAGCGTTTACTGGAGTTCCATTACCTGCGATCTATTCTGTTGAGCTGATTAAAATATCAGACCAGATGCTATGATCAATAAGGTTAAGTGGATGAATTATGTCCTCCAGATTCCACCGGGATATCTCAGTTGGTAGAGCATGGCAGCTTCAGACAAGAGATCCTAGGTTCGAATCCTGGCCCGGACATTTTTCGTCCAGTTGGAAAATTTCAACTCGTAATTTTAACTTGTTATCATTTTATTAATAAATTTAATGTTGCAGCCATCTATGTTCTTATTGATAAAGTGTATTGATAAATTATAATAATAATTATAAATTAATGATTTGGATTTATTAATTGAAGGATAAAGTGTTTTCAAAGGATATTAAACGAAACCCTTTGTGCGATCTTCAATCCCACTTAACCACTTTTTTTCCGGGTTTCAACAGTTAAATAGAATACAAGATAAATATTGAAATATCTTTAATGTAATTTTACACTTTAGTTTTAGTCTTCTTACATTTTCACACATCATAGCGCCCCATCTATCAACAAAAATTTGAACTAATCTTAAGATTATTTTACATAATTTCATGAACTACTTAACAAACATTTCACATATTTCATCTTTATATTTGTTATAGTTAATGCATCACTTTAAAATTTAGGTTGTCCTTTATAAAATATTTTGTTCATAAATAGGGATAAACATATACGTTTAGGTGAAGTGCACTGCAATCGGGTATTAATGGCAAGAATTTTAGCATCAATGTACTAAGAAAATTATCTTTCCTTTTAATTAATTCTTGTTACGAAAAATAAAAGTAAATAATGTTCCCGATAGAGGAAAATAATCATTAACTAGATGAAACGCAATGCTTTTAAAAAATATCACAAAATATTACATCCTAACAGAGACGTTACACTAGAAAATTGCTTTATTCTATTTTTGTTCTAAAACAATGAACACACAGAAATTTACTCTTTCTTGACTCTAAGAAATTGAATACTTCGAGGAGCTTCTTATCTTCACATTTATGTTTATTAATGGCTTAGAAATAAATTATTAGAGCATACCATGCGTAATAATTGGTACCGTTCATTATGCTACGATTATATAGAGATAATTATACCTATAACTCACATGTCGAATAGCATATATCGCTTACTCCTTGAAATGTTTCGTTTCTGGACACATTTATCTTAGAAAATAAAGACATTTTGTAAGATATGCATTTATTTTAATATATTTTTCTAATTAAATATAACGGATGAAAATTATAAACACTAAGCACAGAATAAAATGAAGAAAAATTGTTTCTGAGTAGTAAATATGCGATGCATGTTTTTCAAAACAGATTCATTAAATGTAATTTCAGTAATTATGTTTCAAAGGTCTTTCCGATTTAGTTATTTTTTTAATTGATGGAAATTAGCTCGGAAATATTAATAGTTCTTTTTCTTCCTTTCTTTTTTCAGAGGAAACGAAATATGACAAAGCGGACTCATTTAAAAGATAATTAAAAGATGTATTATCCTTCAAATCTTTCCTTAGAGTTGCTAGATTTTTTGTTACATAATTGATCAGAGATTTTCTTTAGGTGAGCATAACTATAAAATATTTATACATGAAGGCTCTATTTCTATTTTAAAATTAATATAAAAATAATTACCACTCTTTAATGTTTACACTAACAATGCAAAACAATGTAAAATTTCTCATATTAAAATAATACGAAAAACATAAACATAAATCGTGGTATTAAACAAGATAAATTATCCTTTTTTTAATTAAAAATTACTGTACATGATTGACTTAACATTTGCAACATTTCTACTAAAATGAATTTTTCAATGAATAGACATTATGAACAGTTAAATCATTGATAGCAAAATCTAGTATCTTCCAAATATAATATTACCAAAGGTAAATTTACTCATTATGGAGTTCACATAATATTTCATCAAAATCTATAGTCTCAAAATCTAATTGGAAGTTTAATTGTTCTACCAGTTCGTGATTGTTTCAGCACAGGTACAGACTTTTCCGTTGTATTACCAGGTTGAATAAGGTTTCTATTATTAATAGTTCATGTATATGAATACGTATAGATACGTACGCTTGTTCACAACCCTGTTGCTTGCTTAAGGTGTGAAAATATTTTGGTGTCATCTGAGAGGATATATGTTGGTTTCAATCTATCTATAGGTACATTCACATTATTACCTTTAATTTTTATAGCGAAATAGTTTGAAAAACGATTAATTACACCTACAAATAGTGATTCTAGTTGTTTGTGTACTGTGTCTATTCTCAGAAAAATGTGTGTACTTGATTCCAAATCCGTCTGAACAAATATATTTGTAATATATTTATGTTGAATTTTTTGTGAGTTAATTAGCTGAATTTGCGCTTGTAATATGTGGATAAAACGTCTTTGTGGGATTTATAGAGTGCTCGACTGTAAAAATTCATCTGGCAGATGCAGTTTTCCTCACAAACCATTTCTGCTATGTTATAGATAGTATCTGTTCGAATTGCTGTGGGAATGCTCAAGAGAACTGTTGGTAAAGTTTCAGTGCAGTTCATTTGATTGCGCGATTTTAGTGCAGCTTTAATTGATCTGTGGAGTCGTTCCACCTTGTCATTGCCTGCATATGGTAGGCTGTTGTATGTTGTAGCTTAATACCGCAGAGAAGAGGACTTGGAATGTTTCTGAAGAAAACTGAGTTCCATGATCGGTCATCAGCTGTGTGTTCCGAATCTAGAGATCCCATTATTATAAAAGGCTTTTGCTATAGTCTCTGAGCCGTGACGTTATTCAGTGGAATGGCTTCCATCCAGGGCCTGATAACCAACGGGGCACACTTCCACCAGTAAAAATGAATAGAATTTTTTTCTTTATTTATGGCAGTAATTTTGCTTGAATAGGGCGTTTTAATAAGACCAAAATATCTATTAAATTTTACTGGTGGAAGTGTGCCCCGTCGGTAATCAGGTCCTGCTTCCATCCAGTTGGTGTGTCCGTCAATTTAGGTTAAAAAAATTTTTTGCCATTTGGTGTTGGTAGTGAACCAACGAGATCAATATCGACTACTCGAAATCTATTTGATGACTCTGGAAATTCACCAATTTTTGATTTTGTATGACGAGTTATTTTACCTTGTAGCATGAAATGCATGATCCTGCCCAATCTTTGACACCTTTATTAATGTTAGGCCAAATGAACTTTGATGTTATTAGATTAACTGTTGAGTTTAGTCCAAGATGGGATAATCTGTGAAATTTCTGAAATATCTTCATCCGCTAAGTACGAGGTATATAAGGACGTATATTGTATGTAGAAACACGACATAACAGATTCTGACCAAAAGGAAGAGAGCACTGTTTAAACTTTAAGGTAAAATTCCAATATGAGATCATACAGATCTCACCGTTTACGTAACAGGTGATAAAACAATTTAAAAGACACAAAGATGTTAAAATGTTTACAAAAAGATGTTAAAAAGTTCTCTAACTGTCCTAGTACTTTCGGCCGGCTATCGCCGCTATCATCAGGGAGCGAAAATTCTTACTGACTGCCATCTTACGCATCTGAACTCCAGCTTCACCTTGAGGTGGAAAAGTCCATTGTTTCTTGGGTGTTATCTGACTTGGTTTCCATGGATACGCTGAATGATAATGTAAGCAACTTTGTGAACTATGCGAACAAAAGGAGGGGAGGGGGTCATATACTTTATCTTCTAATATTTAGGAGATTAAACCATATATTGGATATATTGTATGATACTGTATCGTTGCAAACTTGATCTCCTTTACATAAAATATCTATAGATTTTCTGATAACTGATTTATAGCAATTAGATGATGGATAAATGATTTTTGCTTGATTGAAATCTATTACAATATTTTGTTTACAATTTAAACAGGATAAAGCAGTAGACGTGCGGCCAAATTTAATATCTGCTTTATGTTCTTTTACTCTTTCACAAAAATTTCCTGTTTGTCATGCCTATGTATTCCATTGTATTATTGTCATTGGTTGTAAAAGGGATAGTGTATACACCAGCTATTTCATTCTTCGGTATTGGATCTATTTTAGTGCAAATTAACTCTTTCAATTTTCGTGGGGGACAGGCTATCAAATTTATGTCATGTTTTAACAAGGCATGTTTTAATTTCTCAAACAAATTAGGAATATAGCTACATTTTTAATATCTCATTTCTTTACGATCTGCTCTAATAAAACCCTCCCTATGACCAAATTCATATATTAGTTTGTTAATGATGGATAATGAAAAACCGTTTTCTACTGCAATGTCTCTTATACTGTTTATTTCCTTCTCTAAATATTTTTCCGTACAAACTTTAAATGCTCGTCTGATGTAAAATTTCAAGGCTGCCGTTTTATACAAGAATGGTGAGTAGCAATTATATGGAATAGTGTTATTTGATCTCATTGGTTTCCTGTAAACTGTTCTATCTAAACTGAGGTTCTCTTCGTTTCTGATCAAACTGACATCCAGAAAAGGTAAACTACCATTTTTTAACACTTTCCAACCTAGATGAAAAATGTTTATGACTTCGGTTTGTCTGGCCGTCTGCCCGTGCTCTACCTCCCGTAAATATTCTCAGATTGCGCTGCAATTTTTATATGTTATTGTCGTTATCTATAGCATGTTCCCTATTTCAACTGAAGTGTGTAGCACTTATAGTTTTTTTACAGGGACACTCAAAAGAATTCCGTTACATTACAGTCTATGGGGCATCATTTGCGGTTTATTTTAATGATGTTACACAATTTCAAATTCATTTCAATTGATATATATCACTAAGGTGCATTACAAGAAGCTTAATATGGAATAGGGTGTGCACAGCACTCATAGTTACTTTACAGGGACAGTCAAAAAATTCTGTTACATTACGTCTATGGAGAAAAATCGCTTGCGGTTTAATTAAATAATGTTTCACTATTTTAAACGCATTGAAATTTATATATATCACTAAGATGCATTACAAGAGGCTTACTAAAAAATATTGTGTGTATAGCAGTCATCGTTCATTTACAGGGACACACAAAAGAATTCTCTACTGTCTGTTAACAATAATTCCTGGAAGTGCGTTTTAAGTTACTGAACGCGATTTTTAATTTAACTCACTTTTTGTCTATTACTTGGTGTGTATACATTTTGTATTTCATATACAGGGCAGCACAAAAGTTCGCGAACACATTTCCATTTATTGACAGAAACTCCAGAAGGAGAATTTTAAACTGTGCTACGCGTTTCCTAACTAAACTAAAATTTAGCATCCTATGTAGTATATATACAAATCTATAGATCATATACAGTGCTGAATAAAAATATTCGGATTTTTTTCCAAATATTGTATATGTTGGAAATATATGTTGGAAATTCCTGAAATTACGTTTTTAAATATGTTATGCGTTTTCCAAATTGTTTACTTAGATGTTGTCTTTCAGCTTATTAAACGGTAATGATTTGTAAAATTATTTTGGAACCGTTGGAAAGTGTTACATAATCTATGCTTGACGCATGATTTTTCGTTCTTGTTTCTACTTCAAGTGTAAATTTTATATTTTCATCAAAGCTATTTATGTTATCCAGAAAAAAGTGTAACTCCGCTAAACCGTGTTCCCAAACTATGAAAATGTCATCCACAAATCTGTATTTGATGGCTCTGGAAATTCACCAATTTTTGATTTTGTATGACGAGTTATTTTGCCTTGTAGCATGAAATGCATGATCCTGCCCAATCTTTGACACCTTTATTAATATTAGGCAAAATGAACTTTGATGTTATTTGATTAACTGTTGAGTTTAGTCCAAGATGGTAGGTCCAAATTGTAGATTTTAAATTCGACTCAGCTAAAATTCTGGTTTCTAAAGGTATTAATTTTATTTCAGCAAACGGTCCCGACACTGGAGAACCCATTAGCGCTCCCTCCAACTGCTTATAATATTTTCCATTAAACACAAACACATTATTATTCGTAATAAGGTTTAAACCGGATTTTAAAGTGGTTTTCATTTGCATATCTGACATCGGTTCTGAATCTATTGAGTTGATAATAAAACTTTAACTTCTTACAAATTAATTGAGGAGTATAAAGACACTATGTCTAGACTTGCAAGTATACTTTTTTCGTTAAGTGTTAGATCCTTTATTTTATCGATAAAGTTATTAGTAGAGGTTAAGACACAATCTGAATACTGTAAAATAGTCTTCCAAAAACTTGCAAAGGCTTTTTTAATGTGGTATGTAGGACTGCAGCATTTGGCAACAATAGGTCGCAGGGAGGAGTTATCTTTGTGAACCATTACTCTTCCTACCAATCTCGGCGTTGCTGCTGTACTATTAATTTTAATTTTGTCTGTCATGCATGCCGGCCATGTTCCACTCTTAACCAGAACCTGTGCTTTTTTGCTGATTGCACTATTTGGATCCTTATTGAGCTCCTTACACTTAATATTTTCAATACATTCCTCCATCTTTTTCACGTACATACTTCTATCCAGAATCGCAATTGTTTTCGATTTATCCGTTTGTGTAATAACTATATTAGGATCTGTTTTCAACTTTTTAATTATTGCATACTCTGCTTTCTGCTCCTTATTAGATTTATTTATGTACTAGATGGAACCCGTCAAAATTTGACGGCAAACAACTTGATAGTACCATAAAAATAAAATTTATAGTTGCTTTAACTTGACAAATTTCATAGTGGGGAGCATAATATGATTAAGCGGTCACTGACCTTTCCATTGATATATCACATGAGGGGTGTGTGCAAAGTTCAGAAAAGTACCCCCTTGGGGGGGTCAAAGTGGGGGATGGACATGGGAGATGCATAATATGATTAAGTGGTCACAGACCTTTCCAATGATATATAACATGAGGGTTGTGTGCAAAATTTAGAAAGTACCCCTTGGGGGTGGGGGGGCAAAGTGGTGAGATGGACATTGGAGATGCATAATATGATTAAGTGGTCACAGACCTTTCCAATGATATATAACATGAGGGTTGTGTGCAAAATTTATAAAGTACCCATTGGGGGGGGGAAGTGGGGAGATGGACATCAGAGATGCATAATATGATTATGCAGTCACAGACCTTTCCAATGATATATAACATGAGGGTTGTGTGCAAAATTTATAAAGTACTCTTTGGGGGGGGGGGGGGGCAAAGTGGGGAGATGGGCATCGGAGATGCATAATATGATTAAGCAGTCACAGACCTTTCCAACAACATATGACATGAGGGGTGTCAACAAAATTTAGAAAAGTATCCCTTGGGGGGGGGGGGGCAAAGTGGGGAGATGGACATTGGAGATGCATAATATGATTAAGTGGTCACAGACCTTTCCAATGATATATAACATGAGGGTTGTGTGCAAAATTTATAAAGTACCCTTTGGGGGGGGGGGCAAAGTGAAAAGATGGACATCGGAGATGCATAATATGATTAAGCAGTCACAGACCTTTCCAACAATATATGACATGAGGGGTGTCAACAAAATTTATAAAAGTGCCTCCCTTAGGGGGGGGAGGGGAGGGGTGGCGGGATGGACCCCGGAGATGCATAACATGAATAAGCGGTCAAAGACTTTTCCAGCGATATATCACGGGAGAGGTGTCTGCAAAATTTAGAAAAGTGTCCCACTTGGGGGGGGGGGAGTGGGGGGATAGACCCGAGATGCATAACATGAAAAAGAGATCACAGGCGTTTCAACTTGCAACTTTTTTCTCGAAGGCATTTGATAATATTAAATTTTTTTTTACCCAAGACAATTTAACGATATTCTTAATTTTTTTGCATAATTCGTCAAATGTTCATGGAAAAAAATCATGAAATTCGCTAATCAATAGTTGATAAATTATAAAGTTCAACAATCGATAGCAGTAAAATTGGTCAATCGATAATGGAAAAATCACAAAATTCATCAAATGGTCTCCTGTAAAAAAATTGTCCTGCACACTGATGATATGATCAAAAGGATTTTGACGTATAGGACAAAATTAACACTTGCCATACAGCGAGTAATGCTGAAAATTTGGCAATGGACTTTATTGCCACCACTGGTCAAACATAATAGTCACACTCACCAATTGCGATGATTGAATGGAAAAAGATTTTTTTCTCTGCTGTCGCTCGACAAATTTCGAAACCATTTGGCGGATTTCACGATTTTTTCCCCGAAATTGACGGATTGTGATTTTTTTTCTCGAAGCCATTCGACGATATTCGAAAACTTTTCCCCCCGAAACCAGTTGATGAATTTTGCGATTTTTCCACTGTCGATTAATGAATTTTGTGATTTTTCCGCTATCGATTGACGAATTTCGCAATTTATCAACTATCGATTAATGAATTTCATGATTTTATCCATGAACGAACAAATTGCGCACTTTCTTTCCGGTAATGTTTGACACATTTCGCCCTTTACAATTCAGCCAATGAGTTGAACGTTGTTTCTTTCCAGAAATGTCAAGAATGAAACAATGATTCTTTAGGATGAATTTCCTTCGTTCGATGCCACATGGAAGAATGTGTGCAATGCAGTAACGGGCGTCACAGACTTTTTAGGGCATCTGCAGACTAAAAACATCTAATCAATCTTCGCAGGGGGGAAAAATCACAGATTTCGTCAAATGATTGAGGAAAAAACATTAAATTCATCAAAGGATCATGGGGAAACATGACTTTCGTTAAAAGACAACAGAAAAAACATTAATTATGCAAAAGGATCGTGAAAGATAAGCAAATTTTGTCAAATAATCACAAAAAAGGAAAGTTCACCAAAAGATCACGCTTTTTTATTAAATTTCGTCCAAAAATTGCGGAATAAAATGTATTTTATCAAAGAATCGCTGGAAAATGCGAATTTCGTTAAGGATCAAGAGAAAAATGCGAAATTCTTCAAAGGATCGCTGAAAAAACACGAATTTCGTCAAAGAATTGCTCAAAAAACATGAATCTCGCCCAATAATAGAAAAATCATGGTTCATAATCATTATATCTAGTAGTATATGTAAATACAGTTTGTGATATTGACAAAATTAACACTCACCAATCGGCGAGTAATACTGAAAATTGGTAATTGATGTTATTGCCAGTACTGGCTAAACTTAATAGTCACACTCGCCAATTGCGATGATTGAATGTAAAATGAAATTTTTTTCCCGCTGTCAATCAAAGAATTTTGAAACCATTTGGTGAAGTTTTCCCGAAACCATTTTGTGAATTTCCCGATTTTTTCTTCAAAATCATTTTTCAACAATATTCGACCCAATACGCATGCATAAAAAAAATCACCAACCAATAAGGTGAGGGACTATTACTGTCTCTAGAAACGTGTTTGGGATCATCTCCTGTTTTTTTTTTTTTTGTTTTTTTTTCTTGCACATTGCATTAAACCTAGGAAGGTATTTATATAGAACTCACTGTGGAGTGTTTAGAAGGTATTTATTTTATTTATTATAATTTGTATGAATACTTAGGTGTCCATTTCGGATTTACTGTTTAAAAATGAATTTAGGCTCATTTAACATTCGCGAAATCAATCCGATGGAAATTGTGTTTTTAGATTTCTATCATTTTGTATATATAGTACAGAAAATAATTATTCAAACGTACGTAAAAATATCGTAGAACACGTAATACAAATTTGGACCACTTATAGTCCGTTTATTATCAGGGATGAATCGTATGGTGTTCCGATTGCTAATGAAAACGATTATGCAAATATATGGTTCTTCATAGAAGTATGTGCTTCTTCACACTTCAATAGAAGCATTGTTTAAATTAATATAATTCTACAAATATGATGCAGTTTTAAAATATTGAGTAATGATTAATACTGTCAAGGAATCTACTCATATACGTAATTAAGTTTTGGTACTTCTCTATTATCTCATCGACCACTTTTCATAACAAAAAACTGTCGCCAAACTGTAACGCCAAATAAACGGGAGAGCGTTGTCATTAATACGCGCAAATGTTGAATTAAAAACCACTTGACGACATAACAAACACGTATAATGCTTCCGACATCAAGTAAATGGGACTGCATTTTTGGCATTTAATCATACAGTTTGGCGATAGTATTTTGTTATGAAAAGTGGACGATGGGATAATAGAGAAATACCTAAGTTTTTTATACCAAGTTTGAAAATTTATCTTTTTTTGAAAATTTATCTTGCCCATTTGCTCAGCGGTCAAAGGATTAAGTAAATATTAATGATTAAGCAGAACTGGTTCTAGCTATGAAGTAATATTATTTTGCTCAAAAACCCCCAACAAAAAAAGAATTACAAAGAATAAGTAATCGTCTTTAAATATACAAAAAACAATGCGATTAATGACCAGGATTTTTTTTACATATAACATTTTTTATATACAAAATAAAAACCGAAATAACCTCATTCATTTCACCCGATGTCAAAAATAGTTTTTTTTTCCACATTCCTGGGCAAAGCACTAAATCAATAAAATCACCAATTTGTGACAAATTATGAGTTTCATATGAATCGCCTATGAACGGGCATGCAAACTGGTAAAAAATGAATATAATAAATTAAAACATTCAAGATTTGTATACATACAAACAATACAATGTAAATATTAATATTGTTACATGATACATTGTTTGTATATATACTTCTTTGTATACATATATTGTTTGTATACATACAAACAAATATAATGTAAACATTATTCAAATATTAAGAGTTTGCAAATCAAAACATTCTAAAGATTTGTATACATACAAACAATATAATGCATACATACTCTTTACAAATAAAATAGCACACTTATGTAATGACAAAACTTTTAAATCGAATAGAGATAATATATTTCTGTTAAAAAATAATGCTAAAGTTCAGACTTATATATATTTTACATTCACATAAAGCTAGTCACATTCCTGCATATTTATTAAATATTTAGTTGCTAAATACAGAAATAATATTTTATAATTTATATTCAGACGCTCAGATTCGCTTTTTTTGAACACATAATAATAAAAATATTACTACCGTGCGTACTGTCTTTTGACATTATATTTACATAATAGTTTTCATTAGCAATCGGAACACCATAAGATTCATACCCGATCATAAACGGAATATAAGTGGTCCAATTTTGTATTACATGTTCTACTATATTTTTATTTACGATTGAATAATTATTTTCTGTACTATATAAACAAAATGATTTGATTTTGCGAACGTTAAATGAACCTAAATTCATGTTACACAGTAAATCCGAAATGGATACCTAAGTATTCATACAAATTACAATAAATACAACAATAAATAAAATAAATACCTTCTAAACACTCCACAGTTTTTTATATAAATATCTTCCTAGGTTTAACGCAACGTGGAAGAAGCCATCAAAACAACAGGAGTTGAATTTGATTTGATCTTGATCCCAAATACGTTTGGAGACAGGAATAGACCCTCGCCTCATTGGCCGGTCCTTTTTTGACGCATGCGTACTCGGTCGAAATTCGATGGAAATTTGACAAAATTACCAAACTGCTTTAAATAGATGGATGTTTTAACATTAATAAGTAGGATACCTCTAACTTCATCCCTCTTTTCTAACTTTACTGACCGTGCAATGTCCTCGCAGTTTGTAACAAGTGATTTAATATTCAGTGCATTGTTGAACATGTATTTAGGGCCCAGTGCCAAAACTTTATCTTCCCTTTGACTTATAACTCTATTGGATAAATTCACATACGGCACTGATTTCACGACTCCCCTCTGCTTTTTCTGTGCTATGTTTAAATTAATGAATTTCTGATGAATGATCTTTTCCTTTAACCACCGTTGAATTTCGCCCTATGTGCTTTGATTTTGAAACTTTAAGGTGTTAACTTTAAGGTTTTTATTTCTATTGAGCGATATTTAACTTCTTGAGACTTTTGTAAGTTTTTTAATTCTTCGTCTTGAGATTGTTCTTTGCAATTTCATCATAATCGATTAACTGTAATTTCTTCCAGTATTGATAATGAATCTGGTACAATATTATTTAGCCCACGGCCGTTAATTCTATAATTCTGTTGATCGATGTTTAACTTCTTCAAATTAAAAGCAATAGGTTTACAAGAATTATTTTCATATTGTTCCAGGACAGAATCTATGGCCAAATCTGATGCATCCGTAAAGGAATCTAGAGGTAAATCATAATTTGGTACGGATAATAAAGTTGTGTTTGTTAGATCTTCTTTGCAAATCTCAAATTGCTTTCGTAATTTTCCAGCCCAATCAATTTTTCTTTTATCTTTTTTCTTGAAACCTTTAAGGTATTAATGTAATAATGCTTGATTTTTAGCAGAATCTTTTAAATAACGACGGTAAAAATTAATCATGTCAAGAAAAGTTCTTAAATCATGAATGGTTTCTGGTAATTTGTAATTTAAAATAGCTTGAATTTTCTCTGGTACGGAACATGAACCTTCGAGTATAATATGATAACATAAATATTCTGTTTCTGGAACTGCAAATACTGATTTGGAAATATTTATTCAGATGCCATATTTTTGTAAAACTAAATTAAGGCGATTTCACGTTGTTTTTCATCAGCAGAAACAATTAGTATGATCAGATAAAACAATTAGTACATCCAAATATGGAAAAACAAATTCAAGATCGTTTAAGACATCGTGGATAAATCTTTGAAAACTTATTTTCAAGGCCGAAACTCATGACGTTAAACTCATATAATCCGAAAGGAGTGATATTAGCTGTTTTAAATTTATCCTGTTCTGGAATTGGTATTTGTAAGAAAAGTTTAGAAAGATCTATTTTTGATAAAGATATTGGTACGGTGAAAGTAATGTTACGGTGATTAAGCTGTCTGTAATCTCCACAAGGACGATAAGATACATTCTTTATAATAACTAAATGTAATGGACTTGCCCACTGGGATTTAGAGGGACGAATAATATCATTATCGAGTATGAATTTAAATTCTTCTTTGGCTATTACCAGAGTTGCTAAGTCTCCGGCTTTTTGCTCACCAGTAATTGTATGGAGAAAAATGTTGTTCTTTTAAATCGAAGAATACTCCGATTAAATAAAACAAGATTTTCTGTACTAAAATACTGGTATCCTAAAAGTCGGAGACTTGGTAGGTCTGTATTACCAATAGCTTTTAATCGAGTTGTCGAGCTGTATTTTACAACACTGGAGAACCTTCCGTACAGATAAAGTGCCTTATATAATGCTTGTATGTTGAAATTAGCAAATTTCACTTTAAAATAATGGGATACTTGAAAAATAAATTTTGAAATTTAGCAGCTTTATTCAATGTACTAATGTTGTTAAATGTAATGGAAGAAACTTCTCGTTTTACATAAAGTTTTGTTTCCCCATCAAATAACTGTTTATTCTTTAGGTCAATTAGAAGATTATATGTATTCAAAAAGTCTGCTCCAGGCATTCCTTTCGTGACTTTAGAGCTAATGAAATGGAATTGAAAATCCCTCCGAAATCCTAAGTCTAGATTTAGAATTTTAGAATTTTATGTTTTTAGAATTCGATTGCGTGTTTAAGTCACGTTTTATGAAAGGGTCGTATAATATTAGAAGGCGCGTTCAAAAAATATAGTATTAATTTCATCGTTTTAAATGTTCAATATAATTTATTTCCTACATCAAAAATCTCTATCATCAACGAGAAACATTTTATTTTATATTAGTCTTCTAAAAACAACAAAACTGGAAAGTTGCCAGATTTCATTAAAAAGCATGCCGATAATATTTTAACAGAAAAAATAAAATAATGGAAACATGGAGTTTGTAACAATGACATTAAAGAGTATCTTAATATTTACTTTTAAGTTTGGTCTAAATTGCATTACCGAGCAACTACAGACTCTGCGGAAGATCTCGTTGCAAAAATCTTTGGTGCAAAGGACAAGATCAATCTGACACCAAGTGTCTATTAGATGGCGTGCTGGTCTTTTATTCGACCGCCGGTGTGAACTATCCGACGACACGCTTGTAAGTCAATTTGAGCATCTCTTTTGAGTCTTTACTGATCTGTCCGGGATTGTGATATTTATGATTTCGTTAGTCTCTTTTTTTCACTGTTTAAACTTTAGCATGAACAATTTACTTTATGCTTTTCAGACACCCTGGGTTGATTGCTATCATAGAATTCATTGTGAATATTCTTCGTCTTGCTAGGCACAATCACCCATCCAATTTTTTCTAAACATTTTCTAAACACCCTGTAGATTCATCAGAATAAAATATCAAAAGTTGCAAAATCAATATGCTAAGGAAATGATGTTTCTTTTTAAACACTTTTTATTGCTAACAATAGAGGATAATTATATCCGTGGAGGAAATTCTTTAGTTAGATAAAACGTAATATTTAAATTTTACTGTTAAAAAAATATTTTTTTGAAAAGCTTTTAATTTTGAAAATTCTTCGACTTTATTTTTGCTCTGAAATGATGAAAACGTCGAGAAATTTACTCTTTAGGGATTCTGAGCAATTGAAGATTGAAGAGATAATTTTATCTTCACAGTTTTGTTTGTTAATGGCTAAAAAATAAATGATCACGTTTGTAAGAATTAGCAACTTTTATCATTCTACGATTATGTTACGCTAATTGTAGGCATAACTCACTTATTGAATAATAAATATCTCTCATTTCTGGAAGTTTTCTTTTATTAACATATTTATCTTAGAATATAAAAACATTTTGTAAAACGTGTGCTTATTTTAATAGATTTTTCTTATTCAAAACAGCGGATGAAAATTACAAACAAACTTTCGGCTCAGAAAAAAAGGGCAAATAATTGTTTCTGAGAAAAATTTATGTTTGTTTTAAAAAGATTTTTATCTCTTTAATTTCAGATATACGATACACGATACATATTCTCTTAAACAGATACATCAAACTTAATTTTAGTAATTATATTTCAGGGATCTTTCTAATGCAGTTTAATTTAATTAATAGAAGTTAGCGTTAGAATATTAATAGCTGTTTCTTTTATTTCGAAAGGGAAAAAAATATAAACGTGATTCGTTCAAATAAAAAATAAATAATAAAATTTAATTTCTAAAATTTTTTTCTTGTAGTTTTTTATTTTTGTAGAGTGATCGATAAGACACTCTGTTTTATTCAATCGATCGCTTAAATCCTTAAACTTGGAGACACTTTTTAATTTTTGAAATTAGTATAAAAATAATTTCCAATGTTTTATTGTTTCTTCAGAAAAAAAATACCTATTTTTAAATGGGTATAAAAACGCAATCATTTATAAAGGAATCATTATACATGGGGTATTATCTTCTTTTTATATACATCGCATAAAAACCGACTTTTATTTTTTTTGAATATTTCAGTTAAAAAATATAATGCACATAATTAGATTACTGAAAAAAAATATCATTCGATTATGAATCACATTGATTTTTTCACAGTGAATTTACTCACAATTTTGCATTTACACTCGATTCCCGCTGGATTTTTTCATTCTTCTAATATTCATTCTTACATTATATACATAATAGTCGCCTAAGCCCATCAGCTCTCATAAAATACTGCAATAGACTAAAATAACTGAAATGTTTCAAAATCAATACACTGTTAAAAAATATCCTAATCTATGAAAATAAAATATAATCACGAACGAAAATATGCAATAACCTCTTCCAGGTTACCCATGATTCCAAAAATCATTCTTAGTCTTTATAATTATCAGGATTCAATATATTTCCGAGATTTAAAGAAACATCTGTATAAAAAGAAGGTTTCTTTTGCTGGCACTGATTTTTGCAATCGTTATCGGGTAGTTTTTACGAAGTATTAATCAGTTTTTTCAAACCGTAGTATAGGGTTTTCGAGTGCGATCACTTCTCAAGCAAAACATTTTCAGCTGCGTAACCGAATTTATTCATTAAAGATTAACAAAATAATATAAATTTTTATGTTAAGGTTAATACCGTTAATTTATGATGTTTGTCGGTAAAACATGTTTGTTCAACACAAAAATAAATGTTTACTTGAATATTGATAGTATCACAAAAATCTATATTTCGGATTGAGAAAACTGATTAATACACTATAAAAATTATTCGGAAACGTTTCCGAAAATCAGTGGCAGAAAAGAATTTTTGTTTTTATAAATATCTTCTTTAAATCTGAAAAATGTATTAACTTCTAAGATTTTTAAAGATAAAGAACGCTTTTAAGAATCGTGGATAAATCGGAAGATGTTATATTTTCGTTCGTGGTTTAATTATATTTTCCTACATTAAGAAACATTTGTCCTTTCCTTTTTTTTCAGTGCACGCAAAGAATATTTTTTCTCTTCTTTAATTATTCATATTACCAAATATAATGGATAAATATATTCATAATAAAGGAGAAAATTTTCTAGCTAAAACACAACACCATGACTAAAACGCATTATTTAAAAACAAAATATTACAAAAAATTAAATCTTAGATAATACATCACGTTTGAAAATTTTATTTTTAGTCTGAAATAATAAAGATGTTGAGAAAGTTATTCTTTAGTGACTCTATACAATTAAATATTTATAGGACTATTTTATCTTCTCATTTAGGTTTATTAATGGCTTAGGAATAAATGACCAGACCCATATATAGTAATTGGCGTCGATAATCCTTCTGCGATTATAAGGCACTAATTGTACCCATAATTTACTTATCGAACAACAAGTATCGTCCACTTATTCGGATATTTCATACAAATTCATCTTTGAAGATAAAAACATTTCCTAGAACGTGCGTTTGTTTTAATATAATTTAATTTTCTATTAAAAACAGTGGATGAAAATAATAAACAACATAAGGGTCAGAAGAAAATTAGCATCTGAGCAGATATGTGATACATGTGTTTCAAAATATATTCATCAAATGTAATTTCAATAAATATGTTTCAGGAATTTTCCCTATTAACTTTTATTTATTTATTTATTTAATGGAAATTAGCTCAGAAATGTTAATATCTAATTTTTTCCGGGCATCTAATTGTTTCCGAAAAGCAGATATGTGATACATGTGTTTCAAAATATATTCATCAAATGTAGTTTCAATAAATATGTTTCAGGATTTTCCCTATTAACTTTTTATTATTTTATTATTTAATGGAAATTAACTCAAAAATATTAATGCCTAATTGTTTCCGGGCATCTAACTGTTTCCGAAAAGCAGATATGTGATACATGTGTTTCAAAATATATTCATCAAATGTAATTTCAATAAATATGTTTCAGGGATTTTCCCTATTAACTTATTATTTTTTTTTTTATTTAATGGAAATTAACTCAGAAATATTAATGCCTAATTGTTTCCGGGCATCTAACTGTTTCCGAAAAGCAGATATGTGATACATGTGTTTCAAAATATATTCATCAAATGTAATTTCAATAAATATGTCTCAGGGATTTTCCCTATTAACTTGTTATTTTTTTATTTAATGGAAATTAACTCAGAAATATTAATATCTAATTGTTTCCGGGCATCTAATTGTTTCTGAAAAGCAAATATGTGATACATGTGTTTCAAAATATATTCATCAAATGTAATTTCAATAAATGTGTTTCAGGGATTTTCCCTATTAACTTATTATTATTTTATTACTTAATGGAAATTAACTCAGAAATATTAATGCCTAATTGTTTCCGGGCATCTAACTGTTTCCGAAAAGCAGATATGTGATACATGTGTTTCAAAATATATTCATCAAATGTAATTTCAATAAATATGTCTCAGGGATTTTCCCTATTAACTTGTTATTTTTTTATTTAATGGAAATTAACTCAGAAATATTAATATCTAATTGTTTCCGGGCATCTAATTGTTTCTGAAAAGCAAATATGTGATACATATGTTTCAAAAATATATTCATCAAATGTAATTTCAATAAATGTGTTTCAGGGATTTTCCCTATTAACTTATTATTATTTTATTACTTAATGGAAATTAACTCAGAAATATTAATGCCTAATTGTTTCCGGGCATCTAACTGTTTCCGAAAAGCAGATATGTGATACATGTGTTTCAAAATATATTCATCAAAGGTAATTTCAACAAATATGTTGCTCTCATGCATATGTCCACGCATTTCCGCTATTAACTTATTTTTTTTTAATTAATGGAAATTAGCTCGAAAATATTAATAGTTGTTCCTTTTATATCTGAAAAAATTAAACTTGATGAAGAAGACTCACTTAAAAGAGAATATAATTTATTTTATTTTTGAAGAACCATTGAACATCCATTTAAAAGAAAATGGAATTTATTTTATTTTTTAAGTAATTTTCTATGAGTGTCTTGATTTTTGTTACATAAATAATCAAGGATTCATTTTATTAAAAAAGTGAACATAGATATTAAATGTTTATGCGTGACGGACCTTTTTTTAACACTTTTCAACATCGTTGAAAAGTGATTATGAATCCGGTTTGTCTGTCTGCCGTTTTCCGTCTCTTGTCTGTCCGTACTCTAACTCGCGTAAATATACTCGGATTGTCATGCAATTGTTATATGTTATTGAGGTTTACCATGGCATGTTCGGTATTGAAAATGAAGTATGTATCACTTATACTTCGTGTAAATGGGCACTCAAAAGAATGCTTTTGGATATTGAATATTAATAACTTTTCACTTTATTTCCAAGAAAAAAATAAAATTTTGAAACTAAATTCATTCAAAAAAATATGAGAAAATTTTCATTTTTTAAAGAATTTACCATAAGGTTCTTGTTGACTATAACAGAATCCATCGGAGACTTTATTTTGTTAAATCAACGAGAATAACAGATCGTTACGCTTAAAGAAACTATATTTTTTTATTTTGTGAAATTAATATGAAAATAATTACCAATATTTTATTTTACATGGGTAATCAAAAAAGATACATTATAACAAATTTAATTAAGCATAAAGATATTGCAATATATAAAACAATCCAGATAACTGAGATAATAAAATATCTTCCCTTCTTACATGGTATATGAACAAACTTTTATTTTTTTTAAATATTTATTTCAGAGGACCAAGTTTTGAAATGACGAAAATTGAGTAAAATTTGATCGTGTATTAGAAACTGTGTAATTAATTTGACTGTTAATTTTTTTTGTATTTATTTATTTCATGTTTTATAGAAAAAAATATTTGTTAAAATGAAAAAAAAAACGACAACAAAAATTTTTCGATTGCAGGACAAACTAAATTTAATTAAAAACTGCTAATTAATTAACTGCTAAATTTTCCAGAACTAGTTCTACGTCGCCCAGCTTTCATAATCTTGTGTCGTCTTTTCATTTCATACGGCTCTCGATGATGCCTAAAAAGCAAACAATAATTTGTAAAAAATAAAAATAAATACCATTAAAATTAATTTTATAACGCTTTTCAGCACGTTTGAAAATTGTTGTGTCTTCGGTTTTTCAAACCTTAACTATAACTTTCGGAAATATACTCGGATTGTCCTCTAATTTTTATATGTTACTAAAGTTTACTATAGTAGGATCTTTATTGAAAATGAAGTCTGTAGTAGTGTAGTTTGTGTGTGTTAGCATTATAGCTCGTTTACAGGACAGTTAAAATTACCCCGTTACATTACGGTCAATGGGAATTGTTATTGTTATTGTTAAGGCTTTGAGGTATTCACTACAGCATTCTCACCGGCATGACCTCAAATGATCACAAAAATTAAAACGAAGTTTAGACAGTCTTAGAGCTCAGCTTGAGCTCCATGGTAAGAGTCGATGGGAGCAGCAAAGTTGCACGTAAAAGATCCAAATGTCCCACATCGTTTTCACGGAAACGTACCATTCCATCACGGGTTAGTCCATTCCATGTGCTGCACAATGGAGGGGAGACTGAGAGCACTGCCTCGAGGTCTGGAAGAACTGTTCAGTTTTATCGGCGATACGGCCCTGTATTTCTTGCATCGAGGTCTGAAAAAACTCTGTAGTTTTAGCGGAGAGAAGTGTCAATCGACTCCAGTAAAGGAGTGGCGTGATTGATGTGCGTTAATCCAGTCGAAGAGGTCTGGGGCTGTCATCGAACTTGAAATTTCCATAGGTGTCGAGGAAACTTTCCCGGTATCTGCCACCGACGGAGGAACATTCATTTGGTCACTCGAGTTGTTACAACCACGATGATGTGGGGTCTGTTTCGCCAATTTGAGCTTCTTAGGTCTACTACACAGTTTGGAGAGAGAGTTTGCCAACTCTTTGGCAGTATCTGTGGTCTGGGTCATGCCCGCACATGCCTCCAAGAAGGAATTAGCCAAGCTTTCCACTGCTTGAAGGAAGAGGTTAGTCTGCTGCTGCAGAACTTGGTGAATGCACGCTTGAGTGCGCTGAAAAAAGAATTCCATAGATTGTTCGAGGTCTGTTTTAGCAACATACGTAGAAGCAGTAGCGGGTTCAGTAGTAGTTTTGACGGCGTCAGCGTAGTTTTTAGGCTTGGAGGTCTTTGCATATTGTCTACGAGCTTCAGTAATTGACAGGTGATTATCCGATTTGTATTTTAAAAAGACCATTTCCGTAGAGCAAACCGGGCACTTCGGGTCCGACGCCAAGTGAGCAGCTTGACTATTCGTACACTTAAGATCGGTAAAACTGCATGTAGCAGTCGCATGGTTTTAGCTGCATTTCCTGCAGACGACATTACATTCCCCGGTAACGTGATCAAACTGCCGACAATTAAGGTATTGGCGAGGTCTGTCATAAAAAAGTCTGATCTTTTCAATCATGTAAAACAGCTTGACGTCATTAGGCGTGATAATTTTAGGGATAACCGTGCCATAGATAGTCACTAAAACAGTTTCAGTTAAATGGGCCACAGAGTTAACTTTTTTGGTAAAACGGCGGAGCCCTTTTACCTTTATAGAATTTTCAGCTTGAATCTCTTTTCAGAGCTCCTCAAGGCGTATGCTCGTGTCAATGTTATGCAAAACAAAACATGACGTGATAATTTCTTGTTGATATAGGCTCTGACAGGAACATTTAGTATTTCATTAATATCCGATACAGTTTGAGCGCATGTAACGTCCGATGTTTCCATAAGGAGTTTACCAGTCCTGGTAAAACGAATCTTAATATGCGCATTAGGACCTACTTTGCTATCTACTTCAAAATTTAAAGCCAGGGGTTTTTTTTCGTGGGATTTGACCAGCTTGCGGTTCGAGAAAGATGCATAACACCATTTTCAAAAGCATAAGTAACCTGTTGCGAAGAAGGAATAATTTCTTGCATGAAAATGTCCGAGTCCGTAGAACTTGCAACTGTGATAGGAAATTCAGAAGACATACTTGATAGGGTGAAACGCCCACTGCAACACTATGCAGGGGGAAAATTACAACTAGACCAGCAAGACGAAATTACAAAAATACAAAATAAAATACAAACACAAACAAACGCTGAAGAAAACCTGCAACTCATGGCTGCTGACGGAAACGGGGACACCAAACTTAAACGCACGGAGCCGGCCAGCAAAGCAACGTACCTCCGCAACGTCGCAGAGGTGAAAAATATCCAATGGAAAAAAATCGTTTCAAGTGCATTTTAATAATGTTTCGCCATTTCAAAACATATTGAAATTGATATGTATTTATGAAGTGAATTAATACACGCTTTCTGAAAAAAATTGTAGTAATGCATTTATTATTCATTTACATCATTCACTTCAAAACAATTCCGTAACATAATGGTCTACGGGAAAAAACT
Source organism: Maratus michaelseni (assembly GCA_963931845.1). Lineage (NCBI taxonomy): Eukaryota > Metazoa > Arthropoda > Arachnida > Araneae > Salticidae > Maratus > Maratus michaelseni. The sequence goes on along the minus strand of OZ007592.1, from coordinate 280,055,766 downwards.
GTTTCCAGTGAATTTTAATTATGTTATACTATTTCAAATATAATGAAATTAATATACAATTACTGAGGTTTTACTACAAGATACTTGCTGTAGAATATGATGTGCATAGATTTTATCGTTCCTTTACAGAGACACACAAAAGATTTGGGACATCCAAAAGATTTGGGACATCTTTGTATCTAAAGTATTGTCAGTTAGCGATAATTTAAAGAAGTGAGTTTTCTGTTATGGTATATGTTTTTAATTCTGCTAAATTTTTGCATACTACTTTGTATAAATTCAATTGATCATATAAACGGCTAAACAAAGAATGAGTATGCGCGTTAGTTGCTTAAAGCTGCTTTTTAATTGAGATATGCATTTACAAGATTAATTAAATTTAGTATACTAAGAAATGTTTTTAGAATATAAACAAAATCACATACAGGGCCATTCAAAGAACATGGTTGCTAATGGATGCTAATTTCTGGAAGTGTGTTTGAGTAGTTTTAAGTATGTTTTTGACTGAATTAAATTGTAGCTGAATATTTGGTCTGTATGAATATCTGTAAATAATATACAGGGCTGTACAAAAGAATTCAAATAGGTTTCCGTCTATTGGTTAAAATTAGAGAAAGTGATTTTTCAGCTTATTATACATTTTCTTACTAAATTAAATTTTAGGATATTGTATAGAATATATAAAAATCTATAGATCAAATACAGGGCTGCACAAAAATTGGAATATATTTTTTGGCAAGGAATGATAATTGCTGAAATCTGGTTTTCAAATGTGTTAACTGTTTTCTAAAATGCCTTCTAAGGTATCTTATTCACATTATTAAACAACGAAGTTTCGTTAAAGTATTGTGGAAGTGTTGGAAAGTGTCTCATAATATATGCTATATCTTTTCTTACTTGTTTATATATATATATATATATATATATATATATATAACTTGAAAATACTTTGTTTGTTTCTTTTTCAAGCCCAGTTTGTCGATAAATAAATTTCTTTTAATTAGAAAAAAAAAAGAAACATGAAACTTGCTCAAAAGTTATCGTGACAAAACTTTCAGAAACAGTATTTTGTTATATTTGAGTTTTAAGATACTTATGTATATCCTTATGTATACCCCTTAGACTTAGACTAATTGTACTTAATTTGTGACTAAAAGATGGGGGGGTTCAAAGAACTTAGCACTGCGACCAGAGGTCTATTGTACTAACCCCAGAAAATAGTCCTAAAAAAGGCCAGTAGCTGAAGCAAAATTCAGCAGACATCTCAAAGGAATGTCATAAAGCTCCCAATGCTCAATTATATGGCGACCAAGGTGCTCAAACCTATAGGCAGAAAACCCCTCATACTCACATAAAACATGCATGGTCGTTTCATCCATATAATGGCAACCCCTACACGTTGGGTCATTTTTTACACCCATAACTGTAAGGTGCCTATTCAAGGGGCAATGTCCCGTTAAAAGACCAATGGCTTTCCTAATGCCATTCCTACTCAGTATTAAAAGTTCCTTATGCCTAACACTAGGACAACCACGGTTAAGCTATGTATACCCCTTACTTGTGTATACCCTTCGTGAATATTGCCAGTCTGCGCTGCTTAACGTTTACCGCTCTTACGACCGTAATTTTAGGAATTTTCCTAATGGACAAACTGTACAACATTCTTAAAAGGTTCACACATTATAAAAAAAAAATTATTCGTCAACATTTAAAACAACATGTAAAACAATTTTACGTCGTTTTAAACCTTTCTGATCCTCTTCAAAAAAATAATGTGTGTATTATGATTCTTTTAAAGCATATTATCTGAATATCTTTCACACTGAATTTTGATTTCTCAGTACTTTTACACCCGAATTCGTTTCAATACTTGTTTCCAAATAGTTTTGACATTCTTTTTGCTCAGAATACATTCAGGATATTACTTAAAAATACTCGTTAATTATAAAATAAAAAAATTCATTAACTATAATAGATATAATTATGAAATAATTGGCTTGCTTAATAGGTAGCTCCTAACTTTTATACAGGGATTTTTTAAATAGCTTAAATATTTGTTAATATATGGCACTGGCTCTCAAAGACTGTAAAAATGTTCAAATTAACTTAAAAAAATAAAATGCAACCTTTTTGGGGGTGTTTTAACAGTTAAATTCAATACAAAATAAATACTGGGATACCTTCCATGTAATTTTACATGTTACTAGGTGTATTCTTACACTTTCACTCCTCGTAGCGCAATCTAATGAAGAAATTTTAAACTATTTCTAAGATTGCTATACACAAATTTATGATCTCCGGAGCAAACATTTCATTCATTACATCGTTATATTTGTTCTAGTTATTGAATCAGTTAATTTTAAATTTAAGGTGTCCTGAATGCAATATTTTGTATATAAATAATCTGATAAACACATAATCTTTCGTGGAGTACACCGCAATCGGATAAAAATGCCCATAATTTCACAATCAGTGTACTAAGAAAATTATCTTTGCTTTTAACCTATTTATGCCTAGCGTCCCAATTTTGGGACGCTTTAATAAAATGGGTAAAAGTGCATCTCCCACCACTTTTTTTTAATAGAAATTTGGTATCTTATTTTATCAAGGAGTCCTCGATAAAATAAGACACCAAATTTCTATTAAAAAAAAAGTGGTGTGAAATGCACTTTTTCTAACTTTACTAAAGCATCGACATTAGGCATAAATGGCTTAAGTAATTCTTGTTACTAAAGATAAAAGTAAATTATTTTCCTGATAGAGGAAAAAAATTCAACTAGATGAAACGCCACATTTTTAAAAATATTACAAAAAATTACTTCCTAAAAAATACATCACACTGGAAAAATTCTCTATTCTATTTTTGTTATAAAACAATGAAGAGATAGAGAAATTTACACTTTCTTGACTCTAAGCAATTGAATACTTCGAGGAGCTTCTTATCTTCACATTTATGTTTATTAAAGGCTTAGAAATAAATTACTAGAGCATAACAAGCTTTATAATTGGTACCGTTCATTATGCTCAGATTATATAGTGCTAATTATACACATAACTCACATATCGAATACTCCGTATCGCACATATCGTCTTATCACTTACTCCTTGAAATGTTTCGTTTCTCGACGCATTTATCTTAGAAGATAAATACATTTTGTAAGATATGCATTTATTTTAATATATTTTTCTAATTAAATATAACGGATGAAAATTATAAATACTTAGCACAGATTAAAATGAAGACAAAATTGTTTCTGTGTAGTAAATATGCAATGCATGTTTTTCAAAACAGATTCATTAAATGTAATTTCAGTAATTATGTTTCAAAGGATTTTCCGCTAAGGTTATTTTTATTAATTGATGGAAATTAGCTGAGAAATATTAATAGTTCTTTTATTTTCTCTTTTTTTCAGAGAAAACGAAATATGAAGAAGCGGACTCATTAAAAAGATAATTGAAAGATGTATTATCCTTCAAATCTTTCCTATGAGTTGCTTGATTTTTTCTTACATAATCGATCAGAAAATTTCTCGAAGTGCGCATAACTATTAAATATTTATACTTGAAGGCTCTATTTGTATTTTAAAATTAATGTAAAAATAATTACTACTCTTTAATTTTTACACGAACAATCTAAAACAAAGTAAAATTTCTCAAATTTAAAGAGTACAAAACACATAAACATGAATCGCGATCTTTTTTTTAACTGAAAAATATTGTACATGATTGACTTAACATTTGCAACATTTCTACTAAAATACTCTTCAATGAATAGACATACATGGAAAGTTATATTATTGATAGCAAAATCCATTATTTTCCAAATATAATATTACCAAAGGTAAATTTACTCATTTACAATGGAATTCACATAATATTTCATCAAAATCCATAGTCTCAAAATCTAACTGGAAGTTTAATTGTTCTACCAGTTCGTGATTGTTTGAAAACAGGCACAAAATTTACCGTTGTATTTCCAGGTTAAATAAGGTTTCTACATTTAATAGTTAATGTAGATGAATGAGTGTAAATGAAAGCTTGTTCACACCCTGAACAATTAATCTGGTCAATTGTAACCGGATTGCTTGTTCAGGGTGTGAAACTATTTTGGTGTCATCAGAGAGGATATATGATGGTTTCAGTCTATCTATAGATACATTCACATTATTACCTTTAATTTTTATAGTGAAACAGCTTGAAAAATTATTAATTACTTCGTAAGAACCTTCATATAGTGATTCCAGTTGTTTGCGTACTGTGTCTATTCTCAGAAAAACGTGTGTACTTGATTCCAAATCCTTCTGAAAAAATATATTTGTAATATATTTAGGTTGAATTTTTTGTGGTCCATTTGCGCTTTTAATATGTGTATAAAACACCTTGGTGGGATATGTATAGTTTGCGGTTGTAAAAATTCATCTGCCAGATTAAGTGTTTCCCTATTAACCATCCCTGCTATGTTATAAGAAGCAAATACCAATTCGGAAATATTGATTCGGAGGCCATTTTTGCTTAATCTTTCAAAAACTAAATAAAGGTGATTTTCACGTTGTTTTCAGAAACGCCTAGTATGTCATCCAAATATGGAAAAACAAATTCAAGATCGCTTAAGACTTTGTGGATAAATCTTTGAAAAGTTATTTTTAAGGCCGAAACTCATGACGTTAAACTTATATAATCCGAAAGAAGTGATAATAGCCGTTTTACATTTATCCTGTTCTGAAATCGGTGTTTGATTTAAAGTTTAAAAAAATCTATTTTTTATAAAACTGTTGCACCCTTCAAAATTTGATGCAAAACGTCAATTCTGGGAATGTGATATCTGTCAGGAATTGTAAGGTGATTACGCTGGCTGTAATCTCCACAAGGACGATAATATCCATCTTTTTTAATCACTAAATGTAATGGACTTGCAAATTGGGAATAAGAAGGACGAATAATATTATTATCCATCATGAATTTAAATTCTTTTTTGGATATTGCCAATCGCTTTGAATCGAGTTGACGAACTTTATTATACACTGGAGGACTTTCCGTTCAGATAAAGTGCATTATATAATGCTTGTATGTTGAAAATAACAAATTTCAACTTAAAATAACGGGACACTTGAAAAATTAATTTTTAAATTTAGCAGCTTTGTTCAATGTACTAATGTTGTTAAATGTAATTGAAGACACTTCCCGTTTTACACAATGTTTCATTTCCCCATCAATTAACTGTTTATTCTTCAGGTCAAATAGAAGATTATATGTATCCAAAAGACTACTCCAAGAATTCCTTTTGTGACTTTATCACTCACAAAAGGGAAATGAAAATCCCTGCGAAATCCTAAGTCTAGATTTAGAATTTTACCCCTTTTATATTTTTAAAATTAGGTTGCGTTTTCGAATCACGTCAGTGGCATCCGTTTTTATGAAAGACTCGTATAATATCAGAAGGAGCGTTCAAAAAATATATTATTAATTTCATCGTTTTAAATGTTTAATTTCACTTATTTACTGCATCACAAATCACTATCATCAACGCAAAACATTTTAGTTTATCTTTTAAATTCCTTTAATTATCTTTCGATGTTTTTCATTTGCTTTAAAATAAATTCCGTTTTTGACGCAGAATGTCCCTGTGGGAACCCTCTGTCATTAAACTTCATCCATCCATCTACGCATGGTATTTCATATGTTGGTGTGAACTATCCAACGTCACCCTTGAAAATCAATTCGAGCATCTCCTTTGAGTCTTTTACTGATCTGTACGCGATTGTGAAACTTATGATTCCGTTATGTCTCTCTTTTTCACTGTTGAACTTCAGCGTATACAATTTACTTTATGCTTTTCAGACACCCTGGGTTGATTGAGATCATAGAATTCATTGTGAATATTCTTCGTCTTGCTAGGCACAATCACCCATCCAATTTTTTAAAACATTTTCTAAACACCCTGCAGATTCATCAACTTTAATTTCAGTAATTACGTCTAAGGAATCCTTCCGATGTAGTTATTTTTTGATAAGTGGAAATTAGCTCGGAAATATTAATAGCTGTTTCTTTTATATCAAAGCGTGGATGGATGGATGAAGTTTAATGACAGAGGATTTCTTCTAAAAACAACAAAACTGGAAAGTTGCCAGATTTCATTAAAAAGCATTGTGATAATATTTTTAAAGAAAAAAAAATAAAATAATGGAAACAGGGAGTTAGCAAAAATGACATTAAAGAGTATGTTAATATTTTCTTTTAAGTTTGGTCTAAATTACATAACTGAGCAATTACAGACTCTGCGGAAGATCTCGTCGCAAAAATGTTTGGTGCAAAGGACAAGATCAATATGACACCAAGTGTCTACTAGATGGCGTGCTAGTATTTCATTTGCTGATTTGAACTATCCAACGTCACCCTTGGAAGTCAATTCGAGTATCTCCTTTGAGTCTTTTACTGAACTGTATGGCAGTGTGAAACTTATGATTTAACTATGTCTCTCTTTTTCACTGCTGAAACTTCAGCACGAACAATTTATTTTATGCTTTTCAAACACCCTTGGTGTATTGCGATCATGGATTTCATTGTGAATATTCTTCGTCTTGCTAGGTACAATCATCCATCCAAATTTTTCAAAAGAAATTCTAAACATCCTGTAGATTCATCAACTTTAATTTCAATAATTACGTCTAAGGAATCTTTCCGATGTAGTTATTTTTTAATAAGTGGAAATTAGCTCAGAAATATTAAAAGCAGTTTCTTTTATATTAAAGCGTGGATGGATGGATGAAGTTTAATGACAGAGGGTTCCCACAGGGACATTCTGCGCAAAAAAAAAAGGAATTTATTTTAAAGCAAATGAAAAAGAGCGAAAGATAATTAAAGGAATTTAAAAGATAATTTTAAAGAGTTTTGTCCTTTAATGAATTTTTTTTTAAGCTTCTTGATTTTTGTTACCGAATTGATCGGACAATCAACTTCATTAAAATGAACGTAAATATTAAATAGTTATGCGCGATATTTTTCTTTCTGGAAATTAGTATAAAATTAATTGCAGTTCTTTAATACTAATATGAGTAACCTAAAAAAAGGCAAAATTACTCATTCTAAATTAGCATGAAAGTAAAATTACCTAAACTTATCATGGCATTTAACATGAATATATATTCTGTTTCGTATTCAAAATTATTTTACATGCTTAAGTTTTAGAAGCAACATATCTGCTAAAATGTTCTCCACCATAGACAAGTATCGAAAATTTTATAGAAAAGAATAACTTTTTTACAACGCAATTTTCGCATTATAATATATATACAGTATTCCCACTAGAGTGCCTTGCCACCCTCTTAACTTCGGAATAGCTGCTGCTATATTAATAAAAGTAGTGTCTAGGTATAGTAAAGTAGCCATGCGCTACTCAATGAAACCGCCTACGGCGCCACCTGGTGGAATGCTGCGGAGTTAGCATTCCTATATCAAAAACGGAAAGAGATAGAGAAAAAAAGTTATTTACAAAGTTGTAGAGCATCATCGATTTAGTACGAAAAGACACCTTGTGGACGTTAATGCGAAGAATAGAACGGTTAAAACGCGCATTTGTTTTTTCGTGATTTCCTACACTGTGACGTGACAAAACGATCTTAGAAAGAAAAAAAACAACTAGTTCTAATATTATACCTTTATTTTAGATGTTCAAACTTCTCACCGTCAGCTGCAATCCATATTTGGATCCTTGTTTAAATTTCACGTTGCACATGTTGGGGCATAAATGGTGACACGTTGGCACAAGCGTCCGTAATGCGTCGTTTAAGGTCCTGCAATGTTTGTGGAGGGGTCGCATACACCTGCTGTTTCATAACTGGTTGTTTCTTCCTTTACAAGATCGTTCTGTCACGTCACAGTGTAGGAAATCACTAAAAAACAAATGCGCGTTTTAACCGTTCTATTCTTCGCATTAATGTCTACAAGATGCTTTTTGTACTAAATGGATGATTCTCTACAATTTTGTAAATCACTTGTTTTCCCTATCTCTTTCTGTTTTCGAGATAGGAATGCTAACTCCGCAATTCTCCACCAGGTGGCGCCGTAGGCGGTTTCATTCAGTAGCGCATGGCTACTTTACTATACCTAGACACCACTTTTATGAATATAGCAGCAGCCGTTCCGAGCTTAAGAGGTGACAAGGTACTTTAGAGGGCATACTGTATATACATAGGTGCCAACCTCTCATTAATATTCCGTAATAAACGGGTTACATTGACCCAAGTTTAACACGTTTCGCACCAGATATTTTTTTAACAAATGAAATTAAATAAATTCCATGTAGAAACTTGAAATTGGATAAATAAAGATTCATCCAATAATTTTTCTGGTTTGAAGCGTTGCTAAACTGGGTTAAATTAACCCGCATATTACGGAAAAATAATGAGAGGTTGGCACCTATGTATATATATGCGCATATGAAAAGTCTGATAAACACTTAAGTTCGACAATAGAATAAAAATACTGAAAAGTTGCCAACACAATATGCTAAGGAAATGATGTTTTCTTTTAAACACTTTTCATTGCTAACGATTGAAGATAATTATATCCGTGAAGGAAATTCATTAACTAAATAAAGCGTCGTATTTAAAATTTACTATTAAAAAATATTTTTCGAAAAGCCTTCAATCTTGTAAATTACTCGACTTTATTTTTGCTCTGAAATGATGAAGCCGTCGAGAAATTTACTCTTTAGTGATCCTGAGCAATTAAAGATTAAAGAGAGTATTTTATCTTCAGAATTTTGTTTATTAATGGCTGAAAAATAAATGACCACGTTTGTAAGAATTGGCATCGTTTGTCAGTCTACGATTATTTGACACTAATTGCAGGCATAACTTATTTATTGAATAACACTTTCTCATTTCTGGAAATTTTCGTTGACCAATATATTTATCTTAGAAAATAAAGACTTTTGTAAAACTTGCGCTCATTTTAATAGATTTTTATAATTCAAAGTGGCGGATGAAACTTATAAACAAATCTTCGGCACAGAAAAAAATGGCAAATAATTGTTTTAGAGAAAACTTTATGTTTGTTTTAAAATGATTTTATCTTTTTAATTGCAGATATACGATACACAATCTTCAAAATAGATACATCAAACTTAATTGTGAATAATTATATTTCAGGGATCTTTCTGATTTAGTTTATTTTAATAATTAGAAGTTACCTTTAGGAACTTAATAGCTCTTTCTTTTATTTCGAAAGAAAAAAAAGTAGTGAATGTTATTTGTTCAAATAGAATTTTTTTAAAAAAGGTTTAATTTCTAAATGATTTCGTTTGTAGTTCCTTTATTTTTGTACAATGATCGATCAGAAATTCTGTTTTATTCCAGAGAACACTTAAATCATTACTCTTGAAGACTATTTTTTTTTTTTTTTTAATATAAAAATAAGTTCCGATACGTTATTGCACAAATAATTTTAAAAAATACAAAATAACTTTTTTTTTAAACGAGTATAAACATATAATTATTTATAAAGGAATCAATATATTTCACAAGGGCAATTATCTGCTTTTATATATATATACTAGCTGACTCGCCCGGCGTTGCCCGAGTCCGTGTAATAAACTCAAATCTTTTAAAAAACGAAACTCTGGCCAAGGTCCCCGATGGCTTCGACGCCGTATACCGGGCACGCTCGCACGCTCCGGAAAATCTTTTATTTCCCCCTTCCACCACCATGGGAGCAACCTCTTTCGGAAAGAACCTCTGAGACAGGTCAATTTTGCCTACGGTGCTGTATAGTAGGCGTGCGACAAAATCGAGCTGGTTCCGAGAAGATGGGAACATTATAAGCTGAGTTATTGAAATAAGGCACAGTTACAGAAAATAATCATGAGTGAGGATGCCGGGTGAAGGAGAGTGTCCGTCAGAAAATGACTAATTAGGAGGACAACGATGCATATTTAAAAATTCGTTCGCTTGCTTAAGCTAGAAACTTAATTACAAATTTGCCTTAAACTATTATTCGGAAATATTGGTAACCGCTACTCATAAATTTACTTTAATGTTATTGAAGGTGACTATTAAGTTAATTATAATGTTTGGTATCACTTGCGTTCAAATCGGAAAGATAGTTGCGGAGATACGAAACGGGGCATAGTTATAGAATAAACTTTGAAGGAGAGGCCGGGGGGGAGGAGATGTTCAAGCGCCCTTCAGCAAATGACTAATTAGGAGGACCACTATACATCTTTAAAAATTCGTTCAATTGGTTAAGCTAGAAACTTAATTACAAATTTGTCTTAAACTATTATTCGGAAATAGTGGCAGCCTCTACTCATAAATTTAGTTTAATGTTATAAAGGGTGTCTATTAAGTTAATTATAATGTTTGGAATCACTTGCGTTCAAATCGGAAAGATAGTTGCTGAGATATGGAAACGGGGCATAGTTAGGTAAAAAACCTTGAAAGAGGGGTCGGGGGGAAGGGCAGTTCAAGTGCCGTTCAGCAAATAACTAATTAGGACAACCACTATGCATCTTTAAAAATTCGTTCGTTTCGTTAAGCTAGGAACTTAATTAGAAATTTGGCTTAAACTATTATTCAGAAATAGTGGTAACCGCTGCTCATAAATTTAGTTTAATGTTATAAAGAGTGACTAATAACTTAATTATAATGGTTGGAATCACTTGCATTGAAATCGGAAAGATAGTTGTTGAGATATGGAAACGGGGAATAGTTAGAGAAAACTTTGAAGGAGGGCCCCGGAAGGGGGGGGAGAGGGGGCGGATGTTCAAGTGACCTTCAGCAAATAACTAATTAGGAGGATCACTGTACATCTTTAAAAATTTATTCATTTGGTTAAGCTAGGAATTTAATTTGAAATTTGTCTTAGGCTATTATTCGGAAATACTGGTAATTGCTTTTTACAAATACACCTTGAAGCAATGAATGCTGATTTTTACGATAATTTAGTAAAAAGGGAACTAAATGGAGAAGTTCGGAACATTATTACTGAGATATTACTGCGAAACTGAGATTTTAAAATAGCGGTATTCTGTATATAAAACAACAATTGAATGCTACGGATGAAGCTAAAAATGTTAAAATTGTTAAATGTAATTAGACCCTTACCCCTCGCCATTCCCGCAAATCTATAACAAATAATCTATTAAATAAAGTTTTCTGTATTAATAGCCTCTATCATAATAATATATGTCCTGTTTTAAAAATACCTTAAACCCAAATAATTATAATGAAGAAAAACGTGCCTGAAAATGTCTTAAACAGGTGGCGTTTGTGTAATTTGCCGTGAGTAGATGACGCTACATTAGCTTGGCTGTATGCAGGTAACTGCAATCCATGTTGGCACTATTTCGTTATAAGTCCTTATCTATGCATCGTTACTCTGATTTATTTAATGTGTTCTGAGAAGATATTCTACACAACCAACCAACCGAAGAAAAAAAGTCCTTCCGGCCTGTACCGGGAGGAAAAGGTAGCTTTCCTATATCTTCGTTTTAAAATTTTAGCTAATGTTACACGAAAACAGCAAGTTAAAATGCAAAGAAAACGTTTACAAAAGATTCGTTAATACTGAATTTGAAAAAGAAATTCGCCAAATTATTGAGCTATAGCCAAATTGGCTTCATTTATGAAGACTTATTTTGGTCGCCAAATTTGGCGATGTTTCGCCAAATGTCGCCAATTTTGGCGAGAATTTGGCACTAACGGATATGAATATATAGTTTTATGCGTATGATTGTGAAAATTATTACAACAATGAAAGAAAATAATTTGCGAGTAATCGCGTTAATGTGCTGTTTTGTTTCAAAATGTCAGCCACCCTAGAATTTCAAACTGCTCTATCTCAGTCATTTTTTAAGATAGAGGTAAACCAAAGAATGCTCTGGAATCCTCGTATCAAGGCATAACACTAAATTAATAAAATTTGAATTTTTAACTTTTTTGTATATTTATTTCAGTTTTAATTTTTTAAGTGGCCACCATCTTGAAACAAAATGGCGGACCAAGCTAGCCAACGAACTCAGTCGAGACATTGGTGAGCTTAATACACACAATTAGTTTCATCAAAATTGATTTATAAATACGAGCGTTATCGTATGACATAGCTCAGATACATATATATATATATATATATATATATAGAAATCAACATTTGAACGGAGGGTGGTTTTGGGGTCTGGGGGTCATGATCGGTGAAACTATATCGAAATTTTCTGGAACTGCTTTCCTCCGAACGGCTGCAATAGGTAGCTTTATATTTTTTTGTATTGAAAGCTACCTAAAAGCGAATTTTTAATGAGAGTTCTTTGTGGATATTAGTTAATATTTCAGAAAGTAATTAAAATATTAAAATTCTGATGTTCAGGTACACCTGAAAAGGGTGTGGACTACCTAAATCTAAATTCCCAGTTTTCTAGGTGGGCTAGATTTTGCTAGCCATCACCAACAGACACGCACACAGACCGAAACTTTATTTTATTAGTATAGATATACATTGTATAAGAACGCACTACTATTTTTATAAATATTTCAGTTAAAAAATAATGTAAGTAATTAGATTGCCAAAAACATATCATCTGATTATGAATCACAATGACTTCTTCATTCACAGTGGATTTACACACAATTTTGCATTTACACTGGATTCCCACTGGATTTTTTATCTTTCTAATATTTGTCCATACAATACATATATAAATAGTCGCATAAAAATATCACCTCTCGTGAAATACTACAAAAGCCTAAAACTACCAGAATGTTTCAAAATTAATATACTGTGAAAAAAAAGACAAATGTTTTTCAATCTACGAAAATAAAATATAATCACGAACGAAAATATACAATAACCTCTTCTGAATACTCATCAAACATTTGCTTCCAACGTAAATTTCGTTTAATTAAATATGAGTTTAAACTACATATATAAACAAACCTCGACGTTTCGGTTAATCTTTATAACCATCATCAGGAGAAAACCCTCAAAAATATGAACAGCAAAAAATGAAATATATGTTACGTGATTAAATCCAATGTTCAATCTGACAAGACGCTAAAATAACGGAATTTACAACAACAAATTCAAAATAAGCCAGGTGGCGCCCTCTATGAATCAGCAATGTAACTGGAACTGATGTTCCACGAAATTAAAGTTCCTTCAAACTGCATTTCCATATATTCGGAACAGAAAATGATGAGATATCGTTACAAATTTCTTGTTTTCTTAATGAAATTTCTATAGATTCACGGATGTAGGCTTTAAAGGGATTGTTTTGTCGGGAAATAACTTTAACGTTGTCAAAATCAATAAACCTAATCTGTCCATTAGCAAAAGTCCTTGATAAGGCATTGGACAGTTTATTGTATTTCAAATCACTCTTGTGTTCTTTAAGTCTCTCTACGATGCGACGTTTTGTCATACCAATATATGCAGAATTTGTACCATCGTTCTGTCCACTGCCTTATCAAGGACTTTTGCTAATGGACAGATTAGGTTTATTGATTTTGACAACGTTAAAGTTATTTCTCGACAAAACAATCCCTTTAAAGCCTACATCCGTGAATCTATGGAAATTTCATTAAGAAAACACGAAATTTGTAACGATATCTCATCATTTTCTGTTCCGAATATATGGAAATACATTTTGAAGGAACTTTAATTTCGTGGAACATGAGTTCCAGTTACATTGCTGATTCATAGAGGGCGCCACCTGGCTTATTTTGAATTAGTTGTTGTAAATTCCGTTATTTTAGCGTCTTGTCAGATTGAACATTGGATTTAATCATGTAACATATATTTAATTTTTTGCTGTTCTTATTTTTGAGGTTTTTCTCTTGATGATGGTTATAAAAATTAACCGAAACGTCGAGGTTTGTTTATATATGTAGTTTAAACTCATATTTAATTAAACGAAATTTACGTTGGAAGCAAATGTTTGATGAGTATTTATATGTGCAACGTAAAGTCCTTATTAATTAACCTCTTCTGAGTTACCCACGATCCCGAACATTTTTCTTTATCTTTAGAAATTTCAGAAACCAATACATTTTTTTAGATTTAAAGAAGCATTTATATATAAGAAAAGTTTTATTTTGCTGTCACTGATTTTTGGAAACGTTCCGTGTAGTTTTTTGCGGTGTATTAATCAGTTTTCTCAAACCGTACTACAGGGTTTTTTTAATGCGAATAATTCTCAAGCAAAACATTTTTAGCTGCGGAACAGAATTTATTTATTCAAGGGTAACAAAATAATATGAATTTGTATGTTAATATTAATACTGTTAATTTATCATGTTTGTCGGTAATCCATGTTTGTTGAAATTGAAAATGTTTACGTGAAAATTGATAGCATCCAAAAACCTATATTCCGGGTAGAGAAAACTGATTAATGCACTATAAAAAAAAAAATGAAAAAAAAAACACGGGAACATTTCTGGAAATCAGTGTCAGCAAAAGAATATTTTTTATGCTTCTATAAATTTCAATATATATTAATTTCTAAGGTCTCTAAAGTTAAAGAACGCTTTTCGGAATCGTCGGCCAGTCTGAAGATGTACTGTATGAATAAAATCTTGTGTGAATAAATATACATTAAAGACCAACGTTTATACGCAAAATAGCAAACTGCAGAACAATGAAGAGACGTACGTTTCGTGAGTAACTTGGACTCACATCATCAGTGTCAGTAAAAACAGAAAATTACATCCCCTCCAAAGACATGAAACAAAGTCGAAAACCCAAATCAACTTGGTTTCATGTCTTTGTTGGGATGTAATTTTCTGTTTTTACTGACGCAAATGATGTGAGTCCAAGTTACTCACGAAACGTACATCTCTTCATTGTGCTACAGTTTGATATTGTTTGTTTAACCGTTTGTCTTTAATGTATATGTTATTGTATGTTTTTGTTCGTGGTCATATTATATATTACCCTAGATTAAGAAACATTCGTCTTCATTTTACAGTGTATGCTAACAAAATTATCTCTGTTCTTAAATTACTAATATTACCAAAAATAACGGGTAATTATGTTCATGATAAAGGAGATAATTCTCTAGCTAAAACACAACATCATGAGTAAAACGCAATATTTAAAAAAATATTACAAAAATTTACCTCTTAGAAAATACATAACGCTTGAAAATTTCCTTCTTAGTCTGAAATAATAAAGATGTCGAGAAAGTTATTCTTTAGTGACTCTATACAATTAAATATTTATAGGACTATTTTATCTTCACATTTAGGTTTATTAATGGCTTAAGAATAAATGACCAGACCCGTGTATAGTAATTGGCGTCGATTATCCTTCTGATCTTTATACGCTCATTGTACCCATAATTTACTTAACGAAAACCAAGTATGGAGGACAATATGGAGATTTTTCGCACACATTCATCTTTGAAGATAAAAGCATTTCGTAGAACTTGCGTTTATCTTAATAATTTTGTCTAATTAAAAATAGCGGATGAAAATAAAAAACCAAACATTAAACTCAGAAGAAAATTAGCATCTAATTGTTTCCGAAAGCAGATATGTGATACATGTGTTTCAAAATATATTCATCAAATGTAATTTCAATAAATATGTTTCAGGGATTTTCCCTATTAACTTGATTTTTTTAATTAATGGAAATTAGCTCGGAAATATTAATAGCTGTTCCTTTTATATCTGAGGAAATGAAAAAAAGAATTATTTTAAATGAATCTGCTTTATCTTTTAAAAAAATTTCTTTGAGTGTCTTGTTTTTTGTTACATAAATGATAAAGGATTCTTTTTTTTTTTTATGAACGTAGATATTAAATGCTTATGCGTGATGGCTCTTTTTTTTATTTTCAAAATTGAAATAAAATAATTACTTGTCTTTATTGTTACATTAGTAGTAAAAAAATGGAAAACAATTAATTTGAAATGAATATGAATAAGTAATTGTATAAAAAATGCATGAGGGTGTTTAACATTAAGATTAATCTTTTTTTTTACATTGATACTTATTGTATATGCATAAATCCTCCTTTTAAAAAAAAAAAAAACATAGTTTAGAAAATTAATGCAAGCAATATATGAATGCTGGTAAACATGTTATCTAATTTTACATTAAAAACAATTGTTTTGTTGAAAACTCTTTGTGCATGTGTGTATACTAGAGTTGAGTTCGAGCTCTTTCTTTGCAGTCCGAGTCCGACCAATTTTAAATCAGCGTCCGCCCAAGGCCGAAACATTTTGTGGTACTTACTATCTGTGCCAGGTCAGATACATTTGCACCAAGCATTGTGCCAATTATACTAATTACAGTAACCTTTATTTTTTGACAATTATACGGTTTATTTATTTATTATAGTTTATAGTATATATTTTTTATTATAATTTATAGTTTAATTTTTAGTATAGTTTATAGTTTTTTGTTAGTTATTTATTATAGTTTATAGTTTATATTTTTTTTATAATTTATAGTTTATTTTTTTATTATAGTTTATAGTTTATTTATTTATTTATTATACTTTATAGTTTACTTTTTATTTTAGTTTATAGTTTTTTGTTATTTATTTATTATATTTTATTTGTTTATTTATTTTATACTATTTACCATTTTTAACAATACTATATATTTAAAAATGTTAAATTAGTGATTTGAACAGGATTGGCAACGATAAACAAGATTGCCAATTGGGAACCACTTTTGACGATCTCTCCCATGGCCCGGATAATACGTAAGTACCAATTTTGTGTCATCAGAGACCGAGCATGCCCGAGCCCGATACCGAAAGCGCGGAGTTAAAAATTGTTAATAACAGTTTTCAATTGTTTCAAGATTAATTTTCTCATTTATAAATCTTTTCTTACATAGTAATGAAGTATTAATCCTAAATACTCCCTCATTACAACGTTTCAGAGTTTTCATGTCCCTGAAAATCTGTTTAAAATAACAAATTTATTATTTATACCCTACAACTGGCAGAAATTGCAAAACTCACAATTCTTATTCTTTTAAAATATCATTGTACAAATATGGCAGAAAGACATGAGTTCTGTTTTCTGTTAACTCTGAAAGAGAACTTCAAACAGAAAGCCAGTATAGACAAGGGATATCCCACAGATTCTTTATGTTACTAGCACTTATCGCGCCAAGGCATCAAAATCAGATTTCATCAAAATATTTCTACTTATATTCCATCATTAACAATTCAATTTCCATTCAAACGTATTTTCAAAGGGTTGTAAAACACTTTATTAAATTTAAACTACATTCTTGTTTCTCAATTAGCCAGTTATTTTATTATTATTTTAATATTTTTTAATCGAATTCACGTTTATCAGAACGTCAATTCTGCAATTGACAAGAAAAACCATAAAATTTCCATCTATCTATAAAATCTGTTATGGAGATTTTGAACGTCGTGTTTATATCCAATGAGATATGCCTACGTAAGAAAATTATATGCAAGAAAAGTTATTCTCATGTTTTTAGATCTTTTTCGTTTCAAAGGTAATGAGGAAATGTTGTAACTTTAATGTCTTTTGATGCATTCTTTGAAACACAAAATTATAACTGCATCCTATTCTTGTACATAAATGTTTCCACGATATTTTCATACTAAATCCTTTTTTACTTCTAAAAAAATCTCTATTCGCATCTAGAAATTTACGAAAAAAATAACAAGATTTTTCACAGTCGAAATGCTTTTGCGAATCAGTATTTAGCAATAGCATTTTGAATAACGCCTTTACATTCGTTCAATGTGACAAAGATTCTTTAAATTTTCAAAATATTTCTTTTGTTATTTGTAATAGTTTTTACAAAAAACCTTTACAATACCTATACTTCTTTTTGTCAGTCACAAAATGGAGTAATATTTTCTAGAAAACACAACAGCGAGTTGTCTCTTTTTTTTTTTTTTTTGTAGCAATTTGATTAAAATTACATACAGCTAAAATAAGAAAATAAAATTGCGTCGCAATAGAGTATAGGGAGATTTTATATATAGAAGTCAAAATCACTGAATTTGGTTATGAATCCGAAATGTAATCACATGGAATAGAATTGCGTTTACAGGTCAGTACAAAACGCTGTCATAATTATTCATAGTTTGAAATATTTATTTACGAGAACGCTTCGAAGACTTATTAAATTTAGAATCTTTTAAAAATAAAGTTAATACAATCATTGATAATTCGAAGTATAACGTCATACACAATATTTTTATTCTGTTATTATATTGTTTATACTGTAGAATTCGCTTATAACAAAACTAAAGAAAGCGAAACAATTATTCGCTATGCGCAGACTTCGTTGTAGCTCATTTCCTTACGCCCCTTCCGGAAAATTGTCCCCAGAACTCACTGAGAGAGTGAAAACTTCTTATGGCTAAATACAGCCATTGCCACTCACTCTGATTGGCTGTGGAATTTCCCTTTAATTGATTGGCTGTTGCTTGTTTTAACTTATGCGCATGCGTATACTTTCCAATTGTTCAGATATCAGACACAGTGACGTTCAATGAATTATCTTAGATTGGTTTTGTGGTGTGAACAGGACATTTTAATTCCAGGAAGTAACACCTCCAAAATTAGAATCTGGGGTATCTTAAATATCTGGTTTGGTAGTAGTATTACACTATAAGTTGGAACACAAAGTTCATTTTCTCCTTTTCAAACATGTACCGCATACGTATATTAATGATGCTACAAGACTGCTCTGTGAGCGAGAGTATGTTGTTGATTCAGAAATATGTTAACGGTGAATCGCATTCCAGCTAAGTAAATACTTTTTCTTCGTGTTAGTGTAGTTAAAATGTTTTACGTATAGCTACTCTGTTTATTCTGCGTTCCTCATAAACTAACACTATTAATTATTTTATTCAGAAATTTAAGTAGATCTATCCTAATGTGGCTCTAGTCGTGCAAATGGGTCACTTTCCATACTAAATTTTCTATTTTGTATTCAAACTAAAAAAAAATTATACTACTTTGGACAAATCTAACATCATGCCAGTATTTTTTTCTGATCGTTGGCGATATTTTATTACAGCTGCATTTTATTACAGCTGCATTTTCTTTCATGACGTAGATGCTTTATTCATAAGCATGATGGCCACACTCAAAATGTTTTCCGTAAATTATTTATAGCTCACTAAAATTAGACAGAATTGAATGATGTTGTAAAATTTCCGTTTTATATAATTAATATTACATGTTATTCTATTTTATTTGACTATTTTTTAATTCTTATCGGTTTTTAACACAGTTACTTAAGTAAATATTGTTACGTGAAATCGGGTTCGTGTATTTGATAGTCGAAAGGCATAATCATATAATTTATTTACATGCTAGTCTACAGCTTCTTTTAACTGTTCTTAAAACAAAGTTATGGATTCTAAGTGATCGAGATTAAGTAAAAAAATGTGAAGAGTTGCTTAAAGTGTTTTCGTGATTCACTATCAATTGGTACCCAAATAATGCGAGATCTTCCAGCTATACGTGTCTCGCCCAGTCATCCATTGTCAAAGACTGGAGTTGAATTATCAGGCCAATTTATATGCAAAGTTCAAAATTGTCTAAAAAATAATTTGTTTAGTTTATCTAATTATTAGCTATTTTTATTACTTTTAGACTAGTGCTATTCATCTTGAATTGATTTCTGATTTGCCAAAGTTTTTGGACGCTTGAAAAGATTTGTTGCTTATAGCTGACCAACTGAATTAGTCAGTGATTGTGATAAAAATTTTAAGGCTCATGAATGCATCATCTGAAAATTAATCACCCTTTTGCTCCACATTTGGATGACTGTGAGAAGCAAACATAAAATCTGTAAAATATCACCTTTGTAGAGCAATGGAAAATTCGCTATTTACACAGGCAGAATTATCTACATTATTGTCACAAATTGTAGCTTATTTGAAATCAAGACCTTTAAGCTCCTTGTCAAATAGTCCAACTGATCTACAAGTCCATACCAGTCCTTTTTTTACTTGTGCATGATAGTTCTGAAATTCCACCTTCTATATTTCGTCGTTGGCATTTAACACATAATCCAGCATTTCTTGAACCGATGGAGTGGAGAGTATTTGTCCCAAATCCAGCGAAGTCCCAAGTGCCAAAGTTGGACAGCGAATTTAAAAATCGGCGTTTTGGTACTCATTAAAAATAAACTTGTTCCTAATTTTCAATGAAACTAGCAGAAATTATTCAATCATTTTCTAGTAGTGATAGTCATGAGAGAATTTTCATAGTAAAGACTGATACAGACGAATCTAAACGTTCTATACATAACCTTTGTCTTCTGTCATTTGAATAATAGTTGGTTAAGAACTTATTATTCAGAATTCCTTTGTTTAAAGAATTCAAGGCCGGAAGTTCATGCTAGAAATTCAGTGCATAGAAATTCAGTACATCGTACATAATCTTGTATCAAAACTTATCAAAACTGCAATTTTATGTGTAAAGTTATTTCTAGAATGACAACGTTTTGTCTTTCTGACCAGTACTGTGAGCTCGTATATTTTTGATGAAGGCTATTATTCCAAAGTTTATAAACCATCTTTAAGAGTCCGAGTATTTTATTTAATATATAACCAGCGTTGAAACAAAAATATTCTTACAGTTTATGTAGCCTACATAATTCAAATGTATCAAATGTATTTATACTACATGAAATTCAACCAAAAATATTTTCTAAGAATTTTTTTTTATAGATTAGGTTTAATTATTTACATATTTCTAGTTTTATAATTGTACATTATCTGTATAAAATATTTTTGTTTACTTAATACTAATTTTTCTCAACGATTTCGTGAAAACAATGTCTTCTGTATTTCTTAATTGAACTGCAGAAACCCGAAAATTAATTATAATAAATTTCTCCAAAAACATCTTTTAGTAAAATCTTATTTTCTTTTCAGTATAAGGAGATAAAATGTTAATTATATTTCACTGATAAGCCGAGAATTAAACTCAAATAAGTCTTTTTATTAACTTGTTGAAAATTATCAGCTTAATGAGGCTGTAAGATTCTCATTAAATATTTGCAGATTAATGAATTGTCTTCAGAGATTTTTATTTAAGGAAATGAACTTTAAAAATATGTTAGTTTTTTGTTTAGTACTACGATAAAAGAGTTGTAAGCTAAGACACGCAGTAAAAAAAAGAAAACAGGGAGAGAAATTTAGATAAATAAAATATACAGCATCGGTGGTAATTAAATCAGTTATATCTGGTGATTGTATGAAGAAGCCGTTCGCCTCTGAGTTATAATGGCACTCTGAGAACGCTCTTCTTAGCCCATTTTAGGCCATGGGCGGTGTCGTATATGACCGATGACTTTGAATTCTGTTTGTTTGTTGCATTGTTTTATTTGGGTTGAATGATGATAAAGGCATATTGAGAAAAATGAGAAAAATGGTTTCATAAACTGTACCACTACTACTCAATGTACAGGAATGCAACAAAGATTTTTTTATTTGAATAGGACGATCTTCAAAAATTAGTTTCGATTTGTTTATAAAAACATCGACCTTTATCATACCTAATTCGACAGTGGTTATCTAAAATGCAGAAAAATGTAGATCGATCCCTAGTATTAATATTGACTATAATTAATAAAAATTTGGAATGTACTCATAAAAACATGTCCAAAATACTAAGAAAAAATTTGAGTTTTTTATTTTTTTCTGGCCTTGGCCAAAAATGGGTTAAGTATAAACGTTTTGTCTTCTAGAGTAAAACTGTGTGTATGAATAAAAGATAGTACTATCTTGTCAATATCTATGTTTCCTAAGTTGCGATTGTATTCGGCAGAATGTGGGGTTTTAAAGCAGATTACATTGCAATCTAATGCAGTATGCCAGCCCGCATGCGATTGTTTCATTGTTTTGATTAAGGCTTATTGAGATTGGGACGCAGAAACTGCCAGATTTTCGTAACCTCCGTCAACTCTCAAAATTTTCCCATTCAACGGTTGCAGAAGTAGCGCTCTGTCTAAATGAAGCTTTAGGTGAGTATTTTGCAACGAGCTTCAGGTGAGAATTGGATTATACTCAATAATTTTGATTCAAATTGGTAAAATGATAAACTTTAACCTATTTCAAAAGCGGTGGGAAATATCCCAATCTGGGCTTTGCCCGTTAGTGAAGATATACTGTAGTAGTTTCGCCCAAACAAGATATCCACCTAATAATGTTTAATTGTACTTCGGGATCTATGTTCTGGATATATGAGGAAAGCCGAAATTGTACCAGAATTTTTTAAACAAATTCAGCTTTTATAATGTATGTGAGGAAAAACATTTAAATATTTAAAAATTTATTTGTTCGTAAATTCTGGTAGCAGTCAATAATTTTAACATTTCAGCAACAGAATTATATTGTTTTTGAAAGGGTTAATACTTTACAAATAAATGTTCATTCAGGTTCACGGAACCTGATCATTTTAGAATTTGACAGTTTGGTATTTGTTGTGTTCAGATTTAAAGAAGTAATTTTTGCTTCTATACACGGTGTATAAGGAATAACCATTTAAAATTAGTGGGGATATAGAGAATAGCCAGAAAAGACGATTTCACATAGGAAAGTATGGGCGCAAACGTCATGTAGTAAGGCAAAATTTGCCCGGTAGATAACGGAAAGGAAACTTAACAAATAAGTCAAAACACTTATTATTGCGGCATCATTTGTACAACAGTAATTAGAGTAAGTGCTCGAAATTCTGACCATTTGCTGCAATATATGCCTGACAATGGCGTTTCATGGACAGCCTGACATCGTGGGAAATGCCTGGCATTTCCCTGACGTTGCCGGCGGCAACTGATATGCATACTACAAGCTTCATATCACTCTCAACAGGAGTTCGTACACCCTGTTTTTAATTGAACCCCAAGCAAAGATATCAATTGGAGATAAATCTGGTGACTGTGGTGACCAAGATATTGATCCACTGCGACCAATCCAACGAGTTCCAAATTTTCTGGTCAAGCAATCACGCACAGCAATTGCATAATGTTCTGGAGTTCCATCAGGCTGGAACGACATTTTTCGGCGAATAACATCGGGAACTTCGCTCAGAAAACTCGGTAACACAGCCTCCAGAAATGTAAGGTATTTTTCGCCGTCCAAACGGAGTGGTCGTAAATACAGTCCCAACAAACAGTCACCGATTATCCCCGTGGCTCAAATTGACGGCAAAACGGTGTTGTGAATTTCTATCTTTCGTGCCTTTCTGAATGTTCAAAGACCATAGATGCGAAATGTGTGTGTTGAAAACACGAGTGAAAGACGCTTCATCAGTGAAAAGGACATGCTCTCGAAAATTGGGTTCAATGGCAGTTTTTTGAAGGAACCTCTGACGAAACTTCACATGCATAGGATAGTCGTATGCTTGAAATAACTGCACTCTTTCCAAATGAAAAGGATGAAAACGTTCCTCGTTCAGTATCTGCCACACTGTTGAGTTCGAAACACCAAGCCGGTGAGGAATAACTCGTTTTCTGGAACTTGGTTGTTCTTCGACAGACTGCAGGATAGCTTCCTTGACTGGAACCGTCCATGTCAATGTGTTTTCTTGTCTATCATGATTGGTACTGGTAACCAATCCAGTTTCACATAGTTGTTGATGAATACGTGCAAACGCTTGATGCTGAGGTTTACGCCGGTTCTGCATACATTTGCGCAGTTCTCTGACCGCTTTTCCCTGCCGCACCGTAAGTTAGCAGCATATCTCCATATTAATTAAACGTATAATGATTCATGTCACTTCTGCAAAGTCATCTTGTCGAATGATGGACGGCTGGTCTTCTCAGTTAGCTTTGTGTGTGATCAGAAGTTATGGATACACAGAACCCTCTACAACGTCATTCATTCGTTTGCGCCCATATTTTCCTATGTGAGATTGTCTTCTTTTGCTATTTTCCAGCTCCCCACCAAATTTGAACGATCAATTCTGATACACCCTGTATATTATCAGCTTGAAAAGTAGTACAGCAGTGGTTTAAAGTTAATTGAAGGTTATTTTTCTTATGAAAACATATATTAATGAGATTCTGAGTTTCAATAAGTTAAAATCCCTGTCATTACCACCGGTAACCCTCATTGAACTTTAATTTACTGCTGTTCTTGTTACTGTTAAATAGATTTGAAAACTTATTTTAGTTAACATAATGAGTAGTTAGAAATTATCACAGTTTAAAATGGATACAATACCTTTTGTCGATTAAGCCACTGATCGTATAAACTTACTTTCACTTAAAAAATATAGTCATATCAAGAAAAATTGTTAGATCCGGTGTTAAAGGGCTGTATATAAACATAAATTGGTAAAAGAACAAAAATTTTCTTAAAGAACAAACATTTTCTTTCTCTAAAATATATTCTAATAAAGAAAATAAAAACAATTCCATGTGTTAGGGTCAAATATTCTCTCAGATATCGCACACTTATTTTTGACAGAACTAAAAAAATGTTGTTTTTGAAATAATAATATGAGTGACTAAAACTTATTTTCTGTGCTAGATTATCAAATTGGCACAGTCGAAAACTACCTATAGACCTTGCAACTTTTAAGGACTCAATGGACTGAGACTGAAAAATTTAAACATATCTGATTTCCCGCTCATGTTTTGTTTTATAAGAAAAATATTCTAACAGGGAAGCATTGTTACATGTAAAAAATCGAAATATAATGTTTATCAAACCTCAGCGTCTTGCAGTCAAAGAAATCACTTCAAAATGTTTTAGATGGATGATAGAGGTGTTGTTTGTACATTTCTTTTTCTGACTTTGATTAGTTTTTTTAGCACATTACCTCATAAGGTAAGTTTTTTCTTTGAATTTTGTTTTATACATTACTGAAATATCCACTTGAAAATTATTCACAGTTAAATAATTGCTGAAAATTTTTATTTTGTATTTTGTTCTAATATAAATTACACTTAAGAACTTGTTACGCAAAAATAAAATTAAAGTCATTACAAATTAAAATCTGGTTTTGAAAATCGGGACGGGAAAAGAGGCCTCCCAACTTCCCCTAAGAAGTTATAGGTGACTTAAATTGGCACTGAATATTTCCCTCCTCTGTCATTAAAAGCAGGTTTAAATACTTTTAAAGGTGACTGAAGTACGATAGTTTTATTATTATTGGCTTATGCCGTTATACATCTACTGAAAAATCAATATAATAACAACCAAAAAAATCGACCTCCTACTTCTCCGTACTAAAATTATGCACCACACAAGAAAGTGAAAACAAAATATAAGCTACTATTATATTATAATGAATTACTATATTATTATACTATACTAGGGGATTTCACCCCCTGCTTGCTAACACGCGCTCCCCAATCCCCGTGAATTGCGACGCAATTCAAATTGGGAACGCTACGCGGTACCAGCTTGCTTTGCTCGCTCGTCGCGTTTTTCAGCAATTCTTGCCAGAATTAATGCTATCATAAATCATTTTAACATATGAAATTGACAATTTTTTTAATGTAAAATGCATTTAGTTGGTGATACCAGTGGGAATAAATCATTTAAATACTATGAAAAAATGATCTTGGAAACACAATTAGTTTAAAACTCATTGCACCTATAATATTATATAGCACGGCTTACATTCATTAAAAAAAAAAAAAAAAAAAAAAAAAAAAAAAACGTGATAGAAAGATAGTTTATATATATCACCAATCATTGTATTATAGATATTTGGAAAATAAATTATTTTTTACTTCATCAAGATAGCAACAGATGGCAGCAGGTGCTATCTAGACAGTTTATAGTTTTATTCTCTCCGATTTTCGTGTAACTGAAATTCGTAAATAAATTCTAAATAAGAGTTGAGAATTCATTTGAAATTAACGATATTACTCATAATTAAAATGAGGAATCTTCTCAAACGCTTTGGTTTACGTACATGTTATTTCATTTTTAATAATTGCTAGTTTGAGTTTGACTGCCATGAACTGCTTTCGCACTGACCGTCATATTGGAGTTAGAGACAGAGCTGATCTTACCCAATCTAGACTGTTCATTGGTCTGAGCTCTGGAAACTACGTTTGTTGAAAACGCTAAGCTAGAAATTGAGCCTTATTTCCGCGCCACGTAAGAGAAATATATATATAGATAATACTAAGTTATTATTATATTTTACGATGTTATTGTACTATATTAAGGTACTATAATAATATTTTCTCAAGAATTCTAAACGGCTACCTTCTTCCTCCATACAAAATTCTGTGTAATAAATTTTCTCAGCATATTCTACTTTTAGAATCTACACAATTTTCTCGCAATGCTTTGTAAAAAGACTTATATTATCTCCCTAATGTTAATGTTTATATAAAAATCTATGTAAAATCCACGATAATAAGTAAAACCTGTATCTACTACTGCCTCGAATTAAAATTGTGAACCTCATAAGAAAATTAAAAATAGATAAGTTACTTTTATATTATGCTAAGTTTCTATTGAATTATACTAAGTTAGTATTAAACTATACTATGTTATATTGAGCTATTATTTTATTATACTAAGTTACTTTAATATTTTCCCTTGAATTCTTAGCAATTATCTTTGTTTTCTTTCTTCTCCTGCATATAGAAATATATGTATATTATTTTTTTCTCGATATAAATTCCATTTTTAGAATTTTTAGAATCTGTATACATTGTTTTTCTATTTATTATTTTAAAAAACTCCTAAAACTGAATAAGGCTTGCTAATGTCAATACTTATGCAACAATCTATCTAATATACACTGTAATGATAATAAATCAATTATTATTTCTTTAACTTTTAATTAATAACTTCCATTAATGATAATTTTTTTATGGTGTAGAACTTTTCCAAAAAATCTAAACATGAAGTACTTCATTCCTTCCATGTTTTTTGCTCCTTACAAAATCCATTCAAATTCTGAGTAGTAAATTTTCTCAATATAATCTACTTTTACAGTCTCTAAAAAATGTTTCATCCGTTCATTATAAAAAGTCTAACATTAGTCTATCTAATGTTAAAGTTAATGCAACAACCTATTTACTATACATAATAATAACTAAAAGTATCTATCCACTATTTTCCTTTAACTAAAATTGTGAATCTCGCAAGAAAAGTGAAAACCTTGTATTATTATATTACACGATATCGTAGTAAATTATTCTACACTAGCTGCGTAGCAACTGTATATGTTACACTTAAATTGTATGAGGTCTTTTATTGTTTGGAGGAAAAAGAAATCTAGTTTTATTATACATTTCAAGTTTTTAGCTTTAACAATTCCAAATAAATCGTAATTTAGAACGTTTTCCGCTCATTTCACCTTCTATAAATTTCTATTTTTTTTTTTTTTTTAGATCTCGTTCTTATAGAACATTTACATCTTAAAAGTAAGCACCATGCGAAATTTCACGTTTTTAGCCTCTGTAGTATCACAGAAATCGTAATTTTTTAACGTTTTTTGTTTTCCTGCAATCTTTTACATTTTGATTTTTTTTTTAAATTGTTCTGTTGCGAGTATTACGTATTAAAAGTAAGAGTCTTGTCAAGTTTCAAGTTGTGATCTATTTTACTCCACGTTTCAATCTGCCACTCGTGAAGATAAAGATATTTTTTTATATCGTTGATTGATATGTTACCATCACCGGTATAGAGAGGCCTGACACCGTACACGATGTATGTTCGCAAATCAGTTCACTAAGACACCTCAAATAAATATTAAACTGAACATTTATTAGCGACACTTTTTAACATTTACAACAAAACAAAATATTTGCATTTCCCGGCAACGATGTAGCAAATCCTGTGGATTTGTAAATTACACTTGGAATACTCTCTACGAACGCGGTTAAAACGCTATTAAAACACTGTCCACGTCTCTTTTAGACGTACACTACTACATTTATACAATATCGCGATCACACAGGTCTCCAGAATAACAGCCTACCTCACATTTTCTCTTTCAAGGCACTTCTAGGAAACAAGTCACATTATATAGGTCTTCCCGCAGCTACACCTCACTTCACCCTCAACTGCTCTGCATCGAACTCTAGTACGATTCTTGGTCTGCCCACAGCACGACCACACTCGAAATTGAGCTGATTGTCCTCTCTCGCACACTATCTTCTCCTTCCAATCTACGATGTCCCTCTTTCTCTATGCATTTACAACCCACGTGTCTCTCTTGACCCCTCGTCAACAGATCATCCAGTCAGACTGCTCACCTTCTTCTCGTGAATTCTCCCTTCTCCATTTTCAAGCACATTCCCAGGGGTAACCCTTTTATGGAATTTACTTTGAGATTACCTAGTTAAATCTAGGAAGGAAATATATTAGGATAAGGAAATTCGTAAGGAAATTCGTCTAGGTAGGTAGATAAGGAAATTCGTCTTTCACCCAAGTATGTAGGTATGACTATACAGATAAATACAATGTGGAAAAAGTTAATTAAACAATAAGTTACATAATGCATACACCTCATTGACGTCATAGGCATAGAAACCTGACAGTAATCTTAACGGTTCAAAATTAATCGTAATATAGAATGTTTTAGAACATTTTCCACTCATTTCATCTTCTTAAATTTCGTATTATTAGAAACCTTTCTTTGGGATCTTTTACATCTTAAAAGTA
This sequence comes from Maratus michaelseni, assembly GCA_963931845.1. Classification (NCBI taxonomy): domain Eukaryota; kingdom Metazoa; phylum Arthropoda; class Arachnida; order Araneae; family Salticidae; genus Maratus; species Maratus michaelseni. The sequence continues at coordinate 280,027,169 of OZ007592.1, read as the reverse complement.
ACTACCATTCCCAATTTCAAGTTTTTAGCCTTCACAGAAATCGCAATTTTGGAACTTTATTTTGTCCCTGCACCCTTTTACATTTAGAAAATTTTAGAACTGTGCAAGCATTAAAATTAACATCCATGTCAAATTTCAAATTTATATTCCGAACAGTTCCAAATTAAGCGTAATTTAGAACGTTTTTTAGAAGAGTTGTTTAAAAATATTTTCATTCATGTCACTCTTTTAAGTTGCGATTTTCTTTTTTTTTAAAAAAAAAAGGCGTTCATAGCGAGTATTTACACCCTAAAAGTAACAACCACACCAATTTTCAAGTTTTTTGCTCCAACAATATCGCAGAAATCGCAATTTTAGATCGCTTTTCTCTTACCCCCCCCCCTTGGGGGTTATTGTACCGACATAAAATAGAGCCTATGTTGGAGTAGAGATGGTCACCAGCATTTTACCACCATTATTTTTTTTAATTGTTTGATTAGTTCCAGAGTTTTCCACCTGCCAGCAAACACACAAAAACACAAACGTTATTCCTTTAAAATTAGTATAGATTATACTTTAATTAAAATATGAAACCATTAAAATGGATCACAATTTGTGTAATTACTAAAAATTCGCTGATGAATGAATTTTTTCTCATTTCCACCCTTTGATAATGGCCAGGTTCTGGTCGAAAGCGCTCTTGACTCCGATGAATGTTTTTAACATCTTAACATGATTTTAATGTTTTAGAACCTTTTTATTTTTGCACCTCATTTAGTAACTACACAAACTGTGATCCATTTTAATGGTTTCATATTTTAATTGGTGAATTTTGTTCCAATTTTAGAATATTTTTCTATATATTTAATTAGATTATACTTATTTACTATTATATTATACCATTATGTTGTATTATAATAAATTACTATAATATTTTCCCAAGATTTCTAAACGACTACCGTATTTCATTTCTTCTCTCTATTCTTCTTCATACAAAAATTTCTATGCAATAATTTTTTTCAATATAAATTCTATTTTTAGAACACCCGCACAATTCTTTCACCATGCATTATAAAAAAGACTAATATTATCCTCCGTAATGTCAACGCTTATGCAACAATCTATCTACCATCCACCAAAAAAATAAAATCTATCTACTACTTTTCCGTACTAAAATTATGAACCTCGCAAGAAAAGTGAAATAAGAAAAAAAAAATACAATCTAAGTTACTATTTTTTACATCTGGAAAAATTCCAAAAGCTATTATTCTGTAACACGTTTCGTGCCACGAAAAACTTTTGGAATACATTTTGAAAATCGCATGCTACCCAGTTGAAAGTTATCGATCGAGTTCTCCTGTCGGTAGCTATTATTATGCCATTAGGGGCAAACGCATCGAGTTAGACGCTTGAAATCTTTGGCACCTACGTAAAGAAGAGAAACATTTTATTTGGCACCCCCTTTTCGCGTGAGCTTCAAAGCGATATCTGGAAAAGTGTCGACGATAATGTTTATCGCATTAAAATTTTTAAGTATATTGCATAGCTTATTTTATGCTCGGCGGAAAATATTTTGATAATAATTTCAACAATAATTTTAGCATATAATCTAGTAGATATCGCTGCACGTGCACTTCAAAACGGTATCAGGAAAAATGTCGTCGATATCTTTTATACATCAAATATACATTTTTTTAACTGTACTATTTAGATAAATTTTGATCAGTAATAGTTTCTGAACATAGGTGAGTTACTGAAATATCTTTTTTTAAGCAAACAATAATTTATTTATTTATTTATTATTTTTAAGAGAGATTAAGTAACATTGAAACTTTGTTGACTGTTGACAAGTACACCCGTGACTCTTCAATAATATAATGCATTTTGCATTCAAACCATCTACCAGAGGTTTTGAATAGTATTTTTTTTTTTTTAATCACGGAATGTGTGTGAGAAAATTAATTAAAAAGTACTATTCGAAAGTTCTAATAGATACTTTGTATAAAAAACGCACTAAATTGCAAACACTGTCGGTCAGCAACGTTTTAAAATTGAAAAGAAGCATACTGTTTATACTAGTAAATCTCCAGATCAGGAGCCTCAACGTCAGCTCTGAAAGTCATTGTTTTTTTTAATCTCTTTTTTCATATTATTCAGCATCTTACAATCCGCAATTTAATTTTTTTATATTGTATACATACTTATAGGCATATGAAATACTTCGTTGGTTTCAGAAATTAGAAGCGTTAAATTAAACACGGTTTTTGCAATGATATTCTGAAATTCTTATAAACTACTTATTCTTGCAATTTTTTAGATAAAAAAATTCATTTCTTTATTCCATTTTTCATTCCATTATTCAAATATGCGATTTTCATTTCAGTTAAAAATGAAATTTGAAAATCGTCTGCATTCCCATAGGAAAGCCTTATGACCTAAAAAGAAATATTCTATATGTTTCGAACGAATGAACCAAATGTAACCAAAAACTATACAGCTAATTCCGGGTACCGCACCAAAATACCCACCAAAAATTAACCTAATCGGATCATTTTTACGGCAGTTATCGTGGAATAGACAGACAGACAAACAGACAAATAAACAAACAGACAGACGGAAACCAAAAACTTCTCGTGTCTCCACAGTCAGCCTCAACTGGCGTTTCGGCAATAAGTGGCTCTCAAACTTTTATGCTTTGCGTTACCCCTTGAAGCATTACATATGTCTCCCGTATCTATACCTTACCTCTTTTTTAGGTGCGTTCGTAATTATATAAATACGTAGCACCTATTGTCGTCGTTTGGTCCGTCCGTCTGTCTGTCCGTCCGTCCGCATATAACAACGAAAAAACTCGAATGGTTTGAAATTTAAGCTTTTTATCTTTGCTGAATTTTGTCGAGACATTTCAATTTTTTTGAAAATCGAATCCAAACTTTAGAAAATATTAACAAAAACATTAAATAAGAAATTTGAATAATAATAAAAAAAATCGGTGCTTTTTTGTTATAAGACCTTCCGAGGTTTAATCATGCAGCAACCGAGATACTTATTTTATGACAGAAATGAATCTGCAGACGATATAATTCATTTCACAGAATTAAAAATCATCAAGATCTGAATATTTATATAACTAGCTATAGTACGAACGCACCGCATTTGTCACGTTTGACGTACAATTTCCAGCTTGTTTCTTACTTATAAAAGTCATTAATGGAAAAATAGAAACAAAGAAAAGAAAGCATGTACATGTGCACAAAAAAGAGTAACTTTTATTTTTCATTTTAAGTATGCCTTAAAAGTAGAGCTTGTTTATTATTGCGTACACATTGGCGTTAGTTCGTCGAGGTAGAGTCGGAAATCATCTTCAACATATGGTGCACAACATCTTTTGTTTTTAAAACAGTCAAAGATGAAAAATCCTTTTAACTAATTAATTTAGTTTTACCTGGCCGTATGTTGGTTGTCAAATAGACTTGTCGCATATGTCATAGAACCTCTTTACGTTCCGTCAAGTGGTTCGTATAAGTGACTCTGAGAAGCACCAATTTATGCAAAACAATTAATCTCTAAAAGTAGTTGAGTTAGCGAACTACTTTTTAACCCCTTCAGGGGCAAGGTACGTTTGTAGCTAAAATATTGAAATGATTGATTAACACCAGGATTCCCGAACGAATTTATTTTAAAATAAGTAAAAGCTTTTTCTCATGTACCTTATAAATTCAAAATTTGATTATAAAATTCTGGTGTCATTGTGGCATTTTGGAATTAAAATTAAGTGGTATATATAATATACCGGTGCCCTTCAAGGGGTTAACACAAACAAAAACTAGTCGTTGGGGGGCCACTGTAATACTTACCCATCATAGATATGCATAATGTAAAATATAAAAATAAAAAATGTGTAAACTACTTATAAAATGCATTGTAATTCGAATGAAATCGTGGCTTGATGACGTCATAAACTTTAAAGGCTCGATTACTGAATTGCTTAAAAGAAACATCCTTATAACTTCAAAAACAATAATTCTATTAACTAGCGGTTTATTGCATCTGATTAAGCGTCTCATTTCCAATTAAAATATATCTTTGAATTGAAATTTGGATGAAATACAGGATCATGAAAAATCGAAGAGTGTGGAAAATAGGATTCCAAATATCTCGGCAACTTATTATCCGATCGACTTCATGCTTTATGCAAAATTTATGTTTTTTTATTGTCTTTTATATTCACTCCTTAAAATAAACAATTTCGAAAATTTTTACTAAGTACATACCAAATTTCAAGTCTCTTATCTCAATTTTTTCGGGAGATAGAGCGTTTATAGACACACAGACACACAGACGGACGGCAAAATTTTTTTTTCTAAAAATATGTTTTTCGGAATCTTCAGTGTCTGAAACGTGTAAATCCGTCAAATTTTTTTTTTCAAAACGATTACAAGACTTACTTTTTTCAACGTATGGTGGGTAAGTAATATACAGAGTGCCCCAAATTGCCCTTCACACATTTTAAAAATCAAGACCATATCAAGTTATTGGCGTACAAAAGTACGGTTTGGACGAAAATGCTTCTCATTATTGCAAGTTTTGTTTAAGAAAAAAAAGATAATTAAAATAACTCCCCATAGATGGCGCTATATTAGAAAACTACCAAAATATTTATCAAAAGCTTAAGGCTATTCTCAAATCCAAATGAATCTGCCACATTTCTGAATACATTTTTCTTCTGAAACACACGCAAATTCAGAAACTATGCAATTAAATGGTATTTTCCCTTTTTTGGTAAAGACAGAAGATCTTTCAGAAAATACTGTCAACGTTAGCGTTTTGAATCGAATTTATGGGCTCGACAGCGAGGGAAAGCAGAAAAGGGATGGAAGAGAAGAGGGTGGTATATAGTGTAGTAGAGGGAACCTAAACAAGCATTTTTCGCCATTGAATGCGTGTACGGAAATGGCGCAAGCGAAGATGCCCCATGAAACCAATTGCTTATAAATCGATAAGTTATTCGTTTATCAAAAAATGTTAAAAACCATTCGATTCCAAATCGCTTGAATAGTCAGGCCTGCAAGTGCATTGCTTTTGCGTTTAAAAATGAGTCCGTAAATGTATCAGAAAATTTTGCATTCTAGAGGGGGGGGGGGATATGTTTTTGAGAACCGGTTTAATACAAGCAAGCAATTAACCACAGATGGCACCAGGTATTCCTACGTTTAAAGTTTCTTTCTCTTTTTGTTTTCAAAAGTTTTGACATTGTGATTCAGAAGAATGTAATTCTAAGGCAAATATTTAAATTAATAAATCGCAATTTAAAGCAAAGCATACTAAAAATGGAATTGAAAGATTAATTTCATAATTCATGAAAAATGTTCACTTAAGTGTGCACGTTTTTGAGCACTCTTTAAAAATGAGCTTCTGACTTTTTGGTCGATGTAATGGTCATGTTTTTCATAAATTACGTAATTAATCTTTAACTAACTTTTAAAAGTATATTACTAGCTTTAGTATATTTAGTAATTATCGTTTTAGTTCGGTCCATTTTTGCGTGATTCAAACAACCTCTGTTTTAATTTAACCCTTTCAGGGGCAAATTACTTTCATTCGTAAAATGCTGGACTGATTCGATGACACCTGAATTTACATTTTTTATTTGAAAATAAGCAAAAGCTTTCCTTCATGAACTTAATCGAAAAAAAAAAATTTTTCATTATAAAATTCTGGTGTCAATGTGGCATTTAGGGATTAAAATTAAGTGGTCTAAAAATGAACCACCGTCCTTCAAGGGGTTAAATTGTGATGTTTCTCTGGAAGCCTATCTAGTGGTGTCATGTGCGATAAAATACCTGCTTATTTTAAGTTTTTGATGCATTTTTGAGTAGCTTTGTATACGTATCGTACTTTATAGACAGTTATTGAAACTAATTATTGTATTTTCTTAAACAAAACTTTGGATCATGCGAAGCCTTTTCGTTCAAACCCTCCTAAATGTATCTTTTTCCCTTCTTTCTGCAAAATTACCTTTTTTATAATTTTTTCAACTCTAGTGATCACCTATCACCAGCTAGACGCCTTAGAACGGACTCAGTTAGGTGCTGAAAAGTGTTCACATGTATATGGAACTATGCTACTTGAACTGCAGCTAACTGCTACTGGAAAGTTTATAGTACAGTATCGGATCTATAAAGTGAAGAACCGGATCGTGATCGTATCGTAAATGCTCCATGGGATTGAATTCTTCCTTATGTTCTTCATACAACCCACAAGCATTTCTAACTTTATGATACGTAGCACTGTTGTGCTGGAATATGTCATCATTTCCATGAATGGGGAATCAGCACGTATGGATGTATATGGTCTGTAAGTATTCATGCGTATTAAAGCGATCCATAATGCCATATAGATTGATGGGAAGGCCCAAACAATTACACGAAAAACTACCCACAGAACATGACGTTTCCATCGCTAGCTTGCGTTTGTACATAAATGGTTGAGGAGTGTTTGTTTTCAGATGTTTCCCGTCGTATGCGGCTGCATCCATACGTTCAATGGGACGAAAAATATTATTCATCGGACAAATCATCCTCTTGCCAACTATTAGGGGTACAGTGCCTCTTAGGATGCATCTGTGTGAGAGTGAGGACATACTTACAGACGCATGCTCACAATGTATTCAGAAGGTTATATCCAAATTATGGCAAACCTACATTCCAGAACTTGAGTAATCGCCTTTATGACTTCGATTAGATGCGCGTGTGAAGTTAACAAATATTTGCTTGACGGTAATGTCGCGTTCGCCAAGATGTTTGAGGATCGGTTTTTGTCCAAATTCGCCTTAACTACGAATCAAATTTTATATACCGTATGTCGCCACTCTCATATTACTGGCACCCTAGTTCTTGTACTTTCATGCAATTTAGCTTCCCTTACGCCAACAAAAAGTCGTTATAGATGTAGAGCTGGTGAAGAGATTTACTTAAGTATTTGATGAAGGTTGAAACATTTATGAAACAATATTACTTGCCTTTCTGAAATAGGTATGAAGGACAGGTCTTTCGACAATCAAGCCTGTAGATTATTTTATCATTAAAAAGTTATAATGTATGTTAAACAAAAAAAAAAACACTTAATTTAAAAACAGAATAAAGTTCACAATAAAACATTTTTACCACCGAGGAAAAAAATTGACCTACTTCAAATTTGTCAGCTTGAAAGTCTACTTTTTTAAGCCGAAACTTTTAGTTACTTTCATTTTTACTTTTTTCTTCTGTTTTCTGTACTTTTTCGCTATTTGTTTTTCTTATTTAGTTTCACTGTCGTCTTTTAATCGATTTCACCATGGAAGAAGGTGAAATTAGACAATATGGAACAACTTCATTGCGTTTTTGCTGCTGAGATGTTTTAAAATTGAAACATAGTAAAAAGTAAATAAAAGAATGAATAAAAGTATCAGGGAAAAATAAAATGATTCGAAGAAGTTTTTGGTAAAAACATTCCGGAAAAGAATTAAATTATTTGTAATTAAAAATAATAATGATAATAATAATAACAAAGCAATTAACGTGATTCCCCGACAAAGTATCCTTTTGCCAATTACTGTAGCTGGGGGGTCCAGTGCCTCTTAAGGTGCTTCTATGTGAAAGTGATGACATACCCACAGGCAGATGCTCACAATGCGATCAGACAGATGTTTTTATACAAACTATGGTAAACCGACATTCCAGACCTTGGCGATAATCGCTTGGATGAGTGAGACAAATTAACAAATATTTTCGTGGTGGTAATGGCATGTTCGCCAAGTTGTTTGGCGATTGGTTTTTGCCCAAATTAAAAAAAAAAAAACAATAAATAAAAATATCTGGGAAAAATAAAATGATTCAAAGAAATTTTTATAAAAGAAAAAAATTGGAAAGACATCAAAACATACGTAAAAATATTTTTAAAAACCATTACTAAGGCATAAATGTAATATCTGCTGTGATATCTTCTTAACTTTCGCTAATAATACTAAAAATAATTTTAATAATATTTATAATAACATGTATAAATTACTGATAGGAAAGATGTTCAGGTTTAAATTGCTATTAGACAAAGTTAAAGTAAATCTCGATAATTCGCTGTAAAATCTTTTAATCAAATACTTTGATCAGCACACATTTTTCAAAACTAATATTTCGTCTTTTTGCTCATTTTGAAGGTCTGTTTATTCTTTAATACGGCGTATTTAAAATATTTGTAACTTTAAAAATGCATTTATTTTTTGTTATATTTCTGATCCATCAAAATTGTTTGAAAAAAGTGACCAGATTCGACAGCACTAACTTTATAGCTGTCATCATCAGATGATGTATATGTACGCTCCCCTCTAAGTTGAATGCCAATTCACGGGTAGACTTTTTTTAATTTTATGAGAGTATATTAATTAATCAAAAATTTTTTATAATATAACCGTAGTAGTTGGCAAATATTACTTATATAGTGTAACTCGTACAATACGAGCATGGCTAAAATGAGCACACGTTTAAAAGGAGCAATTTCCACGTTAAGAATGGTTCATCATTTGAAGTATATTAAGATTTTCAAGTTTTTTCCAAGCTACAAAACAGAATCATGACAAATTTGAGCAAAACACGTGTTCATATCAATGTGATTTTCGACGAAAAGTAGGGCAGAATTAGGAAACATATCCCTTTCTTATCAAATACTAATAGCGATAATAATTCTACATTACAAATGCCTGTCAAAATGTGGTAATTTATCAGGTTTACCAGGCAGAATTTCAACCTTCAAGATGATATCTCTCCTCCCGCCCAAAACAAAAAATGCAAAGCAATTTCCTCAGGTCTTGAAAAAATTAAGAAAGAAGCGAGAGATAAAGACGCTTCAAATACCGCCCCTTTGTAAGATATACAACTGAGCCGTGGAAAGGAAAGATAATGAGAGAAATCTTTATTTGTTTGTTTCCTTAAATCCGAACTGTAGGTCGTATCAACCAACGTTTTCATGTATCTTATTGCATTGTTAAAGTGAAAAGGGTATTTAAGATCAATAGTTCGTATACTGCTGTGACTATTGCAATTTTAGACGAGTTTTTCCGGGAAAAGAGGAAATGATTAGTTGCATTTCTGTACATGGTTCATGTCCTTAGTAATTACTAGTATTTTAAAGACTTTGACTTTAGTACTGTGATTTCATCTAACGAAAAGAACCGTCTAAAGGAAACGACACGCACAAAGATATCACTAAATATCTTCTATTACTTTATGATATTAACGTTAGAACTCCACCGCAGCGGATCATCTATGAACCAAGACGTGATTTCTCGCAAGTATCACTGTTGTTTTTCAGAAAAAAAAAATTGAAATTGCTCGACTTTTTCTAAATATGCAATATAATGCCTTCACACGAATTTAGTTGAAAACCAACGAATATTTTTTTTTTTATCTACACGTCTGTATATATACCTAAAACTATCGTGCGTAAAATGTAAGTAAAAAATCGCGGAGCTATGTATATTTAATTTTTATTCAGTTTTAATATGTCATTAATCTGTAGGAACATTATTACGAAATTCAATCAGCGTATATTATTTGAAAGATTTTCTTATTTTATATTTCATACAAGATGTCAAAATCTCAAAGTATCTATTCTGAAATTAGAAATTTAAATTTCCTTTGATGGTATCTTATCATTATATTTCATATTATCTAATATTCTAGCAGCTAAATTTTATTAATCATTAATTAAAAATTATTGTACTAAACACCAAACCTTTTTGAGTGTCTGTATCTCCCATACAAAACAAGAATAACATCACTTAAGTTCATGGGTCAGCTATGATCCACCCCGGTAATTCTAAGTATACAAGAAACACGGTATTCTAGCGTTAAATTAATTTAGCATTGCGATAATAATTAGAGAAATTAATAGTAGTAATTAGTATAATTTATGTGTGTGTTCCTAAGAGTTTTATTATATCCGCGTGTATTACGAGTAACGGTTAATACGAGATCTTTTATAATTCCATTGCTCCTCGTATTAACCGAGTTTCGCTGTACCGGGAGCCAGTGTTGGGTCAATATTACATTCATAGAGAATATTTCCAAGGAATACTACTACTGGTTAATTATTCACTTTTCAGAGGAAATATTTCGAATAAAATGTCATGTTTCAAAAATATTGTCAGGACATTATTGGAAATACTGGCAATGCTACAAGATATTTCTTGCTAAAATTATTGATGTACTGGCAACAATTATTGATGTCCTGGCAAGTAAATTTACTGGCCAAGATATAGCCAATACTATCTGAGATGTATCCCCTCGATGTATTGCTCTTCGCATATATCGCTCTTTTTTGTACCTACTGAACAAAAGTAAATTTTACTTTAACAATATTTTTATGCAATTTTTATGTAGTTAGATTACAAAAAATGCAATTCTATGTATTTACTATTATTAAAGAAATTAAAGTATACGTATAAACAAACATTTTGGAGACAAATATAAAATATTTCCTTGTAGGTTATTGTATTTCTTAATCTTTTAATGTCCTAGCTTACATCGCGCTTATTTTCTTGCTTCCCAGTGAGCTCGATATAATGAGAGCCTACTGTATTAACAACATTGTCCAAGTATTGTTTTGCTACTAAGGGGATAAGTATAACAACAAAAATGTGAACAAAACAGCAACAAAAAAGAAAATCGTGCGTCATGGATATATTATAAAACATTTTCCAACATGTCCAGAACTTTTATCGCGAATTTATCTTTTGATACGTTGAAAGAGGAAAACGCATAACATAACTGAAAATCCAGTTCCAGCAATTACCGATCATAGTCGGTGATGTATGGCGGACCCGTATGCGTATTTTCATACACACCATACAACAAGCTGAAATTTAATTTAGTAACAAAATGCAAAAATTCACTTTTCGCAATCTTCTCCCAAACACTGTAATGTATTTCATTACTTTCTACAGTCCTGTATATGATCTATAGACTTTAAACACACCGCACAGAATGCTAAAATATATTTAGCTTATAAATCGCATAACATACATAAAGGCATATTTTCGACAGGCTTATTCACCATCCATAGATGTTAATGTGTAGAATATATTTTTCTCAAAAACGCATACTGCAACTGAAAACGCATTTCCAGCAATTATCGCTTTCAAACAGTACAGTAACACGTATATTTGTGTGTGCCCCTGTAAATGATCGATAAATACTATGTCATCATATTCTAAAGAAAGTAGTGCAACTCAGTAAAGCATATAAATTCCATTATGTTTCGGGTAATATGACTCAAATTTAATGCAGACAATTTTCTCCATAGCTCATAATGTAAACGAATATTTTGTGTGTCCCTGTATAAATGCTACATACTCAATTTTCAATAGGGAATGTCCCGTAGTAAACCTCAATAAGATATGTTCATGTACTTTTACGAACGTTAGAGAGCGGAAAGACGATAGACAGCAGACAGACAAACCGAAATCATAAATACTATTCAACAATGTTGGAAATTGTTAAAAATATAATAAGTAGAAAAAATAAAATGAATTTCACTATAAAAGATTTTATCCTAATATAAAAATGTACGAACCCAACCAAAAAAAAAAAAAAAAAAGAAAGAAAGAAAGGAAACTTTAAAAAGACCATTTTTCTCCCTGAGAATCTTCTTTTTTTAAGACGAAAATCTTTTGCTATTCTCCTTTTTGAAATTTTTTATGGTCTTCTGTTTTCATGTGATGTTTGTATTATTTTTCTTTAGTCTTATTGTCATCTTTTGATCGATTTCTCTAGAGAAGAAGGGGGAACTGGACATTGTGAAATGACTTCATTGCCTATTTTTGCTGCTGTTTTTGTTGGGGGGTGGTGTTGATATTGTTGTTAGATTGAAGCAAAAAAATAGAAAATAAAATATGTAAGGAGAATGAAACAATTCGAATACATTTTTAGAAAAACACAGCTTTGAAATAGTGAATACAATCCTGAAATTAATTTATTGTCTCAGAATTTCGAGATTACTTTGATTCAGTCCCGGGATTGCAAGAATCGAGAATTTCTTTAAGTGCTAAATTTTATTTCAATAACTAAGAAGGGAGGTCTCCATAAGTGCATAACCAGAAAAATGTGAAAAAATTACAGAATGTTCTTGCCATGAGTATATATATGGTCTATAAAAAATTTCCTGTGGAACCTCGATACAGCGTCCGTAACAAAAAAATAATAATTTATTCTTTTTAGCAACTAAGGGGCTCTGCTCCCTACAAGTTACGCTCACCAACCCCTGTTCTAACACCGAAAACTTTAAAAACACTCTGATTTGATCAACTCTAAAATAATTACGGAATATTGATTTATGATAAAACGATCAGTGACGGTCCCCTGTAATCGGGTTTCCATTCATTTTTCTTTGACTGGGGAATTTTAAGGCCGAATCAACTGCTGTCGAAACAGCTAACAAATGTTTTCGTGATTGATTAAATAAGATCAACTAAACATTTAAAAATCAACTTGTGTAAAATGGTTAAGTAAACAATGTCGCTGCATCGGGGAATTTTATAACGATGCTATAGAAAATTAGGTACTTCTCCATTATCCCGTCGACTACTTTCTATAAAAGAAAAGATTTGTCGCCAAAATATAGGATTTAACGCCAAAAGTGCATGACCGTGGGTCGCATTCAATTGAGATCAGATGCGTTACACGTGTTAATTATGTCATCGAGTGATTTTTAATTCAACGTTTATCTGTTTTTTTAATGATATTTTAACAATTTATTAGTTATTTCGTTAATTGAAACGTTATTATGAAACGTAAAAATATATTTTTTTATTGAAGGGAAATATTATTATTTACGCTGCTTTAAAATTTGCAATAATAGATAAAATATTAGTTTGTCCAAATAAATTAATCTCTCGTGTAAATATATTTTTAAATAGAAACTGTTTGGAAATATTGTTAGTTGAACATTTTAAATATGACGTAATTTTTTCAATTTAGGGCTTTGAACGCTTAATAGTTTAATTATTTCCCTTTTTTTATATTCACGCGCAAGTATATTTTTTATTACGTAATTTTCTACATTCACTGCAACATTTAAACGTGATCATTTAATTATTATCACCTGTAAATACATTTTTAATTGAAGAGGAATATTATTATGTGCGCTATTTTACAAATTTGCAACAATTCAAATAATGGAAGTTTTGAAATATGAAATAAATCTCCATCAAAATAATGAAAAATCTCAATAAAAAATTGAAATAAAGCCTAAAAAAATTAGTGAAATTAAAAACATAATTACACTCTGCCCACGGCAAGCTTGTCAACTATATCCTTTTAAATTATGGTTAAATTTCTATGCATAGTTTTCGTTCCTATAAAACTTTTTTAAGAGACCGCAATTTTGACTGATTTTAATATTAAATATCTCTTTAAATAATTATTTGATTTAAAAACTGTCTACTTCAGCGTGTTTATCGAACATTTCTCTATAAAACTACCAATTTTCATATTTTTATATGCAATAGTTTTTTTAATATTAGTCCAGAAAGACCTCAAGGCACAAAATCTTCATTGACAGCGGCTGCGGCAGCGGTTGTTACATTTATCTAATACTAGCTAACCGCCCGGCGTTGCCCGGGCCCGAGATAATTATAATCTCAGAGAAAGGCGTTAACCCCCTCTCTCCCCATTCCCGCAAATATAATGAATAATTTGTTCAAGAAAACCACCATCACCTACATTAACGCGATCATTAAAAAAAGAATTACATTTTTCTGATAATTGAACATAACGAAGACGCTACGCTAAAATAGCCGGCAGATGACATCCCTTGCCGACCTCAACTTCAAATCTATATCTTAATTAGTTATCTAAATTTATGCTCATTAGTAAAAATTGGCAATTATTTCCTTTCTTTTTTGCAAACTAAATGGAGGGATCGGCCAGAGAAACTGATCTCTTTGTAGTTCAGTTTTTAATGAAAGCAGATCCCTGTCTGAAACTTTCTCGGATTGTTTCCACTGGCGCCGGCAGATTTTTGCATAAATTAAGAAAAATTACCGACCGAATTTTTCAAAAATCAGACAGTCAGATGCAGAATTTTTGTTTACATATGCTCAGAAATTTTCAAATTGATATCTCAATTAGTTTTCTTAAAATTCGCTAATTAGTAAAATACTTTCGAATTCGTTCATTTCCGCTTGCAAATCCAATGCGCCTGTTCGTTTCTTTAGCCATTTTTATTTAAAAGATGTCATTTTAGAAGCGATGGTTAATGAGAATCTAATTAATATCTTGGGTAATTATCAAAATATTAAAATTCTGAGACTCGGGTGCACATGGCCAGACCTTAAACTATCTACACCTGAATTTTCAGACTTCTAGGTGGGCTAGATTTTGCTAGCCATTGCAGACAAACACACACACACACACACACACAGAGCGAAACTTTCTTTTATTAATATAGATAGATAGATAGATAGATTTATCCTCGGTTAGCGACACAATGAAATTTCAAAAAATACACTTTTACGATAAATGCTCTTTAAGGAAAAACTTTTTGTACTCTTCATACAGAACTAATTTAAGTATGTTTAATTTAAATAAATACACTTTTATATGTACAGTTTTGTCATATAGATTTATATGTATGTATAATGAAATTTAACGATTGTATTATATGGTTTAAAACAACATTTAAATTGATTAAAATTGTCTCAAGCTGAAAATTAAGGTCCGATTCTGAGAACTGGCAATTCAATAACCTTATTGTTAGTGTAGGAGACTACCAGAGAACAGTATTGTTTCCATAGAAACAACAACTTATATTCACTGTCGTAATTTATAACCACAGTGTTTTTAATCTCAGTTACTTTTAAAATTCACTTAATCCTGCCGGGAAACCATGTAACATTAAATAACTGCCGCAACACGCAACTTATGTATATTATACAAGCTAATATAAATAATAATTAACTATTTCATCGTTTAAGTTTAAATTAATTAAATACTGCATATTTAAACACTCATTTAACAAGCAATTTAACTGCATTAAAATCGCTTGAATTTGGCGAAGAAAAATTGTTGTTCGCCACACCACGTCATTTGCGGCAAATACTCGAATGCGTTTTAATTTTTTACAAATTTTCTACTGGAATTCCACAGTCAAATTTGGATGATTCTATATAACATACATGATTAGTTTCATTACCATTGTTTTTCAAAATATTTTGAATATGAGCTTTAACCTTCTCTGTAAGTGCTATACTCGTACAAGAAACACAGTTTTATTACATATTTGAAAATATTATTAATTTACAAATATTACATGACAAAAAAAAAAAAAAAACCACTTTTGACTCACGAAAAGTACAAGGTAGACATAATTGACTGTACTCAGCAAGTTCTGTAATGTGATCTACTTGCTAGAATAAATAACGCTACATATATCTAAAACGGTAACTTTTCGAACTAAATAAGGTTTTTTTTCGCGAATCCTTAGTCCTTTGTCTTATTTAATCACCCTATGAAATTTGGCTCAATTCTCGCAATTAGATAATGCTTTCAAAACAGGCTGAGTACTGTCAGTTTAATAATGTCCACCTTGTATATACTAATAAAAGAAAGTTTCGCTCTGTGTGTGTGTCGGTGTGTGTGTCTGTTGGCGATGGCTAGGAAAATCTACCCTACCTAGAAGGCTGTAAATTTAGATTTAAGTAGTCCAAACCCTCTCCTGGTGCAACAATGCGTCAGAATTTTAATATTTTAATTACTTTCTGAAATATTAATTAAAATGCAGAAAGAACTCTCATTAAAAATACACTTTTTTTCATCGGTTGGTTGGTTGTGTAGAATATCTTCTCAGAACACATTAAATAAATCAGAGTGACGTTGCATAGATAAGGACTTATAACGAAATAGTGCCAACATTGATTGCAGTTACCTGCATATAGCCAAGCTAATACAGGGCCTACTCACGGCAAATTACATAAACGCCACCTGTTTAAGACATTTACAGGCACGTTTTTCTTCAGTATAATTATCTGGGTTTAAGGTTTTTTTTAAAACAGGACATATATTATTATGATAGAGACTACTATTACAGAAAACTTTATTTAACAGATTATTTGTTATATATTTGCGGGAATGGCGAGGGGTAGGGGTCTAATTACATTTAACAATTTTAACCCGTAGCGTTTAATTGTTGTTTTATATACGGAATACCGCTATTTTAAATCTCGGTTTCTCAGAAATATCTCAGTAATAATGTTCCGAACTTCTCCATTTAGTTCCATTTTTACTAAATTATCGTAAAACTCAGCATTCATTGCTTCAAGGTGTATTTCTAAAAAGCAATTACCAGTATTTCCGAATAATAGCCTAAGCCAAATTTCAAAATAAGTTCCTAGCTTAACCAAATGAATCAATCTTTAAAGATGTATAGTGATCCTCCTAATTAGTTATTTGCTGAAGGTCACTTGAACATTCGCCACCCCCCCCCCTTCCGAGGCCCTCCTTCAAAGTTTCCTCTAACTATTTCCCGTTTCCATATCTCAACAACTATCTTTCCGATTTCAATACAAGTGATTCCAAACATTATAATTAACTTAATAGTTACCCTTTATAACATTAAACTAAATTTATGAGTAGCGGTTACCACTATTTCTGAATAATAGTTTAAGCCAAATTTCTAATTAAGTTCCTAGCTTAACCCAACGAACGAATTTTTAAAGATACATAGCGGTTGTCCTAATTAGTCATTTGCTGAACGGAACTTGAACATCCCCCCCCCCCCCGAACCCTCCTTCAAGGTCTTTTACCTAACTATGCTCCGTTTCTATATCTCAGCAACTATCTTTCCGATTTGAACGTAAGTGATTCCAAACATTATAATTAACTTAATAGACATCCTTTATAACATTAAACTTAATTTATGAGTAGAGGCTACCACTATTTCCGAATAATAGTTTAAGCCAAATTTGTAATTAAGTTTCTAGCTTAACCAAACGAACGAATTTTTAAAGATGCATAGTGATCCTCCTAATTAGTCATTTGCTGAAGGGAACTTGAACATCCCCTCCCCCACTCCCCCCGGTCCCCCCTTCAAAGTTTTTCCTCTAACTATGCCCTGTTTCCGTATCTCCGCAACTATATTTCCGATTTCTACGCAACTGATTCCAAAGATTATAATTAACTTAATAGTAACCTTCTATAACATTAAAGTAAATTTACGAGTAGCGGTTACCACTATTTCTGAATAATAGTTTAAGCCAAATTTCTAATTCAGTTCCTAGCTTAACCAAACGAACGAATTTTAAGGATGCATAGTGGTTGTCCTAATTAGTCATTTGCTGAACGGCACTTGAACATCCCCTCCCCCCCCCGCCAACCCCTGCTTCAAGGTTTTTTACCTAACTATGTCCCCTTTTCCATATCTCAGCAACTATCTTTCCGATTTGAACGCAAGTGATTCCAAACATTATAATTAACTTAATAGACACCCTTTATAACATTAAACTAAATTTATGTGCAGAGGCTACCACTATTTCCGAATAATAGTTTAAGCCAAATTTGTAATTAAGTTTCTAGCTTAACCAAACGAACGAATTTTTAAAGATGCATCGTAGTCCTCCTAATTAGTTATTTTCTGAAGGACACTTGAACATCCCCTTCACCTGACATCTCACTCATGATTATTTTCTCTAACTGTGCCTTATTTCAATAACTCGGCTTATAATGTTCCCATCTTCTCGAAACCAGCTCGATTTTGTCCCACGCCTACTATACAGTACCTTTGACAACGTTAACCTGTCTCAGAGGTTTTTTCCGAAAGAGGTTTCTCCCCTGGCGGTGGAATGGGGAAATAAAAGATTTTCCGGAGCGTGCGAGCGTGCCCGGTATACGGTGTCGAAGCCATCGGAAACCTTGGCCAGAATTTCGTTTTTTAAAAGATTTCAGTTTATTACACGGGCTCGAGCAACACCCGGCGGGTCAGCTAGTATATAATAAATTACAAAAATTTAGAATTAAGCAACTATTTCTTTTCTTAGCCGATATATCTCCCTATGTCATTGTTTGGCATAAATCCAATACAACTTTCTGTGACAGTTCGAAGGTTTTTTGGAATATGGGCAAACCGACTTTGTAATTTATATTTATATAGGATAAAACTCCACTCAAATAATATTTTAAACGAAACTCGTGGATTGGCGTGCATATTTCTGTTGATTATAATTTCTTAAAATACGAAAATTTCATCTTTAATTTGTCCATTTTCCTTCAAAACACAGAAAATTTACCAAACTAGCGTAAAAATTACCTGACATCCTCCAATCTAAGCTGCATTTTCGTCAAATCACAAGGGTGTTCTGGCTCTCTCCTGTAAGCCCTTTTTCGTATAAGAAACAAAATTTTTACGCATGTGCTTTTTCTCTCAAAACATACAAAATAGGCAAACCTAAGCTGATATCCCAGTCAAAATACGGAAATTTCTTCAAATAAAAGAAAAATCTTTTTAAATCACTAGGGTGTTTCGACAACTAGCTGTCAGTATTTTTTCATGCTTTTTGAGAGTGTAGGTTTCGATAACAGGTAAATTCTGGTCATTGGCTAATGTCATGAATTGGACATTCCGTTTCAATGCTTTGGTGTTTCTTACTGGCACAAAAGCACAGTTAGGGAACTCGATTCTAAACAGCTTAGAATTACTTCAGATACATTTATTTATTTTTTTGTTTTAAATTTATTATTTTCTGCTATTTTTCCGGTATGTAATTTAAATATATATTTTTCAGTACAAAAAATTAAACAAAACTACACGTAATTTATTGGCCTAATTTTTTCAGTGTTTCGAGTAAGAAACCGACTCTCAGTGTTCCAAAAGAAATAATAATAATAAAAATCTTCAGAAAACTTGAACATTTGAAAGTATTATTTTTAATATGTAGATGATCCCAATTTCAAATATAAACTTCGCTTTTATATAACGCTACTATATAACTTTCATTTTTTTAACCATTGGGAAAATGGTTGTTGTTTTCGGTCGAGAATGGACCTCTTGACGTCGTCATTTCATTGACATCGTCACTTTATTTTTTAAGCGTTTTTAAGTGTTTTTAACGAAATTCTGTAACTTTAGAAGAATTTTTCTTTGAATAGGCAACAGAAATGCATAAAATCGTCACAAATTGTTAAAGTTACAAAAAGGATAGATGCAAATTATCGGATATGAAAAAAGCCAAATTCAAAAATTGACGTCGGATGAGAAATCGTCTTATAATTTTTTTTGTTTCTGTTTTCATTAATATATTGTAAATTTGCTACTTTCGTGTTATAGCGGCCCCCAAGGAATGCCAAGCGACCTATATACAGGGTGATTCTTTTTAAAGTTGCGAAAGTAAAACCCTATAACAGAAGAACCACTGATCCAAATGACCTGAAATTTCACCAGTATGCTCCCAAAGCAATGGGATTTTTTTGGCGTAGTTAAAAAATACTTAAAATCGCACCAACAGATGGCGCTATGGATTAACATCAACTGGTTTCCTTCCTCTACTTGGTTTTAGGATCAGTGAAGCAGTCTGTTCAAATTTCAAAACCATTTTCCCTAAATCTTCTGTCGTCATTGACCATTTTCTTAAATTCTTAAGTGTCCTAAATCTCTTAAAAGCAGTTGCTGCGCTGTCATTAGTCTGATAATACAGTTTCATTAACAACGCACGGTCCGTCAATGAAACAGTCATTGCGAGGCAAATGACAGTCATCCGTAGAATAATGAACACGAGGTGTGCGTGTTTCACGTTTTTATCGCCACTGTATGTGTGTCGTGCACAAACTGGTCTCCTGATTTTGCTGCATATACAGCGCCATCTGTCGGTGGGATTTTAAGTTTTTTTTTTTTAACCGCGTCTAAAAAATACCCATTGCTTTGGGAGCACACTAGTGAAATTTCAGGTCATTTGGATCAGTGGTTCTTTTGTTATAGGGATTTACTTTCACAACTTTAAAAAAAATCACCCTGTATAAGCTTTGCGATGATCTTGGTGAAATCATAACTGCAACCTTGGTATAATCATAAGTGTGGAGGCCGCTATAACGGTAATTTTATTTATTTACGGTAATTTACTGTATTTATTTACGGTAATTATTATTTACGGTATTAAAAATACGGTATTTTTTTTTTTTTTTTTTTTTTTTTTTTTTTAAGGAACATTTTCCCAGTGGTAATTGTAATTTGTTAAATTATATATATAGTCATTCAGTTTTTTAAAGCTTGGGATTTAAAGAGTTAACGGAATTTCATGGTACCAGCAACAAGAATACTATATAATTATACCAGCTAACCAGAAAATACTAAAATAGAACTTCTCTTTGGTCCCTAGAGATTTCTTCTTGCTGGGTTTAATTCTAATTTAAATCTCTTGTTATCCAATTTTCCATTATATTTAGTTCATATTTCATTTCTTAATCCATTTGTATTCACTTGATATCAACTTCAAATTATTAACATTTTATGGTTTATTATATATATATGTATATATATATATATAATTTTATCTCTCTCCTTTTAAATATTCTTCATATTTTCAGTATTTTTGGCCAATTACCATTGAAGCACAAGCTACGGTAAAATTATGATTGCACTTGTTAATTTATTAACTATGTGGTATTCTGCCTATACATTATTACTAATTATCTCCCTGGAGATTTAATTAGATTGTTACAAGAACTTGATATGTTTTTTGAAATTCAAAGATATTATAAATATTTAACATTCTATAAAATTCTGCTGCATTGCGCAAATTGGTATGGAATGGTTTTTACATATTCTTTTCAATAATTATCTAGTTGAAATTATTGATTTTCATATGATACCATAATTTAGCCTATTTGGCTCATAAATCACTTTGATTAGCTTCTGTTTGGAATACATAGTTAATATAGCTGCATTGCACTTTTACTGGTGTATTTAAGTATAATTTAATAATAATTATTATATAATATTACTATTATTTCTTGGTATCATTTGTTCATCTATTGAATTTTCAAATGCATCTTTATAACATCTTATTCAGGTTCTTTTTTGCCAACATTAATTTTGTATTGACTTATTATTGCTTGGGGATTTTAGATTGTTGTCTTTTGATGTTAGTTTGCTTAATGGGACTTTATGTATCTATGTAAATAGTTTTATTATATTTAATCAAGTATAAAACAATCATTAATCTTATTTTAAATATTTATTATTATAATTTTTTCTTTTATGGTTATTCAAGAGTACTTTTTAAAAATAAAGTTGTTTAAAAAATTTATTATTTTATGTTATAATTATAATTTATACTATGTATCTCTTGCAATTTTTATTGCTTTCAAACAATATGGTAGTTATGAGTAAAATGTTAGATACTGGCAATTTAGGCCTTGGTGGATCCAGGACTAATGCTCGGTACAGGAAGATTATTAGCGATCTTCCTGGATCGTTATCAGATAACCTATTCTATTGTCCCAAGCCTGTACTAAGTTTTCGTGAGTGTGAATCTAAGCGTTGCCTTACATGTCATTTAGCTGATAAGTCCCAGATTTCAAATAATCACAATCTTAATTTGGTAAATTTTTGCAAAGCATACAATGTAATCTATTCATTGAAATGCAATTCGTGTAATATGGAATATATTGGACAGTCTTGTCAAAAATTACATAAACGGCTAAATTTACATCGTTCTCATATTGATAAATTTAAAAAATCTAAATTTCAAACTACTCATAATATTGAATATACTCATTTCAAAAATCCTGATTTAAAAAATATTACTATTAAAATACTTAAAATACAAAAAAATTTTACTGAACGACTTTTTCTAGAATCTAAATATATAAGTCATTTTAATACTACCTATCCTTATGGATTAAATCAATTAGTATACAAAAAATCACATCCTGTTTTTTCAGATTTAACTAAATATGAAAATTATAAAAATCTTTATTCAGGATTAAATTTTTCAAACATAAAAAAAAACTTCAAGATCATGTAGAGGTAAACATAATAACAAAAAATACACTGATAATATTGTGATACAACAAGAGCTTGATGATCTTGAGGCACAATTTTGTAATGATTATTGTTGGATTGCTATAAGAAAACATATATTTAGTATTAAAAAGAAATATTTAAACCAATATTTCAAAGTATTTAAAAAGAATCAATATTCTCCACATTTTTGTGATATCTTTTATGATATTCTTCATTATAGAGCAAACCTATTAAATACAAGTCTTTCTAATAAACCTAAATATAAAACTAATAATACACAACTAATTATAAATTTTTCCAATCATGTATTTAATAATATCAATTTACACAATATCATAAACAACACTACTAATAATTTTCCAATAAAAAATTTTACCCTTCACAAGACATATAAATATAATCGCACACTTGGACGTAAAATTTTTAATTACAATTCTTTTGCAAAACAAATGATGGTCTCTTCAAATAATTATCCTTGTTATTGTAATGACCCAAAATTTCAAAAGTACATAAATACAACACATGGTCATATTATTACTGGTGATCTTAATATTGTAGAACAACCTATTTTACAAAACTTAATGCATAATGGAACTAAATTTCGCCTTCCATATAGGTGTAATATCAAATCCATAATTTTACAGTTTATTCAAGATATTGATTTATTTATATATAAAATTGCTATTGATTACAATAAACCTATCGAGTATTTTAGTGAATGGAGATTTTCTGAAATAGATAAATTTAAAACTGAAATTATAAAAAAATATCAACATATTACACATGCAGCTTTTAAAAATATAAATAAATATATATCAGAATTACAAAATAGATTTATAATTACTTATGTAGATAAATCTCCAAATAATTATGCTATTATTTGTAAAGAGTACTATAAAGTGTTAATTCACAGTGCAATTAACACAAGTAATATTTTTAATAAAACTAAATTAAATATTGAAATTAATAATAGAAAATTATTAAATTATCACAAATTACTAAAAATCAAATGTAATAATTTAAATTATCCTTATCTTGATATAATTCCACAATTTCATAAAAATCCAATTAAATTTCGCACAGTTACCATCGGTTGTAATACATATAATAATAATGCAAGCAATTTACTACTTAATATTTTAAAGCAGATATATGATATAACGATAAAACATAATAACCAACATTGCCTAAAAAACAGTTTTCAGCTTATTAATAAAATAAATAATATCAATCCAGTAAAATTCATAAAAACATTGGATTTTAATGAATTTTATTTCCAATAACATTGATATAAAAGACTTACATAAAACAATGTGTATATTATTTAAAGAATTTAAATCTCAATTAAAATTAAAAGATCATATTTCCGTAATTTTTTTAAAAACTTTACTAAATTTTACATTGCATAATAATTACATCATATATGACAATATTATTTATAAACAATGCCAGGGAATACCGCAGGGTGGGACCGCTTCTAGTATTCTCTCTGACCTTTACTTATATTATTATGAAGAAATATTGGTCTGAACAATGATTATGTATTTTATTGCTATATTGATGACATTATCATATTTTATTTCAATGATAAAAATTGCACATCACCACTCAATTTTTATCCTAATCAGCTTACATTAAGCGAAAATGATTTGATTAATAATAATATAAATTTTCTTGACTTCAAAATTAAAATTAATGATAATTATAAATTAATTTTTGATATTTATGATTTGATTTTCCATTTAATGTAAATATTTTTACCAATTTTGCTTCATGTTTACATAAATCAGTTTATAAAAATATAATTATCAATTATATTCATCGTATAAAATATCTATGCTCAGATATAAATAAAAACAAAAATATTAGATTTATTCGAGATGATGCAAAACTATATGGTTATCCTATTTTTTTTATAAATTCAATTATCAACTCTTTTAAATAACATTTATTACATCATATAAATATAAATGTTATGTAATAAATTATTGTTTTAGTGTGCGATAAAAAATAGCAAATGATATAGCAAATTACAATTAAAACATACATAAATACAATTACAACATATAAGGACAATAATTAAGATGATTGAAAATTATTTACACTTTATATAGTTATTGTGATTGTGCGTTGCCGATCACCTTGATTTTAAGTGATACTAATGATCAGATTTAAAACATATATAAATATAATTAAAACATATACCATTAATACATATAAGGACAATACTTAAGATGGTTGAACATTATTTACACTTTATATAGTTACTGTGATTGTGCGTTTAGTCGATCACTTTTATATTAAGTGATTCTAATGATAAGTTATAAAAGTCTATAAAATATGCATTGTATTAAAATAACTGTAAAATAACTTATACAAAAACACATAAAATTATACATGGATAACATTGTTGATAACATTGTTGATTATAAATCACAAACATAAATTATATATATATATATATATATAAATATATATATATATATATATATATATATATATATATATATATATATTAAATATTTTATCTGAATGTTTAATTTTAATAAAGTCTTTTAAATACTGCATTGCATTAAAATGATTGAAACACATAAGTAATCTTATTATTATTAATTAAATTTTTTACATAATATTTACTCAATGTAAGAATCTTTGTAATACTATGTAAGATAAATATAATTCTGGTTAAATTTAATTCATATCATTGGATTTTGTACGATGTTAATGTAAAACTACAGTGATATTATTTTTACTATCTATATATAATATTAAATATAGTATAATAAATTTGTAAATCAAGCTTAATTTTGAATAATTATTGTTCCAATAGAGGGCAGCACAATGCTTGTCAATTAAATGTTAATAATATTTTTAATTTACCTATAGAGGGCGCTTATCGCTTGTGTATTTAAATTTTACTTTTAAAGATTAAAATTAAATGGAAAATTTGTATATTCACAAATATAAATTTGTTTTTGAGTGTATTTATCACATAAATAAATTTGTGTGTTTTAAATCAATTTATGTTAAGGTGTAATAATTAAGGTGATATATCAAAATATGTTCTCTCAACTTAACCTTCCAATAATTTCTCTCAACTTGACTATATCATCAAGTATTTGATATTTTATGATGTGCGCCATGTGGTCATATTTTTATAAATTAGACCTTGTGTTGTTTAAGGATTTCGGATAATTATTGTGAGTAAAATATTTTATATATTCTTTACAAGTTTTTTATTTCCAATTTTATTATTTCCATCTGTTATCTGGTAAAAATATTTTATCTATTCTTTACAGGTTTTTTATTTCCATTTTTATTACTATGTATAAAAAGAAATATCAAATATTATGAATAATTTAAATTGTTTTATTAAAATATGAAACTGTAAGGATTAATGTTGGATATTTACAAAAATACGGCAAGAAATCTGAATCATATGCAAAGTCATTTTAAGTACAATTTTCTACATTTGATTCCCCTTCATTAACGTTTCTTACAAATAAATGTTAACTGAATTATGATTCAGATTTCTTCCGGCATTTTTGTAAATATCGAACATTAATCCTTACAGTTTCATATTTTAATAAAACAATTTAAATTATCCATAATATTTTATATTTCTTTTTGTACATAAGAAAATGTCTGAAAGGATTCTTGTTTTTAGACTAATGATAGCACAAAAAATAATAAAAGAGACCATTTTTTACCAAACTTTCAGAGAAAGTCAGGTGATTTCTCATCCTTGAAAAATTGTCAGATCACTGTTACAGAGACTTCTTTTTTTTTCTCTCTAACTTCAGTTCTGCAGTTCTTCTGCAGACTATATCTTTTTTTCTTCATAAGAAAGTAAAATGTTACAGTATCAAGGGAAAAGAACAGAAAAACGTTTCCAACAACCGACTCTCTATCTCTTTTTCTTTAAAAATTATCAGAAGACAAAATAAATCACAAGGGAAACAAGAAAGAAAAATCATGCATCAAGCATAGATAATTCAACATTTTACAACACTTCCAGAATATTGTAACGAAACTTCGCTGCTCGATAAAGTGATAGTCGATATTTAAATAAAGAACTTAGAAACCGCATAACACGTTTCAAAACCCAATTTTAGCATTTACCGACAGTTGTCGGAATAGTATTCGAATTATTGTGTGCTGTGTATGATCTGTAAATGATCTATACGTTTGTATATATGCTACATAGTACGCTAAATTTTAGTTCAGTTACAAAATGCATAACACAGTTGAAAATTTACTTTCAGCAATCTCTGTCAATAGATGAAAACGTACTCTAATTCTTTTGTGCAGCATTGTATATTTACTACATATTTTCTACACACCATACATTAAGCTAAATTTAATTCAGGAAAAACAAAACGTTTAACACAATTAAAAAAGGCGATTACCATATATAGACGGCAATTTTCTAGTTCTTATCGTATCACTGCATGTGAAATTATTTATATCTTACAAACATATATCAGTCTACTAAGTATCTTTCTGCCGGCAAATGCATTACACAATTAACAAGTTGGAAATTGTAAGTTATACCTGACAAATGAGGTACGTTCGTTTCGTGCTATAACTAGTTTTACAATGTAAAAACCATCGTTATTATTTCAGTGAAATAAATATATCGTCTGCTATGAACGAAATGAGGATGCCCTTTTTTTTTCTTATTACGTATGCCATGTTTACAGATGCTATTTTTTTTCGACTCCAGACAGCTCTGTAAATTCATCATGGAGATCTTGCTTTGCGAATGATTACCTCCATGGTTAATATTTCTATGAATCACGATGAATGAATATTTTATTTATTTACTTTAATGGATTGAGATATTCGGCTGTTAACCTAATTTTCACTGAAGTTATCTCAGAATCTACCCATTTTTTAATGTAACTCATCTCTCAAGCAAACAATTTTCTTGAACGATCTTTCTAATAATGTAACTTTTACGCAATTTTATTCGAAAAAATAATTTTGAATAAAAATGGCCGCTTGGCATATGAAAAAAGATGTGGTTAGCCCGTATTTGTTTTCCTCAGTCACATGACATCCGATTTTATTATATAGATTACGTATGATAGGATTTAATTGAATAAAGAAAACTTGTATTAATATATTTTTTAAGTTTTGATTCGATTTTCATAAAATTTGAAATGACTCGACAAAATTCTGCAACAGTTATATATATTAAATTTCAAACCATTCGGTTGGATAGTTTTTGCGCTGTTGTATGCGGACAGAGACGGACAGATAGACAGACAAACGGATGGACCAAGCGACGACTATAGGTGCTACGTATTTATATAATTACGAACGCACCTAAAAACCTCCCTTAAGCAATTAAAGCCCTTAGATAGTAACGCTTATGAATTCTTTGTGTAATCTAGTATATACTCAATCGAATTTATTCACATCGCGTAACATCCTAAAATTTAGATAAAAACGCAGTTTTAAGCAATTAGTTCTCATAGACAGTACTGCAACTGAATTCTTTTGTGCGTCCCTGTAAATTATCAATAAATGATATGCACACCATACACCAGAATATGCATCTTGTAGTGCACCTCAGTAATGTATATCAATTTTATTATGTTTGAAATAGTGTAATATCATTAAAATACTTTGTAAACGATTTTTCGCCATACACCATTATGTAACGAAATTTGTTTTGTGTGACCCTGTAAGCGAACTATAAATGCTTCACACTACCTTTTACACAGTGAATATTTTATAGTAAACCTCAATAACGTATATCATGACGATCCGAATATATTTGCCAGAGTCAGAGCAAGGACAGACCGTCGGTACAAACCGAAGTTTTCAATTATATTAGAAAATATTAAAATGGAAGAGAAAAATAATAAAAGCAAAAATAATTTTTTTCTTTTAAAATATAAAACGTATCTGAATGTTATTTATGGATTTTTGATACCAAAATATATTCATTGTTTCCGCTAATATTGCTACATAACTTCCATTATTTATCTAATTTTGAAAAACACACTTACTCCTTTTTTTCAGTATATACTTCACTTTTATGTAACTTTGATTTTTAAAATACATTAATTATAAATAACTGTGCACAAAATATATAATTAAAAGAGATTAATATAGTGATTTAAGGCTTCGATGCATATTCACACGATACATTTTTTTCAGCGTGAAGTGCGCAAATTATTTCTTCAAAATACACCTAATTCTCTTTTTTCACGATAGATAAATTCCTAAAAAATGAGTGTAAAAAACACATTAAAAAAAAACGTTGATAACAGACATAAACATTAACAAAAATAATGCAATAAATCATCTGAAAGTTTATGTTATAAGTTTACCTTTTTGAATGTATCACCGCTTTCACTCGAAATATTTTGGCAATCATATCATTCATCAATTGCTGAATTTATTTCTGGAACAAAATTAACATTAGTGTTCTATGGTATTGATGTTTCAGTGTTTTTATTTATTAATTCAATTAATAATCGTTGTGTTCCTGTTATGGTTAGGTCTTAATTAAGAATCTATGAACGGTTTCAGATAACGTTGGATTTTTTTTTAGATCGTTCTTCATGAAAATCATGTTTGAAAAAATGATTGCCGGAATTGATCAGTGTCTGTTAAAAATGTCAAAACTACACATTCAATAATTATTAATGTTTGAATGTGTAGTTTGGTAATTTTTAGCATCAAAATTTGTTATGTAAAATGGATTCTCCTCTTTTTCTCTTTAACTATTCAAAATTCATCTGTCACTTCTGGATTTGATTTCAAGGCGGAGGTCCCCTTCCTTAAAACGTTTGGATTTGTTTTGAGCTGTCTGGACACTACTTTTGAGGACAGCTTCATTGGTTTTAAGGCCTAGTTTAAAATCACGCCTTAAGATGCATAAAATCCCAATATTTGTATCACTCTTTAAGTAAAATGAAAGAAAGAAGCCTGTGTGATTATAGTACATAGAGGGACATGTATATTCTCTTAAATAGTATTTTATGTTCAACAATAAGAGTGATAAAGTGCCAGCTACATGTTTTGGTATAAAAATATAAAAAAAAATGAAAATACTTTTGATACAGTCTAATAACTGTGCTATAAGATATGTAAGCAAGCCGATATACATATTCTCATACAAGAGCCGTATGCAGTCACACACGGATTTAGTATATCCAACATAAGATATACATAGTTTGTTAAATTTGTAATGCAAACTTTTATTCTTTAAAATGTTAGGCTAAAACATTTCCTATCTGCACATTCACATTTATTAAGCAATTTCTCTTTAAACCTATGTAAAATAAAATAAAATGAGATTATATTTATACAATAATTTTTTTTCCTATCTGCACATTCACATTTATTAAGCAATTTCTCTTTAAACCTATGTAAAATAAAATAAAACGTGATTGTATTTATACAATAAAATATTTCCCATCTGCATATTCACATTTATTAAGCAAATTCTCTTTGAATCTATATAAAATAAAATAAAACAAGATTGTATTTATACAATAAAATATTTACTATCTGCACATTCACATTTATTAAACAATATCTTTTTAAGCCTATGTAAAATGAAATAGATTATATTTATACGATAAGTTGTTTCTTATCTGCACATTCACCTTTATTAGGCAATTTCTCTTTCATTCTATATAAAATGAAATAAAACTAGATTGTATTTATACAATAAAATATTTACTATCTGAACATTCACATTAATTAAACAATTTCTCTTTAAGTCTATGTAAAATGAAATAAAATGAGATTATATTTATACGATAAATTGTTTCCTATCTTCACATTCACATTTATTAAGCAATTTCTCTTTAAATATATGTAAAATAAATAAAATGAGATCTTAACAGAATACTTTTGAGTGCCCCTGTAAATGAACTATATTTGCTACATTTCTTATACTTACATATTCTTATACTTACTTATAGAAAACATGTCGTTCACTTCAGTGATACATATAAATTTCATTATGTTTTAAATAGTATAACTTCATTAAAATGCACTGAACACGATTTTCCCGATTAATCGCCATGTAACGGAAAACTTTTCAGCATCTCTGTCAGCTAACTATAAACAATATACACTTCATTTTCAATACTAAACATACATTTGTAATCCTCAATAACATATATCAATTACATTGCAATTCGAGTATGTTTACGTGAGTTAGAGTATGGACAGACATACAGATAGCCAGGCAAACCAAATTCATAAACACTTTTCAACTATGTTGGAAAGTTTTAAAAACAAACACGAATATCACCTATATGGGATAAATCGCATCAAATGATTTAAAAAAAAAAAATGAAAATAACAGGATTAATGCATGATGCTCACGAAATTATGGGGAAAAGTCTGCATTATAAAGAAACGCATCTTGAGCACAATTTTCCATATTTCCTTCACCTTTATTAACGTTTCTTATAAAAAATGGTCCAAAAAAATCCCTGTTGTTAGACTAATGATAGTTTGAAAATAATAGTAAAAAGAGACATTTTTTTCAAAATTTTCAGAGAAAGTCAGGTGATTTCTCATCCTGGAAAAAACGTTACATCTCTGTTACAGAAATATTTTTTTTTCTAAGACCACCCTCAGATGTGCAGTTATCCACATTGTTTATTTTTTCTTCATAAAAATTGAAATGTTGCAATTTCAATTGAAAAAAAATATAAAACAGAGAGAAATATTTCCAACACCGGTCCCTTTATGTCTTTTTTTGAAAAAAGATCAGAAAACAAAATAAAACGCAAAAATAAATAAATAATAAAAGCAAAAAGATAGTTTGGAGCTAAACAACAACAACAAAAAAAGATAAAACAGAGCTAAGTGATTTTTTTTGTCTAAGTGAAGAATGATCAATTGCTTTGTCTTCTTCTCCTTTTAATTTACACATTTCTTAGTGCTCTTTTATTTATTATTTACTTAATATTTACTGGTACAAACAGAAAATACACTGTTAAGAATGTATTCTGAATAATAAGTCAAATATACTCATTTTTTGTGTATATTTTTGGCTTATAACAACTTCATATATGCAATATATATTTGATTCTTTTAGTCTCAATTTTGATATATATATACATATTCAATTTACATATATATATATATATTTCACTTTCACAACTGCCTTCACTATAAATAACTGTGACACAAAATATGTAACTAAAAGGAGACAGAATTAGTTGCATACTGATACGATACATCCGCCATAAAATGTAGTTTATAAGAAGGGATAGGCAACTTAAACTACAGCCAGAGTAGGGTTAAATACAATAGAAGTATCACCAGCTTTATAAACAGTCCATTCAACTTATATCTTTGACACATTGTATTTAGAAGCGAAAAATAGTCATCGTTACTTAAAAGCCTTGACTTAAAAATTGAACATAAACGCATTGCTGTGAACACAAACATAATCTATAGAAGTAACAACATGTTATCTCAAGCCTTAAAAACTTCAGGTTGTATGTAAGACATTAAAGCCATAGCAATATGCCTTTCAACACATAATTACACTTCTAAACAATACATATATAATATGTTTATGCATGAACTTTACCCACGAATGGCAAAAGCCCCGGCTCTGCCGCTATATACCCTCCGGAAAAGACTGTTTTTTGGGCGACGGGGAAACAGCATTAAAATATGTTCCCGCTATCCGTGTTTACTTCTATATACTCGCAACTGACGTGACATGGGTAAAGTCATTTGCATAACGCTGCACATTTTCTGAAAGAACTCAGATATCGCAAGTTGCCAAAAATAAAACATCGTGGAAGCAGAAGAACCCCTTTGCATGCAGCCGTTATTAGAAGCAACGCAAAATGCGAAGTAATGCTACGAAATGCGAAACGACTGAAAAACTAAGCAAAAAAAATGGCATTGTTTGGAGAATGCAGCCCCGGAAAAGACTGTTTATTGGTCGACGGAGAAGCAGCATTAAAATATGCTCACGCCTATTGGTGTTTACTTCTATATACTTGCAGCTGATGTGACATAGGTAAAGTCCACTGCTGGCAACACAAGAAAAGGTGTCGGGAAAGTTATCTAAACTAGGTTGAGATATTATATTTTGCGAAAACTTTTATACCTGCCTAACGGTTTATAAAGTTTGAAAGCTTTATTCTTTAAAATACTGTAATAAAATATTTTCAAATTGTACATTTACACTTAATAAACATTTTCTCTTTAAATCTATGTAAAACGAGATTTATGTGTATAAAAATGATTGTTTTTATTGAGTAAGATTATTTATATCATATTTCAGCATTTATGATACAACTACACTTAAAAATAAAAACTTATACAATTGTATTTTTTTTTATTATTATTACATTCTTTATTCTTTATTTATATTTTACTTTCTACTTTTTGGTATTTAAATTATTTCATTGTTGCAATTTCACAGCCAGTTGTCATATTTTATTAAGCGTGATTTGGCGCATAATTAACTACAATGTTGTAACTCGTATTCAGTTGTAAACATATTGTTTATTTGAAAGACTATTTGTCGATTTATCACTTGCGCCCGGCAACGAAAAATTAATTTATAACTATTTTACTAATTTATAATTAAGTTCTAAAAATTTAAATGTTGTATTGTCTTTGGAAACTCACCTGTGTACATATTTGTTTATAATTCTAGCATATTAGGAAGATAATATAAAATCGATTACAAAATTCCATCTTCACATCCATTGCATATCTGCACTTAAAGCAAATACATTGGCATCCAAAAGTTAAGGTACAATCAGTTTTTTTGACACTCACTATTAAAAGAATGAAAATAAATGTACAAAACATGGTTTATATGAATTATCTTAAGTAACTTCAACAAAATCTTATGCAACAATTATACCCATATCTATTTTTTGAAGAATTGGACACTTATACGGAAATCGGGGAAAACTGCAAATATTTCCACTTTTATAATTTGGTGGAATTTTTTTTTATGCTTGTTAATCTTCAATTGTTGGTTCAAAAATATTGTTGTCCATATGTGGGGGATGTCGTTTACCTGATCTGTTAAGATGGCGGGAAATCGGATAGTTGGAAATGGGGTTATCACAGGTTCTTGCTGTTAGATGTTTTAATGTGTTTCGTAGTCTGGTCCACATACTGTGATTATTTCAATCCGAAAATTCAGTATCAAGAAGACTTGTTCGAGACCGCTCATGGGTTACAACGCCTGCACAAGATCGCTTTCTAGCTCTTTTAGCCCGAAGGAGGAGCATCAATCACTACTGTGGCTCAGCTCATTTCAGATCATCATAATACAACAAGGATGACAATATCTGCTACTACGGTGCACAGACGTCTTCACAATTAAGGATTCTATGCAAGACGACCCGTTGTCTCTTAATCGAGAACGTAGACGTGCCCGTGTATGTTGGCCACGAGTACAGTTATTACAGAGTTTATTACCTGTAACAAACAACAATGGGCTTCCGTACTGAGAGTGATTCAGTTCGTGTGGTGATCTGGAGAGAGCAAGGTATCAGATTCTACCTAAGTAACATTGTTGAAAGACACGGTTATAATGGAGGTGGAATCATGGTTTGGCTCGAATTATTCAGGTAGTCACAATAACCTCCATGTGTGCCATGGTAGAACTCTGACTGCTGTGAAATATCAGGACGATATCCTTGCTCCGTTTGTCATACCGTATCCTGGTGCTATTGGTGATGAATTAATTTTAATAGATGATAATGCCTGATCGTATTACGCTAGAGTCGTTGATGAATGCCTTGAGGATCAATGTTTGTAGCTAGTAAAATGGCCAGCTCAATCTTCAGGCCATAATCCGATAGAGCATCCTTTGGGAATATCTCGGCAGGCAGGTGGCGTCCGTAAGTCCTCCTACGAAGTCATTTAATATGCTGAAGCAAGTGTTTCTCCATGTATGGTCGTTGTTTCCCCTTCCAGTGTCCGATAACGTAATTAACAGTATGGAAAGTCGATACCACAAATACATTACATGTTGGGCCGGACACATGCCTTATTAAGATCAGTTTATTTAATTTTTTTTCACAAAAAACTACTATTTTTTTTCTATCTAACAGTGGATTTTTTCAAAAAATGTAATTTTTTATTTGTAAATCATTCTTGTTTTTAAAATTAAGTAAAATTCGACAAATAACTGTTTAAAGCACAATTACTCTAAATTTCATATTTTTTGTTGTTGTTGTTGATTTGTTTTCAATTTATAACCAAAAACTGGTCGTACCTTAACTTTTGGTGGTCAGTGTATTTTAAATTCTAAACGAAAAATCATGTATTATAGATAAATTACATCGCTTATTTTTTAAAGGTATAAACATAAAAGGATTAATGCGAGATTTTTACAAAAATATGGAGAGAAATGTGCCTAAGTAACACATTTTGCGACTAATCTTACTGATTCTTTTACCTTTATTAACATTGATTATAAGTAAATTATCCTAAATTAATAATTTCGATGTTACACTTATGATAGTTCAAAAATAGTACAAAAATATAAAGATATTTTTTTCCTCCAAACTTCCGCAAAATAAGTCAGGTAATTTCTCATCTTTGAAAAATTACCAGATCATTGTTACAGATTTTTTTAAGGCTATTCGCGGTTTTGCAATTTTCCAGTTCTTTTCCAGTCTATTTTTTTTTCTTTCATGTTTGAGAAAGTGAAATGTTACAGCGTCCAGCGAAAAGTGCAGAGAAGCATTACCAACATCCAACCGTACATTTTTTTTCTTTTGAAAAAATCAAAAGACAGAATAAAAGAAGACAAAAATGATAAAAGCAAAAAAATAAAATAAAATAAAATAAATAATTAAAAAATGAATAAATGACAACTGCATGATTTTTTGTTTAAGGAAAAGAAAGATCCTATTGTTTCTGTCTTCTTCTTCTTCTCAGCCTTCTTTTATTTACTTGGGATAATTGGAAAGAGAGTTCCATATTTCTGTGTCTGTGTATTTCTGAGCTGCAGCTATTATCTATGTTTCTATCTGACAGCAGAAATACGAAATATGTTGAAATGCGTTCTTTTCGTTAACTTATACCAAAATTTCACCGCGGTTTTTGGAGGCAAGTTATTTCCTGTTTTTAATTACCCGTTTATGTTTCTAATTACCCCTAAAAAACTGGGGTAGTTACAAACATGGTTTTCGGCAGCAGTAACAAGTAGCACTCAGTATAATATATTTGCTATCATATTTTCGTATTATTAGGGGAAAATTCACGATTAACCCATAGTTGTGTTCCTTATTATCCCAACACTAACTATTCATACACATTTTTTGTGTTAAAATTGAATGTCACACAATTTCAGTGAGTTTTTTTTATGGAAAAATAATACTGAATGCAATTACGCACCAGTCAAATGCAACCGAAATTATGAAATGTATAAAATAGCTAAATGCATTTCTGGTTTAAACACTGGAGCGTTCAAGTTAAAAATATTTTTTTCTTGACATTAACACAACATGGAAAAAAATATACAAATTTTGTTCCTTTATTCTCCTCCGTGGAATTAGGAGGGATAGCTTTGACTTGAGTATGTTAACAGTTTCTTTAAATTTTCATCTTTGTCAACCATAACAAATTTTGATTTAACAGAATTGGCAGTTTTGATTCCAACAAATTTTAAATCACTCCCGCCACCTTCATCGGTCTCGTAACGTAAGCATAATGTGTTTTCACCGTTGCACTTCCAATAATATCAAACAGCCCAAATATATTAATTTAACAGATGGGAGTTGGCTGACCATAGGAAATACACCCCAACAGCTTACAATTTGGATGTCCCTGTCCCTGTCAAATCATCAAAAGAGTTGTGCAAGGTGACGTCACGAACAGGTTTTTGCTGCTGCTGTAGGACAGATATCGGTACCTTTATCAATGCTTTTTCTACTTGTGTGTTCTACAGCTTTTTCAACGTTTTACGGTAAAAGTCACCTGATGTGAACTCCTCTATAGGATGTTCCAGTTAGGTGGTTATTTCAGTACCCTAAGCTGCAATCTTTTCCGTTGGTTTCAAAATGCACAGTGTTAAAATATACCTCCATCAGCATTTTGCCTGTTAGTAAATTTCTTCATCTCTTTTTCTCATCTTCCGTTCCGATTTCCTTCATCTTTTTCATCCTTGTTTTTTTAGACCGGTATTCTTCGTTTCTTGATGTTAGCAAAGTTTCTCCTCTCTTCTTATTAAAACTACCTATGTGCTTTGCTATAGGTCCTTCCACCTCCGCATTGATAAATTATTCTCCTTGTCCCTTGACTTCTTCTACCAGTACGTGGTCTTTCTCTCTCATTCTGTCTTCCCTCGCAATTATAACTTTTCTTTGAAATACTTCTATGCTAAATATTTTGATCAGCATATTCAACTCTTTTCTTTTTAGTTCCCTATCTGCTTCCTAAGACTCTTTGAATTTCTTCAATGCCTCTTAAAACGTAAGAGATTCCCTCAATGTCATATTTTGATTCGTAACATCAGAGACAGTATCGTTCAAGTTCTCAGTTGAGTATTCGGGGCCACTGTGTTTCCTCACAAAGGCTTGTGGTACTAGTACCCTTCAACGCAAAATAGAAGGTAGCATAATTTTGAATTGTTGTAGAATTCTAAAACTGTTAAAAATACACGCAATTTTATCTCTAGAAATAGAAAAACATAATAATAAAAACTTGTTTTCAATTTCCTCACGTAAGGAAATTTTTAGTGGAACCGTAAACAGAGAACTGTGGATAAATAAAGCATCATACATTGTGCAGAAAAACGTTAATATAATAGTGATAGACTACAAATGAAAATTATATAACACTCTTTCCCCATACCTAAAAAGTCTAAAGAAAGAAGATAGATTGCTTCTTTTTCTCCAATTTGTAAACTACTTTGTGAATTTTATTTATTATTTGGTAATTTTTTTACTTGTATAAATAGCAAATGTACTGCTAAAAACGAATACTTAAATAGAAACAAAGTGCATTCTTTCTTGAATGTTTTCTCGGCTTATACTAGCCCTGTGTGTCTCAGTTTTAAAAACACATACACTTGTTTTAAATACATTGTCCATTTTTATATCACTTTGTTACTATAAAACTTCGCTTTTACGAATCCATCTATATAAATCACTGCATGACAAGTAATGTAAAAAATACACTTATACAGGGTGTCCCAAGATTATTGGACACTATCTCGCGTGAAGATCGCCTCATCCGTAAATAAAACGTAGGATGGGAAATGCGAGTCTTGGCGACATTGGTCGAGATACCACTGTGCAAAACGCACACGCTCAGGATGATCTGTGGGGAGCAGTGACTGTACTCTTTGCAGATCGTATGGATGTAAGTTTTCACGTTGCAAAACACGATGAACACTACTCCGAGATCCTCCTACGGAAACAGCGACGGCTCGTACACTGGTACTCGGATTCCATCGAACAGTATCCAACACATTTTGCTCCATGCTGGGAGTTCGAGTCACTCGTGGCCCACCCTCACTATGCCTATTACTTCGTAATGATCAGTATTCACACAAATTGTAATACGAATTCATAAACATCCGGCGTTCCGGTGCATCTCTTTGCGGGTACCTGTCGCAATACAATCTTTCTGCTGCTCTTGAATTTCTGTGTGCCAATCCGTAAATCAGGTGCATATCTACCAGCTCGGTGTTTGTAAAACGTTGTATACTCCTCTGCGGTCGATCGATGACAGCTCAAATGACTGCGGCAATGCAGGTCTGTTTCTTTCAGCGTTCTGGAAATATCTTTAATTTTATTAATCAAAAGTGCTATGTACAGTTTCTGGTATGAATTCCGAATAAAAAAATTCTTTAATCTGAGAACGCTGGTTTCCTCCAATGCTCTTGTGAACAACACCACCTAACGACGGACGAAGCCGTTTCCGACCATGGGTTGCTATGCAAATCTGAATCCTTGTGATGTCCCCTGCCCCCCTTAAAGTTTGTCCCAATAATCCTGGGACAGATTTTTAAAAGAATTTAAAAACAAAACTGCTTAATTTGCAATGAAGCCAAAGTAAATTTTAAAATAAAAATCGGTTTCCATATAAAAATATGTAGCTTTACTGCTTACTTTACTGCTACTTTTCAGTAATAATAATACTGAAAAAATAACGAGAGAATGGGTTGTCGAGATAAATGAAACAAAATAAACTTTTTCTTAAATGAAAATTAATGTGAGCAGCATATAAATCCAATCCTGGTTTATTTCTTCTCTCCTAATAACTACAACACAGTCATACATCCCTGATAAATCATTCAGATATTAGATTAAATTAAATTTATTTTTATTTAATTTCAAATAATATATGATATTTAATTGCAAGTAAAATAAAACCAGTTGATTAGAAATTTAAATAAGGAAATTTTGCGCGACATAGAAATTGCGAAGACAGAAAAGTCTCTTTGTAAATGAAACAATATAATTTTCATTTTTCAACATAGCTAAATAACTCTATTTTAAAAATAAAATTTCATCTTCAGAAAACCTTTCAATATTTAATAGATGAATTTAAATTATCTCCGCCTCTAAAACCATTGTGTTACAAACCACGAAATTTATAGACATCAGTTTAAATGCACTCAAAAATCTAGAAAAAAAAATTGCATAACTATGCAAAAAAAAAAGAAGAAGAAGAAGAAAAAAGAAACAAAGGAAAAAAAAAGAAAAAAGAAAAAACACTGTAGTTTTTTTTTTCTCGATGAAAAAAGGTATTTGTAAGCGATATGGGACCTTAAATCAAAAACTTATCGGATAATTATTAATGTCCATGAACGTCTGTGTGTGTGAGTGTGTGCGTCTGTGCATTCCCGGTCTGTACACGCAAAGGCTCCGGGACGAATCGACGCATGACGGCGGACGCGGACCGAAAAATTGGGAAAAAAGGCGCGGATGTCAAGTTTGGGCCGGGTCGGGAGTCCGACCCGGACCCGGGGAGTTATTAATCGACGAAACTGTTTTAATTACGGACCGAAACCGAACTTGAAAAAGAATCGAAAACCACAAATTTTCGCCTCCGAAAGGGGTTGCCGGTCTCCCTCGGGACGGGGAAGGAAAAGGCAGCGGGTTCCCAGGGAGCAATTTAAGCGCCAAACAGCAGTGCAGGTCCGACCCGTATCTCCGGAAGTCGGGGGGCCAGAAATTCGGAAGTCGTACGTACGCAACCGGGACGTCGTCCGGTTTCATAAATTCGAAAAATCATTTCCGTACTACAATTAGAACCGAAAAATTCTTTAAAAATCGATCGATAAAAATGATTTTTCATTTCTTTCCGTGCCGGGAATGCGAGAAAGCAGACACGCGCCCAGACGATTGTCTGGATCGATTTTCCAGAGGCGAGGAGCATTTTTTAGACGAAGGTCACGTGACGTTCAAGTGGGTTTTTTCAGAGGGTGGCCCAATCTCAGAATCTAAGGGGCGCAGTAATTCCTAACTTTTACAGGACGACGCAAAATTGATTCTGCTTTCAGAATATCTAAAAATTATTCTCATATCTCCATTACGAGCCGATATATTATTTAATGGTATAATTAATCAACATTCGTATAATTAACGCAAAAGAAAGATTTCCATCACAGCGCCTGCTATATATTACGATTTTAAAAAGTAGGCCGCGTCCAAAAACTGCATGACGAGTATTTTACGTTTTTCTTTTAGAGTCGCAACCAGATATTATGATAAGGAAAAGCGGGCTTCGCCCGTTATCGAATCGGCAAGGTTGCTGTAATTAAGACATATTTGTACATTTGTATTATTTTTGAGGAAACCAATTCCATTTCAACAAATTTAACATTTTTAAACGTTTGATTGTTTATATGTATAGAAAAATAACCACTATTTTCGATTAGTAAAAAGCGGGCTTCGAACGTTATCGAATCCGGACGGTTTATGTAATTAAGACATCAGATTTTTTTTTCTTTTCCGGCAGTCTAAATCAGTTGTTTAAGGAAAAGCAGTGTCCTCGCCCCCCCCACTTTCAAGTTTTTTTTATCTTAACTGTGGTCCGTTTCTATAACTCAGAAACTATGTTACGAATTTCCCCCAAACTGATTCCAAACATCAGAATTAAAGTAATAAGGACCCTCTGTAACATTCGTATAGAACACATTGCGCCCCCTGGTGGTGGAAGGTGTAATCAAAGGATTTTTCGGGTTCTATGGGTCACATCACGACGCGGTTTGGCTCAATCGACTCGACATCGATAGAGGATACTAGAGCTTATCGGTTTTAGTTCGTTTTTCACCACCAGGGGGCGTTTTATTATCTCTGTTTCTATGGCCCGGATTACGACGGGGTATGGCTCATTTGACTCGACATCGAAAGCCTCAACGATTTCAGTTATGATCGTATAAACAGTTTGCGCCACCTGGTGGTGGAAGGTGGAACTAACGTATACTGCAGCGCGTGCGCAGCACGAACGCTATACGGTGCCGCAGGCAGCGGGGACCCGAACCGGAGGTTCGTTCAGTTATAGGTTTATACTATTCGACTAGAGCTTATCGGTTTTAGTTCGTTTTTCACCACCAGGGGGCGTTTACTTATCTCTGTTTCTGTACCCCGGATCACGACGGGGTATGGCTCATTCGACTCAACGTCGGTAGAGCATACTACAGCTTATCGATTTTTGCTCCGACTCTCACCACCAGGGGGCGCTTTCCTATCTCTGTCTCCAAGGTCGGAGATTTGTTCAGTTAGAGGTTTATAGTATTCGATGTGCAAATCCTTTAAGGGATCATCCGTGCCGAATGCAGCGGGGACCCGGGTCGGAGGTTCGTTCGGATCGAGGGGGATGCGAACCGGAGAATACAAAAGTTTCGAGGCACCGATGTAAATTAGGGGCCCGCTGGCGGGCGAAGCCAGCTAGTATCAGATTAAGTCCCAAACAAGGGTGCATAGAAGTTTAAAAAAAGCATATTGTGAGAATAGAAATATGTTAGCAATAGAATAAAAACTAATTTTTTATTTTTTTTAACCTTTTCCGGCACAGTGGTCCCACTCCGGGTACACCTAATTCCGGGTACACCACAACTTGCATTCGGCACCAAGAATATTTTAATAAAATTTTGCTTCTATAACGAAAGCTTAAAATGAGAACTTATTTTCTAAAAATGTCGTTTGTAAATTCCGGTGTCAGTCAGTAATTTCGCATTTTACGAACAGAATTTGTCTCTGCCGGAAAGGGTTAACACTTTCCAACCTAGTTGAAAAGTGTTTATGACTTCGGTTTGTCTGGCGGATGGCCGTCTGCTGTCTGCCCGTGCTCTAACTCCCTGTAAATATGCTCAGATTGCTCTGCAATTTTTATATGTTATTGTCGTTATCTATAGCATGTTCCATATTTCAACGGAAGTGTGTAGCCCTTATACTTTTTTTACAGGGACACTCAAAAGAATTCCGTTACATTGCGGTCTGTGGGGAAAAATCATTTGCGGTTTATTTAAACAATGTTTCACTATTTTAAACGCATTAAAATTTATATATATCACTAAAGTGCATTAGAAGAAGCTTAATATGGAATAGGGTGTTAATAGCACTTATAGTTACTTTACAGGGACAGTCAAAAAATTCCGTTACATTACGTCTATGGAGAAAAATCGTCTGCGGTTTATTTAAATAATGTTTCACTATTTTAAACGCATTGAAATTTATATATATCACTAAGGTGCATGACTAGAGGCTTACTACAGAATAATGTGTGTATAGCAGTCATCGTTCATTTACAGTGACACACAAAAGAATTCTCTACTGTCTGTTAACAATAATTCCTGGAAGTGCGTTTTAAGTTATTGAACGCTATTTTAATTTTAACTCGCTTTTTGTCTATTACGTGGTGTGTATAAATTCTGTAAATCCTATACAGGGAAGCACAAAAGTTCGCGAACACATTTCCGTTTATTGACAGAAACTCCAGACGGAGAATTTTAAACTGTGCTACGCGTTTCCTAACTGAACTAAAATTTAGCATCCTATGTAGTATATATACAAATCTATAGATCCTATACAGGACTGAATAAAAGTATTCGGATATTTTTCCGAATATTGTATATGTTGAAAATTCCTGAAATTATGTTTTTAAATATGTTATGCGTTTTCCAAATTTTTTACTTAGATGTTATCTTTTAGCTTATTAAACGGTATTATTTGTAAAATTATTTTGGAAGCGTTGGAAAGTGTTACATAATCTATGCTTGACGCATGATTTTTCGTTCTTGTGTTTTATTTGCAAATATTTTTTTATGATTTTTATTTACTTTAAGGTATTGAGATATTTTCTATAAAATACTATTTAACTGATAATTTCATAATTTAAATTTCTTCTAATAATCTTTTAATATTCACTACAAATTGAAATATATATACGTGTGTGTGCGTGTGTTTCAAGCGTTAAAAAAATATTTGATTGTTTACATTTTTTTAACCATTATATAATATCTTATTTTTTTATTTTGAATGTTAAACAACCTAGTTTTTGTCTTATTTTACAAAAATTCAACTTCAATGAACTCAAAACCCCATGCCTAGATTATATCTTATGTAGACTTGGCTTCGTGTTAGTTAATCGCAGAATCCTGTATACCATTGATTGTTCTCTTTTTGAAGTTACAAGTGGTATGAACTTATATTTTTATTAAGATTTTAACTTATTTTCCTAATTATTTGTAAAGAAAGTAAATTGTTGATTCTAAAACAAAAGTTATCTTCTTTGAGATTCCTCTACCTTTTCTCATATAAGAAGAGGTGT
This sequence comes from Maratus michaelseni, assembly GCA_963931845.1. Lineage (NCBI taxonomy): Eukaryota > Metazoa > Arthropoda > Arachnida > Araneae > Salticidae > Maratus > Maratus michaelseni. The sequence continues at coordinate 279,984,383 of OZ007592.1, read as the reverse complement.
AACAATTTTTCTTCTGATAATTTTCAATAATTTTGTAATTTAAAATTATGTATTAGTGTACGCAAAAAATACTGGGAAATAAATTCATATTTAATACTTTGGATTTTTTTTTTTTTGCGTGTGAAATTTTCTATAAAAATTTTTTCCAAAGTATTAAATATGAATTTATTCAATTATCGATGCTGGATTTTCTTTGATTTCGTATTTGCCCCAGGGTTGGTGGCTCACGGAAAATATTCCATCTTGTGCTGCGTTTGTAGCCTTGTCAACATGTTATAGAGAGAAAGATCCAGGCTGAGTGTTGTTCCCAAGTGGTTGATTGGTAGAACGTCAATGCGCTATACTGACGACCCGAGTTCGAGTCCCGGCTTGGGTAGTTTTTCACTATGTTGGCTATACGCCTATTAAGCAATTATAGTTTGATTATATAGGGAGATTTTAAAAGTTTATGGTTATTGTTTAAAACTTTTTTATTTATTACATAATTTTTTTTAATATAAGTAAATTAAAAAAATATCCCAAGTATTTATTCAAAAAAGCTTTTCTTACATTTATCTAAAGTTTCTCTAAAAATACTATAGTATTTTTCATTGTGTGTGTTTTAAAGTATATAGTACTTCAACATTTTCAAAGTTATAACTTTGAAATTCATTATTATACCCGTTTTATGTTTCTTGAATATTAAATCGGGATTTTGAAAATATATAAATTGATATAGTTTGTTATTTTTTTATAACTGATAGTTTTGATAGTATATAAATTTATGAATGTGTAAAATATATATTTGAAAATATACAAATGAATTTTTTTTTCAAAACTTTGTGATTTCAAGCGAAATTTAAAAAAATATTATTTTGAAAAGATTGTATCTAAAATACTGAAATATAACCGAAAGGGTAGGATTTGTTGTTGTTGTTTTGCGCAGATGTGTTTAAATAAAATAATGATAACTGTGACGAATGTTAATACTTTCAAAAAACCAAATGTAAACAAAAGATTACCCACTTAAACAATTCTAAAAAATAAAGAATTATAAATATATTAACTAGAATTTGAAAAAAATGTTCAATAAGTAGACGTTCTAAGTGCCACATTCTTCAGTAATATCATATAAATGATATTAAATAAATGTATAATATGTTTTTATGAAAGGCAAAGTTTCATGCAAAGCAAAAAGCGCGTTACCAAAAACTGGATTTGGATGACAGTGACGTCAGAGGGTGAAACGAAACATGCTCATGGACCCTACCATGATCATGATGATATTTCTGCTTTTCATGTAAATTTAATTAAAAATCAAAGAGAAATATCATGTGCTATGGTAGAACCGCCCCGGGCGAAAACGAGATCAGGCGAAGTACTCTTACGAAGCACTTCCAACAAGTTAACACTCCCTTTTTCACATTTTTTCTAAACAAATCTGTGGAGTTTTCGAACACGATGCAGGTAAGATGTGATGGTAACGTGTCAATATTGCATTCAATCACAGATAATATTTAGCCGAAAAACTGAAGATTTAATAAATCAATATTTGTTAAACAGCTGAATACATAAAATAAGAATCGAAGATGCGGTTTCTGCAGAATACAGTTTGGGTAACAAAGAAAAGTTTTTTCTTACAGTCTGCGCACTGATGGGTAATTTAAAAATTCTTAATTTAATAAAATAGTTCCGTGCTAAAGTCCCTACACCCAGAAAAAGGAATTGATTAAAACTACAAAACATGTTTTGTTGAGTACATTTTGGTTGTTTTAAGCAAAATGTTTAGTTGAAGTAAAAAATTAGTTTTTATGCTTGGACAAAAAAAAATTGTAAACACTCTTACAAAATTTTAACAAAATTTCATCAATTTTACTTGAATTAACAAATTCTTTTTTTTTAATTTTACAATAATTTTGTAATTTAAATCTGTAATTAGAGCAAAATTTTGTTGTTTTTGCAAAATTTAAATTGTTGTGTAGTAGCCATATCTCTCTTAAGTAACTTGATTTATTTGACTTATGATATCCTATATAATTATGATATCCTATGATATCCTATATAATTAAAGGATTAACATAATTTTGGGGTAATTAAAACTTTTTTTCATTGGGACGGACCAAGATAGTTTTAAAAATCCCCCTGTCCCATTTATTACTTTCTTCTATCTTTAAAAGAAAAAAGTATTGGATTCATGAAAATTTTCGATTTCTGGTTTCCGACGGATTACTGAGTAAGTAACTGAGTATAAAATTTTATTGAATTCCGTGCATTAGTTCTTGTGATAAAAACAGTCAAATCGTATTCAGGACCTTCTAAGTTTTTATCTCAAGAACTAATGCACGAAATTTAATAAAATTTTATACTCAGTTACTTCCTGATATAAATTGTTGCTGATAAGTTTTTGCTGTAAATCGCGCAACAGGTGACGCTGCTATGTTGCATTTTTCTTGATTTCTGCAATAGCTGTATCTCATTTTCAGCAGTGAATTACACCTGTAATCTTTGAATAATAACCAGTGAATTTTTATCCTGCTTTTTACAGACATAATTCACTGCTGAAAATGAATTAAAAAATAACTATGTGTTGCCGTATGCTGTGCCTTGTATTGTCGGCTCATGTTTGCCGCAGAAATTTGCTTGCTCCTGATGACATTCCCATCTTGTGCTGCGGTTGCAGCCGGTCCGGCATATATAAGAATGAGAAATGCCGAGTTGGGGTATCGTTCCTTGTAGCGCAGTGGTAGAGCCTCAGAGCGCTGTTCTGAGGACCCGGGTTCGAGTCCCGGCTTGGGGCATTTTTTACTCTGTCGGTTTATGCTTGAAAAAAAGCAGGATAAAAAATCACGTGTTATATTCAAGGATTACAAGCGCAATTCACTTCTGAAAATGAATTAAAAAATAGTTAAAACTGCATAGTAGATTGGTTCATGTAACAAAAGTTCTTGTAGTATAAACAAAACAAGTTCGTAATATAACATATTTTATTATTTAAACAAACAAAATATATTTTATTGAAAAAAAAGAAAATAGATTATTAAAATAACACATAGCATATATCTATGTAACAAAAAGAATTTTGTTAATTCAAGTAAAATTGAACCATTTTATTGAATTAACAAAATATTTTTTTGCTGACGATACCATTTTTTTACTTTTTGGAATTGCAAAAAAAATAAATGAACAATATTTTTTTTTTGTTGATTCAAACAAAATTTCCATTGACCCATAGTTAAACGAAAAGTTTTGTTGGGTCAGCCAAATTTTTGTTGATTTAACAAAACTTTTCTCTGGGTGTAATTAGCTACTCTTTATGTATATATTAAGCCGTACAGTCACAGGGTAAATGTTTTTCCAATAAAGCCCAAGGTGTGCCCTTACAGAGGTCAGAGGTTGATCTCACAGTTTAGAAATCTCAGGAAGAAAATTCTCATCTCTCTCTAAGTATCTCTTTACGTTCGAGCTCCGGAATTTTCCTCCTTCCACTCTCAATGGAGACCAAATCTTCTCTCCTTTTGACGTTCTACGACTTGTCTTTCTAATTCTACGGCCTGTCTTTCCGATTCTTTCTTACGCTCTATAGCTTGTTTTTCATTTTTAGCAATCTTGATTCTATCCAGTTCTATAATTCTAATCTGGGTTAATGCAATCGCCTCGTTATATTCAGGTGATTCTTCGATTTTTTTTTTTTTTAATAATTCTCGAAATTTTATCATTTGTTTGCAATTCTACATTAACTTTGGTCGCAAGCTCTTGCAAGTCGCATTTCCTGTATCCAAGTAACGCCGACATTTTGCCTAAATGGCTGAAATGCTAAATTTCACCTCTAATTACATTACACTTTCCCGTGCATAAATACCATACAGTAATACGTAATTCTTATTTCACGATACAACACAAAATAACAAATATAAACAATAAACAAATTTCATGAATTCTTGTTAGCTCAAATCAATAATAATTTTTTTCACAATTTTAGATTTTAGGAATACTAATTTCAACATTCAGTATGTTTTGCAACTAAAATTACTCTCATAGTATGCTTGAATTCATAAAAATACTTAACTCTTAACTTTATGACACTTATTATTTGGGTAATCAAAAACATTTTCAGGCTTCTACTTTTTTTTTTTTTTGACAAAATTTAATAAACTTTATGTCCAAAAGTTCAGACAGCTCTCTGCTTCAATAAATCGCGACAATTAACTATCTCTTAAATTTTCTGAATCGTGAACAAATTTTAGTTTTACAATATATTTTATTTTAATAAACTCACGAGCAATATTTTACTAAAACTTCAAAAATTCTTATAACTTAATTCTTTCAAAACAATTTACTAGAAAAATTATAGCCATAAAGCCTCTATCAAAAAAATAATAAATGTTTTACGTTGCGTTGCTGTATTTGTGGAAAGGTGCTGTCTAAGCAGGAACTGAAGTTTGGGAATGAAGTCACTGGCTCCAGTGTCGGTATCTAAAAGTCTGGTGCTCGGCTCTGTTAGGGACTGGGTGTCTCTCTGCTTTCTGTTGTGTTTTCAAGTCTGGTGCTCGCTCTGTAGGGACTGGGTGTCTCTCTGCTTCTTCTTTGCTAGTTTCTGGGCTCCTCTGGTTCACCATTCAAACTCTTTCTGCATATACACTGCTGCCAAAAAATTAAGGGGCAGTGACCGGACGCTTTCGCTTTTTACGCGGTTTGCCGAATATGTTCTGAAATTTGTGACAAATTGTTCTTGAAATTCGAGGATGTAAAGAGCATGTTTGGCTTCAAGAACTGTAGAAACAGTATACTGCAATTAAAAAATTAATAGTGTTTGATGAGATATGAACATTTGTATGAAATAATTTATAATTGCGCATGCGCGAACCACACCAAATTTTTTTTTTATGATTCGGTAATTAATTCTGTAGAGTAATGCATAAAAAAACACCCGTCAAATATCATGAAAACTCAGAAAGATACCATCAATACAGTGTGCTAATTGACATATTCGGGGGGAAATCCCATTCGATTATATGGGATTTCTCCCTTCACTGCCCCTTAATTTTTGGACAGCAGTGTACAAATTCAATTCTAAATCCCGCCACCATTCTGTGCAAAACTCTCAGACCTCAGAAAATTTTTTTAGAAACTTCGAATCATTACAGTATGCATGAAGTCAGAAACAGGGATATTCGAATAATAAAAAGTAGAACTTGATTAAACAATAAAATATACAACTTTATGGTAAAGTATCTTTCACTTTTACAGAAAAGTAAATATGTGTTATTACGTTATTAATCAGTAACATAATAGTTGCCGTTTTATCTAAATCATCAACAGTACCGGCCTCTTAACAATTCGTATACAAATTCGAACTTCAAAATTAAAAAGTGAATCATATGTTTGGAGTTTTGAATAACATAAGTAGTTTCAGTATCATATCACGGGAGTACAGATTACTAGCTATAACGATAACTTATCTTGATTAATTCGAGCATAATGACATCAACTAATTAGATTTCATTCATGAAAACTTACACACTTATTAATAAACATGTTTAAGTGCATAAATTTGTTATGAAATAATTCCCAGTCAGATGAATGCTAAACATTTAATTTTTTTGTTGTTGTTGTTCAATTAAAAAGAAAAATCTTGGTTTTCGGGTGCAAAGCATTTCTAAGCACGATGCCCTGTGCGCCCGTACCTGTCGCATACCCTAAGGACGGCTCTGCGTTATGAATAGATTAAGGTGGTTCTCAAATGACCTGCTCAACAACGCGAAACTTTATCCCACATTTTCTGACTGCTTTTTTAAGCGAAAGGCATAAAATTGGAGGCCTGATTATTAAAGCGATTTGCAATTGAAATGAGTTTTCCATTTTTTGATAAATAAAATACTTACCGAGTTATATGTGATTTGTGTCACGTAACGAAACGTTTTTCCATTTTCTTAGTTCTGACGAATCGTGAATTCAGTTCAAAACGTCGACTTTGACATTATTTTCTGAATTGTCTACTGCCTTTACCAAACAAATGGAAAACGTTTTTCAATTACAGAGTTTCTAGATAAGAACACCTGCGGATTTTATGCGTTTCCGAACAAACATGAATTCAGAAATGTGTCAGAAATTAGCTCTTTTGGATTTGAGAACAGCCTTAAGCAGCATGAAAATGAAAGGGTAAAAACACGATATCTACAATTTGAAGTGGGGTGATGCATAAATAATGCAGTTTGAGTGCAATCTTATAGATTTCCTTCATTTTATTAACAAGTCGTATAAATAAATGATTCTAAACAATTCTTGTTCCTAGAGGAACTATAACTCATAAAATAACAGTAAAAAGGTCTTCCAAACTTCCTGAAAAATTGTTAGATCACTCTTACATATAAACACATTTTTTATTCTGCACTCTGTTTTTTTTTTCTTTATAAGAAAGAGAAATGTTATAGTGTCAGGCGAAAAGAGCAGAGAAGTGTTTCCAACATCCGACTCTCTATCTCTATTCCTCTGAAAAGATCAGAAGACAGAATAAAACAGAAAGAAAAAAGGAAGAAATAAATGATAAAACATAAAAAAAAAATAGGTTGGATTAAAAAAAGGGATAAAAGAGAGCTAAATGATTTTTTGTTTAGGGGAAAGAAGATCGATTGTTTTTTTCTTTTTGTCTTTGTTCCTTCTTTTTTCATATTATTTAAAGCAATTTTTTTTATTATTTAATTCATCTCGTAAACTTTGTTATTTAGTTATTTTCGTAAATTAATTTTGAAATGCACGACTTTCATTCCTCAAACCTGGGCTACGTTGAGGGTGTATTATGACCCGTAGGCACTTTCTTTCATTTGTGCTTTTTTCGTATAAAAAAGACTTTAAAAAGATAATCTAATAATCATGACAACAAGTGGAGTCTTAAGGAAAGCATGGAATCTTCCTGTAATCTTTGAAATGGTGTAAAGCAAGACCCCTGTTTTATATGAAGTTTAATTATCAGTCATATAATTAGCTTAATTTTTTGCGTGTGGTCAGGGCTGGAAACAGGATTAACACACTCCTGAGCAATACAAAACAAGTTGGAAATTGTACGTCAAACGTTGCAAACGAGGTGCGTTCGTACGCACGTTTTAGAATTAAATTCATGATATCCCGTGCGTAGAACGGGTTAAACAGCTAGTTAAGTATATATTTTATGACACTGTTCATACAAATATCTTAACTAGTTATATAAATATTCAGATATATATGTATCAGCTAGTTATATAAATATTCAGATCTTGATGATTTTTAATTCTGTGAAATGAATTATATCGTCTGCAGATTAATTTCTGTCATAAAATAAGTATCTCGGTCGCTTGACGATTTAACATCCATCGGAAGCTCCTATAACAAAAAAGCACCGATTTAAAAAAAAAAAAATTCAAATTTCTTAATAAATATTTTTATTAATATCTCCTAAAGTTTTGATTCGATTTTAATAAAATTTGAAATGTCTCGACAACATTCTGCAAAGATAATACATTTTAAATTGCAAACCATTTGGTTGGGTAGTTTTTGCGTTGTTATATGCGGACAGACAGACAGACGGACGGACAGACAGACGGACAGACAGACAGACAGACGGACGGACAGACGGACGGACCAAACGACGACTATAGGTGCTACGTATTTATATAATTACGAACGCACCTAAAAATGGACCCCTTACAAAAAATAAGAACAGAAATAAAGAAGCCACTGGTTACCCAAATTAGTCTTTTTAACACTTTCTAACATAGTTGAAAAGTGTTTATGCATTCGGTTTGTCTGGCCGTCTGTTTGTGTGTCTGTCTGTCTGTCTGGCCGTGTTCTAACTCACGTAAATATATTCGGATTGCCATGCAATTGATATATGATATTAATATATGTAATCACATGTTCGGTATTGAAAATGAAGTACGTAACACTTATACTTCGTTCACAAGAACACTCAAAAGAATACCGTTACATTATGGTCTATGGGGGAAAATCATTTGCAGTGTATTTTAATGATGTTACAATATTTCAAATATATTTAAATTGAAGTACTTGTAGTCACTGAAGTGCAATACAAGATGTTTATTATCGTATACGATACGGTTGGCACTTATAATTAGTTTACAGGGAAACTCAAAATAATTCTGTTATACTATATGGTCTAATATATTTTGTCTCTTAAAACTATCGTTATTAAAAGAAATACGATCCTTAAATCTATTCAATGTAGGGTATCATTGATGATATCCTGCACGACATGCACAAAAAAAATCAACTCAAATGTTTAAAAAATAAAATACCAGTAGCGTTTTGAAATAAGTGGTTAAAATTTAATTATTTTCAATTTTGTCGAAAAAAAAATTATTTTTTAAATTTTAATAGATTAAATTATTTTTATTTAACATTTACATAATAATATACAAAAATATATTGTTTTAAAGTTGATATATATATATTTTTTTTTTCCCTGCGCGCCGAATCCCGTTGAAGAATTCTGAGAGTGTTGGAAAGTGTTTCACAATCTATGCTTGATGCATGATTTTGCTTTCTTTTCTTTATTCAAAACGAAATATTTTAGAAAAAATTATGATGACTTTCATCTGCATTTAAATCAGACATCAGTTATCCGTTGCTTTTCTGTTTTGAACATGTGATTCATATAAAAAAAATGCTAATATTAATTCAACTTAAAGTAATTTGTTAAAACAATTTCTATTTTTACAAGCTTTCATTTAACTTGCTTTGTCTGTCCATTCGGCCCAAATTTTTCGATCCAGTATATGTTTCTGCCTTAAAATATAATGTCATAGCTAAAAGGACATAGCCCATTTTATGTATTTCTATTTTATGTTCGTTATGGCCCTTCCTGAGTTCACGTTACGTTTCACTACATGCTGCACTTTTGCAGATTAGTAAAACCCTTTCCATCACCAAAGTCACTTCCGGAAAGGTATTTTGGAAAGTAAAGATCGTAAAGATATTGAGAAAATAAAAATTTCTGATGACGGAAATCATCTCCCATTTTGTATACAGGGTGTTCTTTATTATCGTCGACAAAGATGTAGCTCATGAACTAATTGTTTTAGAAGTATAGTTCCAATTTCATAAATGTTTCAAATGTAGTTCTTCATCATATGAAAAGCGTTAATTTTAGTGTTTTCTGGCACTAAATATGCTTGTTCTCATGTTTAATACCAGAAAACTCATAAAATTCAAAGTGTCATAACTCGATTAGTTTTTGTCTTATCAAAAATAGAATTTTTAGTGGTTACTTGTTAAAGCATGGAGAAAGGTTTTATAAATATAAGTCATAGTATCGAGATACAGTATAAAACTTTTAATTTGGTGACTTTAAAAAAAAAAAGCGGGGAAGACCGAGCGACGCACAGTGGGGCGTTTTGATGATCTAGGTGGACAAAATTCATTTTTCCGATTATCTCGGAATTTAACAAGACCGCGTATACTGGTAGCCGAACGTCTCTTCTGTTGAGATCCGTACGAGTTTTGTCAAAAAAATCCGATGTGTCGATAAACTACGACCGTAAAGAAGGCAGTTGGTTTGAGGGAGTTTCAACAGTTGCATTATTTTTCTGTAAGTTCGAAAGCAAGTCGTGACTTTTCTGTTTTATTTGAAAGCAGGAGTTTACTGGACATATGTCACATGTTTGTCACAAGAATTTAACCTATTGTTATTTGAAAATAAGCGCCATCTTGTTTTCAAACTTCATCTTGAATTTTAATACAGTATTAAGCATTATTAAGAAATAAGCATTTTTTAAAATCAAAGTACCATTCCTAAAGTATTGGAAACTTAAGAAAACTCCTGCGAAAATTTGCAAATCATTGAGTTATATTAACTTGAAGTGTGTGTTTGAGTGTTTAATTCAAATCTTGCAAGTCAATTTTAAACCACTTTTAATTATCCGATTGAGCTGAAACTTTGAATACATGTGTAGTTTCAAGGACAATACAATAGTATAATATAAATAAATAATAATAATATAAATAATAATAATAATAATAATAATAATAATAATAATAATAATAATAATATAAATTATTAAATAAACCAAATATTTATCATTGTTTGATTATTTTATTACTGATAGATTCGAAAACCCAGCAAAAACCTAATAAAACTTCAACGCAATAATTTTGTCCACCTAGATCCTCAAAACGCCCCACTGTGCGACGCTCGGTTAAAATTAGCTTTATGTTCAACTCGATATAACAATAAATTCTCGCTGTATTATTGCTATAAAGCATTTTATTTTATAACAGTATTATTTACAGAAACAATCAATATTGAAACTATATGTACGTATTTCAAAATTTTTTACTTACATATTTACAACGAAAGGACATCTATCCAAACAACATTTTTAGTTCGTTGCATACTTTCTTTTTGTAGCAGCACTTTTAGGTCTGAACGCCGTTTACACGTGAGAAAGAAACGTACAGAATTCCGTGCATAAAGATGAAGAGCCTTGTGAACGCGGTGATGGTGAATGCCGGCCGCAAGGGAAACTGGTGGCGCTGCACAGTGCAGCCCAGTTGTCCCTTGCTTCAGTCCTGTGTTATTCTGGGTTCACTGTTCAATTTCACAGACTTTACGCTTCAACTGAAACACTTCCTTATATAGGTGTGGGATTAATTGCGAGAATGTTCTATGTATCCTGATTGGTTGAATCATCTATCTCGGCTCCTATTGAGAATTTCTAGAAAATTCAGCCAAATGTTGCCAAAATTTGGCGAAAGGTCGCAAACTTAGCGACATTTTTTCCATTTGGCGAAAAACATGTGTTTTGACATTGGTAATCTTGAGTCGATTTTCCCGCCAACATTTCGTCAAATATCCGAAATATTGCCAACTTTGCGACTTTGTTTACTGTCAACTATTCAACAACTTAATAATTGTTTCAACATTCATTCCCATTGAAATGCGTTGACCCGTAGAGACCCCAAAATGACCCACTAATCGAATTTTCTCGAACACGTGACAATGGTTTTCTCCTACCCCAAAAGGATAGGATACAAAATTTAGTCAAAATCGTTAGAGACGTTTTTGCGATAAAATTTGCATATGTACACACACACAAGATTTTTTCGTATTGTAATATATGACCATAATAACTATTATGACGTAAATGGATTTTTATATGATGCAGAACACCATTTGAAACTTTTTTCGATTGGAACCATACCTCTAAAATTGACGGTTTAAGAATTAGCTATTGGTCAACTTTAAGAATGGACACCCTGCATACTTTTATATAAAAATATTTAGAATTTAAAAGATCTAGAAGGGGGTATTTATCCCTTTTACACCACCCCTATAAAGAACATTCAAAGTTAAATATTACTTTGTTTGAGAAAAAAATTCCCAATTTACGACATTTTGCTGCGGATAATCAACATAGCATTTTAATAGTACGACTTCCATTCAGATATATTGTCTGACCCGATCTGTTTCGGCCCGAGTAAAAAATTCCCTAATATATGAATTTATTATTATTATTATTATTATTATTATTATTATTATTATTATTTTAATTTAACTTTATTTTTTTCACCAAGGAAATTAGAAACAACTTAAATGTTAATAAGACAATTATTTATTTATTTTCAGTTATTTTTAATTTGTTTAAGTTTACGTTGGTAATGAGGTATATACTATAGCTAATATAACTGCACATAAGATGTAAAATAAAATTTAAAAAACTAAAGTTCATACAAACGCTGTTTCATAGAACACGTATTCCATTATACAGTATTGATCAACACAGGAAAAAAATAAACCCAAATTTTGGTCGAAAGATTCTTAGGTATGTGCCCAAATTGGGCCATGCCTGTTATGGTTACCACTGTGTATCCATTTTGGGCACTGTTAAATACCCATTTTAAAAAAAAATGCCTGTTTTGGTTACCACTGTGTATCCATTTTGAACACTGTTAAATACCCATTTTCAATTTTTTATTTTTTATTTTTTATTTTTTTGAAAATGGGTATTTAACCGTGCCCAAAATGGATACACAGTGGTAACCAAAACAGGCATGGCCCAATTTGGGCACATACCTAAGAATCTTTCTACCCAAATTGGGTTTTATTTTTTTCTGTGTACCTGCCTAAAACACAACCTTCATCCTCGGCCGGATAGTGTATTTTATGTCAATTTTTTATTTCTCTCTTTTATTTCATTAGTTAAAAATTAATTTAAAAAAATTTAAATTAATAAAAGTTAATAAAAATTAAAAACAAGATGCTGAGTATCGTATGCACATATTTTTATAACCTCATGAATGTCATTCTCATAGGGTTATCGATACAACCGCATGAATTATTTTGAACCCATATTTTATTTTTTATATTCAAGTACATAGTTATAATCCAAATTCATTCTACATTTCTTAACTTAAACTTCAGGCATTTTCGAATTTTTCTTTTTGCTCCTGCGGTACCAGAAAAGCAATTCAATAAAATGCAGTTAATCGAAATCACATTTTAAGGAAAATGGATGCTTCCATACTCTTTCACATCTTATTCTTTTTTCCAGGGAAGCATATTTCTTCCTGTCTAACTTTATTTTGATGTGTTTACTTTATATGTTTATTTCTTTAATATTTCATTCCATTTCTTGATTTTAACAACAATATCTATCATTTCTTTTGATAGATTTCACTAAGAATTATGATAAATCTGACACATGCCTTCAATCAAAACTTTAAGTCAGAAAAACTTTTAAGAAAATGTACGAAATAAAGAAAATAAATAAGTTAAACAAAATATATCTATAATTTTGTTATATTTTTCCTTCATAAAATTTATTCATCGAAATAATACCTAGGTTTAAACCGATGACAGAAAATTTAATGATTAAGTTTTGTATTTCCGTATGTTATTGTTCCGAGCGTCATAAACCGAAAATTTTTAGTATTAATTTTATAACCAACTTGAGAAATCAGGTGTAACCTTCGAGATACTCGAAGATACTCGAGGATACTCGAGATACGTTTCGAGAGTTACGACTCAGGTCAGTGGTTAGCATATTACCTCCCCCCCCAAAAAAAAATGAGAAGCTGGAACTAGAATCCTGCATCGGGTCGGGTAACCTTATTTTACCCAAACGCCCGACCCGACTCGCTGTCTGGAAGGGATCGGGTTAGCACCAATGTTTCTCATTCCGGGTCGGGTTGACTTTAAATGTTTCTGGTTCGGGTTGAAATCCATTGCGTCCCAACAAGGACATAATTCAAGGCACTTTAGCTTTATATTCTCTCTGAAGGCATCTCACTTATCAAAAGTTTATCAAAATAAAGTTTATAAAAATCGATCCCTTTAACGAGATTGGTCTGATTTATACCTTTTTAATTTGATTATGTCTAACTCAAACTCAGTCATATTTTACTCTTACGTTATTTATATTACATATGAAATAATCAAACACTCTAACATTTTAATGTAACACATTAAATTAAGAATTTCTGAAAAAATTACTCGGACCCCATACCGATAAAAAATTAAACTGAAATGTTTACCATTATACACAAAACGTTATTATAAAAAAAGTTTACAATTGACAACAATGGTATGAATACAAAAAAATAAAATAAAATAAAATAAAATAAAAAGTACAAAAAATAGGCATCACGCATAGATTAAGAAACATTTTCTATCCACCCAATTATAATACATATATACGAATTATTTATCTTTAGGTAGCATGAAAAGCAGAGTGTCAGTAAACATGCTGCCAACCCCTTCCTTCGGAGAGAAAATGTTACAACTTTATTCTGCAGGTAACCTGAAGCTTTCTCAGTAATTCGGCCCTGGTAGGTCACAGCTTTGATATCTGTAATTTTCTAATTAAGAGTGTGTCGCCAAATTTTATCATCAAAAATTCACAAAGTATGTCGTCAATGAAGGGTACTTTGTCGCCTAAATTTCAATAATAATATTATAAAAGTTTGAGAAAAAACAAATTGAAAAACTTGTAAAACTTATAATTTAAAAATCGCTCATAGGCTATAATATATTTCGGACCCTAAAACATGGTTCGAATGCAAACTATTCAATTTCTATGAATGTCATCGAGAACTTTAGTGTATCCCTATAAATGAACTATAAGACTATGTTTGATTAACGAACTTATCCAAGATATTTCCAAAATTAATAAACTATCCCAATTAAATTCTAATTTATCCAGTATTTCTGACACTCTTGTGATGAGCAGTTTTGTGGGTTTTTCTTCTGTTTCTCAATTTAAAAGATCTATAATATTTGCATACTTGATAAACGAACTCATTGAAGATACTTGTAAAATCGCATACTGTTGTTCCCTTTTAGGTTCGAATAAGTTCAGTATTCTGGACGTTATCATGTTAATCATCACGTTATTTTGTTGCGCATGAGTTTTTTCTTTTGTGTGTCCCTATAAATAAACTATAAGAGCTACGTGCTAAGTTAATGAACACATCCAAGATATTTTCAAGATCAATACACCGTCCAAATGAGCTTCGAATTCGTTAAGTATTTTGGACGTTTTCGTGATGGCAAGATTTACATTATATAGCTAGATAAATAAACGAAGTCATTGCAAGAGATCGATTTTCGAAGAAATCAATCTCAAAAGTATTTTATACTCTTAACCCCTTTGGCGTGTAAAAAAAAGTTAACCAATAAGGCATTATTTTTTTTTATTCTTTACTATTCTATTTATTTTTATTCGTTTTATTATCTTTTGCAGTTATTCAAACAGTCATTCAGGTAAAAAAAAAACACATGTAAATTTAATTAATTAATATTTTCAAGACTGGAACAAAATGTTACTTGAACTGTTTCACAACAAAACATTTTTTAAAATTAAAATCTAATCTATCTAATTTAAATGATTAAAACATTTTTTATAAATTTAACAAATCGTAACACCTTGTACGTCTTGTTAATTGCTTACAAATGTAACATAAAAAGATTATAAACAGTAAAATAGATTGTATTAGACTGTTGACATATATTTCAGCTTGTTTGTTTTGATAATGGCTAAGATTGAGCTGAAACATGTGTCAACAGTTGTACAACAGAAACATATGTTAAACATATAAAATCTATTTTACAGTTTATAATCTGTTTTTTATTTTACACCATTTAGCAATTAAAAAGAAGTACATAAAAATTCAATTTAAAGAAAAATCGATAAAAAAGATTAAATTTTATTTATTTTAATTTGATATAGACTACGTACCAAATTAAAATAAATGTTTTAAGTAATGATAGAACTACCAGTGCATATTTCTTCACGTTTGGAAAAACCTTTTCCTTTATTTATTTATTTAAAATCGATTTTTTACGGTATTTTATTCTGTTTCCTGGCTTTCAATTCAGCTGCGTAGTCTTTCTCCTGATTGATTTAGTTAGGGGGTCGTGGCACATACCCCATACCATCTTTAGATTGAAAATTTATCTTTTCTTTTTCTTTCTTCCTTTTTAAGGCGAACTTTAAAAGAGAAAAAGAACGGAAAACTGAACTAAATCAAGTGTTCTAGCTTCCTTGGAATATATTTTTTTTCTCTTAGATTTTCCTTAAAGTAGAGTTTCAGTTTTGAAAAGAAAATACATAGTACTTGAAAAGTTTAAATATTTCTCTTTTTCTGGAATGCTTTGTTGACACTTTATCTTAAAAAAAAAATACTTTTAATGTTACAGTAGACTGAAAAACTTAAACCACAAAAAAAAAAATTTAAACAAAAACACATTTAATTAAGTGTCGTCTAGGTATTCATGTTATCTAAAATAACTTTATTTTACATCTTGAAACCATGAAAACATTTATAAAATGTAATCATTTTCTTGTCAAACTACTAAAAAATAATAATAATAATTAGATTTATATATATATATAAGTACATTTAACTTGTAATATAAGTGCTCTCAACCGTTATATAAATATGCTCAACCGAACACAAAATAATGTGAAACTAGTATTTGGTTACTGCGCAACAGTTTTTAACCATATTATAGGGTGAAATCCCCAGTAATTGAGACTTTAAGGAATCTTTCTTGTTCAAATCACTATTACAAAAATCTAAATCTATTTTATACTTACTTTTGTTTTTGTAAGAATAGTAGAGATATATTAAAAAAATATTGTTGGCAAAATTTTGAAAAATTATACATTTTATTATTAAAAATTAATTTTATTCATAAATATGGTCAAAAACTCCAGTAACTGACACCATCCCTATTTTGAAACACCAATAACTGACACAAAGTGAACCAGTGACGGACACTTTATTTTAAAATATTAAAATGCTTTAAAAAAAACTTTATTCTTTACTATAAAAGCAAAATACATTAATATTTACTGTAAAAAGTGAGACTTAGTAAGCTATACTGCATTATTAGTGTTGCAGAGTATATAGTAAGAGTATGTAGGAGTAATATTTAGTACTGCATTATTAGTAATGCAGATATCCAATAACTGACATTTATGAACCAGTAACTGACATCTGGTGTCTGGCACTGGTAAAACAACTTAAATTTTAATGGTGTTTACTACAAGATAAATTTAATTTATTATTATGTATTTTTAAATAGTTTAAATAATAGATTTCAACTTTCTTTAATATAGCCAATAACTAACAACTCTGTCAGAGACTGGTGAAATTAAATTCTAGGAACCAGTAACTGGCACCCCCTATTAAGCTAAATTAAATAACGATAAACCCTAAATCATGGTTCTAATATATTATATGCATCTTTAAACTAATTTCTACAAGTATAACTTTAAGAAAAAAGATTAGGATGGTTGCATTACAAATAGATTAGAAAAACACTTCCTTAATTTTAGAAATAAGATGGTTGCTTCAAAATGGCGCTTTTTGTATTCTCAAAAGTTTCTTCCTCATTAAATATGTTCTTGACCCTCTAGTGGTGAATAAATTGACTCCAAAATAAAAATTAAAACATTTACCACTATATGACATTACTTTGCCGAATTTTACATCAAAATGCTTATTTGAGTTAGATTTTTGCTCAAGTGTCAATAACTGGGGATTTCACCCTACTTCTATAAAATATTATGTACTGTTTCAAATACTACATGTGATATTCATATAATAATTGACCATAGTAGTACGTGTAATTAAATATTTTAAGTGTAAGAAAGATTACTTACGATACAATTACCGCTTTGCAAAAGAATTTAATAACGAGCTTCGCATAAATAATACTATATTCATTGTGTAGAATGTATTTATTTCTTTTTGTTTCCGTATATAAATTGTAAAAACAAAAAGACTTTTGAGAAATTTATGAAAAACTGATTAACTTATTATAAGTAAAACTCTTAACGCCTTTTTCATTTTGATATTAGGCGGTGTAAGGCGGTCAAAGTATTTGGCTTCAGGTTGTTCTCAAATCCAAACTGGCTGTTTTCTGACATATTTCTCAATTCACGTTTGTTCGAAAATGCATTAAATTGGCAGGTGTTCTTATTCAAAAATTAAGTAATAGAACAGTTTTTCCATTTTTCGGCAAAGGTCGGAGATCTTTCAGAAAAGGCTGTCAAAGTTATCTTTTGAAACAAATTTCTAGACGCGACAGCGCATGAAAAAACTGCCGTCATGAGACAAAAATCATTTATAAATCAAGATGTAAGTAATTTATCGAAAAATAAAAATATATATTTACTTACAAATTGCTTCAATAATCATGCTTACAAGTTTCATGCTTTTTCGTTTAAAAACGAGTCTGTAAATGTGTCAGGAAGTTTCGCGTTGCAAGGGAAATATATTTTTTATTTTAGACCTGCCTTAAAGAAAAATACATAATATAGATTGGATTGGTCTATTATGTTTCCAAATAATAATAAGATGATTAATTTCAATTCGTAAATATATAAGAAATAGATTTTTTCTAGTAGAAAACCAACATTAAGTTATGCTGGTTAAGTTAGATTTCAATATTGCATCAATACTGCATTCGACAAAAATACTTCCAATGAACATCAATATTGGTTAAATATGAAACTGAAAATGTAAACGCTTCAATATTGGGGCAATAATATTTTATGAAAATATTGGCCAAGGTATCGCAAATATCGGCTGTGATATATCCAAATGTAAATAATATTGGTCCAATATTGTTTTGCTACTAGGATTTTTTTTCCGACAAAACAAAAAATACAAAATTAGAAATATAATGAAAATTTTAGAAATTTTATTTCTAATAATCATATTTATACCACATATAAAAATCACTTCAGTAGTTAAAATTTTAACCATCATTTAAATTGTTTGTTTTTATTGCAAAGAGTAAATTTTAAGGATTTTAATAATTTGATGAAAGTCAAAATAAAGGAAGGAAAAATCATTACAATGCTTGATTTAGATTTTGATACTTTCGTACGTAAAAAAATGACCTCGATGATTTATAAGTTTTTCAACATAATTTTAATTGTTTGCCTTCATTATAAAACACAATTTTGAAAGTCTTTTATAATTTGGTAAAAGTCAAAATAAAGAAAGAATAAATGATTACAATACTGGATTTAGATTTTCCTATTTTATATAAAACTGATCTCGATAGTTTATATATATTTTTTTATATCATTTGAATTACTTTTCCTTCATTGCGAGGCATAAATCTGCAGGCTTTTTAAAATTCGATAAAAGTTAAAATAGAAAAAAGAAAACTGCTTAAAATATCAATCTAGATTTTCATACTTTAAATAAGAATCATCTTAGTAAATAATAATTTATTAAAAATCGTCTTTATCGCAAGGCGTAAACCTAAAGGTGTTAAACCTACTGATCTTTTATGTTCAATAAAATCATTAGAATACTTGATTTAGATTAAGTTTCTGTTTTTTGCTGTTTTCTCAATGATCTTCTTTCGGAAGAACGGTAAATTTTTGATCGAATGTTAGTGTGGAATGTTCCTGAATCTATAACTGAATCAATAAAGAGAAAGATTACAAGATTCAATAATAAAAAAAGAGTGAATAAAACGTCGTAACAAGATTGATTCTAAAACAGGGAAAAGACCTGCAATGAATATGTCGATACAGGAATGAATAATGCTGAAGAAAAGGTGCTATATTTTTATTTTTTACATCATTTTGGATTTTTTAATTCAATTTCATGCATTTCATCAAATAGATTTCTTTGAAATTCAATTTCAATAAATTGATTTTTGAATGTATGCAACGTCTAATAAATTCGATATTTCAAATAAATTTGATTATAAAATTTCCTTAAATTGTATCGATGGCATGGATGGAATAAAACCGCCTACATACTCAATTACTGGGGAAGGAAAACCTTTCTTAATGTAATTTGAAATTTCTGAATTTCCACTGTATAAACTTTACGGATAATATATTAGTTTTGTTACAAGTTAGTCTTTATAATCAGAAGTTTTAACATTGCTGAGTTGATATCTATCAGCAAAAGTAATATAAAAAAAAGAATTAACAACATGATGAAATAACTATTTGATTGAAGCAGCATTTTGAACATTTACCATTTTTAATAACTTTTGATTCAAATGTAATTATCTATTTGTATTTATTTAAATGCAATTTCACGCCCGTACAGTCGCTTTCAAAACTTTTTACATACACTCCTACTCGCCAATACGACTAGAGGATTTTTCCCTTCAACAGAGGTGTCCCTTATTCAGAGATTATCTTTCTAGAGAAGGGCATAAAATTGAAACGTTTAATACTTAATATTACTTAATATTTGGTACATAAAAAAGCATATTTTATATTATATAATAAATTACTAATTTAAAATTAAAAACCCAGTGTTTAACAGTTTCATGCACTTTTTCTCTAATTTTAGCTGTACTTACTAAAAATACAAATAAATTAGCATAGTAAAACTGTACACATCTTTAGTGAAAAATTATTTTATTAAAATTATCTGTTTACCAAAGCCAATTTAAATATGCAGATTTACTTCTTTTTTATTGAAATTCATCATTATTTCCAGTATGTGTAATAATAAATTTTCATGGCACTTTAATATATTAAAAAAATTAAAAAAATTTCTGTACACTGACCTTTTTCCTTGACTTTGACCTTTTCCCCCATTTCATTATCTATTTTATCCTTCTTTTATCTATTACATAAAATTGTTTTGGTCAGATCTTTTATTCTTTCTAAACGGTAGAAACTTATTTTACTTAAAGAAAACTTAATCTTACCAATCGCTCCATTTATAGAGAGTGTTTTATATTCGAAGGTAAATAGTACATGAAAAATCTTATATTGAGGAAATGGGGCTAAAAGTTTCCTTTTTTAAATGCATTTGTCCCTTGTATAAAGGTATTCCTTACAGAAGGTACGCGTGTATAATGCCAAGAATGCGTAACCTAAACAAATTTTCTTATTATTTATTATTTTTAGAAAACTCTACAAATAACAGGAATTTACGGAAGTAGATTCCACAACACTATTCTGCAAAAAAAAATCCGAACATAATACAACACAGATTCTAGAAATAATCATTGCAAAGAAGAATACTCCTACAATGCCTCGACTCAGATAGCTGAACTGAACTATAAGACACACCTAGAACTCCTATAATAGAGGTTGACGCATCCTCGCAGATTTGGCACCCGAATTAGAGCCCAGTCGAAAAAACAAGCTAATCAGAACCTGTTCTATTATAGGAATCTTAGGCAACCCCAGCTCCGGCTGCAGTAGATTGATGCTGAACTGGGTACCAATAATCCGAAACAAAATAGATATGCTTCAGCTCCTATTATAGGAGTCTTAAGTACACAGAGACGACAGAAGCAACTTGACGCAAAGGATTTTAGGAGCAGAAACAGGTTTATTCTCTGTTTCAATCTGTTTCAAACCCATTCCTTCTTCTAAGACAAGCGTCATGTTTCTTGTGTCACCTCAGTGTGTTGCCTGATATACTGCTTCACCAACAATGAAATGTCTGACCTAAGGACAAGGACTTGCGTAACTTTAACGTAGCTTTGACGTCACATCCAACAATTTAAGGGAATTTCCGCTTCTAAAAACTACCATCGACACTCTGCTTTTGATAGGTGTCATGCAACCAACATCCTTCCAACCCTTTTTTTAAAAAGTAAACAGAAGTGAAGAGAAGACAGAAGGAATGGTGTTTTGTTCGGAGTAAGTAGGATGTGGAAATGCATCCGAGTATATTTTGGTTATTTTAAGAAGTAATGTGGTTTAGGTGAAATTTTTATGAATATTAGTGAAAGTGTACATAATGTAAATAATATTGTAAATACCAGCTCTCATATTTAATAAACTGTGTATTTAAAATTTAAAAAGAAGAATTTGTGCGTCATTCGGCTGTCATGATATTACAGCACGCTCTCTTACGAGAAGCAGAGCTATTTCTACGATTTAAAATAATAAAATATGTGTTTTGGATCGCAGTGTTTGGATTACAAAATAGAGGTGAGCTATTTATGATAACTGTTAACTTTATTCAAACATGTTTAAAAACGTAACTAAAGCAGATTTACTTATTGTTCTGCAAGAAATAGGCGAAGAAGCTGATTCGAGTAAGAAAGTACCCGAATTAAAAGATTTGTTATTGAAATCTAAAGAATACTTAAAGGATAAAGATTTCGTAACTGAATTTTTATAGACTACAGTTTCAGAAAGAAAAAATGGCGAGGAAGTTAATAGATTGCGTTTACAACAACAGATGAGAAGCGAGAATTTATTTCATAACGAAGGGGAAAATAGTACGTCATTATCACTAGATCAATTAATTAAAGCAGTTCAAGTTTTGGTAATTCCTGTGCCCAAGAAAAATGAAACATGGAATCTCTTTTTTGATTCTTTAGAAAGAGCGTTTAAGCACAAAAATGTTCCTAAGGAATATAAATCGGAAATTTCACTGAAATAAGTAGGTGAAAAAGCAGGAAATGTTCTTGTTTATATTGATGATGAAGAGTTAGTCGATTATGATAAAATTAAGTCTTTAATTTTGAAAGAATATGAACCGTCCCCATTTACCTGTTTACAAGATTACCTGGTGAAACCCATCAACAGTTCGGTTCCCGATTAAGATCCTGTTGGTTAAATTATTGTAGAATTCGAAATGTTAAAGATTTCGACTCACTTATTAATTTAATAATATCAGATAAAATTTTTGAAACTTTGGATGGTGAGCTTGCAACGCACATTGCAGTCAAACAAGGAGAAAGTTGGCTTTTGCCCGATCAGTTATCGAAAGACTGTGACATTTATTTTACTGCAAAAGGCAGGTCTTTCGAGGAAACAAAATTCGAGAAACGACCTATTTATCGTGAAGTGAATAATGAAAATACTAAATATGTTCCGCCACAACTAAGAAAAAATCAAGTTACGTATGAGAACAGATACTTCCCAAAATCGCGTGACTGTTACATTTGTAATTCCCCATTAAACCTAGCAAAACTTTGCCCAAACAGAAGAAATAAGTACGATAAATCTTATACTCAAAATGATGATCAGGTGCAGAGAAAACCTAAAATGCAAGACGATACAAATAAATTGAATCCGAAAAAAAATACTAATGCGGTAGTTACTAATGTTAATTCCATGCATTTACACATGAATGATCAATTAAACGAAGTTACTCTTTTTCCTTTAAAAAAAATTATTATTTATGTAGAAGGAAAAGAAATAGAAGTGACTCTGGATTCAGGTACACAAATTAGTATTTTAAATACGTCATTAATTCCCAATCTGAAAATCGAAGCTAAAGGTAGTATTTTGTTATAATCCGCTTTCAAAGAAAAAGTACAAGCAAATTTGGCTACTATACCCATCCATTATAAATTACCTAACAGTGGAATTTATGTGACTTTAAAAACGCTTTTTGCTTTCACTGAAAACTTAAATGTTCCGTGTTTAATAACTCCGGACGTATATAATGCTTTGATTGAACTTCAAAATGAAGAGTTATGCAATAGTCAATTGCAGGAGTTCGAAGGTCACGAAGCTAAAAATAGCTCAGACGCACCACTGGCGAAAGAGGAATTAAATGTTTGTATTATTTCTTCGGTGAATAAACAAAATGATCGAAACGATGAATTTTCAGAGTTTAATAAGTTTTGTAAAGAACAAAAAGATTGCGCAACTTTAAAGAATTTGAAGTGGGTTGCGTTTTGCTATGTTGTAGTAATGTTCAATATGCAAATAAAGACTCCAATTTAAGCAAACATAAACTTTTAATATAATAAAACTTAACTAGAACATGATCCTTTGTTGCAGCGGCTTAACAGCAGCGCAGCGCCACACCTCTTATGACATAAACAAGGAGTGGAAGTTGAAGTGAATTTTCTTATGTGCGCTTGTAGCGCCATTTGTTGAAATGCACCGGGGAGGATAGATACATCACCATAGAGTATCCCCTCAGTGAACAAAGTGAACGATAAAATACAAAAGTAAAATACAAACATATGAAATATTTAAAAGCTTGAGACAATGTAATACAAAATAATTCAAAACAGATATACATAAATCAATATTCAATACAATAATAAGAATTATATAATATATTATGTACAAAGTTGTTGAGTTATATTACATATTAGTGATTTGTATGAGTTATATTACATATTCAGTTACCAAATGTTTGGGAAAGGTTACTTTACGTCCCGAACGAGTTGTAGAATGTTTAACAATAGGTGTAGGCTCAGTTGATACCTATGGAGTAGGAACAGAATTATCAGTAACAACAGTGTCTGACAATCGATAGGCTGGCTTTACTCGATCGATCGAAACTGTTGATTTTCTGCCATTTATGTCAATATTGAAGTTTTTAGAATTTCTATTTATGACAAGGTGAGGTCCGGTATATGGCGGTGTTAAAGAAGTAAGTATTTTATCTGATCTTAAAAATATATGTGTGCATGTTGACAATGAGGGATTTACAAATATTTTGGGATTGCCATGTAAGGATGTGGCAGTGGGATTTAATTTCCGCATTGTTTCGACCAAGTTAGAAACATAATCGGGATCAATTGGCCGGTCAATTTGTTTCTTATCTGTTATGATATCAGAGGGTAATCTTAAAGTTGTACCATATACTAATTGTGCAGGCGTAGCATTAATGTCATTCTTAAGAGCTGAACGTAAACCTAGGAGAACAATTGGAAGAATCTCAGTCCATTTAGTGTAATTGTGTGCTTTAAGGGCATCTTTTAAATGTCTGTGATAGCGTTCCAAAATTCCGTTCGACTGGGGATGATATGGAGAAGTTCGAATTCGGTTGCAGCCTGAGATACGCAGAAGTTCTTGCAGCAAGGTAGATTCAAAATTACGACCTTGGTCTATGGTGATAGTGACTGGGCATCCAAATCTGGGGATCCAACCATGTAATAGAGCTCGAGCAGTAGTTTCCGCTGTCATATCAGATGTCGGAATGACTTCAGGCCATCTGGTAAATCTATCAATGATTGTCAAACAATATTGATTACCATCTGATGGGGAAAAAGGACCAATGAAGTCTAAATGTATGTGGGCAAAACGAGCATCAGGTAGGGCGAATGTACCAATAGAAGATTTGGTGTGCTGTGTTATTTTCGCTCTTTGGCAATTATTACAGTTACGAACCATAGATTTAATATCTTTATGCATGCCAGGCCATACGAATCTTTTAGCAATTAAATTAATAGAGGCTGACATACCGGGATGTGAAAAGAAATGCAAATTATCAAAAACTAGTTTTCGCAGACTTTGGGGAACAAATGAAATGGGGATGTTGTTGAGACATGTCACAATATAAATAAATATCCTCAAGAGGAAAATAGTATTTTTCTAATTTTAAGGACGTGGTATTGGATTGCAAAAGTTTTTGAAGTTCCTCATCAGTGGATTGAGCTTAAACAAATTCTTTAAAATCAAGTACAGTCGGGAAAATTTGGTTAATCTCAGTGCGAGATAGTGCATCGGCAACATAATTTTCTGAACCTTTTTTATACCGGATATCGGTGAAAAATTGTGATATATAATCAAGATGGCGTAGTTGCCGAGGACTGCACTTTTCAGGATTTTGTTTAAAGGCATAAATTAAGGGTTTCTGATCAGTATAAATGAAGAAGTTTCTGCCTTCAAGTAAGTGCGAAATTTTCTTATACAAGAATATATGGCATATAATTCGCGATCATATGTCAACCAATTTTTCTGAGATTTGTTTAGCTTACCTGAATAAAACGCTATAGGTTTCCAGTGATTGTCAGACATTTGCATAACAGAGCCACCAACTGCAACATTTGATGCATCAACCCATAGGCTTAACTGAGCACCGGGAATAGGATGGCGTAGAAGCGTTGCTTGAGAAATTGCTTCTTTAGATGCCGTAAATGCAAGATTAGCTTCATCGTCCCATTTTAATTGGTCATTTGAAACCTTGGAACGAGGATGTTCCTTTTTATTTTTATGCCCTTCTAGAAATTTTACAAGGGGTGCTAAAATGTCAGCAGCTTTGGGAATGAATCGTCTGTAAAAGTTGAATATACCTAAATACCTACGAAGTTGGGTAAGAGTTGCAGGCCTTGGAAAATTTTGAATGGCTTCACCACGATCAGAAGTTGGTGAAAGACCATCTTTGGATACTTTAAAGCCTAAAAATTCCAATGTGGGAACACCAAATATGCATTTAGAAGGCTTAATTGTAAGGCCATAATTATCAAGTTTAGAAAATAGAGCCTTGAGATGTTCAATGTGCTCTTCTAGAGATTTTGATGCGATTAAAATGTCATCAATAAAAGCGTAAACACCTGATAAATTTCGAGTTACTTCATCGATAAATCTCTGAAATGTGCTCGAAGCATTGCACAAACCGAATTGCATCCGAGTGCTCTCGAAGAGGCCAAAAGGTGTACAGATAGCTGTTTTATGAATATTCTCGGGAGCAATCGGAATTTGATGAAAAGCTTTGACCAAATCTATATGGGAAAATATTGTGGTTCCATGCAATTCACTAGTGAAATCAACGATGCTCGGAATGGGATATTTATCTTTTTTAGTTTGGGCATTTAGTGCTCTGAAATCACCAACTGGACGCCAGTCATCGTTGTTTTTCTTTGGAACCATATGCAGTGGCGAAGCATAATTGCTGTTGGATGGGCGCATGTGTCCTAAATCCAACATATGTTGGAATTCCAGTTTAGCAATTTTTAAGCGATCAGGAGCAAGACGACGTGGTTTGGCATATACTGGAGGTCCAAAAGTATCAATATAATGCAAAACAGAATGTTTTACTATTTGATTTGGGCAAGGAGATTTAATGATGTTTGGGTATGCACTTAAAATTTTAGAAAAGATATCATCATTTACAATACATTTAACAGAATATATATCAGAAGTATGTACAACACAATGTGAATTTAAAGTAGTATTATTATCAAATAAAGAATGCTTTCTTAGATCTGGCTTTAAGTTAAAATAATGCAAAAAATCAGCACCTATAATGGGGGTGGAAACATTACATACATAAAAGGGATAAACAAATTGCTTTCTTAAACCCAGATCTATAGATAATAACTTACGCTTGTAAACATTAATTAATGTGCCATTTGCAGCAACAAATGTTTGCATTGGAAGAGCTATTTGATCCGATTTTGATGCTGGTATTAGAGAACAGTCACTTCCAGTGTCCACTAAAAATTTTAAATTAGTCTTGCGATCGCGTACAAACAGACGACGAGAGTTGTAAGGCAAGGCGTATGTCGCCGCTACGGCTGGCCGTTCTCGTTTCCCGACAAAAAGGTACAGGGTGGAACACATTTCTTTGCTTTGGAATTGAATTTATTTTGATACCAGCAAAAGTTTTTAAAACCGGGGCTTTTCTGCCGATACTGAGGTCGAGATCGAGATCGAGAATGGCTCCTGGAACGTCGCAAGGAAGCCACCTCTTCACGTAAAAGTTTAAATTCCTTATACAATTCAGAATCTGCTTGGGAAGGTTTAGTGGATGAAACACTGCTTACCTGTGGAGGTGATATATCCATAATTTTATCAGCGATCTCCGCAGCTTTTACGGGCGTAAGATCCTGAATTGATGCTAAAATAAACTGCGCATTGGAGGGCAACTGAGATAAAAACAATTCCAGTAACAGAGTGTCGGATACGTTGTGATTTTCCGCTCTTCGTTGCATAACGCGAAAAAGCTCAGAAGGCTTGCGATCGCCAAGTTGTTCACCAGCTAATAGACGTCGAATATCTTGTGATTTTGTTTCACCACAACGGAGTATGATCTCATCTTTCAATTTCTTGAAGGGATCGGTAGGATCTGGAGAAATGATGACGTCACGAACAATCATTGCGATATCAGCAGGTAGATGAGAGACACAATAGTTATACTTTGTTTTGAATTCAGTTATTGGTTTTGGCACTGCTAGTTGAAAAGTGGATTCAACCATTGTAAACCACAAAGCAGGATCGGTAGGAATAAAATTCGACATTTTTACAGCAGCTGTTTCAGCAGCCATGATAAATCGAAAGTGGAACAAAGAAGTCTGTAAAATGGAACTAGAAGTTTTGTCCGGTAGTCACCAATGAAGTGGGTTGCGTTTTGCTATGTTGTAGTAATGTTCAATATGCAAATAAAGACTCCAATTTAAGCAAACATAAACTTTTAATATAATAAAACTTAACTAGAACATGATCCTTTGTTGCAGCGGCTTAACAGCAGCGCAGCGCCACACCTCTTATGACATAAACAAGGAGTGGAAATTGAAGTGAATTTTCTTATGTGCGGTTGTAGCGCCATTTGTTGAAATGCACCGGGGAGGATAGATACATCACCATAAATTCATTCAAGGACGCTAGATTAGGAAAAAATAATTTTTTGATACGGGATAATTTATTGTGTCATAAAGAAACTATTTGCGGTGATAAAATATATCAGCTCGTTTTACCGGAAAGTCATAGAAGTAAAGTGTTAGAATTAGCTCATGATTCAATTTTTGGGAACCATTTAGGGAGGCGAAAAACTAAAGAAAGAATTAAATTATCTTTTTATTGGCCGAATATTTCAAGAGATGTAGAAAATTATTGTAGAACATGTAAGAACTGTCAGTTAAAAAGCCCTGAGAAACAAACAGATAACACCTGTTGTCCACGCACCATATCCATTTCATACTGTAAATATTGATTGTATAGGTGAAATTATTCCGCAGTCAGGAAGGAAGCATAAATATTGTCTTACCTTAATTGATCAAAATTCTAAATGGCCGGAAGTAGTACCATTACGGAATCTCTCTGCGAAAACGGCATGTGATGCTTTATTAGATATTTTTATGCGTACCGGAATTCCTGAAGTTATCTGTGCAGACCAGGCCACTAATTTTAAATCTGAACTGACTAAAGAATTTGAGAACCGGTTAGGGGCATGTCCTCGCTTTTCAACTCCATCATACCCCGCCTCGAATGGACTGATTGAAAAATGTAATCGTGTGTTTAAACAAATGCTACATCATGTAATTCGTACGGATCCTATTAATTGGGATAAACATATTCCTTTTCTGCTTTTTGCTTACCGTGAAGTGCCAAATTGCACAACTGGAGTATCACCGTTTAAGCTCATGTATGGTCGGGAAGCTAGAGGTCCCTTGGCAGTACTAAAGTCATCATGGTCAGGTGAAATCCCCTTACCATTGAATCTTAGTAATTCAGCAGTAGACTATTTACAAGAATTAAAAATAAATTTGGAGAGAGCCGCTGACATTGCTTCTCTAACTGCTGCAGAAAAACAAGAAAATTACACTCGCTCTTTCAATCGTCGAAGTAGAATGAAAGAATTTGAAAAAGGTGATTTAGTATATTTACTTATCCCTGATTCTACCAATAAATTGTATGCTAGGTGGACAGTACCCGGAGAAATACTTGAAAGAATAAAACCACATTCGTATAAAGTGAAATTACCTGATGGGGGTGTCAGACATGTTCATGCGAATAAAATAAGGAAATTTAACGTAAGAGTACAGACTGTTGGGGTCATTTTTGAAGACGATGTAGAATTTGGTGAAATTCACCCAACACCAATTAAAGCTAATATTTTGAATGAAAATAACATAGAAGTAGACCTTACTCATCTGGAAGTTGATAAACAATTCGAGTTAAGTAAACTTGTACAAAAACATGCGCCATTATTCTCAGGCAAAATTCAAGTTGCCAACGTTGGAGATCACAAAATTCGCTCATTACCAGGTGCGGAAAGAAAGAAACCATATATTTATAAAATTCCGGAATCGCTAAAAAATGAAGTGGATAAACAAATAGAAGAGTTAGAGCAGCTATGACTTATAGAAAAAAGTGAATCTGAAATAGCTTATCCGGTCGTATGTGTCGCAAAGAAGGACGGTAGCATGCGCTTATGTATAGATTTTTGTCAATTGAACACAGTGACAAAACCTCTTGATTACCCTATGGAAAATGCAACTGAATTAATTAATCAAATAGGAAGTGCTAACATAATTACATGTTTAGATGTACTAAAAGAGTATTGGGAAATTCCTCTAGAAGAACAGAGTCGAGATCTTACTTCTTTTAAAACCCATCGTGCTCAATACCGATGGAAAGTCATGCCCTTTGGATTGCGCAATGCGGCTGCCACATTCCAGAAATCGATCAACAATGCTCTGGATTAACATCGTGAGTACAGTCGAGCATATTTGGATGATATTGCTATTTTTTCAAATGACTGGGAAAATCATCTGAAACATCTTGACGCTGTTTTATCCAAATTAACTGAACTGAAATTCACGGTGAATGTTAAAAAATGGGTTTTTGCAAATGCACAGATCAAGTATCTAGGTCATGTCATAGGAGGAGGTAGACATGAGCCCGATCCGGAGAAGTTACGTGCCATTGAGACAATAGAATCGCCTAAACCCAAAAAAGCTCTCAGAAGTGCATTGGGTTTATTTAATTATTATCGTGACTACATAAGAAATTATGCTGAAATCGCCAAGCCTTTTACCGACTTGACAAAAAAGAAAATCCCAGAAATCATTCCGTGGTCTGAGGTTGAAGAAGAGGCTTTCCAAACTTTAAAACGTTTATTGTGTGAAGCCCCTAAGCTGTATACACCAGATCCTAAAAAGCCTTACACTATTCAGAGTGATGTCAGTTCTTATGGAGTTGGTGCTTGTCTATCGCAAAGAGATGAGAAAGAAAATTTGTGTCCTATTAGTTTTGCTAGCCAAAAGCTCACTAAGGTGCGACAAAACTGGTCGACTATTGAGCGTGAAACTTATGCGGTAGTGTGGGCATTAAAGAAATTTGAAGTTTATGTGTTTGGTGCGGAAATTGAACTAATAACTGATCACAATCCCTTAATATATCTTCAGAAATCTGCACCTCAGTCTGCAAAATTACAAAGACGGGCCTTATCTTTACAAAGATATAATATAAATATTTCTCATTGCCCAGGTGCAAAATTTAAAAATGCAGATAGTCTGTCACGACTAGTTACTGTATAAGAATTATTTAAGTGATACTTTCTTTTGTGTTTAATTTTGGTATGCAGTATTATATCAAGTCGTCTTTCCATCTGTTTTGAATTGTTAGTGTTTTTTTATATGTTTATTATATATTCATTATAAGGTCATTATAACAAGGCTTCTATACATCTGTTTTGAATTGTGTTTTTATATATATTTTATGCTGTATAGTTGTATGGTTGCTATTTGTCAGATTTTGCTTCGCTTTGCGTAGCACAATCTTATCGGGGGGGTGTCATGCAACCAACATCCTTTCAACACTTTTTTTTAAATTAAACAGAAGTGAAGAGAAGACAGAGGGAATGGTGTTTTGTTCGGAGTAAGTATTATGTGGAAATGCATCCGAGTATATTTTGTTTATTTTAAGAAGTAATGTGGTTTAGGTGGAATTTTTATGAATATTAGTGAAAGTGTACATAATGTAAATAATATTGTAAATACCAGCTCTCATATTTAATAAACTGTGTATTTAAAATTTAAAAAGAAAAATTTGTGCGTCATTCGGCTGTCATGATATTACAATAGGCATAATTAGTTTTGGTCACAACCAATTGAACATGGCCACATGTACTTTGTCACAGCCGCTTTGGTTGGCTCCACCCTATATTGAGGCATTTTGGTCGCACAATTTCTGTATTTTGCTTCACTCTGCTCAGGTCAGACTCAGGAAGACTAGTTCAGGACGATTAGCCATTCAGTTCTCTGTGATTTTTAATCCAAGCACTTCTAGATTTTCCGTTTGTATACTCATAAGCCCAATCAAATCTGCTCTTCTGCTATTGTTTTTAGAAATACAGTATAGAATGCCAATAAAGGTTCTATGAGTCTTTAAACATCGAAGGATTAATATATTTCAATCTAGTTTATAAAACTGAGTAACAAGGAGACAGACTAAGACCATTAACCCGTAATCCCTTGATTCCCAGGAACTCCCATATCCTGCACTTCATAATAAACAAAAAATGACGACGCGACTTACGGATTTCAAGTACGAGTATCCTTTCCGTTCTGTATGATTTGTAATCCATGCTTTTTATTTAGATTTATTCATTTAGCAACATCTTTTAAACTTTTGTCTTTAAAACAATTCTGACTAGATCTGGATAGGTGAAACCCCGTTCAGACGTTCAAGACTATAGAATTTTTCATGTTTTATCTGTTTTCATGTTTAGACGCTCTATCTCTTACTTGTTTAAGATTCTAAAGTATTATGTCTATTTATCTTGTCTGGATCAGAATGCCCTCCTTTGGACATTGTGGCAACAAAAAAACAAACAAACAACAAATCTACTTTTCAGTTTTGAATGCCTAGTTCAGGGGTCGCGAACCTATGGCACGACGTAACACATATGATAATTTCTCTGGCACGCAAAAAAATTAAGTTTGATAAACGTTATATATATACATAATAAATTTTTCTTTTGTTATCACTTATAAAATTTTGTTTAACATGCACACACCAACGTAAGTAATACAATTATTTTTTCATGAATTAACACATTAGGTTTTGCTGTGATGCTATACAGCGTTTTCGACAAGCAACTATTTTGCCTTTCTGTATGAATTAAAAGTTTTATTTCTTCAAATGAATTTCGTAAGACAGCCATTACCATGAAATGACAAGTGGATCCAAATTTGCTATATATATTATTAAAAAAAATATATGAACCAGATAAAAACCAGGTTCTCTATCAAACGTACAACAGCAAAAATCTCATTAATAAATGATTAATACATTTCTTAATGCAACGTGGATTATTATAAGTTAGATTTTTCATTAATGATTAATTAAAAATTAATAAAAGAAAAATCCATAATAGTATTCCTTTCCTTATTACAGTACGCGTCACTTGATAACTATGAACAAATGGATATTTCCGAATAAAAATTTCATTAAATTAATCACTGATTATAATACGTCAAAAAATAGAATTTAGATGTTTGTTCTTAGTTATTTATTTAATGCGTCGACTGAGTTTGTTAACCAGTGTTTCGTATAAGTCGATTATATATATACGGGGTAATTATAATTAAAGTTTAAGTTTCAAAACGCTCTAAAAAGCGAACCACTGATTAGAATGACGTCAAAATTGAATGGCGTAATATTGAAGAAGGGAAAAAGAACATGAACAAAAAAAAGTTCCAAATTTTAGCGACAGATGGCGTTGTCAGCGTCAGAATTTTGACTACAAATGAAAAATCGCAAAACAACAGCTAAGGCGAAAGTTACACGATAAACCAACAGTACTGTTAAGTGTGCATGACTGCACAGGTGCGATACTATTAGTTACGTAAGCCCATCCACCAGGACAAGGTCGTATCACATCGGATGGGAAAAATCGGTTTTTAATTGTCCAGAGGCCAAAAACCGCATAAAAAACATGCATCCAATCGGTTAAGTTTTGCGAGACTGGCGCAAAACATGTTCAATATGCTGTCCACCGTTGTGTGCAACAAGATTAAATCGGGAAACAGTATGGTCCACAACCGATCGAAGTATCACCAGGGTCAAGTTCAGAATGTGTTGCGCAATGCGTGTCTTCAATTCAGCTACGTTGGCAATCGGAGTCCTGAACACAACATCTTTCAGATAACCCCACAGCCAGAAATCACACGTATTAAGATCAGGTGATCGGGCCGGTCAGGCTGTAGGGAAATGACGGATAATTCTAGCATTTCCGAAATGCCGCCTCAACAACTGCATCACTCGATTTGCAATGTGCGGAGGAGCGCCATCTTGCATAAAAATGATACTATCCAGACATTCACGCTGTTTCAGAGCTGGAATGACGTTATTACGCAAAAGAGACTCATAGCGCTGGCCATTGACGGTAACGGTAACAGGACCGAAAGCACCCGTCTGCTCGAAAAAATATGGACCTGCGATAAATTATGCCGTAACTCCGCACCACACAGTGACCTTTGAAGGATGAAGTGGTACTGGGTTCGTTACGAGTGGAGTTTCTGTTGCCCGTATTCGGTAATTCTGTGTATTGACATACCCCGTCAAGATGGAAATGGGCTTCCTCTGTGCACAGAATTTTCCACGGCCAATCATTGTCCACTTCCATGCGAGCAAGAAATTCCAAAGCAAAACCTTCTCTTGCTGGCAGGTCAGAAGGAAACAACTCCTGCACATGGCAAATTTTGTACGGATAGCATTGCAGGATGTTTCGTAGAATGTTATGCACCGTGCTCACAGGCGTGTCCAATATTCGGGCAATTCTCCGTGCACTGCATGGTTGCACACCACCGCTCGACTCCTCCTGAACTGCTATGGCCACTTCTTCAACTACCGCCGAATCACATCTTTTCCTTCCTCTATCAGACTGTGCATCAAACGAACCTGTATTTTCGAATTTTTTCATCATTTTCACCAGACCCATGACAGTCATCGGTCCAACGCCTTTTTTCATACCCTTCAGGGTCCTGAACTTCTGCAGAGCTACTGGTGCAGAATCACCGTTCTTCTAATAAATATTTACAAGCAGAGCGCTGTTCTTCATTGAGACACTCATGGCGAACATCTGAGACGCGAAATGAGGAAACGCCGTTTACCCAACGCTTTTATAACACCTGAAATGGCCGTGCGCATACCAGGTATTTTAATTTACATCTTCTGACGCTTACAGTGCCATCTGTCACTAAAATTTGGAACTATTTTTCTTTTGGTTACATGTTCTTTCATCCTTCTTCAATAATACGCCGTTCAATTTTGACGTCATTCTAATCAGTGGTTCGTTTTTTAGAGCGTTTTGAAACTTAAACTTTAATTATAATCACCCTGTATATAAATAAAGGTTTGGCTCTGTACAATGTTGATAGATACAGTTTTTGAATTTTTGACAAGCGAGCGCAAAAAAGTTCTCCATCTTTGATCTAGTTAACCCTTAACTGCTGTGACAAAAATTGTCACATAGATACTATGAGTGGTCCCTGAAACCGCTTGATAAAATGATGAATAAAAGACTCGATTAACTCCTAGGACACTATTTCTGTACTAAACTTTATGTTCGGGACTATTATACACTCATGTTTGTAAAAATTGCAACACCATGAAGGAATTGTCAGAAATTAATGAAATTTTTTCCACATATTACTGATAGTGGTATAAATAAGCGATCAAATTTACAAGAGAAATAACAAAAGAACGTCGGAAATAAGTCATTTGTGTTTCCGCAACGATGAACGATGAGAGCCTGTACACGTCGTGGCATTGAATCATACATGTTCTGAATGTAATCCTGGGGAATGGCATTCCAGATGGCTTCGACTTGAAGCCAAAGTTCAGTCTTACTGTGTACCTCGCCAGCTGTACGGGCGACTCACCGACCAATGAAATCAAAGACATGCTCGATTGGAGGCATATCCGGGGCATAAGCAGGCCATAGAAGAAGCGAAACCTGTTGTGCACTGAAGAAGGCTTGTGCAGTCGGAGAAACATGAGCACTGGTATAATCCTGTTGAAATACAGCACCCGGAAGGGGAAGGACCTCTGGCTCCATAATTGCCTTATGTAGCGATCACTGTTGAGGTTGCCTGCAATGTGCACTAGATAGGATCTTTGTTATACCCAATAGCACCCCACACCATGATGCCAGGCGTTTGTGCAGTATGACGCTGGATAACACTCTGTGGGAGTAGACGTTCCCCTCTGTAACATCTGGCAAGTAGTCTTCCATCATTGTACTCCAGATTGTAGCGAGATTCATCGGAAAAAGCAACTTGTTGCCACTGGACACACCACGCGCTGTGTTTCTGACCTCATTGTGGTCGGAGGCGTCTGCCATTCAGTGAGAGAGGAATCTCGCGTAGAGGAACCCTTGCACACAGTTCAAGCGGCAGCAGACGGCAACTACCTGTGGACCTAGATAACAAAATACCTGTAGCTGTGCTCTAAAGTTATGCTAACACACAAGAGAATGCTGTACGGTCCGTCACAGTCATGCGAATGAGGTGTCTGTTGTCCCGTGCCGTTGTGCTATTGCATGCCCCCACTGCCAGGTTTTCGCCTTGATTCTCCTCTGTCCATGTCTTCCAAACACGCATCACTGTTGTGGCATTACACTGCGTGCGCGAGGAGATTTCTCGATACAAAAATCCACCTTCTCGCATACCAACGATGCGGCCTCGTACGAACTCCGTTAGTTGTTGGTATGGCTTCCTCCGCTTTTAACGATGCATATTGACCACCAATGAAACGTTTACCGCAGACAGAGGTAGTTAAATGGATTTCAACTGATCTTTATAGTCCTTTATATACCTGGAGTAAGCGACTGGTAAGGAGACGGTTTTAGTTCTAGGCATGCGCTATCGCTTTGTAATTCTATTCATTTGCATGTATTACCTCACTTTACTTTTCCTGTAAGTTTTGTTCAATTTGCATAATTTTTTCATGGTGTTGCAATTTTCACAAACATGAGTGTAATTAAAATTCACCTAGTCAGAAGTCTCTAGCGGTAGTGAAGGAGATCCAAATGAAACAAAACTTCACTAGTATCCATAGTTAAACTGAAAATTACAAGAAAACTGTGAAGATTTAATTAACGCAGCGGTGTGCGAGACTGTTAACAGCAGTTAAGGGTTAATATGTTGAACTAAGTTCCAAGAAGAATCAATTAACTCTGGATAGGATGAATATGGATTTTAAACATGCTTTTTCAGGAATACATTTTTTTAAATCAACCTTAAATTAAATATGTTTTATTATATTATGCGGTACACAAAATGATAGTCAACAATCACTGAACAGCATTTTGAATATTTCACTTTTTGGAAAACTTCTGCTCAAACATGATAGCAAATAAAACATCTTATCTAGTTCATTGTTCTGCACCATTCAAAAAGATACCAAAGTCTTAAATAATTCCAAACTATAGTTCTAAACCATACCATAAAATGTCCGATTTTCTTAACATTTCATTTTCGTATGACAATGTCGCAAGAGAACGAAAATGAGAATACTTAACAGAGTGGTTGACCCATAAGGGTTTACAGCCGGGTATAACTCTTAAGCTGGCAGGCTGACTATGCGACAGCAACAATTGTTTAGGAAAATCACTGTTCTCTGGATAACTCTCTGCCAATATGTAAATTATTCCTGTGTTTGTGACAGTAAAAGTGTGTGAACTTTGCATTTAAAAATTTGAAAACTTCACTTGTCGCTCTCACCCTCAAATTTTCCGCTTTAGGGGGGGGGGGGGGCATGTGACCCATCCCATACCTAAATCCGGTTCTGATTCATTATATTGAGAAAATAAGCTTCAAAAAGAGTATCCATATTTTATGAAATAGTTAAATATATACACTATATTGACAAAGGTGACCGGTCACTTGCGATTATAGGCGTTTTGTTAACTATCTAGAAAAATACATGAGGAATTAACCTGAAACTGCAGGTGTGTAAACAATATAGTATAGGTTATATATTTCCATAATGATTTTTTCCTGAAACCCCATAGGGGACTCTCAACAAATTGAAAAAGAACGAATATCTTTTGGATTACCCTGTAAAAACTAATGTAGCAGAAACGTTCAAACTCGAGATTATTAATAAGTGGCTTATTGTAATATACTGTGTTCATTTTTATGAAGATAACATGTATACGCCTAGAAAAATTAAGGTTTTTATAAAAACAGTCCCAAATTTCGCCAAGTTTTTTGCTTATAATTTTGAAGAGTTCTTAATATAAAAAAAAGTTATTTTGAGAAAATACGTCAAACAACATTGTACATAATACTCTGCAATCAGAATTAAAAAAGAATAAAATCTGGATGAAAAATAAGCAGGTTTACTAAAAATTGTTTCACTGCGCATGCGCGAATGCATTCAAAATATAATATGCATAATGTATTAGCTAAGTATATAGAGCAACTTTTGTGAAAATCTTAAAATCATAGCTTAAAAATTCTGAAAATTATCGTCGATAGAATAAGCTCGAAATCCGTTGTTCCCAAAAAGAAGCAAAAAGATGAGGGGTTATATCAACTATGTGTTGATTAGTGCCAAGATAGCGTACACAATATTGCACGTTATATTTGGATACAACCCCTCATCTTTTTGCTTCCTTTTGGGAACAACGTATTTCGAGCTTATTCTATCGACGATAATTTTCAGAATTTTCAAGCTATGATTTTGAGACTTTCACAAAAGTTACTCTATATACTTAGCTAATACATTATGCATATTATATTTTGATTGCATTCGCGCATGCATAGTGAAACATATTTTACTAAACCTGCTCATTTTTCATCCAATTTTTTTTTAATTCTGATTGCAGAGTATTATGTACAATGTTGTTTGACATATTTTCTCACAATAACTTTTTTTTATTCTAAGAACTCTGCAAATTATAAGCAAAAAACTTGGCGAAATTTGGCACTGCTTTTATAAAAACATTAATTTTTCTATGAGTGTACAAGCTATCCTCATAAAAATGAACACAGTATATTACAATAAGCCACTTATTAATAATCTCGAGTTTGAACGCTTTTGCTACATTAGTTTTTACAGGGTAATCCAAAATATATTCGTTCTTTTTCAATTTGTTGACAGTCCCCTATGGGGTTTCGGGAAAAAATCTTCACGGAAATATATAACTCATACTATATTGTTTACACACCTGCAGTTTCAGGTTAATTCCTCATGTATTTTTCTAGATAGTTAACAAAACGTCTAAAATCGCAAGTGACCGGTCACCTTTGGCAATATAGTGTATTACGAATATACGTTTTTTTCCATTATTGTTGTTAGCTTAAAAATTCCATAAAAGACATATAATAATTTCAGTTCCATTTTTAACTGTGTAATTACTTTTAATATTTTTTTTTCCATTTAGAAAATAAAAAATTAAAATACCAAAGTAATATCAATTATTAACAAAAACAACGAAAGAAAAACAAAAAATTGAAGATAAAAGGCATATTTTCTATAAACTGAAATTTATTTTGACATTTCTATTTCTTTTTCTAATTTCTTTTACGTACAATCTAGTCATATTTGTTTTCTGTTTGTTTGTTTGTTTCTTTACTGAAGTGGTCCGCTTACTGTTAAATATTCGGTTTACAAAGTTGAGAGAGTCAAATCTAAGAATCACTTCATTACTCATTTCGGTCGACAAAGGCATGAACTTTGGAAGAGAAAAGACGACAGGAAGAAAATAATGACAGAGAAATAAAAGATAAATTAATTTGTATTACAGAGTAAGCGAGGGTTTGAATACGTAATTTAGATTAATTAAGAAAAATGTCAGAAGATATCCGTACCGTAAAATAAAAAATAAAAAATTAAAAAAAAATTTAAACGCAAATTTTATTTACTATCCAGTATGATTAATCTTAATAAATTACTGCTTTCTAATTTTCAAAGTACCTACATGCTGAATACTTTATTCATAATATTTTATCTACATACTCAAATACATTATTTTCTTTCTTAAAGACTTAGATGCAAAAATCTTATATACAATTACATTCAATACATGCAGTCAAAATAAAACCCTTTTCCAAAATCGAAAGTAATATAGTAGACTTTCGTTAATGGATCTCCGCTTAAGAAGTATCCCGGTTAATGAGGACAATTTCGATTTCCTGGTCATTTCCTATTAGCAATTAATCTGAAAGATATCATTTAAAGCGTACTCATCGGATCATACGAGCAATCTTTTCACAAACTGACCGAGCAGAATCGAAATTGCTTTTGTACTTTTTCCTTTCAAAAGCAACTTTATGTAACTTTGGTTATTGAAAGTTTAAGAAATTGTCAGTGGCAATAATAAACAGAAAGAAAGCTTTACTGTTTTCGCATTTCTAATTTTCAAAGTACCTACATACTGAATACTTTATTCATAATATATTATATACATACTCAAATACATTATTTTCTTTCTTAAAGACTTACATACCAACATCTTATATACAATTACTTTCGATGCATGCAGTCAAAATAAAACCTTTTTCCAAAATTGAAAGTAATACAGTAGGCTTTAGTTAATGGATCTCTGCTTAAGAAGTATTCCGGTTAATGAGGGCAATTTCGATTTCCCAGTCATTTCCTATTTGCAATTAATCTTAAAGATATCACTTAAGGCGTACTACTCATCGGATAATGCGAACAATATTTTCACAAATTGACCAAGCAGAATCGAAATTGCTTTTGTACTTGTTTCTTTCAAAAGCAACTTTTATGTAACTTTGGTTATTGAGAGGTCAAGAATTGTCAATGACAATAATGAACAGAAAGAAAACTTTATTGTTTTAGCGTTTCTAATTTTCAAAGTACCTACATACTGAATACGTTATTCCTAATATATTATCTACATACTCAAATACATTATTTTCTTTCTTAAAAACTTACATGCAAACATCTTATATACAATTACTTTCAATACATATGCAGTCAAAATAAAACCCTTTTCCAAAATTGAAAGTAATACAGTTGGCTTTCGTTAATGGATCTCCGCTTAAGAAATATTCCGGTTAATGAGGACAATTTCGATTTCCCAGTCATTTCTTATTTGCACTTAATCTTAAAGATATCCCTTAAAGCGTACTACTCATCGGATAATACGAACAATATATTCACAAACTGACTGAGCAGAATCGAAATTGCTTTTGTACTTTTATTCCTTTCAAAAGCAACTTTTATGTAACTTTGGTTATTGAGAGTTCAAGAAATTGTCAGTGACAATAATGAACAGAAAAAATCTTTCTACTACTAAAAACGTGAGAAGTTCAAAAACTGCTAATGGTTATTCGCCGATATTGTCACTCAAAATATTATATAACAAATAAAATTTTCGAGTGTATCGCACAACAAGATGTAGTAAAAATATAATTTGTTCAAAAATAACGCAAAGAAAAATGAGATATTATTTTAACTTAAATTAAATTAGGTAAGTACTGTAATTTCTTTGCATATTTTGTTTGTCCTCAGTAATTTAATCTTTTGTATTAACAAAGTGTTACTAACTTGTTTTTTAACTAAAATTACTAAACTGAAGAAAAATTTGTTTATTTTAGCATTAAGTTGGTAAACTTTAATTTTATTCAATAAAAGAGATTATTTTACAGCATTCAAATGTTTACATTATTTAATGCGGACTTCGGTTTAGTGCGGATAAAAAATGGCCTCCTTGGAAGCCCGCATTAAAGGGAGTTCACTGTATTGAATGATGAGGAATCTTTTCATAATGCTGACTCAACAAAAACTAAATTTGTTTGATTAAACAGATATTAAAAGATTAAAACATATTAAAGTTTCCTTTTCTTTACTTTTTGGCTCGATTGAGTTTTTGTAATAGCATTTTTTAGTGTTGAAATTTCCTTATCTTTTAAATCACAGGTGTTATTATTCATCACCTTTTGTTATTATTCATTTACTCTGAATTTTTCCCTTTATTGAAGTTTCATAAGTATTCACAGATATGTTTTTTTCTTTTCAGCTTCGGAACTCAATCTTAAAGAAATCCGAAGAAATATCCTAAGGGAAGTGGCATACTTGATTTAACTCTGCTTTTTGTTTTTCACTTTTTTTTAAAGTTCGACTTGTGAAGGAAGGGAGAAAAAAGATATATTTTCAATCTAAAGACTGTATGGGGGAGTGTGCAACGACCCCCTAACTAAATCAATCAAGAGAAAGGGTACGCAGTTCAATTGAAAAACAAGCATAGAAGAATGAGGGAGAAGTACCACAAAAATTGATTTTAAAGGGGGAAAAAAATGCAAGATTTTTTTTTTCAAAACGCATTTTTGCTTCTGAAGCTACCTAAAAAATTTAAATACAGTAGATTTGCAGTAATCAGTTTCAGCAGAATGTCTAATGTTTCTGTATTTCCATTTTTTACGTTTTGAGAATTGCAAAATGTAATTTTTTTCTAGCGCTTCAAATGCAACGAAATCAATATACGCTACTGCTTAGCAACATGCTCTTTAAATATAGCTGAACATAACATTTACACTTATTTTACAGGAACATACATAAGAGTTCCGGTACATCACCTCTGTTGCAATGAAAAAATCGTTCGTCAACTTGAGCAGAGTTGACGGTTTTGATTCACCTTCTAAAAGAAGGAAGAGAGAACTGCCGTAAACGTATGGTTGAGGTCTTCCAAAATCTAAATCTAAATTGTTTTCTTTTAAAATTGCTTTATGACATTTTTTTTTCCTATCTTATCTTTTTATGACGTCTTCCCGCCGATTCATTTGGTAATGGTTACTGCTCGCTTTCCTAATATGTTATTTATGTTTAAAAAAATTTAAATGCATAAAGACAAAAAATATATTACATCCTGTTTCACAGCGCAAGAGTATGAAATTAAAAAGTAAATCTATTTATCCATTTTTTTAATGCTTTCAAAATTTAGATTTACAATTTTTACTTATATAAATTGTACTTATTTTAGAAAAAAATATCTTTCTTTTTTAGAAAAAAAAGAAAAATTTATGGCTTTGTTTTGACCTTCCCCAACCTTTTGTTGCGTTGCGGGATCAACTCAACATGAACATAAAGTGGTAGGACGTCTAAAGGAATAGGCTTTGGAATAAGAAAATAGTTCCTCGAAAAATGTTTGAAATAGAGATGTTCGTGTAGCAAGGTTCTATTGTGTTCATCTGCTTCTACCAATCATCTGCTTTATCATTGCGAGTCAGCCAATTAACGTTGTCCAACTACCTGCGCTTTCTGCCCATGCTTCTACACCGGCTGCCATATTTGTTCGAAAGTTGAAACTCGATTTTAATGCTATCTCGTTAATGTTTCTGCTATACTCTATGTTCAGGCATCTCATCCAATGTTAATATCCCTATCAAAGCTCCTGGTGTGCTTGTATTCCTCCTAGACCACCTTTCATTGACAGAGTTGCTTGAACACTGTCTGGCTTACCAAACAGTGAAATGGACTTTCTATTACTAATTTAATACAATTTCTGCTAGATATTTCCGGACAGATCGTCGGCAGAAACGTCGACAGTGCAACCCAAGTCGGCACTCGAGTAAAACAGGGCTTTGACTGTGACCGTCTATGCAGAGTAACTGCCGAGGCTAACGAAAAAGACAGGCTACCGCGGTGCATTCCACTTATCTTTTTTTACAGACCTCTAGAGTGACGTGATGCTCTTTCCGTACACCTGCATTGGTGCATTCGAGCATCACGTGACTCCCGCGGTCTGTAAAAAAAGATTTGCGTAAAGCACCGCGGTAGCCTTTCTTTTTCGTTAGCCTCGGTAACTGCTTGATGCGCGTTTGCATGACGTTTGAAGAAATCGACTCGATCCAAAGTTAGGTTCTGAGTACTCTATATATAAGACAACTATATGCATATAACTATGTAAGTAAGGAGATTATGTATGCAAATATGAAGATAATGCATTAAGCAGGAAATATTCAGAATAAAGATAATTTAAAATTAAAAAGTATTTAATTATCTTAACCACTCTGGCGCGTACATAAAATCTATCAATGAGGCAGTTTTTTTTTTTATTCTTATCCTTGTTTATTTATTTTATTTATTTCAATATGTACATCTTTTAACATTTCTCTCTAATATTATAACATTTTCAAACTGTCACGTACTCTGTAATACGATTTAATTTCTCTTTTATTTCATCGTCATTGTTTTTCTTTCTATTACTTTCTCTTCTTCAAAGAAGTTAAACATGTCATTGTTGCCCGAAATGA
Organism: Maratus michaelseni; assembly: GCA_963931845.1. NCBI lineage: Eukaryota > Metazoa > Arthropoda > Arachnida > Araneae > Salticidae > Maratus > Maratus michaelseni. The sequence goes on along the minus strand of OZ007592.1, from coordinate 279,941,248 downwards.
GTAATGAAGTGATTCTTAGATTTGACTCTCCCAACTTCCCTACCCAGTATTTATCAGTAAGCGGACCACGTCACTAAAAAAAAGAAGAGTAAATACAAAAATAAATTGATAGTACGTAAAATAAATCGGAAAATAGAATAGAAATGTCAAATGAATTTCAGCTTTTAAAATATATGTCTTTCACCTTCATATTTATTTATTTTTGTTGCTTTCTTTGTTAGCAATTAATATTCTTTGGATACCGTAAGAAAGGGATTTCTAAATAAACGATTAAGTGCACTGGTGTCCAGAAATTAAGGGGCAGTGACCAATTTCAGACGTTTCGTCGAATATGTACCGAAACTTGTGAGGAATTGCCTGAAATGCCCTTGAACTTTGAGGATGCAAAGAACATGTTTGACTTCATGTTTTTCGGTGAAGATTTCGTCACGAGGACAATTAGGGGGGGGGGGGCAATAATAATTTTAATAATAAAATAATATTTTCGATCACCCAAGTAACAGAAAATGCTAAAAATGGTCTGTCACTGTAGCAAGTGATATGTAGGTCCTTTTCAACATTTGTGTGCATTTGTGTAAGCATGAAGATGTTAACGTTTCTGTGAAAAATTCAAAAGTTTTTTTTTGATAGCAAGCAGAGTTTTCAGCCGAATTTAACACCGCTTTCTAAACACTTGACAAAAAATTGTAAAAACAGTATACTGTAGTTAAAATATTAATATATTGAATATTTGATGAGATATGGGTATTCGCATGCGCGAACTACAGCAAATTTTGTTTGTCATGATTTGATAGTCAATACTATAGGGCAACTCATATAAAAAGGCCAATGAAATATCGTAAAAACTCAAAAAGCATCGGAAAACTAAAAAAAAATCGGTTTTTAATTGTCCATAGGGCAAACACCGTAAAAAAAGCAAAAACGGATTTTTTCCTATCCGCTGTTGCACTACCTTCTCGTGGTGGGTAGGCTTTGAATAAACAGTGCCACAACAGCATGTCACCTCTTTTAATTAGGATCTTATGACGAGTACAGCGCCATCAATCGGTCAACACTTGAACTTTTTCTTTCGCAAAACAAATTCAAATTACTTCACGTATACTCGATGAAATATCAGGTCATTCGGACCAGTTGTTCTTTTTTTTAAAGCCTTTTGAAAGTGCAACTTTGATTATAATAACCCTGTACATTACATCAGAAACAAAAGATTTATGTTTGTTTGTCCAAAATTAAAGTTAGTGCAACACAGTTAAAATTGAGGATTAGAAAATTGACAATTCTAACTATTTCACAGAAACTTTATCTTTTTTTATTTTTTTCTTAATTAAAACTGTCACTTCATAAAGTTTTAAAAAGTTTTAAAACAGTATATTTTAAAACTGTATATTAACGTAATTCCAGTGTTTGTTTGTTTCTTTGTTTGTTTTCGTCCTATTAATAATTCTAACGTAGAAGAATCACAACTCAATATCTTATATCTTGCTCTTGTAGCTACATTAATGATAATTTTGAAACCACAGGAGGAAAAGAAAATTTACTGAACTGTCAAAAGTGGTCATGTATTCCACCTTTCTTGAAAAATTATCACATCACTGTTACAGATTTTTTTTCTTTTCATAGGTCGTTTTCGGACGTCCAGTTTTGTTCCTTTCTTTTTTAAATGCTTAATTAGTCTTTTTTTGTTGTTGTTGTTGTAAATGAAAGTAACGTGTCACAAAGACGATTCAAAGAGCAAAAAATTGTTCTACTTCCTATCCTCTATCTAGTTTTCTTAAAAGAAAAAAATATATTAAAAAAATAGGGTAAATACGGAAAATTAAAATATTAGTTATAAAAGCTATACGAATTTTTCTTGTCTAAGGAAGGTGCGGTAGTTTCTTGTTTTTTTTTTCTTTAATTTACACTTTATTATTTTGTATTTTTCAGTAAATATCGTTGCCTCTATTTAAATTGTTTTCTATAATTATATTTAACAAAAACTTTATCTATCTATTTTTGTACTTAATTAATAGAAGTTTCACTTAGTAAAGTGAAAAATGTTTTAATACTGTATATTTCATCAACTTAATTCCAGTTTATTGTAAATGATAGTAATAGTTCTAACTTAGAAGAATCACAACTGAATATCTTATATCTTGCTCTCGCGGTCAGATTAATGGTATAATTTTGAAACAACAGGAGGTTGAGAAAATTTATCAAACTGCCAGAAGTGGTCATGTATTCCATTGTTCTTGAAAAATAATCAAATCAATGTTTCAGGTATTATTTTTCTTTTCACAGATCGTTCTCGGACGTCCAGTTTTGTTCCTTTCTTTTTTCAGTCCTCCTTTAGTCAGTCTTTTTTCTACTTTTGCTGTAAATAAAAGTAGTAAAGTGTCACAAAGAGGATTGAAAGAGCAAAAAATTGTCCTACTTCCGATCGTCCATCACGTTTTATCAAAAGAAAAAAGATAAAAAGACAGACAAAAATACAGACGAGTATATTAATTATAAAAGTGTAACAATAAATTTGGACCAAAAAAATAGGAAAAAAAAAACATTTTTCTTGTCTAAGGAAAGAGTGGTAGTTTTTTTTATTATTATTTACATTTTATTCTTTTGTATTTTTTTCTGTAAATATTGTTGTCTTTATATTTCACAAGAACTTTATCTATCTATTTTTGTATTTAATTAATAAAAGTTTCCCTTAATAAATTTGAAAAAACTTTAAAACTGTATACGTTATCAACTTAATTCCAGTATATTGTTGATGATATTAATAATTCGAACGTAAAAGAATCACAACGCAATATCTTGCTCTCGCAGATAGATTAATGATGTAATTTTGAAACCACGGGAGGAAGAGAAAATTTACTAAACTGCCAGCAGTGGTCATGTATTCCATCATTCTTTAAAAATTATTAGATCACTCTTAGAGTTTTTTTTTCTCTTTTCACAGGTCGTTCTTGAATGTGCAGTTTTGTTCCTTTCTTTTTCTCAATCCTTCTTTAGGCATCCTATTTTTCCCCTTTTTCTGTAGGTATAGGCAGAGCAAAGTGGTCACCCTACGGTTTTGTAATTAACATACATACAATCAGTATACATCAATTAACATACATTGTAATTAACATAACAATCATACATAACTGACAATTTGCATAGAACTAGTGTGACTACTTAGAAATGTAAGGGTATATATAATTTTTACGAAATAATAAAGTGGAAGTGAGAATTTGGTTTTTTCCAAAAAAAGTCAAAATGACCACTTTGCCCGACCTAGACGAGCAAAGTGGTCACTCCATGGCCACTTTTCTCGACAGGTCTAAAAAGATTGAAAATGGTATGAAAATCCAATAAGAGTTAGACAAACCCAAATCAAAAAATATAAATCAAAATCAAATGCTGCATTTTTCGCCAATGAACTCCACGTCATCTTCTTCGCAAAATGAATAGGCCTCATGAGCTCAGAGGTGTCAAACATTGCATCCGATCCAACCTTCACCACTTGATCCAACCAAACGGTCACTACCCTGACCACTTTGCCTGTTCGGAAGCCATGACAGAAAATACATTTTACAATTGAAACTAATGAACAGTCAGCGACCAGTCACACACCAATGTAAAGCTAAAAACATGCTCTTTCCTTACACATCCAATAAATAAATGCAAGTACAACAGGTTATTGTTAATTGTATGTTATATATAATGTAATATAAGTCACTTACCTTAGATCACTTCAAAAACTGGAAAACCCGCTCTAAAATAATGAAACATGGAACCACCTTGTTCAGAGATTTTTTTGTTACTCACTGCCATGAAACGAAATAGTTTGACCACAAACCACGCAATTCCAGCGCTCTGGTGACGTCATTATATTAGGTGACCACATTGCCCACCCTGGCCACTTTGCCCGGCCTTCCCTACATGAAAGTAAAGTTCACAAAGAAGATTGAAAGAGCAAAAAAGTGTTCTATTTCCGATCCTCTATCTCGTTTACTCAAAAGAAAATATATATATATATATATATATATATAAAAGTCAAATACGGTAAAGAAAAATATTAATTATTAAAGTTTAAAAATAAAGTTGGACTGAAAAGAAAAGGGGAGAAATAGCTAAACAACTTTTTATTGTCTAAAGGAAGAGCGGTAGTTTTTTTTTCTTCAATTTAAACTTTATTCTTTTGTTTTTATTTCTGTAAATATTGTTGTCTTTATTTAATTTGTTTTGTATAATTATATTTAACAAAAACTTTATCTGTCTATTTTTGCTCTTAATTAATAAAAGTTTCACTTAACAAAGTAAAAAAGTTTTAAAATTGTATATTTTATTAACTTAATTCCACTTTATTCTAGATGGTATTAATAATTCTGACGTAGAAGAATCACAACCCAATATCTTATATCTTCTCTCACAGCTAGATTAATGGTATAATTTTGAAACCGCAGGAGGAAGAGAAAATTTATCAAACTGCCAGAAATGGTCATGTATTCCATCATTCTAGAAAAATTATCAGATTAGTGTTACAGGTATTATTTTTTCTTTTCATAGCTCGTTCCCGCATGTCCAGTTTTGTTCCTTTCTTTTTTCAATCCTTCTTTAGTTAGTCTTTTTTCTCCTTTTGTTGTAAATGAAAGTAGTAAAGTGTCACAAAGAGGATTGAAAGAGCAAAAATTGTTCTACTTCCGATCGTCCATCATAATTTCTCAAAAGAAAAAAAAAGATAGAAGACAGACTAAAATACAGAAAAGTAAATTATTAATTATAAAAGTGTCAAAATAATTTCGATTGAAAAGAAAAGAGAAAAACGCGTTAAATGACTTTTTCGTGTCTAAGGAAAGGGGGGTAGTTTTTATTTTTAATTTTCACTTTATTCTTTTTATATTTATATGCAAATCTTGTTATCTTTATTTTTCACAAAAACTTTATCTAATTATTTTTGCACTTAATTAATAAAAGTTTCACTTAATAGAGTTAAAAAAAAGTTTTAAAACTGCATATTTTATCAACTTAACACCAGTTTATTGTAGATTATATTAATAATTTTAACGTAGAAATATCACAACTCAAAATCTTGTATCTTGCTCTCGCAGCTAGATTAATGGTATAATTCTAAAACCACAGGAGGAAGAGAAAATTTATCAAACTGCCAGAAGTGGTCAAGTATTCCATCATTCTTGAAAAATTGTCAGATCAATGTTACAGGCAGGCTCGTATTTCGGATGTGTGATGTCCCTGTGTTGTCATTTAATTTACGACCCCCCCCCCCTTTCTCCTCTGTTCCCTCAGTTGAATTCCAATAATTTACGGAATTATTTACTTCAATTTTAAACTCTGTGAAATATAAACTGTTTGGAATGCATAAAACATAAAATAAATATGCAAGTTAAAATTTTACTAAAATATTCTGAAGAGAAAATTATGTGGCAAATACACAGAAAATAGCCACTCTAGTTAATTAGCTACTTTCAAAAACTTCGCACAAAACATTTGTCAAACAAAAGATGATAGAAATATGATAGAAATCACAGAAAAATCCCACTAGTTTTAGTTTTACGAGTAAAATTCACACATATCTCCAATTTAATCACACAAACTGTTAAGGAGAAATACACAGGAAAAAGAACTACAGTTTAATAGCCCATATTTTAAACTTATATATCACAAAAACATCTAATTTAATGTGTCAAAATGATGTTTTACAAACTAATAATTATTTATAATGTGATAATTAATTTGTGATACTTGCGGAGTATAAAAAATGACTTTCTTCTGTCTTTTGAATTTGCGAATGCAGTTCTTGATTCAGTGCTGTCCCTAAATAGTTTTTAGACTGTTTTGAAACAGAAAATGGCCTTTCATCAGAACAGTTTGTGATTGGAGTACAGTTGCAAATGTAGATCCAACTATGTATGGATAAATATCACTAATTTTCTTTGAAGACAACATTCTGCAGAAAAATGAAAAACAGGGCAACATGTCATTTTTGAGTTTTGTCCATTTATTTTTTAAATTCTTATTTAGTCAGTTTTTTTTTTTTCGTTTTGCTTTAAATGAAAGTAACGTGTCACAAATGCGATTGAAAGAACAAAAAAGTGTTCTACTGCCGATCCTCTATTTCGTTTTCTCAAAAAAGAAAAAAATAATTATATATATATATATTATATATATATATAATAAAAAATAAATAAAAAGTCAGACTAAAATAACGAAAAGTAAAATATAAATTATAAAAGTTTAAAATTAATTTGGATTGAAAAGAAGAGAAAAAAAGAGCTAAACGACTTTTCCTTGTCTAAAGAAAAAGGGATTGTTTTTTCTTTATTTTTCATTTTATTCTTTTCAATTTTTTTCTGTAAATATTGTTGTCTTTATATTTCACAAAAGCTTTATCTAATTATTTTTCCACTTAATTAATAAAAGTTCCACTTAATAAAGTTAAAAAAAAAAGTTTTAAAACTGTATATTTTATCAACTTAATTCCAATTTATTGTAAATTATATTAATAATTCTAACGTAGAAGAATCACAACTCGATATCTTGTATCTTGTTCTCCCTACTAGATTAATTATATAATTTTGAAATCACAGGAGGAGGAAGAAATTTACCAAACTGCCAGAAGTGGTCCATCTTTTTTGAAAAATTATCAGATCAAGGATACAGATTTTTTCTTCTTTTCACAGGTCCTTCTTGGATGTCCAGTTTTGATCATTTTTCTTTTCAATTCTTCTCTAGTCAACCTTTTTTTCACCTTTTGCTGTACATGAAGGTAAAGTGGCACAAAGACGATTGAAAGAACAAAAAAGTGTCCTACTTCCGATACTCTCTCTCTCGTTCTCTCAAATGAAATATATATATATAAGAAGGCAGGCTAAAATACGGGAAAGTAAAATATTAATTATGAAAGTGTAAAAGTAATTTTGACTGAAAAGAAGAGGGGGGGGGGGGCAAAACGACTTTTTCTTATCTAAGGAAAGGGGAGTATTTTTTTTTTTTTTTTTTTTTAAGAGTGTCATTTAATTTTTGTTTTTTCAGATATATTTGTATCACTAAAATAAAATTATTGTCGCAAATAAATAAATAGTCTTATTACATTTATCAATAATTAATATAAAACTCTGATTTATAATTATTTTCTAATGTATAGGATATGTTAGACCATACTATAAAGTTTCTTACAATGCGAAGTACGTATACCGAATAATATTTTTTACTATCATTTGAGTTACTTTTTTTCCACTTTATTCTTTTGTATTTTTCCATAGGCATTGATGTCTTTATTTAATTTAGTTTTTTATAATGTTGCTTGTGAAATTATTATTTTAGACACCTTTTCTATTTTTTTTTCAGCTATCCTTGTATTACTAAAATAAAATGATTATCGCAAATAAATAAATAGTCTTATTATAAGACTTTTAAATAAAAAAAATAATAAAATAATTTGTATTAAAATAAAATAAATAAATAAGTAATAAATAAAACGAAAGTCTAAAATAACAAGTATGTAGCAAGTATGTAAAAGTATATACAAGTATGTAGCATTCAGCATGAAGGTAATTTAAAAATTAAGAGGGGAAATTAGATTTAATTTAGAAATATATGTATATATATTAAAAATGAAGCGAAGTATTTTAGAATTATTTTTTAAATGCGCTGTATTTCTAAAAAATACCTCATAAAAAACTTTTAAATTTCGTATTTTTAAGGAGTAAAAACGGAACCATTATAAGATCACTCCTGTGTCTGTCTGTCCGTCGGTCAGGGCCTTTTTCTCGTAAACTATGGGACGTGGAAAGTTCAAACTTAGGAAAGTTCTAAAGCACTTTTACCCACATATTTTCATATTATTAGCCATTCACAAATATGTTTAGGAAAAATTTAGGGGGCTAATTAACTTACTGGAAAAAAAAAACAAGTTTTCTTTTTGTATATCGTGTGAAACGTCTGGGAATACCAAACTCAACAATATATTTGTTTTAATTTTAGCTATTATATTTTCAGAGATATCGTCGAAAATGCACTGCAAAAATATTTCCCCCCCCCCCCTTCTATAGCGATTTTGCTAGGTAACATAGTTTTTAAGAAAAATATATTTTTCCGTTACACACAAACTTTACTTTTTGGGCGGTCAGCGAGGTCGTTTAGGGGCGCTCGAGATATCTATGTACGCATAATCATCCAATGATATTTCATAACGATTTTCGAAAAAAAAAATTCTAATTCGCCAAGATATTACTTGAAAGTTACTTGGAAAAAAAAAGTTCTTTATATATATCGTGTACGGTATCGTTCAAAAGATGTGGTAACATCAAACTCAAAAATATATTTGTTTTAATTTTAGGTGTTATATGTTCACAGATATCGTCGAAAGTATACAAGGAAAATATGCCCCCCCCCCCCCTTCTCCTATTTCCGAATCTACTGGAACTAAAATTATGAAAAAATTAGGTGTAGTAGGAGTTTGTTAATTAATAAATAATAATTAATAAAATCAATGTACGGAACCCTTTGAGCGCGACTTATACTCCCACTTGACCGATTTATTTATTTAATTTTTTTTTCAAAAATGCCTTTTTTTAACCCCTTCAGGGGCAAAGTACTCTTGTAGCTAAAATATTGAAATGATTGATTGACACCAGGATTCTCTAACGAATTTATTGTAAAATAAATAAAAGCTTTTCCCCATATAACTTATAAATTCAAAATTTGATTATAAAATTCTGGTGTCATTGTGGCATTTTAGGATTAAAATTAAGTGGTATATATAATATACCGGTGCCCTTCAAGGGGTTAAACTGTTGGGCATTGTGGAAAAGTTGGTAGTTAAGCTATCAATTTATAATTGGAAATGAAACTACATAGGATATGTACTTATGCTGTCATTATATATATGACATTCAGTGTTACATGACATACATGGTTAAGCCCTTATATCGTCCTTAACAAATCTTCCAATTGAAATATTTCTTTTTTAATAAGATACAATGAATGGATCCGAACATAATCCATGCACTTTTTTTTGTTCAAATATATATTTTAGTTATGGAAATTATTAGCAAATTTATATTTAAAAATATTAATTATCGTCTAAATTATTTTTTTTCATAAAATAAATCAGCATCATCGAAAACATGGTTATATGCTTTTATGACTTATAGAATGTCTTTTCGAAAGTCTAGAAAGACAGTCTCTTGTTATCAATTGCATCATAGGAAACAAAGTCTTAAAATGTAACGGGTAAATTTTCATGGAATTTTATTCGAATAGGACGACGTCAGTTAATTTTTAGCAAATTTAAATTTCAGTGGGCTTATTTTTGTTGTGAATATTTACTAGATACAACCCTTGGCACAAAGTTTCCAATCATTACACCAACACTACCATTTTTTGTAAGAAAGAATTATTTATTCTCACTGCATAAAAATTAAACGATTATTAGCAATAATACATTTGTATTATATGTAATGAACAACAATATGCAATAAGGAAAAATCATTATACATCAATTTATAAACATAAAAATGGTGATTGAAATTTAAACACCAAAGAAAACATTTTCCAATCACGCTTTGATTTGGAAAAAAAATAACCGATCACTGTAATCAATATTTAGTAAATCCACCTTTAGCTCAGATGACAACCGAAATTCTTCGTGGAATGGACTCAATAAGCTTTTTTTACACTCATTGGGAGCAATTTCACACCAGCATTCCCTTATAGCTTTACGTAGTTCTATGGCATTTGTGATCCTTCGAAAATCGATTTTTCTTTTTAATATATTCCACAGATTTTCGATAGGATTAAGATCCGGGCTATTGGGCGGCCAAATCATGGTTTTAATTGGATTATTACCTACAATTTGTAGAAATTTCTTCACTGATTTGGTGCGATGGGGAGCTGCGTTGTCATCTTGAAATAAGAAGTCCTTTTGATCCCCGAACCATTGATCGATGTTGGGAATCAAAAAATTCTCTAAAATGTCAATGTAAACTTCAGTCTTTACTGTACGTAAAACAATACACAACTTGCCGACGCCTCGTGATGTCGTACAACGCCAAACTGTGAATGCAGATGAAAATTTAGTCCTCGTATTGACACACTTATCATTGAACTTTTCACCAACTCTCTTCCAAACATATGTTCCACAGTCATCACCTGTTCCGAGAGATATGCGAGATTCATCGCTAAAAATAACTTTATTCCGATTATCAAGTGGCCAGTGTACATGTTTTTACACTATTGCAAGAGCTCTTTTCTATGCTTCTTTGTCAAGTAAGGTTTCCCTTTAGCTTTACAGAATTTACATCCTGCTCCATTCAGACGATTACGTACAGTGCGGTCGCATACATTTACGTTATACTTAGACCATTCGGCATTGAGTTGTTTTGAAGTTGCTCACAGCTTTCTTTTCGCTATTTCCACAAATTTTCTGTCCTCCCTAGGTGTTGTCATTCGTGGACGTCTACTTCGAGGTACATTTTCCACGCTGTTAGTCAATTGATATTTTTCAAAAATATCGCATATCGTACTTTGAGCACAGTTTAATAAAGCAGCCACTTTTCTTTGTGAATTTCCCTCTTGCAACAATTTAATCATGCTGATTTTTAAATCGCGAAACAGGTTTTTCACACGAGCCATTGTCCAGCACTTCAGAGCTGCTTTTGACCTCGCAGCTGGAAGATTTCTTTTTTTAAATAAGATTCAGATATTGTATGCATGCGCAGGCATTCTTATGTGTCTTCAATATGCAAATTTCAAACTTGTTTCCTCAGTGATCGATTACTATTTTCCAACTTCCGTCTTGATCGGATATTTTTTTCTCACGAGGAAACATTTTCGCCTGCAGTATAATTATAAATTATTATATGATTGTTATATTGAATTCACTTTTCATTTATATTTTAACACGTTTTCTTTTATTTGGCATATTGTAAAACGCCCCTATGCTCATGAATCGCGAAATATATGCTTCGAAATGCAAAAATCATAAACTTGATAACACTGATCGGAAACTTTTTGCCAAGGGTTGTAGTACCAGTCAAGATTTGACGGTAAATAAGTTGAAAGTTCCTTTAGAAATATGATTTTATTTTTAATTAGCTTCTTTTAAATTAATTAAGTACTGAAAATTTTATGAATTGTTATATTGTGTAAGCGATTCCTAATAGATAAGTCGATAGATTGTGTTGTCAGTCCAGCCTACTCAACTAATGAAGTGAAATAATTTTAAGCTTGTAATTTTCTATTTTTAATAAACTATTTTCATTTGAATACTTTTGAAATAACTTTATTAATCATTTCTTTTTATATTTACATTATTATTATTCAAGTTTTCAAATATTAATGCAAAAATTTATATTTTTGAAAACCTTTCTAGAAAAAAAATCTATTATGAAAGCTATTTCAACTAAATATTTCATCTTATAACGAAAGAGATATATTTGATTATAAATAATATTAGAAAATTCAAAAGTTTCTGTTTTACTTACATTAACATTTCTGATAAAGAGATATTTAATTTTATCAAATACATAATCTTTTTTAAGACAGTGTAGAAATTCAAAAATCAGGTTATCGAATCGGAACATCAATGAAAATTACTCAAAATTACTTTTAAAAACATGGGTAAAATTTATCGAATGCATAGATAATGCTACCATAAAATGTAATTGTTATTTCTAAAGCTATTACATCTAAAATTCTAATCTCATTACTAAATAAACATTCTATATCTTATATAATATCGGAAATTTTATCTACATTACTTCCTCCAATAAAAAGTTCACATAATCAAATTTATTAAAAATATCAAATATACCATACCACTGTAGAAATTTTAAAAAATCAGGTTATTGAATCAAAACATCAAGGAAATAATATTTCTAGAAATATATTATTTTCTGAAGCACTTTTCAGCTTACAAAAATAATAAAGTAATAAATAAAATTGTTGTGTAATTTTTTTCAGCATTCTCCATCTTTCCCATCGTCATATTCATTGCAGTTCTTTTTCTTGTATCAAAATCAATCCCGTTACGATATTTTATTTATTTTTTCCTTTTCTCAAATAAGGCGCTTTTTCACTCTTTTGATTACTTTAGAGATTCTGGAACATTCCACTCTATTTTCTCGATCGGATATCTATCGTTCCAAAGAAAAAACATCTTTAGGCAAAAAACAAAAACAGACCACCCTAATATAAATCAGGTATTGTGATGATTTTCCTTTATCCATTTTATCTTTTTACGTTTTTTCTTTCAAATAATTTCATAGCAACGGCAACATTTGACCTACCATTCCATGGATTGAGTAAAATTTACACATGAACTTTTTCTACTCCACACGGTTGATCTATTTGTTTTAATTAAATACATTTATCAAAGCATCAGTTTTCTCAAAGAATCTTTTTTTAAGTTTAACTATCTAATTAAGCAGTTTAACACAAAACTAAAAAAAAAGTTTTACAACGATACCCAGGTTCGAGTCCTGGCCCAGACATTTTTCACTCTGTTGAATATGATTTACCTAGTTGAAAAAAACTTTTCTATCTTCATTATGACCTTATTACATGGTATACAGGAGTTTCCATGTTACATCACACTTTCAACATGTAAATGCTTTAGTTATAGCTCGGATGAATGAAATTAGCGCTGCAGTTCGCAGCCATGTCCAGCAAATAAGAGTGAATCATACCAGTCTGGCTATCGTTCAGGTAGCTCAGTAGGAAGAGCATTGGCACGGCAAGCCAAAGGACCCAGGTTCGAGTCCTGATCCGGACATTTTTCACTCTATTGGAATAAACCTCAACTATGATACTCCAACTACTGAATATGTTGTACAACGTTTCAGAACTCAAAATTATTTTTATTAAATTTATCCAGTCCATAGAAGGAGGATTAAAGCTGAAACTTCCGATTTTGAAAACAATGCCAGAATAAAATTTAAATGTTATTGTTACAGCTGACCGCAGATAAAATCCTGGCTTCATTACTTCAGAAACCGTTTTGAATTTATATATAAGGGGCAGTCAAACGAAAACATTACACCTGATATAAAACACATTCCTCGCCAAAGCTGGAAACATTGTTGTAACATATCGATACTTCCATCTCGAGGGTTGATAGTAATGCGTAATGACAGCTTACAGGTACTCACAGTTGTTTTTTTTTATTTCTTTGTAGGTGAGTGTATTGCAAAGTGTGTTTGTCCAGCATTAGAAATGGAGGCAAGCAAAGGGGAGCAGAGAGATGTAGTTCGATTTTTAGTGGCTAAAGGTTCTGGAACACGCGAAATTCATCGTCGCATGTCTGCTGCGCATGGCGAACACTGGCTGGGTGGGTCTTTCCTGGCCGGGGATCGTCTTGCAGTGATATGCGTCCTTCTGGGAATCTCTTATGACACTCGTGCATGCTTGTCAGTGACATGCAATGTTTGCCATAGACAGCAGACATGCGACGATAAATTTCGCTTGTTCCAGCACCCTCAGCCACCAAAACCCGAATCACACCTCTCCGCTCTTCTTTGCTTGCCTCCATTTCTAATGCTGGACAAACACACTTTTCAAAACACTCACCTACAACGAAATTAAAAAAAAACAACTGTGAGTACCTGTGAGCTGTCAATATGCATTTCTACCAACTCCCGAGATGGAAGTATCGATATGTTACAACAGTGTTGCCAACTTTGGCCAGGAATGTGTTTTATGGCGAGTGTTATGTTTTCATTTGACTGCCCCCAATAATATCCGAAAATGGAAATGTTTCTGTTTTATTTAAATTTATATTCTCTAAAAAGAACATTTAATCAAATTTATCAAAAATATCAAATCTAGCGCAAGTTTTCAAAAACTAGGTTATTGATTCAGAACTTCAAGGAAATATATTTCTTCAAATATATTATTTTATGAAACACTGTTCAGTTAAATATTAAAGTAATAAATAAAACTGTTGTGTAATTTTTTTCCGGCATTTTCCATCCTCACATCGGCATATTTAATGCAGATCTTTTTCTTGTTTCAAAATCAATCCCGTTACGATGTTTTATTTTGTTTTATTTCCATTTTATCAAATAAGACGTCCTTTCTCTCTATTGATTAAGTTAGAGATTCTGGAACATTCCACACTATTTTTTCAATCGGAAATTTATCGTTCCACAGAAAGAAGATCGAGATCTTTAAGAAAACAATAAAAACAGATTAGCCTAATCTAAATCTGATATTGTGATGAATTTTCCTTTATCCCTAATTCTGTTTTGATTTTGTATATACATAAAAGCCTAGAGATATATTTTTCATGATAACAGCAGCCAGTTTAAATGATTTTTAACATTTAGTATTTCATAAAAATATTTTATTTTGTCACAGTTTGTTCTGATTTAATATATATATTTTTTAATTGTAACAAATATTTGGCGCATCTCGTACATTTAATATAATTATGGATACTGAGATATCAGAAAGATTCCAGATATCCATTCGATTATGTTATTTTTATTATCTTTAATATTTTTTCTTTCAAATAATTAATTACTTAATAATGGCAACATTTAAGCTTCCACATAGAAAATTTACTCAATAACTTTTTCTATTCTAGACGCTGAATCATATATTTTAATTAAAACCGTTTATTATAATTTCTGTTATTGTCAGATGTACAATTATTTTTAATTTATTGAAATTTATCTTATTACTTTCTTATATTTATCTTGGTTTAACTTGGTTTTTGTATGCAAAGATGAAATCTTATAATCGATTTTTCGCCCACTTCCTGATATGATAGAATTATAAAAAATTAAGTACAAACCTGTGTTTCTGATGACAATTCAACATTTTAATCATTTCTAAAAATTCAAAACATGTTACGTCTGAATACTTAATTAACAGGTTAAAATTTATAAAACGTCAGACATTTAATAAAATACTAAAATACGAAGTAAATACAATAAAAATTAGATGTTTTGGATTCTATTCTGAATCTCTCATCAGTATACAGCATTACAGTTACACAAACGTGGTTGTTGTTTTGTATCTGTAGTGTTGTATACTGATGAAGGATTCAGAATTGAATCAGAAATTTCAAATTTCTATTGTATTTTCATAGTATTTTATTAAATATATGAAGTTTTATCAATTTTAACGTGTCAGCATTTTAGTATTTTTATAAATTAATTAAGAATTAACCAGTCCCGTGCGAAGATTTCGCACTGCAGTCTAATATTTTTTAGCACTATCTAATATTTTTTTAGATACAGGTATATACTTTTAAAGAAAAAATAAGAATAAAAATATCTACACACAACATTAGTCAAGGCAGAATATCATCATCTTTATTTCATGAAAGTTGCAGTAAAAACTGATCGAAGATAACAAAAGGCACTCGTGAGAGAAAAAAATAAACTAACTGCATTAGAGGATAACATCATTCGCGTTGGGAAAAACACGGAACAAAGAAAAATCAATTGAATGATTAAAAATACAATTTAATATAACAAAGCATACTTTTTAGTATATGCGGGAAATTACACTGATTCGATCGATCGATGGTATCTTTTTCTTCTAAATATTTGAATTTGGATTTTTCTTTTTAATCATAAATATAAAATAAACACTTGTGTAGAGGCCCCAATTTATCTTTTTTGTACTATTTATTTCTTTTCATAATCATTTTTAAACACGACATAATGCGGTATTTTATTTTTGTGGCAACAGTGATTTGAGAAAACCTTTCATTTCATTTATGAAAACAAGGCTGATTTAATTTTTAATTAACTGCAATTTTTGATCAAGAAACATGTTTTATCGAAATCTCAGTGTACTATGTCAGAAGCCTGTTCAAAATCTTTTCATATGGTATCTCATTCATTGTTCTGCGTTTTGTATTTGCTTAGAAAAAGGGATGTTGACAACAGAATTAATATATATGTTAAAGTAATTTTAAAGCATTTTTTCTGTTAGCCGGCTGCAGGTAACAAATCGCCGAAAATTCTTGATGAGTACAAGATGATACATGATGATATACGAGTTGGAACAACAACCGAAACTAGCTATGAGCCAATGTACTCGAGATGTTTTGTGCTGTGCTGTCCTGTATATGATCTATAGCTTTATACACACCAAGTAATAGGTAAAATTTTCGTTTTATATAAAACCGCGTACCACAACAGAAAACGGACTTCCAGCAATTATTATTAAAAAACAGTACCGAATAACTTTTGTGTGTGCATGTAAATGAACGATGAATGCTATACATTTCATTTCCAATACCAAACAATCCAAAGTAAACCTTAAAATTATATATTAATTGAATGACAATCAGAGTATATTTACGCGAGTTAGAGCAAGGACAGACAGACTGACAAACATACCGAATTCATAAACACTTTTCAACTATGTTGAAAAAATGTTAAAAACGATTTTCATTTCAGGTATCTTCAAAAAATACAAATTATTCTATTTTACCAACATTATTAATAAACAGGTTATTTAATCAAATTCTTCACATGTTGTAGAGATTCAAATTTGGGTTATCGAATTTGAACATCAAGATTATGAATTTTATGAAAAACTTTTCAGTTAAAAAATACAGTAGAGTACAGATTAGTCGAAATCCAACTAACCAAACACCCAATTATACAAACATGTATCAACTCTTATTTTTAAATCGTGCGAATTAAACACAGATTAGTTTACTTCATTAAAAAAAAAATTGGAGTAAAAAGTTTTTAAAATCCTAAAAAATAATAACAACGACAGAACTGAAATTATGTGAAAAAATATAGATCCTCATGTTTACTGCTCATTCGATGTGTTAAATTCATAATCCAAATTAAGTTTTCAATCTACATTAAATTAAGAAATACCAGTAGTTACGGGAATACAAATTCCCGAAAATCCTATAAAAATGGCTTATTCCTCTCCGCAATGTCACTTTCCAAAAAAGCAAGAAGTATCTTCGAATTTACAGACTGGTAAACAGAACATACACTACAAAAAAAAATGTTGATTTTACAGTATAATCCTGGCAGCTGGGGTGCCAGTACTATACTGTAAAATCAAAAAAAAAAATTTCAGTGTAGATCACTTTCACAAGAAGAAATTATCCAAGACGTCCCACTTTATAATCTGTCAATGAAACTGATAACTGACTTCGCGGAATTTAGGATCTGGTGGCATGGTGACGATTAAAAGAAACACATCACTGGAAAGATACTGCGCGGTAGCATATTACTGCTTACTTTACTGTTTAATATTGTTAATTTTACGGTATAATACTGGCAGCTCGAATGCTAGTATTATACTGTAAAATCAACAACTTTTTTTGGCAGTGTAGATCACTTTCACAAGAAGAAATTATGCAAGACGTCCCTCTTTATAATCTGTCAATGAAACTGATAACTAATTTCGCGGAATTAAGGATCTGATGGCATGGTGACGATCAAAAGAAACAGATCACTGGAAATACCCAGGGTTCATACACCTTAGACTTATTAGAAACTCCTTTGAAATGAAAAAGTTTCCAAAGAGTATTTAGAACGCCCTAAACAAACAAAATACTCCTTAAAAACTTCTTAAATTATCGCTAAATATAATTTAACATTGAACAATTACTTAATTGAAGTATACAAGTGAAGAAAATGGAAGTATATATTGCATGGTGAATGATACTGCTTTAGCATGTATGCCTTGGAAGATATTAACCTTTAAAGAGAGTAAAATAAAAATCTTCTCATGTTTACAAGGTTCAAGTAAATTACTGTAGTTCTAAAAAAATAATAAAAGTTAAGTTAATATATATATATATATATATATATATATATACAGCGTGTCCACGTATAACCTGACCGACCTTTATTTTCGCAACCGTTGGTCCTAGATGCATACTTCCAATTACAAAAATGGTTTAAATAAGGTAAAGAATTACTTTTAACGTGATTTGGGTCAAGAAAAACATTTATTAAAAAAATACGAAAGTTAAATTTTTATACGGTCCCCCGGTCCTATAAGTGATATTTAGTAAAAATTTACTGTGACACTAACAAGTACGACAAAGAAAGTCCCATTCATCTAACATTAAAATTGACCGAGTTCTGAAACTTTGAAATGCATGACTTATACCACTTTTTTGCATCTAAAAAGAGATGATTTCGGCCATGCTTTCAGGGGTCGTATATAAAGTACTTAAACTTATTTCAAGGTATCTGCGCTTTGAAATAATCGTACAACTATTACGATTGAGTTAATTTTTACTAGTTAAGTTTCAGATTAATTAAAATAATTGTATTTTAACGTATGTTTTATTTTGAAAGGATTTGAGGCTATGATTTCTTTTAACAAAAATTATGTTATTTTCATAAGGTTTTATTTAACTTGCAACAATCGTCTTTCCAGTTTAAAATTTGTACTCGAAGTTTAACTCACTTTCAAATGTCCGATCGAAGTTAAATTTTATATACTGACTTAAATCCGATGGCAATGTAATATTATTATGATTTTCGACGCTTACTATCTTATAGATACTTATATTAGAGGATAACACAAAAAAAATTCGAATAGATTATCGTCAGTTTAAGAAAGAGTTTTAGATTAGATAACATAAACCTGCGATGGTTGTGTTTTTTAAATTTTAAAATTACGTTTTATGTATTTTTTAACGCTGAATAAAAAAAAAATTACCTTTACTTTTAAGCATCATATCAGGATTTTTCGCAAATCGTAAATTTCAAGGTTAAAAAACAGCGGAAAATCTGATATTATAAAATAGATGTAAGACTTTTTTATTCAGTTTTATTTTATTTAATTCAATAGTTTATTCAAATTTTTGGCTTATACTGAGTTTCTTGCAGCTAAACAGCTCAGGGGTCCGATGAGGTTAGGAAGGGAGAGGGGATCAATTTTAACTTTGAGCTTTTTAACTTTAAAATTTGCGATTTGAGAAAAATCCTAACGTTATGGTTTAAAATGAAGGTCATTTTCGGATTCAGCACTAAAAAATCCATAAGAATCAATTTTCAAAAGATAAAAAACATGGCACAATCCAAAATTTGAAAGACGGTGTAATCTAACAGCATTTTAAAATCTGTATCATTTTGTAAAGAATTGAGGCTGTTGTTTTTCATCCTTTTATTTAACAAAAATTCTGTTATTTTTATCCTCTTATATGTACAGTACAAATTGTATATTTTGCATTAATATGTCAGAATGATTATAGATTTCACAATTATATTAGATTGCAATGTTAATTTTTCTCGCAACTATTTTTTTGATATATCTGATGATTATTTATATTTCTACTACATTTGTGAATGACCCCTATTTTGCAGCAAAAAATATACTCCAACTTTAAACAGCTATTATTCGGTCAATTTTAATGTTAGATGAATGGGACTTTTTTTGTCGTACTTGTTAGTGCCACAGTAAATTTTTACTAAATATCACTTATAGGACCGGGGGGCAAATTCACAATCACTCAACATCCTACGCACTTGACGCCAACCTCTATCGCCAAGCGCTTTGGCGAGAAAATGCACTTCGCGCATGCGTGGAATTTGGACGGCAAACTCAAAATCGTACAAGTACCATTGAATAGATAAATGTTTTATTACAATTGTACATCCTACAGCATTCCTCCTACCTTTTTACCTCGAATTTTATCGCCAGCATTAAAATGCTTTAAAAATAAATGAAAGCTTTCCTTTTTTAAAGATATTACAAAGATTCAGTAGCTACTGAAGTAACTACTTGGTAGCTTAGGCAACCAAGCTCATGAAAATTAATCATTTCCTGTTTTGTAAACAGTTACATTAAATAAACAATAATTGTTTTTATAAAATAAGCTTAGAAAGAAGTAAAAATACATTTTATAATACATGTTGTTATTTACATTTTTTACCTTTTATACTACTTTATTTAATCTCGAATAAACACGGATATTTCTTTATTATATTTAGTTAAACGCTTTTTCACTCTTAAATTATCCCCCTCCCCCCCAAAAAAAAAAAAAAATCTTATACAGTTTGTTAAGCATTGATATAATTAGATACATTCTAAAGGGATAATACAGCACTGCAATAACACCAAATTCAATAAAATAATTAGGATCGTTAGGTTTTTACTTTTTAAATTCATCTTAATTAAGTATATATATATATATATATATATTTAAATAAATTTGTTAGTAGATTAGAGAAGAAACCTAATTGAGCATTCCAGTAATGGATACTAAATCTTAAAAATAAATGAAATTTTATAAATGACCATTAGTATAAAAAAAATCCAGTTTTCTATTACTAAAAAAAAAAAAAGCATGCAATTTTTGTAAGAAAACAAAGAAGATATAAATGAATTAAGTAAAACCATCTCTTAGCTTGTTCAGTAAAAATTTCACTAAAAGACAATGGAACTGTGAAGCAATATTTTATGCTTGAGTAATTCAATAAGATATATTGAATATCAGATATTGAGATCATATATATTGTATATTCAATAAGATATATTGAATATCAGATATTGAGATCATATATATTGTATATTCAATAAGATATATTGAATATCAGATATTGAGATCATATATATTGTATATTCAATAAGATATATTGAATATTGTTCTCTATCCCTGGGTTTGAGTCTCGAATTGGTTTATCGAATGTAATACGAGATGGCCGCACCATACACTGATTAAATGAAAAGAGATACGATTTTCCTCCTTCTTACGGAAATGTATTTTGAGCGGCTGTAACTTTGAGGTGTGTGTGTGTCGAATGGTTTTTTTAATGGCACAAAGCAAAATGAATAAAAGGTTGTTGAGTTTTATATGATTTTCACTTATCTTATGGAAATATATTATTTTCACGTGTTCTGAATGGCATATAATATAAGATCGGGTAATTTTTTGTTTATCGAATTGCCGTCTGCGATACCACATTATAAGCGATACCACATGCAAGGAAGAGTTCTGAAAAAAAAAATAATAAAATATTAATTTACATTGGATATTTTTTTATAAAGCAAAAACTTTGAGGGGGAGGGGTCCATTACTGTTATGTCACGTTTACCCTATTATCAATCAGCAACAAGACACTTATGTCAACATTTCTTCAACAAGTAATTAAGGTAAATAAACTTTCATCTATTTATTGTGATCATTTTAAGAAAGATAAAGTTATAAAGCGGATCTAAAACGTAAAATAATGCACATGTTCACAATATAGATGCATACATATGTATTATAATTAGTCAGAAATACTTCTTACATAAACAAGAAATGCGCGGTCGAAATGTCGAAGTACTTTCACGCGAATGCGTGCCAGTTCATTTTCTCGCCAAACCGTTTGGCGTCAAGTGCGTAGGACGTTGAGTGATTGTGAATTTGCGACCGGGGGACTGTATAAAAATTTAACTTTCGTAATTTTTTAATAAATGTTTTTTCTTGACCCAAATAACGTTAAAAGTAATTCTTTACCTCATTTAAACCATTTTTGTAATTGAAAGTATGCACCTAGGACCAACGGTTGCGAAAATAAAGGTCGGTCAGGTTATACGTGGACACGCTGTATATATATATATATATATATATATATATATATATATATGTGTGTAAAACATTTAAAACAAAGAATTTTATATATACTTTTTTTTATGCCACGTGATTTTTCTTTTCAAAATTTCCTTTTAATTTGGAATTTGACTGTCCTTTGTATATGTTGCCAATTTTCACTGCATAAAATAGTTCGCTGGCAAATTTATATTCAAATTTACGAAAGCAATAAGCGATGCATTATGCAACTTCATAATTTTAGCTTTAGCTATTAGATTTCAACAAAATAAAATCTGTTTTTTCTCTAAATTATGCGTATTAAAACTTAGGGTGGGTCCGCTTGTTACAGGGGGGCACGGCATATATGAAAAAATGTGGTAAGTTCTTTAAATTTCTTGTACTCCTTAGAATTTTTCCAGACCTTTTGAATTTTTTTTCAAATCTGTATGAACTCTGAATACCACTTCAATATAAATTAACATGAAAATAAAAGGAACGCTTTTCTCATGACAGAAAACAAAACTTTTATGATGTGTTTATAACCTAAGGAATATTGACAGCGTATAAAATTGAAACTCCTGTTGCAACTTACCTGTAAATATTTGATAGCACTGGTCCAATCACTCTTTTTTTAATGTTACAGTCAGTGGTACAGTGTGCTTTCGTTTATCCAGTAATCTAAACTTTTGAATCCGAACTGGGACCGGTCCCGATTGGTTCATATAATCAGCGCTCAACTATACTAAAATAAGAAATAAGACGTGTAATTTGTTTTTTCCGGTATTTTCTATTCTTGCATCGGTATATTCGTTGCAGTTTTTGTTGTTGTTGTTATTCAAAATAATCCTGTTACAGTGTTTGATTTTTATCTTTCCGCTTCATCAAATACGGCGCTTTCGCCCTATTGATAACATTCCTCACATTTTTTTTTTTTTTTTTAAATCGGAAATTTATCGTTTCACAAAAAAAGATCTATAAACAAACAACAGAAACAGGTCAAAACATAATCTAAATCTGGTATTGCGATGATTTTTCCTTTATCCATTATTCTGTTTCGATATTGCAGATACATAAAAACTCTTTGAACTTCTTCCTCGAGATAACGACATTCAGTTTAAATGATTTTTAATAAAACATCAGTTTTCGATACTATATATTTTTTTTAATATTTGAAACAAATTAAAAACATAAACGAAAAGCTAAAAGAGATGATATCGAATTTTTCCTTGAATCCAAATGTTTTATTTGTTATCGTAAATATATCTCTTCTGTTTTTGATACCAATTATTTTAAAGATTAATATTTTGCATTACTGCAAGATTTATAGAAATACGCGTAAAATCAGTAGTTGTGGATATTTTTTTCTTTAATCCATTATTCTGTTTTGATTTGGTAGATGCATAAAAGCCCTTTTGAACTAGTCCTGCATCTCATCATAATGACAATCCATTTTAGTGATTTTTAATAAATCATCAGTTTTTAATACCATTTTCTAACTTTTTTTTTTATGTTAACTTTTAAAAACAAATAAAAAACTCCGAATAAATAAATAAAAGTGATGTTATTGAACTTTTCAGTGAATATAAATGTTCTGTTCGATTTTGTAACCATATTTCTCCTATTTTTGAAACCAATTCTTTGAAAATTAATATATATAAAATTTCTGGAAGAATTATATGTACGTCGATCATTAATATAATCATCATAAATCATCATAAGTCATCATAATAATTATTGAAAGGTGTGAAAAATTATTAAGGCTGTATTTAAAAAAAAATATTTTTCCACGCTCAACAACTCAAAATTTTGAGACACATTTTCAGACTCATTTTTAAAAGTAAAAACATGAAACTTGGCGGGGTTATTTATGAAGAGATTTATGAGAGATTTGTGTTTTTATTTTTCGTTCAATTCATTAAAAATTGATTTACAAACAATTATTTTCACAGTACGATTTTTTTTGTTGTTGTTTCCAGCGCTATCGCTTCGGGAAATTCAGTTCAAAATGTCCACTTTGACATAGCATTTTTTGAAATATATTCTGCCTTTATCAAAATAGCCAACCAATACGGACATTATAAAGTTTCTGAATAAGAGAACCTGCCAATTGGATGCATTTCAGAGCAAAAATGAATTTAAAAAAGTGTCTCAAAATAAGCAGTTTGGATTTGAATACACCCTTAAAAACCAAAATTATGTAAATTTAATCATGCATTTCCTATCATTGATATTATGAAACGCATCAAGACAAAAGATATACGATACTTTTCAAATTGAGTATGTTTCAAAACTGACTATGAAGTTACTTTTATTGTAAAAACCGTTAATATTTTAAGTAACATTTATCCATTTATGATGTTATGGTCGGTGTCACAATTCGTAATAACGGCAGTCAGTTTAAATGGTTTTTTTTGTTGTTGTTGTTGTTGTTGTTTAATCATCAGTGTTTGATCTCATCTTTAAAATAAAATATACGATGCAAAGGAAAATAATTGAAAAACGAGATCATATCCATGTGTTTATTGTATCTGAAAGTTACATTTATTATTCTAAGCAGATTTCATCTATGACGATTATTTTTTCAAATAATTATTTTCTCCATTTGACATCTGTTGGCGAGATTTGGAGATAAAATTATAAGATCTATAGGGAGTTACTTGAAACCTATATTTCTCTCCACCAGATAGAGAATCACCAATTATTTTAGCGGCAATTTCGGTGGTCTATTAAAAAAAGGAGATAAGGTGATCGTGCAAACCTGTGACAAACGTATGGAAACAGCTAGAATTTGTGATAATTAAATAATAATAATAAGATTGGATAGATATTTCCTTTCAAAAATGTACTGCGTTGTGTATATTTTTCGTAGAAAATTTTGGCCCTTATAGTTGAGCCACCAAGTCCGCTATTAATTTCTGCTAATTAATAAGGATTAACTGAACATCACACTAAATTAATAATAAATGAAGAGACTAAATTTAAATTGAACATAAAGAGTTTATTTACAAAATATATTAAAAAATAATAATTAAGCAAGAGAATATGAAATAATTTACAAAAATAGATACACAACATAATTATATTTATAAAAGACTTGCATTATCAAGTCAGTAGTTAATGAGCCTAAATACAAAAGATAATATTGCTGAAGATTCAGCATTATTGCTTATCTCAAAAGAACATGTTATAATACTCAATTGATTTATAATTTGCTTTTAATTAATTACAAATATCCCTGATCCTGGGATGGTATGAGGAACTCTCTTTATAGTAAAATTTGATATTAGAATTAAGTAAATTTTCACAGTAATTGGATTATTAGGAAATGGTACCTTGGTGTACTTAGGAAAGTCGTGCATCAGCCTGCTGGAACAACAGAACCACCTGAGAACATGTCTTGATCTTTGACAACACTCACTCACATTACTTGATGATCATAAACAAAACTTAAGTTAAAATAAATACTAGATCATTTTAAATGCATAGGCGAGAATTGATCTCTACTGCCGACGAAAGACAATCCTTTTAGAGGTACAAACTCTCAGTTAGGAGTGTTCAAAGTCAACTGAACTAATACTTTCTGATATTTTTCAGTTCAGGAAAATAAAATTGTCCTGCATCTTTTCCATTGCCCTTCCTTAGCCAATGTCGTCGCTGCTGTTTTAAAGCTCCACGCCTTTCAGAACTCGGGAATGACCATTCTTATATCTGATCTGCATAGATTTTAAGCATGTCGCTTATTCATGGGAGCAAGACTCCTCCCTTTTATCGTGGCCTTCGCCCCTTGCACACATCCGTTGGTGTGGTGTCTGGCAATTCCAAGTTGGTGGTCCTCGTAAAATTTTATGGCTATGAGAAAATTGGACATCATAAATCGCCGTATAGGGTGACAATGGCTTGCTGCCAAGATCGGCGACAGGATGATTTTATGACGTCATTTTGTCTGTAGGAAAGCAAAATATCTGTTGTTGCTGATGACTCGTCGAAATCTCTCTGATCAATTAGAGATTGTTTGCATGAAATGTGAAAAAAGTGGGATGTAACTTAAGTTCGATCCAGCAACATCTTTGGGAGAATTGTGGATACGTAAGTCCATTATATAATAATAATTATAACTGAATATTTGTAAAATTATAAAAAAAAAGAATACAAAATAATTTTATATAAATTTAATCATGCAATTCGTATGGAAGCTATATTCGAAGATATATTCGAAATGGAATATCTATTCCATGTCAAAACTGTAGAATGTTTATAAACACTTATCCTCATTAATGATTAGGTACACTTTTAATGGAAATAGATTCAGGCTGTGTACATTACAATGGGGGGGGGGACAACAAAATTTACACTAGGCTATCTGCAATGGGTGAGATTGTAGGGAGGGCGAAAGAGAACTATACCCGAACCCAATATTTCTGCTTATAGTCAAACCAATACCCGATCGAAGTCCGATTAATAAAATTTCGTCCACTAAAGACGCAAACCGAACCCGATTCACTACAACCCGAAATCGAAATAGTCAAATCCGAACCCGAAGTAAAAGAATTTTGATGCATATTTTAATACAATTATGGAAAAATAGTTTACAGTTACTCTAATAACAAGTTTATCTTTTTTCTATAAAAATGAACACATATAGGGGAGAGTAGTGTAAAACCGGGTACACTGTTGTCTCGCTCATGGGTGCTGCCCTGTGGACAACGGGGCCAAACCGGGTACTCATGGTTTTGCATTGAATTCTGCAATAAATTGTTTCTTCACTCAACAGGTGGTGAAGGATGGAGTAAGGTGGTGCAGGATGGAGTAAGGTGGTGAAGGATGGAGTTCAGTCTACAAAGAGTGGGTACATGAGGAGTACAGAGGATATGAGAAGTAAAAGCTGAGAAAGTCATTACATGACAATATTAAAAGGCGCTTTAAAACCTGAAAATAAAGTTACTGACTTTAAAAAGTGAATATACATAGCTGCCAACTTTTACGCTTTTTTGTTACCACTAAAATTTAATAAAATTTTTTGTGTTATTTAATGAACCAATTGCGGTGATTTATAAGATAAAATTTACTGTTAAATGTTAGTGGTACGAAAAAAGCGTAAAAATTGGCAGCTATAATATATGTTTTAAAGTTTGATTCAAAATTTGTTAAAATAAAGCTTTTCGTAATTAGAAGTGTAAAAACTTAATTTCTGATTAGTACCCGGTTTTGCCCTACCACCAAAATTCGGAGTAACTGCAGATGGACCTAGAAAATGCCTTTTTCCCAAGTAGAGAAGAATTTTCCTGCGGAAACAGACGTGGTTTTCCAATAGCCCAGATGTTCCCAAATACTTTTGTGGGATGTCCCAAATTGTCGGCCCTTCTGGACTTTGTAACAAAAGGAAAGCCGTTAGGTATCCGGTTTTACCCTACTTTCCCCTCCTTTTCAACCAACCTCCATCAAAAAATTCAAATGTATATTCAAATGTAAAATTATGTATCAAAATAAAATTCAAATGTATAGTAATTCATTGGAAAAATAGACAGGACTTTCTTTTGAAAAATTGGGTAATCTCGAACCTGACCAAAAGGAGTCAAACTCTATCCCGAAACCGATCTGCAACGAAAAAAAATTAGAGTCAGTCCGATCCGATGCAGCGCTCTTGGGTGAACTAAAGACAACCCCTAAAATCTACTCTTTTTAGAATAAGCAATATAGTTGGAACTAATTACAGAGCTAAGCGAAAAATTATGTTTATACTTATTAATGAAGGTAAAATTTTTCTGCCACTATAACTTAGAGCGTAGGCTTAAAAAAATACTTAAGTATCTTTTACTATGGAGAGGCGAGAGAAATTTAGTTAAGCATCAGCCAGTTTCGACAATATTTATGAGAGTAACGACTTCGGGAAGGACTTTTGATTGAAAGGTGACTCGAATTATCGTTCTTATACGAAAAGAGCTCTGAAAACCTTGCACATCACCTTATCTAGACCTCACTGGTATCGAACACATGAACATCAGCCAAAACGCTTCATTTTTTCGGCCAGCAACTAACCGCTGGATTGGCTGGACCTCTTTTAAATAATGGCTCTATATATATTTTTACTTGGCCCCATACGCTCCATATTTTTTTAATACGGGGATATATCCCCTACAATATATATTATTGCATTAAATATCTGTTATATATTTATGGTAAACGTTCTATTACAAAATGATCTAAAATGACCTAAGTATTTCTAATGAGAAAATTTGTATCAAACTTAGTCCTATTTTACTGACTTTATATTTACAAAAAAATTTCATTTTCTCGAAACAAAATATGGTAGTAAATACCTTTTCTTAATGTATTAAAATGAAAATAATTTAATTAATTGTTTCAACATTTTAAAATTTACAATTTTATAAAATAGATTTAAAAAGTATTATAAATTACAATGAATGATTAGAACTATTTTGACTACACAGTTCACTTTGAATTCTCATTTCTCTGTATTTTAACCTATAAAAGTAATGTTGTCAGCATCACCCTTCTTAGAATCTAAAGTAACAAAAATAAAAATAAAAAAAAAGGAATGCCATACAGACAGAAATAAAATTGATTTCAAAAGTTTAATTTAATTAAAAACTCAAAGTTCTGATGAAAATTTGGATCCATCTTTACTGTTCCTCATAGAATATCCATCATTACCTTTTCTTTTCCTTTCTCAGAAAGTTTTTTATTCCGTCTCCAACTATTACTATCTTTTTATGCAGTATTTTATGGTAGTGGCGTTCTTTATTCTATTTGATACTGTTGGAAACTCTGAATTGTTCCATTTTGCCAGTTCAATTGAATGTTTAATTATTTTTCGGAAGAAAACTTTTGGCTAAAAAATCCCAGAAAATATTGCAAATGGAGGTTTTTTAACGTGTTTTAAAGAATATTCTAAATAGTCTATATTAATATAAGTATTCCAGTGACAACTTTTAAATTTAAATATAAATAGCTGTATTAAGAAGTAATTAGATGCTTAATATAGTAAAATCTGATCATAAAACAATTTCCTATACATATAAGCCCGTATCGACCCGCGACCTACGTTATACACGGCCGGTGCATGACTTTTAAATCGTCACATGAAGTGGATCATTTTTACACAACGATTGGTGCAAAGCGGCGCACCCACCATTTTGAACCAATCGCCGTGCAAAAATGATCCACTCCATGTGACGTTTTAAACGTCATGCACCGGCCGTATATAACGTAGGTCGTGATTGACCGTACCGGTCGAGGAAATGAAATGCCATTTGAGATGTAGGTATTTTAAGGCGTTGACTCAAAAATAAGGTTCAGAACAACAAAAGAACTCTCACAGTTACGGTTACAGCGACAAAATATCGAAATTTCCAAATAGCAACATCCACTTTTTTTCCGCCCAAAATGATCTTCACGATGAAAACGATACATGTAGCACTAGAAACGTGATTTAAAACAAGCGCAAATAAAGCATTTAGTATGCACGTGAGTTTCAGTGTCACGTCTGTCGTAAGAATACTTCGGTAACACCGAGGTTTACCACCATTTCCCCTTTACATGGTAATCTGGATCATCCAAACAAGTTTCTGCCTCTTTAAGAGCCTACACTAGTCACGTGAAGAAATGCCCAAGCGAATATGTTAAACCAATTGGAGCGTTCTTTGGAAATATCTCGCTTGAATTTAATGTTTTCAAACGATTTTTTTATATAGGATAGCAGAGGTCGATCTCTATCGTTGTGCGTGTGTACTTTTTCGATTTTGGTTAGTTTTTTATATGCGGACACTTTAACCGTTGGAAAGGGTTGCAACCGGTTAAGAAAATAAAAGTATCCTCATATTAAAAAAACGGAACGAAAACCGACTTCAGGTATCCTATTAATATATATATATATATATATATATATTAAAAATATTAAAATGCAAGCAAAATATTTGTAAAGAACTCTTCCATAGGTTTAACATTAGCTTGTGCGTTTCTTTGCGTGACTAGTGTAAACACTTAAGTGCTTAAAATTTTGTATGATGTGAAAAATACCATTAAATGTGAGATTCTCCAGTGCTTTCATGCTTTCATGTTTATTGTTCTTCGCAATCTCACGCATGCGATGCGTCATCGTCAGTGAAGAGAAGCACTTGAAAATTTTGTAATCCGACTAAAATACCTTCTTATTTGTCGGTAGTAAGGACTCATTTGTTCTTCTCACTGCTTTTTTTCGCATTTGTTTTAGTTCTCTCTTCTATTGTTTTAAGTACCGTTTCAACACCATTTATGATTTTCCATTGTGCAGATAATTTTATGCAAAATGAGATTATGCAAAAAAAAGCTGGTGTTGCAATTTGAAATGTTCAAAAATGTGCCATCATAACCATAACTACAACAGCTCTATTGTTGTTTTTCAAATTAGTCTGGAGTTCATAACTTCAAATACTTGCATCATCACATTTCCTTGGCGATACAGTCCCTAGGGGCTCATATATCGCCAAATTTTTAATGACCACCCTGTATTATTGGCTTTTAAAAATTGTGAAAGGAAGGGGAAAGAAAAAGAACTTTTACCAGAGAGTTCCTGCACACATTAGACGACTTTGAGCGTCTCAAATTCATATAAACTAGGTTACTCCATAATGACTATTTGGAAAATTTGACTCAACGTGGAAGAGCTCATATGAACGAAAATGCAGATTGCTTCAACTATTATATGGAAAAAGAAAGTATGAAAATAATAATAATAATATATTACATATCTATTCATTAGAAAATGTTACTTTTAGGTTTTTAATATTAAGTTTCTATTTTGTTGAAGATTTTCTCTGTTTAGCTAAGGAATAAATTTTCTTTCTGTTTAAAACATTGTTGTTAATATCACAAGGAACTTATTTAGAAAAGCAAATTTTAAAACTATTTGAAATAATGTTTTTCCCCCCAGCATAACAAAGTTTATAACTGAAACTACCAGTATATAACCACGAATTTACCAAAGATTACCATTCATAAAACATTTTTTGTTACTGTGAAAAAATAGATACTTTCATTGATTTATCTGTCAAAAATTTTTGTCAAAAATTCCATTTACAGTCTAATTGTGGAAAAAACAAAAAATGTTAACATAGATTCATATAACAAGGATACTTGAAAATTCATAGATACTCATGGATACTCATGAGATTATACTCATGGATACTTAAAAACTGTGGAAAGAACAACTGAAATAAACTGTAAAGAGTTGAAAAAGGGAAGAAAACTAAACATGCGTAAATCTAATCCATGTTCATGGCTTTGTAAATTCGTTATTGACACTTAGAACAATAAAAAAATAACTTCAAAAGTGTAGCGATGCCATCTCACCTGAAAAGTATATAGAGAATTACTGGCACTGTCCCTTTGCTCGACTACTTTTCAAAAAATCCCTGGTTCAATCCCGGCCATTGTCCAATTTCATCTGCATTGGTAATCAGAACAATCACAATCATCTCCTCTCAAGACTAATAGATGGGAGCCCCAAATAAATCATCCCGAGCATCCAAAACCTACTACACCACCCATCACACGACAGAATCGCTCATGAGCGCACATCGCTCGTCCAACATCAACAAGATGTCTTACTCACTCGGTGTGGAGTGTGTAGCAGTGCCATCTCACCTGAACAGTATATAGCGAGTAACTGGTTTGATCTTTTACTCGATGCTATGCTGCTCGCCTACTGCTCAGGAGGTCCCTGGTTCCCCACCAGCACCAATCCGACCTCATCAAAAATAATGAAATTCCAGGATCCCGAAAGCTATTTTGGGAATCAAAGCATCTTGAACTTGAAAAAGTTCTACCCTAGTGGTTGAAAAAAAGTGTGGTATGAAAACATTGCAATCGGCGGGCCGATTTTAAAGCGAAAGCCGAAGATTTCGCCAAAAATATGAGAATCGAAAACTTTTCCTGCAATGAAGGCTGACTAAGCCGTTTCAAAGAGCAACATGCAATCGTTTTTCCCATTATCAGTAGCAAGTGCAGATCCCTGGCAAATTCAAAAATCGTTGACTTAAAAAAACATCTACTCTCTAAGAAGCGAAAAATAGTCTTTATTGTGGTCGAAACAGAAATTTTTTTATGATGCAATCTTTCAAAAGTCTACACTTTAAAGAAGAAAAATGCACACGTGAAAAGGATTCTAAAGTTAAAATTTCTGTTTTGTTTGGAACTAACTGTTATAGTTCTAAAAAATTGCCTCTACTTGTTATTTCCAAATCAAAAAGGTCAAAGTGATTTCAAGGTGTCCAAAGTTTCCCGACGAAATATGAAGCCAACACCAAGTCGTGAATGACTGAAAATATCTCTGAAAAATATGTTCGGGAGCTAGTTGCACTGTTCCTCAGTAATAAACGCCAAGTTGTTTTGTTTCTTGACAAATGTGTTGCTAACACACCAGATTCCTGGATTGAAAGAATGAAGATTATTTTCAGCCACCTAACTGGCATCGGTTTTTTAACCTATGGAAGAAGGAATCATCAAGTCTTTGAAAGCACATTACAAAAATATGCTATTTGTTCACTTGATCCAAGCAATTACCAACTAAACATCTCTCCAAATAAGCATTCTGAAAGCAATGGACTAAATTCAACGAGCATGGTCAAAAGTATTCTTACAAGTCATTTCTAATCGGCAGTGATAGTGATGAAGAAGAAAGCATTCCACCACCGACAATTCGAAAAGTTCAAACAATGCTGTCAGTTGTTCACCGATATTAACAATCAAAATCTGATACAATAGACGAAATTTTCGAATGCATCACAAAATTAGAAAATGATATATTGAAAAAAAAAATCAATTGTTCAATTATTGCCAAGAAGAGTGACAGATTATTTTAAGTAAAATATAATTATGTAAGTACGGTAATGTCTCTTTTATATTTTGTTTGTTCTGATTAAATATTTTTTATATTAACAGTATTATCATTAACTTGCTTTCTTACTAAAATTAATAAATTTTAAAAAAGTTGTTTGTATTTGCATAAACAAGTATTCCATTTAAATTTTCCAAAAACTGAATTTAATTAATTCAACACAAGTTTTTTTTTTTTTTTTTACCCCATTAAAAATTCTTTACGTCATCTAATGCGGATTAGGTTAGTTAAAATGTCCGTAATCTACAGAAAGTTTGCTGCATTTGTAAATTTCGGTTTACGAAAAGTTTTTGTATTAATGTTTTTAAAGTTTATGTACTTTAATTGATGATGAAGTTTTAGAACCTTCGAAAGAGTTTTCTCTATCCACAATTTAAAATAGTTTGCTCTTTCGTCACGTTTTTTATTTATAATTTAAAATACTCCTGTGCGGATTATTTCTGACTTGTGGCAATAAAAGGTGCTTTACCTGACTTTTTCATATCTTCTACGACATGATAGCTACTGTCAGAACAGAATGAATACATTCCAGAAGCAACCACAAGTATTTATTAATTTAAATTCCTTTATATAAAACTTATTTTTAGGTGCGTTCGTAATTATATAAATACGTATCAACTACATTCGTCGTCTGGTCCGTCCATCTGTCCGTCTGTCCGCATGTAACAGAGCAAAAAATACCCAACCAAATGGTTTGAAAGTTAATATATATAATTGTTGCAGAATTATGTCGAATCATTTAAAATTTTATGAAAATCGAATCAAAACTTAAAAATATATTAATAAAAGATTTCTTCATTCTATTAAATCCTCTCAAACGTAATTAATTCAATGATATCCCATGATAGCTAATTATTCTAGGTTGTCATGGTGATTACGTCATATATATATATATATAAGAATGAGTCATATTATTTCCGTATTGATCAATTTAAAAACGGAATCTGTATACTAAAATTGTTTAATTATAGCAATCCTATAATCTATCGACAGTTTTTTGGATAGAGTTTTCGGAGAAATAGATATTTAATGGAAAAAGTGTTTAAATATGAATCTCAAGTTCTGAAATTTTCAAAGCTAGGCTTAAGTTTCCCATTGGGATTTTCAATAAATATAAACAAAAGATAAAATATTGCCAACTTAAAATATATTTATTTTAATACGGAAATTAATCATACGATAATAACAAACGATATAATTCATTTTTCCAGTGAAACAAGAACGAAAAATCATGCGTCAAGCATAGATTATGTAACACTTTTCAACGCTTCCATAATAATTTTACAAATCATTACCGTTTAATAAGCTGAAAGATAACATCTAAGTAAACAATTTGGAAAACGCAAAACATATTTAAAAACGTAATTTCAGGAATTTCCAACATATACTATATTCGGAAAAATATCCGAATACTTTTATTCAGCCCTGTATATGATCTATAGATTTGTATATATACTACATAGGATGCTAAATTTTAGTTTAGTTAGGAAACGCGTAGCAGAGTTTAAAATTCTCCTTCTGGAGTTTCTGTCAATAAACGAAAATGTGTTCGCGAACTTTTGTGCTGCACTGTATAAGATCTATAGAATTTATACACACCAAGTAATAGAGAAAAAGTGAGTTGAATTTAAAATCGCGTTCAGCAACTTAAAACGCACTTCCAGGAATTGTCCAGACAGTAGATAACTCTTTTGTGTGTCATTGTAATTGAACGATGACTGCTATACACACAATATTCTGTAGTAAGCCTCCTGTAATGCACCTTAATTATATATATAAATTTCAATGTGTTTAAAATAGTGAAACATTATTTAATTAAACCGCAAACAATTTTTCTCCATAGACGTAATGTAACGGAATTCTTTTGACTGTCCCTGTAAAGTAACTATAAGTGCTATGCACACCCTATTCCATATTAAGTTTCTTGTAATGCACCTTAGTGATATATATCAATTACAATGTATTTGAAATTGTGTAACATCATTAAAATAAACCGCAAATGATTTTTCCCCATAGACCGTAATGTAACGGAATTCTTTTGACTGTAAAATAAACTATAAGTGCTACACACTTCAGTTGAAATAGGGAACATGCTAATAGATAACGACAATTACATATAAAAATTGCAGGGCAATCCGAGCATATTTATGGGAGTTAGAGCATGGACAGACGGCAGACGGCAGAAGGCCAGACAAACCGAAGTCATAAACACTTTTCCACTAGGTTGGAAAGTGTTAATAAAAACGAGGATTATTTTACATTGTCTTGTATTGGATATGCACGAATAGTATAATTTTAATGTAACAGAATTGTAATTAATCTCTTATCTCTATGAAACAGTAAATGTCTGTCTGCCTGCCCGTGGACTTCACCGTAATTATAACACCGAGGACTCTGAAATTTTTGTCATGTGTAGATGCTGTCACCGGAAAGTGCACCTCGTCACCGGATTTTTAAATTTTAATTTAGATTTTTTAAAAAAAAATTAAAACGTGCATATGGAATTTTGGGTTCGAGGCTATTCCATGCTCTCCGCCAATCCGCAGCAATGAAACAAACAGCCAATGAGATATGAGATATCCAGCGAAGCGACGGCAGTTCATATCTTGCGTGAGCGAGCGGTAAGCCAAGCTGTCTTGATTATGTGATGTATTATCTTTCATGAACTTTATTTTAAAGCTTATTTTGAAATTTATTTCAATTAAGGGTCAGGTTAGTTAGTTTCAATTATATTCGTTCTTTGTATGTGTAGTCAAATGTATGTTTTCATTCAGATTTGTTATTGAACTCATTTAACAGGCATGAAACAGTTCCTCCTAAAGGAAGAATTCCACCTTTTTCAAAGCAATTTTGCACTTTTTCTCGATTGATGCAAAAATGCAAAGAAAATTGTAGGGGGGGGGGGAGGTACAGGGGTCTGAAAAATTTAATAATCAGTCATTTCGTCTACTCAAATTCTTGGAGTTTGTTTTTGAATTGCTGTGCAAAAGAGCCATCAAATGAAAGGCGAGCTTATATTATAAGTATCTGAAAGTCATGTATATAAATGAAGTTGTTTAAAGTGTCTTTGCAGAGTGAAATTTCTTTTAAAGGAAGTTTTCATAAGGTTCTCTTTTTAATAGAATAAAAGAAAGTTTTCATAAGGTTCTCTTTTTAATAGCATAAATTGTCTTATTTATACAACACTTTTGGATAATTTCACTGATGCATTTTTGGAGATTTATTTCTGGAGCAAAGATTGATTTGACGTGTAAATATTTAGCATGGAGAATTTTTTTTCTTTTGGAAGAAGGGGAAAAATCTTGAACAGCCAAATCATCCAGAATAATATTTGTTTTGAAAAATTAATCATTGTACATAAGTTGATCAGATATATTTGGATAATAGTTTAAATTTGTTTTTAGTACTTTCTAAGTTATGGAAACAAATAACAATCATATATGCAGTTATATTGCATTTTATTGTATAAATAACTGCTAAAATGTGTCTAAATTGTAAGAGTTTGGCGTCATTGTATAGATGGGAAAAATTCTCCAACTTTTTACCTGTTTCCAACTTTTATGCCTGATTTAAGAACATTTTTAGTCGCCCAATAATGGAGAGTTTATATTTGGATTTATACCTTTAGCAAACTGTATTCAGTTTTTTTTTTGTTTTTTTTATGCAATTATGCTGTACATTTATTGTTAGTTTAGATTTGTTTTTAGTACTTTCTAAGTTATGGAAACAAATAACAATCATATATGCAGTTATATTGCATTTTATTGTATAAATAACTGTTAAAATGTGTCTAAATTTTAAGAGTTTGGCGCCATTGTATAGATGGAAAAAATTCTCCAACTTTTTTCCTGTTTCTAACTTTTATGCCTGATTTAGGAACATTTTTAGTCGCCCAATAATGGAGAGTTTCATATGAAATGAAAACATTCAGCAAATAATAATTAAAGTCTTTATTTCCATTCTTGGGCGATTAAGCATTTATTGATTTCGTAATAGAAACAGCTGCGCAAATCATTAATATTTACTTAATGTGAAACTCATGTTATGTGAAAAGAAAGGTGATTTTTTTAAATCTCATACTTACAAATTTGGTTTGATGAAAAGATAGATCTTGAAAATCGCTGATTTTTTTTCATTTCTTAGCAAACTCATAATATTTAAGAAATATTTACATTATCTTAACTCTGGCCAGAAATCACATTGTTTTTTATATTTTTAAAGACGATTTCTTATTCTTTGTAATTATTTTTTTGTTGGGGGGGTTTTGGGCGGTGTTTATGACTTCATAGATAGCCACAGTTCCGCAAATCACTGATATTTACTTAATGTTTAACTTTCTGATAAACTCATTATAATGTGAGAAAACTGTGTGTGTGTGTTTTTTTTTTTACCTTATACTTGCTTGAATGAAAACATTCAGTGATTTTCAAGATTTATCTTTTCATCAAACCATTTTAATTTGTAAGTATGAGGTAAAAAAAAAATCACCTTTTTTTCACATATTATAAGTTTCACATTAAGTAAATATTAATGATTTGCGAAGCTGTTTCTATTATGAAATCAATAAATGTTTAATCGCCCAAGAATGGAAATAAATACTTTAATTATTATTTACTGAATGTTTTCATTTCATATGAAACTCTCCATTCTTGGGCGACTAAAAATGTTCTTAAATGAGTTCAATAACAAATCTGAATGAAAACATACATCTGACTATGCATACGAAGAACGAATATAATTGAAACTAACTTACGTTAACCTTAATTTAAAAAAAAATAGAAAATATCATAATTAATGAGTGAAATTCTTTAAAATAAAGCTACGAAAGATGACATATAAACAAAACAGTAAAGTTTATAGCTTGCCGCTCAAGTTAGCTATGAACTGCCGTCGCTTCTCTGGGTGCTAGATCATTATATTTACCGCCTGCGCTATTGACTGACTGTTTCATTGCCGCAGATTGGCGGTGAGCATGAAATATTGCTTTTTTTGTTGTGATCCTTTAACTAAATTCGAGTATTTCCGCATTTTTTTGTCGAGACTCATGCTTTTTTCAGCGATCCTACGACGTAATTTGCATTTATTCAGCTATCCTTTGACGAAATTATCGAAATGACGAAATTACGACTTTTTTGTGATCCTTTAACTAAATTCGAGTTTTTTCTGCATCCTTTTGTCAAGATTCATGCTTTTTCAGCAATCCTACGACGTAATTTGTGTTTTTTAAGGGATCCTTTGACGAAATTTACATTTTTCCACTATCCTTTGACGAAATTCAAGTTTTTCCTGCGATCAGTTGACGAAATTTGCTTTTTTTGTGATCCTTTAACTAAATTGATGTTTTCTCTGCTGCCTTTTGACGAGATTCATGTGAGCGATCCTTCGACAAAATTCGTGTTTTTTCAGTGATCCTTTGACGAAATTTGCATTTTCCAGCGATTCTTTGATAAAATATGCTTTTTTTCCACGATTTTTTTCTGAAACAGTATTTTACATTCAGTTCTACAATTTATCACGTGTTATCAGTTCACCGTCCTTGTGAACTAAAAATGTAGTCGAAAACATTAACAGGAACAAGGATAGTAAATAACAATAAATACTCAAAATTTTTGCTTCATTGAATTAGACCTAAGCTTTGAACTGATATACCTGGCACTATCAAAACATTCAGTAAAGTGCAATATATATGTTTTCATTAATATTTCTTATCAAATTCATAATATATGGGAAAGTGGAGAGAAAAGATTAGTAAAAGAAAATGAACTGAATGGAAAATCCCAAAATGTTTAATTAAACCCATCGCTTTCGTACTGTCTTTTAGAGATGTAATTTCAATGCAGACATAAAGGCGACTGTACCCCCAGATTAAAATAATAAATTAAAAGCCTATTGATAACCGAAGAATCTGAGCTAAGATGTTTAAACACCATTGTGGGTAATTAAAGTTTTTCTATTAGAGTGCCGACCAGGTATTATGATAGGGAAAAGTGGGCTTCGCCCGCTATCGGATCGGGACATTAGATGTAATTAAGAAACATTTGTAGTATTTTTGCAGGAATGGCAAGTTGAGGGGGGAGGAGGGGACGACTTTTTATTAAATATTGCATTTATTCTACATCAACTTGTGCTCACCACCAGGGGGCGCTTTGCTATCTCTGTTTCTGTGGGCTGGATCACGAACGGGTATGGCTCTTCCCACTCGACATCAATAGAGCTCACCAAATTTAGTTTGGATTTTCACAACCAGGGGGCGGTTTCATATCTCTGGTTGGTTCTATGGGCTGGATCATGACGGGTATGGCTCATTTGACTCGACATCGATAGCCTTAATGATTTCAGTAATGTTCGTATAGAACAGATTGTGCCCTCTGGTGGTGGAAGGTGTAGCTAAAGGATTTTGCAGCTAGCTCGTTTCTATGGGTCATTTCACGAAAGATAGTAAATAACAATACTCAAAATTTTTGCTTCATTGAATTAGGCCTAAGATTTGAACTGATATGCCTGGCACTATCAAAATATTCAGTAAAGTGCAATATATATGTTTTCTTTAATATTTGTTATCAAATTCATAAAATATGGGAAAGTGGAGAGAAAAGATTAGTAAAAGAAAAAGAACTGAATGGAAAATCCCAAAATGTTTAATTAATCCCATCGCTTTCGTACTGTCTTTTAAACATGTAATTTCAATGCCAGACATAAAGGCGACTCTATCCCCAGATTAAAATGATAAATTAAAAGCCTGTTGATAACCGAAGAATCTGAGCTAAGATGTTTAAACTGCATTATGGGTAATTAAAGTTTGTCTATTAGAGTGCCGGCCAGATATTGTGATAAGGAAAAGCGGGTTTTGCCCGCTATCGGATTGGGACATTACATGTATTAAGAAACATATATAATAATTTTGCGGGAATGGCAAGATGAGGGGGGGGGCGACTTTTTATTAAGTATCGCATTTATTCTACATCAACTTGCACTCACCACCAGGGGGCGCTTTGCTATCTCAGTTTCTATGGGCTAGATCACGACGAGGACGGCTCTTTCCACTCAACATCGATAGAGCTTACCGATTTTAATTCGGATTTTTACAACCAGGGGCGCTTTCCTATCTCTAGTTCTATGGACTAGATCACGACGGGGTATGGCTCATTCGACTCAACATCGATCGCCTTAACTATTTCAGTTATGTTCGTATAGAACAGATTGTGCTCCCTGGCGGTGGAAGGTGTAACTAAAAGATTTTGCAGCTGACTCGGGTTCTATGGGTCACATCACGACACGGTTTGGCTCATTCGACTTGACATTAATAGAGCTTACCGATTTCAGTTCTGAGTTTCACCACCAGTTGTCGCTTTCCTATCTCTGGTTCTATGGGCTGGATCATGACAGGGTATGGCTCATTCGACTCGACATAGATAGAGCTTATCGATTTTCACCACTAGGGGTGCTTTTCTATCTCTGGTTCTATGGGCTGGATCACGAAGGGGTATGGCTCTTTCGACTCGACCTACGGTAATATATGGGAGTGTGCATGGTACGCCCAGTGTATGCTGTCTAAGGTAGTGGGGCCCCCAACATTAGATTTGTTTAAAAATAAAAAAATGTTCAACACTGATTTCAGGTACATTGAAGGTCGTTGGCACGGGCAACGCCGAGCAGGTAAGCTAGTGGTTTATAAAAGTATATTGAAACTTAATTTCATAAAATAAAATTAATATCTATAATATGAAAATCTGCACATAAAATTAATTTTGTATTCATGCATTTTTGCCTAAGAATGCAACAGCTATTGCACCAAGATCTGAATATTTATAAAACTAGTTATAGTACGAATGCACCTCGTTTGTCACGTTTGACGTACAATTTCCAACTTGTTTAAATTAACGTATGTTTTAAAAATTTTGTAAATTTTCTTGCAACTTTTACTGTAAAAAGTCGGGAAAAGTCGCTTATTCTTCGGAAATTGTGTCATCTTGGTCCGCTTTAATGCAGAAATAAGCTGAAAGAATGTTTTAATATCTATATGTGGTATATTTGGCAGTTGTAAATCAATCTAATATATATATAAACAACCATTTAATAAAGTGAGTGTTTAAACTTGTTAACTTAATCAATTCTATAGAACAAAATCAAAATATTCAAGAAACAGACACGACCATTCATTAATAAAAATTTCTTTACATAAATCACATTTTAAAATTAACGTAGTATCTTTTAAATTGAAACAAAATTTTAACTGCAACATTTACGCTATCGGCATCAGTGAAAAAAAATCATTTATTCAACCGTAAGTGTTACTTCTTGACACGCTCTGACTTAAAAAAAATGCTAAAAGAACATTATCATAAATATATATAATATATTTATCAGGTTTATATCACTCTAGACATACAACTCTTAAACGATACAAATGTTTCAGCCTAGTAACTCAAAATTAACTAGGTCTCTTTTTATTACATAATATGCATGTTCTGTATTACTTCTCCCATTAAAATATATCTCAACGTGAAAGAGGACATGAAGTTTGTTTCAACTCTTTTATGGCGAAAGCAAATATAAAAAGAGGAATGATATATTGCATATCTATTCATTAGTAAATGTTCCTTTTAGTTTTTTAAGGCTCAGTTTCTATTTTGCTGAAGATTTTCTCTAGTTAGCGTAAGAATAAATTTTCTCGCTATTTAATGGACTGTTGTTAATAACATAAGGAAGGTATTTAGAGAAGCCCACTTTCGTAAAACTATTTAAATATACAATAATGTTTCCCCCCAATCATAAAAATGCTTATGATATATTATAACTAAAATTTTGACCACAGATACGAGGGAAAATCATTAAGTAAGTCACAGAATATAATTAAATAATAACTTACAATGATATCTTATATATATCTTATATATAATACACTTCAAAACTATTTTCATTTTTTAACATATTCTCCACCAATATTTATGCACTTATATCACAGTTTTATCAGTGCCCCAACACTAGCTGCATAAGATTATTTGGGTTGCTGTCTCAGCCACATTAGGACTTCAAGTTGAACACAGGAGACAATTCAAAAGTTTGGTGGACAACTTCTTCAACATCCTCCATACAGCTAAGACTTAGCCCCAAGCGATTTTCATCTGTTTAGTCCACTAAAAAACCATCTTTGAAGCAAGATGATGTTCACAGTTGATGAAAAGGTTCAACATGAAGTCCTAATTTGGCTGAGACAGCAACCCAAAGAATCTTATGCAGCTGGTGTTGGGGCAGGGATAAAACGGTGCTATAAGTGCATAAATATTGGTGGAGAATATGTTGAGAAAAAATAATAGTTTTGAAGTGAATATCATTGTAAGTTATTATTTGATTATCTTCTGTGACTTACTTAATGACTTTCCCTCGTATATTTTCATTTAAAAAAAAAAACATTTACTTAATATTTTTTTTTATTGTGAAGAAATTGACACTTTCCTGCATTTCTACAGAAAATATTGTTGTCATTTTTTTTATTTACATTTGAATTGTGACAAAACAAACAAGTTGGAAATTGTACGTCAAGCGTAACAAATGAGGTGCGTTCGTACTATAACTAGTTTTATAAATATGTTGGTGCAATAGCTGTTGCACTTTTATGCAAAAATGCATGAATACAAAGTTTATTTTATGTGCAGATTTTCATATTATAGATATTTTTATTTTATGGATGTTTTTATTTTACGAAATTAAATTTAAATCCCCTTTTACAAACAATTAATTACAGTTCTGGTACATTAAAATTATAGTATGCGCAAATATCCAATAAAAGACAATGTAGAAAAATCATCGTTCAGCGAAATGAATTATATTGTCTGTTATTATATGATTAATTTCCGTAATAAAATAAGTACATTTTAAGTTGGCAACATTTTATCTTTTGTTGACATCATTTTATCCTTTATTGACATTGACTGAAATTTCCAGTGGGAAACTTAAGCCTAGCTTTGAAAATTTCAGAACTTGAGATCCATATTTAGACGCTTTTTCCATTTAATATCTATTTCTCCCGAAACATCTATCCAAAAAACTATCGGTAGATTATATGATTGCTATAATTAAACAATATTAGTATACAAATTCTGTTTTTAAATTCAGTAATACGGAAATAATATGACTCCATCTAAAATATGACGTAATAACCATAGCAACCTAGAATCATTACATTGAATTAATTACGTGTGATCGGATTTAATAGAATAAAGAAAACTTTTATTAATATATTTTTAAGGTTTGATTAGATTTTCATAAAATTTGAAATGACTCGACAAAATTCTGCAACGATTATCTATATTAAATTTCAAAACATTTGGTTGGGTAGTTTTTGCGCTGTTATATACGAACAGACGGATGGGCCAGACGACGAATATAGTTGCTACGTATTTATATAATTGCGAACGCACCTGAAAATGTTAACATTGCTTAATACAACAAGGAATCATAGTTCG
Source organism: Maratus michaelseni (assembly GCA_963931845.1). NCBI lineage: Eukaryota > Metazoa > Arthropoda > Arachnida > Araneae > Salticidae > Maratus > Maratus michaelseni. The sequence goes on along the minus strand of OZ007592.1, from coordinate 279,898,380 downwards.
TTGATGCATGAAAACTGCTGAAAGAATAATTGAAATTAACTGTAAAGCGGTAAATAACACCTAAACATACATAAACTAATTAATCTATTCCATCTTCATGGCTTTCTTCATTTTGATAGGAATAAGAAACATCTATTATATATTGTGAGTTTCTACTTTATAGAATAAGCAAATGAACTACAACCTGTTCTATAAAGTAGGAAAGAATACAAAAAATTTAAGAAACAGCACAACCATTTATTAGTTAGAATTACTTTACATAAATCCTACTTCAAATTAAGGTAAACATATTTCAAGAATGAAAGAAAAATTTAACTGCAACATACTCAATCGATTAGAGAAATGAATTACTTATGCAACCGTAATTGTAACTTCTTGGCACGCTCTGATACAAAAGAAAACAAAAAGAATATTCTTATAACTATACGTCTGATATTTTTGGTAAGATTAGTCTAGACAAACAGCCATTAAACGAAGCGAGTGATTCTATTTTGTACTAGTAATCAATTCTATAGAACAACGACAAAAACAGCCACAACCATTTATTATTTCAAATACCTTTACATGAATCCTATTTATAAATTAACGCATCTTTTAATAATAAAGGAAAAACATGCGTGAAGCATAGATTATAAAACACTTTCCGACACATCCTGAATACTGTAACGAAACTTCACAGTAGAATATGGTGAAAGGTGATGTCTAAGTAAACAATTTGGAAAACGCATAACATATTTGAAAAACACAATATTAACAAGTACCGTCTGTCGGTAAAGTATCTGAAATATTTTGTGCAGTCCTGTATAGGATCTATAGATTTGTATATATACTACATAGTAATTTTAATTGCTTAAAAGGCGCATAGCCAACATAGTGAAAAATTATCCAAGCCGGAACACGAACCCGAGTCATCAGTATAGCGCACTGACGTTCTACCACCTGAACCACTTGGAACGATACCTAGCCTGGCGCTTCTCACTATCACATGTTAGCAAGGCAAAAGAACACGAAACTAAATAGAATCAAGCATCGATGATTAAATGAATCTATTTAAATACATGGAAATTTTTCCATGTCCCGGCTTGGATACTTTTTCACTATGTTGGCTATAATACGCCTTTTAAGCAATTAAAATTTGAAATACTATGTTTGCAAGGCGTGAGAAATTTTCTATGGAAAAATTTCCAAGTATTAAAATACTACATAGTATTCTAAAATTTACTTCAGTTAGGAAACACATAGTACAGTTAAAAATTCTTCTACGCCAAATTCCAACAAACGGAAATGTACTCGAAATCTTTTTTGCAGCTATATAGGATATATAGAATTTATATACACCAAGTAATATGCAAAAAAATGAGTTAAAGTCAAAAACGCTTACCACAACTGAAAACTTCAAGCAATTATTATTCATAGATACACAGCCAAAAAAGTGTTGATTTTACAATATAATACTGGCATCCCAGCTACCAGTATTATACCGTAAAATTAACAGTAATAAACTGTAAAATAAGCAGTAATACGGTGCCACGCATAGTACTGGCAGCTGGAGTGCCAGTATTATACTGTAAAATCAACACTTTTTTTTGCTGTGTAGTACCGTAACCGAATTATTTTATGTACCGCTGTAAATGAACGATGAATGCTGTGTACACTTTGTTCTATAGTAAGCATCTTGTCGTGCACCTAAGTGATACTATATATCAATTTCAATATGTTTGAAATAATATAACATTATTAAAATACACTGCAAACGATTTTTCCCGTAGACCTCATGTCTTTTTAGTTCCCCTGTAAATGAACTATAAAAGCTACACACTTCATTTACAATACCGAACTAGCTATAGTTCGACAACATGTATCAATTGCAGGGCAATCCGAAAATATTTACGCGATTTGGAACACAGACAGACGATACACATACGGAAGACAGACAAACCGAATTCATAAACACTTTTCCACTATGTTGGAAAGGATTAAAAATGAAAGAAAAATTTAACTGCAACTTTTACCTTATCGTCATGGGATTAAAAATCTTTTAATCAACCGTAACTGTGACTGTTTACATACTCCTACACAGGAGAAAGCTAAAAGAAAAGTTTTATAACTATATATGACATATTTGGCAGATTTAAATCAGTCTAGACCTAGACACACAACCATTAAGCAGAACACATGTTTCTGGTTTGTAACACAAAATTAACTAAGTCTCCTTTTGTTATAGAGTATGTATGTTCTGTATTTGTTCTCCCATTAAAATGTATCTAAACGCGAAAAAAGTCCATATGTACGAAAATGAACTTCGTTTCAACTCATTTATGGCGAAAAAAGTATGAAAATAAGAATGATATATTATAGCTGTATTCATTAAAAAATATTATTTTTAGGTTTTTGCAACAAAGTTTCTATTTTGTTGAAAATTTCTCTGGTTTAAATAGCACAGCGATAAACTTTCTTTTTTATTTAAAGGATGAATAATGACTGTTGTTAGTTCCACGGGGAAAATATTTAGAAAATAAGCAAACTTACACAAAACTTATTGGACTTGAAATTATGGGGTTTTTCCCTTTTCATAAAAATGTTTATGATGTGAATTACGAATTTCACTAAAAATTAATCTTGAAAAAACTTTTTTTTTCCTGGGAAACACTAAATAAGGTCAATCGCGGTGAATGTGAGACAGAATTTTAAACTTTTAAAGTTGCTTGTGATCTATTGACTATTTGTCTAAATAAAAAATACTGTAATTTGTGTTTTTCTTTCCTTTATAAGATTATAAGTAAAAAAAATATTGCTTGTCATAAAAATAAAGATAAAAAAATAAAACTCCGTATCACATTAGCCCCACCAAATGGGGCTTAATTTTCATTTTAATGGCAAAGAAATAACATTCTCATTATTGACTCGGACTAATGAGTCGTATTATTAAGACTTTTTTTTATCTTTAGTTTTGAATGAATTTTGGGAAATCTTTCTCACATCCAGCAAAATACTCATGAAAACCCCCTACAATAAACCTTTTTCCTAATTTATTAAATGGTAATTTAGAGTTTTAAAAATAAAACCTATCAAAATTACCTACAACACTTAAAGTACATTTTTATGAAGATTTACTAATAAATTTTCAATATAAAACAAGTTCGGAATGCTTAAATTAATCTTTGTCAAATTAAAATAAAAAATGCACACAAAAACATCTGATTCCATTACCTAAAATATGATTAAAACTTTAATTGGATTTTAATGTTTTAATGTTTTAAAATTTAAAATCTAATTAAAGTTTTAATCATATTTTAGGTAATGGAATCACATGTTTTTGTGTGCACTTTTTATTTTAAATTTTCAATGGTATATAACGTTATTGAAAAAGAGAAGATTAAAAATGTAATCTACGATCTTGACTGTTAATTTATTGTTCATTAATACACTGTAAAAAAAAATTCGTAAAATTTCAATAGATGTACCGTAAATTAACTGTACCTGTACCATTTTCACTCTTTACGGTATGAGTACTGTACTTTTAAGGTATATTAAGCGTAAAGAAAACGTATATGTGCCATTTCGATTATAAACGGTATTTATACAGTAAAATTATTGTTTTTCAGTATAAATTCGCTATTAAAATAATTATTTTTCAGTAAGAAAAAAGCTGGTTTTTTACAGTGTACTTACATCGCTAGGAAAAGTGTAAGTAATTATCCTGTTTTTGAATGTGATTACAGAGAAAGGCAAGACTATTTTAGAAAGTAGTTTCGCTAGTCTTATAGATTTTGTAAAAGATGCGCTATTAATTTATTTTTATAATTGGTAATATTATAATTATCATAAAATATAAATGATAAGAAAAAAATACATGGCTGCTTGAGTAAACCGTGCAGTCACAGCACGTTCCTGTGTAAAACTAAGGAGTTAAATCAACTAGTTAGCATTTCCTATTCGGCGATTAAAAATTGTAAATAAACATAGAAAAATATATCATTAAGCTTGGGGGAAAATCACGTCTGACGTATTAAAACAAAAAGACAAATAAAAATTAATAATTTCTCTTTTTATTTGTGGTGGATGTTTTCAAGTTATAGGATTGAATAGTATTGTCACAACTCCAAGTACTCTCTCATATTAGCAACACACACTGTCTCATATTAGCCTTATACACCGTTTCACATTAACTCCACTGAATTTGGGCTTAACTTTCATTTTAATAGCAAAGAAATAACTTTCTCACTGTTGACTCGGGTCTAATGTGTCGTATTACTTAGATTTTTTTTCATTTTAAATGAATTTCGAGAAATGTTTCCCACATCCACCAAAATACTCAGGAAAACCCACTAAAATAAATTTTTCCCTAATTTATTAAATGGTAAATTAGAGTTAAAAAAATAAATATATATATATATAAATTAAAAAGTGTATTCGTAATCTATACTAATATTATAAAGAAGTAACGCTTGTTTGTTTGTAGGGGGTAATCTCTGGAACTACCGAACCGATATTAAAAGTTGCGGTATATTGTCAAAACACACAATCTCATATTAGCCTTATACCCCATTTCACATTAACCCCACTGAATTTGGGCTTAACTTTCATTTTAATAGCAAAGAAATAACTTTCTCGCTGTTGACTCGGGTTTAATGTGTCGTATTATTTAGATTTTTTTTTTTCATTTTAAATGAATTTCGAGAAATGTTTCCCACATCCACCAGAATACTCAGGAAAACCCACTAAAATAAACTTTTTCCCTAATTTATTAAATGGTAATTTAGAGTTTAAAAAAATTTAAAGTGTGTATTCGTAATCTATACTAATATTATAAAGAAGTAACGCTTGTTTGTTTGTAGGGGGTAATCTCTGGAACTACCGAACCGATTTCAAAAGCTTCCAAAAGTGCAATGTTTGTGATACTAAAGAGGCTAGAAATTTGAAATTTGCCATGGTATAAATAACTACCATGCCAAATTTCAAATTTCTAATTTCTACATTTTTTTATAAACTGTTCTTAGAGAGCATTTACATCTTATGAATAAGATGTAAATGCTCTCTAAGAACAGATTATAAAAAAATCGAAATTTAAAAGGGTGAAATGAGCGAAAAGCGTTCTAAAAACAATCTAAATTACATTCTCTATGGAATCTTTGGAACTACCGAACCGATTTCAAGCGTGATGGTGGCAAATTGGTGGTGACAATCTCTGCTCTAACATAGGCTATATTTGATGTCGGTGACAAAACCCCAGGGGGTTGCAAGAGCAAGAAACGTTCTAAAATTACGATTTTTGTGATACTGAAGGAGTTAGAAACTTTAAATTTGGCAAAGTAGTTACTTATAAGATGTAAATGCTTTCTAAGAACAGTTTCTAAAAAATTCGAAATTTAAAAGGGTGATGTGACGGAAACGTGTCCTGAAAACGTTCTAAATTACGATTTTTATGGAATTGTTAAGGACAGAAATTTGAAATTTGACATGTCTGCTACTTTTTAAGACGCAGATGCACACTGGTGGTCAGATATGAGCCACCTCCCAATTTCTGACTAAATTAGTTTACTTTTATTGTTTTAATAGGTATTTTTCATGTATATATATTGTATAACCAGGAATTTCTGTGGACTATTTATTTTATATACTTTTATTTTTTTAATATGTATTTTTTATGTATATATATTGTATAACCAGGAATTTCTGTGGAGTGTTTATTTTATTAGTGTACATAGTTTCTTTTTCGTATGGGAAAATAGAAACGACCACCCAGAGTAGTTTTATTACTTTCGGAGACACTGGTCTGCGATCTAACAAGGACATCTTTTACGGAGAAAAAATTTACGAGCTGAAAAATTTATAGCTGTTTGGAAGTGCATAGCAAATTTACAATTTAGGACCCCATCTAGGTGGTCCTGAATAACATTTAGCAAAACCAATAAGAGAGGAGGGCGGAGACGTCTTTACAAAACCACTGGAGCCAATAGAAGGCCCAGTGACGAGGGAAAAGAAAAAAGTGAGCCCCAAGAGAAAATCTGGAAGAGGACCAGTACCTCACGTCCTGTCCGAGGAAGTAACATCTAAAAAGAAAGAGTAGAGTGCTGATAGTGTGTAAAAACGAAGATAGTTCCAAAAATGGTGTAGTGGCGACAAAAGACAAAAGAATGACCTAACAGATGATCTTTGCCTATCCCGTGGAGGTAGACTATTGCTAACAATGCAGACCAGAAGTACTCTGAAGGTACAGGTATCTGTAATTTACTATTCCCTCATATTGAATGTGTATAATAATAAATAAATACTGGTAGAGGTACTTTAGTAAATGTAGAGAAATTGTTCCTTCTCTGAAATATAATTAATGCACGTAAGTGCGGTAGTGCGAGTCGGAAAAAGACTCACTAACTCTTTTAATGAGTATTCAATTGTTTCATCTTATTTTTTATACTTAAAATTTAACATTCTGTTAGGGATGTTTGTTTTTTTTATTTTTTATGTCTTTGTAAATAGATATGTAAATAAATGTTTTTTCGTTTACTTTTAACTCTTTGTATTTAATTTATATGGGTTAACCCTCATATGTCATCGAGTAGTGTTTTTCTTCTTTTTCTTTAATTTAATTGTTTATTAATTTTAGTTGGTTTATCAGGAGGACTAGTTTATAATTTATGAGAGGTTAGGGATTTATATACTTTATCTAGTCCGGCTTCATAAGACGTAGGGCGGCGTAAATAATCACAACGTAATAATCTGATCTTTTTTTTTACTAGAGTAGTTAATTTAATTCAATAATATGGGTAACTTTTATGGGATCATTATAAATTTTCACCGACGTCCAGAAGCCACGATCACACCTTTAACCTGATAATCCAACACCCAGCGTTTCCGGAAGAAGCATTAACCCGTGCTTCCTTTAACTAATGTAGGGAATTTATGCAATTGGGCATTAGTAACCATCTCCAATTAGGAGGCCCAGAACTTACCAGCATTAGCCCCGGGAATTGTATGGTGCCGTGACCAGTATTTATTTATTATTATACACATTCAATATGAGGGAATAGTAAATTACAGATACCTGTACCTTCAGAGTACTTCTGGTCTGCATTGTTAGCAATAGTCTACCTCCACGGGATAGGCAAAGATCATCTGTTAGGTCATTCTTTTGTCTTTTGTCGCCACTACACCATTTTTGGAACTATCTTCGTTTTTACACACTATCAGCACTCTACTCTTTCTTTTTAGATGTTACTTCCTCGGACAGGACGTCAGGTACTGGTCCTCTTCCAGATTTTCTCTTGGGGCTCACTTTTTTCTTTTCCCTCGTCACTGGGCCGTCTATTGGCTCCAGTGGTTTTGTAAAGACGTCTCCGCCCTCCTCTCTTATTGGTTTTGCTAAATGTTATTCAGGACCACCTAGATGGGGTCCTAAATTGTAAATTTGCTATGCACTTCCAAACAGCTATAAATTTTTCAGCTCGTAAATTTTTTCTCCGTAAAAGATGTCCTTGTTAGATCGCAGACCAGTGTCTCCGAAAGTAATAAAACTACTCTGGGTGGTCGTTTCTATTTTCCCATACGAAAAAGAAACTATGTACACTAATAAAATAAACACTCCACAGAAATTCCTGGTTATACAATATATATACATAAAAAATACATATTAAAAAAATAAAAGTATATAAAATAAATAGTCCACAGAAATTCCTGGTTATACAATATATATACATGAAAAATACCTATTAAAACAATAAAAGTAAACTAATTTAGTCAGAAATTGGGAGGTGGCTCATATCTGACCACCACACACACAAACTAGTTTTCTTTAATCGAATTTTAAAAGTGTGAAGGAGAAAAAAAACGTTCTAAATTACAATTTTTGTGATACTGAAAGAACTAGAAACTTGAAATTTGACATGGCGGTTACTTGTAAGTTACAAATGCTCCCTAACAATGGTTTGTAAAGAAATTTAAAAGGTTGAAATGAGCGGAAAGCTTTCTAAAAACGTTCTAAATTACGATTTTATTGGAATTGTTAGGAATAGGAACTTGAAATTTGACATGGGTGTTAATTTTAAGACAAAATGGTCGCACTGAACAGTTTTTAAAAATATTGAAATATAGAAGTGTGAAAGCGTGAAAAGCATTCTGGAAATGTTCTAAATTACGATTTATTTGGAACTGTTAAGGCTAGAAATTTAAAATTTGGCATGGCTGTTACTCTAGAGATGCAAATGCTCGCCCTGAACAGTTTTCTAAAAATGAGAAAATTTTAAAAGGGTGCAGGAGCAAAAATATTCTAAAATTGCGATTTATGTCGTGCAGTTGGTATAGGAGCTTGGTATTTGACATAGTGGTTACTTTTAAAGTGCAAATGCTCACTAACGGTTTCTAACAATTAGAAATTTACAAGGGTGACATGACCGGAAAACATTCTAAAATATGATTTAATTGGATTTATTCTACTTAGAAACTTGTAATTTAAAGGGTATAGTGGTAACTTTTAAGATGCAGACGCTCGGTATAAATAGTTTATTAAAAATTCGAAATTTAAAGATATAAAATGAGAGGGAAATGTTCTAAATTATGGTTCATTCAGAATTGTTAGGGATAGAAACTTAAAATTTAACATGTCTGTTTTTTTAGACGTAAATGCTCGCACAAAAGAGTTTTTACAAAATTCAAAATTTAAAAAGGTGCAGAAGCAAAAAACGTTCTAATTTTGAAATTTTGGTGATGCTGCTGGTCTAGAAACTTGATTTTTGGCCTGTTGGCTATTTTATAGATTTCAGTGCTCACTAAGAACGGTTTCTAAAAAAATTCGAAATTTAAAAGAGTAAAATGAGCGGGAAATGTTCTAAAAACTTTTTAAACTATGATTTATAATGAAATTGTTAGGGATAGAAGCTTGAATTTTTACATGGCTGTTACGTAAGAGACAAAGTTAACCACAGAACAGTTTTTAAAATTTTTGAAATTTTAATGTGTGTAGGAACAAAAAAGTTCTAAAATTGTGATTTCTGTGACATAGTTCTTATAGAAGTTTACTTAACTAGAAGTTTTGAATTTGGCATTATGTTGACTTTTAAAATGTAAGTGCTCACTTAGTACAGTTTCTAAAAATTTCTAAATTTCAAATGAAAAATGAAAGGAGTGGAAAAAAAAAGTATGAAAACATGGAGAACTGGGTGCAGGAAATCACAATGGTAAACCTACGAGTCAACCGCTAAAATCGGGTTTTCACGTGTTTTCCACCAAGATATGACTTGGCAGACCGATTGCGTTTTAATATGTGAATCGAGTTTTAACTAAGTCTAGAATTTCAGCCGTGAACTCGATGAGGTGATTATTTAAGCTGCCGCCTCCCGGTCTAAATTGAAATTAACTGTTAACTCGAAGAGTTACACCTAAACTAATTAATTCAGTCCATCTTCTCGGTTTTTTTCACTTACAGCATGGATAACAAACAACTTATAAAAGAAGCAAGAAAACATTAACACAAAATTTAACACATTTTATTCTATCAAAATCGGAAAAATCATTTAAAAAACTGTAACTGTTTTTTTTTCCTCGCTCTAATACAGAAAAAAGCTATAAACTAAAATTTTCATAACATAACTATAAATGATATATTTGGCAGGTTTAAATCATTCTAAACCTGCCCTAAACATTCTAATTAACCCTGTGTTTCCCAACATGGGACATACAAGAGGGCAATTTGACTTTTAAGGAGGCAATTTCATACTTGTTATTAACTTATTCACTTTCACTTTATTTTTGTAATTTTTTTTTTTTTTTTTTGAAAAAAATATTGTTCTAAACTAAAAATAAAAGTACTACGTAAAAATTATTTATAAAATGAAAAAATAATTTTTTTAATTCAATTTTTAAAAAATTGCAATACAAAAGTTCGAAGTACAACAAAATCTGGAATAATTGATTAAATAAATCAAATATTATTTGGACATATTTTTCTGAAATTGCAATTTTTTATAACTTTTCTGGTTAGAGTTGTATTTTATAATTTTTGTACAATTTTTTCAACTAATATTTATTGAATGAGAACTGTATTTTCTATTTGCCCTACAAGAAACTTTCACACATAACATTACTTAAGTATATATCCAAAACTGACTGTCTTGAACACAATTAACCGAAAAAGTTTTGAAAACATTTAACCGACGTACAAACAACCTTTCAAAAATGATAAATTCCCAAACGAACATCATAGAATAAAATGAGGGACTAGTAAATTTATTATAGCTCTCGTACTGTCATATTTACACAGTATGTAAATATGACATTACATATATTATTAACATATTTAAAATTTAAAATCAGTTTATACAATTTAAAAAAAAAAAAAAAACGTTGGATTATACTTGACATCCAACTAGCAATAATGGAAAAGGGAAAGCACGCTAGCAGAGAAGTGGGAAAGAAAAATGGTTGGTTAAAACTGATAAGGATGAGAATCCATAATGTTTCTTGCGTATCGTGTTAATCATAGAGAGATGTGGACGAGTGTCCAAAAATTTTTCATTTGTTCTTAAGCAAGTACCAAAATCGATTCCAAAATGTACCAATGCTTTAAAATATGACGTCAATTGTGAGAGTATCTTCAACAAATTATCGGAAGATAAAAATGGAGACCATATAATATCTTTGTGCACAATGGTATAAGTTGACAAAGAACAGTGGAGATCGTATATTTACAAAAGGAAAGATGTGTGTAATGTATGGTTGAAATGTATGGTTTGGTTGCCATTATAGAGTTAAGTTAAGAATATATTTGAAACAAAATGTTACCTGTTTGGTAAGCTAACAAATTGTGAAATGACTTGTCATTGTTAATGTTCTTTCAGGCTTCATCTGTATGAATAAGAATTTACTTTTTAAATAATAATAACAATTTGTTACGGACGGTGGTGGGAAGGGAACATGATTTCAGAGATGCTTAGGGGGGGGGGGCATATCTACTTGCTTTCTCTATTACTCATATTGACACTCTCTTTGTACCAATATGACGTCATATTAATCTTTTTTCAATTGGTGAAACTTTTTATGTCATTTTTATTTTTCACGTGGAAATGTTTCAATAGAAAATTAATTATTGTTGAAAGAATTTTATTGTGGATTTTTAATTGTTGGCAAGTGCTATAACGAAATTTTTTTTAATTTAATAGAAAAAGACTGTTAGATTTTTGGTTTTCTTTCTCTCTACATTAAAATAATACGATTTTTTCACATTTCAATATTTTCAGCTTCATAGTAAGTATTCAGCTATAAGTACACAAAATTTCAAGTCTGTAAGTTAAATAGTTTCTGAAAAACGGCTCTGTGACGGACAGACAACGTAGCGGGAAGAATAGGATTTAGTGAGATGAATGAAATCCTAAAAATAACACCTAAACGTGCATAAACTAATTAATTTAATCCATCGTCTCGGCTCTCTTCACGTATAATAGGAACGAGCAGGGAAGACCGAGCTATGCTGGGTCAAAATTAGCTTTGAGTTCAAATATCCTGACGCATGACCAATATGACCCACTAATCAAATTTTCTTAAACATGAAACCTAGCCCAACAGTCTTCTCGTGCTCAAAAACCATAGGAGGTAAAATTTAGTCTAAATAGTCTGAGCCGTTTTTAAGATAAAATAGCTTGACCCATAATGACCCATGACCAAAATGACTCACTAATTGAATTTTCTCGAACATGTGACCTAGCCCCACATTCTTCTCGTGCCCGAAAACCATAGGATTCAAAATTTAGCCTAAATAGTCTGAGCCGTTTTTTAGATAAAATTAGCTTGACCCGCAGTGACCCAAAAACGACCCGCTAATCGAATTTTCTCGGACATGTGACCCATCCCAATGATTTTGTCGTGCCCGAAACTCGTAAGACACAAAATTTAATCAAAATCGTTAGAGCCGTTTTTTAGATAAAATTAACTTGACCCGGGTTGACCCAAAAATGACCCACTAATTGAAAGTTCTCGACCATGTGACCCAGCCCAATAGTCTTCTCGTGCCCGAAAATGGTAAGATACAAAATTTAGTCAAAATCGTTTGAACCGTTTTTGAGGTAGAATTAGCTTTACCCTGACCCTTGATGACCCTTGATGACCCACTAATCGAATTTTCTCGAACACGTGACCTAGCCCAATGGTTTTCTGGTGCCCCAAAACGGTAGGATACAAAATTTCGTCAAAATCGTTAGAGCCGTTTTTAAGATAAAATTTGCATATATATATATATATATATATATATATATATATATATATATATATATAACCACACACAAGATTTGCTCGTATTAGTATATATGATAAGAAACATCGATTATAACAGTGTTTTTACTTACAGAAGAAGCAAAAGAATCATACTACAATCATTGCTGGGAAAAAAACATTCAAAAGCAGCCACAACTACGTTTTAATTAAAATTCCTATTAATAAAAGTTTCACTTTTTAAGGGAGCACAAGACCTTTAAACTTCCAAAGAAATAAATTTTCGGATTTTCTTTTATTCTGTAGATTTAAACATTTCTGTACAATATGCAAAAAATAAAAACATTGAAAAAAATCTACATTATTTCTTGTTTTATAATCATTTATAGATGGCTTTACATAGGTACTTTAAATAGATACTGAAACTTTAAGATGCGTTTTCTGAGTAATAAATTTTGAATTTGTTCATACTGATTACTTTAAAGCTATATAAGTTAAAATTTTAAAAATTTAACCACATGTGCGTTGCTTTATAGTCTTCATGCTAAAACTAAAAAAATTAACATAGTTTTTTTTTTTGTTGTTGTTCTTGTTAAAATTAAATTTTAAACAATTCTTTTTTGTATATTTTAATTTTAAGTTAGGAGATGATTATGTTATGATTCTATTTTAGTCAAAAATTGTTTTTGAATGCATAATTTCTAATTTTATAATGCGCGCACAACTTAATTATTTTCATTCACGTATTAGTGATATAAATATTTAAAATTAAAAAATTATTTTTGAAAATACAACATTTATTTTTCTGTATAATACACTTAATAAAAAAAACCCTCAATTGTATATTATGTGAGTTTTTTTAATTTGAAAATGGTTAGGTTTTTTAACGTTTCGACACACTCAAAGGTCCTGTGCCCCCTTTATGCATTTTTCGTTAATGTTTCAAAATACGTTATAAGTTTCATGCAGTCATTAAATAATAAACCAAATCGGTAAAGTATTTATATATATATATATATATATATAATATATATATATATATACATTGTTAAAAAAAATGTGTTTGTGATCTAGGAAACAATAATATAACCACGTATACGAAAATATAAAATAATCCCTTCCGAGTTATTTACGATTCCGAAAAGCATTATTTATCTTTAGAAATCTCAGAAACTAACATATTTTCGAGATATAAAGAAGGTTTTATAAAAATAATATTCCTTTTGCTGTCAGTCATTTTCAGAAACGTTCCGATAGTAGGGCCATTCCATTGTGACGGGTGTGTCATCCAGACAAAATTTTAAGAGTTTATATCTATATTTTGGGAAATAAAATTAGCTAAGAAATCCCTGAAAAGTATTTTAATTATGTTTTTCCATGTATTTGCTTGGATAATTGAGCAAATATATAACTTCAATAGCTCTCAATTTAAAAAAAAATTAAAATTGTGACGGGTGTGACTCTCTCGGGACAAGAGTTTTCACTTCCATACACATTTGTTAAAATTCTTGTGAATATTTAAAAGTGTCATTATTAAAACAATTTTTTTGTGATGAAAGAGATTTAAATTAAACTTAATACGTAATCTTCATAATAAATTTTAAATATTTTAATGTATAAGAATTTTTTTCCTGCTGTGACGGGTGTGACATTGTGCAAAGTGTACAATTTGAAGGTTATTTACCAAAAAAATACAGTGATCAGTATAGACAGTAAACTCAACAATAGTAAATACACAAAAGAAATTTAAAAAAATTAACATATTTATGCAGTTAGTTTAAAATTTATAGTGCCCCCTACTCGTTATAAGTGATAGGGGAGCTACTTATTTACAATAGCAGAAAAATTTTCAATTGAGATGTCATCTTCCTCTGGCCAAATCCAGTGTGGCCCAATGGCTTTCATATATTTTAAGCTTATTTCTTCCTTACGGAAGTTGATATTCAAGACATTAGCATAGTACAAGCTATTACGTTTTTTGCTACTGGCCAGGGAAACCAAAACATAATCAGCAATATTTAAATCTGATATTTTCAAAATCTTTCTGAGGGGGGGGGGCGATTCACAGCAGTGACTGCCACTTCCCTCAGTGTTGATTTGGCAGTCTTTCCCATCAAAAGGATAGTACTATCACTACTTACTTTAAAGTGGTGATAAGACTTGATGCCTTCCCATCTTTCTGTCAGCATTTGTTTAGTTTCTTGTATTTTCACTGCTGAGACATACAATGCCTTTATTGCACCAATCTCCTGAGCACATTTAAAAAAATCCAAAGTAGAATTAACTTAAAAGTAAGTAAGTTAAAGTAAATTGCTACCAACTCACAATTTGCTAAAATAATTCTATATATTTCATGATTTATCTTCTCTTTTTTGGCAAATTGGCCTTAATATGTTCAGAAACAAGAATGATTCAACCTTATACTTCATTTTAAAAATATTTAAATATATTTCAAAGCAATTTAAAATGTTGTCATACCTGTCACAAGAATTTTGACACATCTGTCACTAGGATTTTGTCACACCTGTCACATTAAAATTTCACACAAAATAAAAATTTAATGAATTTTTAGCGTTTTGTAGTTATTCAGACGTGCAATAGTTAGACTTTCCGAAAGTTTCATGTATTTTCATGGAAAAATACATTTTGTATAATAACTTAAGCATCTTTTTTGTGACGGGTGGGACAGAGAGACAGTGTAAATATATTTGTATTAAAAATCGGGTCTTCTAAATTTTTTTGAAAAATTAAGTGTTTCAAAAGATACACAAAGGTCACAAATAGTAATGTATGCACATATATTGGTTGGTTGTATAGGGTTTTATGGCGCAAGGTCCCATTTGGGACAAGCTGCGCCAAGCACATATATTGAAAAAGCTGTTGTTTTAAATATTGCTTCTGGCAGAATGAAAACACCCTATTTTGCATGCCGAAAGTTTTTCAAATTTTTCCAACTTTGAGTCTAGATAAATTATATACAAAAAATCTTTTTTAGAGCTTAGTTCCCTGTAATTTCATATGCGTTATATTTTTACCTTTAATTTGATGTATTATTTGTAGTAATAAAAAACATTTGAAATTTCAACCCTCATGCCCACTTTTTCATGAAAATGCCCAGTATCCAAAATATAGGTTTTTCGGATGTACGCCGTACAGTTCACAAGTAAACATTTTCGTCAACATGTTTTACAGACAAAACATGATAAATTAACAGCATTAACATTAATATTAAAATTAATATTATTTTGTCACTCTTTCATGTATAAATTCAATTACGCAACTGAAAATGTTTAATTGAGAATTCATAGCATCCTAAAAACCCATATTCCTGTTTAAGAAAACTGATTAATACGCTATAAAAACTACTTGGAAACGTTTCCAAAAATCAGTGGCAGCAAAAGAAACTTTGTTTTTATAGATGCTCCTTTGAGACTTGAAAATATATGAGTTTAGGAGTTTTCTAAAGATAAATAAAGCTTTTAGAAATTGTGGGTAACTCGGAAAGGGTAATTGTATATTTTTGTACGTGGTTATATTATATTTTCGTACATTAAGAAACATTTGTCTTTTTTTACAGTGTGTTTTATAGAATTAGAAAATATATATATATAAACAGCTTAACAAAATAAATATACAAATATTTCAGAATTTAAACATTTCATTCCACACGTTTCAACACCAAGAAAGCTCAACAGTTATAATCAGAAAGGAAAATACCTATTTCAAAATATTTGGTCATCCGGAAAGTTCTGCGGTTTTAAAAACTGAAGCCCGGTTTCGTCTAGTTATTTTGCTACTGCTGATAATGAGTGACCTTGAATGACCCAGACATGTATATTTGATCTTTTCTGCTTGCGTTGCATAATTCTTGCTTGGGTTGTGGCATAATTTTTGTTTCAGTGCATTGCTAAGAACTGAGAACAAAAAAATTCCATTTCGTCAATTATACCCTTTTATTTCAAGAAAGGTACAAATGCTAGTCAGACTAGTAAAATTTGTGCTGTATATCGACAAAGTGCTGTTTCAGTTGACACAGTTCAAAGGTGGTTTGAGAAGTTCAAGCACGGAAATTTCAGCCTCGAAGATGAAGCCGCTTTGGACGACCATCATCTGTAAAGGAGGACCCTTTAAAAGAAGCTATTGCTGAAAATCCACGTTACATAGTTCAGGAGCTATCATACAGAGTAAATATTCCAAAAAGTGATCATTTGATAGCTTCTTTTTAAAAGGTCCTCCTTCACAGATGATGATGGTCATCCAGAGCGAGCATCATCTTCGAGGCTGAAATTTCCGCACTTAAGATTCTCAAACCACCTTCGAACTGTGCCACACGAAAAAGCACTTTGTCCATATACAGCAGAACTTTTACAAGCAGTCTGAGTAGCATTTTTACCTTTCTTGAAATAAAAGAGCCTAGTTGACGAAATTAAATTTTTTGGTTCTCCATTCTTAACACTGCGCTGAAACTAAACTTATGCCACAACCCAAGCAAGAATTATGCAACGCGAGCAGAAAAGACGTAATTTACATATCTGGATCATTCAAGGTCACTCCTTATCAGCAGTAGCAAAATATAAGCAGATGAAACCGCGCTTCACCTTGAAAAACCGTGGAACTTTCCGGATGATTAAAAATTTCGCTTTGTACAACGAACAATGCTTTTGGTACATGATAACGTAAAGTATCTATAACATCCTAAATTGTATCACTACCAGTCAGTGTGTTAAATTAGTTTTATTACAATATTTATTATACGATACTTTAAAGTACCGTTGGGGCATACAGAGTAAATTAAGCCCTACTTACAAATTAACGTATATATGTTTTAAAAATTAAAGAAAAATGTATTTCTAAAATTCTTCCTCTTAATTTCTTCTAGAAAAATCTATTTCTAAAACTTCTACACTATCAGCCGGAAAACTAATCACTTACGCAACCGTAACTGTGACTTCTTGGCACGATAATTTATAAGAGAAATCTAAAAAAAATGTTCTCATAAATGTATACGATATATTTGGCAGATTTAGTGTAGACAAGCTACAGCTAAACGAGACGAATTTTTTTGTTCATTAACGAAATCAATATAAAACAAAAAAAATGTAGTAAACAGTCACAGTCTGTTCATTAATTAAAATTTCTTTTCATAAATCCATATTTCAAATTGACGTATGTTTTTAAAATGGAAGAAAATTTCTCAACAACTTTTACTCTATCGATAAAAAATAAAAATCACTTTCTCGACTACATACTCTGACTTCTCGTCGCTCTCTAAAACAGGAAAAGGCTAAAACAAAATTCTCATGACTATATATATGATATATTTGGCGTGCTTAAATCTGCCTAGACAAACAACCATTAAACGAGATAAATGTTTCTGTCTAGTAACTCAAAATTAACTAGGTTACCTTTTATTACAAAAGTATGCATGTTCTGTATTAGTTCTTCTATTAAAATACATCTCAACGTAAAAGAGGTCATATGGACAAAAATGAAGTTTGTTTCAACTCATTTACGTCGAAAGAAAATATAAAAATAATAATGACATATTATAGTTCTCTATTCATCAGAAAATGTGGCTTTTAAGTTTTTACAAATAAGTTTTTGTTTTGTTGAAAAATTTTCCTAGTTTTAATACCAAAAGAATAAGATTTCTTTCTTTTTAAAGGATGAGTAATGTCTGTTGTTAGCTCCATAGGGAAGGTATTTAAAAAATAAGAAAACTTACGAAAATGTTATAGTATGTTAAATTAACTTTTTTTCATTTCCATAAAAATGTTTGTAATATTATATATGAGTTTAGATTTTGATTAAAATATGTTTACTTAATATACAAATTGAGATTAATAAAACTTTTTGTTGGGTGTGAAACATTCGATACTTTTGTTAATCTATTTCTAAAATATGGTGGCCACAATTTTAATTTACAGATGAATTGTGGCATGAGGAAGAAAATCAAAAAAATGCTAACAAACCTGAATACAACAAGAAATCACAGCTCATAGATGTATGAAATATATTGGAAGATATACTGAAATTGATTGTAAACCAAATAAATGACATGTGTGGGATTGGAAATAATAATAATCATCTATAAATTAATATTTTTGACAGTACAAGATAATAGACTCAAGGATACAATTAGTAAATACACGACATCGCAAGATGATTATGAGGTTCGTGAAAGATGAAGTTTAAATCAGAAAGCGAGATAAATGGGTATTTTATAACTTTGTACCTCAACACGTGAAGGTTAGTAATACGATATGTGTAAAGTAAAGAATTTAAAGTAGAATTCTAGGTGAATTTTTTTTATTATTATTTATGTTTACGAAGATGTTATAGTTTTGATGTGTATGAAGTGTTGGGATCTCATCGACGTATTGTATGTTTGAGTAAGTAATAAAGTTTGCTTAAAGCTAAATTTAGAGATATAGTCATTTAAAGTCATAAGTCAAGTGAACATTTAAGCAATTGTAAGATTATAAAATAAAATCCTACACATGCATTATCAAATCCATCTTTATGGCTTTCTTCACTTAGATATAATGAAGAAATATCAATTATAAGTGTGACTTTCCACATATAGAAGAGGCAAAAGAATTCCAACATAATCAATACTGCAGAGAAAGATTAAAACTTTCAAAAAGCAGCCATAATCATTTATTAACTAAAATTCATTTATATAAATCCAACTTTCAGATTAACATACTACGTTTTAAAAATGAAAAAGAAACTACAAATTTTACAATATCGACCGTGAAAAAAAAATCATTTAATCAACCGTTACTGTAACTTTCTTGACATACTCTGATACAGGAGAAAGCTAAAAGAACATTTTCATAACGGGCTCAACAAATGCTGTCGCCTAGTCACCACTGGCGACCAAAATATTTTAAATGGCGACTGGGTGCATCAACATTGAATGATCTAATTATGATTCACTTTTACGGTTTATTTCCTGACTATAAACCAGAAAAAGATATAGATAGGTAGTACTTTCGATTTAAAGAAAATACATACTAACACAAGGATATATAACAGTAATTAAGAAACAAAAAATTTTAAAAATACAGATTTTCAAGAACCACGACAAAAAACGTGTTTAAAAAACTCAAAATTCCCTAAATCTTACATTTAGGGATATTGGTCAGTCTAAGCAATTTCTTCTAAAATAATTTTCTTAGGAAAAGTTAGTAAAAACAACTTTTTTTTTTTTTTTTTTTTTTTTTTTTTATGATGTTGCATGCTTTTTTCAGTCAAACTTTGTAATACCTATTTTTAATTTTTTTTTCAGAATTATAATTTTTATAAGTTTTGTTGAAAAACTTAATTTATATATAAATCCTAAATTAATTTATTAATTGAGTTGAAGAGTTAAGGCAATTCAAGATATATGATGACTAAGCTCATGATTGTGCGTTTCCAATAAATCTATAAAAAGAAATCCATGAATAAATGAAAAGGTGGATAAAAACTGACAATGGTGAAGGTCGGGTAAATATTTTTTATTGGCGAGTAGAAATATTTGCTGACCACCAGATTTTTAGGTAGCTTTCAATACAAAAAAGTATACCGCCACCTTGTTTCCAAATGGCGGCCATTGAAAAATTTAAAAATAAAATAAATATACAATAAAGCTAAAAATTCAAATTTATTTATTGCTTAAGTGTTATTCCTTGGTACAAGGATTCCGGAGCATTTTTTTTTACCTCTATCTTAAAAAATGGCTGAGATAGAGCAGTTTGAAATTCTAGGGTGGCTGACATTTTGAAACAAGACAGGATATTACAAAAAAAAACAACGATTAATTTATGAGTTTTAGTGAACGCGATTTCTCGCAAATTATTATCTTTCATTGTTGTAATCATTTTTCCAATCATACGCATAAAACTATATATTCATATCCGTTAGTGGCAAATTCTCACCAAACTTGGCGACATTTGGCGAAATATCGCCAAACTTGGCGACCAAAAATAAGTCTTTATAAATAAAGCCAACTTGACTATAGTTGACTAATTTGGCAAATTTCTTATTCAAATTCAGTATTAACGAATGTTCGGTAATCGGGTTCACAGCATTTTAGCTTGCTGTTTCGAGTAACATTAGCTAAAATTTTAAAACGAAGATATAGGAAAGCTACCTTTTCCTCCCGGTACAGGCCGGAAGGACTTTTTTCAATTTTTAGAGCCCTTCTAATATATTTATACGTATAACATATTCGATAGACTTAAATCAGCCTTTACAAACAACCATTAATCAAGACAAATATTTGTGTCTAGTAACTCAAAATTAACTAGGTCTCCTCTTGTTACAGAGTATATATGTTCTGTTTCAGATCTCCCATTAAAATATATCTCAACGTGAAAGGACTTTAACAGGATATTAGCAAAAATTATGTTTGTTTCAACTCATTCAGGGCGAAATAAAAAATGCAAATAAAAATGATGTATTAGCTCTATTTATTAGAAAATGTTACTTTTAAGTTTTTACAACAAACTTTCTATTTTGTTGAAATTTTTCTAAAGAGAAGAGAATGAATTTTCTTTCTATTTAAAGGATGAGTGATGACTGTTGTTAGTTCAGAAGAAACATGGATAGATATTAAGCAGACTTTTGCAAAGTTATTCTTAAGAGTACTTTCGTTATGTATTTGTAATATGGCTTTACCATAACTTATAATCACAGATGAATGTCGAGCAAAACATAGAAATAAAAGTAAAATAAAACTGCGATAGACTTAAATCAGCCTATACAAACAACCATTAATCAAGACAAATATTTGTGTCTAGTAACTCAAAATTAACTAGGTCTCCTCTTGTTACAGAGTATATATGTTCTGTGTCAGATATCCCATTAAAATATATCTCAACGTGAAAGGACTTTAACAGGATATTAACAAAAATTATGTTTGTTTCAACTCATTCACGGCAAAATAAAAAATGCAAATAAAAATGATATATTAGCTCTATTTATTAGAAAATGTTACTTTTAAGTTTTTACAACAAACTTTCTATTTTGTTGAAATTTTTCTAAAGAGAAGAGAATGAATTTTCTTTCTATTTAAAGGATGAGTGATGACTGTTGTTAGTTCAGAAGAAACATGGATAGATATTAAGCAGATTTTTGCAAAGTTATTCTTAAGAGTACTTTCGTTATGTATTTGTAATATGGATTCACCATAACTTATAATCACAGATGAATTTCAAGCAATAATAATTAAAAAAAGAAAAAAGTAAAATAAAACTGCTTTATTGGCGCATTTTATTAGGAAAATTTACTTTTAGGCTTTCACAAATTTCTATTTAATTGAAAATTTTCTAAATAGCAGAGAATAAATTTTCTTTCTCTTTAACCCTTTCCGGCACAGTAGTCCCACTCCGGGCACACCTAATTTTAGTTCCAAACTTGCATTTGGCACCAAGAATATTTTAATAAAATTTTGTTTCTACATTGAAAGGTTAAAATAAGGAGTTCTTATTTTCTAAAAAAGTCGATTGTAAATTCCGGTGTCAGTCAATAATTTCTCATTTTACGAACGGAATTTGTTTGTGCCGGAAAGGGTTAAAGGATATAAAGTTATTCTTAAGAGTTATGTTCTTTTGTTAATGTTAATGTAATATAGATTCACTATAATTTACAATCACAGGTGAATTTCGAGCAAAACAATAAAAATAAGATAAAACTGCTTTATTGGCCGATCTTATTAGAAAATGTTACTTTTGGAGGTTTTACAACTAAGTTTCTATTTTGTTGAAATCTTTCTAAATAGAAGAGAATAAATTTTCTTTTTATTTAAAGCATGAGTTATTAGTTCAGAAGAAACATAGTTAGATAATAAGCAGACTTGTGCAAATTTATTCTGAAGGGTCATGTACTTTCGTTAATGTATTTGTATTATAGATTCACCATAATAATAACGTATAATCACAGATGAATTTCGAAAAAAAAATTAATTAATTAAATTGCTCGATTGCCAGATTTTATTTATGAGTCATAGTGTTTAAGATAAATGAATACTTTTTTATTACTAGATTCCCTTTAAGCTTAATACTTCATAGTTAATGCTTTATTTTCATGCTTGCATACATCATTTCCTGTATACTTTACTTACACATGTACGGGTGACCAAAAATGGGATGAACGTTTTTAACTAACGCATAACAGGGATCAAATTCACTCTGTTTTTACCCTTTTTTCGGTTTAACTGTTTAAACTCCAAAAAAGGTTTGAGATTTTTGAAACTGCAAGGTTATTTTGAGCATTGTTGCAATTTGAAACAGAGCAGTGCCATCTTCTCGTGATATTTGAAAATAAAGCGATATAGTGTAGTAAATGAATTCCTGACCTCACAAATTACTCTCCTGCACCCCAACAGTGTCTGAGAGGTTTTGTTTTCAAAGCTAATAGACGGAAGTGCTGAGTTCGAATCTATTTCGAGATCATCGGCCTAAACGTTCGGAGTTTTCCACAATTTTCCTCAAACCTGCGTAACGCTGCGTAAATATAACTTAATTTCCCTAAGAAAGTACTCCACAGAGGGCAATCCCCCATTGGCCTATATCTCTAGAGCAGATCATCGGCCGTGACAAACACATACCAGCCAACTACTCTCCTGCAAGCAATACTTAAAGTGTTGTAATCATTTATTGTCTTGATTTAAAAAAAAAAAAAAAAAAAAAAAAAAAAAAAAAAAAAACGCTAAATATATTTTAGGATTGAATATCTTACACATTAACATACAATTCAAAATATGCTTATCCATTTTCTGACAAGAACTTTTAATACACACAGTAGATATAACAACCTTTTTTTTTAGACAAACAAAAGTTATAGTAACTAATGAAGAATCATGCATAGTCCTCATTCAACTAAAAATGAGTAAATCTTTAAGGATGTTGTAAAAGTTGGTAGCGTTTGATTTTTATTCGAGATACAAAAATTTACCAGTAATAGATCCTCACACAAAAGAACACAATGGTACAACAGCGCTTTATTTGAATGATCGGGGTGTTTTAATCATAAAGGACGTTACGTTTTTTCCAGCTATTTAAAGTATTAGGTGACTTAAAAGCGCTAACATATTAAGTAATCACAATAAATAATCACAAGTCATATAAACACAAACACTGCTAAAAGAACATTCTCATATATGTCCTCAAATCCACTGAACGTTTTTTAAATTGAAAAGTCCTTCCAGCCTGTACCGGGAGGAAAAGGTAGTTTCCATATTCCATGTTTTTAAAAATTCAACTCATTTTACTCAAAGCTAAAATGTTTGGAACCCGATTATAGAAGATTCTATCTCGGTTTTCGTTAATACTGATTTTGAATGCGAATTTCAGCATAAAGAGTTGCAGCATAACAAATATCAGATTGTTTCGAAATATCAGCCAACCTAGAATTTCAAACAGCCATATCTAAGCCATTTTTTAAGATAAAGCCAAAACAAATATGCTCTCCGGAATCCTTGTATCACGATCTAACACTTACCAGAAACAACTTTTTCAATTTACAATTTTTTTTATAATTTTTTTTTAATTAAAAAAAAATTAAAAAATTAACTGGCTGTTATTTTTAAACAAGGTGACGCATGAAGCTGGCCAATGAATTCGGTCGAGATCTTCGTATGCCCTGTACACATGATCAGTCACATTCATATCGGTTCATAAATATGAAAGTTACAGCATAACAAAAATCAGATTGTTTCAAAATGTCACCCACTCTAGAATTTCAAACTGCCATATCTCAGCCATTTTTTAAGATAAAGTCAAACCAAAAAAGTCCTTCCGGCCTGTACCGGGAGGAAATGGTAGCTTTCCTATATCTTCGTTTTAAAATTTTAGCTAATGTTACACGAAAACAGCAAGCTAAAATGCAAAGAAACGTTTCCAAAAGATTCGTTAATACTGAATTTGAATAAGAAATTCGCCAAATTATTGAGCAATAGCCAAATTGGCTTCATTTATGAAGACTTATTTTGATCGCCAAATTTGGCGATATTTCGCCAAATGTCGCCCAATTTTGCCAATTTTGTCGCCAATGTCGCCAATTTTGGCGTTAACGGATATGAATATATAGTTTTATGCGTATGATTGGGAAAATTATTACAACAATGAAAGAAAATAATTTGCGAGTAATCGCGTTAATGTGCTGTTTTGTTTCAAAATGTCAGCCACCCTAGAATTTCAAACTGCTCTATCTCAGCCATTTTTTAAGATAGAGGCAAACCAAAAAAAGCTCTGGAATCCTTGTATCAAGGCCTAACACGTAATTAAAAAATAAATTTGAATTTTTAAATTTTTTGTATATTTATTTTAGATTTTAAGTTATTTTACATCTTTAAATGGCCGCCATCTTGAAACAAGATGGCGGACCAAGCTGGCCAATGAACTCGGTCGAGACATTAGTGACCTTAATAGACAGAATTAGTTTCATCAAAATCGATTCATAATTACGGGCGTTATCGTATGACATAGGTCAGATATATATATATATATATATATATATATATATATATATATATGGATATATCTATATATATAAATCCACATTTGGACGGAGGGTGGTTTTGGGGTCTGGGGGTCATGATCGGTGAAAATATATCGAAATTTTCCGGACCTGCTTTCCTCCGAACGGCTGCAATAGGTAGCTTTATACTTTTTTGTATTGAAAGCTACCTAAAATGATCCGCAATTCTTGTATCACAATCTAACACTTAACGGAAACAATTTTTTTTCAATTTATAACTTTTTGCACATCTTTCTGAACTTTTAAAAATTCAAAAAATTTTAACTGGCCGCTATTTTGAAGCTAGCCAACGAACCCAGTCGAGACCTTGGTATGTCTTATATACATACTCAGTCACATTTAATTCGGTCCATAAATAAAAGAGTTACAGCATGACAAATATCAGATATATATATATTTATTTAAAATAAAATCACACGTGTGAAAAACAAAGGAAGAGATATTATAAAAAGCAATGGTAAGGATACTGCAAGTTTTAAACTTAATAAAAAGAAAAATCAAGAATGGAATACTATGAATATCTTATGGATTCTTCAGAGGAGCATCACAAGAATAATTCATAGTAAATATATGTTATTTCCTCAAATATTTTGCCATTAAGCCTAAAAATAACAATATTATGCTCCTTATAACATATAGAGAAACCAATATGAGATAGATATGTATAAAAAAATAAATAAAACCCCAAAAATCAAATAAATTAACCATAATAAAACAATGATATATAAAATACAATAAAGCAATCGATATTGCTCATTATAAAAACAAAGTATGTCTGTGATGAACCTTGATTGAAAATGCTTATAAACTCAGAAGCTCTTCAAATTTCCATGGACACTGTAGAATTGCAAAGCTGACTCATTGCAAACTGTTAAAATTTATAATAAAAGAAGAGGGAAAAGTTAGGTGCTGCCATCTAGTATTAAATAAAAAGAGAATAGCTGAATCTACAAACAGTATTGAGAAGAAAAAGTCTGGTGCTGCCATCTATCAGATTAAAGGAGAAGCTGGAACTATAGAAAGAGTTTGCTTAAAATAAATTACAGACAATGTGGTGATTGATGTAAATAAAATTTAGAAAGTAATGAAAACTAAAGTATGTAAATAATATTT
This sequence comes from Maratus michaelseni, assembly GCA_963931845.1. Classification (NCBI taxonomy): domain Eukaryota; kingdom Metazoa; phylum Arthropoda; class Arachnida; order Araneae; family Salticidae; genus Maratus; species Maratus michaelseni. Next base: position 279,872,541 of record OZ007592.1, on the reverse strand, counting down.
AAATAGTTATAGAGAGCAAATATATGTATCAACATCTGAACGAAGGGTGATTTTGGGGTCTGGGGGTCATGATCGGTGAAAATATACCAAAATTTTTCGGAATTGCTTTCCTCCGAACGGCTACAATAGGTAGCTTTTTGTAATGAAAGCTACCTAATAAATATTAAACGGTGACAGCTATTGAAGGTATTCGTGCAGAAGATTAATGTGTGAAGTTAGGAATTTCTTTAATACGCTTTCTTACATTTTAGTTCCAAATATATCCAACAGATGACACTGTGCTGTCTCAAACTGCTAGAATGCTCAAACTAACATATAAAAAAATCAAACTTTACTCAGCTTTTAACCTTCATTTTGTTTATCTTGTTGCAACGCCAGAAAAAATTGTTTGAGAAAAATTTTAAGATTATTTTAAGTAGTATATTAAAGTTTTAAAGAGTGCAGTGCCATCTATCAGTGATATTTGGAATTTAAACAAGAAAGCGTAGTAAAGAAATTTTCAACTTCACACACATTAATCTCTTGCAAAAAATAACTTCAATAGATGCCACCGTTTAATTGTTATTAATTTTTTTAAATGTTCACTCCATTTGAGGACACCCTGTATATATGATATATTTGACAAGTTTAAATCATTGTAGACAAACAGACGTTAAACAAGTCAAATGTCCCTGCTTAGTAACTCAAAATTAACTAGGTCCCTTTTTATTACAGTTGATGTATGTTCTGTACCAGTTTTCCCATTAAAATATATCTCAACTCAACTTAATAAAGGTCAAACGGACGAAACTAAAGTTTGTTTATGACGAAATAAAAAAGAAAAAGAAGAATGATATATTATAGCTCTATTCATTAGAAAAGTTTTCTTTTAGGTTTTTGTAGCAAAGTTTCTATTTTCTTGAACTTTTTCTCTAAGTTTAAATAGCGTTTTCATTTTCTTTAAAGAATGAAAAATGACTTATTATTTCCATAGGAATGATTGTTAGAAAAAAAGCAGACTTTGTGAAATTATATGCTGTATACGGAAAAATATTTAGAATCAATTGCAATTTTTTCTAAAGATTCAGGTTAATAAAACTTAATTTTTCATCTACAGAGTTGCTTATGTAGATTTAAGTAGATTTTATGTACCAGAATCTTTTATTTTTTATTAAGCCAGATACGATATAAGTTGTCTCTGTCAACCAGTTCGTTTTGACACACTCGGTTATTACAATGTTTCGGCTGATAACTTTACACAAAGGAAGTATGTTGAAAAAATTCTTTCAACGAGAAATTTGTACTTTCTGTGCCATTATTTTTAATAAATACATCAACGGGCCCACATACTAAAAACTACATTAAATTTTCACCAGTTTAAAGAAATTTGCGACAATGTGCCGGGCAACAGTTTGAAGAGTCTTAATTAAAAGTTTTTCTAAAACTAAAATTCCAGGTTAAAGACTGATTTTTTTTTTTTTTTTTTTTTTTTTTAAACATGCAATCGGACTGTTTCTTTTTTTTTCTTTTACAAAACATAACTATCTATTAAGTGAAGTGATTCTGATAGGGAATTATCTTTTTTTGTTTCTAAAAACTACTTTTTCTAAATAATTTTTTGAACATTTTTAAGGATCTCTTACTTAAACATTATACTGAGATTGTAAAAAAAAAAAAAAAGCTTAGATTTTTTACATTTCATATTTTACTTATCACAAAAAATGAAAAAGTACGTAATTAAAGAATTTTATCCTTAAATGTGCTGAAGTTTTATTTTTTACAATTATTCACTTATAATAATTATTATTTAATCTAATTTATGATAGTAACTATTTACTTTATTTTTAGTAATTTTAATTATAATTTAAAATTTACTTAATTATCAAAGCCATCTAATTATGTACTTCTGATTATCTGACGATTTTCCGAAATAATCCTGGTCATATGAGTCGGATAGTTGAAAGTGTACTGTATATCATGAGCCCCACAAGGGATGGGAGGTGGCAAGGGAGAGCAGTTGCCCTTAAAATTTTCAAATTTAATTAACTAAGATTTATTTTACTCTGGTGATTTTGAAAAAAGAATATAGAATTGATTATTCTCAAGTTACTTAAAATAATTAAACACTAATAGAGCAAGTAACTAAATTTTTTTTTTTTCGTAAGGACTTTTTTCTCTGGCTCCCCCGTCTTTTGGAAGAAAATATTTAGTTCTGTTTTTCTTTTACTATTCACGTGTTTAAAAATTATCTTTAACAAAATGTTCAGGAGGCGGAAATGCACTTACGAAAAAGATTATAAACTCTTTCAATTGTTCGTTTTTAAAAAAAAGCCATAGAAGCATACATTCAGGGATGCAGTAAAGGGTATACGACGTATACCTTCTGGATTTTTTTTAAAGAAACTCCATATACCCTATATTTCTCAAATATTTTTTTGAAATTAGTTTCTTTTTTTCTCCGAAACAATCCTAGTCATATGAGTGACGGATAATCGAAAGTCTACTTCATATCATGGGTGCCGCAAAATTTTCAAATTTAATCAACTAAATTTTGTTTTTCTCCGATGGTTTTGAAAAAAAAAATAATAAAATTTATTCTTGTCAAGTTACTTAAAATAATTAACAGTAAGAGAGCAAGAAACTAAGGTTTTTGTTCAGGTGTGGGGGGAGTGTCCCTGCCCCCACCCACCCCTTTGCAAGAAAATATTTTGTTCTGTTTTTCTTTTACAATTCATGTGTTTAAAAATTATCTTAAACAAGGGGTTCAGTAAGCGGAGTACCACTGACGAAAAAGATGTTAAACTATTTCAATTCTTCGTACTAAAAGAAGTCACATTGAGGGGTGTCGTGGAGGGTGTACGGTGGTGTACTCCGTATACCTTCTGGAGTTCTTTTTTAACCCTCTAACAGTCCAGCAAAAGAGCTAAATTGTAATGTTGTTTTCTCTGTATTTTATTTTAAATGCTAAAAGAGGTGTTTATTCCAAAATTACATAAAAAAACTTAATTATATATATGAATGTAAAACTTGTTGCTGTTAATCATTACTCAATGTATTAAAACTGCATTATATTTGTCAAATTACATTAATTTTAAAATTGCTTGTATTGCAGTGAAACCTGGAGCTTAGTTAACTTATTAACACGGGCTTGTCAAGAAACTCAGTCTACCCTCTGTTTCTCAACTAAAATAAAAGCGTATACTCTCTTCCTTGCCTATAGTGGCCCTCTGGGTTTTTTACGACAATAGTGCTGCTCACTTTTGGATAGATAGAAAGTCTGATGTATATCATGGGCGCCATTAGAGGACGGAAGAGGCAAGAAAGGTCAGTTGTTTCTAAAAATTTTTAATTTAATAAACCAAATTTTATTTTTCTCTGATGATTTAAAAAAAATTAAATTTATTCTTCTCAAGCTACTTAAGATAATTAGACACTAAGAGAGCAAGAAACTAAGGGGTTTTTTCGTAAGCAGAAGGCAGAAGGTGTCTCTCCTTCCCTCCCAAACCCCCTCCTTTGGAAGAAAATATTTAATTCTGTTTTTGTTTTACAATTCATGTGTTTAAAAGTTATCTTAAACGGGGGCGGAGCCACACTGACAAAAAAGATTATAAATTATTTCAATTCTTCGTTTTAGAAAAAAATCCACAGAAGCTTATATTCAGGGTGTAGTCGGGTGGGGGAGGGGGGGAGGCTATACCTTTCCTGGATATTTTTAGAAATTCCGTATACCCTCTGTTTCTGAAATAAAACAATAAAACTCTCTGGGTATACTCTCTTCCTATAGAGTATATCATCTGTTTTTCTTTTTTTTTTTTTTTTTTTTTTTTTTTTTTTTTTTTTTTTTTTTAAGACTGCTTACATTTGGATAGTTAATATTTCTTAATTGTTATATTTCTGCCCGCTTTTTATGTTGACATGTTTAGAAATTCTCTTACACGAAATTATTTCACAAATAATTTTTAGTTTAGCTTTTTTCATGTTTATATTCACCATCTTAAAAACAAAGCCTAGGCACATTTCTTCCAAAATCTTGTTCCTCTATAGATTTTGTTTCTTTCTGCGAGTGTCCATGCTGTATATAACGTATTCGATAATTAATCGCACATGCCAGGGCTGAAACTAGTATCCTTTTCACCCAAGGCAAGCATGAACTTTGCCGCCGCCCCCTTCATTCTAAAATAAATTTATAAACAGAAGTTTTCGATTCATTGTTTTTAGTTTTTATTTTAAGTCTGACATAATTGCTAGAAAGTATATTAATCTTATTATTTTTAGGTTGGTTTCTTTAGAAATAAAAAAAGAAAAAAAAGTATAAATAAATAAACACATTTTTGTACTTTCATTTTCAATGAATATAAATATATTTGCATAATAAATACGTAATACTTTTTTTTAAGGCCATCGAGGTGTTTGGGTTTCTTCATTTTCGTTGTAAAGTTTAAATTTAACACTATCAGAAAATTTTAAAGATAAACTTTTAAAAATCCATTTTAAAGATCGAAAGCGATGATCAAAGGAAAATGTCGAATTATTTCACTTTCTGTATGTGAATTTTATATAATAATTAACAAATATTCTATCTTGTTTGCGTTTTTTATTATTATAATATCACACTTTCTCATGAATAAAAGAAATCCTCAAAATTTTAATAATTAGTATTATCAAAACTATTATATATCCATACTTAAATATAAGAAAATACAGTAGCATATACAACGATGTTATTTTAATTATTCGATCACTGCTGTAAAAGTTCACACCCATAGCACTATCACATATGTATCTTATGTATCTTAGTAGCTATGCTTCTTCAGTTGGAAATCAATATATGTCTAACCTTTCTTTCAACAGATGGCGCTACAATATCGGCCGTCTTCTCTGTCGTTCGATATTGCCACTACAATACAAGTAATTCTGAGATCGGTAACAGCAGTTGCTAGAACTTGCTGAAGACTATGGCTGCGTTCGTAAGAACTCGCAATTTCACCATACGGAGGGGTTAAAAATTATCCATAATAAATAAAAAAGTGATTAAATTTCAGAGGATATTTTTAAAAAAAATTTTCAAAGCAGATGAAGAATTTGGATTGCGGTCGCAGTTTGCTTTACGGTAAGATTCTTTGTAAAGTCTACTGTGGCTCTGTTGCTAGTGCTTAATGTAAAAACTGCGCTTTTAAAATAAGCATTGTTATACTAAGTGTTAATTTAACGCCTCATTAAAAGTGGATTTTTTTTTTTTAATGTTTACTCTACAAAGAAAGTGACACTTAAAAATGAAATAATTAATAAAGCATGGAATAGTTACGGTTCACGGAGAATTTACGCCTTATAAGATAATGTGGAGAAAATGAAGGATAAAATAAAGAAGAAATATGTAAATTTTGATCTTTTAGCAAAAAAATAATCCTATTAAATTACTTGATGGATTTTTATATGTTTTGGGATCCAAAATACGTATTATAAAATATCTGGATACAATTTTATTTTGCATTGACGTAGTTGCATGCAAACCATTATTCAATATATAATGTTTTATTTTGAATGTTTAAAAATTTTTTAATGCATCTGCATGTACTGCTACAATTGTATGGCATATTTATCATGTTGTGAAAAAAATATATATCATAATGTTTCGCTACATATTATTAGTCTTCAACTTCAATTATTAATATATGAATTGAAATGACGATGTATAACTGACTCATTAATTACATGTTATTCATTAAATATATTTCAACACTGTGAAAATGAGTGCTAAAAGCCGAAAACCATCTTATATAAAATCTCATAATAGAGTGAAGCACTCTTTGTAAGTTTCTCAGTGGACTGTCACTTGAGCGTATAACTTAAAAAAAAAAAAGTATGAATAAAAATCCTTTTCTGCACCATAATACATAAAGAAAAAGTCATACAAATTAATAAAATTTGTATTTTTTAAAAGTGAACAATATATTAATCGTCCTCCATTTCTAGTATTAAAAGATTAAGTGATGGATGCGCCGAAAAAAATAAAACCCAATTTGGGTCGAAAGATTCTTAGGTGTGTGCCCAAATTGGGTCATGCCTCTTTTGGTTACCACTGTGTATCCATTTTGGGCACTGTTAAATACCCATTTTCAAAAAAAAAAAAAAAAAAAAAATCTTTTTTTTTTCTCTCAATTTGTGCACATACCTAAGAATCTTTCGACCCAAATTGGGTTTTATTTTTTTCTGTGTGGGATAAAACTGACCAATTAATTACATGTTATTAATTGAACATATTTATAACGCTATAAAAGTATGCATTAAAGCCGGAAAATCATTTCGTATAAAATTTCACGGTATTTCATGATAAGTTCACACACCATTTATAGGTTTCGCATTCGACCGACTCTAAATGTATAGCGTAAAAAAAGTATAAACGAAAATTAATTTCTCCTCACTATTACATATAAAAAAATTATATGGATTCAATAAAATTCTTATACTGCATTTTGAAAAAAAAATTAATACTATGTGACTAGATATCATTCGTCTTTCACTTCGAGTATTAATAATGATACAAAACTGACGCGTTAATTGCATGTTATTGATCAAACTTATTTCAAACACCAGTGAAAAAGGGTGTTAAAGACAGGAAAACAACTCGTAAAAAAATCTTACAATATAATGAAACATTTATATGTTTCCCGATTGTCTGTCTCTAAAAACGTATAAGGTAAAGAATGTACAAATGAAAATAATTTTCGACATACTAATACATAATAAAATTTCGCATCAGTTAATATCATTCAAATAATATATTTTGAAAAAGCTAAGTAATTCTTGTTCATCTTTCACTTTTAGTATTAATAGATGAACTGACGATTTAAAACTGACTGGTTAATTATATATTATTGATTAAACACACTTTAATGCTGTGAAAAAAAAAAAAAAAAAAAAAAAAAAGTGCTAAAGCCGAATGCCATCTCCTATAAAATATGACTATTTAATGAAAGATATATCGTTAATATAATATTGTATGTCAACGTATATATCGTATATAAACGAATGTATCGCATGTATATATAATATCACATGTATAATTAACGTATTTTAAAATTTTCCACGGATTAATAAGCGAATAACTTAAAAATGTGAAAATGAAAATATTATTAACAGATTAGTTATACATTTTTGATTAAACATACGTTAATGCTGTAAAAAAAAAAAAAAAAAAAAAAAAAAAAGTAAAGCCGAATATCTTATACAAAACATGATAATATAATGAAACAGCATTTTTAAATTTTCCACGGAGACATCATTAATAAGCGAATAATTTAAAAGCGTGTAAATGGAAATATTACTGACAGATTATGTAATACTTTATTGATTAAACACACTTTAATGCTGTAAAAATAGTGCTAAAGCCAAATTCCATGTCATATAAAACCTGATAATATAATGAAACAGCATTTTTTAAATTTTCCACGGAGACATAATTAATAAGTGAATAATTTAAAAGCATGTGAATGAAAATATTGCTGACAGGTTAGTTATACATTATTGATTAAACACACTTTAATGCTATAAAAAAATGCTAACGCCGAATACCATGTCATACAAAACCTGAGAATATAATGAAATAGCATTTTTAAATTTTTCATGGAGACATCATTAATAATCGAATACATAAAAACTTGTAAATGAAAATATTATTGACATTATTGATTAAACACACCTTAATGCTGTAAAAAAATTTTGCTAAAGCCGAATACCATCTCATACAAAATCTGATATTATAATGAAACAGCATTTTTAAATTTTACACGGAGATATCATTAATAAGCAAATAACTTAAAAACGTGTAAATGAAAATATTACTGACAGGTTAGTTATACATTATTGATTAAACATACTTTAATGTTGTAAGAAAAAGTGCTAAAGCCGAATTCCATCAGGTTTCAAAATTTGATAATACAATGGAACAGCATTTTTAAATTTTCCAAGGAGACATCATGGATAAGTGAATAACTTAAATCGTGTAAATTAAAATTAATTCCAGCATACTAACGCTTAATAAAAATTCATATTAATAATATATTTTTAATAATATTTTTTAATTATGTAGCGTATTTATTAGTCGTCCTTTTCTTCTAGTAAAACTGGTGATAGAAAACTGGCCCGTTTATTGATAAACCATATTTTAACGTGGTGATAATAAGTTGAAAAGTCGAAAATTATTCAGGGTACGACAGGTCAGGGAATTTTTCATGAAATATACCAGTATTTTCGTATAAAAAATTCGTCTAATTTAATTGTGCGATTAAATAAGGCGATTTTTTCTAAAGGAAAATACTGGTAATTCCCTAAAGTACGGAAAAATTCCCTGATTTGTCGCCTCACCACACTGTTATTGTATATAAAATCGCCTAATAAAGTAAAAACGTTTGTTAAATGACCGCTTCTGTTAAACACATTATGTAAAAATCGTATAAATGAAAATTAATTTCAAGGAAAAGTTACATCAGTTACATGAAATTCAAATCCCTATAACTTATATGCTTACGTATATTTTTATACCATTCGATTCTTCGAAAAAATTATTTTCATTCTTTCTCAGGAAATCGTCTTTCCACGAAGTAAAAATTACATAAGAAAATCCTAAGAAAACTGAGGAAGAAACATTTTAATGAGCATACAACTTAATAAAGGAAGATTAAATTTGGTACTCTAATTCGTAAAGTAAAATTATAATGAATAGTTGAAAAATAAAAATGGTTGGTAAGAAATAATGAATAATTGATACAAATTATCTTTGAACATGTGTACATAAATGACCAAGTAATTTTAATAAAATCTAAATGAGTAAAATTTTAATGTTACTAACAACATTTTTATATCTTTGGATCATCTTCGCAAACATTACTTACTTTCATGCTTTGTCATGATATCTTCTATATTTCTATGGAATGAAAGATACACAAGAAAAGCATTTGGATAATCTGAAGAAGAACATTTCCTGTTCAGAAATTAACCTGGAACTAAAAATTTTCTGGTTAAAAAAATGTATAATTAGAAATGAAAATTCACTTTTGTCGCATGAGCGAAATGACTTTATTGTAAAAAAGTATTAGTAATAAATTGGGAATCGTGATCAAAAGTGAATAAATGAAAACTGTTGAATAAGAAATAATTTCTGCGCACTAGTACGTAACGAAAAATCACAACTGTTAGTGAAATTATAATGATACAGAAGTTTAAAAAAGAACGATCCGGTTAGAAATAACTGTTGAAAATGATTCATTGAAAAAAAAAAAATGATCGAAAGAAATGCTTAAACGCAATGCAGAAGGAACCTTAAAATGTTGTTTGTGCACTTCATAACTGTTCTAAGTGACTCCCATTAGTCGCACAGAAAACATCCAAGTGATAGTCCATTTTAGAGTCCAGCATGGGTGGGGTTATTCCTTATCCGAATCCAAAAATTCCTCTTAAAATCAATTTAAAACCTACCCGAACCTGAAATATTCAAACCTGAACCCCAAGTGGAAGAAAATTAATTCATATTTTAATACAGCTATGGAAGTAGTCTAGAAGTATATTTTAATATTAATTTTATCTTTTTGGTATTAAAAAAAAACATGCATGTACTTACTTATATATTCAAATATAAGTAATTAATATATATGTAATATATTACTTATATATTGTTTTCAATTGATAAATAGATATTCAGAACCTTCTTTTGAAAAATCGGATCAATCCAAATCCGATCCGAAAAAATCAAAACTCAACCTTAGCTCGAAACATTTAAAGGTAACCCGACGCGAATCGCAGATTGGATCGGGTTCGGGTAAAATCGGGTTAACACTAGTCCATTTGACGCCAGATATTGGGACTGTCAGATATTCTGCATGACTTCCTTGTGACTATTTTTATGGGTATATGCCGTTTTGCCTACAACAGTGAATTGAAAGTGTGCATAGGGAATACACTGACATCAGTGCCTATGTGAATATGCTTCTATCTGGCTTGAACTGAGAGTCCCTGTGAGCCATTTACAAATATTATCATGTACGCAAACGAAAATTTGAGCTTTTTACTTCCTTCTATCTATAATAGAAGAAAGTATTGCAATCGAAATTTTTTCGGCTTCCAGTTTTCGACGGATTTACACGTTTTAGGGGTAAGAGATTCCGAAAAACACGTTTTTACAAAATGTCCGACTGTCTGTCCTCATTGTATCATCGAAAAAGAGTATAAATGGATGTTTTCTGTGAGCCATTTACAAATATTATCATGTACGCAAACGAAAATTTGAGCTTTTTAATATTGTATTTAAAGCGTTTCTTCCAATCATTGTTTTACAAGGAAGTTATTGTTATTTGTAATCGGGTGATTATTTTTTAAACAGCCGATTTTTAATCATATAACATATCTTTATGTGTGCGATTAAGATAATTACAATGAATTTATTAAATAAAGTTAAAATTATTGTGATATTAACTACATTTTTATTGGATCATCTTCGCAAAAAAAAAATATTCTCATCTTTTCCATGAAGTTCGTTTAGTAAAATGTATGTAAGAAAGGAAGATATTTTGAGGGAGAATGACATTAGTGATTTATATAAATCATATAACGTATCTTTATATGCATATACATGACTTAAGACTTTTTTTTATTGAATTTAATTGATTTAATTGAACAAAATTATTGTGATATTAACTACTTTTTTTTTTATCATTTGAGCCTCTTCACAAAATCAATCTCCTTCTTTTACATGAAGTAGTATTTAGGTAAAATAAAAGATATATATGAAAGGTACATAGAAGACTTGGGGAACATGAAAGATTTATTTTAATGATATAATGTATCTTTATATAAACGTGTAATACAATTTGTATGAAATTTAAATAGATTTAATCGAGCAAAATTATAGTGAGATTAATAACATTTTACTTACACATCATATGCAGTACAGAGTAAGTCTTGTAATCGTTTTGAAAATCTAAAATAAATTTTGACGGATTTACACGTTTCAGACAATGGAGATTCCGAAAAACATATTTTTAGAAAAAAAAAATTGCCGTCCGTTTGTCTGCGTGTGTGTCTGTGTGTCTGTAAATGCTCTATTTCCCGAACAAATTGAGATAGAGACTTGAAATTTTGTATGTACTTAGTATGTAATAATGGAAAGAAGCTTATTGAATTTCAGTATCCTCGATTATCCGGAACTATTTTTTTTCGTTCTCTCGTAATATTCGTTCTGATAAAAGGTCTATAAAAATTTTCGAAATTGTTTATTTTAAGGAGTGAATATAAAAGACAATAAAAAAACATAAATTTTGCATAAAGAATGAAGTCGATCGGATAATGAGTTGCTGAGATATTTGTAATTATATTTTCCACATTCTTTGATTTTTCATGACCCTGTATTTCATTCAAATTGCAATTCAAAGATATATTTTAATTGGAAATTAGACGCTTAATTCGACGCAATAAACCGTTAGTTAATATGATTATCAATTTTGGAGTTATAAGGATGTTTCTTTTACGCAATTCAGTAATAGAGCATTTAAAGTTTATGACGTCATCAAGCCAGGATTTTATTTGAATTGCAATGCATTTTATAAATAGTTTACACATGTTTTATTTTCATATTTTATATTAGGCATATCCATGATGGGTAAGTATTACGGTGGCCCCCAACGACTTGTTTATATCATTTGATTATCTTCATAAAGTTATTCTCATTATTTCCCATGAAATTATCTTTCCATAAAATGTAAGATAAACAAGAAAATCACAGAGAGAAGGAAAACAACCTTTTCTATTCTAAGAAATTTAGTCTCGAAATTTTCGGGCATATAATTCAAATTTAAAATTTACTTTTGTTAGCATAAACGAAACATTTTTACCATTAAAACACATAGGAGTGAATTGGAATCAAAAATTTTTAATCGGGATTAATTTTTTTTTTTGCGTGTGTCGCACAAATTAAAAATTTTATCTTTAAAAATTTAGAAGTAAATTTGAATCAAGATTCTTTTCTTTTTTTTAAGTATAATTGTAATCAAAAACTTTAAAGTTTTTTTTATTGTATAATTGCAATTAAAAAAATACTTATATTTCAGAAATGAATCTTTTGTCATTAAAAAAATAGAAGTTGATTAGGATTTAAAATCAAAAGCGTACAACTGTATTTTAGAATTTACGTATATGTCATAAGAACTAAATTTATTGTCGTTAGAAACATAGAAGTGAATTAGAATTAAGCTAAAAAAAGTATGACTAGAATTAAAAATTTACGTCTCTTGCATAAATGAACCATTTTTATTATTAGCAAATTAGGTATTAAAATTTTTAAAAAGTATAATTGGAATTATAAAAATACTTGTACCGGAAAAACGAAAATTTTTGTCGTTAGAAATAAAAAAATTAATTGCAAATTAATATAAAACTCGTATAACTGGAATTAAAAATCCCGTGTGTCGCCTAATTGAACCATTTTTGTCATTAGTAAATAAGGAATTTTTAAAAAGTATAATTGATTTTATACTTTTTAAAATAAAATTATTTATTATCTTTTTTAATTTTTTTTTTCAATAATAATTGAAATTAAAATAAATACTTGTACCGCAAAAATGAAACTTTTTGTCGTTAGACATAAAAAAAATTAATTGCAAATTAATATCAAAATCGTATAACTGGAATTAAAAATCCTGTGTGTCGCCTAATTGAACCATGTTTATCATTAGTAAATAAGGATTTTTTTAAAGTATATTTGATATAAAAAAAGTATAATTGAAATTAAAATAAGTACTTGTACCGCAAAAATGAAACTTTTTGTCGATAGAAATGAAGAAATTAATTACAAATTTATATATAAAAAAATTGATGTGTAATAATAACGTGTGTGTGTATACGTGTGAAAATGATGTGTAAATATAAATGAACTATTTTTATCATTAGTAATTTTTAAAAAGCATAATAGAAATTATAAAAATACTTGTACCGCAAAAATGAAACTTTTTATCGTTAGAAATAAAGCAATTAATTATAAATTAATATCGAAATCGTATAACTGGAATTAAAAATCCTGTGTGTCGCCTAATTGAACCATTTTTATCATTAGTAAATAAGGAATTAAGATTTTTAAAAAGTATAATTAAAATTAAAATAAATACTTGTACCGTAAAAATGAAAATTTTTGTCGTTAGAAATAAATGAATTACTTACAAATTAATATGAAAATCGTAATAATACGAATTAAAATTTTCGCATGTGTCACATAAATGAAGCGTTTTTGTTTTAAAACATATAGTGAATTAGAATTAAGATCAAATACGTTAATTGTAATTAAAAATTCAGTTTTGTCATGAAAAATGTTCTTAATACACATAGGATTGAAATGGGAATTAAGATTTTTTTTAAAATCTGGAGTGATTCCTCTCGTCTTACTGAACTCTTTACAGAATACTATGCGTAAATAGTAATATAAGAATAACATAAGAGAGTAATATACGAATAAATAGTAATATAAGAATAAATAAAAACTTAATTAGAACCCAAATTTTACAAAAAGTGAAATGTTTCCTCTTGCGAAGATGACCTCATATTACAAGGAAAACGTCATTTTCAATCTTAAAGCTCGAAGTTTTTTCAGAAATTATTACGTAATTTACACTGAATTTTCATTTCGCATGTGTTGAAATTAAGACTTATTATTTAAAATAAATATTGAAATTGAATTTACATAGTCATGCTAATGGTAGTTTTAAAGATGTTTCAACTATAGATATTTCATGATATTTCCTCAACAGTTTGCAATACTTAAATTCCCTACTCTTTTATTTCATTAAACAAACTCACTGTAATTTATTTTTCTTTGCTTTTTAAGGAAAATATGTTTTATTAAATTAAGTCATGTTCTAGTGAAACATGAATTTTGTATAAACATAAGGTGAGCATGAAAAACAAAAATATTTAATTGAATAATCGTGTTAAAAAAAAAAAAAAAAAAAAAAAAAAAGAGAGAGAGAGAGAGAAAAGAAAAAAAAAAGAAAGAAAAGAAAAGAAAAAAAAGAAACAGAAAAAATTGGTTTTCTTTGGTCACAAAATGGTTGAAATATGGTTAAAAAAAATGTTTAGATACCAAACCCATAGTTCGATTTTACGAAAATGAATATAGCTCTTATGACGGTGGCTTATAACATATATTATTCGCCAAATGGGACGTCATGAGAAAGCACAGTTTCAACGCTATCGCGTTCACTCACACCCATTCATACATACGGACATCATCATAAAACCGGGACCTAAAAACGTAAAACCACCGAAAACAGTTTCTGGGGACTTAAAAACGTTAAAAATACCAACATACACAAATACATAAGGAATCATTGTAAAAGAAGCAAAAACGGATTCAAGGAATATCAAAATGTAAAGATATATCAAAATTTCCATAATCAGGTTTTTATCATGATTACAGTACTTTCCTTACACTGTATGTATCCGGAAGGGGAAAAAAACGTATAAAAAGGAAAATATCATAAAATATCATGGAAAACTATATTAAGTGGTGTTCGAATGTTTGCAGAATTTGCATATGATGCGGAATATAAATATATATATATATATATATTGTAAAATCAAGTGTTCAAAAAAAGAAAAATATTAATCTTTGTGGGGAAGGGGGGAATTTAGATGAGATTGTAAGAGAAAAGGGAAAAAAACTGAAGAAAAAGGAAAGCAAAAATAAGAATTACGTGAGTTTGAAAACAAGAAAAAGGTGGAGTCTGTAACGTCATAAAGTCATTGTACGGTTTAGCGTTTCATTTCTAGCTGATCTTATGTTTAGTACTGAAGTACGTTAATTAAAAAACATGGATTTATCGGTTTAAATATCTCTGCTCTGATATTACATGATTTCCTGATGATAAATAAGCTAAAAAGTAAAAATGATTAATCAAAAGAAAAAAATATAAAAACTCATGCGCAAATTGTTCTTATTTCATTAGAAATTATGACCTAACAGCAAAGTAAGACTCTTTAAATGGCAAAGGGATATCTTTTTGAAATTTATGTTTTTTAAAGAAAGCATCGTATTGTTGAAGAAAGGGATTATAAAGCTATAAAACACATGAAGACTCCACCCAAAATTTCATATGCCTTTCATCATGCTTATGTCGTAAGGGTGTGAGTAAAAAATCTAAAAATAGGAAATCAAATTATATTTATTTCGTTAGAGATTGTGGTTTAAAAAACGATTGAATGTCTGTAAAATAAAATCTTTCCTACCTAAATAAATAAAAAATCAAATATCGGATTTAACAATAAAAAAAGCTCTACGAATAAAGCAGCCATAAAAGAGTTTTATGTAATATTATTTTCGATAACTTGTATAATGTATGTATACATAGAAAGGGACCTATAAAATTGTTTTGTAAGTTCGTCCAAAGATTTGAGACACGTTTCTTTGCCCTTGCATAGGAACGAAAAGAGTAAAAAACTGTACTTTTTTATTTGCTATAAAGTGTTAAATTAAAATAATAAACAAAACAGTAAAAAGGTGTTATATACAAACAGTTACATGGTTCAGCTCCACCGAAGCCATTTTTAAGACAAATGAGAAAATTCTGAAAATGCACTATCTATATAATGCAAGAATTTTAAACACCATCATCTCGTTGTTCACATTCTTTCTCAGATTACTCATGTTATTTTATTTTATTTTTAGTTTGATGTTTATTTCCGTACCCGTAACTATGGTGTAACTCAACCCATAATTTTGGTAAATTAAATGTTGCTCTATCGTTACAAATTGAATTTTCACGTGTGACAATTTTAATGGTTTCTCTTATAATGGGTAGATAGTATAGAATGGAGAGAAAAATGATTTAGCTTTCATCGTAATTTATTTGGATGTCTTCTTCTTGATATAAGTAATGTTGCAAGTGGTGTGGGTTTTTTTTAAATTGTACTTTATATGAGCTATGTGTTCCTTTTTTTTACACTGATGTCTAAAAATTCAGGGGCAGTGGCCGGACTCTTTTGATTTTAGACGTTTTGTCAAATATATGCTGAAATTCTTTACGAATTGTTCTTTAACTTTAAGAATGTAAAGAACATGTTTGACTTCATAATTTTCAGTGAAGATTTAGTCACGAGGACAATTAGGGGGAGGATAATAATAATTTTAATAATAAAATAATATTTGCGATCACTAAAGTAACAGAAAATGATCAAAATGGTTTGTCGCTGTAGCAAAGGGCTATGTGGGTCCTGTTCAACATTTGTGTACATTTGTGTAAGCATATCACGTATATTCGTGAAGATGTTAACGTTTTTGTGAAAAATACAAATGTTTTTTGTTTATAGCATACAGAGTTTTCAATTGAATTTAACACCACTTTCCAAAAACTTTACAAAGAACACTAGAAATAATATACTGCAATTAAAAGATTAATATATTGAATAGTTGATGAGATATGGGTATTTATATGAAATAAATTTTAACTGCGCATGCACGAACTACAGCAAAGATTTGTTGTGATGGTTTACTATTCAGTTCAATAAAGCAACTCATATAAAAAGACTTGTCAAATATCGTGAAAACTCAGAACGATACCGGCAATACAGTGAGCTGATTGAAAAATTGGAGGGAAATTCCTAATAATCCAGCTACTTTTAGAAAGCAACTGACTATATCGCTTTTACCTTTCTGTATTTTCGTAATATTTGAATGGACTTTTTTTTTATATTAGTTGCTCTATCGAATTGACTACCAAATCATGAAAAAAAAAAATCTGTGTTATAGTTCGCGCTTGCGCAGTTAAAATTTATTTCATGCAAATACCCATATCTCATCAAATATTCAATATATATTCATCTTTTAATTGCATTATACTATTTCAACTGTTCTTTGTCACGTTTTTCGGAAAGCGGTGTTAAATTTGGTTGAAAACTCTGCATGCTATAAACAAAAAAAACATTTGACTTTTTCACAGGAACGTTCATATCTTCAAGAATATGTGTGCTATTTTTACACAAATGCACAAAAACGTTGAACAGGACCCACATAGTCGTTTGTTACAGTGACAAACCATTTTGAGCAGTTTCTGTTTTTTGGGGGAGCACAAATAATATTATTTTATTACTAAGTTTATTATTACCCCCCCCCCCCCCCCGCTAATTGTCCTCGAGACTAAATCTTCACTGAAAAACATGAAGTCGAACATATTCTTTAAATCCTCAAAGTTCAAGGACATTTCGTCACGAATTTCATTAGATATTCGACAAAACGTCTTAAATCGAAAGTGTCCGGTCACTGCCCCTTAATTTCTGGACATCAGTGTACAACTAAATTTCCTGCTAGTCAGGCCAATATAATAATTCGTTGATCGATCGTTTTTAATAAATGGGATTTCATACACTCCTGAATACTTTTCAAAATCAATTTTAGTGCAAATAATATCCTTTAATGTCGGAGGGAGGTTGGTTTTTAAGCAGATATTGAAAATTTTAAGGCTATATTTTAATTTCTTGAAAAAATATTGAAAAAAAATTGAAGAGTATGAAATTTATAAAAAACTATTTAAAGTTCAAAAATAAATTACAGTAAAACCTTTGAAAAAGCAATCGCTAAGAATTCCACTTGAGCCAGGTTTCCAACATAGCAGCTACATTTGTATGGTATCTGTTCCATAGGGCACTGGAAAATTTGCTGTTTAAGAGAGGATTAAGAGAGACAGATTACTTTAGCCTGGTTTTTATGTATGTTTATTTCATTCCAGACCATAACTTTAAAACGTACAGACAGGCATAACGCAAAACCTGTCTCTATTTCAATAACAGTTAAAAAGGAATCTAAGAGGATTTTTTTTTATATATATAAAATAAAAAGGATAAAGCTTTTTTATTGTATTTTATTTTTCAATCTTATGTATGCACTGTACATGCAATAAAAGTTTGAAAATGATACCTATCTATAAAAGAATCCTGTTTGAAACTGAAACATTTTATGGTCCCGACGAAAGGAATACCACACAATTATACATCCTAAGACGGAAATATTTTTAAAATGGAGCCTTTCCCGGTTAATAAAGATCTCGATTTGAAAATATTTACTGTATATGAAAAGGGATCATAAAAATGTAAAACCCCCCGAAAGCCTTACCCAAAATTTTAGAAGCGTTTAATCGTCCTTACGTACCAAATGTGCGAGCAAAAATTATGCAACATTCGAAAAAGAAAAAAATAAGTGTTTATTTCCTCCGAGAATGTAACTTGACAACAAATAAATGTTTGTAATGTAAAACCTGATTTAAAATAGAGTAAAATAGAAATTTAATTTAACAGATAAGTTTGTATAAATTATACAGCATTAATTGTTTTTAAATATGAACTCTTTGTTCTTTTCTTGAACGTATTGTATGTTTGAATAAAGGATGCATAAGGAAAAAACTATAAGCTCTACATAAAATTTCGAAGACAATTAATTGTGTCTGTGCAATAAGCATATGGGGAGAAACTATTTAAATATCGGAAAACAAATGGAATATATTGCATTAGAGACTGTTATCTAAAAACAAAAGAAAATTTACACAGTAAAACCTGCATGGAAAAAAAAAACTATGACTCTAACGCGGATATTTCCATAAATCACAAAGCACTACAAATTTAATATAATGTGAATTTTTATCGAATGTATTGTTTACACAGAAACGAATTGTAAAATGGTAAAACATTCGAAGACTATACATTTTATTGTGTTTATGTAGCAAAGGTAAGTATATAAACTAAAATGAGAAAGATAATTGTTTTTCTTTTCTTTTTCATTGGAGACTATGATTTAAAAGAGTAAATGTAAAAAACCGCTAAAAATGTGTGAATTTAACGGGAAAGTTTCTATAAATTGGAATAAGCATTAGAATTTTCATATTTTATTCTTATGAAAATATCGTATGCAGAAAGGAATCAAACTTAACTAATTAAGAAAACAGAAATTTTATATCTAATTTTTATTGTACTTTAGCAATAAGTGTCAGAATAAAAGCTTTTAATTACATTTATTTTATTAGAGGTTGTAACCTGAAAACGATATAAATATTGTAACATAAACTATGTTTTAAAGATTACGAATCTGACAAAGTTTCTATAAATCACAATTACAAAGTTACTGTAAATTTAATATAATATGCATTTTAATTAATATATTGTTTATATGAAGAAATGGATTATAAAATTGTAAGTCATCCGAAGACATTTCAAATACATTTTATTGTGCTTGTGTAGTAAATTTAAGAGTAAAAACTAAAATCAGAAAGATAATTGTTTTCTTTTCTTCTTTTTCATCCAAGACTATGATTTAAAAAAGTAAATGTCAGCATGTAAAAACCGCTAAAAATATATAAATTTAATGAGAAAATTTCTATAAGTCACAATAGGCATTGCAATTGTCATGAAAATATCGTATAAATAAAGGAAAAAAAACTTAACTAATTAAGAAAACATAAATTTCCAATCTCACAGCATTGTGCTTGAGCAAAAAGTATGTGAATAAATACTTTTTATTATCCTTACTTTTTCAGAGATTGTAACCTGAAAATGAATAAAAGTCCGTAATGTAAATTTTTTTTTAATGATGGGAATCTGAAAAAGTTTCTATAAAAAACAAAGTACTATAAATTTCATATAATGTGTTTCTTCTTAATGAAAATACTGTATGCATAAATAAAATAACTGTAAAATTATAAATGCCCAAAAGATACTACTCGAAAGTTCAGATCATCTACGTTTTGCTTGTAAAACAGAAGCATGAATAAAAACAAAATGCAGCAGCTTTTCTCTATTTTTTACTGGAAACTGAGATGCAAAAACGAGCGAATTACTACAACGAAAAAACCCCCAAAAAATTTAATCAAACGCAACAGTTTCCATAAGACTTCTATGAGCTCTAAAAAGTCCATGTAGAGTAAAACCTCTGAAAACTGAATCGCTAGGGACCGGAATAAATCTCGTTTTATACAAGTTTCCGTCTTAGCAGGAACAATTGAATGATATTTCTTTCCTCAGGATCAACACATTTTTCCATTTAAGACATTATTCCGTTATAGACAAGTTCCTTTTTCACAAATTTTACTATAATATCTTGTTTTTAAATGAGGATATCGTAGGCATAAAAAATAAATATAAAATTATAAAACATTCGATTTTTTAAAGCTCATATCATTTTGCTTATGTAATAAAGATCTAAATAAAAAGTGCCTTAAATTAAGTAAATAAATAATGTTTATTGAGATCTTGACATGAACATTGTAAAAGTATATAACGTAAAATAAGCTAATAAATATTAATCTTATGTGTCTCTTATAATAAAAATATCAACAAAATAAGATGTTATAAAAGTATATAACGAATCATCTTTTATACGTTTTTTAAAGGACCATCTCTGAAAAACGTACAACTGAAAATACATAATATTAGAAATACAGAGTTTTTAAAATTTTCAAATTATAAGCTTACACTCAGAAAAAGGAATTGATTAAAACTACAAAACATTTTTGTTGAGTACATTTTGGTTGTTTTAGCAAAATTCAAGTATAATTGAACCATTTTACTTCAATTAACAAAACATTTTTTGCTGGCGATACAAAATTTTTTTTTGGAATTGCAAAAAAAAAAAAAAAAAAAAAATGGTTTTCAACAAAAAAAAATTTTTTGTTGATTCAAACAAAATTTCCATTGACCTATATTTAAACAAATTTTTTGTTTAAATATAGATCAATAAAAATTTTGTTTGAATCAACATTTTTTTTTTTTTTTTTTTTTTTTTTTTTTTTTTTGCAATTTCAAAAAAAAATTTTGTATCGTCAGCAAAAATGTTTTGTTAATTGAAGTAAAATGGTTCAATTTTACTTGAATTTTGCTAAAACAACCAAAATGTACTCAAAAACATGTTTTGTAGTTTCAATCAGTTTCTTTTTCTGAGTGTACTGAATCAGTAAAACCGCTCTGTCAACAGCTTAATGATAAATAGCTTTTACGAAAAAAAATTTCGATAACTGTTAAAAAAATGGCAGAACTGCCTTAAAATGGGGGAGGGGGAATACAGCAGTAATAAATATAGTCTGAAAGGTAATGGTGTAAAAGAACAGACCTTTTCTGTTTGATCAAAACCAAAGTCATGATTATAATACAGCCCAAATGTAAAGTTCGATACTTCAATTCCCTTAAAAATAACTCCCATTACTAATAATACTTCTACAACTAACATATAGTATCTAACTTTAGACTACTAAATACATAAACAATTAAATGCTGAACCATAGAACACAAATTAATTCATTGAAAGCTAAATTACATTTTCCGAACCAAATTACTATGTTTCTTCAACCTTGGAAAGTAATTCGATTAAACGAACTCGTGTACAACAATCTTTTGGAATCCTAATTAATTTTCAAGGGTCTTTTAATTTCATCGTAGGAAAAAGCGTACGTACCGGTTGTGGCTCCATTTGCAAACTTTTTGAACATTCAGTTTCCCCCCCCCCCCCCCAAAAAAAAAAAAAAATATAAGAGAGGCTTTATATTGTCGTTCAAGGCTGCTATAACAGGGAACTTGGCTGGATGCATAGCAACCGTAGAACCTCCCCTCCTCATCCACATTTGGTGAGCCCTTAAAACAATGCATATTCCATTGTTTTAAGGGCAATATATATATATATATATATATATATATATATTTAAACAAATCGGGTGATGTCCTTTGTATTGTTATTTGAAATAATTGTCAAATTTTATTTATTTATTTATTTATTTATTTTTTTATGTCATCGTAACGAATGCTTTCTTTACTTTCTTCTATATTCATGTTGAGAAAATATTGGATAACTAAATTTTTTTTACTTTCAATTCTTGGTGCATTTACTCGTTTTTAATTGCGTTCGTAATTATATAAATACGTAGCACCTATATTCGTCGTCTGATCCGTCCGTCCGTCCGCATATAACAGCGCAAAAACTACCCAACCAAACGATTTGAAATTTAAGATATATTATCTTTGCAGAATTTTGTCGAGACATTTCAAATTTTATGAAAATCGAATCAATACTTTAGAAGATATTAATAAAAATATTTATTAAGAAATTTGAATTAAAAAAAAAAAACGGTGCTTTTTTGTTATAGGGGCTTTCGAAGTTTAATCGTCAAGAGACCGAGATACTTATTTTATTACAGAAATTAATCTGCAGACGATATAATTCATTTCACAGAATTAAAAATCATCAAGATCTGAATATTTATTTAACTAGCTATTGTACGAACGCACCTCATTTGTCACGTTTGACGTACAATTTCCAACTTGTTTTATGTTCGAATAACTTTGAACCGATATGTCTGTTTATTCTTCTGGGACAGCTGTTTATTTATTACCAGCAATTTTATTTTTCAATACCCAACAGAGAAAAGCTGTTGTATTATGTTATTTATTATTATTATTATTCATAGATCGATCACTGTTACTAACAGAGTTGCATTCAAAGGTATGCCCAATACTTCATATTCAAAATTATAGGTGTGTCACTGCGATATTTGAATGTATAATATATTAGAATGGTAGTAAAATAATTTTTATTTTTTATGTCCACAGCATACAGTTACTACACTGTAAAAAAAAAAGGGTCGATCTACTAAAAAAATTTTAGTTTTTGTCTTTGATTTTTGCAATTACTAAAAAAATTTTTGTATTCTTACTCAGTTACAAAATAGTCTGTAAGAATTACTAGAAAATACCTAGCAACATTACTAGAAAACAGCTAGCAACGATTCCGGTTTTTAGTAGTACTGGTTACTAAAAAAATCTGTGGAATAAAAATATACTAAAAATATTTTAGTAACCACGGGATTTTTTTTTTACAGTGATATACAGCTATTAATTTTTCAAAATTTATGACCAAAGTTACAAAGTTTTTGCACTTCGATATATATATATATATATGTGTGTGTGTGTGTGTGTGTGTGTTGTAAAATTGTGTATGAAAAACAAAAAAAAAAGCTAAAACATGCATGATTTTAATTTAATCGATACGGGAGTTATAGTATAACGGCAGGAAATTATAAGAACTTTTTTCTTCTAAACCAAAAATACATTTTAGCCGTAATGTCCAGCATATATAGTTTTTTTAAACAAATGTATTTGAATGTCTTACAAAATCGCAAATACTCTTTAATGAAAAGAAATATATATTTTTCTCTAATGAAACAGTGCAGCTGACATTAGCTATTGCTTCAAACCTATTGTATAAAGAAATCGTGTGTAACTGCTTACATACACGCGATTCTGAAATTGCTAAGCTTTAATATTATATGAGACTTTGAAGTCATAAAGAATAGGTGTAATATAATTTAAGACTTAGTATCTAAACTACGTTCTTCCGTACAACATATAATAGATCTTCTAACCGAATATTCAAAATATAGATATGTGCATTTTGTATTTTTGTATTTAATTTTATTGCTTTCTGAGGAAACAGAATATGTTGAATAAAGGTTTAGACTAAATTTATTAGTTTTTATTAGAATCCTGCGTCGAGTCTAAACTCGATTTTATACTAACTTGTAGTTTTTTGTATATCATTCCGTCGAGTATACTTATTTTTTTCCGGTTTTAGGGTGAATTTTGATTATTTTAAAAAAAATCAAAAAATCTCAACGACAATAAAAATACAAGATACATAAATGAAAATTACAGTTTCTTTTGTCTACATGATTTATTAGATATGTATTAATTGCAATGATGTAATTAATTTTACACCTGAACAACATGTTTTACATATGCAAGCAAATCACTTTTGTTCTAGATAGCTCAATTTTTTCTTGGTGTTGGTATTTTTCCCCCACATGAGTGTATGAAGCTTTGAAATAATAAAGAACAGTCGTAATATATTTTAGGTCTTAGTATCTGAACTACACTGCTCAAAAAAATTAGGAGAGCAAGCAAATAAAAGAAGAGAACCGTGCGAGACAACCATGCATGGGTATAAAATGGAGAGCACACGTGTATCAATGCGCAATACAGAAAAAAAACGCAAAAAATTGTAAGGGAGCTTTAATTTTTTGAAAGGATAGAAAGAACATGAAAAGATGGTTTAGAGCAACAATTTGGTTACATGTAAATGACAAAAAAAAAGTATTGTTTAGTAATGATGCAAGTTGTTTAATACGGTGTGTGGTCCCCTCGAACAGTTAAGACTGCTGCACACTTGTTTTCCATAGATGTGATGAGGTTATCGAAAAGACTTTAAGGAATACTGTTCCACTCTTCAATAATTGCAATCTCCTTGTCCCAGACCATAAAAGAAAGCCTTCGTCTTGCTGCAATGTGTCGTCCGAGTGTGTCCCAAACATGCTCGATCTGATTCAGGTCAGAAAAGCATGCTGACAATTCCATACGCTGTATTGTTTCAGCTTCAACCATATTCTCCAACAGACGAGCTGTATCCGGTCTGGCATTATCAGGCATGAAAATGAAGAAATCACCATAGGTGAAGCGTAAGGTATGACATGAGGTCTCAGTATCTCGTCTGTATACCTTTGGGCCGTTAAAGTGTCATTCCAAATGATATGCCGGTCCGTACGTCCACCTATCCTGATTCCAGCTCGTACCATCAAACCACCTTGTCTGTAATGTGATCTTTCACCAACAAATGTGGGGTTATTTCGAGTGCCCCTTTCCTTCCATAAAAAACACGCCGAGTGTCACACTTCAGACTGAATACGGACTCGACAGTAAGCAGCATTTGATTAAATCCGTTGCCTTCAATCTTGATGTTCAGCAGCCCACCTTCTTCGAGCCGCACGGTGGCTTGAAGTCAACGGAATATAGACCATTGATCTACGTGCATAGAGACCACCCTGATGAAGCATATTTCGCACTTTTTGGCCGGACACCCTTCGTCGTGTTGCCAAGAGCTACCATTTTTGCAACTGAGTATCAACCTCTTTTCAGTCTCGACGAGCTGTTAATAGGATATATTGATCATCAGTTGCTGTGGTGCACGTGGTCGACCTTGCCCTGGTCAACATCTAACATTTCCTGATTTTTGGAATCGATTCCACAGCCTTGCAAAGACATTTCTTGCAACTCCAACAGCGTGCGCTACACTTCGTTGTGTTTGCCCGGATTCAAGTCTCTCTCTAATACACAAGCCATGGATTCCGGTAAATCACGTTGTTGTGACATTCTCAAATCACCATTTCTCAAAACAAAAGCTGAGCAATTGAATTTCGCAACTGAGACAGTGAAACAGACATTTCTGCGAAATCCTGATTTCTTCACTTATCTCCATTTTCTGGTTTTTGACGTCATGAACTTTGATTTGCAATTGAAGTTTAATTTTCTGTTTTCTGCTATGCTTTAAGTTATGAATGTTTTAATTTAAGTTACTTAGTTGTGTAAGTATTTGTGTAATTTCGTTAAAACCATGTGCTCCCCTAATTGTTTTGAGCAGTGTATATTGTTTAGTACAATATTTAATAGATCTTTTACCAAATGGTTAAAATATAAAGTATAATTTTTTTAAATAAAAATAAAATGGCTTTCTAATGAAGCATAATGTGGTCAACACCTTTTTACTGCAATGTGTGAATTTTAGTACAGAATGCTGTATCCGATCGCGTAACCCAGTGTAACACAAACCCGACCCTGAGTCTTATTTTACGGATCAGGTTGATTCTATTTATTTTTCAGTTAAGAGTTGGGTTTTGATTATTGTGGGGTTTGTTTCGCATATACTACCAGTCTTTCCGAATATTTCACGATTTTCTATTTACCTGAAGTACAGAATCTTTTTTTAAGATGAAAAACTATGTATCTGAATATCAGTTATGCTATATATTTTTACTTTTCTTCCTAAAAGATAAAATATGTGCTAGAGATACAACTGTAGATTTCTATTTACATAATTACATTAAAATGTAGCATTAAATTTCTTTAATCCCGTATAGTATTCGAGTGTAACAGCTCTGGGTTCGAATTGGTTGGAAAAATAAGCAAAAAAATTCGAAATGTTTTGTGGCTAGTGCATTGTATTTTGTATATTTCGTTGTTAGTATTTTACATGCTTAATTTTCTATAATATTTTATTATTCAAAAGTTATTCGACCTCTTAGCTGTTCTAGCATTTTTACTATCTAAAAATGCCTAAATAAAAATTATGAAAAGCTTTACGAGATAAGTTGTTTTGCATTTAGTGTATTATATTTCTAACCTTTTCATCTTAGAAATTTGTCTTCACAAATTTACTATAGTCTATAATTTGACAGTGTTTTAGAAATGACTATAGTATATCTGAATAGTTTCATCCTTTTTGTCACACGAAAAAAAACCTCTTTTTCGAAGAGATAAAAACTTTTGAGAGGTAAATGTTTTGCATTTAATGCATTACATTTTACATGTTGAACTCTTAGCAGTATTATTTTCTCATTTTAATTTAATTAATATCCTCAAGTTTTCGAAAGTTGTTGTACCGCTTCTCTGGTGTATTTTGTCAGTTTTTCATTACAAAAGATTTATCTTGAACAAAAAGATGAAATGTTTTCGGTTATCAAATATTTTGCCGGACGGACCAAGCGACGACAATAGGTGCTACGTATTTATATAATTACGAACGCACCTAAAAAGCTATATTAAAAAGTTTCTAGGCTAGCTCTGTACAGCGGGCCAGCTAATTGTAGCATCAGATTATGCTCGCAAGTGACTTTCAATGTTGATAAGGTAACGTGTCATAAAATGTTGTTGTGTTAACATCGAAAGTTAAATTGGTGATTTTTTGTCAACTCGTGTGTGAGGTAGTCTACGATTATATCATAGACAAGAAGTTGTTAACAACGAGCGAACGTGATGTTTTGTGTTAAACAGGAGAAATGCCAGAGAGATAATTAATATGCGACTGAATCTGTGGGGAGGAAAGAATTGGATCTTCCACGATGACAACGAACCATCTCACCGAGCATTCCTTCTTCGTGAGTTTCTTGTTAACCGTGACATGTTATTGCTTCCTGTTCATCAGATTTAGCTCATGCCAACTTCTTTTCTTTGTCGAAGATGAAGGTGCAGTTGAGAAATTGTCGTTTCATTACAAGTGATCAAGCACAAATAACATGAAGGTTATATCCCAGTAGCATCAAATTGTTGGGCCAGTGTTGGTTAATATCAGAGCCCCGAGTTGGCAAATAGTAAGAAATATCCACATTGCTAGGCCATTGACCAACGAACCATTCGCCAATAAAGGGCCACAGTGGCCCAAACCTTAACTGCTCAAATATCCGTTCATTTCAATCTGGCCCGACAAAATTATTTTTGGTTGGTCGAACAACGCTCCAAATCAGAGGTGTCTCTGTTGGCTTTTTATTGGCATATCAACCCTACCATTCCCCAACGGTTTGCAGAAACTGGCAACAATAGACCACCTATCTGTGGCTTCTCGGAAAGATTTGCTTACACAAAATGATTTCCATCCTGTATTATATCAGTGATATAAACGCTGAAAATGATGTATCGCTTTGGAAATAAATTGTAAATATTTCGAAGGAAATGTTGTTCAAACTTATGTACGTGATGTAATTTTAAGTCAACAAAGTAGTAAGTTTTTGATGACCCTTGTATTTCGCATATTTTGGTCTTAGAATTTTATGTGTAACATTTTCCTTGAAGCATTTCATCATTTTAATTATGCATCAAATATCTGCATAAAGTACATAGAAAATTACGAGAGAACAAATCTCTTGTGCAATACGTTTTATGTATTTCGCTCTTAGAAGTTTACTAAAATCTGTTAAACTTTAAAAAGATACAATATCTTTGAGCTATTTCGTCATTCTTGCTACACAAGATATAGGGCGATTTTAAAATATAAAATATTTTTCGCTTATTGTGTTATAATTTAGTCTCAAAATTTTTCTTTCTGAATTTTATTTTAATTTGTCAGTGATACAGCGTAAAATGTAGAGACATAAATATGTGTTACTGCATGTTTCGCGGTCATAGAATTATTTGAATCGAAAAATATATGTATAAATTTATAAATGTATAGTGAAAAACATTCGAAATGCTTATGCCAAATAGCCGCAAAATTTTATATCTTGTTAAACATTCCTTTATAGCCAAAAGAAAAAGAAAATTTAAGAATTTTTTTTTTCAGCTTGAGTATTTGTCAATATCATGTTTAAACTAAGTCCCTTCTGAGTTTACTTGTATGCTTACAAATCTTTAAAACTGCATCAAAATTAATATCAAATGGAAAATTTATATCAAAAATATGCTCTACCAGTAATAATATGAAAATTTCAACCAATTTCTCCCAATTTTTACATTATGTTTTTTTTAAAACAAGATTGGGAAAAAAAAGGGATTTATAGTGCAATACAAACTTTTTCGGCGTAAAGTTGCAGACTTCGGAAGCGTGGCCAAAGCCCTGGCAACGATAGCACTGTTTAACTTTTTGTTTATCATTAAAGGCTGTAATATTGACAGAAATATAATAAATTTCCTTAATTTGAAAGATTTCATGAAAGTTGGAGCACGGGAGGAGTCTCACCATGTATATTGGCATTGGGTTTCCAGTTTTACAATTTTTGAGCATGGCAGCCCTGATTATAGTGAAGCCCTACTCTTTCCGACTATCAGTGATAATTTTATTATAAGTATAGCAGGGAAGATCCCTAATACATATTTTTTAGGTCTCTGGTCCTTCGAGGGAAAGGTAGTATACTTCTTAGTTTTTTCATCAAGGAAACGTTGGAGTTTCCCCAAAGTCATCGTCTAATTTGCACAAAAGCGGTCGCCTTTGACAGTAATGAAGGGTTTGATTTTGTTAATCTCACTAATACTTTTTGCAAGGTCAGTCCAATTTTCCTGTAATTCAATATAAAATGGATAAATACGGGGTTTAGAGTTAACAGAATTTTGGTCCGGAGTGTTAAGAGAGGAAGATTGATACGGGTATCGTCATCAAGATTGACGTCACTACCAAGATTTTGAAATTTTATTTTTTAGGGGAATTGCGGAGTTTTCCACGTCATTTTTACGTTTAAGTTCATTATTCACCTTGGTGAAGTTAAGTTAGCTATATACATTTGCATTAGTAAATGAAGTATGAGGGGTTATTTTGAGTTTAGAAAAACAGAAAAATGAAAAAAAAAGAAGGAGAATTTTTATAATTTTTAAGATTATAAGGTGCCCTAAGAAATTGAAAAACCTCTAGGCAAGTGTTTCGTACCTCCGTTTGATCATCCTGTGATTGATGGTAACCATCTTTGTTTAAGATAGATGCAATATATTCATCACAATAAGAGACGTACTCAGCCAATATTTTTTTAATTTTTCCATCAGCAAATGCGGAGGATAAGAGTTGAGCATAAAAGTTCGGAGACTCACAATGTTCGTAAGTGTATCACAACTTTGATCTACACTCGTAGACGACATTTTGAGAAAACAAATAGAATTCAACGCAACATCGTAAAAAAAAGCGCAGAGCAGCGAAACATACGTATTGACAGATTAAAAATCAACCACAAACTGGATCTTCATTGATCGATTATTAGACATTAATTACGATATTTAATGTCTAATAATTGACGGGCAGAATTTTCCGGTACGAATTGGTTTTCCCAAACGAAAAGAACTTTCCGAACATTCCAATATTTGAGTATTATAACACCCAGCTTCTTTTATTCTAAAATAATATGCTACGGATAAAAACTTACTATGACTTTCAAAGAAAATTACTTTAGCAGCTGAAACAGCAATCTTTTTCAGAAAATACCGATGATTTCATTATTATTATTTTTTTATTGTAAAATTACTAATTACTACAGCTATACTTTCAACATAAATTAGATATGCTATCAGAGCAACAGTATTTTCAAAGAAATTTAACTGTAAAAACTTAATAGCTGTTTCAAAATAAAGCAGAACACGATCAAAGAAACACTAGAAGTTTCCTTGTGTGCATTTGCTTACAAATTTCTATTGTATAATGATTGAAGATATTGATATAGTCTCTTGAAATTTATTTTTCATCGACAACAACCGGAATTCAGTCCTTAAAGCTAAAATAGAATATACAGTTTTAGAAAAAAAATTAATTAAAATATTAAAGATATCCGAATGCTTTTCATTATAAAGTGCACCGAAAAATTACTCATATCACTTTCAAAATAAATGGTTCTTAATGACTTTAATTTCGCGTTATGTAACACATTCGAGAAAAATGGCACAATAGATTACTCAACACATAATTACACCATATTTATTTCTACTGGTAAGAATATTTTTTCGTGATTTTTTTTAAGCCGTAGAAGTTTTTTTAAAGTGATGATTGAGATAATAAATGGCAAAATTCAATAATGCATATTGATTTCGCAATAATTTCAATTTCGGCAATAAAGGGCATTTAAAATGCAACGATTACGGTGGGTAATTACTTAAAGTGTAGGGTTCAGAATAATCGAGGTAAGATTTAATGGGAATGGCGCTCTAATTGGAGACGTCATTAAGTTCAGAAGCAATTTTGAGAACTGACTCTCCATCAAATGTTCTATATTCTCGCCGTATAAAATTAAAAATGGGTACTTAGTTGGAAAATAAAATAGATGGTAATGGGGTATACATTGCTGAAATAATAAAACCCTACATAAAGGGTTCAGTTCAAACTAACTGTTATTATTTCTTCAAATGATGTACCTATATATGTACTTTTTATTTGTATTAGACTAAAACTTCTGCAAGTGAAATAATTAAAAAATATTTATGTTTATTAAAGTTAAATTTTTTTTTAAATGTACCGTCGTTATTTTTTCAAAAATATCTGGTTTTTAAAGAGAAAAATATACATACAAGTAAAATATATATATATAAGTAAGATAAGTAAGTATATATATATATATATATATATATATATATATATATATGTGTGTGTGTGTGTGTGTGTGTGTGTGTGTGTATGTGTGTGTGTGTGTGTGTGTGTGTGTGTGTAAATAAACGTAAAAACAAAGTAAACATTTTTCGTCAAAATGCAGCGTGTCCGGAAAAAAACATACTTCGATGGTGCAAGATGCTAGTACAATAAACAACCATGTTTTTCGTCAGTAAAGTGTCATTTTCTATATCAATTATCAATGAACTAGCTGTTACCCGTGACTTCGTTCACGCAACATTAAAAAAAAAAACAAATGCATTAATTAAGCAAAATATTTCACTCCCGATAGTTGAAAACATACGTAATTAACTAACTCTTTATCACATTTTATAAGATACAATACGATATTTCTTTGTTATAGGGACATTGACATAACTCAGTCTTAAAAAAGTGAAATTTTGTACCATATAACCGCGAAAATGAAAATGCAACCAATGCAAATAAAATCGTGGAAATCGACGAATTGGGTTAAAAGAAAATGTCAATTATACCTGATAAACCATTTTACTTTTAACGCCTATGTGAAATGTTTTAAAAGCCATCCTTCAAAAATAATTAATTGGAAATAGTATATGCTTTTTCTTTAAATTCAATTCTGCCTCCTTGGTTTAATGTATAGCTGAAACAAATCTTATTTTCTAAATGACAATATGTTGGCAGACGGTTTTTGTTCTGCATAAAAAACTGATCCATGAATTTTGAATATGTGAAAATATGTTTTTATTTTTTTGATAACTTACTGAAATCAAGATTTTGTTTTCACCATCTATTCAAATTGAAAATAAATTCTGTTTTCAATTTTAATGAGAAAATGCCGTAAACAACATATTGATCTGTTTTATTTCTCCTTTTTTATCCATAAATACGGAATAATTTACTTGCCCTTTTCAGAGAAACTTCGTTAAAATTTACAAATAATAATAATAATAATATATCGGAATCTAATTTATTTTTTTAAATTCTGAGAGTTTGCGTGACATCCTTGGATCAATGATAACCGATGTTAAGTAAACAGCGTTGTTTTCGATAGTCTAAAAGAAGTAGTTGTGAAATAAAACAAACGGTCAGATTTTAATATGAAAGATTCGTGTTCATTTTTCTTTTCTTAAAATTATGATGTGATTTTTAGCAGAAAACTGTCATCTGTATATAACTGATACTCATGCTTAATAATCAGGATATATAAAAAAACATTTAAATTTTTCGTTTTAAAAATGGCTTGAAACTCATATATTTTCTATACTTACTGATCATTGTATTATTAATGTACGGAATTGATTCACGCTTTTTTAAAAATATATTTGAAAATTCCCGTTTTATTTCAAATATAAATTCACTTTTCCCCCAGATAAATCTCTTTTTAATGATATAATTCTTAAATTCGTAGTTGTACGCTGTGTAGTAAAGAGATAATTTACATCCTTTGTATTGATATAATTGTTGTTAATTTTATTTTTCACTTTATACAGCCATGGAAAAAATTTAAGGACAAGCGAAAAGTCACCAAATGTAGGAGCCACTTGGCTAGAAAATCAAACAAATATTTGTATGGTAAAATTACTTGAAGTGGAACATCTCCAAACAAACTTTATATTGAAAATTCGGAAAATCATCAAAAGGCATGAATTTAAAAGGTTATAATAGCTTGCTACTCGAAAAAAATTATAACGACACGCATTTTTTTTTTGGAATCGCAAAGAAAATTTTACATATTTGGTATTATCATAGGATTGTTTAAAGTAGCCTAAAACTGTTGGCCAGTAAGGTTGTTCAGTTTCTCTCGTTCTTCTCATGACAAAGAGCACACAGCTATCTGAATTTGAAAAGGGAAAAATTATTGCTTACAGAAAATGTGGAATACGTAGACGTCAAATTGTAAGGAATATAAACATGTCTAAAAATTTCTAATTTTTTGAAGAATCCAAAAAATTATGGCAAGAAGAAGCATACAGCTAGGACTGTTTCTCTGACTATATACTATACGCTAAAAACGTGGAATTGCGCGTCGAGCTTGCTTAAAAAAACATAGTTCTACTCAAATTACAACAGAAATGAATCTACCATGCACTAGCTGAATAGTGCGTAATGTTCTGCAAAAGAATCCCAATGTTAGATATGCTGAACTACTGTCACGTCTACCACTTACAAAACTACATAAAAAGCTTAGATTTGAATTTGCCAAGAAACACGTTTCTTTTGGATCTCGTTGGAAAGATGTGGTATTTTCAGACGAAAAAAAATAATTTGAACGGACCAGATTAGTTTTCGCCATTATTGGTATAACTTGCCAAAAGATAAACCCGTTTTTTCCAAACACCAATTCGGAGGAGGTTCTGTGATGGTGTGAGCAGGTTTTGCAGCCAATGGAATAACACCAATCGTGTCCATTCGAGGTTACATGAATTCAGAATCATATGGGGATATGCTCGCTGAAAAAGTATTGCCTGAAGCACCCATCATCACAGGTGGTGATTATTTATTTCAGCAAGACAATGCAAGTTGCCACTAGTATCGTGCATTCGCGCTCATGGTTCGAGGCCAATTTTGTCAACTTTTGAATTGGCCTCCAAGACGCCCT